>CM055116.1:174596184-177080882 GCA_029206835.1 Rana muscosa
CAGACCCCTTATCCGAGCACGCAACCTGGCCGGCCGCAGGGGAAAAGGGGGGGACGGGAGAGCGGCCCCCCTCCCTCCTGAACCGTACCAAGCCACATGCCCTCAACATGGGGAGGATGTCCCCATGTTGATGGAGACAAGGGCCTCATCCCCACAACCCTTGCCCGGTGGTTGTGGGGGTCTGCGGGCGGGGGGCTTATCGGAATCTGGAAGACCCCTTTAACAAAGGGGACCCCCAGATCCCGCCCCCCCTATGTGAATTGGTAAGGGGTACATTGTACCCCTACCATTTCGCGAAGAAAGCGTAAAAAAATGTTTAAAAAAACACACAAACACCTTGAAAAAGTCCTTTATTAAAAGAAAAAAAAAACATTCCAGCGGTGAAATCCAGTGTCCCGCGGCGATCCCGATGTTCAGCGCTGTCCTTCATTGGTTGTGCCTGAGCGGACCTGATGGGGAACTCCCTCTCAGTATTTTAAATGTATAGACCCGCCCCTTCTAAAGTTCCCCATCAGATCCGCTCAGCGGACCAGATGCGGAACATGAGAAGGGGCGGGTCTATACATGTATTACCAAAGTGAGAGCAGTTCCCCATCAGGTCCGCCCCCTCGGTATGTCGGACCCGCCTACGTCATTGGCTTGAGCGGGGAACTTCCTTCACTGTGTAATTTAAATTTACATAGTGAAGGAAGTTCCCCGCTCAAGCCAATGACGTAGGCGGGTCCGACATACCGAGGGGGCGGACCTGATGGGGGACTGCTCTCACTTTGGTAATACATGTATAGACCCGCCCCTTCTCATGTTCCGCATCTCGTCCGCTGAGCGGACCTGATGGGGAACTTAAGAAGGGGCGGGTCTATACATTTAAAATACTGAGAGGGAGTTCCCCATCAGGTCCGCTCAGGCACAACCAATGAAGGACAGCGCTGGACATCGGGATCACAGCGGGACACTGGATTTCACCGCTGGAATGTTTTTTTTTTTTTTTTAAATAAAGGACTTTTTCAAGGTGTTTGTGTGTTTTTTTAAACATTTGTTTACGCTTTCTTCGTGAAATGGTAGGGGTACAATGTACCCCTTACCAATTCACATAGGGGGGGGGGGCGGGATCTGGGGGTCCCCTTTGTTAAAGGGGTCTTCCAGATTCCTATAAGCCCCCCGCCCGCAGACCCCCACAACCACCGGGCAAGGGTTGTGGGGATGAGGCCCTTGTCCCCATCAACATGGGGACATCCTCCCCATGTTGAGGGCATGTGGCTTGGTACGGTTCAGGAGGGAGGGGGGGCCGCTCTCTCATCCCCCCTTTTCCCCTGCGGCCGGCCAGGTTGCGTGCTCGGATAAGGGGTCTGGTATGGATTTTTAGGGGGACTCCACGCCATTTTTTTTTTAAATTTGGGGTGGAGTTCCCCTTAAAATCCATGCCAGATCTGAAGGGCCTGGAATGGATATTTGGGGGAACCCCACGTCAATTTTTTTTTAATTTGCGGCGGGGTTCCCCTTAATATCCATTCCAGACCTGAAGGGCCTGGTAATTGAATTCTGGGGAACCCCCACGCTTTTTTTTTTTTTTTTATCAATGACTTTTGTATGTATTGCCAGGAGCTGACAATTCATTAATAGCCGCGAGTCAGTTTTAAATGCATTTTTTTCTTTCAAAAATGAAATTTTTTGCAGGGACAGTTCTAAGCACGGGAAACATGCGCCACTTTACATGCATATCATACACACCCCCCAGGTACGAAATTTAAAGGAATATTTCACTTTTATTTTTTCA
This sequence comes from Rana muscosa, assembly GCA_029206835.1. Taxonomy (NCBI): domain Eukaryota; kingdom Metazoa; phylum Chordata; class Amphibia; order Anura; family Ranidae; genus Rana; species Rana muscosa. Next base: position 174,597,959 of record CM055116.1, read on the forward strand.
CTTTAAGCATTATTAAAATCACTGCTCCCGAAAAAACGGTCGTTTTTAAAACTTCTTTTTGCATTGATACATGTCCCCTGGGGCAGGACCCCGGGTCCCCAAACACTTTTTAAGACAATAACTTGCATATTAGCCTTTATAATTAACACTTTAGATTTCGAACGTTCGAGTCCATTGTATTTAATAGGGTTCTAAAGTTTACACGAACATTTTGTCTGTTCGCAGGTTCTGGTGCGAACCGAACAGGGGGGTGTTCGGCTCATCCCTGTTATTGGCATTTCCGCTGACTACCAACATATTTAGGCCTTTGATTAAGGGGCTTTACACTGGACACCAAAGTAAAATAGGCTTTTATTAGAGGGGCATTCACATTGGCCAGAGATGTACAGAGGGCTGCCATTAACAGGGTACTTCCACTGATCACCAGTGTTAAGGAGCCTTTAGAAGGCATATCCACCAGTAAAAATACTTTTATTAAAGCAAAAGTGCTTTGAATGTCTTCAATAATTCCCTATTCACTCTAACTTCACTGGCTGCAATTAGGTTTTGAAGCCAGAGACAGCCAGGTAAGTAGCATTTACTGACAGAAAACACCAGTGGCAGCGTGTTTCTCTCAGTAGAGGTTTCTTTTTTAGGTTGCATTCCCCTGGCCGACAATTCAATGGATGCAACAGAGCAGGTGAGTGAGTAAACAAGGGTTGGGATTATACTGGTGAAAGCTAATGCTAGGGCTGAGATTATGGGGGTTTGTGTAAAAGGAAGCCAGTTATGAGCTTCTGAAATGGTGCTTTTGTTAGGGTGACCATTCGCTGACCAACAAACAACAGACCTTAACAGATCTTGTGGGCAGCATCCTACTGGCTCCTTCTACCTTCCATGATCTTTCTACATTGCACAGAGAAAGAGCCACAGTGATGACATTGGGAATAAAATGTTTTATTTAAATATGTAATAACAGGTTGATCAGGGGGGGAAGGAGGAACCACAGAAGGCAAAATATAAGCAGATTAAACTTCACATTTAACATTGCATTTTTCTTCAATGTTAAATTTATTGTTTTAAAACACTCCATTTGGCAGTCTTCGATCTGCTGGTTTCCAGGCAGTGGGAGACAGATGGAAAACACAGGGTCCATTTCCATTTTTTTTTTTTTTTTATCCATGTATTATCTTTTTACTTCGCAACCTCCATTAAGGAAACAACTGGAAAAAAGGACTGGAAGCAGAATGAAGGCTGCGTGAAACTGCAAGCATTGTTTAGAAGAAGGATTTACAACTGCTCATTCCTTCTGCTTTTTCCAAACTGAATAAAGACATCCTTGTGTATATATATCCTTAGTTTTGTGTTGTGAACATCTTACAGGAAACACTGTTATACGCTCAATTAAAAGTTACATAGTTACAGTACATAGTTGGTAAGGTTGAATAATGACACTAGTCCATCCAATTCAATTTGTATGTTTCAAAAATCCTCACTGGGTTATTTTCCCTTCATTTTCTGTTCCAAAACTGCTGCTGGATTCTGCCATCTTGGATATGATGTCAGCAGCATCAGTAGACTTAGTAATAAAAAATCAAGCTGCGCAATACTAAAGTGAAAAATGAATACAAAAATAATTAGATGAACAAAACATTCAATTTCCAATGCCAGTATGATCCCGCATCCAAGAGGGGAGAATTATGTCCGAAAAAATTATATACCCAGATATATGCTACACCCTTGTGAGTAACTGGTGTGGGCAGCATAAAAATCTTATGATAGTTCATACATGATGTTCAATCATCAAGGTAACTATTATGGATAATTCAATCTTCTCAACATGCATCCGTGACATCAAACGTGAACACCTTAGAACAGTGCTGTTTCAGAATAGTAAAGAATCCACCACCTCTATTCAAACAGCCGCTTACCAGAAGTACTGATCCCTGTGAGAGATCAGTCAACACATGCGGCTGTTATCCCTGCCAGGGGCTCTTTATGGATCAATCAGCTATCCTGGTTCCTCTGTTGCCTAGATCAATGATCTCCCGGTGACCCAACGGACCATATTAAGATAAGAAAGAAATTCCCATAATAGCGTAATCCAGTATAAGGACGTTTAATGTAAATATAAAAATTGCACTTACAGTGTACAACAGGTAAAATAGCAGATAGTATCATATTAAGCCGGCCGGCTCTCACTGCTCGTTGCTTCCGGGACTCTGAGATAGTGAAGTGTATGCAGTGACGTCAGCACGCCACTCCTCCCTACTTCGTTTCGACAAAGCTGTCGTCATCCACGGGCAGTGAGAGCCGGCCGGCTTAATACGATACTATCTGCTATTTTACCTGTTGTACACAAATAAGTAAGCATTTAAAACCCCTAATTTTTCTGTGCAATTTTGTAAACCAGCAATTTTTTCAAGTTGGTGGTGACAGTTTTTTTTTTTTTAAGGTGCCAAAAACACAGACCAATTCTTATGCCGCGTACACACGACCGTTTTTAATGTCATTTAAAAAAAACAAAGTTTTTCTCGACGTGATTCTTCTCAAGCCTGCCTTGCCTACACACTATCATCAAAAAAAATGCTCGAGCAAAGCGCGGTGACGTACGAAATGTACGAAGGCACTATAAAGGGGAAGTTCCATTCGGATGGCGCCACTCTTTGGGCTGCTTTTGCTGATCCTCGTTTTAGTAAAGTTTGGTAAGAGACGATTCGCGCTTTTCAGCCTCGTGCTCTTCAGTCTGTTACAGCGTGACGAATGTGCCATCTCCATTACAAACGCTAGTTTTACCAGAACGAGCGCTCCTGTCTCATCACTTGCTTCTGAGCATGCACAATTTTTTCACGTCGTTAAAGCCTACACACGCCCATTTTTCATGACGAGAAAAACGACGATGTGAAAAACGACGAGAAAAATTAGAGCATGTTCCAAATTTTTAATGGCCATTTTTCACGTCGTGAAAAATGCTCTGGAGCCTACACATGATCGTTTTTAATGACCAAATAAAAAAATAGCATTTTTCAGGTCATGAAAAACAGTCGTGTGTATGCGGCATTATGGCCTATTATCCCTTTGCAGACCTATTTGGTATAATTTGTGTGCAGTAAAGTATCGTATGGCTGCTTGATATTTCACTAAATGAGTGGGTATTTTGAAAAGTGCAGTTGAATAGGAATGAGCCAAATGTCCCTGGATTCAATTGGAGGTTTGGTGAACTAAAGTTCAGATGCTGGATCCAAACCATATTAAAACCAGAGGAAGCCAAATGTAAAAAAAAAATAACAAAGACAGCAACAAGAACAATAGTTTTGGAGAGGAGCAGCAATTTTAATAATGCTTAAAGTGAACCAATATAAATGCTGAATTCCTTTAAATACAAGGCCTGGGGGTTGCCGTTAACCCACCTGTGAAGTGGCTCATTTGTACAATGTATACAACATGCTACAGCAAAAGTTACATTTACAAACAAAGAAAAAATGCTGCATATGGACATGACTATATTGGGACAATGGTGTTACTGGACCTCAGAGATTTCACCTGGGTGACCCTGCCACTCTGTATACAGCAGCTGTCATACGCTGTCAGTAGCAGACCAGCGAGCATCGGGTTCAGAAGTATATCATCTGGAGGCATCTTTTTTTCACTGGATTGATGGGCGTCAGACATCGTGATTAATGTGGATCGCTGGGTGACGTGATTATTGATAGATGTGCATTGTGGGAATTTTTTCTTTTAATAAAAGACTTGTCAAAATGTTTTAATTTACACTTTTTTTGGGGGGGGGGAATGAGTAGGGATACTATGTACCCCATATGCATTCAAATGAGGGAGGCTGTATCTGGGTGCCCCCTTATTGTTAAAGGAGGCTTCCAGATTCCGATACCCCTTCTGCCCTCAGACCACTGTTAATTTCGTCAACGAAAAAGTTTTCGTCAAAGATTTAGTCAGCGGAATTTTTACAGTGCCGAAAACAAAACAAAAATTACAACACATTTTCGTCCACTGACAAAAACTATAACGAAAATCAGACCCGTTTTCATTAACGAACGAAAATGGGATGAAAATGGCAAGGAGGGACGTTTACCCTCGTGAACTAAATTTTGTTTTTTTTACGGAGCTCTGCCTTTTTCTTCAATCCACGCCCAGCAAGTATTGTGCCACCGTGCTGAGAGTGCCACTGCCAGAGAGTGTGAGAGCGGCACTGTGGATTACAGGCCAGCCAGGCTGAAGCATCCCGACTCCAAGTCCAGAGACTCCTGACTCCTCCTGACGCCACGCCAGGTGCCCAGAGTAGACTGTGTGAGTGTACACTGTATGATTGACTGTACAGTAATTGTGGTACATTACAGAAGGCCTGAGGCCTCCCCTCCCCTCAGACCACCATTCGTCAAGACTGAGCACACTGTGCAACAGTTAATTACAGGCCTTCTCTGACCACTGGCAGTGGCATCCAAGGCACTGTGGATCACAGAACATCCCTCAGACCACCATCCAGCACTGTGCAGCATTACAGGCCTACTCAGACCACCATCCAGAGCACTGTGCATACAGGCTTCCTCCTCACCGTCCACAGTATATCGGAAATGTCGGCTTCTGTGACTGTCACTGGTATAAAGAGAAGAGAAGATCTAGAGATGTATTTTACATTTGATCTTAAGGCCAACAAGACCCTTTGCAAACCATGTGGTGCGACACTCGCTGGTAAAAATACGACAAACTTGAAGCGTCATTTGCGGACAACTCATCCTGAAATTCATACAAAAGGTAAGCACAGCAGCACTTTACTCCACTTTTGTTGGGAACAGTCTTCTGTACATTGCAGGGATTTTTTTTAACAAACTTTCTTGCAGTCAGATTTCATACCTTTTGTTATTCTGAAGTAATAGCTGTTTGTTTGTCTGTCTATGAATTTTAACGGGAGCGAGTGATTTGATTTCATAATATCTATCAGCTGCTGCTTTCCCCAAATTGAAGTAGCTCACCAAAATATATATAGAAGCATGTGGTCATTGTTTACTGGTAGGGCCTGGAGCACTGTCAATTTTGGCACCACACAGCACAGGCACCTAAAGGCCTAAGGCCGGCCCTGGGAAGGGCCATACATGTAGTATATTATAGAGCGACAACTTGGAGCTGACTGTGTGGGGTGAGAGAGAATGTAAAATCAGAATAACTTTAATTTCTCCCCGTAATTCAACCCCACAGATACAGAAAACCTCAAATGATGGGCCAAGTCAAGCCAGTACACCACCACAACAAACTATTTGCACTGCTCTTTTAGGTGCTTCAAAATACAAAATGTACTCTAAGGAACAACATGCAAGGGAGGAGGCCACAGCAAGATGGATTGGGCGCATTGGATTACCAGTCCGAAGGATTGAAGATGAGGACTTTGTTAGCATGATGGAGACAGTAGATAGAAAACTAAAATAAGCAATCTGATTGACAAACAGTATGAAGCTGAAAAACAAAAATTCAAAAAGAGACTGGCTGCTGCTCGGAGAGTATCTATTTGCACGCTACTTTTGTGTTGAACAACATAAACCTAAACACATATACAGGGGGTCCCCGACTTACGAACGCCCGACTTACGAACCACTCCTACTTACGAACAGGGCGCTGCGGGGACCCTCTGCCGTTCTGCGCGGACTATCTGCCGTTCTGTGCATGTGCGGCCAGACGGAGCCTCGGAAAATTTCGGAAATGTCCGTAATTGGCCGCGCATGCGCAGAACGCCATTAGACGGAACATCGGAAATGTCCGTAATTGTCATTCTGCGCATACGCGGCCGACTTACAAACATTTCCGATTTATTACAAACAGGAGGAAAGTCCCTAACGGGTTCGTAACCCGGGGACCCCCTGTAGTTGGCCCTTGAACAAGTAGCCCACCCACACACTGCACAGCCAATCAAATCATGTGTGGACAAATGCTTGCAAGAGTGGGACATACCAAAGAGGAAGATCCTTACAGTGATAACAGACAATGGGAGCAATATGGTGGCAGCATTTAAACAAACAGCAGCAGCAGCAGAAACCCCCAGCTCTAGTGAGGAAGACTTGATGGAAAGTGACTCTAAGGCCGCGTACACACGACCGGTTTTCTCGGCAAAAAACTACAAGAAAACTGCCGGGAGAGCTTTCTTGCCGAGAAAACCGGCTGTGTGTACGCGGGTTTTCTCTTCAAGAAAACTGCCCAGATTCCCCAACGAGAAAAAAGAATCTCGTCGGCTTGTTTCTCGATGAGAAACCCGAGCGTGTGTACACTTACCTGTCGCCGTGGAAACCCGCACATGCTCAAAATGACTTTGACGCATGCGCGGTAGCTTCCTAGGCATAGGCATAGGGTGTAGCAAGATGGCGGCAACGGCATCGAATGTGACGAGCGCACGTTCGTGCCATTCAAAAGAACGGCGGTTCTTTGAATGGATCGTGTGTACACTCGGCTGGGACAAGTTTCTTGTCAAGATTCTCGTCAGGAAAAACGTTTTTTTCCTGACGAGAATCTCGGGCCGTGTGTACAGGGCTTGAGGCTGAGTCCGAAATTGATGATCTGCAGTGAGCCATTTTTATTATTCTTTTACTTGATGACATGATTGACACCAGTCAATTATCACATGGATATGAAATGATTGATATGTGGCCGCTATCTGCTCTACTCTACGGGTGCATCTTTGTTATTTTTCCACTTTATTTGTAGTCTTGTGTGAAAGTATTCCGATAAGATGTTAAGTGTTAAAATAATAGAATGGAACAGTAACCTTTCCTATACTTTATACTTATTTGGCTGTGTGTTCCACTTTTTAGGTACCAACAGATCGACATGGACCGGACACCATGTGTGGTGCATACCTTGCAACTTGTGGTCCACATGGTGCAGAAGGAGGCAAGTGTGAAGAGAAAACTGGATAAAGCAAGATCAATAGTGAACCTCTTCCGCAAGTCTTCAATTACAACACAGAAGCTATTTGAGCATTATGGCCTTATTTTTTTAAATGACTGTCTCACACGCTGGTCAAGTACATTCAACATGATCGCAAGACTCCTCAAACTAAAAGAGTCGGTCTGCCAAATCGCAAACAACATGTGATGAGACAGCTTGCTCCCTAGTGAATAGCAAAAGCTCACATCATTGCATGACCTACTGCTGCCTTTTGCAGAAGATACTAAAACCCTCCAGAGTGATACCATGTCCATGACCAGTGTAATCGAGATATTCCCAACACCTTACCCATACCATTCTACCCTCTTAAATTACATACCCCTTATCTTAACCAATCTATAATAATTAGCCCACACCAGAGTTGAAGTATAACTGGCCATAACAGCCTTTTTATTAAAACATAATTAGATAAAACTCCAATATAAAATAATACTTTCACTTCAATAACTTTAACAGTTTAACTCCCAGTCTGTTGGTCTCTGACGGCACCCCGAACTTTTAACACTTTTTCCACCAATACACTGCGGTTACCATACCAGGCCTCCAGCCGTATCACAGCTCGGAGACAACCCCTTCCCGCAGTGCAACCATACCCGTATTCCAGCAGACACTGTTCCACTGGAATACACCAGAGGGGCACATACCACCGATGAGCCCCCCACCACTTCCATCACATCTGTTTTATGCCACCGTCAAAGACCAAAGACACCGCCACAGCCTGCAAGGGTAACCCCTTACCCTTAAGGGCCCCTCCACACCCGCAGGGCACACTGGATCCCATCCTGAATCCTCAATGCCCACAAATCTGTCCCCACATCATAAAGATGCACACCATCCCTCCGTAAGTACATGCCCACATTTACCTCCAACTCCATGTGCCTTACCACCAGCCCCACGTTATTGGCAACAAACCTACCCACCAGTTTGTTAAACTTGCTTCCCGCCTTGTTAATCCGCGCCACTGATCTCGCCATCCGCCACGAGGTGTGCGCTACAACGTCAGACTATACCACCAACGTCCCCAGGAAGACCTCTCTAAGCGCCAAGAAATCCAACTTTATGGCTGAGAACAGAGCCCCAATGGCTCTGATCCCAAAGTCATTTCCACCCCCCCACATGTATTACCAAAACGACCGGTGGTCTATCCAACCCGGCGTACTGATACACCTCTGGCACCATCCTACTCCAAACCATGCCTGGGATGCCTATGCCCCTAACGCAAGCCTCCCTCCTGGGTATCCCCGACTGCCAGCCCTCCTGTCTGACGTCTGCCCTCTTTGCCCCTCCAAAAGACATATGAATGCCCCAACATCCAGATGAGGCGTGTTGGACCTCCATCTGAAACGAAAATACCACAACATCATTCAAACCCCAGGAAAACACCCCATCATTGCCAATAACCACCCTCGCACACCCCTTCAATTCCCACATATTCCCACTCACATCAGCTAATAAATGGTGGCGTACATAAGAACGAAAACCTCCTGGACTCCCATCTCCCGATCCGTTTTACCGCTGCCTCATCCAACCCACACCGGGCAGCCTGAGTAGCCACCCCGATGCGGAAGGAGTGTGAAGCGAAATGCGCGCAGTCGCGCCCCACCACCCCAGGCATTAACGGAAAACTGCCACGCATTAAAACCGTACTAGAAACGATCCATCTCCATGCACCAAAAAAGGCCCACCCCGGCCGGCCTAACTTCCAGAAATTCCTTCACCACCCTCATTGAACAGGCCTGAGCCCAGGGCAAGGAAAACAGCTGTACCGTCACCCCTTTTTGGCCTCCTGAACCGCATCCTCACCCTATCGCCCGAGAACTCCACGTCCTGTACCAGTAACCCCCCAGTCCTCAGTTTTGACGGGCACACAAGCTCCCCCACCCTAAATGCCGCACAAAATGCAACAGAAAATGCTGTATAGAACAACTTAACCTCATAAACAGATGAACACACCCCGGCCAATGCCTCGCAAATCACCTGTAAAAGAGAAAAAGACACAGGCCTCCCTGTATCCTTATGAGGGAGATCCTTTTCGACACCCCCTTAACGCCTGCCTTACCCAGAAAACCGTAGTGAAATCCGGCATGCCCTGGAGTTTGAACAGAAACGCCAAGCCTGCCAGCTTCTTCTCGATCCCTGACACCGAACCCCCTGCCTCCATGCGCCGAGTTACAAAGTAAACTACCAGCAACTTCGTCTCGTACACGCCCAGCTCAGCATCCGCTAGCCGTATGAACGCAGCCCACTCACTCCAGATTTTGAATCTGCCACCCATGTCGACCCACTTACCGACTTCCTGATCTCGAAACCGGGACAGTGAATCAGCTAGTGTGTTGTCAAACCCCGGGGAATATGCACAGCATAGAGAAAAACGTTCAACTGTAAGCAGCGCAATACGAGGTGGCCCAGCAATCGGCCACCGGTCTTGATGACACGGCAATCCGTTCGATGACTTGCACCACCCCCATATTGTCACAGTGCAATCTAATCTTCAGGGCCTTACACCTTGCCCCCCACAGCTCCGTAGCCAATACCACCGGAAACAGTTCCAGCAATACCGAGAAACGAATGAACCCCGCTTCCACCAAAGTCTTGGGCCAGGCCTCCGCACTCCATTGCCCCCGGAAAATGCACCATAACTCATGGACCCTGCTGCATCAGTGACCCATACTAAATCAAAACTGCACACCGGGCCCCCCATCCACCCCCATCGCGCGTTGTAAGTTTCCAAGAACATGCGCCACACCTTCACATCATCCCTAAGTTCCTCATTGAGTCAAATGAAATGCGTAGTGGCCCGCACCCCAGCCGACAGTCATCAAAAAAGGAGTGGGGGGGGGGGCCCACAAACAAAAATCATCTAGGAAATGGACCACCCGACACATTACGCACCACCCCTACCAAGAAGGAGCTGAATTTTCCGAACATGGCACATGAGATGGAGCATCCCATGGGCAGACACCGATCCACATAAAAAGTCCCCTCCCAGCAGCACCCCGACAGCTAAAACTGTCCGGGTGTACCGGCAGCAGACGGAATGCTGACTGAATGTCCGCCTTTGCCACGAGTGCCCCACCCTGTGAACACTTCAGGATCTATCGAGTCATAGACTGACCCCCTTTAGGGAATGAGAGGCGGTGAATAAGCCGAAGTTTAATCGGTTCCTTCTCAGGCACCACCCCCAGCGGTGACACCACCAGATCCCCGAGTGGGCTCTCCCGAAATGGCCCCCCATACAACCTAAAGCCACTTCTTTAGCCAATGTTTTCCCGAAACCACCCCTGGACTAACCAGTGCAGACCTCAAATTTGGCGCCAAGGGCGGCACGACCTCTAGAGAGCACATAATTTTAAAACCCTCCGAGAAAACCACTCCCAGCAACTCAGCCGCCGCCCTATCCAGATATCTACTTAGAAACCACATCCTTACCGCCTTCACCGGTGTCATCCCTCTTGCGAGCAAAATCCCTGGCACGCTTTCCTTCTTTGAAGCATCGAGACAAGGGGTGCATCCCCCCGCATCCCGAGCATTCATGTTTAAAACGACAGGACCCCCCAAACTAGCAGGATCCTTCATTAAACTGCCAGCACACCCCCCGTGGTTTTTCAGTCAGTGGTACAGAGGCATTTGTTCCCCAGCCCCCCCCCTCCCCTTAAAAACTGGCTCGGTGTCCGCGCCGAGGACATCAAACGCAGCTAAAGGCTTGTATCCTTATGATCCCAACGAAGAGTTGGAAGAACTGCCCTACGCTGCCAAAACTGCTCTTCTTCACGCAGCCAAGCAGTCCCACCATATCCCCCTGGGCCTCTCCTATCACGGCCATATAACAGCACAGTGCCGAGCAATGTTACGGGGTTTTCTCACCTATCACGTGGGCCAAGGTGGCGAACGCCTGCAGCCAATTCCCAAACTTCCTCGGGATCAATCGATACCTCCCCTTCTCCTCATCCTCCTTTTTGGAAACGTCCGGCTTACCTTGTCCAAATAAAATGAGCCCCCCAGGCGAAGCTTGCCTGGAGGCCGCGACTCCCCTTGGCTCCGAATGAAAGTCCCCTCCTGGGGATCCACCACCACCTCCCTGCAGCGTCTGCTCCCTCTTGACGAGCCCTGGGTAGGCCGCGACACCTGATCACTGCTGTCCTGCACGTCCCTCAGCCCGCTGCATCTCCCGACACCGCCAGCCTCGTCTGGTAGAGGCTCTGCGGACGTGGCACCGCTTCTCCCCCGCTGAACCTCCCCCTCACTGCCGCCTGCACAGAAGAGGGGGTCGCACTTTCTGAGGTCCTCCACCACGAGGGAGAAGCACGGGCGCCATTACAGCCCGTAGCCCCGCCCCCGAGCCCTGCCTTTGCCGCGTGTACCGTCCGACTCACCCCACGGCTGAAGCAGGCGCGCGCTTTCCCAGGGGTGGGCCGACGAGTCAGTCTGTGGGCTTCTGGGGTGGCTCTTTTTCTTTTTTTTGCCGATAGCGGTACGGGGGCACCGATCGTGGGAGGGGGGCGCGAATCGCGGGAGGGGGGGCGCGAATCGCGGGGGGCAGCCGCGAACCGCGGGAGAAGGGGGCGCAAATCGTGGGGGGGGGGCAGCCACGAATCGCGGGAGGGGGGGGCCGCGAATCGCGGGGGTGCGAATCGCGGGAGGGGGGGGCGCAAATCGCGGGGGGGGCGCATCTGCCGGGGCCCCAAACATTTGTCCTGTTATGATGGCCCTGAATGAGGGCACCAACCTGGTCTCCCAGCCAGTCTGGCCCCTTCGTCGCCGCAGCCGCGCGCAACCGAGCGAGGATCAAAACCCCGTCCGCCATCTTGTATGTGGAGAGAAGTGAAAAACTACCTCTCCCTTGCTGTCTCCTCACAAAATGTTCCCGGGCGTTCCCGCCCCTTCATATTTAAAGTGCTCCTCCCCTCCAGCACATATTACTCCAGTCTCCTCCCTCTCCAAACTTCCCAGTTTTTTTTAACCCTGTGTTGCCTTTACTCTCCCCCTTGTCATGCCCGGCCCTCCATTATTCTTTCTGTCGTTTCATTCCGGGCCTCCCTTGTCTCTGGTTGTCCCTGCCCTCTTTGATCTGCTCAGCCACCTTGAGGACTTTAACCACTTCCTGCCCGGTCAATAGCAAATTGACGTCCGGGAAGTAGTTACGTTATCCTGACTGGACGTCATATGACGTCCAGCAGGATAACAGCCGCCGTGGGGGCGCGCATCGCAGAGATCCGCAGAGATCCGGCGGAGGCTCTTTACCACGTGATCAGACATGCCCAATCACAATGTAAACAGGAAGAGCCGCTGATCGTCTTTTCCTCACTCGCGTCTGACAGACGCGAGTAGAGGAGAGCCGATCAGCTGCTCTCCTGACAGGGGGGGGGGTCTGTGCTGATAGTTTATCAGCGCAGCCCCCCCTCGTATCCCCACCCAGGACCACCAGTATGCCCCCTTGACCACCAGGGAAATGCAAATCTGTGCCAAGGCAGCTGCCAATCAGTGCCCAGGCAGCTGCCAACCAGTGCCCACCCAAAATCCCTGCCAGTGCCACCAGGGATAAGCATCAGTGCCACATATCAGTGCTGCATGTCAGTGCCCATCAGTGCCATGTATCAATGCCCATCAGTGCCCAGCAGTGCTGCCTATCAGTGCCACCCATAAGTATCAATGCAGCCTTTCAGTGCCCAACAGTGTCGCCTATCAGTGTCAATCAGTGCCCACCAGTGCCATCCATGAGTGCCCATCAGTGCCGCCTATCAATGGCCATCAGTGCAGCATATCAGTGCCCATCGTCAGTGCCACCTCATTGGCGCTACCTTATCAGTGCCGCCTTATCAGTGCCCATCAGTGAAGGAGAAAACGTACTTATTTACAAAAAAATTTAACAGGAAAAAAAAGAAAAGAAAGCTCTATTTGTGGGAACAAAACTGTTTGGGTACAGTGTAGCATGACCGTGCAATTTTGCATTTAAACAGCGACAGCGCAGAAAGTTGAAAATTGGCTTGGGCAGGAAGGGGGTGTAAGTGTTTGGCATTGAAGTGGTTAAACAGAACACTAGATACCAAGACCTTGCCACAATTGCACAGAAAATGAAAGTGAGTGTGAACCAGCATTTTGCTTCTTTCATTCATATGTCTGTAGCACTATTCTTTTCTCTCTCTGTGCTACTGAGGTATGATAGCGCCACCTGTATAGTATTTTAGGAGCAAAGTCTTCATAATCTGTGTGATCAGGACAGGATCTTTAAAGCAGAGGTCCGGCGTTAAAAAAAATAAAAAAATAAAATAAAAGTCAGCAGCTACAAACACTGTAGCTGCTGACTTTTAAAGCGGTTGTATACCCGCTGAACGTTTTTTTTTTTAACCCTGTAAAGCAAAAGGCATAATGAGCTAGTATGCACCGCATACTAGCTCATTATGAAATACTTACCTTAGAACGAGGCGTTGGTAACTTACCTGGTTCACGCCGAGGTAGCCGACATGTTGCCTCGGCGTGTCTTCCGGGTATCGCGACTCCAGCGCTCTGAGTGGCTGGAGCCGCGATGTCACTCCCGCGCATGCGTGCCGGAGACTTCTTTCCGGCGAGGTCCGGCGGCTGCCGGGCCTTAAGCCGAAAATCTCCTGTGCGCATGCGCCGCTGCATTCAGCGGCTCATTGCGAGGGGAATATCTCCTAAACCTTAAAGGTTTAGGAGATACTTTTTTTACCTACAGGTAAGCCTTATTATAGGCTTACCTGTAGGTAAAAGTTAAAAATGTACCTATACAACCGCTTTAATAAGGACACTTACCTGTCCAGGGTGCCAGCGATGTCGGCAGCCGAAGCCAAGCAATCGCTCGGGTCTCGACTGCCCCGCCGACATCCTCGGTGAGGGAATCAGGAAGTGAATCGTTGTAGCTTCACTTCCCGGTTCCCTACTGCGCATGAACACACTGCTCCCCATTTCCCAGGAGGCAGCGCTAGGAGGATAAGAAAGAAGACCACCGCGGACAAGGAATTATTAAAAAAAAAAAAAAAAAATCAAATTTTTTGTAGCCTTTTTGACTATTATTTTTTTTTAGGGTGGACCTCCGCTTTAACAAGCACAGTGCCTCCACTCAATTGGGGCTTGTGAATAGCAAGTTAAATCCCAATTGAGAAATATATCTTCACATAGACAGTAATCCACACAGCATTGTATTTGAAAGTCCATGTATTGAAGAAATAACATTCAGTGAACCATCCAACATAAAGTATTTTCCAAACAGGAACATGAAATCATTAACAGTCTCTATGTACCAGAGGCGTACTAAGTGGGGGGCGGGGGGGGCGGGCCGCCATGGGTGACACACACTGGGGGGGTGTCAGGCCGGCGCCCCCCTCCATGGCTGAAGTGAAGACCGCGGGATGGGCGGGTTTAAGCCGCGACACTGCGGCAGTCACAGGAAGAACACAAGCCTGTGTAGTGCCTTTGCAAGGAGGGGGGGAGGTGCGAGTCGAGTGACATCCGTCACCCGGGACCCGCAGCGATCCCCCTTCTCTAATGACCGCGCTGCGGCTCTGTTCAGCCGAGCAGAGTGAAACCGCCTCCTCCCTACACAGGGGGAGGGGACCCATCATCTGACTGAGGTACATAATCATTATGGGTCTGCACTATAGGTGTCTGTACTATGGGGGGGGTGGGGGTCTGCACTGTAGGTGTCTGTACTGTGGGGGGGTCTGCACTGTAGGTGTCTGTACTGTGGGGGGGGGGTGGGGGTCTGCACTGCAGGTGTCTGTACTGTGGGGGATGCACTGTAGGTGTCTGTACTGTGGGGGTCTGCACTGTAGGTGTCTACTGTGGGGGGGTGGGGGTCTGCACTGTAGGTGTCTGTACTGTAGGGGGGTCTGCACTGTAGGTGTCTGTACTATGGGGGGGGTGGGGGTCTGCACTGTAGGTGTCTGTACTGTGGGGGGGGTGGTGGTCTGCACTGTAGGTGTCTGTACTGTGGGGGGGTGGGGGTCTGCACTGTAGGTGTCTGTACTGTGGGGGGGTCTGCACTTTAGGTGTCTGTACTGTGGGGGGGTGGGGGTCTGCACTGTAGGTGTCTGTACTGTGGGGGGGTGGGGGTCTGCACTGTAGGTGTCTGTACTGTGAGGGGGGGTGGGGGTCTGCACTGTAGGTGTCTGTACTGTGGGGGGGGGTGGGGGTCTGCACTGTAGGTGTCTGTACTGTGGGGGGGTGGGGGTCTGCACTGTAGGTGTCTGTACTATGGGGGGGTGGGGGTCTGCACTGTAGGTGTCTGTACTATGGGGGGGTGGGGGTCTGCACTGTAGGTGTCTGTACTGTGGGGGGGGTCTGCACTGTAGGTGTTTGTACTGTGGGAGGGTGGGGGTCTGCAATGTAGGTGTCTGTACTGTGGGGGGGGTCTGCACTGTAGGTGTCTGTACTGTGGGGGGGGGGGGTGGGGGTCTGCACTGTAGGTGTCTGTACTGTGGGGGGGTCTGCACTGTAGGTGTCTGTACTATGGGGGGGTGGGGGTCTGCACTGTAGGTGTCTGTACTGTGGGGGGGGGGGGTGGGGGTCTGCACTGTAGGTGTCTGTACTGTAGGTGTCTGTACTGTGGGGGGGGTCTGCACTGTAGGTGTCTGTACTGTGGGGGGGTGGGGGTCTGCACTGTAGGTGTCTGTACTGTGGGGGGGTCTGCACTGTAGGTGTCTGTACTATGGGGGGGTGGGGGTCTGCACTGTAGGTGTCTGTACTGTGGGGGGGGTGGGGGTCTGCAATGTAGGTGTCTGTACTATGGGGGGGTGGGGGTCTGCACTGTAGGTGTCTGTACTGTGGGGGGGTGGGGGTCTGCACTGTAGGTGTCTGTACTGTGGGGGGATCTGCACTGTAGGTGTCTGTACTGTGGGGGGTGGGGGTCTGCACTGTAGGTGTCTGTACTGTGGGGGGGTCTGCACTGTAGGGGTGTCTGTACTGTGGGGGTCTGTACTGTGGGGGTCTGCACTGTAGGGGGGTGTCTGTGGGGTGCTGTGTAATGTAAAGGGGTCCAGAGGTGTAGAGTGCTGTGTAATGTAAAAAGGTCCTTAGGTGCAAGGGGCTGTGTAATGTAAAGGGGTCCAGAGGTGCAGAGTACTGTGTAATGTAAAAGGGTCCAGAGGTGCAGGGTGCTGTGTAATGAAAAGGGGTCTGGTAGTGTAGGGTGCAGTGTAATGTAAAGGGGTCCAGAGGTGTAGGGTGCTGTGTAATGTAAAGAGGTCCTTAGGTGCAAGGGGCTGTGTAATGTAAAGGGGTCCATAGGTGTAGGGTGCCGTGTAATGTAAAGGGGTCTAGAGTACTGTGTAATGTAAAGAGGTGCAGGGTGCTGTGTAATGTAAAGAGGTCCTTAGGTGCAAGGGGCTGTGTAATGTAAAGGGGTCCAGAGGTGCAGGGTGCTGTGTAATGTAAAGGGGTCCAGAGGTGCAGGGTGCTGTGTAATGTAAAGGGGTCCAGAGGTGCAGGGTGCTGTGTAATGTAAAGGGGTCCAGAGGTGCAGGGTGCTGTGTAATGTAAAGGGGTCCAGTGATGCAGGGTGCTGTGTAATGTAAAGGGGTCCAGTGATACAGGGTGCAGTGTAATGTAAAGGGGTCCAGAGGTGCAGGGTACTATGTAATCTAAAGGGGTCCAGAGTGCTGTGTAATGTAAAGGGGTCCAGAGGTGCAAGGGCTGTGTAATGTAAAGGGGTCCAGAGTACTGTGTAATCTAAAGGAGTCCAGTGATGCAGGGTGCTGTGTAATGTAAAGAGGTCCAGAGGTGCAATGTGCTGTGTAATGTAAAGGGGTCCAGAGGTGCAGTTGTGGAGAGGGGGTACACATTAGTGACAAATAGATATTGAAGGATACAGAGGTATGCAGGTGACACAGTGGGGTGTTTTTACATTTTAAGGTGGGGGGGGGGTGTGCCAGATATAGGATCCGCTCCGGGTGCCAAATACTCTAGGTACGCCCCTGCTATGTACGGTATGTCTCAGTGAGATGAAGCTGCAGCACACTGATGCCGCGTACACACGATCGTTTTTCACGTTGTTAAAAATGCCATTTTTTAAATTGGTCATTAAAAACGATCGTGTGTAGGCTCCAGCGCATTTTTAACGATGTGAAAAATGGCCTAAAAATATGAGAACCTGCTCTATTTTTTCACGTCGTTTTTCACGTCGTTTTTTTTTTACGACGTGAAAAACGGTAGTGTGTATGCTTTTACGAGGGGAAAAAAAACGCGCATGCTCAGAATCAAGTATGAGACGGGAGCGCTCGTTCTGGTAAAACTAGCGTTCGGAATGGAGATAGCACATTCGTCACGCTGTAACGGACTGAAAAGTACGAGGCTGAAAAGCGCGAATCGTTGCTCAACAAACTTTACTAACATGAAGGGTGGCGCCATTCGAACAGAGCTTCCCCTTTATAGTGCCGTTGTACGTCACTGCGCTTTGCTCAAGCGTTTTTTTTTAATGAACGTGTGTATGCAAGACAGGCTTGAGAGGAAACAAGAAAAATCACGTCGAGAAAAACGTCGTTTTTGAAAATGACATTAAAAACGATTGTGTGTACGCGGCATTACAGTCTTTCTCCCTTAGCAGGCATTCACTGATCTCTTCCCCACATGTCCTCTCTCCACCCACTTACCCACAAAACCCCTTGCCATCCTCTGCTCTTTTTGATGACCTCATCCTTGGTGAGAGAGAGAGCATAGCAACCATATTGGAAAAGGGCAAAAAAAAATGCTTAGCAAGAGTATACACTTGGTAAATGGGCAAAGAAATGATCACATCACTACATATCCAACCAAGGAAATGTTCTTGTCACTTGCAGCAGCTGCTTGTTTTGTCAACCCTACCGTCTGTGAAACCCTTGTTGATGTGGCAGATGAGAATATTCAGAAACTGCTTAAAAAGGCAGAGGAGTATGCTGCAAGAAAATCCACATTGCCACACACACAACATGAGGAATTGTCTGAAGAAGATAATGTGGAACTAATCGCAGGAATTGGAAGAAGCACCGCCACCGGCATCCACATCTAAGTAGCCAGTCTTATGGTTTCTTTCTAAATGCCGCAGAAGACCCAGGCAGAGGATCTTCCCAAACAGCCTAGAGCAGCAGATTAGAAAATATAAGATACCAAGTTGCCATCAGTGAGGACAACGCAACAGATTTTTTGCTGTCAAATGCCGCGTACACACAATCGGAAATTCCGACAACAAATGTTCGATGGGAGCTTTTTGTCGGAAATTCCGACCGTGTGTAGGCTCCATCGGACATTTGCTGTCGGAATTTCCGACAACAAAAATTTGAGAGCTGGTTCTCAAATTTTCCGACAAAAAAAGTTCTTGTCGGAAATTCCGATCGTCTTGTATGCAATTCCGACGCACAAAAAAACACTCATGCTCAGAAACAAGCAGAAGAGCCAAACTGCCTATTGAACTTCATTGATCTCGGCTCGTCGTACGTCTTGTACGTCACCGCGTTCTTGACGTTCGGAATTTCCGACAAGATTTGTGTGACCATGTGTATGCAACACAAGTTTGAGCCAACATTTTGTTGGAATTTCCGATCGTGTGTACGCGGCATAAGAGTGACACTTTTTATCACCAGCTAAAACCTTTTGCATTAGACCTGCTGGCTATGCCAGCTTCTCAGGCCTTTGCAGAGAGGGTATTCAGTGTTATAGGTGACCTCTCTAGAGTCCGACAGAATAGAGCAAGGATCATGTTGGCATGAACTGCTTTCCCTAAAGTGAATAGAAACAAATAGAAGTGTTTTATTTTCCAGGTATTTCTATTTCTAACATAAGAAGCATACCTAATACTTGTGAGTTGTGCTTATTGCGATAGGAACAATCAATAGTTCAACAGTTTTAACTATCAATTAAATTCATAGGAAAAATGCACAGGCTGAGGATCAGGCTACAAATGCTATTAGTATGTGGAACAATAACAACCACCACTTTTTATCAACTAGTACTCTCTCTCTTAGCATTGACAAATTTGACAATATAGGTAAATATCACACTAATGAAAAAGAAAAATAGATCAATAACGGACAGTCAAAAAGGGCAGCCTTACGCCGGGGTCCTGCCCTAGTAGTCTTTTTATTGTGATATTTACCTCTATTATTGTCATTGAGAATGCTGAAAGAGAGAGAGGAGTTGATAAAAAGTGGAGACTGTTATAATCCACACACTAATGGCATTATTGTAGACTGTGCACTTTTTCTTTGAATGTATCCGAGAATCAGAACTGTTGAAATAATAAACTGAGTGACAGTAAACTTATACTTATTGTAGAAAAAAGCATTACCCTCAAGTATTGGTTTATTATGCTGTGCCTGTGCCAGACTGGCAGTTAACCACTTAAGCCCCAAACCATTTTGTAGCTAAAGGACCAGGCCCCTTTTTGCGATTCGGCACTGTGTCGCTTTAACTAACAATTGCGCGGTCGTGCAACGTGGCTCCCAAACAAAATCGGCGTCCTTTTTTTCCCACAAATAGAGCTTTCTTTTGGTGGTATTTGATCACCTCTGCGGTTTTTATTTTTTGCGCTATAAACAAAAATATAGCGCCAATTTTGAAAAAAAACCAATATTTTTTACTATAAAAATATCCCCAAAAATATATATAAAAAAAGTATTTTTTCCTCAGTTTAGGCCGATACGTATTCTTCTACATATTTTTGGTTAAAAAAATCGCAATAAGCATTTATTGATTGGTTTGCACAAAAGTTATAGCGTCTACAAAATAGGGGATAGTTTTATGGCATTTTTATTAATAATTTTTTTTACTAGTAATGGCGGCGATCAGCGATTTTTATCGTGACCGCGACATTATGGCGGACACATCGAAAACTTTTGACACTATTTTGGGACCATTGTAATTTTTACAGCAATCAGTGCTATAGAAATGTACTGATTTCTGTGAAAATGACACTGGCAGAGAAGGGGTTAACCTGTAGGGGGCGCTAAAGGGGCTAAGTGTGACCTAATGTGTGATTCTTACTGTAGGGGGCGTGGCTTGGCGTGTGACATCACTGATCGTCGTTCCCTATGACAGGGAGCAGACGATCAGTGACACTCTCACTAGGAAGCACGGGGAGAGGTTTGTTTACACTTACCTCTCCCCGTTCTTCAGCTCTGTGACCCGATCGCGGGACACCGGCAGTGATCGGGTCCGCGGGTCCCACGGGCGCGGTCACGGAGCGCAGGATCAAGTCGCGAGCGTGCTGCCAGCGGCGCGCGCGTGACCCATGGCTGGGATCTTAAAGGGGACGTACCTGTACGCCCTTGTGCCCAGCCGTGCCATTCTGTCAACGTATATCATCGACAGGCGGTCCCTAAGCGGTTAAAGTGTCTGTGCAGAGTGCTGCTGTCTGTGTGTGCTGTACTTGGCCATGTACAGCTATCGCCAAAAGTTTTGAGAATTACACCATTTTTTATTTTCACAAAGTCTGCTGCTTCAGTGTTTTTAGATCTTTTTGTTAGGTGTATCTGGTATACTGAATATAATTGCAAGCATTCCATAAGTGTGAAATGCTTTTATTGACAATTACATTACGTTTATGCAAAGAGTCAATATTTGCAGTGTTGAGTTGACCCTTCTTTTTCAAGACCTCTGCTGCAATTTTCCCTGGCATGTTGTCATTGTCAATCAACGTCTGCGCCACATCATGATTTCTGACTGATGGCACTGGCACTGGCAGTGACACTTGTCAGAATTTGTGGGGGTTTTTTTGTTTACTCACCAGCCTCTTGGGGTTTGACCACAAGTTCTCAATGGAATTAAGGTCTGGGGAGTTTCCTGGCCATGGGCCCAAAATTTCCATATTTTGTTCCCCAAGTCATTTTGTTATCACTTTTGCCTTATGGTAAGGAGCTCCATCATGCTGGAAAAGGCATTGTTGTTCATCACCAAACTGTTCTTGGATGGCTAGGAGAAGTTGTTCTTGGAGCCTGGGGATGTTTTTGTACCATTTATTCATGGCTGTGTTCTTAGGAAAAATTGTGAGTGAGCCCACCACTTCCTTGGCTGAGAAGCAACTGCACACATGAATGGTCTCAGGATGCTTTACTGTTGGCATGGCACAGGACTGATAGTGTAATGCTCACTCTCACCTTTTCTTTTCTGGACAAGGCTTTTTCCGGATGCCCCAAACAATCTGAAAGGAGATTCATCAGAGAAAATGGCTTTTGCCCAGTCCTCAGCAGTCCAAACCCTGCACCTTTTGCAGAATATCAGTCTGTCCCTGATGTTTTTGCTGGAGTAAGATAGTGGCCTGGCCTGTGGCCTCTTTTCTCTCCTTCTTGACAGTTGACACCAGGTCAGCCAAACTGATGAAATGTTTTGTTGTGTTCTGTTGTTCAGTTTGAGTTTCTTGAACTGTTAAGTTTGTGTAAATTATTGTGCAGTGTATGGTTGGTGGCATCATCACGATCACGCAAAAAGTTTTTATTGTTTTTATTTTTTTTGGTATTTTTACGTTACCCTTTTGTCAAAAAAGCAATATTCTTGATAAAACAGTTTTACTTAAATAAAGACGTTCTATAACGATCCCTCGTACCTCAGACCCCGCCTACGTCATTGGCTGAGCGGACCTGATGGGGAACTTCCTCCGCAGTGTAGGTCCGCTCAGCCAATGACGTTTCGAGTGGAGACTGCAGCGCTGGACATCGGATCGCCGCAGGACATTGGATTACATCGCTGGAATGTGTTTTTTATTTTTAATTTTAATAAAGGACTTTTCCAAGCTGTCTGTGTGTGTTTTTTACATTTTTTTTACACTTTCTTCGTGAAATGGTAGGGGTACAATGTACCCCTTACCAATCCACATAGGGGGGGGCGGGATCTGGGGGTCCCCTTTGTTAAAGGGGTCTTCCAGATTCCGATAAGCCCCCCGCCCGCAGACCCCCACAACCACCAGGCAAGGGTTGTGGGGATGAGGCCCTTGTCCCTATCAACATGGGGACATCCTCCCCATGTTGAGGGCATGTGGCCTGGTACGGTTCAGGAGGGAGGGGGGGCACTCTCCCGTCCCCCCTCTTTTCCTGCGGCCTGCCAGGTTGCATGCTCGGATAAAGAGTCTGGTATGGATTTTTGGGGGAACTCCACGCCATCTTTTTTTAAATTTGGGGTGGAGTTCCCCTTAAAATCCATACCAGACCTGAAGGGTCTAGTATGGATATTTGGGGGGAACCCCACGTCATTTTTTTTTTATTTGATGCAGGGTTCCCCATAATATCCATACCAGACCTGAAGGGCCTGGTAGTTGAATTTGGGGGGACCCCCACGCATTTATTAATTTTTTTATCAATGACTTTTCTCTGAATATTTCACTTTTTATTGTTTCACTTTATGCATTATTAAAATCACTGCTCCCGAAAAAAGGCCGCTTTTAAAACGTTTTTTTGCATTGATACATGTCCCCTGGGGCAGGACCCGGGTCCCCAAACCCTTTTTAGGACAATAACTTGCATATTAGCCTTTATAATTAGCACTTTAGATTTCGAACGTTCGAGTTCATTGTATTTAATAGGGTTCTAAAGTTCACGCGAACTTTAGGTCTGTTCGCAGGTTCTGGTGCGAACCGAACAGGGGGGTGTTCGGCTCATCCCTAGTGTCCGTTATCAGATAATTTTTGGATAACATATATGTGTATAGTTCAGACACCTCCATCTGGCTGTTAGAAAAGCAGTTAGTATACCACAGTGATATTGGTGGCGTGACTGCCGTGAAAGAGGAAAAATAACCTTTTTAAATGTTTTTAGAAAAAAATGTAAAAGACGTTAGCTTAAAGTGTTTGTTAAGCCTTTTTTTTTTTTTTTTTTTATTAACTGCCAGCCTCTCTATTAGAGGTTGGCATAGCACACTGTGTAAATTATTTCTAAAAACTAGCATTCTAAATAGCTATTTAGAGCTTCAGGCCGGTCACGTGACTCGAGGACACTTTTCAGCTCCGATACAGGGCTACTGCAGGAGGGACCGTGATCTCCCTCTGATGTCAGCCGGGGAGATCACATGGACACTCGGCTCCTCCCACAGAAGCCCTGTGTCGGGTCTGTAAAGCAGTCGCAAGTCAAGTAACCGGCCTGAATAGCTATTTAGAAAGCTCGTTTTTAGAAAGGATTTACGTGTTTTATGCCAGCCTCTAATAGACAATTTTTTTAATTTTTTGTAATAAGAGCGGCAGAGGGGCGGGGCAGAGCGGAGACAGAGACATAGAGGGTGCTGATAGACAGGAAGGAGGGGGGTGGGGGGCAAGGGGGTAGAGAGGAGAACAGAGCAGGGCAGCGTATGACAGAGGGATGCACTTTGCATGTCTCACGTTTGCTGATAAAATTATATTTTCGACTCACATTCCCTGCTGGCAGCCGCTTCTTCACTGCCTGCCTCTTTCAGTAAAGTGCTGAGAAAAGGGCGGGCTTAGGCTGAGAGGGAATTAGCGGCATGGTTGAAGGTGGCATATGGCAGACTTCACATCATCAGGGCAGCGGGCAGAGGCAGCTGTCAGTGTGAAGAAAACACACAGGCAGAGGTGTACACTGACTGAGGGATCCTCCGTCCATCCTCCATTCAATAAAGTCATTGTAAAGTAATTTTTTTTTTTTTTTAAATAACAAACATGTTATACTTACCTCCTCTGTGCAGTTGGTTTTGCACAGAGCAGCCCGGAATCCTCCTCTTCTCTGGTCCCTCTTCGCTGCTCCTAGCCCCTCCCCCTTATTGAGTGCCCCCTCAGCCAGCAGCTCTATATGGGGGCACCCGAGCCGAGTTAAAACTTTGTGTATCCTTTCAGGCACGGAGCCCCAACCTTGCCCCGCCCCTCTCTCCCCTGGTTGGCTGATTTTGATTGACAGCTGCTGGAGCCAATCAGGAGGAGTGTCCCGGCCAGCTTAAACACTGGTGGACATTGCTGGAGAGAGAAAGGGCTCAGTTAAGTATTAGGGGATGCTGGGGAGGCTGCTACACACAGAAGGTTTTTTATCTTAATGCATAGAATGCAAGATGAAAAAAAACTTCTGTCTTTACAACTCCTTTAAGTCTGCAGAGAATTCTCAGAAAAGGTACAGTCAGTTAAAGAGATACACAGTGAAGAACATTACATGCTGTTGTTCTTTTCCAACACCCATTCTCAACAGGCTGTGATTTGTCAAATTATAATCAACTTCTTCTGGAAATAACTATGACATTCCTCCAATAAAGGCTTGGTGAGTGCATCAGCAGTCATTTCCTCTGATGGGCAGTTTTGAGTGTCAATAACACCTTTTTCTTGATTATCCCTCAGTAGGTGATATTTGACGTTGATGTGTTTGGTCCTAAGATTGACCCTTTCTGATTGTGTAAGCTTTATACATTCCTGGTTGTCTTCAAAAATGGGAATTGGTTTTGACATGTCTATCCCAATTTCCACAAAAAGTTGACAAATCCATGTAGCTTCTTGACATGCGTGTGATGCTGCAATGTACTCTGATTCAATTAAAGATAGAGTGACAGTTGTTTGCTTTGACTAAACCAACTTATAGTTTGTCATCATGGTGCATATTTTCTATATATATATACACTTTTGAATTTTTGTACTACTCAGGTGGAAACCTTTGAAATTTACTATGAATACTTCTTTATAGAAACACCGAAACCTCTGAAGAAGACCCGTGAAAAGGGTCGAAACGCATTAGGAATTGCTACATGCTTCCATATACCTGTATAATGTGTTAAGCTGTATGACAATTTTTAGTGTTTGCAATTGTGTAGAACTTTTATTACCAGAGCTCATATCTTAACCAGTATTGATTTTCCTCTTTTGAATTTTATTAAACAACCCTTTTATAACATACACTGTTATCAATTTTTGAATTCAGCTGCCCAAAAACCCCACTGGGGGAACATCCCATTATTCTGGTGCATATTTTATTTCCTTCTGTCATATTTATCGATTAATTTCCCTTTGACATATTCTAGCGCCAGGTCCTGCTCGGGTCTAGTTTCTAAAGTGTTAATAAGAGCAGTATATGACTCTGGAAGGCTGCAGAGGAGCAGGGCAACAAAAATAGGATTTTTTACTCACCGTAAAATCCTTTTCTCTGAGTTCATGGACGGACAAAGCTTCCTATTGACAAGTGGGTATTATCCTGCATTTAGGAGTGACTAGGCAGAAAAACTTGTAAAAAGTGTTACATCACACCTTCTACAGCACTGCCCAGGGGGCAGACCCTCTGGGTATAATCCCTCTCTCTGCACCTTGCAGATCAGTTTGTCAAAAAGCAGTACAAACTTAAATGAGGGGTGGGTGCTGTGTCCATCCATGAACTCAGACAAAAGGATTTTACGGTGAGTAAAAAATCCTATTTACTCTTTCGTTCATGGACGGACACAGCTTCCTATTGACAAGTGGGATGTCCCAAAGCAGTGTCAAAAACGAGGGGTGGGAACAGCATTAAAACAACTTCACCCCAAACAAAACAGAGCTCCTCAACAGAGGAGTTGCAACTCTAAACAGCCGCAATACCTTGCGGCCGAAAGAAGCATCCGAAGATGCACACACATCAACTTGTAAAGTTTAGTGAAAGTGTGAACGGACGAGCAGGTTGCCGCCTTACACACCTGGTGAAATAGACGCTAGATGCTCTCAGAGCTCCGGCAGCATCCAAAAAATACAACGTTGTCTCCTAGGATTCGACGGATGAAGACACAAGGATGGTAGTACAATGTCTTCCTTGAGATGGAAGGTCAAACGACCCTAGGAAGAAAAGAAGGCTGCGGACGCAGCACCACCTATCCTTGTGGAAGATCAGTTAAGGAGCCTTGCATGACAAGGCTGCCAGCTCAGAAACACGTCTTAACTGACGTAACACCAAGAGGCACCTCTTGCCCTGGTCGAATGTGCTGGGAAAAGGAGGCGCCTGACCATGGCGTAAGCCTGATCGCGATCTGTCGGATCCACCTAGAGATGGTGGCCGACGAGACCACTGGGCCCTACTTGGGACCAGCCACCGAAACAAACAGTGAGTCTGGACTCTGGAACGTAGCAGTACCAGACAAGCATTCTCTCAGAGTTTGGACAACGTCCAAGGAATGCAACGTCATCTCCTAGGATTCGACGGATGAGGACACAAGGATGGCAGTACATGTCTTCCTTGAGATGGAAGGTCGAACACGACCTTAGGAAGAAAAGAAGGATGCGGATGCAGCACCACCTTATCCTTGTGGAAGATCAGATAGGGAGGCTTGTATGACAAGGTTGTCTGCTCAGAAACCCGTCTTACTGGCATAACAGCCACCAAAAGGAGTCCACAAGGGAATATCCCTGATGTCCCAAACGGTGGTTTCTGAGGCACTTAGAGGCCCTGCCATTAAAGCCATTGACTGCAAGCAGGATGGCATAAGGGACCCTGTGCCAGCCCCATGGAGGTAGTGGAGGTTGGACCGGAGGGGCCGCCTGCCGAACCCACTGTACAAATGTTCTCACTAGAGTGAGCCACCAGGGGTCGTTGAAAAAGACAGCCAGGGCAGATGCCTGCCCCCTAATTGTACTTAAAGTAAAATTTTTGGCCCTTTCCCTGCTGAAGAACAGCAGGACTCTGGAACCAAATAAGTACACAGATGCCACCTCATTTCCTCACAAATGGATATGTAGGTCTTCCAAGTGCGATGGCAATCTTCCTAGAGGATGATTTTCGAGCACTCTTCATGGTAGAGATCAGAGAGTCTGACAGGCCCCGGTCTCTTAGCACCTGGCTCTCGAGCCATGCCGTTAAGCCAGTGACTGTAAAACAGGATGGCGTATGGGACCTTGCGACAGCAGGTCCTTCCTTAGCGGTAGATGCCAAAAGATGTCTGCTACCAGATGCACTAGATCGGCGTACCAAGGACGCCGAGGCCAATTCAGAGCAATTGGGACCATTGTAATCCTCTCTGCCTCCAGTCTGTGAAGCAGATGAGGAAGGAGCTTCCGAGGAGGAAGGCATAGATTAGTCAGTAATGACTCCCCAGTGCCCTCAACGCGTCTGTCGTGTTTGCCCATGGGTCTCTTGACCTGGCCACAAACCTCAATACCTTCCGATTGAGTCAAGAAGCCAGGAGATATATGACTAGCATGCTTCACCTCTAGTAAGGGAGCCCCCTTAGGAGGTGAGAGACCTCCGATGCTGCAGCAGAGCTGCTTGTTCCTCCCTGATAATTGACATACGCCACAACTGTGGTGTTTGTCCGACTGAATACTGACTGGACGCCCTTGTAGCCTCTGAAACCATGTGGAGAGGCAAAGCCAGATTGCCCGGATTTCAGGCCAATGATCTGCAATGGGATTCCCCCGGAGTCCAGCGACCCAGGTTGACTGAGCTCCTCAGACTCCTCTGCACCGGGAAGACAGGCATCCACCGTGAACACCATCTAGTAAAAAGGAAGGAACAACTTCCCAGACAGAACTGCCTGTGATGTCGGCCACCAACTAGGGAGGTCCTGATTAGGTGGCTCACCCAGTTTTCGATAATCCAGGGATGAAGGCACTTGACCCTGCAGGACAGAGTTACCTTCTGTAACACTCGTGTTTGAAATAGTGCCTATGGTACAGCCTAGAAGGAGGCTACCATGAGGCCCAGGACTCGCCTGCAAAAGTGGCGTGACAACCCATCTTTGGGATGTCAACTGCCACACCGCAGCCCGAAGGGTCTGCAACTTTCTCCCCAAGGAGAAAAAAAAACTTACGCCTTTGAGGAGTCCAGAATCAACCCTAGACACACTAGGAGTTGGGACGGTACCAATACGGACCTCTGAGTGTTCAGCACCCAACCAAGTATCGGAGGGTCTGACAGGTTATAGACACACTCACTTCTAACTTTAAGTTTGAAGTGACCCTCAGAAGAAGATCGTCCAAGTTGCCCATGATAGCGATGCCACGCTGTTTTAGTAGGGCCTGAATCGGGGCAAGCACCTTGGTAAACACCCTTGGTGCCGAAGAAAGGCCAAAGGGGAGAGCCACCATTGGTAGTGGTCTTCCCCGGCCGCCAACGCAGACATCTCTGATGCCTGGTGCATATGGAGACATGCAAGCATGCGTCCTTGAAGATCAAGGATGCCGGAAAATCCCCCGGATGGAGGGCAGCGACAACAGAGCGAGCCAACTCCCTTCCGGATCTTTGTACTTTCACAAAGCAATTGAGGGTCCTGAGATCCAAGATAGGATGAACCCCCTCCTTTTTCAGCACTACGAACAGATTTGAGTAGAACCCCTGAACCCGTTCCTGTACTAAGACAGGAAGGCCCACCCTGCGTATCAGCAGGTCTTGGACCGCCCCATGTAGGGCTTCCCGACAAGTCGGCTGAAGCTGGCAGTTAAGAGGGGAAAAAATCTGTTCGGTAGGCAAGCAAGGTCAGGCTAGCGAACCCAGGGACACTACTGTCCCTCAGCAGGCGCTTTATCAGACTGGGGTCGTTTACTTACCGCACTAGGCGGACGAAAGAACCGCTTGTGCGCAGTGAAGGAGGGCCCTAGCCAATGGCGTGGCTCCTTACCTTTTTTTAGATTGCAGAAGCAATGTGCTCTTACCTCCTGTGGCATCTTAAATGATGTCATCCAGAGAAGCCCCAAAAAGTCTGTCGCCTTAAAAGGGCAGATCCAACAGGACCTTCTAGGAAGATTGGTCCGCAGACCAGCACCTTAGCCAGATCAGACGGCGTAACGCCACTGCATAAACGGAGGCTCAAGACAGCAAGGGAATAGTATCCATGTCTGACTCGCAGACAGACTCAAGGCCCAGTACCAACTACTCGGTCAGAGCTACCTCGTTCGGAGGAGTCTCCCGTGCCTTTAACCCCCGGAGAAGCCTCTTTGCGTATTCAGTCAGTGTCTGAGCCATAAGAAAACCCCCGCCAGTGCTGGACGAACCGCTGAGCCCCCCACTGTGTATAGGTAGCGAGTGTTCCTGAAGACAGGAGCCCCTTCCACTGGAATCGTGGTAACTTGTCTGGACACAGGGGGGTGCACTATCGGGGGAGAGGTCCCTTTTTTCAGGAAACTCTCCTCAAGGGGTACCAAACCGCAAAAACATTTTACATTTTTTTTCTTGGGGTTGCAAAAAAATCTTCAGTGGGTTTCCCCACTCCTTGTACAAAGGCTTATCAAGATAAGACACACAAGGAAACACCTTAGCAATGCGGGTCGGTTTACGGAACCCAAAGGGGACCGGTGTGTTTGCTGCTTCTGTAGCATTCTCCAACCTTGCAGTGGTAAGGTCAGATACCAAAAGCCTCTTTGCATGCTGACTTGGACTTGGAGTCATTCACACTGTCCGATCGGTCATGGTCAGCAGTCTCTGATGCATCAGAATCTGGGCCATGAGCCATAGCTGGGCCTGGTTCTGCATCAGAATTATCCCTGGAATATTGCAGGGGACGGGGGCGTTTACTCCCCCCGTGTTCCCATGTGCCGCTTCCACCCTGGCAACAAAAGCCTCTAGGATTGCCGACATGGCGTCCACAGATACATCAGGGGCACCAGCTACCAAGACAGGTGTTTCAGGGGAAAAAACGTCTGCTTCAGATGCCATGCTGACCCACGCACTGACACCCACAGGGACTCCAGGCAAGGTATCAATAGGCCACCCTCCTAGCTGATACAAAGATGTAGGGTCTCCAAGAGGACTTACCACCCTTGGAACGGTACCGCTATTGCTGCCACGTGCTCCGCCTGTGATGTTATCCCACCGCTGCCTGTGTCAGTCTGATTTTTATCAGCGTTTCCCTGTGTGAGATTCTCGCCAGTGAATTGCACCCTAGAGGTTGGAGACTTCCGCAAAATGGCCGCCAAGTGGCCGTCTTGAAAACAATGTGGGCCCTAAGAAAATGGCCACGAGCCGTCAGTAGAGGCAAAAGCGGCCGCGGGCCACAAAAAAATGGCGGTATATACATACAGGCGTGAATCATAAGAAACATGGCCGCCGAGCAGTCGATAGAGGCCAAAGCGGGCGCGAACCACAAGAAAATGGGCGCCGAGCCTCGATATATACATATTGGGGTGAACCACAAGAAAATGGCTGCCGGACAGTCACTAGAGGCCAAACAGGCATGGACCATCGCAAAATGGCCGCCGACAGCATGGAGGGAGAAAGGCACACACAGGTAAGCAGAAAATTACATATTTTAAATGACAGCTACAGCACAGCCCCCCTCCAGATGGAGCCCCCTAGGTGACCCCAGCACCCAGCAACCTTAGCTCAGAGCCTAGGGAGGAGGGAAGGCAGGGAGAGAAGAAAGAAAGGGGCCACAACCACTTACTTGATCTCTCCAGGAATGTCCAGCCAAGTCATCCTGCTGAAGCAGGGGAGCTACTTACCTTTCCTGCGTGAATCATGCTGGAAGACATTCCGGACAGATCTTCATCCACGCACGGAGGTGACTGTCGGCCAGGCATGCTGTGATTGAGCCCTAGGGAACGATCGTATGCATGCCCTGGAGCACGAGCTCACCTGCCAGGCTACTGCGACTCGGCCGTAAGGTCAGCCGAAGCTGAGCGGTCTGATGCAAGCCCTGGAGCGTAAGCTCACCGTCCAGGCTACTGCGACTCGACCATAAGGTCAGCCGAAGCTGAGCGGTCCGATGCAAGCCCTGGAGCGTAAGCTCACCGTCCAGGCCACTGCAACTCGGCCGTAAGGTCAGCCGAAACTGAGCGGTCCGATGCAAGCCCTGGCGCGTAGGCTCACCGGCCACCCGTAGTGCGACGGGTATGTTGTGGAAAACCCAGCGCGTAGCTAGGGTCGGCACACGCTCGATGGCCGAAACTGGGGGGACTACAAGGATCGAGGATCCAGCCTGTCACCCAGTCGGCAATTGATTGAAGATCGCAGGAAACAAAACAACAAACGTAGAAAAAAAAATCCCCCTGGACCAGTGGGCCCGAAGGGAGCCATGTCCTTCTCCTTGCTAGGCAGTAAAAAACTGATCTGCGAGGTGCAGAGAGAGGGATTATACCCAGAGGGTGCTGTAGAAGGTGTGATGTAACACTTTTTACAAGTTTTTCTGCCTAGTCACTCCTAAATGAAGGATAATACCCACTTGTCAATAGGAAGCTGTGTCCGTCCATGAACAAAAGAGTAATGATTATCTTTGATGTCCTCTCTGATGGCATGCAGCTGCTCTATGATCTCTAGCATAAGATTCACGTGGTCACACATTTGCTGGACTACTTCTAGTCTCATCTTGTAAAACTTTCTTAGCAATAACAGTTTGTTGTTTAGACTTGAACGCTCATGCAGCTTTTGAAATGTAGTCCACATACCTTTGGCTGTTTTCTCTGTTCTTATGTGGATAAGCTGGTCATCTTCCACTAGAATGCTTTTGACTGTCTGTCCTTCCTATCCCAGTCCTCCATCTCTCCATCTGTGGGTCTGTCTGTATTCAGCACTTGCCACATCCTTGTTCAGAAACATTTCTAGTTTAAACTTCCATAGCTGGTAATCGCCATTGTTCCGCTTTGCAATTGCAAACTTCACATCTGAACCACTTGCCATGTTGCAGTAGCTTGTATACAGTATTCACTGACTTGCTGTACTCACTGAGTATTCTTTCCAGTGCCTCTGGGTGCTGCTGGGCTCGCTACTGTTTACTTTGAATACCCAATCACGTGCAGATGCTTGTAAAATAGCTGAACTGAATGTCTACACAATTTTTGGGTGAATATTCTCAACTCTTTTATTAAATCAGCTCAACTGTGTTCTTTATTTCTCCATACTGCTTATAGACTGTCCAGAAACATTTAGTATTGTCTGTATGAAAACCTATACAAGCTCTTTCCCAAGTGTCGCCCATGATGCCCAGATTGGGAATATGGCATGCAAAAAATGGGCCGTGTAATGCTATCCTAACACATATTGTTCGGCTGTTTAATCTATAAATATTTTTTAATGCAAATACGCATTAAATGTAATTGCAAAGGTTTCTGGGATTTTATTATCGTGCTACAGACTACCACATGAGGGTCCCTGTTCTCCTAATATTGATTATATGATTAGAAAGCACTCATTCTAACAGACATGCACAGGGCTGCGCTTTGCTGCATCCCATATGGTGTGCCCATGGAGCTTACTTGCTGTGTGAGATCCATGTGAAATGACCATCTCTAAGGATCATTGAATACTGCAGACATCTCCATTCAATAATCACATGAGCACTCATGGATCTGATCCCTAATAGTGCATGAAAATAACTAAAATAATTTGTGATGTGCAATGTCCTTTCTGTCTGTACAGGGTACAGGGAAGCGATCACCCTTTCCATAAAGATATGTTCCAGCTAAATATGAACATTTTGTATTAAAGAGGTAGTAAACCGCAGCCCTTTTAAAAAATAAATAGATTGCAAGACAATGGCATAATGTGCTAGTATGCATACACACATACTAGCTCATTATGAAATGCTTACCTTAGAACTAAGCTCTCCAGCAGCGAGCTGTCACCGCTGACAGGGCTTCCATCTTCACCTGGACTTCTTTCTGGGTTTACGTGCAACGGCTGTCTGATTGGCCGAGCCGTGATGGCGATGACATCACTCCTGCCCATGAGTGCAGGAGTCACAGCCGTGGCACAGAGCTCTGAAGAGACGGCATGGGTATGCCATCCTTTCAGAGCACATGCACCGATGACATCACCGGCTGTATGCAGGGTGGATATCTCCAACAGTGCAAGTTTAGGATATATTCACTGTATCTACAGGTAAGCCTTATTATAGGCTTACCTGTAAGTACAAGTTTAAAAAAAGACTTTACCACAAACTTTAAAAGGTAAATTATAGTTTATTTTCATTAAATTTAGAGTTAATTTGTAACAACTACTTGAAAGCAATTTTCAAGGTGACTTTAAAAATGTTATTCTTAATTTTTTAATAAATACATTTATACAGACTTGTAAATATTCCCTCTCCTTGTCACCTGTATGTCAGAGAATGTGATTGGCATCCCTACTTAAAGTGGTTGTAAACCCATTACAACCACTTTAACCTACAGGTAAGCCTAGATTAAGTAAACAGTCTAAACAGGGTGAACAAATACAGTATATACTCGAGTATAAGCCAAGATTTTCAGCCCTTTTTTTTGGGCTGAAAGTCCCCCCCCCCCCTCGGCTTATACCCGAGTCAGTGAAATTGAACATTGTAAATTGTACCTGAAAAAAATTGAGAGGCTGCGGCGTCCATCGTTTAAAACTCGCGGTCTCTTCCTGGTCCCTTCCGTGATAGGCGGAACTGTGTCTGCTGAGAATCGCCTATCACATTGGTCAGCCTATGTGAACACGCTTTGACCTGCAGTTTGTTACCTGCCTTAAAACATTTGCTTTCCTGTAAGTAGAATTTTAAATAAACCTTTTTTTTTGATCTTACGGGCTTCACTATGCTGCCTCTTTTTTTCTTATTGATTAACCTTGTCTGAGGAGGACTGCATAGCATTACCATACACGAGTCCTGAAGGTTTCCTTGATGCTGGTGTTGTTTGGATATTCCTGCCATTATTCCATCAAGCCTGGAGAGCTGTATCCATCTTTGATCCTCTACATTTGTCATTAACGTTTGAACATGTTCACCTTCTGGTAAGCAGATTGTGAGCACAATAGGTGTGTTGTGTCGTTCCTTCACACTGAAATCCTTGGTGGTGGTGTTTAAAAATTTTTTGCATTTACCTTCATATATTGATTTTTACTTGGACTGTCACGTATATTTGCTTTATCGAAGGGCTGCATTTTTGGATTCACAAGCCTAGATTAAGGCTTACCTGTAGGTGAAAGAAATATCTCCCAAACCTAAAAGGTTTAGGAGATATTTGCAGAAATAGCGGCACCGATGTCTACGGCGCATGCACAGCGCTGGAGCCGCGATACCCGGAAGTCACTCCGGGATAGATGGCGGCGTCAGAGGAGGCGAACGAGGGCCGCTGCGGGGGCTTCGATCTCAGGTAAGTAATTCATAATGAGCTAGTATGCTATGAATACTAGCTCATTATGCCTTTGTCTTGCAGGATGTTTTTTTTTATTT
Organism: Rana muscosa; assembly: GCA_029206835.1. Classification (NCBI taxonomy): domain Eukaryota; kingdom Metazoa; phylum Chordata; class Amphibia; order Anura; family Ranidae; genus Rana; species Rana muscosa. The sequence goes on from CM055116.1 coordinate 174,631,862, forward strand.
TTTATTTTACCGAGAGGGTTTACTTTCTCTTTAAAAGGTATGTCCTTGCATTACCTAAATTTTCCCCAAAAGCACTTACCCTTTCAGTGGCGACTGGTGCTTAATTTTCTTGGGGGGGCGGCCCACGGTGGGGGAGTGAATTGATTAGGACAGCTTAAAATGGGCCAATCAACTGGCAGGGGAGCCAGTTATATTCGCATGGCAGTTAAAAAAAAAAAAAACACTCACACAATGAAAAGACACAAACACATAGAGAGTACAAAAACACAACTATAACGCAGCATATCTGAGACAACGTGGAACAATTTCTGGGTTATTGTTCCGGAGTTGTGGAGGGCTTCATCTATCCTATATGCTCCATAGTTACAGGGTGCACTGTGTCGGAGACAGGCAAAGCTGTGAATGTTTTTTTTAATCTTATTTTCTTTGACTTTTTGTAACTATTTTAGTTTATGTTTGATTTTATTGTTTTAGGCTGCTTGTTATCTGTTGTGTTTACAGGCAGTCCTAATTTTGTATGACCATTGCAAACTTCAATAAAAAGAATTAAAAAATAAATAAAAGGGAGCGCAGCTGGCAATGCAGAACGGTCAATGCGGTGGTCCCTCCAGCTGCTCTGCGATTTACCACTCTGTATAGTGTGAATTGGCCACTACTGAGTAGGAACAACTGTGCAAAAATAAGTTTTGTTTTAATTTTATTCCCACGTTTTAATATGCCTTTCCTGTAAATGTGGCTGGCTACATACATAAGACAAAGTAAAGGCATGATATGACCATCCTCCAGCATGCGCTGGGCTCTTCCATAAAGAGCACAATATGAAATATGTCTTTTTAAATACAAATACTCTAGAGCCCACAGGGATCAGCCGGCAGAAAAAAACAAAATGTAGCTACATATATATCTATAACGCAGATCACAATGCACAACAGCCCTATCTGCAGGCTCTAAAGCAGAGGATTTTACAAATCCACCAAGCTTAGGAACTGATGTAAACAATACACAAGACATCCACAAAATATGCAAAAGCTGATATTTCTAGAGAGAGGGTCCCAATCGCAGGCTCTTCGGAACAGGTACAAAACATTTCTGTGGTTTTTCTGGGTGGCATTGAAATCTCTGCTCAGGAAGAACATGGGCAAAAGGTTACAGCTATGAAAAAAGAAACCATGTATAGGTCTGTGGTGGAAAATGGGGTGTGTGTGTGTGTGTATGTGACGTTGCTGGCATGTAGGGATGGTCACCCAATCAACATATCTAGTAGTACATACATAGTCACATTCAATTGGAATTGTTCTAAAATGTTGAAGACCTTTTTAGCATGTCAAAGCCTCTTAGAAGTGCAGAAGTGGCTTGGACAAGCTGTCAACATTACAGAACAAGTCTAGCTGAATGTGACAAACTACCACTAGATATACAGTACTATGACCTGGATAAAAGAGAACCTTCACAGTCACCTGATAAACACGTTTCATGAGTCTACATCAAAACAAAGGGAGCTGAAGAATCAAGAAACATGTTGATTAGGTGACTATCCTTACATGTCTGTAATGTTACACCCACTTTGTTGCCCTCCAGAGTCCATTTTTATTTTAATTTTGAGGTGCCAGCACCATTACTAATACTACTTAATAATTTCCTATTTTCATTATTATATTTGGGTGAGCACTGCAGCCATATTTTTCTTGACTGAGGGACTTGTAGGCTTAATATAATGTATCCCTAACCCCAAAATTCAGCACTTCCTCCCTCCCTAATAACCAGACAACAAATACCAATTTTGGAGTCAAGTCGTTATAGCAGCCCTTTATTTTAACACAACAAAATAAATTTAATACAACATTGGTGGATAATGCAATTAATGCATAACATATAAACATTAACATAACAGCAATTGATTCCACCAGGTCCAAGGTCTTTAAAGGCACTTTTAAACCCAACAAAACCGGCTGTATTTACACCCAGTGAAAAGGCCCACAGCCCCTACTACACCGCCTTGGGGACAATGAACCACCTCCATACTTCCAGCTACAACCCAGTAAAGTTAAGGTTACCAACATAGACCTCTTGTTGGGAAGGGACACGCATACCTAAGATGGGCCCAACCTATAACCCTCCAAATTTTTAACACAGCACCACCTTTAAAGACCGAGAAAACCTCTGCCTGCTGCTATGACATGTGAACAAAATGACCATGACACCAAAGTATGAATCAAATAGGAACCAAGACTGACAAAAGACAAATAAATAGGCAAACAAAAATCAACATAGAAAAAACAAATGCCCAAAAAAAGGAAAAAAAATATATCCCTGGGGCGGAAGGGCAGGAGAAAAACACCAATGTTGGTACAAGCTCAGACAAGGTTCAGCCCCCTATCCTCATCCCAAGGTACCACCCACTGATACCCCAACCATCCTATCAGGCATGTAGGATTTATTTTCCATAAATAAACCCTCTAGCCCACTGTATAACTCCGCCTCTTCTGCTCATCCCAGTCATGCTGGCCCTCCTCTTAGCTTCACTCAGTTCCAGGCCATTTACTTTCTCTACAGCACAATAAGGCTTCATGTACACAGGACATATGAAAACCTCTTCTGAATGCTGGAACTTGACAGCTAGAGACTGACGTTGATAAACATCCGTTTTGCCACTTTTACATGCCGCGTTTATGCACGTTTTGCGGCATTCATGAGCATTTGCGTTTAGAAGAGCTTTTGACAGATAACAGATTTTACGAATCAGTAGACCCTTCCAAATGCCCATGATGCAGTAAAATCTCTCTCTTTTTCTCTCTCTCTCTCCCTCTCTCTCTCTCTCTCTCCCTCTCCATCTCTTGCTCTCGTTCTCTCTCCCTCTCAAGATAGATAGATAGATAGATAGATAGATAGATAGATAGATAGATAGATAGATAGATAGATAGATAGATAGATAGATAGTAACCTCTTTTGAGATACTCTGAACTCTCGTATGCAACAGTGAACATATATATTTCCAGTTCAAATGAAGAGTTGCTTGGAGGAAGGTGCAGTCTACTTTTTTCACTGCAAGTTGTGCTCTTCCATAGTGGCACTGCAGTTGGAGAGGAAGTCAGGAAGTTTCCTGGGTGACTGGGGATGATATCCAATTTCATGCTGCCACCCCATGTGTCTCTGGTGGCCATCCTGGGTCAGGCAAAGCCTTTTAAAGGCCCTTGATCCCAGGTTTGGTGTGCATGTGCGTGTTGGTAGAGTAGGGACATGTATCCCATCTGGTAGGGATAGAACTAGTGGCAGGGTAAGGTTCCAGACAAGAAGGGAAAGCTTACGGCTCGCAAAATCTCTGGACATCTGACCGTCTGGGCACAAGATGGCAAGGCCGCATTCTTCACCTCTCTACAGGCGCTGTTGGTTTAGCTGCATCCTGCTCTCTAAATGCTGTTGGAACTGTAAGTGTTCCCGGTTGGGCTGCCTTCCCACTGTGTGATTTGTGAACTGTCTCTGCTGTATACCAATACAAGTTCTTTCATTGCACTGGGGCTGAGTGTGTTATTCTCGCCGCACCACACTGCATCCCACCTTCATGCTGCTGCTCATTAATAGGATTCTACTAGCCAGGAGCATGGTTTGGTCTCCAGAAAGAATGCCTCCCATTTCTCCCCAGCACTAGACATGAGAAGTGCCTAGGTCTACTTGACAGTAGAAGCAGTACCAGAACCCAACCGACCCACAGCTGATATAAATGGGCACCCAAGTCTAGAGGGCTCTTGTGCAGCTGTACTGTCTGCACAAAAGAAATGTCCATATCTGCTACAGGCACTTGCAGCAGAAACAATGACAATCACAACATAACCTGCCAACTCTTCTCACTTAGAGAACCCTGACCTAAGACATAGGACAAACAGTTGCATAGGATGGCATCTCATGTCTGTAAATACATTTAGTCATCAGAGGATATACAACATTTGTGCCTGCAAGAACAGATACACAGTTTGCCTTTATGCTCTGCCAATCTCACTTTATCGCTCACTCCAGCTATGCTCACATTGGTGTCATCAGCATCAGTGGCACCGATTCCTATGATATCACAGACACTAGCGGGGCCTAATCGCTTAAGTCAGTCTTTCTCAATTTTTTTACCCCACATGAACACTTGAGTAAAATTCCAGGTCTCAGGGAACCACTACTAAAAGCAATTTATCAGAGGTCACTGGGAAACATGCCCCTAAGCCTTGGTTCACATGTATATGCAGCGTATCGGCATTGAAATCACACTCCGTTCATGAAACCTGCCACCGATGTCAATGTTAAATTAATGACAACCCAAAACTCAAAACGCAGTGTGATTGCAAGAATCGGATCGCAGGGGTCTGAACATCCATGCGATCCGATTCTGGTGCGGCAAAAAAAAGTGTGGTGCGATTTAAGCTCATACAAAATGAATGGGCTCAAATCGCACTTCAAAGAATCGCATGTGATTTTGATAGGAATGCGGTGCAATCACATGCAGTGTCACGCACCGCACAGGTGTGAACTCAGGCTTAGGTGGTCAGAATACCACCCTTACAAACAGAAAAATCACTGGTGTCATGCCAAATGATGTTGGCACTGGAAGTATGCAAGCTGCATCAGAAAAGAAGTAGTCAGCCACACCCCAAGGAGCCCCTACCAACCTCTGGGGAAACCCTAGTTGAGAATGGCTGGCTTAAGGAATTAAATTGCATCTCTGGCCAAGTATTTTAATTAGTTTTGGTGAGTGTGGAGGAGAGTTAAAACTTCTGCCAGAATTTTATTGCTTTATCCCCATATGTACTCGTCAAATAATCTTCAAAGTAGTGATGCAATGCCTTGAAAACAACATCTTCTGCTGTTAGCTGACACATGCTCAGGCATTCATAATCCACTAGTTTTGAGCCAAGGGAAATAAAAATCAAAACACTTTGATTATTGCTCTGTGTCACTAGTGGTCACTGGAAGCCCGCACAACCCAACAATTTTCATTCATTTTAGTTTATATCCACTAAGCCGCTCAACAAAAACAAAACATTTTGACAGGTTTAGTGCAAGTAACTAATGCACTTCACAACATGAGCAAAGTGCAAATGTACACAGTGATGGGCAGGTTGGACGTGATCGGCAGGGTGCCAATTGCCTCTCTTCTCTTCGCTAATGTGATTGTAGTGATCTAGACCACCATGCATTGTTCTCTGTCACTGAGAGTGTTTAACGTAAAATAGCAGGACACTACAAAAGAAAGTCTTTCAAAGGAGAACTGTCAATCATGATTCTGTTGGTGGCGCAACCAAAAAAAGTGAAACAGAAATTGATTGTTCTACTATCCAAACAGACTGAAAACAACTGAATGAATGTATCTGCCCTTCTGCATTGTCACTGTATTATAAGCGACATCTCAATTCTTGCCTTAAAACTGCTTTGCATTCAATAAACCAGTATGCACTGCATACACCGTACAGACCTTATAATTGTAATGTAGTCAGCTTGCAAAGGATTAGAAAAATGACTTCCTGGTGCAATGGCTCCAAGTTTTAGCTATGGTAAACGAATGCCAAACTAAGTACTAAGTACGCTAAAGAAGAATAAATATGAGAATTTGGCAGAACAACAATTTCAATGATTAAAAATTTAAAACAGACAGAGTCTTAAAGTGTACCTGTGCTCAAGTGACCCATTAAATCTGACTCTGCACGAAAAAAAGAAGCCAATAGGAACTTGCAAGTACCATCAAACATCTACCAAAACACCTTTAGAGCCCTAGCACCCAAGGAGCTTAAAAAAGAACCCTCACTTCAATTTTTTCCAGTGGTCTGTGTTCCAGAGGACATAGTACATGTAGTAGTAAGGACTCCCTGAAGCCGCACATCAGTGCTGTCTCTAGACTAGGTGTGTGAATGGCAACCTCAGCTTGGATTACAACCAGGCCACATCCCCAATGAATTTTGCTCCACCCCTCAGAGCTTAGTCATGGGGATCCCCATGATCCCCATGGGCGGAGCGAAACAAGTTGGAGCGTGGCCTGGTCGGAGTCCAGGCTGAGATTGCCATTCACACACCTAGTCTAGGGACAGCTCGAATGTGCGGCTTCAGGGAGTCCTTTCTTCATCGCCAGTGTTTGCAGGAGCTGGGACAAGCTCCTTCCCATGTCGGCACTCAGCAGATGCTTGGGATCTACACCCCGTTCCAGTGAGCTTGAGGGGCACATAAAGCAGTCAAGGGTCGCAGTTACATGTAGTAGTACTTTGTACCATGTTCCTATGTGCTTTGTAAGCCTAGCTACGAAGTTGGACATGGTATCTTCCCCCCCCCCCCCCCCGTAACAATCCAACACTGTAGGCAGCAAGGAGATGGTTGTTTGATAACCGGAGACAGAGGGACAGGAGGCATTCCTCATTGTCTATGAGACCAGACAAGGGTCAGTTATCAAGCAGCGATCTCCTTTCTAGCTATGTTGTCAGATGACAACAAGGAAAAATGGGTCGGGGGGGGGGTGATTCAGGAGGGGTGACCTTGTAACTAGGTTTTACAAAGCACATATAAATACTGCATTGGACAAAGTACCTGTGTTTTGTCTGCTGGGGGGCAGAGCATTAAAAACATGAAGTGAGAGTTCTTCCTTAAGTTAAAGAACAACTTCACCCATTCCCAAAAAAGTCATCTATAATATGCCCCTTTTCTTTGATGGTCTTTTATCCAGAAAAAAACATACTTACAAGGCCAGCAAATCCTGCATTGTATTTTTATCCCCTGCTGTTCTTTCGCTGCACATCTCATCCCATACCACCATTGTTGATTACTCTGTCATTGGGAGCCAGCAGTCCCTTCTGGGATCTTACGAACACCCCCTTGATAAATGATGGTATGCCTGGCACTGTTGGAAAGCCTCCTGGGATATGTATGGACATCACAGGTGGAGGTTTCATGCCATTCTGGCCTAGGTGGGGACGAGTCGAAAAAAGGTAAATAAAAACGTTTTTTCTAAAAACATTGTGTTGTGGAGGAGGGATTGGTGTGATGGAAAGTGAGTTTCTCAGATGAACATCTGCTTTAATTTTAACTATGCTTCCCTCCCAATCCAGTTTAAGTCTCATTGATGGTTAGAGATGCTTAGTGAAATCCAATAATGGAATGGGGGGGGGGTGTGGCCAAGCTCCAACCTGCCCACCTCAGGATCCCTAGCAATCTAGAAGATTAATAAAGATACCTCTTGGGGCCTGCACTTATCTGTTGCGTTCAGATTTTAAATTGAATTTGTAAGGCACTCTGTCCAAGTTTCTTTGTTTGAGATGAAGTAGTGGAGGGATAAATCCTTGATCAGATTTTTACCCATATAACCCTTTTTGGAGATTTCACCTTACTTTTTGTTTTAGAGGGCTCTTCTGTGATATAAAATTCCTGTTTTCCATCTACAATCTACATTTCCCATATATTCCTCTGGAGAATCTACTATGCACTAATGCCCTGCACACACGAGCGGAATTTCTGTCAGAAAAAAGTTGGATGGTTTTTCAGACGGAATTCCGCTCAAGCTTGGCTTGCATACACACAGTCACACAAAAGTTCTCTGAACTTTCGAAGCGTTAAGAACACTATGATGAGGCGAGAAAAAGAAGTTCAATGCTTCCGAGCATGCGTCGAATTGTTTCCGAGCATGCATGTTTTTTTTGCCGTCAGAATTGCATACCGACGAATGGATTTTCCGATAGGAATTTGTTCCGTCTGAAAAATTGAGAACCTGCTCTCTATCTAAGTCCGTCGGAAATTCCGACACAAAAAGTCCAATGGGTCATACACACGGTCGGAATATCCGGCGAAAAGCTCCCATCTGACTTTTTCTGTCGGAAATTCCGACCGTGTGTACACGGCATTAGGCAGAAAGGGACAGCTGCATACTGGGGGATTTCCCCGATAAAGAGTCAGACCACCTGCAGCAGGCATGTCCAAAGTCTGGCCCATGGGCCAATCGCGGCCCTCGGCCCAGTTTTGAACGGCCCGCCTGGTTATCTACACATATATATCTTTTGTGGCCCCCGACGATCTCCCAGCGCCGGGGCCACAAAAGATATACCTTATTTATCGGCGTGTTTTTTTGTGCGTGTTATACGCCGATCCCTGCTGCCTGTGAGGTGAAGCGGAGCGAGCGCCGCCGAAATAGCCCGAGCCGAGTGTACTGTGTACTCGGTTAGGCTCGGCTCCGCTCACAGCCACGCCCAGTCCAGCCATTGGACGTGTGTTTTGTCCATCATAGAAGCCGGGCCAAGGGGCGGAACTGTGAGAGGAGCCAAATACAGCCGAGTACAGGTCCATAGACACTAGTGAATGACACAGCAATTGGTATATTGCAAAAGGGTAAACAAAGAAGAAATATGCTGTAATGAATTAATGGCATTTAGTGCTACCCCTGTAAGGACCACTGATTGATTTGTGTCCTCTAGAACTGCCGTGACCTTGTAAACACTTTGACCCTTTGACACTCTATGTTCAGTCATTCGTTTTTGCAAACAATTTTTTAATGTACAAAATAAAGGTAATAAACATGGACTTCAGTCAACATTATTGCATTAATTACTTCTGAGTAGCTCAGTTTGATAATAGAAAGCAATCAGTTTGCAGCAGCAGTCAAATAACGTAAGAAAAGTAGGCAACCTAATACAAGTAATAAATGGACCACTAGGTGGGAGCAGCATAGACTGTAACAGTATCCCTTAAAGCAGGCCTTCAACCTCTTCCACACGTTCCTTCCATTCCGCCCTCCTCCCATCCTCTTAAAACAATTGATTATTGACTGATCATTTCCCAATAACCACACCTATTCAAGTAAGTCTCTGGTCCCCGTGCTTCTTTTACTAAGTAGCCTAAATTTAATTTACTACATTTTTTTAAGTAGCCTAATTCTCACATTCTTATTAAGTTTTTTAAGCAATTAAATCCTTACTTACTATATTGTGCTATGAGAATGACATCATTTATTATAATTTACTAGGCTATGGACTGCTTTTGGGGACCTCTCTGTCAGCTGTAATAGCCCGGCTGTATCGCTCCCATGTTCTGGGTTGACCTGAACATTTTGCGCTCCTGATTGTTTGTATGTGAGTATTGATGTTGAACATATTTGTAGTAAAATTACAAGTGGATATTGTAAATAATTGTGATTCACTCCACAATGTAAATAGGAACTCCTGAAGAAGCCATTTACTGGAGGAAACGCGTATAGACCAAGACCAGTGCCTCATTTTTTAATGGGATCTGGTCCAACACATTTATGGAAATTTGTTGTTCTCATTGATGTATTTTTACACTATATATGGGCTAGGTCCTTATAGGACAAGCACACCCTGATCTAATTTGGGAATGCATGTTACACTTATGATAAGTGTTTGTGGCTTTTATATCATTTTTTTTTTAAATATATACGTTTTTATTATTTTTTTCAAAACACAGACAAAAAATTTACAATTACAGAAACAGTAAATGAACAAAGACAGGGACAAAGCAAAAAACAACAACAACAACAACAAAAAACCCACATACAAACATTGGTCTTACATGGTATTTATGCAATTCTTACAAAGAATATTACATCAAGTTATAGCGTAAAACATAAAATAGTACTCCTGTTAGCTCGATTTTCAAGTTTGGAAATGATGCAGTCCTATGGTATATACGCCAATATAAGATATTCAAGTGATCATGGATATTTGCCCAATAACTGACGGAAAATAGGCTAAGAGTCGTATTCCTCTAAAAGGCTTCAGAGGCTGTGGAGGAATCCATTAGCCATTTGGACCAAACCTCATATTTGAGGAGACAACCTCTATTGATATAGGTCTCCTTATATAATGGTAGGCTATTGGTAATAAGTCGTTTCCACGTAGACAGTGATGGGGGGGTAGTTTTTTTCCAACTAAGAGCTATAGCTTTGCGAGCATAGAACAAAAGCAGCCCCATCAGAGCAGGGGCGGATCCAGAGTCTTTTCTCGGGAGGGGCACTGCCAAAAAATGATTTTTTTGTGGGAAATGTATCGGGGAAATGGTTGGTGTCGGCGCTTCAATCATCCCGGCACCATGGTTGTTATGGTGTCAGGATGATTGAAGCGCATTATTTCTATTATTACATTGTAATATGAAATGAAATAGTTCAATGCAGAATCAGTGGGAGCCCCGAGTGTGTCACTTGCCACCGCCGCCTGCAATTAGTGGGAGCCCTGAGCGTGTCACTTGCCACACGTTGTGGATTGTCACTTGCCACGTCACCTGCCACACCTTGTAGATTGTCACTTCCCACATCACCTGCCACACCTTGCTGATTGTCACTTGCCTGCCACCAGATGCAGATTGTCATTTGCCACGTCACCTGACACAATTTGCGGATTGTCACTTGCCACGTCGCCTGCCACACCTTGCGGATTGTCACTAACTTGCCTGCTAAGGTGTAGTTTTGGTTGTCTCTTGCTGTGTCCCAGACTCCCAGAGTCAGGCAGCAGAGAGATAATGTAATCTCTCTGCTGCCTGCACAGTGAGGGCGGAAGTCACTGCAGGAATGCAGGGCAGGCACGGGCGGTGAGAGATGATCTCATCTCTCTGCTCCCCCGCTCCCGGCTAGCTGATTGGCCAGCTGCCACACTGAGCCTGCTCTCTCACTCTCACCTGCGCTGCCAACACACTGAGCAGCACGGTCTGCCCACGAACCACGCCGCCCCCCAACAACAAACCGCGCAGCAAGCGGAGCCGCCCGCTTTCTTACCCGTCTGTGGAGCCGCACGCTATTGCACCTGCCCGCAGAGCGGCCTGACGTGACTACATTAGACGAGTCTCTCTCTCAGCGCCGCTGATTGGCTGATGTGAGAAACTGAGAGAGAGACTCAGAGAGGCAGCGGCAGCCGCAGAACAAGTACTGTATATAATCGAGTATAAGCCGACCCGAATATAAGCCGAGGCACCTAATTTTACCCCAAAAAACTGGGAAAACTTATTGACTCAAGTATAAGCCTAGGGTGTCCTAGGCTTATACTTGCCTCACTTTGCCTCACTGTGCCCATGCCTCACTGTGCCCATGACTAGACTGATGTTTAACATGGAAGTCTATGGAAGGAGTGCCCGGCTTTGAAAAATCGCTTCTCCCAGACACCAAACTTTTCAAACTTATAGAGAAGACATGGGGCTACATGTGTGCCAAGTTTGGGGTCCTGGGGACCTACGACCGACCGGTACCGGGTCCGCAAATTCACCGGAGAAATTACCGTTTAACATTGGAGTCTATGGGAGGGGTGCCCGGATTTAAAAAATCAGTGCTCCCCGGCCGTAGGTCCCCCAGACACCAAACTTTGCACACTTGTAGAAGAGACATTGGGCTACATGTGTGCCAAGTTTAGGGTCCAGGGGTCCTACGGACGGCCAGTACCGGGTCCCCAAATTTCGGGAGATCAGGCGCAAAAAAAAAAAAAAACAGAGCAAGCAAGTGAGTGTGACAGATGGTCTCGGGGGGGCAATTGCCCTGTTGCCCCCCCTGGATCCGCCACTGCATCAGAGTACGCCCTGCTACCGTGGGAATAAATGCTCTATCAGCCCCAAAATACATTTTGCCATTGATGGTTGAAATGGAATAGAAGTAATTTGTAATATAAAAGCTAGTATCTCTTCCCAGTACCCCACTATAGCTGGACAGGTCCAAAAAGTATGAGTAAAGTCTCCAGGAATCCCCCCACATCGCCAACAACCAGGGGCAGAGTCCGGATTGATTTTATGTAATATATGAGGAGTGAAATATGCCCTGTGAACCATCTTGAACTGAATCAGTCGGTCTCTCAAGGAGACAAGAGAGTTAAAAGGAAAGTCCCATATGTCATCTTAGTCGTCATTGTCAAGTTCAAGAATGTCCTTAGACCATTTAAGTCTTAGTTGTTAGATGGAAATACAATTTGGAGGAGGCATTCTTTGCACAGTCCAACCTAAGAAGCTTCTCTAGGGCGGACTGAACTAGTAGTGGAGGACAGCCAGAAAATTGGCAGCTGAAGCCATGGGAGAGTTGAAAAAGAGTTGAAAAAAACGAAAGGCGTACAACTGAGGGACATTAAATTTGGATATCAATTTGTAAAATGGAATCAAATGTTTTTGGTCCAGGCATGGGGGTCGGACAATGTGTAAATATGCTCCAGCGTAAGATTCAATCAAAGGGGAGTGTTGGGTGAATCTGCCTGTAGGGGATATTGTTCAATTTTGAGACTCTCCCCCCATACATGTAACGTAGTGCACATGGACAGTGTCAGTGAATATGGAGCACAATTTTAATTGAATTGTATTGTGAAACTTTTGTACTTGTATATATTTTTTGTGAGTTCTCACTATTTTTATTAGGGGTTATGTGTGGCAACCTTTAAAGTCCTACTTCCATTTTCTCCTGTTTCTATACTGATTTGAATATGATGCCATGTTAAAAATTTGCACTTCACCTTGCTTCACAAAATTTGTGTTGGGAAGGAGAGCTCAGCACACAGCTTGTCTATTCAGAACACAGTTCTGCTGCGTGTGAGGCGGGGTGTGTTTCTTTCCGCCAATCAGCTCTCACACAGTATCTCAGACCTCTGACTGCAGCTCTACACCCCTCCTTTGTGATACTGAAAAATGCAGAAGGACTTTATCTAAAATAAGCACTTTTGACAGGATGTACAAAAGAGAAGACTACAGATAAACAAGTAAAACTTATAAAGGAGGATTTGTTTCATCTCTGTGTATCATCTGAAGCTATTCACTTCACTGGGTATATGAGAAGGTTTACAACCACTTTAATCTTTACAGTATTACAGTATTTTGAGTAATTTTATTTTGAGGTATACTGAGAGGGAGAACACCAATGTCTGTGGATCCGCTGACCTACATGGAATGGAATGATATGCGATTTTAATTATTATTTAGTAAGAGGATGCAGTAAGAGGATGCACAAGTGATGGGTGGAGCACTTTATTATTATTATTATTATTATTATACAAAATTTATATAGCACCAACAGTTTGCACAGCACTTTACAACATTAGGGCAGACAGTACAGTTACAATACAATTCAATACAGGAGGAATCAGAGGGCCCTGCTCGTTCGAGCTTACAATCTAAGATGGTGTACCGACATTGGTATATTCACATGTATAATCTTTGTTTCCATTTATTTATAAAATACTACACTATATGAGTCTCTTTTGGGTTTCATATGTGATGAGTTGAAGATATTTGAGAAGAAATGTTGACTAAAGGAGAAGGTGATTTTGACAGATTATTGGATCCATTTGGCATAAGTGGATTGGAAATCTGGCAAGAGGCTTGGAAAGTCACCTGCAGCTTAATGCCGCGTACACACGCTCGGAATTTCCGATGGAAAAAGTCTGACAGAGTTTTTTCATCGGATATTCCGACCGTGTGTATGCCCCATTGGAAATTCAGACGGAATTAGATAGAGAACATGTTCTCTTTTTTTCCGATGAAAAAAATTTCCATTCGTCTAGATGCAATTCCGATGGACTAAAAACCACACAATTCGACGCATGCTTGGAAGCATAGACCTTCATTTTCTCTAGACGTCGTAGTGTTTCACATCATCACGTTCTTGACGGTCAGATTTTAGTGTGACCGTGTGTATGCAAGACAGCTTGAGCTTCCATCGGAACTTCCGCTCGTGTGTACAAGGCATAATACTCACCTTTTTATAATTGGTCCTGAAGCGCAGAACATTCTTTTGAATTTTTGAACTGAGTATGCTAGGGGGCTTTGGTGGTTTGTTCAGCTGCTTGTGGGACTCTGGGAGGCACTTGTGTGCTGCGGGCTCTTTACATATTTTCTGATCAGTCAGTGGGCCCGATTCCCCCATCCACACAGCAAGGTGGATAAACGTATCCGCTATCAGAATACCCGGATCAGCACCTACTGCCAACGTTTTCCAACATTCCAGGTCAACTGAAGTCCCCACTGAACTGGCTGAATTTTGATCCATCTATGGCCAGTGTTACACAAAATTAAGTTACTGATAATGTTAATGGATTTTTTTTTTGCTAAAGACTCTACAAACAGCATCCTATTAGTGTGTCTTTCTGAAATGACGCAGATTGTGACTAAGCTGCAATCACCCTGGCACTATCACACAGAACATGTGAAGCATTCCAAAGACGTATAGTGACAGGGAAGGAGAAAACACTTGTTAAATGTTATTGAAGGCATTCAATAGTGTTTAACTTATCAGGCTTTGTGCTAAATGCTCCCATATGACTTTGCCGTAAGTTGTAATTAAATGGCCGGCAAACAGAAACAGGTGTCTATTCCCGGGGGACGTCTTGTTGTGTCCGTTTAATGGTAGGAGTGGCCTGGGGGCTTTTGAACCTTTATAATGCCTGTAGACCATCTGGCATACACATATCCAATTACTTTTAATGATATTTAGACCCTAGGTTTTTATTTTTGATTCTGTAAAACATTTGCACATGTAGCCATAACATTCTCAAATTCTTCAGACTTTGTGTACGCAATAACGGGCTTGCCTTTGAGATGCTTATGACTTGATTCTGTATATGTACACTGTGGTATCAGACTCTTTGTAATTCTATAGCCTCATACACACGGTCGGACTTCAAACAAACTTTTCTGTGGATTTTTGTCCGAAGGGAGTTGGCCGGGCACACCCATAGCATACACACGCTCTGACTTTTCTGCAAACTGTCCCAAAACTTTTCCAACATCACATGGTTTTTCTGCTCTTTACCGCCACCCTTTGATCAACTTCTGCTATTGTTGGTTGATTTTAACATTGGTTCTGGGCATGCTTATTTGTTCATCGGACAAAAGTCCGATGGATTTCGGTACACACGGTCGGACTTTGCTCCATCAGACTTTTGTTGGCGAAAAGTTTGTCTGTTTGCAGACAAAACATTTGTCCGATGAAAACCAAAAAAAGTTTGTCGGATGGAGCGTACACACGGTCGGACTTTTTGTCAAACTTGCTAATTTTGAAGTTTGTTGGCAAAAAGTCCGACCGTGTGTACGAGGCTTTAGAGCCAGCATGGCTGATATGCTTTAATCCCAGTTCACACTGATCCAAATTCTATGTAGATATGCTCTTCAGAGCAGTATTTGACAGGCGGCGAGGATGGGTTGTATGACCTCCTCACTTCCTGCTTTCACCCCTTGAACACCTCACTAATGTTCTACAACCACATGTATTGCACACAGTTGCAGAGCACTTTTAGAGTGACCCCATTAACTAGAATTGGTCACGCTAGGGTTGTGACCGGCCCTTAGCGTTCTGCCACCATAGAGGGGCCACAAGATGACAGGAGGGGGACCTGCTGCAGAAAATGTGAAAGGATCCCGCTGTGGGATCGTAAGGCGCGGTTCACACTGCTGCGACCTAGGCTTGCCATCTTATCCCTTTAAACCCAAACATATATTACAGTGAGGAAAAAAAGTATTTGATCCCCTGCTGATTTTGTATGTTTGCCCACTGACAAAGAAATGATTAGTCTATAATTTTAATTGTAGGTTTATTTTAACAATGAGAGACAGAATAATAACAAAAATATCCAGAAAAAAGCATTTAAAAAAAGCTTGCATTTTAATGAGTAAAATAAGTATTTGACCCCATTCACAAAACATGACTTAGTACTTGGTGACAAAACCTCTGTTGGCAATCACAGAGGTCAGACATTTCTTGAAGTTGGCCACCAGATCTGCAGACATGTCAGGAGGGATTTTCTACCACAATAATAACAACAAAACTATCCTGAAAAACACATTTCAAAAAAGTTATAAATTGAACCTGTGTAATTAATATGTGTTCAGGTTAAAACGGATGAGGTGCAGTGGAGGCCCGTCCATTAGGGGGCGCCGCCTATCCATGCGTCTGGCCAACTAATCTACACGCAGGGTGCCGGACGCATGGACTTCTATGTTTTTGGTTTTGTTATGTTTTTGGAGCACATGATTAGAGCATGAGGCTGTTTGGTTGGTGGTTGATTGCCACTGTCCGCCTCCCATGGGGGGTGGTGGTGTTAGTTTGCCGCCCCCCCCCCTCTAAAATATTGAGCACCAGTCGTCACTGATGAGGTGAAAACCCCAAAGTTCTGTGTCTTGCTTGTGCTTGCTTGTAAGGATGAGCTCCGGCGTGTTCGCATAGTACACGTGCAGAGCCCGCCAGGAAGTCTGCACCGCGCTGCGCTAATCACAGCCAGGGAGACATTGTCCCGATGCTCAGCTGCAGAGATCGGGAAATGTCTCCCTGGCTGTAATTAGCGCAGCGCGGTGCTGACTTCCTGGCGGGCTCTGCACGTGTACTATGCAAACACGCCAGAGCTCATCCTTACTTGCTTGTAACAAGTTCCCAATGCTGTAGCTGCTGCCCAATCCCTCCTCTCTCTGTGGCAGCAGTGTGGGAAGAAGTTCCCTGTACTAGCTGTCACTTTTTTAAATCAGTGCAGCCGGGGCTCCACCCACACGGCCACGTCATTCATTCACACAACTCTGTGTGTGAATGAACTACAAGTCCCAACAGCCTTTGTGGTTGTCAGCTTGTAGTTCTCAATGAACTACCATGGCGCTATGGAGCTCTGTGGTAGTTTATTGATGTCTATCAGTGTATCTTCCTGCACGTACGGGAACACAGATATACTGACAGATCTACTGGAGACCTGCATGGCACCAGCGATCTTCTGATCGCTGATGCAATGCTTTACAGGCTCCAAAAGAAAAAAAAAATAAACACACATTTTTTTATCTGCAAAAAAATGTACATTTATTATATTTTTCTAAAAGGTGAACTTATCCTTTAACATTGATGTCTATGGCACTCAAATCACACCAAAGTTGCAGAAAAGTAGTGCAGCGAGCTTTGCTTTTATCTTGTCATGTGACTTGTCGTGCAGTAAGTCGCATGATAAGTCGCAGCAGTATAAATCGGGGCTTATAAATGGTTCCCATCTCAGTGCTGCACTGCATTATGTTTTTAAGAATACAACTTTTTTTTTTTTTTGTGTTGGGAGGCCCATAGAAGTCAATAACAATGCATCCTAATGCATATAACATGCATTTAGATGCGTTGGTATTAACAAGCCCAGGTCAATAGATGGTAACCCTATCCACTCCTAATTAAAAAATGTAATTAAAATGATAGTTAACGTGCTCTCAGCGCACAAAAGGAATGCACGGTGAAACATGAAAACACATATCTACGTACACGCATAGATCTAAATATTACATATGTTATTACAGGTCAATTTAAAGTTCTAACAGTATGTAAAGGTTGTGTTGTCAAATACCGAGCCCTACTATATCACCTTCATTTTAAGACCCCTTTCACACTGGGGCCGCGGCCACGACAGCGCTAAAGCGTAGTTCGTTTTAGCGGTGCTTTATCGCTGTTTAAGCAGCGCTTTTTGGCCACTAGCGGGGCGCTTTTAACCCCAAAGAAGGGGTTAAAAACTCCCATGATGCGGCGCTTCCGAAGCGATTTTCAGGCATTTCGGAAGCGCTGCCCATTCATTCCAATAGGCAGAGCGTTTTGGGGGAGCTAAATACAGTGCTCCCAACCTGCCCCAAAGATGCTGATTGCAGGACTTTTCAGAACGTCCCGCAGGTGCACCGCCCCAGTGTGAAAAGACACTCTGGAATGAATGGGAGGTGGTTTTCAGGCGCTTAGCAGAGGCTATTTCCAGCGCTAAATGACCAGAAAAACACCCCAGTGTGAAAGGGTTCTTAAACATGCTTAATGTACACGGGACGTTTTACAACCTCTCCTGAACGATTTAACTTGAGCGATAGTAACCGACATTTAAAAACTTCAGTTTTGGCATGTTTACATGCCGCGTTTAGTTGCGTTTAGCTGCGTTTGCATTTAGAAACATTTATTTAAAAAAAAAGTCAAATAGTCAAAAATGTAAAACGCCTGCAAATGAAACGCGGCTAAACACGAGTTACCGCGTTTACACACGTTTGCAAGCTGTTACAGGTGTTTGCCGTTTCAAATGCCTCTGAACATCCGTCCTGAACGCATTTGTTTGCTTTCCAAAAAATGCTTCTAAACTCAACTGCCTAGAAACGACTATAAACGACCCTGTGTACATGTACTGATAAGATAACATAGAGGAGAGTTCAGGGGCAGCTCAACTGATCCTAAACGTCCTTTTATCAGCAGCAGTGTACATGAGGCCTTACACATTTCTCCATTGGTATTATTGAAACATTTATTTTTAGCGGTCATTAGAAATGTAATCTGCTACATAAAGCAAGACTTTTTTTTTTTTGAAAATCTTTTTTTATTTTATTTGTTACAAACACAGACAATACAAACGTACAACAGCACAGCCAACATCTGGCTAACAGCATGGGCAGAACCCACGCAGGGGTCACAAGGTAGAATTACAAAACCAAGACACGCTAGGGTAATAACGTATATTCTAATAAGCCATCATCAATGAGCTGACCCGGCTCCGGCTCCAGGGGTAGGATGATAGTTAACTAACTCACCTAAGTAGCCGTGCCAGCAAGGTTTGGTTTAACAAGACTTCAGTGGATGGTATCAGAATTCAGTGAAGCCTCCTAGTCTGCTGCCGCAGTGGAGGGCTCCGCCAACCATTTAGACCAGACCCTGTCATATTTTTTCGGACAGCCTCTATGTACATAAGTCTCTTTGTATAAGGGTATCACATTATTGACAAGTGTTTTCCATAGACCTACAGAGGGAGGGGCCCTCCGCTTCCAGCATAGGACGATGGACTTCCTGGCATAGAACAGCAAGAGACCCAACAGGGTTCTCTCAGCCACCCTGGGCACCAGGTCCTCCACCAGTCCCAGCAGGCATATTCTTGGGGATGGGACAATAGAGATACTCAACACTTCATTCACCTCCAGAAAGATTTGTGACCAAAAGACTGTAATTACCGGGCAGGACCAGAATATATGAATGTAGTCCCCCGAAGCATGGTCGCAACGCCAGCACTCCGGGGAGAGGGAAGACCTCATCCTGTGCACCCGGGCGGGAGTGAGATACACTCTATGGACAATCTTGTAATGAATGAGGCGATCCCTCAGGGAAACAAGTATTTTAAATGGGAAGTCCCATACATCCTCCCAGTCCTCAGAGTCCAGCTCTGGAAGATCCCGGCCCCATTGCTGATGGAGCCTGGTCAACTCAGGAGAAGAGACCCGGAGGAGATGTGTGTATAACACGGAGGTGGGTTTATTTGTACAGTCAAAGCGCAGAATCCGCTCCAAGACAGACTGCACCAGCTGCCTCACGCCTGATGGAAACTGAGCTCTGAAAGCATGGGACAACTGAAGATATCTGAACCCGTATGAGGACGGGGCATTGTGGTTAGACATTAAATGATCAAAGGAGAAAATCGAGAGGTCTGAGGTGACATCCGAGAGTATTTTAACATGGTACTTGGTCCACACCACCGGGTCTGGGATTTCGAAAAAGTGATGCAGGTTGGGATTAAGCCAAAGGGGGGCGTTCGGGGATACTGCAGTCGAAGGGTATTTTTCACAGGCCAAGCCCTCCCTCCATGCCTTAAGGGTGGTACACATAGAGGGGGTCAGGTCGTACGGAGCCTTCGGACCCCGCAAAAGGAGGTTCGACAAAGCCTCCGCAGATCGTAACACTGCAGCTTCAGTGGCCCAGGCCGAGTTGGATCTATCCGGAACCAGCCACCAGAATGCAGTGACTAATTGAGCCGCAATGAAATACTTGTGGCAGTCCGGGAAAGCCAGACCCCCCTGCGAACAAGGGCTCATGAGAGTGGTCAGCTTGAAGCGGGGAGGACGTGGGCCCCATAGAAATGAGGAGAAAATTTGATTTAGGTGGGAAAAAAATGATTTGGGAATCCACTGAGGGGAGTTACGAAACAAATATGTAAATTTGGGGAGGATTTTCATTTTAATGAGGTTGATACGCCCCAGCAGGGACAGAGGAAGGCTCTCCCATGCTTTCAGCTTGGCCCTGACTGAGTTGACTACTGGGGACAAGTTCAGCGAAATGAAGTCAGCCACATTCTTCGAGATACGTACCCCTAAGTACGTAAATTCGTCCACCCATTGTAGCTGAAGAGAAGCCGAAGCCCCTCCCCTAGCGTTCTCGTCCACGGCAAGCAGTTGCGACTTCGACCAATTGATCCTAAGCCCTGTTACCTCAGAGAACCTTTCTAGGACCAGCAATGCTCCCTGCAGAGAAGGGCCAGCATCGTTTAGAAAAAGGAGGAGGTCGTCCGCGTACAGGGCTATCCTCTCCTCCAGCCAGGCCAGACGGAGCCCTTTAATGTGTGGCGAGACACGTAGTGCCTCAGCCACTGGCTCCATGGCAATGGCAAAGAGGGCCGGAGAGAGAGGACAGCCCTTCCACGTACCCCTAGCAAGCCGAAAAACAGGAGACAGCCGACCCCCTAAACGAATGGCAGCCGTCGGCGAGTGATAGATAGTCCGCAACCATTGGATAAAAACCAGGGGGAATCCCATTCTCCGCAGAATCTCCCACAGGAAAGGCCATTCTATTGAGTCGAACGCCTTCTCAATATCGAGAGAGGCAACTACTCTGGTACCCAGATTGTCATGTCTTGCATGAAGATTGGTGAACAATCTACGAAGGTTAATATCCGTAGACTTGTGGGCCATGAACCCAGTCTGATCCAGGTCTATGAGGGAGGGAAGTAAAGTGCCGAGTCTAGCAGTGAGGAGCTTAGTTAGAATTTTTAGGTCATTGTTAAGAAGTGCTATGGGCCTATAGGAGGCACAGAACTTTGGATCTTTACCAGCCTTGGGAATGAGAATAACATGGGCGTGCGCCATGGAGGGAGGGAGAGAGCCCTGCTTCAGGCAATGAGTAAATAGGGCAGCCATCCGGGGAGCCAACATGCCAGCATGTTCTTCGTAAAAATCAACCGGAAGACCATCTGGGCCAGGAGCCTTGCCAGTGGACAGGGAATTAATCACAGCAAGAACCTCCTCTGTGGTTATCGGGGCCACTAGATGCGATCTCTCCAAGTCAGAGAGCCAGCCGAGGGCTATCGGATCTAGGAGGCGATTCAGTCCCTCTGGGTCTAAGCCCTCGGGTAACGTGGTGGTATACAAGGATTGGTAAAAATCATGGAATGCTAGCAAAATGGCCTCAGGAGATGAGATGGCCTCACCCGTGGGAGAGGTAAGTTCAGGAATTACGGTATTCGGAGTGTCATGGCGGGACATCATTGCCAACAGTCTGCCATTCCTGTCCCCCTGTTCAAAAAATGTTTGCTTCGTATGAAACAATTCTAATCTAGTAACCTCTGTTAAGTGCAGATGAAGACTGCGTTTGGATGCCTGCAACGCATCAAAGTTTGAGGCGGAGGGATCCAATCCATAGTGGGTGGAAGCCAACTCCACCCCATTCTCCAATGCCGCAGTGGCAGCAGTTTGCTGTACCCTAACCATCTTGATGGCCGAGATGTAATGGCCCCTTGTGAATGCCTTGAAAGTATCCCAGACTATCTCAGGAGAGGATGACCCTTCATTAGAGTCCCAGTAAGCACTAAGGGCTGAGGGGGCTTGTTCCGCTATGTCAGGTTGGGAGATCCATTGAGCACCAAGCCGCCACATAGAGCCATTACGAGAGGAGGAGGCGCGCAGGGTGATCTGCAGGGGGCTGTGGTCAGAGAGACCACTGGGCAAATAAGATGCGTCTAGAACATCCGTCAGCCTAGAGGGGTTAGCAAAAGCATAATCAATTCTGGAGGCAGTTTTGTAGGATGTAGAAAAACACGAAAATGTTTTAGTGGACGGGAATTTCCACCTCCAGACTTCTGTAATACCTGCAGATAATGCCCAATTGGACAACTCCCCGTTGAAGGACTTAGGTGGCAAGGGTCTATCCAGATCTGGGGAAAGGATGGCATTAAAGTCACCCAGTAGTAAAATTTTTGCAGGATAATAGGGGGCCATCCTCTCCAGTATAGTATACAGAACCTCAGACTTAAAGGGCGGCGGCACATATATACCCGCAAAGACATATCTCTGCTGCCACAGCGTGAGTGCCAGTATAACAAACCTACCCAGCGGATCCGTGTGAACCGCATCTATGACACATGGGAGAGACTTATGCACCAAGATGGAAACTCCCCTAGCATATGTTGAGTAAGAGGCATGAAAAGCCCTCTGAACCCAGGGCCTTTTCAAAGCCATGAGCTTACTGCCCACCAGGTGTGTCTCCTGCAGGACCAGAACAGCCGGACTATATTTTTTGACATATTGAAAAAGAAGCGCCCTCTTAAACTTAGAGTTGAGGCCACGCACGTTCCAGGATACCACAGAAAAGGAATCCCGATCACGTGATGCCATAGGCGTTTTTGCTAAAATAATTAGAGGAGACTAATTGTCGTCGGGCAGGCGACACCCAGTGAGCAGCAGTGGAGCATGAGCCATTGTACGTGTAACACAAAAAAACACATGTAAACGAACGCAGCAACTAAACTATAACTTCCCAAGCACCAGGTGCTTATCCTACCAATCCCCCCTACCCCCCAGAACATCATGGAGGAGGTCAGGAAGCGGTCTTTACCCAAAAACAAAAACAATATTTGTAAAGCTGAACCTGACAATTAGGCCACAATACAATCCTCTGCAGCACTAAACCAAAACTGCAGGCTCGACCCTATTATAGAGTTTTTCCAAACAGGTGGAGAGTAACAGTTCAGGGAACTTCTGGTGATCTTTGTGGAGTCAAACCGCAAGGGGTAAGTGCGTATCCAGTGTAAAGGTGCGCTCGCCGTAGCTCCGGCATGCGTGAAAAGGAGAACAATAGGATAGGTAGTTCAGGACTTATAAGCTCCGTGCATCAAACAACTTTTAAGCGATGGGAGACCATTATCTCAGAGTGGCCAGCCAGCCGTCAGCCTCCGAAGGGGTGTCAAAGAACCAAACTTTGCCGTCATGTTGTACCCGGAGGCGGCTAGGGTAAAGCATGCCGTATTTAATATTTTTTGCTCTAAGCCGTTTACGGACATCATTGAAGGTCTGTCTCTTCCTCTGCAACTCGGCCGAGAAGTCAGGGAAGAGGAGGACGGAGGCGTTATTATATTTAAGTGTGGGATGTTTACGAGCTTCTGCCAAAATCCTGTCCCTGTCTCGGTAGTTCAAAAAGCGGACCAGGAAGGGTCTGGGGAGATTCCCCGGGATGGCTCGGCCCGAGGGCACCCGATGGGCTCTTTCCACCACATAGGTAGGAGTAACCGTGGCAAGATCCAGCAGGTCTTTAAAGAATTCCTCCGCAAATTCCGCCGGACGATCACCCTCAGCCCCCTCAGGTAGGCCAAGGACTCTAACGTTGTTCCGCCTGAGCCGATTTTCGGCATCGTCAGATTTTGCAACGAGGGCCTGCACTGTGCGCTGTAACTCAGCAATGGAGGTGACGTGGGTAGCGGTGAGATCCTCAGTAGCCGAGATTCTGGATTCCGACTCCGTCATCCTCCCCCTGATACCGTCCAAGTCGTTTCTTATCAGGTTGCATTCCTCAGCAAGATGATCGATGCGCATAAGCAGTGAGGTTCTGCTCTGTTCAATTGCTGCAAGGATCGTGGCGGTACTATCTTGCGGTAAAGGAGCCGAAGTCGTCGCCACTGGAGCGTCCCCGGGCTCCATCTCCAAATCAGCCAGTAAGGCCTGAAGCCTCCCGACCAAAACGGCGTCAGGTCTCGGCGAGGGGGAGGTCAGCTGCAGAGTGGGCTTAGCAGGCTTAGGATGCGTCTTTCTGGAGGGCATCTGCGCCGGGGAAGACACAGGGGGGGCCCGCAGAGTGATTGAAAGGGGGCAGGCGAGAACCAGATGTAGTTGCAAACACGTACCTCTAATGGAGCAGGTAGTCAGGAATCCCTCCGCACCCGGAAGGAAGACGGAGAAGAGGGCAGAGATGCGGGAACCGCGCACCCGGGCCTGTGATGCGAGGAGGTCAGAACAATGGCCGTCACCAGGCCTCAGCCAGGTTCAGCAATTAGTGTCAGCCCAGCATGGGGGGAGGAAGTGATGGGACTGCAGGCCTGTCCGCGCTCCGGAGCCCCGGATGGGGAGCACAGGCCGGCAAGTCCCAGGCCGGCAAGATGGCCGCCGTCAGCTAGGCCCCGGGAGGCCTCCACAGGGATCGTCAGCCCGGCAGGCCCCTCGAAACACAGCCAGGAGATGAGGAGGCAAGGGGAGGCACCAGTATGGCCCGACAGAGCACCGGAGCCGCAGATGGTCAGGGCTCGGTGGACAGATGGGAAGATCCGGCCGGGAAGATAGCGGCAGCGGCCGCGAGTACAGGCCGACTGTGTCCGGGCGGACGTCTCTTCCAGCGGGCGGCCTCCACACACAAGATCTGGCCAGGACAGAGCAGGAGAAAAAGGGGGCCAGTCCCGAGGCTGCGGCGGCGCTCACCGGGTCGACAGACGCGCGGATGGCACAGGATGGAGTGAAGCTCCGGCCGGGAAGATGGCGGCGGCGGTCACAAGCACAGGCCAGCTATGGCTGGGCGGATGTCTCCTTTGGTGCGCGGCTCCTCCGCACAACACACGGCCAGGTCAAAGCAGGAAAGGAAGGGGATCAGTCCCGAGGCTGTGGCGGTGCTCACCGGGTCAGCAGATGCACGGATGGCACAGGATGGGGAGAAGGATTAACGGAGCTATCTTGGAACACGTCTGTCGCTGCTCACCACATAAAGCAAGACTTTAGTGTAGTACAGACTGAAACAATGTGGTATTTTTTTTAATTTGTGCTGGCAGTGCTGAGTAATCAACAGTGGAAAATATTCTTATTCAGAACTCCAGCTTTTATATACTTGGTGTTAGGAGCTCTCTACACTTTTTTTTGGGCTGCTCCATGAAAAACTGGGCAAAATAGCATTTGGGTTTCAATCATTTTGAAAAAAAAATTTCGAGAACCAAAAGGAGCTCAAGTAAAAAAGTATACAAGCAGATACATATTTTTTTATTACTAGGAATACCTAATACAACAACTTGTAACCACTAGTGATGAGCCGAACACCCCCGGGTTCGGTTCGCACCAGAACCCGCGAACGGACCGAAAGTTCGTACGAACATTAGAACCCTATTAAATACAATGGATGCGAACGTTCGAATTCTAAAGTGCTAATTATAACAACTATTATGCATGTTATTGTCCTAAAAAGGGTTTGGGAACCTGGGTTGTGCACCAGGGGACATGTATCAATGCAAAAATAAGTTTTAAAAACGGTCGTTTTTCGGGAGCAGTCATTTTAATGATGCATAAAGTGAAAAAAAAAAAAAGTCAAATATTCCTTTAAATATCGTACCTGGGGGGTGTCTAAAGTATGCCTGTGAAGTGCCACGTGTTTCCCGTGTTTAGAACTGTCCCTGCACAAAATGACACTTCTAAAGGAAAAAAAAAGCCATTTAAAACTGCTTGCGGCTTTAATGTAATGTCTGGTCCCGGTAATATGGATGAAAATCTTTAAGAAAAATGGCATAGCTACCCCATGACCCCCCCCCTACCCCAGCCCATTACCAGCCCCTTTGGGTCTTGTATGGATATTAAGGGGAACCCCGCACATAAAATAAAAAAGGCCCTATATACTCTGAACAGCCGTATACAGGCGGTGCATACAAGACAGGGACTGTAGGTTTGTTCTTATGTAGAATCTGTTTGTAATTTTGAACAGGTACATTGTTTAAGTGTAGCTCCAGCCCAAAAATCTATTTTTAAACTTTTTGGAAAACATAGGTAAGGGTTATCACCCCTGTAACATTTGTTTTGCTGTCTGTGCCCCTGTTCAGAACATTTCACCTCACTTTCCGTCCCAATGACAACTGTTTTTGAAATGTGGTGTTTTTCTTGAAACAAGGATTGCTGATAAAGCATCAGTACAGAGGAGACACCTTTCTCCCATATTAATTCTTACAGGAGAGAATTTTCCTTCCAAGGGGTAGATTTCCTCTCACTTCCTGTTGTCTTCTTGCGTTTGCAAGTAGGAGTCGTTTGTAAGTTGGATGTTTGAAAGTAGGGACCTGCCGTATATGCTCTGCAGAAATAGGCCCCTTAGTTGTTGGTGTTGGCACAACACTGCAAGCACTCACAGTTACTCTTGGTTGGTGCTGGAACGCCCTGCTGTCAACTATTATATCAGGAATTTTAATTACATATAATTGTTGAACAGTGGTAGTAAAAATTGGGCCTTTGATGGTGGTGCTGGTGCCACAACACTGTAAGCCCTGACAGTTACTCTTGGTGGGTGCAGCAATGGGCCCTGCTGTGAATTATTAGATCAAGAATTGTAATTGCATGCCCCTGTTGAACAGGGGCTGAAAAATTGGGCCTTTCGTGGTGGTGGTGGTGGTGGTGGTGTTGCCACAACACTGTAAGCCCTCAGAGTTACTCTTGGTGGGTGCAGGAATGGGCCCTGCTGTGAATTATTAGATCAAGAATTGTAATTACATGCCCCTTTTGAACAGGGGCTGAAAAATTGGGCCTTTCGTGGTGGTGGTGGTGGTGGCGTTGCCACAACACTGTAAGCCCTGACAGTTACTCTTGGTGGGTGCAGCAATGGGCCCTGCTGTGAATTATTAGATCAAGAATTGTAATTGCATGCCCCTGTTGAACAGGGGCTGAAAAATTGGGCCTTTCGTGGTGGTGGTGGTGGTGGTGGTGTTGCCACAACACTGTAAGCCCTCAGAGTTACTCTTGGTGGGTGCAGGAATGGGCCCTGCTGTGAATTATTAGATCAAGAATTGTAATTACATGCCCCTTTTGAACAGGGGCTGAAAAATTGGGCCTTTCGTGGTGGTGGTGGTGGTGGCGTTGCCACAACACTGTAAGCCCTCAGAGTTACTCTTGGTGGGTGCAGGAATGGGCCCTGCTGTGAATTATTAGATCAAGAATTGTAATTACATGCCCCTTTTGAACAGGGGCTGAAAAATTGGGCCTTTCGTGGTGGTGGTGGTGGTGGCGTTGCCACAACATTGTAAGCCCTCAGAGTTACTCTTGGTGGGTGCAGGAATGGGCCCTGCTGTGAATTATTAGATCAAGAATTGTAATTACATGGCCCTTTTGAACAGGGGCTGAAAAATTGGGCCTTTCGTGGTGGTGGTGGTGGTGGTGTTGCCACAACACTGTAAGCCCTCAGAGTTACTCTTGGTGGGTGCAGGAATGGGCCCTGCTGTGAATTATTAGATCAAGAATTGTAATTACATGCCCCTTTTGAACAGGGGCTGAAAAATTGGGCCTTTCGTGGTGGTGGTGGTGGTGGCGTTGCCACAACACTGTAAGCCCTGACAGTTACTCTTGGTGGGTGCAGCAATGGGCCCTGCTGTGAATTATTAGATCAAGAATTGTAATTGCATGCCCCTGTTGAACAGGGGCTGAAAAATTGGGCCTTTCGTGGTGGTGGTGGTGGTGGTGGTGTTGCCACAACACTGTAAGCCCTCAGAGTTACTCTTGGTGGGTGCAGGAATGGGCCCTGCTGTGAATTATTAGATCAAGAATTGTAATTACATGCCCCTTTTGAACAGGGGCTGAAAAATTGGGCCTTTCGTGGTGGTGGTGGTGGTGGCGTTGCCACAACACTGTAAGCCCTCAGAGTTACTCTTGGTGGGTGCAGGAATGGGCCCTGCTGTGAATTATTAGATCAAGAATTGTAATTACATGCCCCTTTTGAACAGGGGCTGAAAAATTGGGCCTTTCGTGGTGGTGGTGGTGGTGGCGTTGCCACAACACTGTAAGCCCTCAGAGTTACTCTTGGTGGGTGCAGGAATGGGCCCTGCTGTGAATTATTAGATCAAGAATTGTAATTACATGGCCCTTTTGAACAGGGGCTGAAAAATTGGGCCTTTCGTGGTGGTGGTGGTGGTGGTGTTGCCACAACACTGTAAGCCCTCAGAGTTACTCTTGGTGGGTGCAGGAATGGGCCCTGCTGTGAATTATTAGATCAAGAATTGTAATTACATGCCCCTTTTGAACAGGGGCTGAAAAATTGGGCCTTTCGTGGTGGTGGTGGTGGTGGCGTTGCCACAACATTGTAAGCCCTCAGAGTTACTCTTGGTGGGTGCAGGAATGGGCCCTGCTGTGAATTATTAGATCAAGAATTGTAATTACATGGCCCTTTTGAACAGGGGCTGAAAAATTGGGCCTTTCGTGGTGGTGGTGGTGGTGGTGTTGCCACAACACTGTAAGCCCTCAGAGTTACTCTTGGTGGGTGCAGGAATGGGCCCTGCTGTGAATTATTAGATCAAGAATTGTAATTACATGCCCCTTTTGAACAGGGGCTGAAAAATTGGGCCTTTCGTGGTGGTGGTGGTGGTGGCGTTGCCACAACACTGTAAGCCCTGACAGTTACTCTTGGTGGGTGCAGCAATGGGCCCTGCTGTGAATTATTAGATCAAGAATTGTAATTGCATGCCCCTGTTGAACAGGGGCTGAAAAATTGGGCCTTTCGTGGTGGTGGTGGTGGTGGTGGTGTTGCCACAACACTGTAAGCCCTCAGAGTTACTCTTGGTGGGTGCAGGAATGGGCCCTGCTGTGAATTATTAGATCAAGAATTGTAATTACATGCCCCTTTTGAACAGGGGCTGAAAAATTGGGCCTTTCGTGGTGGTGGTGGTGGTGGCGTTGCCACAACACTGTAAGCCCTCAGAGTTACTCTTGGTGGGTGCAGGAATGGGCCCTGCTGTGAATTATTAGATCAAGAATTGTAATTACATGCCCCTTTTGAACAGGGGCTGAAAAATTGGGCCTTTCGTGGTGGTGGTGGTGGTGGCGTTGCCACAACACTGTAAGCCCTCAGAGTTACTCTTGGTGGGTGCAGGAATGGGCCCTGCTGTGAATTATTAGATCAAGAATTGTAATTACATGGCCCTTTTGAACAGGGGCTGAAAAATTGGGCCTTTCGTGGTGGTGGTGGTGGTGGTGTTGCCACAACACTGTAAGCCCTCAGAGTTACTCTTGGTGGGTGCAGGAATGGGCCCTGCTGTGAATTATTAGATCAAGAATTGTAATTACATGCCCCTTTTGAACAGGGGCTGAAAAATTGGGCCTTTCGTGGTGGTGGTGGTGGTGGCGTTGCCACAACACTGTAAGCCCTGACAGTTACTCTTGGTGGGTGCAGCAATGGGCCCTGCTGTGAATTATTAGATCAAGAATTGTAATTGCATGCCCCTGTTGAACAGGGGCTGAAAAATTGGGCTTTTCCTGGTGGTGGTGGTGGTGGTGGTGTTGCCACAACACTGTAAGCCCTCAGAGTTACTCTTGGTGGGTGCAGGAATGGGCCCTGCTGTGAATTATTAGATCAAGAATTGTAATTACATGCCCCTTTTGAACAGGGGCTGAAAAATTGGGCCTTTCGTGGTGGTGGTGGTGGTGGCGTTGCCACAACACTGTAAGCCCTCAGAGTTACTCTTGGTGGGTGCAGGAATGGGCCCTGCTGTGAATTATTAGATCAAGAATTGTAATTACATGCCCCTTTTGAACAGGGGCTGAAAAATTGGGCCTTTCGTGGTGGTGGTGGTGGTGGCGTTGCCACAACACTGTAAGCCCTCAGAGTTACTCTTGGTGGGTGCAGGAATGGGCCCTGCTGTGAATTATTAGATCAAGAATTGTAATTACATGGCCCTTTTGAACAGGGGCTGAAAAATTGGGCCTTTCGTGGTGGTGGTGGTGGTGGCGTTGCCACAACACTGTAAGCCCTCAGAGTTACTCTTGGTGGGTGCAGCAATGGGCCCTGCTGTGAATTATTAGATCAAGAATTATAATTACATGCCCCTGTTGAACAGGGGCTGAAAAATTGGGCCTTAGGCACTGGTGGCACAACACTACAACCCCTCACAGATACTGTACTTGGAGCACAGCAATGAGCCCTATGGCAAATTATTGCTAAAAATATTGTAATTACACGCCCCTGTAAAACAGGGGCTGAAAAATTGGGCCTTAGCCACTGGTGGCGGCACCCATAAACAAAAATGATCTTCCAAGCTATCATCATCAATCGTATCATTGAGGACTCGGAGGAGGAGGATAGCCAGTCAACATAACAGCACAGGCACTCAGCATCAGCATCAGTCTTGAAGGGATGTGACATGTTAAAATCAATTAGTCTGTTATATCAGCATCAGGTGTGTGGTAGCTGGTGG
Source organism: Rana muscosa (assembly GCA_029206835.1). Classification (NCBI taxonomy): domain Eukaryota; kingdom Metazoa; phylum Chordata; class Amphibia; order Anura; family Ranidae; genus Rana; species Rana muscosa. The sequence goes on from CM055116.1 coordinate 174,661,978, forward strand.
TGATCCAAGACTGGTTCATCTTGATGAAAGTCAGTCGATCAACCGAGTCGGTGGACAGGCGCACCCTGTGATCCGTGACAAATCCTCCAGCAGCACTGAATGTGTGTTCCGAAAGAACGCTGGATGCAGGACAGGCCAGTAGCTCAATTGCATACTGTGCAAGCTCTGGCCAGTGATCCATCCTCAAGACCCAGTAAGCCAGAGGATTTTCGGTGGGGAAGGTGTCCAAGTCTGACCTTGCCCCTAGATATTCCTGCACCATGTTTATCAGACGCTGGCGATGGTTGCTGGAACCGATCATACTTTGGGGCTGCGGACTAAAGAATTGTCTGAACGCATCGGTCAGACGGCCACCTTCCCCACCGCTCCTTCTTTGACTGGCCGAAGCCTCAGCAACTCGTTGTCCAGGACCAGGAGTTTGTAACCTCCCAGTCTCTGGGAACGCGTTGCACAGACCTTTCTGCAAGGCCTCCCGGAGTTGTCTCATCCTCTGCTCCCTCTGCGACGGTGTCAGGGAAATTCCCCGTCTGTTGTCACCAATCTGCGCTCAGTGCGCATGCGCGGCAAAACGGCGCATCGGCGCATGCGCGTGCGTGGCGGGACGGCGCTTCGGCGTGCTCGGGTGCGCGCTCCGGTGCAACGACGAATGCGCGTGAGCAATAGCTCGCCAATGGGACTACAGGCGGGCCTATTTAAACAGACGCAGTAACACTATCTGGTTGCTGGTTTGTCAGCTCTACTGTGTTGCTTGTGCCTGAAAGAAGTTAAAGTTCTCCTGCTGTGACCCGGACCGGATTTGACTACGCTTCTGCTTCTCCTGAACCTGACCCCTTGGCTTGCTAAACGGACTTCTACCTCTCTCCTTGTGCTTGACCCTCGGCCTGTGACCCGGATCTGCTGCCTGTCTCCAGCCCTCTACCTGCTGCCTGTACCCTGGACTTCTTTCCTAACCTGACTATACTGGTGCTTCCTGCTAAACTCCTAAACGGACTTGTGCCTTGCTACTGGTTGCTGTTTGACCCTGTCTACCCTTGGTGTTTGACTCCTGGCCTGTTCTTCAGACTCATCCCTGCTAGATTCTTCAGCGAGACACCTCTACCTGCTGGTGGCCAGTGCTCCCTCGTGCCGTCCTCTCCCTGTCTCACCTCCAGGGGGCGGAGTGCGCTTGGGTGCAAGGGTGAACCACTCTCGGCATCTCGGCCTCGGTAAGTACGTAGCCTGATAGTACAAACCAGCCCGATGTCTGAGGCCGACAGAGTGCGTTCCCCATTTGACACCCTCTGCCAGCAGGTCTCCACCCTAACGGACACTGTCCAAAGACTCCAAGAGGGTTATACCCAGATTGATGGCCGTCTTCAACAGCTCACCGGTCTCCTAGGGCCAGGCCCCACAGCTGCCACCTCTGCCAACACCGCCACCAACTCCCAAGTACCTACGAGTTCTACAGTAGTGATGGCCACCCCTGAACCCAGGGTCCCTATTCCGGAACGTTTTTCGGGTATCCGCAAAAAGTACCGGGCCTTTAAAAACGCCTGCTCCCTCTACCTTGCCCTCCAACCAAGGACCTTCTCTTCGGAAGCAGTAAAGGTGGGGTTTATCATCTCCCTCTTAACGGATGACCCTCAAGCCTGGGCCCATGGCCTGATGGAGCAACAAAGACCCATATTGGACTCAGTAGAGACATTTTTTGAACATATGGCTCAATTATACGATGATCCCCAGCGATCAGCCACGGCCGAGTCCGTCCTCCATAACCTAACTCAGGGGAGAAGGCCGGTGGAAGACTATACGTCGGAATTTAGGAAATGGTCCGCCGACACCAAATGGAATGAGGCGGCCCTCAGATACCAATACCGCCAGGGACTATCTGAGACTCTCAAGGACGAGCTGGCCAGGATCGAAACCCCCACTACCTTGGAGAACCTGATCCAATCCGCCATACAACTCGATAGGCGTCTGCGTGAACGACGGGCGGAGCGATTTCAATCTCCTCGTCCCAACTGGCCTCCATCCAGGACGGTACCTCACTACCCACCAACCTCTGCGCCCGCAGTCACACCTCTTACTGAGCCAGAACCCATGCAGCTCGGGTTGGTTCGGGCTCCCCTGACTCCTGAGGAAAAACAGCGAAGGCGCCAGGCCAATCTGTGCCTATATTGCGGGGGTGCCGGCCACTTCCTCCTCAACTGCCCCGTAAGACCTAGTAAGTCTATCTCTAAAGACACTTTAAACTATCAACTCTTTGACAACCCTCAGTCTTATGTCATTCTCTTTGTGTCTCTACAGCTGCCGGAAGGGGCAATCCGCCTCCCGGCAATTATTGATTCTGGAGCCTGCAGCTGCTTCCTGGACTCTGCCTTAGCCTCAAGATTCCATGTCCCCACTCAACCTAAGGACCACTGCCTTCAGATCCACCTGGCGGATGGGTCCTTGCCCCGTTCAGGGCTGATCACGCAGGAAACCAAACCTATCCTTGCCATCTCTGACTCGGGTCATCAAGAACTTCTCCGGTTAGACCTCATACCTTCCCCGATGTTCCCCATCATCCTGGGTCTTCCCTGGCTACAGGCACACGAGCCCCTCATAAATTGGGTGAAGAAAGAGGTTAGCTTCACCTCCTCCTATTGTTCCCAGAACTGTCTTGCCTCTGCCTCTACGGTCTGCGCTTCCATGATTGCCAAGCCGGACAACCTACAGCATGTTCCTTCCATCTATCTAGAATTCCGGGACGTGTTCGATAAGCAGCAAGCCGACCATCTACCACCTCATCGGCCCTATGATTGCCCTATCGATCTCTTGCCGGGCTCCAAAATTCCGTTCGGACGTATCTTTCCATTGTCCGAAACCGAGTTGAAAGCCCTCAAGGCTTATATTGATGAAAACCTCCAGAAGAGATTCATTCGCCCTTCCTCCTCTCCAGCCGGTGCAGGAATCTTCTTTGTGGAAAAGAAAGACGGGTCCTTAAGACCCTGTATCGATTACCGGGACCTAAACAAGATAACCATTAAGAACAGGTACCCACTACCCCTTATTCCGGAGCTATTTCAGCGCTTCCGATCTGCTCGGGTCTTTTCCAAACTGGATCTACGGGGGGCCTACAATCTTATCAGAATCAGGGCCGGAGACGAGTGGAAAACCGCCTTCAGATCTCGTTTCGGACACTTTGAGTATTCGGTCATGCCGTTCGGTCTTTGTAATGCTCCAGCCACCTTCCAACACCTAGTCAACGACATTTTCAGACAGCACCTTGATGACTTCTTAGTAGTGTACCTGGACGATATCCTCATCTTTTCCACCAACATCGAACTCCACCGGGCTCATGTCATGAAGGTCCTCACCATCCTTCGGAAGCACAAACTCTACCTCAAAGCTGAGAAATGCGAGTTCGAAAAGACCACCGTACAGTTCCTCGGCTTTATCATTTCCATCGATGGGGTCGCAATGGACCCGCAGAAGGTGAAGGCCATTCAGGACTGGCCAGCCCCAACCGACAAGAAGGGGGTACAGCGGTTTATAGGCTTCGCCAACTTCTATAGGAGATTCATCGTGGGCTTTTCCTCCATTGTGGCCCCAATAACCCAACTTACCCGGCAAAATAACCGTTTTCACTGGTCTCCAGAAGCTCAGGAGGCCTTCTCTCGCCTCAAGGACGTCTTCACTTCAGCACCAGTACTTCAGCACCCGGATCCTCTACTGCCGTTCACCCTGGAAGTGGACGCCTCTGAGACAGCCATCGGAGCCATCCTCTCTCAAAGACGAGGCCCCAAGGCTCTCCTGTATCCAGTAGCCTTTGCCTCTAAAAAGTTGACTCCCCCAGAGCGAAACTATGATGTAGGGGACCGGGAATTACTGGCCATAAAATTTGCACTGGAGGAATGGCGATACCTTCTGGAGGGGGCAGTGCACCCCATCATGATCTTCACAGATCATTAAAATCTAGAGTACTTAAGAACGGCTCAACGTCTACGCCCCAGGCAGGCCCGTTGGGCCCTTTTCTTCACCCGGTTCAACTTTCACATTTCCTATAGACCCGGCTCCAAGAATGGGAAGGCGGATGCGCTATCCAGGATGTTTCCGGAAACCCCTCAGTCGGCCCAACCGGGCACCATTCTGTCAGCTCAGAACTTTCTGTTGATTCCCCGGGCCGATCTACTCACCTCTATTAAAATCGCTTCCGGGCTCTGCTCTGATCCGGTTACTGCCTCCCTGGAGAAGCGGGACGGCCTATTCTGGTCCCAGGACAAGATTTTCGTCCCTCTGGAAACAAGACCGCTGGTCTTGAGGACCTTCCACGATCTCAAACTGGCAGGTCACTTCGGAGCACGTAAATCGTCGGAACTTGTCTCCCGCTCCTTCTGGTGGCCAGGCTGGAGGCAAGATTGTAAGTCTTATGTCGCTTCCTGCACTCAGTGTCAGCGTAACAAGGGGCCAAACACCAAGAGTTGGGGCCTGCTCAAACCCTTACCCATTCCTGAGCGCCCTTGGGCGGACGTGTCCATGGACTTTATCGTGGACCTGCCTTCCTCCGGAGGGTTTACCACGATTCTGGTCGTTGTGGACCGCCTCTCAAAAATGGCTCACTTTTTACCGATGATTGGGACACCTTCAGCAATGGATACCGCTCAAATCTTTTTTAAGGAGATAACCAGGCTTCATGGAATACCAAAGAGTATCACCTCCGACAGAGGGGTCCAGTTCACTTCAAAATTCTGGAAGGAACTCTGCAAGTCACTAGAAGTCAAAACCTGCCTCTCGTCAGCGTACCACCCCCAAAGCAATGGCCAGACAGAAAGAACCAATCAGACCCTGGAGCAATACCTCCGTTGTTTCTGCTCTGCTTCCCAGGATGACTGGGCATCTCTACTTCCTTACGCAGAGTTTGCCTATAACAATTCAATGCATTCTGCTACCAATCAAACCCCCTTTTGGGCCAATTACGGTTTTCATCCCTATTTTCTCCCTGAAAACATCCCCGAGAGACCTGTTCCCGCGGTCCAGGACCGAGTGGCTTCTGTCCAGGCGAATTTCCAAAGACTCCAGGAGATGATGCGGAATGCCCAAGGATCCTACAAGAAATTTTATGACCGGGGAAGGAAGGAAAACCCGGCGTTCAGAGTCGGGGAAAAAGTTTGGCTTTCCGCCGCCAACCTCAGATTGCCTATTCCCTCTCGAAAGCTCGGCCCTAGATTTATCGGGCCCTTCAAGATCAAACGAGCTATTAATCCTGTGGCTTTTGAACTAGCATTACCTGATTCCTATAGGATTCACCCAGTGTTCCACTCATCTTTATTAAAACCCGTCATTCCCAACGCCTTTCCTGGAAGAGATGAACCTCCTCCACCACCAGTTGAAGTAGATGGGGAAAAAGAATTTGAGATGGAATCCATCCTGGGCTGTAGGAAAAAAGGCAGACAGTTACAATACTTGGTTAAATGGAAGGGGTACCCCCCGGAGGACAACTCCTGGGAACCATCCAGGAACTTGCATGCTCCTCGCCTAATACGAGCCTTTCACCAAGAACATCCGGAATTAATGGCCAGTCTGGGCGTCCGGAGTCCGCCCCTCGGGGGGGGGCACTGTCAGGGAAATTCCCCGTCTGTTGTCACCAATCTGCGCTCAGTGCGCATGCGCGGCAAAACGGCGCATTGGCGCATGCGCGTGCGTGGCGGGACGGCGCTTCGGCGTGCTCGGGTGCGCGCTCCGGCGCAACGACGAATGCGCGTGCGCAATAGCTCGCCAATGGGACTACAGGCGGGCCTATTTAAACAGACGCAGTAACACTATCTGGTTGCTGGTTTGTCAGCTCTACTGTGTTGCTTGTGCCTGAAAGAAGTTAAAGTTCTCCTGCTGTGACCCGGACCGGATTTGACTACGCTTCTGCTTCTCCTGAACCTGACCCCTTGGCTTGCTAAACGGACTTCTACCTCTCTCCTTGTGCTTGACCCTCGGCCTGTGACCCGGATCTGCTGCCTGTCTCCAGCCCTCTACCTGCTGCCTGTACCCTGGACTTCTTGCCTAACCTGACTATACTGGTGCTTCCTGCTAAACTCCTAAACGGACTTGTGCCTTGCTACTGGTTGCTGTTTGACCCTGTCTACCCTTGGTGTTTGACTCCTGGCCTGTTCTTCAGACTCATCCCTGCTAGATTCTTCAGCGAGACACCTCTACCTGCTGGTGGCCAGTGCTCCCTCGTGCCGTCCTCTCCCTGTCTCACCTCCAGGGGGCGGAGTGCGCTTGGGTGCAAGGGTGAACCACTCTCGGCATCTCGGCCTCGGTAAGTACGTAGCCTGATAGACGGTAACATAAGGTCCGCAACCTTACCCTTGTACCGTGGATCAAGGAGAGTGGCCAGCCAGTAATGGTCCCTCTCCTTGATCCGAAGAATACGAGGATCCTTCCGCAGACTTTGCAGGATCAGGGAAGCCATGCAGCGTAGGTTTGCTGAGGCATTCGCTCCGGAGTCCTCTGGGTCACTAAGGACGACATGATCCGCAGCCACCTCCTCCCAGCCACGTACAAGTCCACTGGTTTCTTGGGACTGTAAATCATCCCTAAAAGACTGCTGCTGATGATGCTGAGTGCCAGCCTCCACCTCCATGCTGACACAATCCTCCTCCTCCTCCTCCTCCTCCTCCTCTTCCTGTGCGATGGGTGGGACAGAAGGAACACTGTCTGGGTAAAGGGGGCCTTGAGAGGCAAGGAAGTCCTCCTCTTCCTGCCTCTGTTCTGCCTCAAGTGCCCTGTCCATTATTCCACGCAGCGTGTGCTCCAACAGGTGGACAAGAGGTACAGTGTCACTGATGCATGCACTGTCACTGCTCACCATCCTCGTGGCCTCCTCAAATGGTGCCAGGACAGTGCATGCATCCCTGATCATGCCCCACTGGCGTGGAGAAAAAAAAACAAGCTCCCCTGACCCTGTCCTGGTGCCGTAGTCGCACAGGTACTCATTGATGGCCCTCTGCTGCGTGTGCAGCCGCTGCAGCATGGCCAACGTTGAGTTCCACCTGGTGGGCATGTCACATATAAGGCGGTTCTTGGGCAGGTTCAACTCCTTTTGCAGCTCAGCCAGGCGAGCACTGGCATTATAAGATCTGCGGAAATGCACACAGACTTTCCTGGCCTGCCTCAGGACATCCTGTAAGCCCGGGTACCTGCCCAAGAACCGCTGCACCACCAGGTTAAGGACGTGAGCCACACAGGGCACATGGGTCAGTTGTCCCTGTCGGAGGGCGGAGAGGAGGTTGGTGCCATTGTCGCAAACCACCATTCCTGGCTTAAGCTGGCGTGGCGTCAACCACCTCTCGGCCTGGCCCTGCAGAGCAGACAGGACCTCTGCCCCAGTGTGGCTTCTGTCCACCAAACACACCAGCGCAAGCACGGCATGGCATCTTTTTGCCTGCGTACTTGCGTAGCCCCTTGAACGGCTACGGAGCACCGCTGGTTCCGAGGACAAACCACAGGAAGAGGCCATGGAGGAAGAAGAAGAGGAGGGGGTGGAGGAGAGAGGTGTGTCACAACCAGTAGTAGCATTTTGGAGGCGTGGCGGTGGAACAACCTCCAACACTACTGCACCTTGTCCTGCATCCTTCCCAGCTGCCAAAAGAGTGACCCAATGGGCCGTGAAAGAAAGGTAACGTCCCTGTCCATGCCTGCTGGACCATGAGTCAGCGGTAATATGCACCTTACCGCTGACCGCCCTGTCCAGCGAGGCCAAGACATTGCCTTCCACATGCCGGTAGAGAGCCGGAATAGCCTTCCGTGAGAAAAAGTGGCGTTTGGGAACCTGCCACTGAGGAACCGCACATTGCACAAACTCACGGAAGGGGGCCGAGTCTACCAACTGAAAAGGCAGCAGTTGAAGCGCTAGCAATTTAGCCAAGCTAGCATTCAGCCGCTGGGCATGTGGATGGCTGGGAGTGAACTTCTTTCGACGGTCCAGCAGCTGGGGCAGGGAAATTTGCCTGCTAGAATCGGACGTCGGTGTACTGCTAGCAGAGTGGCCGCAAGTACTTGGCTGTGACACACCTAATTCTACACCTTCATTCCTCTCAGTGCATGTTTCAGAGAGGACTGAAGTTATAGTGGGGTTGGAGATCCCAGCTGATGCGGTGCAAGGAGAGGTCCGCTTTGTTCTTTGGTGTGGGTCTTTGAGGTAGGCTTGCCAACGAGCTGCATGGCAGGTCAACATATGTCTGGTCAGGCATGTGGTACCCAAGCGGCTGATGTTTTGGCCACGCGATATACGCTTGAGACATATGTTGCAAACAGCAGCTGTGCGATCTGATGCACTAGTCTCAAAAAAGGCCCACACCAAAGAACTTTTTGAATGATGGGCAGAGGCAGCGCCCTGCACAGGCGGAGCTCTGCGGTGTGATTCCGTCGGTGTACTGCCCTTACGCTGGCCACCAAAGGGCATCCTGCCTCGTTGGAGATGTGCCTCCTCCTCATCCTCCTCCTCCTCCTCTCTCCTATTAGGCACCCACGTGGAGTCAGTGACCTCATCATCCCCTCCCTCCTCATCACTGGAGCCAATCTGGCAGTATGCTGCAGCTGCTGGAACATGACTGCCAGATTGGTGTCCTTCTTGAGCATCCCCTCTGTCTGCTCTCACGCTACTGCCTTCCTGTAGCTGGGTTTCATCATCAGACCCTTCGAAACGCTGGGCATCCTCCTGGAGCATGTACCCAACACTGTGCTCAAACAGTTCGGGGGACTCCTCAGGAGGAGGACATGGTGGGTCTAGGGAAGGAGTGACTGATGATGAGTCTGACATTGATACCAGGGAAGAGGACGCTTTGGCAGCTGCTTTGCCAGTACCCTGAGCCTGGGTGAGAGAGGATGAGGAGGAGGAGGAGGGCTTGGTCATCCACTCTACCAAGTCTTCGGCATGATGTGGCTCAACATGTCCAGCTGCCTGAAAAGAAGGACAAGCGTGTCCCATGGCCATGTGCTGATGACAATGCACCGCGTCCACGACCAGCACTGTTGCCCCCAGACACAGAGCCTGCTTGCCCTCTTTTATTGCCTCCTGACTGTCTGCCTCTCCTTGTTTGCCTTCCAGACATTCTAATAGATGGCCTGCAGGGAGATGGGAAAAAAGCAAAAAGGGCTACCTTCAGGTGTCCTTCTCTGTCCCTTTACTTAAGGATTTCTAAATATGGTTGAGGATGATTGCTTTTGCACAGAATAGCACAAGGAGAATTTCCCTCACTGTCCTTCCCTGTCCCTAGAAACAAGGATTATCACAGTGAAAGAAACTGACACTCTTCCTACCTATAGTTTTCTGTCCCTAGAAAAAATGTTTTTTTAAAGCACACTATAGCACAAGGAGAATTCACTCACTGTCCTTCCCTGTCCCTAGAAACAAGGATTATCACAGTGAAAGAAACTGACACTCTTCCTACCTATAGTTTTCTGTCCCTAGAAAAAATGTTTTTTTAAAGCACACTATAGCACAAGGAGAATTTCCCTCACTGTCCTTCCCTGTCCCTAGAAACAAGGATTATCACAGTGAAAGAAACTGACACTCTTCCTACCTATAGTTTTCTGTCCCTAGAAAAAATGTTTTTTTAAAGCACACTATAGCACAAGGAGAATTTCCCTCACTGTCCTTCCCTGTCCCTAGAAACAAGGATTATCACAGTGAAAGAAACTGACACTCTTCCTACCTATAGTTTTCTGTCCCTAGAAAAAATGTTTTTTTAAAGCACACTATAGCACAAGGAGAATTTCCCTCACTGTCCTTCCCTGTCCCTAGAAACAAGGATTATCACAGTGAAAGAAACTGACACTCTTCCTACCTATAGTTTTCTGTCCCTAGAAAAAATGTTTTTTTAAAGCACACTATAGCACAAGGAGAATTTCCCTCACTGTCCTTCCCTGTCCCTAGAAACAAGGATTATCACAGTGAAAGAAACTGACACTCTTCCTACCTATAGTTTTCTGTCCCTAGAAAAAATGTTTTTTTAAAGCACACTATAGCACAAGGAGAATTTCCCTCACTGTCCTTCCCTGTCCCTAGAAACAAGGATTATCACAGTGAAAGAAACTGACACTCTTCCTACCTATAGTTTTCTGTCCCTAGAAAAAATGTTTTTTTAAAGCACACTATAGCACAAGGAGAATTTCCCTCACTGTCCTTCCCTGTCCCTAGAAACAAGGATTATCACAGTGAAAGAAACTGACACTCTTCCTACCTATAGTTTTCTGTCCCTAGAAAAAATGTTTTTTTAAAGCACACTATAGCACAAGGAGAATTTCCCTCACTGTCCTTCCCTGTCCCTAGAAACAAGGATTCGCACAGTAAAACACACTGACACTCTCCCTACCTATCCTTCTCTTTCCCTAAACTAAAGGAATCCAGGTTAAGCAAGAAAAAATAAATGTCACTGTCCCTGCCTATGCTTCTCTTTCCCTGCTCCGGAATACACTACACTAGGCCGCCATGCTGGCGGCCTTTTATAGTGTGGGGCGTGTACTAAACACCCTCAGCAATAATTGGCCACAGGCATCCTGCCTGTAGCCAATCATTGCTCTCCTCGCTGCCGGCGCTGTGATTGGCCAAGCATGCGGGGTCACAATGCATGCTTGGCCAATCACAGCGCCTGGATGACACTGCGATGGCGTAGTGCATTGTGGGCCGTTCGCGTCACTCGAATTAGGCGCGAACGGCCCAAATCGTTCGATCTTCGTCGAACGATCGAACAGCCGATGTTCGAGTCGAACGTATGTTCGACTCGAACACCGAGCTCATCCCTAGTAACCACCTAAAGACTGCCTAACATACATATACATCAGCAGTCTCAAGTGGTATACTGGCATTGTTTTTTTCAGGAGGCAAGATTTTTTTCTAAAAGCCATCCTAGTTGCTAATTAGCCGCTGGATTGCTTTTACAGGTGGCAGCTGGAATCTTTCCCCCCAACTGCTAGCCCAGAATGAAGCCAGCATTTCTGCCGGCTTACCATCAAGCTAATCGAGGACCAGAAGGTATTTTGTCACTTCCGGTTTCGCCAGATGAAAACAGCACCATTTTTAACCCCTTGACACTGTCACAATGGTCACGTGATCCAAAAAAGCTTTCGGTTTGACGCCGGTCACTGTGCTGGGAGCGGAGCGCGCAGGGCATGCAATCTAGGCACAGAGCTATTGATCGCAATTCATGCAAATATTCTTTTTTGGATCACGTGACCGCCGTGACAGCCAATCACAGCGGTCACATGATCTTAAGCCATGCCCCCTCCTGGCATCTTAAACCGCTTAGAGAACCTGGAGGACGTCGGCATGAAGAGATTAAATTGGGAAAGCATCTGATCAAAGTGATCTTGGTGTGAGCAGACGCTTTTATGGGCAGAGGAGACATCTTGGGTCTAATAGACCCCAGACCTCTCCATAAAGAGTACCTGTCACCACCTTTTGCTGTCACAAGGGATGTAACACTAAACTGGTAACCTGTAAAGGCTTTTAAAGTGTTGGCTATGGAGATTTTTAAATACCATAGTTTGGCGCAATTCCACAAGTATGCGCAAATTTAAAGCGTGACATGTTAGGTATCTATTTACTCAGTGTAACACCATTTTTTTTATTTTACCCCCAAAAAAATATTATATTGTGTTTGTGTTCATTAAAATGCATTAAAGTGTATTCTTTCCAAAAAATTGGTATGAAAAAACGCTCCGCAAATACCATGTGACATAAAAAATTGCAAAATACCCAAGTTTTTCTTCTATAGGGCCTCTGCTATATATATATATATATATATATATATATATATATATATAATTGGGAGTTCTAAGTAATTTGCTAGCAAAAAAAAAAAAGATTTTTACATATAAACCAAAAATGTCAGAAAAGGCCTGGCCTTAAAGGCTAAAGGGGTTATTTTGCTCCTTCATGTTATCCACAGCATTTTATAACCAGCATAAGGTAGTTGGGCCTCATGCTAGCCAAAGCAGCTTTTTAATGTAGGCAGATTAATCAAGAGACCGGCCATCTGGCTAACTCTGCTGAACACTACACATAATTTTGGATAATTCATCATGGCCATGCCTACACGGAATTTAGTACTACACCATAATCTCTGCATTAAAAAAATAAATCCTTCTTCTCCCCGCACTCCCCTTTTTATTCCTGTCTGTGTCCCCATTAGGGTAAGGTGACCAGATTTTTAAAATGAAATCCGGGGACATATTTTTTTTTCACTAGTAATGGCGGCAATCAGCGACTCTCTTACCGTCGGCGCCCGCCTCACAGCCTGTCAAGTCTTACTCTCCGGGCCCCGGCTACTACTGGGCGGGGAACAGAGGAAGATCACTCCGCCAGGGAAGGCATGGAGATACTGTAAGCAGGCAGGCGGCTGGCCGGGACTTGAGCCAAGGCAGAAGAACATGTGAGCGGAGCTGAATGGGCATGCACCAGAAACTGAAGGAATATTCCCTCCGCTCCGACTAGCATATGATCATCAGAAAGGGGGACAGATAATGAAAAAATACACTCTCCATAGCTAGTAGGAGCGGCGGAGCGGGGGGGGGGGAGGGGTGTGTAATTCTGCACTGACTGTCTTTGAAATTGCCCCAGCCCCTGTTCAAATCCAATCCGGAGACAGACTTGGTCCTCAATCTGGGGACTGTCCCCGGAAATCGGGGATGTCTGGTCACCCTACATTAGGGAGATTCGCCCTCTCTATTAGTCCTGTGTACTGTTGTCACCAAAAGTGAAAGTGAAAGAAAACCCCCATTTTTGGGTTGTCCCCATAAACGTAATAGAGGCATAGGCGTGCACAAGGGGTGTGCCAGGTGTGCCTGGGCACACCCTAAATACTGCGTGCAGTTCAGATTCCCTCTATCGCCTGGGCTTTCCCCCGTGTTGTGCCCCCACACTGCAGTGCTGGTAGCTTCTCTCCTCTCTTCTCCCCCTGGCTGCTGTGGGGGATATTTCAGAATGGTGATTAGGGAAAAGGGCTAGTAAATATGTAATTTGCCGGCCCCTTCCTTTTCTAAATGAACACAGTGAACACACACTCACTCTCTGTGTTCAATCATGAATGAAGTATATTAAACTGTGTTTACTATGCTTCAGTTTGTGAATGAACAGGAAACTTCCCAGCACAGAGCACTTCCCATTCATTTACTGTCCAATGCAGATGAGGCTGCAGAGAAAGACGCGTGTGCAAAGCTCCCAACTGTCCCTGTTTTCGAGGGACTGTCCCTGATTTGGAGCAATGTCTCTCTGTCCCTCATTCCTCCTCATTTGTCCCTCATTTTGGTCTGATCTATATAGATGTATATGAAGCACTACCCCCGTAGGAGCTACTGGTTTAAAGTTTGGGGCCTACCGTTACCTTTTCTGTTCACCGCACTCGTGTCAGGGATCCCTCTTGAAGAGCTTTTATGAATGTTCACACCAACACTTGGTCACTTTTTCTTCAAGAGCTTTATTTTACCTGTTCCAACAGAGGGATAGAGGGATAGGGGAGGTTCAGGTACCTTGCTTTGCGGATCACGGGCACAATCTCAGATCCAGAGAACAAATCAGTTCCACGCTGGATTCAGCAACCACCAGATAGGCCTACACTCACTGGCCTAGCAACCGGTGCAAAGCTCCTCAAAGTCTCTGCCACAGACTTGATGAGTGCCGTTGCGTCATTCCACAATCTTCCGCCACAAGATCGTGTAACCAGACTGACGCTTTGCAAAAGTTCCTTCAAAAGTACACAGCGGTGTCAGAATCTTTCAGCCAGCCGGCAGCACCGTGAGGCAAACTGGCCAGGATGCGTCCTTCAATTGAGTCCCCAATTGTTCTGCTTCTTCCTGCAGGCAAGACCGCGTAGGACCATCCCTGGACTAGTAGGCCCCAGCAACTCCTGGGCCTACTTCTCAGTTGCAGAGCCTCGGGCCAGCAGACCCCGAGCCCGAAAATGGCTCGCACATCCCTGAGGCCAGGAGGGCCCTCAGGTCAGGATCCAGCAACAAACCCCGATAGAGTGATCTCTGTCTCTTAAGTACCCCCTCCCAGAATGCACAGCAGGTTGACCACGCCCCAGAGCCACTTCTGGGAAAGGAATACCCAATACACCTAGCCTGCTGCATTTCCAACCCTGACCCGTGGTGACAGTGACACCTACTGTCAGGTGGAAAACGCGCAACCCAGCTAGACTGAAACAAAGCCAACAATTTAGCATAATCCTTCTGAGCTGAACTACAGCTCAGATAACTAAATTTAACACGTAGCGCCTACCCAACAGGAGCAGGGCGCTACATATATAAAATGCATTTTTTATCTATCAAAAAGTGTATTCCAACGCTAAACCTTTCATCTGATTTCTAAATAGCTGCATTTATAAATTCCAAAAGCCAATATAAAGGCATAGTAGTGGTAAAAAAAGCACTTGTGGGTTTAACCAATCTTGTTTTTTTGTACAATTCTCCTTTAAGGGGGCGTGACCGGGGGTGAGTCCTATGCCTGTATACTTTTTGCTGATAGGTGTCCCTCATTCCCATCTCTAAAAGTTGGGAGGTATGTGTGTGTTTGAGCTTTGGGGTGCACACCCTAATGCCATAGATTGCGTACACCTATGAATAGAGGGGAAATCCTCCAATAGGGACACTAGTTCTGGTGACAAGCAGGGATTCCCTCACTTTGGAGGGATTTCCTCTCACTTCCTGTTTTGGCTATGATACAGGAAGTGAAGGGAACCCTTCCCAATGGGATACAAATGGCAGATAAAAAAGCAGACTCGATTGACCAGAGGTAAGTGACCACTCTGTACAATATTGCTGCACAGCGCAGGTAGGTATAACATATTTTTTATTTATTGCCGTAATTTCACTTTAATGAAATTATAACTGGACTAGTAGAGATATTTTATTTTATTTCCTCACATTGCTTTTGCAGCATACAGTATGTGCACAGTATAGATCCCTGGTTAGCTAGTCACATAAATACACTTCTGTTTACAAAGCAAATGTGCGCACACTAATAATGATTGTTATATTATGCAATGATGAGACGATTCCCCCGTCTCCTCTGTGAGGCACAGGCTCAGCACTTCTCTCTTCTGCACCTTCCAGCAGAATAAAGGAGGATAGGAAGCCCCGCGGTGGGGGTGGGGGGAACATTTGAGCAGCACGTTTGCGAGTCACTACATGACTACCAAGTCATCCATCGCCTCCTTCAGCATGCACAGCACGTCCGGACCATTCCCACGCCTGGAGAGAGGGGTTACCTTTACCAAGCTGGAGGAGCAACCCATCCAGTGTGAAGGACAGATTCAACTTTCACAAAAAGACACTGACAAAACACACACACACTGGACTGCACATTGCAAGACGACGCATGACTTTAACTGCCACTGTGCTGAGGCGTGCGACACAAGACAATGAATTCCACATCCTCATGACTTCTCCTTATCTGACGGTTTATTGCTGCCACCGTCTACTGCGTTCTCGTAAAATAATAAATAGGGTTGGCCCATACAAGGCAGCATTTGTACGTCATATGTGCAGACACTTTGCTGATACTGTCTCACTATCACAATGGTCTATACCCCTATAACTTATAGTCTCACTATCACAATGGTCTATACCCCCGAAATGTATAGTCTCACCATCACAATGGTCTATACCCCCATAATGTATGGTCTCACTATCACAATGGTCTATACCCCCATAATGTATGGTCTCACTATCGCAATGGTCTATACCCCCATAATGTATAGTCTCACCATCACAATGGTCTATACCCCCATAATGTATAGTCTCACCATCACAATGGTCTATACCCCTATAACGTATAGTCTCACTATCACAATGGTCTATACCCCCATAATGTATAGTCTCACCATCGCAATGGTCTACGCCCCAATAATGTATGGTCTCACCATCACAATGGTCTATACCCCCATAATGTATGGTCTCTCCATCACAATGGTCTATACCCCCATAATGTATGGTCTCACTATCACAATGGTCTATACCCCCGAAATGTATAGTCTCACCATCGCAATGGTCTATACCCCCATAATGTATGGTCTCACCATCACAATGGTCTATACCCCCATAATGTATGGTATCACTATCACAATGGTCTATACCCGTATAACATATAGTCGCACTATCACAATGGTCTATACCCCCGAAATGTATAGTCTCACCATCACAATGGTCTATACCCCCATAATGTATGGTCTCACTACCACAATGGTCTATACCCCTATAATGTATGGTCTCACCATCACAATGGTCTATACCCCCATACCATACTGTCTCACTATCACAATGGTCTATACCCCCATACCATACTGTCTCACTATCACAATGGACTATATCCCCATTCCATACTGTCTCACCATCACAATGGATTATACCCCCATTCCATACTGTCTCACTATCACAAAGGATTGTACCCCCATTCCATACTGTCTCACTATCACAATGGTATATATCCCCATACCATATAGTCTCACTATCACACAGCATGAATTTCCCCTTCATATCCAGTGTCCCCAAAAAGACTATACCCCCATTCCATACTGTCTCACTATCACAAAGGATTTTACCCCCTTACATACTGTCTTACTATCACAATGGTCCCTGCGTGTTAGGCGTCTGTATGTGGCCAGACTGTGGAAAACTCTCACACATGTGGTATTGCCATACTCATGAGGAGTAGCAGAATGTATTTTGAGGTGTAATTTTTGCTATGTACATATGTATATGCTATGTGTTAGAAATATCTTATAAATTGACAACTTTGTGTAAACAAAAAGTGTTTTTATTTTCGTTCGACATTTTTCAAAAACTTGTGGAAAAAAATGACATGTTCAAAAGACTCATTATTATGCCTCCTAGATTATGTGTTGGGCGTTTTTTTCCAAAATGGGGTAATTTTTGAGGCATTTTTTTTGTCCTGGTGCTCCAGGGCCTTCAAAAGTGCTGCTAATCAGTGCCCACCAGTGCTGCTAATCAGTGCCCTTCAGTGCCACCTTTCAGTGCCCATCAGTACCGCCTTATCAGTGCCCATTAGTGCAGCCTATTAGTTCCCATCAGTGCAGCTTATCAGTGCCCATTAGTGCAGCCTCATCAGCGCACATCAGTGAAGGAGAAAAATGACCTCTTTGAATTTTTTTTATAACAAACTATTTCAAATCTTTCCATCTTTTTTGTTTGTTTAGCAAAAAAAAAAAAAAAAATGTGGTGCTTAAATACCACCAAAAGAAAGCTCTATTTGTGTGAACAAAATGATAAAAATTTAGTTTGGCTACAGCGTTGTATGACCGCGCAATTGTCATTCAAATTGCGACAGTGCTGAAAGCTGGAAATTGGCCTGGGCAGGAAGAGGGGTAAAAGTGTCCAGTAAGCAAGTGGTTAGAGTGGTTCTTCAGTCAACTCATGAAAAAAATGAAAAGTCAACAGTTACCAAAAACGGTAGCTGCTGACTTTTAATAAACAGACACAGACCTGTCCCAGCACTGTCCTCACCCAGCTGGTTTCTTCACCGGGCTTCAGTCTCTGGCACAGGCATGGTAACTGTGGGAAGGCGGCAGGGACTGCTTGCGACTTCACAGCCAGCTGCGCACTGCACATGCGTGAGCCGCGCTACGTGATCTGATTGGTCTCGCAGCTTTCTGGGACCTGTGGGGGAAGGAGAGGGGGCCAAACTGCTCGGAGCGCTGCGCCGATTTGACCAGAAGTGGGTATGACAGGTATCTGCTCCCCCCCAAAAAAAATTATGGGCCAAATGTGAAGGAGGAGGGGGAGAGGATGAAGAAGAGCAGAACTTCCCATTTTGGGTGGGGTTCCACTTTAACCCTTCCATTGCTGAGCAGTTCCTGCAGACAAAGCAGATAGTAGAAGACTTTATATGTAATGTTCCTCTGCTGTCCAGATAACACCTCCAGGTACTATGCATGGCTATAAAAAGGAGCATGTTTCTAATATACATTATTGATTGCACTTGTTCTCAGCCACCGCTCTGTTTATTAAATAGATAAAGAGAAAACGATCATTTCGGCTTGTTTTTCTTACTTCTGTGACTGCTGACATCATGAAAACCTCTCTGCCAGTTATGGACATTTTCTCTGTTGCAGACAGATAAGAGGTGAGATGCCTCAACCTGCACAATACAATACATCAAAGGGATTGACTTGTCCCACATGTATGGCTGATTATACCGACATGCCCTTACTAATGAAATGTAGATTTAGCTACAGAGCTTGTTGTTTTAACCTGAAACATAATAGCAGAACTGCACAAACTACAAAGCTGCTAGTCGGGGCATTTTTTTACGTGCCTAGGCAATGTTTTACAGTCATTAAAGTGGTTGTAAACCCAGACAAAAATTATTATTTTTTTCAAATCACCTGCAAGAAAAAGCCATAATGAGCTAGTATGACTAGCATACTAGCTCATTATGAATCACTTACCTTAGATCGGGACCCCCAAAGCCATCCTCGTCCCCCGCTCCTACCGCAGCCATCGCTCCTCAGATACCCGGAACGTTACTTCCGGGTATCGCCGCTCCAGCCAATCACAGCGCCGCTCCGGCGCTGTGATTGGCCGGAGCAGCGAAGACGTCACTCCGCGCATGCGCGCTGGAGCTTTCTATTCCGGCAGCGCCGGAATTCTGAATGGGATTAACCCTGTGAATGCACCGTTGTCTACGGCGCGCATGCGCCGTAGACATCGGTGCATGTCTTTTTTTGCAAATATCTCCTAAACCGTGTAGGTTTAGGAGATATTTCTTTTACCTACAAGTAAGCCTTAGTATAGGCTTACCTGTAGGTAAAAGTAAAAAAAAAAGACTATACAACCGCTTTAAATCCGAAAATGACATAACCCATAGTAATCAATCATCATTCATATTTCATTGATCACACTATATCAGCTAAAATCTGATTGGTCTCTTATGCCGCGTACACACGGTTGGAATTTCCGAGGAAAAAAGTCAAACGGAATTTTTTCATCGGATATTCCGACCGTGTGTGTACCCCATCGGACTTTTTCCATCGGAAATTCCGACGGAGTTAGAAAGAGAACATGTTCTCTTTTTTTCCGACGTAAAAAATTTCTAGAGTGAGTGAATAACTTGTATAGCGCTACAAATGCGAACTAAATCGCCTCAAGGCGCTTTGCATCCAATGACGTCCTAATCCTTCAGAAGAGATGGGTCTTAAGTTTTTTTCCTGAAGGCTCGATGGTTTTCTTCCATACGGATGTCTGTGGGTAGAGCGTTCCATAGCCGTGGTCCTTGGACTGCAAATCCTCGTTCTCCCTTCCATTTGTACCGGGACTTGGGGATGTGGAGGAGGTTTTGGTTGATCAGAGAATGCGTTTGGGGGTGTAGTGTTTTATCTTCTCGCATAAATATTGAGGAGCGTTTCCTTGTGTGCACTTGTGGGTGAGACAGAGGGTCTTGAATGTGACCCGATCCTTTACAGCAGGGGTCTCAAACTGGCGGCCCTCCAGCTGTTGTGAAACTACAAGTCCCATGAGGCATTGCAAGGCTAACAGTTACAAGCATGACTCCCACAGGCAGAGGCATGATGGGACTTGTAGTTTCGCAACAGCTGGAGGGCCGCCAGTTTGAGACCCCTGCTTTACAGTTAGCAAAAGAAGGGTCCTCAGTGATGGGGTGATGGATTCCCCAGGTTTTTTTCCCGTTACCAGTCTGGCTGCCGTGTTCTGGACAACTTGTAGGCGCGAAATCTGGTATTTAGGTAGTCCTATGTAGAGGGAGTTTGCGTAGTCGAGTCGGGAGTTGATGATTGTTCCAACTACTACTGCTATGTCATCTTCCGGGATGAAGGGGATGAGTCTATGCAGCAGGCGGAGGAGATGGTGCGATCCGCTGACTACTGATCCTATTTGTGAATCCATCGACATCTCCGAATCAAAGATGACTCCGAGGCTTTGGTGCTTGGGGTAATGGTCTGTATGGAACTCCGACAGAGAAAAAAAACATGCATGCTCAGAACCAAGTCGACGCATCCTCGGAAGCATTGAACTTCATTTTTCTCGACTCGTCGTAGTGTTGTACATCACCGCGTTCTTGGCGGACGGAATTTGGTGTGACAGTGTGTATGCAAGACAGCTTGAATGGAAAAATCAGTTGGAGTTTATGCCTCGTACATACAACCGTTTTTTCCATCGGGATAAGTCCTCAGTTCATACCTGTGCAATTGTTCATCCTACAGGACAAGAGGATTGCCATTATTTCCTATGGGAAGGTCACATCACAGCGGTAAAGCGTAACATGGGTTAACTTAGGATGGTACTCTTTGTTCCCTAATTATTTATTACACTATGAATACATCTCCTCTCCAAGACCACCAGACAACGTCTCTAAACCAGTAACTCTGTTTCCAGAATAATATGATAACTTCACATCTTCATTCTCTCTTGTCCATAACACTATATCAGGCTTTGGCTGTGCTATGTGTGTTAGGTGGTGTGTGGTCCATACCTTCTTACATCTAAGTCCATTCTCACAGGTACTGCCTATAATGTAATTACTATAATCCGGTCCTAAGAAACCCATGCTGGCTCCCGCTAAAGCAGGGGTGTCCAACTCAATTTCATCACGGGCCGTATCAGCATTATGGTTGCCCTCAAAGGGCCCGTTGTATCTGTAGGACTAGATTTCCAGAGCACTCCACTCCCCATGATATGTCAAGAGCCCCCCCCCCCACCATCAGGAGTCAAGAGTCCCCCACCCTCCCTTAAATCTCAGTGCACCCCTGTTACCTTGTGCTACTGAAATTCTGGGAAGCAGAAAGTGCAGGGTCTGGAGGAGGTCTAGAGTCTGCTGAATGCTGAGATTGGGGAAGGTGGAGACAAAGAGGTGCTTCGGTTTCACAGAGAGGCATCGGATCTGTAAGAGGAGCTCTGCCATCCCCTCTGCTTCTGACTGCTGAGAAGGGGAGGGGGCCAAGACAAGCCTTTCCATGGCTGCAGGAAGAAGTGCAGGATCTGGTGGAGGAGTTCTGTCCTCTTTTCTGCTGCCGACTGCTGAGACAAGGTGGAGTGGAGACGAAGGGGGTTCCGCAGCTGCAGAAGAGATGCGAGGGCCACATGAAATAGCCTGAAGGGCTGGTTTTGGCCCCCAGGGCCTTGTGTATGACACATGTGCGCTAAAGGATTACTCTTCTGTGACATTAGATCACATGCTAACACACATGTCCTCACTGTTCCCCTACCACACATGGACAGCCTGAGGTCCGGTCTCCCCCTGCATAAATCACTTCAGAAGCAGAGTAATGTAGCGGATGACACATCACAGCATTGAAATTACAATATAGTACTTATCTTATCTTAACATTAAACCCCAGCAGCACCAGTCATTAAAAAACAAGAATGGACTATGGAAAAAAAAAACATTTATACTCACCTTAGTGGATGAAGCATCGATCCAATGCTGCATCTGTCCCCCTCTGTCTCTGCAGTAAGAACTGAATGATCAAGCATCGGTGATCGCTCAGATCTCCCCTCTGCTCTAAACAGTGCTCACTGGACAGGTGGGCTGGGGAGGGCAGGGAGCGGCTGGCCCAGTCTGCCAGCAGCGCAGCCGAGGGGCTGAGCCAGCTGCCAATCTAGGCATGTGGCTGGATCCCGACTGTAAAGGATCTTTCCTGAGCCTGAACCGACTGAGTGACATCAGCCAACAGCAGACTTTAGCCCAATGTTGGCTGAAAACGGGTCACAGGAGCGCAGAACTAACTGTTCTCCCGAGGTCTACAGGAGCAGTATAGCCAAAATAGCTGTGGCTATACTTTTCCTTACCCTTTTTGTTAGTACATACACCTGCCTACCACACTGGTGACCTGCTTTTTCCCCTTCTCCATTAATGTAATACAACTAAGTCACCTCCCTGTCCCCCAGTCTGTGAGTGATGAACAGCAGAAGACTGATGAGGTAATCTCTCTGCTCTCTCCTCCTCTCAGTGTATTCCTTGTTAGCACATGTGCTCTGTAGAAAACCCATAGCACTGTCCTTTTCAGTTCCCAACCAAGTGCTACTGTGCAAGAAGTGACAGGCGGCTAATACAAAGTAAAATTCTTAATTTATGTTAGTTGACTTTAAAAATGATTTTGTATGAATTCACAACTGCATTAATTGGGGTTGTTTTATAGCTGCCTGGAGTGCAGCTTTAAAATAGAACATTATAAGTTGATTTCTAATTAGCTACTTTCCTTCTCTTCTCCGTAAATTGTCCTTTCACTGTATTAAACAAAGGTCTTACCAAGTGTGTGATTTGTACATAAAGCTAATGCTTTTGAGAGTGCTACCGTTATGCCTCAAGATAGGTTACCCCACTGTTTACACATATAGCACTTACACCCCACTGTCTACACATATAGTACTTACACCCCACTGTTTACACATATAGCACTTACACCCCACTGTCTACACATATAGTACTTACACCCGTCTGTCTGCATCTATAGCACTTACACCCCACTGTCTACACATATAGCACTTACACCCCACTGTCTACACATATAGCACTTACACCCCACTATCTACACTTATAGTACTTACATCCCTCTGTCTGCACCTATAGCACTTACACCCCACTGTCTACACATATAGCACTTACACCCCACTGTCTACACATATAGCACTTACACCCCACTGTCTACACATATAGTACTTACACCCCACTGTCTACACATATAGTACTTACACCCGTCTGTCTGCACCTATAGCACTTACACCCCACTGTCTACACATATAGCACTTACACCCCACTGTCTACACTTATAGTACTTACATCCCTCTGTCTACACATATAGCACTTACACCCCACTGTCTACACATATAGCACTTACACCCCACTGTCTACACTTATAGTACTTACATCCCTCTGTCTACACATATAGCACTTACACCCCACTGTCTACACATATAGCACTTACACCCCACTATCTACACTTATAGTACTTACATCCCTCTGTCTGCACCTATAGCACTTACACCCCACTGTCTACACATATAGCACTTACACCCCACTGTCTACACATATAGCACTTACACCCCACTGTCTACACATATAGTACTTACACCCCACTGTCTACACATATAGTACTTACACCCGTCTGTCTGCACCTATAGCACTTACACCCCACTGTCTACACATATAGCACTTACACCCCACTGTCTACACATATAGCACTTACACCCCACTGTCTACACTTATAGTACTTACATCCCTCTGTCTACACATATAGCACTTACACCCCACTGTCTACACATATAGCACTTACACCCCACTGTCTACACATATAGTACTTACACCCCACTGTCTACACATATAGTACTTACACCCGTCTGTCTGCACCTATAGCACTTACACCCCACTGTCTACACATATAGCACTTACACCCACTGTCTACACTTATAGTACTTACATCCCTCTGTCTACACATATAGCACTTACACCCCACTGTCTACACATATAGCACTTACACCCCACTGTCTACACATATAGTACTTACACCCCACTGTCTACACATATAGTACTTACACCCGTCTGTCTGCACCTATAGCACTTACACCCCACTGTCTACACATATAGCACTTACACCCCACTGTCTACACATATAGTACTTACACCCCACTGTCTACACATATAATACTTACACCCGTCTGTCTGCACCTATAGCACTTACACCCCACTGTCTACACATATACAACTTACACACCACTATCTACACATATAGTACTTACATCCCTCTGTCTGCACCTATAGCACTTACACCCCACTGTCTACACATATAGCACTTACACCCCACTGTCTACTAATATAGTACTTACACCCCACTGTCTACACATATAGTACTTACACCCCACTGTTTATTCATATAGCACTTACACCCCACTGTCTACACATATAGTACTTACACCCCACTGTCTACTAATATAGTACTTACACCCCACAGTCTACACATATAGTACTTACACCCCACTATCTATTCATATAGCACTTACACCCCACTGTCTACACATATAGTACTTACACCTAGAGGTGCACATCTTCACTGGCCTCACGATTCGATTTGATTACGATTATCAGGTCAACGATTCGATTCGATTCCGCGATGCATCACGATTACAGTGCGCATGGTTTTCATCAAGAAAATTCAAGCAGTCAGGAGAACTCCATTTTTTTAATTCTATCTGTTCTTTAAAAAAAAAGACAACACTCCCTGCATGTAGCAAAGTCTAAACAAAGCAGACAACAACTTGTACATAGTACAGGAGATGATCAGAGACTGCAGACATAGTACAGGAGATGATCAGAGACTGCAGACATAGTACAGGAGATGATCAGAAACTGCAGACATAGTACAGGAGATGGTCAGAGGCTGCAGACATAGTACAGGAGATGGTCGGAGAGTGCAAACCTAGTACAGGAGATGGTCAGAGAGTGCAGACCTAGTACAGGAGATGATCAGAGACTGCGGAAATGCTACAGGAGATGATCAGCGACTGTGGACATGCTACTGGAGATGGCCAGAGACTGCGGACATGCTACAGGAGATGGCCAGAGACTGCGAACATGCTACAGGAGATTGTCAGAGAGACTGCGGACATGCTACAGGAGATGGTCAGAGAGACTGCGGACATGCTACAGGAGATGGTCAGAAAGACTGCGGACATGCTACAGGAGATGGTCAGAGAGACTGCGGACATGCTACAGGAGATGGTCAGAGACTGCGGACATGCTACAGGAGATGGTCAGAGACTGCGGACATGCTACAGGAGATTGTCAGAGACTGCGGACATGGTACAGGAGATGGTCAGAGAGACTGCGGACATGCTACAGGAGATGGTCAGAGACTGCGGACATGCTACAGGAGATGGTCGGAGACTGCGGACATACTACAGGAGATGGTCAGAGACTGCGGACATGCTACAGGAGATGGTCAGAGACTGCGGATATGGTACAGGAGATGGTCAGAGACTGCAGACATGGTACAGGAGATGATCAGAGACTGCAGACATAGTACACAGGAGATGATCAGAAACTGCAGACATACTACAGGAGATGGTCAGAGGCTGCAGACCTAGTACAGGAGATGGTCAGAGAGTGCAGACCTAGTACAGGAGATGGTCAGAGAGTGCAGACCTAGTACAGGAGATGATCAGAGACTGCGGAAATGCTACAGGAGATGATCAGCGACTGTGGACATGCTACAGGAGATGGCCAGAGACTGCGGACATGCTACAGGAGATGGCCAGAGACTGCGGACATGGTACAGGAGATGGTCAGAGAGACTGCGGACATGCTACAGGAGATGGTCAGAGACTGCGGACATGCTACAGGAGATGATCAGAGACTGCGGACATGCTACAGGAGATGGTCAGAGACTGCGGACATGCTACAGGAGATGGTCAGAGACTGCGGATATGGTACAGGAGATGGTCAGAGAGACTGCGGACATGCTACAGGAGATGGTCAGAGACTGCAGAAATGATACAGAAGATGTTCAGACTGCGGACATGATACAGAAGATCAGCAGGTAAGTATAATATCTTTTTTACTTTAAAGAAAAAATAATACCCTTTAGTATCACTTTAACAAATCATTGAGTCTTTTGGCAGCAACTTGGATAGTAGCCAGGCAGGCGCACACTACTCGGGCGATAGAGGATGATTGGAGGGAACTTACTTGTGTCATTGCTTTCCCTCTGACCATGGCAGCCTTGTAATGAGAAGGGCGATCTGCCTGCTCACCATCCCATGAGCTCTATTCCAGCCGCAGGTGTTGTGCCGAGAATGGTTCCCCGCCAGATTCTGTTCCCCCTAGCTCTCGGCTCCTATCGGAACTCCACCCCCCCCCAGCCCTGTACATTGCCGCTCCCTCCTACTGTTCCTCACAAATGAAAATGCTCCTAATACCGCCCCGCCTCTCCAGCCCTCTGCTCATTAGCATTCCTGAAAAAACAGTAGGCGCGAGCGTCAAAGCAGAGGGCTGGAGAGGCGGGCCGTATTAGGAGCATTTGCATTCATGAGGAACAGTAGGAGGGAGCGGCAATGTAAAGGGCTGGGGGGGGGCGGAGTTCCGATAGGAGAAGAGAGCTAGGGGGAAAAGAATCCGGCGGGGGAACCATTCTCGGTACAACACCTGAAATTATCAGTGTGTATATGCCGCACTCATGTGACTGCCCTCTCTCCTCTCTGCTTTCACGTCTCACGTCTCTCCTGGCGTCAGCCCCGCCCGCCCGTCTTCTGATCTGATAGCTACAGTCAGTGGGCGGGGCTCACGCCAGGAGAGACGTGAGACGTGAAAGCAGAGAGGAGAGGCGGGCCGGGCAGCCACATGAGCGCGGCATATACAACCACTAACAAATAAGGTAACAGCTCTCCCGGGAGGGGAGGGGCGGGGCTAGACATCGATTATAAGGGTCGCATGCATCAGTGCCGCATCGGGGACACCTGAATCCCGATGCAGTGATTAAATTCCGCACCTCTACTTACACCCTACTGTCTACACATATAGCACTTACACCCCACTGTCTACACATATAGCACTTACACCCCACAGTCAGTGTAGAATATATAATACAGTGCAGTCAGTGTAGAATATATAATACAGTGCAGGCACACTCCTTTTTTAAGCCAATTAGAGCCTGTGCTTAAAAAATAAAACCATTGAAATCCATGCGTCTGGCACCCTGTATCTAGATTAGGGACCGGGTGCATGGATTAGGGGGCGGCACCCCCTGCTCCCCTAATGGAGTGGCTGCCACTGACTTAGGCCCCTTTCACACTAGTGCGACTTGCCGTGATTTTGCTGCGATTCGTGGCCGTGATTTCAGGGAATGCCTGTGTAAGTGGCATCAAAATCGGACCAATGTAGTGCAGGGACTACTTTGAAGTCGGAAAGACTTAAAGTCATACTAATATGAATGGTTGTCATTGGAAATCATGGGAAACAACTTGTCATGCTACTTTGCCATCACAAATCGTGGGACGTATAAGTGTGAAAGGGGCATTAGGGGGCCGATTTAAAATGGAGAGTAGATATTGTTGGATACTTTATTGTGCAATTCACACTGCAACAGCATTTTTTTACTTTCTTACCATTCATTGAAACCATTCATTGAAATTAATGAGGCTTCGCTTGCTTCAGCCTTCTGAACCAAGTGAATCACAAAGCACATTTGTAAAGCATGCTGTGTTTTATAATCCATGTTTTTACAGCAGCAATATGGCCTTAGTAAGTCCATAGTAAGGCCAAACTGTTGCTAACCAGGCTCCTGTGATCCCATTCCCACCTAGGTGGTACATTGCAGTGCATTTATATACATGCATGAAACAGGCTGCCAGTACACCAAAATGGATCAAAAACTAGTGTAGCGGGTGTAGCGGGTATATGCTTTTCTATTATGTTTAAATTTGGTGGGGGATCTGTGATGTGTGGTTCCCTGGGGCCCAGCGGGTGGCGCTGTCACTTTGGGCCCGGGGTTGAGCCATCGTTGCAGTGGTGTGCCCTTTTTGGCCTCTCGCAGCATGAGTACAGCGGGGCGGGGGCTCCGCTGGGCTTGCTGGGGGAGGGCATAAAGGGGTCGGCCATTTTTGGTGTTGGTTCGTCGAGTCCCAGGCACCTTCAGCCTGAGGGCTGTGGTTCGTGGTCGGTGTCCAGGCGGCCTAGGCCTGGACACCTGGAGCTCGTGTTCCACCCCGGGCACCTTCAGCCTGGGGTGAGGTACTCAGTTGGGGCCCAGTGTCCTCCGCTGGGCTCCGCGAGGGAATGATATCCTAGGGGACCTCGGGAGTGGGGTACCCGAATCTAGTGGCGTAAGGGACCGGAGGAGTTACTCACCCGAAGACCTGGTGCAGCAGATTGCCGCTGCCGGGTGAGCCTCAGGAGACCATCCGGAGGGGTTTCTTCCCAAACAGGGGCCGAGTGCAGTCAGGAGGAAGGTTCACCGTTCATCCGGTCGGTGGCACCGACCAAGTTTCTCAACAGGTGGCATAGACCATGTGCCAAACCTATTCGCTGATAGAGGAATAGGAGAGTTCATTGTGCCTGGGCCTACTCGTATCCACACCCCCTGTCTGTTCGTTTGAGGGAGTCCAACTGATTGTGTTTCATCCTGACATTGAAGAATAAAAGGAGTGTTGGACTTTTATTGGTGTGGGGCTCATTTACTGGCAGACACTGTTCCACAGAAGAGGTGGAGGCTCCAAACTCAGAACACCGACCCGAAGGTAAAGGAACTTTGCTTACACCACACAAACATCTGTGGTGGAGGTTTGGCATGGTGACCCCGCACTCTCTCCTCCAAGGTACCCCTAGACAAGCAGAAACCAGCCAGCAGTGGAGGGAGAGAGTGGAGGCCGCTACACTAGACAAGCACTTTTTTTTTTTTTTTTTTACACAGCATGCCATTGTAGTTGCTGTACGTTGTCATGGATTACAGCTCAGATGTATTTGAGGTGCCTTGCCTCATTGAAATTAAATGGCATCACATTGCACTAACATGTGTATGAGTTACCACAGTGTACTGCATTGGATAGGTGTACAGTACATGGACACTTAGAGTATTTCATTACATAGTGAAACCCAGTATCTACAGCTAACAACTGATGCACCTGTCAGGTAGTATTTAGCAAATCCACCTTCTCATATTTGGTGTATTGAATCCTGAGCTTCACAAAACTGAGTTTTCTGACTTGGACCTGCAAGTTTTTATTGGATTTCTGGGATGGTGCTAAGTGCAGCCCTACTCTGTGTCATCCAGTTAGAAACCTGAGTTTTGTAGGTCAGTGAAGTTAAAGCAATAAATATTGATCCATGATTGGTTACTTCAAGCTGCTGCACAACATTGTTACTTGCATGCTGTTAGCTTACCGCTGAACTCCAGGCATATAAACATTAAACACCATTTAATAGGTATGTGTTCATTAAGAGAGCATTAAAATTATTTTATATATTATAAATAGCCAACTTTGTCTTTATATTAACTGCCTGTAATCCAGTGCACTGGGAGGATGGAATTGAAAGCGCCGTATTTCTTTGCGTAATGTCGTCCAAGCACACACATGCACTGGATGCACTTGACCTCATCCTCCATACTGACAATGTGCCAGAAGCAGCTATTGAGATAAATGGAATAACACGGCTTGAATATTTCATGCAACATTTGAGCTGGCACAGTGCAAAGAAATGTTCAATTAGCTCAGAAATGTATGCTTTTGCACACTTTCCAGTTAAGACGTGTGAAAAAAAAATTATATTTGAGTGAGGCCAACGCTCTTTGTTTACCTTGCTGCCATTTTAGGTAGTTTAGACTTGTGCATTCATGTTGCTTTGAGGGGTGGCATTTTAGCCTAAACTCAGCGTGTCGAGGTGGCAAACACACCCATTAACGTCAATAGTAGATTGGTTATAGAGTGTGTGGACGGGGCTTACGCGCCCAAGTTGGGGACTTGTTAGTAGCACATGGCTCCCAATTGTTCCTGATTTTGAGGGACTGTCCCTCATTTCGAGCAATGTCCCTCTGTCCCTCTTTCCTCCTCGTTTGTCCCTCATTTTGGTCTAATCTATATAGTTGTATATAAAATGCACTTTTTATCTTTCAAAAAGTGTTTCACAGTGCTAAAACATTCATCCAATTCTAAATTGTTGCATTTGTCAATTTTAGAAGCCAATATAAAGGAATATTTGTGGTAAAAAAAAAACACTTGTGGATTTAATTAACCTTTTTTTTTATGTCCCCTTTAAGGGGCGTGGTAGGGGGCATGTCCTATCCCTACATACGTTTTCTAGTAGGTGCCCCTCATTCCCATCTCAAAATGTTGGGAGGTATGGTAGCGCTCGTTAATATTTTCATCTACTAGTGGAGGCTGCTGATACGTGAAATCACATATGAATCACGTACCAATATGCAGCATTGATAAGAGGTTTAAATTCTTTGTTAAATTGAGAAACCTTATTGGGGGAAAGGAGGCGATACCATTCCCTATTATTGAGTATATTAAGACACATCTGTTCATATTGCGTTTGCATCATAATGACAATGTTGCCCCCTTTTTCCTGTGTGGACACAAAAAGCAGGGCTCAGGAGCATGCACCCACTAGTGCTCCCATAGCAAGCGGCAGAACATCCCACATAATACCAACAGCTGTTTACATAGTCAAGAGGAGGAGAGGGAGGAGGGTGGGACTTTGTATGAAGCACGTGGCAGCGAGAAAGTAAATAGGTGAACAAAAGGGAATTTTATTAATATAATGTAAACATACAGTACATACAATGCTAATATTAGGGTAGACGATGAGCATAGTGATAACAATAAACATGATGATAACAATAGTGTCTCACAATGTAACCACTGGTATCAATGGTAATGGATAAGCATAATAATAAAAAATAAACAATAAACATAGTAATAGCAATAGTGTCTCATGATAAGACCATAATAGAATTCTATAGTTCACCAAAGACAAATTTGTATAAAATCATAATTGCAAGGTAATGCCTGCAGGACCTATGACCTCACTGGACCTGTAGAGGTAGAAATTGCATAGTAACTTGAAAGTCAGGGTATGAATTCGCGGAAACACGGCATCAGGTAGCTCTACGCATTTTGTGGCTGTTGTGCCACTCGTCAGGAGCATGCACGGGATGTATCTAGAATGAAAATGATATATAGATGATCAGATGTACGTAAAAGCATTGACAGGGGTAGGGTAAAAAAAAAAAAACAACACCGAAGTGCGTACTTACTAATTGGGGTTCGTAGGTCAATAGTGTGGTGGTGGGGTGTCGCAAGCATCCGGGGGCACCCCCAACCGGGAGCCGTGGCGGACAGCTCGACGGGGACGATCCACACAGGCAACAAGATGGGCATAGAACCACGAGGCATCTCTGTGGGGGAGTGAAAAATAGTTGAAGATAGACCTGGGGGTCACAGGGGGTGGCTAGGAAAGTGAGGGTGTGGGGAAGTGGCCCATGCTCATGGAGAAAGGATAGTGCTAGGGTGAAGGCTGACGACCCAGGGGCTGCCAATGAGGGGTGACAAGGAAGCATAGGTAGACCAAGTGGTGACTTCGCAATAACACCTAGGAAGAAAAGCTGGGAAACCAATTGGACAGTGAGAAGGGATGCAAGGTTACCTCATGTGAACGAGGAATCCAAACAAACAAAAGGTGAGAGTTCCAAGCTGTGTGAAGTCATGTGTGCAGAGAGTCTCGAGTGCCAGGACCACCCAGGGAGACACCCATATATGCGTCACCGCAGGACAGCCCATCAACGTCACGCCGTACAGCAGAGATCGGGGGAGGGGCGCCGTCAGTCGGAGAACCATCTCCGGCCAGCCAGCACCTTGATGTCTCCCCTGTTGCTAGCGAGTGTTGGAAACACTCGCTGCCACGTGCTTTATACAAAGTCCCACCCTCCTTGCTCCCCTCCTCTTGACTCAATAGGGATGGAAATGACCTTACCCAGCCATGATTTCATTCAAAGTCCCTAGGGGTGGAATTACATGACCTTATCAGGTTATGTCCCTAAAAATGCTCTCCTTTTCATTCAATTTATTTACATGGATTACATTTCTACAATCAATAGAATGATAGTTAGGGGCACTTTATTATTATAAAAGATATACTATTATAGAAAAAAAAAAAGAAAGTAGAAGGTTTTTACTGATTCTGCAATGTTAAAAACAATTTACACTTACTATTTTTTTAATAATAACGCATTCACCCTTCATTTTATTCATTGCATAAATGTAATCTATGTAAATAAATTATAGGTCTGGCACAGCAACTGAGAGAAGTCTTAAAACTGTACTCCAGGTTAAGTCAATATTGTCCTAGTAGGAGAGGCATGTGTATTCTTACTTAAATCTTGGTGTGCTTTCTGTATATTTTTTCATTAATCCAATGTTAAACTTTGTGTCTGTGCAGGAGCTTCCGGTAATATAGACCAGACATTTCTGTTTTCTCTGCTTGTGTAGGGTGACTGGTCTTGTATCCACCCCCTCCTGTGGTTTTCTGTAGCCAGCCTG
The DNA here is from genome assembly GCA_029206835.1 of Rana muscosa. Lineage (NCBI taxonomy): Eukaryota > Metazoa > Chordata > Amphibia > Anura > Ranidae > Rana > Rana muscosa. Next base: position 174,693,994 of record CM055116.1, read on the forward strand.
TAGTGGGTGGATCTTTTGCATCCCCCCTAAGCTCTGCTCTCTAACCAGACCTTGTGCAACACAGTGATAATGCCACTGCTACTTTTATAAAGTAATATTTGGGTTTGCAAAGTGCAAACAAAAGTTCATTTATATCCTTTGTGGCTCTTAACCACTTCCCCTCTAAAACATTTTTTCACACGTGTTAAAATCTTTAGTTTTTGGCTACACAATTACTTAAAACACCAAGAATATGAAATATTTTCTGAACACAGAGGCCCTGTAAAATAAAATGGTTCAGATCTATGTTTTCCAGGAAAAATACTAAATACTAATACTAATACAGTGGAACCTCGGATTACGAGCATAATCCGTTCCAGGAGAATGCTCGTAATCCAAAGTACTCGCATATCAAAGCGAGTTTCCCCATTGAAGTCAATGGAAACGAAAATAATTTGTTCCACATTGACTTCAATGGCATGCAATACTGCGGCCAGAGGCGAGGGGGTGCCGGAGAGCCTCGGAAACGGCCGAAAAGGCCCAAGGACACCTCGGCTGACCACGGAAAGACTTTGTTCCCGAGATTTGCAGAGGTCAGCCGTGCTGTCCTTGGGCCTTTTCCTGCAGCCTGACAGGTTGCGTGCTCAGATAAAGGGTCTGGTATGGATTTTGTGGGGAACTCCACGCCATTTATTTTTTTTATTTGGGGTGGAGTTCCCCTTAAAATCCATACCAGACCTGAAGGGCCTGGTATGGATATTTGGGGGAACTCCAGGCATTTTTTTTTTTAATTTGCGGCGGGGTTCCCCTTAATATCCATACCAGACCTGAAGGGCCTGATAATTGAATTTGGGGGGACCCCCACGCTTTTTTTTTTATTTATTTTTTATCAATGACTTTTCTATGTATTGCCGGGAGCCGACAATTCATTATAGCCGCGAGTGAGTTTTAAATGACTTTTTTTCCTTCAGAAATTACATTTTGTGCAGGGACAGTTCTAAGCAAGGGAAACAAGCGCTACTTTACATGCATATCATACACACCCCCTAGGTACAAAATTTAAAGGAAAATGTCACTTTTATTTTTTCATTTTAAGCATTATTAAAATCACTGCTCCCGAAAAAACAACCGTTTTTAAAGCTTTTTTTTGCATTGATACATGTCCCCTGGGGCAGGACCCGGGTCCCCAAACACTTTTTAGGACAATAACTTGCATATTAGCCTTTATAATTAGCACTTTTGATTTTGAACGTTTGAGTCCATTGTATTTAATAGCGTTCTAAAGTTCACGCGAACATTCTGGCTGTTCGCAGGTTCTGGTGCGAACCGAACAGGGGGGTGTTCGGCTCATCCCTATTGCCAACCTACCAGATTGAAATTTACTGGCACCACACCTGAAATTTACTGGCACAGCCACGTTTTTACTGACATTTTACAAAAGTTACTAAATTTAATTTTTTAATTTTTAATTTTTAGGTGCAAATTTCAGTACTTAGGCTACAAATAAGTATGCTAGGCAAATAGAAATGTGATTTATGGTAGATATTAAGGTAAAAAAACATGTTTTTGTTATTTTTGATATAATAAGGGCAAACTATTTAGTCACATCACCCCCTGTCTCCATCCCCCTCTGCCACCAACACCCCCTGCCTCCAATCTCCCCCTGCCTCCAATCACACCCTGCCTCCACCCCCCTCTGCTGTGCCACCAACAACCCCTGTCTCCATCCCCCACCCTCTGCGGTGCCACCATCCGACCTCCTGGTTAGTTACAGATTTAAAATTCTGGCGCGCGCGCGCCTGGCGGGATGTCCTAATACATCACTCGCCGGCGCCGCGTGGCACATCCTCTGTGAAATCCTCCACCTGCCGGCCGAATACAGCATATGCTCGGCTCGGCAAGCTCCAGAACTGTGCATGCGCAGTTCCAAGCCGAACTGATTTTGCCTATTTTTACTGGCACATTCCCGCAACTACGGACATTTACGGACAGGGGGGGGGGGAAAGTGACAGTTTTTAAGGACTGTCCGTAAAAATATGGACGGTTGGCAACACTGCTAAAGTATAAGTGCTCTTAAAGAAATGCCATTCTGATGGGATTTTAAAAAGAGGATGAAAAGGTGTGCCCCATATTATAAAGTGACCTGTCAGAATCTGCGGAGAGTTTGAGGTCACCACAGTGCCAGAGAATGCTTTTCATTCATTCAGAAAGGCAAAGCACACTCTGAATGGTGCCCATGCCGAACAGCCAACCTCCTGTGTTCACAGTGTAGGAGAGCAGCCACTCTGTGTGGAACCTGGAAGCAAATGAAGATCATTTGAGTAGCAGTGTCTACTAGTGATTTCCAGCTTCTAGGGACATCGTACAGGTATGGCATATAGCTACATTGTCCAAGCTGGACCAATATAACTGTATACAAAAAAAGCCATATCTGGATATCTTCTTTAAATATCATTGTTTTAGTGTCATATATATGTAGTGATACCCCCAAAGGGGCTGCTGGATTAATTTTGGGTCCTGCCGTTACCCCACATTTCCCCGTCCCAGAACTTAAGAGTCTATGTTAAGTAATTAGAATAGAGGTGATTGCCAGTCACGTCAGTCCTTTTCTCAATTTCTTTATTCACCAACTTCAGGTAGGGGATAGATGGTTAGGGGAAGTTCAGATACCTTGGTTTTGCAGATCACTAATGCGGTTCTTGAATCCAAGTGACAACAGCTTTCTGTCTATGGTTCTTGCGACAACAGGATAAGCCTCTCACACCGACCTAGCAGCTGGTATGAAGCACGGACAAAGTCTCTGCCACAGACTTGATTGAAAAAATGTAAACTCCTGGATAATCCCCTGCCACAGGATTGTTTGTGCCAGTAGTTAGTTAGTTAGGTCAGCTACACAGTACCTGAACCTTTAAGCCATCCGGCAGTACTGTGAGGTAGGTTAACTTTGGTGCATCCTCCAAATGAGTCACCAGGCCCTTCCTGAGATACCAGCCATCAGCTCGGTCCTCTCCAGTAAGGTCCTCCCCTGGAATATTCTCCGCTTGACTGGCTTCTTCTCGCAGGACAGACAGCACAGGTCCACCTTCAGTTAGGTAGGCCCCAGACAGACTTCTGGGCCTACTTGTAGCAGCACAGCCTCGAGCCAGCAGGGCCCGAGGTAGAAGAGACAGCAGCGTGGTCTCAGGCCTGGAGGGCCATGAGGCAGGAACGAATCCCGAGGCACATGGCACTGCCCCTTAAATATCCTTCCCCAGCATGCCCAGCTACAAAGAAGCTCCTGATTGGGCTCTTTTCTGGAGAAAGAATATCCAATACACTTCAGCTGGCTGTATTTCTCACACTGGCCTGTGACAACAGTGACACCTACTGGCAACAGTGGGAAATGCGCACAAACAGCCAAAGCTGGAACAGAAACCAACAATTTACACAATCACTCTGAGCTATTTACAGCTCAGATACCCCTAAATTTACAAAATAGCACCCGTTCAAAAGTAGCAGGGCACTATATATATATATATATATATATAAAAATATATATATATGTGTGTGTGTGTGTATGTGTATATGTGTGTATGTATATATATATATATATATATATATATATATATATATATATATTTATATTTATTAACATGTGCATTAAGCAGTGATGTGTAATCTCCCATAACAAACAATCATGCATCAGCTGTCATTAGTCCAATATCACTACAATATTTAAAATCTGATTGGATGATTTGGTACACAGCACAGCAGAGCTTGTCATTAACTAACCCTCTGGATGAATACTGGAGAAAATAACAAGTGCACAGTAGCTGAAATGATGTCATTCTCACGTTTTTAAGCTGAAACATCTTCTAATTCTTCTTTTCACATACTACAAGGGTGACACACGCTGAGCAGGAGAAAAGATTAATGATTTATCTGCTGTCTGCACGTCTTTTGGTGTGTAGAGGTAACTGCGGTAAATTGCACAGTAATCAGTAGCATGTGTCGGATCCCTGGGGAACTTGTCATGTACCCTTTTTATGAGGGGAGGTGCCTAGGACATTGTGAACTCAAGTCAAGATGATAATGCTTCTTCTGGAGTACCGTGCTGCAGCTATTGCATTAGAAATCACTTATAAGAGGTGTGCAGGGGAATACATCAATTGATCCAAGGCAGGAAATAAAATCTGGCAATGTCAGCATCTGATAAAATGCTGGTCATGGTGAGAGGATAACCATCATCAGTGTAAGCTTGGAGGTGTCTACTGAATCTCCATGTCCTCAGAAAGACCACTGGGACTTTTCCTGCTAAATTGTGTTTCCTTGTAGGAAAGGAAAGGATTAAATGATGCTTGAAAATCAAAATACCCAACAAGCCATGTCCCTAAAGCTTGTAGACAGGTTGCCTACTGTGTGTGTGTGGTTAGCACGTGGCTGCCCAGGTCAGGGGGAAGGGGTTAATGTTTTGCCGCCTTTTCCCTGGTGTGTGTAGGCTTTTGCTAGGGTCCAGCCTCCCTCCCATGATCTATATAAAAGGGAAGAGGTCTGACTCTTAGAGGGGGCTCCAGGGAACACTTGGAGAAACGCATGGAGAAACTACGCTAAAGACTTGCTGGGACCTATGGTCCGCTCTGGAATGCTGATTTTTAGAAAGCACCCTGGAACATGGAATTTTCTGTTAGAGCATTACCAAGCATAGACTTTCCTCAGAGACTCAGCCTGTGCAGGAAACCTGGGGAAGCTTCAGTTAGGTTTAGTTCGGAACAGAATGTTATTGCATGTTAAACATGTTTGCCAAGTTACAATAAACATTGATTCAACTGCTCAGAGCCTGGTCTGAATTTATTCAAGGGGGTGCATGTGACGATTTAGTATATCATCAAAGAACTTGGGTCCTTAACCACAGTATGGGGTACGTGTAACATCACTACAGTAGAGGTTCATGATTACCTACAAGTTGAAACAGCAGCCAGTCATTGGTATGGTACCTGTTAGGTAACAGGTTCTCCAGTAGTGTGAGGGTCGGTACTTGACCTCCCTCTCCAGCTGTCCATCTCCATTGGTCACCAGGAGTAGACTAAAATTATGAAGATCTATGGTCTGGTCACTTGGTACGGAAAGAAAGAGTTATGTGAGAGCATGCATAAGGTCCGCTCTGTGTGCTTGGCAGGACTGTATTCTGTTACTGGGAGTGAGGCAAGAGAGGTATGCTGACTGGTCAAGTGGGCAACGGTTCAGCCAGTCCCTCCAAATGCAACACATACATCAGTACAAGTGTGTAGAACATGTGACATGGAAGCTTAAGGTGGAAATTTGTACCTTGGGTACTGCACACATGTGGCTCATCTCTGAGTTGGCAGACTGCCTTAATGTCTGACTTTTCACATGACTATGGCTCCTGCCTGGTCCCCGGGCATTGGTGAGCATGCCTTCGGGTGAAGTATTACCCCACATGCAAGGGTTAGTGACCCCGTTGAACATCTGGCATAGTCCAAAGAGCCTGTTCCCGGCTATTGTATTCTAACGAACGGCACCCATGACTTTTAGAATGCCAGGACAGTTAAAGGGTTGTAGAGGCAGAAGGTTTTTTATCTTAATGCATTCTATGCATTAAGATATAAAGCCTTCTGTGTGTAGCAGCCCCCCTCGGCTCCCCTAATACTTACCTGAGCTCCATCTCTGTCCAGCGATGTCCACAAGTGTCTCGGCTGTCCGAGACTCTTCCTCCTGATTTGAAGAGACACAGCAGCAGCTTCATTGGCTCCTGTTGCTGTCAGTCAAAGTCAGTTAGTCAATAAGGAGAGAGAGGGGATGTCTGAATAGATACACGGAGCTGTGACTCGGCTCAGGTGACCCCATAGCAAGCTGCTTGCTATGGGGGCACGCAACAAGAGGGAGGGGCCAGGAGCACAGAAGAGGGACTCGAAAAAGGAGGATTGGTGCTGCTCTGTGCAAAACCACTGCAACAGAGCAGGTAAGTATAACATGTTTGTTATTTTTATAGGAAAAATAAATAAAAAAACGAGACTTAACAATCACTTTAATTGGCTACAGCCATTGTTCGGCCAACAATTTTTCTCCAGTTTCTAAGGCTGGCCATAGATGGATCTTTAAGAATAAACATATATTTATACCCCCATCCACACAAGTGAAGTAGATAGAGGAATTCTCCACGCTGTGCCATTGAATTCCAACAGCGGACACTGATTAGTGGCTGTAGCCCATGATGCAAAACAAAAAAAAATTAAAATAAAGAATGAAATAATAAAATAATCGAATTGCGCTGGCAGGGCGATACAGTATTTGTGTATTGGTTCAAACGCCTATCTATTGCACAACTGAGCTGAGAGACAAGTAAAACATATCTATAAGCTGCAATGTCATACATGTGTATATTGTGTAGTCTTATTATTCCAGCCTACTTTCTGCAGCACTGGCCTTTCTGGGAAACAACAAATTTGCCAGGCTGCCCACTTTGGGCTTAATTGTTGTTCTAAGGATGTTTATTTACAAACCCACACTCCCGAATTAAAAATCCTAAAAAAGAATCTGCTTAATTAATGCAGCTAAACATAGAGCAGAGTTACGCCTGAAGGTGCGGTCATGTTTACTAAGTGCATCATCTCCAGTACACTTCCCAGTAGCCTACACATGTCTTACTGGCCCTACCCTTTCCCCGCTCTCCTGAACACCAAAGAAAATAGGGTCAATTCTCTAAAACACAACGCATGAAGTGTTTTAATTAGGTTGTTTGCTATTTTTATATTACAATTGGAAACAATACTTTCAATTCTCTTAAGATTTTATTAAACACATCAGTCGAATTTATGGTATTCCTCCTATATTATAGATTTTTGTGGAATTAGCTATGTAAAAATCTATTTTCAAAGATAAACGCCTGACTTTTCACATGTTTAGATGCAACCTCTTTCTGGATGGTGTTACCTACCTGCCATTTGGGGAGGACTTACTGAAATACTGATTTATGATAGATGATAGGCTTTTATTGCAGATGTTAAAGCAGGTGTAAATTGATGGCGCTATATAATGTAAGTAGCTGTAATAATGACCCCTTATCAAAAAAAAAAAAAAGGAAGTGACCTTTTACAAATATCTAGAGGTTTGACCTTCCAAATACATTATTTTCTGCCTTATAATTCTGTTCATGTGATTGCAATCTTCTACTCTCCCAAGTGCTGTCAGCAAGGGTGGATATTAAGAATGTCACTCTTTTCTTACCAACGTTACTTGATTAGCTGGTCCGCTGAGCATAGTCGGCCTCTTCCAAGTGACAACTCTGCTACACAGAGCGATGTCACCTCGCAGCATTTTGGTCTGCTATGGGAAGCGATGAGAACATAGTGAAAATTCTATTTTAATATCAATGAGTCCATTAAAGGTAAAGAGTTTTCCACTTTGCATAATACATTTTCATTTTTGCCTTTACATAGCCTTTAAAAGAGATTAAGATATCGGTTCTGTTATTTGGCATTGGCCGTTCTTCCCGGCAGCTCAAATAGTTCACCGAAGACGGGAGTATTAATCCTTTGTAAGCTCTATGTTGGATGTTATTGGAGCATAGGAAGGTTTAAGGCTCCTGGATTTCTTCCTCATGTGTAAGTGTTCAGGTCTGGCGACTGGCAGGAACTGTATCCTGGAAGGAGGTCACACGATCTCTATAAATGGTTCACATTCACAAGTTGCTACTGAATTGGTCAATATTCGAATTTGAGTTATGGGTGGGCCTGCAAGCACCACCTGGCTCGACAAAAGCGGACTTAGCCGGCTGGAAGATTGTTAGCCTTAAGCCTCGTACACACGGTCGGACTTCAAACAAACTTTTCCGTGGATTTTTGTCCGAAGGGAGTTGGCCGGGCACACCCATAGCATACACACGCTCTGATTTTTCTGCAAACTTTCCCAAAACTTTCCCAACATCACGTGGTTTTTCGGCTCTTTTCTGCTCTTTACCGCCACCCTTTGGTCAACTTCTGTTATTGTTGGTGGATTTTAACATTGGTTCTGGGCATGCGTATTTGTACTTCGGACAAAAGTCCGATGGATTTCTGTACACACGGTCGGACTTTGCACCATCAGACTTTTGTTGCCGAAAAGTTTGTCCGTTTGCAGAGAGAACTTTTGTCCGATGAAAACCGAAAAAGTTTGTCCGATGGAGCGTACACACGGTCGGATTTTTTGGAAAACTTGCTCATTTTGAAGTTTGTTGGCAAAAAGTCCGACTGTGTGTATGGGCCTTAATAGTAAATGCATCCTATCAAATACAGCCACTGTACGGGTATTCAGCTTGAATACAAAAACGGCAGTGGAGATTCCTCCATTCACGCTGTTAGCAAGGATGGGAAAACCTTTTGAGGTTTTTTTTTTCATCCAGTGTATGGTAGCTAAGATAAGAACATCAAGCTGTGTATGGTAACCCTAAAGAAGATGTCTTGCAATCCTTCTTGGAAACTATCTCACATAGCTTTTTGAATGAAAAGATTTTCCTAAATATGTGTGTAGCCATGCCCTGTAGGGGTTGCTGTGTGGTTCACCTGTCACCCTGCCCAGCCAGACATCCATCCCAGTCACTCAGAGACAAAAAACAGTCCATTACTTTGTTTTGTTTATTTAGGGGGGGTTAAACTTGTTTGGGGATTTGGGAATTATGGGATACCCAGGAAGATTTAGTGCAAAGTTGCTTAGGACTCCTATATATACACTCCTGTATATACACTTCACTCTTCTCTCTTCAGCACAAACACTTGCTTCTCACCGTTTCCTCCTCCAGCACTTTACTTGCTGCAGACTGTTCCTCCACCAGCACTTCCCTTGTTGCAAATCGTCACTCCTTCAGACCAGCTAGCACCACATGGGTAGGCCTGAAACTACTTCAGCCAGGCCTCAATGAACTGCCTTTTGTGGGCAGGGACCTTGGCCCCTATGGTGTACTCTTAGAAGTGTTCTCTTATGTGCCTCTCCTTCCAGGATCTCGACACTCCTCCTGGATGCACCCGAGCCCAGCTCAGGGTCAACCCCCCAGACTGGGGAGCACCCCCCATGGGCCCCAACATTTTCCACACTCTCTCACTCCACCCGAAAACTCCTCCCCAGCTGGGCTGACCCCAGGTTTTTATGGAGGCCTGCCCCCTGCCAATCCAAGTTGGGGATTGGTCAGGGCTCCCTAAGATACCACAGGCAGCTCCACCTCTCATCTCCTTCTAGCATTTTCTCAAAGGAAGAGGGAGGTAACTGAGAAGTGACACTACCTGTGAGTCATCAGCTGCTACCCTGAGCCACTCCCAGAACAGAATGAAAACAAATAGGTCTGCCTAAATGTACCTACACTGCCAGAGAAAAACCTCACTCTAGCACCACACCGACTAGAGGGTGCTACATGTGCAACAGTTTCTGTCATCACTTTTTCTTTATTATTGATCTAATTTATTTTATTTTAATTTGCTTTATTTTTCTTTCCTCTAGTTACCTATATTTGTTAACTTTATTTAATGTTTTCTTCTTTTTTTTACTCAGGTTAATTGGGTATAGACAAAATTTCAAACTGTTCATCCATGCTTAATTAATATGTTAAGAGAATAACTTAATACTATATAGGTCGTATATACTGTTTTTACCTTTATACCCAGTATATGTTTTGTTTGATATACTTGTAACCTTTTACAGTTTTTGTAAAACTTATCCAGAAAATAATACAAATTAAAAAAAGAAGTCTAATTACAGTTTTTAAATGTTATTTATTTTCTTGTCCTGTTCAAATCAAAAATCCATCATGTCCCTCTTCCTACAACTCTACTAGAAAGGAGACAGATTTGTGAATGACAGCCCTGGTTTCTGGCAGCAGGGGCCACTCTGAAGACCAGCACTGCTATTCACAAAGATCATGCAGCCTGTGGTGCTGTATGTCTATCAGCACCTGCTTTAACATACACAGCCCCAGTTGATGGATCTTTCAGTTTGATAAATGAACTATCAGTGCTGCTGGACTGACTGTGTAATATACAGCACCAGCCGGACAATTCTGATCATTCTTTCATAAAAGTCATAGATCACACAGAGCTGTGGGTGGGCTGTGTAAAAGCAGCCGCTGATAGACACACAGAGCTGCACGATCTATCACTATTATAAATGAACGATGAGCTCTGCCTGTTTATTCATAACAGTAATGCCGCGTACACACGGCCGTTTTTAATGTCATTGAAAAAAACAACGTTTTTCTCGAAGTGATTTTTCGTGTTTCCTCTCAAGCCTGCCTTGCCTACACACTATCTTGAAAAAAAATGCTCGAGCAAAGCGCGGTGACGTACAACACGTACGACGGCACTATAAAGGGGAAGTTCTATTCGGATGGCGCCACCCTTTGGGCTGCTTTTGCTGATCCTCGTATTAGTAAAGTTTGTTGAGCAACGATTCGCGCTTTTCAGCCTCATGCTCTTCAGTCCGTTACAGCGTAACGAATGTGCTATCTCCATTACGAACGTTAGTTTTACCAGAAGGAGCGCTCGCGTCTCATACTTGATTCTGAGCATACGCATTTTTTTTCCCTTCGTAAAAGCGTACACACTACCGTTTTTCACGACGTTAAAAAGAACGACGTGAAAAAATAGAGCAGGTTCTAGTTTTTTTTAGCCCATTTTTCACGTCGTTAAAAATGCTCTGGAGCCTACACACGATCATTTTTAACGACCAATTTAAAAAATGGCATTTTCCACGCCGTGTGTACGCGGCATTAGGGTCAGTTCACACCAGATGAAGTCCGGTGCGTTTTTTTTTTTATGCATCATAAATGCATGGAAAGTAGGTTTAATGATTTTCATTGGCATAGTTCACACCAATGCTTGCAGATCCAGTGCATTCCAGTTACAGAAAAAAAAGTAGAACATGTTGCATTTTACCTCCGCTGGAACGCACCAGAACGCACTTTAACGTACCAAAAACGGACTGGAACTCACATGTCCTTATTTAAGGTTAAGAAAAAAAAAAAAAGGGGGGGAGCACTGGACTGCATCAAAAACGCACCAAAAATGCATCAAAAACGCACCAAAAACGTGTCAAAAACACACATGCAGAAAAGCCTCTGTAACGCATCCAGGCTGCGTTTCTATGGTGTGAACTGGCAAGATTGCTTAAACCTGTGGCTCTGTGTGATTTATCTGCGGCTGATGTGAATTTACAAGGCACCTGTGGATTCCAGAGCCGCAGCTCTAAGTGATCTCTTACTATTATGAATTACCAAGCAGCACTGATTGTTCATTCATAATATTGATAGATCACTCAGCTTATGAAGGGGGTGTGGCTTTTTTGCTGGCTGTACCTCCCCCACAGGAACACCCATAAATATGGGCTTTAACCACTTCAAGACCACCCACTGCTTATATATACTGCGGCAGGGTGGCTCTGTTGCGCAAAATAACGTACCTGTACGTTGTTTCGTGCACTAGATAACGTGGGCGCGCGCCACCGGAGGCGTCCGTGCGCCCACTGCACAGAGGGGAAGCCAATCCGTGGTTCCAGCGGACCCAATGTCCGCCTGCTATCCGCAAACGCTCCACAGAAAGAAGGCAGATCCCTGTTTTGACTGGGAAGTACACAGAGATCTTCTGTTGCTAATAACCAGGATCAGTGATCTCTGTGTTCTTCCTGTCAGTCCATCCCCCACACAGTTAGAAAACAGGAAACACACTTAACCCTTTGATTGCCCCTGATGTTTACCCCTTCCCTGCCAGTGTCATTTATACAGTAATCAGTGCATTTCTTTAACACTGATCACTGTGTTGGTGTCACCGGTCCCCAAAAAGTGTCACTTAGGGTCAGATTTGTCCGCTGCAATGTTGCAGTCCCGCTAAAAATCACTGATCGCCACCATTACCAGTAAAAGCATTTAAAAAAAATTAAAGTCCATAAATCTATCCCATAGTTTGTAGACGCTATGATTTTTGTGCAAACCAATCAATATACGTTTATTGGGATTTTATTTTACCAAAAATATGTAGAAGAATACATATTGGCCTAAATTGATGAAGAAATTTGTTTTTGTTTATTTTTTTTAATTTTTTTTGTATATGTATAGCAGAAAGTAAAACATTTTGTTGGTTTTTTTTTCAAAATTTATGCTCTTTTTTTTGTTTAAAGCGAAAAAAATAAAAACCGCATCGGTGATCAAATACCACCAAAAAAAAGCTCTAATTGTGGAAACAAAAGGACATCAATTTTCTTTGGGTACAGTACTGCACGACCGCGCAATTGTCAGGTAAAATAATGCAGTGCCGTAACTAAAAAAATGGCCGGGTCATTAAGGGGGTAAAACCTTCTGGGGCTGAAGTGGTTAAAAGGGGTGGGCTACAGCCATCATTTAAGGGACAATGGGCCACCAACCAGAAAGGGACCAAGTGTTATATACACGTGGTCCTCTGTGGAAATACAAAAAAGAATTATGCTTTAACCTGAAGACTGTTAATTTCCCTGAGGACTGTGGCTAGGAGTGGAGGGGCAGGGGAATGTGAGTCCCTGGGGGGTGGGAGTAGAGAAATAAGGTATAATACTTATCGTATTCCTCACTTCAGCAGTATTACTAGCCCTGCATAGTACGTGATGACACTGAGGGACTGCCCACAGCCCTGAGCACTGGAAGAGCCAGCCGGAGTAGGGGTACGGTTAAGCAATGCTGCCTTTCACCCCCCCCCCCCCTAAATATAACGAGCATTAGCCCCTGCAATGAGGGGGGGGAGCACTGCAAGTTTTTTTTTTCCAGCTCTGACTTGGGCTTTAAAGCAAAATTCCAGGTATGGCATTTTTATATAATTAAATTGGTCCAGCTTTGTGGCTGACGTCATGGAGCTGGTCCAGGCTGGGGAAAGATCGCGACCATAGGGTCAGGATCTGCCCACATGCCTGGACAGGCACCCCGCTCAGCCTCTCAGCAAGCTGAGCCCCCTCCACAGCCCAGTGCTCCAGTGAGCACGGGGCAGCCAGAGCAGTGAGCCGCTGACTGACTCTGTGCGAACTGAGCAATCAGCTGTGTTTGATCGCTCGGTTCTCAGTGTTAGAGCCGGCAGGGGGACAGATGCAGCATCGGACCATCCAGCTGGGTAAGTGTGATTTAAAAAAAAAGCCATTCCCATACTTTTCTTTTAAATAACTAGTTAAGTTAAACAAACTGTTTTTTTTTTTATTTTTGTTTTTTTAACTGGAGTTAAGTGTGCCTTTAATTAGTTCACCTATAATAGGACAGAGCTGAGTGGGGTGAAATGACCACTATCCACTTTTTTTTTATTTAATGATCAGGTCTCTGTAAGTTGTATGCAGTTGTTAACAAAATGCAGCAATATTTTCAGAGGTAGAACAGTAAGCCCTTGGAGAAGTACGTCGGAGGATAAAAATAACTCACAGAAAGTTTATAATTCATTCTTAAGTATGACATTGATCTGGGCACAGCTAAGTGCCTTGGGACCTGCAGCAGCGGGGCTGTGGACTGCTAGCAGTTCAAGGACTTGTGGTTGAGAAACATTGCTCTGTTCCACCCAATGACACTAGTTATGCAGACAATTCATGCAACTGTACAAACAGTCTAGTGTCACATCTGACTGAGCATTTGCTGGATGAAAAAATACCTTACAGTCATTGCCGTCATTGCTAGCAATAACCAGGTAGCATCAGAGACAAACAGAAGCCATCTTTAAAGTGGTTGTAAACCCTACATATACTGTACCCAGGGAAGTGAATGGCCTCAGATGATACACATAGATTAAACAAATCCTCCTACATAAGTTGTACCTGTTTATCTGCAGTATTCTCTTCTCTACATCTGATCAGAGTAAAGAATTTATAAAGCTTGTCTGAGCTGTCAGAAAAAATTGACAGAGAGCTGAAATTACACTCTGCAGAGCTCAGCAAGGTGAGCTCTGAGAGCTGATTGGAGCGAAGGGACACACAACCCTTCACACAGCACATAGGAACAGAGCTGAGGCTGTCAATCAGTTGGAGCTCCCTACCCTGTCAACTTTTTTTCTCTTGGTGTCAGGAAAACTTGGAAAAGAAAGGAGCCCTGGACTGCCGCACTCTGTATAAACGATTTATTTCCAAAATTTCAAAATAAAATCCAAAATTAATCCATAAATTCAAAAAATCCAAAAACAGGCAAACTAGAAAACTGACATGCAGGGATGGATGGCATGTCAGTTTTCTGTTTTGCCTGTTTTTGGATTTTTTGAATTTATGGATTAATTTTGGATTTTATTTTGAAATTTTGGAAATAAATCGTTTATACAGAGTGCGGCAGTCCAGGGCTCCTTTCTTTTCCATGCATCAGTGCAGAGCCAGCACCTGTTCCAGTATCAGGGCGGGAGCATTTTGAAAGCCCTACAGCTTAAAAGAGCGGTACAACCCTTCATTGTCAGGAAAACTTGTCAGAAGTAACTCATGCTGATAGCAGAGTAACAAAGCAGCAGAAGGAAATGGCACTTAGTGCTATTGATGTGATCCTAAAGGTTGTTATTTAAAAAAAAATATATATATATACTAATAACAAATATGTTATAGTTACCTGCTCTGTGCAATGGTTTTTGGGTCCCCCACTGATGGTCCTGGCTCTTCCCCCAACGAGTGTACCCAATAGAAAGCCTCTTGCTGTGGGGGCACTCGAGCAGGCTTTCTCCCGAGCCACACTCCTGTGAATGGATATTGTCCATTCACACACAAAGCTTGGCCTGGCCCCACCCCCGCTCTCTCTTCACTGGCTTCCTGACTATGATTAACAGCAGCAGAAGCCAATGGCTCCCGCTGCTGTGTGAGCCAATGAGGAGAGAGACTTGGGAGAGTTGCTGCTCTCATGCACAATGCTGGATCGAAATGGGGCTCAGGTAAGTATAGGGGGGGCTGAAGGGGGGGGGATCTGCACCCAGAAGGTTTGGTACCTTAATGCATAAAATACATTAAGGCAAAAAAAAAAACGTAAATGTTAGGGGGTTAATACCGCGCTAAAGTACAAAGAAAACAAACAACAGTTGCAACAAAAAAACATCAAATATCTCTATGGTGAACCAAAATTGTAAACACATAAGTTGCGCTAGGGATATACTTAATAAAAGTGACATCAAAGTAGTAAAAATATGTAAATGTATGATAAGTGAAAAAATTTTGGCCGAAACACAATTTAGTGAAAAAAGAAAACACTGATGGGAGGAAAGCAAAGTCCAATGAAGAGACGAAGATCCAAGGTTCATCCACCTTCACCAGGGAAAAAAAGAGGGGGAAGAGGAGATGTAGGGGGGTCCCCAAATGAAGCTCCATCCCACTCTGCAAGTGAGTTTCCTTACCAGATAAGGTGGAGCTCCTGAATAGCAAGGTTATCCAATATCGCCAGACTCTCCGTTCTGTATTCAGACATCCATAGTGTTCAGTGGAAGAGAGTAACTGGAATTCCAATCTGGGGGTATTACTCCTTGGCCAAAAGGCCGTGAGTATAAAACAACAGGAAACTCCAATGGTGTAGTAAGGTAAGTATAAAAAAGCCTTTATTGCTTTAAAATAGATTAGCAAGCAGATACGACCGCAAAATACAATAAAATTAGCCGGCAAGCATAAAACAAACAAGATACGAACGTCCGTGTACCAGGGTCACGTGGGGCGTAATGGCGTCAGCGCATCGTAGAAAAAAAAAAACATCTGCCTTTTAGAACCAATTTAACTGAGACAACTAAACACTATATAAGAATATGCTTTGTTAATATTTCATGTCTGAGGTTTACAACCATTTTAGGTATGGGGGTCACTATTTCACAGCATGCTGGAAAATATACTGTAGGTAGCCAATTGCTATATTGATCAGTTCCCACTGTGATTGGCTGTTGCAGTGGTCATGTGATTGGGTGCGCCGCCCACTGTCTCCTGATCCAATGGTAGCATACCTCCTAACTTTTTGAGATGGGAACGAGGGACACCTATTAGCAAAATAATCTAGGCATAGGACACACCCCTTTGCCACGCCCCCTTAAAGGTGAATTATACAAAAAAAAAAGATGTGTAACTAACCCACAAGTGCTTTTTTTACCGCTACTTTTCTTTCATGCTGTCTTTTGACATTTACTGTCTTGCCTACACACCATCAGTCAAAAATCCGACCATCCCAAACGCTGTGACGTAAAACACTCCGACGAGCCGAGAAAAATGAAGTTCAATGCTTCTGAGCATGCGTCGACTTGATTCTGAGCATGCGTGGGTTTTTTGTCCGATGGAGTTCCCCACAGACAATCGGAATTTTCTATAGTTTTTGTTTTCATCGGATAAATTTAAAACATGTTCTATTTTTTCTCACCGATAGAAAAAAGACCGATGGGGCCCATACACGATCGGTTTGTCCGATGAGAAAAGTTCATCGGACTGTTTTCATCGGTAAAACCGGTCGTGTGTACAGGGCTTTAGAGATCAGACCAAAATGAGGGAGAAATGAGGAGGAAAGAGGGACAGAGGGACTTTTTTCTAAATCAGGGACAGCCCCTCAAAATCAGGGACAAGAGCGGTCGGTGACAATGACAGTGAGCCTGTCGGTGAGCCAAGAGCGGTCGGTGACAATGACAGTGAGCCTGCACCCAGCACAGAACAGTGGAGGCGACTGACATATATCCGAGTACAGCTGACGTGAAGGACGACTCACCATGCTAACCATAGGTGTGCGCAGCCTGTTGCATTAGGGTGTGCACCTGAAAGCTCAAAAACACGGTACCGTTCTCTCACTGTGTTCATTTAGAAAGGGAAGGGGCCGGTAAATGAAATTAATCCTTCCCCCACTCATCCTGAAATATCATCTATGTGTGCCCACTGCAGTAGCCAATGAGAGAGGAGGGAAGCTAGCCATGCTGTTGGAGGGGGCACCGGGCAGCAGGGGGAATCTGCACTGCAGGGAGTGATTAGGGTGTGCCTGGGCACACCTGGCACGCCCTGTGCGCACGCCTATGATGCTAACACATATGTGCATTACACCAGCTGGAAGAGGTTAAGGACAGCCAGACGTCATATCTCCCATTTATTTATAACAGGTATTTATATAGTGCTGACCATTTATGAAGTATTCATTCACATCAGTCTCTGTCCTCAAGGAGCTTACAATCTAAGGTTCCCATCTCATATGGATACAGATCCATAATAGGGTCCATTTAGACATAAACCAATTAACCTATAAGCATGGTGTAACCAACGGAACAGTGGCGGTGCGTCCATAGAGGGCGCCGGAGCGCCGCCCCCTCTCGCTACCGCACCACCACTGAAAGACAATACACAGATTCATGCATTGCATGAATCTGTGTATTGTCACCGCTGCCGCGCTGCCCACTATACATATGGCCGGCCTCCTGGTGAGCGCCGGCCATATGAATTAGAGCGGCGGCCGGCGGTGGGTGTGGCTTGGAAGTGCCTATCAGAGCCAGCGGCTCTGATAGGCTTTCCGAATACAGCTCTCACGCTGTATTCGGCTTCCAAAAACTCCTCCCAGGTACGCACGGGGGTGCGTTCCTGGAAGAAGACTGTGTGGAGGTTTCAGCCAATCAGGTTCACCGGATCTGGTTACCGGTAACCTGATTGGCTGAAGCGACATCGAGGGCGGGAGAACACATCGAGGACGGCGCGGACCGAGGAAGGTAAGTGCAGGGCTGGATGGGGGGACAGGCTGCATTTGGGGGACAAACTGGCTGAATATGGGGGACAAACTGGCTGAATATGGGGCACAAACTGGCTGCATTTGGGGGAACTGGCTGAATATGGGGGACAAACTGGCTGAATATGGGGGGAACTGGCTGAATATGGGGGAAAAACTGGCTGAATATGGGGGGAACTGGCTGAATATGGGGGACAACTGGCTGAATATGGGGGAACTGGCTGTATATGGGGGACAAACTGGCTGAATATGGGGGGAACTGGCTGTATATGGGGGACACGCTGGCTGCATTTGGGGGGAACTGGCTGTATATGGGGGACAAACTGGCTGCATTTGGGGGAACTGGCTGTATATGGGGGACAAACTGGCTGCATTTGGGGGGAACTGGCTGTATATGGGGGACACGCTGGCTGCATTTGGGGGGAACTGGCTGTATATGGGGGACAAACTGGCTGCATTTGGGGGGAACTGGCTGTATATGGGGGACACGCTGGCTGCATTTGGGGGGAACTGGCTGTATATGGGGGACAAACTGGCTGCATTTGGGGGAACTGGCTGTATATGGGGGACACGCTGGCTGCATTTGGGGGGAACTGGCTGTATATGGGGGACAAACTGGCTGCATTTGGGGGAACTGGCTGTATATGGGGGACAAACTGGCTGCATTTGGGGGGAACTGGCTGTATATGGGGGACACGCTGGCTGCATTTGGGGGGAACTGGCTGTATATGGGGGACAAACTGGCTGCATTTGGGGGGAACTGGCTGTATATGGGGGACACGCTGGCTGCATTTGGGGGGAACTGGCTGTATATGGGGGACAAACTGGCTGCATTTGGGGGAACTGGCTGTATATGGGGGACAAACTGGCTGCATTTGGGGGGAACTGGCTGTATATGGGGGGGAACTGGCTGCATTTGGGGGGAACTGGCTGTATATGGGGACAAACTGGCTGTATATGGGGGCACACTGGCTATATATATGGGGACACACTGGCTGTATATGGGGACAAACTGGCTGTATATGGGGGCACACTGGCTATATATATATATATGGGGGCACACTGGCTGTATATGGGGGCACACTGGCTGTATATGGGGGCACACTGGCTGTATATATATGGGGGCACACTGGCTGTATATGGAAACAAACTGGCTGTATTTGAGGGGGCAAACTGGTGGCGTTTGGGCACAGTGGCTGCGTTTAATGGGCACAGTGGCGGCAATTGATTTTTTTTTTTTCAGTTTGTTTGCGCCCCCCCAAAAATTTTGAGCACCAGCCGCCACTGCAACGGAAACCTAATCTAACACAGGGGAAATGTGCAGACTCCATGCAGATAGTGTCCTGACCAGGATTCAAACCATGGACTCTAGTGCTGCAAGGCAGAAAAGCCTAGATTTACATTGTACTACTGCCAGGATTTAACATCATTTCAAGGAATGCCCAGCCAATTGTTATTATTACCAGTTAAAAGGTCAATGAAATGCATGCAATGTTTTACCCTCCCACTAGACCTGTGTAATATAAGTCAGTAGGGTGGCAACCCTGGCAGAGTATGATTGCTTTATCATGTATCAGTTTATTACAGGCGTTTTATGGCACTGACAATTTATGTAGTACTCTACATACTGTGCATTCACATTAGTCCCAAGGGCCAATTTTTGGACAGGAGCCCAAAAAGCTACCAGCCGTGTCTTTGAAGTGTGGGAGGACACCAATGCAAACTCCATGTACATAGTTACCTGACTGAGGTTTGAAGTGGGGGTCTTAGTTTAAATGTGCTAATCACTGAGCCACTGTGCTGCATGCCAACCCTGGTGGTGGGTGATTATCATGTCCCACAAGACCTGTGCAATAAATGTCAGTCCAGATGGCAACCTTGCCAAGGTTTGATTGCTTTTATTGTGTATTTTATTTATTCGTTACAGGTTTTTAAATATCACCTACAATTTACACAGCGCTTTACATATTGTACATCCACATCAGTCCCTGCCCTAGAGCTTACAATCTAATGTCCCTATCTCACATGCATACATACACATATCAGAACCAATTTGCCTACCAACATGCCTTAAAGAGCAGAAAAAAAGCTCACATAAGCTCCATGCACATAAGGTTGTGACCGGGATTTGAAGTGAGGACCCTTATGCTACAAGCAGAAGTGCTAACGACTTATTATTATTTACCTGTAGGATGGCATCCTGGCAGGGTATGGTGGGTTAGATCATGTTTGTACATATAGAGATTTCACTGTGATTGTTTTTTTTTTTTATCTTTTCACATTGTTACATGTGTTGGAATATCAATATTTTATATTGACACTATAATATTTATACTTAAAACTGCTTTCTTTTTATTTTCTATGTAGTAGCTGCTATGATAGGGATTTTTTCACACATTAGGTGCAGTGTTGCCTGATCTAAATGAGCATGTATGTACAGTACATAGTTCCTTCCCTGTCACTAGACCTATGTAATATAAGTCAGTAGAATGAAACCCTGGTATGGTGAGATGGGTCTGATCATGTATGTACATAGTGCTGTGTAACATATGTCAGAAAGATGGAATACTGGGAGGGTGTGATGGGTTTTATCTTGTATGTAAATAGTTATGGTGGGTAGGTGTACGGAGGACACCCTCATGGTGAGTAGGTGTATGGAGGAGACCCTCATGGTGGGTAGGTGTACGGAGGAGACCCTCATGGTGGGTAGGTGTACGGAGGAGACCCCCATGGTGGGTAGGTGTATGGAGGAGACCCTCATGGTGGGTAGGTGTACGGAGGAGACCCTCATGGTGAGTAGGTGTATGGAGGAGACCCTCATGGTGAGTAGGTGTACGGAGGAGACCCTCATGGTGGGTAAGTGTACGGAGGAGACCCTCATGGTGGGTAAGTGTATGGAGGAGACCCTCATGGTGAGTAGGTGTACGGAGGAGACCCTCATGGTGGGTAGGTGTACGGAGGAGACCCCCATGGTGGGTAGGTGTATGGAGGAGACCCTCATGGTGGGTAGGTGTACGGAGGAGACCCTCATGGTGAGTAGGTGTACGGAGGAGACCCTCATGGTGGGTAAGTGTACGGAGGAGACCCTCATGGTGGGTAGGTGTACGGAGGAGACGCTCATGGTGGGTAGGTGTACGGAGGAGACCCTCATGGTGAGTAGGTGTACGGAGGAGACCCTCATGGTGAGTAGGTGTACGGAGGAGACCCTCATGGTGGGTAGGTGTACGGAGGAGACCCTCATGGTGGGTAGGTGTACGGAGGAGACCCTCATGGTGGGTAGGTGTACGGAGGAGACCCTCATGGTGGGTAGGTGTATGGAGGAGACCCTCATGGTGGGTAGGTGTACGGAGGAGACCCTCATGGTGGGTAGGTGTACGGAGGAGACCCTCATGGTGGGTAGGTGTACGGAGGAGACCCTCATGGTGGGTAGGTGTACGGAGGAGACCCTCATGGTGGGTAGGTGTACGGAGGAGACCCTCATGGTTGGTAGGTGTACGGAGGAGACCCTCATGGAGAGTAGGTGTACGGGGGAGACCCTCATGGTGGGTAGGTGTACGGAGGAGACCCTCATGGTGGGTAGATGTACGGAGGAGACCCTCATGGTGGGTAGATGTATGGAGGAGACCTTCATGGTCGGTAAGTGTATGGAGGAGACCCTCATGGTGGGTAGGTGTACGGAGGAGACCCTCATGGTGGGTAGGTGTACGGAGGAGACCCTCGTGGTGGGTAGGTGTATGGAGGAGACCCTTGTGGTGGGTAGGTGTATGGAGGAGACCCTCATGGTGGGTAGGTGTACGGAGGAGACCTTCATGGTCGGTAAGTGTACGGAGGAGACCCTCATGGTGGGTAGGTGTACGGAGGAGACCCTCATGGTGGGTAGGTGTATGGAGGAGACCCTCATGGTGGGTAGGTGTATAAAGGAGACCCTCATGGTGGGTAGGTGAATGGAGGAGACCCTCATGGTGGGTAGGTGTATGGGGTCAGTAGGTGTATGGAGGAGACGCTCGTGGTCGGTAGGTGTATGGAGGAGACCCTCATGGTGGGTAGGTGTATGGTGGAGACCCTCATGGTGGGTAGGTGTATGGTGGAAACCCTCATGGTCAGTAGGTGTATGGAGGAGACCCTCATGGTCAGTAGGTGTATGGAGGAGACCCTCATGGTGAGTAGGTGTATGGAGGAGACCCTCATGGTCGGTAGGTGTACGGAGGAGACCCTCATGGTGAGTAGGTGTATGGAGGAGACCCTCATGGTAAGTAGGTGTATGGAGGAGACCCTCATGGTCAGTAGGTGTATGGAGGAGACCCTCATGGTCAGTAGGTGTATGGAGGAGACCCTCATGGTCAGTAGGTGTATGGAGGAGACCCTCATGGTCAGTAGGTGTATGGAGGAGACCCTCATGGTCAGTAGGTGTATGGAGGAGACCCTCATGGTCAGTAGGTGCATGAGGGTCGGTCAGTAGGTGTATGGAGGAGACCCTCATGGTGGGTAGGTGTATGGAGGAGACCCTCATGGTGGGTAGGTGTATGGAGGAGACCCTCATGGTGGGTAGGTGTATGGAGGAGACCCTCATGGTGGGTAGGTGTATGAAGGAGACCCTCATGGTGGGTAGGTGTATGGAGGAGACCCTCATGGTGGGTAGGTGTACGGAGGAGACCCTCATGGTGGGTAGGTGTACGGAGGAGACCCTCATGGTGGGTAGGTGTATGGAGGAGACCCTCATGGTCAGTAGGTGCATGAGGGTCGGTCAGTAGGTGTATGGAGGAGACCCTCATGGTGGGTAGGTGTATGAAGGAGACCCTCATGGTGGGTAGGTGTATGGAGGAGACCCTCATGGTGGGTAGGTGTATGGAGGAGACCCTCATGGTGGGTAGGTGTATGGAGGAGACCCTCATGGTGGGTAGGTGTATGAAGGAGACCCTCATGGTGGGTAGGTGTATGGAGGAGACCCTCATGGTGGGTAGGTGTACGGAGGAGACCCTCATGGTGGGTAGGTGTATGGAGGAGACCCTCATGGTCGGTAGGTGTATGGAGGAGACCCTCATGGTGGGTAGGTGTATGAAAGAGACCCTCATGGTAGGTAGGTGTATGGAGGAGACCCTCATGGTGGGTAGGTGTATGAAGGAGACCCTCATGGTGGGTAGGTGTATGGAGGAGACCCTCATGGTGGGTAGGTGTACGGAGGAGACCCTCATGGTGGGTAGGTGTACGGAGGAGACCCTCATGGTGGGTAGGTGTACGGAGGAGACCCTCATGGTGAGTAGGTGTACGGAGGAGACCCTCATGGTGAGTAGGTGTACGGAGGAGACCCTCATGGTGGGTAGGTGTACGGAGGAGACCCTCATGGTGGGTAGGTGTACGGAGGAGACCCTCATGGTGGGTAGGTGTACGGAGGAGACCCTCATGGTGGGTAGGTGTACGGAGGAGACCCTCATGGTGGGTAGGTGCACGGAGGAGACCCTCATGGTGGGTAGGTGTACGGAGGAGACCCTCATGGTGAGTAGGTGTACGGGGGAGACCCTCATGGTGGGTAGGTGTACGGAGGAGACCCTCATGGTGGGTAGATTTACGGAGGAGATCCTCATGGTGGGTAGATGTATGGAGGAGACCTTCATGGTCGGTAAGTGTATGGAGGAGACCCTCATGGTGGGTAGGTGTACGGAGGAGACCCTCATGGTGGGTAGGTGTACGGAGGAGACCCTCGTGGTGGGTAGGTGTATGGAGGAGACCCTTGTGGTGTGTAGGTGTACGGAGGAGACCCTCATGGTGGGTAGGTGTACGGAGGAGACCCTCATGGTGGGTAGGTGTACGGAGGAGACCCTCATGGTGGGTAGGTGTACGGAGGAGACCCTCATGGTGGGTAGGTGCACGGAGGAGACCCTCATGGTGGGTAGGTGTACGGAGGAGACCCTCATGGTGAGTAGGTGTACGGGGGAGACCCTCATGGTGGGTAGGTGTACGGAGGAGACCCTCATGGTGGGTAGATTTACGGAGGAGATCCTCATGGTGGGTAGATGTATGGAGGAGACCTTCATGGTCGGTAAGTGTATGGAGGAGACCCTCATGGTGGGTAGGTGTACGGAGGAGACCCTCGTGGTGGGTAGGTGTACGGAGGAGACCCTCGTGGTGGGTAGGTGTATGGAGGAGACCCTTGTGGTGGGTAGGTGTATGGAGGAGACCCTCATGGTGGGTAGGTGTATGGAGGAGACCTTCATGGTCGGTAAGTGTACGGAGGAGACCCTCATGGTGGGTAGGTGTACGGAGGAGACCCTCATGGTGGGTAGGTGTACAGAGGAGACCCTCATGGTGGGTAGGTGTATGGAGGAGACCCTCATGGTGGGTAGGTGTATAAAGGAGACCCTCATGGTGGGTAGGTGAATGGAGGAGACCCTCATGGTGGGTAGGTGTATGGGGTCAGTAGGTGTATGGAGGAGACGCTCGTGGTCGGTAGGTGTATGGAGGAGACCCTCATGGTGGGTAGGTGTATGGTGGAGACCCTCATGGTGGGTAGGTGTATGGTGGAGACCCTCATGGTCAGTAGGTGTATGGAGGAGACCCTCATGGTCAGTAGGTGTATGGAGGAGACCCTCATGGTGAGTAGGTGTATGGAGGAGACCCTCATGGTCGGTAGGTGTACGGAGGAGACCCTCATGGTGAGTAGGTGTATGGAGGAGACCCTCATGGTGAGTAGGTGTATGGAGGAGACCCTCATGGTCAGTAGGTGTATGGAGGAGACCCTCATGGTCAGTAGGTGTATGGAGGAGACCCTCATGGTCAGTAGGTGTATGGAGGAGACCCTCATGGTCAGTAGGTGTATGGAGGAGACCCTCATGGTCAGTAGGTGTATGGAGGAGACCCTCATGGTCAGTAGGTGTATGGCGGAGACCCTCATGGTCAGTAGGTGCATGAGGGTCGGTCAGTAGGTGTATGGAGGAGACCCTCATGGTGGGTAGGTGTATGAAGGAGACCCTCATGGTGGGTAGGTGTATGGAGGAGACCCTCATGGTGGGTAGGTGTATGGAGGAGACCCTCATGGTGGGTAGGTGTATGGAGGAGACCCTCATGGTGGGTAGGTGTATGAAGGAGACCCTCATGGTGGGTAGGTGTATGGAGGAGACCCTCATGGTGGGTAGGTGTACGGAGGAGACCCTCATGGTGGGTAGGTGTATGGAGGAGACCCTCATGGTCGGTAGGTGTATGGAGGAGACCCTCATGGTGGGTAGGTGTATGAAGGAGACCCTCATGGTCGGTAGGTGTATGGAGGAGACCCTCATGGTGGGTAGGTGTATGAAGGAGACCCTCATGGTGGGTAGGTGTATGGAGGAGACCCTCATGGTGGGTAGGTGTATGGAGGAGACCCTCATGGTGGGTAGGTGTACGGAGGAGACCCTCATGGTGGGTAGGTGTACGGAGGAGACCCTCATGGTGGGTAGGTGTACGAAGGAGACCCTCATGGTGGGTAGGTGTATGAAGGAGACCCTCATGGTGGGTAGGTGTATGGAGGAGACCCTCATGGTGGGTAGGTGTATGGAGGAGACCCTCATGGTGGGTAGGTGTACGGAGGAGAGGGGGGAGCACAGAATCGGTGGGGGGTGCTGATGTTAGAAGCACATGGAGTCTGCAGTGCAGGCTGAGCTGAGCACCGACATCCCATCTCCAGCCCTCATATCGTCTCCCCTCTCCGCCATCCAGCTCACGGGCTGGAGAAAGGGAAAAAAATCAGCGTTTTGATCAGTTCAAGTCGCTCGAAAAATATAATGGAGGTTTTGTATTAATCCCACTTAACCCGCCGTAAAAGTGGCGACCCCCCTCTCCTCCTCCTCTGCTCTGTACTGCGGCGGTAGGAAGCGCGCATGCGTTGAGGAGCGGGAGCTGATGCTGCAGATATACAGGAGAAGCGTGGATGGAGGAGGGAGGGGGGAGAGGAGGATGGAGGGGGTTCAATCACTCAGTCAGCATGCAGATACAGACCAAGAAGGGACTCAATTGGTCTTCTCACATCATGATTTCTTATGAGCAGATCAATATTTGAAAGGACTGGATGAATGTGCTGGTGGAGGTGAAGCCGAAATTCACCCCTGGGCTTTCTCCAGCACTTCTATTTCCCATCATAGCCATTAATGCCGCACACACAGGCTGTCTATACATCTTCCTGTGACACCCAGGCCAAGTTCTCTACAAAGCATCTCACTCATACACTGGCATTGCAATTACCGGGGCTCACTGCACCCACCCCCCATATACGGGACCCGCACTACACCTCGATCCCTACATTA
This sequence comes from Rana muscosa, assembly GCA_029206835.1. Lineage (NCBI taxonomy): Eukaryota > Metazoa > Chordata > Amphibia > Anura > Ranidae > Rana > Rana muscosa. The sequence goes on from CM055116.1 coordinate 174,719,893, forward strand.
CTTGTCACCCCCATAAACATATATGGGACCCGCACTACACCTCGATCCCTACATTACTTGTCACCCCCATATACCTACTAAAGACCCCCACTACACCCCGATCTCTACATTATTTGTCACCCCCATATACATATATAGGACCCGCACTACACCTCGATCCCTACATTACTTGTCACCCCCATATACATATATGGGACCCGCACTACACCCCGATCCCTACATTACTTGTCACCCCCATATACATATATGGGATCCGCACTACACCTCGATCCCTACATTACTTGTCACCCCCATATACCTACTAAAGACCCCCACTACACCCCGATCTCTACATTACTTGTCACCCCCATATACATATATGGGACCCGCACTACACCTCGATCCCTACATTACTTGTCACTCCATATACCTACTAAGGACCCCCACTGCACCCCGATCTCTACATTACTTGTCACCCCATATACATACTTAGGACCCCCACTACATCCCAATTACTACATTACTTTTCACCCTATATAGCTACATAGGACCCCCACTATACCCCAATCACTACATTACTTGTCATCCTATATAGCTACATAGGACCCCCACTATACCCCAATCACTACATTACTTGTCACCCTATATAGCTACATAGGACCCCCACTATACCCCAATCACTACATTACTTGTCATCCTATATACACACTTAGGACCCCCACTACATCTCAATCACTACATTACTTGTCATCCTATATAGCTACATAGGACCCCCACTACACCCTAATTACTACATTACTTGTCATCCCATATACATACTTAGGACCCCCACTACATCCCAATTACTACATTACTTATCATCCTATATACACACTTAGGACCCCCACTACATCCCAATCACTACATTACTTGTCATCCTATATAGTTACATAGGACCCCCACTACATCCCAATCACTACATTACTTGTCATCCTATATCGTTACATAGGACCCCCACTACATCCCAATCACTACATTACTTGTCATCCTATATAGTTACATAGGACCCCCACTACATCCCAATCACTACATTACTTGTCATCCTATATAGTTACATAGGACCCCCACTATACCCCAATCACTACATTACTTGTCATTCTATATAGCTACATAGGACCCCCACTACACCCTAATTACTACATTACTTCTCATCCTATATAGCTACATAGGACCCCCACTACACCCTAATTACTACATTACTTGTCATCCCATATACATACTTAGGACCCCCACTACACCCCAATTGCTACATTACTTATCATCCTATATACACACTTAGGACCCCCACTACATCCCAATCACTACATTACTTGTCATCCTATATAGTTACATAGGACCCCCACTACATCCCAATCACTACATTACTTGTCATCCTATATAGTTACATAGGACCCCCACTATACCCCAATCACTACATTACTTGTCATCCTATATAGTTACATAGGACCCCCACTATACCCCAATCACTACATTACTTGCCATCCTATATAGCTACATAGGACCCCCACTATACCCCAATCACTACATTACTTGTCATCCCAAATAACTACTTCGGACCCCCACTACACCCTAATTACTACATTACTTGTCATCCTATATAGTTACATAGGACCCCCACTATACCCCAATCACTACATTACTTGTCATCCCAAATAACTACTTCGGACCCCAACTACACCCCAATCACTACATTACTTGTCATCTCAAATACCTACTAAGGAGGACCACTGCTACACCTCATATACCTACATAGGACCCCCACTACAACCCAATCACTACATTACTTCTCCAGTGGCAGTATATCCTCAACCTGTCTCACCCTGAAAACAATGATACATAGAAAACCACTCTTCCATGTGCTCATTCAGGAAATAAAAGAATCAGCAGCAATGATACATTGTGACAAGAACATGTGTCAGTGAGACATGGGAGAGATCTGCTGACAACTCAAACATGCTGTCATCTCAGCCTAAGACTGTGGACAGGATGACTGTGCTGGGCTCTGGTGGGCACACTAAGGAAGGGGGGGGGGGGGGGAGTCATCCTGCTGTATATGAAAGCAGCCAATACAACTACAATCAGCCTGCTGAATAAGAAGGCAGGAATTCTACTATTTATCCAAAAAGATCCGTCATCAATAAATATATCTGTTGACTGATCAGTTCTATCAGCAGTCAATGAAACTGGAGTTAACCTGATGTATAGGCAAAACAGCAAGTCTAACGTAAATCTAAACATCTACAGTATCTTCATTGATGATCGATCTAACAGCAATCACTAAAACTGGAACCTGCTGTATAAGAAGGCAGCAATTCTAATATCTATCAGAAATCAATATATCTACTAGATGATCAATCTATCAGCAATCTCTAGAACTGGAACCTGTTGCATAAGTCAGTAATTCTAATATCTATAAGCAATCAATAGATCTATTAGCTGAACAATCTATCAGTAATCACTAGCTGAAACCTGCTATATAAATAGGCAGCAATTCTAATATATATCAGCAATCAATATATCTGTTAGATGATCAATATATCAGCAGTCTCTAGAACTGGAACCTGCTGTATAAGACAGTAATTCGAATATCTATTAGCTGAACAATCTATCAATAATCATAGAGCTGAAACCTGCTGTATAAAAATGCAACAATTCTAATATAAATTTAAATATCTATTATCAATTCAGTATACCTGTTGACTGATTAGTCTATGAACAATCAATAGAACAGGGATAAACATGCTGTATAAGAAAGACAGGTCTGTTATCAATCAATTTATCTATTGGCCTGATCAATCTTTCAACAATCAAAAGAATTTTGATGAATAAGATGGAAGCAATTCTAATATACAGAAAGATAGATCTACCATCAACAGAAATATAGATATATCAATAATCAATATAGCTATTGGCCTCATCAATATATCAACAATCAATAGAATTTTGATAAATAAGAAGGCAAAAATTCTAACATTAAGCAATAGAAAGATAGATCTACCATCAATCAATATATCTATTGGCCTGATCAATTTAGCAACAATCAATATAATTATGATTAATAATAAAGCAGCCCTTCTAATATTAAGCAACAGAAATATAGATATATCAATAATCAATATAGCTATTGGCCTGATTAATCTATCAACAATCAATAAAATTTTGATTAATAAAAAGGCAGCAATTCTAATATTAAGCAATAGAAAGATAGATCTACCATCAATCAATATATCTATTGGCCTGATCAATCTATTAACAATCAATAGAATTGGAATGGACCTGCTGTAAATGAAAGCAGCAGTTTTAATATAAATCAAGGAAAGACAGATCTATCTTTAATCGATTTGTCCTACTGATCAATTCCTCTACAATCAATCAATACATCTATTGATCTAGTAGTATCTATCAGCTGCCTGAAGTTCTCCATTGGTAACATATGATGTGGAATAAGCCTGAGGCATGGCAGTGCAGCAATGTTACCCATCGATCCAACGTGGCCACCTTCCTTCCCTTACTACCTACTGTATATGGGCTGCACTGGAGGCTCCACAACTGAAAATCGATCCCCAGCAGCAGAATGTCCTTATTACCAATGAGTCATTGGTGAGTCAACATGTATTTATCTATCGGCTGTCTCATGTATGATGGGGATGCCCATGGCAGAGCATGCCACCTGTGTTTCCCTGGTCCACATGCTGGCTCCTGTATGTATTGTCGGGGTGAAGGGGATACAATGACCCCCCCAGGCCCCCCCAGTCTGTCTGCCATGGCTCAGCCTCCTACAATGAAGCTTTGCTCTTCTCCCCATTGTAGTGGTCGGTCGGCTGTGTGATCGGAGTGTGTGGCTGGGATTTGCCAAGTCAATGGTCTGGTCCTCCTTCACTGAGATCAGTGCTGCGTCAGGAGGGAGACTCCCCGGCATTCCGGACAAAACTTGCTGCTCCCCGGTCACATTCCAGAAGCCCCCCCCCCCCCGCCCCCGGACCCCCCCTCACCGGCTGCCTGCTAACCTATGACTGTCGGGGATCGGGTTGAGCTCCGGTTACCTGCATTGGGACAAGAAGAGGAAGGGGGAGGAGAGCCGGGGGGTGGGGGGAGGGGAGAGACTGCAATATCATTTGTGAATCGTTCTCAGGGCTGCAGATACATATTGCTAACACATGCAGGTAGACCGACCGACCGACTGCGGCTCCCGCCCTCCGTACAGCCCCGAGCCGCTCTCCGGACACACAGCAACCGGAGATTACCGCAATACATGCCTGGGATCCTACAAAGAGAAAGTGTGGGGGGGCCACTGACATCATCCGCTCTGGACATCACAGCCCTCCGCTGTCCCGGGAACTGACACACACCGGGGACCGGAGGACATCACCAGGACCCGAGGACATCACCAGGACCCGAGGACATCACCAGGACCCTAGGAGATCAGCACCAAACCAGGACTGACTGCTGATCAGAACCAGACCAGGACTGGGGGGTACTGCTGATCAGCACCATAAACCGAACTGGGGGGAGATCAGCACCAGGAGGACTACTGCTGATCAGAACCAAGGCAGGAGAACTGCTGATCAGGACTGGGGGAAATCAGCACGAAGAGGAGAGATCAGCACCGCCAGGAGGACTGGAGATCAGAACTGAGACTGGTGGACTGGGGGGAGATAAGCACTGCACTGCTAGAGGAGTACAGGACCACATCAGCCTGAGAGAGGAGTACAGGGGACCAGAACCCAGAGAGGAGGACAAGGGATACACATTATATTCTATATTTCCATAGAGGAGTACAAGGGACACACATTACCGGCTATCAGCACTCATCTTCAATATTCAATCCTAGCCATAAAGGAGTACAGCTGCTGATCAGCACCCATAGAGGAGTACAAGGGACACAGTATACTCAGCACTCATCTCCAATATTCCATCCTATAGAGGAGTACAAGGGACACTCATCCCCAAAATGCTATCCTAGAAAGGAATACAGGAGCTCAGCACCCATTGAGGACACACTATACTCATCTCCAATATTCCATCCTATAGAGGAGTAGAGGAGCTCAGCACCCACAGAGGAGTACAAGGGACACTCATCCCCAAAATGCTATCCTAAAAAGGAATACAGGAGCTCAGCACCCATTGAGGACACACTATACTCATCTCCAATATTCCATCCTATAGAGGAGTAGAGGAGCTCAGCACCCACAGAGGAGTACAAGGGACACTCATCCCCAAAATGCTATCCTAAAAAGGAATACAGGAGCTCAGCACCCATTGAGGACACACTATACTCATCTCCAATATTCTATATATCCTGCAGAGGAGATCAGCACCCATAAAGGAGTACAAGGGACACACAGTGTTCTCAGCACTCATCAATCTTTCCTATAGAGGAGTAGAGGAACTCATCACCTATAGAGGAGTACAAGGGACACAGTATAGTCATCTTCACTATCCTATAGAGGAGTACAAGGGATAGCCAGTATACTCATCTCCAGTATTATAGAAGATCAGTAAAGGTCCCCTGCACCCTGCCTGGAGCCCCGCAGGGGAGGGGGGTCAGGTCATAGGCTGAGCCCCGGAGCTCAGGGATCATCTCATTGACAGAGGAGTAATCGGAGAGCTATGAGCGGGTAACTTTACCCCGGGACATCACACGCCGCTCCCGCCCCCCCCAGAGGCCCCGCTCTCCCCAGCACACAGCTCCGCGGCTCGGCTCCGCAGCCATGAGGACCTTATGGGGTTGCTGCGCGTTTCTGCTGCGGCTGTCGCTGACTCTGGCCGCCTCCAACAAGCTGCTGAAGTACCGGATCGCCGAGGAAGGGCAGCCCGACATCAGGATCGGTAACGTGGCTTCGGACATCAGCATCGTGGCCGGTTCGGGCGAGGTGACCTTCAGCCTGGAGTCCGGCTCCGACTTCTTCAAGATCGACAACATGACCGGAGAGCTGAGCACCAACGAGCGCCGCATAGACCGGGAGAAGCTGCCGCAGTGTCAGATGATCTTCGATGAGAACGAATGCTTCATTGACTTCGAGGTGTCGGTGATCGGTCCTTCGCAGAGCTGGGTGGAGCTGTTCGAAGGCAGGGTGGTCATCCTGGACATTAACGACAACACCCCGACCTTCCCGTCCCCGGTGCTCACCCTGACCGTGGAGGAGAACCGGCCGGTGGGGACCCTCTACCTGCTGCCCACCGCCACTGACCGAGACTTTGGCCGTAACGGCATCGAACGCTACGAGCTGATCCCGGACGCCGGGGAGAGCCTGTTCGTGTCCGGGCGCCGGGGCGGCGGGGAGAGCGCCCTCTACCCGGGCAAGAGGCGGATGGAGACCGACGGCAGGAGCAGCGTGTTCGAGCTGCAGGTAGCCGACACCTCCGACGGGGAGAAGCAGCCGCAGCTTATCGTTAAGGGGGCTCTAGACCGGGAACAGCGGGACTCGTATGAGCTGACCCTCCGGGTCCGGGACGGCGGGGAACAACCCCGCTCCTCGCAGTCCATCCTCCGGGTCCTCATCACCGATGTCAATGATAACAGCCCCCGCTTTGAGAAGAGCGTGTACGAGGCCGACCTGGCAGAGAACAGCGCCCCGGGGACCCCCATCCTGCAGCTCAAAGCCACCGATTACGATGTCGGGGTGAACGGACAGATTGAGTATGTCTTCGGCGCGGCCACCGAGTCGGTGAGGCGGCTGCTCCGATTGGACGAGAACTCGGGCTGGCTGAGCGTCATGCATAGGATAGACCGCGAGGAGGTCAACCAGCTCCGCTTCACTGTCATGGCTCGGGACCGCGGCCAGCCCCCGAAGACCGACAAGGCCACCGTTATCCTCAATATCAAGGATGAGAACGATAATGTGCCGCTGATTGACATCAGGAAGATCGGCCGGATCCCGGTGAAGGACGGCATGGCCAGTGTGGCCGAGGATGTCTTGGTGGACACCCCTATCGCCCTGGTGCAGGTGTCTGATAGGGACCAGGGTGAGAATGGAGTTGTCACCTGCACTGTGGTCGGGGATGTCCCCTTCCAACTCAAACCGGCCAGTGACAGTGAGGGGGAGCAGAACAAGAAGAAGTATTTCCTGCACACCTCAGCTCCCCTGGACTATGAGAACGTCAAGGAGTATAATGTCATCATAGTGGCTGTGGACTCTGGTAGCCCCAGCTTGTCCAGCAACAACTCCTTACTGGTAAAGGTGGTGGACACCAATGACAACCCCCCAGTCTTCAGCCAGCCAGTGGTCGAGGTGGCCTTCCCAGAGAACAATGTCCCCGGCGAAAGGGTGGCCACGGTCATAGCCACTGACGCCGACAGTGGCAAAAACGCTGAAATCGCCTACTCCCTGGAGCAGTCAGTGGCTGGGGTCTTCTCCATCCACCCTGACTCCGGGGACATCACCGCCAACATAGTCCTGGACCGGGAGGACAACGACCGATACGAGTTCAAAGTAGTGGCCAAGGATAAGGGTTTGCCCACCACCATGCAAGGCACCGCCACCGTGGTGGTCCAAGTGGCCGACACCAACGACAATGACCCCAAGTTCATGCAGGAGGTCTTTAACTTCTATGTCAAGGAGAACCTTCAACCCAACAGCCCTGTGGGGATGGTGACAGTGATGGACGCAGACAAAGGTCGCAATGCAGAGATGAGTTTGTTCATAGAGGAGGACAATGGCATCTTCAAAATAGAGAACAACACTGGCACCATCTCCTCTACTGTCTCCTTTGACATGGAGCAACAAACTTCTTACACTTTCAAAGTCAAAGCTGTGGATGGTGGGGACCCCCCAAGGTCTGCTACAGCCACAGTCTCCCTCTTTGTCATGGATGAGAATGACAATGCCCCCATCATCACAAGCCCCATCAACAGCTCCTATACTGTGGTCCCCCCTTCCAGTGGTGTCAGGACAGTGGTGGCCACAGTTGTGGCCATGGACACTGACTCTGGAGTCAATAAAGAACTCAACTTTAGCATAGTTGGAGGAAACCCCTTTAAGCTCTTTGAAATTAACCCAGCCAGTGGGGTGGTTTCTCTCATTGGGAAGCTGGCCTCCAAGCACTATGGCCTTCACCGCTTGGTCATCCAAGTCAATGACAGTGGTCAACCTCCACAGTCCACCACAGCCCTTGTCCATGTGTTCATCAATGAGACTGTCTTCAATGCTTCAGTGGTGGATTCCCAAATTGCTAGAAGTTTGCATACCCCCTTAACCCAGGACATAGCAGGGGACCCCAGCTATGAAATGAGCAAGCAGAGACTGAGCATAGTGATCGGTGTGGTGGCTGGCATCATGACTGTCATCCTGATCATCCTGGTGGTGGTCATGGCACGCTACTGTAGGGCCAAGAGTAACAACGGCTATGAAGCTGGCAAAAAAGATCATGAGGACTTCTTCACACCTCAGCAGCATGACAAATCCAAAAAACCCAAAAAGGATAAGAAAAATAAAAAGTCCAAACAGCCCTTGTATAGCAGCATAGTGACGGTGGAGGCATCAAAGCCAAATGGGCAGAGATATGACAGTGTGAATGAAAAGCTGTCTGACAGCCCCAGCATGGGAAGATACAGAACTGTGAATGGAGGTCCCGGAAGCCCTGACCTAGCAAGGCATTACAAATCTAGTTCCCCGCTACCTACTGTGCAGCTTCATCCCCAGTCACCTACTGCTGGGAAAAAGCACCAGGCTGTGCAAGATTTACCACCAGCCAACACTTTTGTAGGAGCTGGAGACAACATCTCAATTGGATCAGATCACTGTTCTGAGTACAGTTGTCAGACCAATAACAAGTACAGCAAACAGGTAAGCTAAAAGAAAATGTGCAATAATGTCAAATGCAATCAACCAAGTGCTTTTGCTAGTTGTGATATGCTGTGAAAAAATAAATAAAAAAATGTTCTTCAAAAAGTTTCTGCACTTTTAAATATATATTTTATTTAAAAAAGTGCAGAAACTTTTCGAAGAATCCTCATTTATCTAACGACCATATGATGTCATGTCAGCTATAAACACCTAGACACGTTTCCATTAGAACAGAAAGATTCTTTTGCACCCAACAGCCAATCAGTTTAAGGGGATTATTATTTAATTTCCTCTTGCTTGCTTGAAGTAAGTACAGGTTTTCTTGGCTTGGCTACCTAAAGCAAGCCATGATGAGTAAAAAAACCAAACACTCTGTCAATCAAACACAAAAATGGCGCATACGAATGTGCCATCATTTGTTTAATTTCTCTAAACAAAATCCAGCATGTTGGATCAGGAACTTTCCATTGCAACACAAAAATGGTGTGCCGCAGCTGGCCAAGAATTTTCATTTGGCTTTTGACTCATCTATGGCCTGCTTTAGGTTCCATTCACACTTGTGCGATTTGTCATGCGACTTTAGACATAAAAGTCGCATTACAAGTCACACCCCATTCTTTTCAAAGGCACCTGTTCAGATCGGTGCGACTTAAAGTCACAGCAACTTTGAAAAGGTGCCTGAACTACTTTGGTGCAACGTTTGATACAACTTTGAGCCCTCATTCAAACGGGTGTGATTTGTCATGCGATTTGACAGTGCCAATTCGCAGGACAAGGCTCACCCCATTGCTGGCAATGGAACCATTCAAATTGAGTCCCAGCGACTTTGAAAAAGGTTCTCGCATTCCTTTTTTCTGATTTCATCGCGACATGCATAGACTTCTGATCAATGAAATCGGAGGTGCAAATCGCACTGATCTGCAGCTTTTAAATCGCACTATTTCAAAGCAGTAGGTGTGAAGCACGGCAAAATCGGAGGCGCAAATTGCACTGATCTGCAGCTTTTAAATCGCACTATTGCAAAGCAGTAGGTGTGAAGCACGGCAAAATCGGAGGTGCAAATCACACTGATCTGCGGCTTTGAAATTGTGCAATTTTAAAGCCGCACTAGTGTGAACCAGGGCGAAATTGGAGGTGCAAATCGCACTGATCTGCAGCTTTAAAATCACACAATTTTAGAGCCGCACTGTTGTGAAACAGGGCAAAATCTGAGGTGCAAATCGCACTGACCTGCGGCTTTGAAATCCTACTGAATCCTGCGATTTCAAACCTACTGGTGTGAACAGGGGCTGATCCACAGAATGTAAAGTCAGATCAAAATCGCACCAAAAGTTGCACCAAAGTCACGCTCCAAAGTCACACTGCGACTTTGGGGATGCTAATGTGAACAGAGCCTAGGCTCATAAAGCTCCATTCACAAAGCATTAACACAAAGAATAAACCATCTTTACTCAAACCACGTGACTGTCATTTTCAAATCTCCTTGAAATAACTGTCACTTTTTTTTGTAAAACGTGTTTAGCTTTGTGAATTGAGCCTCTGATCTGCAATGACTTAGTGGCAGGAGAATACTGATTCTTCTTATTGGGAACGTCTTCCTCTGCAATGCACTGATTTCAGGTCTCAACTCAGGGAGTTGTCATCAAGGGGTTAATCACATACTTTTTAAGCGTTTTAACATGTCGCCTGCAGATGTGCCCCAGATCAGCTCCTTGGAGGCTGACGCACAGAAAGGTGTACATTTTTGCATTCCTAATGAAAATCTGCTTTAGCTGGAAATATCCAACCTGGAGTATTACCCCCCACCCCATCCCTTAATCTGATTGAATGTTTGAGGCAAGAATAAGTTAGCAAGGCTGTCATCATGCTCTGTGTGCATATTCTTCCTATTTAGGTATGCAGTACTACTACACCCCTACTACACCCCTACTATACCCCCACATGCTGCTATTATACCATATAGGCAGCTGTGTATTCTAATAGCTTCATTATTAGCCCCACTTGATTATTAGCAGACTAATAGCCCCCCGTTGGATTTGGCTCCTATGAAATCACCAGGCAGGGTAATTACGTTGAGAATTAAGCGCAGCGATTGTGCGTTTTACAGTAACATGTAAAGGTGAAACTCATTTATCTGGTGTTAATGCAGCATTTGGTTAGCATGCTACTATCAGGCTGAACTCTGTCATTTCATGAGCGTTGGGAGAGCCTGGCAGCCAATAGAATGTAACACAGTGGTGACTTGCAAAGACTGGCAATAGCTCTGCAGGCTGATGCCACTAATGGAAAGGTTTGTGCTGGATATCTGATGCTGACATGACATCATATCATGCAGAGTTTTCATTAGACACAGGTTATGGAAAGCGGTTTAATCACAGACCTCAGATCCGTATGCTTTAATGATAGAACTATGAGAGCATATTAACCCTTTGGTGGAAAAGAACGATCATGACAGTTTTATTTGTTTTTTTAAAGTGCACGTACCCCCAAATTTCCCATTGTGTTATTTAATAACATTCCTTTAAGCAGCAAGTTGTAAGGTCATTTAATTGAAAGCAGAGATCTGCTATTTCCCATAGGAACCAGATGTATGTCAGAGAAGTCGCAAATTATGAAAGCTGACTTTTCATTGGTCGCTGTGGGTAGGCACATTGTTCTTTGTTGTATTAAACCCCAAAACGTAAATGTGATATATTATAGTTTACCTGCCCTTCAATGTGCTGGCTGCTTTAGTTTTCTTTTTGTCTTCTTTTTTTTTTCTCCCAGACACACTAGGGTGTCTCCTTCGGACAGCAGCATTGTTGATCTGGGGAGGGGGTAGTGTTGGGTGCCCTGGTAAATTTAGATTGGCTCTGCCAACAAAGTAAATCTGAACTCCAGCTGACGCTTTTTAAGAAGTAGCAGCAACAGATTTTAATACTTTTCAAATAAAGATTTTACATAAATGAATAAAAGCTGACCATTGTTGGCACCCCTATTAGTGTTAAATGGTTTGTCTCAACCCTCTAACTGCCACTTTTGTGGAAGTGAGAAATAAAAGACTTATTATTGGCAGGATCACCAGGTGAAAATAAGGCCTCATGCACACTGGATTTTTTTTTTAATGTGGCTGTTAGGGGCATCTGGCGTTTTTTTTTTTTTCTGCCTCTAAACACCCCTGCATGCTAACCTACGGGGTTAATCTACTAAAACTGGAGAGAGCAAAATCTGGTGCAGTGATAGCCAATCAGCTTCTAACTTCAGCTTGTTCAATTAGGCTTTGCCAAAAATCGAAGAAGCTGATTGATTTCTATGCAGAGCTGCACCAGATTTTGCACACTTCATTTTTAGTTAATCAACTATCATGTGTCCATGCAGACACACCGCTGCGACTTGTCATGCGATTTGACAGGTCTAATCTCATTACAAGTTGCACCCTATTGTTGGCAATGGAACTGATCAAATCGTTCCAATGTGACTTTGCCGTGCTGCACCAATTTGAAAGAGTATTTCCTGCACCACTTTTGGCGATTTCAGGTGCAACTTGCATTGACATCTGTGCATGAAGTCGCACAGATGTCAGCCAAGTCGCACCTGAAAAAAATCAGCTATGAGTAAGCATCACGTTATGATGTGAAACGCGTCAGCCATTAGCCCCTGCATGTCCACTGTCTGTTTTGGTTTGCTTTTGGCATTTATGGATTAATTTTTGGATTTGACCTTTTTGAAAATATTTTGCCATAAACCGTTTTACTGAGTGCGGCAGTCCAGGACCTCTTCCTTTTCCTAAGTCGCACCTGAAGTCGCACTGGCATGCGGCTTTGAAATTGTGCGTTTTTAAGTGAAGTCGCACGATTTCAAAGTTGCATTCACTGTGAACCTAGACTTAGAAGAGTTTAGAGGCAGAAAAAAGTAGGGCAAACGGAAAAGGCGCCACTCAGATAGGGTGAGTCGGTACCCCTGTACCGGAAGCGCACTGGTCTCTGGATTTGATCTGAAAACCCCCTTCCTTTTTTTCTATAGAAAAAAGCCCCCACAGCCAGTGCGCCCTGGGGCAGAAGCGGTTCGTTTCGACACATGTAAACGCTCGGCACGTTTAGCGCTTGAGCATTAATTCATTTAAACGGCCAGATTTAATGATTATTCTGGCCAATTCAATGAATTACCGTCCAAGAGCTTGACGTGCCTAAACATGTTACATGCGTTTACAAGCGGCCGCCATTTTTTCTCTGCCAGGATAAAGGGAGTCTAGGACAGGGATATGCAATTAGCGAACCTCCAGCTGTTGCAGAACTACAAGTCCCATGAGGTATAGCAAGACTCTGACAGCCACAAGCATGACACCCAGAGGCAGAGGCATGATGGGACTTGTAGTTTTGCAACAGCTGGAGGTCCGCTAATTGCATATCCCTGATCTAGGAGAATTAGCAACAAGTGTGTGTGAGAGCTAAATGAAGAAAAGCCCAAAAAAAGAAAACAAATGCAGCCACCCTAGCTAAGAACCCATATTGCTACATTGCAATATAATACATATGTTTTTGGGTTTAATACCGCTTTAATTGAATAACTTTATTAAATAAGACAAAGAACAATCGACAAAGTGCAGTAACCCATAGGAACCAATCAGAATTCATTCTTCTCTCCTACAAGTCATTGCTGGTGGCTGCTATTGGTTACTGTATTTTGCACATACTCTCTCTTGCTCTGTTGGAGTCTCTTCTAGTATGTGTAGCAATGCATGGGCTTTATGTCTGCTGATGTCATGTTTTTCTTGGCAGAATCCTATTTTCTCTCCTTGTCCTGAAAGTCTGCTCTTTCACCCCTGAGTCGCTGCTGCGAGGCTAGACATTTGTTTTTTCTATCAGCCAACAGACAGACAAAGGCACTTTTGGTATGCTGCATTTGTCTGCTGTAGCAATGAGGCAAAACAGTAACCAGAATTGTGTCGCTGACATTTCCTTCCACGGCCATCATGGTGTGTGATGGTAAGTCGGCGACTATGGTAGAGAAATGTCGCATAGCCGGCCTTATTTATTAAAGCAATCCAAAGAGAGCCATGAGGTCCCGTAACCCCCCTGACCTATCAGATCTCGGTGTTCCGTAGACTTGTGGATCATTATTCCACGGCTCTTCTATGCCTTTGCCTTAATAAATAAGGACTTTGGTTTTCAGTTGTATTATTATTATTATTATTATTATTATTATTATTATTATTATTACACAGAATTAAACAGAATTAGATTTGCTTTTGTTATGCCTACCTAAGACTAAATGTTATGCAATATTTTTACTAATAATGTAACAACAAAACAAAACAAAACAATAATCATCTTAAAAATAACATTTGTTTTGTATCAGCATTGCACAGAATTCTGACAATAATTTTTTTTAGCATTCTATTCTATGTATTTCCTTGACATTGGCTGCACATAGAGCATTGATTTAATGTGTTTGTATAGAGACTCCTCTCAAGTCTAGCAGTTTGTCACATGAAACTTTGTAGCTTTTGAGCACCATTGTTTATTTTAGGAAGTAGCTAGTTGTATATCATTCTAATTACCTCTAATTGATGTGTGCGTGTGTGGCTTCCCTACTAGCAGGGGTTATTTTTTCATCCTTATTAAAAGAAAAAAAAAAAAAGAAAAATAAGAAAGAGAAGATTGTGTTACTAATTTGTTACATTTTTTTATTTTTTTTAGTTGTTACATCATTTATGCAATTAGGCTTGGTTCACACTTGTGCGATGCGGGAACCCTGCAAATCCACTGCGGGTTCCTGTATCACACCCGCCTCGCACTGCCATATGCGAGAAGAGTGGCAATCATAGGCGTGCGCAAGGGGTGTGCCAGGTGTGCCTGGGCACACCCTAATTCTGGGATTGGCAACCAGTGTCAATGGTGGGCAGGTGACGGGTAAACCGCAATCCTTCCTTGCCGACCCTCAGAACCTGGACAGGAGGGGTGGCAGGGGGTGGAATTTAGTGGAACCGATCTGTATTTTCCTCCTGCAGCAGCTGAAAGTAGGCTTCTCCTCCTCCTCCCTTTTGTCAACATTCAGCTGCTACAGGAGGAAAATATAGGGGATTGGTACTAATATATGCCCCCCCCCTCCTTTTCCTGTTACTCTTCCTTCTGTTGCCCGGGTCCCCCATGTGCTCCCTTGCTTCCCCTTCATCCCATTGTTTCAGGATGGAAAGCGGTGAAGAGGCCGGTAAATATTTTAAATGCATATGTGTTGGAGCTTTGGGGTGCACACCCTAATGCAATAGGCTGCGCACACCTATGGTGGCAATACATTGTTAATGACACCCCCATTTCAGCTCGCATATCGCACTGCGAACTGACAGGTCGGACATGAATCGGATCGCATTGGTGTGAATACCCATGCGATCCGATTCTGGTGCGGACCAAAAAAAAAAAAGGGTCCTGTTTGAGTTTAGTCCGAATGTGACGCGATTTCAGCCATACTAACTGTATGGCTGAAATCGCATTGCACGGACATCGCATGTGATTTGCACTGCAGTGCGGTGCGAATCACATGCGATCTCGCACAGCGCACCAGTGTGAACCCAGCCTCACACTTGTGCGCAGGGTTGTCAACTTTCAGTAAATTTACAAACAATTTGTAAAATCCATAATTGTTGTATCTGTCCATGAATGTCAGTTCCGGACATGCAGCCTACATGTCTGTAATAGACATTTAAGGACAGATGCAAAAAGTATAGATTTTACAAACTGTTTGTAAATTTACTGAAAGTTGGCAACCCTGCTTGTGCGATGCAGGAACCCTGCTTGTGCGATGCAGGAACCCTGCAAATCCACTGCGGGTTCCTGTATCACACCCGACTCGCACTGCCGTATGCGAGAAGAGTGGCAATACATTGTTACTGACACCCCCATTTCAGCTCGCATATCACACTGCGAACTGACAAGTCGGACATGAATCGGATCGCATAGGTGTGAATACCCAAGCGATCCGATTCTGGTGCGGACCAAAAAAAAAAGGGTCCTGTTTGAGTTTAATCCGAATGTGACGCGATTTCAGCCATACTATCTGTATGGCTGAAATCGCATTGCATGGACATCGCATGTGATTTGCACTGCAGTTCGGTGAGAATTGCATGCAATCTCGCACCACGCAGAATTGTGAGCCGGTGTCCTGTCGAGAAGTGCCCCCTATCGAGAAATGCCCGGGTGGAACTGCGCATTTGCAGTACAGAGCAGCTGAGTTTACGATCAATAAAAGGGGAGGTAAGGGGCGCTTACTCCAAGATAAATTGCTGTATAATAAATAATAAAACAAATACCCAAAATAACTAATAAATTCTATTCTGAGTTGACGATCAGCTGTTGTCTCGCGTTGCCGAGGCACATTCATGTAGGTGAGGGGGGGATATTTACATGAAGGGGGCGGATTTTTAAATGATGGGCAGTGGTGGCGGCGGAATTTTTATCGATGGCCAAACAAAGCTGCAGAAGAAATCTTTATCTGCTATTCTTTCTGGATGCTTGCGGTGCGTGTTTTGTCAATTGAAGGGCGGCTTTTTCTATATTAGATAAAGATTTATTTTGCAGCTTTGTTTGCCCATCAATAAAAATTCCGCCCCCACCACTGCCCATCATTTAAAAATCCGCCCCCTTCATGTAACTATCCGCCCCTCACCTACATGAACGTGCCTCGGGCCACGCGAGACAACAGCTGATCGTCAACTCAGCTGTTCTGCGGCTCCGTGCGGCGCATGCGCAGTTCCACCCGGGCACTATTCGATAGCCGGGCACTTCTCGACAGAACGTGCTCAAAAACGCGCAAAAGAGCATGAAAAAGTTCAAAGAAACTTGAAAACACACAAAAAAAAATTAGGAAAAATTAGCTGAGGGGAGGGTTTGTGAAAAAAACAACAAAAAAACAAACGCTTATGCTCAAAAAAAAGGCTCAAAGGAGCTCAATAAAAACGTGCAAAAGCGCCCAAAAAAGTACAAGCTTCTTCAAGCTGAAATAAAAGCTCAAATGCCTGTAAATGCAGCTTTTTTTTTTTAACTGCAGTGTGCATGAGCCCTTAATAGCATAGGGCCTTATTATAGTTTCTGAAACAGGAACCGTAGCATAGTGATCAATCAAATGAGAACCTTTTTACAACTGTTATTATTTCAGTGAAGGGTTGAATCTGATTGGTGGCAATGGAACAACACAGACAGTCCTTATTACATAGGAGAGCATTTAGTGCGGTGGAAACATTAAGGCCCTGTTCACACCTGAGCGATTTTCTGCTTGAAGCTTGTAGCTCTGAAACGCTGAACAAGCCAAATCCCATTCATTTCAATGGCCCCTGTTCACATCTGAGCATTCTGTCACTTTAAGCACAACGCCTGTCGCTCAAAAAAGTACACAAGCTTCTTTTTGGCAGATTACAAGCGTTTTTGGCCCCATAGACTTCAATAGAAACGCCTGACTTGAGCGTTTTACGAGTATTTTCTTCTCAAATAGTAGCTCTCCACTATTAATTTCCTCTCCCACTAGTGCTTTCTATTGGCTAAAAAAAAAAAAAAACACCTGAAGTTGTAAAATGTTTGTAATACACTTCTAAAAGGCTTTAAAAATGCTTGTAAAAAGCTGCAAAAAAGCTTAAAAACTCCCAAAAAAAGTCAGTAAATCGATACGCTCAGCTGTGAAGGAGCCTAAGGCCCCGTTCACACCTGAGCGATTTTCTGCTTGTAGCTCTAAAACGCTGAACAAACCAAATCCCATTCATTTCAATGGCCCCTGTTCACATCTGAGCGTTCTGTCACTTTAAGCACAACGCCTGTCACTCAAAAAAGTACACAAGCTTCTTTTTGGCAGATTACAAGCGTTTTTGGCCCCATAGACTTCAATAGAAACGCCTGACTTGAGCGTTTTACAAGCATTTTCGGTTCGAATAGCAGCTCTCCACCCCTAATTTCTCTCCCTCTCCTCCCCCTAGTGCTTTCTATTTGCTAAACAAAAATGCCTGAAGCTAAAACACTTCTAAAACGCTTCAAAAATGCTTGTAAAAAGCTGCAAAAATGCTTTAAAAAAAAAACACTAGTAAATCGCTACACTCAGGTGTGAATGGAGCCTTACTTTCACAAGAAGCCTAGAAGGATTGAGCCTAGGTTCTTTCTGATGCGGTGCGGGGAACCACGTGTGATTCGGACAGGAATCGCACCGCATTCCTGTTAAAATCACATGCGATTCTCTGCAGTGCGATTTGAACCCGCTCATTGTGCACCGCACCTGTACGAAAAAAGGTGCATGCGCCTTTTTATGCCGCACTGGAATCGGATTGCATGGGTGTTCCTGCAAACCAGTTCAGCCAATCGCACTGTGTTTTGGAGGTGTCATTACCTTAACACTGACACCGGCAGCAGTTCGCATTAATGGAGTGCGATTGCGATGCGGTGCAGGAAACGCACAGGAATAGCTGCGAATCCGGCACCACATCAGCGTGAACCTAGGCTCAGTCATCTTTTGTGAAAGCGTCTGATGAAAGGATTTGTCACGGACAGTCTGTGTGTTACATGTAACAGCCAATAGAACATTATGGGAATTTAATGGGATGGTTAGACTAGCTTCTATGAAGTGTCGTATTCAAAGTCTTGATTTTTTTTTTTTTTTTTTTACCTGGTTCAAGTCTGTGCGGTGCGTTTTGGTACATTTTAGGGTCTCTGCCATTAAACTCTATAGAACGTGCGTTTTGATGAAAGCGCATCATAGATACAGCATGCAGGACTCTTTTTAGCGCACTGAATGTAAAATTGAGACGTGAATGGGGCCTTAGAAGGAAACATGGCTTTGGCAATGCAAACTGGGCTACAAATACATGGGGGGGGGGGGGGGTTGATTTACTAAAACTGGAGAGTGCAAAATCTGGTGCAGTTGTGCATGGTAGCCAATCAGCTTCTAACTTCAGCTTGTTCAATTACCACTTATCCTCCGGCAGGTTTACCCCCCCTTCATGACCAGGCCAGTTTTTGCGAAACAGCACTGCGTTACTTTAACTGACAATTGCGTGGTTGCGCGCACCCCAATTAAAATGTATGTCCTTTTTTTCCTACAAATTATTATTATACAGGATTTAAATAGCGGCACCAGTTTGTGCAGCGCTTTACAATATTAGGGCAGACAGTACAATTACAATACAATTTAATTTAGGAGGAATCAAAGCTTTCTTTTGGGGGTATTTGATCACCTCTGCAGTTTCTATTTTTTGCGCTATAAATAAAAAAAGGTAGACAATTTAGAAAAAAAATATATATATATTTTACTTTCTGCTATAAAACATATCCAAAAAAAATAAATCGAAATTCTATATAAATGTAGGCCAATATGTATTCTGCTACATGTCTTTGGTAAAAAAAATCCCAATAAGCGTATATTGATTGGTGTGCGCAAAAGTTATAGCACCTACAAACTATGGGATATATACTGGAAATATTATTTGTTTATTTTTTTACTAGTAATGGTGGCAATCAGCGACCTTTTAGCAGGACTGCGATATTGCGGCGGACATTCTGACACTTTTTTTTGGGGACCAGTGACACTAATACAGTGACTGTACTGACACTGTCTGGGAAGGGGTTAAACATCTAGGGCAATCAAAGGGTTAAAGTGGTTGTAAAGGCTCGTGTTTTTTCACCTTAACGCATCCTATGCATTAAGGGGAAAAAACACCTGGCAGTCACCGGCCCCCCAGCCCCCCCCCCCCAATTTTACTTACCCGAGCCCCTTCATCTGCTCGGCGGGGACGCGCCGTCCTTCTCTCCACGGGGTCCCAGCTTTTGATTGGATAGATTGATAGCAGCGCAGCCATTGGCTCCCGCTGCTGTCAATCAAATCCAATGATGCGGGCGCTGGGGGGGCGGGGCCGAGTCCGGCATTCGTGTCTATGGATGCGAATGCTGGGCTCGGGAGCTTGCTCACAAGGTAACCCCCTCGGTAGAGCGCTTCTCCTAGGGGATTATCTAATGCGGGGAGGAGCCGCGAGACCCCAGAAGAGGAGGATCGGGGCCACTCTGTGCAAAACGAGCTGCACAGTGGTGGTAAGTATGACATGTTTGTTATTTAAAAAAAAAAAATGATCCTTTACAATCACTTGAACTGTGTGCCCAGACAGTGTTTTGGTGCACTGTGTGTGGTGATTTTACTAAGGCAAGTAAAGTAATGGATTTTATTCAAGTCGTACCCCGTTTGTGGCAATAGAATCCTTCAAATTGCTGTGACTTAAATCTTTGTGCGACTTCAGTGCGATTTGCAAATGAAGATGCAGAGATATCAGCAAGCTGCACTTGAAATCAAACTGTTTGAAGTTGCGCGACTTCAAAAACGCACTGGCGTGAACCAGGGTTTAAACCTGGAAGCTGATTGGTTTCTATGCAGAGCTGCACCAGATTTTGCACTCTCCAGTTTTAGTAAATCACCCCCTTAGAGCCTAGATCCTTTTGTTGTCGTAGAACTACATGTCCCAGCGTGTCTGCCAACTAGCTGGGCATGCTGTGACTTTGTCTATAGATATAGAGTATGTGTGGGCATGCAAACACAGATTATTATCAGCCAGATCGGTAGATCGATCTAAAGGAAAAACGCCATTGATTTCTGCAGGATGGAGTGCGTCTATTGTTGCTACTTTGTGTCCAGCTATGTTCTGGCTGTGTCAGCACTTCTCATGCACTTCTCATGCACTTCTCATACATATTGGATACAGAAGCATGCAAGCTAAATGAATAGGCACATGTAGGCATGCGTGGGGGAGGGCACTGACCTGTGTGGTAATGGTGGAAGCTGATACCTAGTGCCATTAGTTTAATTAGACTAAGTAAGTGATACATCTTATTGACCACAATATCAGAGGTCAGGGAAATCGTTTCCATTTACAAAATGGTGTATCACAGGCCGTTTGACAAACATATGTAAAAGAATATGCCGTCTGCAACCAGATAGTAAGATTTCTTGTCAGCAGATGCTGTAACCCACAAATGAGAACGTATAAATATACCTAAACAGGAAAAGAAATCTACGTGGAGATAGGCTACTGTGTGCAGTACAAGCGATTACTGATTAGGACATTCATGACGTACATTGTCATCTATCGTCCCAGCAATAACACCGTGTTCTGCATGTTGCTGATCAGCTGTACTGCGGTGTTGGGTCGCGCAGTTCTTGTGAATGTCAGAAAAATCAGTATAGCACATAAAACAATACAGAGGTCTAAATTAGTACACAGCTCTAGTCTTGACGTCTGTGCAGTCCCCGTACTGGCATGGCTGGATTCTGTGCAGCTGGCTTAGGAAAAATGAATGCAAATGAATGAGCTGTTCTCACCTGAATGTCTTTTGTCAGGTGAGGCTCAGAAAAGTACATGAGTTTCTTAGGGGCAGAATCACACATTTTTGGCCATTGCTGCATTTTTGTGTGAGCATCTTTGCACACATATATGAGCATTTTAGAAGAGTATTTTAAGTGTTTTCATGTGTATTAATATTCCAGGCATTTTGTTTTCGCCAATGGAAAGCACTAGGACAGAGCAGTATGGTTGCTCTCAAAGGCCCGGTTGTATCTGGGGTGCACTATGTACTAGGCTTGTGCAATTCGTTTCGTAACGAATTGAAATTCGTCCGAATTTAGCAACTTTCGGACATTCGGAAGCATTCGAATTTCCGAACAAAGCAATTACGAATAAGACCGAATCCGAAATAAATTATACCGCAAATAGCGAATGCCCGAATGTCTTCGGCATAATTCGTTATGAAAAAGTTACGAATGTACGAATCCATACGAAGCACAATAACACTCACTCTGCTCTGCTCTCTGCTTCTCCCACACCGTGCTGAACTCCCTCTCAAAATGGTGTACAGGGGCGGAGGCTATAGCCGCATGTAAAAAACGAAAGTAAAATACGAGATTTCGAATCCATTTGAAGCACAATAACACTCTGCTCTGCTCTCTGCTTCTCCCTCACCGTGCTGAACCCTCTCAAAATGGTGTACAGGGGCGGAGGCTATAGCCGCATGTAAAAAACGAAAGTAAAATACGAGATTTCGAATCGTTACAAATAACCGCTATGTATTTAGAAAAGTACAAATCCATTCGAAGCACATTAGGCATAATAGGCAGCGTCGTCGCGAGAGAGACACAGAAAATTACGAATCAACGAACCCAAAAAAAGTTACGAAAGTAGGAGTTGTGTCCAGAATCAACGAAAAACAATGTAATCTACCGAAAGTACGAATTATAAATCAACTAAAAATTCAACGAAAAATGTCGCTTGCGAAAATACGAATTAGTCCGAACACGAAAAATCCTGTCTAGCAAAATTACGAATGATTACGAATCAACAGGACCGAAAAGAAACGAACCGAAACTAACCGAATTTTTCCGTTGTGCACAAGCCTACTATGTACAGAGTGCAGGGTTCAGGAGTGCAGTACTAACAGAGTGCAGAGTTCAGAAATGTATTATGTACAGAGTTCGGTAGTGCATTACGCACATAGTGCAGAGTACAGGATTACGCTACATACAGAGTGTACAGTCCAGTAGTGCAATATGCACATAGTGCAGAGGACAGGATTACGCTACATACAGAGTGTAGAGTTCAGGAGTGCATTACACACATAGTGCACAGTACAGGATTATGCTACATACATAGTGTAAAGCAGGGCTTGACAAATTTGCTTGGAATCTAGGAGCCAGCTAAAAAAGTTAAGAGCCAGGAACGCGCCCCGTCCCGTGAGCATACGTGAGTAGCGCCCGCATATGAAAGCGGTGTTCAAACCACACGTGAGGTATCACCGCGATCGGTAGATCGAGAGCAATAATTCTAGAACTAGACTTCCTCTGTAACTCAAAACATGCAACCTGTAGAATTTTTTAAACGTCGCCTATGGAGATTTTAAAGGGTAAAAGTTTGTCGCCATTCCACGAGCGGACGCAATTTTGAAGCGTGACATGTTGGGTATCAATTTACTCAGCATAACATTATCTTTCACAATATTAAAAAAAATTGGGCTAACTTTACTGTTGTATTATTTATTTTTATTAAAAAAAAGTGTATTTTTTCCCAAAAAAGTGCGCTTGTAAGACCGCTGCGCAAATACGGTGTGACATAAAGTATTGCAACGACCGCCATTTTATTCTCTAGGGTGTTAGAATAAAAAATATATATCATGTTTCGGGGTTCTAATTAGAGGGAAGGAGATGGCAGTGAAAACAGACAGGGAAACTCCATTAGCATTGCTGGTTGTCATACCAACTGCCACCACAAGATGGCGCTAGATCACAGAAGGAAGCATAGGCCTGCAGAAGGCCGCAAAGCCGCAGCCTCAATTACCGGCCGGCGCGGCCCGACGCGATCCCGCGGCGCGGAGGGGGGGGGGGGGGCACGGAGAGACAGGATTCCCCAGCTGTGCTGCCCCAGGCGCCAGGTCACTAATTCTAGTCGCAATGGCGACCTGGCGCCCGGGGTTTGTCGAGCCCTGGTGTAAAGTTCAGGAGTGCATTACACACAGAGTGCAGAGGACATGATTATGCTACTAACAGAGTGCAGAGTTCAAGAGTGCATTATGTACAGAGTGCAGAGTACAGGATTATGCTACATACAGGGTGCAGATTGCAGGAGTGCACTACTAAAAGAGTGCAGCGTTCAGGAGTGCATAATGCAGAGTACAGGGTCCAGGAGTAAATTATGTACAGAGTACAGGGTCCAGGAGTGCATTATGCACATAGTGCAGAGTTTAGGATTACGCTACATACAGAGTGTAGAGTTCAGGAGTGCATTACACACATAGTGCAGAGTACAGGATTATGCTACTAACAGAGTACAGAGTTCAAGAGTGCATTATGTACAGAGTACAGGATCCAGGAGTAAATTATTTACAGAGTACAGGGTCCAGGAGTGCATTACGCACATAGTGCAGAGTACAGGATTATGCTACTAACAGAGTGCAGAGTTCAGGAGTGCATTATGTACAGAGTGCAGGGTTCAGGAGTGCATTATGCACATCGTGCAGAGTACAGGATTATTCTACATACAGAGTGCAGAGTTCAGGAGTGTGCTACTAACATAGTGCAGAGTACAGGAGTAAATTATGTACAGAGTGCAGGCTTCAGGGGTGTGTTTTGCACAAAGTGCAGTTTCAGGGGTGCGCTATGCACAGAGTGCAGCGTTCAGGTGTGCGCTACGCACAGAAGGCAGGTTTTAGGGGTGTGCTACGCACAGAGTGTAGGGTCCAGGAGTGCATTACGCACATAGTGCAGAGTACAGGATTATGCTACTAACAGAGTGCAGAGTTCAGGAGCGCATTATGTACAGAGTGCAGGGTTCAGGAGTGCATTATTCACATAGTGCAGAGTACAGGATTATGCTACATACAGAGTGCAGAGTTCAGGAGTGCGCTACTAACAGAGTGCAGAGTACAGGAGTAAATTATGTACAGAGTGCAGGCTTCAGGGGTGTGTTTTGCACAAAGTGCAGTTTCAGGGGTGCGCTATGCACAGGGTGCAGCGTTCAGGGGTGCGCTACACACAGAGTGCAGGTTTAAGGGGTGTGCTACGTACAGAGTGCAGGGTTTAGGGGTGTGCTACATACACAGTTCAGGGTTCAGTAGTGCATTATGTACAGAGTGCAGGGTTTAGGGGTGCGCTGCATACAGAATACAGGGTTCAGGAGTGTGTTACCTTCAGAGTGTCGAGTTCAGGGTGTGTTGTGTACAGAGTGCAGCGTTTAGGGGTGCGCTATACACAGTGTGCCACCCCCCAAAGCTTCCTTGCATTTCTTTCTTCTACCTGGCATGACTATAGTACCTTCCTGTGTAGGCGGCTCTGCCTCGCCTTGCTAGGTGATTATTCTTTCTCTCAGATTCAGGAGATCTGTCCCTGCCGTGCCCCACTGTGAGTGCATGCAGGGACCTGTTAGTTCCAGGATCCACTGTGAGCAAAGCTGTCCGTTGTAAACACAGAGGCAAGAGCTGGAGAGTGAGAGTTGGAGGTGGCGGGATGCAGTTCTGCCATGTTCTGGCTGCAAAACTGGGTGTGAGGGCTACATGACAAGGCCTGGTGGTTCAGATTTGGCCTGTGGGCCTTGTGTTTAACATATGTGTACTAGGAGGAGGAGATCAAGCTTAAAAATGCCTGAAATATGCTTGAAAAAACACTTGAAAAACTCTCAATTTGAAAATTTTTCAGGCATTCCTATTGAAGTCTATGGGGCCAAAATGCCCATATCTGCTTCAGAAACAGCTCATGTAGCTTTTGAAGCAAGCTTGGGGCTACAAGCACCTGAGTGCTCATATGTGAACAGTCACCATTGAAATACTTTGGATTTTGGATGTTGAGCATTTTGGAGCTTCATGCTTCAATTTGAAATATGCTTAGGTGTCTATAGACTTTAATAGGAGTGCCTGCAAAAAATTAAATAAAAACATTTGTTTTTCACGCTCTCCCATTTAAAAGTATATGGGGCCAAAAAGGTGTAAATCTGCTCCTGTACTACAAGTTGCATGTAAAAACATAAACAAAAAGGGCTTTTGCCTATAGATTCCTATTAGATTGTAGCTTCAGTTCTCTAGCTGAATTAAAATTGGGGTTGCGTTGGATAACAACCCTTCTTTTCTTGATCCAGTTTGCGTTAACTCCTGCGTGTTTGAAGTCAATAGTAATACCATAACGTTAGCACACCAATATATCTGCGTGACTTGAAAGTGCTAATGTTTGTAGTTTCCATTCATCCTGGTCCAATAACACATCGCAACCTCTAACCTCTAATTGGACCAAAGGGAAAACACTCATGACATAGACACATGTAGGGGAGATATATAACTTTTAAAATTCAATTTGTTGACTTTTACATTGCTTTTTGTGTGCATGACCCTCGTTATTCAGTTACATGAACAGAGAGCACTAATGAAGAGAGTCCCATGGGGAGTGTGCACGCTTCATCAGGGTTAGTTGAGGTATAATGTGCGGCTGAGATGGAAAGGGTCATCAGGCCACGTGACACCAGGAAAGCCTTGAACGGGAGTACTTTTCAGAAGACAATGTAGTCGTATTAATGGATCCCTTCATGTTCTTAATGTTGTATGGAATTCCACAGCATATTTGTTAAAGTAGGACTTTGATCTCTTAGTAAAGTCGAATATTGTTTTACTGGGGAATGTAGTGGAGTTATTTCTCAAGCAATTTGCCAACAGTCAGGTCAACTATTTAGTGCAATTCCAATTGCCTTTTATTTATCGAAGGGTTTACAAGGTTTTTTTCTACCCTTCACCTTGCAGCACCTAACTTCTCCTGTTTTTCAGATGTCTGTGCTAGCTATCATTGTACTTGTAAGAAGTGATCAGGGCCTGCTTTATATTGGTGCAATATTCTTCCGTGAATTAAGCGTTCTTATGGTTTTATAGTCTCAAAATAAATTCTGCTCCTTTTTTGAACTAACTTGCTGTGTGGCACACCACCATCTCACACACATACACATACACTAATGCCGCGTACACGCGATTGGAAAATCCGACAAGAAAACCGTGGATTTTTTTCCGACGGAATGTTGGCTCAAACTTGTGTTGCATACACGCGGTCACACAAAATTCAGACCGTCAAGAACGCAGTGACGTACAACACTACAACGAGCCGGGAAAAATTACGTTTCGAGTATGCGTCAAATTGTTTCCGAGCATGCATGTTTTTTTGTGGGTCGGAATTGCATTCAGACAATCGCAATTTCCGACAAGAACTTTTCTTGTCGGAAAAATTGAGAACTAGCTCTCAAATTTATAGTATATACACACACACATACACAGGGCTTTTTTTCTCAGAGAATAGGTGCAGGAACTCAACCATGCTCCCCACTGTTCCTCTGATGGGGTCAGGAGAGCAGGCTGCAGCGAATGGTGGGTGTGGCTTAATTACACTAAGAGTGGGATAGCCTTAAAGGGGCATTAAATACCAGGAGTGTACTACATACAGAATGCAGAGTTCAGGAGTGGGCTTTGTATAGAGATCAGGGTTCAGGAGTGCACTACATACAGAGTGCATGGTTTAGGAGTGCACTACCTACAGGGTGCAGGGTTCAGGGGTGCGCAGTGTACAGAGAGCAGGGTTCAGGGGTGCACAGTGTACAGAGTGCAGGGTTAGGGGTGCACGGTGTACAGAGTGCAGGGTTAGGGGTGCACAGTAAACAGAGTGCAGGGTTAAGGGTGCACAGTGTACAGAGAGCAGGGTTCAGGGGTGCACAGTGTACAGAGTGCAGGGTTAGGGGTGCACAGAGTGCAGGGTTAAGGGTGCACAGTATACAAAGTGCAGCGTTCAGGGGTGTGCAGTGTACAGAGAGCAGGGTTCAGGGGTGTGCAGTGTACAGAGAGCAGGGTTCAGGAGTTTGCAGTGTACAGAGAGCAGGGTTCAGGGGTGTGCCGTGTACAGAGAGCAGGGTTCAGGGGTGTGCCGTGTACAGAGAGCAGGGTTCAGGGGTGTGCGGTGTACAGAGAGCAGGGTTCAGGGGTGTGCGGTGTACAGAGAGCAGGGTTTAGGGGTGTGCAGTGTACAGAGAGCAGGGTTCAGGGGTGTGCTGTGTACAGAGAGCAGGGTTCAGGGATGTGCTGTGTACAGAGAGCAGGGTTCAGGGGTGTGCGGTGTACAGAGAGCAGGGTTCAGGGGTGTGCGGTGTACAGAGAGCAGGATTCAGGGGTGTGCAGTAGAAGTGAGCGGAAAGCGCAGCGCCAGAGCCCTGTGCACTTGGGGTGATTATTGTATGCCCAGGCACTCCCAGCACACCTCGTGTGCACCCCTATGATGCTGCAGTAATTTACCCAACATTGCACCCTTCCATAAGCTTAAATTATGCATACCACTTAGAAAATGAGCCATGTATAGCCACTCAAAGCTAATACATTTTCCTTTTATTTTTTAAATGAAGGTTGGTGTTTTTTTAGCATTAGCTCTTTCACTTATTCCATGTATCCTAAGGGATACATCTAATGAGTACAGGAGCACTATTGATGAGTTGTGGGTGCTAATTAATAATAGTCGTTTATGTTTTAGCATGTAATTATCATATATAAAATCCTATATCCCTAAGAATATATAAACACAATAAAAGGGTGCTGTATGTCAAGGGATCCTTGAGATTAGGTGACTTAACACTCATACACTTAATAAAATGGAGAAACACTGAGATTTCATTTGAAGTTGAAGCCTTGGAAAATTATATTAAGCCAGTAAAATGTTGAAACGTCACCAGCACACCATTGGAAAAATATACATTCATTTAATAGTGCAGAGGCAAATGAGTCAAATAAGTAAACCTTTCGCGGCCCTTCCTCAAAGCGACTTTGTCAAGGAGTGCTGGAAATTTATGCTGCACCATCTGCTGCAGTCATTGTAAGCACCCATCTTACCAAGGTCCAACACTGAAAGTAGTGCAGTCCTCATCCTTTGATTTATTAGACCAACATCCATCATAAAACGAAATGATCTGTTTTTAGAACTTTACAGCTAAACTCCATTACAACAGCTAAATGCATGGCTAAAATATGGCATTTTTTCCTTGTCAAAATATTTTATTAAGGCATACAGAGGGTATCATACATACAATCTTGATTATGCTTATATTAACAAACGTAATAATTTCTTTATTTTCCAAAAGCTAGATTTTTGTTAATTTTAAAGGAGGTTGCTTAACAAACTAAACATGCAATGTATCAATATTTTAGTTCCTTTAAGTGGTTTGCAAGTAGTATATGTTTCCTTAAAACATTCTTATTGTCAATAAATTCATAACGCCTAGAAGATTTAAGTTATGATGGAGATATGGAATATAAATTCAAACAATGTTCTTATGCATACCCGATGAAATATTTATAAAAAGGAAGGAAAATGAAACGAATATATACATAATAAAGAAAAAATAGTGGTGAAAGAAAGATAGAAGAGAAGAGGAGAGGAGAGTAGAGTAGTGTAGAAGTCCGTGGGGTTAGACCCAGAGCTGCCGCCGCTACTATAGATAATTCCTTTAAATCCTTTGTATCAGTTACCATGGTAAGAGAACTTTGGTGTCAAAGGTTGATGGACTAATGTAATTGATCCAGGGTTGCCACAATTTTTCAAATTTGGGGATCGTGTCCATATCTATCGCAGTCATTTTAGCATATGTCATCGCACCATTCATTCTGGTCTTTGATTTGTGTATATTTAATTGGGTTGATTTCCATGCTTTTGCCAATGTTTGTTTAGCTGTTGTAAAAAGTTGTACTAATAATTTAAATTGCATATGTGTTATGCTTTCTGGTTTCAGGTTAAGTAGAGCTATTCCCGGGTCAAATGGGATTGTCTTATTAAGCATTTCAGATGCCATTTTAAAGAGTTCTTTCCAGAATTTTTGTGCTGTTGGACACGACCACCAAACATGAAACTGTGTCCCTGTCTCTGTACATCCCCGAAAACATTGTGCTGAATAATTTGGAACATATTTCGCTATTCTTGCAGGCACAAGGTACCATCTAGTTAGTAGTTTATAATTAGCCTCAACGGCTAATATATTAGGGGAGGCCGATTTAGTTGTTATCCATATTTGATTCCATTCTGAGTTTTCTAATTCTCTTTGTAAGTCTCCTTCCCATTTTCGAGCGTATTGTGGTTTGCCCCCGTCTTCTTGTGTCAGTAATTGAGAATATAAGGCAGATATAGCACCCTTTGTGTGTGGGTCTTTCTTACATATTGTTTCAAATTTAGTCATTTGGGATGTTTGAGTAGAAGAATTAAAAAATGGTGTGAAGAAGTTTTTTTATTTGAAGATATCTGAATAGTTCTGATTGTGGTAAGCCGTAAGTTTTACATAGGGTCGGAAATGGGATAAACGATGATATTGACACAAAATTATACATATAAAGAATGTCTCTAGATGTCCATTCTCTAAAAGTTTTGGGGTAGACCCATGCTGGATAGAATGCAGGATTTTTGTAAAATGAGAGTAGCGGATTATGTAAAGATTGTAGTTGGTATTTAATTTTCGACCTATCCCAAAGGGAGATAAAATGTTTGGTGATAGGATTTTGTATATTTTTGCGGTGTTTTGGGGGGATCCAAAGTAAGTTCGAGACTGAAATTGGATCACTCTCAGCAGCTTCTATTAATACCCATAATGGGATTTCTTTTTTGCATGGTATTTACTGAGGCTAGCGACATGTGCTGCCTTATAGTAACTTGCAAAGTTGGGGCAGCCTAAGCCCCCTTGTAGTTTGGGTAAGAAAAGTGTGCTTTGTTGTATTCTCGGTTTGGTAGAACCCCAAATGAACTTTGATACTTTTTTCTGTAGTATCCTTAGATAATATGCTGGTATCGGGATTTAAATATGGCATTATTTATCTTGCGCGCTGCCAGTGACCCAATTTGTTTTCTGCAGTTAGTCAGTTCATCTTGGTCACTGGCCTGATTCCAACCTGCTGATTGGTCAGTAAAAGATTTAGCACACTCATTTTAGTCTTATATGAAATATGTAAAATCCGCATCTTCTATTATTGATACATAACTGGATTAAATGATGATCTTTTATTGTCTACCTGGAGTTCTGCTTTAGGCTGCTTTCACACTGGGGCGGGGGCGGCGTCGGCTGCTGGTGGGGAGATTTGAACCCCGCTAGCGGCCGAAAAAGGGTTAAAACCACCCGCAAAGCACCGCTTTGCGGGTGGTTTGGCCGCGCTACCCATTCATTTTAATAGGCAGGAGCGGTGGAGGAGTGGTGTACACACCGCTCCTCCACCACTCCACAGATGCTGCTTGCAGGAGTTTTTTTAACGTCCTGCCAGCACATCGCCTCAGTGTGAAAGCCGTTTTTCAGGAGCTTTACAGGCGCTCTTTTTAGCCCAAAAGCACCTGAAAAATGCCCCAGTGTGAAAGGGGTCTTAGTGTCGGTTCTTCATTCCTATAGATGATCCAGCTATAGTAGGTTTGTCTGTGCAACTTAGGTTGCATCCACACCTAAGCGTAGCATCTTTGAGCGCTTTTCCGGCGTTTCTATGCACGATTTCGGTGCGTTTTTATGTGCGACTTGCGCGTTTGTATGCAGCGTTTTTTGGCTTTGCCATTTTTCTATTAGACAGTAGAGAAAACTATTATCTGTTGCATCATTTGTTGCTAGGTATTTCAGCTTATTTAGCTTTCCCATTAGCTTTTATTTCTTCTTTTATTATTATTATTATTCATTTATTATAATGTTTTTTTGTTAGGGTAAGGTGTTCAAGTTCACTTTAGATTAGGGTTAGGATTAGGAGTTGGGGTTAGGGTTATTCATTATTATTTTTTATTTTATTTAATTTATTATTATTATACAAATAATAATAAATGAATAAATAAATGTAAAATAAATATACAAATAAATAAAAATCATAAATAAAAATAAATAAATTCAATAAGTGAATACTAAGTAACAATAAATAAATAATTAACCCTTAACTTTAATCCTTACTCCTTAAAAAAAATATAATAATAAATAACTAAACACCCTAACCCTAAAGCCTTGTACACACGGTCGGACTTCCATCCGACTTTTCCGTAGAGTTTTGTCCGAACTGAGGTTGCCGGGCACACCCATAGCATACACACCACAGGACTTTTCTGCAAACTTTCCCAAAACTTTTTGCAACATCACATGGTTTTTCTGCTCTTTTCTGCTCTTTACCGCCACCCTTTGGTCAACTTCTGCTATTGTTGGTTGATTTTAACATTAGTTGTTTTGTCCATCGGACAAAAGTCCTATGGTTTTCTGTACACACGGTAAGACTTTGCTCCATCGGACTTTTGTTGGGCAAAAGTTTGCCCGTTTGCAGACCCAACTTTTGTCCGATGAAAACAAAACCAAACGAAAAAAAGTTTGTCCGATGGAGCGTACACACGGTCAGATTGTTGGTCCAACTTGCTTAAAACGAAGTTTGTTGGGCAAAAGTCCGACCGTGTGTACAGGGCTTTACACAAAATAAATTATTATTAATGTATTTTTTTGTTTGAGTTTGGGTGTTTATTGTTATTTTATTATTAATAATAATAATATTAATAATAATAATAATATTGTATTTAATATTTTTTAAGGTTAGAAGTTAATTATTATTTATTAATGTATTATTACATATTATTAATTTCTTTTACTTATTTATGATGATTTTTAGTTATTTGTGGGGTTTTTTTTACACTTATTTATACATATATTATTACTATTTAATTTTTTTAATTTTACATTTGAGCAGAAAATCACGCAAAAGTGCGTGACAAAACCTACAAATGCGCACAAAAACTCGCGAATGGCGCGTTTCCATTCATTTCTATGAGAATAAAAACATGCCAAAAACAGTCAAATCTGCCCGATTTGAGCTACAACAAAAGCTCCAGAACTTTTTTGAGCTTCAGGCATTTGGTTTTAGGCGACATGAAGTGGAGATGTGAACCAACTCCATAGAGAATAATTGATTTTTTTCCCCCCTCCAGCGTTTTGGAGCTTCAAGCTACAAAACGCTCAGGTGTGAATGCAGCCAAAGCGTATGACTCTTCTGTGCATAATGTATTATAAAATGCAAAGAGAAAAGTACAGATAGACAGGCCAGTTATTAATGTTCATGTTCTCTTAGTGTAACAACATGTGTTAGAAATACCAAAATGTTCACTTTGCCAGTCATAATTTTTAAGCGGCTTTAATAAACGCCATTGCAATGGATACGATTTGGGATTGATGATCCTCTAGAAGGCATTTTATCTGCAGATTTTAAGGTTTAAAATAGATAAAGGTCGCGCTATTCAATCATGCATATACAAATGTAAAAATTAGATGCTTAGAACAGTCTACAAGTGATGTGAAAATAAATCCTGATGTCAATCTCCACCATCTACCACCATAGTGATCCTAAATATTAGTGCCTCCACCAACAACTGAAAGGCTCGCTTACCAGCTCCTATTGATCCCTCATTACAAGATATTGTTAACGCTTGTGGCTTTAGCCCAGCCAAGGCCTTTATCTAGGTCCAGATGGTCTCAGAACAAGATCACCCCTTGGCACCGTATAAGATGTGAAGATTTCTCACTCTGGTTCCAGGTGATACGTCTCCTCCGTCCGGAGGAAACACAAAGACAGTTGTGTTGGTCTCCCAACAAGATCACCCCTTGGCACCTTATAAGATGTGAAGATTTCTCACTCAGGTTCCAGGTGATGCATCTCCTCCATCCGGAGCAAACACAAAGACAGTTGTGTTGGTCTCCCAACAAGATCACCCCTTGGCACCGTATAAGATGTGGATATTTCTCACTCAGATTTCAGGTGATGCGTCTCCTCCATCCGGAGGAAACACAAAGACAGTTGTGTTGGTATCCCAACAAGATCAACCCATTGGCATCTTATAAGATGTGAAGATTCCTCACTCAGGTTCCAGGTGATGCATCTCCTCCGTCCGGAGGAAACACAAAGACAGTTGTGTTGGTCTCCCAACAAGATCACCCCTTGGTACCTTATAAGAAAGATGTGAAGATTCCTCACTTAGGTTCCAGGCGATGCGTCTCCTCCGTCCGGACTAAACACAAAGACAGCCGTGTTGGTCTCCCAACAAGATCAACCCATTGGCACCTTATAAGATGTGAAGATTCCTCACTCAGGTTCCAGGTGATGCATCTCCTCCATCCAGAGGAAACACAAAGACAGCCGTGTTGGTCTCCCAACAATATCACCCATTGGCACCGTATAAGATGTGAAGATTCCTCACTCAGGTTCCAGGTGATGCGTCTCCTCCGTCCAGAGGAAACACAAAGACAGCTGTGTTGGTCTCCCAACAAGATCGACCCCTTGGCACCTTATAAGTTGTGAAGATTTCACACTCAGGTTCCAGGTGATGCACCTCCTCCATCCAGAGGGAACACAACAACAGTTGTGTTGTGAGTCTTTGTGTTTCCTCCGGGTTGGAGGAGATGCATCACCTGGAATCTGAGTGAGAAATCTTCACATCTTATAAGGTGCCAAGGGTTGATCTTGTTGGGAGACCATCTGGACCTGGAGAAAGGCCTTGGCTGGGCTAAAGACACAAGCACTAAGGATCCCTTGTAATGAGGGTTCAATAGGAGCGGGTAAGCGAGCCTTTCAGCTGTTGGTGGAGGCACTGATATTTAAGATCACTATGGTGATGGATGGTGGAGATAGACATCAGGATTTATTTTCACATCACTTGTGGACTGTTCTAATCATCAAATTTTTACATTTGTATATGCATGTTTGAATAGCGCGACCTTTATCTATTTTATGTTTACTCACTGTGGATATGTCTCACAGAAGGTTTGCTGCTTACACTTTTCATTCAGAATATCTCTTAGCACGTTTTTTTTTTCCACGTTTTTTATATTTTAAGGTTTATTAATGTTATAATATCTAACCTGTGCAGCAACCCTTAGCCAACCATTACCCCAGAATTATCTAAAGACAGACCAAAAATATGATTGGTGATTGGTTGCAGTTAGGTAGAACATTGATTTTTAACCTTGCCTAATATAGCCTTGCATTAAGAAAGGTTTTCATAGCCCAGTGTGTAGGCATTAAACTGACACTAGATAAAGGTCACTATATGCCTACCACTGAGAAACATAGGTCGATACAACTTAAATGATTCTATTATTGATACATTAGCTGATGAGAGCAATTTTCAATTTAGCTATATATGTCATATTGACATTGTCATTAGGCAGGCTGCTAAATATACATCTAATGCCTTGTACACACGATCGGAATTTGCGATGAAAAAAGTCAGACCGTGTATGTGCCCCATCTGACTTTTTTCCGTCGGAGTTTAGAAATAGAATATGTTTTATTTTTTTCCGATGGAAATTCCGATCGTGTGCACAGGGCATAAATGTGCTTTGATGTCATAGTTGACAATAGTTAGGTATGGTTTATTTCTGGAGTGTCTTCTATGAGCCACCATACAGGCTGGATGGACTGGGCCTTCGGTATGGGTGGCTTAGTGCTTTATAATTGGAGATTTGCTCAGTTGGGTCTAAAGCTAGGGGTGGAAAGTCTGTAAATCTTGCTGCCTAAGCAGTGTACTTAACAAACCGCTGACTACTAACCACCGCTGAGATACAATCTTCTTGTAAACTGCTGTATTCCACTCTCAAAAGTTTTTTTTTTTTTTAAATCAAATATAGGCCATCTGAAATATTTGGACTTTCATTGTTGTCAGTTAATACGTCACTATAGACTCATTTTACTTTTAATTTGAAGGACTTAATTATAAGCAGTTAATTAAATGTTGCTGATTCCTTTCTATTCCATTTATAAATGTTCTAACTCAATCTAGGATTGCTGAGTTTATAGATAGAATTTTTGCTTTCATTTTATAGACATGATATGATTGTCCTGATTCTGATTGTATTGGTAGAACTGGTAAATGATCACGTGTCTATGGACAGCCCAATATAGGCCCATGTAGAAAGGCCCAAGTTGGACAATCTTGGGGGAAGAATCAACTGATTATGATGGCTTTTCCTAGCTGATGGTTCTTGTTCCTAGAATAAAGAAGCTGGTAGCCCCCGTTCACACCGGTGCGATTAGTCATGCGATTTGACAGTCCCAAATCGCATGGCAAGTCACACCCAATTGTTGGCAATGGAACCGTTCAAATAGATGCAACTCAGAAAAAACGTTCCTGCACTACTTTTTGTTATTTTCATTGCGACTTGCATAAACTTCTGTTGTATGAAATCGCAAGTCACAATAAAATTGGAATGCAAATTGCGCTGATGTGCAGCTTTGAAATTGCGATGAAGTACAACGGTTTCTAGCCACACCGGGGGATTAGGGCATAAATATATAACACATGCTTATGCCACATTGATTCATCAGAGCAACTATGTAGCAGTGAAGTCTATTGACCTCTGTCTAAAGTCTGGGTACCTATAAGTGTGATAAACTACCCACATATGTACCCCAATACAATACAAATATTCAAATTCTCTCCAAACCTGTGTCAGTCGGATCAGCATGTGAAAAGACTGGGGCAAGACAGACAGAATCGGCTTGTCACACATTTCTATTTTTTGTACTAATACTGCAGCATAAGGATTAAAAACAGTTAATACTGATTGGGGGAGTTTAGCTCCGCTTTAAGGATATTTATAGTGACAACAGTTGGCACAGCACTTTACAAAAGTGTACCAGACATTACCCAAGTTAAACCCAAATCTCCCATTTACCATCTATATCATGCCCTAATATTTTTTATTTTTTTCCTCATTCCTGTAGCAAGAAACAGCTTTAGTTTCTCCCTGTGAACATCACCAAACTTGTAAAAGGCAGGTGAGGAGAGTTCCTATTGATGTAGACATACTCACAAAAAACTGCCGTACATCTCCCGAGAGCTCATTTTCTATACACAGTGTGAGAGAGAGTCAAGGCCGCAGTATTGTTTTGCTGGAAAAAAACCTATGTATGTGTAGCACACGGACCTTTTTCTCGCCTGGCTCACTTGCAAGTCAAGGCACACCGTGCTATATGCCCGTACCCTCCTGTTTGAAGAGGTTAAGCGGTGTTCACAAATTTTGGGTCTTTCAGCGAGTTACCTCCCTCCACTGGTTCTCATCCTCAGTGTATGGGGACAAGTCTATATCCCCCCAAGAAGGCCAATGTCCAGAAACACTTTAACTCCAACAGAGAGTTTATTTTCTATTGCTGCATAGTAGACAGGGAAAGATTGATGAGAGAAAGAATAGGTGTGAGGAAGTAAGTCCAAGCAAAACTAGTAACTTTGTCACCACTCGATCCCGAGTGGGTTTAGCTCACCCGGATAGTCCTCTCTCACAGTCCTAGCAGCCGGTGTGGAGCTCGAACAGCTCTGCCACCCTATCCCCTCCAGGGACGGGTTCAGGAAATCCTTTTAACCTCTGTAGAATTTGGAGAACAGAACAATGCCAATGGGTACTCTACAGAGTTAGCTTTGCGGAGTAAAGAAATCCTTCCCTCTGACAGGTCACCAGGCCTCTCCCGAGACAGCGATCTTCCATCACTCATCTCCTCAATGGGACCGATCCTCCCCTGGCTTCCCTTCGGTCAGAGCGGGTACCCTCACCTGGGCACCCTGGGACTATTCTTTCGGGGGTAGGCCCTAGCTAAAGGTGCTGGGCCTACTAGTAGAGTTGCAGCCCCAGGCTAAAGGTGCCTGGGCCTGATCACACTAACACATACCCCTGGCCATGAGGGCCACCGAAGGTGGAGTAAGTGTCTCACTCCCCACTCCACTCTCGTCTCCTCTCCTCCTCCTCCTCTAAAGATGGCGTCTGCCCCTTATGTACCCTCTCCCGGCATGCACACCAGGTTGACCACGCCCACTGTACCGCTGCCGAGAGAGGCCACCCCAAGGCGTAGCAATGTCACCCATGGTTCAACCCAGACCTGATATGGCAGTGCCACCTACAGGCCACAGGGAACCACACACAGGCAGCATCACATAGGCAGAAGCAATACCTAGCAATCAAAGTGGTCTGAGCCTGGCTACCAGCTCAGACCAACCCCTAAATTTAGGCACATAGCACCCCTGAAAAGTGAAGGGGCGCTACATATGCATGTGGGAATGGACACAAAGTGTTGGGGAATAGATTGAGTTCTGTAGTCCAGCAGGCAAGACTCACAGCACTGCTTGAGAGTTCATTTCAGCAAAGGCACTGGGGTTGATCTACTAAAGGCAACTAGACTTTGCATTTTACAAGTGCAGTTGCTCCAGAGCTTAGTAAATGAAGGGAAGCTCTTCTGGCTTCCATCCAATCATGTGCAAGCAAAAATGCTTTTTTTTTCCTTGCATGTGATTGGGTATTCTTTGTAAAGCGAAGCTTCACCTTATTGACTAATCTCTGGAGCACCTGCACTTGCAAAATGCATGGTCTCTTCGCCTTTAGTAAACAAAACTGAGTGTGCTGTTAGCCCAAACAGCAATATAAAACTACGCTGAATTTGTTCGGTATTTTTCTTTACTTTAAAGTGTTACTAAACCCAGTAATATGAAAATAGTTCATCCGCCCCCCACAGTGCTCACAGCTTATAAATCTTCTTTTTACATTAAAATATTGCCACTATATACCTTTTTGGCTGATCTTTATACCACAGTTACATGATAAACTGCACAGTCTCTCCAGTGCTGAGAGATCAGGTAGGAGGAGATTTACACTGCAGCCTGTATACACGCCCACATGTGTGATGCCAATATCATGTGACCTGTCTGAGAACAAGTAAATATTCTCTCTAGCATAAAAGACACAACTGAGCATGTGCAGGTCGGCTACCCTGCCTGTGTTAGCTGGCCTTCCCCAGATAGACAGCGTAGGGGGGGGAAGGATCTATGCAGACAGGATAAAACAGCCTTTTTACACAATGCAGAGGATTAACCTATTAAGTCCCACAGTGAGTATAGCAAGCATGCTATGCTGCATATACAGACTGATTTTACTGTTGTGGGTTTAGTAACACTTTAAGCATTTTTAAAGAGATAAAACACCGGCAAATTGCATGTGTTTCAGGGCTGTACTGAATATGTTTTTTTTTTTATTTCCCTGACATACACTTTAATGCCTCATGCACACTGTACGTTATAAAAAAGCCAGTAATGTTAGCTGTATAAAGCTATAGCTGTAGAGTGAGTTTTTCAGCATTTTTGTAGTAGCGTTTTTCATTTTTTTTGGCGTTTTTTTAGCTTTTTTGTTAGCAAAACTGTACTCCCATAAAAGATATTGGTTCAAAAACGCTGATAAACGCAGAATACCCAAGTTTTTCAACATTTTTTTTTTTTGCGTTTTTAAGCTGTTTTCAGCTTTTTTCAAAGTTATGCCCTGTACACAAGACCGGTTTTCCCGTCGGAATAAACTCGGATGGTTTTTTCCGACGGAATTCCGATGGAATTCCGCTCAAGCTGTCTTGCATACACACGGTCACACCAAATTCCGACCGTCAAGAACGCGGTGACGTACAAGACGTACGACGAGCCGAGATCAATGAAGTTCAATAGGCAGTTTGGCTCTTCTGCTTGATTCTGAGCATGCATGGTTTTTAGAGCGTCGGAATTGCATACAGACGAACGGATTTTTCAATAGAAATTTTTTTCCCTTTGAAAAATTGAGAACATGTTCCCTATCTAAGTCCGTCGGAATTTCCGATCGAAAAAGTCCGATGGTGGCATACACACGGTAGGAATATCCGATGAAAAGCTCCCATCGGACTTTTTCCATCGGAAATTCTGACCGTACAGGGCATTAGAGTGTTTTTACAGCTGAAAAACTCCTCTCAAAAGCCCCTGCTAAAAACTGCTGATAACAGCCTATGTGTGCATGGACAAATAGGATAACATGCTGGGGAGTTTACTGACTGCAGAAAAAAATGTCTGAAGCCAAAAACAGCAGCTGTAAAAACTTCCATTGTGCATGAGGGCTCTAGGTGAAGGCCTTACCTATAAAAAGATTAAAGCGGAGTTCCGGCCAAAAATATAATTTTTTTGTATTTATTGATCCTAGCATTAGTACTAAGTACATACAATAACGTTTATTCACAGTTCCTTATGTATTTAATAACAATCTAAAATCGCTTACTGAATATGTTCTCCCTCTTGTTCTGGACGTTTTCATCTTTACTGTGGGCATGTGAAGCCCAATTGATATGTCTTCCTGGTTTGCTATGGAGAGGTGAATGCTGGGTAACCAGCATGCACCTCTTGATCTCGTGCATGCGCTATTCAATGGCGGCGGTATTGCCGATTGTTTGTAAAGTTGCCATAACAATGGGCGGCGACGAAGGAAGGTCCCGCCCCGTTGTTATGGCAACATAGATAAAGACATCTCGGCGCTCTGATCCGCCCTAAATCGCGTCATTTTCTGTCAGGAAATAACAGGATTTTTGATCACAGTACTGCCCACAGACTCCTGGGAAATTATGTGTCATCATTTCCCAGGAGCAAAGCGTAGGAGGAAGTGACCTAGGAGCGCCGCGGACCAGGAAGTGGCAGATTAGGAGGACTACATAGCAACAG
Organism: Rana muscosa; assembly: GCA_029206835.1. Classification (NCBI taxonomy): domain Eukaryota; kingdom Metazoa; phylum Chordata; class Amphibia; order Anura; family Ranidae; genus Rana; species Rana muscosa. The sequence goes on from CM055116.1 coordinate 174,759,702, forward strand.
GGCAATTCTAGTAAGTAAAAAAAAAAATTTTTGCCAAAATGTTTTTTATAGGTTTCCAGGATTCTGATAATGTAAAACATTTGTTAGGTTGGAACTCCACTTTAAGAAGGCTGAACAGTTTTGTGGCCTGCAGCAACCAATCACATTCTTCTTTTTTCCCTCTACTATAATAATAATATACAAGGGAGAACCTTCACATTTTGTCTTTTTTTTGTGATTTTTATATTATTTTTTTATATGTGCATTTCTTTGTATGTTTCCATACGAATGTATGGGTATGTCTCAGTATGTACTATGTTCCATACAAGTGCCTGGACGGCCTGTAAACCCCTGTGAACCATTTACCTATGCTCTCGGACAATCCAAACAGATTAATCCGGTGCCATTGAGGAGGCGATGTGTCGAGATGACAGTTTACAGCAGCTAGGCCTGAGCTGTGCTTCACAGTTCACAAGATTTCTATGCAGGTATCAAAGAACAGATAAAATCACACACACGTTTTTACAGCTCTCATCACCTGAAGGATTTTCCAGACGATTCTCTCCCTAGTAAATGTTTCTGGTACAGGCTGGAGGGTGTGTGCTTTATATTGCTTGTTCCATACTTTAGACTGTACATTGTTTGGGCAGAAAGCACTTTGTGTTGGTTAATACCTGATTGTTTTGTATGTCAAAACGTAACCATAAAAGAGGATTTCCCATGTGCTGGGGGCACTGGGCGAGGTAGATTTGATGTAATTAAGGTTTTCTCTCAGAAGCCTTTTAGGTGCATTTTATGCATGAGATGCGGTGTCAACTATTATTATTTTTAATAATATTCTCAGTGTGCTGACTGTAAGCCCCGTAGTAAATGTAAGCAGTATAAATCATGTTCAGAAAAGATTTAATAAGCTGTTTTGCAATTACAATATTTTGTTTCTTTGAGTAAATATGCAGTTTTGATGACGTCACTATTGCTGCAATACTGGTTGTGCAGCTCACGTCACTTACTGCATGGATGGAAGGGTGGATGGAAGGGTAGATGGATGGGTGGATGGATGGAAGGGTGGATGGAAGGGTAGATGGATGGGTGGATGGATGGAAGGGTGGATGGAAGGAAGGAAGGGTAGATGGATGGATGGTTGGAAGGGTGGATGGAAGGAAGGAAGGGTAGATGGAATGGATGGTTGGAAGGGTGGATGGAAGGAAGGAAGGGTATATGGATGGGTGGATAGATGGAAGGAAGGAAGGAAGGGTAGATGGATGGATGGATGGGTGGATGGATGGATGGAAGGGTGGATGGAAGGAAGGAAGGGTAGATGGATGGAAAAACATCCACCCAACATTGTCCTCCCCCATCTACTACTCCACCCAACACTGTCCTCCCCCATCTACTACTCCACCCAACACTGTCCTCCCCCATCTACTACTCCACCCAACACTGTCCTCCCCCATCTACTACTCCACCCAACACTGTCCTCCCCCATCTACTACTCCACCCAACACTGTCCTCCCCATCTACTACTCCACCCAACACTGTCCTCCCCCAGGGTGGAAGGAAGGAAGGAAGTGTGGATGGATGGATGGATGGATGGATGGAAAAAATAATGAATGGAAGGGTGGAAGGAAGGAAGGGTAGATGGATGGATGGATGGAAAAAAGAATAGATGGATGGATGGAAGAATAGGTAGGCAGATAGATGGACACTTAGGTTCTGTTCACACCTAGGCGTTTCCGGTCGTTTTTCTGCTGTAAGCCTCAGCTCTAAAAACAACAAGACAAATCCCATTCATTTCAATTGCCCCTGTTCACATCTGAGCGTTTTGTCATCTGAAGCAAAATACCTGAAGCTCAAAAAAGTACAGGAGCATTTTCTTGGCTTATTACAGGCGTTTTCTGCTTTTTACATTGGTGACCTTTTGACCTGTACAAAATCGCGGCACAAATCGTGTGACTTTCTGCCTGAAAACAAAATGCCTAGGTGTGAATAGAGCCTAAAAGCTTTTTTCGAACCCCAAAATGCATTCCAATAGGCAGTATGGCATTGTATAGCAACATGCTCTATACATGTGTGTTGCCGTTCATTGTTATATGCACTCCAGTGTACATATATAGTGTACAGCATCATACAGATGAAATTGATGTGTGCATTGTGGTGCACTGCGCTTTGAAAAGTAAGGATGGATATATTTTTTTTAAATGTGAATGGACCCACCCCACCACCTAAATCTCCTTTGGGCAGGGTTGCTCTTAAGCCTGGTACACACAACAGTTTTTTGGTTGCACGAAACCCCCTGGTAGGGGCCATTGTACTAACCATGGGAGGTAATTTTAGCGATCTCCCCCGCTGAGCTGTTATGTTCTGACAGGGGGACGGTCCCCCATGCCAGAACACTCTGATCAGCGCTCTCTGCCATTGACTGAGAGCGCTGATCAGAAGTCGGTCGGCAGCTGGCAGAATGTCGGCCGGTATCTTTTGTACCGGCAAATGTCTTCCGACAGTCTGCCAGTGTGTACGGAGCTTTAATTCCTTTTAAAGCTCAACTCCAAGAGATAAGCCAGCCATACATGGATCAAAATTTGACTAGCCAAATTTTGATCCATGTATGTGCTAGTTAGTTGTACACAAGTTGAACTATCGATCAACTTCTGTACAACCACCCAGTCAGGTTTTTCCAGAATGATCAGTGCCGCTGGCTATAGCTGGCAGCACTGATCATTGTATTCTACTGGAAAGAATTTGTGGATAGGGGAATCGTTTTTTGTTTTTTTTTCAGGCAAACACTAAAGCCCTGTACACACGATCGGATTCCCTATGGATTCTAATCCGATGGATTTTTCCATCTGAAATCCGATGAAGCTGACTTCCATCAGTCTTGCCTACACACCATCAGTCAAAAATCCGACCGTCCCAAACGCTGTGACGTAAAACACTCCGACAAGCTGAGAAAACTGAAGTTCAATGCTTCTGAGCATGCGTCGACTTGATTCTGAGCATGCGTGGGTTTTTTGTCCGATGGAGTTCCGCACAGACGATCGGAATTTGCTATCAGTTTTTTTCCCATCGGATAAAATTAAAACATGTTCTATTTTTTCTCACCGATGGAAAAAAGACCGATGGGGCCCATACATGATTGGTTTGTCCGATGAGAAAAGTCCATCGTACTGTTTTCATCGGTAAAACCGATCGTGTGTACACGGCATAAGGCTTTTTGTTCTCAGAAAAACTAGCAATGGACTGTGTTCGTATTTTGGGCAAATCACTGTTGGTTCTGCCAAGAGAACACCAAAACTGTGAGTGATTGTCCTCTGTCCGCTCACAATTCCCATAGACATTTTCATGAATGTGATACAAGAATGAACAGCAATCTTTTAAAAAGTCTCTTCTTCATCCAACACCATTTAAGGTCTAACTTAACATTGTACAGGTTGCATGAGTAAGTTGAATCAATTTATTACCTAACATGCAATTATTTAGCTGTAGAAAGTATGTTATTCATATGCATCAGTAATGATGAGGATGACTGGAAATAGGAGTTCCTGTAGTGGCACCGGGGGAGAGTATCTGGCACTGCTGCACAATATACGCTAGTTCGCTATGAGAACCATTACGTATACGTATATTACATTATTAGAACCTTAGTGTTGAATACATGGAGAACGCAATGAAGAAAAAAAAAATTATATATGGAAATATATTCATATTATAAATAAAGATTAGACAGATGTATCCCAAAGACTGTACTTGTAATTGCATATCCATGTTTTTGTTGTTTTTTTTTCCCCTTGCCTTAGCTTTTAAATGTACCTTTTCTGTTCCCACACAAAATCTAATCAAGAACATGTTGGACAGAGATAATATATTGTCTCCTTTTGATAAGGTTTTCATATCCTGTGATCTTATCGTACACCTGCATTAACTAATTGCCTTTGTGAGTGATATTGTGCCCTTCTGTTCTTTCATTTAATATGTTTTTTCAGTTTCCTTTTGTTTGTATGTTGAACATTATCTGCCTCAGGGGAATAACATTTGGGACAACTGGAAATGATTAAAAAGTAGATAATCTTTGTGAGTTATATCATTTAGTACAGACATGACTACCATAGTAGGTGGATGTTGGTGGGATTCGGGCAGTGTGTTCTCACGGCTACGAGTGTAACAATAAAACCAGCATTATTGTAGTCACTGAAGAAGTATGGGATTGTATATTCCATCAATGTAACTGGTAATTTAAAGTATAGAAAGAAGTACCGTATTTATCGTCGTATAACACGCACCGGCGTATAACACGCACCCCAAGTTTAGGAGGGAATTTTAGGGAAAAAAACTTTTAGGAGGGAAGTTTAAGGAAAAAAAAAAACTTACATTTAAATGCAGCCTTACCAGTGTCCGTTGCAGCCTTGTCAGCAGTGTCCATTGCAGCCTTGCCCCAGTGTCCAGTGCAGCCTTTGCCCAGTGTCCATTGCAGCCTTTGCCCAGTGTCCAGTGCAGCCTTTGCCCAGTGCAGCTTTGCTCAGTGTCCAGTGCAGCTTTGTCCAGTGCAGCCTTTGCCCAGTGTCCAGTGCAGCTTTGCCCAGTGTCCAGTGCAGCCTTTGCCCAGTGCAGCCTTTGCCCAGTGTCCAGTGCAGCTTTGTCCAGTGCAGCCTTTGCCCAGTGTAGCTTTGCCCAGTGTCCAGTGCAGCCTTTGCTAAGTGCAGCCTTGCCCCAGTTTTCAAAATTGGCGCTGCCGAGATCGCCGCAGAGACTAGGCGGAGCGGGGCGAACGCCGCCGAGAACGCAGGGACGCAGAGACGCAGGGACTGGGCGGAGCCGCCGCCGAGATACACATAGCCGAGTGTACTCGGCTATACTCGGCTTTTCTCGGCTCCGCTCACAGTCACGCCGAGTCCCGCCCTATGATGGACATATCACAGGTCCAATGGCGGGACTGGGCGTGACTGTGAGCAGAGCCGAGAAAAGCCGAGTATAGCCGAGTACACTCGGCTATGTGTATCTCGGCGGCGATCGCTGCGCTCCGCTCAGTCAGCGGAGATCGCCGGGATCAGTGGGTATCGGCGTATAACACGCACCCACGATTTTCCCCTGATTTTAAGGGGAAAAAAGTGCGTGTTATACGCCGATAAATACGGTATACATTGTTGGTGTTGTCATACTGTATTACTTCCAAGTACTGATGAGAGTGAAGATGACCCAATACTTAGATACTGAATCAATAGATTGGTAGTTGTGGTTTATGTTAGTTACTAAACCCTTCCAAACCACTCCATGAATCCAAGTTATTGCATTTATGCATTTTTGGTTCACGTTAAAAGCTGTTTATTGGTTGATAAAGACCATTGCATAGATCAGTGTTTCTCAACTCCAGTCCTCAAGGTGCCCCAACAGGTCATGTTTTCAGGATTTCCCTCAGATGGAACGGCTGTGATAATTACTAAGGCAGTGAAACTGATCAAATCACCTGTGCAAAATAATGGAAATCCTGAAAACATGACCTGTTGGGGCGCCTTGAGGACTGGAGTTGAGAAACACTGGCATAAATTGTCAAATGAAGCATGCTTTACAAATGCTTGTATTTGAGATCAGTTTGAGATCCTTCTCGGTTCCTTTGGAGGGGATTTTGACCTTTTTTAAAGCCCCTTTTGGATTTTTGGGACATTACCGTATATACTCGAGTATAAGCCGACCCGAGTATAAGCCGAGGTACCTAATGTTACCACAAAAAAATGAGAAAACTTACTGACTCGAGTATAAGCCGAGGGTCAACAATGCCTCACTGTTCCCATCCTTACTGTGCCCATCCTCACTGTTCCTCACTGTTCCCATCCTCACTGTTCCCATCCTCACTGTTCCTATCCTTACTGTTCCTATCCTCACTGTTCCTATCCTCACTGTTCCTATCCTCACTGTTCCTATCCTCACTGTTCCCTAGCTCACTGTTCCCTAGCTCACTCTTTAAATTTAACATTGTAAATAGTACCTGAAAAAAAGTTGAGAGGCTGCGGCGTCCATCGTTTAAATCCCGCGGTCTCTTCCTGGTCCCTTCCGTGATAGGCGATTCTCAGCAGACACTCTCCGCCTATCACGAACGTTCTCTCATCCTCACCCATCCCAGCAGACACTGTATTCAGTGTTCCGCCAATCACAGACGTCTGCTGGGAAACTGAGGATGAGAGAACGTTCGTGATAGGCGGAGAGTGTCTGCTGAGAATCGCCTATCACGGAAGGGACCAGGAAGAGACCGCGGGATTTAAACGATGGACGCCGCAGCCTCTCAACTTTTTTTCAGGTACTATTTACAATGTAAAATTTCGCTGACTCGAGTATAAGCCGAGAGGGGGGACTTTCAGCCCAAAAAAAGGGCTGAAAATCTCGGCTTATACTCGAGTATATACGGTATATAGGTAGAAAAGCATTTGTGACACAAATATATTCCCATGTACACAGAGCTTTTCGGGGTATTTTTCTCAGCTGGGTTTTCTACTGCAGGATCATAGTCATTTCATAGTCATTTCATCATAGTCATAGTCATGAGCCACCCCCATCAAATTCTCTTCAGCTATTACCTTTTGTACCACCACCCCTCCCTTTAGAATGTAAGCTCTATGAGCAGGGCCCTCCTGTACCTTTTGTATTGAACTGTACTGTAATTGTGTTGTCCCCCTATACATTGTAAAGCGCTGCGTAAACTGTTGGCGCTATATAAATCGTGTATACTAATAATAATTTATTTGTGCTGTTCCCCACATGATGCATACCATTGAGTTTTTAGATTGGCCGGCTAGTGAGGCTGGATCTTTTTGAGCTGCACACATTTGATAAAGTAAGTTTTTTTTTCCCCATGTTTGCAGTTGGGGTCCCACCATTTTCTTAGTCTACCAGTGAAAACAGAACTGGTTACACTGGACATTCCCCTTAAAGTGAATGTGTTCTATAAAGTAACGTCACAGTGTTTTTGAACAGTCTGCATCGGTGTAGACATTGTTTCTGTATTTTTGTGTAAATCAATTCATAGCTTTGGAAGCCTTTTCCCTTTATCCTCCCACCCTTCTTCTGATTTTTACAGATAAAATATCATTTTTGGCCATACCTCAGCCTCAGAACTCCAAATAGTACTCAAACTCATATTCAAAATGGTCATATTTTAGTTGGTCCAGACCATGGATTCTCAACCAGAAGGGTTCTTCCACAGATTGCTAGGGGTTCCTTGAGCAATGAGCAATTTCTACCTCTCAGATAAGTTCCACTGACGCCATTGATCTTTTTAGCTATCTGTAAGGGGGTGATTCTTCCAAATCACCACAATGTAAGGAGCGTTCTTCCTACTGACCATCACAACAATGTATCATGAGTTATGAAGATATAGACGTTTTTAGCAGGGGTTCAGTGAGACCGGAACGTCACTTTTCTGTGTTGAAAAGGTTGAGAAAGGCTGGTCTAGACAGCTTTTCTCAACCTTTTTACTAGAGAGGAACCCTTAAATTAATTTTCAGGTATTGGGAAGTCCTGAAACAACCAATTTATTGGGGGACAGGGGGAATCATGCCCCTTACATTGTTGGAAAGTGCAAAACTGCCCTCCATCAAGTGTTGAAAAACGTTCCACCCTTATGGACACATAAAAAGGTCACTGATGTCATGCTCCTGGCTCTGCCAAGTAGTGCTGACCCTGGAACTATTCAGGCACTATCAGATTGGAGGTCAATCAATCAAAGCTCAAGGAACCCCTAGCAATCTTTGGAGGAACCTTATGGTTCCACAAAATCCTGATAGAGAATGGCTGGTCTAGACTCTCATAGACTTTGTGGAAACATGTTACTTTAGTAAACTCCTGAATGCATAAATTCTGTTTTTTATAGTCAAAACTTTTTTTCTAAGTTTTGAATTTAGTGGGAAGGAATACAGTCCCTGTTGAGTTTTTTTTTTTTGCCATTTTCCTAATGGGTAGATTAACCCACTCTACTTTTCCTGGTGACCACTGTCACTGAGACAGGAAACAATGGGAAAACCAACAATTTACAGTTGTTACCAGAAGACAAATAAACAGGAAGTCTTCTCTGGGACACAAAGTGAAGGGAAATCTCCCTAGCGGGAGACAGAAATAAACTGACAGGGTCTTAATCCCATCCCTGCTCTATCCAATACTGAAAAAAAAAAATAGTTTTGTCTAAACATGCAGTAGTAGTAAAATTCCAAGATGGCCAAAACCATTACAGCGCATTACTTGTCTGGTTCTGTAACAAGCCAAATAATTAAACAGGAAATCATTTAAACATAGATTTCTTTTGCATTTTTGTGACTTTGCAATTTGTATGCAGGATAACATCCTGAAATTAAGTCCGGAAATGTATTCCGTCATTTCCATGATAAAATGTTCACTTTTTAACATTATCATTGTGTCACAGTTTATCTGGCCGCGTTTCATAATTTGCAGGCGTTTAGTGTCGTAGCATGCGTTTTTGTTTGTGGTACGTGTGCATATTGTGAGATGCTTCTTCACCAACCATCTGGGTATAATTACAATCAAGACAGTAATGTTGGAGACAATGAAGGGATATGAAATACCACTTAGCAAGGAAAGTAAGTAAGGACAGGAAGAAGAGAAAGATATAGCAGCTGTGAGCTTGTATTTAAAAGAAGAAAGTAAGCAGTCAGTATTGCTGAGAAAAAAAAATGGAGCATACTTTGTGGTTACGTAGCAAAATAGTGGTCATCCTAATACGCTTATTTTTTATTAGTGGGATTTCCTAATATGATGCTATAGTGACATACTATACTATACTTTCCTAATTTTAAACAGCTTTCACCTCTGTGGAATAACTTTTCTACTATGGCTTGTGGGGGATCTCTGTGGGCAAAGCTACATCCTGCTTTAGAGAATAGTAGATGGGCCCCCTATCCTTTCCTCAGGGGTGGGCAATAATACCTGTAGATTATCCTCAGGGGCGGGCAATAATACCTGTACATTATCCTCAGGGGCGGGCAATAATACCTGTAGATTATCCTCAGGGGTGGGCAATAATACCTGTAGATTATCCTCAGGGGTGGGCAATAATACCTGTAGATTATCCTCAGGGGCGGGCAATAATACCTGTAGATTATCCTCAGGGGCGGGCAATAATACCTGTAGATTATCCTCAGGGGCGGGCAATAATACCTGTAGATTATGCATCAGGGTCCAAACTAGGATCCCATCAGAACTACAAAAGCTTTACCACTGCCTTACATACGTTTATTTTTTTTATTTCTTCACTTTGTTTGTTCAATCATTCATTCATTTGCATTTACATGTTGTGCATGGTACAGGTAACGAGAATCACATTATAATCAAAAGAGTTTTACCACCACCTCACATATGTTTTTTCTTTTTATTTGTTTGCCTATTTATCCATGTTTTGTGTATATTCTACTCTTAAAGCTGAACTCCAGGCAAATAGCTAAATAAAAATATGAAATACATATATGGGAGTGTTTTTTTTTACCTTCCAAAGAATTTTAATTTTTGTCCACATATTTTTAAAATTTTAAACAGCTCTGTCCACAAATCACAGTCATGTCTATCTAGATTGAAGACCTAAATTCTTCTTTGCTGTTGTTAAGTTACAACTAACAGTACTTACAGGTCTTGTTCCTTTTCTAGCCTTTAACTGGATAGTGAAAGGAGAAGCAGCAGACTCAAGAGATCGTCTCTCTGCCACTCTGGAGTTCTGGAGTTGATTTACTAAAACTGAAGAGTGCAAAATCTGGTGTAGCTCTTCATAGAAACCAATCAGGTTCCAATGTTTTTGTCAAAGCTTTAGCCCGGGTTCACACTGGTGCGATTTGACATGCGATTTGACATGTCAAATCGCATGTCAAATCTGCGGCATTTGCTGACAACTGCCGGCAATGGCACCGTCCTAATCGGTGTGACGCTGCATCTGCGGCACTGCACCGATTTCAAAAAATAGTTTCTGTACTACTTTTTGCGATTTCGGCCCGCGATTTACATTGACATCTGTGCAGAAACTGCACAAATGTCTCTGTATTCGCGGCCTAAATCGGGACCGACAAGCGGGAGTGAAATTCTGTGAGTTCAGCTGAACTCGCATGGCTTCATTCCCACAGCCCAGTGTGAACCTGGGCTTACTGAATAAGCTGAAGTTAGAAGCACAAATGCACCAGATTTTGTACTCTCGTTTTAGTAAATCAAACCCTCTGTCTCTATCAGCATGCTCCTTGTTAGCATATGAGCACTTCAGCTCAGCAGATGCTGCTTCTCCCTCTCTCAGCCTTAGCTCTGCTGTTCAAATAAAGGCACTTTCACTGCTTGCATTTCAAAAACATATTTAATAATGTAATCGTAATTACAAAGCTGCATTGTTCTGTTACTTTGCCTACCTGACATTCAGTTTTAACTGAGCAAGAATAGTTTCATCACTGCCTCACATACATTTATTATGATTTTTTTTTTATTTTTTTTATTTGTTCATTCATTTCCATTTATGTTTTGTGCATATTTTCACTTTTAACATTTTCTTTTCCAGTCACATTTTTTATTTTGATTTCTTCATACGGGCCATATCACCTGGATCAAGTGCAAAAATTGGTACGTAATATTAGCCGCCTAGATACTAGTGTTATATTCAAGCTTTATATGCAGCATCACTTTAATCGTTCTATCTTAAGCTCCTCTTTTTCTCAGAATTTAATGCTTACCTATGCAGTATATATATGTATATATATATATATATATATATATATATATATTGCATTCTTTTGTTTTCTTTGTATGATGACCAACTGAGACACTAATATACATTATTAGCATTCAGAGCTACAGAATGAAAACACGTTTCTATAGTCTGAACACCTCGAGTCTCTATCGGCTTATTGTAAGCTCATATGCAAACATCTTCTATTTTAATGCTAGGCCTGAGATTGTAACCACAGTAGCAATAGAATCCATTTTCGCTTCAGTCAATATTGCTTTAGTGTGTATGCATATATAGATATCCTTATGTGTTTTCTTTATGCTTTGTTTGTATTTGATGTTTTTAATGATACCTAAGATCTATTACTCCAGAAAAACACATTCCCATCGCTCTTATTGATCTGTTAGGTCTGTTTTACATAATCTTTTTTTTTTCTCCTCTAATCCAGAAGGGCTTTCCCATAAAAATCTGTTCTGTTGAAATATATTGTGATTTGATTGATAGTGGAGCTGATTTGTGAAACCTGGAGCAAAGGCAGAGCACCTGCAACCAGTTAGGTTTTATCCTTTAAATACAATTTACAGTATATGACTAGTTGGTATGTATGTACAGCCGCTCTGCTTTTGCCTCATTCATCCTAAATCAGCCAGTATAGTTCTAGTGTATTGCACTACTTGGAACGGAATGTATTTCCCCATAGCCACCACTTATAGATTCATCTTTCAGGACTGTTTTGGATCTGATTGGTGATTGCGAAGAAGTAATTCTGTTAGGTCAGTGTTTGTACAGGACCACACCATTTACTTGATAGCAGCAAACAAATACTCTTGCAAAAAAAAAAAGGGTTATCTAATGTTCGAAGGATCATTTCTCAGGCCTTGCTGACCTCCAGGATAGGGGTATCCTAGCAATCAAAAGAGGGCCTTGTACATTATCCTTTGGTAAATTTATTTGAAAAAAACTGATTAAAAACGACTCACAAACATGTGAAGATAATTCGTTTTGTAAAAGCCTCCAAATGGTGGCAGTCAATCTAGGTACGACAGTCTCCAGATGGTGAAAGAGAAGACTTCAGGACCACTGCTGGCTTACACGTTTCGATAGAAGAAGGTATCCCTTTGAAACATGTAAACCAGCAGTGGTCCTGAAGTCCTCTCTTTCACCATCTGGAGACTGTCGTACCTAGAATGACTGCCACCATTTGAAGGCTTTTACAAAACAAATTATCTTCACATGTTTTTGAGTAGTTTTTAATCGGTTTTTACAAATACATTTACCAAAGGATAATGCACAAGGCTGGTGCACCCTCTTTTCTCTATTCCCACACCATTTACTGCTTTCGGATTGTGGTGTGATCGAGCCGATGAGAAATAGAGCACAATCTATTTTCTCGTTTATTGAGGTGTGTTGACAGTCCATTTAATAAGTGGAAGTGCATTGTATTGTGGTTTGAACACCTCAAGATCTTTGAGGAGAACACACTGTTAACTAAATGAGGAAATTAACAAAGCTTCCTGCATCATTATAATGGTGTTACAAACTGGTGCAAGTGGCTCGCACCACATTAACAAAGCAGATAGACTTATTTCAGGGCTACCGGCATCGCCCATGCCAGTTTCTGTTTCAGAGGGAAATAGAAGCTAACACGGGATCAACACAGAATAAAAAAAGTGATCTCAGCAATTTTCAATATTGAAAAAATTCTGTCAGACCCCCCGCCAGATTTGACATGACGCATGGAATGTGAACTGTCTGCTGATGACCTAGCAGAACACTTACATGTATCTTTCTAGCCATGCGGTGAACAAACTACAGAGACAGAGCCTGCATATAGGCTTTGGGTGCAGGCGCCAGCATCTCCACTAAGGGAAACAGGAAGTGAAGCCTTTTGTCTTGACAGCCTGTTTCCTACTGCGCATACGCGAGTCACGCTGCACTTTGTGAATGGTCCTGTAGTCTTCTGGGACCTGTAAAGGAGGGGGGGGCGAACTTCCAGTTAAGTTAGACACAGCGATCTGAGCCAGAAGTGGAAACGGGTACCTGTAAAAAACAGGTACCCGATCCACCCAAAAAGTGCCAATGTGGTAGTGGAGGGGGGGAGGGTGCAAACAAGTTGAGCTTCACCTTTTGGATGAAGCTCTGCTTTAACAGCAACTATATCACCCCCCCCCCCTCCAATGTTCTCAGATGGGCCAAGGTTAGGGGCAGCAAGAGGGAACTGGAACAAGCAGCTCCAACTCTCCATCTCTCTATGCCATGTCTGACACAGATACAGCATAGAAAACAGAGCATATGAGAAATGGATTGTACCTCCTTTGTTAATTAGGAGCAGGATCTGCTCCTTTTTCTCAGTTTAGAAGAGTAGTGCAGACTTTATACCAGAGCCTCAACATTTCCCACCAATGCGTTTATTTTAGCAAAATATTGCCCAAAGATGCTGACACTTGTTAAAACTTTATGTAAAAATACATTATTTTAAGTAAAATAAATTGCTATTACATTTTCCACCCTTATTCTTTTGGTTGGAAAAAAATATAAATCTCTCCCTTTCCCCCCTCTCTCTCTGCCCCCTCTCTCTGTCTCCCCCTCTCTCTCTCTCTCTGTCTCCCCCCACTCTCTCTCCTCTCTCTCTCTGTCTCCCCCCTCTCTCTGTCTCTCCCCTCTCTTTCTCTGTCCCCCCTCTCTCTCTCTGTCTCACCCTCTCTCTCTCTCTCTGTCACTCTCTGCCCCCACTTTCTCTCTCTGTCTACCCCCTCCCTCTCTCCCCCTCCCTCTCTCTTCCCCCCTCTCTCTCTCTTTCCCCCTCTGTCTTCTCTTTCTCTCTTTCTCTATATATATATATATATATATATATATATATATATATATATATAATTTTTTTTTTACAGTATATATAAACTGGTAACATAAGATAGGTTCCAAAGCAATTTTTATGCATGCCAATTTTATGTGCTTTTCTTTATACTCCCAAAATGCTCATTATGAGGAGGTTTTATAAGCTCTACACTGGTTTTATGCAGCCCCTGTTAATCTGTGTATAGCGTCTACAGATAAAACATTGTGCAGATCATTCATTATATTTTGTGTCATCCAGCATACATAGAAAGTTTACTGGTAGACACACTGATAAATACCGTTACCATCCTATAAGGGATCAGAGTTTTGTAAGTGTCAGTTATGGGATGATAAATCACACCCGTAGTAAGAGCTCTAGTTTTTAATTAGGCCTTTGAGACTTTCCCTCTGATAACTGAAACATGACTACAGCGCGCTGTTATTGGTTCATAGTTTAAAAACGAGTGCGTTCTATAGATTTTTATAAATAGCAATGCATTAGTATCAAGGAAAATAATAGTCCTATTTGTAAAGCAGAAACAAAGAAAACTGTTATAGGGTAGCTGTCATGGTGGAGGGATACACTAGCTTGTTATTGGAGTTTCTCCAGTCTGTCCCCAACTGACCGGAACATAAGGAAGTCACTAGTACATTAAGCTGTTTATTTATTAAGGAAGCTTTTGGACATAGTTATTTTATACTGGAAGTATAATATGTCACTTTTGCAGTAGTCTGAAAGCTGATATTTCAAAACCTTTAACATGTTCTCTCAGCCTAAAGAAAATCTGAAACCCAAATCACACCTATTATAGTCCCTATAGTCAAGATACATATTTTCCCAGCCTATGGCTACATGCATATTGCAATTCAACCCTATGTAAGGTGCATTTTGCTGGAAGTCACATCAAAGGCACAGCTACTAGATTTTTTATTTTTTTAAACAATGCTCCAAAATGTAGAGGTATGAATGTAAAAATCTTTAGGCCTCTATCAGACCTCTCCAGCCCATTACAGTGCATTAAAAGAGAAGCATGGGCAAATATTTTTTGGTCATACCTTTCTTATGGGTCACAGGAGTACACTTACTTTAGCACAGAGTAAGCTGATAAGGACTATGACCCGCTATCAGCTGACATCACTGAACTGCTCCAGGCTCTGAAAGGATCCCAACTATATTCTCGAGATCCACCCAGCTGCCTACGTGCCAGCTGGCTTCAGCTTTCAGGGAGCGGCTAAGAGCCGGAGCTGACTGTGCCCACCACTCTCCTGCCCAGCGCTCCAGTGAGCTCTGGAGGGTCTGAACATGGATCAGTGACTTACAGTTACTGCTCTCCACTCTGAGCAGACCGAGAACTGAGGGATCATCGATCCATGTGATCGCTCGGTTCTCAGTCTTGGTGCTGATGTAGGGTGGCTGCTGCATCACACAGATGCTGAAGCGTGAATGTGAGTATGAGTGTTTCTTTTTAATGAACCCCAAACGTCTCCTTAATATTTGGCATTGCACCTCAAGTCTACATTAGGACAGCAAACACATCCATTATACTATATATCACCAAATAATTTAGCTGATGAGGACTCCTTAGAACTAATCAACCAATAATTATTCTATGTAAAGATACAACTTTCTTTGCTTTAGAACATCCACATAGTTAAAGTGTTACTAGACCCTCTGATCCTCCCCTTCTTCCACTGTCCCAAACCATTTCCTAATAGAACAGCCTTGGGGGCAAGCTGCACATGCTCAGTTTGGTGTGTATTGCTAGAGAGTTATTTTTTTGGGAGAGTACATGTGATCAGCACAGGGCCAATCAGTACTGTCCAGACAGAGGGTCAGGGGTCCTGCAGCCTCATAGGACAATCAGGGGAGAATGAAAACTCCTCCTACAAGCTTTAACCAGACACTGATAGATGTTACCAGACTGCTCTAACTGCTGATGAGTAAAAGTATTTAGCAGTTTATATTTACTAAAATAATTGCATTGCCATGTTCTGTGTACTGTGGGAGACCAGATATGGTGAATGCAGAGTCCTGAGATTAGTAACCCTTTAAGTTGGATGGAAGATCCTATTGTGCAATGACAACATGTGCACATGTATGGCCAAAAACTTTTGTACAGTAACTTTACAATAACACGTATTAATCTCATGTACACCTTAAGCATCGAACATTAATAGTTTGCAGATTTTTGGTTTCCTAGGTATGTTTAAATCTGTGAAAAATCAGGAATCTGATTCTGAGCCCAGGTTTTAGTCTTTTATAAATAATTATTTTACTTCAGCCTTATCATAAAGCTAAATTTCAGTCTTCCCTAGAAAAGGTGTAAAAATGTGTGCCAGTCTTTCCAATCCATGGATGATATGTCGCCAGCACACTAACAAGCTTGTTTCAAAGTGATGATCACATGCCTGAAGAAGAATCCCTGCATGCTTTTCTATGTGATCATACAAGCATAAATAGCTTGGCACATTCAAAGAAGCTTATCGGTGTGCTGGCGATATATTTTGTGATGTTTTTTTTTTCATGTTGTAAATCATGACTAGTTAGGAAAGTCATTGCAGCACCCCCTAATCACATGTTCAATCCAAGTATGGTGTCCGAGAGAAATATCCTGTATACCTCAAGTCTTGCCATCCGAATACCTCTAGCAGAAGCACTACCTGCACTACTTCCCAGCACATTACAATATATCAGAAACACAGTTTGGTCCAGAGCGCTGCTGACATTTTATTTTTATTTTTAACTTATTGAATTAAATAGCATTTTTTGTCTTTTGTCTGGGGTTCAGCTTTAATGGAAATGTGTTATAGATAATCATAGTGTCACAAATATATAGACACAGAGGATATGTATCGGTAAAATTAAAACTAATTAAATAAATGAAATTAATATGTTACTTGAGATTAAAAATCATTCTATGTCTGTGTCTGTACATACAGATTTGGTCTTTCAGCAATACATCCTCCCTGGTATTCTATCCTGCAAGTCGATTGACTTCAGATTCCCCTACAGTGCCAGTACTCATGTAGGGATAATAGCGGCAATTTATACCACTTGATGAGCAATTTGGTGCTCTTGTCAACTTTTTACTGGTAAGGTGATTCTCAAATCATCACAGCAAACACTTCTGGCTCTCTCTCTCCCTCTCCCACTCTTCTATTTTTTTTTCTTATTGCTTTTCATCTTTTCACATGTTTTTTTTTTATTGGAATCAGGTTTTTGAGAGAACTATTATTAATAGCTATTAGTGATACAATGAGTGGATTTGAAATTCTACAGGAGATGAGAAGTCTAAGAAAGTATAAAGTAGAAAAAAGAAGACCAGCATATAAGAAAAAATAAAGAAAGAAATAATGAAAATTAAGGTGGATGGAAAGAAATAAGAGAAGGAAGTAAAGGAAGTGTTGATGACTGGGAAGAAGAAGGGAAGGGAGTAGAAGGAAAGAAGTATGATAAGAGAAAAAATAGAAGGGAGGTGGGAAGAAGAAATATAATTACAAAGAAAGAGGAAAATGAAAATAGGAAGGTAGAATGAGAGGAAAGACGTATGGGTAGACTGGAAAGAAGTAAAACAAAAGCGATGGGGAAAGTAAGAAGGAAGAGGGGAGAGTGAAAGGAAGAGCAATGAAAACACAACAACAAGAGTAAGAATGAAGGAGAGATAAAGAAACCCTAACAAAATAGAAAAAGGAAATCAAAGGAGCAGGGGAGGGTTAGAGGAAGTAAGGAAGTATGGCATCAGAGAAAAAAGAGTGAACAAGGAAGTGCAACAACAGAAAAAAAGAGAAGATAAATTAAGAAAGAAGGCAGTAGAGAGAGTGGGAGTAAGGAAGGATAACAGTAGTCAAAAGGCAGCCTATTGACTGCTGGTCACTGATTGAGAGAAATTATACCAACATGGTGGTTGACCAGAAGTTGATCGTTGGATTGGGTCATAAATGGAGTTCAGCCATTCTCTGCGGAACTGGCTGAATTTCATTCCATATATGGCCAGCTTAGGACATCTGAAATAGAACGACTTGACATCCTTTGTAGTGTATAATAGAAGAAAACCTACTTAAAGCCTAGTACACACGATGAGATTATCGGACAAATGATCGTCCATTTTTTATTTGCATGCTAGTCTCCATAGCGAAATCAAATAGGTTACTAATGTACGAAAATTCTCATACAACAGAATAATGATCAGATTATTGTAGGATCGCTTTGAAAGTGGTATTTTTTTTGACGATATTCTGATCATGTGTATGGGACTAACACAACTTTAATGCACAGAGCTTAACACATACAGTATATAACCCTGAACCGCTTGTAACCAAAATACAAAGATATTTGTATTTAGCAAAACATATGTGATTATACACAGATTAAAAGATCATGGATCAACTTAAAGCTGAGTCCCTTAAGAAGGTCTTATTTTGGTGTTTTTCCTTCTAATATACACCCCAAGGAGTCCCACTAGGATACCAAGTTGTTCTATTTCCGATGACCTAGGATGGCCATTCCTGGATCTAAATTCACCCGGTTCAGCAGGGATCAGCCGAACTTCGATCCATGTATGGTCAATGTGGTTGAACAGAAGTCGATCTACCAATCAACTTCTGTTCAGCTGCCATATCGGTATAATTTCACACGATCAGCGCCCAGCAGTCAATAGGCTGCAGTGCTGATCTGTATATTATAACTGCGGTGAAGTATCCCCAATGTTAGAATACAATGACACAGTGGGGGGGATTAATGCATCCACATCAGAAGTATGGATGGGGTAATCCGGTCAGTTTTTTTTTATTTCAACCCGCTGGCTGAGCGAAAAAACTGACCCATGTATGGCCAGCTTTAGGCTTTTAGTCAGCTTTGTTTCAATTTTACTAACAGAGAAAAGGTAATTAAAACAAGAGGAAGGAAGGAAGGAAGTACAACAGGGAAAGGGGAAATAAAAAGAGTGAATTAAGAGAGAGTGATAAAAAGGAAGGAAGTACAACAGAGAAAGGGAAAATAAAAAGAGGAAGAAGGAAGTATTACAACATAAAAGGGGAAGAAGG
The DNA here is from genome assembly GCA_029206835.1 of Rana muscosa. NCBI lineage: Eukaryota > Metazoa > Chordata > Amphibia > Anura > Ranidae > Rana > Rana muscosa. The sequence goes on from CM055116.1 coordinate 174,778,249, forward strand.
AAGTATTACAAAATAAAAAGGGAAAATAAAAAAGGAAGGCGTTGGGGAGAAAGAGATAAAAGCAGGAAGGAAAGACGTGTAACAGAGAAATAGAAAGTGAAAAGGGAAAGAGGGAGAAGGAAAAAAAAAAGAAGAACTGAAGACAACAGAAAATAGAAAAATAACAGAGAATGTAGGAGGAAGCAGGGTTATTAAGAGAAAGGAAGGAAGTATAACTACATAGAAAAGGAAAATAAAAAGAGAAAGTGGGAAAGAGGAAAGAAAGCTTGACAACAAATAAATTGGAAAACAAGCAAGAAGATGGGGAAAGAGAATGAAGGAAAGGAAGGCCGTATAACAGAGAAAAAGAACAGGGAATGAGAAAGGGGAAAGCTTTTTATTGATGGACTCGCTTCTTTAAAATACACAACCTCAGGTTTTTACTGTAATTGCTTGTAACCATGCAAGTGGATTTGCTCTGCAATTTGCTACAAACACGGCAGTACGAGAAGAATCAGGATAGAGGTGTCAGTGACATCCCCGCATAACAGTGTGTGTAATTCTACCAACTAGACTCCCTTGTCCCAATATTATCGAATGGAACAAAAGATTGAAGTAGCTCTTAACTATTTCTCATGCATGCCTCACTAATTTTCCGAGGGATGATTTACTTTTTCATTATATGTCCTCTCTCTGTGGAAGTCTTTTTGATTCCCTCCCCTGCTATTTTAGCAAGTCATAAATGGATGAAAGAAAATTCTCAGCTAAAGCTGTTCAGGCTCTACTATAGCCATGGCTGCTCATATTCCTTTTTTTTTTTTCCCTCAGAGGATAAGATCACTTACAATTCAGTGTGAAGATCAAACGTTAAAAGCTGCTCTATTTTGGCACTATGTATAGGCCCAGCTAACTTGTGGTCTCATCTAGCACATTTCTTCATTGTGAAATTCCTAAAGGCCACATCATATTCTTATTAACCGGTCTTCTTTATATTCATTAAACGAAAATTAATAGAAATGAGCTGAACCCATTTCATATATAACTATATATTTTCATAGCCTTAAATTTAATTGTGCACATGTAATATTATTACTGAAAGGCTAGAAATAGGCGCCTCAGTCATTATTTTTCAACATAATTTATTTTAATAATCTTTAAATGCGATGATGCATTGACAGTGAAGATTCAGTCATCACAGCTGCAGGTTATAGAAAAACTGACATCTATGTAAATGACAGAAAATATATTGGCCACATTTGTTAAGTGCACCCATGACCCTTGGCCTGCATTGAGCCATTGAAGTTTATTAACGAAAGGAGTTGAAAGCCTTCACATAATATATTGTTTAGGTACTCTTTTCTATGATCCAACCATGTAAAATGGAAATTCCTGTTTATTTTATCAGTGCGTGCTTGAAGGGGATATCCACACAATTTATTGTGTGAAGATTCTGAAATCCTTTAGTAAATCAGACCGCTTATGCCAACTAAACCAAACATAAAGCTAATTAAATTGTGACATCACTCAAAGAAAAATTAAAAAATTCTGTTACTGTTTATGGAACTAGTGCCTTAAGGTGATGTCATACTTGCCAAAATACCAAATTGTTAGAGAGCAGTCCCATGTTTTGGAACCCAAAGATCAGGTGGGCACCTCAGACAACACTCGTGGAAGAATGATGGAGGGTGGCACTAAGGCCGGAGTGTCCATAGCAGAAACTCTATCCTCAGTAAATATTGAGCCCTGTGTATGGTGCACAGCACTATTGGTTGCTAGGTTGCCATTGCTTGCTGCACCATAAGGGCTAGTTTACACTTGCTCCAAAACATGGCTTCGGACTCGCTTTGTTAAAGATCTCTAAACGCCAGTCAAAGCTCCTGTCACTAAATAAAATGGTTAGCTTACAATTCTGTTTACACCTTGCTTTTGCTTGAGGCTTCGGTGGAGCTTCGATGGGGCTTCGATGAGCTTTTGGTGGGGCTTAGGTGGGGCTTCAGTGGGGCTTCAAGCAAGCTTTGACATAGACTTATATGGAAGCTTTGAAGATGCTTTGAAGCACTACTAAAGCTTCATGGGGTATAATTTTTGAAGCAAAGCCAAAGCAAAGCAAAGCAAAAGCAAGGTGTAAACAGTACTAAAAGCTAACCATTTTATTTAGTGACAGGAGCTTTGACTAGCGTTCAGAGAGCTTTAACAAAGCCTGTCCGAAGCCTTGTTTTGAAGCAGGTGTAAACTAGCCGTTAATATATGTTGAAGCTGGAGCAAGTGTAAATGAGCCCTAACAAACAATGACGCTGTGTGGCCTGACCCCCAGCAACCTAGCAACCAAAGATGCTGTGTGGCTGCTAGCGTCCTGCCAACTAGTGATGCAGTGTGACTGCCAGTGTCCTAGCAACCAATAATTCTGTTCAGCTGCCACCATCCTAGCAACCAGTGATGGTAAAGGGTAAAGGGTTGTCAAAAATGGCCGGCTCCTTGATCCACTCATGTGCACTTTGCACTGTTTGCTTATGTAAACCCATATGTGCCCTCCTGAGTCACTGTTTAAAAAGATGTCAACTGTTTCACAGTTTAGTGACAAACCAGATCTGTTTAAAGGCTCTTTGTTACAGAGAAGAAATGGAGTGCACTGGATTTGTCTTTATATAATCATACAGTATAGAAAGCAATCAGTGACAGTTTAAATTGGGTGTTCCTTTATGGCTGAATTGCTATTTCGACAACTGCAACTTCTGTTCTTACGTTGCAGGTAATTAAATATAAAAAATAGTGCTAAGAATGAGTCACTGCCTGTTCTCAAGAGCGTTGTGGTGGGGTTTATCCTAGAATTAAAATATTTAGTCCCAAATTATTATAACTGTGCATGCATGTGTTGGATGAGTATGTGCTTGCTTATACCTGAAAGGCCCCTTAGGTTTTATTGTAAAATTCCTAAACTCATGGGGACAGTGCCAAAGATCTTCCAGCTTCTAAGTGTACACAACAATATAAAAAAAAACAAAATAGACATTATCACCCTTCACTTATCTACCCAAAACTGGTCTGCTTTTTCCCACCTCCACATGTTCCTATTGGTCAATAAGGCTACTGTTCATAGTGACGGGCCAGTGAGAACACAGGAGCCTTTGACACTAGAAAGTGTAAAAAAGAATGTGTTACAACAGTCTAGATATTAGGATTTCCCCAACATTGAAGTGGTCATCTAAGGGTATGTGCAGAAACTCACACATTTTCTTTAGGATTAAATATTTAAATTCTTGTATTTGCTTAATTGTGACTAATTCTTTTCAAACCTATTAATACATTAAATAGCCTATTTGTTAATATTTTTACATTTAGGCTGGTGCATGCCGATGTCACAGTTTGAAAGCCAGCCCAGCCTACAAAGAGGAAGCTTTTTCTTCTATGTTAGGGTGGTGTTGTGTATATGATGCACAGTTACCTTTTAGACTTTACTCTCATATCTCACCCCAGGTTTAAAGGATAAGTGCACTTTAAAACAAAGCAATTTTTGCCCTCCTCCACTGACCTAACCTAACCCAACGTTCCCCTCCACAGATACATACTTATCTAGATTCAACAGTTGTGGCCCCTGGTGTTTGTTTACATCCAGTGCCAGAAGTCTTCACTGTTATGGCTGCACAAGCACAATACAGCTCATTAGACTTCTATTGAACTATCTCCGATCATCTCTGACCTTAGGACACAGCCCCATAGATAGATGTCTTTGGGGCACTAATGCAGAAGTGCAGCCAGGACAGTGAAAACCTGTGCCATTGAATGTAAACAAGGTCAGATCAAGGTAAGTATGCATTAGTGAAGAAGGAGGGTGGATTAGGTAAGATCAGGGCAGGGGGCAAAAAAAGATAAAAACACTTATGCCGCGTACACACGACCGGTTTTCCCGTCGGAATAAACTCTGATGGGTTTTTCCGACGGAATTCCGCTGAAGCTGTCTTGCATACACACGGTCACACCAAATTCCGCCTGTCAAGAACGCAGTGACGTACAACACTATGACGAGCCGAGAAAAATGAAGTTCAATGATTCTGAGCATGCATCGAATTTCTCTATCTACATGTTCTCTATCTAAGTCCGTCGGAATTTCCGACGGAAAAAGTCAGATGGGGCATACACACGGTCGGAATATCCGATGAAAAAATTACGTCTGACTTTTTCCATTGGAAATTCCGACTGTGTGTACGCGGCATAAGAGGTTTGATATACTGTGCAATACAAGTGCACTTGGAAGTGCAGTTGCTCTAGATCTGAGGGGAAGATCTGAAATGAGGGGAGCTCTGATGATTTCTATCATCCAATCATGTGCAAGCAAAAATGCTGTTTTTTTATTTTCCTTGCATGTCCCCTTCAGATATAGAACAACTGCACTTCCATGTGCTTGTAGCACACAATATATTTGCCTTCAGTAAATCAACCCCTATGCTTTAAAGTATACTTAGCGTCTGAGCTTTCATCTTGCAGGGGCTTCACATCAGAATGAGCAGAAAAATAGAGCGGTAGCATTGTTTTAGCAGACACTTCTATGTGTTATTATATTTAGTTTTCTTTACCTCCACCCAATGCCCTCTTTTCTCTCTATGTATTTGGAGCCTAAAAGAGCAATGCTAGAAACACAATAATGAACAAAACATGCATAGTAAATAGAGTCTTTGTAGCTGTAACCACAATAGTTACATGTTAGTAACTGTCTTTGTTCTTCTGCCTTTTGTGCTCCTCTGTTTACCTATCTGTGCACACCCAGACACCTCCCGCAAGTCAGATGGTTCTCTTATTTGTAAAATATTAGAGATTTCTAAAGGAGAACTGTTTCGACCTTCAGCGGAGTGAGTGTCTAGTTTTATTTTCATATGCTGCATTGTCACCTATTCATATTTGAATTTATCGTCTATAACATAGGACCCTTTGTGTTTCCAGTTACTATACTATGAGTCCAGGCTTGCTAAACTCAAATGAAACATTAAGCCAAGAGTAGTTAAATAAATCTGTATGAAGCCGCATTTAGTGAACCGAAGACCACATCTACTTAATTCCAGAAAAAACACAGACAGCACTTTGGTTAACCATATAGTAAAAGATGCAGCTTATAATTGTTTATTCCTGAGAAATAGAGTCCTTAAAACATTCCTGAATTATCTTGCTGCTAAATAATGTAAATTATGCACATAATGTCATCCCATATTCTGGCTGCTGTACATAGCCCGTGACAGCCATTTACAACCTAAAGCTTTATTAATAAAGTATAATAATCCCATTTTGTCACCAATCCCCCCCCCCTCCACCCGACAACCACCATTTCCTATCCATTTACATACTGGAATGTATATAAAAACATCCAGTTGGGCCCTTTGCATGCTTACATGGTGGTAGGACCAGAAGCCCCGTACACACGGGCAGAAAGTCGGGAGATATTTCCTGGTTCAACAAAAAAACAGCCGACATTCTGCCCGTGTATATGTCGGTCTGGACGTGTATGCTGGAAGACTAGCATCCGGCCAACTCCCGTTCAGCACTATAAGCCTATAACGGAGAGCTCTGAATGTGGTGTTCTGGCGGGGGGGCCATCCGCCTGTCAGAACACAACAGCTCAGTGGGGGAGATCACTGTATTAACCCTGCATAGTTAGTACAGTGTCTCCGACTAGAGCTGACAGTTTTTTTCTTTCGCTCAACCAGGGTTGAACAGGAGAAAACGAATAGTGTGTACCCGGCTTGTCAATTTTTCCATATTTGGCCTTGAATGTGGTGCTTGGCTAAAGAGACCGCATTTTATTAAATAACCCTGTAACTATAGCACTACATTTTAGAATAATACGCCCCCATTGGACCGCGGCTCACTGTCTCTTCACCCCCCCACCCCCTCCCCTTTTCCCAACCTTCCCCCCTCCTCTCTGCTAGACCCCCCTCTATACTTTTGTCTTTATTCTTCACCACTAGTTTTTTTAAAGGTTATGCCTGGCTACACTGAGAACTCCTTTGCATTCTGTCCCTTATATGTGTGTATTTTATACTACTTGTTAGACTTAAAACCCATCGTTGTTTCAATACCGATGGAATTTATGACCCTGTCACGTCACTCCGACTTCTTCGGTTTCTGGACGCTGCAGGTTCCCGCAGGGGCGTCCAGGCAGAGCGAAGTAGCTTTTAGACACAGTTTAGCAATGTATGTTTCATTGTGTTCTACAGACGAAACTCACTTAAATATTCGTACACCACCGTTTGCAAGACATTGTATGTATTTCATGTCCTGTAAACCAGGTCGCCCATTGTCAGGCACTTGGTCTTGTTCTTTTTTTTTTCCTTTCTGTTTGAATTTATGCTAAAAAAAACAATAAAAACGTATTGAACCTAAAAAAGGAACACCCTGTGATAACTTAGGTTTAGGGCCACTTTAGTTCCTTTTTTTATTTTTTTATAATTTTAATTTTATTAAGGAATTATACATATACAAAACAGGAAAAACCATATACATGGGCCACTTTAGTTCCAGTTCCTTACTGGCTACTGTGAGTTACAGCCTATCACTAATTTGTATTCTAAGGGGTCGGTTTTTTTCCCAACTGGTACCTCTTTGATGGTATAGCACCACTTGGTTAGTGCACCTGCTGACCTCTAATATCTTTTTAATGAATGTAACCGTTGTGCAAACTAGGAGTTGTGGTTGAAATATTTAATCACCTGGTATCCTAAGAGATATAAGATTACACGCAAAGCTGGAATCTTGGTTTTGGGTGGACATGACCTTTAATAAATAATACATTGTAAAAATCTTTTTTTACCCGGTGAGAGATACAATTGTCATATACATTTTCTATATGCAGGTTTGAAAATCACAAGCTTTATCTGCTTTGTGTTAAGCTCAGCATTACATTATTTATTAAGGTGTAGAGGCAGCAGACAGATGTAATAAAGTAAAGCATCTCTACACCACAGTGTGAAAATAAACAAATCCCTTTCAATAAAAAATAAAAAAAGACGCAAGCACAATAAAGCCTTTTTCAAAACATTAAAAGATAAAAGTTTGCACACAAATGAATTATTGATAACCTGTGTTAAACTGTTTCATAGATGGACAGTTCATTATTTATATGCTTTTGTGGTTGGCTTATGATACGTGCTTTGTCTTGTAGTAATCATAAATATGACAGGGATAAACTTGCATTATTTAGGCCTAGATGCTCCATTGCTGATCACTGATGCTGATCTTATACTGTTATTTTTAAAATAGAAGGCTTGCATTTATGTAAATTTTCCCAATTTTTTTTTAATCACAAGACATAAATAAATAAATTAAAAGAGAAGTGCAGGTTTTCCAAAAAACAAACACACATACTCACCTAGGTGGATGCTGCATCTGTCTCCGCTGATTCGAAGACCAAGAACCAAGTGATCAAAGGCCACTGATCGCTTTGTTCTGGTTCTTCAGTGTGCAGAGAGTGGTGACTGTCGGTTACCACTCTCTTCTCACTGGAGCTCCAGGCAGAGGAGGAGGCGGGAGCAGCTGGCTCGGGATCTCAGTGGGGCACTGAATGGCTGAGCCAGCTGCCAGTCAGGCATCTGGGAGGATACCGACATTATTGTCAGGATCCCTGCAGAGCCTGGACCAGCCTTCTGGTGTCATCCGACAGTGGGCTGAATATAGGTCAGAGGAGTGCAGAACTAAGTGCCACAGGAGAAGCAAATCTCCTTCAAAGTTCACCTTTAGGAGATTTTACATGTTACACCCATATTTAGGGTGTAATATGTAGCATGCTACTATACACCCACCTCCCGCCACCAGCGTTTCCCACCCTGTGACAGCGGGTGGTATATCACTGCACCCTGTTACTTTTTGAAAACAGCGCGGCTGTGAGGGGCTACGCCCACACAGCTGCGTCATTCATTCACATTTTCCTGTGAATGAATGAGCTACGTATAACTTATATTATCTGCCTCGTCTATTCTCATTTTCAAATGTCTCTTTCCACCCCTAGCTTTAAAACCGCACTGCCCTCTTAAAAGCAGATGTTAAGGGTGGGCATCCGTATCTTCTCCATTTTCTGTGCCAGCCCACCAATGACATCAGCACCAGAACTCGGACAGATCTCTCGGTGGAAAAAAAGTATTTTTCCTCCAAGATCTTGCAAGATTTCTCAGTCTACAGACACAATCTTGATGATGTAGCTTTCCCAGGGGTCTAGTGTGAAGCCATGGCTACGTCACCAGTGTTCGGGAAACCAGGACGTGCAATGACATCAAATGTAAGTATAAAAATAAATCTTTGATTATACTTACAATGAATTGAGGATGTTTAAAAGTCAGCAGGGCTTTTGTTTTGTTTTTCAGGGGGGGGGGGGGGGGGGGTCCACTTTAGGGAAAACTTACCTCTGAATTTCCCTCCACTCATAATGACAGCTCTTTTTTTCTGTTCCTTACTGCTGCCATCCTCATTGATTCTCCTTCTGGACCCAACATCTCCTTTCTTGGACCATTGGACAGCCAGTGATAATCCAACTTCAGAAACTCATCTAACAGATGCAGACAGTGTGCATTGCACATGAGCTGCAGGGAGTGTATATTAATTAAAATTGCTACTAAATAGGTAAATGTAGTTTAAAAGAGCAAATGTAAAAGTATATTCTACATAAAAATAAAAATAAAAATTCAACCCACAAGCAATCTTTTTTTTCTTTTTTTTTTTCTTTGCAAATTCAATTTCTTTTTAAGGTCTGCATCCAACAGAATTTTATATTCTGGGTTCATCTCAGAGATATTCATCTTTTATTACTGTTTCTTTTACATCCTTTATTTCCATCATGTGAAGTGGAAAATAATAAATTATCTTTATATGGCCATATTAAGACTCATATAGTGCACTTAAACTGTTACAAGTATGTAGTGGTTCTTGTTACTTAAAGCTGAACTCCAGACAGATATAAAAATATCAATAAATTAAAATATATCTTTTTTTTAATATTTTTAAATACTGCTTATAAAACGCCCAAAATGGACCTGATTTCAGCCTCTTGTACAAATCTACAGCAACCAGACTGGGAGAGGAAGGGGCTGCAGTAGAAGCCAAACAGTTCTACTACTTAAATTTGTGCTGACAAAGAACATGCTGACAGGAAGAGAGAGCAAAAGGGCGACCTCATATGTCTATTGCTGCTCCTTCACTGTTTAATCACAGGCTGGGAGCAGGGAGGTGACCCAGCTATATAGTTTAAAGTGGTTGTAAACACTTACATATGCCCACTGACATGACTTGCCTAAGGTGATACATAAAGATGAAATTAACCCCCCTGCATAAGTTGTATCTGTTTATCTGTAGCTGTTTTTACTCTACATCTATTCAAAGTCCAAAATTTACACGGCATTTCTTATCTCTAGAAGGCAGGAGGCAGGGATCTGATGTCACACACTGCATGGCATACAGCAGGGAGCAGAATGTAATCTGAGATCTGAGTGGAAGGAGAGGACACACCCCTTCTTTACACAGTCCCATAGGGAAAGATACATAGCTGAGTCTGTCAATCACCTGCTGTATGCTAGGGGGCAGGACCATCTCCCAGGATTGTCTGGTATTGGCATAGACTGTCAGAGGTTTTATGCAGATAGCAGAGGAATAAGAGAGGAGAAGGAAATCACACTGGATGCTTTGGATTTAGGCAAGTACACACTGTAGAAGGATATGCTTTGTTCATTTTTCATTTCAAAGGTTTACAACCACTTTAACTGAAGTAAATAAAGGTCAGTTTACCAGGCTGTCTGTGCTGTCTACCAGGACTGTGTACATCTCAGGACTGGGGAGGGGCAGAAAAACAAAGTATTTGGCCAGTAAAACAGCCCACATATATGTATTTTACTTTAGTTAGTTGTTCGTCTGAAGTTTAGCTTTAAGGATTAAAGTATAACTAAAGGCAAACATTTTTTTTTTTCGTTTTGGATAGAGTGAAGAGGGATTAGAACACCTGTCAAGTTTTTATTGCTGTCTGTGCCCCCCAAAGGCAGATTCACCCTCTCTATTTGTCCTGTTTACCGTTATCATTGAATGTGAAAGTAAAATTCCAAATTTTGGGTTGTCCCCAGAAACGTAATAGAGGGGAAATCTCCCAATAAGAACACTATTTCTGGTGTCCTGGGGGTCCCCAAGGAATTCCCTTAATTTTCCTGGATTTCCTCTCACTTCCTCTTTGGCTATGGGACAGGAAATTATGGGAAATCTCTGCAATTGGAAACAGATGGCGGAAAATAAAATCTAATAGGAGTTATCCAAAATCTATCCAAAATGAAAAATACGTTTTGCCTATAGTGCTACCTTAAAGAAGATAGGTGGGGGAAAAAAAAATATTTTATTTAGGACTAACATTTTCTTTGTCGCTTTTACGCATATTGCTTCTTCGTATTATTAGTAATTATTGTATGTCATTTTATATCCGCAAGAAAACATTTGGAATTTCCTGTCTGGAATGTAAAGAGTTTATGATTAATTATAATTTTTGTTAAAATAGTCTACTTTATGTATGGCCTTTAAATATATAGGAGAACTCTTAAATCAGAAAAAGAAAAGTGGAGGTGTGGCCCGTAGCAACCAACCGGATGCTTGGTTTTGTTTTCTGACCTGCACAAAATAATAAATAAACATATTGAATTGTTGTGGCTGCTGTGGCCAACACCTTTCCTTTTCAGCTGTACTATAATACAGCCCATTATTTTTTGACCAGGTTAATTAATAAACATGTTGCATTTTCTTTTTCATGTTGAATTTCTGCTAGTGCTGGCAGTTGCAATGCTGTATTTTGTTATCCTAAACTGTTTTTTTTAAATTGCTCTATCTGCTGCTGGTAATTATCATTTTTCTTCAGCTCTGTGCCCTGTGTAACCTAATGACAGGGAAATACATGGATAGGCATCTTTTCATTTGCTGTGAGCAATAAATTTTACCTTTAATGATGCTGGAAATTCCAATACTATCTTCAACAGCAAAGCTCTATTTTTTTTTCAGGTGTTTATAATTTTCATATCATTTTGCAAGTCCTCATTCATTGGGGATAATTAAACCTGAAACTGAAAGACCTCTATTTATCCACAGGTCACTGCACACTCCTCCTGTGAACCTCAGCTGCGATCTTGAAAAATATCTTTCTTAAAGAGCTAGAGAATGTGATTGTTGGACTGTTTTGCATTCAGAGTCACTCTAATAAGCGTGTGTAGATTGACTCTGCTGCCTAAATTATGAAAGAAGCTTCAACTGACGTGCATCGGAAACACTGGAGACTGAAAACCATTTATATATACATTTTAAAGAACTATTAACTGCTTTTAAAGTATTATGTTTTTACTTGCCTTATTACAAAAAACAAAAAACAAAAAAAAACAAAAACAAAAAAAAAATGAATTTCACAAAGCAAGACTGTGGAATACCAATGGAATCCAGCGTTTGGTTAAAGTTTGCATTCAAAAAGGTACGCTGTATGTATAAATGGTTCTATTGAACGTTCAATCAAGTTTTTTTTCTTGAATGCCTATGATCTCTTGTGATTTCTGAAATGTACAATGTTACGATGATTTGTTTAAATGTTATGTAATTTTCTTGCAATCGTTGGATAAACAAGGAGACTATGACGACCTTAAGAAGGACATTTTTATTTTCTTATAAAATAAACCAATAAAATATATTTATTATATAAAGATAATATTTATTATAGATATTAAAAAAGTTGAAAAAAAAAAAAACTTTCAGAGCTTTAAGTTAAAGCTTGAAATTAATGGTGTTGATGAAATAATAAAAATTGCATGTCTACACAAGAAACACGGAAGCATTTTTAACATATAGACAACTTGCCTGGCTAAATTTTAAACGTGAATGCACTATCAATAGCTACATAATGTATATTTAGATTTTCTATATATACCACATAAAGTCATTTTTTAAGCATAAATGGTAGAAGTGGATTTGGTCAGCTTAAACACTTAACCAATATGGCTGCCTGTGTTTTACCAACCTCTCTGTAACTTTGTCTACCAAGTGGTATTGGTACACCTTTCCAAATGAAGGTGTACATGCTCGAGTTTTTATAACTGCACTGAAATAGTGGTTGGCATCCTGTATCAACAGATTATTTTATCTAACCATGATAAAGCCACAATAATATTTTAAGGCTTGTTAGAAATATGTATGGGAGCCATAATTCTTAACCTACAGGTTTTTGTCTCTTTCTCTCTTCTTTAATGATCAAGAAGACCAGATATATACGTGAATTCTATCAAAGGTCTTCTTTTATTGGAATGTATAACAACAGAATATAGCAGATTGCTTTTCATTTTCCTGGGCTGTTCCTTAAAGCAACTTAAACTATAAAGAGCTACATATAACATTTCCACACACATATATGTAATAGATTTGTCCTCAGCTTGAAATTCTTTTGAGATACTTGACACTGTAGTTCTTCGGTCCACTCTGTTTTTCTCCTAAGGGCCTTTTCTGGTTAGATAGCCCCTTTGGAGATGCCATCTTATTTTTTCTTTTTTTATAAAACTCTGTAGTTATTACATATGTGGATGCAATTTCATGTTCTTTTATATATAAAATGGTATTTTTTTTTCTGTCCACTGATCCAATAGAGCAGTGATGGCGAACCTTGGCACTCCAGATGTTTTGGAACTACATTTCCTATGATGCTCATACACTCTGTAGTGTAGTTAAGTATCATGGGAAACATAGTTCCAAAACATCTGGGGTGCCAAGGTCCGCCATCACTGCAATAGAGTGTTACAGTTAGCCCTGCTTTGCAAGTGCAGGCTTTCACCATGTGACTTTTACATTCAAGGGTGTTTGATAACGATGTGCCTCATTATATAATTAGAACCCCAGTAGTTGGTATTAGAGATAATTAGACCTTTCAGTAAAAAAGTGCCAGGAGCAAAGTGCTAAATGAAAGTGTAACCTCTATTGAAGCCAATCAAAAACTCTTTTTTCAATAAGGTGAATTCTGATTGGTTCTAATGATTATGGCGCTTCTTACTTTCCTCCATGCACTGTTTGCTGATTAAGGTCTATAAAAGTTAGTTTTAGAGGTCTGTTCACTGAAGTCCAAAATGCACTTGATTATCATATTAAGCAAAACAAAATATATGCAACATACGTTATTGCTAGCATTTTTGTTGAGGGTACACAGAAATGATGTCACTGCCTTACATTCTCTGCTTAAAGGGGTTTTACCTAAAAGTTTTCTACCCTAGTGAACTTGCCATCTTGGGGCTTTGTATGAACCCCTTATGTAAGCAGTTGCCAAGAGCAGGTCTTTTTGGTAACCGTTTTGTCAGTAGACTAGAAACCTAAAAAAAGGTGAGGGGGAGGCCAAGATCCCTGGTTGTATCATTCTGTACAGCTTCCTTCCCTTTCTCCCCCTCAAGTAAAATCTTTATAGAAGAACTTTTAGGAGGAACCCCCCTTTAATAATATATTAGTTAAGACTTTGAATTATATTCATTAAACTATTTTTGAAAGTATATTTTGTTATTTTTATACTGGCAGTGAGTTGTAAAATAGAGCAGCGGGTTAGGCAAATAATTTAATATCCTCTAAAATCATAGTAAAATACCAAAAATGACACACTTCCCAGTTCTTTGCTATATTTGAGGAAGCGGTAATCATTTTAGAATTGCATAGTATTTCACTTCCCTACCTAAAAGTATAATCATAGTTGCATAGCTTTGGGTATGATAAATAATTTTTTTTTCCTTTTTGTGAGTTGTGATTCACAGAAAGATGAATAAAATTACGGGTTGAGCATTTTTAATATGGGTAGACTGTTTACATGCTTAGTTTAGAATCACAGACAAAATTTAGCTTGAAAGAAAGAGGCATATTGCAGGGTTTTAAAAAGATTCTCTTGAGCCATAATGGAGTTGTTTGTATGTATGCAAGAACTTATTCAAATCGGGTCTTTTAGTGGATTGTAACAGCAGGATGTGTGATTATACAGAATTTGTAATTTAAATTGATTTTCATCCATTATGTGATCTGAAATAATATTTAGGAAAGGCCTATCAGTAATTCCACTAGAAATAAATGAATACTGTGTCTAATTAAGTCCAGCAGATGACCCGCGTTTGCTTCAAACAGTCAATCAGGTTAATGAGTATTAAAAAAAATCAAAGATTTCCTCTCAACTCTACTGGCCGTCTGAAGCTTTTTTTTTTTTTTTTGCTGTGACTTAATGATATAGTATTATCACTAATGCCTAATACATGGCTGAACACATCCAAGGAACTATATAACCAATGCACTTTAACAGTTAGGGCTGGTATTTAATGTGAACTTGTGTTCACTGGAAACCATTTAGCCTATCTCCATACATTAAAAGATGGCATCTAGAGGTTCCTGTATGAACAGTCATGTATGCTATAGAGTGCCCGAGGAACCGCAAAACACATAACTCATTAGTATGCAAATGTCAGCTTCAGGTCCCCCATGCCTTACTATTGGTTGTTGATGTAATTGTAGCCGTATTAGTGCAATTGTGACAGAGAAAATTGAGTACTGTCCGTGATACTTTTTTTATTTGCACTAACATACAATTTTTCAGGACAAGCTTTCGGGGTATGTCCCCTTCTTCAAGGTCCTGCTTGGATACTGCTTGGACCTTGAAGAAGGGGACATACCAAGAAAGCTTGTCCTGAAAAATTGTATGTTAGTGCAAATAAAAAAAGTATCACGGACAGTACTCAATTTTCTCTATTGGTTGTTGAGATGGCCCTTGATAGGTATAGGCCCATAGTGAATTATGGGAGGCATCAGGTAATAAGGCTCTTGTTAACAGGAGCTGGTTAAGACTTAGGCCGGCCATACATGGAGCAAATTTCTTTCCTGCAACCACGAGTTGCAGAAAATAAATTTTCTTGATTCCCCCCATCAACACAGACAGTGTTGATGTGAGAATCCCTTCAGCCATTGTCTTTTCCCGGAAAGGGAGCAGGGAAGCTGCCAAGATTTGAACTGTGTATGGCCAGGCCAGCCTTACATAAAGGAGTTTCTAGGGTTTAGGTCCTTCTGGGGCCCTCTATAAAATATGTGCACTGCTTCTGCCTAGACAGGCTCTGCTAAGCATCTGCTTTTTATGTCTACTAATGTTTGGAAGGCTAGTTGACTTTAACCTTAATATTGAATCATTTGTGCCAAGCCTTTTAATGTTTTTTTTTTTTTTTTTTATGTATCGACTGGTTCCTGAATTCTTTCATGTGTGCACCCTTAGCCATGTATATTGGCAGGCCAAGTTCTGTAATAGTCTGAGGATACAATAACATGAATAATAATTGATCAGAGCCTCATAAAGCTGATCCTACTGTGTACAATAAAACCAGAAAACATATTGAATATGGTCCCTTCATGGCTTTTTCCACAAGAGAAACATACATGTTATTCATAGTGTCCCTTTAGACGGTGTTGAGTGAAAAAGAGACAACTAGCTGCATATGTGAGATAACCATGTACCAAATGGCCATTCTCTGATATACCAAAATTGTATAGTCAAAATTCTAATTGTTTTTTTAGCCAGCCCAGTGAAGCAGTCAGGAGTAACGCCTATTTTTTTATTTTTATTTTTTCTCCTGATTGGGTGTGGGAAGAGTTGCTGCAATGTAAATCTTAGACTTTTACTTAATATGTCTTTAAAGGTAATTCTAGACTAAAACAAAACAGAAATGTAAAAGTAAAAATATCTGCAGTACAAGGAAGTCATAATTATTGTTTTTGCAATGTTATTTTCATGTGTACTGCAATAGGCTATAACTGGTAGCTCTCACAGGAGGTGATTCATTAAGCTTTGTTACCTGGTAATGTTTCCTTTTGGGTCATAACAAAAGGTAGAGAAGGGAATTAGACCATTATTTTATGTAAAAGATTTATATTAATAATCCCTACAGCATCAAAGAGCTGCATTGTGATTCATTTCACCTTTTTTTGGTAGGCAGAAAAAAAAATCATGAGCCAATAGGATGAGCAACCTTTGGCTTTGACTGATTGCTGTATTGCAGGACAATTATTTACTTATTCCAAGTCAGAATAGCACATACATTAACATCTTGTAACTTCAGTTCCCTTGAATGCTTTTAAAGGTGTTTTTTTTTTGTTTGTTCCTTTCTATTTTTTTTTTTTATAATGTTTTAAAGGACACATGTTTAGCCTTTTCCTTTTTTTGTAAATTGACTTATCAAGTATTTATGAAGCAACATTCAAAACTTTTTATTGTTACTGAAAAAACAAACTGCTGTAATTGCAAATGCTGTGCACATTTGATGAATAAAGTGACTTTTTTTTATGAAACTGTAATTTATTTGTGTACTTTACTGCATTGTCGGATAGATATTATGCAAAGATTGAAAAAAAAAATCTTTATTAAAGAAATACTGTGACTAAGACTTTCTTAAAGGGTTCAGAAATGCTTAATGACTTTATAAGACTTCATGATCTGCTGTCAGTGCAGAACTGAAGGATAAAGAAATTCCATTTCTCACTAAAGACGAAAAATAAGTCTGCAGATTTGAGAGGCTTAATATTAAGTCTTACGAATTCTAAAACGATATTATTTTCTGAGTAACCTTAGCAAACGTAAAAAAAAAAAAAAAAAATACTACGAATATAATGTTTGATTTTCTTTCTGTTTTTCTTATTAATAATTAGAAGAGTAAATGACCTGTTTTAATTTCAGTTGTGTGCTATAGGTAGCCAAGCTACCTTAATGTGAATGTAAGTTTAAGAATCTATTCATCAAACACTGTAAGAGGCGCGACCACCCTTTAAATTGTATTGCAGGCGTGGTTCCTCTCCCTGACCTGAGGGCTTACTAAATTAGATAAAGCTGTTTCTTTTATTATGTATTCTGGCATCCTTTGGTTTGATGAGATAACCATATTATTATCTAGGATACTTTAGGGAATTGTGTGCATGGATCTGTACATGGACGGAAGAATGGATATATGCTTAGATCTACCTGTCTAAGGTTATGCTGGTATGTTTGGAAGGATGGATGAATGTACTTTTATTATGTGCGGGTGTGGATGGATGTACTTGTTTGATCATAAGCTTGCTTGATTGTACAATTGGCTAAAATTATACAGCCATTTATTCTAAACTGCGCACAGATGTTTTAGGCTTTTTGGCCATCAATAGTGCAGTTTATGGAAACCATGGCCTGTATGGAGTAGGCCTTAAAGTATATATAAACCTAACAATAAACTCCTCTTATTTTATCCTTTTTTGGTTTGTTAAATTTAAATGTGAAGGCATTTTCTTATATCTGTTCAATAAATGCAAAAATACCTGTTATCTTAACAAAAATCTAGTGAGCTGATTGATACATTATTCTATTTTTGTATTCAATTTCTTTTAGACTTCAACCTCCAACTATGTAGTGCAATGGCCAGCCTGATTGCATACAAATTGTAAAGTCCCGTACACACGGGCCGGATGTCGGGTGGCATTGGCCAGTTCAATAGAAACCAGCCAACATTCGGCCCGTGTGTACTGCAGGTCGGACAGAAGCCAGCTGTTTAGGGCCGGCTGACCGAAAAAAGGTCAGAACACAAAAGCACAGCAGGGGTGATCCGTGTACTAACATCACATGGTTAGTGCATTGGCTCCTCCAGAGCTGTCAATTTTTTTTCCCGTTCAGCCCTGCTGGGTTGAACAAGAAAAAACTACTAGTATGTACTAGGCTTTAGAGTTTAGGTTTGACATCATATTATATGGTTTTGGTAAATCTAAAGGATCATTGTACAAGAAAATTGTATAACTTATGGCCAGTTTAACTTCCTGTGCTCTCTTCTTGTGCTGCTCTGTTATCAGCTTTCTGTGAATACCTCCCTCCCGTGTTATGGAAATGAGGAGAGAGGGAGGCATTCTGTAGTCCAAACATACTTTCTACCCTAGGGTGACAATCATTCTCCTCCATAGATTCATTTTATGGAGTAAGCATTGTCACCCTAAAAGAGGAAATCTATTAGTTGGATCACCAGGTAAAAATAAAGAGAAAAAAAAGCCTGGCTAAAAAACAAATGTATCCACTACACCTTTGAACTGGTAGGCTGAAATAGACTATTAAATTTTTGTTCTTGGGTTTAGATACTCTTTAAGGAGCAATGACATAGCAATTGGGGCATAAACGAGATAAATGAAATGAGGCACAATCCCCTTATCTTTTGGATTTGTGGTGGAAGTAAGACATGCAGATAAAGATACCTTCTGTTTTAAGAAGGCTCTAATGTTAATTAAACTAGTTTATTGGAGAGTTTGTTGGTTTTCTGTAGCCCATATAACCAAAAACTGTCTTGGTATACTTTGGGCCCAATTCACATGGAGCGTTGTCCACTCCAATCAACAGGGGATCTGTGAGCAGATCCCCTGCTAAATCAGAATGAGGCGGAAGTCAGTTTGTTGATATTCGGGGCCATTCAATTTGTGTCCGGTGGACTTTGTGATAGCTCTATGGGCAGTCAGGTGTAAATGAATTTTGTTGTTTGTTTACATCAGGCTACCCCCTGATCCATCACGTTTAATGCCTGCCATAGATGATGCGTGGGGAACACAGTGATTATTGCTAGCGGCTACAGCTGCTGGCAATAATCACATCCTACAAATCGGACATGCTGGTTTTACCCAAGTCAATCGATGAATCGACTTGGGTACAGTCAACCTGCCCATACATGGTTCAAATATTGGCTGGTTCCTGAGGAATCGGACAAGGTTTGAACCGTCTATGGCCAGCTTAAGTCAGCAAAAATGGAAGAGGACACCAACCTGGGCAGACTTGGAGGTAGGCAGCTGTCCAAGGAGCTGCATTGAGCTTCCGATCAGGTCTGCCTTAAAAAAAACTGACCAGTGGACCTGATCAGAAAGCCCGTGTGAAAGGGCCCAATTCTCTTTTAGAATCCCATGCTAAGATACCGGAAGCTGTCCAGGCACCGATGGTACAATGTTGTGTAATATGGCTTTTTGGTAAACTATATTCACAGTTTTTATGCAAAATGTAAGAAACAATCTTTAGTATATGTATTTGGAAAAGCTACTTTTAACTATCCATAATGTAAATCTTGAATTTTTAAAAATACTTGTTATTAAGCTGTATAAGTTAACAATACAGTGGTGAGTGTTTTCAAGCATTATATGATTACATGAATAATGGAATAATCTTTAGGAGTGCAGCTGGAAGTGTGCAGTGCTAATGCGTGTTCATTCACATGTTCTCATAATTTTCATCCCCCACCCAAATACCTAGCCACAAATGTGATTACATTGAGTCATATTTCCTGACACAGCTAAGCTTTTCAGGCAAACTAGTTAAAATGTATCTTTCGTTTTTGCATGAGATTAGCTGTTCTCACTTTTGACCACCAACGAGTATGTCTAGCATGGGTTTTTATTTATTTTATTAAGCAACAATCAAAGTAAACCAATATAATTAAAGGAGATATAAACGTGTTGAACTGTGGAAAGTACAGAATAAAATGGTCTATGAGACTCCATTCCCACATTCCCATCTAAGGGATCCATTTATAAAGCAGCATGGTGCTTTGCAAATGTGCTTTCTGCCTGCAGGACTGAAGAAAGCAAAGCTTGATTTATTCTTATAAAAGGGGAATCAGGGGAAATGAGTGAACATGGATGCTGAAAACTCCACATAATTTTATGAATGACTCGAAAAATGCAAACAAGACAGTAGGCTGCATAAAACACATCCTACTTGAGGGCCATAGATATTAAAGTATAACTGAAGGCAACACTTTTTTTTTAGAACATCTAGCAAGTTTTTATTGAGGTCTGAGCCATCACTGAAAGTAAAAGAGAATAACACATTTTTGGCTGTCCCCAAAACAGGAATAGAGGGAAATATATTCCTATGAGGACACTAGTTCTGGTGACCCAGGTAATAACCAAGAATTTACTCACTTTGAAAGGATATCCTCTCACTTCCTGTCATGGCTGAGGGACAGGAAGTGAAGGAAACTCTCCCCAATAGGACACAGATGGCATAGTAATAATAATAATCAATTGATTAAAACCCACCTTTACTCTACTTTAAATTAAAATGTTTTAATAATAATGCATTTTTCTGTGTTTTGAACATACTTTACTGTAAAGCCCTCAGACAGCATTTTTCTGTTCTTGGATAAAGCCTAGTACACAATACTATTTTTTTTCCTTTCAATCCAGAGGGTTGAATGAAAAAAACTGTCAGCTCAGGTCGGAGCTGCTGTACTAATGATCTGACGTTAGTTCAACAATCTGCCCTGCTAAGCTGTTGTGTTCTGAAAGGGGTCCAGCCCCCTCGCCAGAACACTTCGATCAACGCTCTCAGTCATTGGCTGATGCTTTTCCAGCATGGTTGTCCATCAGAAGCCGGCCAAACAGCCAGCCTCTGTTGGACCGGCTGGCATATACACGGGCCAAATATCGGCCGGTTCTTATTGAACCAGCCGTTGTTGGCTGGCATTCGGCCCATGTGTACTGGGCCTAAATGTACGCAAAACACATGTGAAATGCAGCAAAATGCATGTCGAAGTTCGTGCTACATCAACGCAAAATACTAATACCATCACACACTAACGATGCCATAAATTTTATGAATTTTCACAATTCGAAATGTGAATCTGGTCTAACAGTGAAATGATAACAAGAATATCAGCAATTATTCACACCTAGACATATTTATGATATGAAGTAACCAACAGTAATGCATTGCGTGTTTACTTTCACCATCTTGAAATATATCATCTTTACGTTTGGTTTTATATTTTGATAAGTTACCCAGGCACGAGGACTACTGTTTGCTTTAGGGATGTTGAAATATTTGGAAGATCTTCAAGTACTTGATATGCACATGTATTAATCACTACACATCAGATGAGCTCCTTAAAATAAGACTATATGCAAAACGTTTTTTTCCATTTCATTATGCCCTGTACACACGATCGGTTTTCCCGCCAGCAAAAGTCGGATCTGAGCTTTTGAATGGAAATTCCGACCGTGTGTATGCTCCATCGGACTTTTGCTGTCGGAATTTCGGCCAGCAAAATTTGAGAGCAGGTTCTTAAATTTTCAGACGGAAAATTCTATAGTCTGTATGCAATTCCGACGCGCAAAATTCCGACGCATGCTCGGAAACAATTTGACGCATGCTCGGAAGCATTTTTTCGGCTCGTTGTAGTGTTGTACGTCACCGCGTTCTTGACGGTCGAAAGTTCCGAGAACTTTAGTGTGACCGTGTGGATGCAAGCCAAGCTTGAGCGGAATTCCGTTGGAAAAAACATCCAAGTTTTTTCCAACAGAAATTCTGCTCGTGTGTACAGGGCATAAGGGAGTGTTATAACCCCTGTCAGATTTTTTTCGCCATCTGTGTCTCATTGGGTAGATTTATCTTAACTTCCCATCCCATAGCTAAACAGGAAGTGATAGAAAATCCCTGAAAATTAAGGGAATTCCTTGCCCCCCCCCCAGGTCACCAGAACTAGTGTCCCCATTGGAAGATTTCCCCTCTCTTACTTTTCTGGGGACAACCCAAAATGTGGCAGTTTCTTTTTCTTTCAATGACAATGGTAAATAGGAAAAATAGAGAGGGTGAATCTCCCTAACGGGGACACAGACAGCAATAAAAACTTACCTGTGTTCTAATCCCTCCTCAATCTATCCAAAACTAAAAAAAGTTTTGCCTTTATTTATACTTTAGGGCCCACACACGATCAGAAAATCGTACAAAAAAAATTGTGCTTTCGTACGATTATCCAAATAGAAAAAACACAAAAAAACTTCTCGTACAATACCAGATTGTACGATTTACACTAAATCAGCACAGTTTTCATCCAAAAATACAATACAATACATTACATCACTTCCCAATTTTTATTCTGTCATGCGATTGTTTTCGTACTGTAGTAACTTATTCATTTTCGATATGGAGACTAGCATGCCAAAAAACTAAAAAACGGACGATCATTTGTCTGATAATCTCATTGTGTGTACCAGGCTTTATAGACTATGCACACACAGGCATTGAAGGCAAAGAATGAAAACAGTGTTGGGCCTGGCAGCAGATACTCTCCAGGCAATAGGGGCAGAGGGATGCCAATAATGCTGCAATAAGTACTAATTTCTACACATTGCAAAGCAAAGCTAGGCTGACAATCCACTGGCTACTTGTGTGTACTGTACCATTAGACACAATAAATATTTTCTACACAGTGGGCCGGCGAGTTCATCTGTACAGGTCCGTAGGCTGTGAAGTGCAGAGGGATTATGTCTGCATTGCCTTTAGAGTACAGTGCAAACATGACCTTATTCCACCCGGCCTTTCAATGTAGTGCCCAGTGATTGTTCTTTATTTATACTCTACATTTTTATTGTTACACATCTGTTGTAATAACATTTATACATTGCAGAAATTAGATGCTTTTTTGGGTTGTTTTAGTTGTTTTCACATCTGCCATTTATTTTGGATGGCACCCCAACACCTTGCATCTGCACCTCAACAAACGTGCTTCAGCACACAACAACATACGGGTGGAAACCTGTGCATGTTTTTAGGAAAAGGTACATGTCCAGCTTTGGGGTTTTGGCCGCTTGTTCAAAATGAATGGGGTTCCTTAATCAGGCATGCTAACATGCATGCAACGACGCACCATAATGCACTGCACATGTCATGTGTGAAAGTGGCCTTACAAAACAAACCTATAAATGGATATACATTGCAAGTTTCCTTATACGTCCACAACATTTAGTCGGAGAAACAATTGCATGTTGGTGGTCTGTATCTGCAGAAACCCCCTTGCCAGTGATGGCGAACCTTGGCAC
The DNA here is from genome assembly GCA_029206835.1 of Rana muscosa. Lineage (NCBI taxonomy): Eukaryota > Metazoa > Chordata > Amphibia > Anura > Ranidae > Rana > Rana muscosa. The sequence goes on from CM055116.1 coordinate 174,801,070, forward strand.
CCCAGATGTTTTGGAACTATGTTTCCAATGATGTTCAACCACACTGCAGAGTGCACGAGCATCGTGGGAAATGTAGTTCCAAAACATCTGGGGTGCCAAGGTTCGCCATCACTGCCCTAGGCCAATTATTTCAGGATTCAATCAGCTAATATAGATTGTCACTATCATTCCCAAAATACAAGACAGCCTTGAAAGACACTGTACATAGACATATGTAATCAGAGTGAGCGTGCATGTTTGTGCCATGATCACTAAATAAAATGATTTCGTGTTTATGTTATGAATCTAATTTCAAGTTTATTAAAACTTAAGTCCTGAAGCCTTTGTATATGTAATGTATTTTGAGAAAGGATTACATCTATAGAATACACTAAATATTCTGAATACTAAAATACTTATATCTGGTAAAGAAAACACTGTTAACAATCTTTATTGAACTTTATGGCTGAAATTATCATCAAGATGTCGTCTACTTTAAGGAGATTAGCTGCTTGGTCTTTATTATGGCAAACATGCCCTGTCTGAGCCTGAGTAGGATCATTATTGGCTTAGAAGGGCAATTAAACTAATTTACCAGTGCATTAATGAAAGTCATATATGAGAATGTATAGTTCCCAGTAATTGTATTTGTCATTTAAAAATAGTTTCCCCATTAATGAAATTCTTAGCAAAGGTTCTAATAGCTCAAACACCATGATAATGTTTTACATTTACTTGGAAGTATTTTCTTGGTGCTGACTATCTTCAATATGGAGTTTATTTCAGGCCAACAACAATTTTCTTTTAGGGAATTTAGTTTTATAGACCTAAACAAAGCACTGGACCTAAACCTAAACAGCACAAGCACACATTGGCCTTATGGTTTTACTGCACACTATGGTTAGTCAATGGTGATGCAAAACATGCTTGAAGTAGGTGGCAGGTACCATGCAGTTCACAGGAGGTTAAATGCAAGGTACATACACTTGTTAATAGAAATGATCTCAGAAGCATCTCAAACTCGTGTCTGACTGATGGCATCATCAGAAGCCCAAAGCCCACTGACATAGACCCTTATTTTGTTTTCTGTGAAAATATATAGGAGGCTTTTATAATGATGGGATATGTATATATATAGGCATTATATGTGTGAAAGTTATAACCTAGAATTAAAGTGGTTTTCAATCCTCACATATACCCAGTGAGGTAAATGGCCTCAGGTGTTACACAGAGATGAAAAAAAAATCCTCCTACATAAGTTGTACCTGTTTATCTGTAGCTGTCTTTCCAGTACATCCATTCAAAATGCAGAATTTACACAGGATCTCTCAGCTCTGAAAAGCAGGGGTGGAGAGCTGAAGTTACAGTACATCAGTGAGGAGAACTCTAAGAGCTGATAGGAGGGAAGGGACACCCCTCCCATTTACACAGCACACAGGAACAGAGCCGAGTCTGTCAATCACAGGCCGTGCCCCCCTCTCCCCACCATTTTTTTTTGGTGTCAGGAAAATTTGTCAGAAGTAACTCATGCTTACAGCAGAGGAAGTAGGCAGCAAAGAGAAATTACACTTAGTGCTCTGGATTGATACACTATAGAGGGAGTGGCCAGTGATGGTGACCTCAAAATGCAAGGTGGTGTGCAGGGTGTTGTAGGCCGATATTTTATAGAAGGATCACAGTGACAAGAGTTAGATTGAATAACTGGTAGAATTTATTACATGGATAAAAAGTTTGAGGAAACATGATGTACATGTGGTTTTGCTCCTAGTGCAGTGAACACTTTAGAATAGATAGAAACATTTAGTAGTCAATTCACATGGGTTCATACCAGTCAGGTACAAACTACCTGACTACTTGTTTTATGGCCTACTGACCGGGACTGAAGGAATAATTTCCTAAAACATTTCTAATATGATAGGCTGTTTTACTCAAATCCTCAGATTTTTTTGCTTACAAATTGTATTTTTTATTTTAAATCAAACTGTCAATCATTATTCAGCCCTGTTGGTTAGACAGGTATATTAGATCTTGATCTATATTTTTATTAAGTTTAGTCATGGCCACTTTATATTTTTATAATATACTGTGAGTATTGCGCACCTTCAACCTTATGTTAATACTGTATACGTCTTAACAACTTCCCTACCCGCCCATAGTCACATGACGTCCACAGATGGGATCTCCCATCCTGGGTGGACGTCATATGACGTCATGGGCTTTGTGGGGGGATATCTGAATGATGCCTGCAGCTAGAGGCATCATTCAGATATCCTTGTCTTCTGCCAGCGATTCTGTGCACCATAAGAATGATCATAGCGTTCCGCCGCTTGATCGTTCTTATAGGCAACTGGAGGGGACATCGCCCCCTCCCGCCGCCATCCGGTGCTTCTCCAGGCTCTCCCGTGCCATCGGGGGCCCGGAGAATGAATCGTCCGGCGCCGGAGGTGAAGCATAGAGATGACTGGTGACCAGATGGTCACCAGTCATCTCTATGACCGTCGGAGGCCCGGGCGCGATGTGATGACGTCACGCCCGGGTCCTCAGAAGTAAACAAAGCCGCTATTGCGGCTAGTAAGCATGAGACCGGTGACATTTTTTTCACGATCTCATGCTTTCCAGCCTGGAGGAGAGATGTGGGGTCTTATTGACCCCGCATCTTTCCATAAAGAGGACCTGTCACACACCATTCCTATTACAAGGGATGTTTACATTCCTTGTAATAGGAATAAAAGTGATAAAAGAAAAAAATAAAATAAAAAAAAAGTGTCAAAAAAAAAAAATAAGTAAAAAAAAAACATTTAAAACGCCCCTGTCCCCGGTAGCTCGCGATCAGAAACGAACGGACACGTAAGTCCCGCCCACATATGTAAACGCTGTTCAAACCACATATGTGAGGTATCGCCGCGTGCGTTCGAGCGTGTGCAAAAATTCTAGCACTAGACCTCCTCTGTAACTCTAAACTGGTAACCTGTAAAATTTTTCAAAGCATCGCCTATGGAGATTTTTAAGTACCGAAGTTTGGCGCCATTCCATGAGTGTAATTTTAAAGCGTGACATGTTAGGTATCTATTTACTCTGTGTAACATTATCTTTCATATTTTACAAAAAAATTGGACTAACTTTACTGTTTTGCTATTTTTTAATTCATGAAACCATTTTTTCCCCAAAAAAAGGCGTTTGAAAAATGATTGCGCAAATACCGTGCAAGAAAAAAAGTTGCAATGACCATCATTTTATTCCCTAGGGTGTCTGCTAAAAAAACATATGTAATGTTTGGGGGTTCTGAGTAATTTTCTAGCAAAAGAATGATGATTTGTACATGTAGGAGAGAACTCCGGGCAAAAATTATTTTTTTCTAGAGAAGAGGAGTAAAGCGATATACTTACCTAATCCTCTGATCCTCTCAGCACAACACTGGTCTGGCACACCCACGCTTCGGTGGTCTTGAATAGTCTATGGCAGTGTTTCTCAACTCCAGTCCTCAAGGCGCCCCAACAGGTCATGTTTTCAGGATTTCCCTCAGATGAAACAGCTGTGGGAATTACTAAAGCAGTTAAACTGATCAAATAACCTGTGCTGCAAAACAATGGAGAGCCTGAAAAAATTACCTGTTGGGGCGCCTTGAGGACTAGAGTTGAGAAACACTGGTCTATGGATAGCGTAGGACCCACTAATCTTGGGGTACTTTGTCGCATTACGAGTGGGAGAGAACGGGTGTGAGGTAGCCGGATGTTAGATGCACGGCCTTTTCCTGGACAAAGACCTAGGCTATTACGGGCATTCTGCGACCCTCTGTAACGGGGGGTCATGATGATCTGGTAAGGAGACATCTATTTCATTTGGTGGTGGAACTCACACGCGGAAGATGGTGGATGGATTTTATGAATAAGTTCATAGTTATGAACACTGGTGGACTTTGTCATTCATGAACTGTTAAGCTGAGATTTTGCCAAGTTGGTTTAGCGCAATTCTATTTTTATCCATTTGAATAGTGGACTGTTACCGACAATTTTGGAAAAAAAAACAATATTTTTTTTGCTATAATAAATAAAATAAAAATTGTCTTCATCAGTTTAGGTCAATATGTACTCTACATTATTTTGGTAAAAAAAATCACAATAAGTGTATATTGATTGGTTTGCGTAAAAGTTATAGCGTCTACAAAATAGGAGATAGATTTAGGGCATTTTTATTATAATTTTTTTTTTTTTACTGTAATGGCGGTTATCAGTGATTTTTAGCGGGACATCTACACTTTTTTGGGACCACTAACATTTATACAGCGATCAGTGCCATAAAAATGCACTGATTACTGTATAAATGACACTGGCAGGGAAGGGAAGGGGCAGGGAAGGGGTTAACACTAGTGGTGATCAAGGGGTTAAATGTGTTCCCTGGGAGGTGTTTCTAATTGCGGGGGGAGTGGACTGACTGGAGGAGGAGAAAGATTGCTGTTCCTGATCACTAGAGACAGACAATCACTCTCTACTCCCGTCAGAACAGGGATCGGTTTGTTTGCATTGACAGATCCCCGTTCTGACTCTCTGTGGAGCAATTGCGGGTGGCCTGCGGACATTGCTGCTGACACCCACGCGCATCTGCTCCCCTGCCATGCAGCGGGCGTGTGCGCCTCCAGCACCCTGCGACTGCTATAGCTCTTAAAGAGCCGACGTACAGCTACGGTGATTCGTGGGAATGACCCGACCTGCCGCAGTATAATGACAGTGGCTGGTCGGCAAGTGGTTATTTGAACAATCTGAAGTTAGAAGCTGATTGTTTTCAATGCAGAAGTGAACCTGATTTTGCACTCTCCAGCTTTAGTAAAGAAACCCCATATTGTCCGATGTTTGGGGTATAGATATAACTAATTTCCATGTTCTGTCTGTAATAAAATATGTTGTACAACCCAAATTGGATTTTCTGGATTGCAGTGTCCTAGAAGAGAGCTTTCATAAAGAAAATAATAGATATACAGGTATTTAGATAGTAATTCAATTACTGCATCCAAGCATCTCTGCTCTACAATTGTCATGGAAAAAGTACATTGCATTTCCAAAGCTGACCCTTATCTAAATTCCAAATGAACAATGAAAAGGGTCTTCAAGGACCAGAGGGACATAGAAGGAATGTGCCCCGAGGTTGCTCCAGTGTAATCAATACCTCACAACCAATGGTTTGCTAAGATTGTATTAAAACTTCCAACTGACAGGAGACACAAGTGTAATGACTCGCCTGTGCCTTCATCTTGAACTCAGCTATGGTGCCTTCATCTCCTTTGTTCTTGGGTCTGTTTGATAACAATCAGATCCCTTTCCTAGGAATTCCTCCAGGTAGAAAGGTGCAGTCATTTTCTGATCTGTGTGTGCGTTATCCTCCCTGGTACAAATAGGAGTACTGTGGCACATGTTATAAAGAAAGGTGCTGACCCCAGACTGAAGCTTTTATCTAGCCTTCTCTTTGTGATGAAAGAATGGTAGAAGCCATTAAGGAATTTCAGGAGCTTGTTGATTTCTGAATACAACTTAGCAGCTGCTAATGAACATGCAAACTGCTCATGATCTCAAACATTAAAGGTGCAATGTGAATATTCAACAACAAGGGAGCAAAAAAATAATTAAAAACATTGGGCGATGTGTATTTAAAAATCACTGCTCTGTAAGCGTATGTTCCAGTCTAAACATCTGGCCTTTTTAATAAGTCATAGCAGAGTAAAAGTGAGATAAAAAACACGCAGAAACCCATGGAAACTGATCTTTGAACATTACATGTTTTATAAAATATATATGCATTATGGGGGGGGGGGGGGTACAGTATTGCTACATATAAATTGTATTCTTGAACATTTCATATATATATATATATATATATATATATATATACACAGTGGAACCTCCGATTACGAGCATAATCCGTTCCAGGAGAATGCTCGTAAAGTACTCGCATATCAAAGCGAGTTTCCCCATTGAAGTCAATGGGAACGAAAATAATTAGTTCCGCATTGACTTCAATGGGATGCAATACCACATGCGGCCAGAGGACTTCCTACCCAAGATTTGCCAAGGTCAGCCGTGCTGTCCTCTGGCCTTTCCGTGCATTTCCGAACGGCGCAGATCAGCTGGGATCAGCGACGCTCCGCTCTGCTCGGCTCCGGCGCCCCCCCACCTCAGGCCAAAAGCGGTACTGCACACCGCTTTGGCCTGAATCGTGCTCGTTTTGCGAGACAACACTTACAAACCGAGTCACGAATTTTTAAAATACAGCGCTAGTATTGCAAAACACTCGTTAACTGCGTTACTCGCAATCAGAGGTTCTACTGTATATGAAAAATATGTACAGTTAATCTGCATACAGTATATATATATATATATATATATATATATATATATATATATATATATATATGTTAAAAATATATATAAATATATAAATATACAATTTTTTTATATATATATCCATGTATGCAGTTTAACTTACCAGTCCTATAGTGACTGCATTTGTTTTCTTTTTTTCCAAGCTTTTTTTATATTATTTTCACCTGGTGATCTTTCCAGTAATACGCTTCCTGTACTAGGGGGACAATACTCACTCTACTGTATCAGGACAACAGAAACGGGACAAGACTAACAAAACCTCCCCCTCTCCTCTTCTACACCACATGGAGGAGCAAGGGTTCTGTAGTCCTTAGAGACAGTTAGGAGCAATGGGGGTGATTTATTAAAGGCAAATAGACTGATTTTTCCCCAGAATAATTAGTGAATAAGGTGAGGCTCGGCTGACTTCCATTATCCAATCAAGTGCAAGCAAAAGTGCTGTTTTTTTTTCTTTATTGTTATTTTCCTTACGCATGATTGGGTAAAACTTGCAAAGTGTAAGTTTACCACATTCAAAAAGCTCTGGGGAAAAATCCTTTCCAAAGTGCAAAAGTGAACAGTCTATTTGCCTTTAGTAAATCAACCCCATTGCAACGGAGTGCGTTAGCAGCTGACAAGATTTCAGGCAAGATCAACACTTATCAAACAAATAAAAAAAATTTAACAGGCCATAAGGGACCAAATAAAATACATTTATTGTTAGGGTTTACTTAATGTTTCAAAACATATGTGAAGCCATTTCTGAATATATAACCAATACATTAAAAAGCATAATGCTAGAAATTTTGTAGAAACCACACATTTTTGGGACCGCATCTTCGCAAAAATCTCATGGACATTTTAGAGCACATGTGTCAAGAACAAGGCCAACGGCCAGAATCCAGAATGCCAGACCATTTCATGTGTTCCTCACACCTCTCCTGCAATTGCGTCCTTCCCCCTTATCCCTGTCCCCACCTTGTCTCAGAAGTCAGCAGTGGAGAGGAGGACAGAGCTCCTCCACCAGATCCTGCTCTTCTCTGTGCAGCTGCAGAGAGGCTTGTGTTTGCCCTCCCATCTCAGTAGTCAGCAGCAGAGAGGAGGACAGAACCCCTCCTACAGATCCTGCACCTCTCTGTGCAGCCACAGCACCCTCCACATCTCTGCCTACCATGGTCTCAGCATTCAGCAGACTCTGGCAGCTGACTCCAAGCTTCCTCTGGTCTTCCTCCAGACCCTGCACTTTCTGCCCCCAGCAGCACAAGGTAAGGGGGGTGCACTGTGATGTAAGAGAGGGTGGGGCACTCTTGACTTCTGATGCTGAAGGGACTCTTGAAATCTGGTGTAAGGTGGGGGTGCTCTGGACATCTGCCTGTAATTTTTATGAGAATAATATGATTCTTTAGCAGTTGAAAAGGAGGGTCACACACCACTGGTATCATCCATAAGAAACTTTATTGGAGATTGCTCAGACAGAACACCAAGGTAGATACAAGGGGCCCTTTGAAGGCAACTACAATGCTTATGTGGCCCGCATTGAAAATGAGTTTGACACCCCTGTTTTAGAGTATTAGGCTTCAGGTACACGGGACGTTGTTCAACCTCTCATGAATGATTTAACATGACAGCTAGAAACCGGTGTAAAAAAAACTGCCGTTTAGCCACGTAAACATGCCGCTTTTAGCCGCGTTTGCGTCTAGAAGCGTTTGAAAAAAAATATATTAAATGAAAAATGTCTGTAAACCAAATGCTCAGTTTAGCCGCGTTTAGCCGCGTTTGGCGCTTGAAATGCCTTTAAACACAGCTTCTAATACGCATTTTTTTGAGGTTGCAAAAAAAGCCTCTAAATTCAACTGCCTACAAAGGACTATAAATGCCCCCATAGGCGTGCGCACAGGGTGTGCCAGGTGTGCCCAGGCACACCCTAATCACCCTGTGCAGCACAGATTCCCCCTAATGCCCTGGTTCCCCCCTCCTTCCCACCACAGCGCTTCCGGCTTCCCTACTCTCCTCTCCCTCCAGCTGTTGCTGCGGGGATGTTTTAGGATGAGTGGGGGAAGGGGTCGGTAAATCTGTAACTTACCGGCCCCTTCTCTTTCATCGTGAGTGATCGGTACTATGTGTTTGATCTTTGGGGTGCACACCCTAATGCAATAGGCTGCGCACACCTATGAACGACCCTGTGTACATGTACTGATAAGATAACATCGAGGAGAGTTCAGGAGCAGTTGAAAAAAATGCCCAACTGCTCCTAAACGTCCGTTTACCAGCAGCAGTGTACATGAGGCTTAAATTTGAACACAATCCCACACATTTTGTGACTAACGAATATGCAAATAAAAAGATTAAAAAAGTGTTTAAAATATTCATATATCTGCCTTGCGTTGTTTTCTAATGCCCTGTACACACGGTCGGATTTACGAATAAAATCCGATGGAATTTTCCGTCGGAATTCCGATGAAGCCGACTTCCATCAGTCTTGCATACACACTGTCAGACTAAATTCCGACCGTCCAAAACGCGGTGACGTAAAACACTATGACGATCCGAGAAAAACGAAGTTCAATGCTTCCGAGCATGTGTCGACTTGATTCTGAGCATGCGTGGATTTTTCTCCGATGGAGTTCCACACAGACGATCGGAATTTCCTATCCTTTTTTTTTCCATCGATGGAACATTTAAAACATGTTCTATTTTTTTACACCGATGGGACAAAAGTCAGATGGGGCCCACACACGATCGTTTTTTCCGATGAAAAAAGTCCATCGGACTTTTTTCATCGGAAAAACCGACCGTGTATACAGGGCATAAGAGTCTCCCATTGCTTTAGACAAACAGGCAAGTTACCCAGAGATACATTAGTGCTCGGGGGGGTCCGTCGGTTCACTATAGTAAGACAGAACGCATGAAACAGAGATGCAGAAAAATAAACTATGTATTCATCATGGACCCTGCAGCATTGGTTGCAAATGTTCGCATGTCGCTTTTAGTAAATGCAAAGCTGAACAGTATTCTTTCATCTCCGCTCTTATTCCAAATGTAAGTCGAAGGAGATCCAAAAAGCTGAGCTAAAGGGATTTTTTTCACTCTGCGGATAGAAAATCTATTGTGATGACTTACCTTGAATTTGCCATAAAGCTTTTGATCTTAGGGTGAATTTCTCTCGGGAGGGATATTTTTTTGCCTCTTACTAAAATTCAAATAGTGTATTTCCACACCGAAGCATATCTTGTCATTTTGAAATTATTACAAGTGCGTTTTCTATTTTTGTTGTAGTCAGAAAATCACAATTTGATTGCCTAGGAGAGTACATGATTAGAAACAGGAAGGAGGAAACCATGCTGTGTGCGTTTGCAGAAAATGCAATTCCAAACTGTTGACCCGCTGGATGAAATGTGACAACTAGCTAACCATCATTAGTTTAATTTCATTGCTGCTAGTTTCAGTCTCACTATTAGAAAGTCATGCATTGCAGAAGCCCTCCAGCCACAGAGCACTAAAGCAGAAACACTTCATCAAATGAACATATTTGATATTAGGAAACTGTGTGCAAACATTATGTTACAGCGTGAGGCCTCTTATTATTTGTTAAAAAAAAAAAAGACTATTCGATGAGTGCCAGAGCCAGTTGTGAAATGAATACTGACAAGCACATACACATATGCATGTATACACATACACTATATTGTCAGAAGTATTGGGACGCCTGCTTTTACACGCACATTAACTTTGATGGCATCCCAGTCTTAGTCCTTAGGGTTCAATATTGAGTTGGCCCACCCTTTGCAGCTATAACAGCTTCAACTCTTCTGGGAAGGCTGTCCATGAGGTTTAGGAAGTGTGTCTATGGGAATGTTTGATTATTCTTCCAGAAGCACATTTGTGGGGTCAGGCACTGATGTTGGTACGAAGGCCTGGCTCGCAGTCTCCACTTTAATTCATGCCAAAAGGTGTTCTATCGGGTTGAGGTCAAGGCCAGTCAAGTTCCTCCACCCCAAACTCGCTCATCCATGTCTTTATGGACCTAGCTTTGTGCACTGATCCAAATCATTTGGTGGAGGGGGGATTATGATGTGGGATTGTGTTTCAGGAGTTGGGCTTGGCCCCTTAATTCCAGTGAAGGGAACTCCTAAGGTGTTAGCATACCAAGACATTTTGGACAATTTCATGCTCCCAACTTTGTGGGAACAGTTTGGGGATGGCCCCTTCCTGTTCCAACAAGACTGACAGCAATGCACAAAGCAAGGTCCATAAAGACATGGATGAGCAAGTTTGTGGTGGAGGAACTTGACTGGCCTGACCTTAACCTGATTGAACACCTTTGGGATGAATTAGAGCTGAAACTGGGAGCCAAGCCTTCTCGTCCAACAAAAGCACTTCTGGAAGAATGGTCAAACATTCCCATAGACACTCCTAAACCTTGTGGACAGCCTTCCCAGAGGAGTTAAAGCTGTTATAGCTGCAAAGGGTGGGCCAATTCCATATTGAACCCTACAAACTAAGACTGGGATGCCATTAAAGTTCATGTGCATGTAAATTCAGTCGTCCTAATACTTTTGGTAATATAGTGTACATGCTACTTCATGAGTTATTTCAGCTTCCAACACCTTGTTCTGCTATCCAGTCATGTCCTTTTTTTTACTGCCCTTGCATAGACAATGTATTTTCCCTGCTGTTTTAGTGTACTTACAGTTTGTATTCTCTGACTTGTACACCTGGGAGCAGTAGGTATAACTTTAGTGCAGAGTGATGCAAAAAAAAATCATCTCATAAAGGACACTATACATAATGTAAAAGGGCCAGTCTACACAAAATGTATATATTTGTTACAGGTGTTAAGGTAATTTACCCAATTTTTATATAGGTTGGCTGTCTGCAACTTTATCAAGGTAAAACCAGGGTGCATCTAACAATCTGACAATGAACCAGATTATGGTCCATATTTTAAGGGCCAACAAACATCCGTTTGGATATCAAATGGCTCTTCCTAAACATATGGTGGTACAAGAGTAAGCAGTTGCTAGAGCAGCCTTTCCTAATTATTTACCCCAGAGAAACCCTTGAAATAATTTTTGGATCTCAGAGAACACCTGATAAAATTAAATCATCTGGGGTCAGTGGGAACAATCCCCCTTACATTGGTGGTCAGTGGGAAGCATACCCCAAATACAGTGGTGGACAGAATGCCACCCTTACAGACAACTAAAAAAGATCATTGGGTTCATGCCGCTGGCTTTGCAAGGTGATGGTGCACCACAGAACTATGCAGTCACCATTAAATAGAAGGTCAATCAGCCACAGCTCAAGTATCCCCTAGCAACTTCTGGAGGAACCCAAGAGGAACTCTTCACCATGAAAAACTGATGGAGTAGGTGCAAAATGTAACATTTCTGTGTGGATTGAGTGCCTCTAATGGCCCAAGGCCATTTTTATTGCCCAGTAAGGAGGTCATAAGCAGCTCAGTCACGCTTTATATTAAGGGCATCTTCTGTAAAAGTTGGGTTGTTTTTTGTTCCAAAAAGTTAGTTTTACATAGGATAAGGTCTATCAGCAGGGTTGGAAGACTGTCTACCAGATCATTGCACCATGGAAAGATAAAAAGATAAGAATGACATTTTTAGTCACAAACTTTATAGCATGTACACACACACCCATGAACACACAAAACTCACGTGTGCCCGTGTATGTGAAAATCAGTGTGGCTATTGATCAGCTGTCAGATTGTTTACTTAACCACCTGAAAAGCCATGTTGCCTACTTATTTAAATGCATTATGCATATCTACTGTTTTTCTGCAAAATATCAGTTCTTATATTATTTTTCCTTCATTTATGTATGGTACGTATGTATGTATATAGTATCAGGCATGGTAGAATAAAGAATGTCCGCATGCACTGTATACCAGTGTCAGTTCCCAGTGTACACAGGTTTTGATTTGCGTATGATCAGCAAAAGCAGCACAGCTCAGTCTGTTGCAACTCACAAGCAACCTGATGCAATTCAGAAACAGCTCGATGCAACTTCTTGAGCAAGAAGTCCAAGTCATATCAGGGTAACACATATTCAAAGCAGCAGAAATGCAAAGACACAGTGCAGATAAACACAGTTTTAATAAATAAAAAGTATGCATAAAAGGCACTTACAATGCCAAGCCCTGATCACAAGTAGATCTTCAGGCTAAAGCCTAACAATATACATCAGGTTAGGAGGGACAGAATGCAGATATCACACAGCTGGAGGTGAAACTGAATGAAGTGTGCCCCTTGCACAAGGATAAAACAAGGATCACACAGTTGGTAGCCTAGCAGAAGAGGGGTACTTTTATTGATGCGTTTTTTGCTCTGCTCTTTTTTGGTGACACTTGAAAACATATATTTAGCTTACTTCTGAGGCTGAATTTATCTTCACAGGTCCTAAACCAGCCCTTTTTAACCAGTTTTCCTCCAGAGTATGATAGGGGTTTTCTGAGAGACGAGCAATTACAGCCTCTCAGAAATCATCTAAAGTAGGGTGACCAGACATCCCCGGTTTCAGAGGACAGTCCCCGGATTGAGGACACTGTCCCCGGACCAAGTGTCTCCCCGGTTTTGTCCCCGGATTGGATTTGAACAGGAGCTGGGGCAAATTCATAGACAGTCAGTGCAAGATAAAAAAAAAAAATTCTGAATTACACACCCCCGCTCCGCCGCTCCTACTAGCTTAGGGGGGTGTATTTTTTTCCATTATCTGTGCTCCTTTCTGATGATCATGTGCTGGTCAGAGTGGAGGGAATATTTCTTCAGTTTCGGGTGCATGCCCATTCAGCTCCGCTCGCATGTGCTTCTGCCTTGGCTCAAGTCCCGGCCAGCCGCCTGCCTGCTTATCGCCATGCCTTACCTGGTGGAGTGATCTTCCTCCGCTCCCCACCCAGTAGTAGCCGTGGGGCCCGGAGAGTGAGACTTGACAGGCTGTGAAGCGGGCGGCGACGGGCAGACAGTCTCTGATTGCCGCCATTACTAATAAAAAAGAAAATATGTCCCCGGATTTCATTTTAAAAATCTGGTCACCTTAATCTAAAGCCCCGTACACACGATTAGAATAACGTACAATAAATACTGCTTTTGAACGTCCTTACCGATGTAAGGAGAATGCTTCTCATTGACCATCAATGTTGCTCTTCTCCCACTGACCACCAGTGAAAGGGGCCTTCTCCCAATAACCAACAATGGGGGGAGTCCTTTTCCACAGATCATTAATGATGTGTGGAAGCCCTACAATTTTCAGTCTGCCTTTCTTTTCTGCTCATTGTTATTATTTGTTTAGTTCTATTGTTACTACTGATTATAATTGTGTTACATAGAGCAGCCCTGGGTTTCACATATTTTAAGGCCCCATGCACATGAGACGCTGTTATTTGCTGTTAAACGCACGTTCAGAGGCAGTTGGACACTTTTTTCAACTGCTCCTGAACCCATTCAATGTTATCCTATGTGTCCATGCACACAGTCTCGTTAATTGCCGTTTTTAGGCAGTTGCGTTTAACCTCGTTTTTCCAGAAGCAAAAAAATGGGTTCAGATGCAAAAGTTTTCCACGTTTCAGACGCAAAACGCGGCTAAACGCCGCTAAACGCGGCAAAACGCGGTACCGGCGTTTTGCCGCGATCTCGTTTATTAGCGTTTTTAAAGGTGACCTATTTTTTTACATTAGAAATCTCAAAAATGATGGCAAAAAAATATGAAAAAAAACTGTAATTGCTTGCATTGCACTGTAGACAATCCACAACTTGTGGCAGGTGATGTGGCAAGTGGACAATCCACAACTTGTGGCAGGTGATGTTGCCAGGTGACGTGGCAGGTGGAAATCCACAAATTGTGGCAGGTGACGTGGCCAGGTGACGTGGCAAGTGGACAATCCACAACTTGTGGCAGGTAACGTGGCCAGGTGACGTGGCCAGGTGACATGGCAGGTGACGTCGCAGGTGGACAATCCACAAATTGTGGCAGGTGACGTGGCAGGTGACGTGGCAAGTGGACAATCCAAAACTTGTGGCAGGTGACGTGGTCAGGTGACGTGGCATGTGACGTGGCCAGGTGACATGGCAGGTGATGTGGCAGGTGACGTGGCAAGTGGACAATCCACAACTTGTGCCAGGTGAAGTGGCCAGGTGACGTGGCAGGTGGAAAGCCACAAATTGTGGCAGGTGACGTGGCATGTGACGTGGCCAGGTGACATGGCAGGTGACGTGGCAAGTGGACAATCCACAACTTGTGGCAGGTGACGTGGCCAGGTGACGTGGCATGTGACATGGCCAGGTGACATGGCAGGTGATGTGGCAGGTGACGTGGCAAGTGGACAATCCACAACTTGTGGCCAGGTGACGTGGCAGGTGGAAATCCACAAATTGTGGCAGGTGACGTGGCCAGGTGACGTGGCAGGTGATGTGGCCAGGTGACGTGGCAAGTGGACAATGCACAACTTGTGGCAGGTGACGTGGCCAGGTGACGTGGCCAGGTGACGTGGCAGGTGACGTGGCAAGTGGACAATCCACAAATTGTGGCAGGTGACGTGGCAAGTGGACAATCCAAAACTTGTGGCAGGTGACGTGGTCAGGTGACGTGGCATGTGACGTGGCCAGGTGACATGGCAGGTGATGTGGCAGGTGACGTGGCAAGTGGACAATCCACAACTTGTGCCAGGTGACGTGGCCAGGTGACGTGGCAGGTGGAAAGCCACAAATTGTGGCAGGTGACGTGGCATGTGACGTGGCCAGGTGACATGGCAGGTGACGTGGCAAGTGGACAATCCACAACTTGTGGCAGGTGACGTGGCCAGGTGACGTGGCATGTGACGTGGCCAGGTGACATGGCAGGTGATGTGGCAGGTGACGTGGCAAGTGGACAATCCACAACTTGTGGCCAGGTGACGTGGCAGGTGGAAATCCACAAATTGTGGCAGGTGACGTGGCCAGGTGACGTGGCAGGTGATGTGGCCAGGTGACGTGGCAAGTGGACAATGCACAACTTGTGGCAGGTGACGTGGCCAGGTGACGTGGCCAGGTGACGTGGCAGGTGACGTGGCAAGTGAACATTCCACAACTTGTGGCAGGTGACGTGGCAGGTGACATGGCCAGGTGACGTGGCCAGGTGATGTGGCAAGTGGACAATCCACAACTTGTGGCAGGTGACAGGGCCAGGTGACGTGGCAGGTGACGTGGCAAGTGGACAATTCACAACTTGTGGCAGGTGACGTGGCAGGTGACGTGGCCAGGTGACGTGGCAAGTGGACAATGCACAACTTGTGGCAGGTGACGTGGCCAGGTGATGTGGCAGGTGACGTGGCAAGTGAACATTCCACAACTTGTGGCAGGTGATGTGGCCAGTGGACAATCCACAACTTGTGGCCAGGTGACGTGGCAGGTGACGTGGCAAGTGGACATTTCACAACTTGTGGCAGGTGACGTGGCCAGGTGACGTATCAGGTGACGTGGCAAGTGGACAATCCACAGCTTGTGGCAGATGATGTGGCAAGTGATACGCTAAATACAAGTACACTGCTGCTCTCTCAGCTGCTGGTCTCCCAAAATGGCTGAACTGGTTAAATAATAATGTTTTTTGAGCTTAGGGAGGGTCTTATGATGTTTCTTAACTAAACGCCTATAGACGCAAACGCGGTAAAACGTGGTAAAACGCCGCTAAAATCGCGGCAAAACGGGCGTTTTTAAACGCCGGTTTTAGCCTTTAAAAACGTGTGTTCAGCAGAGTTTGCACCGGCGTCTCGTGTGCATGGGGCCTAAAGGGTTTGTAAAGGTTTGTGTTTTTTCACCTTAATGCATCCTATGCATTAAGGTGAAAAAACACCTGGCACTGACGGCCCCCCAGCCCCTCCGTTTTACTCACCTAAGCCCGTTCACCTGTTGCGCTCGCCCCCGACGTCCTCTTCTCCGCTCAGTCTGGCCGTTGATTGGCTAGATTGGATGGATTGATAGCAGCACAGCCATTGGCTCGCGCTGCTGTCAATCACATCCAATGACGCTGCGAGCCGGGGGGCGGGGCCGAGTGATACAGTCTGCGGCTATAGCCGCTGGCTGTACCACGGGAGCATGCCCGCAAGAACTAACCCCCAATGCGAGAGAGCTCCCATGAAGGGGGTTAGTTCTTGTGGGGAGGAGCCGAGACAGCCACCGAGGGACCCCAGAAGACCAGGATCGGGGCCACTGTGTGCAAAACGAACTGCACAGTGGAGGTAAGTATAATGTGTTTGTTATTTAAAAAATAAATAAACAAACCTTTACAACCCCTTTAAGCACACCACATTCCTTAGAGCCCATTCACACAGGGGCGTCTTTGGATCCGACTCCAAATCGCCCCAGGTCGCCCCTAGTCGCCTCAGGTCGCGCTGGCTGAAGAAATCAATGTAAGTTAATGGAGCCGTCCTTATGCACACTACTGCAGTCGCTCCGACTTCAAAAAAGGTCCCTGTACTACTTCAATCCGACTCCTAGGCGACCTGTAACCATTCATTTCAATGGGAGTCGCCTCTCCCTGTCTTAATAGGAGCGACTCTCCAGGAAGATAACATACATTTCTCCTGCAAAACTCTCTCTCCCCCCTCCCTCCCACAGAGCTGATTCTTGTTTGATTGGCCACTGGAATGTCTCTTGTCCTGCAGGCAACTTGGAGTTGCCTTGTAAATAGCTCCAGATCGCTCTGTGATTCATACTCAGGTCCTGTCTGAGTTGCCTCATAAAATCGCGCTGGAAGTCGTGTTGCCCCTGTGTGAATGGGCTCTTATTCTTTCGTTTATTTGTATATCTCGACTCGACTTAGAGCCGGTTCACACAGGGGCAACACGACTCTGGCCGCGACTTTGCGAGGTGACCTGGACACGACCTGAGCCCGCACCACCACAGTGCAACTTGGGGCGACTTCAAGTCGCCTCCAGGACAGGTGACTTTTTAGTGGCCAATCAAACAACAATCAGCTCTATGGGAGGGAGGGGTTTGCCTGAGAAAACAATTTTCTCTTCCTGTATTGTTGCTTCAGTTAAGACACGATCCGACTTTGGAGGCGACTTCCATTGAAATCAATGGATACAAGTCGCCTAGAAGTCGGATTGAAGTAGTACAGGAACCTTTTCTGAAGTCGGAGCGACTTCAGTAGTGTACATTAAGACGGCTCCATTCACTTCCATTGATTTTCTCAACAGCGCGACTTGGGGCGACTTCAAGTCGGATCCCAAGTTGCCTCTGAGTGAACCGGTTCTTACTCTTCACACCTATGTACCATAAACTGTAGAAATAGTTATTATTAGCAGGGGTTCCCTGAGACCCCCAAATTATTTCAAGGGTTCCTCCATGTTAAAACGGTTAAGAAAGACTGCTCTAAATGGTCAAAGCTCCAATATATTGTCAGTGTTGGTGCAATAAGACACACAGGTACAGTAAATAAGTGCTCAGGAAAAAGAGACAAAGGCACTCTGTGTGCCCTTGAAATGGATATGAATCATGTTTATTCAGTATATTTTTTTTTTGAATCTGTACTGAATTCATATCCACTAGAACTGCAGGGAGAGATGTTTGGTCTATTTTATCCTGAGTTCTATCTCTATCTTTATATCTTTAGTATTAGAACTAGGCAGATTTTTCTCCCTAAAGAACCATTACGTATGTGACTTGGATACTGACTGGTGATAAGAAGTGCTGCCTGTCTTTCTGTTTTCAGCTCTATTCTTTTTTTTTTAACAATACATTTTTATTGAAAGTTATTAATTAACAATACAAATTGTCATTTACTTTAGTCATATGTATCCAACATGGTTACATTGATTTAAAAAGGATTTGCGTAAGTATAAAATACTTGATAACCTGTACCAGTCTACCCCTAATGGGTTCACACTGTAGGCATGGACAGGCCACCAAATTAACTAGATTGTTGGGTTCAAAAAATGAAAACGAAAACAAAACTTGCAAATCAGATTGAAAAGGTAGATCCAAGATGCTAGGCTACCTCAAAGATATGCACATAAATGGCTTAAAGTGGATGTAAACCCAATTCATGAAATTTGAGCTGGGCACATACTGTATATCTGCAGTATTTTGTTAACTCTCTTCAAAGAGCTAAGTCCCGTAGCTCTCTCCTGAACCGTTCCTCTGTTATTAGCCTGATAACTTCTGACAAATTCTCGGACACATCAGATAAAAGCAGCCTGACATTTCTGCCTGGGGAGGTTGCTAAAATAGATTAGCAGGGAGCTGGCCCTTTTACAAAACACCTCTGAGAGTCTCTGCCTGTGATGAGAGGGGGTGTGTGCCTTTCCTCCAATCAGCAATTTTAGCTATCTTGGCTGTATGCCCAGACATCACACTCTGTGTTAACCAGGAAGAGAACATTTCCTAACACAATCTGAACTTTCTAAACATTATATAAATGTGAAGACAGCAGATATACATGTAAAACCTATGTAGGGAGATTTGGTTCATCCCTGTGTATCATCTGAGGGTGTTCACTTCACTGGGTGTATGGAGGGTTTAGATCCACTTTAACGGTACTTCAAACTTAGGGATAAGTTACAAGTTAGACTCTTTTAAGTAGTTGGATGCTCTAGGATGGGATAGCCAGGTATTCCATTTTTTTTTTTTTATGTGATGGTGGAGTAATTTTTATAAGCAAGCATAAGTTTGTACTGAGTTTTAATATTTAGTCTGGCTAAAGCTGTCGATAAATTGGGTGCGTCCCTAGATTTCCAGAGGCTGGTTATAGTGAGCCTTGGCACTATTAGTGTATGAATTACTATTATTCTAAATGTTGTACAGCTGTGGTCATCAACCCTGTCCTCAGGGCCAGGTTTTATGTATTACCTCGGGGAGATGCAGACTAGAATACTGCAATCACTGAGCAGCAAATGATATCACCTGTGATGTATTTCAGTTATCTTGCAAACCTGGCCTGTTAGTGGGCCCTGAGGACAGGGTTGATGACCACTGTTGTAGGCAGAGTAAAGCCTCATACACACAATCGCATTATCCGACGGGAATTGTATGATGATAGGCTGTTGGCGGAAAATCTGACCGTTTGTATGCTCCATCGGACAATTGTTGTTGGATTTTCCACAGACAAATGTTGGATAGCATGCTTTAAAATTTTCCGACAACAAATGTGTGTTGTCGGATTATCCGATCGTGTATACACAAGTCCGTCGGACAAAACGTCAAAGTACAAACACGCATGCTCAGAGGCAATGCTCACCATAACACAACATTAGCAGAAGTTGCCCAAATGGTGGCGCAAAAGAGTTGAAAAACCATGTAGTTTCGTGTTTGTTGGCCGACAATTCTTTGCCATTTGTATGTGTAGCGATACCCCCCTCTCTGAGGCCGGGCTGCTGGTTTTGTTTTGGGTCATGCAAACTACCTCCAGGGCTTCCGTTGTCAGGGTATAGAAAGTCTTAGAAAAGTCAATGTCCACACAGATGTAAAACCCAAACAGTCAGGCTTTATTTTACTTTGCTGAGGGAACTTGAGAGGAAAGTAGGAAATGAGAGAAGAACATGGGAAGGTTCAGACACGCAGCACTAAAGATACAACGTCGCCACTCAAGCCTGAGTGGGTATTGCTCACCCGGATAGTCCCGTTCACTAGTCCTAGCAGCCGGGATGAAGCACGAATCAACTTTATCTGAGAACTAGGGATACGATCAGGAATCCTCTGCCACAGGATTATCAAAGTCCCGAACCTCCCGGCCAAGCAATAGAGAGAGAACCTTTATGCCAGATCGGGGTATTGCAGGGCTTGTAATGATGTTGATGGATCCCTCCTTAGGTGAGCTCAAGGCCTCCTCCCGAGACAGCAGTACCGTCGCTGGTCTCCTCTGGGGCAGATCCTCCCCTGGTCTCCTTTCCTAAGAGCAGGCTCCCCGCAGGTGGGCAGCTTGGGATCCCATCCTTATGCATAGGCCCCAGCCAGCAGAGCTGGGCCTACCAAGCAGCGATGCAGCCTCGGGCTGAAGGTGCCCGGGGCTGGAACACACACACGCACCCCATGCCATACGGGCCACGAGACGTGCACACAGGACCGATGGGCCCCCAGGAACGAACCCCCAGGAATGAACCAAAATCAATGGCGTCTGCCCCTTATGTACCCTCTCCCAGCATGCACAGTGGGTTAACCACGCCCACAGCATGGCTGACGAGACAAGACACCCAAGGTGTTGTGATACCCCCTGTAGTTCAACCTGGGCGGGTGGTGGCAGTGCCACCTACAGGCGAATAGGGAACATTATTGCCAGGCAGTATCCCACCCAGAGCAGCAGCGAATTTAGAACAATCAATTTATCTGAGCCCAACTACTAGATCAGACTACCCCTAAATTTATGCATAGCGTCCCAAATATTTGGGAGGGGCGCTACATATGCAAGACAAGTTCCTGGCCAACGCCCTTCGGACAAAAGTCCTACGCCTTGTCTGCTGAAAATCCGATCGTGTGTATGAGGCTTAGACCCCTTTCACACTGGGGCGGGCAGGAGCGGTGGCGGTATAGCAGCGCGATTTTCAGCGCTGCTATACTGTCGTTCTTACCGCGGTATGCGGTCGCTAGGGGGGTTAATTTAACCCCCGCTAGTGGCCGAAAAAGGGTTAATACCGCCCGCAAACCGCGGCTATTGCCGCGGTTCGCGGGCGGTATTACCGCGCTGTCCCATTGATTTCAATGGGAGACCGCGGTAAAGGAGCGGTGAACACACCGCTCCTTTACCGCTGTAAAGAAGCGGCTAGCAGGACTTTTGGAGCGGTCCTGCTAGCGCACCGCTTCAGTGTGAAAGCCTTCGGGCTTTCACATTGAAGGCACAGGGCAGGATTTTTTCATGCGGTATAACAGCGCTATTATTAGCGCTAAACCGCATGAAAAACGCCCCAGTGTGAAAGGGGCCTTAAGGCTGTGGCCGGAGTAAGTTTGGTTAGGTTTCCCGTAAGGTCTGCTATAAATGAAGCTATTGAGTTCCAGAAGCTTTGCAAGTTTTTACAGCTCCATAATATGTGCAGAAGGTTCCCTGGCTGTTCATACATCTCCAACATTTGTCAGATGTAGAGGGATACATGTTTGATCATTTATATGGGGTCAAATACCATGTATGTTTTCAGCTGTATTCTAACATTGCAGGTGGAGCACTTAGGCACTGACAGTACTGGTACAATGTGTGCGCTCTGGAACTTTTCTAAACCTATACATAGATACATGCATAAACAACAGAAGGAATAAATGATATTCAATCAACGATCTGTGAATATGCCAATTTTAATTTGTGAATCATGTAAAATAATAATGAAAACATTCTTAAGGCTTCCCACGCTTGGTTCACTGATTCTAGTGGGGTGTTTTTTTTTTTTTCTTGTTTGTATCAAGTAACGTGATATATTTGGTGTAGGAGGCAGGAAGGATGACAGCTAGTCTATGGATAGCTCCTACAAAAAAAAAAAAAAACAGGGATGGGTCACATATATAAAGTTAATCATCCCTTTGACTGTTCAGTCCTCCCTGACTCATCAATTAACCCCAAATACCTTCCCATGATAAGCAATTCCACCCTGCTTCCAGGATTTTTGCATTGTAAATCATAAGCCTTTAGGCAGGTCTCTGTCTATTCATGTTATCTCTACTGGTTTTGGCACCACCCATGCTATAACTAGAGGTGGTAGTCTTTAAAAAATCCCATCCTTCTTTGATCTGTGACCTGTACAATTGGGCAATCATGGGAAAGTCTGAAGGCATGTAATCCAATTCACTTATTTCCAGCTGATTGGAGTATGTGGACAATTTTCAGCAGCGTGATCACTGTGTGGTCTGTACACATGGTGACCATTTTGTGATAGCTTTCCCAAACCATCTCAGATAAGCTGTAAAAATACTGCCGGTGTCCTATCATTCTGGGTCCCATGTCACGGAAATGCATGAAAATAATAAACATCTGTTCCGCTCTGTTCCATCAGCTGTTGGCCGCGCTCCCTGCGCTCGCTCCCGCCGCTGGTTCTATCAGATGGGGGACCCGTCTCAATAGATACAACAGCCCTGGCCGCGCTCCCTGCGCTCGCTCTCACTGCTTGTTCTATCAGATGGGGGACCCATCTCGATAGATACAACAGCGCTGGCCGAGCTCCCTGCGCTCGCTCCCGCCGCTCGTTCTATCAGATGGGAGACCCATCTCGATAGATACAACAGCGCTGGCCGCGCTCCCAGCGCTCGCTCCCGACACTCGTTCTATCAGATGGGGGACCCGTCTCAATAGATACAACAGCCCTGGCCGCGCTCCCTGCGCTCGCTCCCGCCGCTCGTTCTATCAGATGGGGGACCCGTCTCGATAGATACAACAGCCCTGGCCGCGCTCCCTGCGCTCGCTCTCGCTGCTTGTTCTATCAGATGGGGGACCCATCTCGATAGATACAACAGCGCTGGCCGAGCTCCCTGCGCTCGCTCCCGCCGCTCGTTCTATCAGATGGGAGACCCATCTCGATAGATACAACAGCGCCGGCCGCGCTCCCAGCGCTCGCTCCCGACACTCGTTCTATCAGATGGGGACCCATCTCGATAGATACAACAGAGCTGGCCGCGCTCCCAGCGCTCGCTCCCGACACTCGTTCTATCAGATGGGAGACCCATCTCGATAGATACAACAGAGCTGGCCGCGCTCCCAGCGCTCGCTCCCGACACTCGTTCTATCAGATGGGGGACCCATCTCGATAGATACAACAGCGCTGGCCGCGCTCCCTGCGCTCGCTCCCGACCCTTGTTCTATCAGATGGGGACCCATCTCGATAGATACAACAGCGCTGGCCGCGCTCCCTGCGCTCGCTCCTGCCGCTCGTTCTATCAGATGGGGGGCCCATCTCGATAGATACAACAGCGCTGGCCGCGCTCCCTGCGCTCGCTCCCGCCGCTCGTTCTATCAGATGGGGGACCCGTCTCGATAGATACAATAGCGCTGGCCGCGCTCCCTGCGCTCGCTCCCGCCGCTCGTTCTATCAGATGGGAGACCCATCTCGATAGATACAACAGCGCTGGCCGCGCTCCCTGCGCTCGCTCCTGCCGCTCGTTCTATCAGATGGGGGGCCCATCTCGATAGATACAACAGCGCTGGCCGCGCTCCCTGCGCTCGCTCCCGCCGCTCGTTCTATCAGATGGGAGACCCATCTCGATAGATACAACAGCGCTGGCCGCGCTCCCTGCGCTCGCTCCTGCCGCTCGTTCTATCAGATGGGGGGCCCATCTCGATAGATACAACATCGCTGGCTGCGCTCCCTATGCTCGCTCCCGCCGCTCGTTCTATCAGATGGGGGACCCGTCTCGATAGATACAATAGCGCTGGCCGCGCTCCCTGCGCTCGCTCCCGTCGCTCGTTCTATCAGATGGGGGGCCCGTCTCGATAGATACAACAGCGCTGGCCGCGCTCCCTGCGCTCGCTCCCGCCGATCGTTCTATCAGATGGGGGACCCATCTCGATAGATACAACAGCACTGGCATTTTACAATAAACTACACATATCTGCCCCTTGCTGTATTTGAGTGAGCGCGGCCAGCGCGCTTCTATCGAGATGGGTCCTCAATAATACACCCGCGCCCAGTGCTGTTCTATCTAGATGGATCCCCTATCTGATAGAACGAGCGGCGGGAGCTTGCGCGTGTTAACTGCGTAGTCCACCCCGGGCACTATCTGATAGGGGGAACCATAATGTTAGAACACCGGATCTTTGTACATTGAACTAGGTGTGGAGGTGACTGTGATACAGACATAGGCGTGCGCAGGCGGTGTGCCGGCTGTGCCTGGGCACACCCTAATGACCCTGTACAGCGCAGATTCCCCCTGCTGATATTTCACCAAAGCTTCTAAAAAAATAATTAAAAATAATAAAAAATATAAATAAAATTTTAAAAAATAATACAAAAATAATCAATAAAAAAAAAAACTACTGACACTGTCCACTGCCTTACTGACACCAACCTCTGCCCTTCCGACACCATCCACTACCCTACTAGATTTTAAAATGATTAAATATATTTAGAGTGTGTGTATCTATATATATATATATATATATATATATATATATATATATATATATTATTATTATACAGGTTTTATATAGCGCCAACAGTTTGCGCAGCGCTTAACAAAATAAAGACAGACATTATATATATATATATATACACACACGCATTGTGTGTTTGCATTTTGGGGTGCACACCCTAATGCAATAGGCTGCGCACACCTATGAGTACAGCCATCATTTCTGACTCAGTGAATGTGTACAGATTACACAATCCTCTCTCTACATTGGAGGTGACTGTGGTACAGCCATCATTTCTGACTATATGAATTTTGCAGACCATGCAACCCTCTTTCAGACTATTTGGGCACAGTTTAAGAAAGCCGCTACTTATTTTGCAGAATCTTCAGTTTGTTGATGAATGCTTGACAGAGCAGGTTTAATTAAAGATTAACTATATTCAGATATAAAAAAAACACTATTTACCATGGCTCTGCCACTCAAATAAATTTGATGAAAAAGGTAGAGCTTTCAAAGAAAAAAAGAAAAATACCTTTCCAGCTGCCTGTGCTGCTGAACAACACTCTGAAGAAAAGGAATTCTCTGCTAAAGTCTCTGACACTTCTGGTAGTGTCAGTCTCCCACCCCCCTTGTTGAGGTCAGTGGTTGCTCCCACTGGCTGCCACATCACTATTCTGTCCCATTGTTATGTATGGATTGGCAGGAGAAACCACTGAGTGCAACAGGGGACACAGGAGATTGAGGCTGGCTTCACACTATTGCTCCGGAGATGTGTGAACCGGCTCCATAGAGAGTCGATCACAATCTCCTGACATGTGAATTGGATGCGGATTTCCTCACATCCAATTTGCATGTCAGGAGATTGTGATCGGCTCTCTATGGATTAGGGTGACCACATTTCCTGCCATTCAGGGACACGCCCCCTCTCTCACCTTCCCCCAAAAAAGATGCTGGGGCAGGGGGTAATGTAGTCTCGGGGTTGATGGGGAATTTGGCGGTGAGTTATTTGTCAGATGAATGTGCCACTTGCCACCAGATGCAGTGGCGCTTGCCACCCATAGCCTGCCACCAGATGCAGTGCTGCTGTCACTCCCTCTGCATGAGCCACGCGCGTAGAAGGAAAGGAGTGGCGTCACTATCTGAAGAGTAAAGATCGTTCCAGTCCCTGCTGCTTGCTGCTGGGTGCCGGAGAATGAGGTGTCGAGGTGGGTGAGGACAGCAGTGCTGCACTAGGCGCAGGCCTCGCTCCCAGTCTCTCTGTCTGAGAGTAAATTGTTACTGGTTGCAAGATATCAGGCAGCGCTGGCCCTAGCAACCAGTTCTGGAAATGTAGTTATTAGTAGGGGGTGGCTGTGTCCTCTATTTCATTCCGGGACATTGTATTGTCCCGGAATGAATGTGCCCGGGACCCAGGACAGACATGTCAATTGCGGGACAGTCCCGGGCAATCCGGGACATGTGGGCACCCTACTATGGATCAGGTTCACACATCTCCGGAGCGGCTCCGGTGCGAATTGCACTGGGGTCCTGTGCATCTTTTGCCCAGTTTCAAGTCTAAATTCAGCCACAAATTTGGGCTAAAATCGTACCTGAAACAATGAACGGGGACGTACCGGACCCCTGCTGTGAGCCGCTCCGTGCTGCCTTGTGAACCCAGCCAGAAACTTCTAGAAGGGTTGTAAGGGACTTTAGGAGAGGATTTCTCTTCATCAGAGTTGTGTTCAAAGCATGGGTAGCAGGAAAGGGGAGTATTTCCTTTTTGGTTTGCCGGTTTCTGTTTTCAACACGTTTGTGTATTCCAGTAAAGATAATTAAATGCATTTTTAACATACAGGTAGTATAAGTACCTGTAATGTGCCTTGCTAGCTACCATCCCTTTTGACAGAAGCACTCCGACTGGAAAAAAGAGGCAGCAGTGGGGGCCAATCATGCTTGGTGGCATGCACATGTGATGACAGGGAACATGTTGACAGGAGGAGAGAGCAGAGCAAGTGGAGATGATAACTTAAGCCCCGTACACACGGTCGGACTTTTGCCCAACAAACTTAGTTTTAAGCAAGTTGGACCAACAATCCGACCGTGTGTACGCTCCATCGGACAAACTTTTTTTTTGTTTTGTTTTCATCGGACAAAAGTTGGGTCTGCAAACGGACAAACTTTTGGCCAACAAAAGTCCGATGGAGCAAAGTCCTACTGTGTGTACAGAAAACCATAGGACTTTAGTCCGATGGACAAAACAACCAATGTTAAAATCAACCAACAATAGCAGAAGTTGACCAAAGGGTGGTGGTAAAGAGCAGAAAAGAGAAGAAAAACCACGTGATGTTGCAAAAAGTTTTGGGAAAGTTTGCAGAAAAGTCCTGTGGTGTGTATGCTATGGGTGTTCCCGACCAACTCCGTTCGGACAAAAATCCAAGGAAAAGTCAGATGGAAGTCCGACCGTGTGTACGGGGCTTTAGACTGATGAGGAAAATCACATATGTGTATTTCAATACTTTATTTAGCTGTTTGCCCAGAGTTCAGTTTTAAAGCGGATGTAAACCCTTCATATACCCAGTGAAATGAACAGCCTCAGATAATACAGGAAGATGAAAGAAATCTCTCTATATAAGTTTTACTTGTATATCTTCTGTCTTCACCTTGATATATTGTTTAGAAAGTGCACTTTCTGTTCAAATTTTTACTTCCTGATTCCCCTGTAGGAGGAGATCATTCCTAGACACTGTGAGAGACTGTGAGAAAGTTGATTGGAGGAAAGGCACACACCCCCTCCCCACACATGCAGAGGTTGCCTGTGTATAGTTTAGCTGGCTGCTAATCTATTTATAGCAACCTCCTCCGACACACACTTCTATCTCTGGGCCTCGGACAGCTTGTCAAAAGTGATCAGGCTGCTAACAGAGGAAAGGGGCAGGAGAGAGCTACGGGACTCAGTGCTTTGAAGAGAGATAACAAAACACTGCAGATATATATGCCCAGCTCAAATTTCATGAATCGGGTTTACATCCACTTTAATGTAGCAGAAAAAGTAGTTCTGACACACTGTATCCCACAGCAACCAATCCCAAATCAACGTTTAATCCATATGGCTACAGTAAACAGCAGCATCTGCATGAGTGTATTTTCATAGTAAATATACACTCACTGGCCTCTTTATTAGGTACACCTTGCTAGTACCGGGTTGGACCCCCTTTTGCCTTCAGAACTGCCTTAATTCTTTGTGGCATAGATTCAACAAGGTGTTGGAAACATTTCTCCGAGATTTTGGTCCATAGTGACATGATAGCATCACACAGTTGCTGCAGATTTGTTGGCTGCACATCCATGATGTGAATCTCCCGTTCCACCATATCCCAAATGTGCTCTATTGGATTGAGATTTGGGGACTGTGGAGGCCATTGAGTACAGTGAACTCATTGTCATGTTCAAGAAACCAGTGGTGAGATGATTTGAGCTTTGTGACATGGTGCATTATCCTGCTGGAAGGAGCCATCAGAAGATGGGTACACTGTTGTTATAAAGGGATGGACATTGTCAGCAACAATACTCAGGAAGAACGTGGCATTTAAACAATGCTCAATTGGTACTAAGGGGCCCAAAGTGTGCCAAGAAAATATCCCCCACACATTACACCACCACTACTAGCCTGAACTGTTGATACAAGGCAGGATGGATCCATGCTTTCATGTTCACACCAAATTCTGACCCTACCATCTGAATGTTACAGCTGAAATCAAGACTCACCAGACGAGGAAATGTTTTTTCCAATCTTCTACTGTCCAATTTTGGTGAGCCTGTGTGAATCGTAGCCTCAGTTTCCTGTTCTTAGCTGACAGGAGTGGCACCAGGTGTGGTCTTCTGCTGCTGTAGCCCATCTGGTTCAAGGTTCCATGTGTTGTGCATTCAGAGATGGTATTCTGCATACCTTGGTTGTAACGAGTGGTTATTTGAGTTACTGTTGCCTTTCTATCATCTCAAACCAGTCTGCCCATTCTCCGCTGACCTCTGACATCAACAAGGCATTTTCGTCTACACAACTACCGTACACTGGATATTTTCTCTCGAAATGGCTGTGTGTGAAAATTTTAAAAATACTCAGATCAGCCCATCTGGCACCAACAACCATGCCACCTTCAAAGTTACTTAAATCCCGTTTCTTCCCCATTCCGATTCTCGGTTTGAACTTCAGCAAGTCGCCTTCACTACATCTAGATGCCTAAATGCACAGAGTTCCTGCCATGTGATTCGCTGATTAGCAATTTGTGTTACCAAGCAATTGAATAGGAGTGTCTAATAAGGTGACCGGCAAGTGTATGTGTACCACAATAATTAAAAATACAAACCTTCTTTAGTCTATCCCCAGAAACACTGGGTTGATCCAGTGTGAATCCAGATCTTGTGGGATCACCACAGTGGGCACAAGATATACAAATCCCCCCAAGCCCATGGAGCTGGGTGGAAACCTATATTGGTTCACCCTAAAGTATAACTAAAGGCAAAACTTTTTCTTTTGTTTTGGATAGGGTGGAGAAGGATTCGAACCCCTGTCAGTTTTCACTACTGTCTGTGCTCCCATTAGGGACATTCACCATCTCTATTTCTTCTGTTTACCATTATCACTGAAACTAAAAGAAAATCCCACATTTTGGGTTTGCCTTAGAAAAGTAATAGAGGGGAAATCTTCCAATGAAGACACTAGTTCTGGTGGCCTGGGGGTCCCCAAGGGATTCCCAAAATTTGCAAGGATTTCCTCTCACTTCCTGTTTTGGCTATGGGACAGGAAGTGAGGGTAAATCTCCCCAATGGGGCACAGATGGCAGGAGTTACTTACCCCCCTTATTCTATCGAAAATTAAAAAAAAAAAAGTTTTGCCTATAGTTCTACTTTAAAGTGGTTGTAAACCCCAAATTATATAAAAAAAAAATAATAACGTGAAAGACAAAGCCATAATGCGCTAGTATGACTAGCATACTAGCTCATTATGCATTACTTACCTTAGATCGAAGCCCCCGAAGCCGTCCTCGTCTCCCCTCTGGCCGCAGACATCGCTCCGGAAGGTTTCTTCCGGGTATCGCCGCTCCGGCGCTCTGATTGGCCGGAGAGGCGATGACGTCACTCCGCACGGGAGCCGCCAAAGCCGGCATTATCCATTGATAAAACCGGCATTGTCAGTGCGCCTGCACCGTAGACAACGGTGCATTCTTTGTGGCAAATATGGAGATATTGCAAACACCTACAGGTAAGCCTTAAAGGGGTTGTAAAGGTTTGTTTTTTATTTTCTAAATAGGTTCCTTTAAGCTAGTGCATTGTTGGTTCACTTACCTTTTCCTTTGATTTCCGTTCTAAATGTTTTTTTTCTTTGTTTTCTTTGTCTGAATTTCTCACTTCCTGTTCCTCCTCAGTAAGCTGTTCAGTAAGCTGTTCTGGCTGATGGTGTGAAGTTTAATGAGGAGAAACAGGAAGTGAGAAATTCAGACAAAGAAAAAAAACATTTAGAAGGTAAATCGAAGGAAAAGGTAAGTGAACCAACAATGCACTAGCTTAAAGGAACCTATTTAGAAAATAAAAAACAAATCTTTACAACCCCTTTAATCTAGCCTTACCTGTAGGTGCAAGTTGCAAGAGTGGCTTTACAACCACTTTAAGTGCCCATAGCAAGAATTTGAGGTCTTTACTCTTTATTCCCATTTCTGCAGGCGTATGGGTCATTGAAGATCAATATTTATCTGATGTCGCCCCACAAACAACAATAGTTGTGAAGCTACCTGGCATGTTAAGGCTGGTTACACACTGGGGCAGTGGGTGCGGTGGCAGTATAGCGGCGCTATTTTTAGCGGCGCTATACCGTTGGAATTGCGGCGGTATTTGGCCGCTAGTGGTGCGGTTTTAACCCCCGCTAGTGGCCGAAAAAGGGCTTAATACCGCCGGCAATGCGCCTCTGCAGAGGCGCATTGCTGGCGGTATAACCACGGTTTCCCATTGCTTTCAATGGGGAGGAGCGGTGTAGGAGTGGTAAACACGCCGCTCCTCTCACCGCTCCAAAGATGCTGCTAGCAGGACTTTTTTTCACGTCCTGCTAGCGCACCGCTCCAGTGTGAAAGCCCTCGGGGCTTTTACACTGGAGAAACAGCAGCCGCTGTTTAGGGTCGGTTTGCAGGCGCTATTTTTAGTGCAATAGCGCCTGCAAACCGCACCAGTGTGAAAGGGGCCTAAGAGAGGACATAGTGGAGCACAGCATAATATGGCTTTGTTGACATCACTTGCCATATTACTTCTAGAATGTACGCTAATATGGGTTGATTTACTTATCTTTAGCTAGTATTGCAAAAGCTTTAAAAATGATTTGCACCGTGCTTTTATATATTTAATTAAATAAACGCGTCAATAAAAATAAATATTTAAAGCAATACTACTCCCTGTAATTAATTTTGAGGATAATAAATTGAATTACAGCAACTAATGAGCCACTACTTAAGAAATGTTCCTCTATTCAGCCATGTTATTTATGTACCTTCTCAAGCTTTTCACCATCCTTTAATAATCTGCAACTCTTTGAAATTCACAAAAAGGGGGATTATTGAAGTGAAGTGAAAAAGATGCGATAAATTACGTTCTTCAAACACGCTTTTACAGTCCATATGGTATCCTAAGGGGTGGGTTTTGTTTGCCAAAATTCCTACAGAACTGTTAGAACAAAAAAAAAAAACACAGGATCCAAAAAAATAAATAAAAAAATGAGACGAGGAAACAAAGCATTGTCATCACAAGAATGCAAATGACATTGAAAATTCCCAGGGGTGTACAGCTAACTAGGAAGCTTTGAATGTCTTCCAAAACCTAAAAAGTTGTTTAAATTTTTTTTTAAATTTCAGAAATAGGAAAGCATGAATTTCCATATAGCGGGAATGCATAGCATTTATCTTAATATTTTATTACAGTATGTTCGAGACTAAAAAATTTAATAGAAAAAAAAGGATTTATTTTAGTCATGCAAATATAAAATATCCATAATAAATATTTCATATTTACATCTTACATTATTCATAATTTCTGCAGAGTGATTTACTTATTTGCTGCAAGTAGCTATAATAGCCTGTTGCGAATGTACAGTACCTGGGTGTCAGGAGTTCATATTACACACAAAACGATGAATGATTGAAAGTGGGACACACCCCTCTACACCCCTCAAAAATGGAGTGGTTCAAAAAGATACGCACCTCATTACAGTTTATATTTTAGTAGCAAAGAAACAAGATGGGTCTATAACGGTGCTGAAAAAAGCATATAGACAATACGTATAAAAAGGAAAATATATTTTTATTAATACAAATATGTATGAAAAAGGTTCATTAAAAACTGGTTATATGAGCATAAATTGGAAAGAGTGGGTCGCTGACTTCCCAAAATTCAACATATGGTGGTCACAGTGAAGTATCCTATCCCAACAGGTTTCGCCAAAGTGGCTTCCTCAGGGGACTTGTTCTGGGACCACCAATCCACCAATTCTGGGACCACCGATCAACAAATAACAGATTGGTGGTCCCAGAACAAATTCCCTGAGGAAGCCACTTTGGCGAAACATGTTGGGATAGGATACTTCATTGTGACCACCATATGTTGAATTTTTAATGAACCTTTTTCATACATATTTGTATTAATAAAAATATATTTTCCTTTTTTTAAATGTATTGTCTATATGCTTTTTTCAGCACCGTTATAATCCCATCTTGTTTCCTTGCTACCCTCTACACCCCTATTTATTATTTCTAGCAAATACAAAACAGTTAGACAGAAGTAGTAAAAAAAAGTGAGTGGCTAGTGCTGGACATTCTTATTAGAAAGCCCAGCATGTTCACAAAATAACGTTTTACTGATTAATTGAAAAATAAATATTTGAAACGGGCAATGGGAAAATTTATATAACATATCACATTTTGAAA
The DNA here is from genome assembly GCA_029206835.1 of Rana muscosa. Classification (NCBI taxonomy): domain Eukaryota; kingdom Metazoa; phylum Chordata; class Amphibia; order Anura; family Ranidae; genus Rana; species Rana muscosa. The sequence goes on from CM055116.1 coordinate 174,833,366, forward strand.
CTAAAATAGAGTCAATAAAAAAAAAAATAGATTCCCTTTAATTTATGCTCCGTGATATTCTTTAGATAGCAACCTTTTTTGTTGTTACACCAGTCAAGTCTGCTCTTCACATTGTCTTGCAGTGTCAGGTGTCAATGAGTGTTAAGCAGTCAAGCGATTAGAACTCAGGGAAGAACGGGGGTGGTTTTCAATCTTCATTTTCTCAGTTGGACCTAAAATGAGGTCTGGTAGTCGTAGTGGAATTTCAGTTTTCTCTTTTTTTCCTAAGAGACAATGAACAAGACATTGAAAGTTAAAAGCCCCCATAATGGTGCAGTGTATATTGAAAAGAGCAATTATGGAGAGTAACAAATGCTTTGATTGTGAAGTGTCTCCAGCTTTAGAAAAACATTACATTTGGAAAAGTTTTATAGTGATTTTTACTAAAGAAAACAAGCTATTAGAGAGAGACAACTAACTTGTTAAAAGTTTAATGGTAGGGTGTAACATCTAATATGCTTTTACTTTTGTGCTTGGAATTATTATTAACAGCTGATGTGTAAAAAGAAAGCATGGGTCAGGGTCCAGTATATTTGAACCCAAAATATATTTTTAGTTTCAATAGTTTTTATTAAAGGTTTTTACAAAAAGTAACAAAATAAATATTACATTGGAGTGGTTGTAAACCGAACCCCCCCCCCCCCAAAAAAAAAACCCTGTAAGACAAAGGCATAATGAGCTTGTACTAGCTCATTATGAAATACTTACCTTAGATCAAAGCTGTTTCAGCTGTGTGACCGGTGACATGTCTCCCGGAGTTATTTCCAGGTTTGTGGGCTCCGGCGCTGTGATTGGCCGGAGCCGCGATGATGTCACTCCCACGCATTCACGTGGGAGCCGCCAGTCACGGCACGGGCCCCGAAGAAACGGTACTAGCAGGCCGTTTCTTCAGTGTGCATGCGCCGATGACGTTGGCGCAAGCGTATATGGTAAATGCAGGTTTAGGAAATATTTACATTACCTACAGGTAAGCCTTATTATAGGCTTACCTGTAGGTACAATTTGTTTAACTAGGTTTACAACCACTTTAAAGTGGTTGTAGACTCCGTTACACCACTTGTACCTACAGGTAAGCCTATAATAAGGCTTACCTGTGGGTACTGTAAATATCTCCTAAACTTGCACAGTTTAGGAGATATTCACTGTCTATGCTTATGCCGATGTCATCGGCGCATTCGCACTGAAGAAAGGGCCTGCTGGTGTGATTTCTTCAGGGCCCGTGCCGTGACCGGTGGCTCCCGCATGAGTCATCACGGCTCTGGCCAATCACAGCGCTGGAGCCTGCAAACCCGGAAGTAACTCTGGTGAAAGATGTTAGCCGTGTACTCGGTGTGCTGGTTCCGATTCAGGGCATTGTTCTAAGGTAAGTATTTCATAATGATGCCTTTGTCTTGCAGGTTTTTTCTTTTTTTTTTTGGAGGTATACAACCTCTTTAAAGACTATAAAAAATTTACAAGTTCCATAATATCTTGTGCATATATAATAACAGCAAGAAAAAAGGAAGTGTTTGCATTATCAATCAAACGAAAGAGCAAAAGGCGTATGGCCCCCAAGCCCCATTGTAACTAAATATTACTCCCTCTAGAATGCCAAACATTGGCGTATCTAAGGCAATTTGTTGCGGACATACCCAAAATATATATTTTTTGTATATTTGGCATCATGTCTCACTGTATACAGGTTTCGTAAGCAAACCATTTTTGGTAAATCTTTTGTAAAAAAAAAATCATCTGAAGATCCTGCCACTGCACCCACTACAAAATGTTGCTGACAACATTTCTGATAACTGTGAGGCAGAAGCTTAGCATTGTCGGCCTGCAATAGGAAGTACAGTTACTGGCAGAATCTTCAGAAAAACTTTGCAGCAGAGTTATAAAAAACATTGGCTCAAGAAAACAGGATACAGTGAGACATGATGTCAAACATACCAAATAGGTTTTGGGTTTACATACACCCACATACAAAAAAATTGAATCGGCTCTGTCCCGTTTAAAAAAACAACAGGACTTTCCTTGTATATGTAGCGGCCTCCTCTCTCCCCTCTTTTCTATCAGCTCGTCTGTCTCTTGTCTAGGGGTACTTTAGAGGAGAGAGAGCGGGGTCACCACGCCAAGCCCTCACTGCAGATGTTTGTGTGGTGGGAGCAAAGTTCTTGTTTTACCTTCGGGTAAGTGTTCTGCACCTGGAACCTCCAAAGAGAGTTACCTTGAACAATGTCTGCCAGAAAATGAGCCCCACACCATTAAAGTCCAACACTCCTTTATTCTTCTTCATGCAAAGTGAACACAGTCAGTTGGACTCCCTTAGAGAACAGAACAGACAAGGAGGTGTGGATGCGAGTAGGCCCAGACACAATGAACTCTCCACTTTCCTTCCTGAAAGTGGGTTGCGGTCTCCAAGCGAGGGGGAATTTCCTTCCAAGCAGTCTCCGATGGGAGGCTCACCTGTCACTGCCAATATGCTGCACCGGGTCTTCAAGCAAGTATCTCCCACCGGTCCATTATGCCTTCCGGATTCGGGTACCCACTCCCGGGGTTCCCTCGGATCTCCTTCCCTCGCGGAACTCAATGTTGGGCACTGAGCTCCAGACCTCCTCCCGAGTACCTCACCCCAGGCTAAAGGTGCCTGGGATGGAACACGACCTCCGAACGTCCTCTAGGCCTAGGCCGCCTAGGGGACCGACACGAACCACCGCCCTCAGGCTGAAGGTGCCCGGGACTCGACTCCCGCCACCAAAAATGGCCACCCCCTTTATACCCCCTCCCAGCAAGCACGGCGGGTTCCCCCGCCCCCCCCATACAACCGCTGAGAGAGGCCAAAAGAGGTATGCCACCGCAACGATGGCTCAACCCCGGGCCCAAAGTGACAGCGCCACCTGGTGGGCCCCAGGGAACCATACATCACAGTTTCCCCACCAGATTCAAAAAATAGAAAGCATATACCCGCTACATATAATTGGCACTTATGCCTCGTACACACGACCGGTTTTCCCGGTCGTGAGAACCTGCTCGATAGCTTTTTCCCCCTACACACGACCGGTTTTCCCGGCAGGAAAACTGCCATGAGAGCTTTTGGCTGGGAATCCCGGCCGTGTGTATGCTCCATCGCAATTTCCCCGTCAGGAAAACCGCCGGGAATCCCGGCGGGAAAAAAGAGAGCATGTTCTCTTTTTTCCCACAGGGATTGCCAGCTTTTTTTAAGCCATAATTTTTCCTATGGGGAAAACCTGCGGTGGAGCATACACACGGCTGGGTTTCCCGACCAAAGCTCTCACAGCAGTTTTCCTGTCGGGAAACGCGGCCGTGTGTAGGGGGAAAAAGCTACCGAGCAGGTTCTTGGTTTTCCCCTCGGTTTTTCCAGCGGAATTTTTACCGCCGGGAAAACCGATCTTGTGTACAAGGCATCAAAGTGTTTGTTACCCCAACATTTCATATTCCTGATATGTGCCTGCTGTACCATGTATAACTTGCTTGTGTGTATTTTCCACCCTGTTTTTTTTACCAGCTGTATATTAGATGTGGTTATATTTCTATATGTCATAAAAAAAATTGGTGCCCATTACAATAGTCTTGAAAACTTTCATTACATTTCTGGGTTTTTGTTCCAAAAGTAAAGGTTTAGGTAGAATCTATAGAATCCTTTAGAACACTAATAGACTTGGAAATGTCACCTGGAGGTCTCATGACTATCAGGCCTGATTAAATATTCTGAACGCAACAGTTCAATTTTATTATTTTAGCCAATAGATTGTTTGCTCCCTAAAGTAAGAGTGGAACCACTGATGTCCACTGTAGATATTCATACCCATACAATACAATCTTTCATGTCTCCTCAGCTATCCAAAGTTGAGCACATTTAACAAGTCTTTTTTTTTGCCATTATTCAAAATATCACAATCTAGATGGCTAGTATTAGCCTTCATAAGCCTCCATAATATGATTTTCAGCAAGTCATATTTTTGAAAATGAACAAATAGATTCATGTATTAGCTTCTGGTAGATCGTCAGAGGGATGAATGAAATTCTTCTACCACAATCATTTATCACTGAGGCCAGTTGCCTTCAGAAGCTGTGTTTAGAATATTTCCATTTCCAGTGATGCTATTCCTAACAGTACATTTCATTGTACAGAGGAGAGCTCTGATCTTCACTAGATATTTTAGGTGCATCCTATGGAAATTCTGATCTATGCCAGCAGGCAGCTGGAGACAGAAGAGAAATGACTACTACTGTCCCACTGTTATTTTCTGAAAGATATGATCCATGAAGAATAGACTTAATTTATTATCTTTATGTATCTCTGCCAGTGTAAGCGGCACTGTAAAGAGTAGACTATTCCATCATGAATTTCTGTCTCAAATAGCTTACTCTTTATCTATTTATCGAGGAAGAGACATTGTTTTCATCATTAATTTAGGATTTCAGACTTTTTGTGCTTCATCCAACAACCCCTTACAACAGATAAGATATTTTGCATTTGTGTGTTGTGTGCAGCTGCTTTAGTTTTTTTATGGGATGCTTGCACACAAAAATGGTTTGACAGAATGGCACGTGTAACACAATTTATCAGATGTTCAACACCATCTATCCTCAGTTTTGATCACAATCAGTGGATCTATACCAGTCTTTTTTATTCTGAACAAAAAGCATTTGTTAGTGGAAAAACTGATTCTTTTTAAATGTAGTAGATATGCCAAGACAAAAAGCATGCCAGAGAGTAACTGATAAATAGTTCAATGGCTTTTGCAGTGATTATACAACAACCCAATACAGGCGGTCCCCGGGTTACAAACAAGACAGGGACTGTAGGTTTGTTCTTAAGTTGAATCTATTTGTAAGTTGGAACAGGTACATTTTTTAAGTGTAGCTCCAGCCAAAAAATCTATTTGTATGCTTTTTGGATAGCATAGGGAAGGGTTATCACCCCTGTAACATTGGTTTTGCTGTCTGTGTCCCTGTTCAGAAGATTTCACCTCACTCTCTGTCCCGATGACAATTGGATTTTGAATATTTTGGGTTATTAGGGAAACAAGGATTGGTGATAAAGCCTCAGTGGAGACACATTTTCCCATATTAACTCTTACAGGAGAGAATTTCCCTTCCAAGGGGTAGATTTCCTCTCACTTCCTGTTGTCTCCCTCCGTTTGTAATTAGGAGTCGTTTGTAAGTCAAATATTTGTAAGTAGGGGACCGCCTGTATCCAGTCAGTAAGGAAAATAATGTGACAGTAGGTTTTCCCACAAAACCCATACCGTTAGGGCAGTGTTTCTCAACTCCAGTCCTCAAGGCGCCCCAACAGGTCATGTTTTTAGGATTTCCCTCAGAGGAAACAGCTGTCGTAATTACCAAGGCAGTGAAACTGATCAAATCACCTGTGCAAATCATGGAAAGCCTGAAAACATGACCTGTTGGGGCGCCTTGAGGACTGGAGTTGAGAAACACTGCGTTAGGGTAATGGTTCCTAATGATGGATCAATGCAAGGGTTTTGTGGCCTCAATTACCCTTCTTTTCACCCTCTTTTCTCTTCATGTAAAAATAGTAAAGTGTTTTAAAATCATACCTACCTGAACTTTGTGTATGCAGACAGCTCTGAAAGACTTATTCACAGTGCTTTCAGAGTACACCAGTGGCAGGAGCCAGTAAAAAAAAACACATAACCATGTCCATTCAACTTATCTGCCAAATATGTAGAAGACAGTTAAGGCTGCCTTAATGGCATGGCATATTAGGTTCATCAAAAAACTCTGAACACAGCTTATTCTTTTTCATTATTTATAGTTGCTTTTTTTTTTTTTTTTTTTTTAAAGAGGAATCAATATTTTGGAAAGAAAGCATGCTTAACTCAAGTCAAAAATGTGAGGAAGGGTACAACCTCTGTTTTGCATTGTTATTTGTTTTCCTGATTCAGAGTTCTAAAGCCGTCACTATTTGAGAATTTATTAATGATGGGGGAATCCAACATTTATAATTTTATGAGTCAATGTTATTATTGAGTTTTTCAAGGTTTTACACATATCAAAATGAATGCATTAACACATTTCCAAAGAAGAGGCTAATACACCAAAGTGCGTGATCACAATAACTATCTCAAACATGTGGCAAAGAGCATACAAACAGTACAATATGTCGTATCAAAAGACATCAATATAGTATTTACTATCCAGCCATGATTTCCTCAGTTTGTTAAATAATGCACGTGTAGATTTTTTTATGGGAGTACATTTTTTCATATGAAAATTGTGTTAATTAGATCTACAGCTTCAGAGGGGCTGGGTGCCATATTTTTAGTCCAGCGCCTGGCTATTACCATTTTTGCTGCCACTAAGATGTGTAAAACCACAGATGAAAGCCATCTATACCCAAGTGTAGGATGGCGAGTGTAGGATCAGGCTTAGTGAGAACACCTGTGGTCTCTGAAAGGAAAGCGAACATTTTTCTCCAAAAGCTGGTAAGACTTTTGCAGGTCCAGAAAATGTGAATGAGGTTACCCACTTGTCTGCACCCCCTACAGCAAAGAGTAGACATCTATACCCAGTGGCGTCACTAGGGTTGGTGTCACCCGGTGCGAAAAAAAATGGTGTCACCCCCCAACAACTATAGTCCCCCCTCAGTACAGACCCCCCTCCACTAACTACAGACCCCACTCCCACAGTATAGATCCCTTCCCTCAGTACAAACCCGCTCCACTAAGTACAGACTCTCCGCCATCAATATAGACCCGCCTCCCTCAGTATGAACCCCCACCTCAGTGCAGACCGCTCCATCAGTACAGACACCCCCACCTCAGTGCAGACCCCCTCAGTTACAGACACCCCCCCTCAGTTACAGACACCCCTCGTACAGACACCCCCCCAGTACAGACACCCCCCTCAGTACAGACACCCCCCTCAGTAACAGACACCCCCTCGTACAGACTCCCCCTCGTACAGACCACCCCTCAGTTACAGACACCCCCTCAGTTACAGACACCCCCTCAGTTACAGACACCCCTCGTACAGACACCCCCCTCAGTACAGACACCCCCCTCAGTACAGACACCCCCCTCAGTACAGACACCCCCTCGTACAGACTCCCCCTCGTACAGACCACCCCTCAGTTACAGACACCCCCTCAGTTACAGACACATCCTCAGTTAAAGACCCCCCTCAGTTAAAGACCCCCCCTCAGTTACAGACACCCCCCTCAGTTACAGACACCCCCCTCAGTTACAGACACCCCCCTCAGTACATAAACCCCCCTCAGTACAGACACCCCCTCAGTACAGACACCCCCACCTCAGTACAGACCGCTCCATCAGTACAGACACCCCCACCTCAGTGCAGACCTCCTCAGTTACAGACACCCTGCTCAGTTACAGACACCCCCCACAGTACCAGACACCCCTCGTACAGACACCCCCTCAGTTACAGACACCCCCCTCAGTACAGACACCCCCCTCAGTACAGACACCCCCTTGGTACCAGACCCCCCTCAGTACAGACACCCCCTCAGTTACAGCCCCCTGGTGCAAACTCCCCCTAGTGCAGACCCCAGCAGTACAGACACCCCCTCCCCCCATCAGTAAAGATGCCCCCCTTACCTTACAGACCTCAGAACAGAGCGGCAGATCAGTGGCGTCACTAGGGTTGGTGTCACCCGGTGCGAAAAAAAATGGTGTCACCCCCCAACAACTATAGTCCCCCCTCAGTACAGACCCCCCTCCACTAACTACAGACCCCACTCCCACAGTATAGATCCCTTCCCTCAGTACAAACCCGCTCCACTAAGTACAGACTCTCCGCCATCAATATAGACCCGCCTCCCTCAGTATGAACCCCCACCTCAGTGCAGACCGCTCCATCAGTACAGACACCCCCACCTCAGTGCAGACCCCCTCAGTTACAGACACCCCCCCTCAGTTACAGACACCCCTCGTACAGACACCCCCCAGTACAGACACCCCCCTCAGTACAGACACCCCCCTCAGTAACAGACACCCCCTCGTACAGACTCCCCCTCGTACAGACCACCCCTCAGTTACAGACACCCCCTCAGTTACAGACACCCCTCGTACAGACACCCCCCTCAGTACAGACACCCCCCTCAGTACAGACACCCCCCTCAGTACAGACACCCCCTCGTACAGACCACCCCTCAGTTACAGACACCCCCTCAGTTACAGACACACCCTCAGTTAAAGACCCCCCCTCAGTTAAAGACCCCCCCTCAGTTACAGACACCCCCCTCAGTTACAGACACCCCCCTCAGTTACATACACCCCCCTCAGTACATAAACCCCCCTCAGTACAGACACCCCCTCAGTACAGACACCCCCACCTCAGTACAGACCGCTCCATCAGTACAGACACCCCCACCTCAGTGCAGACCTCCTCAGTTACAGACACCCTGCTCAGTTACAGACACCCCCCACAGTACCAGACACCCCTCGTACAGACACCCCCTCAGTTACAGACACCCCCCTCAGTACCGACACCCCCCTCAGTACAGACACCCCCTTGGTACCAGACCCCCCTCAGTACAGACACCCCCTCAGTTACAGCCCCCCTGGTGCAAACTCCCCCTAGTGCAGACCCCAGCAGTACAGACACCCCCTCCCCCCATCAGTAAAGATGCCCCCCTTACCTTACAGACCTCAGAACAGAGCGGCAGATACACACAGCGGTGTGTCTCTCGAGCGCGGGCTCCTCCTCCTCCTCTGTGGATGTAAACAGAGAGGAGGCAGAGGGGGCGACGGCTTCCTTCCGCTCCGCTGAGGGACACAGCCGCAGCGTGAGCCTAAGGCACAGGGCAGCGGGCAATGTCAGTGTGGTGCCGCTGCGCTACCCACGGGTGTCACCCCTCTGGTGGGTGTCACCCGGGTGCGGCCCGCCCCCCCTGCACCTGGCTAGCAACGCTAGTGCGTGTCGTCACATCATCACAGTGCAGTGTGATGATGTGACAGGCTGAGTCGCTCGCTGGCTCTGTAGGGTAGGGAGGAGGATTGGAATTTAGGAATAGGAAGAATAAGGAGCCAGAGGACACACACCAGGCGCGGCCGCGGCGCTGGAGGTGTTGTTCCAGGCTTCCAGCCCAGCGGGGTGAAATTAATCAATGAATGGGTCAGCTGTAAAAAAAAAAAAAAAAAAAATTAAAAAAAAAAAAAAAAAAAAAAAAGGGAGGGTGTCACCCCTCTAGCGGGTGTCACCCGGGGGCGGACCGCACCCCCCGCACCCCCTAGCAACGCCTCTGTCTATACCCAAGTGTAGGATGGCGAGTGCAGGATCAGGTTTAGTGAGAACACCTGTGGACTTTGAAATGATAGTAAGCATTTTTCTCCAAAAGCTGGTAAGACTTTTTTAGGTCCAGAAAATGTTAATAAGGTTACCCGCGTGTCTGCTCCCTCCAGCAAAGTAGAGTGGGATTTGGAAAATGTTAATAATTTATATGGTGTCAGATACCAACGGGTGAGCAGCTTTTGTGATTTTTCCCAGTGGGCTACACAGTGAGACATTGAGTAGTTACAACAAATGGCTGTTTTCCATTGGGTCTCAGAGAAGGTTGTGTGGAGATCCTCTTCCCACTTTATCATGAGAGGTGCTTTAGAGACAACATTTTCAATTTTCATTGGAAGTATAGTATAGGGAATGGCTTGTCAAGGAGAAAACTTGTTTTAGTGACAACTGGCAAATTTCTGCTTTTTTGCTATTGTGTCTCTGGAGACAAGAAGTGCAAGGAAATCTCCCTGATGGTAACACAGACAGCATTACACAGGCGGAAAAAGTCATAAGTCCATCTAGTTCAACCAATATAAAAAAAAAAAAAAAACTAAATAAAAAAAAAGAAACATATACAAAATTCTATACCCACACTTAATCCAGAGGAAATTAAAAAAAAACCCTATGAGGCATTATCCAATTTGTTCCAACTGGGGAAAAAAATATTTCCTGACCCCCCAGGAGGCAACCAGATATTCCCTGGATCAACAATCGATGGTGCTATTACCTATAAATGTTAATGATAATACAAACCTGATGGAAGTAATTTTTGGGTACCTCTGATTAGTAACACAGAGAGTTTCCAGTACAACTTACCTGCTTACGAAACTCAGTACAGTCTACGAATGTGTTTCATTAGAAAATCAGCAAGAAGGGCTAGTTCCCCAAGGGGCTCTATTTAAACATGGGGTTTTCAATTTTCATTTTAAATCTTTCTTTGTTTCGTTAATCAAATTAAAATGTAGGCATTATTAATGAAAGCTTTGCTGCTACACTCAGAGAACAGCTCTGGCTCTGAATTCTGTTCCTGCTTCATGAATTAAAATTTGTGACATCCTGTATTTACATAGCCGAGCAGAAAAAAATCAGACTGCTTGTAAGGGAAATGAATAACACAAGCTATGCAACAGGCAGGAGTGTGATCTCCCCCATTATTGTGGTCAGCACTGCCTAAATTTCAGTCTGACTGCAAATATTAAACACCAAAATATAAGCTACAGAAGTCACGCTCTTTAAACACATGTAAAATGTCAAAATAGGTTTGGCTCTGAAAATTAAAAGGGTGTATAAAGCAAAACAAAATTAAGATCATAAGAGTGGCAAACAACTAAATTATTCCCAACAGGTTGCTGTCATCTTCTGTTACACATTTTTCTCAATAGTAGCAAGGCATTCATATAGAACGACTAAATACTGTATATATATATATATTACAGTATTTAAATAGTGGGTAAAATAATCAAATTTTCTTGCTTTGCAGCCTGGAATGAAGACAGACACAGTTTTAGTTTTATCCAGCTGTATTTACTAGTGCAACTTATAACATCCAAGTGAAAGATATAACACCAACATGACAGAAACAATAAATAATCAAAAGCAGAATTACTGAGTTGGAAAAAGGATCACCCCCCCCCCCCCTTATATCAGTATTTTGTTGGCTCACGTTTTGCTTTAATTACAGTCTTTAGTCTGTTGGGATATGTCTCTACTAAGTTTGCACATCTAGACTTAATTTGCCAAGAAAAATGGAGAATGTCCTTGCATGGCTTAGTCAGAGCCCAGACTTAAACCATATTGAAAATCTCTGGAATGACTGCAATCCACAAACAGTCACTACCAAATTTAACTAAACTCAAGTAGTTCTGCAAAGAAGAGTGGGCAAATATTGCAAAGTATAGATGTGCAAAGTTAATAGAGACATATCCCGCCAGACTGAAGGCTGTAATTAAAGCAAAATGTGATCCAACAAAATACTGACATAAGGGGTGATCCTTTTTCCAACTTAGTGATTTTGTTTTTTTCTGACATGTTGATGTTATATCTTTCACTCGGATGTTATAAGCTGCACTAGTAAATATAGCTGGATAAAACAAAAACTGTGTCTGTCTTCATTTCAGGCTGCAAAGCAACAAATTTTGATTATTTTAAAGGGGGGGGGGTGATTGTTTTCTTTACCCACTGTATATATACACAGTATATATATATATATATATATATATATATATATATACCGTATTTATCGGCGTATAACACGCACCCCAAGTTTAGGAGGAAATTTTAGGGAAAAAAACTTTTAGGAGGGAAGTTTAAGGAAAAATAACTTACATTTAAATGCAGCCTTGTCAGTGTCCATTGCAGCCTTGTCACAGTGCAGCCTTGTCAGTGTCCATTGCAGCCTTGTCACAGTGCAGCCTTGTCAGTGTCCATTGCAGCCTTGTCACAGTGCAGCCTTGTCAGTGTCCATTGCAGCCTTGTCACAGTGCAGCCTTGTCAGTGTCCATTGCAGCCTTGTCACAGTGCAGCCTTGTCAGTGTCCATTGCAGCCTGGTCACAGTGCAGCCTTGTCAGTGTCCATTGCAGCCTTGTCACAGTGCAGCCTGGTCACAGTGCAGCCTTGTCAGTGTCCATTGCAGCCTTGCCCCAGAGTCGCCGTGCAGCCTTGCCCCAGAGTCGCCGTGCAGCCTTGCCCCAGAGTCGCCGTGCAGCATTTCAAAATTGGTGCCGAGACTGTGCGGACGCCGCCGAGAACGCCGAGAACGCAGGGACGCAGGGACTGGGCGGAGCCGCCGCCGAGATACACATAGCCGAGTGTACTCGGCTATACTCGGCTTTTCTCGGCTCCGCTCACAGTCACGCCGAGTCCCGCCCTATGATGGACATAACACAGGTCCAATGGCGGGACTGGGCGTGACTGTGAGCGGAGCCGAGAAAAGCCGAGTATAGCCGAGGACATTCGGCTATGTGTATCTCGCTCCGCTACTCTCCCAGTCAGCGGAGACAGCTCAGGGATGTGGATATCGGCGTATAACACGCACCCACGATTTTCCCCTGATTTTCAGGGGAAAAAAGTGCGTGTTATACGCCGATAAATACGGTACATGTTTTTTTTTTGTTTTTTTTTATAGAGTAAGGGAGGGTTATAACCACTGTCAAGTTTTTTTGCCATCTTTGTCCCGATGTGGAAATTGTCCTTCTCTTCCTGTCTCATGACCAAAACATAAAGTCAGAGGAAATCCCTCCAAAATTAGGAAATCCCTTTTTGTCACCAGGATCACCAAAACTTTGTGCCCATTGGATGATTTTCTCTCTATTACTCTTCTTTTGGGCATAACCCAAAATTTGTTTTTGTTTTTTTTTACTTTCGGTGACAATGGTAATGGTAAATAGGACAAATAAAGAAAATGAGTTTTCATAACGGGTGCACAGACAACAGTAAAAACCTGACACGTGTTCTAATCCTTAGCCACTCTATGCAAAACTAGAAAAAAAATTGCATGTAGTTATACTTTAATAATTATAATAGTAATATACAATTTATTATTATTTTTTCATTTTATACTATTATACATTGCATATATTGTTAATTGTTGTTGTTCGCATAGAAGAACGATCGATTTACAGCAGTCCTTGCCTTCAAAGTACAAGACAGTCTATTTTCCCCATTATAACCATACTTGCCCCTGCAAAGCTAATCTGTGAGCTCTGTCTAGGAACCGATTAGCAATTCGGGCCAGGGGGCCCAGGGGGCATGGCCATACTTACAGTTTGCTGTGCCTAGCCTTCTCCTTTCTTATTGCAATTGTAGATTATTAACATTTTCATTTATAACTATAGGCAATTCAGCACATTGTCATAAGAATCATCCGGATATGCTCAAAAGGTCCCTTTGTCATCAATGCTTTGAAAGAGCACTAAATAAGTAAATACAGAATGGATTTATTGTCTCATATAAAATTACCTGCACTGTACTTGAATATGCTGTATTAGACACCACATTGAACAGTAGTCATCTGTGTGAAAACCAAGATCAACTGAATGATCGATCGAAGGATTGATAGAAGGATTTAAAAAAAGTTTTATTCATTTTCCTTACCCACCATTGTAGTTATATCATAGGCAACTTATGTTTATTTGCAATAGCAGTATAGCCACTGGGAGTTTCTTTACATGTATGCTAGTAAGAAGGCCCCCTGGCCTGAATTGCTAATCGGTTCCTAGACAGAACTCAGATTAGCTTTGCAGGGGCAATGAGCCATACCTCTGACTTTGTCCCGCTGTCTCCATGTTACGTTGGCACTAGGCCAGAAGTCACAATCTACTCTTTGCTCACGAGTCCTTGACTAATCATTGGTTCCAGGTTTAGTACTTATAGAATCCCATCCAACACCTGAATCCCATGGGTATTGGGGTCCAGATAGTGGGTGCTTGCACCTGGGGGTATATTCCTGGTCACCACCACCAATGGACCATCTCAAATAGACCATACAACACATTCAGCATATATAACAGCAGCACCACTCACCATTCCTGACTGCTGAAGGGTTGTTGCCCAGCCAAACTTCACTTTGTTTGTAGATATCATAAAAAATCAATGAGACTCTTAGTTTTATGCTTTTAATAAAAAGTTGAAATGTTTGTAGAATAAACGGCAACTTAGGATTCATGAATTACAGTTAAAAAGTAAAAAACATTGATTAATTAGTATCCTGCATAATTAATTTGCCAAAAACATTGTTATGACCCCACATAACTGTTCCCATTTGTCGGGTATCAAAGGCTGGGGATGCAGTGCTCCTAATGAGTTGATTGTCCCGATTACCTCTGCTTTCCTTTCGCAGACTCCTGGATCAAGGCCTTCCTGCTTGTCCCCAAAGAGGAAAGTGTATATACATATGTCTTACTGCTCCATCTTCCTTACCATTTTCTTCATAGAAGACCCTACCCTAGCTCCTCCATATCCCTAAAAAAGTAGACAGACCCCTCCACAGAAAGACAGGGGACTAAAACACCCAGAAAGGTGGGGCACACTATCAAGTCAGTAACCCCCTGCTACATGCTCAGTCCTGAACGTAAGGAAATATAGCGGAACTGGCATCCCTTTAGTTGTGAGGTTAATGTAAAAGAATGTAATTGGAGTTGCAATAAAGACTTGTTGAGGGATACCATTCTTTATACAACAGGCCACATGTAATGGAAATGGTAATGAAATTTTGCTTACAAAGTTTTTTATTTCTTCACTTAGCATTTTTACATGGGGGTGGGGGGCTTCAAGATAAGCAGACCTTGCATTTTCCTGAAAGGTTTGTTTTAAATCATTATGTATTTGAATGTATCACTTACATGCTTGTAACTGGTAAATTTTAACTATTACATCATGTATACTGTCAGATATTCTGCCACTTCCTAAATTGCTACTGTTCCTTCATTCATTGCAACCAGCAATGAAATCAGGAGTGCTGACAACCTAGGGGTGAGCTGATGTCAACGCCTCAATCATTTGACAGTGCTTGGCTTACTGATTGGCTGCTCACAGGGGAGCAGGTCACATGCTCCCTCATACCTGCAACCACCAAATAGTGTTGCTGGCTGAAATGCAGGAAGTAGTAGTGAGGGGGTTCGGGCCAGAGTTGGGTCCTATGCAGAAAAACTGTCAGGATACAGACACAAGCACACACACCGCCCCAGGCAACAAAAGGAGGACACACCTGATTCAAGGTGCTAATCCCGGCTCACCACCGTCAGTGGAATAAGGTAGAAAGAAATTGATTGCACACTGGAATCCAAAAGGTACTGATGACATTTTTTTTCTTTATTGTCACACCAGACAAACTTGCAAGAAGAATTTAGTTGACACGTTTCACACGAAAAGAGCCGTGCTTGTTCACAATTTAGTTGACACGTTTCACACGAAAAGAGCCGTGCTTGTTCACAACGTGAACAAGCACGGCTCTTTTCGTGTGAAACGTGTCAGCTAAATTCTTCTTGCAAGTTTGTCTGGTGTGACAATAAAGATTTTTTTTTTTCATCAGCACCTTTTGGATTCCAGTGTGCAATCAATTTCTTTCTACCTCAGAAAAACTGTCAGTTTGTCCTTCATGGGAAAGGTGACAGCACCTTTTTACAGCCTTCCTTGCACCGGTGCCCCATTGATGTTTGGAGCAGCTGTCCAGCAGAGGTAGTGAGTCAGTCAACAGTAAGTGAATATTTATTTATATTTGCTTGGGAGAAACGTCTCCTCGACAAAAAAAAGCTTAAAGCCCAACTTTGGGAATGACATAAAAATTAACCTTGCAGTGGGTCGCCCCCCTCCCTCGCACTACAGGGTCAAATTAAGTCTAGGGGGTACAGGAATAAGAGGTAATACTTAACGTATTCTGCACTTCAGCAGGCTTCCCCCATCTGTGCAACCAGCCCTCTGAAGTCTCTAATCTCTAAGATGCTCCGACCGTCAGTTACACATTAATGTAATTGTGCATGATGCAGGGTCAATAGCCTTGCGTTTTATGTGAAAACAGCAAGAGACTGACCACAGCCCAGAGTACCAAGAAAAAGAGTACAGCACTGAAGTTTTCCGGAGTCAGGTATAAGATAAGTATATGACCGTATTCCTCAACTCAATAGGCTTAACAACCATTTAAACCTTGCAATGCTCTACACTGGTAATTATTGTTCCTGGAGTTGGTCTGTAAAGATAAAAAAAACTCAAAAGGGCAGACTCAATGGGGCAGCACAGTGGTGTAGTGGTTAGCACTTTCACCTAGCAGAAAAAGGGTCACTGGTTTGAATCCCGACCACAACACCATCTGCCTGGAGTTTGCATGTTCTCCCTGTGTCTGCATGGGTTTCCTCCCGCACTCCAAAGACATGCTGGTAGGTTAATTGGATCTTGTCCAAATTGGCCCAGTATATATGTGTGTACGACTGTGTGTCCCAAGCGCGTCGAGATCCTACGGGGTAAATGACCGCCCCAGCCAGGCAGACACTGGCTGCAAAAAGCGCATAGAGGCAATTCAGTTTGCATGTGCAGCGCTATACAAGTCACTCATTCATTCAATGGTCCAATTGGTCTTTTCCTGCTGCCACTCGTCTATGTTTCTGTGTTCGAAGATATTTTCCTTCACTTCCTGTCCTGGAGATACAACAGGAAGTGAGGTTAAACCTATCCAAAATGAGGGTATATCTACAGTTGTCACTAGAACATGTCTTTTGAATCTAGTATGATTTCTGCTTTCTTGGAATTGTGAATCTTGGAAGACTTATACACTATTATTTCTTCTGGTGAAAAATGTAAAATGTTTAATTTTCCTTTACTTTCCTCCTTGGTGACCATCTCTCAGCCCAGGCTTTCTATAAGCTATCACCAGGGAAAACGTTGTTAGCGAGTCTGATTGCTATATAAAGGAGAACTTACACATGTGTTATAGCAGTTTACAAAGTTTTATTAGGCCCGCTTTAACGCCGTGCACTGTTTTATTGAATTTGACTTCATAAGTTCATTGATCTTCATATCCACATTGCAGTATATTGCCAGCAAGTGTATACCCGTTCCCTGTGCTGCTCTTGCACTTATCTCAGTAATTTATCCTGTAAAGAAGCAATTACCAGTTTCGTCAAAGAAACATATTTCCAAATGAGCCTTTTTTAACAATAGCACAGCAGCATTTCCACTTATTGTTTGCCTGTGTAACCAAGAAGAAATTAGTTTTCCTTTCCTGCAGCCAGTAAGGACCTTGCAAAACTGTTTTAAAATGGTTATCATCCTACACAGTATATTAAAGTAAACCAGTCGTTTTTACCAGCGGCTCATTGGGGCTGCTTGTAATAACAAGTCTGCATTAATGAATGCATATTTTTTACTTTGCAAAAATTCATTTAATTGGGGGAAGTTCAACAACGCCAAAATGTAGTCTGGGTTTTCTGTCGTCCAAATGCAATTGTGGAATTATTGGGATGCAGTATCACAAATATATTGCAGAAGAAAACAGCTGTATGTGCACTGTATATAAAATTTGTAGTTATATTATACTTTTATACATTTTGTGTCTGCATGTGTGTGCGAGTATGTTTTTGGGCAATTGGTTGTGATAAATAAATATGAGTTAATAAAAATATCCTAAACATGTTTCCTTATAAGTGGGGAGTATAAATATTGTAAAATACTTATATTATGCGAGGGTCCTTTAAACCACATTTCCTGAGTATTAAAACCCTATCAGTCTTATAAGTAAGTACATTTTGGTGCACAAGGCGATATGCTAAGACCTGCTGTATAAATGCCTTTTATCTTAATAAAACCTCCTAAATTTCAAGATATCTTCTAGGACCAATTCTTTTTTTTTCATATACATTGGGTGTCAAGGATACACCTTTCTGTTATCCTCTGTACTAAGTAAGATGTTGCACTACGCCTAAAGATAGGAGTCATTCTCCTTTGCTGAAGCAATGCATTCTGGGATATGTAGTCTGATATTGGTACACACACCTTTTTACTTTCTCTTATGTGTGTGCTGCTCATCCATTAGTCCAACATTGCAAGAGGGAGGGTAAGGAGGATGGAAGTCACATGGCTGCTTTGTATACTCTAATGCCGCATACACACGATCGGAATTTCCGTTGGAAAAACCTTGAATGGTTTTTCCAACGGAATTTCGCTCAAACTTGGCTTGCATACACGCAAATCCTGTCGGAAATTCCGACCGTCAAGAACGCGGTGACGTACAACACGTACGACGAGCCGAGATCAATGAAGTTCAATAGGCAGTTTGGCTCTTCTGCTTGATTCTGAGCATGCATGTTTTTTTGCGCGTCGGAATTGCATACAGATGATCGGAATTTCCGATGGGAACTTTTCCCGTCTGAAAATTTTAGAACAGCTCTCAAATTTTTCTTGGCGGATATTCCAACAGAAATATTCCGATGGAGCCTACACACGGTCAGAATTTCCGACCAAAAGCTCACATCGGACTTTTCTTGTCGGAATTTCCGATCGTGTGTACGCGGCATTAGTGGCCAAAGTTTTCTTGTGCTTGAAATCAGCAGATTCACACACATCACTTTGGTTCTTTTAGCTGTGCTAACAAATATTCAGGCATTCTAACAAGTGTTTACCCCTTGCTTCAGCTCAGCTTAATTTTACTCTCCTCATCACATCTTGTGTGCTGTGCTGATGAGCCCTCTTGGTTTTTGGGGAACCATAATCATTAGCTGCACCAGCAATAGGTCCCTCCTAAAGAAAAAAAAAATCTGTGTATCATAGGAATCTTTGATAGAATGCTTTACATTGACATATTTTGTTAATGTAGGATACCGTCAGTACGAGGGCAGCTAGAAATCTGTATGCTTTACTTGTACAAAAGGTTAATCAGCCTTTCAGAAATTGTGGACATTTTTCAATTTCACCTGACTAATAATGTTACTGATGTACCACTAACCTTCATAATCCTGGTAGACCTCTAGCGATCACAAAGGTCTTTAAGAAATGTAATTTTCAAAACTTCTAGGAATGCTTGAAATTCCCCTAGGTTGGTTAAGAGTTATTTTATTTATGAAGTGGGAATAGTGAGCACTGGGGACTTCTTTAATGTATTTGATACACCTTAACTGTAAGATCTGAGCAGATTCTAGCGCTGGACTTTCAACGCTTAAAAGAGAAACAGAAATGTTGGATAATCTACTTTCCTTTAATCGTATATAATCCCTTTTTTAGGTTTTATTTTGGTCTGTTTGAAATATACAGTATGTGCATTTAATTATCGTTCTTTTACATTTTTCATGATTTTTGGCTTTGTTATGTCCTTGGGGACCTGCCAGTTTTTCAAATGTTACTGATGGCCATGAGTGATATGTGCACCCGTGTTCTCTCGGTGCACAGAGTGAAATATCTGCTGGAATAACCTTAGCCTGATTGTAACTACCAGTCAAGGTAATTTTAAGATAAGGCATATTTCTCATTAAATGTTTGAACATGTGGAAAGCTTCATTCCAGTAGTGTAAAGGTGGTTTTGGTAGATTTGGGAGGCGGCTGTGGTCTTATTTCCCATGTTCTCTGGTGTTGTCATCTTTGTACTTTAGATTACTGATTTTGCTGTCTCACCCTGTCTCACCCTCTCTGTTGGATTTATTGGATTGGTAATGTATTTCATATGTGAAGAATGCATCAGCAGGAGAGAGATGCCTTGGTGGAGGGTAGGCTTAGTAATGCAAGAGCTGTACAGGATAGAGCTACCCTGTGGGGAACCATAGAAATAGAAAAAGCCACCTATACCTGAAAGCTGAACTCCAGGATAATAAAATGTTTACATACAAGACCCACTTACTGTACCTTATGTATTTCTTCCAGATCTGTGCAGTAATCAAACTTAAACTTTGCCTTTATACAGGAGCTTCTTGTAATAAAGACCAGCCACTTCTCTTTGTGCAAATGATTGTCTTAGATCTGCCCCTGTAGTGGATGGACCTGTTGCTTTGCTCTCTGTACAGCCTATGTCCAATACAGTTGTAGGCAGGGGTTAACGTATTGCCCCTATAAGAAAGATTTTTACTTTAAATCCTTCCAGGAAGTGAGGTGACTTCACATCCTTCCTGGCAAGATCCTTTTTAATCTGTGGGTAAAGTTAGCCAGTGTGCGGTTGGCTGACAGTAAGGACAGAGCCTGGTCTGTGAGATGGGATAAGGATAGGGATGCACCGATGCCAAATTTTTAACACTGAGTACGAGTACCGATACTTTTTTTTAAGTCCTCGCTGATACCAATTACTGATGCCTATCACCTAGAAAGAGTAGGTAGAGGGGTGGTTTGGGGGGGGGGGTTTGGGAGGTGGGAGGGGAGTTGGGTGAGGCTGGGGTGAGTGCAGGGTGGGGGGGGAGTAGGGGAGTAAGTGAGAACAGGGTGGGTGGGGGAGTAGGAGGGTAAGTGAGGGCAGGGGGTAAGCCAGAAGGGACCAGTATCAGTATTGGTGCAACGCTAGATAAGCTAGTTCTCCATGGCCTGTGCACTCTGTGTAGCCAGTGTGTTAGGCCTGAGTCATCCCTTGTTTTAGGTAGGCCCTGGTGGAGAACACATAGGTGACTCAGTCATGTAGTGGGACCCGTCTACATAGTGATGGTGTCCCTGCTACTTTTACAAAAGTAATATCTGAATTTACAAATGCATTAGTATGCACACAATGGATTTATATTCCTTGTGGCTTCTAAGTAATATATTTCAATAAAAATTTTTATGTCTGGAGTTCAGTTTTTGATTAATGACTACATTTTATCTGTAGTGTTCCTTTTTTTCTTTTTGTAATGTGAGAGGTAAGATACAGCTGACTCCAACAGCCTGGACTTTGCTGCAGTTATCTGAGACTGGCCAGCATTGTTGTGTATCGATAGTATTGATGCTGCTTTTGAATGATGTCAGTGTTCCATTCTTATTCTGCTGACCGGACTGGTATAAAGGCTTTTGACAGAAAAAAAACCTTACAGTGCAGAGTGTTCCAACCACATGCCTGTTTCACCAAACCACTACAGAACATAAGTAAGAGGAGAGATCTCTTCAAAATATGCAAGAAATGCAGTGGGTGTAGCCGGCAAAGAACAAGATCTGTTCTCTAGTGTGTTCATCTGTTTAAATGATTCTAAACTCGGAATGATGATTCCAAACTGGAAAAAATAATCATTTGCTCAGTGTATATAGGGGGATGAGGAATAAAAGCACTGGCAAGAATTTTGAATGATGTGTCATGTGTGATGTGTCATCTTGTTGAAACTTGGTCCACAGTTAACGTATATGTAAACCCCAGTCGTTAAAATCTCATATAAGCTTTAACATAATAATGCAATTTCAGTAGTCACTTCTAGTATTTTGAAATCTTCAGCTTTTGTTAAAATGATATCTGGTGATCCTGCATTGAAGGTCCTTGTGTGGGCTCTTCCTGTTGTAGAATGACAACACTCCCTGCCTCCTAGTCCTTGCCTCCCAGTAGCTCTCTTGTGTTGTCACATTTACTTCTGGTGGAGACTGAATCACTGGACTCTCTACTTAGTGTACTCACTCCTGCCCTCACCCCCCTCCCAGCCACTGCAGTGGTCACCTTGTTTTTGGGTTTTGTACTGGGTTTGGGGGAGCCTGGTGAGGAACAAAGAGGCTTGTTCCCCATCAGGTCTATTTTACTTTTGATTGACAGTGGATGGCAGAAGGCTATTCAGTCCAATAGTGTCTTTTGAATCTACCCACCGCTGTGCGTTGGCAATCAAATTTAAGGCATTGGGTAAAAAAGGGGAACTAGTCTCACAGTTCTCCTTCAGGCTTTGCCTACCCAGTGACAAGTCATTTCCCAAATATGGCCATTACTCATATCTGAATAATTACATCACCTATATCCATTTTTACATTTAGCTTTCAGCTGACAGCTAAATAGGAGGACTTTTTATCTCTCTCTCTGTGCATTAAGCTGTCACGTTGCAGCTTCCCTGCACAGCCATGCCGTCTCTTCTGTCATACCTCTGTATGCTAGCTCATAGTTGGTCCTAATTACTCCCAGTTTTCTAAACTGAGAACTGGTGGTAATTCTCAGAGAATTTGTCATTGCCATAGACTCTTAAAGTGGTGGTAAGAACCACCTGCATTTGCTGGATGTGTTACTAATGTTACCGAAACTGGCACAAATGCTTGCCGGAATTAGGCAGGGGATATGCCTCCAAAAAAAGTGACATTAGGTCTATTTTGAATTCCCCTGTGTAAATGGTTGTTTAACCTCTCATTGAACAGGTATGTTCTGCCATTGTCACCATCGCTAAGATGTCTCTGAGCAATGGGACAAAGCTGCTGCTGGAGCATGTACATGTAGGCAGGAAACGGCTGGAGGATATCAAAAGCGTTTAATGCTATTTTTTAGGAAAAAAAATGGCAATTGTTTATGATACACTTTGGGGGAGATTTACTAATGCAGGCCAAACATGAGTTGAATTCCAAATGAATTTTATTTTGAGAATCAGAACTTGATTGATTAGAAATTTGTTTGTTTTTCCCAAAAATTTCAACATGCCCGATCACTCAAATTTGATGGCCGCACGAAAATTAGCCATTGTTGCGGCACACTAATGGTGCGAAATTCAAACGAAAATTCGGAGTTACGATTTTCAAAAGAAAATAATTTTGGAATTCAACCCATGTATGGCCTGCCTAAAACTGGAGCCCTCAGAATCTGGTGCACCTGTGCATGGTAGCCAATCAGCTTCTAAATTCAGCTTGTTCGATTACAGTGGTTGTAAAGACTGAGGGCCAGTTCACACCAGACGCAGTTCCGTTCAGTTTCGTGCGCATTTTTTCAGCACTAAAAATGCATGCACAGTGTTTTCCATGTATTCCAATGGCTCTTGTTGGCTCTAGTTCACACCATGCAGTCAGTTTTCGGTGCAGAAACTGACCGGAAACTGACTGCATGGTGTGAACTAGAGCCAACTAGAGCCATTGGAATACATGGAAAATACTGTGCATGCATTTTGCGTAGATAAAAAGCACACGGAACTGAATGGAACTGCGTCTGGTGTGAACTGGCCCTGGAAGGTTTTTACCTTCATGCATTCTATGCATGAAGGTAAAAATTATTTTGTGTGCTGGTCCCCCCACAGCCCCCCCTAATACTCCCCTGAGCCCCCTATCAATCCAGTGAGGTGCGCAAAAGCCTCCTGGGCCTACCTCTCGGGAGCCCATGGCTCCCGCTGCTGTCATTCACAGCCAGTGAGCCAATGAGGAGAGCGTGGGAGGCGGGGCCGTGTCGTGGCTCTATGTGTCTTATGGATGCATTGAGCAGGGTTTAGGAGCAAACACAAATCAGTGCCCCCATAGCAAGCGGGGGCACTGATCAAGGGGGAGGAGCCAGGAGTGCCAGCGGGGGACCTGAGAAGAAGATGATCGGGGCTGCTCTGTGAAAAACCATTGCACAGGGCTGGTAAGTATGACATGTTTGTTATTTTTTTTAAAAGCCAATCCTTTAATACCACTTTAAGCTTTGACAATCAAACCTGAAAGCTGATTTGTGCAGATTTGCAGAAAATTTTGCATGTTGAATCTATATGGTTAGTAGATGTTCTAGGGCACATAGATGGATGCTCATGGACATACACAGCAAACTACAGAGAATACCAACATAAAGCACTTTCGTTTATTTTAGCGAGCGTTCTTTGTTCTGACTTCAGCGCATAAATAAAAGATTAAGGGTTTATTTTTGTGCTGAACTATAGAATATTTGACATGTTATTGCATGCTAAATGAACACTATGTGAAGTACGAACATCTGTTTTTGATGATTCAGAAAACTGAATTCCAAATTAATCAAGGGGAAAGATTATAGTGATATCCTGCCTTACTGACTTAAACACCCACTAGTGAATTCTGCCCCTTGTGCGTCCTTAAATGTTATAATCATCCTTCACAAAGAAAAGCTTCATTGTATATGCATATTACTATATAAACACTTTCTTGTATATATTCTTTGCGTGGTTACATTAAAACAGCTACAGTCCATGGAAATGTGTGATGGAAATAATAATATTGGCCGTGTACAAGATATTGTGGCAGTTAGTGCCCTACCAGAAAATAGTTTGTTTCATAAAAATTAGATATTTGAAATAATGATAACATTCATATTTTATTTTTATAAAAACAAAACAAAAAAAACAACCAATTTTTTTAAAACAAGTTCTTCTGGCGTATGGCCAGCCTTAGGCTGTGCATTGGCAAGCAGATATCTCCACAAGAACATTGGGTGAGGCAACATATGCTTGACCTTACAGCAGGACTAAACTCACTCAGACAATTATTTCTTATTTTGTCCCTTCCCCCTTACATAAATGCTAAGAAAATATATGCAAATTTTTACCATTTAGTGTGTTTTTGTGCTGCAAGACAGCACTTTCTGGTGTCCAGTCTGCCCGCTCAATTACATAAGTGTTGTTTACAGTGCCTCACATTTGTCTCCTAATCATTTCTCTGATGTAGTCTCAGCCGACTCCTAACTTTTTTACATTTTAAAGGGAATCAAACACAAAGCAAAATACCTGTGTAATAGCAGCAGCCATTCCCCCATCCCCCACTATGTGTCACATACCTGTCCCAAGGCTGTAGTTCAGTTGAAATGTTTTGCATCACTTCCCCAGAACAAGTGCTTAACATATAAGTCTAGGCATGACTTCTACAGTCAGAGCCTTAAAGATGAATTCCAGATAGGGCCTTAATTGCATACTTACATTGGTCAAGCTTGACACAATGTAAGTGTCCATATCTCATACCTGATGGACCCCTGGGGAAGCTAGCAATCACTGTAATAGCCTGATCTACTACAGTGATTGTTGCAATCTTCTTGGTTCCATGCCAAGTGGCTGCCCCATTATGTACTGACCACAAAGGTTCACTCACTCTGCGACTCTGCCATTCATAGAATGCCTTACATGTTTTTTTAAGGAAAGTGGTGTCCGGGGCTGAGTGTATAAGACTGCCAACATCCAGAAAAACAGTATATATATGATGCACAAAAGTGCAGCAGGATATAACCCCCTTGGACTTTATAGGTAGAGATCAAGTTAAAACGCCACTTTTATTGATACCAGTTTAAAATAGGATAGGAGCAAGAGCTGGATACGCCCACAAATAGTGTACATACATGTAAAAAATTTAAATACGTAGGATATAATCCATATAAAAAACAGGTACTCAAAAATACTAGACTGCACCCTTGGTACTGCTAGAGATAAACTGTGGTCAGTCCACATGGGTTGCTGCGATGTATCCCAACATGTTTCAGAATTATATTCCTTTTTCAGGGGAGATTTGAGTACTCAATCCTTTAAAAATCAAACACAACCATAGAGCAGCATGGATCGGTGGAAAGATCCTCAATAGATGGAGCTGGCAAGCTCACCACCCACCTAGGGAAAGGTACACGGACAACAAGGTGGGCCACCATGCAGCCACAAGGACCACCCAATCATGGACAACCAAAGCAAAACATGCAGGTAAGGATATCAGGCATGACTTGCACAATGGATGCGGCCAGGTCCTCGGGAGACCTCCAACTGGTCGGCTTGCCAGCTCCATCTATTGATGATCTTTCCACTGATTCATGCTGCTTTATGGTTCATTCATATATGTTTGATTTTTAAAGGATTGAGCACTCACATCCAACCTGAAGAAGGAAAATAATTCTGAAACGTGTTGGGATACATTGCAGCAACTCATGGGGACTGACCACAGTTTATCTCTGGCAGTACCCATGGTGCAGTCTAATATTTTTGAGTACTTGTTTTTTATATGGATTATATTCTATATATTTACATTTTTTACATGTATGTACACTATTTGTGGATGTATCCAGCCCTTGCTCCTATCCTATTTTAAACTGGTATCAATAAAAGTGGAGTTGTTGCCTATTAAGCTATTCACATTTCTACTTGATCTCTGCCTATAAAGTCCAAGGGGGTTATATCCTGCTGCCGTTTTGTGCATCATACATATACTATATATTTTTCCAATGAATATAAGGCATTATCTGATTCGGACAAGGTGTAAAAGAGTAATGGTGACATCACAATCAGGTATAAGATATTCATACTTACATTGGCCCAAACTAGAGCAATATACAGGCAGTCCCCAGCTTAAAACCAAGATAGGTTCTGTAGGTTTGTTCTTAAGTTGAATTTGTATGTAAGTTGGAACAGGTACATTTTTAATTGGCAATTAAGATCATGCCTGAAGTTTGGATTTATTTTGTGATAAATCCTCTTAAACTAAGGTGACCAGATTTTTTTAATGAAATCCGGGGACATTTTGTTATTTTTACTAGTAATGGCGGCAATCAGCGACTCTCTGCCCATCGCCGCCCACCTCACAGCCTGTCAAATCTTACTCTCCGGGCCCCGGCTACTACTGGGTGGGGAGCGGAGGAAGATCACTCCACCAGGAAAGGCAAGAAGATAAGCAGGCAGGCGGCTGGCCGGGACTTGAGCCAAGGCAGAAGAACATGCGAGCGGAGCTGAATGGGCATGCGCCCGAAACTGAAGAAATATTCCCTCCGCTCCGACCAGCACACGATCATCAGAAAGGGGCACAGATAATGGAAAAAAATATACACCCCCTTAAGCTAGGAGGAGCAGTGGAGCGGGGGTGTGCAATTCAGTTTTTTTTCTAGTTCTGCACTGACTGTCTTTGAAATTGCCCCAACCCCTGTTCAAATCCAATCTGGGGACAAAACCGGGATAGACTTGGTCCAGGGACAGTTTCCTCAATCCGGGGACTGTCCCCTGAAACCGGGGATGTCTGGTCACCCTATCTTAAACTACCTGTGGTCAAAAAAACAAAAACTGAATGTGTAACAGAAAGCAGTGTACTGTTAGAGAAAGTCCACATACTTTATACTGTATATGTAACCCCAATAACAAAAGTGAAATCTGTTGCAACTTACCAGTCCCTTTATATGGTGTCTGCATTAGTTTTCTTTTTTCAGGCTAAAAACATTTTCTGCAAGGACAGAAAAATATTAATTGATCCTGTTTGAAATGCCCTGCCCTTGTAAATTCCTATGCATTGAACTGAAATCTCTAACAATCTCTAATGTTATCAGCTCTCACCAGTTATCTTCTGTGAGCTACAGTACACCTCCTCTTGTGTAATGAAGATGAGAAGAGGGGGAGTCGTTTATTGCCTAAATAACAAAAGCAGACTAGGTTGACAATGCTGTTCCTCCATTGGGTGTTATCATCCTTGTATAGGAAGTGTGTTCTTGACAAGTAAAAATGAAGGAAACTAAGCCTGAAAAAATACATTAAATGCAGCCACTATATCTAAATGCTGGAAAGTTGCAATACATTACATTTGTGGGTTAGGAGGAACCTGCTTGTGAGAGCTTACAATCTAAAAATGTTTTAGGATTAACCCTAGGTTCACACCTATGCATTTTTTAGTGTGTTTTACAATTTGCAGAAACACACGACAGACCATTTAACATGGTTTCCTATGATACACCTTCACATCTATGCGGTACATTTTTGGAAAGGGCCAGTGACTTTTTTTACCGCAACAGATTGTGTTTTGTGTGTAATAGAATTCAATGGACCCACACCAAAAATGCAAGTTTTGCGTTTTACATGCATTTTGTGTTTTTTCTCCATAATACACTGTATATAGCTGGTTGTTAAGGAGCGGCCGGGAAGCTGGCCGCCGCATCCTTAACAACCGATGAGTCATCAGCTGTCAGTGTTGTTCTCCACTGACAGTTGAATGTGAAGAAATAAGAATAAAAAAATCTGTAACAAAATGGCATAGGGTCCCCCCAAAGGGTATGGATTTTGAGGGAAAACCCACACCAAAAAAAAAATGCCGTGGCAGGTCAGGAGCGGGGGGGGGGGCTGGGTTGAGTGGGGGGGGGCTGGGGTGAGCTAGCACCACCCCCCATGAACAATACCAGGCCACATGCCCTCAACATGGGTGGGTGCTTTGAGGCAGGGGGCTCTTCATCCTCCACCCCAAAGCACCTTGCCCCATGTTGATGGGGACAAGGGCCCCTTTCCCACAACCCTGGCCTGTGGTTTTGGGGTTCTGCACACAGGGGGCTTATCAAAATCTGTAAGCCCCCTTTTTTTGGCAGATTTTAACACTAGGTTTTTAGTTAGTAGAAGTGTTTGGAACTATCCCATTTTAAAGAGCACCCATATCAGAGTATCACTTATAAGACACCGGGGAGAGAATAATATTACTCCCCCTTCCTTTCCCTCCCCTTTTTCTTAATTCTCTTCCCTTCCCCCCCCTTTTTTTTTTTTTTTTTCCTTCCCCCTCCACATCCTGGTCACTTTTTGTCTCTACACATAGGTATTGACACTTTCTTATTTACATAGCCTATATCAGGTTCTAATACTTGTTTTTTTGTTAGTAGGTAGAAGGGGTTTTTTTTTTTTTCCCCCTCTTTATCTCTCTCCCTTCCTCGCTGCTCTGCTTCTATTTCTGATTACTCCTTGCCCTCTCTCCCGCACCAGCCTTGATTCCCCTAGGCATTGGGAGATTTCATGGCTGGGCCTTTTATA
This sequence comes from Rana muscosa, assembly GCA_029206835.1. Taxonomy (NCBI): domain Eukaryota; kingdom Metazoa; phylum Chordata; class Amphibia; order Anura; family Ranidae; genus Rana; species Rana muscosa. The sequence continues at coordinate 174,861,716 of CM055116.1, forward strand.
TATAGGAGTGTAGAGTATTGTCTTTTTAAAAAAAAAAAAAAAAAAAAAAAAAACAAGCGGGCCCCCAGATCCAAGCCCCCCCCCCAATGTGAATGAGTAGGGGGTACCCCTACCCATTCACCAAAAAAGTGTAAAAAGTGAGTAAAGACACAACGTGAGTTTTTGACAAGTCCTTTATTATGAAAGAAAAAGAATGTTCCCTGATGTAGATTCATTGTCAATGATAATGCCCGCCACCACCACCAAACGCATAAAAACTGCATGCAAAAATAGGTTTAAAAACGCAAAACGCACAGAAAAATGCATCAACCACAGCCACATAGATGTGAACCTAGGGTTAAGTACACATTAATCTGTTTAATCACATGTTTCTGTGCTATACAACCTTCCTCTTAAACGTACTAATTTATTTATTCATTAAATAAGCTATTGGCGACTGTAGTGATTTCGCCGTCACAGCAGCTAGACGCATAGAATGTGACCTAGAGCCCTCCAGAAGGTACATTGAGTTCCTTAAATCAGTTTCAATGCAAAATGTTCAAGTTTGACTTGAACATAGATTTAAAAAAAAAAAAATAGATAATGCTTTTCGACTAGAATTTCCTTGGTCATAAAGACTTAGAAAATGAAGGGGATAAAAGAATATGTGCTTGTTTACCTCCTAGGCAGCTTTCCCCATTGCTGTAAAGATTATTTTATTCTGCTGTGCACTGTGGGTTTCTGAGCTGTCTATTCAGTCACAGCCTCCAAGCAGGATTGGTAAGAGACAGGTACAGTAGAAAAATTGATAAACCATTGTAGCAGCCATGCAGCTTTGCTGAATTTTAAAAGGGGGCCAAGGACTGACATTTTAGCATTGGCAGTCAAAGCACAGACTGGATGGGCAAAACTTTCCCCTTTTTAAATGCTTTTCATTTCTGTGCCTCTTTGTTTGAAAACAGACTTCCAGAAAGAAAAAGGGAAAACTTAAGGACATGAGTGGTAAATCAATGTGAAGGTTATTTGATTTTGTGGTTTGCATTTTTTATTTTTTTTGCCTTGATTTATTTAAATATGAAGTTCAGCCACAGTTTTCTATTTTTTACGTGCTGCAGAGAGTATAATTAGAGTTGTTATCTGCTATAAATCACTAGAGGAATTACAGCTGTGAATGGAATACTAGACCATCTTTAAAGAAGGCTCTATTTAAGTCAACATACTTTGCAGGGATAGCCTGGGGATAATCCGAGCTTTTTACATTTCATACGGCTCCATGAAGGCATGCTGTCAGCCTGTTTTGATTAGCAAATTAATTACAACACAACAGCAAACAGTTTTCAGTATCTTACTGCAGATTGTTTTTGGGTGTGGATATACATTGTATACAATGCCCCCCCCCCCTCATTTTTTTTTTTCTGCCCATGAAAGCCATTCTTGACTGTTTATGCAATTTTGTTTTTAGCAATGAAACAAATTCCCCTTCTGCACAAAGTTGACCTGTACTTTGCCCATTCAGGGCCAACCAGTTGTACATAATTGATTTCCAGGCACTCAACTGTGGCTCAATTTAGCAACTGGGAGACTGCAGAGTAGGGATGAGCTTGAGTTAGTTCCAAACTTGTGTTCAGATTGAACCCAGAAGGGGTTCAACTGCCGCATCGACATTGACCTAATATTTAGATCAATGATGTCACAAGCATTCCCTGTCCCTTTGTGTATGTGCAACTGCGGGATGGGGAATGCCCTGGCCCCTGCTTCCGCACAAAGTTGACCTGTGCTTTGCCCATTTAGGTCCAACCAGTTGTATATAATCAATTTCTATGCATTTTACCATTGCTTCGCTCAGCAACGTGGATAGTACAGAGTAGGTATAAGCTTGGGTTTGCTCCAAACTTGGGTTCAGACTGAACTCGGAAGGAAGCTGTCACTTCCGCCCAATGCCGACATGACATTAACCTAATATTTAGGTCAAAGATGTCATGAGCATTCCCTGCCCCTTTGTTTATGTGCAAATCGGGATAGGGAATGCCCTGGCCCCTGCTCCTGCACAAAGTTGACCTGTGCTTTGCCCATTTAGGGCCAACCAGTTGTATATAATTAGATTTCTATGCATTCCATCATTGCTTTGTTTAGCAACTTGAAGAATCCAGGGTAGGGATAAGCTTGGGTTTGGTCCAAACTTGGGTGCAGACCGAACTCGGAAGGAAGCTGCCACTCCTGCCCACTGCTGCAATGACATTGACTTAATATTTAGGTCAATTATGTCATAAGCATTCCCTGCCCCTTTGTGTATGTTCAACTGTGGGATGGAGAATGCCCTGACCCCTGCTTTTGCATAAAGTTGAACCGTGCTTTGCCCATTCAGGGCCAACCAGTTGTATATAATCAAATTCTATGCATTAAAACCATTTCTTTGCTCGGCAACTTGGAGAGTACAGAGTAGGGATGAGCTTGGGTTTGTTCCAAACTTGAGTTCAGACTGAACTTAGAAGGAAGTTGCCACTTCCACCCACTGCTGCAATGACATTGACCTAATGTTTAGGTCAATGATGTCACAAACATTCCCTGCCCCTTTGTGTATGTGCAACAGCAGGATAGGGAATGCACTGGTCCCCGCTCCTGCACGAAATTTACCTGTGATTTGCCCATTCAGGGCCAACCAGTTGTATATAATCCATTTCAATGTATTTCACCATTGCTTAATTCGGCAAGTTGGAAAGTACAGAGTAGGAATAAGCTTGAGTTTGGTCCAAACTTGGGTTCAGCCAGAAGCTGCCACTCCTGTCCACTGCTGCAATGATATTGACTTAATATTTTGTTTAATGATGTAACGAGCATTACAGCTCCTTTATGTACATGCAACTGTGGGGCGAGGAATGCCCTGGCCACAGTTGATTGGGCGGCAGTGGGCAGAAGTGACAGACCAAACCTGAGCTTACCCTTAGCACAGAGTAACCCCATTGAAGTTGCATTTGTGAACTCACAGGAATAAGGACTGTCCCCCATGTGACAGCATGTGACAGCAGTAGGCACCTGAGCAACCAATCGGCAAGCACCATAGCTGTCACATAATTTAAAGTGAGTTACAGTACATTATTCCACATATCTGAAAATACTGAGTGCTATCTATTTGCTGTTAGTGGCTAAACAGATTATTCAGGGAGCAAAGAAAATGTGAGTATATGCTAATGGTGGAGATACATTAAAGTGAACCTGTAGTTTTGTACTGCAGGGGCAGAAGATGGGTTCAATTTAAAGCTGAACTCCTGGTCAACAGCAACATACAGAGTTGAAATACATAAATGTGGCTGTTTTACCCACTTGAGTATTTTCATTTTTTTTGCAGCCAGTCTTGGGCAGCACTGTGATGAGGTCATCTATCTGCTCTTCCCTCCTGGCTTATAGTGTTGGCTCTCCCTCTTCCAATCTGAAATTTGCTGTACAGGGAATTACAGAAGGCTGGTAAAAACAGATTCAGGGCTGTATAACAGTTTTTAATATATTTTCAGTGAATACATAAATTGATTAAGTGGTGGTTTTTAATATCTACCTGGTGTTTATCACTGAGGAATTATTTGTCAATATAAACAATAAAATACATTAACAGATGATTTCCTTCATATCTGCATCACATGATCAGTTAGAGAGAAATACAAAAATTAACTCTTTAGTTGTATGTGTATTTTTCACCCAAACATTTATTGTATTGTTAAACAAATGAGGCAATATTACCTAAAATGTATGTTTATTAAATTCCCCTGCCCTGCATTGCACAGATCTACTATCATCCTGACATGTTTCAGGTGCCAGAAGCTGGAAGGGAAGATGTTTTGTTTTGCATATGGGAAGGACCACAGGGAAGAGATTAGTAGTTTCCTAGTTCTCATTTTCATCCAGTGACTATAGGTGGGTGCGTAACACAGGAACCAGCAGAGCAAAAAATATGAAATGGTAGTGTCACCCTCTTAGCTGTACATCACGACAAGGATGACTAAACCGATTTCAATATCTTTAGCCAACTTGGAGTGCAGCATATCTTAGTGCAAAAACTCCAGTTCCACTGGGCATTGTGTAACTAAGCAGTGTCCTTGGCCAGGATTAAAGTAGGTAGCAGAATGGAGGTGCAGGGTCCATTACCTGCCTGTGATACAGCCACTTCTTGGGTGTGGGGGGAGTAGGGTGATGCTGTGTTGATCTGTCCTGTTGGTAAGATTCTTTTAACCTGGGGGTCTCTGGGCAACTGTCCTTGTGAAATATACCCTTGGTAACCACCACCACGGCATTATTTTTTTGACTCTATCTGAAGTTGAACCGTTGGCCTTAAGCATATGCGCAAACCAGGAAGAAGGCATTTTTCCCACATGTAGGGGACAGTTTCTGGGGGACTCTAGTTTTTGGCAAAATCACACACATTCACTATTGCATCCAAGCCGATCAACATGCTGTACATTATAGATGTAGGGACAGTAACAAAAACTAATCATAGACAGGCACTTTAAATGACTTGGATGTAGTGAACATAATTGTCCCATTTCTCTAAAGAAAAGAATGTGATCCTGGTTCTATGACATTGGATACTTCTTTTCTCTACTTCATGGCCCATAATTGTATGTTATACACCCAGTCAATTGCATCATTTGCTTTAACACTGGGTTGTGTGGGACAACCCAAAGAGATGATGGCCGGGTACTTTTCCAAGGATATGGGACATTTGCAGTCAAGCCCCTTTGGACACCTGGTCATTCAAGGGAAAGAAGGCTTCAAAGCAAAGTTAGATGCAAATTATTTTTAGTGCTATAGTTCCTGAACTCCTTATATATTAAACACATTTTAAATGTCTAAAATAAAGCTGAAGGATGCTGCTTTTTTACGGGAAGTCCTGCTATTTCAGCTTTATAGATCATGTCCCACAACTCAACTACAGGTGCAGTCAGTTCCCGGTGATTAAGAAAAATGTGTTTCTGCAGATAAGGAGGCCAGGAATTGGACAGGAGGAGAGAGGTAAATGTAAAATGTAATTTAATATTCTGTATGTTGTGCTGACTGAAGGCTCAGAATATAGCAATATATTTTATATAATTTTAGTAATCTTTGTTATCTTACATTGCATGCATGTGGCATCTCTGCTTTGCCTGTGGAAATACAAGTTCTATCATTTTCTCTACAGGCATAGTTGGACCCATGGGTGCACATTTGCAAACTGGACAAACAAACTTAAAGGTTCTGTACACCCAAAAATAATATTTTGGTTTTAGTAGATTCCGGAGACTTAAACCACATGGCAGTTTTGTATATTGTGGGGGCTGTATTAGGGACACCTCTGTGATTTTCTGGATCTGCATACTGTGAGGGGGTTAGCTCGGCAGCGGGTGTGTGTGACCCCCGGGATGGGCTCCCCACACAAAACAGGCCCAGCAAACGGAGGTTGTGGTTTTCAAAATCAAAAAGGTGCGGTTTATTTTCTATTTACAGTGACAAAACACAGCAAAGCAAAAGAAACATAAACAAAATAAATCCTGGTCAACTTGACCTCTGACTAAACATACAGGTTTCCTAACTAACAACTGGGATCAGCCTAGTGCTGTCCTAGTCCCTAAGTCCCTGGTTTTAAATGTCCAAGCAAATAGCCACACAGGCTTTGTCTCACCGCACAGGGGTTCACTCTCCCTAGACAGTCCACACAGGTCTGGTTCCAGGCATGAGCTGACACCTAATGAATCTGGGAGTTCTTATAGAGGCCTAAATGAGCTGACAAGCTTCAGCTGGTCTCATCAACTCCCTGTCTGCACGACGCCCCACACTCTCCCTAGAGGTATGAGTCATCCATGAGCCCACTAGCCTCAGCTGGGCTTATACAACTCTCCACCTAGTTGTATAAGTCGGCGTAAAGCCTGAATCTGGGCGAAATATATCTACCCCCCTGGATGCAACCAGGTGACTTTACCTTCCTGCTGTCACATACCCCCCCCTCTTGTTTTAACCTCGGGGTTGGAACACCAGCAATCAGGCATTCATGTACTCGAGACAAAGCATCCACATTCCCCATTTGAACGCCAGGGCGATGCTTTACTGTGAAGTTGAATTCCTGGAGGGCCAGGAACCACCTATTCACTCTTCTATTTGTTTCCTTGTTTTGAGCCATCCACTTTAACGGAGCGTGATCCGTAACCATGTCAAAGTGCCTACCTAGCAGGTAGTACCGAAGGGAATCTAGAGCCCACTTCACCGCTAAACACTCCTTTTCAACGATGGCGTAATTTACCTCATGGGACTTCAACTTCCTGCTGAGGTAAATGACTGGGTGCTCTTCCCCGTTCCAGACCTGGGACAATACTGCTCCTAACCCCACATCTGACGCATCACTTTGTACGACAAAGTCTTTAGAGAAGTCGGGTGAGTACAACACTGGCTGGCTACATAAGGCTTGTTTCAAGAATTGGAATGCTGCCTCAGCCTCTGAGGTCCATTTAATCATGACCGACCCTTTCCCCTTCGTCAGGTTGGTTAGGGGCACAGCCTTAGAAGCAAAGTGGGGAATGAATCGCCGATAATACCCAGCGATTCCCAGAAAGGCTCGTACCTGCTTCTTGCTGTTGGGACGTGGCCAACTCTGGATGGCCTCGATTTTGTTGAGTTGGGGTTTTATTACTCCCCTCCCAATGGTGTACCCAAGATATTTGGCCTCCTCCTGCCCAATGGTACACTTCTTGGGGTTAGCCGTAAACCCCGCTTCCCGAACAGAGTCCAGGACTGCTTGCACTTTTGGCAGATGTGAGGCCCAATCTGTGCTATGGACAATTACGTCATCCAGGTAAGCCGCAGCATACTTCCGATGGGGCCTCAGCATCTGGTCCATTTTCCGCTGGAATGTGGCTGGCGCATTCTGTAACCCGAACGGCATTCTTTTATATTGGAACGCCCCGTCTGGGGTTACAAATGCGGTTTTCTCTTTGGCCGACTTGGCCAGGGGGATTTGCCAATACCCTTTTGTGAGGTCAAGAGTCGTCATGTATCGGGCTGTTCCCAGCCGGTCGATCAACTCATCAATACGTGGCATGGGGTAGGTGTCAAATTTTGTAACTTTGTTCAACTGACGAAAATCGTTACAAAATCGCCAGCTCCCATCCGGTTTAGGCACCAACACAATGGGACTAGACCAATCACTTTGGGACTCCTCTATCACCCCTAAGTTCAGCATTTTCTGTACTTCCTCCCGTATTGCCTCCCGTCGGGCCTCTGGGATCCGATAGGGTTTTAACTTCACCCTTTCACCGGGTGGGGTAATGATGTCATGCTCTACCCCAGATGTTTGTCCCGGCAGCTCAGAGAATACCTCCTTGTTGCGAAGCACAAACTCCTTAACCTCCTGTTGTTGGGGTTGTGACAAGGTGGCTGCTATTCCAACCTCAGGAATCACGCAACCAGTTTGAGCTGGTGACCAAGTGTCTGCGACTAGGGACTCTCTATCCCTCCAGGCTTTCAACAGATTAACGTGATAGATCTGTTCGGGCTTTCGCCTTCCTGGTTGTCTGACCTTGTAATTCACTTCGCTCACTTTTTCCATTATCTCATAGGGGCCTTGCCATTTGGCAAGGAATTTACTTTCAACCGTAGGGACAAGTACCAGTATCCTATCCCCCGGGGAAAAGGTACGGGTCTTGGCTCCACGGTTGTACACTCTCTGCTGTGCTAACTGCGCTTGGGCCAAATGTTCCTTCACGATGGGCATTACCTGTGCAATTCGGTCTTGCATCAGGGCGACATGCTCAATCACACTCCTGTGGGGAGAACTCTCACTTTCCCAAGTTTCCTTGGCAATATCCAACAGCCCTCTTGGGTGTCTCCCATACAGTAACTCAAAGGGGGAGAATCCCGTAGAGGATTGGGGCACCTCTCTAATAGCAAACATCAGATAAGGAAGTAGACAGTCCCAATCCTTTCCATCTCTATCCACCACTTTCTTCAACATTTGTTTTAGGGTTTTGTTGAATCTTTCAACCAGCCCATCGGTTTGGGGGTGATACACAGATGTACGTAATTGCGTCACTTTGAACAATTTACACAGCTCCTTCATAACCCGGGACATAAAGGGTGTACCTTGGTCTGTAAGCAGTTCTTTACAAATACCCACCCGGCTAAACACAAGAGATAGCTCTTTGGCTATGGTTTTGGCCGAGGTATTTCGGAGAGGGATCGCTTCTGGATAACGGGTGGCATAGTCCATTATAACTAATATGTACTGGTGCCCCCTAGCGGACTTGATTATAGGACCTACCAAATCCATGGCGATCCTCTCAAACGGGACCTCAATGATGGGTAGAGGGACCAGCGGGCTACGGAAATGTGGCATCGGGGCCAACCTCTGACACACAGGGCAGGAGGAACAATAATTTTCTATGTCCTTCATCACCCCCGGCCAATAGAATCTCTGTAATACCCTCTCTCGGGTTTTCTCTGTCCCCAGATGACCTCCAAGAATGTGCCCATGGGCCAACTCCAACACCAACTTCCTGTAAGGTTTGGGCACCACAAGCTGCTCAACGGTTTCTTCTGCCCTTTTTGCCACCCGATACAGTAGGTCCTTCTCTACGCTGAAGTATGGGTAAGTGCAGGTATTATCTGGGTTCACTAACTCGCCATCTATTTTCACTACGTTTTCCCGTGCCTTTATTAGGGCGGGGTCTCTCAACTGTTCTGTGGCAAAGTTTTCCCTGTGAACCTCAAGATCAGAAAACTCCACAGACGGTAGGTTTTCGTCTGAGGAGGTGGGCTCCTCTCCAGTTTCTTGAGTCTCCCCTGCCAATACTGATAAGGGAAATTCCGGAGAGTCCTCACCACTCTCAGGGGAGTTCTGGCTATCACATTCCTGGTACATAGGGGCACCAGTGGGGGGCTCAGGATCATCCCACAGTTCCCAGAACTTCGGAAAATCCCTTCCCACAATGGCGTCATGCGGTAACTGAGATACTAAGCCCACTGGATGAGAGAGGGTACCTTTGGGGGTCTCGAAACACACTGTAGTCACTGGATACTCTCGGGTGTCCCCATGCACACAAATAACAGCTACCTTGCTATTCCCAGAGACCTCTGTTTTAACTAACTCAGCCTTTATCAGGGTCACAAGGCTACCTGAATCCAGCAATACCACAACATTTCTACCATTAACACACATTTTGCATAAATGTTTCTCAGTTCCTCGAATGGCAGTGCATGCGACTGTCGCACACAGCGACTGACGTCTGCCCGTCAGAAAGTCACACTGCATGGGTTCCTCCACAACCGGGCAATTGGCTGCAATATGTCCCGCTTGCCGGCAGCGGTAGCAAACGATCCTTCTTGCCGCCTCTTGAGCCGCTGATTTCCCAGGCTGTTCTCGCCAAACTTGGGGTAGAGCTCCCACCCTCTCACTCTCTTCACCCTCACCCCTTGGAATCCTCTTATCCGCCCCTGGGGATGGTCTGGTCTTAGGGTGGAAAGTCCGAGTGTCTCTGGAAGAGGCCGTCAGGTTCTCTGTAGCCAAGTATTTCTCCACACGATCCACAAGACCATCGGCCGTCTCTGGGTCTCCATGGCTTACCCACTTTTGGATGGCAGTAGGAAGAGCTCTCAAAAATCGATCCATTACAACACGTTCCACAATCTTTGGTGCGGACAAAGTCTCTGGCTGTAGCCACTTTCTGCTCAGGTGAATGAGATCATACATTTGAGACCTGGGGGGTTTTCCAAGCTGGAAAGTCCAGTTATGCACACGCTGAGCCCGGACAGCCTGGGTGACACCCAGCCTTGCCAATATTTCAGCTTTTAGCATCACATAGTCTTTTGCTTGGTTAGGCTCTAGGTCATAGTAAGCTTTCTGCGATTCACCAGTTAACAGAGGAGCCACCAGTCCAGCCCACTGCTCCTCAGGCCACTTTTCTCTTTCAGCGGTCCTTTCAAATGTGGTCAAAAATACCTCTGGATCATCCTCTCCAGTCATTTTTGTCAATAAACGACTCACCCCAAAGGACGCGGTATTAGTGGGACGGCTTTCCTCACTGGTCTGCGGACGTTGCTGCATTACTGCTTCCATCTGTTGTTGTAGTCTCTGCTCTTGCTTCTGCAACAGGTCTATGAAGCGGGCCTCAGATTGCTGCTGGGCTTGTTGCTGAGCCTCCAGACTCTGTTGCAAAGTTGCGTTTGTCTGCTGCTGGGCTGCAAGGCTCTGTTGATGAGCTTGCTGCTGGGCTGCGAAGTTCTTTTGTAAACCTGCATTTGTCTGCTGTTGATTGGCATTTGCTAGAGCCAGCTGCTTCAGTATCTCCTCCATGCTGGCTTAAAAAAAAACTACCTGCATTCTCCACCAACTGTGAGGGGGTTAGCTCGGCAGCGGGTGTGTGTGACCCCCGGGATGGGCTCCCCACACAAAACAGGCCCAGCAAACGGAGGTTGTGGTTTTCAAAATCAAAAAGGTGCGGTTTATTTTCTATTTACAGTGACAAAACACAGCAAAGCAAAAGAAACATAAACAAAATAAATCCTGGTCAACTTGACCTCTGACTAAACATACAGGTTTCCTAACTAACAACTGGGATCAGCCTAGTGCTGTCCTAGTCCCTAAGTCCCTGGTTTTAAATGTCCAAGCAAATAGCCACACAGGCTTTGTCTCACCGCACAGGGGTTCACTCTCCCTAGACAGTCCACACAGGTCTGGTTCCAGGCATGAGCTGACACCTAATGAATCTGGGAGTTCTTATAGAGGCCTAAATGAGCTGACAAGCTTCAGCTGGTCTCATCAACTCCCTGTCTGCACGACGCCCCACACTCTCCCTAGAGGTATGAGTCATCCATGAGCCCACTAGCCTCAGCTGGGCTTATACAACTCTCCACCTAGTTGTATAAGTCGGCGTAAAGCCTGAATCTGGGCGAAATATATCTACCCCCCTGGATGCAACCAGGTGACTTTACCTTCCTGCTGTCACAATACCTACTATGGCCATTTTGAGGGAGCCCCACTCTCCCTGGTGATTTCAAAATGTATTTTTATTATGGCAATGCAACAGAAGTTACTTAAACATGCAAAGGTGGGCAGGTGATTCCAATTCTTTAAACTTGGCAGGAGCAGAGTTGGATGGAAATTAGGCCATGGAGATTGCACTGCTGCAGTATCCAAAATATATACCGTATATACTCGAGTATAAGCCGACCCGAATATAAGCCGAGGCACCTAATTTTACCACAAAAAACTGGGGAAACGTATTGACTCGAGTATAAGCCTAGGGTGTCCGGCTGCGTGCCTCACTTTGCCTCACTGTGTCCATGAGCATGCCTCGCTGTGCCTTATTGTGCCCATGCCTCACTGTGCCCATGCCTCACTGTGCCCATGCCTCACTGTCACTGTGCCCATGCCTCACTGTGCCCAATCTCCCTACCTGATCTCCGGTGCTATGTGACTAAACTGACGTTTAACATGGGAGTCTATGGAAGGGGTGACCGGCTTTGAAAAATTGGTGCCCCCCGGCCGTAGATCCCCCGGACAAAAAACTTTGCACACTTGTAGAGGAAGAGTGGGGCTACATGTTTGCCAAATTTGGGGTCCAGGGGACCTACGGCTGGCCCAGATCAGGTGCACAAATTTGAAGAGGGACACAGACTCGAGTATAAGCCGAGGGGGGCATTTTCAGCACAAAAAAATGTGCTGAAAAACTCGGCTTATACTCGAGTATATACGGTAATAGGCCAGGGGCTAATCAGGCTTCACATTTAACAAAAAATATAGATTTTGAATGGCTGACCCTTAAAGCGGATCTTCACCCTCCCCTCCCTTTTTTTTTTTTTTAACCCCTGCTTATAGGGGGATGCCTTTTCACAAGCCAGATGCTCACCCACAGAGATCCTCTTCTTTTTTGCTACTGCTCCGTCCTGCGCCACTATGTTTTTCTGTGACGTCTTCAGTAGGCGCTGGCTTTTCCGGGTTCAGCCGGAGGGCCTACCGATGACTCACCACTAGGCCCTTTCACACTCTTCCTTAACTGAATGAAGGAGAATGCCACCTGGGATATGTGACATGCATATCCCAGGAGTCAAAGGAAGCACAATGCTCATCATTCTTAGCACCTCGGAATGGCCTGAACATTGAAAAAAAAAAAGGAAAAATAAAAACACAGCATTATTTCATGAGAGGAGGGGAGGATAGGAGTGAAGATTGCCTGGAGGGTGAAGATCTGCTTTAATAATTTAGCAATTTTTCACAATTTCTGCCTTGTCTAAATAAAGGAGTCTTATTAGAACTAAATATCAGTGGATAAAGGGACCTCATGATCATTCCAAGTGGATATTGATGAATTCCAGACCAGGTTTTTGGCACCATGATGTTGAAAAAAAAAAATCTTATTGTAATGGTGAGGTTACCAAGCAGGTTTCTGAATCTGGATCTGTAAAAGTTACGTTTCATTATTGGCCTTCATGCATTCTCTACCCCTGAAGATTGTTATTAGGTTGGTGTCAAAGACAAAGTAATCTGCCTGGTGCAGTGAAAACTATAAAAAAAGGTATTTCTACAAAAGTTCTATAAGTATTCGGGACCTTGTGCCCAAATCAGAGACCATTAATCTCAAAAACAATCCCAGGGTACATTAAAATGGCAAAATATAATATATTTTTGTGAAACAGTATCACATGCACACACATGGCACGTTGATGCAATGGTATATAGTATACGAACATCAGAAAATGGCAATTTGACCACAACAGTGAATGGAACCTTCAGCAAATTATCCAAAAAAGGAAAATTTACCATAACAAACAATTTCAAAATTAGTTTAAAGGCAATTAGGTGAGTACCATTTACTTAGGTGAATCTAGTTTTTCATAATCTGTACAGCTGTCACTGTGCTGTCAGTAAGATACTGCAGCATCTGCATTAAATGTAGCAAGAATATGAAATATAAATGGAATTGTCACTTTATCATATAAAACAACTTCCATTTCAATGCAAATATCCCCAAACTCACCATCAAATACATTTTCCTGGAGCAAATAACCGATATGCCAGCAATACAAAAAGGTTAATAGGGTTTAAAAAAAGGATTGCATCATAGTGCTTCTCTAGCTAGTTCATTTGGAAATCCTATTTAAAACACAATATGATGTAGCAGTCAGGTCTCTGCATTATTATAATATATGCACATCTAGACATTTATAGGAAGTGCGAGTTACCATTGGCAAGGCCGAAAATAGATTATTTATCCGGTCATAGACAGCAACACAATAATTTATCTTGCAATGCCATCATTGCACTAGCTTCATAATGGACGGGGTTAAACTCCACAATCACTGTAAAATATTCATTCACATAGAATAAATTGTTACATTGCAAGTAATTCTGCATTGCAAATGGATTAATGTAGCTTTCATGTAATTGATCATTAAAATATGTTGGAATCGTCTCCATGTTTGCTCCCATATGGATCATAAACTAATTGCTAGAGCAATGTCTGCTCCCCACCCTGTTTGATATATAGATAGGAAATAAAGACTTGGAAGGTTTAGTGCCTGAGAGACGTGGAATCTGCCAAAAGAGCAGACATTTGTGTTTTCAAGGCCAAAATATGGGATGATCCTGTCCAGTTGAAAAGTTGCATAGTTGTAATTCCCAGTTTTCAGAAATTTTCATTCATACCAGATGTTAAGAGGTGAGAAGATGTTATTGTGTGCTGGGCATGAGAAGGACTTGATGATAGAGCAAACATGGAAAAGATGTATAGATTTGTGTATTTGGATAAGCTTGTAAAGGAAAGGGGTTTTGGACAATTTTATTATTTTTTTATGTTTATAGGTTTTAATATTGTTGTTTTATGTATACATGTTTAAATATCTTTACACAATCCCTGTTTTACAATTATACATTAACGTATATGTGATCCCTCACCTTGTAAAACAGTCCTTTCAGTTTATAATAAAAATGAAAGTCGAAACATTTGTGTATAGATATAAAAATATACTGTAAATACTTTTCTTTAAGTGATCCATAAGTGATCACATACCCTTTGTTTTTAGCTACATAAGGGAGCTAGGGGAGAACAAACAGCAGTACACTTATCTTCCCAGTAAATGACTGTTAGGAGGGGGGGGGACGGGCGTATCAGCTCAAGTTTGATCATTAGAGGTGTGCCATGCTGTTCTTTTATGCTTCGTGTGGTCAGTTTTTAATAGGAAAGAGAGGGACAAAGGAAGCAATACAAAGAGAACAGTATACTTCTTCATACAAGTACATGGTACAGCAGGCACATATCTGGAATATGAAATGTTGGGTTAACACATTCAATAAATACATGATAAAGGATTCCCAGAGCAATATGTGTTAGCTAAAGATAACTCAGCAGGTGCTGCTTACTTTGCAACTTCCTTTGTCTGACTGGAACTTCAAACACAGTGTGATGAAGGAGGAGTCACTGCTATGACAAACTGAGATAAGTCATCCATCACTTCCAATTTTGTATATAAATTGTCACCACAGAGCCTGTAAATAGAATGTTGTTTTCAACAGGCTGTAAATAACTAAAGCTCCACTAGTAACATGTGCATTCCTTTTATTCTTTGTTAAAAAAACAATAATAAACACTATTACACTATTTTCGGTTTGCATTGTTTACCTGTTCATCTGTCTGGGAGTGTGGTGACTATTGAGCCAGAGACACAAAGACAGGAAATCTTTTTATTATGGAATATCCGCACCTTCTTTATCAAGTGTTTTCTGACCTTTTTACTGTGAAGGCACGTTTTAAAGTATGAGATCTTTATTCAGTGTGGTGGTGATGGATGGTTGTTTTGTTGTATACATTGTTGACTGGCCTTTTCTCCAAGGCCACTTTTTTTTCCTTGAAGATGTTATATTCAATGCTTTGTCTTTAGTGCTGTACTAGTATAATAATACGTTCAGATTCTGTACAGAAGGTGAGTCAATTTGCAATATCGTTCATTGTATGAAGGGACAAGACTTTTTAATACCTGATGAGTGTTATTCTTTGCCCTAAAGGTAGTCTATTACCAAGAAAGAGCTGTTTGGCATGTCAGAATTCTCTAATCAGATACAATAACGTTACTTTTGTATATTTTGATTTGTTTAATAATATATTAATGCAGTCACTGTGAGCATCACTA
Organism: Rana muscosa; assembly: GCA_029206835.1. Taxonomy (NCBI): domain Eukaryota; kingdom Metazoa; phylum Chordata; class Amphibia; order Anura; family Ranidae; genus Rana; species Rana muscosa. The sequence continues at coordinate 174,876,833 of CM055116.1, forward strand.
TTTTGGATGTGAGCCACCAAACACTATGTAGGATCAAAAGCTGTCCAAGCCAACTCTATTTTCCATCCTGAAAGTGTCCCTCATACCTTCTACTACTATACTCCTGGGTCCTTGCTTCTAGTAGGCAGAGAACATGAAAAAGAATGTAACATGTGAGGAGCATTAAAGAAGGAGGAAGGTGAAAGCTCTACGAAGAAGGATGGAGGAGCTTTGTAAGGACAGAGTGAGAATGGTTATGGTAGAGGACTGAGGGTGGAGGTGACTGCATATTACTAGGAGGAATAAGGGAAGTTAGGGGTAGGACCGAGGAGATATACTAGAAGGGTATCTTAAAATGGACCCAATACTTCAGACATCCTGTTCCCATGTGGATTTCTATTCTGGTGATAGCAGTTTACATGCAGTAGAAGGCGGTAAAGTTGTTGATTACAACTGCTCAGTTTTATCAGTTATACTTAAAGTTTAACCACTTGCCAATTCTGACATTTCTCTCCTATATGTAAAAATCATAATTTTTTTGCTAGAAAATTACAAAGAATTAAATTTTTAGCAGAGAAACTAGAGAATACAATGGCGGTTGTTGCTATTTTTTATCTTGCATTGTAATAGCGCAGCAATTTTTCGAACGCTTTAAAAAAAACAAAAAAAAAAACAGTTTCATGCTTAAAAAAAAAACAGCCCAATTTTTTTGCATAATATGAAAGATGAAGTTACGCCGAATAAATAGATACCTAACATGTGATGCTTCAAAATTGCACACGCTCGTGGAGTGGCGCCAAACTTTGGTACTTAATAATCCCCATAGGCGACGCTTTAATTTTTTTTACTGGTTACATGTTTTGAGTTACAGAGGAGGTCTAGGGCTAGAATTATTGCTCTCGCTCTAACATTTACGGCGATACCTCACATGTGTGGTTTGAACACTGTTTTCATATGTGGGCGGGACTTACGTATATGTGTTCGCTTCTGCGTGTTAGCACACGGGGACAGGGGCGCTTTAAGTTTTTTTTTAATTGTTAATTTTACTTTTTTTTTGTTTGACACTTTAAAAAAATAAAAATATTTGATCACTTTTATTCCTATTACAAGTAATGTATACATCCCTTGTAATAGGAATATGGCATGGCAGGTCCTCTTTACAATGAGCTCTGAGGTCAATTAGACCCCACATCTCACTTCTAGGCTGGGAAGCCTGAAATAAAAAAAACAATAAAAACGATCTTGGCTTCCCATCCGAGGCAGCGCTGTTTGTTTGATGGCAGAGGCCGGGCGTGACGCCATAATATCGCGCCCGAGCCTCTGAACAATCATAGAGAATCTCTATGGCAAACATCCGGGCCCGGCGGGATCCTGTCTCCGACTCACCGATGGCAGTGGGGAGTCAGTAGAAGCACCAGAGGACGGCAAGTGGGGGGGAGTCCCTTCTCGCTGCTCGTAAGAACGATAAAGCCGCTATGATCATTCTTTCTTTCAATAGTTTTTATTGAATTTTTTCTGAGAAAATGAAGAGTCATTGATACATTCTTTTACATAGTGGAACAATAAATCCATAGTAATACAACGTATAAGAGAACAAGTTTCAAAAAGATATATATATATAGAAACAACCTTGGTTAGTGGGCGCAGGTACAAGAATCAAACAGGAGGGGAAGAGCCGCCCCTCTCCGGACACCCCAAATGGGTACAAGCTGTGTCATGGAAAGGGGAGCGGCACATCCAACACTCAGATCAAATGTTATTTTCAACTGGCGGGGATGTGTCCTTCTAAAGTCTGCTACCCACCTAACCAGGTGATTTTTTGGCAAGGGTGGTAGTAAGGAGTAAGAATAAAGAGAATGTTCTACCAAAATCATTTCATCCAATTCCTATGAGGATGTCAAGGGTATGTGCATGTAATCTGCCCAAGGTTCCCAAGTGGCCTCAAATATTTGCGCTATGATCATTCTTATGGTGTAGGGAATCGCTGGCTGAAAAAGACAATATCTGAATGATGCCTGTAGCTGCAGGCATCATTCAGATAGCCCCCCCCCCCACAGTGCCCACAGCTTATAAATCTTCTTTTTACAATAAAATACTGCCACTATATACCTTTTTTGATGATCTGTATACCACGGTTACATGATAAACTGCACAGTTTCTCCAGTGCTGATAGTTCAGGTAGGAGGAGATTTCCACTGCAGCCTGTATACACGCCCACATGTGTGATGTCAATATCATGTGACCTGGCTAGCTCTGAGAACAAGTAAATGTTCTCTCCAGCATAAAAGACACAACTGAGCATGTGCAGGTCGGCTACCCTGCCTGTGTTAGCTGGCTTTCCTCAGATAGACAGTGCAGGGGGGGGGATCTATGCATACAGGATAAAACAGCCTTTTTTACACAGTGCAGAGGATTAACCCCTTAAGTTCCACAGTGAGTATAACAAGCATGCTTTACTGCATATACAGACTGATTTTACGGTTGTGGGTTTAGTAACACTTTAAGTACACTCGCCAGTATGGACACATTGGCGTCTATGGCAAATCTTGGTCAGCTTGACATGGCACTGCTCCTGAACCATAAGTGACAGGGACACCAAACTTGGGGAGCACCAAGAGGGGACCCAGGACTACAACATATCTGATTTTGGGGTCAGCCAATTTGGTAATCAGTTATGCCTGTAAATGACTAAATGACAATTGAGAAGTGAAAAAGGGTATTGCTTTACTTTAAGTACATTTTTGTTTTACATACATGCTCTGGTCTCATTGTGTGCTTAAAAGTGGGGTATGCCTGTAGTTGAGATTTATGTTAGCCTAGTGGTGGAGTAAGATGACGGATGTAAATGTAATGTAGGTTCTTTTCAGAGCTGCCGCTGCTTGCTGTTGCAGTATGTGTAGCTGTGTTGGGCCTTTTGATAAAGTGGCAGAGACTGCCTGCAGAAAGCACACTTTATCACAAGAAGACAAACTTGTGCTGAGTTAAGGTCAGTGTCACTCACTTAGCTTTAATGTCCTCTTTTAGTAGCAGCTGCTGGTTTGGTTTCCTTTGAAACGAAGGAAAAATATTTGATCAGGTGACAAAAATAGCTGACACGACTTGATACAACATAAGCTCCTACCTGGCATGTTACCTTTTGCTTTGAAATCACTTTAGGGTAACTTTGCATAAGACATTGTGCTGTACGCTCAAAAAGCCATTCATCAAACGAGCGCAGGAATATTACTGGCATACTCCAACCGCAGTGGAAATACAAGAAAATATATATCAGCTCATTCTTTTCTGCTCTTCATAAAACATGATATATTGATTCATTTCCAACAGTTTGGGATCAGAGGGATGTTTGTGCTAGTCAAAGTTATGCATTAAATGGCTTAAAGTGTGAACCTTTAATATGAATAAAATTTGCATGTAATATAGGGACTATTAACTGGAAACAATAAATCTTTTTGTTTACAAACGTTTTTTATTTGGGTTAAAAGGTGGTACAAAACCGACATGAAACAATAAATCTTTTTAAGGCACTTTGCAGCGGTTTAAAAAAAAAACAAAAAAAAAAAAACGAAGGTCATGTTATTACACAGTGCTATGGCGTGCAGATGGAAATAAAAAAATGGTGATAATTGAGTGAAAACCAAGGTAGTGGATAGAAAAAGGAAAATGCTGTTTTATTAGAGAACAGGTATTAAAACATAAATCTAAATATGTGTTTAGCATATAGACACATTCTCTGTTAATCTAGAGCAGACCAGGAGGTAATTCCTAGACTAAAAAAATGAAAAACAATGAATAGCGCCTGTGAAATCAGTAAACAAACATAATGGAACTCCAGTGTGGTGGCCATCCCTGGTGGTCCCGGCGGCATCCTGGTGGTCCTGGGCGGGATCTGAGGAGGGGCTGCGCTGATAAACAATCAGCACAGACCCCCCCCCTGTCAGGAGAGCAGCCGATCGTCTCTCTTCTACTCACGTCTGTCAGACGCGAGTGAGGAAAAGCCGATCAACGGCTCTACCTGTTTACACCGTGATCAGCCGTGATTGGACACGGCTGATCACGTGGTAAAGAGCCTCTGTCGGTGTATCGGTGTGTCAGACTGACAAACCGATCGCAGCAATGCGCGCCCCCATGGGCGCGCGGCGGCTGTTATCCTGCTGGACGTCCAGTCAGGATAACTGAACCACCGCCTGCCCGTCAGTTTGCTATCGGCCGGGCGGTAAGTGGTTAAAGAAGCTGGCAAGGAATGTCACCTGCCAACAATTTAAACGGTTTCTTTTTTTTCTTTGTAAATATAATTTTTTGTATATGTCAGTGGTAGAACCCATGTACTTTATATACTCATTAGCCTCCATGTACACAGAAGCTGATAAACTGCAGTTAATGGGCGTTTTGGCGTTTTTTTTAAAAGCCCATTAACTGCACTCTATGTTAGCCTATGTGTTCATGTACACATAACGTTTTTTAGCTTTAATGAGCAGTGGAGTTAATGGGCTTTTTTCTGAACGCAGGAAATTTGCATTCAAAGTGCCGTTTTTCGGCAGAAAAAACGCAAAACACCGAAAAACACTCATAAACGCTCATAAACACTCAAAAACGCTCAAAAACGCTGGCCGCGAGCATTTTTTAGTCCATTGAAAAAAATATTTTATTTTTTATTTTTTTTTAAAAGCTAAAAAAAGCTACACTGAAAAACGCTAATAAAAGCTAGTAAAAAACGCTGATAAAAGCTAGCTTTTTCTGCTGCTTTAAAAACGGCCATTTTTGAGCTTCTGTGTACATGGAGCCTAGGCTCATTAAACCTTATATGAAGTTGCCATGTTTCTGTGTTTATAAAAAAACAAACAATCTTTTTAAATGTATATTTTTCATTAAAATAATAGCTGATGATCGTGTTATGAAGGTCATTGTTCAGGCTCTTCTTGCTTTGGGGATGACAAAGCTCTTATCCTATCTCCCAATTATGCCCCTACACTGTCATCTTGTCACAACGGCTTTCAATGGCTACTATTTTTTTTTTTAAATCAGATCCTGTTTTTATTTTTATATACAAACAACATTGAGACAATACAGACAAATTATACAAACAAAATCACATTAAACAAAACACAACCCAAGAAAGAAAAAAAAAAGAAGGGGACCCCAACCCACCCCACCTGAACAACCCCCCCCCCCCCATCCCCTAACCCTGCTCTTGGAGTATGTATGGGAAAAAAAAAGAGAAAAGAGGACAGAAAAAAAAAACAGCATCCAATATTACAAAGTATATAGTACCTATTAGTTTACATGATACCTAGGTCATGAATTGAAGCCATATTGACCAGGTAGCATCAAATTTACTCATGGAATTTCTTAGGGAATATGTATGTTTTTCAAAAAGAATAATCCTATTGAGATCTAAAATCCACTCAGATTTGGTCGGCGGGTAGGGAGAGGTCCACTTAAGAGCAATCTGTCTACAGGCAACAAAAAGTGCGCGTCTTATAGTGTTACCAATAGAGGAGGTATAGGTATAAGTGGTTCAACCGGAATGTTAGTATCCAATAGCCCAGTTAGGGTACCAATCACCTCCGCCCAGTATCTTTGAAGTTTTGGACACCGCCACAAAAGATGTTTTAGCGTACCTGTGTTACCACATCTAGCACAGGTTGGCTCAGATTTCAATTCAATTGCATACAGAAATTGGGGAGTTCTATAGACTCAATGGCTACTACTAATGACCATTTTAACACACATTATATAGGCATGGTCCACTGCTGACTCTGAAATTCTGGAGTATGCATAGGCAGGAAGTGGCTGCGAATTGGATAAAAAATTGCTGCAAGAGATTGGCAGTACTGATGCAGAAAATGTAAAAAATATATATATATATATATATTTTTTTTTTTAAGGCATTTGTTTATAAAACACAATGCTTTGGAAAATAGGGGGAATATTAATAGAGCAGTGAATGTGACTTTCACCAAACATTTCACCAAAGATTCTTTTGAGTTCCATAGGTTCCATACTGCTTGGGGTTTTTGACGTTCACAGCAACTCCTCTACTGACTTAAATATACCGTACCAAGATATTTGGAGAGGTTTTTTTTTTTTTACAAACAAGTGGAAATCCTTGTTTGGAGTTTACTTTCTATCTATAGCACATTCCTTGTCCACCAGGCATGTGTCTCTGAGGCTTTCCTATCAAACCTTAATCTCTTCGTATTGTACTTTTATTTTAAAACCAGGAACAGGAAAACCACTAATTAATTTCGTATAAGTGCTTTGCCCCTAGCGTGGTTTAAATATACAGACTGGTAAATGGTCCTGACTTCAACCACTCCCAACAGGCTAGAATTTAATAACATTCCAGACTGAAGATATATGAGAATTATAGCTGGCTTAGTCTATTTTAGTATTATAAAAATATAGGCTCCTGGAGAGTCAAAAGGGCTCGAGAATTTTATTGAAAGGATCATTTCCTGTGCACTGAATTATCAGAGTGTGGACAAATCCCTGTATGTTCCCTATATTGATTGTAACTTACTCCCCCATTTGAAAAGAAAAGTCCACTTTTTGTAGACTTTGCCTAGGGCTGAAAATTCATACCGAATAGGCCTGCTATATATAGTACTTGCCTAAATGCACCGTATGCCACCTTCCCTCTGGCCCAAATCTTTCTTTTCCTGGGACTTAGGTTGCAGGAGAGAAAATCACATCAGCCATGGCTTGCCTTAATCAAGATTGCCAGCTGGAGATAAAGGAGGAACTATAGTGATGTTCTTGATTCACATAATAACCTGAGTGTCCCACTGGGGAGAAGGCTTGGGGCAGTCACAGTTCCTGCTATGGGGGCTTAATAGCAAATGTTTAGCTCCAAGATATAAGATCACATGGCCCATTTCTTATTTTGTAAATTCATTTAGCATTTATCTTGCATATTAAAACGTGCGTTGGAGATGCATGTGAAAAATAGGTAGTTACATTCACAAACGGTACAAATTTGATCTAATTTAAGTTGGCCAAACACAGCTTGAATTTTCGGCTGATTCTTGCTAAATTGGCTAAAATTTGAGCTGTGAGTGACCCTATCTTCACCACCCAGAATTGACAAAGCTCAAGTGAACTATTTAAGGAGCCAGGGGTAAAATTGTTGGTTGACTAATGGTGCTGCAATTGCTTGAATGTAGTAGTTGAAGATTCCTGCATCTAGCTGTGTGTGGCTAACTTAAAGAATGATCACAATTTATATATATATTCAGTTTCTGAACTACATCCCATCTTCCTAGGTGTCCCATAACACTAGCTGAGATGTCCTCCAGGGCACCACCCTAGGCTCATAGACGCCACAGGTAGCACTAGCAAGGTGTGCCAACCTACCATCCCTCTGCATTCCTTATGCCAGTACTTGCCTTGGAAAGGGCTGGGAGCTGGAGACAGGTGCTTTCTATGAAATCAGCCATCTCTATGTTAGGTGCTTTGTCAGCGCGCCATGCACCAAACTGGGTGGCCCTGTCTAACAACGTAGCTATTGCTACAGGACACCTAGGAAGATGGGACAAAGTACCGTACTTTGTCCCATCTGGAACTGAATAGTATAAAAATAAGTGATAATTCTTCTTTAAGTCTTTTTGGGGTAAGGTTTTATTTTTACTTATAACCAAATAAGCATACCGTATCTCACAAAAGTGAGTACACCCCTCACATTTTTTGTAAATATTTTATTATATCTTTTCATGTGACAACACTGAAGAAATGACACTTTGCTACAATGTAAAGTAGTGAGTGTACAGCTTGTATAACAGTGTAAATTTGCTGTCCCCTCAAAAAAACTCAACAAACAGCCATTAATGTCTAAACCACTGGCAACAAAAGTGAGTAAACCCCTAAGTGAAAATGTCCAAATTGGGCCCAAAGTGTCAATATTTTGTGTGGCCACCATTATTTTCCAGCACTGCCTTAACCCTCTTGGGCATGGCGTTCACCAGAGCTTCACAGGTTGCCACTGGAGTCCTCTTCCACTCCTCCATAACACAATCACAGAGCTGGTGGATGTTAGAGACCTTGCCCTTATCCACCTTCCATTTAAGGATGCCCCACAGATGCTCAATAAGGTTTAGGTCTGGAGACATGCTTGGCCAGTCCATCACCTTTACCCTCAGCTTCTTTAGCAGGGCAGTGGTCGTCTTGGAAGTGTGTTTGGGGTCGTTATCATGTTGGAATATTGCCCTGTGGCCCAGTCTCCAAAGGGATCATGCTCTGCTTCTGTATGTCACAGTACATGTTGGCATTCATGGTTCCCTCAATGAACTGTAGTTCCCCAGTGCTGACAACACTCATGCAGCCCCAGACCATGACACTTCCACCACCATGCTTGACTGTAGACAAGACGCACTTGTCTTTGTACTTCTCACCTAGTTGCCACCACACACGCTTGACACCATCTGTACAAAATAGGTTTATCTTGGTTCCAGTAATCCATATCCCTAGTCTGCTTGTCTTCCGTAAACTGTTTGCAGGCTTTCTTGTGCATCATCTTTAGAAGAGGCTTCCTTGGGACGACACCAATGCAGACCAATTTGATGCAGTATGCAGCGTATGGTCTGAGCACCGACAGGCTGACCCCCCACCCCTTCAACCTCTGCAGCAATGCTGGCAGCACTCATACATCTATTTCCCAAAGACAACCTCTGGATATGACGCTGAGCACGTGCACTCAACTTCTTTCGTCGACCATGGCGAGGCCTGTTCTGAGTGGAACCTGTCCTGTTAAACTGTTGTTATGGTCTTGCCCACTGTGCTGCTGCTCAGTTTCAGGGTCATGGCAATCTTCTTATACAAGCTGTACACTCACTACTTTTCATTGTAGAAAAGTGTAATTTCTTCAGTGTTGTCACATGAAAAGATATAATAAAATAATTACAAAAATGTGAGGGGGTGTACTTACTTTTATGAGATACTGTACATGAAGTAGAGCATTCTCTTATGGTTGTCCCCTTCTCTGTGCTTCTCTTGGCAAAATGAAAAAAAAATAATCCTAAACTATTGCCTTGTAGCAGGTTGAATAATCATTTCACGCCACTATAAAGAAATTATTCCACCCATCTCAGCTGAATGGACACACGTAATAAAAGTCATTACCCTGATAGCATCGGATAGTAGCAATTTCAAATTAGTTCTTTCATCCTGATCTTGTTGGATGGTCCCTAGGGACATATTTAAAGGACTACCATACAGTAACTGAAGATTTTTCCTACACATGGCACTGATCCCATCAGGGTCATAACCTGGTTTTCGATTTGTAATCATTTTCTGGTATTACAATTTTTTTCTCTACTGTGAAACAATGTTTTAGCCTTTGAATTTCCTTATGCTACTAGTGTTTTTTTTTTATTAATGCTGTTTTTCATACATATTTACTCACATGTACTTCTGTACACCAGAACATGTTGTAACCATAAATGATTAAAGCTGAATTCCAGGATAAGAAAATATTGTCTAAATGCAAGAGACTGTAATCTTAGTGTGCTTTGTGTACTTCTCCCAGATCTGCACTGCAGAAATTCAATGTGAAATGTTGTCTTTGTGCAGAAGCTTCCTGTATTAAAGACTGGTCACTGCTGCTCTCTCTCATTGTGCAGTGTGGCTGGTCTTGTCTCCACCCCCCCTGTAGTTTTCTGCAGGTAGCCTGTAGTGGGTGGCCCTGCTGAGCCCCGCTCACGGCTCTGCTGTCAGCACAGGTTTATGCAGCACAGTAATGATGCCACTGCTACTTTTTTAAGTAAACCCTCCTATCGTATTCAGCCAAGGAAGCTGCCATCTTGACCTTTGTTTAATCTTCAACTGCCATGATGCTGCACATGTGACAAGTTATGACAACATCACAGATCCCCCCCATCAGACCCCACTTCATCACAGATCCCCCCATCAGACCCCACTTCATCACAGATCCCCCCCATCAGACCCCACTTCATCACAGATCCCCCCCATCAGACCCCACTTCATCACAGATCCCCCCATCAGACCCCACTTCATCACAGACCCCCCCCATCAGACCCCACTTCATCACAGATCCCCTCCATCAGACCCCACTTCATCACAGATCCCCCCATCAGAACCCATTTCATCACAGACCCCCCCATCAGACCCCACTTCATCACAGATCCCCCCATCAGACCCCACTTCATCACAGATCCCCACTCCATCAGACCCCACTTCATCACAGATCCCCCCATCAGACACCACTTCATCACAGATCCCCCCATCAGACCCCACTTCATCACAGACCCCCCCATCAGACCCCACTTCATCACAGATCCCCTTCATCAGACCCCACTTCATCACAGATCCCCCCATCAGAACCCATTTCATCACAGACCCCCCCATCAGACCCCACTTCATCACAGATCCCCCCCATCAGACCCCACTTCATCACAGATCCCCCCCATCAGACACCACTTCATCACAGATCCCCCCATCAGACCCCACTTCATCACAGATCCCCCCCCCATCAGACCCCACTTCATCACAGACCCCACCCCCATCAGACCCCACTTCACAGTCCTCCCTTGATATTACAGAGACAGACAGACTGTCCCTTTCATCAGCATGATTCCCCCTCCCCACACTGACTGCCCAACCTTAATCACACAAGCCGGGAAGCACGCATGGTATGGCAGGTCCAGGCAAAGGGCGGGACTTTTCAAGTTAAAGGCGAGTGATTGGTTGCTGGGACCGCCCCACTGTCTAGCAACCAATCACCTGCTTTGTAACTTGAAAGGTCCCGCCCTTTGTCCATGCCTGCAGCGCTTCCAGGCTTATGTGAATAAGGTGTGTGGGGAGGGGGAGGAAGGGGGAGTGATGTGATGTAAAGGAGAGACCCGGCTGCCGCGCTTCCCATGTAATGAATGATGTTAGCGGTGGGCAGGATTCGGCCCGCGATCCACCATTAAGTGATGCCTGATATATATCTTTTGTGGACCCGATGCTGGGAGATCGTTGGGGGCCACAAAAGATATATATGTCTAGATAACAAGGCGGGCCGTTCAAAACCGGAATGCGGGCCAGACTTTGGACATGCCTGATTTAAAGCATGCACCTAAAATAACTTCTCCAAAACAAGTATTCACCAACTTATTTTGATATGATATGTGGGGTGTTTTGTTCAAGTGCTGTGCTTCCCAATGAGTTCACTCCAGCCAGGAAATACTGTTTAGGGCTTGTTGGCCCAAATTTTTTCCAGAAAAACAGTAAAACGCTCAAAATTAGTTGCCATAGCAAAGGATTCCACTATCACTTTCAACACAGAGAAAACGACTCCAAAGTGGTTGTAAACCTCAGAAATGAAATATGAACAAAGCATATCCCTCTGTAGTGTGTACTTGTCTCAATTAAGAGCAGAGAGCCCTCGTACACACGGCCGAGATTCTCGTGTCGTTTTTTTCGACGAGATTCTTGGACAAGAAACTTGTCCCGGCCGAGTGTACACACGCTCGTTTCAAAGAACCCGCGGTTCTTTGAATGGAGCGTACGCGGTGACGTCATCGACTACGACGAGCATGCGCTTGTCACATTCGATGCCGTCGCCGCCATCTTGGTATACCCTACGTATGCCTATGAAGCTACCGCGCATGCGTCAAATTTATTTCGAACATGCGCGGGCTTCCGGGAGGACAGGTAAGTGTACACACACTCACTTTTCTCGTCGAGAAACATGCCGAGGAGAATCTCGACGAGAAAATAGAGAGCAGGTTCTCTATTTTCTCGTCGAGGTTTCTTGTCGGTTTTCTCGACGAGAAACCCGATAGCCGCGTACACACGACCGATTTACTCGGCAAGACCTCTCTGCCAGCAAGTTTCTTGCTGGTTCTTGCCGAGAAAATCGGCCGTGTGTACGAGGCCTAAGTGTCATTTCTTTCTGCTGCCCGTTCTTACTGACATCAAGAGAAAAAAGGTGACAGAAGAGTGACCTCCAGCACATATGACAGCCTCAGCTCTGTTCTTGTGTGCTGTGTGAAGGGGGTGTGTTACGTCTCTCCAATCAGCTGTCAGAGCTCATCTCCCTGAGCTCTGGAGAGTGTAACTTCAGCTCTCCTCCCCCTGCTTTCTGACAGCTTGGACAAGCTTTATAAATTCTGGACTTTAAATGGATATAGAGAAGAGAAGACTACAGACAGATACAACTTATGTAGGAGGTTTTGTTTAATCTCTCTGTATCACCTGCGACCAGTCACTTCACTGAGTTTATAGTATGTAAGGGTTACAACCACTTTAAGCTTCCTGGCTCTTTCTTACAGTGCCGCTTCTCACGCCTCAAGCCTACACCTTTTGACTGGTTCCTCAGACCAACTCACAGCACCAGTGTGCTCTAGTGTAACCTTTGCACCTCTCTCTCAGCTCTTGTAGCTAATGTAGCTCTCTCTGCACTCTCTCAGCTCCCTGCTGCACTGAGTCCAGCTCCTAACCTATGCAGGGAAATTCCTATTTCTTGGGCAGAGCCCTAAACATTGGCCAACCCCATGACTATAAAATGTGTACACACCTGCAGACAGACAGCTTGCTGGTCTTCGGTAAGACCTGGACACAGGGTTTAAGGCTTAATCCCTCCCAAAACTCTTTGAAGCTTCCCAACTCCAGAACGCAATCTGAGAATTACAAAACCCAGAGAGCCCTCAGTCAGCAACTGTGAGAACTCGTATTCTTTAATCCTGCTAATTCCAGTGTCAGGGTACAGGGTCACAGTGTCACAGGGTCACAGTATTTATTATGTTTTTGCTAGGGGTCCCATTCCATAATATGTCTCACAACAAATAGGCACATTGTAGTAGCTAAGTTTATTCCTATCTGGCAATATCGCTACCTCTACTAGACAAGTCACGTCTGGCTAAGTCTGAAAAGCAGAAACGAAGCAGTGACAAGCGTGCGTCTCCTTTTTTCGCACCTGGATACAATTGATTAAGTGAGTGGCATTTATGTTAAATATCACTTTTTACATCAATACCGTGTTCTGCAAACTTGTTAAATGCAGATCGAGATGTTATTTAGGAGGCAAGCTTTCTTTTGTTTAGATCATTTCATGTATGAAAGGGGTAGACAAACAGCACGACGCAGGAAATTAAACAGATGTAGGCAAAAGTGAATCACCACATAGAGCTGAACACATTTCTGTAAACACGGTTTAAGTTCAGCACATGACTATTTAATACATAAATAGATGAATTAAATTTAGAATAAAGTAAACATGGTGGAAAATTGCATTTAAAGGGAACTTGTCACAAACGAAAAGAAGAATCTCCCATTAAAACCTAAGTAAAAGCTGAAAGGTAGGGTTTAGTCACTCTTGTATACACCTTTCAGGAGAAATGTCAGCTGTAAAATCTTTCCTGTCAGTTCCCTGTGTGTGAAATGGCAAAGCATGAACTATGACCTGGAGCAGCACATGGCAGTTCAGAGCTGGTGATCTGTGGTGCGTGTTAGGATTGTCAGGAGGAAGCACAATGAGCATGCTCAATACCAATGGCTCATAGGAATCTTTACAAATATAACAAGTTGCAGAGATGCTGTCAGTTTCAAGCATTTTCCAGCAGATGTATTAAAAGTAACATCAATAATCATTTGCAATATTGTTGGCTATTTGGTAGCCTCCTGGGTGCATCAGAATCACCTTGATAACCATCACTACGGCAATTTTAAAAAAAATGGTTTTGTGAAAAAAAAAATTATATTACTGGCAACCCAGAATATAATGAAAACTTGCAATAGTGCTACATTTTAGATTCTGTTGGATATTGCTCGCTTGCTGGGCTCAGTTGGTGTGTTCTGTGGGTTCACAGGCTCCCAGTTCTAGCACAGATCACTAGGACTTCTGGCAACCAAGTTTTAAGGATAAAAATGCCTACAACATACCGTATATACTCGAGTATAAGCCGACCCGAATATAAGCCAAGGCACCTAAGTTTACCAGAAAAAACTGGGAAAACGTATTGACTCAAGTATAAGCCTAGGGTGTCCATCTGCATGCCTCACTGTGTCTCACTGTGTCCATGCCTTACTGTGCCCATGCCTCACTGTGTCCATGCCTTACTATGCCCATGCCTCACTGTGTCCATGCCTCACTGTGCCCAATCTCCCTACCTGATCTCCGACGCTGTGTGACTAAACTGACGTTTAACATGGGAGTCTATGGAAGGAGTGCCGGGTTTGAAAAATCGGTGCTCCCCAGCCATAGGTCCCCTGGACGACAAACTTTGCACACTTGTAGATGAAGAGTGGGGCTACACGTGTTTGGGGTCCAGAGGACCTACGGCTGGCCGGGATCAGTCGCACAAAGGTGAAGATGGACACAGACTCGAGTATAAGCCGAGGGGGGCATTTTCAGCACAAAAAAATTTGCTGAAAAACTCGGCTTATACTCGAGTATATACGGTAAGCTGCTGTTTACCCAAGGAAGCAATCATTTATGTAGCCACTAGAAGCCTATCCTGGCTGACCTTACTTGGTTGGGTTGCATTTCCCACCTGAATGTTATTTTGGGGTATTATTAGGTTTCCAATTACTCCCACATTCATAGGCAGAAACACACATGGAAAAAGAGCTAATCGTGGTCATATTTTGTATGCAGGGTCAATAGCAACTGGAAATCTGTGGGTACTTTTAGAACAGGCGAACCTCAAATAAATTCCTAAATCTGCAGTTCTATATTTGAATTTTAAAAAGCTTTGAGAACTATGGAGGGCAGTGCTTGTATTCAGTAAACATGCTTGAGTTTTCTGAGGTTCAAAATTCAGCAGCAGTTGAGACTGTCCCTGTCATTATTTAACTTACATTTTTTTTATTATAAATGATATACAAAAGATATCTGGTGAGAAATTTTGTATTATTTGTTATTTCTTTGCCAATCTCCAATAAAAATGCGAAATATCATAAACAACTATCCTTATAATATTTAACATGGCGGCACACGAGCAGGACTTGAGCAGATTTGAAAAATGACTTTTTCCACGTCTACCTCCACGATGGTGTTCCTAGGCAGCAGTCCATTTATTATTGCATTAGAGGTGTTATTTAAGAACAGCCAAGCTTACATACGTTTCCCAATTTTGGGTGAGATGATCAGGGGCATAGTTATTGTTATTTATGAATATTAGCCTCATTATGATTATTCATTTTGTGCTGACCTTTCAACGTGTTATGAGATGGTATGGAATGAGGCGCAGAGAAGTGTGATTCATATCCCACTGTCCATACAAGCAGCTTTCCCTGTGGGCCCATCATATCTCAGCCCGATGCTGCTTCAGTAATACAGAATTTCATCACATTATTCCTTAGGCTAAAACACTCAAGCTTCAGAGGATGACCTCACGTTCGGGAAGGCTCTCCTCTCCAGAATACACTCTTCTGCCTCTCTGGCTTTGTTGAATGCCCTGATGGATTTCACTCCTCCATCAGCCCCCCTCCTCCTCCTAGCATCCATAAAACGAATAAATAGCGTACAGCACAAAAGGTAATCTTAATTCCCCAAACTTCTGGAGGAACAACCTGTGAACCTTCCAGTTCTCTGCTGAGCCAGAGGAGTTTATGGAAGGGGCAGCTGAATAAACATGGAATATGTAATGTCAAAGGAATAAAATTTACTTGGCGATCGCTTACCCATTCACGTATTGTTCATTCACTTTTTACAACATTTCTTTCTCTTGAAATAAAAGTGTTTCTGCTTATGAAACCTTCCGCTGACAGTATAATAATTATAGTGTTGATTTACTAATGGGGTATTCTGTTCACAGGTCTGTGTTTGCTTCAAACATATAATAAGTGTAGGATAGATTACTGTTGACTTCCTGTGCTAACCTCTTTTTTAAAATGCTAGTTATCTGGCTGTTACTGGACTCAATGCTTTGACTCAAGGCAGGGCCATCTTTTTCATTGGGCACGCTGGGCAGTTGCCCGGGGGCCACACTTGCCTGGGGGGCCCCACCGGCTGCCCAGCGACCCCAGTAAAAAATGGTGGGAAGCGGCGGGTCAGAACTGTGCATGCGCAGTTTGCGGAAATCGCAGAGAAGATCCGATACTCCACGAGTGCTGCCTCTGTCTGTCCGCCGATGATGACGTTAGCCACACCAGCTGGACTTAAAAAAAAAAAAAAAGCAGGAGGAGCCGAGGGTGAATGGACAGAGTAGAGTTGTCAGAGCAGACAGCACATCAGGCTTGAAGCAGAGTGTGGCGGAGTCGGACCCCTGTCGGCAGTGCCGGTTTTCGTGAGCCTGTAACCTGCCCAGCCACCAGCCAGTACAGACACAGAGTGCCCTGGTCGGTGTCGTACGGTGAGTGGCTGTCTGACTGACTGTGCAGCTTGCACAAAGAGATCGGGGGGTGGTCTGTTGCTCTGATGTAAGTGGGAACTCTGATGTAAAGAGAAAGCAGTGGACTCTGATATAAGGTGGTCTCTGGTCACCACAGCCCCCCTTACATCAGCGTTTCCCCTTACATAATGATCTGCAGCGTTCCCCTTTACATAAGAGTTCCCTTTCACTGTAAGGGGGAATCCTGCTGGGTTATAGTAACCTAACCTTCATGTCAATTTTTACTTTTGTTTAACTTAAACACATTGCTAATAGCACGATCTATATGTTTATAGTTTAAATACAGTTTTGCACTGTTTGGCACTGAAAACTGTAATTTTAGGTACCTTTTTGCAGTGCCAATAAAAAAATGTGGTTCTGCCAGTAATGTCATGATTTTTGTCAGTAAAAAATTCTCTTGCATGATTGTGTAGACAGGGCCCCAGTGCACCGTATTGCCCGGGGGCCTATAATGCTCTTAAGATGACACTGACTCAAGGTTGCCATAGATGGATAGAATTTCGGCTGGTTCTACAGGGACCAGTCGAATTTGGATCCATGTGTGGTCATTTCCAATCGAAAAAAGTTAATCTTAAGCTTCATACACACAGTAGGACTTCAAACAAACTTTTACGTGGATTTTTGTTTGAAGGGCGTAGGCCGGGAACACCCATAGCATACACACGGCAGGACTTTTACTGCAAACTTTCCCAAAATCACATTATTTTTTTTTGCTCTTTACCGCCACCCTTTGGTCAACTTCTGCTATTGTTAATTGAATTTAACATTGGTTCCGGACATGCGTGTTTGTACTTTGGACTAAAGTCTGATGGATTTCTGTACACACGATAGGACTTTGCACCGCAGGACTTTTGTTGCCGAAAAGTTTGTCCGTTTGCATACCGAACTTTTGTCCGATGAAAACCCGAAAAAGTTTGTCCGATGGAGCGTACACACGGTAGGATTTTTTGGAAAACCTGCTCATTTTGAAGTTTGTTGTCAAAAAGTCCTACCGTGTGTATGGGGCTTAAAGGCCTGTACACACGGTCAGACTTTTTGCCAACAAACTTCAAAATGAGCAAGTTTTTCCAAAAAATCTGACCGTGTGTACGCTCCATCGGACAAACTTTTTCGGTTTTCATCAGACAAAAGTTTGATCTGCAAACGGACAAACTTTTCGGCAACAAAAGTTTGATGGTGTAAAGTCCTACCGTGTGTACAGAAATCCATCACACTTTTGTCCGAGGTACAAATAAGCATGCCCAGAACCAATGTTAAAATCAACCAACAATAGCAGAAGTTGACCAAAGGGTGGAGGTAAAGAGCAGAAAAGAGCAGAAAAACCACGTGATGTTGGGAAAGTTTTGGGAAAGTTTGCAGAAAAGTCAGAGCGTGTGTATGCTATGGGTGTGCCCGTCCAACGCCCTTCGGACAAAAATCCACGTAAAAGTTTGTTTAAAGTCCGACCGTGTGTACGAGGCTTTAGGCCGGCCATATACAGTTTGAATGTTGCTGAACCAGGCGAGATTCGAACCATTATTGGGCAGGTTGAATGTATCAAGTTGATTGATCATCTTGGGTACAACCAGCCTACCGGATTCGCTTGTGATTATTGCAACAGTGAGATTACCATTGAGTAGGATTATTGCTACAGTGAGTTTTCCCAACATGCTGTTGATAGGGGAGGGGGGGTTGGGGGGTGCTAGGGTACTGCAGTTAAATCTTGGGACTTGGATACTACATTTAGGCCAGCCATACACAGTTCGAATCTCAGCTAGTTCAGCAGGAACTGGCTGAGACTCAAGGCGTTAATGGGCAGGCTAAATGTACCAAGTTGATCTATCAACCTGCTGGATTCTCTTACGGTTAACGCTAGCGGCTGCTATAGATGCTAATGATAATCACTGTCTTCTCCCGGTGGGAACGGCTTCCCCCGCCAGGAAAAGACAATTGCTCGGCAGGAGGGATTCCCCTGTCAACACAGTCTGTGTTGAAGGGGGAATCATGTAAATTTATTTCTGCAACCCGTGGTTACAGGAAAGAAATTTACATCTTCTATGACCTGCCTAACAATTCTGAATGCTGGAAAACTTTTCTCGATCAGCATCTGCAGCCAATCGTCTGCACCCACGTATCAGTGTATTCTGACAGTGGAGTGGAGTCCCCGCAATCAGAATACAATGTCTCAGTGGGGGGATTCACCTCCCCATCTTGTTTGTGTGGATCATTCTGTCTTTTTTTTATCAGCCTGTTGGCTGAGCAAGAATAAAAATAAAGACGAGTATTCTATGGCCAGCGTTACTGACCTGGAACAAGCATGCTGCAAGTGAAATCAGGCTAGGAATGGCAGTGAATGTTCTCCCAGTACAGATCTGCTTTAAAACCAAACTTTCAGTTTGAATCGGCTATATACTGTACATTCCAGATTCATCAAAACAAAAGGTGCAAAGTCTTCGGCTAGGTTTTCACATACTACAGTGCCTTCCGCACCACTGGAAAGCAAGGTGGATTTTTGAACATGCAAATGCTGCACCACTGCTCTTCAACCGCCTGCATTACAATTAGTTTCATTGCGGTTGCCGTGCAGTCCGATTCACTTCAATGGGTCTCATTTGGTGGCTGTACTGCCCTTCGGACTAGCGAGGGGGGAGTCATTTTTCGAAATGTACATCTCCATCCAGCTGCCATTGCAGTGTAAGGGGGAGGGGAGTAAATTAGCATCTTAACCACCTGTTTTGGCCACCCCCCCAACTGCACGTGTACATGAGCCCTTACCTGTATTGAGCAAGAGCTATATCTCTCCAATCAACAGGGAGTATGAGCTTTGCTGATTGGAGAGCTCTAGCTATAACTCAGCAAGGATTGTGTCAGACCTATGCAGAGAGATCACTGCTTCCACACAGAGAGCAAGAGTCCTTCTCTGAAGCATGCTGGCAGGGGACAGACCTTTTTATTCAAGCTGGGGCTGCTTTACAAAAAGAAAAACTGTAAACCTTTGCGCACCTTTTGTTTTCAAGCACCTTCAAGCTGGGTTCACATACAGTATGTGCGGCTGTGGTTTCCAGCCTGGCGTCCGGTGCATTTCTGTTCACTGGTTCAGGTGCGATTCAGGTGCACATTATTCCCTGAATTCACACATAAACTGGACCCAAAACACACAGGACCCTTTTCAAAACCACACTACGGCCCCGCCACACATGCGTGAACCGGCTTCATTGAAAGCCTGTCACACCCACATGTTACGCGATTTGGATGTGGTTAAAAACTCATCCAATTTGCATATATGTGAACTCAGCCTTAATGTATTTAACACTGATATGCAAAAAGAATGCAAAAAAATGAAAAACAGTATTTGATGAAAAAAAAATGGCAGTTGTTTATGGTGCACCGTGTTTTAGAAAACAGAACAGAAAACTTACAACAATGTCAAATCCCCTAAACATTCTCCAGGTATTGGTGCTTTTATATATTTTTATGCATGTTTTTAAGTGGCTCCTTAAAGCGGAGTTCCACACGTTTTTTTTTGCTTTATTAAAAGTCAGCAGCTATAAAAAGCATAGCTGCTGACTTTTAATAAACTGACACTTACCTGCCCCACGGTCCAGCGATGCGGCCACCCGGAGACTCGTTCCTCTCCACCTCCTCTCCTCTGCGCCGTCATGGTAACTGTGGGCACCCGGCCGTGATAACTTACGGATTCACGGCCGGGCACGCACTGCGAATGCGCGAGTCTCGCTGCGCTCTCATATTGGCCAGCCGATCTTCTGGGACCTGAATTGTGTCCCAGAAGATTGCTGGCAGGGAGGGGCCGCCTAGAGGAGGAGTCGTCTAGGAGGCCAAAGATAGGAAGCAGGAAGTCCCACGAATAAAAGGGTACACACTCCCCCCCAAAAAAATGACATGCCAAATGTGGCATGTCAGGCGGCGAGGGGTGCTTAAAGCGAAGTTCCACTTTTGGGTGGAACTACGCTTTAAAGGAGTTGTAAAGACAGAAGGTTGTTTTTATCTTAATGCATTAAGATAAAAAGCCTTCTGTTTGCAGCAGCCCCTCTCACCCCCCCCCCCAATACTTATCTGAGGTCCCTCTCTGTCCAGCGATGTCAACGAGTGTCTCAGCCGTCTGAGATTCTCCTTCCTGATTGGCTGAGACACAGCAGCTGCGCCATTGCTGTCAATCAAAGTCAGCTAGCCAATCAGGGGAGAGAGGGGGTGGCGCTAGGGTGGGCTTCATGTCTGAATGGACACAGGGAGCTGTGAATCAGCTTGGGTGCCCCTATAGCAAGCTGTTTGATGTCGGGGCACTGAACAGGAGGGAGGGGCCAGGAGCACAAAAGAGGGACCCAAGAAGAGGGGGAGCCAGGCTGCTCTGTGCAAATCCACTACACAGAGCAGGTAAGTATAACATGTTTGTTATTTTTATAGGAAAAAAAAATAGACTTTAGTATCACTTTAACCACTTGAGGACCGTCGCACGCCGATGTACGTCGGCAAAATGGCATGGCTGGGCACATGGGTGTACAGGTACATCCCCTTTAAGAGCCCAGCCGTGGGTCGCGAGCGCGCCGGCGGCGGCGCGATCGCGACCCGGTCCTCTTCTCAGTGACCGTCCCCGCGGGAACAGCGGACCCGATCGCCGCTGGTGTCCCGCCATTGGGTCAAAGAGAGGAAGAATGGGGAGAGGTAAGTGTAAACAAACCTTTCCCCGTGCTTCCTAGTGTGCCTGTCACTGATCGTCTGTTCCCTGTAATAGGGAACGACGATCAGTGACGTCACATGCTAGGCCACGCCCCCCCCCCCACAGTAAGAAACACAAATCAGGGCACACTTAACCCCTACAGCGCCCCCTCCTGGTTAACCCCTTCACTGCCAGTGTCATTTTCACAGTAACCAGTGCATTTTTATAGCACTGGTCCCTGTTAAAATGACAATGGTCCCAAAATAGTGTCAAAAGTGTCCGATGTGTCCGCCCTAATGTCGCAGTCACGAAAAAAATCGCTGATCGCCGCCATTACTAGTAAAAAATTTTTTTTTATAAAAATGCCATAAAACTACCCCCTATTTTGTAAACGCTATAACTTTTGCGCAAACCAATCAATAAACGCCGATTGCGTTTTTTTTTTACCAAAAATATGTAAAAAAATACGTATCGGCCTAAACTGAGGAAACTATTTTTTTATATATATATTTTTTGGGGATATTTATTATAGCAAAAAGTAAAAGATATTGCATTTTTTTCAAAATTGTCGCTATTTTTTTGTTTATCGCGCAAAAAATAAAAACCGCAGAGGTGATCAAATACCACCAAAAGAAAGCTCTATTTGTGGGGAAAAAAAGACACCAATTTTGTTTGGGAGCCACGTCGCACGACCGCGCAATTGTCAGTTAAAGCGACGCAGTGCCGAATAGCAAAAAGGGGCCTGGTCCTTATGCTGCGTATTGGTCCGGGGCTTAAGTGGTTAACATAATCCTGGTGATGTGTTTTTCTTCTAGCTTGGCAGTAGATAGAAACTTTCTTTAAAATGAATATATCACAATTGAATCAGCTTCTCATAGGAACTGTTGGCTCTTATCTTGACTGGACAGCCCAATTGAATTGAATTAATATTGAGCAGTTTATTTAATAAACATGGGTTAGAGTAGCACAGCACAGACTATATAAAGTCAGCTTTGTGAAGCCATTGTGATTTTCACCCAGTCATTTAGAATCTAGAAATTTGAATAAAATATATAATTCAAGGTATCTTTTTAGAAAAAGTGACATCTGGTGTCATGAAGACACCAGTATTTCCAGAACTATAACATGCATAATTCTGAATCATTTGACCGTCAGTGAAGAGATGACTTGGGGTAGGACATTAAAAATTTAGTCGCTCCAGGCAATTATTTTATTTTTTAGCAGAATTTATAAAAAAAATATGCAAGCCATGCCTGAGAAAGAATATTCTTATAAAGTCCACAGAAATTCTGTCCCTGTACAATCACAATTGCTGGATATTTTATCTACAGAAACATTCGCAGTCAGTCTTTTATCAATGTAGTAGCTACATAGTCTCACTTATAATATCAGATATCTCTTGTTGCCTCTCAAGGATAAGATGACCATTTTTTGCATTCAATTGCAGTCTTGCAGTGATGTCATTAACATTCAGGAAAGTCATAAATATTAATGACATGACACGTATATGACAGGCAATGAGCTTTCCTCTATTATGCAATAATACGTGTGAAAAAGGCCTTTGTTAAGTAAGATAATTCACTTTATACTTGCAGAAACACAATGGGAATAAAAGTTCAAAATAGTCAGGGCAGATCATTTAAAATGCTCTATAATTTTGTCTAATGGAATCTCGCATAAAATGACCCTACTGACTATTTCAAGACATTCTAGACACTACCAAACTGGGATGGAAGAGCAAGGTCGCGGCAAGCTGCTTCCATGGAACATTTATCTACTGATAACATTAGAACTTTTGCATTATCTGGTTTTTCATACTGGCACTTCAGCAAGAGACAATATTAGACACTGTGCAATGATCGCCAGCGTGCAAGCAAGGCCAGATGAAAGAGTATAAACACAGCTAGACATAACTCATTTTCTTCAAAGCTTTACAAATTTATTTTGTACAATAAAAGGGAATCTGTAGTCCCGTTAAAAGAGGAGTTTCACCTCCCCCACCCCCATTATTATTTTTTCTTCTCCTCTGCTTACCTGATGCTAAGTTGGCCGAAGTTGAGATACTCATCCATCCTGCTGGGATCTCTTCTCTGCAGCCATCACAGGGTCTGTGCTGACATGTTCGTTTGTGACATCATTGGGAGGCTGAGCCAGCCATTCCGGTGCTGGTACAGACTAATGATGAGGTGCTGCTATGCCCGCCTCCCTCCTCTTTTAGTGAATGGGGTGATGTTTGGGGCTTCCAGTGCCTCCTGAGATTTGAACGTCACATATCCCAGGAGGCGACAAGGGCACTAATATCATTTGTCTAAGCCAGTGGTCTCCAAACTGAGGCCCAAGGGCTGGATGTGGCCCTTTGCTTGCCTTTGTCCAGCCCTTGAGGCACCATTCCTCCTACTGACACCAAGGATGAGGCACCATTGTTTTTTACTGACACCAACGGTGGTGCACTATTTCTCCCACTGATACCAATGATGGGGCCAGGGCTGCTGATAGGGGGGGACCACCAGTCCTCCTGTACGGGGCCCAGGCACACAAGGAGGCCAAAACAGCAGGGGTAATTAGTGCAGTCGGGAGAGTGGCAATTACAGAAGGACACCCTGTTCTACTCTCTGCAGCAGCTAAAAGCCAGTTTCCTCCCCTCCTGGCAGCTTTCAGCTGCTGCATGGAGAGACGCAGACACAGTGAATTGTTCCTGTAATTGCTTCCCTGACACAATCCTCTGTTCTGCCTGCTTCTGGTGTCCCCCCCCGTGTCCCCCCCCTGTCACTGTGCCATTCCCCATTTGATTTTAGTGTATTTTTGGTGAAAATATGGTCTTCATATATTGGGGGGAGCCCTGCCAGGTAGGCTGTATGGGGCCCTGTGATTTCTAACAGCAACCCTGAATGGGGCACTATTCTTCCCACTGACACTGACGACTGACCACTATTCTTCCCACTGACACCAACGATGAGGCACTATTCTTCCCACTGACAGGGACGACTGGGCACTATTCTTCCCACTGACACCAACGACTGGGCACTATTCTTCCCACTGACACCAACGATGAGGCACTATTCTTCCCACTGACACCGATGACTGGGCACTATTCTTCCCACTGACACCAATGATGGGGCACTATTCCTCGCACTGATACCAATGATGGGGGGCACTATTCTTCCCACTGACACCAACAATGGTGAACATTTGCTGCCACTAATATACAGTTGTGCTCATAAGTTTACATACCCTGGCAGAATTTACGATTTCTTAGCCATTTTTCAGAGAATACGAATGATAACACAAAAACGTTTCTTTCACTCATGGTTAGTGTTTGGCTGAAGCCATTTATTATGAATCAACTGTGTTTACTTTTTTTAAATCATAATGACAACAGAAACTAGCCAAATGACCCTGATCAAAAGTTTACACCCCAGTTCCTAATACCGTGTATTGCCCCCTTTAACGTCAGTGAAGGCTTGAAGTCTTTTGTGGTATTTGTGGATGAGGCTCTTTATCTTCTCAGATGGTAAAGCTGCCCATTCCTCTTGGAAAAAGCCTCCAGTTCCTGTAAATTCTTGGGCTGTCTTGTATGATCTGCATGTTTGAGATCTCCCCAGAGTGGTTCAATGATATTGAGGTCAGGAAACTGAGATGGCCACTCCAGAACCTTCACTTTACTCTGCTGCAGCCAATGACAGGTCGACTTGGCCTTGTGTTTTGAATCATTGTCATGTTGGAATTGGGGTTGAAAAAAAAACTATTTACCGCTGACAGGGGTGCTTACAATGATCAGCTTTTAGTTATTTATTGATATGCAAAACCTTTTTCTCAAGGAAAAAAAATGGTTGCTGTAACTGTTTATAATGTGTTAGGTGGAGTTTGCATTCAATTTGTTAGTGTATTTAAATCCGACAGTACCCCCCCCCCAGATTAACAATGTAGAAAGGTGCCTCTTGTGCTCCTACACTCAGAGTGGAGGCACTGTAATACAGGAGGTGTGTTACTGGCCAGATCACCAGGTCTACATCTAATGATTGGTAAGCTGTAATATTTAAAATTTTTGGTTTTGGGTTTAATACAACTTTAAATATCATTATTATGTTAACGCTTATATAAGGTTTTAGTGATTAGGTTTAGGTTAATGCTAAAGAGACTGGGTCTGTGGGAGAAAATTGCTGCACCAAGCTGTGCCTGCATATACCTGAAATACATTAAAAATCCTGCAGATTTGGCCAAATGCCGGGCCCTTTTGATTGAAAACATTGCCATCATTAAAGCAGAAGTTTTGACTATCCAATATCTGACCTTTTATAGTATAACTAAAGGCAAAACTTTTTTTTTTTTTGGGATAAAGTGGAGAAGGATTAGAACACCTGTCAGGTTTTTATCATTATAATCTATTGAGAATTGAAATTGAAGCACCACACCACTGCTAAGAGGTCCAGATAAAACTTTAGTGTCTAGCAAGCTGCTGAAAACACTTCTGCTTATTATTTACACTGGAAAAACCCTGATGAAAACCCTGCTCTTGGCCCCCAAAATGTGTTGCATACTTTTTAGATTGTACCCCTAACTTTTAATGGAATAAAGTTTTATCTGGACCTCTTAGCAGTGGTATGGCGCTTCAATTTCCAAACCTTCTTACATCAACATCAATACCCTAAGAATAAGATAACAATACCAGCTGGATAACCCTATGGGCCCAACACTATCTTTCCACTTTCCCCAAGGTTCTTCTTATTGTCTGTTTCCATGTGTCCCATGTAAGGAGATTCAACCTCTCGATTTGTCCTGGTGACCATTATTACCGAAACTAAAAGAAAATCCCAATTTTTAAATTTTCACCAGAATAGCAATAGAGAAGAGAGAAAATATTCCAATGGAGACACTAGTTCTGGTGACCCTGGTTACAGCCAGGGATTCCCTCACTTTTCATTTTCAATAGTTTTTATTCAGAATTTTTAAAGTATACAAAGTCAGCAATAGCCGTTATGACATTAAACAGTCATTGGCTATAAACCAGGGTAAAAATCTTTGCGAAAGTTAAGTACATACTGTCATCAAACATATTGCATCGCCATTTACATTATGAACATATAATGCGTGATTCAGCAAGAACAATATAAAGAAGAAAATCGGCAATTAACGATTTGCATACATAATGACTCTTGTTGCCTGATTCCCTCACTTTTGAAGGATTTCCTCTCACTTCCTGTTTTGACTATGGGACAGGAAGTAAGGGAATATTCCCTGTGGGACACAGAAGATAGGGGTCATAACCCTTCCTTACTCTATCCAAATGAAAAACCAAAGTTTTGCCCTTAGTTCTATTGCCTTTCCATTACTTCGTATGGCTTTTAAAGCATAAATCGCAAAGTAAATACCTATTTTTCATGTTTTGCTAGGTGGTAACATTAACACAAACTGCCTCTGTTTAATGTGGAGGTCCTGACAAGAGCAGGGATGTCATGTTGTTTGAGGGGGAACGAGTTTCCTCCCACTATCTGCATATTACACAGAGGACATGAAGCTTTGCGGTCGTGTGACCACATAAAAACCATCAGTGTGTATATGACTTTGACAGTATGACACTAAAAGCAAATAATAAGCCAGCCATACAAAAAAAAATTGTGACCTTTACATTGTTATCTTAAAATTGTGAGGTTCTAAAAATGTCAAATATACAATAGTCCCTTCCAAAGGTCACTATGCCAAAGCACATTTTGCCTCACACAAGATAGTAAAGTGATTGTAAGTGCTAATTTTTTTAATTAAAATAACAAACATGTCATATTTACCTGCTCTGTGATTTTGCACAGAGCAGCTCCAATCCTCCTTTTCTCTGGTCCCCTACTGGCACTTCGGGCTCCTCTCCCCACTCAGTGCCCCTACAGCAAGCCGCTTGTTATGGGGGCACTTGTGTGTGCTCGTTCCTGAACTGTCTCTGTGTATCTATTCAAACAAAGTGCACGGCTTGGCTCTGCTTCCTCCTCGCTGGCTGTGATTGACAGCCAATGGCTCCCGCTGCTGTGTTTGAGCCAGTGAGGAAGAAGAGAGCCTCTGCTCTTGTGCAAATTGCTGGAGCTAGACAGGGCTCCTGCTGCTGTCAATAAAATCTAGTGAGGGGGAAGTGGGAGGCGGGGCTGAGCCATGCCGTAAATCTGTCTATAGACACACACGACCTGGCTCACATGTGAGCCTGCACATCTACCCCCTATGGTCGCACAGAGAGAAGAGGAGGAGCCAAGAGCAGTGGCAGGGAAACCCGGAAGATGAGGTTTGGGGCTGCTGTGTTAAAAACCCTTGCATGGAGCAAGCAAGTATAACAACAATAAAAAAAGAGCTTTAAGGTCTACAGATATAGTATTATTACATACCTTCCAACAGTCCCTGATTTTGTGTGACTGTCCCTGATTCAGAAAAAAAGTCCCTCCGTTCCTAATTCCTCCTCATTTCTCCCTCATTTTGGTCTGATCTATATAGTTATATAGAAAATGCACTACTTACCTATTAATAAGTGGTTCACAGTGCTAAACCTTTCATTCAATTTCTAAATTGCTTCCTTTGTAAATTCCAAAAGCCAACATAAAGCAACAGTAAAAAAGAACTTGTTGGTTTAACCAATCATTTTCTTTTTGTACAATTCTCCTTTGAGGAGGCGTGCCAGAGATGTGTCCTATACCTACATAATTTTGCTGATAGGTGTACGACATTCCTATTTCAGAAAGTTGGGAGGTATGTAATAAAGTACCATTGACAATACTGTATATCATATATATAAAAATATATTTAAAAAATATTACATTTTGACCAAGGACCGATTAAAATAAAGTCCTAATCACACTAAGCTACATATAGGTGATGTAAGTACTAGTACCCCTCCTTTAGTCTCTCCTTAGCTCGATATGGCTGATAGTATTAACTGCAGGTAACGCTTAGCTACTCAGCCATTCTTAACTTCCAATAACAATATGAGCCAATGTCAACCGCTATGGAATTAAGCTAACGTATTGTTTAGCGCATTTTAAAATCTGTCTCCAAATGAGAACTTTTACTTGTGTACACATTTTTGAAAGTCACACTCTGCCTTTTTAAATGGGTTCAATTTCAAGTTTAGTGGCTCTTTCAAGTACAGAAATTCATACAACAAAGAGGAAGTTGAGGTAGGAACTTTCACCGCGGCACAGAGATTCTTCTAATCTTAGCCTGGAAGGTATTTTAATATTCAATGTAACTTCTGCTATAGAAATGTACTTCCACCAAAAAAAAAATGCACCTTTGGGTTGTCCCATAGCATATGCAGCTGAGATTCAACCAGCCCATATGTCCTGCAGCAAAAGCTTTTAATCTGTTCTCCCAATCCTTGTGCAGTCTCTCCAGGGATAACAATCCTGTATAATATTTTAAAATTAATTAGATATACATCATTATTTCAGACAATTTAACTATCCCACATTTTTAAAGGGTTCGTTCTATCCTGTGCATATGCCGTTTTAATTAATGGAAACCAATTTAACTGCTAGACAGTAAACAGAAAGTTTAGAGCACTAAAATAATATTGGATATTGTTCGGTGTTTACCCGCTCGTTAAAAAAACAAAAAAAACTGAGGTTTTCAACTGTTTTTATTGCTCTTTTTAGCATTGCGCTAAGATCGAGGAATATTTTTAATGAGTGACAAAAGTGGTTTTATACTGTATAAAGTATGACCAGAAGAAAGATATTTGTATGAATGTGCGATGTATTTAAAACAGAACATCAATAATAATGAGGTAAAAATAATAACCCATTAAAAAATCAAAAAACAAAAACAAAAAAATGTTTTTTTGCAATATTCACATTCAGTTCAGAGCTGTCTCCTGCACCACGAAATCATCTCAGTCTGATGTCCAGTACCACTTCCTTTGACCCTACGCTGTGATGAACCCATCCCTGTCTGTGACTGGACAGTGAAAGGAGAAGCAGCACAGCGATGAGCACATCTCTTTCACACCTCTCTCTCCTTCTAACAACATGCTCATTGTCAGCACATGAACTGATTGGCTCCTTATGCTGCTTATCCCTCTCAAATTCCAGACAGGGACTGCAAGAGGCTTATATTTAAAAAATATATATTTTCTATGATGTATTAACAATTACAGGACTGCATCATGTGTGTATTTTATATGTGCCTGCTATATTTAAAGGGAAACTATCATGAAATATCTATAGAGGCTCACATTACTGTCTTCTACTAAAGAGCTAATTGCCTGGCTGTCATGTTTTCCCTCGTCGTTTAAGGGCCTTTGCGCACCAGGTGTGGTAGGACTGCATTGGCTGGCTATTCCAGCACAGTGCCAATTTAAGATAAGGCATATGTCTTGTCTGTTACCTAGAAGAAATGAGGTTGAAGGAGTGCCCGGTGATCAAAGAGGAAATTCATTTGTATTTTATTTTAAGTTTCAGCAATAAAAAGAGGCCAAGGCGTTTCGGTGGACTAGAGTCTCCCCCTTCATCAGGGCTGCTAGTAAAAATAGTCGTGGAATGATCCTGTTGGAGGGTGCCTTTGGCACATGGATCTAGACAGTTAGAAGTCCTCAGCGCTGGCTGTGTGTTCAGAGGCAGCACTTGTCTGTTACCTGGCCAGTGTTATCTAGCCAGGGCCTTGCACCATACTGCAGCCCATAGAACTTAATCAAATGTCACTGTGTAACATTTCAATAACGTTTCTTTAAAATGTAAACAGTGTCATGCACCATGATTGGCATAGGCATTACTGTCATCCTAATGCACACCAGCGGCTGCGTTGTAACGTCGCTCACTGTCTGGAAAACATTCCTTATATTTTTAATCCCCTCTGACACCTCCCCCTGCAGTGGCAGTGGCCAAGGAAGCTTCACACAATCTGCACTAACAGTCTTTGCAGATCTTAGAAGATTTCTCTGGCCAGTGCCAGGACCTTGATTGGTGTCTATCATGCACCACCTCCAACACTACCAGCAGAGTTGAATGCAACTAAAAATAAGAGGACAGCACAATTAAGGAAAAAACATACTTAATACTACCTGCTATGTTTATGTTGCTGTGAATGAGGTGATGACAGGGCCAAAGGTTGACATAGATGATTTGAGTCCGTTCAAGCCCTCAGAGCAGCCAAAACAGGATGCAAGGACTTCAACAGCTTTGCTTTCCTATAGTCCCCCATGATTTGGAGGATTTCGATTACAATGAATACAAGGAGAGAGGTTGTTGAACTGTGTAGGTGGAGGATGCTTCTAGCTATAAAGTAGTATTTATATGTGGGGCAAATGATTTGGAACTTAAGATAATTTTTTCTAGGGTTCTGCCTTATTCACTGCTTTGTGCCCAATAACAGCCTGATAAATGTATCAAACTTGGAGCAAGATAGTGGCTGTGATGCTTGGAATAGCCAGAGAGGGGTTCATTGCTGATTGGCCCTGTGCCAAACACATGCAATACACACCAAACTGAGGACGTGCAGAGTGCCCCCAAGGCTCCGTACTATCAGCAGATGGATTGGGGACTGTGGAAGAAGGGGGGATCAGAGAAGACAGGGTAAAACAGCCTTTTTACACAATGCAGAGGACTAACCCCTTAGGTTCCACAATGAGTATAACAAGCATGCTTTTTTGCATATACGGACTGATTTTACTGTTGTGGGTTAAGTAACACTTTAACCGCTTGCCGACCGCCACACGAACATTTACGTAGACAGAATGGCACGGACAGGCAAATGGGCGTAAATATACGTCCCCTTTAAATTGCCGCCGTGTGGTCGCGCACGCGGCGCCAGCGGCACGCTAGCGACCCTGCCGCGAGCTTCGTGACCGTGCCTGCGGGACCCGCGGACTCGATGTCCGCCGGTGTACCGCAAACGTGTCCCGAAACTGAAGAACGGGGAGATGTTAGTGTAAACACAACATCTCTCCGTTCTGCCTAGTGACATGTCACTGATCGTCTGTTCCCTGTCATCGGGAACAGCGATCAGTGACGTGTCCCGGCAAGCCACGCCCCCTAACAGTTAGAATCACTCCCTAGGTCACACTTAACCCCTTCAGCGCCCCCTACAGGTTAACCCCTTCACTGCCAGTGTCATTTTTACAGTAATCAGTGCATTTTTATAGCACTGATCGCTGTAAAAATGACAATGGTCCCAAAATGGTGTCAAAAGTGTCCGATGTGTCCGCCATAATGTCGCAGTCACAATAAAAATCACTGATCGCCGCCATTACTAGTAAAATAAAATATTAATAAAAATGCCATAAAACTATCCCCTATTTTGTAGACGCTATAACTTTTGCGCAAACCAATCAATAAACGCTTATTGCGGTTTTTTTTGCAAAAATATGTAGAAGAATACGTATCGGACTAAACTGAGAAAAAAAATTTAATATATTTTTTGGGGATATTTATTATAGCAAAAAGTAAAAAATATTGCTTTTTTTTTCAAAATTTTTGCTTTATTTTTGTTTATAGCACAAAAAATAAAAACAGAAGAGAGATGATCAAATACCACCAAAAGAAAGCTCTATTTGTGGGGAAAAAAAAGACGTCAATTTTGTTTAGGAGCCACGTCGCACGACCGCGCAATTGTCAGTTAAAACGACGCAGTGCCGAATCGCAAAAAGTGGCCTGGTCTTTGGCCAGCTAAATGGTCCGGGGCTGAAGTGGTTAAGTACTGTAGTGCTGGCAGGGTGTAAGGTAGCAAGAAACTTACCAAATTATTAAATCCTGAAACCTATGTCGTTTTTGTTCTTTTTTTATACCTATAATGCACATTTTAGCTCACCTTTAAACAGCTGTAATTACTTTACTAAATAGCTTTATAAATTCTCCTGTGATGTGGAGAGCTTCAACCGCTGTGTTCTATTTATCTCACTAATAACTCCAGTTTTATAGAATGAAAGATTTTTGGAAGCCAGGGAAGCAGCATATGGTTGAGATTACTTGTTCCCGAACCTTTTCTTCCAATTTTATAACTGTACAAAGGTCTGCGTCCCTAAAACTATAAGGTGAAAAGGGGAAATGTGCATTTCATCAGTTTCTGAAAAAGCCTGAAAAATAAACTCCTGCCAATAAACAAACCTTGTTACTCCATACACGTTTGATAGGACAATAGTAGGTGTTTGGATAAAAAAGGACGCATGATACAAAATTGAAACATCTCCGATTACCATACTGTCACACGTATCTACTGTAAGATAAGTCATCCGTGAAATCCTCTCTCACCCCGTCTGTTAAATGCCACGACACAAACCTTGACACCGCGTAGCATATCAACACTCTGGACCGAACAGGAGTTGGTGGTGCATGCTGGTTAGGTTCTGCATTAGTAAATAGAGGCCAAATGTTTAGCAGTATATATTGTATGGTGGCTGCTTCATAAAAATCATGTACAGGCGGTCCCCTACTTACAAACATCCGACTTACAAACGACTTCGACTTACAAACGGAAGGAGACAACAGGAAGTGAGAGGAAATCTACCCCTAGGAAGGGAAATTCTCTCTTGTAAGAGTTAATATGGGAAAAAGGTGTCTCCATTGAAGCTTTATCACCAATCCTTGTTTCCCTAATAACCCCAAATTTTCAAAATCCATCTGTCATTGGGACAGAGAGTGAGATGAAATCTTCTGAACAGGTGCACAGATAGCAAAACAAATGTTACAGGTGTGATAACCCTTCCCTAGGCTACCCCAAAAAGCTTAAAAATTGATTTTTTGGGGTTGGAGCTACACTTAAACAATGTACCTGTTCCAACTTACAAACAGATTGTACTTAAGAACAAACCTACAATCCCTGTCTTGTTTGTAACCCGGCGACCGCCTGTACATAGTTATACCTCACAGTTAATCTGCCCATACATGTGTCAGCTTTTTTCATTCAACCAGCGGGTTGAGCAAAAAAACGGACCCAATTTCCCTACATTCATTGTGTATGGGGAAATCCTTCCTACTGTGTCATTGCATTCTGACAGCAAGGAAACTCCCCACCATCAGAATACACAGATCGGAACTGCAGCCTATTGCCTGCGGCACTGATCGAGAAATAATGTGCCGACAGGGTGGTTCAACAGAAGTCAGTCAGTAGATTGACTTCTTTTCAACCACAGCAGCCACACATGGATCAAAATTCTTCCGGTTCCTGCTGAACCAGTCAAAATTTGATCCATATTTGGTCAGTCTAATGCGTTGTACACACGATCGGAATTTCCAATGAAAAAAGTCAGACGGAATTTTTTCATCGGCTATTTCAACCGTGTGTGGGCCCCATCTGACTTTTTTCTATCGGAGTTTAGAAATAGAACATGTTTTATTTTTTTCCAATGGAAAAAAATCCTATCGGAAATTCCGATCGTCTGTGTGGAACTCGACGCATGCTCGGAAGCATTGAACTTAATTTTTCTCGGCTCGTCGTAGTGTTTTACGTCCCCCGCGTTTTGGACGGTCCGAATTTGGTCTGACAGTGTGTATGCAAGACAGCTTGAACGGAATTCCGACGGAAAATTCCATCGGATTTTATTGCATCGGAAATTCCGATCGTGTGTACAGGGCATAAGACAGATTAAGTCAGGATGGGGAACTAGATAATGTCGCAGCTTCCGACCCCATTCCTTTAATTGGTATAGATAAGGACTATACCAGGTACAAGCAAGCTGCCCCACATGGATTGTCTTGTACAATACTGGCATAGCCCCTCATAATCATCTATCAACTGCTACAAGTATATCTTTCCTTGTGACATGACAGTCAGGTGCACAGCTTGGACCACATCTGCTATCTCTTTGGTTTACTGCAGTAGGATGGATGTTGTAGATGGGGCCCAGGATATTCACCAGGCTCTAGGCTCTTGCTTTGGTTGCCTTTTGAATTATCTAGTGTTGCACAGTCAGTGTAGCAGTTATATGCATAAATACTCTTTTCAAGGTTTATCAGGTGTTTTTAAAGATATCCATAAACATTAAAGTGGTTGTAAACCGCTTTTGACTACCTATAGGTAAAGCTAGAATAAGGCTTACCTATAGGTAGTGAAAATATCTCCTAAACGTGTGCCGTTTAGGAGATATTTCACTTGTAGTCCACCACAAATGTTAACGGCGCATGCGCGGGGAAGAAACAAAACTAAGTGCCGTTTCTTCCCCAGCCTGTGCCGTGAATTGCGGCTCTCGTGCGCATGCGCGGGAGTGACGTCACGCGGCTCCGGCGAATCAGAGCGCCGGAGTTCGCAGCCCGGAAGGAAGAGGAGACAGAAGATGGACGCTTCCTACTGTGGGGACATCGCTGGATTCTTTTGCAGGTAAGTGTCACATAATGGGCTAATATGCGATGCATGCTAGCCCATTATGCTTTACATTTGCAGGCTGTTCATGAAGCAAAAGAGGAAGTAAAACCCATCAGGGTTTACTTCCTCTTTAAAGCGTCTGCCCACCAAAAAGAGATTATGTATTGTTAAACTAACTGACAGTTTCCTACATCTCTTGGGATCTCCACTTTTGAAATCTCTGCACTTAAGTCCCCAGTTCTGTATTTCACTTTCCTGTTGGAGTTTTGATGAATTTTATATTATTAGAAACACATCAGGAGGAGCTAGAACATGCAAATGTTGATGGGAACACCCATAACTCCAGGTGGACAGATACAGAGTACAGGCATACCCCACTTTTAAGTACACAATGGGGTTTATTTACTAAAGCTGGAAAGTGCAAAATCAGGCTCACTTCTGCATAGAAACCAATGAGTTTTCAGGTTTTATAACCAAAGTTTAATTGAACACCTGGAGTAAGAAGCTGATTGGTTTCTATGCAGAAGTGAGCCTGATTTTTCACTTTCCAGCATTAGTAAATAAACCCCATTGTGTACTTAAAAGTGGGATATGCCTGTAATGAATTATGACATAAGGATCCCTCTCTTGGACCATCCACAGTATATAAGACATCAGAACTGACATAACCCATTGAGCTTCACATGTAAATGATCAATTTTGGGTCAACTGAGTTTTTCTTTGTCAAATGTTTTTATTGAAATTTCAATAGGGGACAGAAGTTGGAGAGGGGAAAAAATCAAATAAAAATAAGAATAAAAGGAAAATACTAAAATACAGAAGCATAGATAAATCTGGGTTACAGTAACAGTACCAAGTATAACATATTGAGTCCATACAGACATAGATAACTATTCACTACGATAAATAAATGCACACAGATAATTAAGTGATTATTTTTAAAAATGTGAGATTAAAAATAAAAAAAAAATTAGCAGATGCGTCAATCTGTCTATTTGTCAAGCTATCATACTAATGTAATAAGGCATTAAGCCGTAGTAAAGTTAGAGATAAGTCAACTGAGTTTTTCAACCCATATTCAGTTCCTCGGGTTCTATTGAGTGTTGGGAATATACTACAGCATTTACAGTATATTGACATGGGAAACTCAATCACCTTAATCCAACCACCAGGGTGTCATGAATGTGTCAAGATGTTGGGTTTCCAAGAACATGATGGACAATCAACAGCTGCTTTGACACATTTATGACAAATTTATGATTGTTTTTTAAAGAAAAAGCGACCCATCACAGCCTAGGTTTAGATACTATTTTACCAACTACAATGGGATGCCTCATCTAAAGTCCCAATACCTCTTCCCATACCATTATGATTGTATTTAGGTGACTGAGTTATCCATGCGAGTATAACTGCTGGGATATGTTCTTGACAGTCATTCAAACTGTGGAAGCCTCTAGGACAGGGTTTCTCAACCAGGGTTCAATAGAATCCTAGGGTTCCTCCAGAGCTTTCTAGGGGTTCCTTGAGCAATGAGCAATTTCTGCATCTCAGATAAGTTCCACTGACGCCATTGATCTTTTTAGCTATCTGTAAGGGGGGACTTCTTCCCAATGACCACTAGTGTAAGGAGCGTTCTTCTCACTGACCATCACACTAATGTATCATGAGTTGTAGATACAGGAACTTTTAGAGGGGTTCCCTGAGACCAGAAAGTTCTTTCAAGGGTTCCTCTGTGCTGAAAAGGTTGAGAAAGGCTGCTCTAGAATAAGTAGAACAAAATCATAGAACAAGTTAATTTGACTGTGACTAACTACTACTAGCTATACTATGATGTGGACCATTATTGGACAGCCTACCACCATCTCTATAGCTGCTCTAAATCATATGCCCCCTCTAAACAGCATAATAAACAATCAAGGCTCAAGTCTAAAGAGAAAGCACTACATTAAATGAATTTATTTTGCAAAAATGTTTTGGTATATACTGAACAATAATGCATTTACCGTATATACTCGAGTATAAGCCGAGTTTTTCAGCACATTTTTTTGTGCTGAAAATGCCCCCCTCGGCTTATACTCGAGTCACCTTTTTGCGCCTGATCTCCCGGACTTTGGGGAGCTGGCAAACTTGGCACACATGTAGCCCCACTCTTCCTCTACAATTGTGCAATGTTTGTTGTCTGGGGGACCTACGGCCGGGGAGCACCGATTTTTCAAATCCGTGAACCCCTTCCATAGACTCCCATGTTAAACGGTCATTTCTCTGGTGACTTTGGGGATGCGGTGCCGGCCGGTCGTAGGTCCACTGGACCCGAAATGTGGCAAACATGTAGGCCAATTTCTCCTATATAAGAGTGCAAAGTTTTTTTGTCTGGAGGACCTACGGCTGGGGAGCACCGATTTTTCAAAGCCGGGCACCCCTTCCATAGACTCCCATGTTAAACGTCAGTGGCATGGACACAGTGAGGCATGGACACAGTGAGGCATGCACATGGACACAGTGAGGCATGGGCACAGTGAGGCATGGACACAGTGAGGCATGGAGACAGTGAGGCATGGACACAGTGAGGCATGCACATGAACACAGTGAGGCAAAGTGAGGCACAATGAGGCATGCAGATGGATACCCTAGGCTTATACTTGAGTCAATACGTTTTCGTAGTTTTTTGTGGTAAAATTAGGTGCCTCGGCTTATATTCGGGTCTGCTTATATTCAAGTATATACAGTAATTAGAAGCACAAAATAGCAAATATGGACATTTTGCTTAAAATACAACATTATGCTGTACATTCCTATTTAATCCACTGGGGTTTTAGTATCGTGTTTTAATAATCTTTTTAGATGCTTTCAGGCTTTTTGTGGTTTTGGCTCTCTATGAACTATACAACTTTCAGCCAGAGCTAATTGCAGGCATTTTGCAGTATGCGTTTCACGTGCTTTGGGAATATGGGGAGCTCATACACCCAACATAGGTATTTGAATGTTCTTACATATGTACTGTATGTGTATATCCAGGGGACAACTAACGTAACACAGACAGCTAATAAAACATACCCACCCTTGTAAATAACATATACATCAAGTACTGCCCTAAGGCTGGTTATAACATCATAAACTGATGCTGTATATAATTGTCCTCTATTTTAAATGTACAGAAAATGCGAGCAAGCATCAGCAGGCTTATTTATTAAAATATGTAAAGGTGCAGCAACCTACAACAACCAATGATAAAATATTTCTTAAAGTAGCATGAAAGTCCGTAGGAATAAATTCCTGACAACCAGTATATACAAAAATCTCTTTTTAACCCCTTCCCATCCAGCCCCAATAGCTCTTTAACTGGGCTAATATGTTCAGGGGGCAGGAAGGTCTGCCTGATCACTTGACCACTGTTATTGACTGTGACATTGATCAAATGATCAGGGTTCGGTCCCGCAAGCTCCTAATTATTACTAGAGATTTGGAGCTGTCTTGGACAGCTCGGTCTCTGTGCTAGGAGTGTGCAGTGATGGTGCTCCCAGCACAGAAACCTTTGTCGCCCATGGATGAATATGTGCAGCATGTGGGCATTAAAGCCCACACTTTTTGCCACCACACATAATCATTACGTGGATGGCTAGTGGTTAACATTAAAAATCCTTTTATAACTAAAAAAATTGTCACTGATCTTCATTTCAGCACCCAGTTTGAAATACAGCCGTTGTGCAGGAATGTGTGCATCGGGAGTTTTGTATTTGACCTTCAGACAGGTGACATTGCATAGGGTGAGATGATGTCATCTGCAAGCAGGAGAAAGCATTTCCTTAGTCTCCTTATTGCCAGTAAGCAGACAACAACAGTAGGGCTAATCTACTGTATGTCAGACATTTGTGGCATCTCAGTACAGGAAATAGATGCTGATTACATAATGCCTTAAGAAAATGTTACCTTCCATCTGTAGAGGAAAGCAGATAAAGGCATTGTCAGGGGATCACTTTGATCTTTATAGGTGAGAAATACTGTATCTTTAACCACTTGCCACCTGCCCACCATCAAATGACAGCTGGGCAG
This sequence comes from Rana muscosa, assembly GCA_029206835.1. NCBI lineage: Eukaryota > Metazoa > Chordata > Amphibia > Anura > Ranidae > Rana > Rana muscosa. Next base: position 174,915,110 of record CM055116.1, read on the forward strand.
TGCGGCTCTCGTTCTGGGTGGGCATCATATGATGTCCTCCTACAATGCCACTCTCACGTGCCCGCTGCTTTATTACCATGTGATCGGCTGTGTCCAATTACAGCCGGTAAACACTGAGATGACGATCAGGGGCACCTCGTCACAGAGGACATCAAGGGATGTAATCAGGGCACTGATCATCAGTGCCCTGATTACAATTGAGTGCCCACCAGTGCCAGCAATGTGTGCCCACCACTGCCAGCAATCAGTGCCCACCTTTGTCCACAAGTGCCAGCAATTAGTGCCCACAAGTGCCAGCAATCAGTGTCCACAAGTGCCAGCAATCAGTGGCCATTAGTGATGCCAGTCAGTGCTGGCTATCAGTGCTGCCCATCAATGCCCATCACTGCTGCCCATCAATGCCCATCACTTCTGCCCATCAATGCCACCCATCAATGCCCATCAGTGCCCCCCATGAGTGCCCATCAGTGCCATCTATCCATGCCACCTATCTGTACCCACCAGTGCCGACTATCAGTGCCCACCAGTGCCATCCATCAGTGCCGCCTATCAGTGCTCATCAGTGCCACATATCAGTGCCCATAAGTGCGGCACATTAGTGCCTCCTCATCAGTGCCACCTAATCAGTGCCCATAAGTGCCGCCTCATCAGTGCCCATCAGTGCCCATCAGTGTAGCCTATCAGTGCCCATCAATGCCACCTCATCAGTGCCCATCAGTGATGGAGAAAAATTATTTACAAAATGTACTGACAGAAACTAAGAACAACTTTTTTTTACACATTTTTTGGTCTTTTTTTTTAGGAAAAAATAAAAAAAAACAGAAGTGATTAAATACCACTAAAAGAAAGCTTGATTTGTGTGAAGATAATGATACAATTTCAAAGTGTGACAGTGCTGAAAGCTGAAAAATGGCCTGGGCAGGAAGGGGGCGTAAGTGCCCAGTATTGAGGTGGTTAAATAAGGCCTTGTTCACACGGGGCATATGAATCCATACCCCATGTGAGGGCCGTATTTACCCGCACAGTTATTCCATTCATTCTCATTCAGACAGTCCTATTGCTGTCAATTGGCACACAGCAGCTGCACGGGCCCAGCCGCTTCTCCCAATGTGACATACAGTACATGAGGGTGCGAGTGAACAGCCCCAAGTGCACATTACTGAGCGTGCATGCACATTTTTTTATTTTTTTGTGCTGAAAATGCCCCCCTCTGCTTATACTCGAGTCTGTGTCCATCTTCACATTTCTGCACCTGATTCCGGCCAGCCGTATGTCCCCTGGACCCCAAACTTGGCACACATGTAGCCACAAAATATATCTGGTGCTAGGTTCACCCAAAAATCACAGAAAACTGATTGGTTGCAATGAGTTATTGTTCGTTCCACTAAAAATTCCATTAAAAACTCTCTTAACCACTTGACAACTGGGCACTTAAACCCCCTTCCTAACCAGACGAATTTTCAGCTTTCGGTGCTCTCACATTTTGAATGACAATTACTCAGTCATGCAACACTGTACCCATATGAAATTTTCGTCCTTTTTTTCACACAAATAGAGCTTTCTTTTGGTGGTATTTGATTGCCTCTGGGTTTTTTTTTTGTGCTATAAATGAAAAAAGACAGAAAATTTTGTAAAAAAATGAATTTTTCTTAATTTCTATTATAAAATTTTGCAAATAAGTAATTTTTCTTCATAAATTTGGGCAAAAATGTATACTGCTACATATCTTTGGTAAAAATAACCGAAATTAGTGGATATTATTTAGTCTGTGTGAAAGTTATAGGGTCTACAAGCTATGGTGCCAATCACTGAAAATGTATCAATTTGATTACACCTGATGTACTGACAGCCTATCTCATTTCTTGAGACCCTAACAAGCCAGAAAAGAACAATTACCCCCTAAATGACCCCTTTTTGGAAAGTAGACATTCCAAGGTAGTTAGTAAGAGGCATAGTTAGTTTTTTGAGGTTGTCATTTTTTCTCACAATTCTTTGCAAAATGAAGATTTTTTTTATTTTTTTTCACACCAAATTGTCATTATAACAGGTTATTTCTCTCACATGGCATGTACATTCCACAAATAACACCACAAAATATATTCTGCTACTCCTCCTGAGTATGGCGGTACCACATGTGTGAGACTTTTATACAGCCTGCCCACATACAGAGGCCCAACATTGAAGTAGCCCCTTCAGGCGTTCTAGGAGTATAAATTACACATCTAATCTCTCAACCACCTATTACACTTTTGAAGGCCCTGGAGCACCAGGACAATGGAAACACCAACAAAGTGACCCCATTTTGGAAAGCAAACACCCCAACGTATAATCTATGAGGCATTATGAGTCTTTTGAACTGTTCATTTTTTTCCAGAAGTTTTTGGAAAATTTGGAAAAAAAATGAAAACGCATTTTTTTTACACAAAGTTGTCCATTTATAAGATATTTCCAACACATAGCATGTACATAGCAAAAATTACACCCCAAAATATATTCTCCTACTCCTCCTGAGTATGGCGATACCACATATGTGAGACTTTTACACAGCCTGGCCACATACAGAGGCGCAACATTGAAGTAGCAACTTCAGGCGTTCTAGGAGCATAAATTACACATCTAATCTCTCAAACACCTATTACACTTTTGAAGGCCCTGGAGCACCAGGACAATGGAAACGCCAACAAAGTGACCCCATTTTGGAAAGCAAACACCCCAACGTATAATCTATGAGGCATTATGAGTCTTTTGAACTGTTCATTTTTTTCCAGAAGTTTTTGGAAAATGTGGAAAAAAAATAAAAACACATTTTTTTTACACAAAGTTGTCCATTTATAAGATATTTCCAACACATAGCATATACATAGCAAAAATGACACCCCATAATATATTCTCTTACTCCTCCTGAGTATGGCGATACCACATGTGTGAGACTTTTACACAGCCTGGCCACATAGAGGCCCAATATCCAGGAAGCACCATCAGGTGACCAAGGGACATAAATTACGCATCTAATTTCCTTACAATCTATCACATTTTTGAAGGCCCTTCATATTTCTAGCATATAGCATGTACATACCAAGAATTACACCCTGAACTACATTCTGCTGTGTAAATGGTAAACAAAAGATTACCTGTGGTTTTAGTAGTGCAATTGTCCACAGAAGGAGAGCCCTGATCCAGGCAGCAGGCAGGGACGTGGTCAGCGTCAGTGAATGTAATTGTCCAGGCAGCAGGCAGGAATATTGTCCATAGTCAGTACAGGCAGAGATACTGTCCATATACAGTCCAAGGTCAGTGCAAGTAGAGACATTGCCAGCAGTGCCAAAATATTGGTCCTGGTAGTAAGCAGGAACATGGTCCAAGTAGCAGGCCAGGAAAGAATGGGGACAGGGGTAGAGGCTTCTCCCACCCAAATCTCTTTGAAGCCTCCGAGTCTCCAGACCCTAATCCGGGAATGAGAAAACTAAAAAATTAGTTTTCTTCATCCAGAAAAACAATTCTGGAGCTCCTCACATATGTGAGACCCCTGTGTCCCCATTAGCATAGCAGGGTAAAAGATCAATCCAGAAGGCAGGCAAAAAACATGGTCAAACAGTCCAGGGTCAGTTCCAGAGCAGGCAGAGGTAGGTACAGTTTAGGGTTAGGCAGAAGCGTGGTCGTATAACAAGCCAGGGTCAGTTCCAGAGCAGGCAGAGGTAGGTACAGTTTAGGGTTAGGCAGAAGCGTGGTCGTATAACAGGCCAGGGTCAGTTCCAGGGCAGGCAGAGGTAGGTACAGTTTAGCGTTAGGCAGAGGCGTGGTCGTTTAGCAGGTCAGGGTCAGTTCCGGAGAAGGCAGGGGTATGTACAGTGGCATAAGGGGTGTGGCGGTAAATGACAATTAGGTTTACCATACTTTCCTAATAATGTAGAAAAGTATGGTAACGACGGAAACATCGACCAAAACAAAGGCCTGGTTGGGAAGGACAATCGGGACAATAATACACAGTGTCTCTTCTAGTTCCTTCTTTGGAGCACACCCGGCATCTCTTCTGACGTTTTCGGCCTGTTTCATGGGGGGGAGTTTATCAGGAAAGTGGCGTTCATGGAGTCTGCTCACTGAATCTGAGCGAATGCTTTCTGGTGGGTCTTCAGGGTACAAAAGGGCTTCGATAATTTCTTCTTGGTACTGAAAATAAGATAAGGGGGTCCTTGTAGATTTACGGTAAATGACATAAGTATTGTAAAGGGCCATACTGAAAAGATATATGGAGACCTTTTTATACCAATAGCGGCTTTTTCTTGTGGGAAGATAGGGTTCAATCATCTGATCATTAAAATCGACTCCCCCCATGAACAAATTATAATCATGAACACATGCTGGTTTTTGGATAGGGCCGTTTCTTTTGGGGATTTCCACGTAGGTGTCGTTATGTATCGTTGAGAGCATGTGGACATTTCTTTTGTCCCTCCACCTGATAGCCAATAGCTCTTCATTCCGCAAAGACGCCGTCTCCCCTTTTCGTAGTCTTTCAGTAACGAGTCTTTGCGGGAAACCCTTCCTGTTGGCTCGCACTGTACCACACGCTGGAGTGCCCTTCCGGTAAAGGTTGCGGAAGAGGGGGATGCTGGTATAGTAATTATCCACATAAAGGTGGTAACCCTTTTCAAGGAGTGGATATATAAGCTCCCAAACAACCTTTCCGCTGGCACCGATGTACTCAGGACATTCAGGGGGATGCAGTTGGGAGTCCTTCCCTTCATACACCAGGAAGGCGTAAATGTAGCCAGTGACCCGGTCACATAGCTTGTAGATTTTAACCCCGTATCGGGTCCTTTTGCTTGGAATAAACTGCTTGATGCCAAGCCTGCCTGTGAAGTGGACCAATGACTCATCCACGGATATATTTTGGTCGGGGATATATAACTGGGGGAATTTCTCAGAGAAAAAATTTAGAAGTGGCCGAATTTTAAATAATTTGTCATGTGATGGGTCATTTTGGGGAGGGCACTGGGTATTGTCATTGTAATGGAGAAAGCGCATTATCATGAGGTATCTGGATCTTGACATAATGGATGAAAAGACTGGCATGTGCTGGATGGGTTTGGAGGACCAATAGGAGTATACTTCTTTTTTTTTTGAGAGCCCCATGTTGAAAGTTAGGCCTAAAAATAATTTAAATTCCTCCACTGTCAATTTTCTCCACACATAGGGACGGGCATAACTTGAATCAGGGTTGTTAGTTATGAATTGTTGTGCAAAGAGGTTGCACTGGGTCACGATGGAGGATAATAGGTCTTGGGTAAAAATTAAATAAAAAAAATCAATAGGGGCAAAATTCTCTGTGTTCACCTGAACACCTGGCTGGGCGGTGAAAGGGGGGATGTTTGCTGCTCCTGAATTGGGGGGAAGCCACAGAGGGGTTTCAAGGGCATAGGGAAGGCTGGCATGGGTCCTAACCCTTTGGGGCTGAGATGACACCCCGCTAGTTCTTGGCCTTTGCTGTAGTGGTACTTCATTTCTTGTGGATGGCACTGTGCTACTGGTGGATGGCACTGAGCTGCTGGTTGATGCCACAGCGCTACTTGTGGTAGCCTGCTGATCCATGTCAGAACGCCTTCGTTTCCTGGGCACACTTTCCACTTCCTCTGAATCTGTAGAAGACCCACTGCTTATAACAGGTTCATATTCTGAACCAGAATCAGACTCAGAGAGCTCGTCGCTGCTCTCGTCAGTCAAGCAAAGCTGTTGGTATGCCTCCTCAGCGGAAAACATTTTTTTCGCCATACTGGTGACTGTGGGCTGTGGTGACAAACTGTGGTAGGAAAACTGGAACAGATATGGCTGCACTGATGGGTGCTGATGAGGCTGGTCTAATGAGGCTGCACTGCTGGGTTCTGATGAGGGTGCTGCTGGGTTCTGAGGAGGGTGCTGCCGGGTTCTGATGAGGATGCTACTGGGTTCTGATGAGGGTGCTACTGGGTTTTGATGAGGGTGCTACTGGGTTCTGATGAGGGTGCTTCTGGGTTCTGATGAGGGTGTACTGCTGGTAACTGATGAGGGTGCAGATGAGCACTCTAGTGGCACTGATGTGGTACTGATGGCACCGATGGGGCACTGTAGTGGCACTGGGCACTGTAGTGGCACTGGTGGAGCACTGGCGGCACCGATGGGCACTGAAGTGGCAGAGGTGGCACTGATGAGCACTGGTGGCACTGATGAGCTTTGTAGTGACACTGATCAGCCTTGTAGTGACACTGATCAGCCTTGTAGTGACACTGATCAGCCTTGTGGTGGCACTGATCAGCCTTGTGGTGGCACTGATGGACACTAGTGGCACTGATGGGTACTCTGGTGGCACTGGTGGCACTGATGGGCACTGTAGTGGCACTGATGAGTATTTTTGTGGCACTGCTTACACAGATGGGTACTGTAGGGGAGCTGTAGGGGCGCTGATGGGTAGTGTGGGGCACAGATTGGCACTTGTGTGGCACTGTGTGGCACTGTGTGGCACTTAAGGGCACTGCTGAACACTGTATTTTAATATATGAGACACTCACTGTTAAAAGGATCTCTCCTCTCCTCACACGCTGTATCGGTGTAAGGAGAGAAGAGAGCTGGACCTCTGTTTGACCCCAGTTTGTTTACATTCTGATCGCTCGCTCATTGGAGGGAGCGATCAGGTGGTAAAGAGCCGCTATCATTGGCTCTTCACCGCGATCGTTGTTGCAGTGGGAGCTGTGAGCTCAGCGAGCACGGACACTTCCGCGAGCGCGCACCAGGGGGCGCGCGGGAAGCGCAAATGCACGAGGACGTCCCAGGGACGTGAGCTCAGGATAACTCGACCACTCTGTGGACGTCTTTTGTCCATGACGCGGTCGGCAAGTGGTTAAAGCACAAGACTCCAATTTGCAAGAAATGATATTCGGAATGGAAGTGCTGGAGCCATATTTTAATACTACCATCACTTAGCTAACATGCCTCCTGTAGGGAGCGCAATTTGCTAATTAGTGGTCAGCAGCCAGGCACTGCGGTTAGCAATACTAATCGCGGCTTAATGAGATTTCACCAGCCACAGAGGGTATGCATAGCAGGTTCTCACATACCGCCAGGTCCCCAAGTGAGAGACCACTTTAACACTTTGTGAATTCTTGATGAATCCAGCTTAAGGTCTTTGTGCTTTTATTACATATTGAATAATCCATTAAATCTCATGATTTGACATCTTAGAGCTGTCTGATTTACTAGAGATCAAGAACAACAATGGCTGCCTGCCCTGGGGGTGTGGGTGGAGGTCACATCATTGTGTTTAATACTTTTCTGTGAAGAAACATTGCTTTTCTGTTACCTATAAAAAAACTGCTGCTGCTGTGGTACCTGGTTTATAGATTATTGTCACAGCGATTCTTGTAGAATTGCTTTAATACAACTTACATGACCCATCCTGTTACTTGCTTCTGTATAGCTGTCAGCTATGGCAAAACTCAAGCAGAAAGAGAGACAAACACAGATGTGCACTACATTTTGAAATACAAAAAAAAAAAAAAACAGCAGAGCTTGCATAATGCACTCTTGCTAAATAAGTATTAGGTATAGTGTACAATATATTCATGATATACACGTTTTCAGAGTTTTTGGTGTTGCTTTAGGTCAAGTTTCCTGCCAGTTGGAAAGCAGCTTAGAATGTCATCACTGCATTGGAATCTGTCGACTAACAAACACCCTGGACCCGGCTAGGCAGCGGGTCATCAGTCATGGAAATAGACACGAGAGTGGTTTGTTAAGTGAGCTGACAAGCTTTGCAATATAACTCTGTACTAAATGCAGAACAATTAGGAATGGCCATAGGAAAGGGGTGCTTGGTATAACACAAGAGAATATTATATAATTTTTTTAATCAAATCTGGAGCTTCATTTTAAAACATGTGAAAACCCAATCACTAATATATAATTTAGAGGATAGGTTCACCTTTCTGAACAATTTAAATGGTACACCTGTATTTAGGGTGTAACATGTAACACATTCAGTAACCGCCACTTAACCCCCGATTCCCCCATTTCTCTATGACAGTGGGCAGGGAACCTTCTCCCCACACCCGTTGTTACAATTAAAACAGTGTGGCCATGCAGGGCTCTATCCACGTGGTTGTGTCATTCATTCACAGAATTCTTTGAATTAATGAACTACAACTACCATCAGGTATTGTAGCAGATGGACAAGACGAAAAAGGGAACGGCGCCCTCTAAATGCAGCAAGTAAAAACAGTTTTTAATTAAAGGGTTAAAATACACTCACATTTGAGCAGTGGTAATCGAGCATGTCAGGGGTTGACAGGAACTTCATCCGCAGATCCTCAGAGGTGATGGTGGTTTCACGGGCAATTGGGCTGGAGTCCTCGATCCTGTGTCTCTTCCTGCACTGGATGTTGAGCAGCGCCGGCCGGAAACTTCGATCTGGACTGTGTGTGCTCCGTGGGGTCCTGGGGTCATCACTTCCGGGTCAGAGGTATGCGGGAGGTGCTTCGCGTTCAGGACATGCGTGTCCCTTCATCAGGCTAGTAGATACTAGCCTGATGAAGGGACACGCATGTCCTGAACGCGAAGCACCTCCCGCATACCTCTGACCCGCCTGATGAAGGGACACGCATGTCCTGAACGCGAAGCACCTCCCGCATACCTCTGACCCGGAAGTGATGACCCCAGGACCCCACGGAGCACACACAGTCCAGATCGAAGTTTCCGGCCGGCGCTGCTCAGCATCCAGTGCAGGAAGAGACACAGGATCGAGGACTCCAGCCCAACTGCCTGTGAAACCACCATCACCCCTGAGGATCTGCGGGTGAAGTTCCTGTCAACCCCTGACATGCTCGATTACCACTGCTCAAATGTGAGTGTATTTTAACCCTTTAATTAAAAACTGTTTTTACTTGCTGCATTTAGAGGGCGCCGTTCCCTTTTTCGTCTTGTCTGTTCCAGAGCCTCTTCTAGCTTCCAATCTGAACTGGCAGCCATCTAATCAATTTCAGCAATCTCGCCCTAAACTTTCTTCCATACATGGACATACATATTTACTACTGAACTATTAATAACTGAGCTTTCACAACTCCACCCAGTGCATTACCCCTCCCCCCTCCTTTCCTTCGTTATAGACTTCTATACAGCCCTTTCCAAAGTGCGCCATACAAACCAAACTTTGTATTGTAGCAGATGGCTTGTAGTTCTCAATGAACTATGAGGGCACTAGTGAGTAGATATGTGCATTTGTTTTCGTCCGAATGCATTTTCGGCCGAATTTCTGGGATTTTCGCATTTGTTTTAACAAACGATAGCGAACGCGCAGAATCCGAAATCCGAAAGATCCGACCAAAAAAATGCTTTATTTTAGTTTCTTTGCGACAACAGTTCGATATAGATAGAAGATTCGACATGACGGTGACAATAGCGATCTGCGTCCATCGAACCTGCGGTTGAATGTGCTTACAGTGAGGCATGGGCACAGTGAGGCATGGGCACAGTAAGGCACAGTGAGGCATGGACACAGTGATGCACAGTGAGGCACAGTGAGGCATGGGCACAGTGAGGCATGCACATGGACACAGTGAGGTAAAGTGAGGCACAATGAGGCATGCAGATGGACACCCTAGGCTTATACTCGAGTCAATATGTTTTCCCAGTTTTTTGTGGTAAAATTAGGTGCTTCGGCTTATATTCGGGTCGGCTTATACTCGAGTATATACAGTATTACTAGTCATACAACATTAGAATTTTACTATAGCTTGTGGGCGGAGCATTCGACTGGAAATGTACGATTGCAGGACTGTACAGTTTAGCTGCTTCGTCGAATCATCTTAGAACATTCAACAGACACCATGAGCCTTCAATTGACAGATTCGACCTTAATTCGGATTTTCAGACGATTGCATTTTTTTGTGAAACAAAATAAATAAAAACAAATTTCGGGAGTAACTAAATAAATGTATTTTTCGGACGAAATTCCAAAACAAAATATTTCAGTGTGCACATGTCTACTAGTGAGAACTGTAGTTCATTGATCCTTCTGAACTTCAGCAACTGCCTGCCCATATCAGAGGTATGGACAGACAGCTATACTGACAGTCTGCAGGAACCTGACATTGCACCCGTGATCTGCAATGCTTTATAGGCTCCTAAGAAAAAATAATAATAAATGCACTTTTTTTTTTACCTGCAAAAAAATTTGCAATTTTTTTTTTTTTTTTTTTTATGAACTTAGCTTATAAGCCTTAACATGATAACAACAGTTTAATATTTGATCATAATGGTGGAGTCTGGATAGAGTTCAAAGTTTTTTTTTAAGCCAGTTGACCTGCTTAATCAGGAACTGTAAAAGCTGTATCACATTAAAAACAGCTGAACACCATAACAGAGAAAGGTAATTACTACAGTAGATTTACTTAGGAAACAAACAATGTTATTCCAATGAAATATAACCCATATTTCAGGATAATAGTAGTCACCAATGGTATGGTAGGGTATATTTGGTATTCCAGTTGCAGTTCCAGCTTTGGTCACCAATCAACAGAAAGGATGTCCTAGAGCTAGAAAGAGTCCAAGTAAGGGCAACATAATTAATAAGGGGTCTAGGGGACTGCAGCGATTAGAAAAGATTAAGTAAATTAAACATATTTACCTTAGAGAGGAGGCACTTTGAAGGAGACATGATCGCTATTTACAGATTAATCAATGGTCACTGGAAAGCTGATAACAACTTGTTTAGTCCTAGGTCCCTGATGGGGACACATTGCCAATTTAAGACTTGAGAAAAAAAGGTTTAAAATAAAACTGCAGAAGGGTTCATTATAGTCAGAGCAGCAAAAAAAAAAAAAAAGTGAAAGTCCCTTCCCCCGGTAGTGGTGTCAGCTGGGAATATTGACAAATTCTAAAAACTAGAGTCTTCCTCGAAGAGCACAGCATACATAGATATGTATACTTTTAAGCTGGTCATAGACTGATCAAAACTCATCCAGTTCAAAAGGGACTGGCAGAATTACTGCCAGTATGAGACCTTCCCTGTTTGACAGGAAATGGTCGACCTGACAAATCGGAAAACTTTTCTTGATCAGTGGCTGCAGCCAAGACACTACAGTTGCTGATCAATGTATTCGGTGGGTCCCACTGTCAAAATACAATGTCCCTGTACCAGCAGGAGCCACCTCGAAATAGCACGAGGGATACCTCCAGCCACCTGAAAAAAAAAATTTTTTATTTAGCCCGCCCGCCATCCATGGCCAGTTTTAGAAAACAAACTGACATGCACGTATAAGCCAGCCATACATGGATCAAAATTCAGCTGTTTCAGAATTTTGATCCATGTATGGGCAGGCTGGTTGAACTCAAGTTGATCTTTCAACTGACTTGTGTACAACCAGCCTGGTAGAAAATGTTCTCTCTGTCTACAGCCTGTGGTGCTGATCATTGTATTCTGAAGGCAGGGAAATCTCCCCACTGTCAGGATGCAATAACTTAGTGGGAGGGTGTGGATGGGGAAATCAAGTCATTTTCTTTTGTTCAACCCACTAACTGAATGTAAAAAGACATAACTCATGTATGGCCAGCCATAGTTTGGACTGGATGGGCCTGTGGCCTCGTACACACGGCCGAGAATCTCGTCAAGAAAAAACACGTTGTTTTTCTTGACGAGATTCTTGGACAAGAAACTTGTCCTGGCCGAGTGTACAGACGCTCCATTCAAAGAACCCGCAGTTCTTTGAATGGAGCGAACGCGGTGACGTCATCGAATACGACAAACGTGCGCTCGTCACATTCGATGCCGTCGCCGCCATATTGCTACACCCTACCTATGCCTAGGAAGCTACCGCACATGCGTCAAAGTCATTTCGAGCATGCGCGGGTTTCTACGGCAAAAGGTAAGTGTACACACACACACACTTTTCTCGTTGAGAAACATTCTGACAAGAATCTCGACGAGAAAATAGAGAGCAGGTTCTCTATTTTTCTCGTCGAGATTCTTGTCGGTTTTCTTGACGAGAAACCTGATAGTACACACGACCGATTTACTCGGCAAGAAAGCTCTGCCAGCAAGTTTCTTGCTGGTTCTTGCCGAGAAACTCGGTCGTGTGTACGAGGCTTTTGTCTTTATCCAACCTTATGTACATAACTGTGTAACCTGTATTACACTTAAATAAAATGTATATTCTGATAAACAAAAAAGAAAGACAAGCCTGAAAATGAAGAGTTTCTTGATTTGTGCTGAAATCTACTACCTGATTACTCTGCTGTACTTTAATTATAGAATTCCTCTGAGACTCCTTTTTTTCCTTTACCATTTTACGAAAAGGGTTTACATATCTAGCAAGTTGTAAAATACAGAAAATAGTAATAGGTTTTCCTCGCTATTATCTATTATTATAACAAAATGACTTTAAAGTACATCTATTACAGAGAATCCGTTAATAAATTTGCTACATCAACAAAATTCTATCTTTCAAATGTGGTCTCCTGCATCCTGTGAGCTTCAAATAAACTCGTATTCACATATTGACTCTTCTCTGCGACTGGCCTGCACCCCCCGTCCTCTGCACTGTTTTGCACATCATAGCGATGGCTCATAGAAGATACAAGCAGTGTTGCCAACCCTTCAAATTTTTACTGGCAGCCAGTAGAAAAATCTCCTTTCTCCTGCCAGTAAATGGCAGTCACAGGAAAAAGTTGCGAGTTAAAAATATGTCTGCGGCACTTGGCATGCACAGTTCTGGTCCGGAGCTGGCCTAAACCAACCAAGTGCCTGCTACAGTGTGTTTGGGTGGTGCTGGTAGGGGGCAGGTCTGGCAGATGCGGTGCCCGAGCGTGTCGTGTGATGTCATGACGCAAAGGAGACAAGCGGCGTGGCTGGAGGCTCGTGTGTAGGTCCATCGGACAGGATCGGGACTGTCAGTGCTGTTTGGACTGAAGTAAACAGAAGGGACCACCTGGCATGGGGAAAGACTGGCACTGTGACTCAAATAATGTAAAGTCACAGTTATAAAATCCAGCAACCCTGATTATAGCAAAACCTAGCATTGCTGTTCATTGGTTAGCAGGAAATCTGCCTAATTATGTGATAAAATGTGTAAAGACATGCATGCCTGTGGAGCATAGGCGTGCGCACAGGGTGTGCCAGGTGTGCCTGGACACACCCTAATCACCCTGTGTGGTGCAGATTCCCCCGTTTAGCCCTTGATATTTCACCATGCCCCCCTAAAATTGTAAAAAAATAATAAAAAATAAAAAATACTGACACTGTCCACTGCCCTACTGACATTGTCTATTGCTCTCCTGACGCTGTCAGTATTATTATTATTTAGGTACTTATATAGCGCCATCAATTTACGCAGTGCTTTACATATACATTGTACATTCACATCGGTCCCTACCCTCAAGGAGCTTACAATCTAAAGTCCCTAATTCATATACTAGGGCCAATTTTAGACAGAAGCCACTTAACCTACCAGCATGACTTTGGAGTCTGGGAGGAAACCGGAGTACCCAGAGGAATCCCACGCAGGCACAGGGAGAACATGCAAACTCCAGGCAGGTAGTGTCGTGATTGGGAATTGAACCAGCGACCCTTTTTACTGCTACCCACTACACTACTGTGCTGCCCTATAAGTATATATACCCATGCACACGTACACATGTGTGTTTGAGTTTTGGGGTGCACACCCTAATGCAATAGGCTGTGCACACCTATGCTGTGGAGTATGGTAGTGTGGTAGAGTAGGTATGTCTCTCCATGAATCAGTGAAAAGAAAAAAAAAGGTATAGTTTCTGAGACTCAGAGACTGAGAGCTAATCAGTTGTAGCTGGCATCTATATTTATCTATGAGCAGATTTATGTACATTAAATTTCAAATTATTTTTAAACATTTATTTTCTCATTTTTTTTGACTCGTTCTAAACTTTATTAAATTATCACTTGCACATCCGAGGGGTGAGATATTCTAACAGTAGATTGGTATATTTCCTCCTTCCACAAGTTATCTCCTTCTACAACATGTAGTACCTGGATATCACATATTTTTTAGGGGTGTGGAACATCATCATATTTATCATATTTCACCATTGCTAGTATGACAAAGTACTGCGTCGCTTTAGCTGACAATTGCGCGGTCGTGCAACGTTGTACCCAAACAAAATTGACGTCCTTTTTTTCCCACAAATAGAGATTTTTTTTGATGGTATTTGATCACCTCTGCGGTTTTTATTTTATGCGCTAAAAATAAAAAAAGAGCGACAATTTTGAAAAAAGCTATATTTTTTACTTTTTGCTATAATAAATATCCCCATAAAATATATAAAAAAAACTAATTTTTTCCTCAGTTTAGGCCGATATGTAATCTTCCACATATTTTTGGTAAAAAAAACCGCAATAAGCGTATATTTATTACTTTGCGCAAAAGTTATTGCGTCTACAAAATAGGGGATAGATTTATGGCATTTTTATAATTTTTTTTTTTTACTAGTAATGGCGGCGATCTGCGATTTTAATTGGGACTGCGACATTATGGCGGACACATCGGACACTTTTGACACTATTTTGGGACCAAATGTATTTTATACAGTGATCAGTGCTATAAATAGCCACTGATTACTGTATAAATGACACTGGCAGGGAAGGGGTAAAACTCTAGGGGAGCGATCAAGGTGTTAAGTGTGTCCTAGGGAGTGATTCTAACTGTGGGGGGATGGGCTACCACTGACATGACAGCGATCACTATTCCTGATGACAGGGAGCAGTAGATCCCTGTCATGTCACTAGGCAGAACAGGGAAATGCCTTGTTTACATAGGCATCTTCCCATTCTGCCTCTCCGTCTCACGATCGTGGGCCACCGGCAAACATCGAGTTTGCGGGACCCGCGGGCACGCTCGTTCCGGTGGGCACGCGTGCGCCCACGCGGTGGCAAATTCAAAGGGACGTACAGCTACGCCCATTTACCTGTACGAGTCATTCTGCCAAAGTATATGTGTGTGCGGCGGTCGACAAGTGGTTAAAACTGTGTACATTTCTGTAAAGTTTTTGTTTCTGTCTGTGACTTTGTTGGGGGAGATTTGTCCTTGCTTCCTGTCCTTATGAAGTGAATTTTATTGTATGGTGATTCCGCATTGGTTTTTAATGCCAAACTTTCTTTTTTTTCTTTTGTTTAAATTTGTTTTATTCAGTTTTTATACACAAATATAGCTTTCATTACATTTCCAACACGCATATTTAAAATACATTTATAACACAAAACACATCAATACATTAACAAAAATAACAATATGGGTCTTTCCTACATCCTCCTAATTTTCCTTCTCTTTTCTACCGCAGCTTTCCCCGCATTCCCCTCAGAAAAAAAAAGGGAGAAAATAAATATAAATCCCACTACCTCACCGTTCCTCCCACCTTTAATATTATCCTTTAATAGGTGTGATTTCAATATGTTTTAAAATAATTTAAAATTGTGAAGGGAGCGAGAGTGTCATTCTCTGTCCCCAAAAAAATAAATAAAAAAAAACACTTCACAAAAGAGAAAAAATAAAATAAAAATTCAAATATCCCTATCCTTTATTTTAACTTCTGTGACATCAATATTTTAAACTTTATTTATGAGGGGGCAAGAATTTCACTTTCTTCCCCCCCATTACCCACTAATCCCCCTCATGAATCACACCAAAAGAAAAAAAAAAGGGGGGGGGTTATTGACAAACTTTCTAATAAGAAAGCCCAGCACTAGCTGTGTACCTGTTTACTGTACCTGTTTTGGTATGAGTTGGGGTGTAATGCATGGTGCTTTTACACAGTAAAATTTAGTTTCTTTATTCATGATATCGGGGATGGAGGTGTATGTAGTCATTACCTCATTTAAAGTCCCAACCCTAGCCTTAGGTCCATTTATGTTCTCGCTTTTACACAGTAGTTTTAGGCAACACATGCTGTGCTTTCTAATTGAAAGCCTGTTCTAGATGTCCACTTGCTTTATCCAACAATAAAATGAAATATTTTGGTAAGAGTTGGGTTGCAATGCATGGTGCTCCCAAAGCATTTTTTTTATGTAAAACATTCTATACTCTCTAATATGAAGGCATTTTTTTTAATGTAGAACATGCTGTGTTTTACAGTGAAAGGCAGAAAGTCCAGCACTAGCTGTGCACTTGTTTACTGCTTCTTAATTGTTCCATCAAAAAATAATGAATAAAATAACACGCTTTGTTTGGAGTTGGGCTTTAATAACCTTCTCAAACTGTAGAATCCCAGTTATGGAACACTATTCTGAAAGCTGGTGGAACAGCCTAGCTTCTATAAATGTCAATTATTTTCCAAGGAAGCGGAGAAATCTTTGTTAAGGCGCATAAGAAGCGTAAATCTATACAGTGGAAGCTAATTTCAGCATGTAATTCATCAATGGCCCTATGTTTATCCCAGCCCTTCTGTATTCTATTGCATTTTACACAAAACATTCATCTAGCTTCGTCAGCGCCCATTCATCTGACATTTATAATTATTGGTCTTTCAGCTGCGTTCCACGCTCAGCTTGAATGGTCATCTCCAAGTACTCATAATACTGTCATTGTTCCCCTTCTCGATTACACAGATAAATAATATAATAGTGTGTAAGTTTTAAATTTATTCCACATAATTCATTAAAGAGCATGGCTGGAGATTAATCAAGAATGTTTTCCTTGTCTTGTTGGATGATTTGTAGGGATCAATGGCCGTGTTTGCGTCTCGGCTGTAGAATCCCCTCTGTAGTCATCAGCTCGGAAAATGATTTGTCTCTTACAGGCGGTGTAGGAGCTGTGCTCACTGTAGGTTTTCTATGTGACACACCATGGATTAAAGATTTAATATTATTATTGCAGAAATTCAAACAGCTTATTACGTGAGGGGAGACAAAATGGGAAAGAGACCAAATTAGTGGATGTCAAAGAAAAGGTTTCTCACTTGTCACTCATGTTAGCTCCATGCAGTTTCTAATAGGATTATAGGGGACACAACTTTTTAAACAAATCAGGATTACTAAAGCTTGCTATAAGCGTTTAGATTTTCGCTCAAACATTCGTATGAAATTCTGAAAAATCATTTGTCAGGGCATTTGATGATGTCATCATTGAGTAAACTCATTTCATACAAAGGCCTCTAAAACTTTTGTGTAGACCTGCTACTTGACCTCTCTAGACCTATTGAACAGGTTTCTTTTAATAAATAATCTGTATCACTGCACTTAGGATAACAGTGATTAACAACCCATATATAAAAGAATAAAGATAGACAAAAAAAAAAGACCTATATATTAATACACAATTCAAAATAAAAGTGCTAAACAAACAAACAAAAAAAAAAATCCACATACTAAAATGAAAGGCACAAACAATTTTGAGATAATTCTCACTGCTGCCTTAGTGACAAAGATAAACTTCAAATGTCATGCTCACCAAACAATAAAATAGAATATGACACAGTGCTGTGATATTATATACATAAAGTGTCCATCATAAGCATCCTATGCAGTATAATAAATCACACCCGTGAAAGTTAATCCCAGTGTCCACAGATTCTTTTTCTAAAGTGCTCCAGGACAAAAAAGTGTATTACCCTCTGTGCGATGCACACCACTCCCAGCGCAAAGTCTCACTCACCAGAAGACTATGCCTCTCCAATTAATGATAGGCAAACAAGCTTGTGCTATAAGTCCAGCTATTCACCAGCCATCAGGATCCAGCTTCTTACCAGTGACAGTAGACTTCCATATAAATCACATTAAGAAAAGATAAAAACGCTCCAAATAGTGCAATTCCAATAAAAAATGTAGAGGTTTATTTCCACTTGTATTAAAATCCTACTTACAGACATAAATAAATACAGGGATGACAGAGAAAACAATCCCATTGTGAGCATCAGCACCCTCCAGCTTGTGACTGAGCAGTAGGCGCCCCAACTGGCCTCATGCACTGACTTCCGCCTTGTCACTTCCGGCTCCCTAATGCATTTCATTTATCAACTTTGTCCAAGGGTTCCCTTGGGGTGGGGGTTAGTGGCCTGGATGGAGTTAGGCTGAAGCTGCTATCACCTATTACATGCTGTATGGTGTGCAGTGGCTGAGATTTTCTCTACTGGTTCTGTGGATTTTAAATGCTTACTTGCAGTGTTTTTGCTATCTATGTATAATTTTTACTCAGTTGGAGTTGGGGATGAGCTAATTTCCTGTCCTAGAGTTACATGTACGCACCCTGTGTATATGTGCAGCTGTGGGGTGGGAAAGCCTTGGTTGCCTACTTGCAGTGTGCCTCTGATTGTGATAGAAAAGTTGACTAGTCCTTTGTACAGTCCCCTCTCTCCAACCACATCATAGCCTATCCACTCCTGGAGTGTTCATTTATTGTCTTTGCTGACCCAGCCTCTTTGCCTCCAACCCTCCTAAATAACCGATTATATAGAAGCTGCAGAGGAGGTAAGAGGAAGACTATAGAGAAGAGGTCTCCAAAGTTTATAAGCAAGTCCTTCAGACTTTTAGGAAGGCTAAGCCCAATTGATGTGGAAAATTCCCCTGTGTCGTGGGGGTAGAAAAATTATATAACACTTGTGGTCATTAGGTCAGGAGGAGTAGGAATGGTGTTTCATCACTGGTGTCAGTGGATGGAATGGTGTCCCATTATTGGTATCAATGAGAGGAATAGTGCCCTACCATTGGTGTCAGTGGAAGGAATAGTGTCTTATAGCGGTGGGAGGAATGGTCCCCAATTGTTGTGTTGGTGTCAATTGAAGAAATGGTGCCTCATCACTGGTGTCAGTAGAAGGAATGGTGCCCCAAGGGCCAGATAAAGTCAAGCAAAGGGCCTCAATTCTCCCACAGGCTGCGGTCTGTAGACCAATGCTATAGAGTGTCAGTCGAGTGACAGCTCTGAGCCTGCTGACATCACTTTCAAGATGGCGGTACCCAGTAATTTTAAAGGTAATTAATATGCATACAGTACATAAAAGTTACCTATAATCTTATGAGAAGGTTTTTGTTGAAATAAATAGTCTGGTCACTGGGCCCCTTTAAGGTTACAAATCAACTCCCAGTATTGCAAATAAATAAATAATTTCAAGGCTTGCGGATAAGGATGGGGGGTTCACAGTTGGACTAAATTGCAATTGGATGTCATGAACAGGGATCTTCAAGCTACGGTCATCCAGCTGTTGTGGAACTACACGTCCCATGAGACATCGTAAAACTCTGATATGCACAGACATGACTAGGCATGATGAGAATTGTAGTTCTTGAACAACTGGAGGGCCATAGTTTGAATACCCCTGTCATAGATGGTGTCCGGAACCCTCAGACATCGGGTGTTGAAATGTTGCCGTAGGTTAAAATATACAGTTCTTTTATGAGAAAATAAACATTTGAGCCTTTGGGTCCTAAGCTCAATGCAAAGAAAAAAATACATAAAATTACCATATTGTTCTTACGTCATCTTATACAATCCATATACACCTTGCAGTATGCTTTTGCATGCATAAACTGCGTTAATTATTAATACAAACATCTGGATCGTATTTGTAGGTTTTGGGTGGCTTTGCACTAAGGAATTCATCTGGCAACATAATTAAAGTCTTACCCGGTATATGCAAATGATCAGCGCTATGATTCACTACCTGCGTACAGCTGCTTATGTTTTAAACACATAGGAGCTTAACAAGCCGTTATTCGTCAATTAAAAAATAACAATGCACATCCAAAACAAAGGACAAAGAAAACACGATGGTGGCTTGTCATTTGTAGCTTCCTGCTGATGAGCAAGCTTTTAAGATGTTATTTTTTCATTTGTACAAATGCAAATTTGTAAGAAGACAAGCATGAGAGGGATAGGTTATTTTTCCCTTTATTTAGACATACATTAAAAAAGGAATGCTTGCTACTTTAAAGTATATGCAGACCTTGTAAAACCTGTTCAGTTTTAAATAGAAATGCAAGGCAAAATATTTGTGTATAAATATATATAAAGCATAAAGGGCTTGGAGAGGTGGGGTTGGAGAAACAGCAGTATACTGATCTTATCCAGTGGATGTCTGTGCAAGGAAGGTGAGCCTGCACAGGTCTGATCATCAATCCCCCCTCCACCAAATGATTTGGACCAGTGCACAAAGCAAGATACATAAAGACATGGATGAGCGAGTTTTGGGTGGAGGAACTTGACTGGCCTGCACAGAGTCTGGACCTCAACTCGATAGAACACCTTTGGGATGAATTATTATTAATATTATACACGATTTATATAGCACCAACAGTTTACGCAGTGCTTTACAATGTATAGGGGGGACAACACAATTACAGTACAGTTCAATACAAAAGGTACAGGAGGGCCCTGCTCGTAGAGGTGGTACAAAAGGTAATAGCTGCAGAGAATTTGATGGGGGTGGCTCGGGGATAGTTGTTAGATGGGTGTGGGATAAGCTTCCCTGAATAAATGAGAATTAGAGAGGAGACTGCGAGCCAGGCCTTCTCGTTTCTGGAAGAATGGTCAAACATTCCCATAGACACACTCCTAAACCTTGTGGACAGCCTTCCCAGCTGAGTTGAAGCTGTTATAGCTGCAAAGGGTGGGCCAACTCAATATTAAACTCTACGGACTAAGACTGGGATGCCATTAGAGTTCATTAGCGTGTAAAGGCAGGCGTCCCAATACTTTTTGACAATATAGTGTATGTATGGCCATCCTTACAAGTACATGTCATTTACAACAATAGTTAAAGCCCCAAATGTTCATATAATTTACCTTAATGGTCTCTATTGGCTTTTGTCGGCTGTTTGTGTTTAGCCAATGAAAATAAAATAAAATAAAAGGAAAATGTTACCTTGCCAACCATATTCTTTGTTCTTTCCTACAACTTAATCTTGCTCTTAGAGTATATGCATTCAAGACATGCTTTCTTTCTGGTTACATGAGAACTATTCATTGATCTGTGGATATGTCTGTACTTGTTTCCAAAATTTTCCGGTGCTAGCCTTGGTCAAAACATCTGTAGCAGCCTTCCCCATAGCCTTGTTTTCTGAAGACATATCACATGGGAAATAATGACTTTTCCGAACTCTTTGTACTCACCACAAATGTGAATTAAGCCAGTCAGAGAAACACTGCTTATGTGAATGATAGAAGTACTCTACTAGACACATTAAATAGCTGTTTTTATTTTTCGTATTATTCCAGCGTTGATTGTCATTTATCACTCTCTGCTCCAACCTTGGCTTCTCATTCTTTCTTCATTAGTCATCCTATTGTCAGGCATTACCTAGCAAAGATATTATCTAACAGTAATGAAAGACTCTGCCAGGGTCATAAAGAGAATGTCACTATGTGAATAGCAAAGTCTGCAGCAAATTGTATGGCGGCTTCACAATCATTTCTAAAAAGATTCCTCAGAATTGATGCCTACTGAAACAAAATTTCAACAGATGCTTTAGGTAGAATGTTTATTATTCTTTAATTGTTTTCCATGTTGAAGGAAGTAGGTTTAATTAGAAATGGTGGCTGAAGGAAAGAAACTGACAGGAGTGTGTAGCAATAGGGGTCTTCTTACTAAAATAACTGAAAGTCATTGTTTTAAAAAAAAGTTTTTTTAATGTCAGAGAGGTTAACCACTTGCCGACCGGCTAGCACTGATATACGTCGGCAGAATAGCACGGCTGCGCAAAGCAACGTACCTGCACGCGCCCCCCTGCTGCGAGCTACAGAACAGGGAGATGCCTGTGTAAACAAGGCATTTCCCTGTTCTGCCTAGTGACAGGACAGTGATCTACTGCTCCCTGTCATCGGGAGCAGTGATCACTGTTGTGTCACATGTACTGTAGCCCAGCCCCCCCACAGTTAGAATCACTCCCTAGGACACACTAAACTCCTTCATCGCCCCCTAGTGCTTAAAGTGGGCTGTAAACCCACTTTGACAACTTGCACCTACAGGTAAGCCTGGATAAAGGCTTACCTGTAGGTGCAAGAAATATCTCCTTAACCTACACGGTTAAGATGATATTTGCAGAAAACACTGCACCGATGTCTATGGCGCATGCGCGCCATAGACAACGGCGAAGGCACACTGAGCGTCCAGGCATAATGAATGGGACATGCCGGTTTTCTGAATGGGCGAATGCCGACCCCGCGCGCATGCGCGTGACGTCATCGCCGTTCCGGCCAATCACAGCGCCGGAGCGGTGATACCAGGAAGAAGCTCCGATGGGACATGGCAGTGGCAGCAGAGGGGAACGAGGAGGACTTCGGGGGCTTCGATTTCAGGTAAGTGCCACATAATGAGTTAGTATGCTATGCATACTAGCTCATTATGCCTTTCTCTTGCAGGGTAAGGTTTTATCCCGTTCTTCCGGGGGGGGGGGGGGTTACTTCCTCTTTAACCCCTTCCCTGCCAGTGTCGTTTACACTATAATCAGTGCATTTTTATATTTTATATTGATCGCTGTATAAATGACAATGGTCCCAAAATAGTGTCAAAAGTGTCCCGTGTGTCCACCCTAATTTTGCAGTCACGATAAAAATCGCTGATCGCCGCCATTACTAATAAGAAAAAAAAATAATAATAAAAATGCCATAAAACTATCCCCTATTTTGTAGACGCAATAACTTTTGCGCAAACCAATCAATATACGCTTCTTGCGTTTTTTTTTACCAAAACTATGTAGAATACATATCGGCCTAAACTTTTTTTTATATATTTTTGGGGATATTTATTGTAGCAAAATGTAAAAAAAATTTTTTTTTTTCAAAATTGGCGCTCTTTTTTTGTTTATAGCGCAAAAAAATTAAAACTGCAGAGGTGATCAAATACCACCAAAAGAAAGCTCCATTTGTTGAAAAAAAAAGGACGTACATTTTGTTTGGGTGCAACGCCACACGACCGCGCACTTCTTATTACAATCACTCTCCATGATTTATGATATATAATATTATGATATACTGTATGATATATACAGTATCTCACAAAAGTGAGTAAACCCCTCCTATTTTTGTAAATATTTTATTATATATTTTTATGTGACAACACTGAAGTACAGCTTGTTTAACAGTGTAAATTTGCTGTCCTCTCAAAATAACTAAACACACAGCTATTAATGTCTAAACCACTGGCAACAAATGTGAGTATACCCCTTAATGAAAATGTCCAAATTGGGCACAATTAGTCACTTTCCCTGTCATGTGACTCGTTAGTGGTCTCAGGAGTAAATGGGGAGCAGGTGTGTTAAATTTGGTGTTATCGCTCTCACTTTCTTATACTGGTCACTGGAAGTTCAACATGGCACCTCATGGCAAAGAACTCTCTGAGGATCTGAAAAAAAGAATTGTTGCTCTACATAAAGATGGCCTAGGCTATAAGAAGATTGCCAAGACCCTGAAACTGAGCTGCAGCATGATGGCCAAGACCATACAGCGGTTTAAAAGGACAGGTTCCACTCAGAACAGACCTCGCCATGGTCAACCAAATAAGTTGAGTGCACATGCTTAGCGTCATATCCAGAGGTTGTCTTTGGGAAATAGACATATGAGTGCTACCAGCATTGCTGCAGAGATTGAAGGGGTGGGGGTCAGCCTGTCATTGAGGGAACCATGAATGCCAACATGTACTGTGACGTACTGAAGCAGAGCATGATCCCCTCCCTTCGAAGACTAGGCCACAGGGCAGTATTTCAACATGCTAACGACCCCAAACACACTTCCAAGACAACCACTGCCTTGCTAAAGAAGCTGAGGGTAAAGGTGATGGACTGGTCAAGCATGTCTCCAGACCTAAACCATATTGAGCATCTGGGGGGCATCCTCAAATGGAAGGTGGAGAAGCGCAAGGTCTCTAACATCCACCAGCTCCGTTATGTCATCATGGAGGAGTGGAAGAGGACTCTAGTGGCAACCTGTGAAGCTCTGGTGAACTCCATGTCCAAGAGGGTTAAGGCAGTGCTGGAAAATAATGGTGGCCACACAAAATATTGACACTTTGGGCCCAATTTGGACATTTTCACTTAGGGGTGTACTCACTTTTGTTGCCATTAATGGCTGTGTGTTGAGTTATTTTGAGGGAACAGAAAATTTACACTGTTATACAAGCTGTACACTCACTACTTTACATTGTAGCAAAGTGTCATTTCTTCAGTGTTGTCACATGAAAAGATATTATAAAATATTTACAAAAATGTGAGGGGTGTACTTACTTTTGTGAGCTACTGTATAAGCATAGCTGGGGAGACACTCACCAGTCTTAAAGCAGGAGAACATGTTTAAAATGGTTGTAAAGGTTCGATTTTTTTTTTTTAAATAACAAACATAATATTTACAACCATAATACTTACCTCCACTGTGCAGTTCGTTTTGCACAGAGTGTCCCCAATCCTCCTGTTCTGGGGTCCTTCAGCGGCTCTTTCGGCTCCTCCGCGCTTCAGATAACCCCCTCTGGGAAGCGGTCTCTCCCATGATGGTTACCTTATGGGCGCGCTCCCAAGTCCTGCATTCGGCATCCATAGCCGCCAATTGCAGGACTCGGCCCCGCCCCCCGGGGCCCGCTTCATTGGATTTGATTGACAGCAGCACGAGCCAATGGTTGCGCTGCTATCAATCTATCCAATGATGAGCCGAGAAGCCCAGGCAACAATCGAGCGCACTCACGACGCAGGACTTTCCAGGGCTGGGGGGTGGGGGGGGGCGATAATCGTTGGATGTTTTTTCACCTTAATGCATAGGATACATTAAGGTGAAAAAACATGAACCTTTACAACCCCTTTAACCACTTCCAGTCCAGGCCAATTCTGACACTTCTCTCCTACATGTAAAAATTTCCATTTCTCCCCTAGAAAACTACTTAGAACCCCAAAAAATGATGTATTGTTTTAAGAAGAGGCCCTAGAGAATAAAATGGTTGCATATTTTTATATCATGCGATATTTGCTTAGCTGTTTTTCAAAGCATTTTTTATGGAAGAAATACACCATAATGAATCTTAATTCACAAAAACACAATTTAATACCCAATTGTTTAGTAAAATGTAAAAGATGATGTTATGCCGAGTAAATAGATACCTAACATGTCACACTTTAAAATTATATATCAATAAAGGAATGGTGCGCTATTAAAAAAAAAAAAAAAAAAAAAACAGACTTTGCTCATAAAGATGCCAAGAACCATGTCATATATAATTTTTTATTTTTTTGTGAAGTACCATTTAGTGTTAAATATACAGATATAAGTGACCGTAAAAACATCAAAAAATCCAAAAAGGTCATTAATACCAAATGTTGTAAGAAATACCGTATTTATCGGCGTATAACACACACAGGCATATACCACGCACCCTAACTTTAAGAGGGAAGTTTCAGGGAAAAAACTTTCCACAGCCCCCTGCGTATAACACGCAGGCACAGTTTACCCTCTACTTTCAGGGTAAAAAAGTGAGTGTTATATGCCAATAAATACAGTATTTATAAAGAAAAGCATAAATAAATAAAATTGAAGACTCTTTGATATCGAGATAATAGCAATGAAGTCCCCTTCACACTCATATATCAATCAATGTGACTTTTTGGATGTTTTGAAGGGGACTTCATTGCTATTATCTCGTTATCAAGAATTTTTCAATTTAATTTAGTATTTTTTTTTTTTTTTATCAATACATTTTTATTCATTTTCACAATTAAACAATAGATGAATAACATGTATCATGTAGTTCTACAATGGTACAGACGTAGTTATCAACATTACGGATGTAAAAGTCATTATAATATTTGTATTCTGTTGCATATAACCATCGGGATACGTAACCCGGTGGGACTGTCCCTATGCCCAGATCACCCCTTTGGGAACTAACTGTGATCTGTTGGGACAGTCCTGAAAAAGCACAGTTGAACTCTATATTCAGTGCATAAAGAACCAACCATTGATCAATACGTCTTGTCATGTTAATACTCATTCACTGATAACATGTGACTTCAACTTTAAAAAGGTAAAGGGTAAATAAACTTGGAGATGGGGAGAAAAGAATATTTATATATATGTTCATGGTATCTTTATGAGCAAAGTGTGTTTTTTTTTTTTACACATGTAGT
Organism: Rana muscosa; assembly: GCA_029206835.1. Taxonomy (NCBI): domain Eukaryota; kingdom Metazoa; phylum Chordata; class Amphibia; order Anura; family Ranidae; genus Rana; species Rana muscosa. Next base: position 174,941,187 of record CM055116.1, read on the forward strand.
GGTTGGAGTTCACCATAATATTGGTTGTGGCAGTTCTGTAATTGTTGCACATTTACTTTTACCCACATAAACACATTTTTATTGTATATAGCAGCGCACTAGTATCCTTAAAAAAAATTCACTTTAAAATTGCATACGTCCATGGAACGGTGCCTAACTATGGTACCTAAAAATCTGAAAATCCCCATAGAATTATGGAATAATTCTAGAATGATTGCGCTTTAAAGTCTGTGGCAATACCTCACATGTGTGGTGCGATTGCCATTTACATATGCGTGCGGGACAGATGTGCATGTTCACCTTTGCGTGTGAGCACGAGGGAGGGGGAGGGTCGGGGACACTTTAATTGTTTTTATTATTATTTCATTATTTGTTTTATTTAAAACTTTTTTTTAACACTGTATCTTTATTTTCTTATCAACATTTTTTTGTTATCACAAGGCATGAACAACAACCCTTGTGATAATATGGGCCATGACAGGTCCTCCTTATGGAGAGATCTGGGCTCTATTACTCCCCAGATCTCTCCTCCAAAGCAACTGATCAGACACAGATCTGTCTGATTGGCTGCTTCACTAGCTGGTAACAGGCCAGTAAATAAAGAACCAAAACTGGAAGTGACAATGTCCTTGTTGCTTCTGATTTCTGACGTCACAGATGAGGGGAGGGAACTTCTGTTCCTGACACTCTTCTTAGTGAATGTGACTAAGGTGGTCGTATCCTTACCAGGCTCCTCAATCGCTTGGGAGACCCCGATAAATGCGGTTCCAGTGGCGGGAAGGAGTGACCCCCTTCTGCTGCATATAAGAGTGAACAAGTGTCCACTTAGCTGCTCCGATCACTTTTACATCGTAGAGAATCGCCGGCACAAAAAATAATATCTCGATAATTGCTGCAGCGATGACTGAGAAAACACTGTTCCCGTCCAAGGACATATGTCCGTATGCGGTTAAACAAGTAGTGTTTATTATATCTAATAAGTGACAATCGAAAAAAATCCGAAATTAGCTGCAACACTTTACCTTTATTGATCCTTCATATAAAACCATCACAGATAGTGCGCAGTAGAGTCAAAGTTGATGCATTTAGTGCTGTGGCTAGCGCTTACTCATAACCTCAAAGGAGGTGTGTAAAGGAGGCCTAAATGTGAATTTTAATATTAAATTCTGGTCATTTGTAGGTTATCACTGACAGATCAAATATACAGTTGCAATAAAAAGTATGTGAACCCTTTAGAATGATATGGATTTCTTCACAAATTGGTCATAAAATGTGATCTGATCTTCATCTAAGTCACAACAATAGACAATCACAGTCTGCTTAAACTAATAACACACAAAGAATTAAATGTTACCATGTTTTTATTGAACACACCATGTAAACATTCACAGTGCAGGTGGAAAAGTATGTGAACCCCTAGACTAATGAGATCTCCAAGAGCTAATTGGATTGAGGTGTCAGCCAACTGGAGTCTAATCAATGAGATGAGATTGGAGGTGTTGGTTACAGCTGCTCTGCCCTCTAAAAAACACACACCAGTTCAGGGTTTGCTTTTTACAAGAAGCATTGCCTGATGTGAATGATGCCTCGCACAAAAGAGCTCTCAGAAGACCTACGATTAAGAATTTTTGACTTGCATAAAGCCGGAAAGGGTTATAAAAGTATCTCCAAAAGCCTTACTGTTCATCAGTCCACGGTAAGACAAATTGTCTATAAATGGAGAAAGTTCAGCACTGCTGCTACTCTCCCTAGGAGTGGGCGTCCTGTAAAGATGACTGCAAGAGCACAGCGCAGACTGCTCAATGAGGCGAAGAAGAATCCTAGAGTGTCAGCTAAAGACTTACAAAAGTCTCTGGCATATGCTAACATCCCTGTTAGCGAATCTACGATACGTAAAACACTAAACAAGAATGGATTTCATGGGAGGATACCACAGAGGAAGCCACTGCTGTCCAAAAAAACATTGCTGCACGTTTACAGTTTGCACAAGAGCACCTGGATGTTCCACGGCAGTACTGGCAAAATATTCTGTGGACAGATGAAACCAAAGTTGAGTTGTTTGGAAGAAACACACAACACTATGTGTGGAGAAAAAGAGGCACAGCACACCAACATCAAAACCTCATCCCAACTGTGAAGTATGGTGGTGGGGGCATAATGGTTTGGGGCTGCTTTGCTGCTTCAGGGCCTGGACGAATTGCTATCATCGAAGGAAAAATAAATTCCCAAGTTTATTAAGACATTTTGCAGGAGAACTTAAGGCCATCTGTCCACCAGCTGAAGCTCAACAGGAGATGGGTGTTGCAACAGGACAACGACCCAAAGCATAAAAGTAAATCAACAACAGAATGGCTTAAACAGAAGAAAATACGCCTTCTGGAGTGGCCCAGTCAGCGTCCTGACATCAACCCGATTGAGATGCTGTGGCATGACCTCAAGAAAGCGATTCACACCAGACATCCCAAGAATATTGCTGAACTGAAACAGTTCTGCAAAGAGGAATGGTCAAGAATTACTCCTGAACGTTGTGCACGTCTGATCTGCAACTGCAGGAAACGTTTGGTTGAAGTTATTGCTGCCAAAGGAGGTTCAACCAGTTATTAAATCCAAGGGTTCACATACTTTTTCAACCTGCACTGTGAATGTTTACATGGTGTGTTCAATAAAAACATGGTAACATTTAATTATGTGTGTGTTATTAGTTTAAGCAGACTGTAATTGTCTATTGTTGTGACTTAGATGAAGATCAGATCACATTTTATGACCAATTTGTGCACAAATCCATATCATTCCAAAGGGTTCACATACTTTTTATTGCAACTGTATTCTGGGAGCTTACCCTTTTATACAAAGGGGGGTGGGTATTTCATTTTTTATTTTTAATTATTATGGCTCGGCAGATCAGGGCCAAAAGCTATGTATTATAAGTTGTTTCTTATTTCTGGCTGCAAAGTTTTACTCCTAAGGTTTACGATTTGTAAATTTTGTGAATACCAAGGATTTGCTCAGAACCCATGGTAGCTTTGAACTACAGCCCTACTCTTGGGTCCCCTCTGCTTCTGGGTTCATAGTAGTTTCATGGTCTGCCATGATCACTGTTACAGTCTTGGGACCCGAGTAACTGCAAACAGTCATAGACAACACAGAGACAGAGAAAAAGAACATAAGAGAGAGACAATGATTATGAGCAACACAAACAGTTCTGTTTTTAGACACAACATACATGAGGCTCACTGTGCAACCATCTGACAATGCAGTACATACAAGGAAATGAGCAAGAAAAGCAGTGGTGGCTGGTGCTCAATATTTGGGGGGGAGGGGGGCGGCAAACCAACACAACGCCACCAGTTGGGGAGACGGACAGAAAAGTGGCGATCCACCCCCAACCACTCCCACTCCCGTGGGAGATGGACGGGAAGGTGGCAATTCCCCCCCCCGGGAGACAGATGAGAAGGTGGTGATCACCCCCCCCGTGCGGGAGACAGGTGGGAAGGCAGCGATCAGAGGCCTTCTTACCTTAGGAGGCAGATGACAAGGATCTCGCTCCGTGGGCCTTTGCTCCTCCTCCAAGCTGAACAGTCCTAAGACTCCCTGGCCAATCGGGTCTCAGGACTCACTTCCTGATTGGCCGGGAGGAGAATCAGGAAGACAATAGCGAATATTAAATTGCTAATGTCACACAATTGGTTTGGCTAATCACGTGCTTAAAAAAAAAAACATTGAAATCCACGTGTCCGGCGCCCTGCATGCAGATTAGGGGTCAGGCGCATGGATTGGGGAGGCGGCGCCCATGTGCCCCATATGGACGGGCCACCACTGAAGAGAAGATTTGTGTGCTTTGTGCAACTTGCACATATTGCAAAGATAATTTGGCATTGGCTGTACACTTGTAATGGAATCAGGTGGACAGAAGGTAAGGATGTTGGGTTAATACAAGATGTCCTAAAGGTCTTATCATTAACAAATGAATATCTTATAAAACTAGAATTAGGTGTAAAAAAAATCTCAAGGTTATTAACCAGCCTCTGTATCATATGGTAATGACAACTACAGCTGTCTCATCAGCTGGGTGCTTGGGGAGGACACACCAACGAGCCAAACCAGGGGTGCATGACATGTATCCTCAAGAGTGGCAAGCAGGTCTGGAATTCAGGGAAGCAGGCTCTTAAACATTTACCTTAGTGATACAGAGAGCAAGTTAATTGGCTAATTATCTGTTAATTAAGAGAAATCCCAGAACTCTAGCATGCTATCAGCCCTCGAGGATTATTCCGTGCACACCTGGCCCTTTTGAATTCAGAAATCTTCCAGAAATACAACTTCTATTTAAAATAGATGAGCAGTTCGTGTTTCAAAGTGCTGCTCCAGAAATATAACAGCATCATCCTTGATTTAAGGGAAATCACATTTTAAAGTAGATTTTTTTTGCCAAAAATAACAAGATAAAAATGAATAGCTCAAAAAGATAAAATAAGAAAAAAACAGCTTTTGATGCAAAATTCACCTTCAATATAGAAATTTTCCTTACAGTATTTCTTTTTCTGCCTCTAGTAGTTTGATGGCCAGCATCATTCAACCAACTTTCTATAAGCCCATGTCATCCTGGTCCCACCCCAGCGCGTGACCGGACAGTGAGAGAAGAAATAGCACAGTGATGGGCTCATCTCTCTGTCACTCTGTTTCTCCTCCTATCAACATGCTTCTTGTGATCACAATAACTATTTGGCTCCTTGTACTGCCACTCCATAGCTGCTGTACAGGGACTGCAAAAGGTTGATACCAGGTCCGATTGAGTTACTGGTATTTAATAAATACATTTAATTATTTAATTATAATTACAGAGCTGCATTAATATGCCATTTTATATTGTCCTTGAATTCAGTTTTAAATATATTTTCCTTCTCATAAATTAGATTTCTGTGAAACATAAAGGAGATTATTTTATCTGCAAAAGTATATGGAGTAAAACATAATTTCTTAATAATTACGGTTTAAATAATTCAGTCACATTAAATTAGACGTAAACCTACTTGAGTTATAATCATTACCATAATAATGTAATTTCAAATCATTTTAAATGTAAAGCTTTTATTACAATAATAATGAGTGACCCTGCTATGAAGTTCAGGCGCTTCTTGTTATAGAGTTATAGAGTGACAGTACTCTATTTCTGTGCTTCTGTGTTGTCTCCCTGTCACACAGGCTTCAGATAGACCACACATGGATGTTTCAACCCACATTAGGCAGGCATGGTCCACTGTTATCACCATCAGGAAACTTGCCCTGAGAAATGCCATGCAGGCATCGCTGGACAGGAAGTGGCTGCAGAGAGGCTACAGCGATTTTTTGCAACAGTTGTGTGCCAATTCTAGTATATGGGTGCTCTATTTGCTAGCGACATTTTGTTCAGAAAACACCACACATATGTCTACTAGAATAATTGTGACTTAGACATTCTAGGAGGCAGTGGGACCTAAACTAGGTCACAAAAAGAAGGAAGTACTGTCTTGCAGCACAAAAACATCCAAAAGGTACACATTTAATTATTTTTCTTTAATTGTAAGAAGAAGGGAGAAGAACCACTAAGAAAAAAATGTGATAAGGAGTTAAGTTTTACTTTAGGTGTGAATCAGTACTACAGTGAGTTTTCCCAACTTGCTGTTGCTGGAAGGTTGGGGGGTGCTAGGGTACTGCAGTTGGATTTTGGGTCATAGATACTACACTTATGCCGCGTACACACGATCGGAAATTCTGACAAAAAATGTCCGATGTGAGCTTTTGGTTCGGAAATTCCGACCGTGTGTAGGCTCCATCGGACATTTGCTGTCAGAATTTCTGCCCACAGAAATTTGAGGACTGGTTCTCAAATTTTCCGACAAGAAAAGTTCTTGTCGGAAATTCCGATCGTCTGTATGCAATTCCGAAGCACAAAAAAAAACATGCATGCTTAGAATCAAGCAGAAGAGCCGAACTGCCTATTGAACTTCATTGATATTGGCTCGTCGTACGTCTTGTACGTCACGGCATTCTTGATGATCAAAATTTCCTACAAGATTTGTGTGACCCTGTGTATGCAACACAAGTTGCAGAAAAAAATCCACGGTTTTGTTGTCGGAATTTCCGATCGTGTGTACGTGGCATTAGGCTGGCCACACACGGTTCAAACTGTTAATTGACAGGCTGAATATACCAAGTTGATAGATCGATCAACTTGGGTACAACCAGCCTGCTGGATTCTCTTACGATTATCGGTAGAGGCCGCCCGCACTGCCTCCCAGCCTGGAGCAGACAATTGCTCGGCAGGAGGGATTTAAACAGCATAAAGATTTGCCCTATAGTTTTGCCTCTTGGTACAGTTTCCACGATACGTCCATTGCCTATTGACAAAAGAAAGCAGCCCTACATGTTTCTGCCTTTGTGTATGCTTTCTCATTCACAAAACACTGCCTTTGTTGATGTTACAGCTATGCACAAGCATCATTATCGCAGGCCAGAGAGACTGGATGCTGCCATCTGTACTGTACCTTCATAGAAAATAGGTATTGTTGTATAATTACATAGCACCAAATCCATGATATATATATAATCCTCCAAGGTGCATGCACAATGATGGTTTAGCCAAGACAGTGCAATAATCATGTAATCATTTGTCATTACTCTTTGTCCACCAACATGCCAATTGTATCTAGACAGGCATGTACAAGAGATAAGAATACATTCTGATTGGTTGCAGTTAAAGCGGAGCTCCACCCTAAAGTGGAACTTCCGCTCATCGGAATCCTCCCCCCCCCCCCCTCCGGTGTCACATTTGGCACCTTTCAGGGGGTAGGGGGGTGCAGATACCTGTCTAAGACAGGTATTTGCACCCACTTCCGGGAGTCCTCTCTGCGGGTATTCTGCGGGTAGTGCGTCACTTCCCGCAGAATACCCATTGTGTTCTGGGAAACACTCGGCTCCCAGAACACAAGGGGACCAGTGAGAACGGCGCAGCGTGACTCGCACATGCACCGTAGGGAACCGGGCAGTGAAACCGCAAAAGCTTCACTTCCTGGTTCCCTCACCGAGAATGGCGTGGGGGCAGCAGAGTGATGAGCAATTGCTCGTCTTCTGCTGCCGACGTCACTGGACTCCAGGACAGGTAAGTGTCCAAATATTAAAAGTCAGCAGCTGCAGTATTTGTAGCTGCTGGTTTTTAATATTTTTTTTTCGGAGGAGCTCCGCTTTAAGAAGCTCTCTTTTGCAGTTTTGCCCAGAGATGTCATTGTAGTTACTGCCTAACTCAGAAGGTTTAGAATAGCAGGAGCAATGAAGTTAGGATAGGAGATTACTGGAGGAACTTTATGGTGCTGCAAAGAAATATTGGTGAAGGTAGCCGTTACCAGTTAATGGAGGCCTTCTTCAAAAATCTGACATACTTATGAACTTTCTTTCCGCTCTCCTGTCTGATTGACAGCTCATACACTAGCATTCGGCACAGCTTTTTGCACCGCCTGTGACATGGCAAGGAGAAAGGGCAACGTGTCACAGTAACACTTTCCAAACACATTAATAAAGTGTCACTTTGTGGACCTGAATCCAGATCCATAAAGATGAGCTGAAGTGTCATTTATATCCAACGTAACACATACTGGTGTTGGCTTGAACCGAATGTGGTAAAAGACCAGGCCAAAAGAATTAGCACATTCATATTTTAAGGCTGGTTCAGTCTTACTTTTTCAGTCTAATGTATTTTATATATATAAAAAAAAAAAATCATTGCATTTTGTCATGTACAATTAACAAATTATACAGATAATTCACTGATCAGACTTTCACAGCTTTAATCTTAGGAAGAAAATATGACATATTTTTTAGTTCATTAATGATTTGTGTCTGGATTTATAATTATTTTAAATTAATTTATATTTTTTCTGCCATCTGCTGTGTGTATATTTGGATTTATTCCGAGTTTTAGTTTTGAAATTGCAAACTGTTTTCTTGTATTGAATTTCTATGGTATTTTATTGTGTAACAAAAATAGAAGATACTTTTACAAACTTGTTTAATAAGTACAGTGATGATGCACAAAGTGCTGCAACCTTTTACAACGAATGCCATTTTAGTTTGTTATTGTCAGATCAGCATATGAGTAATTTTGATTGGTTGTTTTGAGCTACTGCACTTTGCATGTTATCATATTAAAGTGAAACTTCAACCAAAAACGATCTTCACTTGTCCCAAGGATGACCAAGGTAATTATATGAAACAGAACATGTTGTTTATTCTTTGAAAGCTTCTCCCTAGGTTTCTTTGGATAATTCATTGGTGATGACAGTATCACTAGGTCACTAGTGAATTCTCCAAAGAATTACAAGGAGACTGCGTTCCAAAGAGGACAACTGCAAGTTCAGCATACAGACCATGGTCAGCAGACAAGGAAGATAAAGCTGTAAAGCTGTAAAGCTGTAAACTCTGTAAAAACACTTTTAAGCAAGCCTTACCTCTGTAGCTATATGCATTGTGGGGAAATTAATCTTCAATCTTCACAGAAATGTTAGTTTTTTGTTCCAGTTACTTTCTATTGCACCATTGCACTATTCTATTGAATCTTTGCAGCCTTTTATTGTAAATAAACAACAGGCAATTCTACAGTAGGTTGCTAGAAAAGGACTGACCTTAGTCCTGGTTGTGGCCTTATTGGATCCTTAAAGGACAATTCCACCGTTTGCAAAATAAACCAATGCATAAATAAATGCTCCCATTTTGCAAAAAGCAAAAATGTGCATTTCTTATTTTTTTTTTACGTTTGAGCCTGCAAAGCATTGCACCCATGATCCAGTGATTGTGGGTGCAATGCTTTGGCTCCTGTAGACTATTCCTCAAGCCCCTGGTCCATACAGAGGTATGAACCCTCAGCTATGGAACTGGAGGAAATATCAATGGACTACAAGTGGAATGATGTCAATGAATGTGTGCTCCATTGAGAACTAGAGTGCCAATTTTTTCATTCACAACATCTTCCTGTGCAGGCAAAGCCACATGCTGACGCATCAGTTTCTATAGTGACTGGAACCGACAGGGAGAAAAATTCTGCAATCCTGTAAATGGGGGGGGGGGGGGGCGAGTACTCTGACCATGTTTCATGTTACACCTTAAATGTGGATGTAGCATGTAACATGATCTGAAAGATGGTGTTAGCTTTAAAAAATGAATTACATCACATTAAAAGAAGCTAGAGAGGAATGGCTTGTATTAAAGAAAATAGAGAAAAAAAGCACTCACATAGCCACATCCGTATTAAAGCTCTTTTCGTTCGTAATGTGTAAATAATTTATTGTCTATAGTCTGGGCACAGATGCAGTTTAAAAAAAAAAATGGCTGGAGTTCCACTTTAAGTAAACCACTTAATTATTTTTTTTTGCATGCATTATGAAAAAAATAAAATAAAATAAAAATGATTAAAAAATAAAAAAATATTAGAGGATGAAAGAACAATCTATTGAATTCTGATGGAATTCACCTTTATTCTTTTTTTCTTCCTTGCCCCCGATCACTCATGGGCTGAATCTGTGGAATTGATAGACGGATGATCATCAGCCTTCCCAGAGTGGTACAGGCAACAAAGGTAGTGCAATGTCTATTGATGATGTTTCAGGAATCCCCCAGATCATTGCGGCACAGAGTGATCAAAGTTTATGATATTAGACCTGTTATATATAGCTGGAGATGTGTGGCTGCTCACACATTGCTTTCCCATCAGTAGTCTAAGAAAAGTCTGATGGACTGTGCCTGACAAAACCAGTAAACGGATGTCATATGTCTATATACCATGTACTTGACGTAAACTGGCTGTATTTCTGGGAATACCGGGGCACTGTTTGTAGACTGATATAGTAATGTTTTCATCTGCTTTAACTATACTCATATTTTCTGCATTTAGTTAATGTAACAAAGATCCTAATGCATTTTAAAAACTATTTTAAAGTACTGTATATGTTGTATTGATATAAGGGATTTAAAAAAAAAAACTAAAATTAAAAGTTTTGAAAGAATGATAATAACCTGCCTGTGTAGTGAGGAGTCTCTTGTCTTTTTAACCCGTTATAGTCCTGTACACCACCTGGTAATGATTTTTTGACTGTCTTTTGCGAGAATCTTTTAAAATATAATTTGCTTAGTAAAATCCCACTTTCTGTCCTCATACTGCAATGGCCTGTGCAGGCAGAGCTGAGTAACAGCCACGCCCCTTAAAAAGTGTCATCATACAGACCCTTATTAAATAGCAAGGGGCAGGTCTGACCAGGTCTATTAGAATACAGAGAGCATACAGTCTACCTCTGGTGCCTTATTGACAGTAATAACACGTTAATCACTTCTGCCATAACAGGAGAGTGACAGTAAGGCAAGGAAAATTGAGATTGTCAGTGTAAAGTCTAACTGACTGCATATCTATTTATGTGATTTCAGTTGAGTTTTAAAGTTGAATGCCAGTCAGTCATGCCCAAGCTTAGTGAATAATGGCCAAACTGACACAAAACTTGACCTGGACAAGCAGCTTACACAGCCTATGGTAGGAGGAAGATAAGCCTACTGCCATAGGCTGTGTAAGCTGCTTGTTTGTTCAGGTTACAGAACAGGCAACCCCACTAGTACTGCAAAGGTAGCAAGAAGGTTTGTTGTGCTAGACACCCCCAAAACACACTAAATAGCTTTACAACAAATGTTCACCAGAACCTAATATCCTATTTCCTGTACCCACTTCTTCCCATTGTGTTTTTTTTTTTTTTTACAGTACACATCCCCTGTAATGAGCTGGAATGTTTTTCATGGGTCAACCAGAATTAACCAATAGCTCCCCAATATCAGCTAAAATGGCAGATATGCCTCTCTAAGGGGCTATCTCCCTGTAGCCCAGACTGAGAGGCCCACATCTGCATTTGCATTTATTTAATACCATTTCGCAAACAAGATGCAAGTAACTAACCTTGATGGTTTTGTAGCCTTTTCCTTATAGGAATGTCAGTTTTGTGGCTATATATTTCATTTTATGAAACCTTCGATCTAATTGTCCAGTCATTATAAATGTTATAAGGACACAAAATAAAGATGTATTCTTCAACTTAAGTCTCTTCTATAAGAACCGAGAAGGTCCAGAATGAATTGACCCTTTGTCCTTCTGCATGATCCTTCCTTCTGTTATCCAACACTCATTTCTGATCATTGCCCTCCATATATTCTAACTTACTCTGTGTGAAAAGTCATTATTTTCTCTTGCATGAGTATCTGTATAGTTAACGCTGGCTCTAATATTCCCTATTGGAAACTATTAACATATTTTTGATGTAAGTCACTGCAAGGCTTGAGTCACCCTGCCTCAGACCTCAGTTTTGGCATATATACCTCTAATGTGATGTGGCATCTCCCTACTGAAGTTATATAAAAATGCTGAGGTTTGTTAAATTAGTGGATGACACTGAAAATTAAGGAGCCAGTCCACTCAAAATTGATCATTTCATTTTTGAGGAGATGACCTAGGGGGGCTAAGGTTTCTAGTATTAATTGGAGACTCCATGGATGGGATATAACAGTTTGACATAGGGAGTCAGAACCCTTTGTTATGGCTGTGATGGGTGGTGGACCTGAGTGGGTGGTGGTGGACACGGACTAACTCCCTTATGTGCCTGAGACTTTGAAATGGATTATAAAAGTGAGTATATTTGGAGTTTGGAATAGTTAACCTTGACAGGTTTGAGTTATTAAACCATCCTGTATTTCAGATCACATATGCTAAGAGTATCTGTTATTTGGCTGCATGCTAGATGAAGGGCCTCTGTTTTACTATTGATACATGCTGTCTAGGGACTCAAAAACTCTGGAGGGTTTCATGTTCTCTATCCTTAGCATGCCATCTGCTACATGTGCATTTACTACGGTATGAAAAAAACATATAAACACGTATTATATTACATGTTGCTAAATTCATCTTTAGCTGTTTCATTCTCTACCCCGTCTATGTCTTATACAGCTATAGCCATATACAGTAGTAAGTTCTTTCATTGTTCCTCTTGGAAGTTTGGTTGCTTTTGATTATTGAAAGTTTGAGCTTAGGATTCTAAAATGCCTCATCTACTGTCATAAATAAAACAAGGAGAGCAAAATATTATTTGGAAAAATTGGCTGCAATAAATTTATTGTAATCATATATAGACTACAGTGTGGACAGGTAAACAGCCTTGTCTGGATGTTGCAGTGTGGATTTGTTGTCACAACTTGAAGGGTGATCAAAGATAGGCAACACAGTAATGAGCAGTTCTTGTGCAACCAAAGAATCCATGTCTTCTTACCATAATACAGAAATTATTATTTTAAAGAAGGAAATTATATTTTGAGAGTGTAGAATATAAAAGTTAGACAACTGAAAATGCTACAGTATCATAAATATTCTTTTTTTTTTTCTTAACCACTTAAGCCCCGGACCAATATGCAGCATAAAGACCAGGCCCCTTTTTGCGATTCGGCACTGCTTCGCTTTAACTGACAATTGCGCGGTCGTGCGACGTGGCTCCCAAGCAAAATTTACGTCCTTTTTTTCCCACAAATAGAGCTTTCTTTTGGTGGTATTTGATCACCTCTGCGGTTTTTATTTTTTGCGCTATAAACAAAAACAAAGCGACAATTTTGAAAAAAATTCAATATTTTTAACTTTTTGCTATAATAAATATCCCCCAAAAATATATATAAAAAAAAATTTTTCCTCAGTTTAGGCCGATACGTATTCTTCTACATATTTTTGGTAAAAAAATCGCAATCTGCGTTTATTGATTGGTTTGCGCAAAAGTTATAGCGTTTACAAAATAGGGTATAGTTTTATGGCATTTTTATTAATTTATTTTTACTAGTAATTGCGGCGATCATCGATTTTTTTCGTGACTGCGACATTATAGCGGACACTTCGGACACTTTTGACACATTTTTGGGACCATTGTCATTTTTATAGCGATCAGTGCTATAAAAATGACACTGGCAGTGAAGGGGTTAACCACTAGGGGCGCTGAAAAGGTTAAGTGTGTCTAAGGGAGTGATTATCACTGTTAGGGGGCGTGGCTGCAAGTGACACGTCACTGATCTCCGCTCTGATTACACAGAGCGGAGATCGGTGACAGTGTCAGTAGGCGAGCGGGGAGATGTGTTTACACTAACATCTCCCCGCTCCATCCCTCCGTGAGACGATCGCGAGGATCCCCTGCGGCGATCGAGTCCGCGGGACCCACAGTGCGACACACGGGGATGGCGGCAGGGTCGCGAGCGCTCCGGCGCGACCACGCGGCAGGCAGTTAAAGGGCAACGTACAGGTACGTGATTGTGCCTGTATATATGCCGTGGGCGGCCGTTAAGTGGTTAAAGATTGCAGTTTTAAAGGATTTCTGCCTAGAGGTCTGTGGTATATACCCATCAGATATAGGGGTTGATTTACTAAAGGCAAATAGACTGTGCAGTAGGCTTGTGCAATTTGTTTCATAACGAATCGAAATTCGTCCGAATTTAGCAACTTTCAGACATTCAGAAGCATTCGAATTTCCGAACAAAGCAATTACGAATAAAACCGAATCCGAAATAAATTATATCGCAAATAGTGAATGCCCGAATGTCTTCGGCATAATTTGTTATGAAAAAAGTTACGAATGTACGAATCCATTCGAAGCACAATAACAATCTGCTCTGCTCTCTGCTTCTCCCTCACCGTACTGAACCTTCTCAAAATGGTGTACAGGGGCGGAGGCTACAGCCGCATGTAAAAAACGAAAGTAAAATACGAGATTTTGAATCGTTACAAATAACCGTTATGTATTTAGAAAAGTTCAAAGCACATTAGGCATAATAGGCAGTGTCGTTGTGAGAGAGACACGGAAAATTACGAATCAACGAACCCAAAAATAGTTACGAAAGTAGGAGTTGTGTCCAGAATCAACGAAAAACAATGTACTCTACCGAAAGTACGAATTATAAATCAACTAAAAATAAGGCTTACATTAATACGAATCATTCCGATTCAACGAAAAATGTCGCTTGCGAAAATACGAATTAGTCCGAACACGAAAAATCTAGCAAAATTACGAACGATTATGAATCAACAGGACCGAAAAGAAACTAACCGAAACTAAACAAATTTTTTCGTTGTGCACAAGTCTACTGTGCAGTACTTCCAAAGCTTAGTAAATAAGGCAAGGCTTCACTCTGCAAAGAATACCCAATCACATGCAAGGAAAAAAAAAAAAAACAGCATTTTTGCTTGCACGTGATTGGATGATGAATATCATCAGAGTTTCTGCTCATTCAGGCTGGGTTCTGCCCCGCATCCAATTTGCATAGCAGGAGATTGTGACCAGCTCTCTATGGAGCCGGTTAACATATCTCCGGAGAGGCTCCGGTGCAACTTGCACAATTTAAATCAACCATTCAGTTTTAGCCATGTTTTGTTCCTTTGTTGAAAATGTTTTCTTCTGTATCATATTTGTGCTATGGTTGTAGTTTAGTCTGTGAACTCACTGCACCTTGTTTAAAGAGAAGGCATTATCTACTTCATTAAAGCGTATGCAGTGTTTAGATGTGTCATTCTGTAACGTGGTCACGCTGCGAATTAGACCGACAAACACAAAGACGCTCTAGAAATGGAATGACCTTTGTATGTATGTAACTTCCCTTGAATAAAAATGCAGTTGTCTTTTTTTCCAGGTTAAATTTCCTGGTCTGATATTCCAAATACTAATTTATTTCTCACACTAGAACTCTTGTCCTCAATAACAAATTTATATTAATGTTTTATTATGGCAAATAGTGAACTTACATCAATCTCAACCCCTTGTCGATTTGCAGACTGGTACAATGCAAAAGCAATTCATGTTATATGGCTGTGTGTATGCAATTATGTCCTATTTTTCTCCTGCATCCTAAACAAATGATTCTGTGGAACAGCCATTATGTGCTTCTATTCTTATATTATACACAACAAAGTGATAACACAGATTGCAATGTTCTCCTTGCATTGCTCATTTTGATGTGAAATTACAACTCTCAGTGTGAAATTGTGTTATGCTATCACCATAAAGACATAATAGTTTTAAATGGTGGCATCATATTTTTGCTTAAAAAAAAAGAAAGAGAGAAAGTGAGTTTTGTCCGCAATGTGCGGTCTGTATAAAATCAGTATTGCAAAATATTTGTCAAGCCCATTTTACCAAGCATTCTACGTGATTTTGCTGCCCATTGTAGCAATGAAATATTGCACCTTACTCTAGGAGCTAAGCCCTGGGCTTGGGTATATATTGCAATAGGCTTCACTGCAAAATATCACTGCAGCTTTATGTATGTCCATGCCCTTATGACACTTTGCAGTCTAGCCAAAGTCCAATCCATCAGGAGAAGTCTGGAAGGGTGGGGGGAGGCAGTAAATATAATTTATTCCAAAAGTACTAATATAGAGAGATAAATGGCTTACGTTTTGGTGAGATTTCAAATTACCATAGGGAGATGGTCTCACTCTCTACACAGATTCTTTGGTGGACACTCTAAATGCTTCAGGGTGCCCATTTCTTGGCCCCATCCTGAGGCATGGGGATGGTCAAGAAGACTTAGCTTGAGTTTCTATACACCTGGGTTAAGTCATAACTAGAGGCACACATAGATCTATAGGATACATGATTGATGAAAGTTCCTGGGAGCTTGTTAAGGAGGAACAGGTTACAAGACATTCTCTATGTAATGCACTATTGAACACCATAACCTCATTATTGAATATCATAAAGGACTGGTATCCTCTACCTCCTTTGCAAACTTCAAGGAAGTTCCAGCAAACATGTATCATATAGATCTATGGGCACCTCTGTATATGACACAACCCAGAGTTTTTTGAAACTCAACCTCAACATTCCCCTCAGCTGAAACCTTAGTTGGTGTCATCAGCACAACCAGCAATGTTTCCTTTGTCATTTGCAGCACCAATGGATCCCATGCCAACCTGGAGCTCTTAAACAATTGAGCTAAACATGTGCAGTAATTGAGTTAAGTGTCATCTGCTTTAATGACTGAAAATAATGTTACTTGAAATAAATGATAACTTAGTGACTTGAGCCTAATATCCCCTTTCTATAAGTTTTAAGGGAGTGTTTCCTGAGCTATGGATCAGGATCCAGATTGGGTCAAGGACTTCTTGGTGATGGGTCACCACATGACTTTATCAAACTCAGTCTAGTTTGTCTAAGAGCAGTGGCGAGTGATATAGCACACTTTATCTGTCTTTGTGTAAATTGTATGCTACCTCCATCTGAGATGTAGCCTATATGCATTTATTTTTAAGGGATGATAACACCAAAACCCCACTCAAAACCTGTAAAACAATAAAACGAATATGATTGACAGCACAGTCATGTTAGGAGGACCACAGTGCATTTGAGGCAGGGGGTGGAGGGAATAAAACAGACAAGGTTGGAAGGTGAAGAGACCCCAGCGCTAGCTGAAAATGTCAGAAAGAAGATATAATGAAGAATTTATTTCTCCCAGCTTTGATAAAGCTTACAGAAGTCCACAATATGATATATAGCCATTGCTATTTGTCTGTTTCAGCCTCTTTGCTTATAATTCTCTTCTTGGGTCCAAGTAAGGCAACAATTTTATTTTTTAGATCCTCAGATTAAATCATTTAAAGAAACTCTCTTTAAAGCAATACGTACACTTGTAACATATTTAGCATCTCTAGTATACCACAGTAAATCAAAGAAGCCTACAAAAGTTTTTTTTATTCTTTCCTCTGTCCTGCTGTCTTATGACAGCTGTAGTAAAATCCATTCTATTGACATTTTCATGCATTTTTACATGGGTTATCGCTGTGCTGAACAGTGACTGTAGGCATTCTCAGCAGTCACTATTTGGATATTCAGTGACTGAAGAAATTCCCAGCTGAACAGTGACTACAGGCACTGTTTGGCTATCCATCAGCTAAAGGTTTTATCAGCTGCTAAATACAATAGCTGCCAAGGGAGATACCTCCAACTTCGCTATTTAGGATGAAAGGGGAAATCTATTAATTTATCTTGTTTATCCGATGGTGATAAATGGAAGAAATCATGACATGTATGGCTAGCCTAACGCATTACACAATATGCATTATGCCACACATTATCAAAATGTACAGGTCTGCAGGAGACCTTAATGGGATGGCTAGCCGGTGTCCACCCTTAGTGAAAGTTTTATCTTGACTGTGTCACCAGATTTCCAGGCCAGTGTGTGGGCAGGGCTTAACACACCCGATCGGGGGTTCACTCCTGGAGCTCGCTAATGCCTGTGCCCACTGGTGGAGGCCGTGGTCACGTAAATTCAGCATTAGTGAATCACTCCCATTCAGAAGCAAGCATGTTCACTTGCACAGTTAAACCTTTGTGTAAGTCATGCTTCTCAGTGACTCACACTCTGATTTAATTGTACTCGGACTTAGATGCAGCAATTCCGAGAGGGTACAGCAGAACCTGTACACAGCTCTAGTTCATCCTAACTTCAGGCTGCCCTAGTTCATACCTTCACATAGAGCAAAGTCCTTTAAATAAAGTCCACAAACCCATCTTTGATACCCTGGCTGGGTTCCCACCAAGAAAGAGCCCCCAAAGTTGAGAACAGGGTTACATGTGGCAGCAGACCTTCTTGCAATTCCCCAATCAAAGACCTGGCTAGGTTGCCTCTCCTTGTATTTATGTCCCTCCACAATGGAGCAGAGCCATGAACACCACCTTAACCCCTTCCTGA
The DNA here is from genome assembly GCA_029206835.1 of Rana muscosa. NCBI lineage: Eukaryota > Metazoa > Chordata > Amphibia > Anura > Ranidae > Rana > Rana muscosa. Next base: position 174,958,959 of record CM055116.1, read on the forward strand.
AAACCCACTAGCCTTGATTACTAAATAAGGACAGTGCAGTAATTTAACATGGGGCAGAACGTGGTAAAGTAGATGCCCCCCAGGTAGGCACCTGTCTACAAGTGGATTAGGAATAAGGAATCAGACTGCAAGTGTGGTTTACATTGTACCTTTTTGACCTGTTGCTAAAATATAACTTCAGGAAAAAAATACCCCCTTGGTGAAGCTGGAGGCTCTTATGTGTTCCACAGAGTGTTGTATATCGGTACCACTATTAAAAATATATATATTGTGAGATGGGGGTTGTGGTAGATGCGTTTTCCCAGCGATTCAAGCCAGTCAGGAACTATATTTAAGGGCATGGTAGCCCATTTTTATTAAAAAAGGCAAAATAAAAGTCCAAACAAAAGTTTCCCACGCAGGGGTTCTTCTCCATCAAATACACATAACAGAAAATGCTAGCCCACCTGGCTCTCTGTAGCAGTACTTCTGCACTTTCCTGGTCACCCCGACCACTGGACTCCTCAAAGTAGACGGCTTCCCTTTAGCATCCACAGCTCTGCCTCTTGCAGTCACCAATGTTCTGGCTGTCACCTACAGCCTCTCTGACTCCTGAAGACCTCCTGTCTCTTGGTGTGGAGCCGTCTCCAACTGGGAGCCATGAGGTCTTCCCATACATTTATTATAAGGGCTGTGCTCACCTGAGCACACACCCTGCTGGTAATCAGCAAAGTCTGGACACAGGGTTGGAGATCCCATCCCTCCCAAGACACTGTGGAATCTCCAAACTACAAAGCCCCTTTCCAGAATACCAAAACCTGGAGAAAGCTGCGAAAGCAGTCTTCTCCAGTCCACATCTACGCTCTGTAGTCTTGCACCTTGCAAATGTGCAGACCCTGTGTCCAGCAAACTGTCCATTTTACTGTGACAGTAGCTCCTACTGTCACAATATATATATATATATCAGAACAAGCATTTCCCTTATCCCTTTTTGGGGTGCATACTTCCTAGACTAGATCTGCATGAAACCTAGAACTTCAGATATTTTCTGTCTGTTTCTAGCCAACTAACCTTAAAATACTTCCCTTTGTATACGCTTCTAGATACTTCATTAAAAAGGAACTTCACTCTGCCTAACCCTTCAAAAAAAAAAAATTCCTATCATTTGTCCCGGTCTTGAAATAATGAAAAAATAATACTTACTAGACTCTGGAGTCCAGCATTGTCACTTGTCCCTTTTCAAGTTCTCCCTTTGTTCTCTATTCCAGCGCTGCCATGTTTACTTGAGATTTGGCCCATGCGCAGACATACTGTGGCATGTGTGCATGTGCACCAGACACCTAACCCATGTGAAGACATGCCATGGGTCTCTGGCAGTTCTTTGGCTAAAACCCTGAAATGTGTGTGCCATCTTGTGGATGGCTCCTGCTATGGCTATGCCATACAGTTTGCAAGATGTTGCAAATATTCACACACATTTTGAAGTCTCTGACAGAGAACACATGTCGCCTCATGGGGGGGAGGCCATGATGGCATACTGGCCTGGGCCAGAATTATTTTGGATTTGCTAATGCGTAAGGGGGGGGGGGAGTCAGGGAAGGGGATATTGAGTAAAATGGGTAAAGCTTAGCTTTAAAGACAAGTGCCATGTGTAAAAGTGATGCCTGCTTATGACACAACCAGGTATAAGGAGCAGAGTAATATTTAATTTAATCACAAAGATCCATCTATTCTTTAGAGCAGGGATCTCCAAACTTTTTAAGCAAAGCGCCAGTTAAATGTCCTTCAGGCTTTGGGAGGGCTGGACTGTGGCCAGTAGGAGTAGAAGATTCCCTGTCATTAATTGGCGTAAACAATGCCTCATCAGTGGTTTTAATGGGAGGAAAAGGCCCCATTGTCAGTATTAGAGATGGATCGAATACCCCCCCCCCCCCCCAGTTTGGTTTGCAACAGTACTCCCAAACATAGCAAAAAGTTCGGACCCAAACGCCGAACCTCATCGAAGTCTTTGCGACTCAGACTTGAAAAATAAAAAGTCCCCATTTTGAAGGCTTATATGCCTTATAAGTTATTGACCATAAACAGGGTATGGGGGCCCGGGTACTGCCCTGAGAAACATGTACCAAAAAGATTGTTTTTAAGGGAGCAGTGATTTTAATGATGCTTAAAGTGAAACAACAAAAATGAAAAAATATTTTAAATATAGTGTCTGGGGATCCCCTTAGGCAGTGCCTCATAATGTACCCCATACACATTCACATGGGGGGTGGGATTTTGGGGCCCTCGTGTTAAAGGCCCCCCAGCCCTAAAGCACCCCCCATGTTTAGAGCATTTGGCCTGGTGTGGTTCAGGAGGGGGGGCTCTCGCCCCCCCACTTTCCTGGCCTGAAAGGCTGCATGCTCAGATAAGTGTCTGGTATGCATTTTAGGGGAACCCCACGCTGTTTAAAAAAAATTGGGCATGGGGGTCCCCTTAAAATCCATACCAGACCCAAAGGGCCTAGCTTGGATTGGGTGGGACTCCCACGCCGTTTTTCTTTTCTTCACTTTTTAATATTGCCACCAATTTTTTTTTCATTCAGCTGTCAGTGGGCAAGCCCATTGACAGCTGATGACTCATCTGTTGTTAAAGACATAGCGGCTGGCTTCCCAACCCCGCTCCTTAACAACCAGCTTTCACTGTGCCTTGATTGGGCAAAGCTTTGGTGGTTAGTTCAATGTGTTTTCCGCCTCACATAGCATTTTGCTTTTAGGCCAAAAAAGTAAAATTTTGGTCCCATCTGACCAAAGAACCTTCTTCCACATATTTGCTGTGTCTCCCTCTATTTACTAATTAGGTGACTTCTGAAGATAATTGGTTCCACTAGATTTTAGTTAAGGGTATCAGAGTAAAGGGGGCTAAATACAAATGCATGCCACACTTTTCAGATATTTATTTGTAAAAAAAAAAATAGAAAACCGTTTATAATTTTCCTTCCACTTCACAATTATTTGCCACTTTGTGTTGGTCTATCACATAAAATCCCAATAAAATACATTTACATTTTTGGTTGTAACATGATAAAATGTGGAACATTTCAAGGGATATGAATACTTTTTCAAGGCACTGTATTTGAGATAAACTGGTAATCAGATCTCTTGCAGATTTTTCTAGCAACCATGATCTTTTATTTGCAAAGATAAACCTCTAAGCTGATCTTGAAAATAAAGAATAAAGTGTCAAATGACAGCTGACATCACAATGTTCTAAATAAGCCAGAAATCTGTGATTTCTTTATTCTCTTTGGTGCTTTGGTTTCCTTACACATCATGATGCTCTTTGTTTAGTACACAATGCAGACAGCCAAAGTAAATTGCACATCGTAATGCAGTCAATACACAGGTGGTATGCCATTTTAGTAGAATAGGAGCTCTTTCTCTGACCCCTGAATTGTAAGGATATTAGAACGTACATTATGGCACTCTGATAAATCTGTGACAGCTTTATTAACAGCTGTGAATGATACAGTTACCTTAGAAATAACTAAATGATAAAATATACCAGGATTCGAACACTATACATTTCTTCTATACATCTATACAACACAAAAGAAGAGTTGAAGTCAAAACATTGTTCATAATTGCACCAAAAATGTAATAGAGAAGGGTCTTGAATTGATATAGTAGTCCAGCAATACAGCTGCACTTATGGACTTTTCCTGCAGAAAGAAAATCCAGATGCCATCGCAATTCCCCCAAACATGTACGGCAAGTTAACTCTTGTTACCACAAAGGGCTGGTGTGAACAAGCCTTAAATCGAATCTGAAAAGTAGTGCATCAGATTATATACTCAGACAGCAGAAGAGTCCATAGGGACATTCCATTCTTTCCCCGTACTAGTAAAGTCATTCATTTTGATTCACACTGCAGAACACCATCACGATGCACATGCGATGCATTGCACTGCTTTACAGCACTACGCTTAATGGCTGGTGCACTGCAAAAAATACCTATTTTTCCATGTACCAAGGTACATTGCGGCCCATTTAGGAGGACTTTGCTTGTTAGAGCTTACAATCTAAAAGGGAGGGTCAACTATTACAAAAAGTAATAACTCTGAGGGATGAGCCAATGTAGAAAATAAAAGTGCTCTCACAGAGCACTGTTCAATCCATCATCCGAAAACGGAAAGAGTATGGCACAACTGCAAACCTACCAAGACATGGCCGTCCAAAGAGGGAAAGTCTGGACAGCCGCACTTCAATAAAAATGCCTTTATTGTGCAAAATAACAAAAGTACAAACCACAGCAGGGTACAGGATAAAAAGCTGACGCGTTTCACACTCTCAACAGTGCTTAGTCATAGCTTTACAACCACAAGACCGAAAACAGAAAGAGTATGGTACAACTGCAAACCTACCAAGACATGTCCGTCCATCTAAACTGACAGTCCAGGCAAGGAGAGAATTAATCAGAGAAGCAGCCAAGAGGCCCATGGTAACTCTGGAGGAGCTGTAGAGATCTACAGCTTAGATGGTATTTAAAGCCTTTCCTTTTTGTTGCTTTTGATTGGATTATTGGGTACAATATTCAATTCAGATAAATCAATAATAAACAGGGCTAAACTTGCACTGCTGATAAGACCCTTTGTAGGCTGTAGACACCAAGACATGTTCTCAATATTGGAAGTGTATGTTTTAATGAAAAAAAGTGGAGCTGTCAAATTATAAAATCACATACTGTATGTGATGTAGGTTTTCCACAATAGTAAGCCTAGGATGTTTGCTTTTGTAAGTAATATTCCAAGAACATTTAGTAAATACCTGTTGATCCTGTCAGTAGAACTATTGGTAGGCACTTGTATTGATATTGTGACAACACTCCTCCTTGGGCTGCTGAACCACTGCAGAATTGTTACCATTGCTGCTGCTGCTGCTGTAGCTGCTTAGATGTTGGCACCATTGATTGTAGCCCTAATAGTCATTAGATACACTTAACCCCTCTTATAGCCCTTTAGATTGACAGCACATTGCTATATCTGCCGGAGCAATCATGTAAAAGCTGTACACAGTCTCTCTCACCCTCTTCTAACAGGAAAAATTCAGCTTCTGAGCTGCATTTACCATTATAAAAAGGTGAATTACATTTATTTTAAGACATTTAAATTGCTAGATTGCATTGGAAATGACTGTTTGTCAATCTGATAAGAAAAAAACAAGATGGGCTTTAAAACAAACCTGTCAAAGATACAATTTTTAAACTAAAATCCCTTCCTAACAGCAGGCTCCACAATTTGTCTGTTATTACCTTTATCATCCTGACACACTTCTTTTGCATGTTTTCTGGAACCTGATTACAAGGCTACAGACTCAAATTTTCTGTCTGTGAAGTCAAGCCGTACCCCCTGGAGCTCAGCCCTACTCACAGCCACCTAACTATTTAAAGGAGAAGTATGGCCAAAGCTCTTTTGGCCATAGTTCTCCTGTGGGTTACAGGAGTAGACTTAGGTCTGCACTCCTGTGACCGTTTTTTAGCCGTCATCTGCTGTCGGTTGACGTCACAGAGCCAGTTCAGGCTCTGCAGGGATCCTGACAATAATGTCGGGATTCACCCAGATATCTGATCGGTAGGTGGCTCACCCTTTCAGCATGACACTGAGAGCCTGAGCATGCAGCTCCTGCCCTCTAGTGAGCGCTAGAAGGGCAGAGCACAGGGCGGTTACTGACAATCACTGCTCTGTACTCAGTGGACCCAAGAACTGGCATGGGATAGCTGCAGCGTCAGATCAATGCTGCAGCTATCTAGGTGAGCATGTGTATTTATTTTTTTACAATCCCATACTTCTCTTTTAAAAGGGGGTTCTTCAGTGACCACTAAGGCAGTGGCACTGCAGGTAGATAGGCTGAAAGTTAGAGAAATTGGGGTTGAATTACTAAAGGAAAATAGGTTGCTCACTTTGCAAGGGAGGTTCCACTTTGCAAGTGATTTTTCCCCAGAGCTTAGTTATTGAGATGAAGCTTTGCTGACTTCCAACATCCGATTATGTGCAAACAAAATGCTGTTTATTTTCCCTGCATGTAATTGAGTATTCTGTAGAGTGAAATTTCACCACATTCACTAAGCTCTGGGAAAAATTCTGCAACAAAACCAAGATCATGAACACAGGGACATGACCTCAAACTAGCTGGAGGAAAGTTTAAAACTAATCTTAAAGCGGTGTTCCGGCCCAAAAAAAAAATTAAAAGCCAGCAAGCTACACATACTGCAACTGTTGGCTTTTAATACTAGGACACTTACCTGTCTTGGAGTCCCTCGATGTCGGCACCGCAGCTGATGTTTTCGATAGACCACTTGCGCCTTCTTTTTTTCTGCTGTCACTTTTCTATGTTCCTTGCAAAGTGAACAGCCGAGTTGCTTTTAGTAAATCCACCCCATTGAGCCTAGTGTAACCAAGTGAAACCAGAATAAGAAAGGAGCACAGAAGTGTATTTTCAGGGTAAGGACTAGCCCTTTGTGGCTGTTGATTTGATGCTACCCACAGACTTGGGGTAACAATTACCTGACCTGCCCATTTCTGACCCTATCATGACTTGTCTTGAGAGTCAACCCCTGTCTGGGGGGCATCAGTTGGTCTTAGCGCCATTCATCTCCTCACCACCAGGCTGCCTTAGGATTCTCAGATCATGGCTAGCCTTATGCCGCGTACACACGATCGGAAATTCCGACAAGAAAATCATGGATTTTTTTCTGACGGAATGTTGGCTCAAACTTGTGTTGCATACACATGGTCACGCAAATGTTGTCGGAAATTCCGACCGTCAAGAACGCGGTGACATACAAGATGTACGACGAGCCGAGATCAATGAAGTTCAATAGGCAATTTGGCTCTTCTGCTTGATTCTGAGCATGCATGTTTTTTTGTGCTTCGGAATTGCATACAGACGATCTGAATTTCCGACAAGAACTTTTCTTGTCGGAAGAAAAGAGAACCAGCTCTCAAATTTTTGTTGTCGGAAATTCCGACAGAAAATGTCCGATGGAGCCTACACACGGTTGGAATTTCCGTTCAAAAGCTCACATCAAACTTTTCTTGTCGGAATTTCTGATCGTGTGTACGCGGCATTAGACTATAGATTTAGTTATAAAAATGGTGACAGGTTCAATTAGGCAATATGATATGGACATTTATGTGGCAGCTGGTTTAACCACTTCCCGCCCAGTCAATAGCAGATTGACGTCCGGGAAGTGGTTCTGTTATCCACCCTGGACGTCATATGACGTCCTGCGGGATAACAGCCGCCGCGCGCCCGGGGGGGCGCTCATCGCGGCGATCGGTGGAGCGGTGGGTCAGTCTGACCCACCGCTACACTGATCTCGGTAAGAAGCCTCCGTCGGAGGCTTTTTACCACGTGATCAGCCGTGTCGAATCACGGCTGATCACAATGTAAACAGGAAGAGCCGTTGACCGGCTCTTCCTCACTCGCGTCTGACAGACGCAAGTAGAAGAGAGCCGATCGGCGGCTCTCCTGACAGGGGGGGTTCGCGCTGATTGTTTATCAGTGCAGCCCCCCCTCGGATACCCACACTAGACCACCAGGGAAGCCCCCCAGGACCACCAGGGAAGCCCCAATCATGTGGATGGCCCCCATGGCCATCCACATGTAGTAAAAAGAAATAAATAAAATAAAAACATTAAAAAAATATGCCAATCAGTGCCCACAAATGGGCACTGACTGGCACTTTCACAATGTGTGGTGGCTGGCATTGCTGGGCACCAGTGCCACCAATGCCACCTACTAGTGTCCATCAGTGCCACCTATCAGTGCCCATCCATGCCCATCCGTGCCAATCTGTGCCCACCTATCAGTGCCTGTCCATGCCACCTATCAGTGCCACCCATAAGTGCCCATCAGTGCCGCCCATGAGTGCCAATCAGTGCCGCCTATGAGTGCCAATCAGTGCCGCCTATGAGTGCCAATCAGTGCCGCCTATGAGTGCCAATCAATGCCACCTATGAGTGCCCATCAGTGCCGCATACCAGTGCCACATATCAGTGCCCATCAGTGCCGCCTATCAGTGCCCATCATCAGTGCCCATCAGTGCCACCTCATCAGTGCCACCTCATCAGTGCCCATCAGTGTCGCCTTATCAGTGCCCTTCAGTGCCACCTTATCAGTGCCCGTCATTGAAGTAGAAAAGGTACTTATTTACAAAAAAAATTTACAGAAACAAAGAAAAACTTAGTTTTTTTAAAAAAAATCGCTCTTTTTTTATTTGTTGTGCAAAAAATAAAAATTGCAGAGGCGATCAAATACCACCGAAAGAAAGCTCTATTTGTGGGAACAAAATGATAAAAAATTTGTTTGGGTACAGTGTAGCATGACCGCGCAATTGTCATTCAAATTGCGACAGTGCTGAAAGCTCAAAATTGGCTTGGGCAGGAAGCTGTATAAGTGCATGGTATTGAAGTGGTTAAGCAACATTTTTGGACCTGTTTGTGTCAAAAGAACTCTATTTTGAGGGTTTGGCACTAAGAAAATACAATACATGAACCCAATGCACCGGCTTGTAGGCCTTTTAAAAGGAACTCCAGACAATATACAAGTCAGTATGGAGCATACTGTGTGATACCGTATATACTCGAGTATAAGCCGAGATTTTCAGCCCTTTTTTTGGGCTGAAAGTCAGTCCCCCCCCCCTCGGCTTATACTCGAGTCAGCGAAATTAAATATTGTAAAATGTACCTGAAGGCTGCGGCGTCCATCGTTTAAAACTTGCGGGCTCTTCCTGGTCCCTTCCGTGATAGGCGGAACTGTATCTGATGAGAATCGCCTATCACGAACGTTCTCTCATCCTCAGTTTCCCAGCAGACGTCTGTGATTGGCAGAAACTGAACACAGTGTCTGCTGGGATGGGTGAAGATGAGAGAACGTTCGTGATAGGCGATTCTCAGCAGGCAGTTCCGCCTATCACGGAAGAGACCAGGAAGACAGCGTGAGTTTTAAACGATGGACGCCGCAACCTTCAGGTACAATTTTACAATGTTCAAATACAATTCTAGGGAAACAGTGAGGGTGGGCACAGCGAGGGTGGGCACAGGTGAGGATGGGCACAGGCGAGGATGGGCACAGGTGAGGATGGGCACAGGTGAGGATAGGAACTTGTGAGGATGGGAACAGTGAGGTGGCAATGGGCTTAGTGAAGTTGCAATGGGTGGGCATTGTTGACCCTCGGCTTATACTCGAGTCAGTAAGTTTTCCCAGGTTTTGTGGTAACATTAGGTACCTCGGCTTATACTCGGGTCGGCTTATACTCGAGTATATACAGTATTTGATTCTATCCTTCAATAGATCTGCTGCATTATCTCTTTTCCTGAGTTTCTGTGAAGTGTCAGGCACACTGCATAGTCATTGACAGTGGCGTATCCACAGGAGAGCTGTAACCTTCGTCTTTCTGGAGGAGAAAAACGCCACCAGAATTTCTTCTGGTTCAGATAATTTTTTTCCTGACCAATAAACATTACTTTAGGTAGGTTTACTTTTCCCTGTAGTTTATTAAGCTGGTGGATAATAAAAGTATGCAGGGTTTGTGAGCCACAAGAGCATTATAACATGTATTGTATATTGATTTTTTTTTCCTTTTTTTTGCAAGTCGTATATTTGGTGTTAACAATATAGCCACAGCTCTTGAATCTAGTGTTAGGATTTTATGTTGTGCAATCTGAAGACAAGGACCAGTGGATGATATATTTACCTCCATCTAACTTAGAGATAGTTTAGCGTGAGCTAGTCGATTATGCCTAAATACTTTCATGCTTAAACATACTGGACACGTTTTCTTTCACAAGCTGTAAGCATATTTGTCACCTCTGTATGATTTAGCTTTCTTGACGTAGACCGTATAAGCAACATTTATAATTTTTGTAACACAAATCAGAAATTGAAAAAACCTAAAAAAAAAAGAAAAAAATTTAAATAAAATAAATAATAATATAAAACCACAAATGCCTGTTCTGTCAGGGGAGAGGAGACATGTTGTTTGTTCCTACTCCCCTAGTCAGTCCTATCCCCATACAGTTAGAACACACTGAGGAAACACACATTTATCCCCTTGATCACCCCCATGATGTTAACCCCTTCTCTGCCAGTGACATTTATACAGTAATCAGTGCATATTTATAGCACTGATCACTGGATAAATGTCACTGGTCCCAAAATTGTGTCAAAAGTGTCCGATCTGTCCGTTGCAATGTCGCAGTACCTCTAAAAATCACAGATTACCGCCATTACTAGTAAAAATATAATAATAGTAAAAATGCCATAAAAATGCCATAAATCTTTCCCATAGTCTGTAGATGCTATAACTTTTGCACAAACCAATCAATATACGCTTATTGCATTTTTTTTTTACCAAAAATATGTAGAAGAATACATATCGGTCTAAACTGATGAAGAAATTTGTTTAGTTTTTTTTTTTTTTTAATTGGGGATACTTATTATAGAAAAAAGTAAAACATATAGTTTTTTTTTCAAAATTGTCGCTCTTTTTTGTTTATAGCGCAAAAAATAAAAACCGCAGAGGTGATCAAATACCACCAAAAGAAAGCTCTATTTGTGGGAAAAAAAGGATGCAAATTTCATTTATGGACAGCGTCACATGACTGTGCAATTGTCAGTTAAAGCGACGCAGTGCCAAATTGTAAAAATTGCTCTGGTCAGGAAGGGGGTAAAATCTTCCGGGGCTGATGCGGAATAGGCTTTGATTAGGTCTCTGCTATGGTAACTATCATGTTTTATGTATTACAAAAAAAAAATGGGTTAAGTATTGTGTTTTTTTTAATTAAAATTGCGTTTGAAAAAAACGCTGGTCAAATTCTATGTCACATAAAAAATTGCAAAACCCAATTTATTCTCTAGGGCCTCTGCTTTAGAACATGTATAATGTTTGGGGGTTTAAGTAATTTTCTAGCAAAAAAAATTTTTTTCACATGATACAAAAAGTGCCATAAAATGCTTGGTCTTCAAGCCGTTAAGTTGCATGGCAGCTAACACTTTTTAATCAGTTACAAAGACAGTTTTCTTTTTTTTATTTTGGGTCTTATATAATTGAATACAAGCTGGCCATTGTAAGTACTCAAACTTTTTACATTGTAACTGCCACTTTTGCTGGGTCTTAAAGGAAGTTGAAAAAAACTGACTTACTGGCTGGATCACCAGCAAAAATAAAGTAAAATGCCTAAAAAAAAAATCGAGTGCAGCCACTACATGTAATGCCGCGTACACATGGTTGGAATTTTGGACAAGAAAAGTTCAATGTGAGCTTTTGGTCGGAAATCCCGACCGTGTGTAGGCTCCGTCTGACTTTTTCTGTCAGAATTTCCGACAGCAAAAATTTGAGAACTGGTTCTCAATTTTTCCAACAAAAAAAGTTCTTGTTGGAAATTCCGATCGTCTGTATGCAATTCCAATGCACAAAAAAACACGCATGCTCGGAATCAAGTCGACGCATGCTCGGAAGCATTGAACGTCATTTTTCTCGGCTCGTCGTAGTGTCGTGCGTCACCGCGTTCTTGGCGGTCGAAATTTTGTGTGACCTTGTGTATGCAACACAAGCTTGAGCCAAAATTCCGTTGAATAAAAATCCACGGTTTTCTTGTCGGAATTTCCGATCGTGTGTACGTGGCATTAGAATTGGTAAGCTGCAATATAATAATTGTTTGCTTTTGGCTTGAAAATCACTTTAAATTTGTGTAGTTTAATAAGTGAAATAAAATAAGTTTACCAGAGATTTTTGCCCTAAACCGAGTGCCAAATCCATATTTTTTTACCTTTCAGCTTAAAACAAAGTTTTCACCTCATGGGAGGACCAATATACAGTAAAAATTTTAACTACCTGTCCCTCACCTCCATATGGAAATGTTTTTCTTCTCTAATAAGTTAGACGTTGAAATCTAAAAAGGTTCAGTATACCTTCATCTAGATCTTCCTTATCACGTGTCGTCAATTAACATGGTTTGGTTCACCAAATTAAATATTCATCTCTCTTTCCCACAGGATGTCTTATTTATGATGTATACAGTGTTGAAGTGCGAAGTAAATAAAAGAGTGCTAAGATGTGATTTGGCTCCTGTAATACATATTTGTTCTTTAAATGTTCAACTTTGTAGCCTGACATAGAGAGTGTTAATCTTTTAAAGCTGTTCAAGGAGTAAAAATGTGATTAAGACAGATGGGGATGTTTCACAATTAAAGTTTTTATGCGGCGGATGAGAGGAGAAGTGGATCTGATTTTAAACAAGGTTATATTGTGGTTTTAATCTGCTGGCCTAGGTTATACTATATTGGTGCTGCACTGCACTGAGCTCTATTGTACAGTACAAGGCAGTACTACGCTGTCTTAGGCTGGCCATACGCGGTTCGGATCTCAGCAGGAACCGGCCCAGATTCGCACCGCTAATCGATCCGTTGATCATTCAACTTGGGTACAACCAGCCTTCTGGATTCTCATGCGATTATCGCTAGTGGCTGCTATAGCCCCTGCTGATAATTACTGTTTAACCACTTCAATACTGGGCACTTTCACCTCCTTCCTGCCCAGGCCAATTTTCAGCTTTCAGCACTGTCGCACTTTGAATTACAATTGCGTGGTCATGCAATGTTATACCCAAACAAAATTTTATACATTTTTTTGAGACAGATAGAGCCGTATTTTGGTGGTATTTAATCACTGCTGAGTTTTTCTTTTTTTTGCTAACCAAATTAAAAAAGACCAAAAATGTTGAAAAAAAAAAAGTTTAGTAAATAAGTCGTTTTTGTCCTTCACCGATGTGCACTGATGAGGCTGCACTGATGGGCACTAATAGGCTGCACTGATGGGCACTGATGAGGCAGCACTGACGGACACTAATTATGGAAGGCACTAATATGCAGCACTGATGGGCACTGATAGGTGGCACTGAAATGAAACACTGATGGGCACTGAGATGCAGCATTGATGGGCACTGATTGGTGGCACTGTTGGGCACTGGTAGGCACTGATGGGCAGCACTGATGGGTGGCACTGATAGGCAGCACAGATGAGTAGGCACTGACATGCATCACTGATGGACACTGATTGGTACCACTGGTGGGCACTGATTGGCATCACTAGTGGGCACAGGTGGGCATCACTGATGTGCATAGGTGGGCATCAGTGGTGGGTACAGATGGGCTTCCCTGATGGGACTGCACTGATAATCAAATCACTGATTATAAGTGCAGACCCCCCCTGTCAGGAGAGCCGCTTATCAGCTCTCCTCTACTCACGTGCTGTCAGCATGAGTAGAGGAATGCCAATAACCAGCACTTCCTATTTACACGTGATCAGCTGTGATTGGACACAGCTGATCACGTGATAAAAAGCCTACGTCATAGGCTCTTTACTGTGATAGGAGATGCAGTGTGACCGAACACCACACTGCACCACTGGTCACCTCGCACACAAGCGGCTTGTTCTGAAGGATGTCATATGACGTCCAGGCTGGACGGGAAGGTGTTAAAGTAGCATTCCAGGCTAAACCTAACTAGTCCCAAAAATGCTCCTTCCTCCCTCCTAATGCCTATACTAACTAACCTGTGTAGGAAATATGTATATACTTACCTATTTTCAGCCCACTCTGGTCTAGTCATGTGATCTGGCTCCCCTGTGTAAGTTAGTGATGGCTGCAGGGGAGTGAAGGAAGCACCAAAAATATATGGGCCATAAGTGCCTATAAGTGATGCCACTGCTCCAGGCTTTAGAAGCTTTTGTCAAACACTCTCGCCTCTCCCCTGCAGCCAGCACTGGCTTACACATGGAATCATGTGACCGGACTATAGAAGGCTGAAAATGGGTAAGTATATACTTCTTTTTTACCCAGGTCAGCATAGGTGGTAGAAGGGAGGAGGGAGCATTTTTAAGACTTGTTAGGTTTAGCCTGGAACTCTACTTTAAGGTTTCATGCACAGGAATATTTATAGCTTCAAAAGTACTCAAGTCTAAAATTCCTAACACTTTCCATAACCCGGGGAGCAACAGGTGGCGCATACAACCAGCCATACAAGTGAATGACTATATATGGCCATATTTGTGTAAAGACATATGCTCCAATGCAATAGAGTTTACTCATGCATGCACATACAGAGTATTTCCCTGAATGTGACATTTGTGCATTCAGGAAATATGCCACAAACGCATGCACTGGTGAATGCCAAAAATGTCACAGATTACGTGAGTACAGCCCTTTATAACTGGAGCTTTGTTTGACCTATGAGCAGCCAGATATAAACCGGCTTGTGTCTGTTTACATCAGACTACTTCCAATCCATCATGTTTAGATTCAGATTTCCATATTTTTTTCTGGTCCCGGATGGACTTGGATTTTGAAGGATAATTTCTCAGTATTAAAGTGGCACAGCCAGCAGTAAAGGAAAGCATTCTGTTATTTCCTTACAAGTACTTTAAAAAAAAAAAAATACTTTTTACTTATGTGACAAAGTCTCTTTAAGGCAGTGGCAGCCCCAGTTGTCTAAACTCTTGCAGTGTTCACCTTGCTGTATATAATGTATTGCCAGCTCAGCTCTCTGTCCAGTTGAGCCTACGATCTATTTTGTTGCCTTGGTTCTGGGTCACAGAAAGACAGAGTAATTTATCCAAGGTCACACGGAGCTGACCCAAGCATTGAGATTAAGGTCCCAAGCTAGCAGCACCAGTAATAACCACTATCAGCAACCTCTTAACCATGGCTGTCAGATATGTATGTGTAGATGCAGTATTGCCTTATTATTATTATTATTATTATTATATTAGTATTAAAAGAATGGCATGCCTAATGTAAATGTGCATTGTACAAGAAAAACAGACATATCTGTAAACGATATGCACATACAAGTGCTATACTCATTCAGAAAGTTAGATTGTTTGAATTTTATGTAAGAATTTAGCCAGTTTAAATAAAAACCTTTCAACTGTTTTAATAGCTGAATAGTTCAAATCTTTAAATATAACTTATCAGCCATTTCTTAAGCCTGGAAGGTGGCTAATATGGAAACAAATTGACTTTCTAAGCCACTCACCCAGAATCATTTTATTTTTTTGCTTTTTTGTACTCACCCTACTTTAATTTAGATGTAGACTCCAACAGAGTGACATTTAAGTTTCCTATCATAAATATAAAATATATCATATATCATATCAACATAACGTATATACTCGAGTATAAGCCGACCCGAATATAAGCCGAGGCACCTACTTTTCCACAAAAAAATGGGAAAATGTATTGACTCGAGTATAAGCCTAGGGTGAGAATGCAGCAGCTACTGTAAGTGGAAAAGAGGGTCAACAATGTCCATTTGCACGCCTCACTGTGTCCATTCTATTAGTGTCCATCAGTACCTTCTATTAGTTTCCATCAGTACCTTCTATTAGTGTCCATCAGTACCTTCTATTAGTTTCCATCAGTACCTTCTATTAGTTTCCATCAGTACCTTCTATTAGTGTCCATCAGTACCTTCTATTAGTGTCCATCAGTACCTTCTATTAGTGTCCATCAGTACCTTCTATTAGTGTCCATCAGTACCTTCTATTAGTGTCCATCAGTACCTTCTATTAGTATCCATCAGTACCTTCTATTAGTTTCCATCAGTACCTTCTATTAGTGTGCATCAGTACTTTCTATCAGTACTTTCTATTAGTGTCCATCAGTAACTCCTATCAGTGCTCATCAGTGAATGCTATTAATGTCCATTAGTGCTGTCTGCCTTTTCAGGACAGCACTTCTGAGTGGAGATCGTGTCTGTCATTGAACAGTAGCAGAGAGACACCGGCAATCATTGACGTTCTATTTCCCTGTCCGTCCTCTCTTGCACTGGATGAGAGAGGACACACTAGGGTTGCCACCTGTACGGGATTCACCCGGACAGTCCGGGTTCTGAATCATCTGTCCGGTTTTCAGACTGCCTGAAACCCGGACAGACCATTCTAGCAGAGGGGGAAGCTTCATTAGCATACTTGCCACTGTGGAGACAGTCACAGCAGCAGTGTCATTTCTTCTCATTAAATACACACACTGTGCTGGTGTGTGCATTGGCAATCTGCACCTCTTTTCTGTCTCCCCCATCCAGGCTCCTGCAGTCTCTGTTATCTCTGATCCCCCCTCTCTCCAGTCACTAGTGCTGTGTTCCGAGAGAAGGAGGAGGCGGAGAGGCGGAGTTGAGGAGATCACTGTAGCTGCTGTCGGGTTTGCCGGTTTGCCGCTGCTCACTAGGAGGTGAGCTGATTTTTTTTTTATTAAGGAAAGTTTCCCAGGGTGGAAAGTTCCAGGAGGATTTATTTTGGATTGAATTTAAGATAAGCAGAATCTGAAGACACAGCGAGCAAGTGTGTGTGTGAGGAGGAGGGGGGAGTCTGCAACCCGATGATCACAGCCGATTCACAGTATCTCTCAAGCAGCACACTTATCTACCTATACAAACACCCCTCTGTCCAGATTATGTGAAGTTCATTTATGACCATTCACTTAACCCTGTGTGTATGTGATGAGTGTACACCTCTGATTGTCCGGACTCAGAGCCTGGAGAACACAAGGTTACATGAATGGTCATCAATTACCTTCACATCATCTGTACATACAGAGTGCTGGGGGCCAGCATCTTATAACACAATGTTTTCATTGACTAGTATTGTTGTATATTTTAGTAGATGACCACAATAGTTTTTTTTTTAATTATAGACATTACTATCTGACCACTTCTCAGCCCCCCCACTCCCCCCAGCTTACATCACCCCCAGACATCACTCAGAGCTGCTTCCTACCCCCCCAGCTGAGGGACATCATTCCATAGTCACCCCACAGACACTGCAAGAAATCCCTCCCCATACTGCCCCATCATACCCTCCGCACTCCTCTTCTGTACATACTGCCCCATCATAACCTCCGCACTCCTCTTCTTTACATACTGCCCCCATCATACCCTCCACACTCCTCTTCTTTACATACTGCCCCCATCATACCCTCCGCACTCCTCTTCTTTACATACTGCCCCCATCATACCCTCCGCACTCCTCTTCTTTACATACTGCCCCCATCATACCCTCCACACCCCTCTTCTGTACATACTGCCCCCATCATACCCTCTGCACTCCTCTTCTGTACATACTGCCCACATCATACCCTCCGCACTCCTCTTCTGTACATACTGCCCCCATAATACCCTCCACACCCCTCTTCTGTACATACTGCCCCCATCATACCCTCCGCACTCCTCTTCTTTACATACTGCCCCCATCATACCCTCCACACCCCTCTTCTGTACATACTGCCCCCATCATACCCTCCACACCCTCTTCTGTACATACTGCCCCCATCATACCCTCCGCACTCCTCTTCTGTACATACTGCCCACATCATACCCTCCGCACTCCTCTTCTGTACATACTGCCCACATCATACCCTCCGCACTCCTCTTCTGTACATACTGCCCCCATAATACCCTCCACACCCCTCTTCTGTACATACTGCCCCCATCATACCCTTCGCACTCCTCTTCTGTACATACTGCCCCATTATACCCTCCGCACTCCTCTTTTTTACATACTGCCCACATCATACCCTCTGCACTCCTCTTCTTTACATACTGCCCACATCATACCCTCCGCACTCCTCTTCTTTACATACTGCCCCCATAATACCCTCCACACCCCTCTTCTGTACATACTGCCCCCATAATACCCTCCACACCCCTCTTCTGTACATACTGCCCCCATCATACCGTCCACACCCCTCTTCTGTACATACTGCCCCCATCATACCCTCCGCACTCCTCTTCTGTACATACTGCCCCATTATACCCTCCGCACTCCTCTTCTTTACATACTGCCCACATCATACCCTCCGCACTCCTCTTCTTTACATACTGCCCACATCATACCCTCCGCACTCCTCTTCTTTACATACTGCCCCCATAATACCCTCCGCACCCCTCTTCTGTACATACTGCCCCCATCATACCCTCCACACCCCTCTTCTGTACATACTGCCCCCATCATACCCTCCACACCCCTCTTCTGTACATACTTCCCCCATCATACCCTCCGCACTCCTCTTCTGTACATACTGCCCCCATCATACCCTCCGCACTCCTCTCCCATACATACTGCCCCCATCATACCCTCCGCACTCCTCTTCTTTACATACTGCCCCCATCATACCCTCCGCACTCCTCTTCTTTACATACTGCCCCCATAATACCCTCCACACCCCTCTTCTGTACATACTGCCCCCATCATACACTCCACACCCCTCTTCTGTACATACTGCCCCCATCATACCCTCCGAACTCCTCTTCTATACATACTGCCCCATCATACCCTCCGCACTCCTCTCCCATACATACTGCCCCCATCATACCCTCCGCACTCCTCTTCTTTACATACTGCCCCCATCATACCCTCCGCACTCCTCTCCTGTACATACTGCCCCCATCATACCCTCCGCACTCCTCTTCTGTACATACTGCCCCCATCATACCCTCCGCACTCCTCTCCCCTACATACTGCCACCATCATACCCTCCGCACTCCTCTCCTGTACATACTGCCCCATCATACCCTCCGCACTCCTCTCCCGTACATACTGCCCCTATCATACCCTCCGCACTCCTCTCCTGTACATACTGCCCCCATCATACCCTCCACACTCCTCTCCTGTACATACTGCCCCCATCATACCCTCCGCATTCCTCTCCTTTACATACTGCCCCCATCATACCCTCCGCACTCCTCACATGTACATACTGCCCCCATCATACCCTCTGCACTCCTCTCCTGTACATACTGCCCCCATCATACCCTCCGCACTCCTCTCCTGTACATACTGCCCCCATCATACCCTCCGCATTCCTCTCCTTTACATACTGCCCCCATCATACCCTCCGCACTCCTCTCATGTACATACTGCCCCCATCATACCCTCCACACTCCTCTCCCCTACATACTGCCCCCATCATACCCTCCGCACTCCTCTCCCGTACATACTGCCCCATTATACCCTCCGCACTCCTCTCCCGTACATAATGGATTTAATGTACTACAAAAAAATTTTTTTGCCGTGCGCTGCTAAAGTGTTCGGGTTTGGCTTAAAGAAAAGGTGGCAACCCTAGGACACACAGCTATCTCACTTCTCCCCCTCCTCTCTCCTGTGTGCTCCGCGGGAAATGTGAGCTCCTGAGCTTCACACTTGACTGACTGCGGAGCACACAGGAGAGAGGAGGGGGAGAAGTGAGATAGCTGTGTGTCCTCTCTCATCCAGTGCAAGAGAGGACGGACAGGGAAATAGAACGTCAATGATTGCCGGTGTGTCAGTGTTCTGCCTGACAGGAGGAGGCGGCGCTTGGTTACACTGCACGGCCGCCGATGACACTGAATGTTTCACAGCGCTGGGGGATTAGGCTGCAGACACAGACTCGAGTATAAGCCGAGAAGGGGATTTTCAGCACAAAAAAATGTGCTGAAAAACTCGGCTTATACTCGAGTATATACGGTATGTAGAAGCCCAGCGCATGGTGTCCAAACTCCACAGAGTGGATCCCTCTGAAATTTGGACACCATGCACTGGGTTTCCTTATATTTTTTACACACACAAGATGTTTAAACCCTTTTTAAGTGTATTTGTGGCTGGGTTTAGCATCTCTTGCATCAGATCAAAAGCCACCTGGAGCTCTTGTGGACATGCACTCACTCTTTGCTTACCACCTGATGAAGACCCTCTATGAGTTGAAACTCGTTGAGGTTCAATACTGCTGAATATGTATCGTTGAAGATAACCTTGCATGATGGAATCCAGATCTGATATGTACCTATGATATATTGAATATAATTTTTTTAATTTTGATGGTTTTAGTCTGTAATAAATAAAAAAAATTTTTTTATTTTGTATGGCTTTGGGTTCCTATTCAAAGTCCCATAACATGTTCTTGTACTTTATATACACAAAAGCAAAGTTCCATCTGTTGACACAATTCCCTGGTGAACCCTGCTTCTTCAGGGTGAAGGAACTTGAGTAGTTAGATATGTTTTTCCACATTCTCCTTTGTGGATCGTTATATTTGTCAGTAGTATAGCTTGAGTGTATAGCGACTGCAATTATAAGGGTGGCGCTGATTGTTTCACATATTTGCATAGTAGTATAGCTTGAGCATGAGGTTTGTTTTGGCCTCACCCTGAGCAATATTATTTTACATACACGTGCCAAGTTTTTTTTTTTTTTTATGACTGTATAAGATTAGTAACTCACAGTTTATACAAAACTAAGATTTATTTATGTCAGTTTTTTTTTTTTGGGCACTCTTATTGATAATGCGTGAATACCTCAGCTGTTGTACTGTTTCTTAAATATATTATGAAGAGATGACCAACACAGTACATGCAAGTCTGATGGTTCCCTGCATTTCCGATTTTTTTTTCCCTAAAACTACATCAACATGTTAAATCTTTGAAAGTTATAACAAGCTAATGAGGGGAGCGGTCGCTAAGTTAATGAATTCCTTCGTCTGTGTTTGGTTGTTAAATCTAATATACAAGGATGGAGGCATGAGTGCTACGACTACAAATTGTTCCTTGAGGTGCAAGCTCCAAATGTGTCATTTCCATCTTTGCTTTAGAACTTAGAGAGTCATTGACCCCCAGCAGGCATGCAACGGAAGACTGCCAGGACCTCTGACTGCATACTTGTTTAAGGACCATTTCTCATTAGGTTGTGAACCAAACACAAGGATGGCATCCTAGTGCTGTGCACGGCATTTTTTTGCCGTCACATTCCGTATGGCAATAGGTAAATTGTATTCAAGTTGTAGGGTCAGTTTATATTCCAAATGTTTCTTGAACTATGCAAACCATCCTATTTCTTATAAACCACTGCCACAGGAATGAGAAATGAAAAATCCTGGCTTTCAGTGGCTGCCAGGGAGCCTACCCTATCTCATCCCTACCAATCTCCAGAGCCCAAAACACCGAAAACTGGATTCCTATATAACATAGAGCCTACGATAAACCACTAGAGCCTTAGTAACAGATGCACTGTATATATTTATATGTATATATTTGTTTCCCCCAAGCTTCATGTTATATTTTTTATGGTCAATTTGTAAGCAGTTTGTTTTACCCTTGACTAAACACAGTTCATATGTGCTAAAAAAAAAAGTCATGTTTCTTTTACTAACATTTCTATCCTTTTTACCGAAGCTGTTTTTAATAAACTGTAGACCATTCAATGGGCTTTACATTGTTTTTATGCTAAAATCTCCACTAATGGAAAAATATTTTTAACCTACAAGTAAGCCCTACTTAAATGCCTGCCTAAGTACACAAAGGTCAGTTCATTAACTGCAAGGTCTTTCATATTCCATTCCATATCTGTTCTGTATCTTTTATTAAACATATTCATGTCCATTAACAATAAGTGTATAGAGAACAAAAAGCTAATTATTTGCAGAACATAAAATCCTTAGAATAATTCAAGAAACTTTAATTAAGCTAATATATCATACTGTGCTTATTACACAAATAAGAACTAAAACAGTTACATTTTTGGTTTGAAAAGAAAAGTATTTTGGGTCTACATCTATATAGGATTGGAATTCTTTTTTATCATAAGTTTTTCTACTCTGCTATTACCATTCCTTATTCTATTCTATATAGCAAGTAAAAAAAAAAGTATAGATGGCAGTGAAGTGGCCATTTACAATCAACTGGCACTAGCCTCCTTGTGTGTACTATATTTCAAGGCAATTGTTCAAATTAAGGGGCCGGTACCCTATATATTATCACAGGATGCTGTAAACCACTTTTTATTGATGGGGAGAAGATTACCTGTGAGAGGTGTATAGGAGAAGGAGATCTGTGACCTCACCAAAGATAGACAAAGCAATCTGCAGCAGGCAGTGAAGAAAGCACTTTGTTGATCATTGTTTTTTTAAAGCGGTGTTCTATCCGTGATTTTTTTTTTTAAAAGTCAGCAGCTACAAATACTGTAGCTGCTGACTTTTAATAAGTAAACTTACCTGTCCAGGGAGCCCACAATGTCGGCCCCCCAGAGGCCGATCCGTCCATCCTAACGAAGGGAAAAAGGCAGTGGAGCCTTGCCGCTTCACTGCTCGTTTCCTACTGCGCATGAGCAAGTCACGCAGTGCTTTGTGAATGGGTGGCTGTCTTCTGGGACACACACAGGTCCCAGAAGACAGCGTGCCCCATTTCTCAGGAGGCAACACGAGGGATGGAGAGAAGGAACAGCTCCCTGGAGAAGGAGGTGGCAGATTAGGACAACTGCCTAGCAACAGCCATTTCTGGTAAGTAATTTTTTTTTTCAAATGTTTTTTATTATATTTTAAATAGACTGTTAATGTAATTTGTTTTTTTAGGGTGGACCTCCACTTTAACCATTTAGCTAAATATACTTTTTTGTCCTACTTACTACTTAGAAGTTGCTTAACAAGTTATAGACATTAATAATAATGTCTGTGCACTTGATTTGATTACATGTACAGATCTAACTATGACCCTCTTCCATAACTGTAACCCCGTGACCAAATTATAATTCTAAGACCCCTTTCACACTGGAGCGTATTGCAGGCGCTATAGCGTTAAAAACAGCACCTGCAATCCGCCCTTAAAAATCTTTCACACTGGAGCGTTGCGCTAGCAGGACGGTAAAAAAAGTCCTGCTAGCCGCATCTTTGAAGCGGAGAAGGAGCAGTGTGTTTACCGCTCCTCCACCGCTGCTGCCCATTGAAATCAATGTGACAGCGTGGCTATAACGCTCGCAATGCACTGCTTCAGTAAAACCGCCCCGCTAGCGGCCGAAATGCGCCCATAGCGTCGGTGGTAAAAATAGTGGCGTTTTACCACCGACGCTATGGGCGGCTCAGTGTGAAAGGGCTCTAATATGTATTTTGGAGCAATATATTTTGGGCAGATGTTGTCAAGGATACAACTAGACAATGAAAACATATGCTATTGGGTACTAGTGTGTTTTGCCAACTAAAACTAAAATGCTAAACCACATGCATGTTTCTGGGTGTTGCAAAGAAATGCAACATGATGAAAATCAGTGCAAAGTAGAACAAAAGCATGCGTATGGTCCAGCTTTGGAGTGCTTTGAGGCCTAGTTAAAAGTATTGTTTTTGACTGCCTAAAAATGCAAAAGGCATCTACACATGTTCTTGAAAACGGAAGATCTGCAAGTATCTAGATGGGAATCACTAGTGGATTAACCAGATCCCATTTTTACAAGTTTATCCTTCTTTATTTTAATACAATATATTTTTTTTTTTGTGGATGCCCATGGTCTGGACACACCAAGAGCCCCAGATAGTGATAGGGAAAGTATGTCACTTCACACCCATCTTCTAAATAACACTGACAGAACTGAAAGCTTTAAACATTGTGTTCAGATTAGGTATAAAGTTCATTGTTAAAGCTGAAGTCTGGGCAACTGGTTAACTGGTCATTTTATTCTAGAGGAGAGAACAGAGGAGATATGCTTACCTGAACCTCTGATCCTCCCCACACAAGACCGGTCTGGAACCCCCAGCTCTCCAGCGGTCTCTAAAATGGACTGTTCTAGACGTCAACACGCACAGAGCATGCTCCATAGACAAAAAATATCCACCACTAGATCGTGGAGGAGCTTGGTTTTCCAGAGGATCGAAGGATAAGTTGATTATAAACTTTGTGCTCACCCCTAGAAAAAAACTAGCAGATGACCCATGCAGTGCGGGCAAAGCCCCACTGCATGGGGGGAAAAAAATAAAAAATTGGAGTTTGGCTTTAATATACGTTCTTCAGTGTCTGTCATTTTGGCCAAAGTCAACCAACTTAAGAAGTCTGTAATATTCTTCAGCTGGGTTTACTGACAAAAATCTGTTCTGTTAAGCTATCATTGTATTCCGGAGCATTATATTGCTCTTTCAGGCAGCCAGATTTAGCATGTTTTCTTTTAGATGAAAAAGAATTGATTTGTGCCCTACACAAAAGGCAGAATTGTTGCTAAAGCATAAATTACAACCCAAACACTAATCTGTACCTAAAAAGGACAAATGTTTCTATTTAAGATGCATGCCATTTTGCTGTCTGAACAGGACAATCTCAAGGTTGAGATAACATTAATGAATTTTAAATGATAAATCACAACAGCCTATCACAAGTAGGTCTTACGATAACTTTATTATTCTATAAATCAGTGGCAGGTGACTAGAGGCCCGAGGACAACATTCAGCCTGCAAAAGGGTCACTATTAGCCCTGTGGATTGTTTCACCTCTTAACATCTTTATATAATGTCTTTAATGGCAGTGTGAGCACATTCCTAAAGCCTGATACTGTACTATGTATGAACACTTCCTTGTAAAACACTCAAAAACACTATGCAAACATATAGACAATTATTTTGGGAAAAGTACCATCTATCTGCTTTTGTTCACCAAATACAAGTGTTGAAATTTTGGGTGGCTTTAATAGGGGAGCCCCTAATAACTGATAGGTATAAAACCAAATGCATATGTAACAGTTGAAGTACATTTTCAAGAAGAGGTCTATGCTTCTTTTGTAAATTTAAAAACATGTCTATAAAAATTATTTTGACACAGATACTGAACTTTGTGCCCATACCTATATAATGGAGCTTTGGAATGAAGGCCATGGTTTCTTTTTTTAATGGCCAAAATATCCTTGCTGTAGATTTAGTGCTCAGCAAATACAAATTGTCTAGTAGGAAATTAGGTTCTGTTGAATACTATGTAAATAGAATAGTGTTGAACCCTGCCATAAAGGCTTTGTTGATAGGTGAAGAAAGTTGTATGGGCTATGTCCAATGTTCTTCTTTCACCGTCTGATGCAGCATTTTTATGCTGGCAGAAGTTTTCCTCCTGGGGGGGGTAATGCCTACAAACTTCAACATGTCATAACTGTTCAGCCTCATACACACGACCGGTTTTCTCGGAAAGAAACAACAAGAAAACTGTTTGGAGAGCTTTCTTGCCGAGAAAACTGTTCGTGTGTATGGTTTCTCGTCGAGAAAACTGCCGGGAATCTCGACGAGAAAAATAGAGAACCTGCTCTCTATTTTCTCATCAGGATTCTTGTTCTCGGCCTGTTTCCCGGCGAGAAAACCGGTCATGTGTATGCTTTTCCGAGTCTTCAAAAACCGCGCATGCTCAGAATCAAGTATGAGACGGGAGTGCTCCTTCTGGTAAAACTAGCATTCGTAATAAAGATAGCACATTCGTCACGCTGTAACGAACTGAAAGCACAAAGACTGAAAAGCGCAAAACGTCTCTCCCCAAACTTTTACTAACATGCGGTAACACGAGATCAGCAAATGCAGCCCAAGGGGTGGCGCCATTGGAATCAAACTTCCCCTTTATACTGCCGTCGTACGTGTTGTACGTCACCGTGCTTTACAACGACGAGATTTGGAATTGACAGTGTGTATGCAAGGAAAGCTTGACAAGAATCCCGTCAAGCTTGATAAGATTCTTGTTGAGAAAAACAAGGTTTTTTTTACGACAAGATTCTCGGCCGTGTGTACTAGGCTTTCTCCATATGCAGTGCACAGCAAAACAATTAATTCCTGTGGGATCACCTTTAGGTTCTATCTGCGCCTGCAGTGGGTATTTTGGGAGAGGATTACACTTGGAGAGTATATACTGTAGTTCATAATAATATCATAAATAGAAGAATAGGGAGAACATATGTAGCCAGGTGCTGGGCTACAGCAATATGGAGAAGAAGACATTGCCTTTTATTCTTCTCTCCCTCTACTCAGATACTGATGTTATGCTGCAATATTCATCTATGGCCAGCTGCGGGGGAACGCTAAAGCCAAGCAAGCCCATAAACTTCTTGGCAGAGCGTTGAGAATCCTGGGAGTGGTTGTTTGAGATGGCATATAATGGGATGAACAGACTCATACTACAGATCCCAATAGGCACTGTGCAGTAGAAAGAGTGGAGAGATGATTTCTTATTAAACTGCCAAGTTCTTCTTGGCACAGAGGAAGTTAGAGGTAGAGCACCTCTGTCTGGATATTCACCTGCCAGCAGGAGACCATACCAGCAGAGATCTGAGCCTGAGACTGGAAATGAGGACACCTGGGGGCAGCACAGCACTTACACTGCTGCAGCAGAGAGACCGGAGTGTCCACTCACCCTCTGCTTCTCACTACTGAACACCAGAGGCTTTCAGGGAGTGCCCAAGGGGACTCACTTCTACAGCGAGAGGTCACTGCAGCACCCTGGGGACTGGTGAGAGGGCTATTCACCCACTACTGATACTGCTAGCAGGAACTGAGTCACTGAGAGCAGGACACCAAGTGTATCCAATCCATACTGCACCCATACTGCACTTTATGCCACACTTATTCCAAACCTAGACTGCACCTATACCAACCTTATAACACATTATACCAAACCTTTACCGCATCTGAACCACATCTACCTTTCACCTGTGCCTAGACTATACCATACCTATGCTGTTCCTATACTGTATGCAGATTAACTTAAACTGTCGTAAAGTGCACTGACGCTCTTAAAAGGCCCCAAAGATAGCCAGCAATAGAACATCTCAAAGGACTGCCCCTCCCGTTATAATTATTCTGAAAGCCATCTTTGTTTCCCTACCCCCTCCACTACCATACTCCTTTTCTTTTGCACAGTACCCATTCGGTCTAGGACTAGCATCACCACTATAAATGCACTCTGGAAGTATAGCTCCAGCACTCAGCAGATTAAATATTACAACAGCTCACTGCTGTAGTAATATTTACAGCTCCCTACTGTTAAAGCGGTTGTATACCCGCTGAACTTTTTTCTTTTTTTAAAACCCTGTAAGGCAAAAGGCATAATGAGCTAGTATGCACCGCATACTAGCTCATGATGAAATACTTACCTTAGAACGAGGTGTCGGTACCTCACCTGGTCTACGCCGAGGTAGCTG
The DNA here is from genome assembly GCA_029206835.1 of Rana muscosa. NCBI lineage: Eukaryota > Metazoa > Chordata > Amphibia > Anura > Ranidae > Rana > Rana muscosa. The sequence continues at coordinate 174,985,917 of CM055116.1, forward strand.
ACATGTTGCCTTGGCGTGTCTTCCGGGTATCGCGGCTCCAGCGCTGTGAGTGGCTGGAGCCGCGATGTCGTCACTCCCGCGCATGCACGCGGGAGACTTCTTTCGAGCAAGGTCCGGCGTCTGCCGGGCCTTCAGCCGAGAATCCCCTGTGTGCATGCGCCGCTGCATTCAGCGGCGCATTGCAAGGGGAATATCTCCTAAACCGTAAAGGTTTAGGAGATTTTTTTTTTACCTACAGGTAAGCCTTATTATAGGCTTTTCTGTAGGTAAAAGTTACAAAAATTACTATACAACCACTTTAATGACTTTGTATGCTAAATTGTGTTTTTACCATTGATAACCCATTTCATGCTTCCCTAGTTACCAACCATATTGGGGGACAATATATTCAATTTGACTTTACTACCTGGTTTGGTGCCCGTTGCCTTTGATATAACATAACTTTTGGATACTAAGTATTACTTTCAATGATTTACTGTGATATTGTATGTTTGTACACTCAACCTGGTGTGTGAGATGGGATGAGGTTCTTGTGAAGGTCGAGGCAAAGAACAGAGGACCCATCCTATCCAGTGCCTCCTACGAGGGTAGTGCTACAGATGCAGTATATGTCTTTAGGACAAACACGGTGTGCCAACTGCCAAATCTGTGTCTAAATTTGTACATATTAGACCCAGTCAGATCTGGGAATCTGAGAAACAAACGTCTGTCCAATTCAAAACCAGAGAGCTGACAACCTTACATTATTGTAGTGTTTAAGAATTCAATTTGACTTTGTAAAAATTAATTTCTACAAAAATTGATGTTTTTCCATCAGAACAGGCATTATCCATGTGAAAACACTGCACAAAAAATCTTTTACCATTAGAAGAAGAATTTAATCTGTGCGGAAAGTGTTTAATTTATGCATCAGTACGGTAAAGTATAGATCCAGATTTACAGTACTAACGCTGAAATGCCTAAGTACAGTAAATGCTTTCTCAGTGTTATGCACTCAAATGATCACGACCAGAGCAGAGCAACAACATAAAAAGCGATCATATAAATGATATATTGTTTATGCATTCTTTCTTGCGTCTGTAAGTTTTAATGGAAGTTGGGTGGTCTCATTAATCCAGTGCAGCAAACGTATGAACCAGTTAAGAATTAGACATCAGACCTGCCTGCCAAAAATATAATAGAGACTGAAGATATAACAGAGATAAAAATAAAAAAGAGTCTTTTGTTTCAAATATTTTTTGCTCTATGTATATTTTTAATCATTTTTACAGGCTACTCCAAATCCAGAGTCAGAACAGCTCACATTTATTATGAAGTAGTGTTTTTTAACTATAAAGTTCTAACCCGTTGGTACCTCGTTCCCTATAGATTGGCGAAATTTACGCCAAACCAAACAGGCCAATGCTTCCGGGGCTGTCCCGACCCGGGCACCCACCTACACATTTGGTGGTCTTGCCCGTTGATACAATTATACTGGGAACAGATATTTGAAACTGCCTCCAGAATATTTGGCTTCACTATACATCCTGACCCAGCCACGGCCTTGCTCAATCTAAAACCAGATTACATCACATATAAACAATTTAAACTTCTCACTCAATTGTTTACGGCAGCCAAACAAACAATTGCAAAAGCATGGAGGACCCCTAAACTGGAAATAGCCGAGACCATACGTAGAGTCAATGAATTTATGGCTCACGCCAAAATGCTAGCCATAGAAAGAGATCAAATTCCAATATTTGAAAAGTTATGGAACCCATGGATTAAATATCACCTATCTTCATTCCGCGAAGACTTGATTCTCATGCCATGGTAGCAGGTGGACCATATCGTGAACACTCTATTATCCTGTTGTAATACACAGGTCAAAGACCAATGAACTCGAGCCATCCGAGTGGACTCCTATACCCCCCCCCCCTCCCTCTACTTTCCTACTATCCTATTCTACCTATTTTTATGTTACCTACTTATCCATTTCTATTTTCATGTCATTTTTACGCTATCTTTTACGTCCAATTAAAGTTCACTTAGATCTTTATTTTTACTTGAAAAGCATTATCTAAGCGGCATTATAATATTGCACTATGTAATTAGTTCTCAATTGTACTAAACCAAATAATATTTGTTTGTTCAATATCTTACCATCTACTGTAACATACATCTAGTGCGTGGATGTATCCATCGTTGATTTCTACTTAGCCCTTAGAAACTATACAGCAATATGCACATTGTAGACCATTAATTTACTACTTATTCTTTATAATAGAAATATGTAGTCAATGTTCTACAACCATTATAAATGTATGATATGTACATTTCTGTTACATCTCTTTCAATAAAATACTTTAACAAGGAAGTAGTGTTTTTTTAACTTCTCAAGCGTCCCCAACAAGTAATTTTGTCAAGTTTTTTCCTCAATTGTAAAAGAATGGCTAAACACTGACCTAAAGACACATCTACACAACTTGTAGAGCTGCAAATAAACTTTGAAAACATGACCTGCCGCTATCTGAGAGGTCTGTGTCCAGGTCCAAGGAATTATGAGGTCATTGCCAATATCAAGGTTGTGTTAAAGGCAAAGCTAGAAGTTATCATGTTATTTTGTCACTGCTTATTAAAGTGGAAGTAAACCCTCCTATCATTTTCAAACAAGGAAGCTGCCATCTTGGCCTCTGTTTAATCTTCAACTGCCATGATGCTGCACATGTGATCAGTTATGACACCAGCCATTGGATAGTTTGACAGTTTGGTTGAGAGCACAACCAATGTGACAGTTGGCATTCCCGGCATGCCGGGAATGTAACTGCTTTTTGAAACTGTTAAATCGATGGGTTTACTTCTGCTTTAACTAGCATCTTGAAAGTGTACAAGTTGTGGTAGCATGGAGGCTCGTGACTATAGTTATGTGCACAGTGCCAAGCTGGGAGAACGAGGATTAACAGGGAGGTTCAGCACTATTTTATAACTTGCTCAGCTTTAATATACACTATATTACCAAAAGTATTGGGACGCCTGCCTTTACACACACATGAACTTTAATGGCATCCCAGTCTTAAGCCTGGTACACACGATCGGATTTTCCGCAGACAAAGCGTAGGACTTTTGTCCGAAGGGCGTTGACCGCGAACTTGTCTTGCATACAAACGGCAAACACGAAACTATGTGTTTTTTCTGCTCTTTAGCGCCACCCTTTAGGCAACTTCTGCTAATGTTGTGTTATGGTGAGCATTGCTTCCAAACATGCGTGTTTGTACTTTGGAGTTTTGTGTACACACGCTTGGAAAATCCGACAACACACAATTGTTGGCGGAAAATTTGAAAGCATGATATCCAACATTTGTCCGTGGAAAATCCGACAACAATTGTCCGATGGAGCATGCAAACGGTCGGATTTTTCGACAAAAGCCTGTCATCACACAATTCCCATTGGAAAATTTGATAGTGTGCATGAGGCTTTAGTCCGTAGGGCTCAATATTGGGTTGGCCGACTCTTTGCAGCTATAACAGCTTCAACTCTTCTGGGAAGGCTGTTCACAAGGTTTAGAAGTGTGTCTATGGGAATGTTTGACCTTTCTTCCAGAAGCGCATTTGTGAGGTCAGGCACTGATGTGGACGAGAAGGCCTGGCTCACAATCTCCACTCTAATTCATCTCAAAAGGTGTTCTATCAGGTTGAGGTCAGGACTCTGTGCAGGCCAGTCAAGTTCCTCCACCCCAAACTCGTTCACCATTCATCTATGTCTTTATCGACCTTGCTTTGTGCACTGGTGCACAGTCATGTTGGAACAGGAAGGGGCCATCTCCAAACTGTTCCCACAAAGTTGGGAGCATAAAATTGTTCAAAATGTCTTGGTATGCTAATGCCTTATGAGTTCCTTCACTGGAACTTAGGGACCAAGCCCAATTCCTGAAAAACCACCGCACACCATAATCCTCCCTCCATCAAATGATTTGGACCAGTGCACAAATCAAGGTCCATAAAGACATGGATGAGCGAGTTTTGGGTGGAGGAACTTGACTGGCCTGCACAGAGTGCTGACCTCAACCCGACAGAACAGCTTTGGGATGAATTAGCATATTAGATTCCTATTTTTAGTAAAATTAGTGGCTGGTAATTTTGTAAGCATCAGAGTTTTTTTAACTTTGTACATTAGAAACCAATGAGTAATGTTATAGTTTTAACATAAAAAGGCAGCAACACTTGGAGAAATACGTATTTTTTTATGCATCAGACAAGGTTGCCTCCTTTTGTCAAGGACAGACTTGGACACCTGTAACATGAATATGAAATTGGTGTGTTAGCTGCTGTACAATAAAGAATAATGGGTATAGCTTGGCAAAATAAACTAGTCAGTTCCTTAAATTACCTGGTTACCTGACCTGACAGCTAACTGATAATTAACAGCTAAGGTTTGTGGGGATCTTGAAGATGTTGGAAGGCATATGCTGCTACATCTAGGTATCTAATTTATATTTAGGTAACGTCTTGCACCTTTCTATTGGACAGTGAGGCTAACTGTCAGAGTGACTGGCCAATAATAAGACTGGGTTCACACTGATACGACACGACAGTGATACGACTTTCATCCTACTTTGCTCTGCGACATCAGTCCTACATCGGTCCTACATTGGACCTACATCCATCTGACTTGAATGAACAGAATACTACTTTGAGGCTGGGTTCACACTGATACTACACGACAGTCATACGACTTTCATCCTACTTCGCTCTGCGACATCAGTCCTACATCTGTCCTACATTGGTCCTACATCCATCCGACTTGAATGAACAGGATACTACTTTGATCCAACTTTTTGATAGTCTGACTTGTCCTTTGACCAATCAAAACAATCTCAGTGTGAGATGAATTCCTTTTACTGCTGCTGTAATCACCATGTCGGATGTCAAATGTCGGATGGTAAGGACAAGTATCCTACTTTGATCCGACTTCAATGATATTCAATGGGCTGAAGTAGGATCAAAGTCGGACCAAAGTAGTGCAGGTAGCATTTTCAAAGTCTTGTGTTGGACCAGTTAAGACGGCTCCCATAGGGAAACATTGATTTTCGCACGTCATGCGACATGAGCTCCCAATGTCGGAGCGTTTGTCATACCAGTGTGAACCCAGCCTAAGGCCGGGTTCACACTGGTGCGACAAACGCTCCGACATTGGGAGCTCATGTCGCATGACGTGTGAAAATCAATGTTTCCCTATGAGAGCCGTCTTAACTGGTCCAACACAAGTCGGTCCGACTTTAAAAATGCTACCTGCACTACTTTGGTCCGACTTTGATCCTACTTCAGCCCATTGAATATCATTGAAGTCGGATCAAAGTAGGATCCTTGTCCTAACCATCCGACTTTTGACATCCGACATGGTGATTACAGCAGCAGTAAAAGGAATTTATCTCACACTGGGATTGTTTTGATTGGTCAAAGGACAAGTCAGAATATCACAAAGTTGGATCAAAGTAGTATCCTGTTCATTCATGTCGGATGGATGTAGGACCGATGTAGGACTGATGTCGCAGAGCAAAGTAGGTTAAAAGTCGTATGACTGTCGTGTAGTATCAGTGTGAACCTAGCCTTAGGCCTCGTACACACGGCCGAGATTCTCGTCAAAATTTTCGATTTCGATTTCGATTTTCGACGAGATTCTTGGACAAGAAAATTGTCCCGGCCGAGTGTACACACGCTCGATTCAAAGAACCCGCGGTTCTTTGAATAGAGCGTACGCGGTGACGTCATCGACTACGATGAGCATGCGCTCGTCACATTCGATGCCGTCGCCGCCATCTTGGTATACCCTACGTATGCCTAGGAAGCTACCGCGCATGCGTCAAATTCATTTCGAACATGCGCGGGCTTCCCGGAGGACAGGTAAGTGTACACACACTCACTTTTCTCGTCGAGAAACAGGCTGACGAGAATCTCGACGAGAAAATAGAGAGCAGGTTCTCTATTTTCTCGTCGAGATTCTTGTCGCTTTTCTTGACGAGAAACCATACACACGAACAAATTTCTCGGCAAGAAATCTCTGCCAGCAAGTTTCTTGCTGGTTTTTGCCGAGAAACTTGTTCGTGTGTACGAGGCCTCAGTGTAGGTGATAAGAATGGATGTCAGCTCCTAGTTTCAATAGTAGAAGTTGGAATAAGTAGAATATTTTGCACAAGTTTTAGAGATTCCAGAGTCTTTTTTAATGAGTTTGAAGGTATATACAGGCACCTTATACACAGGCAACTCTAGTTGCTTGCATTTTTATTCTCATTAGCATATCTAACAAATGGACAGATTACTTTTGGAGCATGGCCTGACAAATATGAATTTGATTTTCAGTGTTGGCAAAAGCTACAAAAATTATTATTCCTGCAACCGATCAAAGATGAAAGCTTATTTGATTTCTACCATAATGTGCTATTTGTTGCAGAAGAGTACTTTTAGTATATCAGAGGAAATGCCATGTTACCAGAAATGCAATATTACCATAGAGACTGCCGTGTTAGTCAAAGGTTGACATGTTATCAGAGATATATCTATGTCGGCACTGTTAGAAATGTTACCATGGTAGAGACATTGTCATGTTTAGATTGTTTCTTGATTAGTAATGTTGTAATGTCTGATATTCTTCCATGTTATTGAGAGTCTGTACGACTGGAGACATTAGGGGTTGATTTACAAAAGGAATAGAGACTGTTCACTTATCAAAATGAATATTTACTTTGCAAATTGAATTTTTTTCAAGGTCATATTAAAGGTTCAGTTTTTATTTGTCCAAATACCAAATACATCATACTTACCAGCTCTGTGCAATGGTTTTGCACATAGCAGCCCTGAGCCTCCTCTTCTTGGGTCGCCTGTCAATGCTCCTCCTTCTAGTGCCCCTCAGAAAATGGCTTGCTGGGTGGGTACTTGTGCGGTCTTAATCCCAAGCTGCGCTGCTATTTACACACATAGGGGTTGATTTAAAGGGAAATAGATTGTGCAGTTTTGCAAGTGCAGTTGCACTCAAGTACAGTTACTCTAAAGCTTAGTAGATGAGGGAAAGCTCTTCGGATTTCCACGATCCAATCATGTGCAGTCAAAAATACAATTTTTAAATTTTCTTTGCATGTGATTGAGTATTCTTTGTAAAGTGAGGCTTTACCTAGTTTTCTAAGCCTTGGAGCAACTGTACTTACAGAGTGCAACTGCACTTTCCGGCCTCATGCACACTGGATGTTATAAAAAAGCCAGTAACGTTAGCTGTAGAAATCTGTAGCTGTAAATTGAGTTTTTCAGCATTTTTGTAGCAGCATTTTTCAGTGTTTTTTGGTTTTCTTTTAGCTGTAGCATTTTTTTAGCTTCCTTTAGCAAAACTATACTCCCATAAAAGCTTATGGCTCCTGATAAATGCAGAATAGCCGTGTTTTAAGCTTTTTTAGCTTTTTTCAGAGCATTTTTCCAGCTGAAAAACTCCTCTCAAAACCCACTAGTTCTGGGGGGTTTTTCCAGCTACAAAATGCCCCAGCCAAAAACTGCTGATAACAGCCTATGTTTGCATGGACACATACGATAACATGATAACATGCTGGGGAATTTATTGACTGCAGAAAAAAACATCTGAAGCCAAAAACAGCAGCTGTAAAAACATCCAGTGTGCATGAGAACTTAAAAGTGCAGTCTATTTGCCGTTAGTAAATCAACCCCATAGTGTGGCTTGACTCCACCCTCATGCCCTCTTCACTAAATGTTACTGATAGCAGTGGAAACCAATGGCTCCCACTACACTAACAGAGTCCAGTGGGAGCAAGAGAGAGAGAGCAGTGCCACTGCTCTGGGGCACAGCGCTGGACCAAAATTCGACATTCAACATTCGGTATTTGGGGAGGGCGCTGAACCTAAAAGTTTATTTTTTTACCTTAATGCAGAAAATGCATTAAGCTAAAACACCTTTAGCATTTAGAACCACTTTAATACCTCTTACACGTGATTGTGTATTCAAAGTGAATTCATATTTACATCATTTGTTATTTTTCACTTTGCATAGTGATCATTCACGTTTTCTTTTTTTTTTTTTTGTTTCATAAAATTGACTTTTTTAAGTATTTACAATGGAAAGTGAATGTCCTCTCCTACTTTAGTACATACACTTCATTGTCAAGTTACAAAGACGTCTCTGTCAAAGAAACTGCATGAGAGATATACTGATATGTTACTGTAGTTACTGTATATCATTCCTGGCAAATTGACTAACACTTATAGTACTAAATATTACCCATGTGCACTGTGCCCAGAGATGCCATCTCACCAACTGCCCAGCATGAAAGAAGAGTTTTTAGTGTGGGCAAAATCTATGTAGACCTTCTTGACTCCGTAAACTAAATGTTTGTCTTGTTTTAAAGGGACACAATTCCCCCTAGAAATAATAATTTTTTTAAACCTAATTTAATATGACATTAAAGTAGCTCTACTAGAAGACCAGGAGTCCATAGAACCAGCTATGAGGCAGTGCTCATGCCACCACCAGGTGCTGCTGCCAATATTGATGTATTTTCAGCATCATGCATGGCTTTAAGAGTAAAAAAAAGATACATCATGATCCGGCTGTTTGCAAAATATTCTTGCTGCAAGCAAAATTCCCCCCCTCTTCTCAGTGCTATGAAAACTACAGTGGGGAGTTAATGCACTGCAAAAACACTTTCTTCTGCAAATGCAATCTCTTACTAAGCATAACATATTCAGGACATACTACTGCAAATTGATTCTGAATATAAAGTGAGAATGAGGATTCTCATATCATGTGTCACCCTGAGCTTATTTATATCTAAATATGCAATTTTCATTCTTTTATTAAAAAGTTATGTTTGCAGGGATTATTATTATTATTATTATGTTTACACTCTGTCATGTATAATATATTCATAAAATCTTCCTTTGCAATGTCAATTAAAATGTCTGAAGGATGTTTAATTAATCACAGCATTTACTCCACAACAAAATTAAGTAGAGGATTAAAGACAGTTTAAGTATAATGGGTTTTGTAAAAAATAAGTGTCAACTTGTCTCCATCACAATGTATGTTCTTTTCAGGTAAGTTGGTATTGACAGATAAAACATCTGTGTAGTCCAACGAGCAACTGGCTTTCCTTATACATCTTATCTTACAGATCCCAAAGTAAATGGAAAGCCTAGTACACACGGCCGAGATTCTCGTCAGGAAAAAAACTGTCGTTTTTTCCTGACGAGATTCTTGACAAGAATCTTGTCCCGGCTGAGTGTACACACGTACGATTCAAAAGAACCGTCGTTCTTTTGAATGGCACGAACACGGTGACGTCATCGACTACGACGAACCTACGCTCGTCACTTTCGATGCCGTTGCCGCCATCTTGCTTCACCCTACCTATGCCTTGGAAGCTACCGCGCATGCGTCAATGTCATTTTGAGCATGCGCGGGTTTCCATGAAGGCAGGTAAGTATACACACGCTCGGGTTTCTCGTCCGGAAACAGGCCGACAAGAATCCCGACGAGAAAATAGAGAGCTGGATCTCTATTTTTCTCGTCGAGATTCTGGGCAGATTTCCCGACGAGAAACCTGAAAGCCTCATACACACGCACGGTTTTCTCAGCAAGAAAGCTCTGCCAGAAGTTTTCTTGTCGTTTCTTGCTGAGAAAACTGGTCGTGTGTACGAGGCCGAAAAGTAAAATGGTGCCCAAGAATCATTAAATAACTTCCTAAACTGACAACTTTCCAATGTGAATGTAGACATAAAAGGTCATATAGGGTATATATTTATAGAGTGGTGAATGTGCCATTCACTTGACATTCATCGCAGATGAAACAATCCCTGTAAATATAACCAATGCAACATGAGATTCACCTGTACTAAATGTTGAATGAATGTCATCTTCTTGGCTTTATAAGTATACCCAGTAGTGTTTTAACCTGTCCCCCACTCTTTAAAAAAATGTACTCATAGATTATGAATATATATACATATATATATATATATATATATATATATATATATATATACATACACACACAGTATGTGACAACTGTGTCCCTAACTAAGACAGGCCATGCACAGTTGAAGTCTCAGCCGGTTCAGCAGGAACCAAACGAGATTGGAGCCACGCATGGGTAGGCTGAATGTATCAAGTTGACCGATTGATCAACTTGGGTACAACCAGCATGCCACGTTTTACCTGTGATTATCGCTAGCGGCTGCTACAGCTGCTAGCAACAATCACTGTCTTCTCCCAGCGGGGACAGCTCCCCCCTGCTGGGAGAAGAAAATGGCCCGACAGGAGGGATTCCCGCGTGGTTGCAGGAAAGAAATTTTCTCAGTGCATGGCCAGCCTAAGACAAAGACAGCAATGATCAAACAGTTCCAATGCTCTTCTCATTGTGCCCAAAAATTTAACAAATAGGGCTGTGAGGATTGATGAAATTACACAGAAGTGTACATGATGTCATCACACTAAAGGCAATATTTTTATCCAAATTTCAGGCAAAAAATGGCACGGCTAAAAGGCATTTCTGTCTTAGGTATCAATGATTAAGTGAGCTTTGTTAGAAAATTAACAGGAAACAACTCAAGACATACTTCATATTCAAATACACATAAAAGTTAACTCTGGGATAAGCAAATTTAAGGAGATCCATGTGTATGTTTACTTGAATCTGGTGTGCTTTGTGTATTTCTTCCAGATCTGTAAACCAGTGTACACAAAGTAAACCAGTACTGTAGACCAGTAAACCAGTGTACACAAATTTCCTGTAATAAAGACCGGTCCCTCCTGTTTACTCTCCTTGTGCATGGTGACTGGTCTTGTCTCCACCTCCTCCTGTAGTTTATGCAGACAGCCTGTAGTGGGTGGGGCCTTCTAGGTTCCTCCCACAGTCCCACAGTTCTGCACAACAATGTTGTCACCAGTATTTTTACAAGGTTGTAATTTTTTTAAACACATTTAGTAGTGTTAAAATTGATTATTATTCTTTATTGCTATTGGGGAACATATAATAAGGAAAGTTTTGTGCCCAGGGTTCAGCTTAAAAAAGCAAATTTATAAAGCAGTAAATGTGATTCTTACCAAACATTCGCTGTGACTGTCAGGAAAAGTGCATATTCCTTGATAAACTCACCTGAACTGAATGTTACATGTCAGAATAATTTCTTAATAAATAGGCATCTTACTTTTTATTTTCTGAATTAAACAGATACCCCCCCCCCCAAAACAAAAACAAAAAAAACAAGTGTGCAATGCATATGAGGTACCCAAAAATTATGGTGGCTAGTTTGCCCTACAAAGCACTTGCACAAGGCAGAGCCCCATGTCCAATGTTAAATCGACCAGACCCTGCCTTTTATACCTCAGCAAGGTAAATAAGTTTAATAACATGTTGCCTGCTGAGTAAAAGCTGTGGAGGTATGATCCTGATTATAAATGTAAAGGAGATTTATCTTCTAAAGCAGTTGCCTCCAAACTTTGGCCCATGGGCCGGATGCGGCACTTTGCTTGCGTTAATCTGGCTCTTGGGGCACTATTCCTCCCACTGACACTAACAATGGAGCATAATTTCTCCTACTGATATAAAACAATGGAACACTATCCCTACCAATGACACCAATGATGGGGCACTATTCATTTCAATGACACCAACAATAGGGCGATATTCCTTCCACTGGCATTAATGATGGGACACTATTCCTCCACTAATACCATGATGGGGGAATATTCCTTCACCCACCAACAATAGGTGCTTACTACTCCTACTTACCACAGTCCACCCCCCCCCCCCTTAAATCTGAAGGACAGTAAACTGGCCCTTTGTTTAGAAAGTCTGGAGACCAAAGTGATGCTGTCACCAGTTCTCACTTCCATGTTTAATCACTGCACCATATTCACTATTGCCTTCAGGTGTGTCAGATCCTTGTCTGTACAGAGATATGCTAGTGACATAGGGGTCAGTATTTTACTAATGTGCCTCTGCAACTCTTGCACATTCACACTCATTTGATATATTGCAAGGCTGCGGTAAAACCTATGAAGACACACTAGTGGCATTGCAACTTGGGGGGGCAGTAAGAGGAGCAAGTGAGAATCGCAATGGAATGATTCTAGCAGTGCCTGTAACTCTAGGAAAAGTGTACCATGGTATTTAACCCAAAATATCCAGCCAGTAACATAGCTCCTATCTTATGGTGACTATACTCTGAATGTGGCAGTGTGGGGTACTCCAGCAGACTTGTGGCAGTGTGGGGTACTCTAGCAGACTTGTGGGAGTGTGGGGTACTCTAGTAGATGTGTGTGGTACTCTAGCAGATACTCCCCTGCTGATAAACTTAAAAAAACATCCATGTGTGCATGGACACATAGGATAACATAAAGGGGAGTTTAAGGGCTGTTAAAAAAAATGCCCAAACTCCCAAATACGTCAGTTTATCAGCTTCAGTGAGGCCTTAAAGTTGACAAATAACAGACACATCTAAGAATTGGTAAGCTGTGATACTGTATATTACATTTTTGTTTTTGGGTTTAATACTGCTTTAAATCACCAGAGGGACTTGCAGTGAGTATGGTGCTTGCCTTTGCCACATTAATGATTGAACACAGATTTGAGAAGAGATGACTCTTTAAGCCATGCCTGATTACAATTCTCTGGGGGGCTTTTCATTTCTGTAAAGTGATAAGGACATGATACTGCGCTGTCTAGATCATCTGCAGTGGTATTATAAATCTGGTCTTTTATATTCTTTATCTGCATACTTTTTTTTTTTTTTTTTACATTTTATTTTGAAATAGAACACAAACCTTAAAGCAACTGTCATTCTGTCTGCATTACATAGCTTTTACCATCATCCTTCCCAACAATGGCTAAATAAGCCCCTACTATCTAATAACTATTTTATGGGTCATTTGTTCCTGTAAAAATTATTATTCTAAGTTAAAGAAATGGTTGATGGGAAATGTCATTATGTTAAATTGAAGTACTTTAAATTCTATAGGAGCCTTTGCAATTTTTTGGCTTGTCTCGCTGCACAATGCTATTTTTTACTGTGAAAATTCATACCTACTTCATGGTTTACTGCAGAGAAAAATTATGGTAAATTATGAACCAATAAATGGCTGCACTACGTTTGACATAATAGTATTCATTTAATGCTTGTCACATGTACATGTAATGCTCTGCATAGCAAGCATTATATCCAAGTGCTCTGCAAATAATTTAGCTCTCTGTTAGACTTGTATTGATACTGGAATTTCTGGCTTTATTGTTGAAAATATTTTTTTTTATATTAATCAGTTTCTGCACTTTGGGCTCTTTCAGCAGAAAGCAGAAGCCAGTAGTATAAGAAACCTTGGGGAGAAGTGAAGCGGCTATTGTAATCTTTGGATTCAGAATGTTTAACAGCCAATGTCTCAGAGGCAACAAACTACTTTTATTGTTGCCCCCTGCTGTAATTCTGACAGGGAAAAGTCAGGAAAACAGCAGGAAGCAGCAATGAATACATTTTTTTTCCTCTGAGAAACATCATCTGCCAGCATATTGAGTTGCAAACCAAAGGGAAAAAAAAAAAAAAACATGTATCTACTGCATCTTGAGAGTTTGATTTTCATCTCTGAAGACCTTACATTCAACGTATAGAATTGGCTGTAGATTCTGAGTACCAGGAAATGAATACTTTATAGCCATGCTTCCTAAGCCTTGTTAGGTTGTTTATCAGCATCACAACCTTTGCAGTGCCTGCTGATAATGAATGTTGCCATTTGTGATCCCACCGATGCTGCTGTAGTATTGTAGTGGCTATTAAAAGCCTTCTTTCCCCCTTCTACGTAAGCACATAACGCCTTTACCTCTTACACTGCAATCAGAGAGCAGCTAATGTCGACATCCTTTCTCTTGCAACACAGCTTATGTGAACAAAGTAGGAAAAGTGTTTGCTTCACAATAAGAGAACAGCTTTTTTTCCTGGTTCAGATCTTTTCTGCTATGAAACACTAAAGTAGCTGTGCAAATGCCCTTATTTTGTTAGTTATTCTCCTTGTGTCTGATTGCTTAGGCTTGGGTTCCCATATTAGTTTTTGTTTTAAAATTGTTGATAGACAGATAAATATACTGTTGAAATTCATATGAGTGTAGCGGGTATACACTTTTCTGTGTGTTAAGACTGGCAGAGACACCAGTGATGTGCAGTTCCCTGCAGCCCCACGGGTGGCGCTGTCGCCTTGGGCTGGGGTTGAATCATTGCTGTGTGCTGTGCTCCCTTTTTGTCCTCCCTCTGCAGCGGTATGGTGGGGCAGGGAACCCGCCGTGCTTGCTGGGATAGGGTATAAAGGGGCCGGCCATCTTTGTCACAGGGTCGAGTTCCGGGCACCTTCAGCCTGTGGGCGGTGGTTCGTGTCGGTCCCCTAGGCGGCCTAGGCCTAGAGAACGTTCAAGGTCGTGTTCCATCCCAGGCACCTTTAGCCTGGGGTGAGGTACTCGGATGGAGGTCTGGAGCTCAGTGCCCACCACTGAGTTCCGCGAGGGAAGGAGGTCCTAGGGAACCCCGGGAGTGGGTACCCAAATCCGGAAGGCGTAATGGACCGGTGGGAGATACTTGCTTGAAGACCTGGTGCAGCATATTTCCAGTGACAGGTGGGCCTCTCATCGGAGACCGCCTGGAAGGAAATTCTCCCCCTCGCTCGGAGACCGCAACCCACTTTCAGGAAGGAAAGTGGAGAGTTTATTGTGTCTGGGCCTACTCGCATCCACACCTCCTTGTCTGTTCTGTTCTCTAAGGGAGTCCAACTGATTGTGTTCACTTGTGCATTGAGAAGAATAAAGGAGTGTTGGACTTTAATGGTGTGGGGCTCATTTCCTGACAGACATTGTTCAAGGTAACTCTCTTTGGAGGCTCCAGGTGCAGAACACTGACCCGAAGGTAAAATAAGAACTTTGCTTACACCACACAAACATCTGCGGTGAAGGCTTGGCGTGGTGACCCCACACTCTCTCCTCTAAGATACCCCTAGACAAGAGACAGACGAGCTGATAAAGAGAGGAGAGAGAGGAGGCCGCTACACGTGGGGGCTCGTTCGGGATTGGTGTTCGTGCTACTACGGAGTTGAACGTGTCTGCCGTAGGTGGGCCACGTTATTGGCCAAAGTACATCCCTGCTCGAAGTCATGGACATGACCCAGTGAAGGGAAAGGCCCGCGCAGAAGAGCGAGAGAAGGGGGGAGCCCAGCCGTGTGAAGTAGTAAACGTGGGGGTTTCTATTTGCACTGCGCCACCAGGCACACCCCCACCGCTTAGTTCGTGGGCGTGACTCAGAAAGGAAAAAGAAGAAAAGCCCGCGAACTGGAGCAAAGGGGAGGAGTCCAATACGTGTGAAGGACTACACGTGGGACGTTGGCGCAAAACTTTGCAGTGCGCGATGGACCAACAGCAAGTCACCATGTTCGGACAAACAGCGTGGGTTCCATTTCATCCTTCTACCACATCTTTGACTGCTGCTGCTCCGGTGACCGATACAGGGATTCGGCTAAAGCCAAGGGGACGATTCGCCCTGTATTCATGCATGGGCGTTGAGGCCCTGGGTGTGATTTGTCCCGGTTGTTCGGGACTGGTGTGCCAACTGAAGCCGTTCGGGCGATGCGAGGCTTGTGGGGAGTTTCTATTTGATGTAGATCCAGCGGTTGAGAAGCCGAGAACCATTTACCCCGGCCGTGTTGCAGGCAGCACCACTCAGAGAGGAGGAATCACTGCTTTGACAGCCATCCCTGCGCGCACTGCAGCGACCGCGGAGGAGGTCGCGACTACTCAACGGGAGAAATCCGAGGATGCTGACTCGGTCACCACTGTCTCGCAGCGTCCCCCACCAAAGAGAAAGACCGGTATGGTAGCCCCGACCAGCGGTTGTGGTGGACCATCTCGCCCGCTTACGCCCGGCCCGGAGGGATCCGTCGGCAGGAGTTCCGGACGTCCCGCTTCAAGTAAAGGCCAAGGTAAGCCAGGCGGGGAGATTTGGTGTGTGGGAGGAGGTGGTAATTCAGTCTCCACTACGGGCTACCTGCCTGCGGAGGAGTGTGACACCTCTGACCTGGAGTCGCTCTCGGATGTGGGAGACAATGTTGCTATTGATGAACTGTTTGCAGAAAAGGGCTGGGACAAAGTACCTCTTGCCTCATCCCGCAGAACCAGGGACCCACCCATGGCTACGGGGGATAGTACACCCCGGGTGGAGGCACCAGCGCATGAAGAGGGGTCCCGTCCCCAGCCTGCCCTTACATTCCCGGTACCCCTACACCTGGAACCGGGGAAAAGAGACTGCTGTTGTGGGCCCCTATGCCCAGATCAGATGTAATCAAGGTCCCTTGTCACCCGGACTCAATAGTTTTGCCTTGCGAAGGAGACAGAGCCACTATGCCTCCTCTGGCGAGACTACAACGCCTATTTGGCGAGAAGGTTGCTGCTGAGTACGGATGGGAGTATCCATACTTGTCCAAGGAGTTCCTGTATGAGGTGGAAGTGTGCCGGGAGCGCTGGTACAATGACTTTGTGTGGACCCACCTTCAGGTTCCACACGCCCGCAGGTACCTGGCATGCTCCCCCAAGGCCTCTCAGCGGTTCAAAGATTGCAAGGCATAATGGATGTTGGGACGGCACATCCACGCGGACAAGGTGCTGATCCGGCGCAAAGAAGGGGATGATGTTGAGTATCATCTGGAGACCATGGATCAGCACTTGAAGCCACTTGTTTTGCCCCATCCCCGTTTCTATCTGTAGGAGGAAAGAGACTCCGTTCTTGTTTCTTATGCTGCTGAACTTTCTGGGGCTTGTTGTCCCTGTTACCCAGAGGAATGAAGGACTGTTCCTGTGTTTTGTTCTTCAATTTCCTATGAGAGATCATGGACTCTGGGGTAGATAGGGCTCAAGAGAAGAAGAAAAGTTCCACGAGTGCAGTTACCGCGATGCTGTCACCAGGTGGCAGCGCTGCGCATCGTTAACACTTTTCACACACTCACTCCTTGGAGAAAAGGGATTTCTTTTCGAAGAAGTTTCTCTACTCTTACACGAATATATGTGTCAGGGTTTATGTGTGTTAATTTTCTTTTTTCCCTCTGCAGGAGAACATCCCATCAAGACCACTGAGTATGGGGTGGGTCATAGTCAGGATGGGTGGGAAAAAGTGTATGTGAATGTGATTCTAAAGTTATGGTTTAAATGTTGTTGTTTCCCTTCCCTTTCATGTAAGGCTCAGACACAATTGCTTCAGTTGACCAAGTTTTCAAAAGTTATTTTTTACAATTTGTAGTTGGTTTCTGGACTGGGCTATGCCAGCTGTTGAGGGCATAGTTTACTCCAGACACTGGGGACCAGTGTCAAATTACCAGGGGGAGAGTGTAGCGGGTATACACTTTTCTGTGTGTTAAGATTGGCAGAGACACCAGTGATGTGCAGTTCCCTGCAGCTCCATGGGTGGCGCTGTCGCCTTGGGCTGGGGTTGAACCATTGCTGTGTGCTGTGCTCCCTTTTTGTCCTCCCTCGGCAGCGGTATGGTGGGGCGGGGAACCCGCCGTGCTTGCTGGGAGAGGGTATAAAGGGGCCGGCCATCTTTGTCACGGGGTCGAGTCCCGGGCACCTTCAGCCTGTGGGCGGGGTACTCAGATGGATGTCTGGAGCTCAGTGCCCACCACTGAGTTCCACGAGGGAAGGAGGTCCTAGGGAACCCCGGGAGTGAGTACCCGAATCCGGAAGGCGTAATGGACCGGTGGGAGATACTTGCTTGAAGACCTGGTGCAGCATATTGCCAGTGACAGGTGGGCCTCTCATCGGAGACCGCCTGGAAGGAAATTCTCCCCCTCGCTCGGAGACCGCAACCCACTTTCAGGAAGGAAAGTGGAGAGTTCATTGTGTCTGGGCCTACTCGCATCCACACCTCCTTGTCTGTTCTGTTCTCTAAGGGAGTCCAACTGATTGTGTTCACTTGTGCATTGAGAAGAATAAAGGAGTGTTGGACTTTAATGGTGTGGGGCTCATTTCCTGACAGACATTGTTCAAGGTAACTCTCTTTGGAGGCTCCAGGTGCAGAACACCGACCCGAAGGTAAAATAAGAACTTTGCTTACACCACACAAACATCTGCGGTGAAGGCTTGGCGTGGTGACCCCGCACTCTCTCCTCTAAGATACCCCTAGACAAGAGACAGATGAGCTGATAAAGAGAGGAGAGAGAGGAGGCCGCTACATGTAATAAACTGGACCTATTCAATGGAAGCCATGTTTCACAAAAAGGCAAGTGGAGGGCAAACAACTAGTCACTAGTTTTGTCTGTTGGCTCTTTGCAGCTGATCTTTTCCCCAGGACTAGGGATGAGCTTCGAGTTCGAGTCGAACTTATGTTCGACTCGAACATTGCCTGTTCGCCCGTTCGCCGAACAGCGAACAAATTGGGGTGTTCGCGGCAAATTCGAAAAATCTATGGGAGAAATCTAAAGTGCTAATTATAAAGGCTTATATGCAAGTTATTGTCCTAAAAAGTGTTTGGGGACCGGGGTCCTGCCCCAGGGGACATGTATCAATGCAAAAATAAGTTTTAAAAACGGCCGTTTTTTCGGGAGCAGTGATTTTAATAATGCTTAAAATGAAAAAATAAAAGTGAAATATTCCTTTAAATTTCATACCTGGGGGGGGGGGGGGGTGTATGATATGCATGTAAAGTGGCGCATGTTTCCCGTGCTTAGAACTGTCCCTGCAAAAAATGTCATTTTTGAAAGAAAAAAATGCATTTAAAACTGACTCGCGGCTATTAATGAATTGTCGGCTCCCGGCAATACATACAAAAGTCATTGATAAAAAAAAAAAAAGCGTGGGGGTTCCCCAGAATTCAATTACCAGGCCCTTCAGGTCTGGAATGGATATTAAGGGGAACCCCGCTGCAAATTAAAAAAAATTGACGTGGGGTTCCCCCAAATATCCATTCCAGGCCCTTCAGATCTGGCATGGATTTTAAGGGGAACTCCACCCCAAATTTAAAAAACAAATGGCGTGGAGTCCCCCTAAAAATCCATACCAGACCCCTTATCCGAGCACGCAACCTGGCCGGCCGCAGGGGAAAAGGGGGGACGAGAGAGCGGCCCCCCCTCCCTCCTGAACCATACCAAGCCATACCAACCATACCGTGCCTGAGCGGACCTGATGGGGAACTCCCTCTCAGTATTTTAAATGTATAGACCCGCCCCTTCTAAAGTTCCCCATCAGGTCCGCTCAGCGGACCAGATGCGGAACATGAGAAGGGGCGGGTCTATACATGTATTACCAAAGTGAGAGCAGTTCCCCATCAGGTCCGCCCCCTCGGTATGTCGGACCCGCCTACGTCATTGGCTTGAGCGGGGAACTTCCTTCACTGTGTAATTTAAATTTACATAGTGAAGGAAGTTCCCCGCTCAAGCCAATGACGTAGGCGGGTCCGACATACCGAGGGGGCGGACCTGATGGGGAACTGCTCTCACTTTGGTAATACATGTATAGACCCTCCCCTTCTCATGTTCCGCATCTGGTCCGCTGAGCGGACCTGATGGGGAACTTTAGAAGGGGCGGGTCTATACATTTAAAACGCAACCTGGCCGGCCGCAGGGGAAAAGGGGGGGACGAGAGAGCGGCCCCCCTCCCTCCTGAACCGTACCAGGCCACATGCCCTCAACATGGGGAGGATGTCCCCATGTTGATGGGGACAAGGGCCTCATCCCCACAACCCTTGCCCGGTGGTTGTGGGGGTCTGCGGGCGGGGGGCTTATCGGAATCTGGAAGACCCCTTTAACAAAGGGGACCCCCAGATCCCGGCCCCCCCTATGTGAATTGGTAAGGGGTACATTGTACCCCTACCATTTCACGAAGAAAGCGTAAAAAAATGTTTAAAAAAACACACAAACACCTTGAAAAAGTCCTTTATTTAAAAAAACAAAAACAAAAACATTCCAGCGGTGAAATCCAGTGTCCCGCGGCGATCCCGATGTCCAGCGCTGTCCTTCATTGGTTGTGCCTGAGCGGACCTGATGGGGAACTCCCTCTCAGTATTTTAAATGTATAGACCGGCCCCTTCTAAAGTTCCCCATCAGGTCCGCTCAGCGGACCAGATGCGGAACATGAGAAGGGGCGGGTCTATACATGTATTACCAAAGTGAGAGCAGTTCCCCATCAGGTCCGCCCCCTCGGTATGTCGGACCCGCCTACGTCATTGGCTTGAGCGGGGAACTTCCTTCACTGTGTAATTTAAATTTACATAGTGAAGGAAGTTCCCCGCTCAAGCCAATGACGTAGGAGGGTCCGACATACCGAGGGGGCGGACCTGATGGGGAACTGCTCTCACTTTGGTAATACATGTATAGACCCGCCCCTTCTCATGTTCCATGTTGAGGGCATGTGGCTTGGTATGGTTCAGGAGGGAGGGGGGGCCGCTCTCTCGTCCCCCCCTTTTCCCCTGCGGCCGGCCAGGTTGCGTGCTCAGATAAGGGGTCTGGTATGGATTTTTAGGGGGACTCCACGCCATTTTTTTTTTAAATTTGGGGTGGAGTTCCCCTTAAAATCCATGCCAGATCTGAAGGGCCTGGAATGGATATTTGGGGGAACCCCACGTCAATTTTTTTTTAAATTTGCGGCGGGGTTCCCCTTAATATCCTTTCCAGACCTGAAGGGCCTGGTAATTGAATTCTGGGGAACCCCCACGCTTTTTTTTTTTTATCAATGACTTTTGTATGTATTGCCGGGAGCCGACAATTCATTAATAGCCGCGAGTCAGTTTTAAATGCATTTTTTTCTTTCAAAAATGAAATTTTTTGCAGGGACAGTTCTAAGCACGGAAAACATGCGCCACTTTACATGCATATCATACACACCCCCCAGGTACGAAATTTAAAGGAATATTTTACTTTTATTTTTTCATTTTAACCACTTCAATACCATGCACTTATGCACCTTCCCGCCCAGCTTTCAGTACTCTCACACTTTGAATGACAATTACTTAGTCATGCTACACTGTATCCAAACAAAATTTTTATCATTTTCTTCTCACAAATAGAGCTTTCTTTTGGTGGTATTTAATCACCACTGGGTTTTTTATTTTTTGCGATATAAGCAAAAAAACAGCAATTTTTTTAAAAAAAAAAACACTTTTTTTTTGTTTCTATTGTAAAATTTTGCAAATAAGTAATTTTTCTTCATAAATTTGTGCCAAAATTTATACTGCTACATATCTTTGGTAAAATGAACCCAAATTAGTGTATATTATTTGGTCTTTGTGAAAGTTATAGAGTCTACAAACTATGGTGGCAATCACTGAAAATTTATCACATCTGATCACGCCTGATGTACTGAAGGGATATCTCATTTCTTGAGACACTAACAAGCGAGGAAAGTACAAATACCCCAAAATTACCCCTTTTTGGAAAGTAGACAGTCCAAGGTATTTACTAAGAGGCGTGGTGAGTTTTTTGAAGTTGTATTTTTTTCCCACAATTCTTGGGAAAATTTTTTTTTTTTTTTTTTTTTTTACACAAACTGGTCATATTAACAGTTTTTTTCTCTCACACAGCATATGCATAATTGCAACTACACCCCAAAATACATTCTGCTACTCCTCCTGAGTGTAGCGATACCACATGTGTGAGACTTTTACACAGCCTGGCCACATACAGAGGCCCAACATTGAAGTAGCACTTTCAGGCGTTCTACAAGCATAAATCGCACATATCCTTTCTCAACCACCTATTACACTTTTGAAGGCCCTGGAGCACCAGGACAATGGAATTTTCCACAAAATGACCCCATTTTGGAAAGCACACACCCCAACATATAATCTATGAAGCATTATGAGTCTTTTGAACGGTTCATTTTTTTCCAGAAGGTTTTGGAAAATGTGGAGAAAAAATGAAAATGCATTTTTTTTACACAAAGTTGTCCATTTATAAGATATTTCTAACGCATAGCATATACATAGCAAAAATGACACCCCAAAATGCATTCTGCTACTCCTCCTGAGTATAGCGATACCACATGTGTGAGACTTTTACACAGCCTGGCCATATACAGAGGCCCAACATTGAAGTAGCACTTTCAGGCGTTCTACAAGTATAAATCGCACATATCCTTTCTCAACCACCTATTACACTTTTGAAGGCCCTGGAGCACCAGGACAATGGAATTTTCCACAAAATGACCCCATTTTGGAAAGCACACACCCCAACGTATAATCTATGAAGCATTATGAGTCTTTTGAACGGTTCATTTTTTTCCAGAAGGTTTTGGAAAATGTGGAGAAAAAATGAAAATGCATTTTTTTTACACAAAGTTGTCCATTTATAAGATATTTCTAACGCATAGCATATACATAGCAAAAATGACACCCCAAAATGCATTCTGCTACTCCTCCTGAGTATAGCGATACCACATGTGTGAGACTTTTACACAGCCTGGCCTTATACAGAGGCCCAACATTGAAGTAGCACTTTCAGGCGTTCTACAAGCATAAATCGCACATATCCTTTCTCAACCACCTATTACAATTTTGAAGGCCCTGGAGCACCAGGACAATAGAATTTTCCACAAAATGACCCCATTTTGGAAAGCACACACCCCAACGTATAATCTATGAAGCATTATGAGTCTTTTGAACGGTTCATTTTTTTCCAGAAGGTTTTGGAAAATGTGGAGAAAAAATGAAAATGCATTTTTTTTACACAAAGTTGTCCATTTATAAGATATTTCTAACGCATAGCATATACATAGCAAAAATAACACCCCAAAATGCATTCTGCTACTCCTCCTGAGTATAGCGATACCACATGTGTGAGACTTTTACACAGCCTGGCCATATACAGAGGCCCAACATTGAAGTAGCACTTTCAGGCGTTCTACAAGCATAAATCGCACATATCCTTTCTCAACCACCTATTACAATTTTGAATGCCCTGGAGCACCAGGACAATAGAATTTTCCACAAAATGACCCCATTTTGGAAAGCACACACCCCAACGTATAATCTATGAAGCATTATGAGTCTTTTGAACGGTTCATTTTTTCATTTCTTGTTCATACATCACGGGACACAGAGCAGCATAGTCATTACTATGTGGGTTATATAGAATTACCTTCAGGTGCTGGCACTAGCAACTTCCAAAACAGAAAGTACCCTCCCCTATATAAGCCCCTCCCATCCGGGAGTACCTCAGTTTTTTGCCAGTGTCTAAGGTGTTGGCCAAGGTTAACATGTATTCATCTGGGCTTGTGTACAGGTTCTCTGGGCCTTAGCAAGCTATTCCGGATCCGACCAAAAAAGCTTCATAGCTAAACGGTCGGTACCCGGGCCTTGCAGAGAAGAGCAAGGTTTTGCCTGTAATGCCTCTCTTAGGAGGGCTGGACCCTGGGATCCAGAGCTCTGGTCATACCCAAAACCAAGAGGCTATCTGTGCAGGGTGCTATACAGGTCCAGGGGAGTGGAATCCTTGGGAACCCGGTCCCTGAAGGTCTAGTACAATGCCTGCCGTGAGAGGTGAAGTTTGGGCTTCTGTGGACCAAACAAAGTCCTGCGGCGGGGAAAAGGTAAGTGGGGGCCCCTCAGGAACTTGGTTCTATTGAGGGGACCCCCAAGCCTAATATGTCTTTCTGCCTGTTACCTAAGAGGTATTCCCGCTAATAGCTGTATATGCCTAAGAAATCCTAGAAATGTCTTTTCATAAGGGAAGTTTTAAAAACTGTAAACCTGGAAATGTTTTTCATAAAGGAGGTTTTAAAAAAAAAAAAAGACAAAAGTGCGGTACCTGTGTTTGTCCACTAGAGGCCGCTGGGGAACGTCTTTTTTTCTTGGGACTATTCCTTCCATGGTGAAAGTCCAGGCAGATGAGTGAGCTCTCTATCAGGGAAGCTGCATTCCTCTGTCATGCTGCCAAGTAGTTTACTTCCATCCCCGAGTCCTGGTGAAACAGGGACCCTGGCTCCTCTCCCTACAGGGCGCCAAGAGCGCACACGTGCACGCGCGCACGCACACACGCTTTCTTTTTATAGATTTAGCTTCAAAAAGTGGGCGGAGCCTGGCGGATGACGCGCCCTGTGCGCCCAGCGCTTCTGCGCATGTGCGGGCGTCCCAGCAAGATAAAAGGACTCAGTCCACGCTGCTTGCTATGGACACAGAGCATGAAAAGGAGCTGGTAGCATGGTATAGGGGCTTACAGCGGGCGGTTGATACAGGCATCCCCAGAAAGACGCATTAGTAGACACCCACTGATGTACATAGCAGCAAATTGCATTAGACTATTTCAGTAAGGGGTGTATTGCGGCTGGAATACCTCAGCTTTGAACTAAGGAATATGCCGCCTAAAAAACTCAGAGATATACCTCTCAGGAAGTGTAGGGGGTCTCCATCGGGCTCTGAGGATCTGGAGCAGTCATCTGCACCCTCCTCCCCTGAGAAATCAGAGGTTAATACCCATAAGGAACCCCCGGGAGTGCCAGGTACTGCGGCTGTCCTCAGTCCACCTGCTCCTGCATATATAACAGAGGAGGTTTTTGCCTCAACTCTGGAGGGATTGGAGCAGAGATTGGCAGCATTGATCGCTTCTTCTCTACAGGAAAGAAAGCGCGCCAGATCTCCATCACCTCCATTAGAGTGCCTGTTGGCAGAGCAACAGTCCCAGGAAGGGACCGACCTACCTGAAGGGGATCAGGAGGAGGTTAACTCTGTTTTTGAGGAATCGACAGTAGATGAACCATTTTCAGCATCACAGACTGAAAGATTGTGGGTCCAGACCCTAACTCACATGGTTCGATCTGCATTTAAAATGCCTCTTGTTGAACCATCAACTACTGCTGTCTCCTCATTGGGGTCGCTAAAAGCTCCCCAGGTTAATTGCTCCTTTCCAATACATCCATTATTGGAAGGACTTATATACCAGGACTGGGAACATCCTGATAAACTATTTGTTCCGCCTAAGAAATTTCCGGTGATCTATCCCATGGAGGAAAGGTTCACCCAGAGATGGAATATTCCTACGGTGGATGCAGCCATCTCTTCTGTGAACAAATCACTGACATGTCCAGTAGATAATGTTCAAATGTTCAAAGATCCAGTAGATAAAAAATTGGAATCTTTATTAAAATCTGCTTTTTCCACAGCAGGGGCTGTTACACAGCCAGCAGTGGCAGCTATTGGGGTCTGCCAAGCTTTAAAGGATCAAATGAAAATGGTCCTGAGGGATTTGCCAGACCAGCAGGCCCAGGCTCTGGCTGATCTGCCTAGAGCATTATGCTTTGCGGTTGACGCCATCAAGGATTCTATCCATCAGGCCTCCCGCCTCACGCTGTCTTTGGTACATATGCGTAGGCTTCTGTGGCTCAGAAACTGGTCTGCTGAAGCTCCCTGTAAGAAGCTCTTAGTTAGCTTCCCATTTCATGGGGAACGCCTTTTTGGCGAGGACCTGGATAAGTATATCCAGAAGATTTCCAGTGGTAAAAGTACTCTCTTACCGAGTAAGAAGAGGTCTAGGGGTCCATCTTTTAAGAGGACTACCTCTCCTATCCCTGCGACGTCTGCTTCTAAGCAGTTCCGACGGCCTCCTCGGTCAAACTCAGGGGGTAAAAATCAGGGACAGTCACAGGGTAATAAGAAACCCTGGATCCGAAGGGGTACTAAACCAGCCTCCAAGTCTAGCCTATGAAGGGCTGCCCCCACTCAAACGGGTGGGGGGAAGACTTCAGTTGTTCGCAGAGACCTGGCGGGAGACGATCAAAGACAGATGGGTGCTCTCCGCAGTAACTCTGGGATACAAGTTGGAGTTAAAAGAGTCTCCTCCTTCCCATTTTATGTGGTCAGGCATGCCAAGAGACCCTCTGAAAAGAGGGTCTCTCCTATTGGCGTTAGAACAACTATTGCTCCAAGGAGTAATTATGGAGGTTCCTATGGAAGAGTGGGGGTTGGGTTTCTACTCAAACCTTTTCACAGTCCCGAAGCCAAACGGGGACATAAGACCCATATTGGACCTAAAGAGTCTAAACAAATTTCTAAACGTCCGGTCTTTCCGGATGGAGTCGATCCGATCGGTCACCGCTGCCCTACAGGGGGAGGAATGGTTAGCCTCGATCGACATCAAAGATGCTTACTTGCATGTTCCCATCTTTCCAGGTCATCAAAAGTTTCTACGCTTTGCAGTAGAAGGGCGCCATTTTCAGTTCAGAGCCTTACCATTCGGTCTGGCCAAAGCACCACGAGTGTTCACAAAAATTCTGGCCCCACTGTTGGCCGATCTAAGAACACGAGGTGTAACGATAATGGCATACCTAGACGACCTGTTGTTGATGGACCACTCAGTTGCCAAGCTAGAAGTGGTAATTGTCGATACAATCAAGTATTTAGAATCTCACGGTTGGGTCATCAACCTGGACAAGTCAGCCCTACAGCCAGTGAAAAACCTGGTATATCTAGGGCTACGGCTGGATTCAGACCAGAGGAAGATTTTCTTACCTCTAGACAAGGTATCCTCTTTGAGGGGCTTGGTCCGTCTGCTTTGTGCAAAAAGACAGCCGTCCATACGCCTGTGCATGAGGCTGCTAGGAAAGATGGTAGCATCATTCAAAGCTGTGCCATACGCCCAATTCCACTCAAGGAATTTACAGAGGGCCATATTGTCAGCCTGGAATGGAAAAATTCAGGCTCTAGACTTCCCGATGGCTTTGTCCCCTTCCGTTCGGAAGAGTCTCTGCTGGTGGTTGATCCCCCAGAATATCCAGAAGGGAAAACCCTTCAGTCCGATATCTTGGAAGGTGGTCACTACAGATGCCAGCCTTATAGGCTGGGGGGCAGTACTGGAGCAATGGTCTCTCCAGGGCAGATGGTCAAATGTAGTAAAAACCCTGCCCATCAATCTCTTAGAGATACGAGCAGCCCGGTATGCCCTAGTAGCCTGGACATCCAGACTCCAAGGGTCCCCTGTCAGAATTCAATCAGACAATGCCACAGGGGTGGCATATATCGATCATCAGGGAGGCACCAGGAGTCGTGCAGCCCAGAGGGAAGTAAGTCACATCCTGGAATGGGCAGAAAAGCATGTCCCATGTATATCAGCTGTCTTCATTCCAGGGGTGGAGAATTGGAAGGCGGACTTTCTGAGTCGCCAACAGTTATGCCCAGGGGAATGGTCCCTTCATCCCGAGGTCTTCCGAGCAATATGTCAGCGGTGGGGAACACCGGATGTAGATCTGCTAGCATCCAGATTCAACGCAAAGGTGGACAGATTTGTCTCCCGGACAAGGGATCCCCTCGCTTGCGGCTCGGATGCTCTGGTGTTCCCTTGGGATCAGTTCAGACTGATATATGCATTCACTCCGCTACAATTGTTGCCTCGACTCCTTCGCAGAGTCAGGTTGGAGAAGAAGCCGGTGATCCTGGTGGCTCCAGCGTGGCCCCGAAGGGCCTGGTACGCGGAGATCATCAAAATGTCTGTGGGGAGTCCTTGGACCCTTCCACGTCGTCCGGACCTGCTTTCGCAAGGACCGATATACCACCCTTCCTTACTAACTCTAAGTTTAACGGCCTGGCTATTGAATCCCACATCCTAAAGAAGAGAGGTCTCTCTAACTCTGTGGTATCAACTATAATCAATGCCAGGAAGCCTGTATCCAGGCAGATCTACTATAGAGTTTGGAAGGCGTACATCACTTGGTGCAAGGCCAGAAAATGGCATCCACGTAAGTACATTATAGGCAGAATTCTGGACTTCCTGCAGTGGGCTGTAGACAGGAAGTTTGCCTTAAGTACTATCAAGGGCCAGGTTTCGGCCTTATCAATACTATTTCAAAGGCCCCTGGCTATGCATTCACTTGTCAAATCCTTTATGCAAGGGGTGACTCGTATTATTCCACCGATTAAAGCTCCCATATGCCCATGGGATCTAAATTTGGTTCTGTCGGTTCTGCAGAAGCAGCCGTTTGAACCTTTGCGGCACATTTCCTTGGTTCTACTCACCAGAAAATTGATATTTTTAGTAGCCATATGCTCGGCTAGAAGAGTGTCGGAATTAGCCGCCATGTCCTGTAAGGAGCCATATCTGGTTATTCATAAGGACAGAGTAGTATTACGCCCTCACCCAGCCTTTCTTCCTAAGGTGGTATCGAGGTTTCACTTGAACCAGGATGTGGTTCTTCCTTCTTTTTTCCCCAAACCAAGCTCGGTAGAGGAAAAGTTATTGCATTCTTTGGATGTAGTAAGAGCAGTTAAAGCTTATCTAAAAGCCACTGCTCAGATTCGTAGAACGGATTCTTTGTTTGTTCTGCCGGAAGGCCCCAGAAGGGGTCAGGCAGCATCAAAATCTACTTTAGCCAAGTGGATTCGACAGGTCATAATACAAGCCTATGGCTTGAGAAGTAGACCGCCTCCGTTCAAAGTTAGGGCACACTCCACGAGAGCAGTTGGAACTTCATGGGCAGTGCATCACCAGGCCTCCCTGGCTCAAATTTGTAAGGCCGCAACATGGTCTTCAGTACACACGTTTACTAGGTTCTACCAGGTGGACGTTAGAAGTCAGGAGGATGTCGCCTTTGGGCGCAGTGTGTTGCAGGCCGCAAAAGATCCTCATGCCTGATGGCGCCCAGCTTATGTATGGTGTATCCCCCCTCATTTGGCATTGCTTTGGGACGTCCCACATAGTAATGACTATGCTGCTCTGTGTCCCGTGATGTATGAACAAGAAAGTAGGATTTTTAAAACAGCTTACCTGTAAAATCCTTTTCTTGGAGTACATCACGGGACACAGAGCTCCCACCCCTCTTTTGGGGACACGTATTGCTTTGCTACAAAACTGAGGTACTCCCGGATGGGAGGGGCTTATATAGGGGAGGGTACTTCCTGTTTTGGAAGTTGCCAGTGCCAGCACCTGAAGGTAATTCTATATAACCCACATAGTAATGACTATGCTGCTCTGTGTCCCGTGATGTACTCCAAGAAAAGGATTTTACAGGTAAGCTGTTTTAAAAATCCTACTATTTCTAACGCATAGCATATACATAGCAAAAATAACACCCCAAAATGCATTCTGCTACTCCTCCTGAGTATAGCGATACCACATGTGTGAGACTTTTACACAGCCTGGCCATATACAGAGGCCCAACATTGAAGTAGCACTTTCAGGCGTTCTACAAGCATAAATCGCACATATCCTTTCTCAACCACCTATTACAATTTTGAATGCCCTGGAGCACCAGGACAATATAATTTTCCACAAAATGACCCCATTTTGGAAAGCACACACCCCAACGTATAATCTATGAAGCATTATGAGTCTTTTGAACGGTTCATTTTTTTCCAGAAGGTTTTGGAAAATGTGGAGAAAAAATGAAAATGCATTTTTTTTACACAAAGTTGTCCATTTATAAGATATTTCTAACGCATAGCATATACATAGCAAAAATAACACCCCAAAATGCATTCTGCTACTCCTCCTGAGTATAGCGATACCACATGTGTGAGACTTTTACACAGCCTGGCCATATACAGAGGCCCAACATTGAAGTAGCACTTTCAGGCGTTCTACAAGCATAAATCGCACATATCCTTTCTCAACCACCTATTACAATTTTGAAGGCCCTGGAGCACCAGGACAATAGAATTTTCCACAAAATGACCCCATTTTTGAAAGCACACACCCCAACGTATAATCTATGAGGCATTATGAGTCTTTTGAACGGTTCATTTTTTTTCAGAAGGTTTTGGAAAATGTGGAGAAAAAATTAAAATGCATTTTTTTTACACAAAGTTGTCAATTTATAAGATATTTCTAACACATAATATGTACATAGCAAAAATTACACCCCAAAATGCATTCTGCTACTCCTCCTGAGTATGGCAATACCACATGTTTGAGACTTTTACACAGCCTGGCCACATACAGAGGCCCAACATCCAAGTAGCACCTCCAGGCATTCTAGCAGCATTAATTGCACATATCATTTTCTGACTACCGATCACATTTTTGAAGGCCCTTCATATATCTAACACATAGCAGGTACATACCAAATAACAAAAGATTACCTGTGGTTTTAGAAGTGCAGTGGTCCACAGAGGAGAGCATCGGTCCAGGCAGCAGGCAGGGATGAGGTCAGCGACAGCAAAAGCAATCATCCAGGCAGCAGGCAGGAATACTGTCCATAGTTCGCACAGGCAGAGATACTGTCAGCACAGCCAGAGCACAGCCAAAGCACAGGTCCAGGTAGCAGGCAGAGGTGTCCCGGCAGAAATGCTGTCCAAAGTCAGTAGAGGCAGCAGGCAGATATATGGTCAACACAGCCAAAGTATTAGTCCAAGCAGCAGGAAGAAACATGGTCCATAATGTCATGGGTCATTACAGGCAGTAATATGGTCAGCACAGCCAAATTATTGGTCCAGGCAGCAGGAAGGACCATCAAGCTTAGGGCCAGGGGGACAGGGGTAGAGGCTTCTCCCACCCAAATTGCTTTGAAGCCTCCGGGCAACCAGACCCTGTTCTTGGAGCACAGAAAACGAAAAACTGGTTTTCTCTACTCAGAACGCTATTCTGAAGCCCCTCACATATGTGAGACCCCTGTGTACTAAAAGTAGATGGCCAAAAGATCAGTCCAAGTGGCAGGCAAAAACATGGTCGATTAACAGGCCAAGGTCGGTACACGTGGAAGTCAGAAACGTGGTTTAAATCGGCAGGCAGAGTCATCGTCGGTAAACAGGCCAGGGTCAGTTAATTAACATGGAAGGTAGTTAGTAACATGGTAGCAGGCAAATAGGGAAGTGGCAGTCTGTTAATAATAGGGGGAACTAATGGATGTATGATAATTTTTGAAGCAATTTCCGATGCACAGGCCAGGTTGGGAGGGACAATCGGGACAATAATAGCTGGTGTCTCTTCTTACTCCTCCTCTGCTGCATACACGGCATTTCTTTTGGCGTCTTCTTCCAGATTCTGTGGGGGGGATGCTAAAGGGATAGTGTCGCTCGTGAAGCCGACTCACACTATCAGAGCGAATGCTTCCTGGGGCGGGATCTTGTTGGTAAATGAGGGCATCGATGATATCTTCGATATATTGGAGGTAGTGGAGTCAGTGATTTTGAGTTGCTTTTTGGTAGCAGACAAACGAATTAAAAAGGGCCATGTGAAACAGGTGAAACGCAACTTTTTTGTGCCAATAATGGGACTTTCTGGTTGATAAGTAGGGCTGTAGCATCTGGTTGTTTAAATCCACCCCCCCCATGTACAAATTGTAGTCGTGGACACATTCAGGCTTTACAATGGAGCCGCGTCTTCTTGGGATCTCCACCATGGTGTCATTGTGGATCGTAGAGAGGATGTGGACATCTTTCTTGTCCCTCCACTTCATGGCCAACACCACCTCGTTCCTCATGGATGCCGATTCTCCAGGTCGCAATTTTTTTGTCAATAAATTTTGTGGGAATCCCTTCCGTTTTTTTTTTAAGGTACCGCAGGCCGGGGTTTGTTTACTGTAAAGGTGGCGAAAAAGGGGCAGGCTGGTATAATAATTATCAACATATAAATGGTAACCTTTTCCGAACAGGGGGTATGCCAACTCCCAGACAATTTTCCCACTGGTTCCAATATATGTGGGGCAATCACGGGGCTGGAGCTGGGAGTCTTTGCCTTCGTAGATCCTGAATTTGCAGACGTATCCAGTGGCTCGATCACATAATTTATTTAATTTTAACCCATACCTGGCTCTCTTGCTTGGTATGTACTGCTTGAACTGCAGTCGGCCGGTGAAATGTACGAGGGACTCGTCCACACAAATTTTTTGGTCTGGGATGAAAACTTCTTCAAATCGCTGGGAAAAGGCATTGATTAGGGGGCGTATCTTGTACAATTTGTCGTAGTTGGGATGATCTCGGGGAGGGCACTGTGAATTGTCATTGAAGTGGAGAAAGCGCATAATCATGTCGTATCTTTTCCTGGACATGACAGCGGAATATATGGGCATGTGTTGGATGGGGCGTTTGGACCAATATGAATAGACTTCGTTCTTTTTTGTAAGCCCCATATTGAACATAAGGCCCAAAAATAATTTAAATTCCTCCAATGTTAGACGCCGCCACTGGAACATGCGGGCGTAGGAAGAATCGGGGTTGGCAGCAATAAATTGGGATGCATACAGATTCGTTTGATCCACTATATTCTGCAGCAAATCTTGTGGGAAAAATAAACAAAAATAATCAAATTTAGAAAAATTTGTAGTGTCGGGCTGCACACCTGGCTGTGCAGTGAAAGGGGGGATGATAGCGGATCCTGAGTTGGCAGGCAACCATAAGGGGTTTGCCAGGGCATCGGGAAGGTAGGATTGGGGCTGGATTCTTCGGGTTGGGCGTGCATTTCCATTGCTTGTACTGGGCTCCTCTTCCTCGGGTATGGCGCTGCTGGTGGTGGGCAGTTCTCCTGATCTTGGTGCTGATCTTGGTGCTGATCTTGGTGCCGATCGAATTCTTTTGGGAGGGACGGTTTCCTCCGGGGACTCGGACTCTGAGCCACTATCCTCCACTGGCTCGTATTCCGAACCAGAATCGGATAATGGGAGCTCCCCGCTGCTCTCATCATCCGACATGGCAAGAATGGCATATGCCTCCTCAGGTGTGTAAACCCTTTGGGACATTATGGCAGTGCTTATTGGTGGGCCTGTGTAATGGTACTGCTGGTGGTAGTGGTGGCAGTCTGTGTGGTAGTACCGATGGAGGTATTAGTGGTGGGCCTGTGTGGTGGTACCGATGGCGGTATGGGTGGTGGTGGTACCAATGGCGGTACAGGTGGTGGTGGTACCGATGGCGGTACGGGTGGTGGTGGTGGCGGCGGTACCGATGGCGGTACAGGTGGCGGTACGGGTGGTGGTGGTAGCGATGGCGGTATGGGTGGTGGTGGTACCGATGGCGGTACAGGTGGTGGTGGTACCGATGGTGGTACAGGTGGTGGTGGTACGGGTGGTGATGGTACCGATGGCGGTACAGGTGGTGGTACAGGTGGTGGTACAGGTGGTGGTGGCACTACCGACGGTGGTACGGGTGGTGGTACTGGTGGTGGTACCGATGGCGGCACTAGTGGTGATACTGGTAGCGGGCCTGTGTGGCAGTATAGATGCTGGGCCTGGTGGCGGTACTGGTGGTGGTACTGGTACCGATGGCGGTACTGGTAGCCTGTGTGGCGGTGCCAATGGCGGTACCGATGGAGGTGGGCCTGTGACAGATGATTGACAGATGGGCTGATTGATTGATTGACAGATGGGTTGATTGATTGACAGATGGGGTGATTGATTGACAGGTGGGGTGATTGATTGACAGATGGGCTGATTGATTGACATATGGGCTGATTGATTGACAGGGCTGATTGACAGATGGGCTGATTGGCTGGGCTGATTGATGTGCTGGGCTGTGTGACAGGTCCTCTTTATGGGGGGGGCGTGTTGTGCACTGTAAACTTATGTAGACAAACTACACTGAGCTAACTTACTGATCTCTTCTCTCTCCTCACAGATCGGTGTGTGAGGAGAGAGCAGGGATCAGGTAGTAACTCCTGTGGAGTTTGTTTATATTTGTGACCGGCTGTGATTGGACACAGCCGGTCACATTTACTCTGATCGGGGACGCGCTGTGTCCAAGGGACACTCGCCTTCCCCGATCCCCGCTCTGCAAGCCTGTGGCGGCGCGCACGGAGTGCGCCGCCGAGTTTGTTTTGACAGGTGATCGGCTGTGACTTTGACACAGCCGATCACATGGTAAACAGCCAATGAAATTGGCTGTATAACGTGATCGGGGAAGCGCTGTGTCCGAGGGACACATGCCGTCCCCGATCACCGCGCTGCGCGCCCCCGCGGGCGCGCGCAAGGCAATATCCTGCAGGACGTCATATGACATCCAGTATCGATATTGCAACCACTTCCCGGACGTCAATTCGCTATTGACTGGGCGGGAAGTGGTTAAGCATTATTAAAATCACTGCTCCCGAAAAAACTGCAGTTTTTAAAACTTCTTTTTGCATTGATACATGTCCCCTGGGGCAGGACCCAGGTCCCCAAACACTTTTTAGGACAATAACTTGCATATTAGCCTTTATAATTAACACTTTCGATTTCGAACGTTCGAGTCCATTGTATTTAATAGGGTTCTAAAGTTTACACGAACATTTTGTCTGTTCGCAGGTTCTGGTGCGAACCGAACAGGGGGGTGTTCGGCTCATCCCTGCCCAGGACCAGTGATGAGCCGAACACCCCCGGGTTCGGTTCGCACCAGAACCCGCGAACGGACCGAAAGTTCGCACGAACATTAGAACCCTATTAAATACAATGGATGCGAACGTTCAAATTCTAAAGTGCTAATTATAACGACTATTATGCATGTTATTGTCCTAAAAAGGGTTTGGGAACCCGGGTTCTGCACCAGGGGACATGTATCAATGCAAAAAGAAGTTTTAAAAACGGACGTTTTTCAGGAGCAGTCATTATGATGCATAAAGTGAAAAAAAAAAAGTCAAATATTCCTTTAAATATCGTACCTGGGGGCTGTCTAAAGTATGCCTGCGAAGTGCCACGTGTTTCCCGTGTTTAGAACTGTCCCTGCACAAAATGACATTTCTAAAGGAAAAAAAGGCCATTTAAAACTGCTTGCGGCTTTAATGTAATGTCTGGTCCCGGTAATATGGATGAAAATCTTTAAGAAAAATGGCATAGCTACCCCATCACCCCCCCCCCTACCCCAGCCCATTACCAGCCCCTTTGGGTCTTGTTTGGATATTAAGGGGAACCCCGCACACAAAATAAAAAAGGCCCTATATACTCTGAACAGCAGTATACAGGCGGTGTAAACAAGACCGGTGTAAACAATACAGGGACTGTAGGTTTGTTCTTAAGTAGAATCTGTTTGTAATTTTGAACACGTACATTGTTTAAGTGTAGCTCCAGCCAAAAAATCTATTTTTAAGCTTTTTGGAAAACATAGGGAAGGGTTATCACCCCTGTAACATTTGTTTTGCTGTCTGTGCCCCTGTTCAGAACATTTCACCTCACTTTCCGTCCCAATGACAACTGTTTTTGAAATGTGGTGTTTTTATTGAAACAAGGATTGGTGATAAAGCATCAGTAGAGAGGAGACACCTTTCTCCCATATTAATTCTTACAGGAGAGAATTTTCCTTCCTAGGGGTAGATTTCCTCTCACTTCCTGTTGTCTTCTTCCGTTTGCAAGTAGGAGTCGTTTGTAAGTTGGATGTTTGAAAGTAGGGACCTGCCGTATATACTCTGCAGAAATTGGCCCCTTAGGTGTTGGTGTTGGCACAACACTGTAAGCACTCACATTTACTCTTGGTGGGTGCTGGAACGCCCTGCTGTCAACTATTATATCAGGAATTGTAATTACATATAATTGTTGAATAGTGGTAGTAAAAATTGGGCCTTTGATGGTGGTGCTGGTGCCACAACACTGTAAGGCCTGACAGTTACTCTTGGTGGGCTCAGCAATGGGCCCTGCTGTGAATTATTAGATCAATAATTATAATTGCATGCCCCTGTTGAACAGGGGCTGAAAAATTGGGCCTTTGGTGGTGGTGGTGGTGGTGGTGGTGTTGACACAACACTGTAAGGCCTGACAGTTACTCTTGGTGGGCGCAGCAATGGGCCCTGCTGTGAATTATTAGATCAATAATTATAATTGCATGCCCCTGTTGAACAGGGGCTGAAAAATTGGGCCTTTGGTGGTGGTGGTGGTGTTGACACAACACTGTAAGGCCTGACAGTTACTCTTGGTGGGCGCAGCAATGGGCCCTGCTGTGAATTATTAGATCAATAATTATAATTGCATGCCCCTGTTGAACAGGGGCTGAAAAATTGGGCCTTAGGCACTGGTGGCACAACACTGCAACCCCTCACAGATACTGTACTTGGAGCACAGCAATGAGCCCTGTTGCAAAGTATTGCATCAAAAATTGTAATTCCATGCCCCTGTTAAACAGGGGCTGAAAAATTGGGCCTTAGGCACTGGTGGCACAACACTGCAACCCCTCACAGATACTGTACTTGGAGCACAGCAATGAGCCCTGTTGCAAAGTATTGCATCAAAAATTGTAATTACATGCCCCTGTTAAACAGGGGCTGAAAAATTGGGCCTTAGGCACTGGTGGCGGCACCCATAAACAAAAATGATCTTCCAAGCTATCATCATCAATCGGATCATTGAGGAGGAGGAGGATAGCCAGTCAACATAACAGCACAGGCACTCAGCATCAGCATCAGTCTTGAAGGGATGTGACATTTTAAAATCAATTAGTCTGTTATATCAGCATCAGGTGTGTGGTAGCTGGTGGTGATCCAAGACTGGTTCATCTTGATGAAAGTCAGTCGATCAACCGAGTCGGTGGACAGGCGCACCCTGTGATACGTGACAAATCCTCCAGCAGCACTGAATGTGCGTTCTGAAAGAACGCTGGATGCAGGACAGGCCAGTAGCTCAATTGCATACTGTGCAAGCTCTGGCCAGTGATCCATCCTCAAGACCCAGTAAGCCAGAGGATTTTCGGTGGGGAAGGTGTCCAAGTCTGACCTTGCCCCTAGGTATTCCTGCACCATGTATATCAGACGCTGGCGATGATTGCTGGAACCGATCATACTTTGGGGCTACGGACTAAAGAATTGTCTGAACGCATCGGTCAGACGGCCACCTTCCCCACCGCTCCTTCTTTGACTGACCGAAGCCTCAGCAACTCGTTGTCCAGGACCAGGAGTTTGTAACCTCCCAGTCTCTGGGAACGCGTTGCACAGACCATTCTGCAAGGCCTCCCGGAGTTGTCTCATCCTCTGCTCCCTCTGCGACGGTAACATAAGGTCCGCAACCTTACCCTTGTACCGTGGACCAAGGAGAGTGGCCAGCCAGTAATGGTCCCTCTCCTTGATCCGAAGAATACGAGGATCCTTCCGCAGACTTTGCAGGATCAGGGAGGCCATGCAGCGTAGGTTAGCTGAGGTATTCAGTCCGGAGTCCTCTGGGTCACTAAGGACGACATGATCCGCAGCCACCTCCTCCCAGCCACGTACAAGTCCACTGGTTTCTTGGGACTGTAAATCATCCCTAAAAGACTGCTGCTGATGATGCTGAGTGCCAGGCTCCACCTCCATGCTGACACAATCCTCCTCCTCCTCCTCCTCCTCTTCCTGTGCGATGGGTTGGACAGAAGTAACACTGTCTGGGTAAAGGGGGCCTTGAGAGGCAAGGAAGTCCTCCTCTTCCTGCCTCTGTTCTGCCTCAAGTGTCCTGTCCATTATTCCACGCAGCGTGTGCTCCAACAGGTGGAGAAGAGGTACAGTGTCACTGATGCATGCACTGTCACTGCTCACCATCCTCGTGGCCTCCTCAAATGGTGCCAGGACAGTGCATGCATCCCTGATCATGCCCCACTGGCGTGGTGAAAAAAAAACAAGCTCCCCTGACCCTGTCCTGGTGCCGTAGTCGCACAGGTACTCATTGATGGCCCTCTGCTGCGTGTGCAGCCGCTGCAGCATGGCCAACGTTGAGTTCCACCTGGTGGGCATGTCACATATAAGGCGGTTCTTGGGCAGGTTCAACTCCTTTTGCAGCTCAGCCAGGCGAGCACTGGCATTATAAGATCTGCGGAAATGCACACAGACTTTCCTGGCCTGCCTCAGGACATCCTGTAAGCCCGGGTACCTGCCCAAGAACTGCTGCACCACCAGGTTAAGGACGTGAGCCACACAGGGCACATGGGTCAGTTGTCCCTGTCGGAGGGCGGAGAGGAGGTTGGTGCCATTGTCGCAAACCACCATTCCTGGCTTAAGCTGGCGTGGCGTCAACCACCTCTCGGCCTGCCCCTGCAGAGCAGACAGGACCTCTGCCCCAGTGTGGCTCCTGTCCCCCAAACACACCAGCGCAAGCACGGCATGGCATCTTTTTGCCTGCGTACTTGCGTAGCCCCTTGAACGCCTACGGAGCACCGCTGGTTCCGAGGACAAAGCACAGGAAGAGGCCATGGAGGAAGAAGAAGAGGAGGGGTGGAGGAGAGAGGTGTGTCACAACCAGTAGTAGCATTTTGGAGGCGTGGCGGTGGAACAACCTCCAACACTACTGCACCTTGTCCTGCATCCTTCCCAGCTGCCAAAAGAGTGACCCTATGGGCCGTGAAAGAAAGGTAACGTCCCTGTCCATGCCTGCTGGACCATGAGTCAGCGGTAATATGCACCTTACCGCTGACCGCCCTGTCCAGCGAGGCCAAGACATTGCCTTCCACATGCCGGTAGAGAGCCGGAATCGCCTTCCGTGAGAAAAAGTGGCGTTTGGGAACCTGCCACTGAGGAACCGCACATTGCACAAACTCACGGAAGGGGGCCGAGTCTACCAACTGAAAAGGCAGCAGTTGAAGCGCTAGCAATTTAGCCAAGCTAGAATTCAACCGCTGGGCATGTGGATGGCTGGGAGTGAACTTCTTTCGACGGTCCAGCAGCTGGGGCAGGGAAATTTGCCTGCTAGAATCGGACGTCGGTGTACTGCTAGCAGAGTGGCCGCAAGTACTTGGCTGTGACACACCTAATTCTACACTAGGGATGAGCTTCGAGTTCGAGTCGAACTCATGTTCGACTCGAACATTGCCTGTTGGCCCGTTCGCCGAACAGCGAACAAATTGGGGTGTTCGCGGCAAATTCGAAAAATCTATAGGAGAAATCTAAAGTGCTAATTATAAAGGCTTATATGCAAGTTATTGTCCTAAAAAGTGTTTGGGGACCGGGGTCCTGCCCCAGGGGACATGTATCAATGCAAAAAGAAGTTTTAAAAACGGCCGTTTTTTCGGGAGCAGTGATTTTAATAATGCTTAAAATGAAAAAATAAAAGTGAAATATTCCTTTAAATTTCATACCTGGGGGGTGTGTATGATATGCATGTGAAGTGGCGCATGTTTCCCGTGCTTAGAACTGTCCCTGCAAAAAATGTCATTTTTGAAAGAAAAAAATGCATTTAAAACTGACTCGCGGCTATTAATGAATTGTCGGCTCCCGGCAATACATA
Organism: Rana muscosa; assembly: GCA_029206835.1. Lineage (NCBI taxonomy): Eukaryota > Metazoa > Chordata > Amphibia > Anura > Ranidae > Rana > Rana muscosa. Next base: position 175,024,952 of record CM055116.1, read on the forward strand.
CACAAGTCATTGATAAAAAAAAAAAAAAAAAAGCGTGGGGGTTCCCCAGAATTCAATTACCAGGCCCTTCAGGTCTGGAATGGATATTAAGGGGAACCCCGCCGCAAATTTAAAAAAAAATTGACGTGGGGTTCCCCCAAATATCCATTCCAGGCCCTTCAGATCTGGCATGGATTTTAAGGGGAACTCCACCCCAAATGTAAAAAAAAAATGGCGTGGAGTCCCCCTAAAAATCCATACCAGACCCCTTATCCGAGCACGCAACCTGGCCGGCCGCAGGGGAAAAGGGGGGACGAGAGAGCGGCCCCCCCTCCCTCCTGAACCGTACCAAGCCACATGCCCTCAATATGGGGAGGATGTCCCCATGTTGATGGGGACAAGGGCCTCATCCCCACAACCCTTGCCCGGTGGTTGTGGGGGTCTGCAGGCGGGGGGCTTATCGGAATCTGGAAGACCCCTTTAACAAAGGGGACCCCCAGATCCCAGCCCCCCCCTATGTGAATTGGTAAGGGGTACATTGTACCCCTACCATTTCACGAAGAAAGCGTAAAAAAATGTTTAAAAAAACACAAAAACACCTTGAAAAAGTCCTTTATTTAAAAAAAAAAACAAAAAAACATTCCAGCGGTGAAATCCAGTGTCCCGCGGCGATCCCGATGTCCAGCGCTGTCCTTCATTGGTTGTGCCTGAGCGGACCTGATGGGGAACTCCCTCTCAGTATTTTAAATGTATAGACCCGCCCCTTCTAAAGTTCCCCATCAGGTCCGCTCAGCGGACCAGATGCGGAACATGAGAAGGGGCGGGTCTATACATGTATTACCAAAGTGAGAGCAGTTCCCCATCAGGTCCACCCCCTCGGTATGTCGGACCCGCCTACATCATTGGCTTGAGCGGGGAACTTCCTTCACTGTGTAATTTAAATTTACACAGTGAAGGAAGTTCCCCGCTCAAGCCAATGACGTAGGCAGGCCCCCCCCTATGTGAATTGGTAAGGGGTACATTGTACCCCTACCATTTCACGAAGAAAGCGTAAAAAAATGTTTAAAAAAAACACACAAACACCTTGAAAAAGTCCTTTATTTAAAAAAAAAAAAAAACATTCCAGCGGTGAAATCCAGTGTCCCGCGGCGATCCCGATGTCCAGCGCTGTCCTTCATTGGTTGTGCCTGAGCGGACCTGATGGGGAACTCCCTCTCAGTATTTTAAATGTATAGACCCGCCCCTTCTAAAGTTCCCCATCAGGTCCGCTTAGCGGACCAGATGCGGAACATGAGAAGGGGCGGGTCTATACATGTATTACCAAAGTGAGAGCAGTTCCCCATCAGGTCCGCCCCCTCGGTATGTCGGACCCGCCTACGTCATTGGCTTGAGCGGGGAACTTCCTTCACTGTGTAATTTAAATTTACACAGTGAAGGAAGTTCCCCGCTCAAGCCAATGACGTAGGCGGGTCCGACATACCGAGGGGGCGGACCTGATGGGGAACTGCTCTCACTTTGGTAATACATGTATAGACCCGCCCCTTCTCATGTTCCGCATCTGGTCCGCTGAGCGGACCTGATGGGGAACTTTAGAAGGGGCGGGTCTATACATTTAAAATACTGAGAGGGAGTTCCCCATCAGGTCCGCTCAGGCACAACCAATGAAGGACAGCGCTGGACATCGGGATCGCCGCGGGACACTGGATTTCACCGCTGGAATGTTTTTTGTTTTTTTTTTAAATAAAGGACTTTTTCCAGGTGTTTGTGTGTTTTCTTAAACATTTTTTTACGCATTCTTCGTGAAATGGTAGGGGTACAATGTACCCCTTACCAATTCACATAGGGGGGGGCGGGATCTGGGGGTCCCCTTTGTTAAAGGGGTCTTCCAGATTCCGATAAGCCCCCCGCCCGCAGACCCCCACAACCACCGGGCAAGGGTTGTGGGGATGAGGCCCTTGTCCCCATCAACATGGGGACATCCTGGCCTGGTACGGTTCAGGAGGCAGGGGGGCCGCTCTCTCATCCCCCCTTTTCCCCTGCGGCTGGCCAGGTTGCGTGCTCGTATAAGGGGTCTGGTATGGATTTTTAGGGGGACTCCACGCCATTTTTTTTTTAAATTTGGGGTGGAGTTCCCCTTAAAATCCATGCCAGATCTGAAGGGCCTGGAATGGATATTTGGGGGAACCCCACATCAATTTTTTTTTTAATTTGCGGCGGGGTTCCCCTTAATATCCATTTCAGACCTGAAGGGCCTGGTAATTGAATTCTGGGGAACCCCCACGCTTTTTTTTTTTTTTATCAATGACTTTTGTATGTATTGCCGGGAGCCGTCAATTCATTAATAGCCGCGAGTCAGTTTTAAATGCATTTTTTTCTTTCAAAAATGACATTTTTTGCAGGGACAGTTCTAAGCACGGGAAACATGCGCCACTTCACATGCATATCATACACACCCCCCAGGTATGAAATTTAAAGGAATATTTCACTTTTTTTTTTCATTTTAAGCATTATTAAAATCACTGCTCCCGAAAAAACGGCCATTTTTAAAACTTCTTTTTGCATTGATACATGTCCCCTGGGGCAGGACCCAGGTCCCCAAACACTTTTTAGGACAATAACTTGCATATTAGCCTTTATAATTAACACTTTAGATTTCGAACGTTCGAGTCCATTGTATTTAATAGGGTTCTAAAGTTTACACGAACATTTTGTCTGTTCGCAGGTTCTGGTGCGAACCGAACAGGGGGGTGTTCGGCTCATCCCTGTTCTACACCTTCATTCCTCTCAGTGCAGGTTTCAGAGAGGACTGAAGGTATAGTGGGGTTGGAGATCCCAGCTGATGCGGTGCAAGGAGAGGTCCGCTTTGTTCTTTGGTGTGGGTCTTTAAGGTAGGCTTGCCAACGAGCTGCATGGCAGGTCAACATATGTCTGGTCAAGCATGTGGTGCCCAAGCGGCTGATGTTTTGACCACGCGATATACGCTTGAGACATATGTTGCAAACAGCAGCTGTGCGATCTGATGCACTCGCCTCAAAAAAGGCCCACACCAAAGAACTTTTTGAATGACGGGCAGAGGCAGCGCCCTGCACAGGAGGAGCTCTGCGGTGTGATTCCGTCGGTGTGCTGCCCTTACGCTGGCCACCCAAGGGCATCCTGCCTCGTTGGAGATGTGCCTCCTCCTCATCCTCCTCCTCCTCTCTCCTATTAGGCACCCACGTGGAGTCAGTGACCTCATCATCCCCTCCCTCCTCATCACTGGAGCCAATCTGGCAGTATGCTGCAGCTGCTGGAGCATGACTGCCAGATTGGTGTCCTTCTTGAGCATCCCCTCTCTCTGCTCTCACGCTACTGCCGTCCTCTAGCTGGGTATCATCATCAGATCCTTCGAAACCCTGGGCATCCTCCTGGAGCATGTACCCAACACTGTGCTCAAACAGTTCGGGGGACTCCTCAGGAGGAGGACATGGTGGGTCTAGGGAAGGAGTGACTGATGATAACATTGATACCAGGGAAGAGGACGCTTTGGCAGCTGCTTTGCCAGTACCCTGAGCCTGGGTGAGAGAGGATGAGGAGGATGAGGTGGGCTTGGTCATCCACTCTACCAAGTCTTCGGCATGATGTGGCTCAACATGTCCAGCTGCCGAAAAGAAGGACAAGCGTGTCCCATAGCCATGTGCTGATGACAATGCACCGCGTTCACGACCAGCACTGTTGCCCCCAGACACAGAGCCTGCTTGCCCTCTTTTATTGCCTCCTGACTGTCTGCCTCTCCTTGTTTGCCTTCCAGACATTTTAATGGATGGCCTGCAGGGAGATGGGAAAAACAGCAATAAGGGCTACCTTCAGGTGTATACTGTGCAGGAGGCTTAGCAACAATGACACTGACACTGTCCCCTGCCTATCCTTCTCTGTCCCTAAACTCAAGGATTTGAAATATGGTTCAGCAAGATTGGTTTAGCACAGAATAGCACACTGACACTTTCCCTCACTGTCCTTCTCTGTCCCTACTGTAACGGGAAGGCCCGGGGAACTCAGAATCGATTAGGAAGTATGAAATACCCTTGCGCCAGCTTCCCCAATGGCTCTTATGTGTCAATCACCCTGTGTCTCTATTAGGGGCACAGGGTGAATGAAAACCCCAATATGGTCTATGATGGCCATATTCAATGCTGTACATACATTTTATCTAGATTGGGTCTGTAATATTCATCCACCATATTCCCCAGGATACCTGCAAAGAACTCTCTACTGTTTGATTATGACCTCAACAGGTTAATTGGAAAGTGACGCCTTCATGATGTTTAGACACATACTCTTAGATGCTAATATCATCACCGACAGCCCTGACTTTGTGTAATCATGGCTGTGAGGAATTAAGGTAATTTGCATTCTATTGTTCAGTATGACTTGGGAAGGTCTGGTGTGAATAGAAGTAATTAACCCTATACTTGTGTGTATTGTAAAGGCAGACTGGGATTCACAATACAAAGGGATTTAAGATGTAAAGGGTTTAGAACCTGTTGTCGCCAGACAGACTGGCTGCCAACCCTTTGTGGGAAGATGTGTATTGGAGATCGTATATTCTATTGTGTTGGGATCTTTTGAAGCCTAGCAGACGTCAGGATGAGGTGTTGAGTTTTGGGATGTGTGGGTGGAGCTGGGCCCTTGTTCATGTTAAATCATGTGCCCTGAATTGTGTATAAAGTTACAATGTTTGTCAATAATAAAGTCATTCCTACTACAGAAGAGACAGAGTGCGTCTCGTCTTCTTCCAGAGGGGTCGGCTCCTATAGGAAAGGGTCGTTTAGCTGTGGATATCGGTAGCGAGTGGATGTGTGTCCAGGAGAGGGGACATCGTAAACGGCATTAATCCCCTTGAGATTGGGGTGCCGTTACATTGGTGGCAGCAGTGGGATTTTCCCTCCAGTTCCTGGGACACTCCAAACCACCACAGTGACTGGCCAGCGATGCAGCCGAAGGAGGGTGATGCAGGACCCTGGTCAGTTGAAGATTTGTTTCAGCAACGAGTTCGAGAGCGCTTGGCATTATATGGTGCTAACCCATCAGAGACCGCCATACAGGAAGCCATTAGAGAAATCGAGCGGCAGGATGAGCGACAACATGAGCAGAGAATGGAGGAAATATGGCAATCAGAGACAACACCTAAAAAAGCAGCACCAACTGAAAGGAGAGGAGAGATACAGATACCAGCCGACATGGAAAAGGAATTCAGAAGGAGGTTGCGAGAGATGCAGATACAGCATAGAGGACCAGTATCAGAGGAGGTCCTGCTGGGATGGTCGGATTCAATCCGCTGCAAACTGTGGAAGAAAGTGCTAGCCCTCGAGCAGCAACACCAGGGAAAAGTTCTCCCCTCCATCCATGTAAGGTACTGGTCGCAGTATGAAGTACGAATGCTGTTATTGGGGGAACAACCGAAGCAGGAGTGGACAGCTGAGTTAAGCAGGCTGATCCGGGCAGAGATGCGGTTGGACGAGAGCTACAGAGCCCTCCGGTGGTATGTAGCCCAAGAGTGCCCATGGTCAGCGGATGACAGCCCCATGGAAGGCTTTGACTATAATGGCCTGGGATTGTTGTATTGGAGGCTGTCCGAGGACCCTGACTTTGGGAGTGATCAGGAGTGGCGTTTGGAGGAAATAATGGAGCACAGAGAACAAAGACTGAATGTCTCGGAAGGGCACTGGGCACAGGAAGATTTGGAGTTTCTGGCCGTTCAGGAATGGGAGCTGGAGATCGCCTACAAACAGCTGCTAGACTCTGCTCAGCAGCAGGGTGGGGCTCCCTTTGCCTGGGACTATCAGGAAATACCAGTTGACAACTATGAAATCCTGGCCGAAGAATCAGCAGTGGAAAATCTGAAGATTGCCCTCCCTAAAGCCGAAGTGAATGATACAGAGTTCCAGGGAGCTAACCTGGTTGAAGAATCGCAGTGGAAAAGATGAAGATTGCCCTCCCTAAAGCCAAAGTGGATGATATGGAGTTCCAGGGAGCTAGCCTGGCTGAAGAATCGGCAGTGGAAAAGATGAAGCTTGCCCTCCCTAAAGCCGAAGTGGATAATATGGAGTTCCAGGGAGCTAGGGCAGTTGGCTCATCTCCCCAGCCACAGATTACAGAAGGTATGGACTTAATGGACTGTGCAGAGGATGTTATGAATTATGCATCGCCCGCTCAAGTACTGGCAGCAGGACAAAGTACTGCAGACCCCTGCTCTACACCCATGGCAGTGTTGGAGGCCCGAATTGAGAAGGTGATGGTTTCTCTTTCTGAGTGGATTTCAGAGATGCAGGGAGGAGAAGCAGCCATTTTCCCTCCCCAACAGGTAGCCAGAGCAGATGGTGTGGAGTCCCCAGCAGGAGTACTGGCAACAGGGCAGAGTGATAGCAACCTGTGCTGCCCAGCACCGGAAACAACTGTGGAGTTTCAGGGAGCCGGGGCAGTTGGCCCCTCTCTCCAGCAACAAGCTGGGGTGGTAAAGCTTCTACCCCCAGCTGAATCACTGGCAGCAGGGCAGAATGCTACTGGCCGCTGCACACAACTGCCACTTGAGCGGATATCGGTGGATGGGACTGCGGTCTCCACTCACAGCAACCCAGAAGAAGAGCTGGCAACAGAGCCGAGTGCCACGGGCCTCGGCTCTCAACTAACAGAAGAGGGAGTTCCTGTGGTATTGGATGGGACTTCAGTCCTCACTGACACAACCCCAGAAAATGGTGTGACACTGAGACAGGAGGATGTCAGCCTTGCTTTGCAAGCACTGGGAGATTTTCACCTACCACAAGTGGATGGGACTTCAGTCTCCACTTGTATACCACAGGGATGCTGGGCAGTCGACCCAGATCCCCAACAGCATGACGGACTGAGCCCAGTCACCCTGTCTTCTCTCCAGCAGCAGAAAGGACTCCAGGGAGGAGGGCCAGTCCAGGCCTCTCCCCAGCGGCGGGTGTGTTCTCTGAGAGAGGCAGAGGTTGGCTGGGTAAGCGATTCTCTGTTTGGTGAAATTTATTTGGGGTACTGTGTGGATACCGGCATTAGAAGAAGGGACCTATGGACTAACTTCGGAGTCAACCCGTCTGGGGTTCCCCCCTCTGTTAGTCTCCTGCCGAAAGGGGAGAGATGTAACGGGAAGGCCCGGGGAACTCAGAATCGCTTAGGAAGTATGAAATACCCTTGCGCCAGCTTCCCCAATGGCTCTTATGTGTCAATCACCCTGTGTCTCTATTAGGGGCACAGGGTGAATGAAAACCCCAATATGGTCTATGATGGCCATATTCAATGCTGTACATACATTTTATCTAGATTGGGTCTGTAATATTCATCCACCATATTCCCCAGGATACCTGCAAAGAACTCTCTACTGTTTGATTATGACCTCAACAGGTTAATTGGAAAGTGACGCCTTCATGATGTTTAGACACATACTCTTAGATGCTAATATCATCACCGACAGCCCTGACTTTGTGTAATTATGGCTGTGAGGAATTAAGGTAATTTGCATTCTATTGTTCAGTATGACTTGGGAAGGTCTGGTGTGAATAGAAGTAATTAACCCTATACTTGTGTGTATTGTAAAGGCAGACTGGGATTTACAATACAAAGGGATTTAAGATGTAAAGGGTTTAGAACCTGTTGTCGCCAGACAGACTGGCTGCCAACCCTTTGTGGGAAGATGTGTATTGGAGATCGTATATTCTATTGTGTTGGGATCTTTTGAAGCCTAGCAGACGTCAGGATGAGGTGTTGAGTTTTGGGATGTGTGGGTGGAGCTGGGCCCTTGTTCATGTTAAATCATGTGCCCTGAATTGTGTATAAAGTTACAATGTTTGTCAATAATAAAGTCATTCCTACTACAGAAGAGACAGAGTGCGTCTCGTCTTCTTCCAGAGGGGTCGGCTCCTATAGGAAAGGGTCGTTTAGCTGTGGATATCGGTAGCGAGTGGATGTGTGTCCAGGAGAGGGGACATCGTAAACGGCGTTAATCCCCTTGAGATTGGGGTGCCGTTACACCTACAAACAAGGTTTAGCACAGAATAGCACACTGACACTTTCCCCGAGTGTCCTTCTCTGTCCCTAAACTCAAGGATTTGAAATATGGTTCAGCAAGATTGGTTTAGCACAGAATAGCACACTGACACTTTCCCTGAGTGTCCTTCTCTGTCCCTAAACTCAAGGATTTGAAATATGGTTCAGCAAGATTGGTTTAGCACAGAATAGCACACTGACACTTTCCCAGAGTGTCCTTCTCTGTCCCTAAACTCAAGGATTTGAAATATGGTTCAGCAAGATTGGTTTAGCACAGAATAGCACACTGACACTTTCCCTGAGTGTCCTTCTCTGTCCCTAAACTCAAGGATTTGAAATATGGTTCAGCAAGATTGGTTTAGCACAGAATAGCACACTGACACTTTCCCCGAGTGTCCTTCTCTGTCCCTAAACTCAAGGATTTGAAATATGGTTCAGCAAGATTGGTTTAGCACAGAATAGCACACTGACACTTTCCCAGAGTGTCCTTCTCTGTCCCTAAACTCAAGGATTTGAAATATGGTTCAGCAAGATTGGTTTAGCACAGAATAGCACACTGACACTTTCCCAGAGTGTCCTTCTCTGTCCCTAAACTCAAGGATTTGAAATATGGTTCAGCAAGATTGGTTTAGCACAGAATAGCACACTGACACTTTCCCTGAGTGTCCTTCTCTGTCCCTAAACTCAAGGATTTGAAATATGGTTCAGCAAGATTGGTTTAGCACAGAATAGCACACTGACACTTTCCCCGAGTGTCCTTCTCTGTCCCTAAACTCAAGGATTTGAAATATGCTTCAGCAAGATTGGTTTAGCACAGAATAGCACACTGACACGTTCCCTGAGTGTCCTTCTCTGTCCCTAAACTCAAGGATTTGAAATATGGTTCAGCAAGATTGGTTTAGCACAGAATAGCACACTGACACTTTCCCAGAGTGTCCTTCTCTGTCCCTAAACTCAAGGATTTGAAATATGGTTCAGCAAGATTGGTTTAGCACAGAATAGCACACTGACACTTTCCCTGAGTGTCCTTCTCTGTCCCTAAACTCAAGGATTTGAAATATGGTTCAGCAAGATTGGTTTAGCACAGAATAGCACACTGACACTTTCCCCGAGTGTCCTTCTCTGTCCCTAAACTCAAGGATTTGAAATATGGTTCAGCAAGATTGGTTTAGCACAGAATAGCACACTGACACTTTCCCAGAGTGTCCTTCTCTGTCCCTAAACTCAAGGATTTGAAATATGGTTCAGCAAGATTGGTTTAGCACAGAATAGCACACTGACACTTTCCCTGAGTGTCCTTCTCTGTCCCTAAACTCAAGGATTTGAAATATGGTTCAGCAAGATTGGTTTAGCACAGAATAGCACACTGACACTTTCCCCGAGTGTCCTTCTCTGTCCCTAAACTCAAGGATTTGAAATATGCTTCAGCAAGATTGGTTTAGCACAGAATAGCACACTGACACTTTCCCTGAGTGTCCTTCTCTGTCCCTAAACTCAAGGATTTGAAATATGGTTCAGCAAGATTGGTTTAGCACAGAATAGCACACTGACACTTTCCCTGAGTGTCCTTCTCTGTCCCTAAACTTAAGGATTTGAAATATGGTTCAGCAAGATTGGTTTAGCACAGAATAGCACACTGACACTTTCCCCAAGTGTTCTTCTCTGTCCCTAAACTCAAGGATTTGAAATATGGTACAGCAAGATTGGTTTAGCACAGAAAAGCACACTGACACTTTCCCTCACTGTCCTTCTCTGTCCCTACAAACAAGGTTTAGCACAGAATAGCACACTGACACTTTCCCCGAGTGTCCTTCTCTGTCCCTAAACTCAAGGATTTGAAATATGGTTCAGCAAGATTGGTTTAGCACAGAATAGCACACTGACACTTTCCCTGAGTGTCCTTCTCTGTCCCTAAACTCAAGGATTTGAAATATGGTTCAGCAAGATTGGTTTAGCACAGAATAGCACACTGACACTTTCCCTGAGTGTCCTTCTCTGTCCCTAAACTCAAGGATTTGAAATATGGTTCAGCAAGATTGGTTTAGCACAGAATAGCACACTGACACTTTCCCCGAGTGTCCTTCTCTGTCCCTAAACTCAAGGATTTGAAATATGGTTCAGCAAGATTGGTTTAGCACAGAATAGCACACTGACACTTTCCCTCACTGTCCTTCTCTGTCCCTACAAACAAGGTTTAGCACAGAATAGCACACTGACACTTTCCCCGAGTGTCCTTCTCTGTCCCTAAACTCAAGGATTTGAAATATGGTTCAGCAAGATTGGTTTAGCACAGAATAGCACACTGACACTTTCCCCGAGTGTCCTTCTCTGTCCCTAAACTCAAGGATTTGAAATATGGTTCAGCAAGATTGGTTTAGCACAGAATAGCACACTGACACTTTCCCTGAGTGTCCTTCTCTGTCCCTAAACTCAAGGATTTGAAATATGGTTCAGCAAGATTGGTTTAGCACAGAATAGCACACTGACACTTTCCCTCACTGTCCTTCTCTGTCCCTACAAACAAGGTTTAGCACAGAATAACACACTGACACTTTCCCCGAGTGTCCTTCTCTGTCCCTAAACTCAAGGATTTGAAATATGGTTCAGCAAGATTGGTTTAGCACAGAATAGCATACTGACACTTTCCCTGAGTGTCCTTCTCTGTCCCTACAAACAAGGTTTAGCACAGAATAGCACACTGACACTTTCCCTCACTGCCCTTCTCTGTCCCTACAAACAAGGTTTAGCACAGAATAGCACACTGACACTTTCCCTCACTGTCCTTCTCTGTCCCTACAAACAAGGTTTAGCACAGAATAGCACACTGACACTTTCCTTTACTGTCCTTCTCTGTCCCTACAAACAAGGTTTAGCACAGAATAACACACTGACACTCTCCCTACCTATCCTTCTCTGTCCCTAAACACAAGGAATCCAGGATTAGTAAAGAAAAAAAATGACACTGTCCCTGCCTATGCTTCTCTTTCCCTGCTCCGGAACACACTACACAAGGCCGCCGCGCTGGCGGCCTTTTATAGTGTGGGGAGTGTACTAAACCCCCTCAGCAATAATTGGCCACAGGCAACCTGCCTGTGGCCAATCATTGCTCTCCTCGCTGCCGGCGCTGTGATTGGCCAAGCATGCGGGGTCACAGTGCATGCTTGGCCAATCACAGCGCCTGGATGACACTGCGATGGCGTAGTGCATTGTGGGCCATTCGCGTCACTCGAATTTGGCGCGAACGGCCCAAATCGTTCGATATTCGACGAACGATCGAACAGCCGATGTTCGAGTCGAACCTATGTTCGACTCGAACACCGAGCTCATCCCTACCCAGGACCACCTTACCATGACACATTGGGGTCAATTTACTAAAGGCAAAAATGCTGTGTACTTTGCAAATTGCAGTTGCTCCAGGGCTTAGTAAATGAGGCAAAGCTTCACTTTGCAAACAATACCCACTCACATGAAAGAAAAACAAAACAGCGTTTCTGCTTGCACATGATTGGATGATGGAAGCCAGAAGAGCTTCTGCTCATTTACTAAGCTCTGGAGCAACTGCAACTTGCAAAGTGCACAGTCTATTTCCCTTTAGTAAATTAACCCCAATACGGAAGCAGAGAGATGGATACATACGGTCAAGGACCAACAGAATACATTTAAAGATATATGGGCGGAATGGCTATATTATTCCTCTGAAATAGGGATTGACTAAACTCTCCGGGGGGTGGTGACGTGCCCTGGATGGGATGGCTTTGGGGATGTGTCTAGTGGGGGGAAATTGGGGGGAGATTTAGAGGAGATGGGAACAGTTTTTTTCTCTCTCTTCCTCTCCTAGGGAAGTGCTTTGGAGAAAGGATTAATGTCGTCGAAAGAAGAGGAGGATTTACGTAATGGAAGTACAGAAAAAAGGGGGGGGGGAGTGGAGAGGGAGGGGAAAAGGGGAAGGAAAGATGGGAAAGATCACGGAAAAATAGGGGGAGGTTATATAGGAGTGAATATGAATTTGAACAAGGCACAATAATAGTAACTTTCTTATTTTTTGTTTTTTTTTGTTTAGAAACACATGATAAGGTGCGATTTAGCCCTTTTCTTAAGTACACTTTGAATACCGGGTTACACAAAACGAGTACTGATCACGAATAAACAAACGGGATTGGAGGTGTTTTTTTTTTCTCTCTTCTTATGTTCTCCTTTTGGTGGAGATGGACATGATCGGGGATCTGGTGTGCCCCCTCGGGGAGGGGGAGGGGGGGGGTTATGTTTTTTATGTTAAGGATTGGAGTTGTATAGATAATTTAAAAAAAAAAAATTGTAGTGTGTATTTATGTATTGTACATTGAAATTTGTCTTAATAAAGAAAAAGATTGATTATGAAAAAAAAAAAAACCCAATACATCTTTGTTTGGTAGATGGACAGGGTTTACTTGGTTGACTGGTGATCTGATAAAAGGTGGTAATCTGATGACTGGTGGGTGGAATTATTAGCAAGAAGCCGGGGAGGTGGAGAAAGTAGTGATCGACAGAATGAATGATGCAGAAGCAGGGAGATGCTTTCACTACAAGTTGTTAGGTACAGTCTCCTCTCCAGCAAGAAATACAGTTAACAGAGCAGTGGTGACATCACCAAATTTAACTCCAAATCTTGTGAGAATGGCAGTCACCAGAGGCTGGGGTGGTTGAGAAATGCCACCAGTGATTTCTATGAGGCTTGCAAGCAGGAGTGTCTAGGCATAGTCACATGTAAGGAAGGGTTTTCAGTTGCAAATTCCAGGAGAAATAACAGGTTTTTCCAGATACTGCTTAGCCACAATTAACCTCCCTAGATGTCCCCTGTAGGACAGCACATCTTCATTGCTTGAGTATGTCCACTTTATCTGATTTATCAAGGTATTTGTATGTCGTTTAGCCATTATTTTAATCTTCACAACTTTGCCATGCTTCACAGCAAGGAATATCACTCTACCACTCTCTAGCTGAACTTTGATACCTTCTGGGCCACAACTTTTTAGGGTTGAAAAAGTTTTTATTGACATTTTAACAGATATCACATTGAACAACATGAGGAGTTACAGTCCATAGACAGTCACAAATACCACATATGAACCTTTTAAACAGTGGTGTTGCTAATTCATTGTCTAATGAGCTAGTGGAAAATAGATGATGTAGGAAGCTGTAAATCTCAATCAGAAAATAGGGTTGACCTGCTTGGCTGTGCAGTGGGGGCCAAATGCAAGACAGATGAAAATATTTAAACCCTTTTTCAGGTAAAATTGTGTATTTAACTTTTTGCCTGGAGTTCCACTTTAGTATAACTATGGGGTAGATTTACTAAAACTGGTGCACACAGAATCTGGTGCAGCTGTGCATGGTGGCCAATCAGCTTTATTTCAGCTTGATCAACGAAGCTTTGGTAATAAAACCTGGAAGCTGATTGGTTTCTATGTTTTCTTTCTACGCACATTTATATTTCCTGCAATGCTGTGTTTGTATGGGTTTAATTGTGTGTATTGCTGCTGTGGAAGGCAAAGTTATAATTCTGAGTATTAGCATTGTGAAGCAATGTGCATTTGGCCTGCGCTGGGCCTGCATACATTATTTGAAACCAGCGCTCATACATCACTAATGTGAATTCATTTCTTCGTCTGTTGTCAAATATAACGCCAATCCATTAGGGTCTGGTAATTGTGTTTCTGCACAGACAACAGTCATTTTTGTCTGGATTAGCAGCTTGCAGCATCACACAAGCTCTTTTTTGAATGCCAAATTGGGATTGCTGTAGCCAAATTTTGGGCCATCACAGTGGAATGAGAGCTGTAGCAGAATTATTTTCTTACCAGGCTAAATAGATGTCATTTTATATGTTTCATAGAAAAAATTAAGATGAATGTATTCATTGAAATTATCCCAGTCACAGAAAACACGATCTTAGTCTGGCTATTAAGAAATTTACTTTGGAACAGGCCACAGGCACACCTTGGTCATTGACGTTTCTTTATATAGGGGAAAACCTTGACGGCGATATACTCCAAATAATCAGTTGTAAGGAATATTTTTACTATATGTATATTGGCTATGTGCTTCCTTGTTTCATTAATTCAATACAAACATGAGGAGAAAATCTGATTTGTTATTAAGGGCAACAACCCAATTTGAAGAATCAACACTTGTGACAACTGTTTACAGAATGAAAATGTTACCAAGTTTAACTTTCACATCCCCCCCCAGCTCATCCACCTATCCGATGATACCTTCCCTGCCACTCCGTTACTCCGACTAAGTGATAAGTCCTAACCCTATGTAACTTTGATATAAGTTGATCACAGTTTACACAAGGTTATCTTCTTCCTTCTCTCAAACTAGGTGACAATAGTTGGGCCAGTCGATTTTCACTTTTTACTATAAGTGAGCCTGTCACTTTGCCCTGAGTGGGAAGCATGTCTTTTGTAGCCAATGTTCATATATGCATAATGGCCAATCTAGCATATCCTCTTTTTTATTCAGTTAGGTAAACTTTGAAATTACATAGAGGGTAATAAAAGTCTCTGTAGTGCTGGCATTTCCACCCCAACTTTTCAGTATTTTAATGGATATCAGTAAGCCAATGAAGTCAAAATTAGTCAATATGTACTATGTGATTTATTTATGTTTAATAATTGTAACACGCACTAGGAATAGATATAATCACATGTTCTGTATATGAGGACATTTAGACAGGCCATCCATGTATCAAATGCATGTCATCAAACTTATCTCTATTATCATGTGTATGGCTACATCACAGATCCAAAATTAAAGAAATGTCTTCAAAGGGACCCTGAAACCAAACTATTTATTTTGACAACAATCTCCCCATGAGATTATCTGTGCATTTACCATATTTTATGCATGTTATTTACTTGTAAAAGTCTCCCTTGTGTAGACATCCAAAGGCTCTGACTGCGCCATCTTGGATTTGATGTCAACAGCTCCAGCAAACTCAGAGCTGCCAAGTGGCACTCTATAGCATTGGTTCCCAACTGTAGTCATTAAGTACCCCAAATAGATCATGTACTGTATATGGGCTTTCTTCACTTTACGTAGGTTTTTAAATTAATGTCAATGTCTTTATGACAGCTTTTTTATCTAAGGAAAATTCCCAAACCATGGCCTGTTGAGCATACCTTAAGACTGAGATTGGGAACCACTGCTCTATAGTATTCACTACCCACTGGCTGCTATAAAAATGGATATGTAAAGAAGTAAGGCGAGGGGCACAGAAGTTGGACCAGCACAGAAGATAATTAGACACTCCCAGAAGAGGAAAGGGCTATGATGTGCAAGAAAAAAGTGAGCTGTGCTAGAGAGTTGACTCTTCCTAGAGTGGTCAAATTTTCTAGCAAGTTCAAAGTCAAGCTGCATATAAGGAACAGGGTCTATTTAGTTAATAACAACTTCCCAAAAACTTTGGGTGCTCTAGAGCCCCTTGGTTATACCAAGTTATACCAAGAGTTGACACTCTTTCAGTGCCATGTATGTAATAAAAAATGTACCTTGACTTCTGGGTATTCAGCTGTCCCCTGCTGCTTATTTCTTTAAAATGTTATATATATATATATATATATATATATATATATATATATATATATATATATTATTATTATTATTATTATTATGCAGGATTTATATAGTGCCAACAGTTTGCGCAGCGCTTTACATCAGGGAAGACAGTACAGTCACAATACAATTCAATACAGGAGAGATCAGAGGGCCCTGCTTGTTAGAGCTTACAGTCTAAAAGGGAGGGTCATGTGTAACAAAGGGTAGTAGCTGTGGGGGATGATCAGATGGACAAAAATGAAAATACAGTTGTTAGGCGTGGGTAGGATAGGCTTCTCTGAAGAGGAGGGTTTTCAGGGATCCTCTAAAAGCTAATAGAGAAGGAGATAGATGGACAGATTGGGATAAGGAGTTCCATAGGCTTGGAGAGGCTTTGGAAAAGTCCTGGAGACGAGCATGGGAGTGGGTGATGAGAGAGCTAGAGAGCAGGAGGTCTTGAGAAGAACGAAGAGAACAATTAGGTTGGTATTTAGAGACTAGGTCAGTGATGTAGCTGGGGGCAGAGTTGTGGATGGCTTTGTAGGTAGTTGTTAGTATTTTGAATTTTATTCGTTGGGTGAGCGGAAGCCAGTGGAGGGATTGACAGAGAGGAGTAGCAGAGCAGTTGGTAAGGTGGATGAGTCTGGCAGCAGCATTCATGATGGACTGAAGGGGGGATAGAGTATGCAGAGGTAAGCCAATGAGGAGGGAGTTGCAGTAATCGAGATGACCAGGGAGTGAATTAGGAGCTGTGTTGTGTCATTGGTTAGAAAGGGGCGTATTTTGGAGATGTTGCGGAGGTTGAGGCGGCAAGATTTGGACAGTGATTGGACATGAGGCTTAAAGGAGAGTTCAGAGTCCAGGACTACTCCTAGGACCTTGGCATGTGGGGATGACCTGATAGTTGTGCCATCAATTTTGACAGAGAGGTCAGGGGAAGAGGCACGTGGGGGAGGAAAAATGATAAGTTCAATTTTGGATATATTAAGTTTGAGGAAGTGGTGTGACATCCAAACTGATATAGCTGATAGTAAATTAGTGATACGTGAGGAGAATGATGGAGTGAGTTGAGGGGTAGAGAAATAGATTTGAGTGTCGTCAGCGTAGAGATGGTATTGGAAGCCGTGGGAGGCTATCAGCTGACCCAGGGAGGAGGTGTAGATTGAAAATAGGGGAGGTCCAAGAACAGAACCTTGGGGGACCCCAACAGAGAATGGAAGAGGAGAGGAGGAAATAGAGTTGTAAGTAACGCTAAAGGTGCAGTTGGATAAGTAGGTAGAGAACCAGCGAAGAGTACAGTCACGGAGACCAAAGGTGTGGAGTTTTTTGAGGAGGAGGGGGTGGTCAACCATATCGAAGGCAGCAGAGAGGTCCAGGAGTAGGAGTACATAATAGTGTCCCTTAGTTTTGGCCAATAGTATATCGTTTGTTAGTTTTAGGAGAGCAGTTTCTGTAGAATGTTGAGGACGAAATCCAGACTGAAGCGGATCAAGAAGGTTATTATCAGCAAGGTGTACGCTCAGTCGGTTGTAGACTAGACGTTCAAGGAGTTTGGATAAAAAGGGGAGCAAGGAGATGGGGCATAGGTTGTCAAGATTGGATGGGACCAGTGAGGGCTTTTAAAGGAAGGGGCTGACTAGGGCATGTTTCAAAGAGTTAGGGAAGATGCCAGAAGAGAGGGAGAGATTGAAGATGTGGGTTAGAGAGTGTAGAATAGAGCCAGAGGGTGAACGTAGCATTTGCGAGGTAACAGGATCCAGAGCGCAGGTGGTAAGATGAACATTAGCAAGTAATTTAGCAACCTTGTCTATAGTGGTGGGGTTGAAAGAGGGAAGTAATGATTGTACCTGTGGGCATGAGGTGTAAATTGTGAAGGGTATCTGAACAGTAGAGATCTCCTTGCGAATTGTATCAATCTTCTGTTTGAAATGATTGGCGATCTCCTGGACGGTGAGTGAGTTAGTGGGTGGAGGCAGTGGAGGACGAAGGAGAGAGTTGAAGGTAGAGAAGAGTTGATGGGGACGGGATGATAAGTTTTTAATGAGGGTGATGAAATAGGTCTGCTTGGCAGTGAGGAGGCAGGAATTGTATTTTTGGAGGGCAGATTTATACTGGACGAAATCTTTCTGGGACTTAGTCTTACGCCACTGGCGCTAGAGAGCACGGCTGTGTTTTTTCAGACTTTTAGTATCATCTGTTTGCCAGGGTTGAAGGGGACGGGGCCTTATTCTGTGTATAGTGAGGGGGGCCAGTCTGTCCAGTGATGCTAGAAGTGAAGTGTTGTAGAAAGAAGTGGCTAGGTCGGTGCAGGACAGGGGTGCGATTTTGTCATAGAGGTGGTCAGTCGCAGAGTATAGAAGAGAAGGGTTGATATGGCGAAGCTTTCTACGAGTAACCGTTAGGCGTTTGGAGGGAGAGGGGGGGAGGAGAGGGAGAGAGTGAAATGAATGAGGTGGTGATCAGAGAGAGGGTAAGGATAGTTGGAGAGGTTGCATGGAGTGCATAGGTGGGAAAAGACAAGGTCAAGGGTATTGCCTTCGGAGTGAGTAGGAGCATGTATCCATTGCTTCAGGTCAAAGGAGGAGGTTAGACTGAGAAGTTTGGAAGTCGCAGGAGTGTTAGTATTAGTAGGGATGTTGAAGTCGCCAAGAATGATTGTGGGGATTTCAGAAGAGAGAAAGTAGGGTAGCCAGGCAGAGAAGTCATCAAGAAAGGATGATACTGGACAGGGGGGCCAATAGATC
Organism: Rana muscosa; assembly: GCA_029206835.1. Classification (NCBI taxonomy): domain Eukaryota; kingdom Metazoa; phylum Chordata; class Amphibia; order Anura; family Ranidae; genus Rana; species Rana muscosa. Next base: position 175,043,293 of record CM055116.1, read on the forward strand.
ACAGCTATCCTTAGAGAAACTGGGGAGAAGAGACGAATGCAATGTACCTCAAATGAGGAGAGTGACAGAGAGGGAGGTGGGTGAAGTACCTGAAAGGTGCTATGTGGGGCTAAAAGGATTCCAACACCCCCTATATATATATATATATAATAGTGGTCAAAGTGAAACCTGTGTCCTGTCCTACTGCAAAATCCCAACTCTTGGAAGGGAAGATGTTTAATCATCATTCATGGATCTACTCACATTTGGTTAATAGTCAGTTAATAGTCAGTTAATAATCACCCTGGATCCTCAATTTAAAAGAACATTAATGGGCAGTAAATGAAACTATCCTTATGATATGTTTATTTTGTTCTTTAATTTGCAATTAAGTTGAACACTTTGCATTTGATGTGTTTTTTTGCTTTAGTTTCTTTTGGCATTCCCTGATGATACTCCTAAAAACCTCTATGAATTCATATCAATGTGTTTTATTGGAATCTGTTAGTTTCTTAATTGTCCCTTCTGTTTCTCAAGTGGAAAACAACTGATGTGGATCTCGTTTTACTTGATACAGTGCCCGCCACCCCCTCACTAGATTGGCCACAGATCACACAATGCAGAGCTGGAATGATGTTTAATACCTTCAACAGCTGACAAACATTCCCATTAACTTCGCTCAGTGGTGGCTGGCTGGATAGAAGGTGTGGGATGCAGACAGCGAGCAATGCATATCTCACTCTTTTTCAATTTGTCTATGATAAATAAAATGAATACTAGAAACAAAACTTCCCCTGTAAATAGTTCTGTTGATTATTCTTAAAATCATTATGGTAATGTCACTGTTGTTATTACTCTGTATGTCTATAAAGTTAGTGCCGTAGTGCTTCACAAACTTTGACCCTCTCAACGTGAACATCAAGGCAGTGTAGGCATGGGTTTAGGTAATGTGACAGTATAAAGAACAGTGATGAATAGCATTGCCCTAAAATCAATCAGATTTCAATATACTGTAGACTTTTGGGATATTACTTCTGATCAGATTGGTATAGATTATTGCACTTTGCACAGCATATTGCCTTATTGAACAGGCTGTAACAGGATACAGTATGTAATCGGCCCATGATCAGACAGAGTAATATTCACAGCAATGTCTCTGTAGCTCAATTAAAGTGGATGTAAACCCTCACATATACCCAGTGAAGTGAACGACCTCCGATGATACACAGAAATGAAACAAATCTCCCTTCATCTTTATATACTGTTTAGAAAGTGCATATCGTGTTAGGAGATTTTCTCTTCCTGGTTACCAATGCAGTGAAGCCTGGGCATACAGTCAAGACAGCTGATTGGAGGAAAGGCACACACCCCCTCTCCTCATAGGTAGAGACTTTTAGCTCTGATTGTTTAATAGTATAGGGCTCTGCTAATCTATTTTAGCATCCTCCCCAACACAAAACTCTGGCTGCTTTTATCATATGTGATGGAGAACTTGTCAGGAGTTATCAGGCTGATAACAGAAGAATGGAGCAGGAGACAGCTACGGGACATAGAGATTTGAAGAGAGATAACAAAATACTGCAGATATACAGTATGTGCCCAGCACAAATTTCATGAATCGGGTTTACATCCACTTTAAGGTATAGTGCTACATAACATTGCCTCTAAAAGAATCTATTGCAACAGAGAATCTCTTTAAGAATTACTACTATAGTAAAACAGTAATACTATCACTTTCAGTGAAGTCCTAAGTAACTCTGGTAACACAGGAAAACAGCTGGTGGGATTCAAGGTGATAGGACAAGGTGTGGAGGCACTTCACTGGAACTGGACCTCTCAGGTAGCAACTTGGGGGGTTTTCACAGTAGCTGGGTCATTCAAAGAAGCTGCATATTATTAGACCCTGGCCTGACTGTCAGTCTTGACTGTGGATAGGGCCACTCACCTGACTGCAGATCACTTGCCTGGCTACCTCTGTTTCATCAAGTGTGGTTTTCTGAGCAGCTGAGAAAGGAAAACAGAGAAACACATCTTCCTTGGGCATGTTCAGGAACCCTGGTAGTTGGCGAAAATAGTTTAAAGGGGCCTTTGCCTGCATCTAAAACACAGCTAAAAAAACAAAAAAACAAGACATATGGGCATTTTGCACAGAAGGCCAAATATAACTGAATTTATATTACTGCTGGATGGGTTAGACCAGTTAGATTCAGTGCACTGAGAGAGGCATTGCACCACATGGCACATGGGGTAGCCCACATAGGGGTTGTAAGGTGAGTGAGAAGAAGACGTAGTCCTGAGAGACAGGATCAGGTGGTCAAGCAGGTTGCACTTGATTAACTCCATGAACATCTGGAAAACCTTAAAGTGTTTGTAAAGTACGTTTTTCTCTAAATAACACACATGATATAGCGTACTTATCTGCTCTGTGCAATAATAATGCACAAAGCATCCCCAAACCTCCTCTTCTCAGGTCCCTGCAAAGCCTGTGAGAATTGGGGGAAGATGAAAGAGCAGCTTCAAACGGGCAAAATCCTGGTGTCCCCATCAGGGGTCAGGCTCAAAGACTAGTTGTTATAGCAGTAGCGGGACTACCAACGACCAGCAGGATAGGTACACAGGCAGTCACCCTGGCGGATGACGTGGGCTCACCTGATGTGCGGAGTGGGGCAATACACATCCTGAAACATTTTTTACCTTAATGCATGGAATGCATTAAGGAAAAATAAATTTAGGGTTTACAAACACTTTTATTATATTGATACACCCTCTCTCTCAACACTGTAGTTTTAATGTGCTGATTTTCAGCTATGTACAGGAGCAGTAAATGGCCAAAAGGCCAAAGGACAAGTTCAAAAATTTCTATTGCCCAAGAGAACACATCTTAGGACAAATTTCTTATCCTGGTTCCTGGAAGGAATAGAATTTGGAAAGGTTTTACAGAAGGGCTATAGAGTACCTAGAGTTTTTAGAAAAAACAGAAGGGCTATTACAGAAGGTTTTGCAGAAGAGCTATAGAGTACCTAGAGTTTTCAGAAAAAAACTATTTTAAGAGCTTACCTACAGTCCTTTTCCTTTCCATATCCTGTATCAACTTGCAACATGGCTTTGAACTTGCTAGAAAATGTGATTTCTCCAGGAGAGTCAATTTCCTTAGGCCACCCTCTCTCACATCATAGCCATATCCTATTTGGGGAGTGTTTAATTGCTCTTTTGAATGTCTACACAAGGGAGAAATTTACAGGAAAAAACATGCACAAAATTTGTTAAAGTATTACTAAAGATCCTTTTTTACATATTTGAATAGGGTGGAGAGGGACTAGAACACCTGCCAGGTTTTTATTGCTGCCTATGTCCCCGTTAGGGAGATTCACCCTCTCTGTTTTTCCTATTTACCAATTTCATTGAAAGTGAAAGTACAAGAAAATCCCAGATTTTGGGTTGTCACCGGAAAAATGTTCTTCCAATGGGGACACTAGTCCTGTTGACCCTCATGACAACCAGGGATTCCTTCAAATTTGAGTAATTTCCACTAACTTCTTGTTTTGGTTATGGGAGAGGAAGTGAAGGAAAATTTCCCCAATGGGAGACAGATGGCCAAAAACACCTGGCAGGGGTTATAAAACTCACTTACGCTATCCAAAGCTGAACACATTGTTGTCTTTAGTTCTACTTTAAATGCACTTGTAATTTAATGGGAAGCTTTGTGTTTAAATAATTTGTCTGGTGACAGGGTCTCTTTAAGGTTAGGGTAAATAGAGTTTTAGAGAGAATTAATTTGGGGTAGCATTGGGTAAATTTAGGACAATGCTGCAACATGCATGTAGAGCATGCATGTAGAGTTGTTTGAAGTAAAGCAAACTCAAACATCTAATTTACATTAAAATGGAACTATACTCACCTTCAGTCCAGCGATACAGAGTCCTGGAGATCCCTGCTGACTGCTGACATCTTCAGGCTTTTATAGACAGGGCTGAGATGACATCACTCCCACACATGCGTGGGAGTTCAGTCAGCTTGCCGTTTACGATTTTGTACAAGGCCTCTGACGACGTCATTGGTGACGAAATGCATAGGGAGGGGTCGGAGACGTGTGATGTGACTTGTATGCTGGGACGCAATGGCCATTTTGTGGGTTGTAAACACTGGACGTTTCCTCTATTGCCTGTATATCTCACTAAAATGTGACTGTAATTGCTTTGTGCGATATTAATATTAAACTACTGTCTGGATGTCTGCACTATGAGGAGTTTCTTTTCTATTTTAACTGGGTATTGAATACTGTGGAGGAGTTTCAGATTATATCCATGTGCCCCTGAGGAGCTGTCATTGATTCATATCTATGCTTGCTGTCTTCTACCCATGGGTAAGAGGCAGTGTGTTTGGGTGATGGTGGCGGTCTCTGCACTTTTTTGATGCCCCAAGACACATCCTTCTGGCTCATCTATGGACTTTTCAATGTGAACTATACTTACATGTTTTTGCCAGTTGAGTTTATTTTATCAATATACATTATGTTCACGTTGGACTATTTCTATGGATTATATTTATTAGCGCTACACCATTTCCTATATATTTTTTGTGCCTTTCCATGCATATTGTGTCACCTGCTTTTTAATACTGTTACCGATTTAAGGTCTTATGCATGATCCCAGCGCAACAAATTTAGGTTTTCTGATTTTGTACAATGAACTGTTTGTGTGGACAGGCAGGTAAGTAATTGTAATGCAAAAGAGACATAGCATGTCTCTTCTGCATTAAAAATCCTGCCTGTTACACATTTTTAATTTTTCACTTTAAGCCATTTTGAAAACATATACTAATTGTCCCATTTTGATACTAAATCATGTGTATACAGTTGCAAAAAAAAGTATGTGAACCCTTTTGGAATGATATGGATTTCTGCACAAGTTGGTCATAAAATGTGATCTGATCTTCATCTAAGTCACAACAAGAGAGAATCACAGTCTGCTTAAACTAATAACACACAAATAATTAAATGTCACCATGTTTTTATTGAACACACCATGTAAGCATTCACAGTGCAGGTTGAAAAAGTATGTGAACCCTTGGATTTAATAACTGGTTGAACCTCCTTTGGCAGCAATAACTTCAACCAAACGTTTCCTGTAGTTGCAGATCAGACGTGCACAACGGTCAGGAATAATTCTTGACCATTCCTCTTTACAGAACTGTTTCAGTTCAGCAATATTCTTGGGATGTCTGGTGTGAATCGCTTTCTTGAGGTCATGCCACAGCATCTCAATCGGGTTGAGGTCAGGACTCTGACTGGGCCACTCCAGAAGCCGTATTTTTTTCTGTTTAAGCCATTCTGTTGTTGATTTAATTCTATGCTTTGGGTCGCTGTCCTGTTGCAACACCCATCTTCTGTTGAGCTTCAGCTGGTGGACAGATGGCCTTAAGTTCTCCTGCAAAATGTCTTGATAAACTTTGGAATTCATTTTTTCTTCAATGACAGCAATCCCTCCAGGCCCTGACGCAGCAAAGCAGCCCCAAACCATGATGCCCCACCACCATACTTCACAGTTGGGATGATGTTTTGATGTTGGTGTGCTGTGCCTCTTTTTCTCCACACATAGTGTTGTGTGTTTCTTCCAAACAACTCAACTTTGGTTTCATCTGTCCACAGAATATTTTGCCAGTACTGCTTTGGAACATCCAGGTGTTCTTGTGCAAACTGTAAACGTGCAGCAATGTTTTTTTTGGACAGCAGTGGCTTCCTCTGTGGTATCCTCCCATGAAATCCATTCTTGTTTAGTGTTTTACGTATCGTGGCTTCACTAACAGGGATGTTAGCATATGCCAGAGACTTTTGTAAGTCTTTAGCTAACACTCTAGGATTCTTCTTCACCTCATTGAGCAGTCTGCGCTGTGCTCTTGCAGTCATCTTTACAGGACGCCCACTCCTAGGGAGAGTAGCAGCAGTGCTGAACTTTCTCCATTTATAGACAATTTGTCTTACCGTGGACTGATGAACAGCAAGGCTTTTGGAGATACTTTTATAACCCTTTCCAGCTTTATGCAAGTCAATAATTCTTAATCATAGGTCTTCTGAGAGCTCTTTTGTGCGAGGCATCATTCACATCAGGCAATGCTTCTTGTGAAAAGCAAACCCTGAACTGGTGTGTGTTTTTTATAGGGCAGGGCAGCTGTAACCAACACCTCCAATCTCATCTCGTTGATTGGACTCCAGTTGGCTGACACCTCACTCCAATTAGCTCTTGGAGATCTCATTAATCTAGGGGGTTCACATACTTTTTCCACCTGCTCTGTGAATGTTTACATGGTGTGTTCAATAAAAACATGGTAACATTTAATTATTTGTGTGTTATTAGTTTAAGCAGACTGTGATTGTCTATTGTTGTGACTTAGATGAAGATCAGATCACATTTTATGACCAATTTGAGCAGAAATCCACATTATTCCAAAAGGGTTCACATACTTTTTTTTGCAACTGTAGGTGATGAAGAGAATTGAGAGATTTTAGGTGAATGACAGAATGTATGGCTAGTATTGGAAAGCACAAATAGCAGAAGATGTATTACAGGGCGCACTATTAAGAAGGGAACCAAATTATTGCCATTGAACAATAAATTAGTACAGTATATATATATATATATATATATATATATATATATATATATATATTCTTTTTTTCACTTTATAAAAAATGATAATATGTGCAATCAGAAAGAATACACAGTATTAGTTTATTTAATTTTAATTTTCCTTATCATTCCTGTGATTTGACTCAAAATGTATGCTTCTATTCAAGCATATTTAGCACAGAACTGAGAATGTGAAGAGACAAACAGTATGTGCAATTATGAAAAACTAAACTCTAATGTCTAGCAAACCATATTGTGTTCCGCAAAAAAAAAAAAAAAGAAACGTAAAATATGTATCACACATTTCACTTGCTTGTAGCTAGTCCTTAATATACATAAAAAATTAAAAGTTGAAATGCAAAGTTTAGAGCATGCAACCTAATTCAGAAACAGTTTGTGTGATAAAGTGGTCTTAAAGGATCGTTAAGCCTTTGCAGATTATCGGTATACAGTTGCATAAGGGTTTTCTCCACTGTGCTTGCCTGCTGTAGTTATCAAGTCTCCTGTGAAAATCATCAATTTGCTAAATTTGTTTCTTACTTAATTAGAGCACTATGTTTGGCTGGACTGGTTATCTCGATAATGTCCTTTTTTTCTGTGTTAGAACATGCAACAAAGAGAAATATCCTCACAGTGAGGGGAGAAGAAGGCTACTACTGTCCAAAAAAAGTCAACATTTAATGCAAATTCCAGGTATGAATATTTTATACATAGCTATATGGGCTCATGCACACTGCATCTCAAAAAAGCTGCTTTTACAGGCATTTGAGCTTTTATTTCAGCTGGAAAAAGCTTGTACTTTTTTGGGCACTTTTGCACATTTTTATTGCGCTCCTATGAGCTTTTTTAAGCATAAGCGTTTTCTTTCACAAACCCTCCCTTCAGCTAATTTTTCCTATGTATTTTTTTTGTGTGCTTCTTTGAAATTTATCATTTTTTGTGCTCTTTTGCGCATTTTCACACGTTTTTGCCCATTTAGATGTCTTTTCTGCTTGAAGGCTCCTCTGAAAAACACAAGTTTGGTGAGTTTTTTTTTTTTCTGCCTGCAAGAGCATATGCCTGTAAACTCCTGAAAAAGCTCAAAAAAGCTCAAAAGCCCGTAGGAGCAGCTTCTTTGAGCTTCTTTGAGCTGCAGTGTGCATGAGCCCTATTGGTCCAGCTTGGACCAATGTATCTAAGCATATACCATACCTGCCCGATGCCCCTGGAAGCTGTAAATCACTGAAGCAGATAATGCTATTACAGTGGAACCTCAAATTACAAGTAACGCGATTAACAAGCGTTTCGCAATACGAGCACTGTATTTGCTAAAATCCTAACTCGATTTGCGAGTGTTGTCTCACAAAACGAGCAGGATTAAGGCCAAAGCGGGTACAGTACCTCGTTTGGCCTGAGGTGGGGGGCGCCGGAGCCTAATGGCGCCGATTGGCGGGGTTCGGAAATGGCCGGAAAGGCCCGAGGACAGTTCGGCTGACCTCGGCAAACCTCGGAAAAGATTGTGAGCGAAGTCTTTTCGAGATTTGCCGAACTGTCCTCGGGCCTTTCTGGCCGTTTCCAAGGCTCTCCGGCACCCCCCGCCTCTAGCCGCATGCGGTATTGCATACCATTGAAGTCAATGCGGAACAAATTATTTTAGTTTCCATTGACTTCAATGGGGAAACTCCCTTTGACATGCGAGTACTTTGGATTACGAGCATTCTCCTGGAACGGATTATGCTCGTAATCCAAGGTTCCACTGTATTGTGATCTCCACCTACTACATTCTGAACATAGGAGGTCAGCCACCCAGCATGGGTATTTTCTGAATTAATGCAAAGAGTTCTCTGATTGGACAAGATGGGGAGTGTGACATCTCCACCCTGTCTCTCCACCTTTTACAATACATATGTTCACTATAAAGGTTAACAGCAGTTAAAGTGTATTCTTCCCTTGGATAGAATGGAAAACCTGTATTGTGTAATAATTGTTTTCTTTCGGCTTGCTGTGACCCTTTTTGGGCTAGTTTACACTTGCTTCAAAACAAGGCTTTGGACACGCTTTGTTAACGCCAGTCAAAGCTCCTGTCACTAAATAAAATGGTTAGTTTACAGTCCTGTTTACACCTTGCTTTTGCTTGGTGCTTCGATGAGACTTCAATGAGGCTTCCGTGGGGCTTCGATGAGGCTTTGGTGGAGCTTCGATGGCTCATTGATGAGCTTTTGGTGGAGCTTTGGTGGGGCTTTGGTGAGGCTTCGATGAGGCTTCGGTGGGGCTTCAGTGGGGCTTCAAGGAAGCTTTGCCATAGACTTCTATGGAGGCTTTGAAGACGCTTTAAAGCACCACTAAAGCTACATGGGGTATAATTTTTGTAGCGAAGCCAAAGCAAAACAAAAGCAAGGTGTAAACATGACTGTAAGCTAACCATTTTATTCAGTGACAGGGGCTTTGACTAGCGTTCAGAGAGCTTTAACCAAGCGTGTCCAAGGCCTTGTTTTGAAGCACGTGTAAACCGAAGCAAGTGTAAATGAGCCCTTTAGGAGATTTCCAACTCACGTCCTGTTTTGAACAACATTGTTATGGAAATAGGAAGTGTGGAGAAATCTCCCTATCAGGGACACACCAGCGATTAAACCCTTTTTTTTTCCTAATAGTGTGGTGGGAATTCTTGAATCTTTGTCAGATTTTATTGCTGCCTTTTTTCTGTACCATTGATAATACTGACATTCGAAACAGGAACTCAGGGTGAAAACCCCTAGCGAGAATATAGACAACAATAAAAGTCTGTCATTAGTTCTAACCATTTCCCACTTTATCCAAAACTAAGGAAAAAAAACATCTGGTTGGAATGACACTTTGATGTAAACTGATTTTGTTGTTTACAGCAATCTTATATCTATGAATGTAACTTATCTAGTTGAGCTATTAAAATGAAATAAGAAATCTGATTTCTGCTTTATGTGGGCACCAAGAACAACATTCCTTTGTAACACTTTCTCATGCGTGAGGCCTGATCACTTCCAGTGGTTTGTTATATTTAGAACATTGAGGAGGCGCAATTCATTAAAGCTAATAATGCTTTCAAATGTGAGAATATATAGATTCACATTTCACTGATTTACAGTTTAAATATCCTTAAATTACTGGGAACAATTATTAAACAGCAATGCAGTTTGGATAATTCATTCATATTCAAATTGACTGGGCACATACTGTATATCTAGGCATGGTGCCAGACTGCTTTCTCTGCACTATGATCTTATCCAAATTAGTAAGGGTTGAGCCTGTAATATCATAAGTAGCTTTAGTCCTTGCTGTAATCTACTCTTCATAAGGGAAAGAAATGGGCTCCATATGGTAACTTGGAACATCAATCTTGAATTATGTCTGGGCCTTGACCAAATATATACCTCTGATTTTGTTATACTCTTAATCATAAGTTGTCTTCATCCAAGATTAATATCAGTTTAAATACACCTTGTCTGGGGCCATCTGTTGACTTTATAAATCCAGTAATCATGTCCGTAATACAAGCAATTTGATGTTTAGTAAGAGAAAGGTTAATGAGAAATAGAGGTTATGGAATCATTTTTTAAGCAGAATGCAATATAATAAAGTCAAATTTTCTTGTAATACTTTTTTTTAGAGATGCTTTAATTAAGAGAGGGATTTGCTGCACAGTGTATATGTGAATCAGAAATATCTTCATTGTTGTAGAAAACAAAATACGTGGAACACAGTGTTAAATGCATTCAGATTAAATTGGTATATATCTTATATTGGTATTATTATTGATAATATAAATAATTGTTTTTCAACCAGTGGTATGTCTGCTGTAGGGATGCTCCTGATGGAGGCTCTTTATCCCAAATAAATTTAGACTATTCGTTAAAAATGTAAGAAATACATAATTTATAAAACCGATCTAAAAAAAAAAAAAGTTTTAGCATTATTGTAAACACAATGGATTGCTTAGAAAAGCATTATACACAATAAGCAGGTACACACATACTGTAAATTTACATATGCTCAGGGCACATCGGAAATATAAGTCTAAGCATGGAGGTAGATGGGGCAACCAATGACATTTATTATTTTCAGAGAAACATTGATATGGAACCATGTAATGTTATTATTATGAATATTATTTACACCTGCTGAATTGATACAAATATAAGAATTAATTGAGGTGGTAGCCTGAGTATATGTATAAAGTCCACTGACCTTCAAAGTAAAGAGTTGTAAAATCTGTAATAATTGATCATTTGATTGATTGATTCCTGGGTGGAAACCAGAGACCAGACATACCTGGTTTGAACTTCCTAGTAAAATTAGGTCCTTAAAGCAGAACTTCACTTCAAAAAGTGAACTACCTATCATTCTCTCCCTTGAAGCCTCTAACTGAATTACAGTTTTTATTATTAATTCATTAATACATTTTTTTGAGGGGGGAGGCGAGTACCATTTTTTGTTAGTGAGTGAGTGAGTGAGTAACTTGTATAGCGCTGCAAATGCAACTAAATCGCCTCAAGGCGCTTTGCATCCAGTGTCGTTGAGATCCTTCAGAAGAGGTGGGTCTTACGTTTTTTCCTGAAGGCCCCATGGTTTCTTCCACGCGGATGTTCATGGGTAGTGCATTCCATAGCCTCGGTCCTTGGACAGCAAACTTTCATTCTCCCTTAGCTTTGTAGCGAGTCTTGGGGTTGTGGAGTAGGTTTTGGTTGGTTGATCGGAGGTCGCGAGTAGTGGTGTAGTGTTTTATTTTCTCACATCAGTATTGAGGTGCGTTTCCTTGTGCGCATTTGTGAGTGAGGCAGAGGGTCTTGAATGTGATCCGATCCTTTACGGCTAGCCAATGGAGGCTTCTCAGGTTCTTTTTCCCGTTACCAGTCTGGCCGCTGTGTTTTGGATGACTTGTAGACGTGCAATTTGGTATTTAGGTAGTCCTAGGTAAAAGGAGTTAGCGTAGTCCAGCCTGGAATTGATGATGGTTCTGACTACTACTGCTCTGTCTTTTTCCGGGATGAAGGGGATAAGTCTTCGTGGCAGGTGAAGAAGATGGTGAGATCCGCTGACTACTGATCCTATTTGTGCATCCATAGTCATGTCTGGGTCAAAGATGACTCCCAGGCTTTAAACTTTGGTGCTTGGGGTAATGTTTTGTCCAAGGATGGTGGGTGGTGTCCATGTGGTCCTAAAGTTTTTCTTTCGATTAGTGTTGAAAATGAGCAGTTCTGTTTTGGATCCATTAAGCTTGAGGGAGCTCTCTGTCATCCAATTGTTGATCAATGTAAGGCATTTTTCCAGTCTGTAATATTGATCTTTTTTGTTGTTGATGCAAAGGTAAAGTTGCGTGTCATCTACATAGGAGTGATATCATAGGTCCTGTTCGCTGATGATTTTGAGGAGTGGCCGGAGGTAGATGTTGAAGAGTACCGGTGACAGGGGTGATCGTTGAGGGACTCTGCATGTATTTGTACGTGCTTCCGAAGTGAAGGCTCCCAGTTTCACTGTCTGGGAACGATTTTCTAGGAAGGATGCGAACCATGGTAGGTCCGTGTCTGCAACTCCTGCTACTTCTGTGAGGCGCGTGAGCAGAATTTTGTGATCTACTGTGTCAAAGGCTGCACTGAGGTCCAGCAGCACCAGGAGATACGATTCTCCGTCATCTGCTGCTTCGAGTGCGTCGTCCCATATTTTAAGAAGTGCCAATTCCGTCCCGTGGCCTGGGCGGAACCCCGATTGTAGTGGGTCCAGGAGTTTGTGGGTATCCAGATGGAGTTGTAGCTGTTGTGTTACTACTTTCTCGATGATCTTGGAGATGGCGTTCAGGCTTGTTGTGGGTTTGGTACCCACTACTACTTCCTCAATCCTCACCTAAGGGAGAATAATGCCAATTGTTCCACCCCAACTCCCCACCGGCAGCCTCCTGAGACATGTCATACATCACAGGAGACACGATTCTCCGTCATCTGCTGCTTCGAGTGCGTCGTCCCATATTTTAAGAAGTGCCGATTCCATCCCGTGGCCTGGGCGGAACCCCGATTGTAGTGGGTCCAGGAGTTTGTGGGTATCCAGATGGAGTTGTAGCTGTTGTGTTACTACTTTCTCGAAGATCTTGGAGATGGTGTTCAGGCTTGTTGTGGGTTTGGTACCCACTACTACTTCCTCAATCCTCACCTAAGTGATGATAATGCCAATTGTTCCACTCCAACTCCCCACCGGCAGCCTCCTGAGACATGTCATACATCACCGGAGGCTGCAGGACTGGTCTCCCTGCACCACACATTCTCTATCACTTCTTGATGACAGCGACAGAGACCTGCAGCAGTGAGAAGTATATTGGCTATGGAAAGACAGTGCTGGAATCCATAAACAGGTAAGTACCAGTATTTGTAGCTGTTAAATTTTAAGCTTATTTTTTAAATTTGGTGAAGCTCCTCTTTAAACTCTTCCTACTTTCTGCTCTACTGTCTTCTGAGGTTGAGCAGGGATTTGCGTGAGGCAGCAGAAGCTCAAAGCATAACTAAGCCCTAAAAAAAGAAAACATCCCATAATGCAATGCTGCAGCTTAGCAGTCAATCACTAAGCGCACTGTCACATGCAAGAGAGAGAGAAAAAAAGGGAGAGAGGTAACATCATTGCTCCCTGTAGGCCCTAACACCATCTGGTGCAGCCTATTTCATTGTGGATGTGATGGAGGAAAGAGCAGCAGGGAAGTGCTGTATCACGGAGTATAAATGGGTTGGTATATGAGTTTTAAAGCTCAACTCTCTACACAGATACTGTATAGTAAACACAAATGAATACAGCTCTATAACCAATAATAGAAAATTAAATGTATTTTGTAAAATATAAGTAGTGTATGTGCTTGACTTCAACCTTTTGAAGTCCCTGTACAGCAGGGCTATAGTATGAGAAGAAGAAGCAGCAGAAGGAATCAATCATTTAATGTGCTATCAAGGAGCATGCTCATAGGAGGAGATATCAGAGTAACAGAGAGATAAGTTTGTAACTTAGGAGGCCTGTCATTACCATCAGTACCCGACAGGCATTAGTCTGACCCCAGAGTCTAACTTGAGGGCATAGCCCATGAAGCCACATCAATTGCTGGCAGGGTCAAAACCACCAATAGAGGTGTTGAAGAAGTTCACAACGAGCAGGCGGGTGGGTGGGAAATTCCTGTGATGCAGCGTAGCCTTTTAATAGAATTCTGCCTCCACCCAGTCACGTCAGGGCAAGTTAACCTCCCTGTGTTAGGTAACACTCATGGAGATTCCATGCTTCCAGCAGTCAAGGCTCCCTTTCCCTAATAGGGTAGGGAGTTCAAGGGGCCTTAATTTCAATAGTTTACTGAAGAATATTGGCATAGCATTACATTCCATAATCCGATTTCCTAAACAGTGTCTTTACAGTGCAGAACCTCCATTAAACAACCCCCCAAACAATAGTCTACTGCAGCTACCATGAATGCATTTATTCCAGCCATCAATCCCCTCATTCTTCTGTGAGTCCCCCAGCAGTGGGTCTTCACACATGTGTTTCTCAGTCCCAGCCTCCAAGGTCTAAACCAAGCTTCCACCTTCTCCCTTGTGAGTCTATATACAATCCTCCTGGTAGTCCAGCCCTGCAGAAGGCTTTCACCTACACTCTAGTGGACAGGCCAAAGACCTACATGGTCAAGGGGTGACCTGTTCCCATATTCAAACTCATTTGCCACACCCGCAGCAGCTTATAAAAAGTAGTTGCCAACTCCACCCACTGACATCACCAGGGGAAGGGCAACACTAAAAGGGCACTACACCCTCCACCTGCCAACATATTGTGTACAAAAATAGAGATGAGCTTTAAATAGACCCAGTCACTCTGAATCGAATGGGTAAAATAACAGGGTCTCTTTTAATGTTTGCACATCTGTAGATTTTACAGTAGTTTAAAATATGCTGATCATTTCATAAACACGTTGCAATGTCCTTTATAAAAATAGCAGCATATTTTCCCATTATCCCAAATTTCCATCTTTATCATCAGTATACAAATGCAGCATTGTCCTCGGCAAAATTAAAAAGTAAAATGCATTCCATTAATTAGAATTCGGCAATCATATCATCAGTGCTGATTAGTCACATATTGCTTTAACTAAGAGACTTGTGAAGTGATTCGAAATGGACAGTTGTGGTGATTAGAATAAAAGGTAGAAGGCACATTTCAGATAAAAGGGACACATAATGTATTCCTGCGCGGGTCGATTTAAGGGTTATCTGTATAGACCTATCTAAACAGAAAATTGAAGTATTGCTGTAGGCCGTCTTCTTTACTGTAAAGGTGACTTTGCAAAGAGCAAGGCATGTTGGATGTTGTTGACAGTGAAAATCAGCAGATACTTTAATGAGCAATAATTGGTGCTCAGAAGGCAGTCTCCTACTTTATGAATATGCAAACACACCAGCTCACTTAAAAAGGCAGCGTATTTGCAGAAAGTATTTTGCACATGAATTACAAGTTTTAAAAGAGGAATAATAGAGGGCTAGAGGGGGATATTTATCAAAGCTTGAGAGAGAAAAGGGCATGTGCATTTTAAATGCATTCTCAACATTGCTTTAAATGAGGTTCTATAACTTCTGGCTGGATGATAACAAAAGCTAGCCGAGGCCTCTCTTGAATTCGTATTATCTGGAGCTCACATCTCTCTAGCTTAAGGGAGAAGTTTTGATGACAGAACAGAGGGTAATAAGGGAGCAAGTCTCTGCTGGTTTTGGCTTCTAACTAACTATATTTAAACACCTCAAAGCAATTTCTTCTTATTGTTTATCTCAAATTACCTTGTCACTTTTAAAGACCAAAAATTTGAAATATGATGTAAATGTACATAACAGCACAGTAAAATATTTATGTGAAAGTTTATATATCTACAAAATGTGTTGTATTTTGCATTACAATTGCATTTGCTCTGTAACTAAGTACAGCTTATAGTTCTATGTTCTACGTTATCAGTGTAGAACTATAACAAGATTAACAAGTTCCAAAGGAACAGAGACTGTCTGCAGTGCTGTTCAAAGCTTGTTGTCATCATTGTACTGCATTATTCAACTTTTTTGCAGCTGAACAAAGATGCACACGCATGAGAAAATTTATTGATTTTAGTAGAGCCTGTTCTAAAAAAATTAAATAAAGTGATACTATAGGTTCGTATTTTTTTTTTAAAATAACAAACATGTCATACTTACCTCCACTGTGCAGCTCGTTTTGCACAGAGTGGCCCCAAACGTCCTCTTCTGGGGTCCCACAGCGGCTCTCTCGGCTCCTCGCCGCCTCAGATAACCCCCTCTGGGAAGCGCTCTCTCAAGGCGGTTACCTTGCGGGCACGCTCCCGAGTCCTGCATTCTGCGTCCATAGCCGCCGAGTGCAGGACTCAGCCCCGCCCCCCGGCGCCCGCGTCATTGGATTTGATTGACAGCAGCGCGAGCCAATGGCTGCGCTGCTATCAATCTATCCAATAAAGAGCCGAGAAGCCCCGGCCAAGATCCAGCGTGTTTGCGACGCAGGATGTTCCAGGGCTCAGGTAAGTAATATAGGGGGCTGGGGGGGGCGGTAATCGTCAGATGTTTTTTCACCTTAATGCATAGGATGCATTAAGGTGAAAAAACAGGAACCTTTACAGTCCCTTTAAGTCTCTCTTCAATACATATCTTTATATTAAAATGCTGTTTAAAATGCTGCAAGTAAAGAAAAATATCTAGTGATCCTTACAGAGATGCATTGTGCTGCTCATTTTTTGCCGTGTGCTAAAAATGCTGTTTCTGCTGTACTGAAAATCTAAGCAGTATTGTCAGCCCTGCCAGAGTTTTCCTTTACTGGACTACAGAACTCTGCTCATTCATAGCCATTCTGTCCTATGCCTTGACTCCCAGGGTCCTGTTCACATAATGTGTTTAGGGAAAGCGTTTAAGAGAGATTAAGTTCTGAGGGCATATCTACATCAACAGGAACTGATGTAGGGCACCCTGGTGAGAAACTAATTTTAGGAGTTCAAGAACCAAATATTTAGATGTTCAAGAGGACCTGAAATGTGGAAGCTGTGCTCCAAAAAAAGGCAGGCAGGTGGAAAAAGACTTGTCTTCAGTATTGCCTATGGTCTCTCAGTAGAGGCAGCCATCTTGGTAGAGGCAAAACTTTGCTTCCTCATGTCAAAACTGCCCCCCTAATGACTGGTGACTGTATGACTGATGAAGGAATAATCAAACAGAAGGCTATGATTAGAAAGCACAACATGAATGAAACCGGAGTGGTGAAATTCTTTTACTGCACTGCTCACTCTGGCAAGGACATCACATCACCAAATCTGATTCCAAATCACACAAAGCTGTCAGTGGCAGTAATACACATATGAGGCTGTAGATACAGGGAGTTTACTGCTATTTCTTGGGAGGAATTCAAGACAAAAGGTAAATTTTTTCAAGGTGCTGCTGAGACACAGTTACCAGTTTTAGATCTTCATTTTTTGGATTACATATATATTAAGGTGCCCATACACTGGGCTAAGTTTGAAAGCCTTGGGCATTTGATTGAGGTTTTGGTTGAATTCCTTTATTGTGTGTAGTGGAATACACCCACAATATCACCATCACATCCAACAATTTGGTCAAATCATCCTCATCCTCAAAAATCTGATTCATGGCAATCTCAGCTTTGATCAGTTTAGCCAACCACTGCCTACCTAAAATTATTACTAAAAAGAAGCCACTGGAGACCACTGCATGTGAGAATTTAATGGATTAGTAGACTCCTGAACACTGTGTGACTGTGCGGAGAATCCATTTCCATCCAGCTGACACCATTGCTTTGTAAAAAGTCTGGTCAAGTCATAGGGGCGAATCATGGGAGTTGATTTACTAAAGTCAAATAGGCTGTTCACTTTGCAGGGGAAGTTGCACTCTGTAAGAAATTTTTCCTCAGAGCTTAATGAATGTGGTGAAATTTCATTTTCCAAAGAATACCAAATCACATGCAAGGAAAAATAAATAAATACACATTTTTAATTGCAGGTAATGGAAGTCAGCAGAGCTCCGCACCATTCACTAAATTCTGGGTAACATTCCCTTTGCAAAGTGTATCTTCCTTTACAATGTTAACAGTCCATTTCCCTTTAGTAAATCAACCCCAGGGTCTCTGCTTCTTATTGTAACTAGGAAAGCTAAACTTTATAAAAACCCCCTCCCTTTTCTGAAATGAGTTACGAGTTATGAACAAACTTTCCCTATAGTTCAATAATGCCAAGTTTTAAAAAGCTTCTGTAGCCTTTATACTATGTATGTATACATCTATAGAGGTACTATCTCTGCTTTTGCAGTTATAATCCAGATTTATTAGTCCTTTCAATGCAGTCTAGTTTAAACGGTATTGATAAGCACCTGTAAATGTTTAAGAATTCTAAGCATGCATTTGTTGCCCAGAGATATGCGGATGGAATGTAACCTCTCTGACAATGTTGTTCTCCCTTTCATACTTGCTGTACAGTGAAATAATTATAATTTTCCACATGTCGAAAAATATGCGATGCTGTAAAAAAAAAATCTGAAAGGACACAAGGGAGATTTATAGGGCAAAATGCTATTGACAAGAAATAATAACCTTAATTTACAGTTCAAATTGCCTTTGGATTTACTAATTTGGCTTGCTTTTATGAATGCCAAGAAATTATATTGTTTTGGCAAGACAGTCCCATCTTAAAATATTGGCTGTGTTGCCAACAAGTATGCAAAATAATAGTATAGATCCAATTATGAAGTAGAGACTGTTGCCAGAGCTTTTAATCATTTATTGGGGACAAATATCCAACTATCTCATTCTGGATTGCAGCATGATTCACAAAACTAGTTTAATTGCTGCTGTAAGATATTTAACAAGTTAAGTTGGGATCTGGAATAAATTTGTTTTCCTCTTCTTCTTTTTTTTTCTATGTGTCTTGAAGGCAAGCAGAGAAATGCATGTGGTAAACAATATGTTAAATGACAAAGTTAAAAAATGATAAGATTAATTAAAGTTTGTGTAAACCCAGGCACTAAAATCGTATATAAGCTTTACTGGTAATATCATTCCAAAAGTCATTTTCATACTTTTAAATCTGGAGCTTTCATTAATTTATTACCTGGTAATTCTGCACTTATTACATGTTCTAAAGTCACAACACTCTTCTCCTCTCTCCCAATTGTTTACCTGCAAGTAAACATTTTTGCATGTAACACCCTGTCGCATAAGCTTGTAATGGAGACCACAATTGGCCATTTCAGCGGACATTACACAATCATTAGGGGTCCAAGAGACTCCTAGAGTCACTGTAAACTGTCACTCAATGTCACTGTAAAGAGTACCTGTCACTCAACGTCAACATAAAGACTACCCGTCACTCAATGTCACCATAAAGAGTAACCCTTACTGCAAATATGCTATCACATAGGGGAATTTTCATCCCTTGGTCATAGCAATAAAATTAAATGAAAATATATATGTATATATATATATATATATATATATATATATATATATATATATATATATATATATATATGTATTTATATACACTATAATGCCAAATGTATTGTGACATCTGCCTTTACACGCACATGAACTTTAAAGGCATCCCAGTCTTACTCCGTTGGGTTCAATATTGCGTTGGCCCACCCTTTGCAGCTGAAACAGTTTCAGCTCTTCTGGGAAGGCTGTCCACAAATTTTTGGAGTGTGTCTATAGGAATGTTTGACCATTCTTCCAGAAGCCCATTTGTGAGGTCAAGCACTGGTGTTGGACAAGAAGGCCTGGCTCGCAGTCTCCGCTCTAATTCATCCCAAAGGTGTTCTGTTGGGTGAAGGTCAGGACTCTGTTCAGTCAAGTTCCTCCACCCCAATCCGCTCATCCATGTCTTTATGGACCTTGCTTTGTGCACTGGTGTGCAGTCATGTTGGAATAGGAAGGGGCCATCCCCCAAACTGTTCCCACAACGTTAGGAGCTTGAAATTGTCCAAAATGTCTTTTTATGCTGATACCTTAAGAGTTACCTTCACTGGAACTAAGGGGCCAAGCCCAACCCCTGAAAAACAACCCCACATCATAATCCCCCCTCCACCAAATGATTTGGACCACTGCACAAAGCAAGGTCTATAAAGACATGAATGAGCGAGTTTGGGGTGGAGGAACTTGACTGGCCTGATCTCAACCCGAGCCAGGCCTTCTCATCCAATATCAATACCTGATCTCACAAATACGCTTCTGGAAGAATGGTCAAACATTCCCATAGACAAACTCCTAAACCTTGTGGACAGCCTTCCCAGAAGAGTTGAAGCTGTTATAGATGCAAAGGGTAGGCCAACTCAATATTGAACCCTACGGACTAAGACTGGGATGCCATTAAAGTTTATGTGCGTGTAAAGGCAAGTGTCACAATACTTTTGACAATATAGTATATATACAGGCATACCCCACTTTTAAGTACACAATGGGGTTTATTTACTATCGCTAGAGAGTGCAAAATCAGGCTCACTTTTGCATAGGAACCAATGAGCTTCCAAGTTTTATTATCAGGCTTAATTGAACAAGCTGGGGTTAGAAGCTCATTGGTTTCTATGCAGAAGTGAGCCTGATTTTGCGCTCTCTAGCGATAGTAAATAAACCCCGTTGTGCACTTAAAAGTGGGGTATGCCTGTATATATTCAAATAAAGCATTTAAACACCCCCATCCCTGTGAACACACATATGGAAACGCAAATGCAAACAAACATCACACATGGGTACCATTTCATGATGCAAATTGAGTACAGGAATACCCCACTTTTAAGTACACAATGGGGCTTATTTACTATAGTTGGAGAGTGCAAAATCAGGCTCACTTCTGCATAGAAACCAATGAGCTTATAACCTCAGCTTTTTCAATTAATCTTTGGTAATAAAACCTGGAAGCTCATTGGTTTCTATGTAGAAGTGAGCCTGATTTTAGACTCTCCAGCTTTAGTAAATATACCCATTGTATACTTAAAAGTGGGGTATGCCCGTACAGGAATAATTCTGGGACCATTATTTTTTTGTAACTCTGAATTAATGAGCTGTAAATGTTTTTAAAGTGTCACCTATGTGAGAATTTGGGATATCATAGTTTGTTGCTCTTTCATGGCAACACACAGTTTTAAGTCATGACATATTTTCTCTCTATTTACTTGACTCATCTTTTATAGTTTACAGAACAGTTGCAGAGCTTATTGTGTATGTACGCACTAGATAATATTTTTTAAGTAATTTTACTGAAATTATGGATTTGATAAACAGTTGAACTCAAATCATATGTCATAGAAAAATTTCAACTACCATGTTTTGGGTCCTTGCTTTCAGAAAATATATAAAATCTGAGGCGGAGACACAGACTGTACCAAAAACACCTTCAGGAAGGGTCAGTACTTTTGTCAGGTTATAAATTCTGAAGGTACAACAGTGAAAGCAGTAGGAAAGTTAGATGTAGAAAATGCAGTATATATATATATATATATATATATATATATATATATATATATATATATATATATTAATAGTCATAAACAATGAGTTTTATGGGTTCTGAAGGTACCCCTCCATTGGGGCTACATGAAAACACAATAAGGGGTTATTCACACTTGCAAATGCGTCCAGTCTGTGATCAGCTGCGAGAACCCCACAATAAGCTGCATATAGGTAATCCCATTGAAAGCAGCAGGAGGTTGTTGGCTGTTGCAGCAAATCATGCTCACTTGCATGTAATCACAGCATGATTGATTACATGCAAATGGGCACAATTAGCTGTGAGAGCCAACAGCCTCCCATTGCTTTCAACTGAGCTGCCTACTCGCAGGTAATCACCGAAACCCTTGCTGGTGTTCTTGCCCGTAACCACCAGCAGGGTGCATGCACAGTTGTGCATGCACCCTAAACCATACAATACAATAAATAATCTTTGAGGATGGTGAACATTGGGTTATCCTAATAGATGATTTATTGTATTCTGTATATAATCTCTTATCTGGTGCTTTCTTCTATGTATTTTCAGCTGATCTGAGATACAAACTGACTCAGCCCTTGTGCTCTGGAGAACCACCAAACCAATATATCTACCTGATAAAAGTGATCCTGCATTCCACACTTTTCCTTTGATTTTAGAGGATATTATTGCTATCTCTGTCTTCCTACCCCGGTGACAACCACTCACATTATTTCTTGTCCTGTTGTCAGAGGGACAGGATGTAAGGTGAAACCTCTCCAATGGGATCACTGACAGCAATAACTTTTTGACAGAAGTATTTATTTTCCGAAATCTATCCAAAATCATAAAACTAGTTTGGGTTTTTGGTCAACAAGACCATTCACCACAGTGATGGGAAAATATTATGGTGCAAGTGGAAATAGGTATTCTCTTTACCATGTGATTTTAGAGTTTGTAAAATAAAGCCCCTTGTGATTTGGGTCTTTTAGCATAGAAGCTAAGAGAAGGCATGTGTTCATACCTTTTTTTGCATTTTAAATAGAGTGGGGGTTGTTAAAACCCCTGTGAGGTATTCTTTTGATGTCTGCATGCCATTGGGAAGATTTTGAATATTTCTCTTTAATACCTGTTCTGTAGACATGTCAGTAAGTGAAAATAAATCTTTCCAAAGTGAGGGAAATCTCTTAAAAAGTTGTCTTCGGGATAATTGCCCCCATTGAAAAAAATCCTGTAGTGGGAAAGGTTAAGCATTTCTTATTTTATAAATGCCCAAAAGTTGACAGTGGCCAAATGTTTTGGACTGTAGGTACACATTAATATTACACTTTGGGAAGATGAGGTGAGTTTTCCCATTCGAAAGGGGGGAAACAATAAGCCCAATAAATGTCTATTAGGCCCCTTTCACACTGAGGCGTTTGTCAGGCGTTTTAGCGCTAAAAATAGCACTGTAAAAACGCCTGAAATAATCCTGCCCCAGCATTCTCAATGTGAAAGCCCTGAGGGCTTTCACACTGAGGCGTTGTGCTGGCTGTGTGTTGGAAAAAATCTTGCAAACAGCTTTTTTGGAGCATCTTTGGGGAGCATAATATAGCGCTGTAAAAACGCCTATCCCCATTGAAATTAATGAGTACCGCTGTAAAACCGTTAAAAACGCGGTAAAAGCGCTCAGAAGCTATGGGAAGGTCACATGACCGCAGTAGAGTGGAGGATTGTGGGATACCAAAAAAATCCTTTTTACCACTAAAAACGTGGTAAAAACACATAGGCGTTAGTGCTATTTTTAGCGCTAACGCGGTAAAAACGTGGTAATAACGCTAATCACTTTTAGCGCGTTATTGAACGCCTCAGTGTGAAAGGGGCCTAAGTCTCTGCTCATCTTCTGCTGTGATTAGCTTAAGTTCACGGAACAAATCTTGGATGGACTTTATAATAGTAGAGAGTTGTTTTTTTAGCATTCAAATATAAGGCATATTTCAGAGTACGGAAGAGCTCCTATAGATATTTACAGCCTTAGAAAATGTGGAGACATTCTTTAGGCTAAATTAACATTGATTGTCGAGTATTTTCTATTATTTACTTTAACACTGGAACTCTTCCAAGTATCCACAGTACTTAAAACTTGAATCAGATTCAAATCTATCTTGAAAAATGGCATGCACAATCTGTAGTTTTAAATCTGGTTAGTGTTTATGAGTACAAACATTATGCTTTACACAACATATATACTTCTCCTTTAAAAGGTTGTGACAATGACTCTGACATTGAATCTAAGGCAAGAAAGCTTTGTTTGATTACCTTGTCATCTCCTTGTCACTTCTCAGTTTTGTGCCTGAGGTGCCAAGAGATAAGTTGTACGTCCTACAAGGCAAGGACTCTGTGATGTCAAACTATGTACTATACAGTACATAACCTCTTATGTGCATCATAAAAAAGAGATGTCATTATGCTGTTTCCATTGCTTGTGCCATTAACACGTCAGGAGTTTCATTCTGAAAACTGGCTTACACAAACTGAAAAAGAGCATAAATGGTCATACTGGGACCTTTGAGCTATATTCACAGGAACTATAATTTGCACCAACTGGGATATTATGTCAAATCTATTGGGGCTGTAGATTATGTTGTCCATTATAAATTGTCACTCAAACACTATCTTTTCTTAGATAATATTTCCTTTCCTCAAGGTCTGTTATCTATTGTGTTATGATTTCAGCATTGTCACCTGACTTAGCTCTTGTGACTGTTCCTTGTTGGCTTGTCCTTATTCTCTACAAGTATCCTGCCTCATATATTACACAAGAATTATAGTCCAACTAAAAAGTACGATATTGGCTCCATACACACTGGACGTTAAAATTACTTTATAAAAACGCCAGTAGCTTTGCAGTGAGTCTTTCAAAGTTTTTTAATGTTTTTGCAATAGTGTTTATTAGCGTTTTTCCATGTTAGTGTTTTTTTTTAAGACTTTTTTTTTTTTTTCAGTGGATCAAAAACATTAAATGCTGGTGAGCCACGTTTTTGAGCGTTTATCAATGTTCATCAGCATTTATGGGCGTTTAAAGTTTTGAAGCATTTTTTATGGTCAGAAAAACAGCTCCTGAACGTGATTTTAGGGTGTTCAGTCAAGAGCCCATAAACTCCACTGCTGATAAAGTCTAAAAATGTCCATGTGTGTGCATGGACACATAGGATAACATAGAGGGGAGGTTTTGGGATGTTAAAAAAACATCCAAACTCCCAAAAACAGACGTTTATTCACTTCAGTGTGCATGGAGCCTAAAAATAAGTTTAAAGACCAACTCCAGGCAGCATTACCTCATTACCTTTAGGCTCCATGCACACTGAAGCTCATAAATGGCCAAATATAAGAAATTTTAAGATGTCAGATATGAAATGTTTTTTTGCTGGGTTAGATATGCTTTAAACCTTTGTTGCTGAAGAGATGTGCTACATCAATGTTTCTCAACCTCGTTCCTCAAGTACCCCCAACAGGCCATGTTTTGGAATTTCCCTTAGATAAAATAGCAGTCATAAATATCATTGACTTAAAGCACCTGCGCATGGTGAATAAGGTCCTGAAAACATGACCTTCTGGGCTTACTTGAGGATTGAGATTAGGAATCACTGTCCTACAGCCTCCTTCCTGCCATTCCTGTCTACTTGCATGTCCGTCGACAGTTACTTGGCATTTCCTAGGGCAAGTTACCCGATGATGACAACAGTGAATGATGCCTGCATGTGTGTTGAAACAGCCACTTATAGTTTCCAACATAATGCATGGGCACAATTGGTAGACAGGGACCAAGCTTAATGACCTTTTAAGAGAAGATTACAGATTTTCATGGCAGGATCACCAGGCATTCATTTAAAAAATACCAAAAATGGCTTTTAAAATTACATTAGCTGGTAAATGCTTTAGTTGTGATAAGAGTTTAACAATTAGGTTTAGATATGCTTTCAAATGCTTTTTAATTTTGCCATAAAGTGATATATGCTGTATATAGGGCTCTAACGTTGGCTATCAATGGGCATTTGTATTATCATGTTCTGTATTGTATCGCTCTGTATGCTTGATCTCTGTCCAGTGTTTTTTTATGGAGGTCTCTTGGATCTTGGGCATTTATCCATATCATTATAGAATATTTGATCCATTCCGGCAACATGATTTTCAAATACATTGGGAACGCTTTCATCAATGAATATGAGAGCCATCAGGAGGTACTTTTTAATGGCTAGTCCACCCTCTGGAAACATAATTTGAGCTGTATACATCATTTTGATGAAAGCAGGGTCCACGTGCACACATTTCTAGCAATCATGTTTGACTTAATGCACTATCCTTTTTAAAACTGGCATTAAAAAAAGTTGATTTGTAGATGAGTTCAATTAAATATTTGAAATAGTACATTTAAAAAAATTACAAACATCTTTTCTACATTCCAATTTATAACAAATATATCATGCATTACACAAAATAAACATTCCACTTCACTAGTAAGGTTGCTGAAGACAAAATAGGAGTGAGAGAATGCCAAAAACTACAATAGTGTTGAATTTGATTGGCTCCAGATATGTTTTGTTAATATAAATCTAATTAAAGCTTTCTTTCATGCTTCTACAGCAGAATCGTCCTCTTGGAGTGGCTGTGTGGGAGTCTCTATCGAGTTTGTTAGGCATTTACATTATAAGGTTTTTTTTTTTTTTTTTAAAGTGCTAATATTCTCATTCAGATAGCTTGGAGAGGGAAAGACATACTAGTCTTTCAAATTCCAGGATAGTGGAAAATGAAAAAAAAAACAATTTAACGACAATTTGCAAACAACTTGATCTACCCGTAATTGAATAAACATAATGGTAACTAGCTGTTTACAGTTTCACCATGACTTTAAAGATCTTAAAACTTCAGGATATACTGTGGCTTCCAGTACAGGAAAATACATAAGTCCTAATGATAAAGTTTGGGTGGCGAAACGTGTTATATTAGATTTAGAGAGTGTCTGAATAAAAAGGGGAAACATGTCCTGCCTACCCCTTCAGAGCCTGCTGCCCATAGAGGCCAGTGTAACGGTCCATACACCATATTCCTCAATCTCTCATCACTGTCTGTGTTGGTCCAGCTCCTCCACTACTATACCTCTGCAACAAGCAAAGCTCATGCTCCCTGCCGAAGGGAGAGCTGTAACGTACATTGTGGTGCAGAGGTAGGCTTATCTTACACCTTTGGCTCAGGAGCCCTGGTAAAGTAACAGGGAATGCCAGAGCACAGAGTGGGCATGAGTGCCTGACTGGTCTTGTGTTGATGCATGCTGATGAGTAGGCTATGCATACTGGAACAGCAGGAGGATGGATGTGAAACTGCACTGGCTGGTAGACTGGAGCAGGAGACTGACACAGATCAACAGGCTCAGGTGCAGGGAAGAAATCTGTAAGCAGGGTCAGACAGTCTGGGCCAGCAACTAGCAGGCAGATCAAGTAAATGCAGCAGGCAGAAAAATAGTTAGAAGTCAGGTCAGGGTCGGTAACAGCAGGCAGATAGATGTAAGTACAGCAGCAAGTCAACACAGGAACAGGTAGCAGAAATTCAGGAAACATAGTAGACCAAAGGGCAATGACTCAAGGTCATAGTGCAGCTTAAATAGCCTGCCTGGCTATTGTGCGTGCCTGCGCACCAAATTTCTCACCTGCTTACGCAACCATGCATGCATGTTCATGCGCATGCGCTCCTGCTTGTTGGACACAGAAAAGAGCTTCAGGAATGCACCTTGCTTTGACTCAGCAGCGGGCAAGTCAGAAGTTTGCAAAGAGACCACTACTGTCACATAGAGAGCAAAGATCCCATTTTGCAGTATGCTGGCAGGACACAGGCTTTTCTACTGTAGAAGCTGTAAGATATTGAACACTTTTTGTTTTATGCACCCGGAAAGTATTTAGTTGATTTATACTAAAAATTCCATTGGGATTTAACATTCTAGCCAACAGTCAACCTTAAACTTAAAGTGGAACTAAACCCTACTATCATTTACAGCCAAGGGAGCTGCCATCTAAGCTGAAGACTGTGATATGTTGTATGCTGCACCCTAAATATTGGTGTAACATGAAACCTGGTCAGAAAGGCTGACTTAACCTTTATCCCCTTCCCGCCACTGCCTCCTAGCCCTTTAAGAAGATTAAAATGCTGGGAGGCGGAGGTGGGCATTCTGATCATGTGACCACTGTGATTGGCTGTTACAGCGGTCACATGATCGGAAAGCTCCTGATCACAAGTATGCATGAGGAGCTTTCCGGTACACTTTGTTACTGTGCTGGAAGCACACAGGGAGTAAAGTGTTTTCATAAGGCTGAATATTGTATGTGCGTACAGCTAACGGGAAGAGGTTAAAAAAATAAAAAAATAAAAAGTAAACAACGCATTAAACTGCTTCTACTTAATGCACACAAGTGTGCAGACATTTTACAAAGTATAATATGTGCCCACTCATGTGAATGGACCCTAACACTTAATCTAAACTCTTCTAATCTAACACTAACCAAACCCTCAAACAAATCCCTAACACTAAAGTAACTGCTGCAACCAAATTCTTACCTTAAACCCATTCAAGAGCAGTAATGCAAAAAGCCAACAGCCCCATGCCAAAAACCTTTTGCAGCTTTTCTTTCATTAGTGAATACAAATGTCCTGTATAATAATAGACTTTACGCAATGTAATCAAGCATCACCCACTTCTTTACATCTCCGGAACTTCTCTGCCTATTAAACAGTTAAAGCAATCATATGAAATAGAATTGAAGTGCTTGAAACTTGGACTGTATGCAGAAGTATCGAAATAATTTTGCTTTTCTATTGAAATAATTGCTAGGGCTATTTAAACAATTATGTTTTTGTGTGGCGAGACAGATTTATGTATAATACATTTTGTTTCCATCATGAAGTAGTGACCTCCAGCAGGGGTTAATCTATGCATATCATTTGCAACTAACATCGCATTATTGTGTAACTTGCAGATGTTATATTATTCAATGCATTGTGCATTCATAGCCTGCTAGATTCACAATTATGCAAAACATAATAAGTGGAGAGCCTGTCTAAGTATTGTCCAGGTCATGTACTGCAAAGGCTCCACAGTACAGAGTACATTTTAAAACACTCAGCTCTCAATGGGCTTCTGTATAACACAACAAGACCACTCTTTAAGGTTTCCTAGAGGTTTTTCTTTAAAAGTCATATGTGCACTTTTATAGAACACATAGCCATCAATCCAGTTTTTTTTTTTAAGGAAACTTTTAAGACAGAAAGGGAGAGAAATATTTTCAATGACTATTTTCCCTTTTCTGTTCCACTCAACAGATATTTAGAGACAATTTACAGAAACTGACTGTGTTGAAATTGTTGCTTAATGGGGATCTAGAGAATCATCATGAACTCTAGAACAGAAGGAGATACATAATTCATGAGATTGTAAATGTGTATAATACTGAAATTCATCAAAAGGCTCAACCTCAAATAAACAGCCTCAAATTGGAGATGAGCAAAACGGAATGTTTTCCTCTCCCAGAGATAAGTCTTGTGTTTTGGGAAGACCGGTGAATATGCTGAATGAAACTAGCTAAATGTGCTCATTGGCAGGGGTTGTACTCATTTGCATGGGGTATGCGCTATTAGAAGTATACATTAGATCCCGTGGAATAGCTAATAACATTTTCGGCATGTGATTGAGTCTAGCGTGTGTGGGTTTGCTTGTCTGGATGAAACAGTTGATGTGTTTTTGGCACTTTATGTAAAGCTGTGTTGCAAAATTAGCAAGTTGTCTCTCTCGTCCTTAATCACTTACATACAATACATATTTAATACAAATGCTCAAAATGTGCTATTCTCAAAGGGCTTTGAGAAGTTTTCTTATTTACAATCCTTTCCTAAGCAAGCAAGTAGATACCTAATTGCAATGTTTATTTACTGTAATTCCTTGCTTGTTTCTCAAGTTTACCTCTGCCAGTCTTTTTGCCTTGTATATGTAGCGAACCCACTAAGAAACAGAAGTAGAATGGGATCCCCCACCCTGCACAGCCAGGCACACCGAGTTTCCACAGGCACTCAGTCAGAGAACCATCAGTGACTTTTTTTTTTCTTGTTTTATTGAGGGGTATAAACTTGGATAGGGATTGGAAATTATGAGATGCCCACTTGACTTCAAACAACTTCAGGGACAACTCTTCCTATATAAAGTTCTATATACAGCTCCTCTTCTTCCTCCAGCATACTCTTGCTTGCAGAACCCAGCTGTATCACCTTGTTGCAATTTGGTAGCAAAGGCCCATTACAGGCAGGGACTCGCAGCCCCTATACTTGAAGATAGGGTGACACAGCTCACACTTTCCCATCACTATCTGTGGTCACTCATCCCAGCACCACCTCTTCAGGCCCTGCCAGCCCTCCTGGCTGAAGCTGCCTCTTTCATTCGCCCTCCAGGCTAACTTCTCCACAGTCCTCCCAGACTGGCGCTCTCTCCACAGTCTTCCCAGACTGAACACTCACCAGTCCACCTGGCTGACTTCTCAGGAATTCTCCCGGACATGCTGACCTAATCCCACAGTCCTCTCACATGTTTCCTCTGTGTGTTTTAGCCTTGTCAGCACTCATATCCATATTCTACTCAACTGCCCCTTGCTGGCATGACTCATGTCTATTTATGAGGTGAGTCTTCCTTCTGCCAGCCCATTTGCTAGGGAGGGGCTGAGGCCCTCATAAATATGCATGACAGCCCCTCCTAGCTTCCACCCACTACATCTAGAAGCTTCTCCAAGGTTCCAGAAACAGGGGGAGGTACCAGAAGAGGGGGTGTGGCCAAACCACACCATGTGTGTCTATGCGGGCACCCACAGGTAGAAGAAGAAAATTCAATTGGAAAATTCAATTGGAAGCAATTGGGGAACTTCTGAAGAGTAGGTAAGGGGCTGCTCTGTGCAACGTTCTTGCACAGAGCAGGTAAGTATCACCTCTTATTTTATTTTAATAAAAACACTTTTGCCTTTAGAATCACTTTAAATCGTAAGTATGGTCAAAAAACTATGTTTGTACCTTTTCACAACAAAAATAAGTTATCTCTAAAGAATAAACCTCATCTCTGGCTGCGGAAGGTTTTGGTAAAACTCTTGTTTAATTCAGCCTGCATTCCCTTGTTGGTGCCAAACATCTGGGGCTGAGACTTGTTGTTCCAACTGAAGTACTAATATCACAGAGGGTCACTTGCTCAGCACCTACTACATTCAGAATTTATTTTTCCCCACAGTATGCAAGGCGTTCTGTGAATGGAGATGGTGCAGATAAACAATGCAATCTCCCTCATCCGATCACAGAATGCTTTGCGTCCAGTGAAAAGTTTGCAAGGATTTTTTCTGAATGGAGGAGGTGGTTTCTGTACTACAGCCAGAACTACAAGTCTCAGTGCTGAACTTTCAGCACCAACAGAAGACTGTGGACTGAATAAAAGTAAGACATTTAACAAATACTGGATAAGTCAGAGATGGGAAACACTTCATTAACCACTTAACGACCGCTCACTGTATATATACGTCGGCAGAATGGCACCGACAGGCACAATCACGTAGAGTGTACGTGATTGCCTTTGTACAGTTGGGGGGTCCAATCGGACCCCCCTTCTGTACAGTGAGCGGTGGCTAAGTGTCCGGGAGCGTTCCGGGATGAGGGGGCAGCCATTCGTTTCTGGCCACCCCCTCGCGATCGCTCCCGGCGAATGGAAATGCCCCCTCTGTCTGTGTCAGACAGAGGGAGCAGGAGGAAGTGATGTCATCTCTGGTGCGGCGCTCACATATACCGAGCGCCGTACAAGAGAAGATATCAGGTCAGTGCACACAACACTACACTGACACCAGGACACATAGGGACATAAATCGCCCCCCCAGGCCCCCCCAGACACCCCAGATCACCCCCCAGATCACCCCCCCAGCCCCCAGTCACAGTGTCACTGATTGCAGTGACCATTTATTTAGTGATCACTGCAATCAGTGACATTTGTGACTGTAAAAGTGTCACCAAAGTTTAGTCTTAGGTCCAGTGTAGCCCCCTAACCCCCCCTAATAAAGGTTTAACCCCCTGATCACCCCCCAGATAACCCTTTCACCCCCTATCACCACTGTCGCTTAGCGATCATTTTTCTGATCGCTGTCTTAGCGTCAGTGATGCCGATCGGCAGCCAGTAATTTTTTTTAGGTTCGCCGCAGGTTTTTATAGCGTCAGGTACCCCAATATATTATCTAATAAAGGTTTAACCCCCTTGATCGCCCCCCAGGTAACCCTTTCACCCCCTATCACCACTATCACTAAGCGATCGTTTTTCTAAACGCTGTCTTAGTGTCTGTGATGCAGATTGGTAGCCGGTAATTTTTTTTAGGTTCGCCGCAGGTTTTTATAGCGTCAGGTACCCCAATATATTATCTAATAAAGGTTTAACCCCCTTGATCGCCCCCCAGGTAACCCTTTCACCCCCTATCACCACTGT
Source organism: Rana muscosa (assembly GCA_029206835.1). Lineage (NCBI taxonomy): Eukaryota > Metazoa > Chordata > Amphibia > Anura > Ranidae > Rana > Rana muscosa. The sequence goes on from CM055116.1 coordinate 175,074,887, forward strand.
CGCTAAGCAATTGTTTTTCTAAACGCTGTCTTAGTGTCGGTGATGCAGATCGTAGCCAGTAATTTTTTTTAGGTTCGCCGCATGTTTTTATAGCGTCAGGTACCCCAATATATTATCTAATAAAGGTTTAACCCCCTTGATCGCCCCCCAGGTAACCCTTTCACCCCCTATCACCACTGTCACTAAGCGATCGTTTTTCTAAACGCTGTCTTAGTGTCTGTGATGCAGATCGGTAGCCGGTAATTTTTTTTAGGTTCGCCGCAGGTTTTTATAGCGTCAGGTACCCCAATATATTATCTAATAAAGGTTTAACCCCCTTGATCGCCCCCCAGGTAACCCTTTCACCCCCTATCACCACTGTCGCTAAGCAATTGTTTTTCTAAACGCTGTCTTAGTGTCGGTGATGCAGATCGTAGCCAGTATTTTTTTTTAGGTTTCGCCGCATGTTTTTATAGCGTCAGGTACCCCAATATATTATCTAATAAAGGTTTAACCCCCTTGATCACCCCCCCAGGTAACCCTTTCACCCCCATCACCACTGTCGCTAAGCAATCGTTTTTCTAAACGCTGTCTTAGTGTCGGTGATGCAGATCGGTAGCTGGTAATTTTTTTTAGGTTCGCCACAGGTTTTTATAGCGTCAGGTACCCCCATATATTATATAATAAAGGTTTTAACCCCCTGATTGCCCCTAGTTAACCCTTTCACCAGTGATCACCATATAAGTGTTACGGGTGACGCTGGTTAGTTAGTTTGCTTTTTATAGTGTCAGGGCACCCGCCGTGTATATAACCCAATAAAGGTTTAACCCCCTGATCGCCCGGTGGGTGATATCAATTAGGTTTTAGCGTCAGAGAGGGTCTGAGTCACACCCCAGGCAGCGTCAGGTTAGTGCCAGTAACGCTAACACCCACGCGTGAAGCATACACCCCCCTTAGTTGTATAGTATCTGAACAGATCAATATCTGATCTGATCAGATCTATACTAGCGTCCCCAGCAGTTTAGGGTTCCCAAAAACACAGTGTTAGCGGGATCAGCCCAGATACCTGCTAGCACCTGCGTTTTGCCCCTCCGTCCAGCCCAGGCCACCCAAGTGCAGTATCGATCGATCACTGTCACTTACAAAACAAAAACACACATAACTGCAGCGTTCGCAGAGACAGGCCTGATCCCTGCGACTCCAGTGCTGTAGGAGGTGATTTCACCACCACAGTTAAAAAAAAAAAGCAAATATGCCGAAGCATTGGGGCAGCAGGAGCGGAGGAGCGATTTTGCTCCTAATGCCGCGTACATACGGTCGAAATTCCGACAGAGGCTTGCCCGTGGAAAAGTCCGACCATGTGAGTGCGATGTGAGTGCGGCATAACTTTTTTGCGGGAGGATGCCCCCATGCTTCGGCATATATAAATGGTGCGTGTATGCCCATCATTGGAAGTGGGTGGATGAAGGGCGGTATTCTAATGGTGGGCATACCCACCGATCAATCTCTTTTTTTCGTTCAGCCAACAGGCTGCATGGAAAAAAAGATTACAATACATGTCCAACAAGGACCAGCAACGTACTGGTATGTTGCTGGACTTTGAATGTTTATACCAGAATGATGCCTGCGGGTTTAGGTATCATCTTGGTATCATTCTTTTCAGCCTGCGGCCGGCTTTCATGTAAAAGCAATCCTAGCGGCTAATTAGCCTCTGGACTGCTTTTACAAGCAGTGGGAGGGAATGCCCCCCCCCGGATATAAAAAGCGCCATTGGGAAATTGGGAAAGCATTTTATCACACCGATCTTGGTGTGGTCAGATGCTTTGAGGGCAGAGGAAAAATCTAGGGTCTAGAAGACCCCAGTTTTTTTCAAAAAAAGAGTACCTGTCACTACCTATTGCTATCATAGGGGATATTTACATTCCCTGAGATAACAATAAAAATGATAAAAAAAAAAAATACTTGGCAGGAACAATTTAAAAATAAAATAAAAAAGCAAAATTAATAATAAAAAAAAAAAAAAAAAAAAAAGCACCCCTGTCCTGCCCTGCTCTTGCCCAATGGCGAACGCAAGCGTCGGTCTGGCGTCATATGTAAACAGCAATTGCACCATGCATGTGAGGTATCACCGCAAAGGTCAGATCGAGAGCAATCATTTTAGCAGTAGACCTCCTCTGTAAATCTACTGGGGTAACCTGTAAAGGCTTTTAAAGGCTTTTAAAAATGTATGTAGTTTGTCGCCAATGCGCGTTTGTGCGAAATTTTAAAGCATGTCGTGTTTGGTATCTATGTACTCGGCCTAAGATCATCTTTTTTATTTCATCAAACATTTGGGCAATATAGTGTGTTTTAGTGCATTCAAATTAAAAAAGTGTATTTTTTAACCCAAAAAATGCGTTTGAAAAATCGCTGCGCAAATACTGTGTAGAAAAAAAAAATGCAACACCCACCATTTTAATCTGTAGGGCCTTTGCTTTAAAAATATATATAATGTTTGGGGGTTCAACATAATTTTCTTGCAAAAAAAAAATTTTTTTTCATGTAAACAAAAAGTGTCAAAAAGGGCTTTGTCTTCAAGTGGTTAGAAGAGTGGATGTAAGCTTCCCAATGTTGTGTATAAAATGCCAGAACAGTTCAAACCCCCCCAAATGACCCCATTTTGGAAAGTAGACACCCCAAGCTATATACTGAGAGGCATGTCGAGTCCATGGAATATTTTATATGTTGACACAAGTTGCGGAAACACGACAATTTTTTTTTTTTTTTGCACAAAGTTGTCACTAAATGATATATTGCTCAAACATGCCATGGGCATATGTGGAATTACACCCCAAAATACATTCTGTTGCTTCTCCTGAGTACGGGGATACCACATGTGTGAGACTTTTTGGGAGCCTAGCCATGTACGGGACCCCAAAAACCAAGCACCGCCTTCAGGCTTTCTAAGGGTGTAAATTTTTGATTTCACTTCTCACTGCCTATCACAGTTTCGGAGGCCATGGAATGCCCAGATAGCACAAACCCCCCCCCCCCCCAAATGACCCCATTTTGGAAAGTAGACACCCCAAGCTATTTGCTGAGAGGTATTGTGAGTATTTTGCAGATCTCGCTTTTTGTCACAAAGTTTTGAAAATTGAAAAAAAAATATATATATATATATATTTTCTTTCTTCATTTTCAAAAACAAATGAGAGCTGTAAAATACTCGCCATTCCTCTCAGCAAATAGCTTGGGGTGTCTATATTCCAAAATGGGGTCATTTGGGGGGGTTTTGTGCGATTTTGGCATTTTATGGCCTTCGAAACTGTGATAGGTAGTGAGGAGTGAAATCAAAAATTTGTGCCTAGAAATCCTGAAGGCGGTGCTTGGTTTTCGGGGTCCCGTACGCGGCTAGGCTCCTAAAAAGTCCCACACATGTGGTATCCCCGTACTCAGGAGAAGCAGAAAAATTTATTTTGGGGTGTAATTCCACATATAACCATGGCATGTGTGAGCAATATATCATTTAGTGACAACTTTTTGTAATTTTTTTTTTGTCATTATTCAATCACTTGGGACAAAAAAAATTATATTCAATGGGCTCAACAGGCCTCTCAGAAATTTCCTTGGGATGTCTACTTTCTAAAATGGGGTCATTTGGGGGGGGGGGGGTTTGTGCTATTTTGGCATTTTATGGCCTTCGAAACTGTGATAGGTAGTGAGGAGTGAAATCAAAAATTTGCGCCCTTAGAAATCCTGAAGGCGGTGCTTGGTTTCCGGGGTCCCGTACGCGGCTAGGCTCCCAAAAAGTCCCACACATGTGGTATCCCCGTACTCAGGAGAAGCAGCAGAATGTATTTTGGGGTGCAATTCCACATATAACCATGGCATGTGTGAGCAATATATCATTTAGTGACAACTTTTTGTAATTTTTTTTTTTTTTTTAGTCATTATTCAATCACTTGGGACAAAAAAATAAAAAATTCAATGGGCTCAACATGCCTCTCAGCAATTTCCTTGGGGTGTCTACTTTCCAAAATGGGGTCATTTGGGGGGGTTTTGTACTGCCCTGTCATTTTAGCACCTCAAGAAATGAGATAGGCAGTCATAAATTTAAAGCTGTGTAAATTTCAGAAAATGTACCCTAGTTTGTAAACTCTATAACTTTTGCGCAAACCAATAAATATACGCTTATTGACATTTTTTTACTAAAAACATGTGGCTGAATACATTTTGGCCTAAATGTATGACTACAATTGAGTTTATTCGATTTTTCTTATAACAAAAAGTAGAAAATATCATTTTTTTTCAAAATTTTCGGTCTTTTTCCGTTTATATCGCAAAAAAATAAAAATCGCAGAGGCAATCAAATACCATTAAAAGAAAGCTCTATTTGTGGGAAGAAAAGGACGCAAATTTCGTTTGGGTACAACATTGCATGTCCGCACAATTTACAGTTAAAGCAGCGCAGTGCAAAATTCTGAATTCACCTCTGGTCCTCTAGCTACCAAATGGTCCGGGGCTTAAGTGGTTAAAGGTAACTTAATTTTACTGTGCAAATGTACAAAAATCATTGTTGCCCATTCTTCAGCTTTATGAAAATATTTCAGGCAAAATTAAATAATAAAGTGATAAATGAACATACAGATAATACACATATACAGTAAAATGGAAGAAAAACCAAGATACAGTTTTCTTCTACACATATACAGTAGTTGATATAGCAATGAGTTTAGGTATATGTAAAAAAATGGAACTTCGACTTTTACTAAGCTTGTTTTGGATATGTTGGTATCACGATAAAATAACTTTACATATTATATTGCAATATCTATAAAAACTTTGGAAGATATTTAACAAGTGCATTGAATTTATGTGGCAAGAAAAACATATACATTACAATCACAGCTAGACTTCTGTGAGCCAATGAATCAATGAATAAAAGTCATCTAAAGAAAACATATATTGTGCCTTGAATTTTATTTTTTATTGAGTTTTATTTTTAAGAAACAAATGCATGACATACAACCAAATAGCAAACTATTATCATGTCTGATTCAAGGTCATGCTCTGAATATGAACTAGCAAATTATTTATTCTTTTGAGCTAAAACAGTATATAAAAAAAGGTCCATTCTGTGAGCATAGAACATAAGACAGGGAGGAGGTAGACAGCTAGTTATGTGACCGCATACTAAAAAACAGTATATGAAAGAGGACATGATCATTGTCAAGCTGTCCTCTCTCTTCTTCTCAGCTGTCTATATGAGAAAAAATGGCTTGAAAGGAAGGGTCACAAGCAACAGTGGTTTTCAGGAATGCCACTGTCTTATCAATATGTTCTTGAAAAAGTTTTCGGTGTAATAAGTGCCTAATTCAAAGCATAATAATATAGATGAAATCAATTGTTTGCCTGCCTCTTTTTATTGTGAGCAGTAAAAGTCCAGTTTTCCCAGTCAATAAGGACAAGAGAAAACTATTCCAAAAGAGTTCTGAAAGAAAGAAAATGATGAATCAAGACAGCAAAGGGCTAATGGTAACATTACAAATGGAGCTGTATCTCTAGCTTTAACTGCACATGGACATTTAATGCTCTCTGCCCCATATTGGCCATTTTGACTAGATCATATGATGACTTTAATGTGTTTAGATACTTAACCACTTAAGCTCCGGACCATTTTGTTGCTAAAGGACCAGGCCCCTTTTTGCAATTCGGCACTGCGTCGCTTTAACTGACAATTGCGCGGTCGTGCGACGTGGCTCCCAAACAAAATTGACGTCCTTTTTTTCCCACAAATAGAGCTTTATTTTGGTGGCATTTGATCGCCTCTGCGTTTTTAATTTTTTGCGCCATAAACAAAAATAGAGCGACAATTTTGAAAAAAATGACATATTTTTTACTTTTTGCTATAATAAATATCCCCAAAAAATATATATATATTTTTTTCCTCAGTTTAGGCCGAAACGTATTCTTCTACATATTTTTGGTAAAAAAAATCGCAATAAGCATTTATTGATTGGTTTGCGCAAAAGTTATAGCGTCTACAAAATAGGGGGTAGTTTTCTGGCATTTTTATTAATAATTTTTTTTTATACTAGTAATGGCGGCGATCAGCGATTTTTATTGTGACTGCAACATTATGGCGGACACATCGGACACTTTTGACACATTTTTGGGACCATTGTAATTTTTACAGCGATCAGTGCAATAAATATGCACTGATTACGGTGAAAATTACACTGGCAGTGTAGGGGTTAACCTCTAGGTGGAACTGTAGTGGTTAAGTGTGACCTAATGAGTGATTCTTACTGTAGGGGGGCGTGGCTTGGGGTGTGACGTCACTGATCGTCGTTCCCTATGACAGGGGACAGATGATCACTGACATGCCACTAGGAAGAACGGGGAAAGGTTTGTTTACACTTACCTCTCCTCGTTCTTCAGCTCTGTGACTCGATTGCGGGACACCGGCAGCGATCGGGCATGCGACCCACGGATGGGTTCTTAAAGGGGACATACCTGTACGCCCTTGTGCCTGTCCATGCCATTCTGTCGACTTACATCATCTGCGGCGGTCCTTAAGTGGTTAAAGTGTAACTAAAGGCAAACCTTTTTTTTTGATAGATAAGTAAGTGTTATAACCTCCGTGTGTTTATTTTTTATTTTTTTATCTGTGTTCCATTGTGGAGATTTCCCTTCCCTTCTTGTCCCATATCCAAAACAAGAAGTGAGAGAAAATTCCTCCAAAGTAAGGGAATGCCGTTGTGTCACCAGGGTCCACATTAAAATATTTCACCTCTATCGGTGTTCTGATATAAACCCAAAATGTGGGATTTTCTTTTACTTTCACTTTTGATGATAACGGTAAACGAGACAAATAGAGAGGGTGTTCTCACCCTAACACGAGGTGAACAGATGAGGGTTCTATTCCCTCCCTCTTCACCCTATCCAAAAACCTTTAGATAATCTTTAAGCTGATCTTGGGGTCCCAGAAGCCCAACATGAATTGGCAGTGTTAGGTGTTTTCTGGGGAATATGGCTTTGTTGTGTTATTATAGAAGAGATATGTGATGGCACTTTAGGTTTCTGTCACTAAACACATGCACACACACATAGGATATGAGCTTGATGAGAAAGTGTGAATATTAATCATAATCAACATCTGACCACAGTCTGAGAATGTATGCTTGTTTTATGGCTACCTATTTAGACATTCTTGTAGACCATAGTCTGGTTTTCACTCATTACACAACTGAATAGAACATCATTTAGGGCCTGTGTTGACAGGTTTTTGAGTCAAAGGGATCAGTTTGAGATGATTCTGAGATAATTCAGAATGCACTGACAGCGACATTTAGTCTGAAAATGACCTCCTTCTGATCTGAATTTACCTGGTTCAGGCTTTGCATTGCCATAGATGTGTCTATGTACTGTAGGTGTAAGTATGTACTATATATTATGTATGCAAAACCCATTTAATGCAAACGAAATTCCAAGCACACAGGCTCTAATAGTAATCAGGCCTCATAGGGGGTTAAATGAATAATGAGATTTGTCAGCAAAAAAGGTCGTGGCATCAGTTTTAGAAAAGTTCTAGCCTTCTGGAAAATCTTTTGTAGTTGGTTATGCAGTATGTCATTACCTATTACCTGCCAAAAAAGGTGCATTACTGGGATTGGATTTTTAAAAAGGCAAGTTGTCCCAAAATGGAATGAGGAGTGGTGATTGATTCTGTTATGTGGGAGATCTCTCATTGAAGCAAAAATTATGATAGATTTCCCATGGAAAATGATAAGACATCTACATATTAGACAGACTTCCACAAAAAGACTGCCAGCAGGTATTTTAGACAAGCATGCCCACATCACCCAATAATGCATTCCCATACACTGAGCAGAAACATCTGGCAGTGACCTCATTTTCTAGCTATGTCAGGTGAACTTCACAAATGGCTTTGAAAAGTCAACATGGCAATAATTATTTCATTGTTAATGGGTACTCATTTTAACTCTCCACAGTTCAATGATACTCTTAGTAGGTCAGCACTTGCTTTTGTACATATAGCATAAAAAAGGTTCTTTTGTGCCCTGTGTTCATGGAAGTTTATGACAAACGACCTCCAGTGCAACACATGCAGTACATTGCTCCTAAGACTTTACTGTAGAATTTACAGGCTACAGCAGTTGATCATTGTCAATTTTCAGAGGTTTGCCCCTCACGTATCATCTCTACTCCTGAAGATAGAGGAACAGCTCTGAAAAGAACAATGTGATTCAACTACTGTGTTCTATGAACTCTATAAAAAAAGTTTTTGAAGTATACAGTTTTGATGTTCATAGGATCATCTGTCATATACTGTATCTGGATCTGAATGACCAGTATAGCTGACCTGGGCTTTATGACTTTACAACTGTAATTTTTTTGTCAGACATTTGGTAAATATCTTCTTACCATACCATAGCATGCCATACCATACATTGTTATATATTGTGCAAAAAAGCTGCCATAGACTTTGCATGTATATTCATGCAGTGGATGGAGACTATACAGAAACCTCCCAGTGGTGGTCTTATCTCAATAAAATGAAAATATTACCGGGCTGATTTATATTCTAGAATTCATGGCTGGGGTTTAAATAAGCAGTCATGAATACAGATATTCATGAAATTGCCTTGGACATTAATCATCTTAAACCTAGTACACACGGGCCGAAAGTTGGGCGGCAATGACCGGTTCAATAGAAATCGGCTGACATTCAGCCCGTGTGTACTGCAGCCGGCCCGACAGAAACCGGCTGTTCAGCTGGCTTCTGTTGAAGGGGCGTGACTGAAAAAGGACTGCCGATCAGCTCCCGATCAGCACTCTCAGCCTATGGCTGAAGAAGTAGTAGTGTATGGTGCTAGTGCGTACCCGTCATTCCTAAAGACATGGAAGAAACAAAGTATACCCTCTATAGCAAAAAAAGGGACTAGTATGGGCTACATTTTAAGTATTAGGAGACATATACTGTATATCATAAAAATTTACAAATGTTATTAATGCAAAGATACTAAAAAGCAATGCGGTTACATAGAATATTGCGCATAAAGCTGACAGCACATAAACATGCCCGTATGATGGTCTTGAGATCACATAATGATCAGATGGAAAAGCACCCAACGCATTTCAAAGTCACCTTCTTCCTCAGGGGTGCCATATATAAATACAAAAATCACTGATTGAAAAATACAAGCAATTAATATTTGAAATGACATATAAAGAAATGAACAATAACATTTATAAAGATCAGTACTGACCCAAATGTGCAATAAAGAGACACATACTGTCGCTACTAAAAATCACTTAAAAGTGTTAAGGCCATCCCGCTGGTCTTTCAGAGAGAAATGAGGGGGGTCTCCAATAGCCCCCATTCCCCCAGCTACTGGGGCCCCCACAGGGCAACAGAGGCAGTGATCCAAGAATTACTAATAAAAAATTAAGAGAATAAATGTAATGGCTATATATAAAAAAATAAAAAATATATATACATATATATATATATATATATATATATATATATATATATATAAAAGGTCACTAATGGAGAAACAATCCCAAAAGAAAGACTTACATTCCCTAACATACTCGGAGGAAAGAATGGTCAACTCAATCAATGGCGGGGGGAGAGCTGCAAGAAGGAAAACTAATACTCTGAGGGCCACCCAATAAGTGGGTAAGGCATCTATAGGGAAAACATTTAAGATATATGCATAAACAATCAATAGGTAGACACCCTAGGGAATAACCCAACAGGGTCAGGTTATATTGAATATGAAAAAAACATAAGGGAAGAAAGTGCCCACAAAGAAAGCCCAAATACCTGCTCTTTACACAGTGTGCAAATCCAGGCCAAACGACAGTGGAATAAGCACAGTCTAGAGCGCTGACCGGAGTCTTCTGTTGGCGGGGCCATCCCTCTGTCAGAACACAATGGCGCAGCAGGGGAGATCGCAGTACTAACTTGCATAGTTAGTACAGTGGCTCCTCCTGAGCTGTCAGTTTTTTGTCTGTTCAGCCCGCTGGATTGAACAAAAAAAACAAAAACGAGTAGTTTGTACGAGGCTTTAAAGTACCTAGAGACATGAGACGTGTGGTACAAGTGATAATACTTATGTCTGTGGATCTCATCAGATTGCAATAAACACCATTAGATGACTTATGTAGAAGGAATCAGAGATTGCCTTGTTGAATGTTTTTGGCTGACCTCAGCTGCCCCCTGTGAGATAAGCCAGCATTGGAAGTATTTAGCTGTACTCCAACCCTCTGTCTCCATTGACATACGATTGCACACTCAGATTATCCAATTCTATGGAACAATCTTTCAAAAGAAAGAGCTCTTGGTGTTTGAATAAAACGTGAATGTCTGGCCCACCTCTGATGTTTATGGTCAGCTTTCTGTAAAGGGGTACCAAAAACATTGTAGTTAGTGTGAATGATGAAACCAACCATTTTTCAGTGTTCTAATCCCTGGTGATTAACCGCATACATTTCCATCCAGATAATAGATAGGGAGTCTTTGAACAATCCCTTCCAGATACTGATCTAAAATTTAAGCTGGGAGTTTACAAATGCTGTTGGCAACTGATATAATTGATCTTTAAGGGGGATTAGCTAAGATCTTTTTAGTTCTTTAAAAATCTAACATCCTTTACTTCAAGTGAAGGATGTAGTTTGAAATGTGTTTTGTTATTTGTTGTATTCATTTATATCACTTACTTTACCATGGGATATGATAAGCACTATATAAATCATTAATACAAATATTAATAAAGAGGTCATATCAAATACATGTGAAGATTACTTCATACAGTCAGGTTTCCATGGGGTGTAAGTAAATCAATCAATCAATCAGCATACTTTACTTGGTGTTCTCATCTGTTCATACTTTAAAATACACCTCACACTCTACTCATACTTTTAATACATACTCCAAGCTACAGCCTCAGGCAAAGACATTCTGACTCATAATTGCAGTCAATAAGTCAAGTCTAGGTCTCCCGTGTGACAGTTTTCAAAGAACTATGATGGTTTCTTCACCTGAAAATATGTCATTCATATGTCTTCATTTCGTAGAAGTCAGACTTCCAATAGGCCAAAACCATTAGTAGGGTCAACTCTCTGTAATATTTCCCAAGTGGAAAATTAAGTGTTTTTTTAGCAAGTATATATTTAGTATTACAGTAAGTATTTTAAAGTAATTTGTGAAGTAACCTTTATATTATCAAAGCTGAATTTCAGGCAGACATTCAAGATTCAAATGTATGAAGAGAGAGAGAGAGAGAAGAGAGAGAGAGAGAGAGAGAGAGAAGAGAGAGGGAGAGAGAAAGGGAGAAGAGAGAGATAGATAGAGAGAAGAGAGAGAGAGAGAGAAGTAGTAAGTCAGTGAACAGTAAGGGAATGCAAACATGCTTGTGACAAACATATATCTATACTTAGACAAAAAAGTAAAAAAAAAAAAATATATATATATATATATATATATATATATACAGTATCTCACAAAAATGAGTGCACCCCTCACATTTATGTAAATATGTGACAACACTGAAAAAATTACACTTTGCTACAATGTAAAGTAGTGAGTGTACAGCTTGTATAACAGTGTAAATTTGCTGTCTCCTCAAAATAACTCAACACACAGCCTTTAATGTCTAAACCGCTGGCAACAAAAGTGAGTACACCCCTAAGTGAAAATGTCTAAATTCGGCCCAATTAGCCATTTCACCTCCCCGGTGTCATGTGACTCATTAGTGTTATAAGGTCTCAGCTGTGAATGGGGAGCAGGTATGTTAAATTTGGTGTTATCGCTCTCACTCTCTCATACTGGTCACTGGAAGTTCAACATGGCACCTCATGGCAAAGAACTCTCTGAGGATCTGAAAAAAAGGATTGTTGCTCTACATAAAGATGGTCTTGGCTATAAGAAGATTGCCAAGACCCTGAAACTGAGCTTCAGCACGGTGGCCAAGACCATACAGTGGTTTAACAAGACAGAACAGGCTTCGCCATGGTCGACCAAAGAAGTTGAGTGCATGTACTCAGCGTCATGTCCAGAGGTTGTCTTTGGGAAATAGACGTATGAGTGCTGCCAGCATTGCTGCAGAGGTTGAAGGGGTGGGGGGTCAGCCTGTCAGTGCTCAGACTATACACCGCACACTGTATCAAGTTGGTCTGTATAGCTGACGTCCCAAAAGGAAGCCTCTTCTAAAGATAATGCACAAGAAAGCCTGCAAACAGTTTGCTGAAGACAAGAAGACTAAGGACATGGATTACTGGAACCATGTCCTGTGGTCTGCTGAGACCAAGATAAACTTATTTGGTTTAGATGGTGTAAAGCTTGTGTGGCAGCAACCAGGTGAGGAGTACAAAGACAAGTGTGTCTTGCCTACAGTCAAGCATGGTGGTTGGAGTGTCATGGTCTGGGACTGCATGAGTGTTGCCAGCACTGGGGAGCTACAGTTCATTGAGGAAATCATGAATGCCAACATGTACTGTGACATACTGAAGCAGCTCATGATCGAAGACTGGGCTGCAGGGCAGTATTCCAACATGATAACGACCCCAAGATGACCACTGCCCTGCTAAAGAAGCTGAGGGTAAAGGTGATGGACTGGCCAAAAATGTCTCCAGACCTAAACCCTATTGAGCATCTGTGGGGCATCCTCAAACGGAAGGTGGAGGAGCGCAAAGTCTCTAACATCCACCTGCTCAGTGATGTCGCCATGGAGGAGTGGAAGAGGACTCCAGTGGCAACCTGTGAAGCTCTGGTGAACTTCATGCCCAAGAGGGTTAAGGCAGTGCTGGAAAATAATGGTGGCCACAAAAAATATTGACACTTTGGGCCCCAATTTGGACATTTTCAGGGGTGTACTCACTTTTGTTGCCAGCGGATTAGACATTAATGTGTTGAGTTATTTTGAGGGGACAGCAAATTTACACTGTTATACAAGCTGTACACTCACTACTTTACATTGTAGCAAAGTGTAATTTCTTCAGTGTTGTCACATGAAAAGATATACCGGTAATAAAATATAAAAAAAAAATGTGAGGGGTGTACTCACTTTTGTGAGATACTGTATATGGGGCAGACTCAATATGCCACTATAGCCTCGTACACACGGTCGGACTTCCATCTGACTTTTCTGTGTTTTTTTGTCCGAACGGAGTTGGTCGGGAACACCCATAGCATACACACGCTCGGACTTTTCTGCAAACTTTCCCAAAACTTTTTGCAACATCACGTGTTTTTTCTGCTCTTTTCTGCTCTTTACCGCCACCCTTAGGTCAACTTCTGCTATTGTTGGTTGATTTTAACATTAGTTGTTTTGTCCATCGGACAAAAGTCTGATGGTTTTCTGTACACACGGTCGGAGTTTGCTCCATCGGACTTTTGTTGGGCAAAAGTTTGTCCGTTTGCAGACCCAACTTTTGTCCGATGAAAACAAGAAAAAAGCAAAAAAAGTTTGTCCGATGGAGCATACACACGGTCGGATTGTTGGTCCAACTTGCTCAAAATGAAGTTTGTTGGCCAAAAGTCTGACCGTGTGTACGGGGCTTTAGTCTTTTTTCTGCCATCACTCTTCTATGTTTCCAATGAAAATATATAGAAAATAAAAACAAGCATTTTTTCTTGCACATGATTGGATGATGAAAGTCAGCAAAGCTTTACCTCATTCACTAACCTCTGGGAACAATTCTAACTTCTCTTACAAAGTGAACAGTCTATTTGTCTTTAGTAAATCAACTCACTGGTGCTTTTGTAAAAGGTCCTCCTCACACCAAGAAATACTCATCTTACCAGTGCTCCCTCGCAGTTCTTGCCTCGTCTACAGCCAGCACTGAAATCCAAGGTGCTGTACGGTGTTGGATGCTAAAGGAAATAGTGATGTCACTCTCATGGTCATGTGATATAGGCGGAAATTACATGCTCCCTTACCAAGAAGTATCTGGTGCTGTTGCCATCTGCAATGGAGGATGGAGTGAGCAAAAAAGTGCTGGTAAGTTCAGTATAACTGGTGAGGGGGTTCTACATTGGCAAGGGTGGCAAGATGACCGTGTCTCTTTAATTCACATGTTTGGTTATATTACTAAAACTGGAGAGTGCACAATATGGTGCAGCAGTGCATGGTAGGCAATCAGCTTAAAAATACAGCTTGTTCAATTAAGCTTTGACCAAAAAAAAAAAGAAGAAGCCTGCAAGCTGATTCTAAGCATAGCTGCACCAGATTTTGCACTCACAAGTTTTAGTAGATCAGTACCAATGAAAACGTTATCTATCTCATACATATATACTATAGCTATAAGTTTAATGAAAATACTATACATTTCCTTTAATAATAATATATACTCTATTTGAACTTTTTTTAGCCTACTTCATGTTCTGCCATAACAATTTTGGCAACAATATGGAAAAAGATAAAGTTACACTTTAAATCTAACCTTTTTTAGAAGCAAATGGAAAAAAACCCCATCAGGAAACCTTTGGGAAAATAGAGTGGTATGTAGATCTGTGTGACTAGACCAAAATAAACATGAAAGTTAAACATTCTTAGTGAGATATATTATGCTGTTTTACGTTTATTTCAGGCAGGGAGTCTATGATAAAAAGGGTCTGCTTAAATGATTTCCGAAAATCTATCCTACCGAGATGCATTTTAAATTCCAATTAATGGACAAACAGCACATTATCATACGTTAATCAAACTCCAGTAGCACCTAATTTCTCTCTGCACAGTGGGCTAAAACTCATACCAAAGAAAAACAAAGACCTCATGCATATGTAGAATTAATGTTAAAAACAAAAAAAAAAAGTGATTTTCTTCATTTCTGCTCAAGCTAATCTAGAACAAAAGCAGAATATTCATTCCAGGCAACACATAACAAATGTTCATCGGAAAGGTTTTTTTTTTTTTCTTCTTTTTTTGGCAAAATGCCCGTTTGTAAATGTTTGTTCATGGAAAATGCAAGTTATAACACTTGTAACACTTTCATCAGCTTCCTGTAGGGAAAGTTTGTGATTATGTCTGTTATTATGAAGTCTCTGAAATCAACAGAGGATTCCAATAGCATGGTTAACACGAAAGGGATTATCTATCTTATGAAGGCCAATTCACTTGGAAGTTAAAGTGTAATTAGAGTGTAACCACCGGCTAAGGGAGGATTTACAGCAACATGTTCCACCATTCGCTGTGAGTCTCTCTCAGGATTAATACAAGCACTTAATATTAAACGAAAATAAGAAAGAAAACCATCAAAATGAATAACTCCATGTGTTTACAACAGGCTCAAAATAAAAAGGCATTATAAATGAAATGTCAGTATATTCCACAATCTGGCATACAGCTAATCCATAATGCACATGGAAAATCACTAGAAAATATTGAAGGAGCAAAATCTTTTGAAGGTCTTCAGAGCAACCTTGTTATGTCCCTTAATACCTGCCTAAAACCTGTCCTGCAAGCTGCCTTCATCAAGCTCCTAGCTCTTATAGTGGTGCAAACATGTTGTGACTTGGAGCTCTAACATTCATGAGGATAATGCCGGGTGCCCAAGCTACCAAGGACCAGCACTGTCACAGCCCAGATGGCTCCTGAATGGGCTGGTTTAGGAGCTGGGGATGTAATGCTGGGTATGGTGGGGGAGGGATTAGGTATACCCGTTGCTTTGTGCTGCATGTGTTGCATGCAGAAACATGAAGTTGCTAACCGCACAAATGCAACCATTTATTAACCCTGCAATTATTTTGGTGGACTTCAAAATAAACTATATGTGTTATTAACTTTAGGCACAAAGCTTCCAAAAAAGGAATTGTCTTGCACTGGTCTTCCAAATAACACTAAAACTATTCCTCCCACTAACCCTCCCTCTATCCTTACACTAGCTCTTCCTGTACCTATAAGTACCAAGGCCAGTGTCAATTGGCAAATGTTGCCTTCTTTGTATAAATTCCGATTGTATTTGGAATAATTTTGAGACCCTTCACATCATTAAAAGGGGTATTTGACATGCATTTGACCTTCTTTTAGGCTGCATTGTTCTGCTTCAATATGCTTTTGCATTCCCATTGACTTGTATGGAAAAAGAAAAGCAATTCTGACATTAACAAAAGATTGTTAAGAGAAGCCCTTACACTAACCCTTCCTGTAACCTTAACATCAACCCTCCCTTAACCTTAAAATTTACACTCCCACCAATCATTCCTAAAAATGTTGCTCTATCCCTTCCTGTAACCTTAACACCAACCCTCCCTTAACCGTAATACTTACACTCCCACCAATCATTCCTAAAAATGTTGCTCTATCCCTTCCTGTAACCTTAACATCAACTCTCCCTTAACCATAATACTCACACTCCCACCAATCATTCCTAAAAATGTTACTCTATCTATTCCTGTAACCTTAACACCAACCCTACCTGAGGCATAATACTTACACTCGCACTAACCATTCCTAAAACTTTACTCTAACCCTCCCGGTAACCCTCACTCAGTCTATGGAACTTTCCCAGTAGCTCTCTCTGTAATCCTAATGCCACGTACACACAGTCGGAATTTCCAAAAACAAATGTTCGATGGGAGCTTGTTGTCGAAAATTCCGACATTTGCTGTCGAATTTCCGACAACAAAAATTTGATAGCTGGTTCTCAAATTTTCTGACAACAACACTTGTTGTCAGAAATTCCGAGCGCGTGTACACAATTCAGACGCACAAAATTCCACGCATGCTCGGAATCAAGCAGAAGAGCCGCACTGGCTATTGAACTTCATTTTTCTCGGCTCGTTGTACGTGTTGTACGTCATTGCGTTCTTGACGTTCGCAATTTCCGATAACATTTGTGTGACCGTGTGTATGCAAGACAAGTTTGAGCCAACATCCTTCGGAAAAAATCCACGGTTTTGTTGTCGGAATGTCCGATCGTCTGTATGCGGCATAACACTATCCCTCACACTGTCCCTCCCTGTAATCTGCCACTACCCTGCTTCTACTAACCTTAACACTGTAACCCCATCGCTAACATTTCATGCAACCCTCATACTTATTCTTTCTGTCACCTTCTCACTAACCCGCCCAGTAATTATTCCACTAGTCCTCCCTGTACCCTAACAATAACCCCCATAATAACTTCCCTATATTCTTCACACCAATTTCTCTTTGTGTTCCTGACACTAACCCTTCCTGTAACTCTCTCACTAGCATCTCTATAACCCTATCACCAACTTCCTTAACCAATCCCTTAAAGCAGAAGAAAAAACAATACAATCACCCACCATTTAAATGTTGCCTTGTCACCACTCCTAGGACTTGATCACTTGGGGCAATTAAATCTGTGCCCCATACAGGGTCGTTTTACCAGCGCAGGGATGTACAGGTGTTGTGTGCATCCCCGTGCTGGCAGTTCTGTTGTTGTCTAATAAGATGCAGCGGCTGCATGGACAGAGCCACTGCTCCTAATATGACATCTGTGCATGTGTGTGCACAGCCCCAAATGCACACAGGATGCACCCAGGGTATGTTTGGGGCCATGCACCCACAACTGCACAGATATGACATTGGGAAAAGTGGCTGTGTCATGCAACACCTGTGTATACCTATGCATTCCTGTGCCATTAAACATGGCCCTGCATGGGATATGGATGTAATCGTCCTGTGAACAATGCCTTTTACATCATTTGCTGCATACAGTACAATCTCGGTGTAAATCGTTTTTTTTTTTTTTAATATATTTTCCAAGCAGTCACGTGACAGCAAAACCCTGGCAAATGTGTCTGTCTGTGTGTCTGTCAGGCATGAATTCTTTCAGGGCTGACAACACCTTATGAATGTTGGTGGGATATCATCACTGTTCTAATGATTCAGCGGCATAGATTGGGATTTATTAGAATCTGTATGCAGTGAGGAGGCAACATTTTAAAGATAGATGATTGTATTGCCTTTATTTCTTTTGCACGTGCATACTTACCTCTACTGCACCAGGATCCAATGCACCACAGAACTTGTTTTCCAGTGCCAAAGTTCTGATGCCAGCAACCAATGCTTCAAGTGATAATGCAGCAATGAGCTGCTGGTTTCAATATTGCCACATTTTACTAGATACTTCTTACTGGTAGGCAGAAGTCTTATTACAGGTGGTCCCTGCGTTACAAACAAGATAGGGTCTGTAGGTTTGTTCTTAAGTTGAATCTGTTTGTAAGTCAGAACAGTTAAATTTTTTAAGTGTAGCTCCAGCCAAAAAAAAGCTTTTTAAGCTTTTTGGATAGCATAGGGAAGGGTTATCACCCCTGTAAGGTTTTGTTTTGCTGTCTGTAGGCCCGTTGCGACAAGGCAAGTAAACCAAGCAATTTCTTGGGGCCCCAAGCTGTCCTGGGGCCCCAAGCAGGGTCCTTGCCGTGCTTCTTATAAATGCTGCAGCCACCTGAGCACTCTATAGAGAGCCTTCCCCTTCCTGGTAGTGTGGCCGAGCTCCTCTTCCTTCCTCCTGTCAGTCCGGCCAGGTATCGCGCGGTACAGGAGATTCAGTTTCCTGTTCCCGGCCGGACTGACAGGAGTGCACACTGAGTGCTCACTTCCTGTCAGTGTGGCCAGGAACAGGATGTGTATGTATGTGTGTGTGTGTTTTAAGTATGTTGGATTTAGTTATTGTGCACTTTTTTCATGTATATTTGATTTTATGGTACAGTGGTGTTTTTTTGCAAATGTTCAATTGTTGAAAATGTTCACATTTTATGCACATTATATGCAACAGCAGTATTTGCACTGTAAACCTTTTTTATTTATATAAAGTGTGTGTGAACTTAAACTGTATCGCTATGCTGTGGTTCCTGTAGGCTTTATGTGCGTGCGTGCCTCTATGTCCATTTTGCTTGGGGGCCCCCAAATTCCTTCAAACGGCCGTTGCTGTCTGTGCCCCTGTTCAGAATATTTCACCTCACTTTCTGTCCTAATGACAATTGGGTTGTTGTGGAAACAAGCCTTGGTAAAAAAAAGCAGCATCAGTGGAGACACATTTTTCCCATAATAACTCTTACAGGAGAGAATTTCCCTTCCTAGGGGTAGATTTCCTCTCACTTCCTGTTGTCTCCCTCCATATGTAGGTAGTAGGTAGGAGTCATTTGTAAGTCAGATGTTTGTAACTAGGGGACCACCTGTACTGTGTGAGAGTAGAGGCAGATATTTGATATATATGATTATCATTGTCTCTACTAACCATCTCAGGCTTTTGGCCATCAGAATAAGTAAGGCCTTGTATCCACGACAAAGAATATACAGTATGTTTTATTGTATTATGGGACAAGAAAACCCTTTTCTGTGAGTCTGGAACATAATACATTTATACAGAGGCCTTTTTGGTAAATTTTGCTCTTCCTAACCACTTCCCACCCACCATATAACAAAATGACGGCCAGAAAGTGTGTTCATTATCCTGACTGGGCATCATATGACATCCAGCAGGATAAGCCGCGGCGATCGGTGGTGTGGTGTGTCAGTCTGACACACTGCATCTCCGATCAAGGTAAAAAGCCTCTGACATGGGCTCTTTATTACATGATCAGCTGTGTCCAATCACAGCTGATCAAAGTGTAAACAGGAAAAGCCGACAATCGTCTGCTCTCCTGACAGGGGCGCCTGCATTGATCTATTATCAGTGCAGCCCCCCTGGGGATGCCCACCCAGGACCACCAGGGATTCCCACCCATGGCCACCAGGGATGCCCACCCATGGTCAGCAGGGATGATTAGGGATGTCACTCTGTGCCCATCTGTGATGTCTGCCTGTGCCTCTGATCAGTGCTGCCTATTAGTGCCAATTATCAATGCTACCCATCAGTGCCCACCAGTGCCCATCAGTGCTGTCTATATGTGCCCTCCAGTGACACCTATTAGTGCCACCTATTATTGGCACCTATGAGTGCCCATTCGTGCCTCCTATGTGTGCCCATCTGTGCTACATATCAGTGCCGCCTATGAGTGCCCATCAGTGTCACCTATCAGTGCCCATCAGTGCCACCTATCAGTGCTGTATATCAGTGCCACCTATCAGTGCCTATCAGTGCTGCTTATCAGTGCTGCCTATCAGTCGCTACCAGTGCTGCATATAAGTGTCAGCTCATCAGTGCCAATCAGTACTGCCTCATCAGTGCCCGTCAGTGCAGCCTCATCAGTGCCCATCAGTGAAGGAGAAAACATACTTATTTACAAAGTTTTGTAACAGAAACAAAGAAAAACGTATTTTTTTCAAAAATGACAGTCTTTTTTATTTGTAGCGTAAAAATTAAAAACCCCAGAGGTGATGAAATACCACCAAAAGAAAGCTCTATTTGTGGGAAAAAAATTATAAAAATGTTGTTTGGGTACAGCATTGAAATTGCCATTCAAAATGTGAGAGCACTGAAAGCTGAAAATTGGTCTGGGCAGGAAGGTGTATAAGTGCCTGGTATTGAAGTGGTAAAATGTTCGACAGTGGTCCCATACGTAATTAAATATAAGTATACAATATACAAATATTTTGCTCAGATGAAAGAGACATGTTTTTCCAGTAAGTGTCTGCTTAAAGTGCTGTAGACGAGGAGATGTCACTTATAAATGTGCGCTTTACCAAATTCCTGAAGTGCTGCTATGAAAGCGGCCGTTGAAAATAGTTTTCTGCTCTGATGTTACCTGATCGATCCTAAGTAATTGTGATTGTCAACAGTATTCCACAGCTACAAGTCCAACACTTAAGCAATATTATTTGCCTGGAAAACTCTCCAGAAGAATATATAGATATGAACTGGGTATTCCCATCTCTACTCCTTCTCATATGTTCATTAATTGCTTTTTCCAGTTGAGGATCTCCAAATCTAAATTAAACACACATTTTTAGTCATTTCCATATAAATAAGAAACTCTCAGCTTGTTGTCATTTCTAGTATGAGTTGAATGAAAATATAGCTCACCTAAAATGCTAGATCCTCTCCTCCTGGCTGTCTTCAAGGTGCAATTTGGGGTTTATGTATCGAAAGCTATAATGACAGGCTTAAAGGATCGCGTATGGAGCTGACGTTGAGAAAATAATGATTGCGGCTGAACAAAGGCAAATGCTTGTAAAATTGGCTCAGATTATGCTCCTCTCCTTAATTGTGACCTTATGTACTGATAAAGAGATTACATAAAATGCATTATTTTTATGTGCCACCCAATTCTGAGTCTTGCAAATTCCCTAAAGCCCCTCTAACAGGACAGATTTTTTAAAGTGTTTTTTTTTTTTTTTATAGAAATAGAAGAGTTTGAAAACTCTGAAAACAACAGATGTGTAGCAAATGGTTAAAACCTAAGGGCAGCCAAAACTGAAAACCAAAACAAATCAGCACAAGGGACATAACTTACAGACTGTAGGATGTATCCCTTCTACTGATTCTTCTTATTTTAGGAGATAACATTTTCCTTTGGCCTGCCTCCCAACCTCACTGCCATAATCTTCCCACCCTCACTGTTATAATCTTCCAGTATGGCCTGGTTAATACAACTGTCATAGGCTTTCATTAAGAGAGCCCAATTATGTACACCCATTCCACCCAGCTGGTCCATTCATAAAGCCATACTACAGCTTCCGTAAATGCAATATGATCTTTGAATAGAGGAGGTGGAGCTATCAAACATCTGCCTTTACTCCATTCATAGATTGCGTTCCATTCATAGAAGCTGGGTAGGAAGGGAAGAACTCTCTTGATGACAGCCTGTTATTTGTATTAACCCCCACCACATCGGAAGGTTGTGACAGCAGGAGTGGGAGGGGCATGGACAGAGGAGGATTTCATCTAAAAGAAGATGCATCAGCATAAGGTACACATTCTAATGGCTCTCAGTTATGGTCCTTGTGATGATCTTTCATATTTTGTTCCGAAATACGTTTTTTAGCAAATTTCGAAAATTTCGTTAATACGTAAATATCAAAATTAACGAAAACCCGTTTAATAAATTTTTCCAAATATTCATAAGTTTGAATATATTCGAAAATTCATAAGTTCGTAAATTCAAATATTCTAAAGTCTGGAAATTTTAAAATTAGGATTTTTGAAAAATCTGAAATTCAAAATTCGAAAATCTGAAATTTTGGAAATTCGGGAATTCAAAAGTTCAAAAATTTGAAAATTCGAAAATAAGGACAAAAATTCAAAAGAACAAAAATCCGAAAACAAGAACGAAAATCTGAAAATTAGAAAACCGGAAAATTGAAAATCTGAAATAGTAACTAACTAATAATAACAACTATTACTAACTATTAAATTATAGGTATTGGAATTTTCTTTCAAATTTGTCTGTTAGTGAACGTAACGAATACGAATTTATCCGAAGTTAGGATTTATCCGAAATAACGAATGCCATATCTGAACGAATAGAACGTAACAAATAAAAAGTATACTTTTTTATACTAAACTTTTTATTAATATTATCATTAATTCATTATGTTCCATTTGTTTAGATGCAGCATTTGTTATTTTGGATAATTCATAACTTTGGATAAATTTGAATTCAACAGCCAAATTTGAAAGGAAATTCCAATACCTATAATTTAATAGTTAGTTATTATTAATTAGTTAGTTAGTTACTTATTAAGAATTTTCGGATTTTCATTCTTTCAAATTTTCGAATTTTCATTCTTTTTCAAATTTGTGAATTTTCTTTCTTATTTTCAGATTTTTTAAATTTTTTAATTTTTTAATTTTCGAATTTACGAATTTTCAGATTTTCGAGTTTTCGGATTTTCGAAGTTCTGAATTTGAAAATTTACGAATTTTCGAATTTACAAATTTACGAATTTTCGAATTTACTAATTTTCAGATTTCCGCGTTTTCAGATTTTCGAAGTTCTGAATTTTCAAATTTACGAATTTTCAAATTTACAAATTTACGAATTTTCTAATTTGCTAATTTTCTAATTTTGATAATAATGAATGACCCAAAAAAAACTGAAAAAAAAACTAAAAACGAATGAAACGAAAACAATTTTTTTTTTCGGCAGTGCACATGTCCAGTGCTTAGTCTTTACTTTTCATGTAAACCCTAACTGGATGACAGCGGGTGCTTGAGGCTGATGCATCTGTAACAGGCACATGAATCTGCCTGCACGCAGCACTGAGGTTGGAGTGCCCATACTGAATTTTTCTTTCATTGCACTCGTCACACATGGGCGAGGAGTTTTATAATTAAGATGGGAGGAGCCTTATCGGGAAATGAATGGCTGCCTATTAATTGGCGGCATACAGCAGTTTGTGGATTCCTACCTTCTATTCAGTTCAAAAGTAACTTTTCAATCCATCCACTGCCGTGCGCTGTCAATTAAAAGTAAGCTGGACCTGATCAGGTACTAGTCTCAGTTCCCCATCGATCTCTACCTACCCAGCGACTCAAGTCCTTTCCCAAATATAGGCATTGGTATATATGGGTAACGACATCACCACTTCACCTGGACCCTTAATTTACATTTAGCTTTTGATCATGGAATCTTCCAGCCAGCAACTGAATGGGGCCTGGGATACAACTCTATGTGGGAAGATATCACATACATGACAGTTTCCCAGCATAGTCATGCTCCACTCTGACTCTCTGAGTACTGGTACTGCAGAGTTTGTCACTCTGATGAATTGGAAAACTCACTGCAATAAAATACATTTTTGTTTTTGGCTTTACTACTGCTTTAAGTGTTGTTGTTGAAACCAGTCACTGTATGGCTATTCGTCTATTTTCTAATGAAGACTGGAAAAGGAAAGCTAATATTTGCTTTTGTTGGGCAAAATCCTACATAATCGGAATTAGAGGTTATGGAGGTGGAATAAAACCTGCAAAACTATAAAGGGATTTTTATAACAGCTTACCTGTAAAATCCTTTTCTTGGAGTACATCACGGGACACAGAGCGACTTAGTCATTACTAATGGGTTATATAGTTTACCTTCAGGTGTTGGCACTGGCCAATTCCAAACCGGAAGTACCCTCCCCTATATAAGCCCCTCCCACCCGGGAGCACCTCAGTTTTGTAGCCAAGCAATAAGTGTCCCAAAAAGAGGGGTGGGAGCTCTGTGTCCCGTGATGTACTCCAAGAAAAGGATTTTACAGGTAAGCTGTTATAAAAATCCCTTTTTCTTTTTCGTACATCACGGGACACAGAGCGACTTAGTCATTACTAATGGGACGTCCCAAAGCAATGCCAAATGAGGGGGGGGGTACATAAGCTGGGCGCCATCAGGCATGAGGATCTTTTGCGGCCTGCAACACACTGCGCCCAAAGGCGACATCCTCCTGACTTCTAACGTCTACCTGATAGAATCTAGTAAACGTGTGTACCGAAGACCATGTTGCGGCCTTACATACTTGAGCCAGGGAGGCCTGGTGATGCACTGCCCATGAAGTTCCAACCGCTCTTGTGGAGTGCGCCCTAACTTTGAACGGAGGCGGTCTCTTTCTCAAGCCATAGGCTTGTATTATGACCTGTCGAATCCACTTGGCTAAAGTAGATTTTGATGCTGCCTGACCCCTTCTGGGGCCTTCCGGCAGAACAAACAAAGAATCCGTTCTGCGAATCTGAGCAGTGGCTTTTAGATAAGCTTTAACTGCTCTTACCACATCCAAAGAATGTAATAACTTTTCCTCTACTGAGCTAGGTTTGGGGAAAAAAGAAGGAAGAACCACATCTTGGTTCAAATGAAACCTCGATACCACCTTAGGAAGAAAGGCTGGATGAGGACGTAATACTACTCTGTCCTTATGGATAACCAGATATGGCTCCTTACAGGACATAGCTGCTAATTCCGACACTCTTTTAGCCGAACAAATGGCTACTAAGAAAACCAATTTCCTGGTGAGAAGAACCAAGGAAATGTGTTGTAATGGTTCAAACGGTTGTTTCTGTAGAACCGACAGAACCAGGTTTAAGTCCCAAGGACATATGGGAATACTAACCGGAGGGCTAATACGCATCACTCCTTGTATAAAGGCTTTGACTAGTGAATGCGAAGCCAAGGGCCTTTGAAAAAATATTGACAAGGCCGAAATCTGACCCTTGATAGTACTCAAGGCCAGCTTCCTATCTACAGCCCACTGTAGGAAGTCCAGAATCCTCCCTATCATGTACTTACGTGGATGCCATTTCTTGGTCTCACACCACGTAATGTACGCTTTCCAGATCCTATAATAGATCTGCCTGGATACCGGTTTCCTGGCATTGATCATGGTAGATACCACAGAATTAGAGAGCCCTCTCTTTTTCAGAATGTGGGCTTCAATAGCCAGGCCGTCAAACCTAGGGCTGGTAAGGAAGGGTGGTATATCGGTCCTTGCGACAGCAGGTCCGGACGAAGTGGGAGGGTCCATGGACTCCTCACTGACATTTTTACAATCTCCGCGTACCATGCCCTTCGGGGCCACGCTGGAGCCACCAGAATCACTGGTTTCTTTTCTACCCTGATTCTGCGGAGTAATCGCGGTAACAATTGTGGCGGTGGGAATGCATATATCAGCTTGAACCGATCCCAAGGGAACACTAGGGCATCCGAGCCGCAAGCTAGGGGATCCCTTGTGCGAGACACAAACCTGTCCACCTTTGCGTTGAATCTGGATGCTAGCAGATCTACATCCGGTGTTCCCCACCGCTGGCATATTGCCTGGAAAACCTCGGGGTGAAGAGACCATTCCCCCGGGCATAATTGTTGGCGACTTAGAAAGTCCGCTCTCCAATTTTCCACTCCTGGGATGAAAACCGCGGATATGGCTGGGACATATCTTTCTGCCCACTCCAGGATGCAATTTGCTTCCTTCTGGGCTGCACGACTTTTGGTGCCACCCTGATGATTGATATATGCCACTGCCGTGGCATTGTCTGATTGAATTCTGACAGGGGACCCCTGGAGTTTGGATGTCCATGCTACTAGGGCATACCGGGCTGCTCGTATCTCTAAGAGATTGATGGGCAGGGCCTTTTCTGCTTCTGACCACCTGCCCTGGAGAGACCATTGCTCCAGCACTGCCCCCCAGCCGATGAGGCTGGCATCTGTAGTGACCACCTTCCAAGAAACCGGACTGAAGGGTTTCCCTCTTTCCAGATTCTGGGGCACCAACCACCAATGGAGGCTCTTGCGAACGGAAGGGGACAGGGACATTGGTAAGTCTAAAGCCTGAACTTTTTTGTTCCAGGCTGACAGTATGGCCCTTTGCAAATTCCTTGAATGGAATTGACCGTAGGGTACCGCTTCGAATGAAGCCACCATCTTTCCCAGCAGCCTCATGCAGAGACGTATGGATGGTTTTCTTTTTGTACCCACTAAGTGGGTCAAATTTCTTAAAGACGACACCTTCTCTGGAGGTAAGAAAATCTTTCTCTGATTTGAATCCAGCCTTAGCCCTAAGTATTCCAGACTTTTGACTGGTCTTAGAGCTGACTTGTCCCGGTTGATAATCCAACCGTGATATTCCAGATACTCGATTGTCTTGTGAATAGCTACTTCCAGCTTTTCCACTGAGTGGTCTATTAGTAGCAGGTCGTCTAGATATGCCATTATCGTTACACCCTGTGTTCTTAGATTGGCCAATAATGGGGCCAGAATTTTTGTGAACACTCGTGGTGCTGTGGCCAGACCGAAAGGTAAGGCTCTGAACTGAAAATGGCGCCCTTCTACTGCAAAGCGTAGAAATTTCTGATGGGCCGGAAAGATGGGAATATGCAGATAAGCATCCCTTATGTCGATCGAGGCTAGCCATTCCTGCCCCTGTAGGGCGGTGGCCACTGATCGGATCGACTCCATCCGAAAAGTCCTGATATTTAGGAACTTGTTTAGCCCTTTCAGATTTAATATGGGCCTCACGTCCCCATTTGGTTTGGGGACTGTGAAAAGGTTCGAGTAAAACCCGAATCCGCTTTCTTCCAGGGGAACCTTCATGATTACCCCTTGGAGCAATAGTTGTTCTAGTGCCAGAAGGAGGGATCCTCTCTTTTGGGGATCTCTTGGCACGTTTGACCTCATAAATTGGGCAGGAGGAGTGCCTTTTAACTCCAGCTTGTATCCCAGACTTACTGCGGAGAGCACCCATCTGTCTCTGATGGTGTCCCGCCAGGTCTCTGTGAACAACTGAAGTCTTCCCCCCACCCGATTGAGCGGGGGCAATACTTCATGCCTTAGGGGGAGGTTTTGTACCTCTTTTGATCCAGGGCTTCTTGTTACCCTGTGATTGTCCCTGATTTCTGCCCCCTGAATTTGACCGCGGAGGCCGTCGGAACTGCTTCACAGCCGATGTGCCCGGGACTGGAGAGGTAGGCCTCTTAAAAGAAGGACTTCTACCCTTGTTCTTAACCGGTAAGAGTGAACTTTTACCGGCAGAAATTTTCTGGATATATTTGTCCAGATCTTCTCCAAATAAGCGTTCTCCATGAAATGGGAAGCTAACCAGCAGTTTTTTACAGGGAGCTTCAGCAGACCAGTTTTTGAGCCACAGAAGCCTACGCATATGTACTATAGACAGCGTAAAGCGGGAGGCCTGTTGGATTGTATCCTTTATGGCGTCCACCGCAAAACACAAGGCTCTAGGCAGGTCAGCTAGGGCATGAGCCTGCTGATCTGGTAAGTCCCTTAAGACTTGTTTCAACTGATCTTTCACTGCTTGGCAGACTCCAATCGCTGCTACCGCAGGTTGTGTCACCATACTTGCTGTAGAGAAAGCAGATTTTAGTAAAGACTCCAATTTTTTATCTATTGGGTCTTTGAACATTGGAACATTATCTACTGGACATGTCAGTGATTTGTTAACAGAAGAGATGGCTGCGTCCACTATAGGGACCCTCCATTTTCTTATGAACTTATCCTCCATGGGATAGATCACCGGAAATCTCTTGGGGGGAGCAAATATTTTATCAGGATGCTCCCAATCCTGGTAAATAAGCCCTTCTAATAAAGGGTGGATTGGGAAGGAACAGACCGCCTGGGGAGCTTTTAGCGACCCCAGCGAGGAAACCGTAGTGGATGGTGGTTCCGCCAGAGGCATTTTAAATGCTGATCGGACCATGTTAGTCAGAGACTGAACCCATAATCTTTCAGCCTGAGAAGCTGAGAAAGGTTCTTCCACTGTTGATTCCTCTATAAGTGAATCAACCTCATCCTGATCCCCTTCAGGTAGGTCGATCTCTGTGTGGGGCTGTTCCTCCACTAACAGGCACTCTGAAGGAGGAGACGGAGATCGGACGCGCTTTCCCTGAGATAGGGAAGCAGCGATCAATGCTGTTAATCTCTCTTCTAATCCTCCCAGAGTTGAGGATAAAACCTCCTCTGTTATATATACAGGAGCAGGTGGACTGGGGACAGCCGCAGCACCAGGCATTCCTGCGGGGTTTCTACGGCTACTGACCTCTGCATTCTCAGGGGAGATTGGTGCAGTGCAAGCATGCCCAATATCCTCAGAGCCCGATGGAGACCCCTTTGGCTTCCTGGAAGATTTATTTCCGGAGCGTCTGGACGACATATCCTTTAAGCACAAAGCTGAGGTATTCCCGTCGTCATACACCAATTTTTGCTGGTAATAGTCTAACACAGGTGCTGCTATATACCAGCTGGTGTCCACTAAAGTGCCTTTCTATGGGGATGCCTGCATCAACCGCCTCTGTGTGCCACTGTTTGTTGCTAGCTCTGTTTGCATGCAGCTGACACTTGTACTGTGTCTTTTAACCATGCTGGGACGCCCGCACATGCGCAGAAGCGCCGCGGCGCGCATCGAGCGTCATCCACCCGCCCCGCCCCTTTTTTTTCATAGGAGGCGCGTGCACGCGCCCGCGCGCGCGCCCGTGCGCCAACGGCGCCCTTTTCGAAAACCAACAGAGGACTAGGAGCCAGGGCCCTTTTTGCCGGAGGGCCTGTGCGGTGGATGAACGCAGCAACAGGGCAGAGGAAGTGGATTCCCACAGAGAAACTTACCAGCTGCCTGGACCTTTTGAGTTGAGAAAACCAAAGATCCACATTACAAGAAAAATGGACTACAGCGGCCTCTAGTGGTTTAACACAGGTACCGCGGTCCCTGTTTTTTTTTTTTTTTTTTTCTTGACTACTATTAAAATTTTACATTTTCAGTAGTTATAGGCAAACACAGATATTTAGCGGGAATACCGTTAGGTAACAGACAGAAAGACAAATTAGGCTTGGGGGTCCCCCAATAGAACCAAGTTCCTGGGGGCCCCCACTTACCTGATCCCCGCCGCAGGACTTTGTTTGGTCCACAAAAGTCCAAACTTCACCTATCACGGCAGGCATTGTAAATTAAACCTTCAGGGACCGGGTTCCCAAGGATTCCACTCCCCTGGACCTGTATAGCACCCTGCACAGACAGCGTCTTGGTCGTGGGTATGACCAGAGCTCTGGATCCCAGGGTCCAGCCCTCCTAAGAGAAGCATTACAGGCAAAACCTTGCTCTTCTGCTGCAAGGCCCGGGTACCGACCGTTTAGCTATGAAGCTTTTTTGGTGGGATCCGGAACAGCTTACTAAGGCCCAAAAGAACCTGTACGCAAGCCCAGTGAAAACACATGTTACTCTTTGGCCAACACCTTAGACACTGGCAAAAAACTGAGGTGCTCCCGGGTGGGAGGGGCTTATATAGGGGAGGGTACTTCCGGTTTGGAATTGGCCAGTGCCAACACCTGAAGGTAAACTATATAACCCATTAGTAATGACTAAGTCGCTCTGTGTCCCGTGATGTACGAAAAAGAAATGACAATGTTATTTTCTGTGTTTTTCTAATGTTAGAATTTCGATTTTTTTTTGGAGGGAGAGGGACTAGGTCAAAGGAGGAGAGACATGTTGGAAAGGGAAAGACAGGGGGAATATATATTTAAACACATATAGTTTAAAATAGTACACGTAAAGGAGAGAAGAGAAGATACGTAAGCACACGGTACTTATCTTTAGTTTATTTTTCTCAAGTTTGGAAGTAAATATTAAACACAACAAAAAAAGGATACACATAAGGGAAAGGATAATATGAATGGGAAAAAGAGAAAGGGAGGGAGAGATATCAAACTCCCCCCTTTTCCCCCTACTTTAATTTGTCATGCAAAAGGAAGAAGGGAAGGATGAAGGGGAAGGGGAGGGAAGGGGAAGGGAAAAGGAAAGGGGAGAAGGAAGAGAAAGGGGGAAAGAAGGGGGGGAAAGAAGGGGGGGAAGAAGGGAAAGAAAAGGAAAAAATACTAAGGGCCCATTAACACAGGGGCGACTTTGGGTCCGAGTTGAAGTCGCCCCAAGTCGCGCTGTTGAGAAAAGCAATTGAAGTGAATGGAGCCTTCTTAATGTACACTACTGAAGTCGCTCCGACTTCAGAAAAGGTTCCTGTACTACTTCAATCCGACTTCTAGGCGACTTGTATCCATTGATTTCAATGGAAGTCGCCTCAGAAGTCGGATCACTCCAGGTTGCCTCGCAAAGAGTCGTGTTGCCCCTGTGTGAATGGGCCCTTAATGTAATACACTTAAATATCACAGGAAGATACTCACCTTGTTATGCCCCCCTCTCCCTCCTTCCCCTCTTTTTTTTTCTTCTCTATTTTTTGGTGAAGGAGAGGAGGCAATCGGAGAGGCCACCACTTATCATCTGTATATTTATATAATAATGTATCATTTATACGTTTCGTTTGTAAATGTTATGTGTAAAGAAAAATGTAATAAAGAACGAGTTAATACAAAAAAAGAATTTCGATACTGAACTTTTGAGTAATTTTCTTTTTTAAATTCAATACTGCTTTATATTCCCCATGGTATCCAATAATTTAGCCTAAAGGTCATGCAATCAGCACTAGAACAAAGTGCACAATAAAGTTGCAGCATGTCATTTTATGACGTAATTTTATGTCAAAACATCGAAAAAGGCTAAATGGGAAAACCATATTTTAACATGTGTACATAGTAGTTAATAAAAGCAGTTAGATATGTCCAAAGCAAAATATCAGACACCTTAAATACATAACAATTCTGGTGATTCAACGGTAGAATTCCGCAGCAATTTATCTGACCCTAGGGCTAAAGGTTTTGAAGATATAACATCTGCCTGATTAAAGGTCTCAGACATGTCTGGGTTGGGTGGGACCACATATCAAAAGACTTAAGTGCAGCACTTAATTTCTCAAAATTTGTAAAACGCCTTCTGTTACTAAGAGAAAGAAAAATAAATGATACAGGTGTAGATTTTTTTATGTATTTTTGTAACATTCAACATTTTTTACCATATTTATTGAGATTTGCAAGCAATAACATGGGAAGACACCAATAATAAATATTAAAAACAATAAACAGAATTTTGCCTAATGCTGTCCATACACAAGACGATGATGTCACTCTTCTGGTGTTCAAGCAATGCCTGTCTGAGTGCAATAGATGGTAGCGTAGATTCCTCCATCCACACTGTTTAGCCTGGTTGGAGGAGTCTATTGATTTTCTCTTGTTCAGTCCATAAGAAAGCTAGCCATGTATGCTTTCCAGAAAACTGGAAGCTGATTGGTTTTTATTGGATTTTACATTCTTCAGTTTTAGTAAATCGACACCTGTATTATATTTATTGATTGGTTGCCGCTGCTGATTGAAGATATTTTTTTTAAAATACACCCCTAACAGAAGTCAATCAAACTGTCAATTTCTGTTGAGTGAGGACACACTTAAATGGGTTGTAGAGGTTCATGTTTTTTCATCTTAATGCTTTCTATGCATTAAGGTGAAAAAACATCTGATGATTGACGCCCCCCCCCCGAGCCCCCGTTTTACTTACCTGAGCCCTGGAAAGTCCTGCGGCGCAAACACGCTCGATCTTTGCCCGGGCTTCTCAGCTTTTCATTGGATAGATTAATAGCAGCGCAGCCATTGGCTCGCGCTGCTGTCAATCAAATACAATGACGCGGGCGCCGGGGGCCAGGAACGAGTCATACACTCCGCGGCTCTGTACGCCGAGTGTATCACACAGGAGCGCGCCTGCAAGGTAACCCCCTCGGGAGAGAGCTTCCCAGAGGGGGTTAGATATTGCGGGAAGAAGTCGAGAGAGCCGTCGAGGGACCCCAGAAGATGACGATCGGGGCCACTCTGTGCAAAACAAGCTACACAGTGGAGGTAAGTATGACATGTTTGTTATTTTTTTTTAAATCGAACCTTTAATACCACTTTAAGCTGGCCATTCATTATAAAATTTTCTTGTTCAATTTCCTTTAGATATACCTTTAACTATGTAGTGCAAGGGCCTGCCTGGTTGCATACAAATGGAAAGTGTGTGGTCCTTTACAGTTGTTATCACCTTTTATTGCTTCTGAAAGACATCACAGTATGACATCTGGTTCCCCATACAGCTATTCTCACTTTAGCAAATAGGTACATGTACTTTGTAGCAATTTCTGAAATAGTACAATAATGGCTTCAAAGGAAGAGCTGTTGGAACGATACTGTGCAACTTCTTCTGGTTTGTGTGCTAAGGTAATGGACAGAACAATCATGATGTAGTTACAGAAACATACACAGCCAACCGGATTTCATCTCTGACCTCACCTTACCTCTAGATGAATGAGCAATAGATTTTTAATCAGCTGGTTGTAGGGTGCAATGTTCATCATTTTTAACTTCTCATAGTTCAGTTCCTGATATGTGCCTGCTGTGCCATGTACTTGTATGAGAAAGTATCCTGTTCTCTTTGTATCGCTTCCTTTGTGTGAAATCTCTGGTGTTCCTGTCAGTCCCTCTGCTTTCCTGTTAAAAACTGGCCACACTAGGCAGGAGTGCTTGCCGTGGTCAGTTCTCTAGCTTTGCTGAGAACTTAGTGTACTCTCCTCCAATGATCAGATTTTTCCTGACACCCACTCCCCCCCCACACAGTCTTTCACTGGAAAGATCAGTGTGCTGTTGCTTCTCCTTCCCCAGCTCTTATGCAGCTGGGAACAGAGGGAATGTAATCAGTATCACTTATGAAAATGGGAACAAAAAGTGTTTATAATATTTATTATATCTGTACACAAATGTTTGCCTTTCAATTCCCTTTTAAACCGAATGGGTTGTTTTACAAGGTGATCATTTACAACAGGGATATGCAATTAGCGGACCTCCAGCTGTTTCAGAACTACAAGTCCCATGAGGCATAGCAAGACTCTGACAGTCACAAGCATGACACCCAGAGGCAGAGGCATGATGGGACTTGTAGTTTTGCAACATCTGGAGGTCCGCTAATTGCATATCCCTGATTTACAATCACTTTAAGTTACAATCTCTGTACAACCCCCTTCAGAGCTACCAATACTATGTAATATAAGCACCTACCTAAACTATCCAATCGGGTAGGCACTACAGTTTTCGGTAAATCCAAGGGAGATTGCAAACTTAGATTGTAATGTGTGTAGCTTTACATGAGCATGGATTGTTGAGATACTATTCACCCATCGACCAGATTTATAGTACGATTGAGCTCAAGCTGATCTACAGGGAAGCAAGACTGATCAGAAAAGGTTTCTCAGACAATGGTCCCTTGGTTGAAATTGTTGCCTGGCCTAGCCCAAAATTACACTCAGCTATTTTCAATAGCCAGCTTTACACTGTAGCATCTTTATCATTTAACTATTAAATTGGTTCTAAAGTCTGAAGGTTTTTTACCTTCATGAAAGTAAAAAACATTCAGTATGCAGCTCCCCTTCTCCAGCCCCCCCCCCCCCCCGCAATACCTAACTAAGCCTAATCTCTATCCAGCAATTTGCATGCTCTCTGTGCTCTCTGCCTCCTCATTGGCTCAGACACAGCATGGACACAAAGAGCGGAGCTCTGGAGCATGCATGCATGAGTGCCCCCAAAGCCAGCAGCTTGCTATGGGGGCACTCAGCAAAGAGGAGCCAGGAGCACGGGTGGGGTACCAGAGAAGAGGAGGATCAGGGCTGCTCTGTGCAAAACTATTGGACAGAGCAGGTAAGTATAACATTGTTACTTTGTTAAAAATGACCTTTAGTATAACTTTAATGGTTTAAGAGGGAATTATACATATCTCTAGTTAAGTTAACATTATACATGTTGACTGATGGACAGCAACAGGGTATGCATTTTCTAAAGCTGCCCATACACTACTAGAAATGTGTTAGACAATATTCATTTTAATAATGTTCATTTAATTTTCCATTTAATTCAAAGGAGCAGGATAGAACATTTTACTCAAACAAACAAATTTCTTATAGCATATGTGGTTTTCATTTGGGAAAACACATTCATTCCAAAAAACTGAATGGTAATGGCAAACAAAATGTTTAAGTACTTTCAAACAACATTTGTTTATTCAAAAATCTACTGGTGTATGGCTAGTTTTACTCTTTCTTTTCTAATGTCAGTGAAAAGAGGGGGCAAACTTATGCCTTGTATACACCATCATTTTTCTTGACGTGCAAAAAGCCGTTGTTTCTCCCGACGTGATTCCTCTCCAGCCTTACTTGCATACACACGTTCATGCAAAAAAACGTCCGACCAAAGCGCGGTGACGTACAACACGTACGACGGGACTATAAAGGGGAAGTTCCTTTCAAATGGCGCCACCCTTTGGGCTGCTTTTGCTGATCCTCGTGTTAGTAAAAGTTTGGTGAAAGACGATTCACGCTTTTCATCCTTTGTGTTTTTCAGTCCGTTACAGCGTGACGAATGTGCTATCTCCATTACGAACGCTAGTTTTACTAGAACGAGCGCTCCCGTCTCATACTTGATTCTGAGCATGCGCGTTTTTTTTCCCCTCGGAAAAGCATACACACGAGCGTTTTTCGCAACGAGAAAAAGACTGACGGGAAACACGACGAGAAAAAAGGGAGGTGGTTTTAATTTTTTTGCGGGCAGTTTTTTTGTCGAGAAAACTGCTAGGGAGCATACACAAGACCGGTTTTCACAACCAATATAAAAAATGGCAGTTTTCTCGTCGTGAAAACTGGTCGTGTGTACAAGGCATAAGACTGGATTTTTTCCAACTTGATGTATTGTGTGCTCGTCTGTGTCTTCTGGTGTACCACCAAATGGGCCAGGTTTCACTCAAGCTTATGTCTGACCATTGGATCGGGGATGGATTTGGCTTTTCCTTGACAGCCCTAATAACTAGACTTTGACAAATAGGCATTAATTGATTGCACACAATTAAACTGTAAGATATGAATTATGCCCTGGTCAATCTTCCCACATACTGACATTCAACTTAGTATTTTCAGAAAAGGAGTATATGGGTGGCGTGCTTCTTTTTAGAGTCTGTTACTATACAGTTGGGTAAGTAGATACTGGTTAGTAACACTAATATCAAAGCCATGCATACATAACATGTTTATATATTAAAACAATACATTTGCTTTAAGACTAACATGGAGGTTATGAGAACTATTAATAACATGAAGTATAAGTTTGCTTATGCATCGCTGTAAACAACAATTTTTTTGCAGATTCTATACATTTCAATAAGACCCTTTATCTTAATTCCCCTACCATGTTCTTTTCACTAGCAGAGAGCTACAGGCAAAGTTTGATCAACAGAAATGTGCCCTTAGCTAAATGCTTTGAAATCGATGTCATCCATTGATCTCTGTGGTTGTACAGACAACAGACCTCATTTTGTTTAGCCTGATGCAATATTTTTGACAAACAACTAAACTCCAGCTACTTCTCATCAAACATTCCAGGCAAGCTAGTTGGTTATATTTTGCTTCCAATCTGTCCAGTGAACTCTTTACACAGGGGCATGTGGAAAACTTTTCCTGATACCAACAACAACCTATAAAAAGACAGTGGTTGGAGCAGAACTGCATCTAAGGCTGGGTTCACACCATTGCGAATTGGATGTGGGTTCTCCGCATCCAGTTCGCAATAGCAGGAGATTTTGACCGGTTCTCTATGAAGCCGGTTAACACATCTCTGGAGAGGCTCCAGTGCGAATTTGCACGGGAGTCCTGTGCGTCTTTTGGTCCATTTTAGGTCTGAATTCAGACAAAAATTTGTGCTGAAATTGGTCCTGAAACGGGGAACAAGGATGCTGGAAGCCGCATCCAGCGATGGTGTGAACCCAGCCTAATGCGGCGTACACACGATCGTTTTTCATGCCATTTTTTTAACCAACGTTTTTTTTTAACGTTTTTTTTCATGTTTCCTCTCAAGCCTGTCTTGCATCCACACGATCATTAAAAAAAACGCTCGAGCAAAGCGCAGTGACGTACAACACATACAACGGCACTATAAAGGGGAAGTTCCATTTGAATGGCGCCACCCTTCATGTTAGTAAACTTTGTTGAGCAGCGATTCGTGCTTTTCAGCCTCGTGCTTTTCAGTCCGTTACAGCGTGACGAATGTGCTATCTCCATTACGAACGCTAGTTTTACCAGAACGAGCGCTCCCGTCTCATACTTGATTCTGAGCATGCGCGTTTTTTTTCCCCTCGTAAAAGCATACACACTATCGTTTTTCACGTCGTTAAAAAAAACGACATGAAAAACAATGTGAAAAAATAGAGCATGTTCGAAATTTTTAATGGCCGTTTTTCACGCCGTTAAAAATGCTCTGGTTTTAATGGCCATTTTAAAAAATTGCATTTTTAACGGCATGAAAAACGATCGTG
Organism: Rana muscosa; assembly: GCA_029206835.1. NCBI lineage: Eukaryota > Metazoa > Chordata > Amphibia > Anura > Ranidae > Rana > Rana muscosa. Next base: position 175,111,459 of record CM055116.1, read on the forward strand.
TGTACGCCGCAAAAGATTTGGTTTTAGTTCTGTATTAGTAGAGTTTATTATATCCTCATTTGGGTTTTATATGGGTGCATATCCCTGTTGTAGAGATTTTCTTTCACACTTAGGGTATTGAGTTGAGTTGTTATGTTTTTATCTCTTGAGTGCCCACAACATCTTTTGGAGAAACCAAATCCATCATGTCAGATATCGGGAGCACCTCTGCTCAGCATCCTTTACCCATCAGGTGACATTTTGTATATGTGTGTCGAGAAGGTACAGTATCACTATAAACAGTTGGCAATCATTGCAGCACTACTCTTTTATGTATCAGCTTTCTTCTTTTAAAGGTCCTGCACAACTGCTAATTTAAAACCAAACTGAATTATATTAGCCTTTTATATTAACTTATATTATAGGTTTTCCTGCCATCATCTCCCTCTTATCTGCACCCGTCCTGACCCAGCAAGATATCATAAAGAGTATTTACGAAAAAAAGGATTCATATGACTGTGGGTGTGGTTTCCATCATCCCTATTGTTTAAAGCACTGGTTCTCAACCCAAGTACCCCCAACAGGCCATGTTTTGGGAATTTCTCTTAGATAAAATAGCTCTCCAAAATACCAAGCCATTGACTCTGATTTAAAGCACCTGTGCAAGATAAAGGAAAACCTGCAAACATGGCCTGTTGGGGGTACTTGAGGACAGGGTTGAGAACCCATGGTTTAAAGCACACTCAAATTCCTCTATTAACCACTTGCTGACCAGCCGCCGTCATTATACTGCGGCAAGGTGGCACGATTCCACGAATCGCCTAGCTGTATGTCAGTTCGGGATTTAGTTTTTGTGGGCACGCGGCCACCCACGATCGCTCCCTGCAGTGACAGAATGGGGATCTGTCTGCGTAAACAAGGCAGATCTCCATTCTGACAGGGGACATCACACAGAATCCTGTCTTTCTGCTAAGCAGGAAGATGGATCTGTGTGTTTCCCCAGTCACACAGTCCCCCATGACCCCCATACAGTTAGAAAACACTTGCAGGGAACACATTTAACCCCTTGATCGCCCCTGATGTTAACCCCTTCCCTGCCAGTGCCATTAGTACAATGTCAGTGCATATTTTTAGCACTGATTACTGTAATAATGTCACTGGTTCCTAAAAAAGTGGCAAAAATGTCAATTAGGTGTCCGATCTGTCCGCCACAATGTCGCAGCCCCGCTAAAAATCACTGATCGCCGCCATTACTAGTAAAAAAAAATATTTTTTATAAAAATGCCATAAATCTATCCCCTATTTTGTAGACGCAATAACTTTTGTGCAACTCAATCGATGTACACTTATTGCATTTTTTTTTACCAAAAATATGTAGCAGAATAGATATTGGCTTAAACTGTGGCTCTTTTTTTGTTTATAGCGCAAAAAAAAAAAAAAACACAGATGTTATCAAATACCACCAAAAGAAAGCACTATTTGTGGGGAAAAAAGGACAGTACTTATGTTTGGGTACAGCGTCGCACAACCGCACAATTGTCAGTTAAATTGAAGCAGTGCCGTATTGCAAAAAATTGCCTGGTTAGTAAGTGTTACCCACTTACTGACCAGGCAATTTTTTGCAATACGGCACTGGGGCTGAAGTGGTTACATCCTTCTGGGGCTGAAGTGGTTAACGTTTTTTTTTTATTACTCTGCAAGGTAAAGTCATAATGCACTAGTATTAATCACATACTAGCACATTATGTTAAACTTACCTTAAAATGAAACCCTCCCGTGCCAAAAAGTCAGCGCTGCAGGCGCTGCCATCTTCACCCGTCTTGCTTCCGGGTTCGGGGACTCCAGCTCTGTGACTGTCCGGAGCCGCGATGACATCTCTCCTGCACATGTGCGCAGGAGCTGCTGTTCATGGCGCAGGGCTCTGAAGGAGCGGCACGGGTGGCCGTTCCTTCAGAGCGCATGCGCCGGTGATCAGTGGCGTATCCAGGGTATGGCACTCCATGGCAAGTGCCATGGGCGCCCTGGGGGGGGGGCGGCAAAATAAACTAAACGGAAAAAAAAAATTCCCACCCGCACCTGTCCTCATGCGGGCCGCCTCCCGCACTATAGCCCCCGGCAGCGGCACAGCACTTCACTCTTACTTGGCTGGATCTGGATTGCAGTGTATAGGAGAGTGACAGGCGCGGGCGCCCCCATGCTTATAGATGAGTGGGACCGTCCACTGCATCTCCAGACCGTCATTCGGCTAACTGGCGGAGGCGGAGCTTTCCTCCTCTGCGCTGGTGGACTGGGCGGGGGGATGGGTGGAGATTTCCCCCCAGGAAGCCTACCTTATTGATAAAACGGCCGCGCTGCCTTAGCCTGTGTTTACTTTTTAATTTTTTTTCTGTCTGTGGCTGCGCAGTGCGGCGGTACTTGTTGCAAGTATTGTGAATGTGTATGCGGGGGCGGGGCCGAGGGCGGGGGGGTAGTACAGAGCGGCCTCCTCCATTAGCAGCTGACATATTCGACTGGCGGAGGCGGAGCCTATAGCTCCGCCCACCCTCTCCGTGCGGCTGTGGTCCACTGCATCCTCTCTTGGGGAGGGGTCTGTCTGATGACAGGAGGAGGAGGAGAGAGAAGCACGAGGAGAACCCCCTGGCAAGGACAGAAGGTAAAATGTAATAAATTACTCTTATGATGATACACAGTCAGATCATGATTTTGCAATAAAGTGATCCATGCTGCAAACTCAACAGTCTCCCTTCAGTGAAAGTTCATGTTTTGCAAACTTTGCAGTACATGAACTTTCACTGAAGGTGGACTATTTAATGAGTTTGCAGCATGAATCACTTTATTGCAAAATCATGATCTGTATATTAATGAACTTTCAATGAATGTGGTCTGTTTAACGAGTTTGCATTGAGTTCAGCATGTGCAAAGTGTTCCATGCATGCTGAAATCAATGCAAACTCATTAAGGAGGTTGAGGCTGCACTCATTGCCACTGATTAGGCGGCACTCTAAGGCTACTTTCACACTGAGGCATCAGCGGTAAAGCACTGCTATATTTAGCGGCGCTTTACTGTCGTTTTTGCGGCACTATTTGGCTGCTAGCAGGGTTTAACCCCCGCTAGCGGCCAAAAAAGGGTTAAAACCGCCCGCAAAGCGCCGATGCAGCGGCTCTTTGTTGGCGGCTCGGCAGCGCTGCCCATTGATTCCAATGGGCAGGGGCGCTGTAGGAGCGGTGTATACACCGCTCCTACAGCGCCTCAAAGATGCGGCTTGCAGGACTTTTTTTACCGTCCTGCCAGTGCACCGCTCCAGTGTGAAAGCCTTCGGGCTTTCACACTGGAGTGAAAGGAGAGGCTCTTTCAGGGCACTTTGCAGGCGCTATTTTTAGCACTATAGCACCTGCAAAGCGCCTCAGTGTGAAAGTAGCCTTAAGCTGCACTGATATGCTACACTGATGGGCACTGATGAGGCCGCACTGTTGGCCACTGATAAGCTGCACTGGTGAGGCTGCATTGTCGGGCACTGGTGAGGCTGTGCTGATGGGTACTGGCGAGACTGCACTAATGGGCACTGGTGAGGCTGCATTGATGGGTACCAATGAGGCTGCATTGATGGGCATTGGTGAGGCTGCATTGATGGGCATTGGTGAGGCTGCATTGATGGGCATTGGTGAGGCTGCATTGATGGGCACTGGTGAGGCTGCATTGATGGGCACTGGTGAGGCTGCATTGATGGGCACTCATGAGGCTGCATTGATGGGCACTGGTGAAGCTGCATTGATGGGCACTGATCAGCCTGCGTTGATGGGCACTGATCAGCCTGCGTTGATGGGCACTGATCAGTCTGTACCGATGGGCACTGTCTGCACTGGTGAGGCTGCATTGATGGGCTCTGATAAGGCTGCACTGATCAGGCTGCACTGATGGGCACTGATCAGGCTGCACTGATGGGCACTGTCTGCACTGGTGAGGCTGCACTGATGGGCACTGTCTGCACTGGTGAGGCTGCACTGATGGGCACTGTCTGCACTGATCATGCTGCACTGATGGGCACTGTCTGCACTGGTGAGGCTACGTTAATGGGCACTGATCAGGCTGCATTGATGGTTCAATGGGCCACTTGACTGGACTTGCCCCCCAGGCCTAAGGCTGCCAGCCCTCCCCTGGAGCCTGCTTCCATCTTCTCCCCGAGCGCGAGCGGGTCGGTGACGTCACGTGAGGTGAGGTCGCCGTCGCTGAGGAGGATCCCTTGATTGATTGCCGAGCTCCAGCACGTGTACATCTCCTGAGCCATGGGCCTCTGCTACAGCCTCCGACCATGGCTGTTCAGTGATTCTAGCGGCTCCATCTCCAACGCCCCCACCAACTCGGACACCGAGCAGCCCCCTGGAGCTGTTAGTGCCTATGAGAGCCAGGGACCTGAGGATCACAGCAGCAGCTCAGGGGGGGGGGGGCTCTGTAAACCGACTAGAGAGGGGAAAGTTCCAGATGGGCTGCTTCTACTACTGCAGAACTGGGGAGATAGCACCAGCGGCACTGGGGACAGCAATAAGCAGCAGCACAAGCCCAGCAAGGGCCAGCAGGTGCACCATCAACAGCAACATTCTCTGCAGAAGGGATGGGACAAACTCTGACTGGAGGAGAAGGAGGCCAAGAAAGTCAGCAAGAGCATAGATCGGGTACTGAAGGAGCAGAAGAGGGAGTACAAGCAGACACATAGACTGCTCCTCCTAGGTAAGTGCCTCTCCTTCCATTTCTACACTAACATGGGGGATAGGTGGCCGGCCATGCCTGCTGACACTGCCTGTCTGCTTTATGTTGTCCTTGACATTTTATGGTTGGCCTGCATCCTGGGCATGCCTCTGGACTCTACATGCTCTATATATATATATATATATATATATATAAGGCTTCACTCCTGCCCAGCACACTAGCTGCATGGAGTTTGCATGTTCTCCCTGTGGGGTTCCTCTCCCACTCCAAACACATGCAGGTAGGTGAATTGTACCCTGTGTACAGACTGGCAGTGTACATGGCTGATCACATTCTACACTGAACCTACAATCCTAGAGGACCCTACACATATCTATGTATACTTCCATTCAGTCCTGTCCAGCTCTTGGCAGATTTTGGGCCAGAGATCATCTTAAATCATTTTTCGGACATGGGGGTGGCATGCAGAATGTGATTGGCCATATACATTGCCACTTCATACAGACAGGTGACCATCACCTACCAACATGGCTTTGGAATGTGCCAGGAAACTGGAGTACCTGGAGGATGCCCACACAAAGAGAACATGAAAACTCCATGCAGATAGCTTCCTGGCCCAGATTCAAACCAAGTGAGGCAAGTGCCAACCACTAACCTACTGTTCTCCCTATATAACTGTATATACTGACAGCATTATCTGAAAGTAGGGTTTCAAATGTTTTAAAAGGGGCGCATTTTCAGTGCTTGCCATAGGCGCCATTTTCGCTAGATACGCCTCTGCCGGTGATGTCACTGGCTACATGTAATGTAAATATCTCCTAAACTGTGCCTGTTTAGGAGATATTTACACTACCTATAGGTAAACCTTATTATAAGGATGTTTGCTTCCACTTAAAATGGTACTTTAAATTAAAAATTGTCTAATGTGTAGACAACTACAATTTAAAAATGTATTTCATTCTTTATTTGTATGTTTAATTAAAATTATCATTAAAAGACAATTCATTTGTATAGCTTCAAACATGATGCGTATCATGGCCAAGGTGCCACAAGTGAACACACACTGTACATAACATAATAGCATACAAAAAATACAAACAGTGGAATTCCCCAGCTACTTCCCAGATAGCAAGCGATTGTGCTGCAAGTTTGAAAATGACTTGCTGAACTATTGCTAGACTTGCCAGACTTCACAAGTTTGGTGCACAATTGCAGAAAGTCTGTATTGCATGACCCCAGATCAACTTTCTTTGCAAACATTCTGCAAGTCTGCTGCAAGTTCTCATGTTGTGCAATAGTCATCCCACCACAGGGGTCACTGTGGCTGAATTTTCATGCTGTAGACTTGCAGAGCTCTTGCTGTAGACTCACCACTGCAACTTTGCTCTTGCCAGAGACTTGCCACGCAAATTTGCTACAAATTGGAAAAGCGTCAACTAGAACTTGTGCTTAAAGTGCTCTGCAAGTGTACAACTTGCCAGTGGAAATGTGCAGCAAGTTAACAGACTTACAATTCAACACTGCCACAAATTTGTGGCAAGTTATCCTTGCTATCTGGGTTGCTGTCATACATAACACAGTTGATGGTTTCTGGAGTTAAGGATTTCATGTAGCATTTACTTCCTGTATTCTGTCTACCGTTAGCTCAGGCAGGAGGATGTGTTTAGCAGAGAAAACTCTTCCTCCCCTCCTGAAAACTTTTAAAACAAGTAAATATGATATAGTTTCCTACCTATTTACTATTGCTAGCAGCATAAGGAATACAATTAGTCAATGTTAACTTAGAGAGCAACGTTCCGCCTTAAAATGATTGTAAAGTCTTGTTTTTTTTTTATGACAACCATGTTATACTTACCTGCTCTGTGCAGTTGGATTTGCACAGAGCAGCCCAGATCCTCCTCTTCTGTGCTCCTGGCCCCTCCCTCCTGTTGAGTGCCCCCCACAGCAAGCAGCTTGCTATGGGGGCACCTGGGCCGAGTCACAGCTCCCTGTGTCCATTCAGACATGGAGCCACTACCTGGCCCGCCCCTCTCTCTCCTGGTTGGCTGAATGATGCCATTCGGGAGCCATTCGTGCTATGCTGATTAGAGTTGAGCGGACACCTGGATGTTCGGGTTCAGCCGAACTTCGGTAAAAAGTTTGAGTTCGGCACCGAACTTTACCCGAACTTGACCCCGAACCCGAACCCCATTGAAGTCAATGGGGACCCGAACTTCTGAGGACTATTCGCGCTTGTTTCCCGTGCTTAGAACTGTCCCTGCACAAAGTGTAATTTCTGAAGAAAAAAAAGTCATTTAAAACTCACTCGCGGCTATTAATGAATTGTCGGCTCCCGGCAATACATAGAAAAGTCATTGATAAAAAATAAAAAAAAGCGTGGGGGTTCCCCCAAATTCAATTACCAGGCCCTTCAGGTCTGGTATGGATATTAAGGGGAACTCTGCCGCAAATTGAAAAAAAAATGCGCGCAGTTCCCCCAAATATCCATACCAGGCCCTTCAGGTCTGGTATGGATTTTAAGGAGAACTCCACCCCAAATTTAAAACAAAAATGGCGTGGAGTACCCCTACCATTTCACAAAGAAAGTGTAAAAAATTGTAAAAAAAAAAATACACAGACACCATTGGAAAAGTCCTTTATTAAAAATAAAAAATAAAAAAAAGACATTCCTGCGATGAAATCCAGTGTCCCGCGGTGATCCCGATGTCCAGCGCTGTCCAGACGAAATGTCATTGGCTGAGCCTGAGCGGACCTGATGGTCCGCTCAGCCAATGACATAGGTGTAAGGCTGAGGACCTGATGGGGAACGTAAGAAGGGGCGGGTCTATTCATGTATTAAACTGTGGATGAAGTTCCCCATCAGGTCCGCCCCCTCGTATGTCAGACCCCGCCTACGTCATTGGATGAGCGGACCTGATGGGGAACTTCCTCCGCAGTATAATACATGAATAGACCCGCCCCTTCTCATGTTCCGCATCAGGTCCTCAGCCTTACACTATGTCAACCCTAGTGCTGATGTCTCAGCGAATGAGGAGGGGAGTCCCGAACAGTTTAGACACCCCTGCAACATCGCTGGATAAAGACGGGCTCAGGTCAGTCTTTGGGGGGCTGAAGGGGGCTGCTGCACACAGAAGTTTTTTTTTTTATTTTAATGCATAGAATGCACCTACTGCCTTTACAATCACTTTAAGAGCCTTTTGCTTCAGTGAAATATGGCTACAGTAATATAAGTAATTTTGGGACAACGTCAGTTTTTTCAAAATCCCTTTGCTTATCCCTAGTATAACCATATTATTAAAGCGGTTGTAAACCGCGGCTGGTGAAAACAAAAACACCTGTAAGGCAATTGTATAATATGCTAGTATGCATCACCTACTAGCACATTATTGAATACTTGCCTTAGGTTCGTGCGCTCTGGCTGTGTGATTGGCCAGAGCCGCGATGTTATGACTCCCGCACTCTCGGTTCCGGCACAAAGCTCTGAAGTTCCAGTATGCCGGACATTCAGAGTGCATGCGCCGGTGATGTCACTGGCTGCATGCAGGGTGAATATCTCCTAAATGGTGCACGTTTAGGAGATCCTCATTTTACCTACAGGTAAGCTTTATTATAGGTTTATCTGTAGGTAAAAATAACAAAACGGGCTTTACTACCCCTTTAATGCTGTACATTTACTATCAACATTAGCAGGTGAAATTTGCTGTTTAAAATAGTATACATAATGTATGCCTGCATAATCCTTCTGAATGTATACAGGTTGGTAGAGATCAGTTCCATCTGTACAGTTCTCATAAGTGGCGTGTTTTTTTTTTTTTTTTATCTATACGGTGTCAGAAAGAAGTGACAACAATGTAGTGCAAATCTCATTACGGTTATGGATTTGGACTCTGAAATTATAATGGGGCCCCCTTCAGCTTTTTGTCATTGATGAATGCATATTTGTGATAAGGGAACGATGAATGTTCAGCTTTGGGATGACCTGTAGATTACAGCTATATTAAAAATATTGTTTATTTTAGGCTTACCACGTTTAAATTGCTATTTCTCCTATTTTCTCCAGCTACATCAATATGTTACATTCTTCCCACTGAATGACAGCTTATGAAAACAAATGCTTTCTTCACTTCGACCAGCATAACATGATTGCCTTGGCCAATAACAAGATTGTGTTGGTTCATAGTAATTTGTTAGTAGGTGTTATTGATCACTGTATCAATGACATTTTCAGTCATGTGTTATTGTCCTGTGGGTGTATGATGAATTGCAGCAGTGACTGTGAAAGTCCAGAAATATATATATATCCAAAGAAGACACTTTTCTTCAACATTTAAAGTGAGTGGTTCATTTTAAAGCTGTTTATTAAGAAGCCATAGGACATGAAGCATTTATTAAGGGCATCATTGATTGCAAGTGCAAAACATTTTTTTTTTTTTTGCTAAATTGATTTTGTAATTGATGTACTCTGGTTTTTATTATATACAATATATATAAGTGTATATATATACTATATAAAGTTAATTTCCAAGAGTAGCTTTTGACGATGATGCCTTATGGATTTTATAACAGTCCTTTCATGACTTTTAATATAATAAACCTGAATATTCAGTTCAGATTTTGTTATCAGTTCACGATAAATGATGTCTTGGAACTAAAAAGTACAGAAAAGGGCAGCTATATTAACAAGGGGCATCTTCTGCGAGGAAAGATCAACTGCACTGAAATGTATTCACCTTTAAGAAGATTATATATATTTTTTTTAAATGAAGAACATAATCTGCTTTTTAACCACTTGCCTACTGGTCACTTTTACCCCCTTACTGACCAGGCCAATTTTCAACTTTCAGCGCTGTCACACATTGGATAACAATTGGGTGGTCATGCAACACTGTACCCAAATTACATTTTTATCATTTTTTTTTCACACAAATAGAGCTTTCCTTTGGTGGTATTTAATACCCACTGGGTTTTTTATTTTTTGGTAAACAAATTAAAAAATAAGACTGAAAATTTAAAAAATAATAATAATTTTTCATAGTTTGTTATAAAATTTTGCAAACAAGTAATTTTTCTCTTTCACTGATGTGCGCTGATGAGACAGCACTGATAGGCACTGATAGGCTGCACTGATGGACACTGATGAGGTGGCACTGATGGGCACTGATAGGTGGCACTGCTGGGCACTGATAGGTGGCATTAGTTGGCACTGATGAGGTGGCACTAGTGGTCACTGATGAGGAAGCGCCAATAAGCCTGCACTGATGGGCGGCACTGATGGGCAATGGTAAGTTGCACTGATAGCTGGTACTGATGGGCACTGATAGGCACTTGTCAGCGGCACTGATGGGCACTTATAGGTAGCACTGATAGGTGACACTGATAAGGAGGCACTGATGAGCACTGATTGGCAGCACTGGTAGGCACTAATTGGCAGCATTGGTGGGCACTGATTGGAAGCACTGGAGGGCACTGCTGGGATTGCACTGATAATCAGGACTCTGATAATCAGTGCACTGATTATCAGTGTCGATGTCCCTTTAACAAAAGCCAGTTATCGACTCTCTCCTTAATCTGATAACCGGCTTTTGACATCCGTGATCAGCTGTCATTGGACACAGCTGATCATGTGGTAAAGGACCGCTGTGGTTGGCCCTTTACCACATTCCGTAATCAGCAGAGTCCGAAGGACTCAGCAATCATAGAGTGAACCACCTGCCCACCACCCGCAGAAAGTATGAACACCGGAGGACGTCAATAGACGCCCTCCCAGTGAAGTAAGCACGTGCTGTAGCCGTCATTTGGCTATAGTGCGGGTGGGAAGGGGTTAAATACATAAATGATTTATGAAGTAAGCTCATTGGTAGGTTGTTTACTTTAAAATCACCATAAAAGACACACGGGTGGGTCCCTTTTACCACAGGAGAAAACTAGGCTTAAAACAGAACTCCAGCAAAAAAATAAAAAACAAGGTAAAAATTAATAGCCCATTAAATGATAAACAAATAGGCATTTTACAGATAGCATAAAAATGCAGCTTTTGTTGCAATATCCCCCTTCGATCCCTCTATCCTCATTCTCCTTCTTAGCAAATTAACTGATTTACTCCTTGCGGTCCTTCTTTCTTCCACACTTGAGCATTACTTTATTGGGGTTGTAAGAAGCTGATACCATGTCAAATTCAGTTACTTATCTGCTTATATCTAAAAAAATAATACTGATGAATTCATAGTTACAGAGGTGCATTCATTTGTGCCTTTTATATCTGCATACAGAAAGGGTTCATTACCGTAAAAATGTGGTCTTAGTTTGACTCAAACAATGTTTTACTAAATAGCTAAATGTTTTTAATGTACAACTATAAATTCCTAATAATATTTCTAACAAGCAGCATGTGGTTTCTAGGAAATATTTCATTGTGTATTGGACCCATACGTGATTTTTTTACACTATTAGAGTACGTTGGACCATGCTTTTTTTTTGCTTTCCTCTGGGTCGACACAATGGATAAGTGTCTATGAAGCAAAATAAGAGAACAGGGGCTAACAGGTGATGGCAGGTGCGCAATCTCAAATGGAGGCCTGACAAATATATGCAGATACCAACTTTTTAAAAGATGAAGGATAGGTAAACCCTCTGAGGCATCTCATAATGCATTCCCTAATGTCTGGGTGACCTGTTGAGAATCCCAGTCATTCTCATAAAGGATGCACTGGGGTTTGTCTATGTCTTATTTTCCCCAAACATATTTTTGGGGCTTTTTGGAAGCCCTGGATCCATGTTTAGAGAAAACAGCCATGCCTGCCAACACTTGCTAGTTTCAGCTTTGATATTCTGTGGTTAGTTTATTTTCTTAATCTCATATGAAATTTCTGTTAAGCATAGAATTATGAAATCGGCATTTAGAGCCAATCCTTATGCTCATATCCTGTCCATAGAGGATTATATTTATGCAAGAAATCTATAAAGTCCATTAATCCTTCTGGGTGTATACTGTATAAATGGTTGGCCAAGTATCTCTAGGACCTCAGTGGTGAGATCTTGCTAAGGATATTCCTATTTATCCCCCTGGATGCCAGCTTGTTCTTTCTACAATATTGTATTTGGCAGCTTCTGCTGTAATAAACAATTAAAAAAATTGATTAATAGTAGGTACAAGATATTGGTAAGATAGAATGAGTTCAGGATCGGGCAACAAAAATTGTGAAAGGTCTGAAGGATGAAACATATCAGGAAGAAACTTCAGAAATGTAATATGTACACAGTCTGGAGGAAAGAAGGGAAAGGAACACATGAATGAAACCTTTAAATACAATAAAGGTATGAATGAGGTTCGGGAGGGAAGTATTTTCAATATGAAGCTAAGATCAAGAACACGGGTGCATGCCCTCAAACTAGAAGGTGGAAAGATCAAAACAAATCTTAGAAAGCATTATTTTACCAAAAGAATAGATGCTTGAAGCAGGCTTTTAGCAGAATAGCAAGAAATGCCAGCAAGTTGACTGCTTCTTCTTAAAACTTTATTGAGCACTAACAGCGGTTCGACATCTAAAGTGCTAACATGTTTCGGCCAGGGCCTTACTCATAGCATACAGGTTTACGATAAAATCAAGTTTATATAGAAAAGATATCCATTCCTTCAAATGAAGGGGCAGTACAATTCAATTTAAAATGTATTGACAATTAAAATCATGCAAGGTTGGTAGAACCAGAGAAAGAATTGGTGGGATGAGATTTTTCTCTTCTCCCAACACAACCCCTATGGAGAATTTATTGATTGGTATTGTCACTTTATAGATGATTTGATCTTCATGTGGAAGGGGCCAGCCCATGTATTGGATTTATTTTTGGCTTATCTCAATACCAATCATCAGAATTTGGAGTTCACCCACACATCAGATCCGGTCAGCATTGATTATTTGGATTTGACTTTGGAGGGATGTGTGGAAAGTGGAATGGTCTCTACCAAAACCTACAGGAAACAATGTGCAGGTAACTCACTCCTGCTGGCATTGAGTTGTCACTCAGCCCATACGGTACGGGTATTGACAACAGGTGAGTTCATTAGAGCAAGGAGAAATTGTTCCTCTCATGAGGATTTTGCTAAAGAATGTAACATTGTTCCCAGTAGGTTGAGAGAACAGGGATATAGCGGACACTTGATAGATAGAGGCAGGAGGTTGGCAGAAAATAGAGATCGTGGTGATCTGATTGGGATTGCCTCTGGCACCAGTAAGAGGACATGGTCCCGACATGGTCCCGTGGGAGGGGAGGTGTTCACGTTGTGACCACTTACTCACAACAATATAACCAGATTGTCTCTATCATTAAACACTGCCTCCCTGTCTTATATGCGGACAAAACTCTGCATGATATTTTAAGACAGGGATACCATTTTTCTAGTAAGAAAGCTCCTACTTTAGGAACAATGCTTTCCCCCTCTTTATTCTGCTCCACTCCCCCTTTCATTTCATGGTTAGGGACAGTGGGATCTTATCCCTGTTGTTATAACACCTGTAAACAATATAAAAGACACAGAAAACGCAAATCTGTTATTTCTTTTTCAACAGGTAGAACATATCCAGTTAAAAGTTTTATAAATTGTAATTCAAAGATGATTGTTTATCTAATTGATTGTAGTACTTGCAGAGTACACTATGTGGGATGCACTATTCACAATCTACATATTTAAAATATCAGAACAATGACACTCTTAATAGCAATGCAAAAACTATTTCAATTGTGTCTAAACACTTTAGAACAGTTCATGGTGGTAATCTGGAGTCTTTTTCTTTTTGCGGTCTGGAACAGGTGAGAATATCTGTTGGGGGGGGGGGGGGGGATATACACCATACCCTACTTCAGCAGGAGGTGGGGTGGATACACAGATTGAATACTCGATTTCCTAGTGGAATGAACAGTAGAATGGATGTGAATTTGTTTTTAAAGTGTACGTAAACCCCCCTATCGTTTTCAGCCAAGGAAGCTAAAGGGATTGGATGTGGGGCCAAAAGGAGAGTTCAGAATCCATGATGCTGCACATGTGATCAGTTATGACACCAGCCAATGGATGGTTTGACAGTTTGGTTGGGAGCACAACCAATGGGAGTGTTACATTTCCGGCACGTTCCGGAAATGAAACTGTTTTATGGATGGGTTTACTTCCGCTTTAAAGTAATACAATTTGATTGCACAAAGGGTTAAATTTTTCCCTAGAGTTTTAAATCTGTTTTTCCATTTTCCCTCTTTCTCTGGTTCTGCCAACCTCACATGATTTTAATTGTTAATTGATTTTAAATTGGATTGTACCGCACCTTTTTTTGGAGGAATGGATATCTTTTCTATATAAACTAAATTTTTTTGTAAACCTGTATGCTACCAGGAAGGCTCCAGCCGAAACATGTTAGCACTTTAAATGTTGCACTGCTGTTAGTGCCCAATAAAGATTTAAGAAGAAGCAATCAAGTTGCTGGCATTTCTTGCTATTTTGATGTTTATGGGACACAACAAGCCTGTGCACCGTTATTCAGCTCATCATTCTAAAATCATGCGGTAGAGCTTGGGTGAGTTTTTGTCTACATAGACTTTCAGCAAAGGTAGTGAGTCAGTCAACAATGCTTACAATAAATAAATAAATATATCCATAAAAGGGGCAGACTCAGTGGACACTTGGTCTTTTTTATTCTTTTTTTTTGCATTTACTCTTCTACGTTTCTATGTATAGAAATTGCTTACTTGTAACTTTGACTCTGTGAAGCTGATCTAGAAAAATCATACTTTCAAACTAGCCAAAGATGTTAATCTAGTTGATCCTGTTTTATAAAGTTTTTCTATGTAAGCATGCATGCTTGATTCAAACTGCCAAATGGACAAGAATCATCTTTGCCACTTCTGTCTAGTGTGCAGGAAGGTGACCCAAAAAAAAAGCAAGTTAAGCCAGTACATAATAGAGTGACCTTCACAGCAGTGCTGCGTGACAGGGATGTGTAAATCACAAGAATTAAAAATGATGTTTCAGTTAAAAAGAAAAACAAATACTATATGTCATGCAAATACTATATGTCATGACTCTTTTTCTCTCTTTTTTTGGAATTCCACTTTAAATATTCCAACCAATTTTTGTTTGCAAAGAAGTAAAACGCTCCTGTTTTTTGGGATAGTTAATGGAAAAGATTCAGTACATGTATATTTAATATGGTCATAACAGCGTTGTCTTACTGTTAGTTATGCATCTCATTATTTCTCTACTCATATTTCTGCTGGTATTTAAATGCAATCAGCTTTGTGTTGTTTTTGGACATCACGTCATGTTCGTCTCTCATCTTTTATTAAACCAATTTTATTTGAAATATTAGTATGTTAATGTAACCAATGGAGTCATAACAGTAACCTTCAAAGGCATGACTTCTGTTGTAGACCTAAGAAAAGTATTTTACTTTTCTTTAATTTAACTGGGTGTTGATTGGCAACATTTATTCTATCCCTCGGAGCTAAATGCTTCTATTCATTCCACAGGCATTTCTTCTTGACATGTCTTATATGTCTTACACAATGGGAAATTCACCTGAACCGAAGTGTATTTACTTTGACTGAAATTTAAAAAAAGAATAGATTATATTTTTGTATTAAATTATATGATTTAAAAACACCTTGTTTCTGTAGTTCTGTATACAATGGGGAAGTATTAGATCTCCTGTCCAGGTTGTATTGCTGTCTGGTAGATTCACCCTCCCTGTTTGTCCCGGTGAGTATTATGGGCTGTGACTAGAGTTGAGCGGACACCTGGATGTTCGGGTTCGACGGGTTCGGCCGAACTTCGGAAAAAAGTTTGGGTTCGCGACCGAACTTTAACCCGAACCCGAACCCCATTGAAGTCAATGGGGACCCGGACTTCTAAGGACTAAAAAGGCTCTAAAAAAGTAATGGAAAGGGCTAGAGGGCTGAAAATGGCAGCAAAATGTTGTTAAGAGCATGGCAAGTGCTCTGCAAACAAATGTGGATAGGGAAATAACTTAAAATAACATTAAAAAAATAAAAAAATAAAAAAATATGCTGGAGGCCCCCTTTTCAGCAGAAGAGGTACGGGAAGTCATTAAGAACCTCAGAAACTCAATGGCATGATGCCACACATATGGTGGGAATGCCAAGAATACGCCCTTTCTGGAATAAATTATTCAATTTAATGGATAAGCTAGTGGGAAAATAAAATACTTTGAAATAAAAATGTAGCGGGGTGCTAAATTTAATGGAAGTGTTTGAGTGGTAAATAGGCTCAAACACCCTAATTCTGTAGGATTCATGGACCATTTTGTCCTCGGGGGACAGTATTGGTGTGCAGTTCCCTGCGCCCTACAGGTGGCGCTGCCTTGGTAGGCTAGGGTTGAACCGCTGATACCGTGCTGTGCCTTTTGTGTCCCCTCTTGGCAGTAGTACAGCGGGGCGGGGAACCTGCTGTGCATGCCGGGAGAGCATATAAAAGGGGCAGACCTTTGGCCTGGGGGCTGATGTCCAGTGGGGTCCACGCCCAGGTGCCTTCGGCCTGGGTACATGTGTTCCTGTTCCATCTCGGGTACCTTTAGCCCGGGGTGAGGTACTATCCTGGAGTTCCTGCTGCCCTGGGTATGGAGGCCTAGGTGCGGGAGTAAAGCCTGGAGTCCAGAGCCTTCGTCTGGAGTCCTCTAAGGGTCGAGGAGTCTTAGGGTGCCGCCTCGTGTAGGGGACCATGTTCCAGGGAAGAGAGGATCATTCTGATGGACCGATGCGGGAGTCACGGTGAAGGAAGGGTCTGTTGACTCCCTGGAGAGATGTCTTCCCCTTGATATGGGCTAGGTTCATAGAAGGAGAAGCTCAAGGTCATCTTGACTGTATCAGAGGCCTTATTCACCCGGCCCGTGGCAGGGGCCTTATACACCCTGGTCTGTGGCAGAGACCAAAGTTCTCCAGGTCCGTGGCAGGGGCCTTGTACACCCGGTCTGTGGCAGAGACCAACCTCAAGGTCTGTGGCAGAGACCGTGCACCTAAAACTGTTTGAGAAACCTAAGCAGTGAAGTGAATGTGCTACGTTTGTGCCTGGACCTCCTCCACACCTTAAGCTGTCCTGTTTCTTTGCTCTAACCTTTTCTATCCGAGTAGAGTTTATTTTGCCATGAGAGAATAAGAGTTGTAATTTCAGCTGGTGTGGACATTGACTTTACTGGGAATTAAAGGACTTGCCTCTACCTACAGTAGAGGTGAGAATCATCCTCTGGAGGAGTTTTGACTCCGGCTGTGGACACGGCCCGTCAAGTACACCGCTCAACCTCTTTATATAGGAGGGTACGGGCTGGTAGTGCGGTGTGCCTTTCTCCCTCCTGCGAGGAGCCAACAACATAAAGGCAGGTAAGGGGGAAAGGATCTGTGCGCTACAAAAAAATAAAATAAAAATTATAATCTTGACCTAGGAGGACGAGGTCCATATGGAGTAGGAGGTTGAGGTGGTGGCGGTGGAGGAGGACGAGGTAGCCAACACTGGTTCAAAAATACAACAATGGCTGGGTAAGGCCGTGTCATGGATATGCATTAATGTCTGTCTGCCATCTTACCTTTCCTCCTCATGTGTTCATCTTAGAGACCAGACCTCCTTCACCTGGCTTCCTTTATAATCTCCTCCCAGCCAGACTCCACCCCAGGCCCTATCACAGAACACTATATTAACCTGTGCACTGCAAGCCTGCTTTGCTGATCAACGTGTTTGTTAGGCATTGTGTGTTTGGGTTCCTGCCTGCCGTGTGCTACGTCTGTCTCTCTGTTATACATTTGGCTTGTCCCCGACTATCCCTGTCTGCTCGTGACCCTTGACCTTCGGCTTGTCCTTCGTTTTCCTTGTCTGCTTGTGGCCCTTGACCTTCAGCTTGTTATTCGTTACTCTTATATCTTGTGCTGCTGCTTCCCCTCTTTTCCCCTTATCCTACGGGGCGTGAGCTAGGAGACTCTAGGGGCCGTGACCTGGACCCAGCCTGCAGCATAACATCCTCACCACTAGAGGCTCTGGAGAAGACCTGCTGGGTCTTAGACTCTGCACCCTGGGGAATCTTGGCTCTAGCTTCCTATAGGTTCCCGGTTGTGCTCCTCTGGTCCCGCTTTCCACAACCACCCAGTTTCCTATCCGCAGCAGTCAGCCATAGGGTTCACTACCTTGCGGTGCACTCCTGTCCCCCTACGGTGTGCATCTGTCACCTGGCCATAGGTGACCTGACAGGCCGGTGATGTGTCGAATTCTGTCCCCCGTCACTACGCTTGCTCAGTATGTAGGACAAGGGGATTTCGAAAATCTCCCAAGACGAACGGCGCCTGCGTGGTGAGTTCAGGTGAAGGCCACACCATCCGTGGTTCAAGCCGAGCCAAGTGAGGCCGTGCCCGAAGCGTGGCGATCGAACCGAGCCCGTGAGGGGCCCTGTTACTATGTGCTACCGTATGTCCACTTGGATGGTGGGGCTTGAACCTGCACTCACAGCGCAGGCGCCGTTCATCTTCGGAGATTTTGTGAATCTCCTTGTCCTCTGTACTGCGCAAGCGCTGCGCCTTCGCAGTATGGGCCGGACACAATCCGATGGCCGGACAGTTTTTGTCACAACACCGGTATACATGTCTATTCTGCAGAAGGTATGGACAAGTCCTGTGGGATCCATGCCTGGTTCATTTTAATGAACGTGAGCTTGTCCACATTGGCTCTGGACAGGCAGCTGCGCTTGTCTGTGATAACGCCCCCTGCCGTGCTAAATACACGTTCAGATAATACACTGGCTGCAGGGCAGGCCAGCACCTCCAAGGCATAAAGGGCAAGCTCAGGCCATGTGCCCAATTTGGAGACCCAGAAGTTAAAGGGGGCAGACCCGTCATCCAGTACGTGTAGGCCTTTGGACACATACTGCTCAACCATGTTGGTGAAATGCTGCCTCCTGCTAAGACGTTCCATCTCAGCTGGTGGTGCTGGTTGTTGTGGCGTGCTGACAAAGCTTTTCCACATTTCAGCCATGCTAACCCTGCCTTCTGAGGTGCTGCCGGTGCCCCGGCTGCGTTGGCGACCTCTTCCTCCTCCTCTGCCTTCGCCTTGTGCTTCCACCGTACGCCCGCTGTCAGGTGGGAATGCCACCAGCAGCGCGTCTACCAGCGTGCGCTTGTACTTGCGCATCTTACGATCCTGCTCCAGTGAGGGAATTAAGGACGGTACGTTGTCCTTGTAACGGGGATCCAGCAGGGTGGCCACCCAGTAATCAGCACCAGTTAAAATGTGGGCAACCCGGCGGTCATTGCGGAAACACTGCAGCATGTAATCGCTCATGTGTGCCAGGCTGCCCAGAGGCAAAGAAAAGCTGTCCTCTGTGGGAGGTGTATCGTCTGTGTCCTCTGTATCCCCCCAGCCACGCACCAGTGATGGCCACGAGCTGGTCTGGGTGCCACCCTGCTGTGAAAATGGCTCCTCCTCCTCCTCCATCTCCTCCTCCACCTCGTCATCCTCCAGAACTGTGCCCTTTCTGCCGGACAATTGTGTACCTGGCGTTTGTTGGTGCAGGAACCCACCCTCGTAGCCACTTGTGAAAGACTGCTCTGAAAGCCTTTGAAATGATCCCGCTTCCTCCTCCTCCTCCTCATCTTCCTGTGCCACATCCTCTTCCATCATCGCCCGAAGCGTTTTTTCAAGGAGGCTCAGAACTGGGATAGTAACACTGAGAACGGCGTCATTGGCACTGGACATGTTGGTGGAGTACTCGAAACAGCGCAACAAGGCACACAGCTCTCGCATGGAGGCCCAGTTATTGGTGGTGAAGTGGTGCTGTTCCGCAGAGCGACTCACGCGTGATTGCTGCAGCTGAAACTCCACTATCGCCTGCTGCTGCTCGCACAGTCTGGCCAGCATGTGCAAGGTGGTGTTCCACCTTGTGGGCACGTCACATATGAGGCGGTGAGCGGGAAGGCCGAAGTTACGCTGCAGCGCTGACAGGCGAGCAGCAGCAGGGTGAGAATGCCGAAAGTGTGCACACACAGCCCGCACTTTCTGCAGCAGCTCTGGCATATTGGGGTCATTTTTAAGGAACCTCTGGACCACCAAGTTCAGCACATGCGCCAGGCAAGGGATTGCGTCAAACCGGCTAGGCCCAGAGCTGCTACGAGATTTCGCCCATTATCGCACACCACCAGGCCGGGCTTGAGGCTCACTGACAGCAACCACTCATTGGTCTGTTGTTCCATGTCCCTCCACAACTCCTGCGCGGTGTGGGGTTTTTCCCCCAAACAGGAAAGTTTTAAAACTGCCTGCTGTCATTTACCCCTGGCTGTGCTGAAGTTGGTGGTGAAGGTGTTACGCTGACCGGATGAGGAGGCGGTAGAGGATGAGGAAGCGGAGTAGGAGGAGTTAGCAACAGGAGGCAAACTGAAGCGCCCTGCAATCCTCGGTGGTGGAAGGACATGCGCCAAACTGCTATCTGCCTCAGGCCCAGCCGCCACTGCATTTACCCAGTGTGCTGTTAGGGAGATATAACATCCCTGACCGTGCTTACTGGTCCACGCATCCGTAGTTAGGTGGACCTTGCCACAGATGGCGTTGCGCAGTGCACAC
The DNA here is from genome assembly GCA_029206835.1 of Rana muscosa. Classification (NCBI taxonomy): domain Eukaryota; kingdom Metazoa; phylum Chordata; class Amphibia; order Anura; family Ranidae; genus Rana; species Rana muscosa. The sequence goes on from CM055116.1 coordinate 175,131,732, forward strand.
CTGATTTTTTCCCCCACTTGGTTGTGCAGGGAAGGGATGGCTCGCCTGGAAAAGTAGTGGCGGCTGGGCACGATGTACTGTGGGACAGCCAATGCCATCAGGCTTTTAAAACTCTGCGTCTCCACCAGACGGAATGACAGCATTTCAAAGGCCAGGAGTTTTGAAATGCTGGCATTCAGGGCCAGGGATCGCGGGTGGCTAGGGGGGTACTTCCTCTTCCGCTCCAATGTTTGGGAGATAGAGAGCTGAACGCTTCCATGGGACATTGTGGAGATGGTTGGTGACCCAGGTGGTAGTGTTGCTGGCAGATCCTCTGTTTGCGGGGTGGCAGGTGCCACTGTCACTACAGAGGTGGATGAAGAGGCCGAGACTGCAGCAGAAGGAGCCAGAGACCTTTCTTGGTTTTTGAGGTGTCTACTCCACTGCAGCTCGTGCCTTGCACTTAGATGCCTGGTCATGCAGGTTGTGCTCAGGTTGAGAACGTTTATGCCTCGCTTCAGGCTCTGATTGCACAGCGTGCAAACCACTCGTGTCTTGTCATCAGCACATTGTGTGAAGAACTGCCATGCTAGGGAACTCCTTGGACCTGGCTTTGGTGTGCTCGGTCCCTTGTTGCGTTGGGCAGTAGCAGACATACTGTCTAGGGGACGGACGCTCCGCTTTTGCACCCTGCTCCCTCTTCTGCTGTGCTGGTGGCTCTGTGCGACCACCGCCTCTTCCTCCAAACTACACTGGTCACCTGCATAATGTTGATTCCATGTGGGGTCGAGGACCTCATCGTCCTCCACATCATCTTCCACCCAGTCTTCACCCCTGCCCTCCTTGTCTGTCTGCACAATTGCGAAAGCAGCAGCAGTTGACACCTGTGTTTCGTCATCATCCGAGACATGCTGCGATGGTCCTCCCATGTACTCATCATGAAACATAAGTGGTTGGGCATCAGTGCACTCAATCTCTTCCACTTCTGGGGCAGGGCTAGGTGGATGGCCCTGGTAAACCCTGCTAACAGAGTCATCGAAAAGCAGAAGAGACTGCTGCATGATTTGGGGCTCAGACTGCTTGGCTGATTTGCAAGGGGGTGAGGTGAAAGACTGATGGACATGGGTTTCAGGTGCCAACTCTGATCTTTCATCAGAAGAGTGGGTGGGAGACAATGTGAAGGAACCCGAGGCACTGTCAGCAACCCAATCTACTATCGCCTGTACTTGTCCTGGCCTAAACATTCGTACAGCCTCATTAGGCACGACAAAATACCGCCGCAGGCTCGGTCGCCTACTCGCACCTGAGGAAGGTGTTTCACTTGTGCGTGTATCTGGCACAGATCCACCACTTCCTCTCCCTGCAACAGGAGCACCACGACCGGGGCCACCACGTCCCTTTGACCTTCTCCTCATATTTTCCAAATTTAGGATCTTGCCCTAAATGGGTGTTTTTGGAAGAGCAGAACACACCCACAGTACATAACCGCTGAATTGCACAGCTACAGAACTGCAGAAAATGCTATTAAAAAAAATGTTGTTTTTTTAGTATAGCACAGTAGAAGAAAACTATATAGAAATTGTTTATTTCACACACCTTTACATATGTATAACACACTGCAAAATATTTTTTGTGGCCCTAAATGGCGTTTTTTGGAAGACCACAACACACCCACAGTACGTAACCGCTGAATCGCACAGCTACAGAACTGCAGAAAATGCTATTAAAAAAAAAATGTTTTTTTTTAGTATAGCACAGTAGAAGAAAACTATATAGAAATTGTTTATTTCACACACCTCCACATATGTATAACACACTGCAAAATATTTTTTGTGGCCCTAAATGGCGTTTTTTGGAAGACCACAACACACCCACAGTACGTAACCGCTGAATCGCACAGCTACAGAACTGCAGAAAATGCTATTAAAAAAAATGTTGTTTTTTTAGTATAGCACAGTAGAAGAAAACTATATAGAAATTGTTTATTTCACACACCTCCACATATGTATAACACTGCAAAATATTTTTTGTGGCCCTAAATGGCATTTTTTGGAAGACCACAACACACCCACAGTACGTAACCACTGAATCGCACAGCTACAGAACTGCAGAAAATGCTATTCAAAAAAAATGTTGTTTTTTTAGTATAGCACAGTAGAAGAAAACTATATAGAAATTGTTTATTTCACACACCTCCACATATGTATAACACACTGCAAAATATTTTTTGTGGCCCTAAATGGCGTTTTTTGGAAGACCACAATACACCCACAGTACGTAACCGCTGAATCGCACAGCTACAGAACTGCAGAAAATGCTATTCAAAAAAAATGTTATTTTTTTTAGTATAGCACAGTAGAAGAAAACTATATAGAAATTGTTTATTTCACACACCTCCACATATGTATAACACACTGCAAAATATTTTTTGTGGCCCTAAATGGCGTTTTTTGGAAGACCACAACACACCCACAGTACGTAACCGCTGAATCGCACAGCTACAGAACTGCAGAAAATGCTATTCAAAAAAAATTTTGTTTTTTTAGTATAGCACAGTAGAAGAAAACCATATAGAAATTGTTTATTTCACACACCTCCACATATGTATAACACACTGCAAAATATTTTTTGTGGCCCTAAATGGCGTTTTTTGGAAGACCACAATACACCCACAGTACGTAACCGCTGAATCGCACAGCTACAGAACTGCAGAAAATGCTATTAGAAAAAATGTTTTTTTTTTAGTATAGCACAGTAGAAGAAAACTATATAGAAATTGTTTATTTCACACACCTCCACATATGTATAACACACTGCAAAATATTTTTTGTGGCCCTAAATGGCGTTTTTTGGAAGACCACAACACACCCACAGTACGTAACCGCTGAATCACACAGCTGCAGAACTGCAGAAGATGCTATTCAAAAAATTTTTTGTTTTTTTAGTATAGCACAGTAGAAGACAAATATATAGAAATTGTTTATTTCACACGCCTCCACATATGTATAACACACTGCAAAATATTTTTTGTGGCCCTAAATGGGTCTTTTTGCAAGCGTAGATTAAAGTGCAAATTGTTTTATTTATTTATTTTGCCCTAAACGGGTCTTTTTTTGCACGAGCAAAATAAAATGCAAATATTTTATTTTTTTTGCCCTTAATGGGTCTTTTGGAAAAGAGCACAATAAAGTGCATTTTTTTTTTGCCCTTAATGGATCTTTTCCCAAGAGCAGAATACACCCACAGTATGGAAACGGTGTATCTCTCAACGTAATATATGCAGTGCTGGTGCACTGAGCTTGCAGATAAAAGGTAGATTTTCTCTGACACTGGGCTCATGGCAGTGTAAAAAGACTGCACTGCAACACAAACAGGTAAACCTATGCAGATCGCTGAGTTATTTCTCTGAATCTGGACTCCTATATAACCACTTGGCAACCACCTGCCGACAAATAACGTCGACAAGGTGGTTGCTTAACTCTGGGAGGACGTTATATAACCAGTCCAGAGGACCCGGCACATCACGAATCGCGGTAAATCACCGCTGATAGCGGCCGTTTACCACGTGATCGCTCCGTCAAATGACGGAGCAATCACTTGTAAACAGACCGGCGTCATGTGATGACGCCGGTTCCTCTCTCCCCTCTCTGTACCGATCGGTACAGTGTGAGAGGAGATGGGAGGGAGCGGATCATGTCCGCTCCCTCCCCCATGTCAGAGCATGTCAGTTGTGGGCTGGATCTGTGACAATTGCAGTCACAGATCCAGCAATCCATCCATCCCTGCTCAGCCATCCCTGCGCAATACTCTGCAAATTACCCTGCGCAATACTCTGCAAAATACTCTGCAATACCCTGGTGCAATACTCTGCAATACCCTGGTGCAATACTCTGCAATACCCTGGTGCAATACTCTGCAATACCCTGCGCAATACTCTGCAATACCCTGCAAAATACTCTGCAATACCCTGGTGCAATACTCTGCAATACCCTGCGCAATACTCTGCAAAATACTCTGCAATACCCTGCGCAATACTCTGCAATACCCTGCGCAATACCCTCCAATACCCTTCGCAATACCCTGCGCAATACTCTGCAATACCCTGCGCAATACTCTGCAAAATACTCTGCAATACCCTGCGCAATACTCTGCAATACCCTGCACAATACTCTGCAATACCCTGCACAATACTCTGCAATACCCTGCACAATACTCTGTAATACTCTGCACAATACTCTGCAATACCCTGCACAATACTCTGCAATACCCTGCACAATACTCTGCAATACCCTGCTCAATACTCTGCAATACCCTGCACAATACTCTGCAATACTCTGCGCAATACCCCCTGTGCAATACCCCGTGCAATACCCTGCCATACTCCGCAATGCCCTGAAATACTTCGCAATGCCCGGCAATACTCCGCAATGCCCGGCAATACTCCGCAATGCCCGGCAATACTCTGCAATAACCACTTCCCGCCCACCGGCCGTCATATGACGTCCTTGACTTTGTGCGGGGATATCTGAATGATGGGTGCAGCTACAGGCATCATTCAGATATTAGCTTTTTCAGCCGGCGATTCCCTACACCATAAGAACAATCATAGCGGCTGTTCCGCCGCTTGATCATTCTTATGGGAGGCTAGAGGGGATGTCTCCCCCCCGCCACCCTCCGGTGCTTCTACCGACTCACCGTAATGATCAAAGCCAGGATTGTTTTTTTTGTTTTTTTTCAGGCTTCCCAGCCTAGAGGTGAGATGTGGGGTCTTATTGACCCCATATCTCACTGTAAAGAGGACCTGTCATGCCATATTCCTATTACAAGGGATGTTTACTTTCCTTGTAATAGGTATAAAAGTGATCAAAAAAAAATTTCGGGCGGAAAAACATGTCAAACTAAAATAAATAAAGTAAAATGAACAATAAAAAAATATATATATTTTTTTAAGCGCCCCTGTCCCCGTGAGCTCGCATACAGAAGCGAACGCATACGTAAGTCCCGCCCACATATGAAAACGGTGTTCAAACCACACATGTGAGGTATCGCCGCGAACGTTAGAGCGAGAGCAATAATTCTGGCCCTAGACCTTCTCTGTAACTCAAAACATGTAACCACTAAAAATATTTAAAACGTTGCCTATGGGGATTTTTAAGTAGCGAAGTTTGGCGCCATTCCACGAGCGTGTGCAATTTTGAAGGGTGACATGTTAGGTATCTATTTACTCGGCGTAACTTCATCTTTCACATTATGTAAAAACATTGGGGTAACTTTACTGTTTTTTTTTAGCACGAAACATTTTTTTTCCGTAAAAAACGCGTTAAAAAAATTGCTGCACAAATATCGTGCGAGATAAAAAGTTGCAACGACCACCATTATATTCTCTAAGGTCTTTGCTAAAAAAAACATATATAATGTTTTGGGGTTCTATGTAATTTTCTAGCAAACAAATGATGATTTTTACATGTAGGAGAGAAATGTCAGAATTGGCCTGGGTGCTCCAGAACGCCTGAAGGTGCTCCCTGCATGTTGGGCCTCTGTATGTGGCCACGCTGTGTAAAAGTCTCACACATGTGGTATCGCCATACTCGGGAGTAATAGCAGAATGTGTTTTGGGGTGTAATTTGTGGTATGCATATGCTGTGAGTGAGAAATAACCTGCTAATATGACAATTTTGTGCAAAAAAAGAGAAAAAAAAATCTTGATTTTGCAAAGAATTGTGGGAAAAAATTACAATTTCAAAAAACTCACAATGCCTCTTTCTAAATACCTTGGAGTGTCTTTTTTCCAAAAAGGGGTCATTTGAGGGGTATTTCTACTTTTCTGGCATGTTAGGGTCTCAAGAAATCAGATAGGCCGTCAGTACTTCAGGTGTGATCAATTTTCAGATATTGGCACCATAGCTTGTGGACTCTATAACTTTCACAAAGACCAAATAATATACACCAATTTGTACTTATTTTTACCAAAGATATGTAGCAGTATAAATTTTGGTCAAAATTTATGAAGAGAAATGAAAAAAAAATATTTTTTTACAGAATTTTCAGTCTTTTTTCTCTTATAGCGCAAAAAATAAAAAACCCAACGGTGATTAAATACCACCAAAAGAAAGCTCTATTTGTGTGAAAAAAAGGACAAAAAATTCATATAGGTACAGTGTTGTATGACTGAGTAATTGTCATTCAAAATGTGAGAGCACCGAAAGCTGAAAATTGGTCTGGTTATTAAGGGGGTTTAAGTGCCCAGTGGTCAAGTGGTTAATATATCTCTCTCCCTGAAAGCACCAACAGGAACCTGGTCCTACACTACACTGTCTCTCTATCTTTTCCCTCAGATTCCAGAATCAGGACTAACTCATGTATTTTTCAATCTCTCCCTAAAAGCAGCAGCAGCAGACAAGATCCTCTCCCTATCTATTCTGAAGCAGAGTGACGTGTGTGCTGTGTGCCTCTAACTTATATAGAAGCTGGGTCACATGTTGCACTGACCAATCACAGCCATGCCATTAGTAGGCATGGCTATGATGGCTTCTAAGGGCACACCAGCTAATCAAAAGGTGATTGGCTGGCCCCTGAAGCATTTCTAACTGCGCCATTAGATTGCCGAACCCGAACCCGGACTTTTGCGCAAAGTCCGGGTTCGGGTTCGGGAAAAAGCTAAAGTTCGGTACGGACCCGAACTTTACAGTTCGGGTTCGCTCAACCCTAGCTGTGACCAAAAGTGATGGGAAACCTAAATTTGACAGTGTTCACCATCTCAGGTATTAGCTGTACTTGTGCATAAACCATACAAAGATATTGTACAAAACTGTTTCCACTAAACAAAATCATTTTTTTTGGTGTTTTTTTTCTGTATTAAATAGGATATAATTGTTTTGTAAAAAAAAAAGGGTGTTTTAAGGTGCAAAAAATAATGTATCCTTGACTCATTTATATGTCCCTAGTCCCCAGTATGAAGACCTTCTTGACAAGTGTATTCCTCACTATGGAGACTGTGCGTGCTCCAACACTCTGGCAAAGGTATTATAGGGCTAAATATGTCTTTTTATAGGAGTTAAAGATAATGACTGACTGTTGAGATTATGTTTTTAGACCTTCCTCTTGGAAGCAATGGCCCTCCCAATTATGCTAGAAATTATAGCCACAAATCTCACTATATTGACAATTATTTAGGTCCTTTTCCCCACCTTTTTACCATTTTAGCATTCTCATATCTAAATATTAATGACCAAAGACATTAACCACTTAAGGACCGCCCCGCGTACATGTACTGCGGCAGGGTGACCCTTAAGCGCAAAATCATGTACCTGTATGTGATCATCTTCTTTGGCTCTGCATGCACCACCGGAGCCCCACTCCCACTGTGATTGGACACAGCAGGAACCAATCAGCGGGTCCAGCGGACGCGATGTCTGCCGGGAACCCAGTGATCGTTCGTAGAGAGGCAGAACAGCGGTCTGCCAATGTAAACAAGGCAGACCGCCGTTCTGCTAAGTAGAAACATGGATCTCTATTTTCCTTTAGTCAAAGCACTCCCCTTACAGTTAGAAAACACACATAGGGAACCCATTTAACCCTTTGATTGCCCCTGATGTTAACCCCTTCCCTGCCAGTGTCATTTATATAGTGACAGTGCGTTTTATTTTAGCATTGATCACTGTATTGGTGTCACTGGGCCCCAAAAAGTGTCACTTAGTGTCAGATTTGTCCGCCACAATATTGCAGTCCCACTTAAATTCACTGATCGCCGCCATTACTAGTAAAAAATATTAAAAAAAATAAAAAGTCCATAAATCTTTCCCATAGTTGGTAGATGCTATAACGTTTGCGCAAACCAATCAATATACGCTTATTGGGATTTTTTTTTACCAAGCATATGTAGCAGAATACATATTGGCCGAAATTTATGAAGAAATTCGATTTTTTTTTTAAAAATTATTGGATATGTTTTATAGCAGAAAGTAAAAAATATTTTTTTCTTTTTCAAAATTGTTGGTCTTTTTTTGTTTATAGCACAAGAAATAAAAATGGGAACAGCATCACACGACCGCGCAATTATCAGTTAAAGCAATGCAGTGCCGTATCGCAAAAAATGGCCTGGTCAGGAAGGGGGTAAAAACCTCCGGAGCTATAGTGGTTAAAGTGTTACTAAACCCATACCAGCAAAATTAGTCTGTATATGCAGTAAAGCATGCTTGTTATACTCACTGTGGAACCTAAGGGGTTAATCCTCTACATTGTGTAAAAAGACAGTATGATCCAGTATGCACAAATCCTCCCCTTCTTGCATGGCCCCCAAAACATGTCCGGATAAAACAGAGTTAGTGGAGTCAGTCTGCACATGCTCAGTTTGGTGTGCATTGCTAGAGGGTTTTTTTTTTTCTTGGGAGAGTGCATGTGATCAGCACAGGGCCAATCAGTACTGTCCAGACAGAGGGTCAGGGCTCTTGGATCATCATAGGACAGGAAGTGCAGTATTAAAACTCCTCCTACAATTTAACCACACACTGATAGAAGTCACAAAACTGTTACAGTGGATATAAAAAGTCTACACACCCCTGTTTAAAATGTCAGGTTTCTGTGATGTAAAAAAAATGAGACAAAAATAAATTATTTCAGAACTTTTCCCACCTTTAATGTGACCTATAAACTGTACAAATCAATTGAAAAACAAATCAAAATCTTGTAGGTGGGGGGAGTAAAATTAAAAAACTAATATAATGTGGTTGCATAAGTATGCACACCCTCTTATAACTGGGGATGTAGCTGTGTTTTGAATTCAGCAAACACATTCAAACTCCTTTTAAATAGGAGTCAGTACACACCTCCCATTGTTTAAAGTCCTTTTATTAACCCTAAATAAAGATCAGCTGTTCCAGTAGGTCTTTCCTGATATTTTCTTAGTCACATCCTACAGCCAAAACCATGGTTCACAGAGAGCTTCCAAAGCATCAGAGGGATCTCCTTGTTAAAAGGTACTAGTCAGGAGAAGGGTACAAAAGAATTTCCAAGGCATTAGATATACCTTGGAACACAGTGAAGACAGTCATCGTCAAGTGAAGAAAATATGGCACAATAGTGAACTAGACGTCCCTCCAAAATTGATGAAAAGACCATAGGAAAACTGGTCAGGGAGGCTGCCAAGAGGCCTACAGCAACATTAAAGGATCTGCAGGAATATCTGGCAAGTACTGGCTGTGTGGTACATGTGACAACAATCTCCTGTATTCTTCATATGTCTGGGCTACTTTACAAAGAAAAACATCCAGGCCCGGCTAAATTTTGCAAAAACACATCTGAAGTCTCCCAAAAGCATGTGGAAAAATGTGTTATGGTCTGATGAAACCAAGTTTGAACTTTTTTGGCTATGATTCCGAAAGATAGGTTTGGTGCAAAAACAACACTGCACATTACCAAAAGAACACCATACCCACAGTGAAGCATGGTGGTGGCAGCATCATGCTTTGGGGCTGTTTTTCTTCAGCTGGAACAGGGGCCTTAGTCAAGGTAGAGGGAATAATGAACAGTTCCAATTACCAGTCAATATTGGCACAAAACCTTCAGGCTTCTGCTAGAAAGCTGAATATGAAGCGGAACTTCATCTCTTACCATGACAACAACCCAAAGCATATAACCAAATAAACAAAGGAATGGATTCACCAGAAGAATATTAATGTTTTGGAATGGCCCAGCCAGAGCCCAGACCTGAATCCGATTGAAAATCTGTGGGATGATCTGAAGAGGGCTGTGCACAGGAGATGAACTTGCAACCTGAATGATTTGGAATGTTTTTGCAAAGAAGAGATGGCAAATATTGGCAAGTCAAGATGTGCCATGCCGATAGACTCATACCCAAAAAGACTGAGTGCTTTAATAAAATCAAAAGGTGCTTCAACAAAGTATTAGTTTAAGGGCGTGCACACTTACGCAACCATATTATTTTATTTTTATTTTTTTGCTTCCCTCCAATTAAAAGATTTCAGTTTGTTGTTCAACTGAGTTGTAGAGTTTATAGGTCACATCAAACGTGGAAAATGTTCTGAAATGATTTATCTGTGTATAATTTTTTACATCACAGAAACCTGACATTTTAACAGGGGTGTGTAGACTTTTTATATGTGTAGCACACCCCCCGCAGGAGCTGCTGGTTTACTTTTGGGCCTGCACGTTACCTCAGTATTCGCTGTCTAGGGGAAAAAAGTCTGTAGAAACTCCAATGTCCACACAAGATGTAAAACCTTAAACAGTTAGGTTTTATTTTCCTTTTTGCATAAACATATAGAAAGATGAAGGGAAAGGGTAGGGTAGGTTCAGGCACACGGTGCAGATCACTGGGGAGAACTCCTTAAATATACAGTCATACACCCCTCTTCCTAGAGGGGGGTATTGCTCACCCAGATAGGCCCCTCTCACCTGGCCTAGCAGCCGGTATGATGCACGAACAATATCAGGACCAGTCTCTGCTGGCCTAGCAGACTGGCAATGCACAGAATTGGATAATACGGGATCTTCTGCCACAGGACTCAACACCAGAACTTCCAGCCAAACAGTCAAGAGCCTTTAAGCCAACTCGGCAGACTGTAAGGTGAATTTTAGTTGCGGTGCATCCTCGAATTGATTTACCAGGCCCTCCTCAAGACACCAGCACTCCGCTTAGTCTTCTCCACGAAAGGTTTTCCCCTGGTTTCCTCCATTGAGTGGCTTCCTCCCTCAGGACGGACAGCCCAGGATCACCTTCGAGGTGCAGACCCTTGTCAGCATAACTGGGCCCACTAGTTGGAGTTGCGGCCTCGGACCAGCATGGTTCCAAGGCCAAAAATCACACAATACACGCCTCACGTTAGGAGGGCCGTGAGGGGGCGAAGGACCCCCTAAGATGGTGTCTGCCCCTTAAGTACCCTTCCCCAGCATGCTCAGCAGTTAGACCATGCCCACTGAACTGTTCCCGGGGAAGGGACCCAATACACTCTGGCCTGTCAGTCTTCCACATTGGCCTGGAGTGGTAACGCCACCTAAAGGGAAACAATGGGAAGTCCATCCAACACAGCCATAGCCGGAACAGAGGCTAATTTAACATGAATTATGTACATCTGAGTCTAACTATTGGCTCAGATACCCTCTAAATTGAACATAGCGCCCCAGTCATTGGGAGCAGGGCGCTACATATGTATATACTGCTGATGAGAAAAGGTATGTAGCAGTTTATATTTACTAAAACAATTGCATTTCCATGTTCTGTGTACTGTGGGAGACCAGATATAGTGAATGCAGGGTCCTGGGTTTAGTAACACTTTAAGAAATGCTGGTCTGCAAATAATGTTCCTAAGGGCTATCAGAAATATTTAAATTTTTTACATTTTACAACAGTTATGACAATGAAAGTTCATATTCACATTGCCCCTTTTGTTTAAGATGTACATAGCTTTCTCAGGTGTAGTTAAATATTTAACCAGTTTATCATATCATTTGAATATCTTGCTTATAAACCGACATGGTCAGCACTGAATCGTTTAGCTTGTTTCTAATCAAAAAGTTTCAGAATTCTGTTTTATAGGTTGATCCTTCTTTGTGATGACAATGTTTGGTCAGCAGGATCTGTCATAATTCCTAATAGTCAAATTAGCCAAGCTATTCGTTTGAAGTGGCAGCTTTAGGAGGAAGAGAACAATTGACTGACATACATTCTTATACATAAAGACTGCTGTAAAATGTAATTTTTGAAGATGATTTGCATGCCTTTAGATTTGAACATCACATTCATTTTTTTTGCTGAGAGCTACTGCTTACAAATGATACATACCTCTTAGCTATGGCTTTACTCATATAGCAAAAGAGTGTTTCCATGTCACCGCGGCACAATAGCAAATTAACACATCGCAGTGTTTTTCTGATGATACAACAATTTTATACGTTGCTCGAAGCAAGGTGCGCTGTTTCATTGATTGTCTATTTTGTCCTTTGAAAATCATGGCAGTGTTTATATTGTCTTCCTTGGTAGTAATACTTAAATATTAGATTTTTTTTTTTTTTTTTAATCCATCACATGAGATTGCTCTGTAATTTCTCTGTTCCATGCTCTTAATATCAGATTTTGATTTTTCTCCACCATTTTTCCCTTCCATCAGACATTATTTTATTTAAATCAACTTTGTGTATTAAAAAGTTACAAGAGATTGGTATCTTTTTGAGAACTGCCTAATCTGCTCCATACTGAATGAATATATTTAGAAATAATATAGCTGTTAGCAAGTGGTTAATTGTGTGCTTCTAAGAAATTAAAATCATCACATACAACTTAGCTCATAAGATACACATACTAAAGACTTTCTGCTTGTATGAATGATCTGGCCTTTTGAACGTTTAATTTTCTCTCCAACTGCTCACCCAATGGATAATATATGTAGGACATGCAGTTCATAGAGAAATACGCATGTTGTCTGGGTTTCTTTGTCCAATCACCACAGAACAATATAACTTGGGTGACAATTGACTAACCCATCTGCTAGATATAACAGTGGTCATGCTCAATAATCATATTCTTCACACTTAAAGTATTACTAAACCCACAACAGTAAAATCAGTCTGTATATGCAGTAAAGCATGCTTGTTATACTCACTCTGGAACCTAAGAGGTTAATCCTCTGCATTGTGTAAAAAGGCTGTTTGATCCTGCCTTCTCTGATCCTCCCATTCTTCCACAGTCCCCAAAAAATCTCCTGATAGAACAGAGCCTTGGGGGCAAGCTGCACATGCTCAGTTTGGCATGTATTGCTAGAGAATTTTTTTTTCCTGGAAGAGTGCATGTGATCAGAACAGGGCCAATTAGCACTGTTCAGACAGAGGGTCAGGGGTCCTGCAGCCTCCTAGGACAATTATGGGAAAATGAAAACTCCCCGTACAAGCTTTAACCGGGCACTGATAGAAGTCACAAGACTGTTCTAACTGCTGATGAGAAAAGGTATTTAGCAGTTTATATTTACTAAAACTATGTGGGAGACCAGAAATAGTGAATGCAGGATCGTGGGTTTAGTAACACTTTAAGTGGAATCTTTTGTATCCTGGGATAATTGGTCTCATTTTATTATGTATATTCTCTCCTCTCTCTTTTATCTCGCATTCCCATTTTACCATCAGTGTATTTTCTTACTCCTTCGTTCTGAAGCTTAGATAATAAATATCTTGTGATGCTCTCAATATCAACCTCTATTGTTGTGAGGCTAGCAGTATTTCTAGCATTGATTACTCTGGGCTCTAGACATATACATGTCTAGAGCACACGCTAGATAATAAGAGTTAATTGACGTATTGATGGAAAAATATTGAACATACATAAACAATTTTTTTAGGTAAGTGTTAGCACTGAAAAGACGCATGCTCGGAAGCATTGAACTTCATTTTTCTCTGCTCGACGTAGTGTTTTACATCACCGCGTTTTGTGGACGGTCGGAATTTGGTCTGACAGTGTGTATGCAAGACAGCTTGAACGGAATTCCGACGGAAAATTCCATCGGATTTTATCCCATCGGAAATTCCGATCAGGTGTACAGGGCATCAGATTATCTTTGGACCATCTTAGATCCCGAAAACCAAAGGGAACTCTTCATTCTCCATGGTCACATTCTGCGTTGCCTCTTCCCACGCTCAATGGGGTTGATTATTGAATTCAAATAGACTGTTCAACTTGCAAGGGAAATTTCCCTTAACTTAGTGAATGAGCTGAAACTTTTTTGACGTTTGGCTATTTTTTGCAAAGTCCATTTTCATCACATTCACCAAGCTAAGGGATATATCACATGCCTTGTGACTATTTTTTTTAAAGTAAATCAACTCCAGTCTCCATGTAGTATTGATTATTGTATAGTTGAACACCTTGGGTTCTGAGAGTCCCACATCCTGTGAATCTAATCTATGTATGTGAGTATGTAGCTTGATATTTCTGGTCTGTAAACTTTAGATCGCTTTTCAAAGGTAAAGAAAGCCAACATGTTTACAGTAGGTTACAGCAGGGGGCAAATTCAGTTGAATTGAGGTACAGTTCAGTAGTATGTGGCTGCATCACTGCTCTTTAACATTCTTTAACAAGACATCAACTTTTACTTTGTGATATTTTATATTTTTGGTATATATAGCTCTATCTATCTATCTATCTATCTATCTATCTATCTATCTATCTATCTATCTATCTATCTATCTATCTATCTATCTATCTATCTATCTATCTATCTATCTATCTATCTATCTGTCTATCTAGTTATCTATCTATCTATCTATCTATCTATCTAGATAGATAGATAGATAGATAGATAGATAGATAGATAGATAGATAGATAGATAGATAGAAATATATACTGTGTTATTATGAAATGTAATTGTATTGCAATCTAGTTTTAGATTGATTTTAAATGAGAAATTAACTGAGATCCTGCTAAGTGATTAGACAAGAGTTCTTCAGACAAAGGCATTGATGGGTGTCTAAATTAACATCTAATTGACAAAGTAAGTGAAAACGGAAGTAATAGGTGAAGAAAGGAAGGTAATAAGAGCCTAAAATGCTATAAACACCAATTTAAATGGAGTTCCTCTGAAAATTAGGACAGATGTAGTAAGTATGGTGCGAAAAGATAGAGAAAAAACGAGAACTACATTTTAAGTGAACTAAATTTGTTCAGTAAGAATATATTTCAAAGGAAAACTTTGCTAGGCAAATAAGTTGCCTACATTGCTTACCTCTTCTTCTTAAAACCCTAGTAACTTGTCTGTGACATTGATCCTGATCATGTATGCAGATTCGGAATTCAATTTTTTAAGGATCCATTCACAATATGCATTGTATTAAAGCATGCTGCATTATTGTGGCCCCCTTCATGCTGAATGAGCAGGGCGCACACCTTAAAGTGTAATAAAAGCTACATAACATTTTTTTTTAAATGTAGCACGCCACAACACTTGCCATGTGCACTGCAACATGGGTGCTTTGCCCACTTTGCATGAGGTGAGCTGGTTCAGACCTTCTTGGTTAGGATGTGTTTAGAAGAACACTTTCCACATTCAGGAATAAAAGTTTCTCAACATTTTTGCAGATTGTTCAGGATGTTATGGTGGCCAGAGCACAATCTTTGCAAGTATTGTGCTTGATCTGAGCATTGTGTGTGACAACTAGACAAGGCACAGGTCATGTAGGAGTTATCTAGAGAGGAATAAAGAGATCTTTCAAGTGTCTGAAATAATCATACTAACAGCATTTTTCCAACACGTTGCAAAGTTTCTGTATGAGCTGGCACTGATTCTACTCAGAAAAAAAGCTATCACCCTTTGTGCACCAGATTCAAGGTCCATCCAACTTCCACTAGAACATCCTGCCCTGATCACACACATATTTTGCTTTGTGTTTGGTGTATCATTGCAACAGAATTTATGAACAATTATATATTGTGGGGGCCTAAACATCAATCAAAATCATATTATTTAGTCATATTGACGCTCACATTGGTTTGTGATCTTCACCAAAATAGGGTTTTTGCAACATAATGATGGAGATATGTTATGTGGTACTTTCAGACAAGTAGTACTGAGCTGAGTTCTTTTAAACACTCTGCTTAAACAAGCAATGAATATTTTATTGATCTCTAGAATTTCATTGGCATCTCTGCATGCCTCTTCCATACTGACATTCCTTAGCATTCATTTTTAAGAAATATTCTTGAGTCTGACAGCGTTATTGCTCTTGCGTGTGCTTTTATATACACAAACACACATTCCTAAACCTCCATTTATATTTCCTGTGCCTGTCTTCAAATGCCATATCTATACAATTGCAGGTCTCCTCAGTTATATGCAATGAAAGAAGATAATAAAATAAAGACAATTTACATGTAAATATAATTAGATAAAACCATTGCTGAGTTGGTGTTTATTTTTCTTACTTTACTAGTCTAAAAAATAAACACTGTTTATTCAATTTGTAATTAGCGCATGCAATATACAGTATTTATAATATTTTACTGTGTCGTTTTATTGTTCAGCTAAATAGTTAAAAAATGGATCTGGTTAAGCAGGGACCAGCCGAATTTTGATCCATGTATTGGCAGTATTGGCAACCACTCTGTTGGAAATTGTCTGCTTGATCAACGCCATTGGTTATAGCTGGAAATGGTGATCAGTGTATTCTGATGGTGGGGAAACCTCCCCACTATTGGAATACAAAAGACTAATGCCGCGTAAACACGACCGTTTTTCATGACGAGAAAAGTAAAATTTTTTAAATTGGTCATTAAAAACGATCGTGTGTAGGCTCCAGAGCATTTTTCTCGACGAGAAAAAATGGCCATTAAAAATTTAGAACCTGCTCTATTTTTTCCCGTCGTTTTTCACGTCGTCGTTTTTCTCGTCATGAAAAAAAATGCGCATGCTCAGAAGCAAGTTATGATACGGGAGCGCTTGTTCTGGTAAAACTAGCGTTCGTAATGGAGATAGCACATTCGTCACGCTGTAACGGACTGAAAAACACAAGGCTGAAAAGCGTGAATCGTCTCTCATCAAACTTTACTAACACAAGATCAGCAAATGCAGCCCAAAGGGTGGCGCCATCCGGATGGAACTTCCCCTTTATAGTGCCGTTGTACGTGTTGTCGTACGTGTTGCACGTCACCGCGCTTTGCTCGAGCATTTTTTTTCAGGATAGTGTGTATGCAAGGCAGGCTTGAGAAGAATCACGTCGAGAAAAACTTAGTTTTTTTCCATGACATTAAAAACGGTCGTGTGTATGCGGCATAAGAGGGGAGGATTCTCCCATCTACCTCAAATGTGTGGATGGAGGAATCAAGTCTTTTTTTTTTTCAACCTGCGGGTTAAACTAATAAAAACTGTCAGCTCCAGTCAGGGCCGCTGTACTAACTATGCAAAATTAGTATAGCGATCTCACCCACCAGAACACTCCGATCAGTGCTCTCCGCCATTGACTGAGAGCGCTGATCGAGAGTCAGTTGGCTGCTGGTTTTCCAGCATGCAGGTCCAAAAGAAGTCGGCTAAGGCCGGCTTCTGTCAGACAGGGTGGGATACACACAGGGCAAATGTCAGCCATTTTTCTTTTACCCAAATTATGTCTCCGGACATTCGGCATATGTGTATGGGGCTTTACCTTAAAACAAAGCCCTCCAGCGGTGCGTTGTCACCACTGGCAGGGCTTGTGTCTTCACCTGGTCTTCTTTCCGCATTCACGGCCTATGGCTGTTTCAATGGCCAAACTGTGATAATGGCAGTATGCTGTCCCTGCTCAGTATGCTGTCCCTTCAGAGCACAGTGTGCATGGGCTGCTAATGTCACCGGCTGAAGAAATAGTGAATATCTCCTAAACAGTGCACGATTAGGAGATATTCCCTGTATCTACAGCTAAGCTTTTTTATAAGCTTAGCTGTAGATACAAGTTAGCAAGCGGTGTTTACTACTGCTCTTTTGAATTGACTGCTAACTAGAACTGCATGCTATATGCTGTATAAAAATTGACATGCTGTTGCCTTATTGTACTGCAGCCATTCTCAACCAGGATTGTATGGAACCCTAGGGTTCATCCAGATGTTGCTTGGGAATCTTTGATCTGTGGCTGTTAGAGCTTCCATTTGATGGGGTCTGCATAGTTTCAGGGTCAACTCCACTTGGCACAATCATCAGCATGACACCAGTCATATTTGTTAGCTATTTGTAAAGGTGGTATTCTCACCCCTACTGTAAAGAGCATCTTTCCTATTGATCCCAAATAATTTGGTTTTAGCAGGGGTTCCCCATAACTTGGACATTATTATTATTATTATTATTATACTACAGGATTTATATAGCGCCAACAGTTTGCACAGCACTTTGCAATGTTAGGGCAGGCAGTACAATTACAGTACAATTCAATACAGGAGGAATCAGAGGGCCCTGCTTGTTAGAGCTTACAATCTAGGAGGAGGGTCAAGTGATACAAAAGGGTAAAAAACTGTGGGGGATGATCTAATGAAGAAAATGAAAGTACAGTTGTTACATGGAGGCAGGATAGGCTTCTCTGAAAATAAAAGTTTTCAGGGATCGCCTAAAAATGGATAGATTTAGGGAATTCCAGAGGATGGGAGAGGCTCAGGAGAAGTCCTGGAGGCGAGTATGGGAGGAGGTGATGAGGGAGTTAGAGAGCAGGAGGTCTTGGGAGGAATGAAAAGGACGATTAGGTTGGTATTTTAAGACTAGGCTAGTGATGTAGCTGGGGGCAGAGTTGTGGATGGCTTTGTAAGTTATTGTTAGTATTTTGAATTTAGTTTGCTGGGTGAGTGGCAGCCAATGGAGAGATTGGCAGAGAGGGGTAGCAGACACTGAGCAATTTGTAAAGTGGATGAGTCTGGCAGCAGCATTCATGATGGACTGAAGGGGAGATAGCCGATTTAAAGATAAGCCAATGGGTAGGGAGTTGCAGTAGTCAATGTTAAAGATAACCAGGGAGTGAATCCAGAGTTTTGTAGTTTCATTGGCTAGAAAGGGACATAGTTTGGAGATGTTGCAGAGATTGAGGCGGCAAACTTTGGAAAGGGATTGGATGTGGGGCCAAAAGGAGAGTTCAGAATCCAGGATAACACCTAGTACCCTGACATGTGGGGATGGGTGGATGGTTGTGCCATTGCTCTTGACAAAGAAGTCAGGGGAAGAGGTACGTGGGGGAGGAAATATTATGAGCTCAGTTTTGGACAAGATGAGGAAGTGGTGTGACATCTATACAGATATGTCTGTTAGTAAGTTAGCGATGCGTGAGGAGACTGATGGAGTGAGCTGAGGGGTGGAGAGATAGATTTGGGTGTCATCAGTGTGGAAATTATATTGGAAGCCATGAGAGGCTATCAGCTGACCCAGGAAGGAGGCTAGATTGAAAATAGGAGAGGACTAAGAACAAAACCTTGGGTGACCCCAACAGAGAAAGGAAGAGGAGGAAGTAGAATTGTAGGTGACACCGAAGGTGCGATGGGATACGTAGGATGAAAGCCAGTGAAGAGCACAGTCATGGAGACTGAGGGGGTAAGGTTTATTGAGGAGGAGGGGGTGGTCAACCGTATCAAAGGCAGCCGAAAGGTCCAAAAGTACATGTACAGGATAGTGTCCGTTGGTTTTTGCTGTTAGTAAGTTATTTGTGAGTTTTAGAACAGCTTCTGTGGAGTGTTGAGGGCAAAATCCAGACTGAAGGGGATCAAGAAGGTTATTATTAATGAGACATTTTTTCAAGGGTTCCTCAAAGGTAAAAGAGTTGAGGAAGGCTGCTGTAGTATATGGTGGCAAATACCTTCATAAGAAATATCAGCTGAAACACGTTTTCTTCCATTCTCTGTATGTAAAAACCACAGAACTGTATTTCAGCTTTCATTGTGTACCCCCTTCTTCTAAGGTCCAAGTAATATCTTAGAAACAGGAAATACATCCCGAAAGATAGTACTTTACTCAATTGTTTTTGTTGCAAGTGCACCAATGCCAACGGCTGCTATCACCTCAAGCATCTTTAGTATATGAAACACACTCAAAAGTGCTATTGCACAAGCCTGCTGATCGTTCAGAACTAATAAGGACAAAACACCCATTAGCACTCATTAGCATCTACCCTCCATTTGCAGGAAAATTAGGCAGAGTTTGATGACGAATCTTTATGTCTGCACTCTAATGAGGACCTGTTAACTGTCAGCAGAGTGCCAGCTATTATTATTATTATCTTATCTTATATTATCAGAGTGCCTGCTATTATTATCTCAGTCCACAAAATTCCTCTTCTGTGTGCCTTTCTGAAAATATTTTGGCCTTGTTGCTGATGATTTCCACTTTTGTAGCCAAATTTGATAAACACCCACTATCTGTTTGTGATGTGTTCCCATTCACACATCATACCAATTTTTTTTTTAAACAATCTTTTACCTTTCTCAGGAGAAGGCCTCATGGCTGACTTTAAGCATTTCTAACAATGTCAGAGTCAGTCTGTCCCAGTGAAAGGCTTAGGACAGGCTGAATCTCCTCTCATTAACATACAATGCAAGAAGCCCAGAGTTTTGGCCTCATGCACACTGGACATTATAAAAACACCAGTAGCATTAGCTGTAGAAAGCTGTAGCTGTATAATTAGTTTTTCAGTGTTTTTTAGTGATTTGCAGTTTTTAGCTTTTTTTTTAGCAAAACTATACTCCCACAAAAGATTATGGCTTATAAAAGCTCATAAATGCAGAATAACTGCGTTTTTCTGCGTTTTTAAGCTTTTATCAGAGTTAGAGCGTTTTTAAAGCTAAAAAACTCCTTTTCAAGCCCACTAGTTCTGTTTTTTTTTCTAGCATTGCAAAAACGCTGATAAAAGCCTATGTGTACATATAAGATAACATGCTGGGGAGTTTTCTGGCTGCAGAAAAAAAACACCTGAAGCCAAAAACAGCAGCTGTAAAAACGTCCAGTGTTCATGAAGCCTAAATTCTTAAACCTTTGTTATGACAGAAAGTGTGCAAGTCTAGTTTACAATTGATAATGAGATCTGTACAGTACAGACAGGGTTAATTATGAAAAATTCAACCCCTCAGCCCCTTTGTAAACAAAGAGAGCTAAGTAGGATTTTTCTGTGCTGGAATTATCATAAAAGAACATTTAAAAATGGTAAGCAGCAATTTTTAAAGCTCAGGTGGAGTGAAAAAACAAAACAGAAAAACCAATGGAAGGGACATAACTTACAGTCAGAAGGATGTGCCCCTTGTTTTAATTCCTTTTCTGTAGAAATTCTCCTCCATTCATGCCTCCCACCCTTGCCACCATCATTTTCGGATGTGGTGGGGGCTAAAAGAGCTGAGGAGTTGTACCTGGCTCTCATCAAGAGAGCCTGAGTATGTCTGCCTTTTTGCCCAGCTGCTCCACTCATAGAAGATGTAGCTCAGTTTCTTTGAGTGGAGTAGTTGGGCATAAAAGGCGGGCATAGCTGTGCTCTCTTGATGAGAGCCTGTGATAGCTCCTTACTTGTATTAATCCCTGCCACACTGGAATATTACTGCGACGGGGGTAGGGGTCATGGATGAAGGAGTATTTCTGCTAAAAGAAGAGGAATCAGCACAAGGGACACCTTGGGACACCAGATCCTACTGACTGTAGTTAAAAAAAAATTGTGCCGATATTTTTAAAAATTTTAGCTGTACTATTTATGTACCAAATATAAAGTAGGTGTTATCTCAATTAGCCTGCAATAGTGGAAATACTGTATATTTTGTAGAGATAATTGTCAGTTTATGGGACTTGGACCTGAATATTTGCAAGTCAGGTTCCTAGTAAAAACATTAAACTGATCAGCCTTTTCAAGCCAATAAACCTTTTAAAAGGTTCCTAGTATTATTTGCTCTTAAACAGGACTTTTACTTTTTAAAACAGGCTCAATATAAGACAACAGCCTGTTTTTATTATTTATTTTCATTTAGTCATGAGTTACTTTGGTCACAAGACTTACGTGATAACGTAATGGGTAATAACGTGTGGGTGATAACGTGTGGGTGACAAGTGTGCTTTAACTAAATGGCCTTCCACTTGAGGACATGGATACAAGGTACATCTCAGACTGCTGATTGAGGTAACATGAACAGGATGTCTCTTCTGTCATTAGAAAATTAACCAGCAGGGTACGAGAAGGATAGGATAATGCTTGAGTATGAAATAAATTAGTTAGTCATCTATTTAATATCTATCAAGATTCAGAGAAATATCCAAGAGGACTCAGCGAAGGGGAAAATGGATACTTAATTTCACATATATTGGAAACTCATGCTCCATCAAGCTTAAGGTATTCTCCTACCAAGTTAGGTTCAGTACAAGTCCTAGGAATAAATCTACTTTCCACACGTCTACCTCCCCGTCATTTAATCACACTCTTACGAGTTCATTTTACCCTTCACTGCTTTTTTCTTTAGAAATACCAAAAAAAGCATCCATTGTTTTGCCTGTAGTATAATATGCTGCTATGTCCATGTCTACTTCAAAATCTTCAAATCTTCCTGAATTTTATTTCTATCTGCAGTGCAACCTGATTGGAGAGGGACGTTATTTAATAAATCCAGTGCCTTGTAGTTATCCACAAACAACCAATCATATTTCAGCTTGCAGTAGGTCAGAGCTATAAAAATAATAAAAGCTCATTTAATTTTGTTTCATGTGTGTTACTGCCTTAACTTATTAAATTAAGGTGAATATTTTGGTAAGTTTGCTTCAGTCTGCTTTTGTTAGTGAAAAACTCTAAAGCCCTGTAGACACGATCGGATTTCCTATGGATTCTAATCCGATGGATTTTTCCATCTGAAATCCGATGAAGCTGACTTCCATCAGTCTTGCCCACACACCATCAGTCAAAAATCCGACCGTTCCAAACGCTGTGACGTAAAACACTCCGACAAGCTGAGAAAAATTAAGTTCAATGCTTCTAAGCATGCGTCGACTTGATTCTGAGCATGCGTGGGTTTTTTGTCCGATGGAGTTCCACACAGACGATCGGAATTTGCTATTGTTTTTTTTCCCATCGGATAAATTTAAAACATGTTCTATTTTTTCTCACCGATGGAAAAAAGACCGATGGGGCCCATACACGATTGGTTTGTCCGATGAGAAAAGTCCATCGGACTGTTTTCATCGGTAAAACCGATCGTGTGTACACGGCATAAATCCTAGCATGACTGGCAGCCATAGTTTGGTTACTGTAATGAGCAGAGGTGTTTATTCAGCCAAATTGCAGTGCGAATGCGAAGCCAAGCATACAAGGGGGTAATCACTGAGGTTCCTTTTCAACACTATCATACTTGGTAGGATAGTATAGATGCAAAATAGGAACTTTTGTGCTCTAGAGATCAGAACCAAGGATGTAACTATGTCCATAGCAGTTACCATACATGACAGACATGGTGCAGCACAATCCTCCTCTATACCATCCTGCTCTTTCTCCGCTCCAGGCACTGGTCCCTCAAGGAGCACATCCTGCTGTGTCCATCCATGCTATAACAAACCATCCATCCACAGAAATACAAAACCCTGTGCTGCACCATGAATAAGACCAATCAGGGTGAAACATGTCAGAGGGTTAGGGCCAATGGGTGGAGACTGCAGTTGAAGCCTTTACTGTCACTTTGAGACTTTGTTGATACATTCAGAGTGCAGTTCAGGGTTTTGTATTGCTATGTCCATAGCAGACCATGCTACTGATAAGGGACCCAGCAACAGAGGTGGCAGGTAGCAGTAACATTTACCACATTTGAAAAAATAAATAAAAATCATATTGAATTTGGAAACCTCTATATGATTGTCATGAAATAAAGAGTGTTCTATACCAATGGGAAGATTGACTGAAAGATGGATATTAAAGAAACAGGGGTCCTTAATATATTTGCTAGGGGACCCTTGACACATAGTTAAACTTCTCATCAGAGCACAGGAAAAAGCTGAATCTGTGCTCAGACTAGAAGAATCTGCCAAGACACCCCCTTTGACAGCACCCTTGCACTCACAATTGGTCTTGGGCCTAATAGCCTTAGTGAACCATGCAGTTTAGTTGTGTGTGTTTAAAAAAGCTTAGACTTATAACACACTTTTAGAATGCTTTACCTGCTACAATGGGAAGGTATTTAAAGAAGGGATACACTAGAAGCTGAGGATAATTGCATTGACTAATGGCTGTTTTGCTGGTGTATAAAAAATACAGAAATGGAACAAGGAAGATTTTGGTCTTTGCAACCAATAGGGTTCTAGTTGTCATTATTTCTAGTCCCAAAGAATAAAAACAAACATTCGATTGGCTTCTACTGGCAACAGATCCACCTATCTTTACACATGAGGCTCAGTAAGCTAACATTGACATTATCAAAATTTTATAAACAGCATACAGTGGATTTAGATTGCCTCGTTCATTCTTTACTAGTTTGTTAGAATTTTCAATAGACTTGATATGATAATCCTATTTTCTAGCCAAATTTAAGCTCACTTGCCAGAATATACAAGGCATGCCTCGGGTATTGAAAAACAATTGGAACTGTGAAAAGTGAAGCTACAGCAGAGGTAGACTCATAAAATATATATATATGCAGATATTTTTAGATGAGCCTGGATACAGCGCAGTGAATATGTTAAGCATGAAATGTTATCATTAGGAAACTGAAAATTTTAAACATATAATTGTAAATTAATAACATAATTGTGCTAATCCATTTTCTTGTCTCCTGTAGAGAAAAACAGTGAGAAAGACAGTTGACGGTAATTTTGATTCATTTGATTAGTTCACACAATAATATTATTCAAAGATTTTTGTAAAAGTCAGTTTTAGTGATCAATCCCTCTTTTCCCTGCTAACAGAATTGGGGAACAGGGGTAGCATGCCGGAAAATCAAAACACTTTATGAATAGGCCACACAATATTTTTAGAAGAAAATTGTGCAGCTACAAGGTTTAGTGTGTGCACGGTTAAGCTACAAAACAAATCAAGCCCTATAGAACCCTTTGTTTCGTAAATGGCAAAGAATTCTGTGAAAGGTCAAGAATGAACCCTTGGCAAATAAACCCAACACCTGACTATCTTCATCAACCATGCTGTCCTTGAGCATCAATTTCTCTTATGTGCGCTATGCCTTAAAGATTGGTGCTTCATCTATTTTAAGTATATCTAAACTCTAAAGCCCTGTACACACGATCGGATAACCTATGGATTTTCGTCCGATGGATTTGTCCATCGGAAATCCGATGAAACTGTTTTTCATCAGTCTTGGCCACACACCATCAGTCAAAAAACCGACCGTTCCAAACGCGGTGACGTAAAACACTCCGATGAGCCGAGAAAAATTAAGTTTAATGCTTCTGAGCATGCGTCGAATTGATTCTGAGCATGCGTGGGTTTTTTAACCGATGGACTTGCCCATAGACGATCGGAAATTCCCATCGGTTTTTTATCCATCGGAAAATTTTAAAACAAGTTCTATTTTTTACAACCGATGGAAAAAAGACCGATGGGTACCATACACGATCGTTTGGTCTGATGAAAACCATCCATCGGACGGTTTTCATCAGTCAAACCGATCGTGTGTACGGGGCTTAACTAGATAAAATAAAGTTTGCTATGCCACTGTTTATCATAATCAATTTCTGTTATTTTAATTTTTTTAATAAAATATTGTTCTCACTTTTTTGGAATCTCAGTGCTGCTAATCTTGTTTAGCTTTTTTGGGCCACTTCCTGTCTACATACGCTCACTCCAGTATCAGTTACCTATGCAATGGTGTTGGCACAGGTTGGCAACCCAGGAGCACAATTGGGAGACAATGCTCCCTCATAGGAGGATGTGTCTGCAAAAGGACCTTTTTGGCAGGATCGCCAAATGTTATTTTATAAAATGTAGAGATGTAAAAAAATTAAAAACAACTTTACTTTACAAAATTACTTTAACATGTTAAAGCTTATATGAGAATTTATTGATTATCCGCTTGCCGACCTCTGCACGAGGATTTTCGTAGACAGAATGGCACGGCTGCGCAATGGGCGTATATATATATATATATACACCCCTTTAATTTGCCGGCCGCGTGGTTGCGCGTGCCAGCGCGCTCGCGACCCTGTCGCTGTCCTCCGGTGTCCCGCGATTGGGTCACGGAGCTGAAGAATGGGGAGATGTTAGTGTAAACACAACATCTCCCCATTCTGCCTAGTGACATGTCACTGATTGTCTGTTCCCTGTCATCGGGAACAGCGATCAGCGACGTGTCACGGCAAGCCACGCCCCCCTAACAGTTAGAATCACTCCCTAGGTCACACTTAACCCTTTCAGCGCCCCCTACTGGTTAACCCCTTCACTGCCAGTGTCATTTTTACAGTAATCAGCGCATTTTATAGCACTGATCGCTTTAAAAATGACAATGGTCCCAAAATGGTGTCAAAAGTGTCCGATGTGTCCGCCACAATGTCGCAGTCACGATAGAAATCGCTGATTGCCGCCATTACTAGCAAAAAAAATTATTAATAAAAATGCCATAAAACAGTCCCCTATTTTGTAGACGCTATAACTTTTGCGCAAACCAATCAATAAACGCTTATTGCGATTTTTTTTTACCAAAAATATGTAGAAGAATACGTATCGACCTAAACTGAGGAAAAAAAATGTTTTTTTATATATTTTTGGGGGAAATTTATTATAGCAAAAAGTAAAAAATATTGCATTTTTTTCAAAATTGTCGCTCTATTTTTGTTTATAGCGCAAAAAATAAAAACCGC
The DNA here is from genome assembly GCA_029206835.1 of Rana muscosa. NCBI lineage: Eukaryota > Metazoa > Chordata > Amphibia > Anura > Ranidae > Rana > Rana muscosa. The sequence goes on from CM055116.1 coordinate 175,157,967, forward strand.
AGAGGTGATCAAATACCACCAAAAGAAAGCACTATTTGTGGGAAAAAAAGGACGTCAATTTTGTTTGGGAGCCACGTTGCACGACCGCGCAATTGTCAGTTAAAGCGACGCAGTGCCGAATCGCAAAAAGTGGCCTGGTCTTTGGCCAGCCAAATGGTCCGGGGGTTAAGTGGTTAAAAAACAATATTTTAATCATTGGTGATTACCGAATGACCTCTAATACTAATTTTATGCCTCATTGGTGAATGGTTTCCCCCCTATGTGAACCGGGCCCTACGGTTCTTTGTTCTTCCTCCATAACATCATTTTTGAATCTTCCTCTTATTAGTGAAAAACAAATCTCAGTCTTTTCACTTATTTCTTCATAAAGCTGACTAATTAAAGAATATTATAGTTAGTGTGAGAAACCTGCATACCGCTTGTGGCAGGATAGTGGAGCTTGGAACTTTGATGCAACCTACTCAATCTTAGGATATCATTTTTGATGCGCCATCACCTGTACCATGTTACAGTTGTGAATAGGTACACCAATTTTGTGCTAATGCTTTTTTTATGTAATTTTATTACCCATCTTAGGTGTCCACAGACATGACTGTATATAGAGGCACATGTACATTGTATTAAGCCTAATATATATTTCATTACTGCTTCTATCTACAACTTGCAAAACCACTTTGCTTACTAGTGGGATTTTTAGATACATTATGTGTTAAGGGTATCGCTTTTATGAGATATGAGATCCATAGGTTGCATTTTGTCATAGTGCTCTTTCACCAAAGGGATTACCTTTTACTAGTATCATGTTAATTAGGAATTTTGAAGGCCCTGTAGACACGCTGTGCAATGCCTATTAGTAGAATGATTTATTGAGCTTTTGCAACTACATAAAAGCCCTTAGTCTTCAAACAAGAACACATATACAGTATATTAATAAGGATACTGGTTCTGATAAGAAACCTAAAGCTAATTTATTTGTATTTTTTTTATATACTAGATCTTGTTTTAGTGTATGTTATATTGTTTTGGAGTACAATTATAGAATATCCAATGGTGGTTTTACCTAATATTGTATACGGCAAGACGGAACAATAGATCAAAGGTATGCAATCAATCTTTGTAGCAGTGAGCAGAGGAAAGGTCTAGTAGCTGAGTATCTCATGAGAACAAGCAGATTTGTGAAAGTTTTTGATTTCCTTTAATGGACCAGCAAGAGAATTCATAACCTAAACAAACCTCAAGTCTTTCCTCTTTTGCGCTGTAAGGCCAACATAATTTTCAATGCTCTGCACACTATAATTCCATCAGTGGAGAAAACTAGTCTTGGTTCATTAATGAATAAAACAGCTCACTACTTGAAATTCATGTGCAAAAGATGCAATACAACAATACAAAGCAATAGCTGTACATGTAGCTTTTTTTTTTTTTTTTTAAGAGAAACAATTATAAGCAATGTCTGTAAAATGTTAAAACATAACTCCATCTTTGTTTTAACATTCAAACTGTGCTTCACTCCAGATAATACCTACACATATATATAAAAACTCATATGTAGTTGTGTACAGTAAACTAATATAAAACTTTTATATTAGTTTACTGTACACAACTACATATGAGTTTTTATATATATGTGTAGATATTATCTGGAGTGAAGCACAGTTGGAATTTATTATCCTTGGCCTCTCTGTGGGCTGTATATATTTTTTTCACTGTTTGTTGTTGTTTGTCCCAATCCCTTTGTGTGTTTGGGCCTTCATACACTTTTTTGGCGCTGCATTTTTTGTTTTTATATGTTATTTTTTGCAATATGTCTATTTGCTGATGCTGGCAGCCACGATTACACTTTATTCACCCAGTAGCGCAACTTTTTTCTTTTTTGCATTAGTTTTAACATTACTCATCCTCATTATATTCTAGCACTTCCCCTTGTAACCTTCTCTGATATCCAGGGTCATTTAGCTGTTCCAGTGGGCCCAGGCTATTTTGGACACACCCCCTATGGATGTGTTATCACAAAGGTCTTGGCTTGCAGTACCTTTGCACTGAAGGTCCATTATGTGTCACTATGTGAGTGCTGCTACGGACCGTCCACTGTCATTGCTGGACAAGAGGAACAAGGACTTTATATGACTGGCTAGCCTATATATGATATTAAGGTATTTTTTACTTAAACAAGGGCAGGGTTTTGGGGAAGGGGAATAGAGCTGGGGCTGGGCTGTAAGAAGGAGATGGGCTTTTATTTTTATTAATTTCATCTTATTTTAAAAAGTCAACAGAACTTATTTTTTCACAAAATCTTAGACAGGAAATTGCCAGGATGGAGATACAGGAGATACTTCCTACTAAGTAATACACTTAGTAGGTTGCTAACCTGTAACACATGTGTGTGGATGTTAGCATCCAGGCATTCACTATGTAGGGGCACCCTTGTTATAGCAAGCCATGCCAGCACTGCTGTACATCTCCATTGCCATAATGAAGTATAGCTCCTAGGCACATATGAAATGTCACCTGTCCTTTCCTATATGTGGTGGAGCACCTTTCATCCCAGCCCTGCCATTTGTATCTTGGCTGGTGCAAAGAGCTTCACCGTCTCTTTACATCAATGAGGAAGGGTACGAACTGTCACTGCTCCCACAGAAGGTAAAATCAACAGGTTTTTTTACATGACTTATCCCCCGTACACACGACTGGTTTTCCTGTAGGAAAAAGTCTGATGAGAGCTTTTGGTCGGGAATCCCGACCATGTGTATGCTTCATCAGACTTTTTCCAAGAGGAAAACTGATGGGAAAAAAAAGAGAGCAGGATCTCTTTTTTCCCGTCAGGAAGAAATCCTAGCGGAAAAACCGTTTGTTTGTATGCTTTTCCGACTGGAAAAAAACTATGCATGCTCGGAAACAATTCGACGCATGCTCGGAAGCATAAAACTTAATTTTGTCGGCTCATCGTAGTCTTTTACATCACCGCGTTCTTGGCAGTCAAAAGTCCACTGGAATTTTGTGTGACCGTGTGTATGCAAAGCAGGCTTGAGAGGAATTTTTTCCGATGGGAAAACCGCTCGTGTGTACCAGGCATTAGACTAAGTTTGAAGGAAGAATAAATGTTGCAAGTATGAACCCCCACAAACATTTCAGCCTGAGAAATCAACTTTAACATTTGTGCAGGCTTTCTGTGTCAATTTTTTTAAGAGCATATTTGATGTATGAATTTTAGGTTTATCTGTATGTGTAATTGCCTCCTTTATAAATGGCTTGTTTGTGAAAATTTTAAAACGTCAATCTCTGTACTATTTGCTTTAGATGTACCAAAAAACAAATCATATTTGTTAACACATGTTCATGAGAATATTTATACTTAACTGATCACATGTATTTTTATATTTAGGATTTCTTTAATTTAACAGATGGAGGGCAGAATAAATATGTGGTGTTACTTGCTGTATGTAACATGTATGAATGTATTTAAATAATTCTTTAAATAATATAGAATCAATTTGTAAAAATAATTTTTTATTAACTGTATGCTCCCCGTATTAAGTCTGGCATAGCTTACGGCAATGGTGCAGCTGTTTTCTATTAGGTATGCAATAACAAATGTACTGGGTCTGTCTAATAAGAATTACTGTTGATGTTCAGGCTTAGTTTATGGTTTGGTAACATTATTGATTTCCACCGCATGAACTTTCATCCCCCCCAAAAATGTACCTGAATAAATTGAACTAATTTCTAGAATTTGGACTCCTTTTTACAGCATTGGTACACATTTTATTGCTGTGGAAAAACCAAAACATTATACCAAAATATTACAGAACCTCCTCATGTGACTACTACAGATGATGTGGTTCCAAAATACTATCATAAATTCTAACAATCTGCCACATTGTCATATTGCCATAAAATTTAACAGGAAAGGCTACAATCAAGATACCATCAAGATACATAAATGGTATACTGTTAGTATTTATGACAATATTTTTTTTTGGACTACATCATTTGTCGTAGTAACATAAGGAGGCTCTGCTTCCTATTTTTTGAATTGTGTATTTTGTCCGGTGACTCCAGATGTTTTTTTGGGGTATAGAGCCATATTGGCCCATCCTTTGAATTGCACCAAAATACTAAAATTACACCAAAATACAAAAAATCTCAACATAACCACCAGCCATATCCCTTGAGGTTTCATGTAACCCCTAAATCTAATACGTAACCTCAGTTTGATGTAATCTTACCCTTAAACTCAGTACTTAACATTAACTTGATGCCTAAACCTAATCCTTAGACTTAACCTCAATTCTAAACATAATCATTAATTTGAGTTCAAACTCTTAAGCCCTGCACACACGATCGGTTTTACCAATGAAAACAGTCCGATGGATTTTTTTTATCGGACAAACCGATCATGTATGGGCCCCATCGATCTTTTTTCCATCGGTGTCAAAAAATAGAACATGTTTTCAATTTTTCCGATGGATAAAAAACCGATAGCAAATTCCGATCGTCTATGGGCAAGTCTATCGGTTAAAAAACCCACGCATGCTCAGAATCAAGTCGACGCATGCTCAGAAGCATTGAACTTCATTTTTCTCGGCTCTTCGGAGTGTTTTACGTCACCGCGTTTGGAACGGCCGGTTTTTTGACTTTATGGTGTGTAGGCAAGACTGATGGAAGTCAGCTTCATCGGTTTTCCGTTGGAAAATTCCATTGGTTTAAAAACCATAGGAAATCCGATTGTGTGTACAGGGCTTAAGTCTAACCATTAACCTGGATCCCACTATCATTCCTTTCCTTAAAGAGACACTGGCAGGTTGCCCAATCAGGGTGCCCCAACTCATAGATACTCACCCCTTCAGCAATCTCCCACCTCTTCTTCCTCTATAGCCAATACAAAATCCTCAGCATTACCAGGTATAGGGAGCCTGTGATCTTCTACCATGATACGGTGCTTGGGCCTAAGCACTGTCACCAAGTAAAGAGGGGTTGGGTGCCATCACTATTTCCGCTAGGCTCGAACACCAACCAATACTATGTCTTTTGGTGGTAGCTGCAAAATAAGAAGGAGAGGTAAGTATCAGTAGGTCAGAGAAGGGATGTTGGAGGGTCAGGGGGATGGGTGGTGACTTAACACAAATGCTTTCACTTTGCCTGAAATAGGCAAATCTTACTCATCTCTTTGGTAATACTTGTGGAATTGGGGGTGCACACCTCTAGTCATGCCTGTATCCATAATCAAAGATCACTAACACATCTTGATCGCTTTATAAAAGCTAGTTTTATTAGAACAGCTGGGTAAATAAAACTTGACGTTTAGTGCTACCTTCTTCTCTGTTAGGGAGAGTTATTCTCACTTTCTGTCTTGAAGACACAAAAGCAAATGAAAGGAAATCTCCCCAAAGTGAAGAGAAATCTTACCTTGGATCATTGTCACTGAAACAGGTGTACCTTATAGGAATAACCACTCTCTCCTGGTGGCAACCATATCAGTTTAGATTTCCCTTCGCATTCAATGATTTAATATCTCAACTGGGATACAAAGAACAATAAAAACATGACAAAGGTTCAAACTCTTCCCCACACTATCGAAAGCTAGCATATTTTTGTCTCTGGTGTACCACTTTAAAGGAGATCTATAGTAACAGTATACACATTTATTTTATAACATCAGCATTGCAGTTACAATACAAACAATGGGTATTATTGGCAATCTAATGTAAGCTTAGTGTAAATGTTATGAGTGCTGACTGTCTGCTAGTCATCTCTTTCCACAACTTACTGGATTCCTTGCATGCTCTGCAGCGTCTTCTCTGCTGTTTACTTTCAATTTGTAAGGACTATATATCCCATGGTTCCTTGCTTCCAGCAAGCAGTAATTCCTGAACTGACTTCACCTCCTGAGACTTCTTCTCTCAGCACCTCTGTAGTTCAGAAGGCAGGCTCTGTGACATGTGTTACACAGCAGTGCCTACTCACAGGGCATAGTGAATACATGTCACAGAATTCAAGTAAATGTGTGGGGATCGTCACAAAGTAAGTTTACAAACAATCATTCAGATTAACAGGAATAGGCTAGAAACTAAAATACAATGTAGAAATTAGACTTGTGCACAACGGAAAAATTTGTTCCGTTTCGGTTCGTTTCTTTCCGGTCCTGTTGATTCGTAATCATTCGTAATTTTACTAGACGGGATAATTTCGTGTTCGGACTCATTCGTATTTTTGCAAGCGACATTTTTCGTTGCTTTATAATTCGTACCTTCGGTAGAGTACGTTGTTTTTTGTTGATTCTGGACACAACTCCTACTTTCGTAACTTTTTTTGGGTTCGTTGATTCGTAATTTTCCGTGTCTCTCTCACAACGACGCTGCCTATTATGCCTAATGTGCTTCGAATGGATTTGTACTTTTCTAAATACATAGCGGTTATTTGTAACGATTCAAAATCTCGTATTTTACTTTCGTTTTTTACATGCGGCTATAGGCTCTGCCCCTGTACACCATTTTGAGAGGGTTCAGCACGGTGAGGGAGAAGCAGAGAGCAGAGCAGAGTGAGTGTTATTGTGCTTCGAATGGATTCGAAATCTCGCATTTTACTTTCGTTTTTTCATGCGGCTATAGCCTCCGCCCCCTGTACACCATTTTGAGAGGGAGTTCAGCATGGTGAGGGAGAAGCAGAGAGCAGAGTGAGTGTTATTGTGCTTCGAATGGATTCGTACATTCGTAACTTTTTTCATAACGAATTATGCCGAAGACCTTCGGGCATTCGCTATTTTGCGGTATAATTTATTTCCGATTCGGTTTTATTCGTAATTGCTCTGTTCCGAAATTCGAATGCTTCCGAATGTCCGAAAGTTGCTAAATTCAATTGCACAAGCCTAGTAGAAATTAATATATGACATTTTGACAATAAATACGCTTTAAGTAATAAAAAAAAGAGTGGCTTTATAGTGTAACTTTGCAATTCAAAACACAGGCTTTATTTAGATATGTGCTTACTTTCCAATATATCTCAAATATATCAAAAACGTTTTTGCGTGCATTGCTCCTTGACTGGAGTTTACGTAATCTGCACTGTGGTAAACCATGCACGACAAGCAGAGAAAATCAGGTTCAAGTAATCCCACAAACCGTCTTTCTGTCAATACAGAGGCTCTTCGTGCTGACAGATCACCTTTACAACCAGCCAAATTTGTAAAATCATAGGCAGGTCAGACTGACAAAATAAAGTGAAGAATTTAAAAAAGGGAAAAGGAAGGTTATTAAATACATATAAAGCAGAACTTTTTGTTGTTGTTATCATTGCTGCAGAGGGGGTCCTAGCTCCACTACTTTTTAGTGCATTACAGCCATGTTCTGCGTGCAGGGTACCTTTGTGTACTCTCCTCTGGCGAAAGACTTTTGGGAACTTCAGACTGGGCAATATTGAGGTTCAGCAGCCACTACCAATATCCCCCTGTGGTTCTTAATACTACAGGGGTGAAATAATGATGCAGCCACTGCAGCCAATCCTCTGCACTGCACTGCAGCCAATAGGCCCAAAAAGTACAGACACTATTTCCACAGCAGATTGAGTTGCACAGACTTCTGGGACATGTAGCCCCAGCATTGTCACTGCTCTCTGCCCATTGCCATATCATACCAAAAAGAATGTATTTCACTAAAGATTAAGATAAATAAATTGTACATATTGTCTAGGGGTAGAGGAAGAGATGGAGGGGGGGCAGGATCTCTAGTAAGCAGCAGCAGCCGGTCCATAAGGGGCACAGGGGCGCCGCCCCCCTAAACTTCATGCACAACCACCTAATCTCCATGCGTAAGGGCACCGAACGTATAGATTTCTATGAGGTTTTTTTTAAGAACATGATTAGAGCCTGAGGCCTCGTACACACGACCGATTTTCTCGGTAAATCGGTCGTGTGTACGCTGCTATCGGGTTTCTCGTCGAGAAAACCGACAAGAAACCTCGACGAGAAAATAGAGAACCTGCTCTCTATTTTCTCGTCGAGATTCTCCTCGGCATGTTTCTCGATGAGAAAAGTGAGTGTGTGTACACTTACCTGTCCTCCCGGAAGCCTGCGCATGTTCGAAATGAATTCGACGCATGCGCGGTAGCTTCCTAGGCATACGTAGGGTAGACCAAGATGGCGGCGACGGCATCGAATGTGACGAGTGCATGCTCGACGTAGTCGATGACGTCACCGCGTACACTCCTTTCAAAGAACCGCGGGTTCTTTGAAACGAGCGTGTGTACACTCGGCCGGGACAAGTTTCTTGTCCAAGAATCTCGTCGAAAAAAACGACATGTTTTTTTCAACGAGAATCTCGGCCGTGTGTACGAGGCCTGAGGCTCTAATTGGCTTCAAAAAGGTTGGGCTTGGGGCACAGATCACTGTGTCCCGAGCCCACCCACTTGTGACATTAGCGAATCAATTTTCGCAATTGTCTTCCAGCTTCTCCTCCCAGCCAATCAGGATAGGAAGCGGGTCTTAAGACTTGATTGGCAGGGAGGAGAAGTTGGGGGAACAGCGACCTGGATGGGGTAAGTGTGGACCTGGCAGGGGGGTTTGTTTGCTGCCCCCCCAAAAAAAATGGAGCACCAACCGTCACTGCTAGAAAGACTGCCTATGTGTCCCTGTGGAATCACTTCCTCTGTAGTCACAATCAGAGAGATGTTGCTCTGTACAGTAGCTGGCCTTAGTGCTCATGGGAACAGCATCCTTTGCCAGGGAGGCTCCATATGGTTGCATAGGGAAAAAACAGGTAGATTTGAATTGTACCTGCTGCTGTAAATTTTGGGTCAGGATGCAGAATCACTGTGTCTCATCAGCCTTAAAAGCATAGTTCACCTTTACCAAAAATCTGCCTATGCATATAAAGGATGTCTGTTGGTAAATCAAGCTGTGCAGCTTTGACTAAAGTTGAATAAAGCCCTTGCTATAGGTGTAGGCCATGTACATACTTTATGAGGCCTGTAGCCCAATACAATGAAAATAGTACCACTCATATGTCCTTCAAACCTGTATCAATCAGATCGGTATGTGAATAGACAGATGGCTTGTCAGGCTCTAGCAGACTTTAACAAAATGGCGGCCATCTGCACACAGACATTGACTCCTTGTTCTGCATGAATGTGAACAAAATGAGTAAAAGATGTGTCAGCTCCTGCTCTCCACCTGTAGAGAACTCCTTAGAACGTGTTTCACCCTTTTTGGGCCTTAATCATAGAGATGCTATGACCTTCGCCATCACAGGTGCAAGCCCTTTCTCTGATTCAAACCCCCTCACATGCTCACATCAAGAGCTATGTAAATGGCCTATACCTACAGCAAGAGCATTATTCAACTTAGGTCAAAGCTGCACAGTTTGTCTTTATCCAAAGATGCCCCTTATCTGCATAGGCAGTTTTTTGGTAAAGGGGAACTGGCCCTTTAAAATGAGTGAAAAATTCACTCCAAAATTGTAGAAAATTGTATGAATTTACACTTCCAATGCTTTCATATAAGATGGATGTTAAAAGCAGTATAACTATAAAATAATTTTAAGCTTTTTAGCACTTGTGTTGCAGTCTTTTTTTGTGTTGGTCTAGTCTGGAGACTTTGATAAATAAACCCCCAGTGTACTTAATGCATGCAGTGTTTGAGCTATTTATCATTTGTGGTTAACTGCACACTTTAATAGAAGAACAAAATACATAAATATTAAGATGCAGATTTCTCACTGCCAGAGAGAATGTTATTACTTCCTAATTAAATTCCACTGATGGTAACATTCAAATATTTTTACATTAGTAATATAATTAGATTATGCCATCTATATATTTTTCCCAGCTTTAACATTCACTATGTGTATATTGAGCAACCTGCCTCAACAGTTTATAGCTTTAAGATGTACGAAAATAGAATGCAGTTGTCTTGCAGGTTCAGGATTTGTGTGATAATGGTATATTGATGGAACCATAGCTGTTTCTGCCACAAAGCAGGGTGTAAATCTTGTCTCAGACAGCACCCCCTAGAGGCATTATGAGATATGGCTGTCTTCTGAGCACTTACAGTAGTTGCCTTTTGCTACTATGGGCTATGTAAGAACAGCCTAGGGATACCGTATGTTTGTCTCTGAACAACATTCAAGGTAGAAAGGGTGATTGTGCCAATAGGAAAGGAGGAAAGATTAGCTTTAAGAATACTGGGGCTATATTTCAGAGCTGTGACATAGAAACAATGCAGTAGGATGCTACTGGGAGAAATAGACCTGATAAACAAATTAATGTGGTTCTTGCCACAAACAAATACAATCTGTAAATTATTGAATACAATAAAGATTTATGATGATACAGGTTTCAGTTGATTTATCATCCATTTTTGTTGTCGTTTTGTTATTGGTGTGTTCTAATTAAGCAGGGTAGATTGTTGTGCTTTTAAGGCTTTTCTGATAATTTGGTCAATATCAGTGGTTTTAAGTGATTAGCTCCTTTGTAAATTGGATGCACTTGGGCTTGAGAAGAAAAGCAGCACATTGCACTTCAGGAAGCTCGAATGACAACATTGTGGATGTTCAAATGCAGATTTCGTGTTAAATTAGAACTGTAGTGTGCCTTCTGCATCATGCTTATATAATGGGGGTTTATCCCACATGATTTTTTTTTTTATAGTGGAAGTAAGACAATAAAACTCATAATTGTACTGCACTAGCTAACAACCCAGGGCTTCATCTACAACAGGAAAGATCACTTCCCAGATAGCAAGCAATTATGCTGCAAGTTTGAAAACTTGCCAAGCTTCACAAGTTTGGTGCACAATTGCAGCAAGTCCGCATTGCATGACTCCAGATCAACTTTCTTTGAAAACATTCTGCAAGTCTGCTGTAAGTTCTGGTTCAGTTATGTGTGCAATAGTCTTCCCACCACAGGGGTCACTGTGGCTAAATTTTCACTTGCATAGCCCTTGCTGTAGACTTGCCACGCACATTTGCTACAAACTGGACAAGTGTCACCTAGAACTTATGCTTCAAGTGCTCTGCAAGTGAAAATGTGCAGCAAGTTAACAGACTTACAATATAACACTGCCACAAATTTGTGGCAAGTTATCCTTGCTATCTGGGATTCTCATCATAGGTTTTCTTGCAGCAACATGCATTGACGTGCATTACAGTGCATGTGTTGGTAAGCTCATTCATAATTAATGGGCTGCAACACCTCAATGCATAAAAACAAAAGGTGTTGTCTCCTTTTTTTCACAGTGCAATGCACAAGACATTGTGTCCCATTGGGGAGATTTATTTTCACTTCTTCTCCCATAGCCAAAACAAGAAGTGAAAGGAAATCCCTGCAAATTATAAAATCCCTCGGGGCCCCCCAGGTCACCAAAATAAGTGTCCCCATTGGAAGATTTCCTCTCTATTAACTTTCTGTGGACATGCCAAAATTTGGGATTTTCTTTTACTTTCACTGTCAATGATAATGGTAAACAGGACAAATACAGAGGTTGGATTTCCGTAACAGGGGCACAGACAGCAATAAGAACCAAATATAATAGGTGCCGCTGATTTTGTATATCCAGCGCGATGGGATCGCGCTGGATATCGCCTCTGCGAGGCTGTTCTTCTCGCGCTCACCGCCCCCACGAGATGCAGTGCAACCATAGGAATGTATTGCGGGCAGTGAGTGGGTGGAGCGACAGAGCTCGGCGCTGGCTCCCGTGATGGGGGTCGCGGGCGGCCGAATGTCGCGATGCCTGACCGCGATTATGTACAATATCGCGGTCAGGTACTGTAGTTGTTTTAACCCATCTCCACTTTATCCAAAACAAAACAAAAATTAGTTATACCTTAAGTACTGTGACTGGTGATCTCCTCATAGACTTCTGTTGGACAGGGAGGGCCCTTCACAGATCAAAATTCAGTCGGCTCCTGCTGAACCCACCGGATTTTAATCCTTTTGTACCTAGCTGAACTATACAATATATTTTTTAGTCCAATTTCACACTTGGGCGGTGAGAGCGTTTGGCGGCACTTTGCCGTCGTTTTTGTGGTGCTTTTCAGGCGCTAGCGGGGCGCTTTTAACCCCCGCTAGTGGCCGAAGAAGGGGTTAATACCACCCGTGTATCGCTGCTGTCGAAACGATTTGCACATGGGCGTAGCATAAGGGGTTGAATCGCAACCCCGCCCCTAGCTCCAGGGGGCCCCTGCAGCCTCTGTGTCATATTATCATATCCTCCACAAAGTCCAGCTCCGATCTGTCCTAGAGCCCCACAGCCATGCTCCAGTACTAGGCTTCCACTTTACCTTCCACAATCCACACCCCTCTGTTCCCATTGGCTGGGGAGAAGCTGTGAGTCATTTCCTGAATGGAGAGAAGCATGGGGTGAGAACAGCCCAGGATGAGGAATTGTCTGTGCTGGCAACATGAAATGGTAACCGAGCTCAGCGAGTGAAGGGGAGGAGAGGGCCGCCCTGTAGCCACTATGGGGCCGATTTCACTGGTGAGGTAAGACACTGCTCAATATCTCCTAGTCACCAGCTGGGATTCTCTTTACCCACCCGGGGATGTCCACTTACCCCACTTCCCTGACAACTGGGGAAAAGAGACACACCTCCAGGAGGTGACCATCCCCAAACACCTGCCAATACTGACAGAGAAACCTTTAGAAATTGCTAAAGAAAATCCCTTAACACCTCCTGAGGGGCCCCTGAGGGGCTGCAGGCTCTAGATTTTGTGTCACATGGTTTTGCCCCACCAGATTGCCCCCCCAAAGCCCCCTGACCACACCCTCCACCCTGGATGTTATGCCCGGCAGCTGAGCTCCCTTTCCATTACAGCACTCTATACTGCTCCTCCTCCGCAGGGCTAAAATCGCATTCCTTTACAACACAGCCAGTCAGCCACGATCTGCACAGGGTGTATCTTCTTACTGCAACTACACTGCTGTCCCGACCAGAGAATTTCACAGGTCAGAACGGAAAGATAAAAGCCATATATACCCTGTGACTTCTGACAGACTGTGTGTTAAGGAATGTGATTTCAGCCCTGTGTAGTGAGGGGGGGGGGGGGGAAGCTGTATACAAGGCTGGGAAAAAAAGATGCTCTGCCAAGTGACCTGCCAGGGGTCCCTGTCCTCTGATTTTCCAGCAGTGATTCCTGTCCTCTGATTCTCCAGCGGTGATCCCTGTCCTCTGATTCTCCAGTGGTGATCCCTGCCCTTTGATTCTCTAGCGGTGATCCCTGTCCTCTGATTCTCCAGCGGCGATCCCTGTCCTCTGATGTAAGGAGGAACTCTGGGAATGCAAAACTCTTAAGCCACTTTGAGTATCTTGCCGTGCGGTGGGTGTATCTGCATGCACGGTGAAAGTGGTGGGTAGAATTGGAGGGGGGACCCAGGACAACTTTTGCATCGGGGCCCACAAGCTTCAAGCTATGCCTCTGGATTTGCAGGTGCTTCAGCAGCGCTGCCCATACATTTAAATGGGCAGGGCGGTTTATAAGCGGTGTATACACCGCTCCTCCACTGCCCCAAAGATGCTGCTTGCAGGACTTTTTCTAGCGTCCTGCAAGCGAACTGCTTCAATGTGAAAGCACTCGGGCTTTCACACTGGAGTGACAGGAGAGGTGCTTTACAGGCGCTCTTCAGGCGCTATTTTTGGCGCTAAAACACCTGTAAGGCGCCTTAGTGTGAAAGTGGCCTTACTGTGCAAAGTACTTGTTTGTATTGTACTCTTTAAGGCTTTCACACTGGTATCTCCGTTAAACGGATTCCGCTTGCTCAGCAGGGGATCGCTCTGTTGATCCCCGCTGAGCAGGCGTATGACAGGTCCTGTAGGCTCTGCTGTTCAAAGCAGACACGGATCCAGCCTCCCTCTCCTCTATGGGGAAATCAGATGGAAATGGACCGCCTGTCCGTTTCCATCTGATCCTATCAGATCTGTCAGATGGATGGAAAACAGGGCCATTTTGCAGGCAGGATCGGTCTGGATAGTGGCAGATTTCAGCACAGACATGTCACTGATGACAACTGCTGCTCCATAGAGGAGACTGCAAGGTCCGATGAGGTCTATCTAAAAAACTGACCTGATCGGACAGCCCGTGTGAAAGGGCCCTTATCTTGTTTAGTAAAAAAATGACACCACCAATTAATTCAGCTGTGCTGAAAATGAACATGGTGACAGGAGGAGGGAGCAGAGTGAAGTGCTATCGCTCCCTTATTGCCCAATAAGAGGCCAGGGGCAGGATGATGACCTACCTGTATTGCTTAACTGCATCAGAGAAAAGTCAGGTCACAAATCTGGCTGTGCTATCAAAGCTGTGTAAATCTCCACACTTGGTAGAAATCCTTTGACAAATAATACACTACTCATATCTGTATGTTAATGGTGTATTAAGCTGTTTTCCTAGCTGACATTGGATGCTACAAACCGAAGTATGAGCAAACACATTTGTGTACTGTTGTACAGTTAAGAGTTCACAGCTCTCTTCCGTCAAAGTTTAGTCAGACATCTGACCTTGCTACGCCAATAAATTTGTGATAACTGGTTTAATCTTTACACCTGTATCAAAGGACAACATTTCTCTTCTTTTATTTGAAACCTCACATGTCCCCAGAGTGATACAAATTTGATATACAGTAAATCAATAATAACTGCCTTTCTGAAAACATCTTTATTGCATTTTTTTTTCCACAAGCAACAATCACAAGTCTGGTTCTATCATATCTTGTCTCCTCAACGCCTCTGCCTCAACAATTAAAGATATTTTATGGTTGTCATGACTTCTACTGAAAGAATACTCTTTGCTATGATACTTCTTATGCGATTTCCCATAATAACATGCTGCCAGTCAAGGGTTAATGCTCCTTTCTGTTTTTTTCTTGGAGAAAAGAAGAATTAAATTGAAAAGAAGTAACAAAATAAAGACAACAGACCTATATTTAAAGCCAAGCAAACCATTCCATCCTTCCTCCCGGTGACAATAAGTAAAAAGCCTTTTAGTGGAATGTAGAATTTCAAGTCTCCAAAATTGTGTTACTGTAGGTCCTTCGGAGCTTTCCCAGATCAAATAAAAATAATTCTCAGCTGAACTGCACTGGAGTAAAGAATTAAATTGCCTGCAGACAGCCCTCTTCATTAGGGGAACATTGCTTTTGTTTCTTCGGATTTTTTTTTATTAGTTATTGAATGCTGACCCAATAAAATTTCACCCAGGCATTTTCTGGCCATTTAAATGTTTACAGAAGCCAAAACGCTATTGTTATTAACTTCCTTTCCGGATTGTCTGTGGGTGGATGAAATAACTTCAAACACTTTAAAATCAAAGAAAAAACTTTTATGCCGCGTACACACGATCATTTTTCCCGTCGAGAAAAATGACATTTTTTCCTTTGGGCGAGAAAAACGATCGTCTGTGGGCTTTTTGTCGTTTTTCTCGACGGGAAAAACGGCATTAATCACGACGAGAAAAATTAGAACATGCTCTAATTTTTCTCGTCGTGATTCCCGTAGTTTTTTTCCGCTGCAGTTTTCCCATAGGAAAACACTGCCGGGGAGCCCACACACGGTCGTTTTTTTCGACCAAAAAATAAAATAAAATGTCATTTAAAACGACCGTGTGTGGGGGGAACAAGCTGTTCCTCGTTTTTCACGTCGATTTTCTCGACGGTGTTTTCACCGTCGAGAAAATTGATCGTGTGCACGCGGCATTAGATTTGAAAATTCCAGCACCCTGATACACCAATTACACCCTCACTTGGCCCTTTTTCATAAACACAGCCCTGGCATCTAAAATCATTAAAGTGACACTAAACTGTGTTTTAAAGGAATTATATTGAAGTATTTATTCTTAACTCAAAAATTACCTTCTATTGCTTACAGCCTCCTTCAAATCTTCAAATAATTTGTTTATTACCTGCTGTGACCTGGTTTCCTGTTAGAGCAGTGGTTCTCAACCCAGGGGTCGGGACCCCCTTGGGGGTCGAATGAGGATTTGCCAGGGGTCACGGAATCCTAGGCTGTTCCTGAAGCCCGCATTGCTTTCCCAGCCTTTTCGCGGCCGCCCAGCAGGGCTGTTCCTGGAGCCGCCCATTCAGTTCACAGTATGGCTGGGGGACAGAGTCTAGAGGTCAGCTGACTGGTGAGGAATGTGAAGTGGGAGGGGCTGGAGGAGACCCTATCTCCTGATTTCGGCATAGGTGTCACTGCTGCGAGACACCACAGTAAAGCCAGAGACACAGTGATTATAGTTGCCATTAAAAGTCCCCACTACAGCTCTCAGATCAGCAGATGACCTTGATCACGAGCACCTAAGTTGGCTGATCAGAACCCCCCCCCAGCATTGCCACTCATCCCAACTCCTCACCAGCCCCCCCCCCCCCCACCAAGGAGTAAGAGAAGAAATAAAAATAGAGAATAGATGGAAGGGAGACGAAAAGAGGGGAACAAGGAAAAAGGGAAAGAAAGAATAGGAGAAACAACAAGACGGCTAGAGAGAGGAATGGGAAATAAAACAAGAAATTAGCATAGAAAGAGATAAAAGGGAAAGAAAGGAGAACAAAGAGAAAGAGTGGTACATCCTAAAATGTATCATAAGGGGTTTTAATAGTGTACGAGTGGAAGGGACTCAGGGAACGCTAAATGTCTGTGGGTTAGGGGCGCAAATGACTTGTCTTGCCTTGGGTGTGGACAACCCACTCTACGAAAAAAAAAATTCTGTTAGGGGTCCCCACAACTTGTGAAATTTTTTCAAGGGGTCACAGCACTAAAATGGTTGAGAACCACTGTGTTAGAGGGTGGCTACATTCATTCTCACATGGTCCCATTGTATGCAGGGCTGGTCCAAGGATTTTTGAAACCCTAGGCGAAACCTCATTTTGCTGCCCCCCCTCTTCCTCCACCCCTGACTCCATCCGATTTGCCCTGCCCATGTATACCCCACCTTTTTAATGAAGTGCCCATCAAATGCAGCATCACAAGTGCCCATCAAATGCAGCCTCACCAGCGCCCATCAAATGCAGCCTCACCAGCGCCCATCAAATGCAGCCTCACCAGCGCCCATTGAATGCAGCCTCACCAGCGCCCATCAAATGCAGCCTCACCAGCGCCCATCACATGCAGCCTCACCAGCGCCCAACAAATGCAGCCTCACCAGCGCCCATCAAATGCAGCCTACCAGTGCCCATCAAAGAATGTTTGTTTGCTTCCATTCATTTGAGTCGGGACACAGTCCTCCACTGCGCCTCTGCCACTATGTGCGAACGGAGCGGCGGCTGCCTGATGATGCTGAGACTTATGCCTTGTACACACGATCGGAATTTCCGATGGAAAAAGTCAGGCGGACTTTTTCCATTGGCTATTCCGACCATGTGTATGCCCCATCGGACTTTTTCCATCGGAAATTCCGTCGGAGTTTAGATAGAGAACATGTTCTCTTATACTCCGATGGAATTCCGTCGGAATTCCGATGTGATTTTGGCCGGGCAAAAGTCAGACCGTGTGTACGGGGCATAAGTTGCTTGGTGCAGAGAGAAAAGAGTAGGAACACCAGTGGTCGGGCGCCCTAGGCGGCTGCCTAGTTTGCCTAGTGGTAGCACCTGCCCTGATTGTATGTAGAAATGTAGCCATCTTCCCTCACTCGTTTCTAAGAAAGACTATGGACTATGTGCATTAAGGTGCATTGCTCCTTTCAAACAAAAGCAATTGAGGGGAAAAGGAGAGGTTTATGGGGGATGTTGCAAGGAGGCAGTAAGAAACAATTTCATAAAAAATAGATTAAGGGGGCCATAAAATAAATGAAATAAAAGTCAGCAGCTGTAGCTGCTGACTTTTAATATGAGGACATTTACCTGTCCAGGGATCCTGTGATGTCAGCCCCCCGAAGCCAATTCGGTGCAGGCGCCGTCATTGCAACTAAGGGAAACTGGCAGCGAAGCCTTCCAGCTTCACAAGTTTTCCAGTACAGCTAGAAAACTTTCGGTAAGTTTTCCAGCTGTGCTGGGAGAACAGCCTGCCTTTTCTCCAATGATCAGACTTCTGCTGCCACCCCCCTGCCACCAAAGCCATTCACTGCTGTTTCTCCACCCCCACTTCTTCAAGCCTCTTATGCCGCTAAGAAAAGAGATTAGGTGGTCACTTATAAAAAAAAGGTTTTTACAAATAGGAAGTACTTGTGTACTTGCATACCCCACTTTTAAGTACACAATGGGGTTTATTTACTATCGCTGGAGAAAATCAGGCTCACTTCTGCAGAGAAACCAAGAAACCAATGAGCTTCCAGGTTTTATTACCAGGCTTAATCGAACAAGCTGGGGTTAGAAGCTGATTGGTTTCTATGCAGAAGTGAGCCTGATTTTGCACTCTCCAGCAATAGTAAATAATCCCCATTGTTTACCTAAAAGTGGGGTATGCCTGTATGTATGTATATATATATATATATATATATATAAATATATATATATATAAACTTTATTGTATAATCTATACACTTGTTCTCACACTGGGTGTAGGGATCACTTAAAAATTACAGGCTAAAGGTCTCTAAACCAAACCAGATTTAGATTTATGAAAGCTTAAGGGTTGGTGGATATCTTAGATTTATTATAGGGATTAGGCCAGATTTAAAGGAAACCTATATCGAGGCAAATACTGTATATAATCTGCTGTTGCTGAATTCAAAATGAAAACGATAGCTGACTAGTTCTCATAATACTCTTTGTTTAAAACTCCCTCTGATTTCACTTGTTCTGGGTTAATCACTCAAGCTGGCCATACACTAGTAGAATTTATTAGAAATGGTTCATGGAATCATTAGTGGGGTCAGATCCATGTTTGTTTTTGACCGAAGTGATGAGAAAATTTGAAGGAGCAGGATGAAATTAATTTTTTTTGAATAAGCAAATTTCTAACAGTGAATGTGTTTTTCATTTTGAAAATTACATTCATTCCAAAATCAAACGTTAAAATCAAATTAGATTTTAAAGTATTTTCGAACATTTGTCAAGTCATAAACTGTAGTGAGAATTTGTTCAAAAATCTAGTGTATGGCCAGCTTTAGCAAGTATTGAAGACGTAAGAGGAGTAGGAAGGTGACTAGAATTTTTAGTAAGAGGTCAGCAATAACAATTGTTTCCTTAAAGGCACAGAAACCCAATGGCAGTATAAATAGTAGACATGTGCATTCGTTTTCGTCCGAATGCATTTTCGTCCGAATTTCAGCTATTTTCGTTATCGTTTTAACAAACGAAAACGAAAGCACAGAATCCGAAAACCGAAAGATCCGACATAAACAAATGCTTTATTTTCGTTTTCGTTGCTACAACAGTTCGATATAGATAGGAGATTCGACGTGACGCTGACAATAACAATCTGTGTTTATCGAACCTGTGGTCGAATGTGCCTAACCTTAACTCTATTAGTCCAAGATTATTTTACATAGGAGAGAAAAGATTCGACATTATAGAGAGAAAAGATTCGACATAGGAGAGGAAAGATTCGACATAGGAGAGGAAAGATTCGACATAGGAGAGGAAAGATTCGACATAGGAGAGGAAAGATTCGACATAGGAGAGGAAAGATTCGACATGGGAGAGGAAAGATTCGACATGGGAGAGGAAAGATTCGACATGGGAGAGGAAAGATTCGACATAGGAGAGGAAAGATTCGACATAGGAGAGGAAAGATTCGACATAGGAGAGGAAAGATTCGACATAGGAGAGGAAAGATTCGACATAGGAGAGGAAAGATTCGACATAGGAGAGGAAAGATTCGACATAGGAGAGAAAAGATTCGACATTATAGAGAGAAAAGATTCGACATTATAGAGAGAAAAGATTCGACATTATAGAGAGAAAAGATTCGACATAGAGAGAAAAGATCACTGCTTGTGGGCGGAACATTCGACCGGAAATGTATGATTGCAGAGTCGTACAGTTTCGCTGCTCCGTCGAATCTTCTTTGAACATTCGACAGACACCATAAGCCTTCAATGACAGATTCGACCTTAATTAATTCAGATTTTCGGACGAATGCAATTTCTAACGAAAAACGAAATAAATAAAAACTAATTTCGGGAGTAACTAAATAAATTTATTTTTTGGACGAAAACGAAATTCCGAAACGAAATATTTCAGTGTGCACATGTCTAATAAATAGGCCTACAAAGCCTTGACACGTGTACAGGATATGGCGATGTATTTTGTGTACTGTCTATAACTCCAGGGCTCAGAAACTGAGATCATTGCCATATTGTTTTTACACGAACATGCAACTAATGTGTTTGTTAACATAATTGTGATGATATCACTTTTTTCCTATTTTGCCACTGGCAACTACCTGGGGAAGATGTAATTACGTGACTCATTCTAAGTGCGGATAATCGTGGGGTCAGAGGAGAAGAAAACTGGGATTTTCTCCCTTTTATCTTACACATTTCCTGTTCTAGACTGTTTAGCATCTGACTCAAATATCATGTGGCAAGAGTCAGAATATGCTGAAAGCTTAAAATACTCAGCTGTCTGGTTAGTCACTCTCCATAGATGACATCAGTGACGGCACAGTATGATTTGGCCAGAAAAGTTTATTTTTCACACGGCTTATATATTGACATCACAGGGAGAACATGACTACCTAACGTCAAGCCCAACCATGAACGTGTGTATTAGACTTGTGCACAACGGAAAAATTTGTTTTGTTTCGGTTCGTTTCTTTTCGGTCCTGTTGATTCGTAATCGTTCGTAATTTTGCTAGATGGGATTTTTCATGTTCGGACCAATTCGTATTTTCGAAAGCGAAATTTTTTGTTGAATCGGAATGATTCGTATTAATGTAAGCCTTATTTTTAGTTGATTTATAATTCGTACTTTTGGTAGAGTACATTGTTTTTCGTTGATTCTGGACACTCCTACTTTCGTAACTTTTTTTGGGTTCGTTGATTCGTAATTTTCCGTGTCTCTCTCACAACGATGCTGCCTATTATGCCTAATGTGCTTCGAATGGATTTGTACTTTTCTAAATACATATTGGTTATTTGTAACGATTCGAAATCTCGTATTTTACGTTCGTTTTTTACATGCGGCTATAGCCTCCGCCCCTGTACACCATTTTGAGAGGGAGTTCAGCATGGTGAGGGAGAAGCAGAGAGCAGAGTGAGTGTTATTGTGCTTCGAATGGATTCGTACATTCGTAACTTTTTTCATAACAAATTATGCCGAAGACATTCGGGCATTCACTATTTGCGATATAATTTATTTCGGATTCGGTTTTATTTGTAATTGCTTTGTTTGGAAATTCGAATGCTTCCGAATGTCCGAAAGTTGCTAAATTCGGACGAATTTCGATTCGTTACGAAACGAATTGCACAAGCCTAGTGTGTATCCCCTTGTAGCACAGATGTAGAAGTAGAACAAAATATAGCAATACATTATATAGACTGAATTTCTTTTAGCCGCAACAAATATTGTACCATTACCAAGTACAGTATAGGTCTCGTACACTTAGTCATTTTTTATTTTGTTGGCTGGGTTTGATCTGCAGAAATCTATAAAAATATAACCAATGTTCATCTCTATAGTGTTCACAGTGTGCTCTGTGCTCGTTTCATAGATCTATCTACAGGATGACAGTGTGTGTTTTTTTTTTTTTTACATAAGATGTAGTGATGGCTGTGTCTGATGTTTTACCTCCATCAAGCACAGAAACCATAACCAGGAGTTGTTAGCCATATGTGACAGTATGTACAGCATATTAGTAAATTATGGCAGACTTACCTGGCAAGCGATCCTCTCCAGCGCTGCGCTGTCGGCATTTCCACTGGCCAGGAGTGCTTCCATCTTCTGCCAGTCTTCCTTCTGGATTCGCACTGTTTGGCCCCTTGATTAGCCGGGCCGTGATCGTCACTATCGCACATGGGAGTCACATCATCGCAGCACATAGTGGTGCCGCAAATGTACGCTGAGCAACATCTAACAGGCATGGAGAAACAGTCTCTACTGTCAAAAAATCCTGCATATCAGCATTTATTTTGGTTTGGTTCCAATTTACTTGTAAGTATTTTTTGGGGGAATCATCATTGCCCTTTTGTTCCCCCCTCTCCATACCTTGACCCAAAAATCTTATATTTAGTTTTACCCTTTTACTGTTTTAACATTTTAGACATCCATCTCATACTTGCTCCTGAAGAGTGGTAATGGCCACGAAACGCGTCGAGCCAATAGATGCCCCCTTGCATATATATTGCTACTAGTCTACCAACTACATCAAACACCAATTGGACTCTATCTACCAATTGGTGTCACAGCTACTATGGAGACTCCACTCCAACGAACTTGGTTTTTCAACGTTTTACTATGTACCAATTATGTTGCTATATCATGTTATCTTGAGCCCACAGATGCTCATCTGCCCCCACTTTATCAGCATTTTTAATCATTTCTATATATCAATCGGACTGTACCAACATGTCTAGGCCCTACCTACTTACCACGGAGACACCCCACGAACTGGCTCTGTTGCAATGTTTTTATTATGAACTGATCATGTTGTTATACCATGCTACCACTATTGTTGTATTTTATGTACATTCCTACTTTTAACCAATATACTAGGTATGCTGCGTTATTTTTTGTTGTTGTCATATTTATTACCCAATTAAAGTAATGACGGCCAATTGTTATGCAATGCTTTCATTTAACGGTTCAAGTTCCAGTGCAACAGTATACTGCCATAGTTATTTCTTGTCGGGTGTCTCCTGAGATGTATGCTTCATATAAAGTCCCACCCATGTTCTCCTTTTTTCCAATTTAATGGGGTCTGTTTATAATATAATGTGTCTAATATGTTTTTTTTTATAAGAACATATCCATCTAGCTCCATCTAGTGGCTATAATACGGTATGTTCCTAAAATACCTTAATCAGGAAAATACTGCATTATCACCACTGGAGCAGACGATCACAGGAAATAAACATATTACACACAGTAGAGGGATTGTTTGCAACAGCTGCGTAAATAATGTGACTTTTGCACAGCTTTTTTTTTATAAGTAGATATCAAAGTTATGTAGAGGCATTTTTTTTTGAATGAGTGGGGAAAGTTTAGACCCCCAGTCAGATCTTTATAGCTGTCTGTGTCCCTGTTGGGGAGTTTCCCCCCTCTATTTGCCTTTATCATTGAGAAAGAAAGTGATGGGAAAATCCGAACTTGTTTTAGAGTTGTAAGGGAAAATTCTTCAGTTGTGACACATGTTCTCATGAGAATTCATTAAGATGGAAATCATGTTAATTGAGGCCCCTTTCACACTGAGGCGTATTTCAGGCGTTTTAGCGCTAAAAATAGCGCATAAATAACGCCTGAAATATTCCTGCCCCAGCATTTTCAAAGTGAAAGCCAGAGGGCTTTCACACTGAGGCGATGCTCTGGTCGGAAGGAAAAAAAATCTCCTGCAAGCCGCATCTTTGGAGCGGTGAAGGAGCGGTGTGTATACCGCTCCTTCCCATTGAAATCAATGGAACACCGCGGCTATACCGCTCGCAAACCGCTGCTGTCGCATTGTAGTATTAACCCTTTTTCGGCCGCTAGCGTGGGTTAAAACCGCACAGCTAGCGGCCGAATATTGCGGTAAAAACTATGGTATAGCGGCGCTAAAAATAGCGCCGCTATACCGCCAGCACACCTGCCTGCCCCAGTGTGAAAGGGGCCTTTAGGGAGGATTTTGCTAATTTCCTGTTCCATCTTTAGGAAGTGAAAGGCAAGCTCCCCAGTGGGACACATGCAGCAAAAATAACCTGATAGAGGTTTTAATCCTTATCTAAAAATGTTTGTTATTTGATACACATTAAAGTGTTAAACCAGTTTTGTTAACAGAAAAATCCAGCCTAGGTAAACCATATACATTGCAAGGATGTTAATAAATCATTATACAGAGGCCTCATGCCCTTGGGGCCATACAATGAAAAAAACATATTTTTTTTCCCTGTGTGGGTGTCACGGATGCCTAACACGGCATCCAGCACAGGGTACGCAGATCAGTGGGCTGCACTAAAGGAACTAGGCACAAGGTAAGTAAATATTTATGAGTTTATTGAAAGGATAATTCCTAAAACAATAAAGGCAACCAGCAAACAACCACAGTGACACACAAAACAACTCCCTACACCAACGTGAATACAGTTTAGAGATTAAAGCGTAAATGTAATCAAACCAGGGTCATACACGAGAGATCAGTCCGATTGAACAGGGAGCCGGAAGGGACAACAGGAGGAAGGGATGAGTCTGCAAGACAGGGGTCCAGGGATGGATGCAGGGTTCAGGAACACAGGATACAAGGTACAGAGGCAGGGGTCCAGGGATGGATGCAGGGTTCAGGAACACAGGATACAAGGTACAGAGGCAGGGGTCCAGGGTTCAGGAACACAGGATACAAGGTAACAGATAACAGGTCACAAGGTTCAGGTTCAGGTTCAGGTTCAGGTTCAGGTTCAGGCATACAGGTCTGGGTTCCAAGACAA
The DNA here is from genome assembly GCA_029206835.1 of Rana muscosa. Lineage (NCBI taxonomy): Eukaryota > Metazoa > Chordata > Amphibia > Anura > Ranidae > Rana > Rana muscosa. The sequence continues at coordinate 175,182,435 of CM055116.1, forward strand.
TACCAGAGCAAATGCTTTAGTGTCTGCTGGGTATTTATACACACCTCCTGCAATCAGTCTCAGGTGACGCCTGATTGCAGGAGATGATTTCGGCTCCAGACAAATGGGAGACACCCGCTGGTGGCCACCAGAACTGCACCCTTTGGTGCTGAAAGCAATAGCACCACCAGCAGGTGACCCAGGCAATGACACTGATCATGACAGTTCCCCCTCCCAAGGAGTGGCCTCCGGACGCTCCATTCTGCCCTTGATCTGGCAGTGCTGGTAGGTGCGGAAAGGTCCCAAAAAGTCTCCCCTGTGTCTGCGGACTACTTGTGCTCCTCCGGCCAGAGTCCTTAAACTTACTGGGAGGCGTGGCACCTGAGTCCGGCAATGGAACACGCACCCCACCACCAGGGTCTGGAAGTTGGGATCTGGAAATGAAAACAGGCAGGGCAATCTGCATGAACCTAACGGAGGCGAACAACACAAGGGCATCACAGTCAGGCTGGGAATCAAGCAGGGCAAAATCAGCGGCAAGCCGGGCATCGAGAACTGGTTTAGCAGGCACCATGTCAGCGGGCTGGGCAAATGGCGCTGGGTCTTCAAGCTGGCCACCGGGCAGAGGCACTTCAAACTGGCCACCGGGCAGAGGTTCAGCAAGCCAGATGGCAGGCACTGGTTCAGCGGGCTGAAAGACGGGCACCAAAACGTCAGGCTGGGTGACGGGCACCGAAAATCCAGGCTGGAACAGGTTGGCTGGTGTGGAAACAGGCTGGAACAGGTTGGCTGGTGTGGAAACAGGCTGGAACAGGTTGGCTGGTGTGGAAACAGGCTGGAACAGGTTGGCTGGTGTGAAAACAGGCTGGAACAGGTTGGCTGGTGTGGAAACAGGCTGGAACAGGTTGGCTGGTGTGGAAACAGGCTGGAACAGGTTGGCTGGTGTGGAAACAGGCTGGAGCGGATCGGCTGGTGTAGAAGCAGGCTGGAGCGGATCGGCTGGTGTAGAAGCAGGCTGGAGCGGATCGGTTGGTGTGGAAACAGGCTGGAGCGGATCGGCTGGTGTGGAAACAGGCTGCAACAGGTCGCTTGGTTTGGAAACAGGCTGCAACAGGTCGCTTGGTGCGGAGACAGGCTGCAACTGGCCGGCTGGTGCGGAGACAGGCTGCAACAGGCCGGCTGGTGCGGAGACAGGCTGCAACAGGTCGGCTGGTGCGGAGACAGGCTGCAACAGGTCGGCTGGTGCGGAGACAGGCTGCAACAGGTCGGCTGGTGCGGAGACAGGCTGCAACAGGTCGGCTGGTGCGGAGACAGGCTGCAACAGGTCGGCTGGTGCGGAGACAGGCTGCAACAGGTCGGCTGTTGCGGAGACAGGCTGCAACAGGTCGGCTGGTGCGGAGACAGGCTGCAACAGGTCGGCTGGTGCGGAGACAGGCTGCAACAGGTCGGCTGGTGCGGAGACAGGCTGCAACAGGTCGGCTGGTGCGGAGACAGGCTGCAACAGGTCGGCTGGTGCGGAGACAGGCTGCAACAGGTCGGCTGGTGCGGAGACAGACTGCAACGGGTCGGCTGGTGCGGAGACAGGCTGCAACGGGTCGGCTGGTGCGGAGACAGGCTGCAACAGGTCGGCTGGTGCGGAGACAGGCTGCAACAGGTCGGCTGGTGCGGAGACAGGCTGCAACAGGTCTGCTGGTGCGGAGACAAGCTGCAACAGGTCGGCTGGTGTGGAAACAGGCTGGGTTACTGGCAGGATCGTGTGAGTTGGAAAGAACTTCTGTTTTTTCTTTGGTTTAGCCACCGAAGATTTGTATATGTATACAGGGCTGTAGGTGGTGGATGCAGCTGGTAGAGGCGAAGAGCGGAAGGATGGTGAAGCAGAGGGTGCGGATTTTGAAGGGGGTCTTAGGGGAACTGATGGAGGCAGCCGAGACTAAGCAGGAGGGTTAAAGGCAGGGTAAGTGCAGCAGGAGGAAACAGGGTACTGGTACTTCATTGGTAGGAGGGTGTATTGGTTGGCCACTGTGGTAGTTGGGAGTAAAGGAGACGCAGACATCCCAGCAGGCTGGTGTCTAGACACAGGAATGGGTGGCAGGGAACCGACAGGGGCTGAGTACAATAAACTTGACCAGGCCTGTAGTAATGATTGCACAAAGTTAGGTTTGCATACTGCTTGTCTGACCAGAGACTGCACTGACTCAATACATGCTGCAAGCACCTGTGTAGGACAAGTTGAGTACTGCTCAAGGAAAAAGACTGAGTCATCTTCCAACAGCCACACCAAGGACTCTACCTGAGCTGCACTAAAAGGGGGTGTATAGTCATCGTCTCCACTGGAGGCATCAGACAGGGCCAACTCTGTACAGATACAGATCAGATCTTGCACATCCTCAAACACAAAACTGCCCAGATCCACAAAAACATGGGCTATGCGGATGCATTCCAACAACTGCTCTCTAGTGTGTTCACTTAATGTTTGAGAACAAAACTCCCTGTTCTCTGTTGCTAGTAGCGAAAAATACAGAATATCGTCAAGCTGCATTTTTAAAGCAATAGCAGTGCCCAGACCCAATTCCCAAGTGCAGCCGATCTGCTTGAATGGCTCTGGTATTCTGTCACGGATGCCTAACACGGCATCCAGCACAGGGTACGCAGATCAGTGGGCTGCACTAAAGGAACTAGGCACAAGGTAAGTAAATATCAGGGATGAGCCGAACACCCCCCTGTTCGGTTCGCACCAGAACCTGCGAACAGACAAAATGTTCGTGTAAACTTTAGAACCCTATTAAATACAATGGACTCGAACGTTCGAAATCTAAAGTGTTAATTATAAAGGCTAATATGCAAGTTATTGTCCTAAAAAGTGTTTGGGGACCTGGGTCCTGCCCCAGGGGACATGTATCAATGCAAAAAGAAGTTTTAAAAACGTCCGTTTTTTCGGGAGCAGTGATTTTAATAATGCTTAAAATGAAAAAATAAAAGTGAAATATTCCTCTAAATTTCATACCTGGGGGGTGTGTATGATATGCATGTGAAGTGGCGCATGTTTCCCGTGCTTAGAACTGTCCCTGCAAAAAATGTGATTTTTGAAAGAAAAAAATGCATTTAAAACTCACTCGCGGCTATTAATGAATTGTCGGCTCCCGGCAATACATACAAAAGTCATTGATAAAAAAAAAAAAAAAAAAGCGTGGGGGTTCCCCAGAATTCAATTACCAGGCCCTTCAGGTCTGGAATGGATATTAAGGGGAACCCCGCCGCAAATTTAAAAAAAAATTGACGTGGGGTTCCCCCAAATATCCATTCCAGGCCCTTCAGATCTGGCATGGATTTTAAGGGGAACTCCACCCCAAATTTAAAAAAAAAATGGCGTGGAGTCCCCCTAAAAATCCATACCAGACCCCTTATCCGAGCACGCAACCTGGCCGGCCGCAGGGGAAAAGGGGGGGACGAGAGAGCGGCCCCCCCTCCCTCCTGAACCGTACCAAGCCACATGCCCTCAACATGGGGAGGATGTCCCCATGTTGATGGGGACAAGGGCCTCATCCCCACAACCCTTGCCCGGTGGTTGTGGGGGTCTGCGGGAGGGGGGCTTATCGGAATCTGGAAGACCCCTTTAACAAAGGGGACCCCCAGATCCCGCCCCCCCATGTGAATTGGTAAGGGGTACATTGTACCACTACCATTTCACGAAGAAAGCGTAAAAAAATGTTTAAAAAAACACACAAACACCTTGAAAAAGTCCTTTATTTAAAAAAAAAAAAAAAAAAACATTCCAGCGGTGAAATCCAGTGTCCCGCGGCGATCCCGATGTCCAGCGCTGTCCTTCATTGGTTGTGCCTGAGCGGACCTGATGGGGAACTCCCTCTCAGTATTTTAAATGTATAGACCCGCCCCTTCTAATGTTCCCCATCAGGTCCGCTCAGCGGACCAGATGCGGAACATGAGAAGGGGCGGGTCTATACATGTATTACCAAAGTGAGAGCAGTTCCCCATCAGGTCCGCCCCCTCGGTATGTCGGACCCGCCTACGTCATTGGCTTGAGCGGGGAACTTCCTTCACTATGTAAATTTAAATTACACAGTGAAGGAAGTTCCCCGCTCAAGCCAATGACGTAAGCGGGTCCGACATACCGAGGGGGCGGACCTGATGGGGAACTGCTCTCACTTTGGTAATACATGTATAGACCCGCCCCTTCTCATGTTCCGCATCTGGTCCGCTGAGCGGACCTGATGGGGAACTTTAGAAGGGGAGGGTCTATACATTTAAAATACTGAGAGGGAGTTCCCCATCAGGTCCGCTCAGGCACAACCAATGACGGACAGCGCTGGACATCGGGATCGCCGTGGGACACTGGATTTCACCGCTGGAATGTTTTTTTTTTTTTAAATAAAGGACTTTTTCAAGGTGTTTGTGTGTTTTTTTAAACATTTTTTTACGCTTTCTTTGTGAAATGGTAGGGGTACAATGTACCCCTTACCAATTCACATGGGGGGGGGCCGGGATCTGGGGGTCCCCTTTGTTAAAGGGGTCTTCCAGATTCCGATAAGCCCCCCGCCCGCAGACCCCCACAACCACCGGGCAAGGGTTGTGGGGATGAGGCCCTTGTCCCCATCAACATGGGGACATCCTCCCCATGTTGAGGGCATGTGGCTTGGTACGGTTCAGGAGGGAGGGGGGGGGGCGCTCTCTCGTCCCCCCCTTTTCCTCTGCGGCCGGCCAGGTTGCGTGCTCGGATAAGGGGTCTGGTGTGGATTTTTAGGGGGACTCCACGCCATTTTTTTTTTAAATTTGGGGTGGAATTCCCCTTAAAATCCATGCCAGATCTGAAGGGCCTGGAATGGATATTTGGGGGAACCCCACGTCAATTTTGTTTTTAATTTGCGGCGGGGTTCCCCTTAATATCCATTCCAGACCTGAAGGGCCTGGTAATTGAATTCTGGGGAACCCCCACGCTTTTTTTTTTTTTTTTATCAATGACTTTTGTTTGTATTGCCGGGAGCCGACAATTCATTAATAGCCGCGAGTGAGTTTTAAATGCATTTTTTTCTTTCAAAAATGACATTTTTTGCAGGGACAGTTCTAAGCACGGGAAACATGCGCCACTTCACATGCATATCATACACACCCCCCAGGTACGAAATTTAAAGGAATATTTCACTTTTATTTTTTCATTTTAAGCATTATTAAAATCACTGCTCCCGAAAAAACGGCCATTTTTAAAACTTCTTTTTGCATTGATACATGTCCCCTGGGGCAGGACCCGGGTCCCCAAACACTTTTTAGGACAATAACTTGCATATAAGCCTTTATAATTAACACTTTAGATTTCTCCCATAGATTTTTCGAATTTGCCGCGAACACCCCAATTTGTTCGCTGTTCGGCGAACGGGCGAACAGGCAATGTTCGAGTCGAACATGAGTTCGACTCGAACTCGAAGCTCATCCCTAGTAAATATATATATGAGTTTATTAAAAGGATAATTCCTAAAACAATAAAGGCAACCAGCAAACAACCACAGTGACACACAAAACAACTCCCTACACCAACGTGAATACAGTTTAGAGATTAAAGCGTAAATGTAATCAAACCAGGGTCATACACGAGAGATCAGTCCGATTGAACAGGGAGCCGGAAGGGACAACAGGAGGAAGGGATGAGTCTGCAAGACAGGGGTCCAGGGATGGATGCAGGGTTCAGGAACACAGGATACAAGGTACAGAGGCAGGGGTCCAGGGATGGATGCAGGGTTCAGGAACACAGGATACAAGGTACAGAGGCAGGGGTCCAGGGTTCAGGAACACAGGATACAAGGTAACAGATAACAGGTCACAAGGTTCAGGTTCAGGTTCAGGTTCAGGCATACAGGTCTGGGTTCCAAGACAATACCAGAGTAAATGCTTTAGTGTCTGCTGGGTATTTATACACACCTCCTGCAATCAGTCTCAAGTGACGCCTGATTGCAGGAGATGATTTCGGCTCCAGACAAATGGGAGACACCCGCTGGTGGCCACCAGAACTGCACCCTTTGGTGCTGAAAGCAATAGCACCACCAGCAGGTGACCCAGGCAATGACACTGATCATGACAGTGGGAGCCGTAGGTGCCTCACACTGCTGCCCATAGATATTAATGGCTGTACATGGATGAACGCTGGTACTTGCATAAACATACGCATGCATCCATATGTACAGCCTGGATGTACAGTATTGTACCTCTATGCGCATGCGCGTGTTTATGCAAGTACCAGCATATACTCACATACAGACATTGATTTCTATGGGCAGCTATACAGAGCATCTGTGGCTCCTGGGTGAACTTTTTTACTGTATGAGCCTAGGTCCCCTGTTGCCATTTCCCTTTTTTCTTGCCATCTGTTCCTTCCTCTAACTGATCTCCGAATAGGAGGTTTATCCTTCATTATAACTCCTTTTGTAATCTCAGTGTTGTAATGAGAAAAGCTACAATGTCTGTATCCCTTCAGAGGTGGATGAAAATAACTATAAGGTAAACTTCTGTTGCAGATAAAAGTCTGAGATTTTGATTTTCATCTTAGCGCAGAGTATACACCAGCATTATAATTCGGACAATATTGCAAGGTAGTGATGTTTAAGTTTTTTAAATAATTTTAGAAAATTAATATGTCTACCGTTTGAAATGAAAGGTTTGTTTTTAATATAAATTCACAAAATCGTATATATATATATATATATATATATATATATATATATATATATATATATATGTATTATGCATGAAATGAATGTCATAGCTTAAATGGAGTTTTCCTCTGAATCCTAGGCATATGCTAATCAGCCTCCTCTGTCTTCTGGCTTCTATCACTGAATGGGGCTTAGGGGTAAACAGAGAATCTTTTTTAGAAGGAATTTAAACATGACAATCTTCTCACTGTCACTTGTTGGGAAGATTAATTTGAGAAGTACTGATGATGCCCTCACTCCCTGCATGCCTCTAAGAAGTGAACAGGAACGTGTTAGCACTTTGATGTGGATTAAAATAACAACATTTGTAACAGAATATTTTGCAGTTGTAGGCAGTCCATGGAACTACAAATCCCAATATGGCAATCCTTGCAGGTTTGCCTTTACTGAACAGCATGACCTGCATAACAACCAATTCTAAAAGAAATTTGAACAGCTAATGTTGATTAATGACTTCTTTCTGGGAGATGTTGTTCTGATGTCTCCTCAGTGGAAAGGGGGCATCCTCTGCTTAGTCTGATGCACAATGTAATGTAAACACGATTTCATTGGGAATCATAGTGAGACTTAAGCCTCATACACACTACTAGTGTGTACGACAGCTCAGGTCGGAGCCGCTGCACTAACAATCTGATGTTAGTACATCAATCTTTCCTGCTGAGCTGTTGTGTTCTGACAGGAGGGTGGTCCCCCACCAGAGCACTCAAGTCAGAGCTCTCAGGCGGTCAGCAGACCTTTTTTGGTCATGAGCCTGCCGTACACATGGCACAAATGTTGGCTGGTTTCTCTTGAACCGGCCGATGCCGTTCGACAATTCGGCCCATGTGTACTAGGCTTAAGGACTTTTCCTCTCACTCACCACCAATAAAAAAGAGCATCTTATGAGCTTTGTACCTTATTCTAGAAGCTTTAATGATATTGTGAAATCTGTCTCATTATATCCTAAAATCGAGACCTCCGCTTTCTTCTAAAATCCTTAAAGTAACACTAAAGCCCCGTACACACGATCGGATAACCTATGGATTTTCGTCCGATGGATTTGTCCATCGGAAATCCGATGAAACTGTTTTTCATCAGTCTTGGCCACACACCATCAGTCAAAAAACCGACCGTTCCAAACGCGGTGACGTAAAACACTCCGATGAGCCGAGAAAAATTAAGTTTAATGCTTCTGAGCATGCGTCGACTTGATTCTGAGCATGCGTGGGTTTTTTAACTGATGGACTTGCCCATAGACCATCGGAAATTCCCATCGGTTTTTTATCCATCGGAAAATTTTAAAACAAGTTCTATCTTTTTACAACCGATGGAAAAAAGACCGATGGGTACCATACACGATCGGTTGGTCTGATGAAAACCATCCATCGGACGGTTTTCATCAGTCAAACCGATCGTGTGTACGGGGCTTTAAGGTTCACTTTTTTTTTTTTTAAATAACAAATATGTCATACTTACCTCCACTGTGCAGTTCGTTTTGCACAGAGTGGCCCAGATCCTCTTCTTCTGGGGTCCCACGGCGGCTCTCACGTCTCCTTCCCGCAAGAGCTAACCCCCTCTCTGGTTACCTTGCAGGCGCGCTCCCGTGTCATACAATCAGCGTCCGTAGCCGCCTATTGTATGACTCGCCCCCGCCCCCTGGCGGCCGCGTCAATGGATCTGATTGACAGCAGCGGAAGCCAATGGCTGCGCTGCTATCAATCTATCCAATGAAGAGCTGATCAGCCATGGGGAGAACGACGCGGGATCACGTGCTCGGAAATTCGGGGCTCAGGTAAGTAAAACGGGGGCTTGGGAGGGCCGGACACAGCAAGGTGTTTTTTCATAGGATGCATTAAGGTGAAAAAACCGGAAGGTTTATAACCCCTTTAACTTTCCTTTATAGGTCCCCAATCCACTGTTTCCCCTACTAATTCTTTCCTATACTCACCCCTGCTCCCCTTCTTCTGTTAGTTACATTTTTAGAAAGATGTCAATGGAGATATAGACAATGTGTGTCACATACCTGATTGGAGTCTGAAGTGACGAGGTCAGCCTCTCTTGTATCTCCGGCCCTGGCTCCGCTGAGAGTGAGGACAGGAGAAACCAAGGGACCGGAGGAACATGAGTGCCAGCAGAAGTAGCCCTGGAAGCCTGGAACAGATGATGCGACACCTGGATGGCAGAAGGTCGCAGCAGGTCACAGGAACGAAGTTGCAGATACCCAGGAAGCAGAATAGAACAAAACAGGAGACAGAAGCGTAGTCACATGGATAGCTGGGTTCAGTAGCAAACGGGCAGCAGGGTACACAGACATTAGGCAGGAGCAAGGTCAAACAGGAAGCCAGGATCAGGAACCAATAATCAGAGGAGTAGCGAAGTCCAGCAGCAAGGTCAGGGAAAGCCAAGATTCGGTAACAGGTGTCAGGCAGGTACAGGCAGGTAATAACAAGTTAGGGGTACAGGAACAGCTGAAGATCCGTCAGCATTAGACTGGGGTCAGTGCGCCCCTTAAATAGGCCGTCTGGCGCCAAAGGAAAGAGTGGACGCGCTCCCGCGAACGTGCGCGCGCCTATGCGCACGCGCACTGACGCTTCTGTGAACTGCTGAGTTCCTAGTGCGCATGTGCGTGCCCGGATGCGCCCGGAGCACGCTGACAGTTCTCTTACAATGTGGTTATCAACCTTGTTCCTTTATGACAATTGGACATTGAGTCTACATTCTAGTTGTGAACTATTATTTTACCTTCTTATATTGCAAATTATTGTAATACCTATGTAAAGCAAGTGCACTGACTTTGTTGAAATTTCAATAAAGACTGATAGTCAAAAAATAAAATAAACAATTTGTATTTATATTACTGTTATTTTATATTACCCTTATAAACAACCAGTCCCACTAATAACATGACACCATAGAACAGTCAAACTTTATAACATGGAAGAAGCCTTGAAATAACTCACCAGGTTTAGGAGCACCTAATAATAGCTACTAAATCTACGTGCAGTTTACAATACTTTGGTGTGGTGGTCTGAGAGACAGAAATTGATCCTTGCTCAATAGACCCCTAGCGACCTCTGGAGGAACCATAGGTTTCCATGGAACCTTGGTTGATAAAGGCTGCCATAGATACATCAAGTTGATAGTCTTAAGCCCCATACACACGGTCGGACTTCCATTTGACTTTTCCCTGGATTTTTGTCCGAACGGAGTTGGCCGGGAACACCCATAGCATACACACCACAGGACTTTTGAACGTGATGTTGCAAAAACGTTCCCAAAACTTTTTGCAACATCACGTGGTTTTTCTGCTCTTTTCTGCTCTTTACCGCCACCCTTTGGTCAACTTCTGCTATTGTTGGTTGATTTTAACAGTAGTTGTTTTGTCCATCGGACAAAAGTCCTATGGTTTTCTGTACACACGGTCGGACTTTGCTCCATCGGACTTTTGTTGGCCAAAAGTTTGTCCGTTTGCAGACCCAACTTTTGTCCGATGAAAACACAAAAAAAAAAAAGTTTGTCCGATGGAGCGTACACACGGTCAGATTGTTGGTCCAACTTGCTCAAAATGAAGTTTGTTGGCCAAAAGTCTGACCGTGTGTACGGGGCTATAGAGATAGGGAATTCTACAAAACTGTTCCGTTGTAGTCTATTAAAGTGAATTTTTGGGAAGGTGCAAAGGAACCACTTACCATAAGTTTTAAGAATGCACTGCATACTAGCGCATTATGACAAACATTTCTGTGAGTTCTCTGTTCCAGGTTTAGCAGGTCTACACTCTCCTTCACCAATATACAGCTGCCAATGAACCTTCAGTGAAGCTTCATTACCAGTGCCTTTCTCATTTGCCAATGGGGTATTCGGTACTGATGCAACTCCCACACATAAGAAATGGAGCACAATCCTGGCACTAGTCTTCACCATCTGGTATCTTACACATGCTGAGTGTGTTCATTGCACGTTTATTAAAGGCAGTGTAAATTAACAGATAATAAAAGTAATATAGGAAACAAGATTTTTTTTTTTTCCGCAAGGAAACTACTAGCAATGTCTTTTTTCTAACTTCAATAATGAAACTCAAGAGCCATGCAAATAAACAAAGAAAGTAGGAGTTGTGGGTAAAAATGCTGGGGTATGCTATGACATGACCTGGATGAATGAAAACCTTGGCACACAACTTTCCTTATATTCAAGTTGACATGAAACAGCTCAGCTCACTTCAGTGCACTTTTCAATCTGCTGCTTCCCCTCTGGCTTCTCCAGTTTCCCAGCAGTACCATAAACTTCCTAATACAGGCTTAGTAAGAAGTATCATCCTGCCAAGAAGTCATCATGGACTTCTTCCATCACAAAGCTAAAAAACAGGAATTTGTCCTCATTTACGGATGGAAAAGTGCTGCTAAACTGTTCTAAGTAAACAATTTCACAATACAAACCAGGCTTTCTGTGATTCCAAATAGTACCAATACCTCTGTCTGACAGTTGACAATGAGAAACAAGTACATGTGAGTTGTCTGGCTCACACTGGAACTTCTGGCCCAGATGTTATGTAGTACTGCATTGAACAGTATGGGAGAAAGATGATATTGTGTGGAAGCATAGCTTGTCTGTTGGAGTACGTCCCATTACATATATGTTTTACTAAAATGTGTGCTTCTCTGAAATGAAATGATTGGAAAAGACCGGGGACCAGTATTCCACCCCTAAAGCTGCCTGTTCACCTGCCTAACACACATATTTGAGTTAACTGCCCCCATCGCAAGAGGCGGGACGACTCTACTGTCAGACAATTTACTAACAAGAGTCAGTTACACCAACCTCCACTCCAACCGCCTTTGGTAAGTGCAATGGAGTCTCTTTAGAAAGATCTGTTAATTATAGACTTGTGCACAACGGAAAAATTTGTTTAGTTTTGGTCCGTTTCTTTTCGGTCCTGTTGATTCGAAATCGTTCGTAATTTTGCTAGACGGGATTTTTCGTGTTCGGACTAATTCGTACTTTCGGTAGAGTACATTGTTTTTAGTTGATTCTGGACACAACTCCTACTTTCGTAACTTTTTTTGGGTTCGTTGATTCGTAATTTTCCGTGTCTCTCTCACAACGACGCTGCCTAATATGCCTAATGTGCTTCGAATGGATTTGTACTTTTCTAAATACATAGCGGTTATTTGTAACGATTCGAAATCTCGTATTTTACTTTTGTTTTTTACATGCGGCTATAGCCTCCGCCCCTGTACACCATTTTGAGAGGGAGTTCAGCACAGTGAGGGAGAAGCAGAGAGCAGAGCAGAGTGTTATTGTGCTTCAAATGGATTCGTACATTCGTAACTTTTTTCATAACGAATTATAGTGAAGACATTCGGGCATTCGCTATTTGCGGAAAAAAAAAAATTCGGATTCGGTTTTATTCGTAATTGATTGTTCGAAAATTCGAATGCTTCCGAATGTCCGAAAGTTGCTAAATTCAAATGAATTTCGATTCATTAAGAAATGAATTGCACAAGCCTAGTTAATTATATTAGTTTTGAATTCTACATTTGGGACAGTGAGAATGTTTGATTTATTCACCTGTAAATTAAAACTGAGCTCCTTCCAAGCTGTTCTTTTTAGTTTTAGATAATGTGGGGAATGGTGAAATGGTTAAAAGCCTTGCCAATAGATTGAGCTGAAGATTCAGTCTTAATACAAGTTCTGACCAGGGATGAGCCGAACACCCCCTGTTCGGTTCGCACCAGAACCTGCGAACAGACAGAATGTTCGTGTGAACTTTAGAACCCTATTAAATACAATGGACTCGAACGTTCGAAATCTAAAGTGCTAATTATAAAGGCTAATATGCAATTTATTGTCCTAAAAAGTGTTTGGGGACCCGGGTCCTGCCCCAGGGGACATGTATCAATGCAAAAAAGGTTTAAAAAATAGACGTTTTTACGGGAGCGGTGATTTTAATAATGCTTTAAATGAAAAAATAAAAGTGAAATATTCCTTTAAATTTCGTACCTGGGGGGTGTGTATGATATGCATGTAAAGTGGCGCATGTTTCCCGTGCTTAGAACTGTCCCTGCACAAAGTGTCATTTTTGAAGGAAAAAGGTAATTTAAAACTCACTCGCGGCTATAATGAATTGTCGGCTTTTATCAATACATAGAAAAGTCATTGATAAAAAAAAAAAAAAGCGTGGGGGTTCCCCCAAATTCAATTACCAGGCCCTTTAGGTCTGGAATGGATATTAAGGGGAACCCCGCCGCAAATAAAAAAAAATGGCGTGGGGTTCCCCCTAAATATCCATACCAGGCCCTTGAGATCTGGCATGGATTTTAAGGGGAACTCCACCCCAAATTTAAAAAAAAATGGCGTGGAGTCCCCCCAAAAATCCATACCAGACCCTTATCCGAGCACGCAACCTGGCCGGCCGCAGGGGAAGAGGGGGGGACGAGAGAGCGGCCCCCCTCCCTCCTGAACCGTACCAGGCCACATGCCCTCAACATGGGGAGGATGTCCCCATGTTGATGGGGACAAGGGCCTCATCCCCACAACCCTTGCCCGGTGGTTGTGGGGGTCTGCGGGCGGGGGACTTATCGGAATCTGGAAGACCCCTTTAACAAAGGGGACCCCCAGATCCCAGCCCCCCCTATGTGAATTGGTAAGGGGTACATTGTACCCCTACCATTTCACGAAGAAAGTGTCAAAAAATGTAAATAAAAACACAAACACCTTGAAAAAGTCCTTTATTAAAAAAAATAAAAAAAAATAAAAAAAAAACATTCCAGCGATGAAATCCAGTGTCCCGCGGCGATCCCGATGTCCAGCGCTGTCCGTCATTGGTTGTGACTGTGCGGACCTGATGGGGAACTTCCTCCGCTGTGTTTTAAATGTATAGACCCGCCCCTTCTAATGTTCCCCATCAGGTCCGCTCAGCGGACCAGATGCGGAACATGAGAAGGGGCGGGTCTATACATGTATTACACAGCGAACGAAGTTCCCCATCAGGTCCGCCCCCTCGGTATGTCCGACCCCGCCTACGTCATTGGCCTGAGCGGGGAACTTCCTTCACTGTGTAATTTAAATTTACAATGTACCCCTTACCAATTCACATAGGGGGGGCCGGGATCTGGGGGTCCCCTTTGTTAAAGGGGTCTTCCAGATTCCGATAAGCCCCCCGCCCGCAGACCCCCACAACCACCGGGCAAGGGTTGTGGGGATGAGGCCCTTGTCCCCATCAACATGGGGACATCCTCCCCATGTTGAGGGCATGTGGCCTGGTACGGTTCAGGAGGGAGGGGGGCCGCTCTCTCGTCCCCCCCTCTTCCCCTGCGGCCGGCCAGGTTGCGTGCTCGGATAAGGGTCTGGTATGGATTTTTGGGGGGACTCCACACCATTTTTTTTAAAATTTGGGGTGGAGTTCCCCTTAAAATCCATGCCAGATCTCAAGGGCCTGGTATGCATATTTAGGGGGAACCCCACGCCATTTTTATTTTTTATCAATGACTTTTCTATGTATTGATAAAAGCCGACAATACATTAATAGCCGCGAGTGAGTTTTAAATGACTTTTTTTCCTTCAGAAATGACATTTTATGCAGGGACAGTTCTAAGCACGGGAAACATGCGCCACTTTACATGCATATCATATACACCCCCCAGGTACGAAATTTAAAGGAATATTTCACTTTTATTGTTTCATTTTAAGCATTATTAAAATCACTGCTCCTAAAAAAACAGCAGTTTTTAAAACTTTTTTTTGCATTGATACATGTCCCCTGGGGCAGGACCCGGGTCCCCAAACACTTTTTAGGACAATAACTTGCATATAAGCCTTTATAATTAGCACTTTAGATTTCTCCCATAGACTTTTCGAATTTGCCGCGAACACCCCAAATTGTTCGTTGTTCGGCGAACGGGCGAACAGGCAATGTTCGAGTCGAACATGAGTTTGACTCGAACTCGAAGCTCATCCCTAGTTCTGACTAAACATCGCTGTTTGGGCATTTGGAGGAATTCCCGAAGATTTACCCATTTGTTGGGAGGTGGACATCATGTATAATTGTGGAATAACTACCACGATAATACGATAACAGCTTCCCGCTGTCATTGGTTGTTAGGCATACTAGCGGGTGCATGTTTTCTTTTTACAAGGCATGTTATTTAAAAGAAAAGTGTTGGATTCCAATAAAAAAATGTTTATTATGCTCACCTATGTAGATGCAGCATTGATCCAATGTTGCTGCTGTCCCCCGCTTGCTCTACACCAAGAACTGAGCAATCAAAGGTGGTTGATCACTCAGTTCTCAGGTCCACTGCTCTGTGCTCTGCTCTTCCAGTGCTCAGGAGGAGGGGGTGAGAACAGCTGGCTCAGTCTCTCAGCAGCACACATGTTAGGCATCGGGGTAGATACCAAGATTATTTTCAGGATCCCTACAGAGCTTTAACCGGCTCTGTGACGTCAGCAAACAATGGACTTTAGCCTGCTGTCAGCTGGGTCACAGGAATGTAGAGCTAAGTGCACTCCTGTGACCTACAGGAGAAGTATGGACAAAAGAGCATTGAAAGACATACTTCTCCTATAATGCATTTGCTTTGGTACATGTCCCTCAGGGCAGTGCCTACCCCCTCATGCCATTTGTTTCACAATTCCTAGCACATTAGCCTAGCAAATTACCATTTATGCCTTTTTAACATTTCGCTTTTTAAAATTTGGATTTTTATAGACATCTTGGATTTAGCCGCCCTTCCCGTTTTGGTGTCACTGAGTAAATCTTTCCAAGAGAGACACCAAATGCAACAATACACTTTAGAAGTTAAGAGAAGTTTTAGGCTTCCACACTTGATTCGAAATGTTCTTTAACCACTTGCTTACTGGGCACTTAAACCCCCCTCCTGCCAATTTTCAGCTTTCAGCGCTGATGCACTTTGAATGACAATTGCGCGGTCATACAACACTGTACCCAAATGAATATTTTTAGAATTTTTTCCCCACAATATCATTTTTTGGTGGTATTTGATCACCTTTGCGTTTTTTATTTTTTGTTTAAAAAAATAAAAAATACAGATTTTTAAAACAAAAATTATATTTTTTTATATTTTGTTATAAAATTTGGCAAACGATAAATTTTTCTCTTTCATTGATGTACGCTGATTAGGCTGCACTGATGGGGACTGATATGCTGCACTTATGGGCACTGATGGGCACGATGGGCTGCACTGATGGGCACCGATGAGGCGGCACTGGTGGGCACCGATAAGGCGGCACTGGTGGGCACTGATAGGCGGCACTGGTGGGCACTGATAGGCGGCACTGATAGATGGCACTGATGGGTGGCACTGATGGGTGGCACTGAAGGGCATTGATAAGTGGCAGTGATGGGCTCTGATGGGTGGCAGTGATGGGCACTGATAAGTTACTCTGATACGCAGCACTGCTAGGTGGCACTAATGAGACACTGATTGGCACCACTGGTGGGCATTGATAGGTGGCACTCATGGGCATTGCTAGGTGGCACTGGTGGGCACTGTGGGCACTTGCAGGTGGCAATAGCAGGTGGCACTGGAGGGGGTACTGGTGGGCACATATGAGGCAGAATTGCCTCTTCCTCTTCTGGACCGATGTCCTTTACACATAAGTCGGTGATCGGCTTTTTTTTCTCCTCACACTGTCAGCGTGAGGAGAGAAAAAAAAAGATTACCGGCTTTTGTTTACATCACGTGATCAGCTGTCATTGGCTGACAGCTGTTCACGTGGTAAGGGGCTAGGACCGGCCCCTTATTCGGATCTGTGATCACCCGAGTCTCAGTGATTCGGGTGATCACAGTGCGCGGCGCGCGTGCCCTGCAGGGGCGCGCTGGGAGCGTGCGAAGGGGAGGAAGTCTATTGACGTCCTCCCGGCATTTGGGGTCCGCGCTGTAGCTGTCATTCGACTATAGCGTGGGTGCCAAGTGGTTAAAACGTTTTGCTAGGTGAAGCTTGGCTGTAGTGAAAAAAAAAAGCTTTTTTATATGTAAAACAGAATAAACCATGTAGTAAAAAACAACATCAAGGAAAAGATTTGAATGTATTACGATTCTGGATATCTACATAAAACAGTCAGTTGAAACAACAGATATATCATCACTTCCTTACAAGATCTGATAACATTATCAGTGGTTGAATAATCCAACCTATTTTAGTCACACAAGAAAATAATCCACATTGTTGAAAACTGACACAATAAGCATGCAAATTCGGTCTCATCAGCATTTTTAATGCTGTTTTTCTTTGCAGTCTTTTAATAGTAAATTTCATTCTCTCCAAAAGAGGACTTAAAGGAAACATGTCATGAGAGAAGCATGGGTGGGGGGTGTCATTGCTGACATCTCCTGAAAACCATGGTTGCTCTGCAGTTATGATGACCTTCTGGCGTTAATACTTTGAGTCACTGGCCCAGAGCGAGTATGTACTGTAGATAAGGATGTCAGACTTTTCTAAGACTTTCTCAATCACCAAACAGAAAGTGAGGACAAATCTCCAACAGACATACATACAGAAATGTAAAGTTGACAAGAGTTCTAACCTTCCTATACTCTACATAAAAAAAAAAAAAAAATTCTGTCTGTTTTGCTGTTGGAGATTTAAAGAGTAACTCCACTTTTGTTTAGAAATAAAACATTCCCTTCTGGGTGATCAATATACGTTGGAAAGACTTTAACAAACTTTGTTGCAGATTCCTACCCTATTACAGGGGGTCCCCGACTTACGAACGCCTGGCTTACGAACCCCTCCTACTTACGAACCGGGCGCTGCGGGGACCCTCTGCCGTTCTTCGCGGTCCATCTGCTGTTCTGCGTATGCGCGGCCAAACGGAGCCTCGGAAAATGTCGGAAATGTCCGTAATTGGCCGCGCATGCGCAGAACGGCATTCGACGGAACATCGGAAAACATCGGAAATGTCCATAATTGTCGTTCTGCGCATGCGTGCGCTGACTTACGAACATTTCCGATTTACAAACAGGAGGAAAGTCCCTAACGGGTTTGTAACCCGGGGACCCCCTGTAGTTATTCTGAACAAATAGCTGTTTGTTTGTCTGTGTCTATGTGCAAAGTAAATGTGAATGTGAGTGGCTTTATAAGACCACTTTCACACTGATGCGCTTTTCAGACGCTTTCACGCTAAAAAAAGCGCCTGAAAACGTATTTCCATTAAAATCAATGAATCCTTTCACACTGGGGCAGTGCGCTGAAAAAACGTCCCTCTCCATTGAAATTAATTGGAAGCGCTTCAAAAGCGCCTGAAAAGCGCTTCAAAAGCGCTCAGTGTTTTACTGGCAGTTTTTCAAGCGCCTCAGTGTGAAAGTGGCCTTAATATTAATCAGCTGCTGTACTTGCAGGGTTCTAATGATATAAATGGCAGGGTCTGCAGCCTTTGTGACTTCCCTTTGAGTGTATTTCACCAAAAATGACAGGGGATGCCCAAAATCCGACTTCTAGGAAAATCAGTGAGCTAATCACACAAAGAAGAAATGACCTGAGGAAAGTTCCATATACCATCTGTAAACAGGTTCAAGAATTCCTGCAGGTTGCTGGATTGCATTGCATTTTACAGAAAATTACAGCACTGCAGTTTGAAAAGAAAAGGTCATTTTTAATAACATTCAATTATAATATGACTTTTTTGTATAGCAATTGTATATGCTACATTATTTTTATACCAAAAATTTTGAGCCGTCGGTGGCCCTGTTGGAAGTACCTGTCTCTACAAAAGTCGATGTAAAAATCAACTGAATTGGTTGGAAAATTCTCAGTCGAAAAGTGACTGAATCCAATCAGATGCGGTCACTGGGTATTCAGACAGTCCCTCTTTAGTTTGGATTGAGGAATCTATTGAGAAACCGAAGTGTGTGTATCTAGCCCTACTTTCACTAAGGCCACTTTCACACTGAGGCGCTTCGAAACTGCCAGTAAAAACACTGAGCGCTTTTGAAGCGCCTTTGAAGAGCTTTCCATTCATTTCAATGGAGAGGGGAGTTTTTCACAGCCCTGCCAGCATACTGCCCCAGTGATAAAGCATTCATTGATATTAATGGAAATACGTTTTTGTGAGCTTTTTAGGCGCTGTTTTTAGAGTGAAAGCGCCTGAAAAGCACCTCAGTGTGAAAGTGGTCTTACTTTCTAGTAATTGGAACTGACAGAGTCCTGGACAGCAGTAAAAACCCAACAGATGTTTTAACCCTTTCTCACTCTATCCAAAACGAAAAGAAAAAAAAATTGAGCTGGATAAGCCTATTAACAGCTATACATTTGTCTTTGATACAGTTACCATTTAAATCAAAGAGAATTCATCAAAATGGACACATTGATTCATGGCATGCCAATGAGCATCATGTTGCATGTCAACTGCCAGCAAACATTAAGGAATCTCAACCCCCCTGTCAGGAGAGCAGCCGATCGGCTCTCCTCTACACGTGCCTTGTCAGCGCAAGTAGAGGAAAAGCCGATAAATGGCACATTCTGGTTACCATGTGATCAGCTGTGATTGGACACAGCTGATCACATGGTAAAGAGCCTACATCATAGGCTCTTTACAGGAATCAGAGATGCGGTGTGTCAGACTGACACACCACATCTCTGTCAGACTGACACACCACACCACCACACCACCTATCTATGCAATGCGTGCTCCCGTGGGCATGCGCTAGCTAGCGGCATATCTTGCTGGTTGTCATATGACGCCCAGTCAGGATAATACAACCACTTTCCTCCCATCATTCTGTTATATGGCGGGCGTGAAGTGGTTAAAATGCCGCACAATCTCGAGGCTTATTCTAAAATGTAAAAAAACAAACTACTAGTTTTTAATAGTTTTAGTGCAGGCTCCATACATGTAGGACACCCAACATTGGAGGTGATTTTTTCTTACAAAGCAAATACACTAGTACTGACTAGTATTCCAGCATTTCTTGGTGGTGGGGGTGGGGAGTCAAACAGGGATGCAGTGCAGATGCCTGACACCGTCATTAGCCACCAGGTTGTTAGGATGCTGGTGGCTGGCTCGCACAGTGGCCAGGGTTGTAATGTTGCATACTGAAAGGCTGTGGCTTTGTGTAACAAAAGACAAGCTTGATCTACCCACTGGCTTGTATGCAGTTTTTGGGCAATTTGGGGCAATTTTAAGGCATTTTGCCAAGGCACCCCTGAAGAACCCAAAAGGTACCCCTGGATGCCTCAACACCCTGTTTGAAAAGGGCTAAGATAAAATACTGATTCCTGGGAAATAAAAGATTTCAGTGGTTGAATAATTTTTTTATGCAATTCGGTAACTATATTACACACGGCCCAAATGTCGGCCGGTATCGTCCAGTTCAATATAAACTGTCCGACATCCGGCCCGGGTGCATGGCAGCCGGCACAACAGAATTTGGCCGTTTGGCCGGCTTCTATCAGAGGCTCATGACTAAAAAAGGTCTGCTGGAGTGTTCTGGTGGGGGGGGGGGGCGTCCCCCTGTCAGAACACAATAGCTTAGCGGGGGAGATTGATGTACTAACATTGGATTGTTAGTACAGCGGCTCTGACCTGAGGTGTCAGGCTTTTATTGTTCAACCCAGGGGGTTATACGAGGCTTTAGCAATGAATAGAACATTTTGATCACCAAAATGATCTTAATATACAATAGCTCATGCAGCTTAATTAATTGACCCATTACAAAAAAGGAAGCTTGAAAATCTGCATATCCTTGCTTTCTCTGTTTTTGATCCAGTTTTGGGGGAAAATATGTTTGACATTCTTGGCTTCTGTGGTTGCCAGACACTAACCAGCTGTAAAAAGATATAATTAGAAACTTGCTCTCATCTGCTTAAAAGTCATTTTTAATCTTTACTGTAGGTATTACTGCAACTAGCTGTAGAAAATACAATAAGTGTATGCATTTGATATGCTTACTGGCATTTTTTTTATGATCCAGAGCTCTGCTTTATCACCCAGAACCAAAAAAATATATAAAAAATGCTTAAAAAATTTTCTGTCTATATGATTCACCAGTGAAGAAATTAAAGCACGCAGGTATCATGCTCATTTAAAATTTCTCAGGATGTAATCAATTTAGCAACGGTAGTTCACCTGCTAAAAAAAAGAAGAGCCAAAATTGCAGTTTGGGGCTGTTTTGTCCAATCCTGGCTCTAAGTGGCAATTGCTATAATATTTAAAGGGTAACTCCACTTTTGTGGGGGAGGGGGGGGGGAAATAGCAAATAAAGAAAAAATAATATAGCACATATAACTGTGACACTAATCATGTAATTTAATTTTATTAAATATCACCTTTCCTTTTCAATCTGCAGCCATTGTCATTTTCTGAGAACGCGTTGCAATATGGCTACCTGGAGTTGTTCTGTACACAGAGTGCGCACTGACCACTCCCCAGAAACATAATTTCCTGCCTGTGTGATTGGCTCACCAAATTTCCCAGAAGTCTGCCTAAGATACAAGTCAGATTTCAGGCATCCCCTGCAACAAAAAATTTCATTTTTTGGAGAGATACTTCCAATAGGAGCAAGTCTAAAAGGATGCAGGCCCAGCAGATTTCCTCATTAGTGACCTGCAGCTGCACACCTGACAGGTAATTATTAAACCACTCCCATTAGACCTACCCAGTAAAGAGGCACAGACAAACACACATGGATTTATTCATAATAACAAAAGGTAGAAATCTGCAACAAAGGTTTTTATAATCCTTGCAATGTACGTCAAACACCCAGGGGTGGGGGTGTTTTTTTCTCAACAAAAGTGTAGTTACGCTTTAACAAATGTGTGATTGTAATATTTTACTCTATTTATATGCTCTATGATGACAGTTAGATTACAGGGTCATTGGTTATAGATATCCTTAAATATTTTATTGTGAGCTTATGTTTGACTTCTGCTCAAATGTTTGATTATTTTAAATATCCAATCACATGAATGAGTTCATTATTTTCTGCTATATTATGCTTCATAAAAAAAAAAAAGAAAACTGTTTAGCCAGAACTAGCAGCTGTTCTAGTGGTTTAAAAATAAATGTAGTTCCTACCTATGGAACATTTTTGAAAAATAATGAAAAGTTGATTGGAAAAGCCCACACTAAGTTTTAGCAATTAGGCAAAAGCTTATTTTATTATTTAGAAATAGGCGTGTTGATTCATGTTGGGATGATGAGTCCTGTTTAAAAACAATATCCTGATTGTCTAGGAGGACTACCAGAGAAGATCTTAACAGCTTATTGACAGGAGTCATTTCAGCAACTAGACAGCTGTCCAGTCAGAGCTTAGGGTACTTATCTTCTGTAAGCAGCTGTGGTGCATCTGCCTCTAATACGAAGACAGTCTGAATGATGTATCCAGTCTCAGATATAAAGATACTTCCATATACCCTTAGCCTCTATTTTTAACTACAAGGTCATCATCATTGCATTGCCTAGGTAGGCACAAGTCCATTCAACTCCTGCTGTCTTACATCAAAAAACTCTTAATGTTTTAAATTTGTTTTCCTACACCACTCAGTTCTGAAAGCTTCTAAATAATTGATGTAGTGCATGCATTTAGGACATGTGGGCAATGATGTCATCACTATACAATACAGAAACACATTAACAAATGTATGATAGAGGAGGAATTTATGAATGAGACTATTGCTTTACCTATAAAAAGGACACACAAGTAATTGTTTAAACTGATGCTAAATTTGTATTAGTTCTTTGTTTCAAAAACTGACCAATTACATCAAAATTAAGGAGCATGCCCTAAAACTATATTTCTTATTTCCAGAGCCTTTTTCTTTGATAACTCAAATATTTTGTTTGTATGCACGATAGTGACCCTATTTTTGGGCCGTGACATTGCTATTGGCTGCAAGTAGAATGTTAAAAAGCTTCCATGCTCTACCCCTGAGTCTCCACTCTTAGGTGGTCAAACTTCTTTTCATTCCATATGCGTTTGTGTAGCTCTACCTCTGGTGCAATTGATTAGTGAATGGGTTTTCAACCAATGGTTTCAAATGAAGGCAGTTTTTAGGCAACGAGAACAATAGAATATTTTCACAATCTCATCTATGCGAACGTAACTCCACTTTTGTTGAGAAAAAAACATTCCCCTCTGGGTGATCTATGTACATTGCAAGGATTATAACAACCTCTGTTGCAGATTCCTACCTTTTGTTATTCTGAAGAAATCCATGTGTGTTTGTCTGTGCCTCTACTGAGTGGAACTAATGGGAGTGGTTTCATAATTAACTGTCAGGTGTGCAGCTGCAGGGCACTAATGGGGAAATCTGCTGGCCCTGCATCCCTTTAGACATGCTCCTATTGAATGTATCTCTCCAAAAATGAAATTTTTGTTGCAAGGGATGCCTGAAATCTGGCTTGTATCTTAGGCAGACTTCTGGAAAAATTGGTGAGCCAATCACACAAGCAGGAAATTATGTTTCTGGGGAGTGGTCAGTACACACTCTGTGTACAGAACAACTCCAGGTAGCCATATTGCAACGCATTCTCAGAAAATGACAATGGCTGCAGATTGAAAAGGAAAGGTGATTTTTAATAAAATTTAATTACATGATTAGTGTCACAATTATATGTGCTATATTATTTTTTCTTTATTTGCTATTTGTTTTTCCCCACGAAAGTGGAGTTATCCTTTCACAATCCTACACTTAGTGGATTAGAATAATCTGTACAAAAAATATAGCATGCATAGGTAAAGCAAATCAGTAGGCAAATGTAACAATCATATATTTTTTTGCCTTATGGCCATGTAAGGCAATGAACTAATTACTTTGAACCCACCAACAATCCATCTCAGAATAGCTTGCAGTCAAATAGCAGCCAATCAGAGCATTAAAAAAGGTATTGTGAGCATATGAGCAAATAAGAGTTGAAAGGTAATATGTGCCCTATTTTCCTATGTGAAGCCCACAGTGCCTTGCCTTTAAATACAGATGTTTCGTTATAAGGCCATAGAACATAATTTGTAAGCTTTGGAACGTAGTACATGTCTGGGGTATTGTCCAAGTTCCAGCTGTTATGCCACTTACCCACATACCCTTATCTTATACTAAAATGACAGCCCAGACATATCCTTTTGGGTTTAAATGGCCATAGCAGCCCTTTTATTACATAACCAAACAATAAAAAACTCTTTATTACATCATATACAAAATGAAAAAACATGTTATAACCTCTTTGACTGAAAATAACTGCCTGGTTTATGTCCTAGGATTTTTGAAGGCACCCACTGACTGGCCCAATAGCTGTATATGGCCCACCTTGCCTTTCCACGCCCCCCAGCTGCAAATTACGCCAGCTCAGGGACAATTGTTTGGCCAATTCACCAGCCTATACAGCCAACTGCACCATCACGTGTTACTTCCCCCTTTATTCGGGCAGGTACACCCATACCATGGATGAGCCCAACCCCTCGTTCTCCAAAGAGCGTAACCATCCCCGCCTTCAAAAACCCTACGAACTCTGCCTGCCGCCATGACATACAGCAATCCGAAAGTCACCCACAACTACTAATCACCCACTGCAAACACTGTAAAATAGGGGCGGGAGGGCGGGAGAATCTTGTCCTTAGCTGTCCTCTGGTCAGACTGACTACTGGAGGGCCGCCACCCCCTAGTAACCCGTAGGACCACCCTGTCCACACCCTGCCACACCCTACTATCCTCCAATAAGGTGCTTGGTAAAATTATAAGTCTTGCATCATTTTATTAACCCCTACCTTACCTTCCAGCCTTCCTGCTCAAACCCCATCATGTAGGCCCTACGCTTATGCTGCGCTTGAGCTCCTGGCCTGTACTTGTCTGAGGTATTGTCCAAGTTCCAGCTGTTATGTCACTTACCCACATACCCTTATCTTATACTAAAATGACAGCCCAGACATATCCTTTTGGGTTTAAATGGCCATAGCAGCCCTTTTATTGCATAACCAAACAATAAAAAACTCTTTATTACATCATATACAAAATGAAAAAACATGTTATAACCTCTTTGACTGAAAATAACTGCCTGGTTTATGTCCTAGGATTTTTGAAGGCACCCACTGACTGGCCCAATAGCTGTATATGGCCCACCTTGCCTTTCCACAGCCCCCAGCTGCAAATTATGCCAGCTCAGGGACAATTATTTGGCCAATTCACCAGCCTGTACAGCCAACTGCACCATCACGTGTTACTTCCCCCTTTATTCGGGCAGGTACACCCATACCATGGATGGGCCCAACCCCTCGTTCTCCAAAGAGCGTAACCATCCCCGCCTTCAAAAACCCTACGAACTCTGCCACAGCCGCCCAGCGAGAAACCTCACACCTGGGCGGCCCGCCACACCCGCAGGGCACGCTGGATACCATCCAAAGACCACAGATCAATCCCCACCGCACTCAAATGGACCCCATCTCCTCTCAAAAACAGCCAAGGTTCACTTTCCAAGTCTCGATGGCGGATCGCCAAACCCCCGTTCCGAACAAAGAACGAGGTCACTGCTTTATTAACCTTGATCCTGGCTCTATTTAATCGGTCCACCGACACCGCCAGGCGCCAAGACGCTCTAGCAACCATATCGGACCACACCACAATTGTGTCAGGGAACATAGACCTCAATCGCAGGAAGTAAAATTTTATGTCCCTGCACAGCTCGCGCGAGGCCCGAAGCCCCAAATCATTCCCCCCCACATGCAGCAGCAGCACATCCGGAGGCCTATCAAGCCTGGAGTAATGATGCACTTCCGGGAGAACCCTGGACCACAACATACCCGGGACCCCGATCCACCGGATCCTAACCTGACCCCTGGGGAAACCTAACTGCCGACCATCAAGCCTAACCTCAGCCCTCTTGGCCCCCCAGAACACATAAGAATGGCCTAGGATTCAGACCAAGCATTCCGCACCTGCAAAAAGACAGAAGCAGCAACTAACACGTATCCGTGAAAACAAACACAAACAATGACACAGAAACAACAAAAACACACAGACAGCCAAATACCACCCACTACCGAACAGGAAAAACAGGGGACCGAATTGCACACTGAAACACTCCCACCAGGACCCGCCCAAACCTCACAACAGGTGGGGCCTGACATACAACCTGAAACGCTGGGACTCCCAGCGCCCAATCCGCTGTACCAGCCTGTCCTCTAGACCCCATCGTGTAGCTTCTGTGGCTGCCCCGATCCTGAACGAGTGTGAGGAATACCCCTGTACGGGAAAGCCCGCAGCGACGAGGCTTTTACGGAAAAAAACGACCCAAATTGGAACCTGGACAAAGCGGACCCATCCATGTGACGCAGGAAAGGCCCAGGATCTGCCTCCCGGAGCTCGAACCATTCCCGAACCGCCCTCACCGGGCAGGCTGGGGACCCGTGCACCACACCCAAAGTAATCCAGGCTCCCTTCCCTTGCTGGTCCGTCTTAGACCTATTGATGAACAGAGCGACCCCCCCCCCCTTCCCGGAGCACCACGCTGCCCACGTCTAAACCACCACCACCATGCTTGGACTTGCAGACCAACTCCCCGACCCTCAATGCCCCAAAAAAGGCCAGAATAAAAGCCGTCCTAAAAAGAGCTGCTTCGTGAGCTGATGTGCACACCCCATCCAGGCTACCCAATAGGGCTCCCAACATGTCAA
Organism: Rana muscosa; assembly: GCA_029206835.1. Lineage (NCBI taxonomy): Eukaryota > Metazoa > Chordata > Amphibia > Anura > Ranidae > Rana > Rana muscosa. Next base: position 175,208,731 of record CM055116.1, read on the forward strand.
AAGAGACCGGCCGACGCCTATCCGGCACGGCCTTGCCCTTACGATAGCCCCTCAGCACCTTTTTAACCAACGCATGCTTAGTGACATCCCATACCCCCGAGACCTGAAACAAAAAGGCCAAGCCGGCCATCTTTTGCCCCAATTTAGAGACAGAAACCCCCCTTTCGACATTCCTATCGATATACTCCAGAATCAGGCCCAAACGACTGTCATCACCAGGACAGCCTCCTACCTCCTGTACAAGTGCCCGCCACTCACCCCACACCTTCTCGTATGTGCACCACGTGGCCGGGCAAACCGAGTCCCGAAGAAGCCCAGTTATCGAGCGAAGGCGACGTCCCACAAGCGATCCGGACAAGGCCTCCCGTGTTGCTCCGCTCCCGGCGCCAAGACACGGAATCTTTTCCACTGCAATCGAGACAACGCATCAGCCACATTGTTCTGGACACCCGGCACATGCACCGCACACACAAAACAATTGAGACACAAACACTGAAGCACCAGCCGCCTAAGGAAACGCACCACCGGAGGAGAAGACGCCGAAACCTTGTTAATGGCCTGAACCACCCCCATATTGTCACAATGAAAACGCACTCGCCTGTTCCTGAACTCCTCCCGCCAAATATCAACCGCCAGCACTATAGGGAACAGTTCCAAAAGCACCAGGTTGCCCAACAATCCAGCCTCACGCCAAGAATCCGGCCAACTACCCGCACTCCACTGATTCCCAAGAATCGCCCCGTATCCCACTGCTCCAGCCGCATCGGTAAATAACTCCAAATCGCAATCCGACACCATCTCCTCCATCCACAAGGACCGCCCGTTGTATTGTTCCAGAAACAACTGCCAGACCCGCAAGTCTTCCTTGTGTTCTGCGGTCAAGCGAATGAAATGGTGCGGAGCCTTGACCCCAGCCGTGGCAGCCGCCAATCGCCTGCTGAAAATCCGACCCATCGGCATGATACGGCACGCAAAATTCAGCTTGCCCAGCAACGACTGCAGGGCACGCAATTGAATCTTTTTGCTACCGAGAGCCCCGGACACCACCGCACGCATATCCTCTACCTTATCACTCGGGAGCCTGCATTCCATCAGCACCGAATCGATCACGATCCCCAGGAACTTCAACGAGGTAACCGGCCCTTCCGTCTTGTCGGTCGCCAACGGCACCCCGAACAACGCAAAGACATGCTGCAAAGTGGCCAACAACATATGGCACACCCTGCCCACCCCCGGGCCAATCACCAAAAAATCTTCCAGATAGTGGATAATGGACTGCAAACCCGAAATGTCCCGCACTACCCATTCCAAGAAAGAGCTAAAGGATTCAAACAACGAACAGGAAACGTCACAGCCCATGGGCAAGCAGAGATCCACATAGTAATGTCCCTCCCATACGCAGCCCAAAAAGCGGAAGCTGCTCGGATGCACCGGCAAGAGGCGGAAAGCCGACTCAATGTCGGTCTTCGCCAGCAGAGCCCCCTTGCCGAACTTACGCACCCAAGCCACCGCCTTGTCGAATGACGCATACGAGACAGCACAAAACTCGCGGTCAATGGCATCATTGACTGAATCGCCCTTAGGATGAGACAAATGATGGATCAGTCGAAAGGAATTGGGCTCCTTCTTAGGGACCACCCCCAACGGAGAGACAACCAACCCGTCCAAAGGGGGCGCCGGGAAAGGGCCCGCCATCCTCCCCAAGGCCACCTCCTTAGCCAGTTTACCCAACACCACCGAAGGGTGGAGCCTGGCAGACCGCAAGTTGGAGGGGACGGGAGGAACACTAGCCAACGCACAGGGGATCACGAAGCCCGCAGAAAAACCCAGGAATAAGAGCCGAGCTGCCGCCCGGTCCGGATACCTACTTAGGAACGGAGCCAATTTTTCCACCCTCACCGGAGTTCTCCCTCTTGCCAGCCTCGCCGGACTTACCTTTGTTATGTTTGAAGCACTTAGAGAGCGGGTGCGCTCCCCCGCACCCCGAGCACTCGTGGCGGAAACGACAAGATCCCCCGAATCTGCAGGTCCCATCATTGTACTGCCAGCAGAATCCCTTACGCTTTCCGGCCGATGGCGACGAGGATCCGGAACCACCACCAGCCCCCCCTTGAAAGGGAGCGCCGGCGGCCCGCGCCTGAGTCATCAGCCTCAACCACAAATTCATATCCTTGTGGTCCCACCGAATCTCTGGCCGTATAGCCTTCCGCTGCCGGAACTGCTCGTCGTATCTCAGCCAGGCCACGCCCCCATAGACCCGCTGAGCCTCGGCAATCCCATCCGCATAGCCAAAAAGCGCCGAGCACTGCTCGGGAGACTTCTCGCCGATCACGCTAGCTAGAATGTGAAACGCTTGGAGCCAATTACCAAACGTCCTCAGGATAAGCCGGTAACGCCGCTTCTCTTCCTCTTCCTTCTTGCTCTCGTCCGGCTTGCCCTTGTCCAGGTTGAATTTTTCCAGGGGTAACAAGGAAAATATCTCCACTTATTCCCCTTTCCAGATTTTGTCACGCACCTCCGGTTTCAAATGAGCCCCCAGCGGTCCCTCGAAGCACACGTATACTTCGCATCTGGCCCCATCCCCCAGACGGACGTCCTCCACGATCCCCGACGTCTTCTTGCTCCCCTCCGCAGACTTGTCCAGCGCAGTCGGCGGAACCTCCACTGCAGCAGCTGTCCCCACCTGCTGCCCAGCCTCCCCCACAGGAGCCGTAGCCGACTGGGCCCCTGCACCGTGCCGCGCGCCTCCCAACAGCGTTCCCTAGCTGACCGCAGCCCCTGATTGCGCAACCGTCCAAGCCGCCGCCGGGGAAACGACCCCAGCCGACCCCACCGTATCACAGCGAGCCAGCATTTCACTGAAACCGGCAAAAAAGGCTTGTAAGACGCTGGCCACACTACCTCCCGCGGCTGCCGTCACCAGCCCCACCGGCGGAAGTCCCCCCGCAAAGGCGCCCGACCCCTGCACTCCACCACAACCCTGCAACATCATATGCTGAGCCACCCCCAGCCCAAGGCCTGCCCCCCCAGACAGCCCCTGCAAACCGCTGCCACCTGCCAGCACCCCCTCTGCGGGACCCTTGGCACAGAGCCCTCCCCCAAGTCCTGACCCAGACTGACGGCCCCTAAGTGACCCCCATCCCCCCCACACTGAACAACAGACCGGACATGAGACGGACACTGACTGTACTCACCAGGCTGCCCAGACCCCGCAGCCGCCGCTCCGGATCCCTGCAGCGCATCGTCCGCCCCCCGCACGGGGCCCTCCACAGCGTCCATCTCCCCCTCCTCAGACGAAGATAGCTCCCCTTCGGAACGGACGCCTTCTCCCAGCAGCCCGCGGCCTCCCGACCTTTCACCCGGCACAGAGCGCGGGCTGATGACGTCACACGCGGCTGCTGCATCCGGGCATCTCCCCCGCCGCGCTCTCTGCCTGGAAGGGCGAGCAGAAGCTGTCCTCAGCTCCTTGCTAGGTGCATGTGCGCCGCCGTCTCCACTCCGGGCACCTCCGCTTCTCCCTCTGTCAGCCCCGGCCGCCCCAGGAAACAGGCCAGCACTGGGCGATCTCGTTCTCCCTCGCAGGGCCGTGCCAGCGGCGTTGCGGGGGGCAGGAGCGGGAAGATGACCCCCGCGTACCCCCCGGGGCACGCCTCTGAAGGGGATTCCTCCCAGCCCCGCCAGCCTGACGAGACAGCGTTTTCTTGGCAGCGGGAGCTGAAGGGTCCACTGTTGGGCTCTTAGCACGGCGACCACCCCTCGGGGTCCAATCAGGGCTCAAACGCACAGGAGGCCTAGACCTCCTAGCGCGTGGAAGTACCGGGACAGGCGCAGCAGGTACCTGCCCCGACCCCGGCAATATGCGAGAAAACTGCGAATGCAGCCACTGCAGTCAAACACAGCAGCAGCGTGGAGAATCTTGTCCTTAGCTGTCCTCTGGTCAGACTGACTACTGGAGGGCCGCCACCCCCTAGTAACCCCTAGGACCACCCTGTCCACACCCTGCCACACCCTACTATCCTCCAATAAGGTGCTTGGTAAAATTATAAGTCTTGCATCATTTTATTAACCCCTACCTTACCTTCCAGCCTTCCTGCTCAAACCCCATCATGTAGGCCCTACGCTTATGCTGCGCTTGAGCTCCTGGCCTGTACTTTCCACCATGAATCATGATTAGTTCTATTATGACTTTGAATTGTATATAGTATTTTTTTACTAAGAAGTGAAAGCTCTGCAAGAAGAAAAAATAACTTGTAATGCTTTATAGGTTTCATATGAATAACAAAATGAAATTGTTAAAGGATAAAGCATGGTGAATTTTCCGTGCCGAGCAAAACAAAAAATTCAGGACAAAATCTATCAGATATCATTATATAAATCAAATACTATTTTAATGCCTTTTATTTCCAGTGGGAGGTTGTGGCGCTATTTGCTTTTTTAATTTTTTTTTTTTTTAAGGTTTGTTTAGCTAACAGTATTCTCTTAAAATATTCTACTACTTTTGAATAATGATCGTTGAATCAGAGCTGCATAGATGTGAACTGTTTGAAGTTTACCATACAGCATACATGTTTAAGATAAGGGGACATTTGATTTACCAATCAATATCTGAGCTTACAGTGACCAATTTGCTTCTAGTTCAATAGTCCTAAAAGATCTCTTTTGATCTTTCTCTAACCATACATTATTTTTTATAGTCTTCATCAACCCATGCATAGTATATTCTTTATATTATTAGTAGTAGTAGGAATGGTTGATTTTCTCTAATGATCTACCAGTGGCTGTTTATATTTACCAGTGCACACAGAACTAGCTCGCTCACCTTTTCTTCATGTCCTCTTTCTAGTTTAGGCAAGCGTGCTATGCTTAGGGTCACACGTGTACCTCTGCAGCCTGATATTAAGGTACTGGGCCTAAATCTAGCTCAGTGTACTGACAAAGGGCCTAATGCCGCGTACACACGACCAGTTTTCCTGTCGGAATAAACTCTGGCGGGTTTTTCCGATGGAATTCCGCTCAAGATGTCTTGCATACACACAGTCACACCAAATTCCGCCTGTCAAGAACGCGGTGACGTACAACACTACGACGAGCCGAGAAAAACTAAGTTAAATGATTCCAAGCATGCGTGGTTTTTAGTCCGTCTGAATTGCATACAGGCAAACGGAAGTTCCGTTGGAAAAAAAAGAGAACAGTTATCTATCTAAGTCCGTCGGAATTTCCGAGGGAAAAAGTCAGATGGGGCATACACACGGTCGGAATATCCGATGAAAAAATCCAGTTGGACTTTTTCCATCGGAAATTCCGACTGTGTGTACGCGGCATTAGCAAAAGTATCTGTTACTCTGACGTTTAAAGCAGTTCCTGCGATTATTGTAGTGTCTGGAATCTGCTATTATTTCCTCTTCCTGGCGTGAACTTGGTTTGTTTGTTCCCTATTTATTGTTTCTGGCAGATTCACTGACTAAGCTTATCGGTTGCCAGCACTGAACTCAGGCCTGAACAGTCTACCTGCTGATATTACTGCTATCTGGTTCCAGGCCATTTGCCCTGGAGAGGCCTGACAAAGTCTTCAGTCAAAAGGGATGACCATTTTTGCATACGGACACTGACAATCCAGAACTATGGGTTGTGTGACCTAAGATGCCAGGTTTAAACCATATAATCCATAGCCATACAGCAGTATGTTTAGTCTTTTTTTACCCCTATACTTCCTTCATAATGCCTGCCTAATGCACTAAACTGAACTTAATTTTAGAGTTCAGCTTCACTTTAAAGCCTGGAAATTTCAATGTAGCCTCTAAAATAGTACTCAAAATAAAAATAATGTAAGTAGCAGTACCATCATCCAAGAAATTAGAAATGTAAAGATCGGAAATTTGGTCCCCAACCAGAATTTCCAAAAAGAGCGGGGGCAATTGGACTATCTCGGTTCAGGTAGAGCAGTACATACAGCAGTATGTTTAGTCTTTTTTACCCCTATGCTTCCTTCATAATGCCTGCCTAATGCACTAAACTGAACTTAATTTTAGAGTTCAGCTTCACTTTAAATCCTGATTTCAGTTATATTTTTCCCCAATTAGCTTCTCCCTCAGAAAAATGGAATTGGGCTTCAATGTATCCATTATACTTGAGCCATAGATACAGAATGATGTACCTTAGTAACATAACACGACAGGCTTGGATTAATATTATGTATTGTGTGGGTTCAGTAGTAACTTTTTTCATGAATTCAGTCCAACCACTGAAGCACATTTTAGGACTTTCTTTGCCCACTTTTGTTTAACCTGTCCCCGCCGGCGTGGTGCATATATGCGGCTTCTCGGTAGGTGGGCTTTAATGACGAGAGGCCGCATTTTATGCGGTTATATGTAAACACTTTTCTGAGCTGAGAGCGTGCTCCCTGCGCGCTTCCAGCACAGACACTGACAGAACCCAAAAAGCTCCCGTTGCATACTTGCGCTTGGGAAATTTATGATCATGTGCCTGCTATGACAACCAATCACAGTGCAGCACATAACCTGAATGCCTGCCTCTTCCTCCTGGCATTTAGAAGCTTTTAAAGGGCTGGGATGCGGCAGCAGGAAGGGGTTAAGAGTAAATATTCTTTACATCAGGCTCCCACACAGGGGTTTAGCTTCATACCTTAATCAAAATATAGCAAAGCCTGCTGGATGGTGTGCTGGTTGACCATAAAACCTAAACCTAGGGTTGGAATCTTTAACCTGTCCAATATTCTGCAAACCTTCTGAACGCCAAGATTCTGACCAGGCTTCACCAAAGCTGAAAAAAATGTCAATATCAGTTTTTGTGGTAGGACAAATACCCTGGAGTACCTTAACCCACATGGGTTAGATCCCTTGTTGACACCAAATCTGATGTAGTGCAGCAATGTCGCACTAGAGTGATTGCTGTTTCACTAGCCTGCCTTCCGTATGGATAGGTGCTTTACAGCCACCCTCCTATTACTTACTTTACACAGGACTCGTGTGTGTGCTTTAGTTTTGTCTGCCATTAATTCCCCTTTAGTCTGTGTGCAGCATGGAACACCATCCCTTTGGTAACCTGAATTGTGTCCTTATTTATTCAGTCTCCTGCCTGCGGTAGGAACCTCTCCCTTTCCTGTTTGTTTTCTTCTTACTTCATAACAGTGAACCCTTTTTCTCTAAGCTCTAAATCCCCCAGCTCCACCATGGTTGTCCTTTTGTCGACAAGGGTACGATCCCCATTAACTCCTAGCTTCCTGTCCTCATATTTAGAGAGCCTCCTTTTTCTTACTACTAGAATCTATGGCAGTTAACAACAGATAAAATCTGTCCAAAAATTGCTCAGTGTTCTGTCTATGTAAACATATAAAAAGCAGAAGACCACTTAGCTGTGTGTCATTAGCAGGGCTGGTGCAAGGATTTTTGACACCCTAGGCGAAACCTCATTTTGCCGCCCCCTTTGCACTGTCCATGTATACCCCACCTTTTTATAGACTGCTACCATTTTGGGAGGGGGGAGGAGTCAGTCATTGGCCCAGCACATGATACGCATGCAGCGTATGGAGAAGCCTTGGAGTGGGGGGCACCGGCACGGCGCCCCTGACTAATGTGTGCTCTAGGCTGGTGCCTACCTTGTCTATAGGTAGTAACGGCCCTGTACAGGGGATATGTACACAGATAATCAGGGCACTGTTGATCAGTGCCACCTATCAGTGCCCATTAGTGCCGCCTATCAGTGCCCATGGGCACTGAGTGTCACCTATAATTCTCCATTAGTGCCACTTATCAGTGCAGCCTCATCAGTGCCACCTATTAGTGCCCATCAGTGTGCCCATTAGTGGGGAATCCCTCATAATTGGAACAGCAGGTGTACAGACCTGGGAACTCAGCACAAGGATGGTGGGAACTCCTCATAATGGGCACAGCAGGTGTACAGACCCAGGAACTCAGCACAGGGATGGTGGGAACCCTCATAATGGGCACAGCAGGTGTACAGACCCGGGAACTCAGCACATGGATGGTGGGAACCCCTCATAATAGGCACAGCAGGTGTACAGACCCGGGAACTCAGCACAGGGATGGTGGGAACCCCTCATAATAGGCACAGCAGGTGTACAGACCCGGGAACTCAGCACAGGGATGGTGGGAACCCCTCATAATAGGCACAGCGGGTGTACAGACCCAGGAACTCAGCACAGGGATGGTGGGAACCCCTCATAATAGGCACAGCGGGTGTACAAACCCAGGAACTAAGCACAGGGATGGTGGGAACCCCTCATAATAGGCACAGCGGGTGTACAGACCCGGGAACTCAGCACAGGGATGGTGGGAACCCCTCATAATAGGCACAGCGGGTGTACAAACCCGGGAACTCAGCACAGGGATGGTGGGAACCCCTCATAATGGGCACAGCGGGTGTACAGACCCAGGAACTCAGCACAGGGATGGTGGGAACCCCTCATAATAGGCACAGCGGGTGTACAAACCCTGGAACTCAGCACATGGATGGTGGGAACCCCTCATAATAGGCACAGCGGGTGTACAAACCCGGGAACTCAGCACAGGGATGGTGGGAACCCCTCATAATGGGCACAGCGGGTGTACAGACCTGGGAACTCAGCACAGGGGTGGTGGGAACTCCTCATAATGGGCACAGCAGGTGTACAGATCGGGGGACCGAGCACAGGGATGGTGGCAACCCCTCATAATAGGCACATCAGGTGTACAGACCCGGGAACTCAGCACAGGGATGGTGGGAACCCCTCATAATAGGCACAGCGGGTGTACAAACCCAGGAACTCAGCACAGGGATGGTGGGAACCCCTCATAATGGGCACAGCGGGTGTACAGACCCGGGAACTCAGCACAGGGATGGTGGGAACTCCTCATAATGGGCACAGCGGGTGTACAAACCCAGGAACTCAGCACAGGGATGGTGGGAACCCCTCATAATGGGCACAGCAGGTGTATAGACCTAATAACTCAGCACAGGGATGGTGGGAACCCCTCATAATGGGCACAGCGGGTGTACAAACCCAGGAACTCAGCACAGGGATGGTGGGAACCCCTCATAATGGGCACAGCAGGTGTACAGACCCGGGAACTCAGCACAGGGATGGTGGGAACCCTCATAATGGGCACAGCAGGTGTACAGACCCGGGAACTCAGCACATGGATGGTGGGAACCCCTCATAATAGGCACAGCAGGTGTACAGACCCGGGAACTCAGCACAGGGATGGTGGGAACCCCTCATAATAGGCACAGCGGGTGTACAGACCCAGGAACTCAGCACAGGGATGGTGGGAACCCCTCATAATAGGCACAGCGGGTGTACAAACCCGGGAACTAAGCACAGGGATGGTGGGAACCCCTCATAATAGGCACAGCGGGTGTACAGACCCATGAACTCAGCACAGGGATGGTGGGAACCCCTCATAATAGGCACAGCGGGTGTACAAACCCGGGAACTCAGCACAGGGATGGTGGGAACCCCTCATAATAGGCACAGCGGGTGTACAGACCCAGGAACTCAGCACAGGGATGGTGGGAACCCCTCATAATAGGCACAGCGGGTGTACAAACCTGGGAACTCAGCACAGGGATGGTGGGAACTCCTCATAATAGGCACAGCGGGTGTACAAACCCGGGAACTCAGCACAGGGATGGTGGGAACCCCTCATAATAGGCACAGCGGGTGTACAGACTCGGGAACTCAGCACAGGGATGGTGGGAACCCCTCATAATGGGCACAGCGGGTGTACAGACCTGGGAACTCAGCACAGGGGTGGTGGGAACTCCTCATAATGGGCACAGCAGGTGTACAGATCGGGGGACCGAGCACAGGGATGGTGGCAACCCCTCATTATAGGCACAGCAGGTGTACAGACCCGGGAACTCAGCACAGGGATGGTGGGAACCCCTCATAATAGGCACAGCGGGTGTACAAACCCAGGAACTCAGCACAGGGATGGTGGGAACCCCTCATAATGGGCACAGCGGGTGTACAGACCCGGGAACTCAGCACAGGGATGGTGGGAACTCCTCATAATGGGCACAGCGGGTGTACAAACCCAGGAACTCAGCACAGGGATGTGGGAACCCCTCATAATGGGCACAGCAGGTGTACAGACCTAAGAACTCAGCACAGGGATGGTGGGAACCCCTCATAATGGGCACAGCGGGTGTACAAACCCAGGAACTCAGCACAGGGATGGTGGGAACCCCTCATAATGGACACAGCAGGTGTACAGACCCGGGAACTCAGCACAGGGATAATGGGAACCCCTCATTATGGGCACAGCGGGTGTACAGACCTCTGGACAGGGAGGGCAGCATTTACTAGAACTGACTGGCTGTATTTTCTTCCTGCAGCCGCTGACTGCTGGTGGAAGGGAGATGAGGAGAAGACCCCTTTTAGATGCTACAAGTGGAGGAAAATACAGTCCAGTTCTAGTAAATGCTGCACCCCCAGCTGCACTAGTATCAGCAGTAACTAGAATACATAGGGACTAGTGGGCAGCAGCCTGACCTGTAGGCAGTGTTTTCTATGGGTAGTCACCAGCAGAATAAAGATACATAATGAGAGCAGATACACTGACCGCCCTGCACAGCACTGATCAGTGATACCAGTTCCAGCAACAGCATGTGTACCAGGAGGACCGAGCACTCACCTACATCCTCTGCTTTCAATCTGCCGTGCTGTGACCTGTGCAATGTGAGGGAGGAGGGGGGGGGCATTCCAGGGAGCTCCGGGGTTATCAGGAGGAAGAGCTGAAGAGCTGAGTTGAACGCTGCTGTCCCCAAGCCCTGGAGCCGCCACCGCCACGCTATTGACGGGACACTAAAGCCCATGATGCATCGCAGATTCAGACTGAGACCTGACACGGCCAGACAGGAGAGGGGGGGCTGGACTGGACACTAAGTGGAGAGCGGCCTCTGTGCTGTGTGGACACCTGGTGACATGTGATGTCAGTCACACAGACAGAGAGCGGAGAGGGAGGGGCTGCTACTGCCAGTGATCATACACATCAGAGGCAGAGTGGAGAGCGCCGTGGGGAGGGGGGGGTTGCAGCCGGGACCCATACCATGATGTGACACGACTGATTTTCAAAGCAGCGGAGAACTCGAGCGAGCCGCGCTGGGGGGTGGGTGCGGCGCTGCTTGACATGTTAGGGCGCTGGTGAAGCTCTGTGGAGGACAGTGCGGCACTGTCTGTGCGGAGTGCGGGAGTAAAATTACCAGCGGCCGGGCGCCCTAGGCGGCAGTGCGCCCTAGGTGGTCGCCTAGTCCGCCTAGTGGTAGCGCCGGCCCTGGTCATTAGCCAAATCACACAATGGCTTCAGGACATACTGTTAGGTGTTTAGCCTACTGGTTTAACCCAGGCAGAATGTGGGGGGGGGGGGGGACTGTGATCTACAGGGCCACTATATCTGCTATCACAACCCACTAACAACCCCACGAACTGTTAAACCAGTGTTTCTCAACTCCAGTCTTCAAGGCGCCCCAACAGGTCATGTTTTCAGGCTTTCCATTATTTTGCACAGGTGATTTGATCAATTTCACTGACTTACCAGAGCCTTTCATCTGAGGGAAATCCTGAAAACATGACCTGTTGGGGCGCCTTGAGGACTGGAGTTGAGAAACACTGTGTTAAACAACAGGGTGACTGTACTTACATTTTTTGACATGTAGCTAAGTTATAGACATTGAATCGCTTCCTCATTCTCCAGCTAAGCCATGCAAATTTAACAATTTGTACTGCTCACATTGCCAACCAAGAAATACTACACATGGCATCAAAATTATGGCTAACTTCCCCAGCAAGGAATGCCTCACAGGTAAAGAATAGTTACTTTACAGTGCAATAGCTACAGTACAGCTGCTAAAATGTGTGTCTTACTACAATAGAGGCAATGTGGATGCCCTATATCAGCACCTCTTATATGTCCTATACTAAAGATATACTTTTTTCTAAGAAAAAGTGTTTTCTTCTAAATCATACTTGTTACTGCACTTTATGAAGTAGAGGTAACATAAACATTAAACAACATATGTCACACGTAACATGACAGAAGACTCTTATGGAGATTTTTTTTTTTGTAAACGTACACAGGCAGTGTTTTTCGATTTTCAGACACCTGTTCTGACATATACATGGAGCTGTGCCATAAGCTCTTCCCACTCCTTCCAGGAAACAATCAGCAAGTCGTAAACCTGTTCAGATTAGTTCTTCCCTTGCTGTACTGCCATGCAGTTCAGCTGAATAGCAATTCATTTAAAGCTTTAAGATAACATTTAGAATCCTTTCCAAGGAAAAGCAGAAAATTGGTCAGAGTAGGTGGACCAAGTGTTTCCCATCTGTCATCCATGCTACTGAAAAGATATCTAATCTCATGATTAGATTGGTGGGCAGCCTGAGAAAAAAAAAAGACAAAAAACAAAAGAACATTCCTACGCCTAACACATGAAGCCTCTTGGAAGTGCCAGCAGACAAAATAAAGCCTGGGCCTGCCATTGGATGTCCCCTGGGTCTCTCCAAATCTTAGACACTGGCGTACAGGCACTCGGAAAGGTCTGTAAGTGTGGAGTGTTCCTTGGATTCCAGTAATCCTAGTTTCCTGATGGTGTCACTTAAATATTTAAAGATTCCTTGTAATCCTCTTTGAACTGTGTATAGTTCAGAGTCATTAGAATCTTTCTGTGCTTATTGTTTATTCTTAAACAGAGAATAGTTTATCCATACCAGCAACTTGACTGATCTTTGCTTTCAGATGAAAAGCCAATCACCATGTCAGCAATCATACTTCTCTTACTACCTTAAACTAGTTTTGTGTACAAAACAAAATACAAGATTGAAAATCCCAAAATCAGTTTTTGTCCCATTCATTTAAAGACTGAAAACGGTCACGATAAACACAGAGTGGGAGGCTCTGCCTTTAATAAAATAACATTATCAGTTTTAGGCTTGGTTCACACCTTTGTGTCTATATTTTCATGTTTTTCTGCGTGTTTTTGATGCACATTTTTTATTGCATGTTTTGTGTTTTTTTTTTGTGGTGCCATTGAAGTCTGTAGGGCCTAAAACATGTGTTGATACACCATCAAAGCACCTGTAGTACTTTTCGAGATGCATGGAAGCGCAGCACACAGGGGTGAATGGGTCCCATGGCAAACAATGGTAATCCTCTTGTGGATTAGCACAGGTGTGAATTGGGCCTTTGGGATGGATTTACTAAAGGCAAATAGGCTGTGCATTTTGCAAGTTCAGTTGCACTCTACAAAGTGCAGTTACTCCAGAGCTTAGTAAATGAGGTGAAGCTCTGTTCACTTCTATCATTCAATCATGTGAAGGCAAAATGCTGTGTTTTTTTTTTTTTTTTATATATTTTTATTGGGTTTTTAAAGGCATGAGAATACAAAGAGTCTGTGAAGGCAACAACGCCTTCACAAGTCAAGGTAGAAAAGACATTCAACATTAGGTGAAATAAGGAGCATTATTCAGCCAACATATGAAATAGAACGTTTTATTTAAAACAGATTTTATTGAGTTTGAAGACAAAGTATACAGGCAAGCACTTAGTTGCGGGCACAGCCGCCAAACAGGGTAGCGGGTGCAGCCGTCAATCATGGCGAATATGGTAATTAAATGCAACAACGCCTATGTATGTACTGCTACTACTTAACAGTTAAATGTAAAGAGTAATAGGGTGTTTAGGAAATATTAACATATATCTGAATACAACTCTAAGAAGGTGGCAGATAAATCAAATGAAGGTTAACATCTTGTAGAAAGTGGGGTTGCGTAGTGACATGGTGGTGTATGGTGAGTCTGGGGTCTAAAGGGCGGGTGTGCATAATGCTGTGTTTTTTATTTGTCTTGCATATGATTGGGTATTCTTTGCAAAGTGAAGCTCTGCCTCAGTTAGCTCTAAAGCAACTGCATTTGCAAAGTGCACAGTCTATTTGCCTGTAGTAAATCAACCACTTATGCTGCATACACACGATCGGAAAATCCGACAAGAAAAGTCCGGTATGAGATTTTGGACGGAAATTCCGACCGTGTGTATGCTTTTGCTGTCGGAATTTCTGCCAAGAAAAGAGTAAGAGCAGGTTCTCTATTTTCCAGACGGAAAAATTTATTGTCGGAAATTCCGATCGTCTGTATACAACTCTGACGTGCAAAAAAAACACGCATGCTCAGAATCAAGCAGAAGAGCCGAACTGCCTATTGAACTTCATTGATCTCGGCTCGTCATACGTGTTGTACTTCACCGCGTTCTTGACGTTTGGAATTTCAGACAAGATTTGTGTGACCGTGTGTATGCAACACAAGTTTGAGCCAACATTCCGTCGGAAAAAAAATCCACGGTTTTCTTGTCGGAATTTACGATCATGTGTACGCGGCATTAGTGTTTTCATAAGGTAGAATGCAGGCCTGGCATATCCTTGGATGCACTCTACTCAGATATCTCACAAGAGATATGACTGAACCCCAATGACTTGGTCAGCCAACAATGCCAGAGATTCGGGGGTTGATTTAGTAAAGGCAAATAGGTTGTGCACTTTTCAAAGTGCAGTTGCACTCTGCAATTGCAGCTGTCCCAGAGTTTAGTAAATGAGGTAAAGCTTCACTTTGCAAAGAATAGCCATCACCTGCAAGAAAAAAAACAAAACAGCATTTTTGCTTGGACATGATTGGATGATGGAAATCAGCAGAGCTTCTGCTCATTTACTAAGCTCTGGAGCAACTGTACTTGCAGAGTGCACATTTTTTTCCCCTTTAGTAAATCAACCCCTCTGTGTTCCATGCAAGTTACATGTAGTTTGACCCCAACTTGCAAAATTACTATATACAGCCAGTTCAAACATTTGCAATACCTTACTCAGGGCTTTTTTTCAGCGGGAACGCGGGGGAACGCAGTTCCGGCACCTCCTGGACTGACTGTATGTAATGACAAGGGGTGCTGGGGTGTGCTGCAGGGTATTGATGTTCACTGCTGGAGATATATTCTTGCAGGGGGGTCTATTGTTGCTGGGGGGGTCTATTGTTGCTGGTGGGGGACCTATTATTGCTGGTGGGGGACCTATCGTTGCTGGGGGGGTCTTATGTTTCTGGGTCAGTTGTTGATGAAAGAGATCTACTGTTGGGGAGGGATCTATTGTTGATGGCAGCCAGAGAGTCTATTAATGCTGGTTGTGCAGAGATCTGTTGATGCTGCCGGGAGTCTATTGTTGTTGGTGGGGAAATTTTGTTGTGGGTGGTCCATTATTGTTAGGGGGATCTATTGTTGCTGTCTACAGGGGATCTATTTTACTGTTTTTCTTGAGATCAATCAGAAAGCTGCAGGTTACCTGTGTTTTTTCTATGTATACCGGTAAGTAAAATTGCTGCAATTAGCAGAATATGCTGTAATTTGCCATTGTGTTGTTCAACACAGCTTGTGTTGCAAGCCAGCAGAGAGGGATGTATGATTCTTCTCAAGAACTGTTTGATCAGTGCTTACCAAGCGATGAAAATGTAACTTATATCTATTCAAAATACCACAAATGGTGGAACATATTTAAGTGGCTGATTTGTCCCCTAAATATCTCACATACTTTACATAGCAGACTTGATGCATTGATCAGCGATGTTCTGTTCCCTACAGCAACCAAGCAGATATCTTTTACCTGTTTCATATGAGTAAACTGACCATAAACTAGTCCCAGCATTGATCCAGTGTTCAGTAATATTTTCTTACCTACGAGGTAATAGTGTGTATGTGTTTTGATTATCATTGACAAAAAATTTCCAGCTCGTTGGAAGTTCCCTATGTGACTTAGTTTATCCTTCTTTCTTTCTACTGAGAAAAAGCAAGCCCTTGCAGTCCATTTGGCAAATCACCGAAGAAATAGAGGCAGGTTTTCACTCTACAGAGGGCAGATGTCTCCAATTAATATGTATTTGGAGAGAAATCTACCTATCTATGACCACCCCTATTTTAACTCTAGATCGATATGAACTACCTAATAATGTTTTGCATTCATTACAAAATGAAATGTATGTGTAGCGACCTCACCCCTCTCACCCCTTCTCATTCACGGCTTGTTTGTCTCATCTAGGGGTTAGTGCTGGGGGGAAGGATGAGATACACCACGGCCCATGTCCTCCAATGTGTAGAGGTGAAGGCCAGAACTATCGGGCTTTGTGTGTATGTCCCAGAGTCAAATCCTTTACTGAATGACTCCCCTTTGCTTCCAGTAACTGAAGTTCCACACACTGAAAACGGTCCAACTCGTATTTATTCTTCTCAATAAATAGTCATTCAGCACAGACAGGTTGGGACCCAACGAACAGTTCAGTATTTGTAGGGAGTAGGTCGAGGCACAATCCTTTTAGATAGAGCTAACCATTGTGGTGTCACCAATGGCGAATAGTCACTGCCACTGACTATATTGAACAGAACATGGATTACCTTCGCTAACGTAGCCCCTATCAGGGGAAAGACATCCGTCCAAGACAGTTACCGGAGGCCTCTCCGTCACCAGCAATGCTGCGCTGGACTCTCCGGAGAAGTTCCGCTCACCGACCTCCTCGTCTCAGACTCGGGCACCCAAGGAGTTAGGGCCCCCTCGGATTCCTCCACCCTCGCAGAACTCAGTCGAAGGTACTGAGCTCCAGGCTTCCGCCATAGTACCTCACCCCAGGCTAAAGGTGCCTGAGATGGACTCCATCTCCCGCTCCGGCCAGGTCGAGGGCACCTGGGCCCGGAACTCCGGAACGCCAGCACCCAGGCTGAGGGTGCCTGGGTGCGGCCACATCCTCAGACTCCGAACTCTGAACCCCGTGGTAAGGGCGTACGCCCCTTTTATCTCCTCTCCCTTTGCGTCACAGCGGGTTCCCCGCCCCGCTGTACAAGTGCCAGGAAAGGACAAAAAGGCACAGTCTTGCGATGTGGGTTCAACCCCGTCCTAGGGCGACAGTGCCACCTGTAGGCCACAGGGAACCTCACACCATCAGAGTCCTCCAGACCCTAAATAGTTCCCAATTCTCTAGTAATCAGGGTGCATTGGATCATACTACAACCCATGCACTTCCCCCTATATTTTAGACCCCCGCTACATATGCATAAATGCAGCTAGTGTAGGCAGCTGAATTTAGTTTGGAATCAGGTTCCTGTAGTCCCTTGTACAGTGGCGCTCAGATTGGAAAGGGGGTACTATGAGGCAATCGGGTACGCTGCATTCACTGACAATGACCATGCGTACAGGAGGAGAGAGCAGAGTGAACAGAGGGGTGAACTACTTCTGCTTTTCAATCACTGCACACACACAGGCTGAAGGTAAGGAGTTGGTTGACCCTACTTTACTTTTTAGCTGCAGCATAGAAAAGACAGGTCACCGGACACCCATAATAAATTTCAACTGTGTTTTCCTGGAGTTTAGTTTTAAAGTGAATCTTCAGCCATACATTTTTTATGTAGATAGCATAGGGAAGGATTAGCACCTTGGCTTTTATTTCTAAAGTTCAAAAAGAATCTGGACTTCTCATGGCACGTGACCTTTTAATGATGGGTGCTCAAAGTAAATGCCACAGATGGTGCCAAGCCAGAACCAGATATGAAGATGCAAAGTCACCAGCACTCCAATTGAATGTGAACCCATCATCACATTAGCCATAAGAAACTGATTTTTTGAAGTCTCACAAGGTCTCTTTCTCAAGGCATATTGACTATAATAGGGACCCTATGAGGCCCCAAAATGTTGGTTTCTTATGCCTTATTGGATGCTAAATATGTGAAATTTGTTTACTTGAAGTGCTGGTTACTTTGCATCTTTGTATTAGGCTGTTATCTCTGTTTCCTGTTCCTTTCTTTTCTAATGACTGTTGTCAAAACAGGACAAGAGATCTAAAATGTTATGATTGTCACCAGAGCAGACGTAGAAGGAAAATCTCCCTTTGGTGGTACCTGTTCTGTCAAAGACAGGATTTCCCCTCACTTTGGGGAGATTTGCTCTCACTTCCTGTTTTGTCTTCAGGACAGGAAGTGAGGGAAAATCTATCCACGCAGAAATAAAAAGCTGTCAGAATTCCTAAGCCTCCCCTATTACATCCAAAATATAAAAAAATATATTTGGCCAGAGTCCTGTTTTAATAAAACCAATTTGCCCTGAAATATACTCAGCTAGTTATCATAAGTAACATCTGTTTTGAGAGATGTATTTGTTTTCTGTGTAATCCAAGATGAGCCAATCAGGTTTTGAAAATGTAGAGTAGGCACAATCCTTGCCGTTAGAGCACCATTGATTTCACACAAGAGCTTGTATTAGCATTTTTCAACAATCAATTCTACCATGGATTGGACATCAGGGCTTTATAATTAATGATGGGAGATTGAAGTCACGGTGGAGAGGACTTGCAAAGCAATGTAAAACAAAATGTGTGTATTCATTTCCTTGCAGAAAAGGCGATGGTTTTTATTTAATAAGGCAAGGAGCAATGCACAAAGTATACTTACCCAAAGCTAAGAAGAAGCAATCATATTTCCCTTTCCTGACTGCTCCAAACTGACGATAGATGAAATCTTCTTTGCCACTTTGGCTTACTCTCTTGTTACATTAATGTATGCCTTGTCTTATTAAATAGGTCCCTATGCATGGCTTTCACACCGAACAACATATTTTCCATTGTCAGCAAGAAGCCAAACAGATTGAATGGAAATGAAAGTATTTTTTTTTGCAACAAGTAAGCTTTTTAAATTATTGATAAACAACCTGACAATATTTTTGATCTAAGCTTCACATTTTGATATGCTTGGTGCCCTGTACATTCACTGATATTTATATTATATAACTTAGACCGTACTACTACCACTACGGTCTGTTTGCAGTTCCTAAATAAGATGGATAGATAAAAGTCATACAAACAACCCTGGAACAACCCTGGATGGCCAGTCTTGGGGAAAGAACTAACCGTTAGGTAGGGATGAGCTTCGAGTTCGAGTCGAACTCATGTTCGACTCGAACATTGCCTGTTCGCCCGTTCGCCGAACAGCGAACAAATTGGGGTGTTCGCGGCAAATTCGAAAAATCTATGGGAGAAATCTAAAGTGCTAATTATAAAGGCTTATATGCAAGTTATTGTCCTAAAAAGTGTTTGGGGACCCGGGTCCTGCCCCAGGGGACATGTATCAATGCAAAAAGAAGTTTTAAAAACGGCCGTTTTTTCGGGAGCAGTGATTTTAATAATGCTTAAAATGAAAAAATAAAAGTGAAATATTCCTTTAAATTTCGTACCTGGGGGGTGTGTATGATATGCATGTAAAGTGGCGCATGTTTCCCGTGCTTAGAACTGTCCCTGCAAAAAGTGTCATTTTTGAAAGAAAAAAATGCATTTAAAACTGACTCGCGGCTATTAATGAATTGTCGGCTCCCGGCAATACATACAAAAGTCATTGATAAAAAAAAAAGCGTGGGGGTTCCCCAGAATTCAATTACCAGGCCCTTCAGGTCTGGAATGGATATTAAGGGGAACCCCGCCGCAAATAAAAAAAAAATTGACGTGGGGTTCCCCCAAATATCCATTCCAGGCCCTTCAGATCTGGCATGGATTTTAAGGGGAACTCCACCCCAAATTAAAAAAAAAATGGCGTGGAGTCCCCCTAAAAATCCATACCAGACCCCTTATCCGAGCATGCAACCTGGCCGGCCGCAGGGGAAAAGGGGGGGACGAGAGAGCGGCCCCCCCTCCCTCCTGAACCGTACCAAGCCACATGCCCTCAACATGGGGAGGATGTCCCCATGTTGATGGGGACAAGGGCCTCATCCCCACAACCCTTGCCCGGTGGTTGTGGGGGTCTGCGGGCGGGGGGCTTATCGGAATCTGGAAGACCCCTTTAACAAAGAGGACCCCCAGATCCCGGCCCCCCCCCTATGTGAATTGGTAAGGGGTACATTGTACCCCTACCATTTCACGAAGAAAGCGTAAAAAAATGTTTAAAAAAACACACAAACACGTTGAAAAAGTCCTTTATTAAAAAAAAAAAAAAAAAAAAAAAAACCCATTCCAGCGGTGAAATCCAGTGTCCCGCGGCGATCCCGATGTCCAGCGCTGTCCGTCATTGGTTGTGCCTGAGCGGACCTGATGGGGAACTCCCTCTCAGTATTTTAAATGTATAGACCCGCCCCTTCTAAAGTTCCCCATCAGGTCCGCTCAGCGGACCAGATGCGGAACATGAGAAGGGGCGGGTCTATACATGTATTACCAAAGTGAGAGCAGTTCCCCATCAGGTCCGCCCCCTCGGTATGTCGGACCCGCCTACGTCATTGGCTTGAGCGGGGAACTTCCTTCACTGTGTAATTTAAATTTACATAGTGAAGGAAGTTCCCCGCTCAAGCCAATGACGTAGGCGGGTCTGACATACCGAGGGGGCGAACCTGATGGGGAACTGCTCTCACTTTGGTATTACATGTATAGACCCGCCCCTTCTCATGTTCTGCATCTCGTCCGCTGAGCGGACCTGATGGGGAACATTAGAAGGGGCGGGTCTATACATTTAAAATACTGAGAGGGAGTTCCCCATCAGGTCCGCTCAGGCACAACCAATGAAGGACAGCGCTGGACATCGGGATCGCCGCGGGACACTGGATTTCACCGCTGGAATGTTTATTTATTTATTTTTTTAAATAAAGGACTTTTTCAAGGTGTTTGTGTGTTTTTTTAAACATTTTTTTTACGCTTTCTTCGTGAAATGGTAGGGGTACAATGTACCCGTTACCAATTCACATAGGGGGGGGGCGGGATCTGGGGGTCCCCTTTGTTAAAGGGGTCTTCCAGATTCCGATAAGCCCCCCGCCCGCAGACCCCCACAACCACCGGGCAAGGGTTGTGGGGATGAGGCCCTTGTCCCCATCAACATGGGGACATCCTCCCCATGTTGAGGGCATGTGGCCTGGTACGGTTCAGGAGGGAGGGGGGGCCGCTCTCTCGTCCCCCCCTTTTCCCCTGCGGCCGGCCAGGTTGCGTGCTCGGATAAGGGGTCTGGTATGGATTTTTAGGGGGACTCCACGCCATTTTTTTTTTAAACTTGGGGTGGAGTTCCCCTTAAAATCCATGCCAGATCTGAAGGGCCTGGTAATTGAATTCTGGGGAACCCCCACGCTTTTTTTTTTTTTTTTCTCAATGACTTTTGTATGTATTGCCGGGAGCCGACAATTCATTAATAGCCGCGAGTCAGTTTTAAATGCATTTTTTTTCTTTCAAAAATGACATTTTTTGCAGGGACAGTTCTAAGCACGGGAAACATGCGCCACTTTACATGCATATCATACACATCTCCCAGGTACGAAATTTAAAGGAATATTTCACTTTTATTTTTTCATTTTAAGCATTATTAAAATCACTGCTCCCGAAAAAACGGCCGTTTTTAAAACTTCTTTTTGCATTGATACATGTCCCCTGGGGCAGGACCCAGGTCCCCAAACACTTTTTAGGACAATAACTTGCATATTAGCCTTTATAATTAACACTTTAGATTTCGAACGTTCGAGTCCATTGTATTTAATAGGGTTCTAAAGTTTACACGAACATTTTGTCTGTTCGCAGGTTCTGGTGCGAACCGAACAGGGGGGTGTTCGGCTCATCCCTGCCGTTAGGGATCCTTCTTCTTCTAATGCCGCGTACACACGGACGTTTTTAATGTCATTGAAGAAAACAAAGTTTTTCTCGACGTGATTCTTCTCAAGCCTGCCTTGCATACACACTATCGTTAAAAAAAATGCTTGAGAAAAGCACGGTAACGTACAACACGTATGAAAACACGGCACTATAAAGGGGAAGTTTCATTCGGATGGCGCCACCCTTTTGGGCTGCTTTTGCTGATTTCGTGTTACCGCGTGTTAGTAAAAGTTTGGTGTTAGCCTATTCGCGCTTTTCAGTCTCTGTGCTTTTCAGTCGGTTACAGCATGATGAATGTGCTATCTCCATTATGAACGCTAGTTTTACCAGAATGAGCGCTCCCGTCTCATAACTTGCTTCTGAGCATGCGCGTTTTTTTTCACGTCGTTAAAGCGTACACGACGAGAAAAACGACGACGTGAAAAACGACGAGAAAAAATAGAGCAGGTTCTGAATTTTTAATGGCCATTTTTCTCGTCAAGAAAAATCCTCTGGAGACTACACACGACCGTTTTTCACGACCAATTTAAAAAATGGCATGTTTCTCGTCATGAAAAACGGTCGTGTGTACGTGGCTTACGGGTTGCAATAATTCTCCTGGAACAATGTCAATTCCAGGGGTGTCTGCATAGGATATACATGTGCATGGGTAGCCAATATAATAAAGTCTGTGGGTACGGTAACTGAGGAGATGAACAGATGCCGCAGCTTGCCTGTGAGGCACCATATTCAGGGAAATCTTGGCGTATGGTTGGTTGGTGATGAGGTGTTGCACAAACATTCTTACCAGCGTGTAGTAGTCCTGGACATATGCATATACACATTAGAAGGTGATGTAAGAGGGTAATGCCTTTAATCTTTGCTGAACTCAAAGCATTCTTATTTCCTGTAAATTTTACATGGCTCTTTGCTTAGTCCATCCAGTTTCGGTGGGTTTTCCCTTATCATGCAGTCTTGCCTCCAGGTTGTCTCTACGCTCGCTCCCATGCCTCCAGGGAACTTGTGGCGCTACAGTACATCTATATATATTAAATTTTGTACACAAATGTAATCTAGTGTTCTCCCTAGATCCTCCTGAAGTAGCGGGCTAGTTCCCATTAAATGCTGGAGATTGGATATCGCAGCTCTTTATCTTGTTCAAATATTTTTTTGAAAAAACGTTCCAGTACAAAGGTATAGGCAATAGTACAATAAGTACATATTCACAAGTTTAACTTGACAAAGATGGAGCATGGAAACCACCATGTAGGATCAGAAAAAGGTACATAACATTTGGTATGGGAGGACAATCCTCTGTGTAGGCGTACAAAAGTAGGCTGAAAGTATAGGCATATTTAAAATAGCAACAGAGAAAGTAGAAGTCAACATAAAAAAAGGGGGGGTAGAGATGAATATACATGCAAGGGCACCCCAATCCATGCCCAAATAAAAACAGAGGCAACACTTCGAAGGGGGAGTGTACCAAAAAGCCTAAGTGTACTGGGAGACTGCAGATCAGGATGGGCAGTGAGGGCATGCCAAAGGGTAGGCCTAGCTAAAAGCCCCACATGTGGAGAGGCTGCGGGGGAAAACAAGAAGAGGACAGAGACTGGGAGAGTGTGGGAAGGATGGGGGACGAGTGAGCGAAGGGAGTAGAAGGCAGCAAAATAAAGGGAAGGGGAGGAACTGAGAAGGGATGGGTGGGAGGGTAAGGGAAAGGGGTGCATCTCTTTATCTTGTATTTGAGGCTGTTGCCCCATGTATATTCAATCTAAGAGTATATGTATAATGCTTATAATCATAAGCATGTGTTACCAAGGGACCTTATTGGTCCTGCAATTTACAGAGTCTATCTTTTTAAATATTTATATTCACGTGTGTTATGGTTTTTCTCTTTTGTATCAATAGAGTTTATACAATTTTAACTATTCTGTCTAGTTTTTGGGCACCTAAAAAGTCAATTTCCAAAGACTCAATACCTTAGAAGATGGTTCTCATGATCATCAATGAAAATTCATAGTGGTCTAGATCCTGTCACCCATTATGACACAAACAATCATTCCAGCCATGATGAGTGGACAAGATCTGGGTCACTGTAGATTTTCAGTTAACACCATATTTCACAGTAGATTGCTTAAGCAATCTTCTAGCTTGAATTTTTTTTTCAGCCAGCACTACTAGTCTTTGTCAGGCTGGAAAGCATGTTATTTGATCATTAAATCATACACCATCCAATTATTGCACGTTATGTTCAAAATTGTTGCATCACCTAAGAAATATTCATAGTTCAGGATCAGCAATATCCAGTTGGGGAAGATGACGGGTGCCTGAAGGGTTAATGTCAAGCTATCATATTGCAATGCCTATGGGTCATTCATTTCGGGTTGCATCAGTTGTCTGCTGTGAATCTGTTGTGATAAATGATCCCTTGTAATGGATATACAGCAATCTGCTGCTGGATTTTATGTAATGATTCTGTACAGCAGGTGGATGGAGAAATCTTCAGAACAAAATTGCAGTGTCTAGGGACCTCCTCCTGAAAGAGTTGCTGCATACTGATGTAATAGGAATTATACAGTACAGAAGATGAAACATGTAGCTTAGAGGCATCATTCAAAGGATTCAGCAATATGCAGGATGTTCATTTTTTATTAATTGTTGATAAACTGATGATTTCAACAAAAATCACATCTGAGCATCTCCGTAGTTGAGGAGTCAGGATGTAAAATGAAGCGTTTAAGGATGTCTAGCACGTACCAAGTTGCCCTGCTTCCTGAATGAAGTCTTTATTGCTGGCACACTGTGGAACCAAATAATAGGTTAGCAGTTTTTCAGTTTGGGCGTCTTTCTTAATCGCTTGTGGTCATGCAGCATAGCGTGACACTTCCATCACGGATATATTTCCAGACTGTAATAGAGAACCATTTCCAATAATTTGATATGTAAATATACATGCAGGTATATAACATCTGTAATTGAAAATATAAGAAAGGACATGGATTTGGCAGCTTGTTGTATTATTCTGTAATAGAGAAAAAAATAAACTTACATACCAACAAGCCTGTTTAGAATGCCTGTGCAGACTATACAGCTGACATCTTTCATTTGTGGGTGAGAAATGTAGAGTATATGAATTGATTTTACTAAAGATAAACGACTACCACATTAATAAGGAACAGTTGCCACACTCTACTTACTAGTATATAGGGGTATACCTCCAAACTAACATGTAGTGTTGGGTACATCAAAGTACAATAAATTATTCCTTTATGCTTTTGTTAAAGTGAACCTGTCGTTTTTTAATACTAAGCAAAATAGCAGGTTTCTTTTTCAGAAGGCACAATTGACAAGTTGTAGTTTCCTTCCTTCCACCCCTAAACTTACCAATCTGCTGATAAAGCCCAAGTAACGGAAGGGCACCGTCTGCCCCATCTCAGCAGGGAATCCTCTGCTGAGTCAAATCAGAATGGAGACAGATGTCACATCCATCTCTGTTGTGATTCTTCCTCCATTTTGTGATGGAGGAAAGATGAACACATGTAATCAATCCCTGGTGTGGCCAGATGTAAGCAGATGTGAGTTTGCCTATACCCACCCACATCCTGTCAGATCAGTCAAATCAGACCTGGACACAAATTTTTTGAGTCTGTTCCAACGAACTTGAATAGACCTGAATGTGGGACCACAGAGATGTATTGCAGTCCATATTTGATCCATGTATTCACAAGTCAAAAACAGACTTCGGGAATGCCCATGTGAAAGGGGCATAATAGCTTGGGATAAGAAAACAAATGCCAATCCTCCTGAGCCACGTGAAGAATTGCACTTTCAGAAAATTAAAACCTGTACAGGGATTTCAAGGGCTATGGCAGCTGGTGGAATGGTAAGAACAGTACATTTTTATAGCAGTCTATACAACAAAGCAAAATGAGGGACAACTAAGGAGAAAACGGGATCTATTGACATCTCCTACTTGAATATTGTCGTTAAACTGCTGGTTCGTTTTAAAGACTGGTGATTTCTCAGTGATTCCTATCACTGGTGCCGGGGTAGCGTGCCCACATTAACTCCTGTTGTGCTTCCTGTGGACCATTGTCATTTTGCTTTTTAGTATGGTTGATGGATTTATTAATTGCCATCCCCTTGATGAATACCCCAATAAAGCATATTGAATGTTTGATATGGGTTTTAATGGCCACACAATTGTTGATTATAATAAGGGGGTCCACTAGCCAAAAAGGCTTTACTAAAATACACTTATGTCTCAAGCCACAGCCCTCCAGTTTAACCACTTGCCTACTGGGCACTTTCACTCCCTTGCTGCCCAGGCCAATTTTCAGCTTTCAGCGCTGTCACACTTTGAATGACAATTGCATAGTCATGCAACACTGCAACCATGTGACATTTTTATAATTTTCTTCACACAAATAGAGCTTTCTTTTGGTGGTATTTAATCACTGTTGGGTTTTCTATTTTTTACAAAAAGACAATAATAAAAAAAAAGTTTATATTAGTTTCTGTCAGTAAATTTTGTAAATAAGATATGTCTTTTGCTTCACTGATGTGCGTTGATGAGACGGCACTGATGGACACTGATAGGCTGCACCGATGAGGTGGCACTTATTGACACTGATGAGGCGGCACTTATGGGCACTGATTAGATGGCACTGATGAGAAGGCACTAACATGCTGCACTTATGGGCACTGATAGGTAAAGGTTGTATAGAAAAAATTTACTTTATAGGCACGACTTAAAAATATATATAACAAATTTTAATATTACACAAATATTACAGGTAAATCAATAAATGCATCCATAGAATACAAAATAGAAAAAAGTAAAGGAACCGCATAGAATGACCATAGGATGGCACTCAAGGGTAGATGTTTCTTGTTGTAGGGGTGTAGATGGTTAAGACGCCCATACTGAACCAAAGAAGGAGTGTCTCCTGAATGATCATCTACGGGATTCTTGAAACATTAAAAGTTGCTCAACATGTTTCGCGATTTAGTAAATCGCTTCCTCAGGAGCTTCTGGATTTCAATATAAAAAACGATTTTAGTTGAAAATAATACAATACAGGCTTATACAAGAGTTGTGGGTGTCGATAGCCTTAAAATATATAACACTCACCAAAATTGTACTATTGGAAAATATCAAGTGCAGTCGCTCCAATACCTCAGGCACCGGCTGTCCGGTCAACACCCCAGGGATGGGGAGAGAAGGGCTAATTCAACCTGGCCCTGGCTGGCAGTCCCCAAAATGTAATTTAATGTAAACTTATGGCACCGGGAATCCCAGGGTAATCTGGACGCGATGCTTCTCAAAAGAGAAGTAACAAAACTTCTGGGGGCAAAAAGAGGCAGTGATTGTAGATTTCCAATATGCCATAAGTTGTTACATTGTTCCCCAAGACTTATAATGTTAAATGGAGGACATACCTTAAAAAAAAAATTGTAAGCGAAAGGGTCTGTACAGGGCTGAACAGCGTGTGTGAGGGTGTCAGGGTTGTCCAAGGAAGTTTAAAATGGCACAATAGACCTTACTGTAATCAAAACCATAGGAGAATAATAAAGATGATGTACATCAACAAAGCTGGATAAAAGGATCCCATACTTAGGGAATGTATACGAACAGGAAAAAACTCTATTGGTACCTTCAAACACACAGCTGCCTGGGTTGCCAGACACTGATAGGTGGCACTGATATGTGGAACTGATGAGCACTAATAGGTGGCACTGGTGGGCACTGATAGGTGGCACTGGTGGGAACTGATAGGTGGCACTGATGGGTACTGATAGGCGGCACTGGTGGGCACTGATAGGTGGCACGGATAGTCAGCACTGATGGGCACTGATGGGTGGCACTGATGGGCGCTGATAGGTACTAGTAGGCATTGCTGGGTGTCACTGATGGGCATTGATGGGCAGCAATGATGGGTATTGATGGGCAGCAATAATAGTCAGCACTGATAGCCAGCACTAACTGGCATCACTAATGGGAACTGATTAGTGGCACTTTTTGGCACTGATTGCTGGCACTGGTGGGCACTGATTGCTGGCACTGGTGGGCACTGATTGTTTACCACTGTTGGCACTTTATTGTAATCAGGGCACTGATGATCAGTGCCCTGATTACATGTCTCCATGTCCCCTGCAAGGAGATGCCCCTGATCGGCTCTCCGAGCCACATACTCTGTCAGTGTGAGGCGATGAGAGATGATTACCGGCATTTCCGTGTATTTCTTGTGACCGGCTGTGATTGGACACAGCCGATCACATGGTTAAAGAGCCGGGTCACGATGTGTCTTAGCAACACAGTGCTGCAAAGATCGCCACGCAATGCACCCCGCCTCTCTGGGACAACGACATATGACATCGTCCCAGAACAAGAGCCGCACCGCCCCTTCGTCATTTGACAGTAGGCAGGCGGCAAGCGGTTAAGGACTTCAAAATTTACAAAGTTTACTTTCAATGGGCCAAGTCCCTGTTAAAATAATCAATGCCAACAGCACCATACCACAAAATTTGCTCATTTTGTAACTACAGTATGTTACTCTTTACACAGACCACCAAAGACCTCCTAACCCCACAAGATGCCATGACATTCTCATGTAAACCAAAACCTTTGTCAAAACATCCTGTTGATTTCCTCTGGGTCTTTCAATAATGCTAATTGCATTATGAGAGCAGACAGTACAGATACAATACAATTCAATACCGGAGGAATCAGAGGGCCCTGTTTGTTAGAGCTTACAATCTTAAAAGGGAGGGTCAAGTGATACAAAAGATGATAACTGTGGGGGATGAGCTGATGGAGAAAGTGGAAATAGGTGGAGGTGGGATAGGCTTCTCTGAAGAGAAGGGTTTTCAGTGATCGCCTAAAAGTGAACAGAGTAGGAGATAGCTGGACAGGTTGGGGTAGGGAGTTCCATAGGATGGGAGAAGCTTGGGATAAGTCCTGGAGGAGAGCATGGGAGGAGATGACAAGGGAACTAGAGAGCAGAGGGTCTTAGGAGGAATGAAGAAAACAATTTGGCTGGTATTTTGAGACTAGGTTAGTGATGTAGCTGGGGACCGAGTTGTAGATGGCTTTGTAAGTTATTGTTAGTATTTTGAATTTAATTAGTTGGGTGAGTGGCAGCCAATGAAGGGATTGGCAGAGAGGGGTAGACACTGAGTTTTTGGTAAGGTGGACAAGTCTGGCAGCAGCAATTTACTGGACAACATGCTATACTCTCAAAAATTTCACCTAGGCCTTTCTACCAATCCAGACCTGTGCACACTACATCTTTATAAACTTATCAGATGAGTCAGGAGATTTTGAGAGTCTCTTAAGCACAGAGCTATAATTACCAAAAGCCATTATTGGACTGGCATTTAGGATAGCAAATGATTGGTGCAAGGACCAAATTAGAGCAGTTATCATTTTTTTCTTGGCCTAGTGGGCAAATCCATCAACATATTATATGGGCCTAGGGAACGTATAGGCTAATCATAAATAAAGCAGCAGATAGACAGCAAAACTCACTTGTTCCTAGTGACTACACAGCTGAGGACCACTATTTTGCATTTACTGCAGTAAACTGAGGTCCTGCAGGGGTGAACTTTAGCCTTGACAGGCAACAAGTAATGCAAGAGGAAAAATGATGAGAGCAAAACAGAAATCCTATAATTCAATTAAGAGAATGCAAACCCAGGAGCAATGCAGCTCACAGCCATCACAGCCATAAAGGGGAAATTATTTTATATCAGGTAGACATTAGTTTTTAGAATGTCCAGAGAAATATATTCTCTTTGTGCCTTACAATTGTGAAAGATTCATGGCTTGCATTAATCTTCTCCTGCAGCGTACAGTGATTTACTTACAGGCTGCGCCATAAACTGAATAAAAAAAAAAAAAAATAGCTGGTCTCAGCAAAAAGGGATGGGATGACTTAATAGACAGGAACACGAGGCCGCATTACAAAGCATCGCACCAGCCCTTGTTCAATAGATGTAAATTAAAAACAAAATGTATAGACGCTTGATGAGAACGACGGATCTGCGGATGTTTTTATGAAGTAAAAACGGTGCCGATTCAAAATATTGAGTGTTAAAGAGGTTGAACAGCATTACGCAGTAAATACCCATTAGTTTTTATTTTAACTTTATGCTAAAACAATTCCCTGGTGTTTCAATTAAAATGCCTTTTCCAAGCTTTGATTTTTACAAACTGCATTTTCCATCTATTGCCTGCTTAGAGGGGGATTGTGACAACAATCTCACAGCTATAGGGGCCTGACATCAGCAGGCTCTATTGAATTATTAAGGACCTTTCTTTGCACGAGATGCACCTTTTAGAAAGAAATAATTGAGCTTAATATTGAATGTTTACACAGCCCTGTCAAAAATAAAAATGAACTGCAGAGCATCAATATTAGCATTTTGTGAATGCAAGGGTAGATGAGATGAAATAGAACCTGAAAATGGGTTTTATATAAATATGTGAGATGGGAAATTGAAATTCCAGGCAAGCATATAAATACACAGCTGAAATTCATATATAGGTGAACTGTCATGCCTGCCAAAAAGATTTGTAATCCTATTTAGCAGGTGCTTGGATCCAGTCACCCTTATAGACAGCATAGCCAGTTCTTGACCCCCAATGCAGTTACGCAAAACGCTTTGTCCAAGACACGCCCCAACTCACTGGTTGGGTAAAGACAGAGGCGTAGCTTGAAGCTTGTGGGCTCCTATGCAAAAGTTGACCTGGCCCCTGGGCTGTTCTCACCCTGTGCTCCTCTCCATTCAGGAAATGGCTCACAGCTTGTCCCCAACCAATGAGAACGGAGGGATGTGAACCGTGGAAGGCAAAGTGGAAGCCCAGTACTGGAGCGTGGCTGTGGGGTCCTTGGGCAGATCGGAGCTGGACTTTGTGGAGGATATGATAATATGACAGGGAGGCTGAAGGGGCCCCCTGGAGCTAGGGGTGGGGTTGCGATTGTGACCCCTGCAACCCCTTATGCTACGCCCATGGGTATAGAGGAGAAACAGTGTATTGAGTCATTTTTGGGCTTTCCCCCCCTGTAAGCCAATTGGATAATTTCTATGCTTTGCTCTTCTGTAAGCTAATTGGCTCCTAGTATTGCCCCTTCAACTTCCAGGGTTCTGCTGTGCGGGTTATTACAGGAATCTGGTATATATAAAATTCAGGTATGTACTATATACTAAATGTAAATGTAATTTCCAACCTCATTGAATATTTTTTACATTTATTTTTGCAACCCAGTAATTGTTATGTATCACTGGATATTTGAAAAGAAAGTATCAGATATCTTTACTTAATGGATTTTCAAAGTCTAAAATCTAGTTACTCTAAAAAACTGCCAGCCATATGCTGGTAAGCCATGTAGGCCTTTTAATATTGATGTAATCTGTTTTAATAGGTAAATGCCTAGAAAACGATAGCTGATTGGTTAGAATGGACAACACAAATACAGTACTTTTTTGGAAGACTTTGAGGCTGAGTTTACGCTATCTTTGCATGCGTCTCACAGCAGGGGTCCGATGTGTCCCCGTTCACCATTTCAGATCCAATTTCAGCCCAAATTTTGGGCTGAAACTGACAAAAAGACGCACGGAGCTCCTGTGCAAATTCGCACCGGAGCCACAGCGGAGATATGTGAACTGGCTCAATAGAGAGCCAGTCAAAATCTCCTGCTATTGCGATTTGGATGCAGGGAATTAGCATCCAATTCGCAATAGTGTGAACCCAGCCTCAAGTCTGTTGAAGCTCTAGACGTCTGCAGCAGAAAGCCAATGCAATTAAGTTTTATATTCAGAAGGATAACATAATAAACCTCATCAGTTCTGCCTAGGATTACACCTACCAATAAAGTAAAATATGCTGCAACATGTTAGGAATAAAAAGTATGTAAACCCAACCAAAGAAAAATACACTTTCAAATATTTAGCAACTGGTTTTGTGTATTTCTAAAATTTGTGGTATGTTAAGGTGTACCTAAACCCAAAAACAAAAATGTAATATAATACTGGTCCTTAGATATGGTGGCTATAATAGTGTTAATTTTTCAAGCTTTGTTTCCCTTTATTTTCACCAGGGGATCCTGTGAATAATGCACTTTCTTTCCCCGGGTGGCTTCCTTCACTTCTCCACTGTATCTATGGAGGGAGCCATTGTTGCCACCCAAACCGGACTTCAAACATGTCTGCCTTTTTTCATCTTCATAAAATGGGGATGATGGGGTTAATAATTTACAAATAAAAGTGTTAAGATTGTTTTCTTTTCTGTCCAGCTCACAGATAGGCTCCATGTACACAGAAGCTGATAAACTGCAGTTTATTGGTGTTTTTTTTTTTTTTTTTAAAAAGCCCATTAACTACACTCTATGTTAGCCTATGTGTTCATGTAAACATATTTTTTTTTAGCTTTAATGAGCAGTGGAGTTAATGGGCTTTTTTCTGAACGCAAGAAATTTGCGTTCAAAGTGCCGTTTTTCGGGAGAAAAAAAAAGCAAGAAACGCAAAACGCCGAAAAACGCTCATAAACGCTCAAAAACGCTGGTCGCGAGCGTTTTTTAGCGTTTTTTGAACCATTGAGAAAAAAAAAAAGCTAAAAACGCTACACTGAAAAACGCTAATAAACGCTAGTAAAAAAACGCTGATAAAAGCTAGCTTTTTCTGCTGCTTTAAAAACAACCATTTTTTACAGTGGCGGTGCGTCCATAGAGGGCGCCGGAGCGCCGCCCCCTCTCGCTCCCGCACCGCCACTGAAAGACAATACATAGATTCATGCATTGCATGAATCTGTGTATTGTCACCGCTGCCGCGCTGCCCACTATTCATATGGCCGGCCTCCTGGTGAGCGCCAGCCATATGAATTAGAGCGGTGGCCGGCGGTGGGTGTGGCTTGGAAGTGTCTATCAGAGCCAGCGGCTCTGATAGGCTTTCCGAATACAGCTCTCACGCTGTATTCGGCTTCCAAAAACTCCTCCCAGGTACGCACGGGGGTGCGTTCCTTGGAGAAGACTGTGGAGGTTTCAGCCAATCAGGTTCACCGGATCTGGTTACCGGTGACCTGATTGGCTGAAGCGACATCGAGGGCGGGAGAACACATCGAGGATGGTGCGGACCGAGGAAGGTAAGTGCAGCGCTGGGGGGGGGACAGGCTGCATTTGGGGGGAACTGGCTGTATATGGGGGACAAACTGGCTGAATATGGGGGGAACTGGCTGTATTATGGGGGACAAACTGGCTGCATTTGGGGGGAACTGGCTGTATATGGGGGCACACTGGCTGCATTTGGGGGGAACTGGCTGAATATGGGGGCACACTGGCTGTATATGGGGGCACACTGGCTGTATATGGGGGCACATTGGCTGCATTTGGGGGGAACTGGCTGTATATGGGGGACAAACTGGCTGCATTTGGGGGGAACTGGCTGTATATGGGGGGGAACTGGCTGAATATGGGGGGAACTGGCTGTATATGGGGGACAAACTGGCTGAATATGGGGGGAACTGGCTGTATAATGGGGGACAAACTGGCTGCATTTGGGGGGAACTGGCTGTATATGGGGGCACACTGGCTGTATATGGGGGCACACTGGCTGTATATGGGGGCACACTGGCTGTATATGGAAACAAACTGGCTGTATTTGAGGGGGCAAACTGGTGGCGTTTGGGCACAGTGGCTGCGTTTTATGGGCACAGTGGCGGCAATTGATTTTTTTTTTTTCAGTTTGTTTGCGCCCGCCCAAAAATTTTGAGCACCAGCCGCCACTGTTTTTTTAGCTTCTGTGTGCATGGAGCCTAAATGACACAAACACTGCATTTCTGGCAAGATCAACAAATATTTGCTGTACTTGCTGAAAATGTTCTTAAACTAAAAAATTAAAACCACTGAATCTAAAGACTGGTAAGATGCAATTGTAGCGGGGTATTCCCCTTTAATACAGAGAGACTACATCTCCCAGTACATCTTGCAGCACCCAGGGTGCATTGCTCCAGAACAGAGACTGCTGGGGCAGACTTTATAAAGGGGAGGCGGAGTTTTGGTCGGTCTCTTTGGACACCCCTTTCCTAGCAAGAGGATCTCTGTGCTGAACTGCTGTGTGCACAAGGCCTGAAGCCTGGGCCGTGTGCTCCTTTCCAAAGAGCCCCTCTGCCAGCCTAGCAGAGCCTTAGAGACATCTTCTCATCCTTGCTGCAGTACACCAGAAGGATTGAAGACTTGGATGTCGGTGGATTCCTGTTTCTAGACGAATCGATGGAGGAAACGGACTTGGACTTGCCTGGGTGGTGAGAGCTGTTTAAAGACAGATACTTTATCTTTACTATTCGTTTGGATTACAAAGTTGTTCTTCAAGTGCACCACCGAAAAGATTGCTAGCGAATATTGTTTCACTGAACTTCCATTTAGATCAGTCAGGCCTGACTGCATAGGTAGACATTGCTGGGTGTTAGTCTACCCATGAGGGGAAGTAGCTGTAAAAGGGCAGCGCTAGAGTTGCATAGCAATACTTTATTATTCTGATTACTCTGTTTATCTTTATTACTGTTTATTGTAGGGATCTGCATCTTGTTATACTGTTGCTTATTACTTGCCCATTAGCCTCAGTAAAATATCTGGGTCAAGTACATTGGTGTCAGTTTCACTTACTTTAATAGAAGTTTTAAAGTATATCACTGTGTGTTTGCCATAGGACTGCGTCACCTAGAGTTGTGGTCACGCGGTCTTATCCCTCTATCACCAGCTGTGCCACGGGAGGTTAGAGCCGATTGCCAGGGGTTGACAGCAGTGCACTACAGGGCCCAAATCAATATCAGCGGCTCTCTTAACTGGGGGTAGCGCTACACGTGGGGGCTCGAGCCGGGATCCTTGTACGTTGCACGCTGCAATCAAGCCGGTCAGAAGTACCAGCATGGACCCGCTAGCAATGTCACAGTGGTGCGCAGCGGCTGGTACCGATCCAACCGCGGCGGTAGTTATTGAACTCCTGGGGGGGATCTGGCAAGAAGAAGCGATAAAGCAGCTAATAATGTCACTATCACCGAGCCAGAAAGCATGGGTGATGGATACAAGGTCAAATGCCTCGTTTACGTACGCACTGGTAGAATGGAAAGACGAAATCCCAGAGCAATTTAAAAGTCCAAGTATACAAGCCATAGATAATCAGATCTATCACTTGATACATACGCAGCCAGTGAAGGAAGAATGGTTCCAGACACCAAAACCATCATCTCCACAGATATCTCCACCGCCTGCCACCCTCAGCGCAGAATTATGCGCGGTCCTGGGGGAGATTGTAGCCCAGTGTAAGAAGGATCCCACAGACTACCCGATGTCAGGATACAGGAAACTCAGGATATTTTCTGGAAAGAAACCTGTACCTTCGGAAGAAGAGGGATTTGAAGAGTGGCTAGACGGCGCCACTCAGGCCCTAGAAGAATGGGAGGTCCCGGAGCGACAAAAGAAGCAGAGGATTGTTGAAAGTTTAAAGGGGCCTGCTCTGGATGCCATACGTAACCTGAAGATAAGCAGGAAAGACTGTACTGCACAGGATTACTTAGACATCCTGCAGAATGTGTTCGGTGGGACAGAAAAAATCACCGAGCTTACCTATCAGCTGGAGCACTGCTACCAGAAGACAGGCGAGAAACTATCAGAATATATGGGACGTCTAGACAAGATCCTGCATAGGATCATTTTGAAGAAGGGGATCGACCCAGGGAAAGTAGACGAGGCCCGTGCTCAACAGGTATTGAGGGGAGCTCAGCCCCTGGATCCTATTGCATTGGCGCTACGCACCCGACAGGATGGGAAGAGCCTGGAATACCCCAACTTGATTCGGATAGTCAGGGAGGAGGAGGCTGTGTTGGAAGAGAAAAGGAGGAGTCAACATACCGGTGGGAGTCAGATCAGCCATGGCTACTGAATGGGACTCAGAAGTGGAGATCCTGAAGAACCAAATGACCCAGGTGCTGGATCTTTTGACCTCACTCCTGTCTAAATACTCAGGAATGGAGGAACCAGAGGAAATTAAGAGTGAACCACGCCGGAGCAGTTCAACATCAACCTCCCCACAGGAGAGAAGAGAGATTGTCTGTTTCAACTGTGGAGGTGTAGGCCACTACCAGCGAGTATGTCCAAGTCCACGAATGGAGACAGAAGGCTGGCGGAGGCCTCAGAGAAGTGACCCAAGAATGGAGAGAAGATCCGGGCCTTCAAAAATAACTTTCCCTGAATCTGCGAGGGAGCGGTGGAGGACACCTGCAGTCTATGCCGTCTCAGTGAACAACGCCTATCAGCCTTCCAAACAACGCCAGAAACGGCATTCCCAGCGCCGGAAGCTGAAGAGAGCACAAGTCCAAGTATGCCAGCCTGCTGTTACAGGTGTTTCCAAAAGGACTGCTACCCAATTGGTAGGTCCTCTGCCTGTAGTGCCTGTTCTGATCGAAGGGATCTACACCAGAGCCATCCTTGATACAGGTGCTCAGGTTACCCTAATGACCAGAGACTTTTACAAGAAGTACCTGTCATACCTGCCCCTGGAAGAGATGGGAGACACCAAGATTCAGGGTATCCTAGCAGAAGAGTACTCTTGTGATGGATGTGTGCGGATCAAGTTGTTGTGTGATCCATTGAGGGCTGGGGAGCCCCAGAACTTTGAGACACTGGCCATTGTCTGTCCCTGGCTGCCAGGGCCCTCAAGAAGCTCTCTCATCATTGGGACCAATACCGATCTGGTGAAACGGCTTTTAGCCCCTGCTGTCCCCAGATGTAATCCCATACCCTCACTACCGGAAGAGGTTCCTGCTTCAGTACCAGAGGAAGAACCAAGAGTAGCTGAGACTGTGACTCCCAGGGAGAAGAGAAGGAAGAGAGTCATTCATCCTCCCCGGAAACTAACTCATGATCAGATGGGAGAAAGTTCCGAAGACACAGTCCTAACCTCAAGAAGGACCATGCCCACATCTGGTCCCTCCACTGTACATTTGGTGGAGGGCAACCCCAACTCACTCCCTGGCACAGTTAGGCAGGCCACTTCCAATAATATGGCCTGTGGGCAGGACAATCTTCCTCACCATGCTAGGTGGGAGATTCCCCTGCCAGGTTCCTTTACAACTGTGAACTATCTTTTATGTACATATTGTTGATGCTGTCTTTGGGGACCAAAGATTTAAAGTGGGGGGAGTGTGTAGCGGGGTATTCCCCTTTAATACAGAGAGACTACATCTCCCAGTACATCTTGCAGCACCCAGGGTGCATTGCTCCAGAACAGAGACTGCTGGGGCAGACTTTATAAAGGGGAGGCGGAGTTTTGGTCGGTCTCTTTGGACACCCCTCTCCTAGCAAGAGGATCTCTGTGCTGAACTGCTGTGTGCACAAGGCCTGAAGCCTGGGCCGTGTGCTCCTTTCCAAAGAGCCCCTCTGCCAGCCTAGCAGAGCCTTAGAGACATCTTCTCATCCTTGCTGCAGTACACCAGAAGGATTGAAGACTTGGATGTCGGTGGATTCCTGTTTCTAGACGAATCGATGGAGGAAACCGACTTGGACTTGTCCTGGTGGTGAGAGCTGTTTAAAGACAGATACTTTATCTTTACTATTCGTTGGGATTACAAAGTTGTTCTTCAAGTGCACCACCGAAAAGATTGCTAGCGAATATTGTTTCACTGAACTTCCATTTAGATCAGTCAGGCCTGACTGCATAGGTAGACATTGCTGGGTGTTAGTCTACCCATGAAGGGAAGTAGCTGTAAAAGGGCAGCGCTAGAGTTGCATAGCAATACTTTATTATTCTGATTACTCTGTTTATCTTTATTACTGTTTATTGTAGGGATCTGCATCTTGTTATACTGTTGTTTGTTACTTGCCCATTAGCCTCAGTAAAATATCTGGGTCAAGTACATTGGTGTCAGTTTCACTTACTTTAATAGAAGTTTTAAAGTATATCACTGTGTGTTTGCCATAGGACTGCGTCACCTAGAGTTGTGGTCACGCGGTCTTATCCCTCTATCACCAGCTGTGCCACGGGAGGTTAGAGCCGATTGCCAGGGGTTGACAGCAGTGCACTACAGGGCCCAAATCAATATCAGCGGCTCTCTTAACTGGGGGTAGCGCTACACAATATATTGCATTTTTTTTTATCTTGGGTTTAGTTATCCTTTAACAAAAAAAAAAGCAAATTCTAAAAGATTAGAAATGATAGGAATTTAACCAAATTTTCTTTCTTAAACTGAGTAGTCAACAGGTAAGAAGTAAGTCTCCCAGTTTGATAAGCATCATCTACTGATATCTATTGTGCAGCAATGCACAGCCCTGGGAAAATGTACTGACCCATAATGTATCTACATATAGCCTTTGCCAAAGAATAAAACACAAACTAAAAAGGTGTGAACAGTATTGGCACTGACCTATTCATGTTTCTGACAAGATATCTGAGGTCACCCATGAACAAGGCCGAAAAGAAATTATTAATAATACATTCCACAGATGTCTCTGAGTTTGGAATTCAGAAGATTGCTGCTCTTGACTGCATTATTAAAGAAGACCATAGTGACTTTGTAGTACCATTCAGGTTTATTATTTTATCAAAGAACAACCAAGAACAAAGGTAAATGTTATCTATGCACCAAGGTCAGGAAATACATAGCTGGTGACATATACAGTATAAGGTTCCTGACTGCTTCTTTAAAGAGAACATGGTAATAAGAATGTATTAATACTTGAAGATTTGCCGAAAAGGCACTTCTGAGTATTCCTCCTATGGTAAATATATGAGCTGACAAGGTGTTCTGTTCATAAGAGAAAAGGTTAGAACTCCATGTCTGGTCAGATATTTACCACAGGAGGAGTACTCAGAGATGTCTCCTCAACCCATCTTCAGGCGTTAATGCTTTCATTCATGTGCTCTCTCTAAAGAGTCGTCAGGAACCATATACTGTATATGTCATCAGCTGTGTATTTGCACATGTTGTACTGTTTCTTGTGTCCTTAAATGGCAGTATTTGGATCTATATATTTTCATATGTATACTTTTATATGCATGTTTATTATGCATAGAAGTCCTACACACTAAAGCCCCGTACACACGGTCGGACTTTTGCCCAACAAACTTTGTTTTAAGCAAGTTGGACCAACAATCCGACCGTGTGTACGCTCCATCGGACAAACTTTTTTCGTTTGGTTTTGGATTTCATCGGACAAAAGTTGGGTCTGCAAACGGACAAACTTTTGCCCAACAAAAGTCCAATGGAGCAAAGTCCGACCGTGTGTACAGAAAACCATCGAACTTTAGTCCGATGGACAAAACAACTAATGTTAAAATCAACCAACAATAGCAGAAGTTGACCAAAGGGTGGCAGTAAAGATCAGAAAAGAGCAGAAAAAACGCGTGATGTTATAAAAAGTTTTAAGAAAGTTTGCAGAAAAGTCTGAGCGTGTGTATGCTATGGGTGTTCCCAACCATCTCCGTTCGGACAAAAACCCACGGAAAAGTCAGATGGAAGTCCGACCGTGTGTACGAGGCTTTAAACCCATTCATACGGGGCAAGACGACATCCAGGAGGAGGCAACTTGGACACGACTTGAGTTTGAATCACAGCGCGACTTGGGGTGACTTCAGCGCGACTTGGGGTGACTTACAACACGACTGAAGTCGCCTCCAGGACAGGAGGCTTTCCAGTGGCAAATCAAACAAGAATCATCTCTGTGGGAGGGGTTTGCCTAAGAAATGTATGTTCTCTTCCTGGAAAGTTGCTTCTGTTAAGACAGTGATCCGACTTCTGAGGCAACTTCCATTGAAATCAATGGGTACAAGTTGCCTACAAGTCCCCTAGAAGTCGGATTGAAGTAGTACAGGAACCTTTTTTGAAGTCAGAGTGACTGCAGTAGTGTGCATTAAGACGGCTACATTCACTTACATTGATTTTCTCATGTAGCGCGACTTGAGGCGACTAGGGGTGACTTGAAGTCGGATCCAAAGTCGTCCCTGTGTGAATGGGCTCTAAAGGTCCACTACCAGGGAAATCCGAAACATTGTGTGTTGTGTGAATGCCATATCTATCTATCTATCTATCTATCTATCTATCTATCTATCTATCTATCTATCTATCTATCTATCTATCTATCTATCCATCTATCTATCTAGTTATTGTATGTAGCTGCTACTCCAAATGCAGAACTTCACTTCGTTTTAATTTTCAACTACTTGGTTTTGTAATTTGCACAGTAAACTCAGAGCTTAAGGTCAAGTGACATTACTTTCATCACTTTATTTAGATTTATTTATTTAGGTGGTGTTGGGACCTTGAGTTTTCCTTATTACTATCCAGTAGTATGGAGATGATGTTGGTATAGGGTGTCTGGATACTAGGCTGGTGGCTTTTACACACTTATGCCGCGTACACACGATCAGAATTTCCAACAACAAATGTTCGATGGGAGCTTGTTGTCGGAAATTCCAACCGTGTGTAGGCTCCATCGGACATTTGCTGTCAGAATTTGCGACAACAAATGATTGGGAGCTGGTTCTCAATTTTTGCTCGGAATCATGTAGACGCATGCTCGTAATCATTGAACTTAATTTTGCTCGGCTCGATGTAGTGTTGTACGTCACCGCGTTCCTGACGTTCGAAATTTCCGACAACATTTGTGTGACCGTGTGTATGCAAGGCAAGTTTGAGCGAAAATCCGTCAGAAAAATATCCACGGTTTTGTTGTCGGAATGTCCGATCGTGTGTACACGGCATTAGACCCCTTTCACACTGGGGCACATTGCAGGCGCTATAACGCTAAAAATAGTGACTGCAAAGCACCCTGAAAGAGCCCTGAAAGACTTGCTGCTGTCTCTCCAATGTGAAAGCCCCAAGGACTTTCACACTAGAGCGATGCGCTAGCAGAATGGTAAAAAAAGTTCTGCTAGCAGCATCTTTGCAGCGCATTAGGAGCGGTAAATGCACCGCTCCTAAAGCGCCCCTGCCCATTGAAATCAATGGGCAGCGTGGCCGAACCGCCAGCAAAGCGCTGCTGCAGTGGCGCTTTGCGGGTGGTTTTAACCCTTTCTCTGGCGCTAGCGGGGGTTAAAAAGCGTCCCGCTAGCGGCCGAATAGTGCCGCAAAATTGATGGTAAAGCACCGCTAAAAATAGCGGCGCTTTACAGCCGACGCACCCACTACCCCAGTGTGAATGGGGCCTTAGGGATTTCTACAGTCACCTGGGGTTGTGATAAGGATAAGGTTGTGATAAATCTGGAATTGAATTGCCACGCCATGATGTTATTAAAGTCCAGGTACAAGTTTATTCCAATGTAAGAATCAGATGAATTAGTAGGCACATTGGGCTCAAGGAGCTAAAGGATATTGCATGCGGTGTTTATGTCATGTGACACATTTTTCACAAATATCACATGCGACACTTAAAATTCTGAATTTACTATGCCTTATTTACCTCAGAAAAAGCAAAAACTACTGAATAACAGTGTTAAAGTCAATTAACAAAGGGAAATAAATAAAAAAAAAGCATGCTTGAAAAAAGTAGTGGTCCAGACATGCGTTAGCTAAAGAATGTAATTCATTTCAAATGGTCAAGGAGCCTCTGGTGCAATACATACTAGCTCATTATGCCTTTGTTTTGCAGGGTTTTTTTTGTGAATTTTTTTCTGAGGTTTACAACCTCTTTAACAACTAGGAAAAAGCTGGTTGTTAAGGAAGGGGAAGCCACTGGCATCCTTAAAAAACAGTGAATATCTGATTATTAAGGAGTCGGCACCCGCCACATCCTTACCAACTATGACTCATCTGCTGTCAGTAAAATGTAAACAAAAGAAGAGTCGGCATAAAAAAATGTAAAAAATAGCAGCGTTGGGGTCCCTCTCAAATCCATACCAGGCCCTTATCCAATTATACAGCCCAATAGGACAGAAAAGGGAGGGACAAGCGAATACCACCCCCTAAACCATACCAGACCACATGCCCGCAACATGGGGGGTGTTTTGGGGGGACCCCAAAAGCACCTTGTCGTCATGTAGATGAGGGCAAGGGCTTTTTTCCCACAACCTTAGCCCGGTGGTTGTGGGAGCGATAGGGGGGTGACTTATCAAAATCTGGAAGCTCCCTACTAATTTAAAAAAAAATAGGTATGTGGCCTGGTCTGGTTCAGGAGGGGGGGACTGCTCTCTGTTCCCTACCTTTTCCTGGCTTGCCAGGCTGCTTGCATTTGGTTCTAGCAAATGCATGCAGGCCGGCAAGCCAGGAAAGGGTGACAAACATTGTGCCAACCAACTACTTACTATATTTTATATACTTACAATATAGTTACTATCAAGTCTACAAACATTATTTCATATCCTTACGCCCTGACAAAATATTTATTGAAGCATAACATCAGTGACATCATCCAAAAATGCTGACGCAATTATGCTCTTGGTGAAGGCCTAAGGCCGAAACGCGTCAGTTTTTGGATGATGTTACTGCTGTAATGCTTCAATAAATATTTTCTATGGAGAAGCTGTTGAGTTGCCGGCCTGTACTTTCTATGGATCACTTGTGAGCTTAATTAGCCAGAGCACCGACTACTCTACATACCAACTATACTATATAGCGGTAGAGCTTGGGTGAGTTTTCCTCTTGCTAGTCTTTTACATTGACTCTTGTTTTTTATTACAAATTGTTGCATAAACTTGAATCTAGATATTAATATCAATAAATGATGTTTCAGTTCCAGATTTACATTTATTTAGATATGACGCTGTATGAAGTTCAACTATTATCTCAGTTTTGGAACTGATTGTGTGTTTGAAGCAGGTTCTTTCATTAAGGAACAGGTTTTTCCATTCAGGAACTCCCTATAATGGCCTGCCTCAGTTTCTATGGTACTAAAATCAGGTAAAAATATGCAACATTTTTACAATGTGTATAATTGACATTATTATTAAGGCTGATGTAGGAAGTCTGTCTATAGCATGTCAACAATATTTCAGCTTATTGCATCTGATGAGTGAAAGCTGAATTCTGATTGGCTTTTGTGTATTATTGCAGGCTGCATATTGCACTATGCCCTATGGAATATACCAATTTCAGTATGCACAGCTTAGCAATATCTTACCAATTGTTCAAGCACACTTCTAAGACTTTGGGAAAATAGGTAGTTTGGAGAAGGACATCACTTTTCATGTGTGCCCTTTTGTGTTTGGCGTATCTTGATCACCAGAACAGCAAACAATGTAAGTGATTTTGGAATTCAGTGACTCACTCGGTTATTATAAAAAAAGTAGACCCTCATAGCCTGATTTGGAACACTTTTGTAAATCTTTTGGCTAGAAAAATTGTAGAAGTACCAGTTATAACATACTGTATATACGTGTGTGCCCATGTCTGCGTTTGTGCTTTGTATGCGCACTGGTATTGAAATGGTTGCTTCTGCTGTTTATTTTTGTCTTTGTAAACTAGAACTGTTCGTTACAGGCGGTAATGTTAAGAGAGACAATCGTCATGGTCCCATGTGTGCAGTGTGGAAAAGCTTTCCTCTGCCGAGGCTCATCAGCCATAATACACTCTGCACGTGATCGGCTTCTTCCTCTGCTCAAATGCCTCTGTCCCTTGGTATTTCTCACTGGCTGACATGCGGCTCTAATAGTTCTATTAGGTGCAGCATGTCTGCTGAGCTTGCTGTTTTCCAGCGTGCATGTCATCGGTGCTGCCTGTCTGCAGTTCCCTTATTAGCATGTGCCCTTTACTGACTCTGCAGGGGCCATCACCTAGAATTATATGCTTTTTGCTAGACCTGTCCTTACTCTTTGCAAAATGATTACAATCCATTATGCCACCTTCTTGCTGACAGCCAGATACTGCTGTGATTACAATAAAATCACTCTGTATTTAAATATGATACTACCTATCTCAAGTGAGTGCTTGATAATGAAAAGCGTTGGACGAAATTGGAAAACTTGATGAAAAACGTTTGCAATTTCGATATACTCGCCAAGGTAGGAAGAGGTTACTGAGCAGCGTTAATAAGAAAGTTCAGAAAATTAGCTGAACTTTTCTAACTTTCTGAGTTTTGGTTTCTTAAAGATGGATCATCACTACAAAAAAATAAGATTTTACTGCACTGTGTATACAATTATTGCATACATTATTAATTCACAATAATGATTTATGAATTTTAAAGGACAGAAGTTAAAGCGGAGTTTACCCTGAAAAAAAAACCATTAAAAGCCAGCAGCTACAAATACTGCAGCTGCTGACTTTTAATATTAGGACACTTACCTGTCCTGGAGTCCAGCGATGTCGGCAGCAGAAGACGAGCGATTGCTCGTCACTCCGCTGCCCCCACCGCCATCCTCGGTGAGGGAACCAGGCAGTGAAGCCTTGCGGCTTCACTGCCCGGTTCCCTACGGCGCATGTGCGAGTCGCGCTGCGCCGTTCTCACTGGTCTCTGTTGTGTTCTGGGAGCCGAGTGTTTCCCAGAACACAACGGGTATTCTGCAGGAAGTGGCGTACTACCCGCAGAATACCCGCAGAGAGGACTCCCAGGAGTGGGTGCAAATACCTGTCTTAGACACCCCCCTCCCCCCTGAAAGGTGCCAAATGTGACACCGGAGGGGGGGAGGGTTCCGATGAGCCGAAGTTCCACTTTAGGGTGGAGCTCCGCTTTAAGTAAAATTTACTCCCAAAATTAAGTTCCACTTGCTCTTTTGGGAATTAAATTTTGTGAAATAATCCGCATGCTGTGTTTTTAGCACTTTTTCTATTGCGCATGTATCCTTTGCTCATTTTTGGCATCTTCTAGTGCCATAGTGACATTCTTCTAGTGCCATAGTGACATTCCTAGGCAGTAATCCTGCAATATTGCACTGTAGTGAGAAAGCCATTTTGGACTTTCTCATACAGTGTTCACATGTAGGATTTCTACTTTGAGTCGTCTATGGGCTGGTCTCCAGTCTTAGAAAGGAAAAACCAAGCAAAATGGCATTTTGTCAAAAATAGAGCTGCCCTCTTAACAGAATGCAAAGTTGGACAGCGGGGTATGGGGTAAAGTGAAGTTGGAGAACATTACTTTCTAATTGGTGTATTTTATGACTGGGTGTTTTGAATTATATTTAAATGTTAGTTTCATTGTAGTATATTATAAAGAAGTTTTGCAAGCCTTTGCCATTGACCTCTGGTGAGTTGTTTTTCAGTAGGGTTCCCTGAGACCTGAA
The DNA here is from genome assembly GCA_029206835.1 of Rana muscosa. Taxonomy (NCBI): domain Eukaryota; kingdom Metazoa; phylum Chordata; class Amphibia; order Anura; family Ranidae; genus Rana; species Rana muscosa. The sequence continues at coordinate 175,253,555 of CM055116.1, forward strand.
AATTATTTTAGGGTTCCTCTGGGATAAAAAGGAAGGTTTAAAAGTTTAATTGTGACCATTGGCTGGTAGGAGAGGATCCCTGGCTTGTGAATGTCTGCATAATTCCATGTGCTTTGTTCCTGGCCTGGAATTTAGAAATGTATGCTTATGGCATTTAAATAAAATAAAAAATTGGATGACCTAAACTTCACAAAACAGATTTTGGAATAGCACCCACAAGATTCTTAGTTCTGATCTAAAACAAAAGGCTACAAATATACTGTAAAATAAAAAGCTTGCCGATTAAAAAGATTTCCTTACAATACAAAACACACTGATTGTCCTTTCGATTAGTAAAGATTGCAGAGTAAAGAAAAGCATCTGTGTAGCACATAGCAACCCGTCAAGCTCTCAAACTAGTAATTAAAGAAGAATTATTTAATTATAGAGGAAAGGCAAAGAATAAGATTGATGGGAAAGCTCTCGGGCCTCACGTCCCCAAATACTAGAGCATTTAACACAAATAAACACATCAAGTGGGACTTTTAAAGTGCCATTAACTCAAAAAAGAATTTCATTAAAAGATACAGCATGTATCATTAGACAAAATACAACCATAAAGAAAGGCTAAAGCGGTAATTGCCACCAACACACCATTTTAGAACTGCCATTCCACAATATGTAGTTGCTGTGTGCGTATATTATATAATGTTAACAGATAAAAAGTCTTTAGTAGACAGTAATAGGTACTCAATACAGCTGGTCAGTAGTTATTCTCTTCAATGTATTTTGAGATGAACTTCATTAGGAAGTTATCACTACTTATACTGTATATAAATGTGTTGCGCCCATTGGGAGAGTCCCTTGAGGCATCACTGGCTACCACCCAAAGACGGCTAGCTCCAGGGGGGGGGGTAGTGGTGGCTCAAAGGAGGAGGAAAAAGGGTGGCATACCCATTTCATTTAACCACTTCCATACTGGGCACTTATACACCTTCCTGCCCAGACCAATTTTCAGCTTTCTGTGCTGTTGCACTTTGAATGACAATTGCGCGGTCATGCTACACTGTACCCAAACTAAATTTTTATAATTTTGTTCCCACAAATAGAGCTTTCTTTTGGTAGTATTTGATCCCCTCTGCGATTTTTATTTTCTGCTATAAAAATTAAAAAAAGACCGAAAATTTTGAAAAAAAAACACTTTTTTTTGTTTCAGTTACAAAACTTTGTAAATAAGTATGTTTTCTCCTTCACTGATGGGCACTGATGGGGCTGCACTGACGGGTACTGATAAGGCGGCACTGATGGGCACTGATGAGGCGGCACTGATGGGCAAAGATAGGCGGCACGTATGGGCACAGATAGGTGGCATGGATGGGCACAGATAGGCGGCAGATAGGCGGCACGGATAGGCGACACGGATGGGCACGGATAGGCGGCATAGATGGGCACTGATAGGTGGCACGGATGGGCATGGATGGGCACTGATAGGTGGCATGGATGGGCACTGATAGGTGGCACTGTACTGTAATGTTTTGTACTGTAATGTTTTGTAAGTGCCAAACAATAATGCCTGCCAATCAGTGGTGTCCATTGTGGGCACTGATTGGCATCCATTGTGGGCACTGATTGGCATCCATTAGGCATATCTAATTGGCATCCCTGGTGGTCTAGAGTGACATACCTTAAGGTGGGCATCCCTGGCATCCCTGGTAGTCTGGTGGCATCCCTGGTGGTCCAGTGTGGGCATCCTCGGGCGGGCTGCGCTGATAATGGATCAGCACAAACCCCTCCTGTCAGAGGACCAGCCGATTGGCTCTCCTCTACTCGCGTCTGACAGACGCGAGTGAGGAAAAGCCGATGACCGGCTTTTCCTGTTTACATTGTGATCAGCCGCGATTGGACACTGTTTACATCGTGATCAGCCGTGATCGGAGACTCTTTACCTAGATCGGTGTTGCGGGGTGTCAGACTGACATCCCGCAACAACAATCGCCGCGATGCGCGCCCCCAGGGGCGCGCTGCGGCTCAATATCCTGAAGACGTCATATGACGTCCAGTCAGGATATTGAAACCACTTTGCCGCCGTCAATTTGCTATAGGGCGGGCGGCAAGTGGTTAAAAATTGAAAAATATGAGTAAACAAATGGGACATGGGAAGGACTAAAAACAGGTGCCTGATCAACCAACAAAAATCCCATATGTGTAGCACCCCTCTGACACCCAAAAGCATAAGGTAGGATAGCATCTCCAGAGGCAGGCTGGCATTTCACCCCAGAGTCCATAAAAGTATAATAGGCACCAGTCACTTTTGTCTTTTCTAAAGTTTAATTGCAGAATTGTTAAGGAGGTGAGGCTTAGGGGTCCCAGATACCACAGCAAATCACTTAAAGACTCTTCAGATCCAGATCAATGTCCAGCTTCATAGTGTCAGAACCTTTAAGCTGACCAGGCAACACTGGAAGCATGTTCCCAAATTTCAGTGTGCCCTCTAAGAGAGTCACCAGGCCCTACTGTGAGAGAATAGCCTTCTTCCTAGCTCTCTGGGTACACTCCTTGGCACAGCTTCCTTCAGACCAAGAAGGACAGCTTCTGGACCACTTGAGCACATGTTAGGCCTCAAATCAGACTATGCACCAGTTGCCTAAACCTCCTACCGGATTGGCTGAAGAAAATATAAATATTTATAACTTAGCTTTGTTTGTGAAATCTCATACTATGACCAGTGATACCAGTGACATCTTCTGGCGACAGTGAAAAATCACAAGCCAACTTAAGCTTATGGATAAAACAAGGTGAAAAAAATATACAATCAGTCTGAGCTAACTACAGCCCAGCCATAAAACTTATTTTTTTAAAGTTTTGGATGCAGTGGAGAGGGATTTAAACACCTGTCAGGCTTTATTGCTGTCTGTGCCCCTGTTAAGGAGGTTCACCCCCTCTATTTGTCTTGTTTATCATTATCATCAAAAGCAAAAGTAAAAGAAATCCCCAAATTTTGGGTTGTTCCCAAAAAAGTAATAGAGGGGAAATCTTCCAATAGGGACACTAGTTCTGGTGGGATGGGGGTCCCCAAGGTAAGGTGACCAGATTTTTTAAATGAAATCCGGGGACATATTTTTATTTTTTACTAGTAATAGCGCCAATCAGCGACACTCTGCCTGTCGCTGTTCGCCTCACAGCCTGTCAAGTTTTACTCTCCGGGCCCTGGCTACTACTGGGTGGGGAGTGGAGGAAGATCACTCCGCCAGGGAAGGCAAGGAGATAGGCAGGCGGCTGGCCGGGACTTGAGCCAAGGCAGAAGAACATGCGAGTGAAGCTGAATGGGCATGCGCTCGAAACTGAAGAAATATTCCCTCCGATCCGACCAGCACATGATCATCAGAAAGGGGCACAGATAATGGAAAAATACACCCCACCTAAGCTAGTAGGAGCGGCGGAGCAGGGGGGTAATTAAGATTTTTTTTTTTTTTATTCTGCACTGACTGTCCTTGAAATTGCCCCAGCCCCTGTTCAAATCCAATCCAGGGACAAAACCATGGACAGACTTGGTCCGGGGACAGTGTTCTCAATCCGGGGACTGTCCCCGGAAACCGGGGATGTCTGGTCACCCTACCCCAAGGAATTCCCTTTAATTTGCAGGGATTTCCACTTAATTCTTGGCTTTGGAACAGGAAGTGAAAGGAAATCTCTGCAATAGGACACAGATGGTGAAAAAAAATCTGACAGAGGGTATAACGCTCCCTTGTTCTATTAAAAAAAAAAAAGTTTTGCCTATAGTTTTACTTTAATGGCAGTAGTTTGATTTATTATGTTTATTTGTGCTCAATGCTATAAATGAAAGGCAGCCATATTTTGCTACTTTAGGCAACTTTATATAAGGTATCTCCTGTATTCTTGACACCATTCTTTGCTTAGTGTGCTCATAATAAAACATATGACATCCCAGGCTTCCAGTCTGTTCCTTTATATAGCTTATACTTATTCATATTGAATTTGTCTCTGCCTCTTCTGTAAGAATTTAGTCTTGAAGGAGAGACTGGCATTTATTCCTCTTGTGAGCCATCCTAGAGAGGGGGAAAAGGACAGCAATATTTTTCTCTCTGCTGCTATAGCACGCATAAACTCTGCAATAAAAATCAGAATTTGATTTTATTTTCAATATAATATTTTTGTACAGATGTAAACATTTTATGATCAGAATATTGAAAATCTTACTGCAATCACGCCAAGACCAACTGATCATTTTTCCCTCTTGATTTGTGGTGGTGAATTAATAGAAAGAGCAGCAGCAGCAAAAAAAAAAAAAAAAAAGCAGTCATGTTTTCTGCTCGGTCCTGTTTTATGAACTAACCGAAGGCAATACACTTTAGCTGCATAGCCTAATAGAAAAAGTGAATTCCAAATAGATTGCACTTTCCAAGGCTGCTAAATGAGAAGCAATCAAAAAACGATGCCAGTGTTTTAGCCTGGTCTTGCACAAAATTGCAAATATTACATCGCCATTTTCTTAATGAGATATTTTCATAGACAAATGTAGTTTTGTTTTACCTCAGCGTAAAATTATACGAGGCTATGTGGCAATAACATGGAGTTTTTTTTTTTATTATTGTACTTCTATTCAGCTTAATATGACTTCTTCATCGTCATTTTGACGTACAGCATTCAAGCTTCATTTTATTCTACTCTTGGCTTAGTATTTGCACACATATGCAGATCATGGCAACCTGCTGTGTATGTGTGTGTGGAGGAGGTCGCTTGGGAAAAAGCTAGCCAGGTTAGCGCCAAGGCTGCAAACTGTGCCAACAAACAGATCTGGGGATTTAATTCAACTTTTATAGCCTTATACTGTTCTTTTATCTTATTAGCAAGATATATATTGTTTAATATGACATGTGCAAGAACTCCCCCCGCCCCCCCAAAAAAAAAAAAAGAAGCTAAATACAAAATTAATATACTGTACAAATGCAAATACAAATATGGAAGCTATTTTATCTGCTAGAGGATTTGTATTTATGTACATCCATTCCTGAGACTTTTCTCTGCTGAAGTTATACAATATGGCCTGTACATCCCCAGTCTGTTATTGGACAGTGGTGGGGAAACAGCACATTGATGTACTCATCTTTCTGCTCTCGCTCCTCCTGTCAGAATCTTCTTTGTCAGCACATGTGTATGCAGCACATTTGATTGGCTCCTAAGGCTACCATGCCTTCTTCCTTCAGAAGACTGATAGTATTTTAAATGCAGGTAAACTATTTGCATTCATAATTTTATTGCATTTTGCTTGCAGACTCCATCAGGGGCACATAGGTTAGACTTGATGGACTTGTGTCTTTTTTCAACCTCACCTACTATGTATCTATCTATATTTTATTTTCATTTTTATTTCTAAATTAATGAGTATTATTTCTGTTTCCTTATAAAGAGATATAGATAGATATATAGAAATATAGATAGATAGATAGATAGATAGATAGATAGATAGATAGATAGATAGATAGATAGATAGATACAGTTGTGCCTATGAGTTTACATACCCTGACAGAATATATGATTTCTTGGCCATTTTTCAGAGCATATGAATGATAACTCAAAAACATTTCTTTCACTCATGGTTAGTGTTTGGCTGAAGCCATTTATTATCAATCAATTGTGTTTATTCTTTTTAAATCATAATGACAACAGAAACTACCCAAATGACCCTGATCAAAAGTTTACATACCCTGGAATGTTTGGCCTTGGTACAGACACTGAAGGTGGCACACACAGATTAAAATGGCAATTAAAGGTTAATTTCCCATATTTGTGGCTTTTTAAATCAATTAGTGTCTGTGTATAAATAGTCAATGAGTTTGTTAGCTCTCACATGGATGCACTAAGCAGGCTAGACACTGAACCATGAGGAGGTAGAAAAGAACAGTCAAAAGACCTGCGTAACAAGGTAATGAAACTTTACAATGATGGAAAAGGATATAAAAAGATATCCAAAGTCTTAAATATATCAGTCAGTACTGTTTAATCACTTATTACTAACTAAGGAATTATTTATTTCACTCACTAACCATGAGTGAAAGAAATGTTTTTGTGTTATCATTCATATTCTCTGAAAAATGGCCAAGAAATCATAAATTCTGCCAGGGTATGTAAACTTATTAGCACAACTTTAGATGGAGCGAGTGGTAGGTGGGGGACAGAGACTATGTTTGCTAAACCCTGTACACACAGGCCAAATGTCGGGCGAAAATAAAAAACGGCCAACATATGACATGTGTGTATGACACCCTGTTCAACAGATGCTGGCCGTTTGGCTGGTTTCTGTCGAATGAGCATGCTGGAAAGCCAGCAGTGACTGACTCCTAATCAGTGCTCTCAGCCAATGACTGAAAATGCTGACCAGGGTGTCCCCCTATCCGAACACAATAGAACAGCAGGGGAGATCACGGTACTAACATCAGATCGACCGAGCCAAGCTGTTTTTTCTTTATTTAACCCGCTTGGTTAAACGAAAAAATAAAAAATAAATAGTAGTGTGTACCAGGCATTAGGGAGCTTAAATAGTGTAGGGAAAGGTTCCTGTTTGTTTAAGGTCAGCTCAGGGACATTGCCTGTGCACAGTGAACCTTCTGGTATCCAGACAAGTGATGGAGGGCTCCCCTCAGCAGCAACAGAGTGCTGTTTTAGAATACAACGGCCACTCTCAGTGGCAAATCTAGATATTCTTTCACCCGGGGCAAAGACTCAGTTTAGCACCCACCCCCTGCATCCCAAAGAGGATGGTGTCAGTAGGGCAGAGGTTGGTGTCAGAACTGACTTTCATTCATTCTGACACCACTGTAAGTGACTACATTTTGGGTCTGAAAATTACACTCCTGGCTGTGGTACACTGTATACAGTAAACTGGAAGGGCTGTGCAAAAAATCCTTAGGCAATTAAAGCAACCATCTTATATGTATTTTACCTGTGTATTTGACTGTTTAACAAGAGTTAGGGCTTTTGTATACTTACATTGTCTGTCAAAGCCAAATTGGCATGTGGACATTACCCCCGCTATTCAAGTAACTGCACGGCAAAAATGAGCCAAATGCTAGGCTTGCCGTTGCCTCATAGCCCCATTCACTTGAATAAGACATGTTCGGTGACAGTACTGCCCACCAAACACAACAGGGGGGATATTTTTTGCTGCAATGCAAGCCTTTTGGTCATGTGAATACCTCCATACGGCTGCCTTTGGAGCTTAAGAGAGGGAGGTCGGGCGAGGTGAAAACACGGCTCAACTTCCTTTTTTCCCTGTTTCCTTCAACCACTCTAAATGTGTAAACTAGACCTAAAACAGCACTGGAAAGTAAATACTGCACAGCAGATATGTTACAAGGTGATAGTGAAAAGGGGTATTGAGTCGGTAGGACCTAGACAGTAGACAGTTCCTTTGCTGGATATTATGTCTAACCAGGACAAGAGGTGAGTGTTCTAGCTCTGCTGATTAATGTGCCTGTTTTGTATCGGTCTTTAGATGGTCCTGCTATCCATTCCAGCATCTTTTTGGAGTGTTTTTTGGATGTCGATACTGCCGACACAAATTGGGCACACCAGGTTGATCAGCCTGGCGCAGCCAACCACACTTGGCTTCTTGACACAGATACAGAGCATTTCACATTGTAAAATACTTCTTTGTGTATAATACATAATTAATGTGTGTGAACATAGTTAAAGTTGAATAAATTTGAATTGGTTTGGCATTTCTTCTCGGTCTCAGTAGAGGGCCGGGGAAGAACAGTAGGAAAAAGAGACCTATGTGGAGGTTGGAGACGAAGAAGCGAATATTTATTTTTAGCAGAACGAGTAAACAACAGAACTGACAGGAGGAAAGCTGCTTGTCTATTCCTCCAAATCTCATAAGTAAGATTTTTGCTAGTACAAATCTGAACTCTGCTATTTATTTCTATCACATGTGTATCGCGTGCAGAAAACCATCAGTGGAAAAATGTAATTGGCATTAACGGAATTTGTATATCTTTTTAAAGATGAGATTACCTTATCTGGCTTTATTTAAACCAGCTGTGAAGGCAGAATAGTCTATGGGTTAACGCTGCTGCCAGAGATGTATGTTTTACTTACTGAATCCTGTCTTTCTATAGCGTTCTCTGCACAGTCATTTGGGTCATATCTTTCCTGCAAACAATGATACCTTGTAAGGCTAGGTTCACACAAATGCACCAGTCCCTGCAGACAAAACATGCTGCCCTTTAGCAGATGCACAGGGGTGCCATTAATTGTTAATAGCACCCCTATGCATCGGAAAATGCTCCATACTGTTCCGTGCGGTTGCCCTGCGGATGCATTTTGAAAAAGGGGTTGAGGACTTTTTCTCTGCATTTCCCGCAGGTACAGCCCACATAAACACACCTGCACAAAACGCAGAGGTGTAAATCTAGATTAACACCATCACAGGAAGGAAAAAGTTAGCCATTTTTAACACTTGTGGTCATCAGGTGGTAAAAATAGATGGCTGAGCTGTGTTTTTTTTTCAATACTACCTCTCGCTTAGGCTAGGTGTAAATTTATCTGTTCCCTAAACCCACAAAAAACATGCATCCCTTTTGAAGGTATGTAGCGGTGCCAATAATTCTTATGGGCACCCCAGTGCACCTTGCTTATGTAGCATGTTTTTGCACACTCCAAAGCACATGGTAATAAAGTAGGATGGCTTTTGGGGTGGCGTGGTTTAAAGAAAGGGGCATGCACTCCTTTGTGTGATTTTTTTGCATGTAGGGAAGCTCACTGAAATTAATGGGCTGCCCTAAATGCAATGTGCGAAGTCACACAAAAACGTGCATGTATTGTCGTATCTGCAGAGGTGTGACTGGAGCCTTAAGTTGCAAAAGCATCCAGATAGGGTTGTACACAAGCCGTGGCCATGATGCTTTGCTTCACAGTGCAGCAAAAGTTATCCACTCTTTCATATTTGGAGGGCAGTACTGCCCCCAACCGCGACCCATTCTGGTGAATGGGTTAGGTGCCACAACTGTGAGCCAAATACTAGGCTCCTGGCTGCAGTGCAGTTTTCCCATTCGCAAACTCTGTTCGATTGTCAAAACAAACAGGCATTATGGAGCAGGCAGTACGTCACTCTCTGAAAAAGGAACCCAGAGAGCTTTTCAGAGAGCAACATAGGTGTAAACAAGCCCTAATGCCCTGTACACACGATCGGGTTTCCGATGGAATAAAATCCGATGGATTTTTCCATCAGAAATCGGATGAAGCTGACTTCCATCAGTCTTGCCTACACACCATCAGTCAAAAATCCGACCGTCCCAAACGTTGTGACGTAAAACACTCCGAAGAGCCGAGAAAAATTAAGTTCAATGCTTCTGACCATGCGTCGACTTGATTCTGAGCATGCGTGTTTTTTTTCTCCGATGGAGTTCCCCACAGACGATCAGAATTTGCTATCGTTTTTTTTTTCATCGGTAAAATTTAAAACATGTTCTATTTTTTTATACCGATGGAAAAAAGACCGATGGGGCCCACACACGATCGGTTTGTCCAATGAAAAAAGTCCATTGGTCTTTTTTCATCAGAAAAAACGATCGTGTGTACGCAGCATTAGTGAGAAATCTGGAGAAGCACAATTTGTATTTATGTAGCATGAGCAGAAGACCTTTTATAGAGATTTCCCCTTACTTTCACCCAGCAAAATCCTACATTTTGCTGAAGTGAGTTTCAAGTTCAAGAATGTGTTCTGCAACTAGCATCCTACCGGTTGCCTCCTGTGTAAGTTAAACTGGAACTTCATCCCCTTCATGTTCATTATTTTTCTACCCCTTCTTACCTATTTGCTTGGTTATCCTCATGTGTTGAATCCAGCGTTGCCATCCACAGGTCACACCCCACCATCTTATTTGCTTACATCACCGGGGTTGGCTGTCTATTCCAGGCCTTTGCAGCTGGCACCCTGATGATGTTTCATGGTGAATATGCAGTATGTTTAAGATGTCCCCAAAGAATTATAAGATGTGTGATGTGAATATCCCAGAAGGCTTTGGGTAGCTAGGTCTATGTCATTCTCACCTAGATACGAACACTGAAAGAACAAGCTGAGCACCACAAAATAGGTAACCCCCCCCCCTAAAAAAAATATTTGTGATTTTGTTTAAGGAGGGGTAAAGGAGCAATATTTTTTAAATAAAAAATATGGAGTGAAGTAATCGGTTTTGGTTCATGATTGGTAAAGTTTAAACCATTATTGTTGGTGTTTTCATAGATTTACTGAATGTTAGAGAATTTTCTAGTCCATCAATATGATTAGTGACAACCTGGTGTTAGCCTGGTTTTATCAATGAGTCAGCTTTTGTAATGAAGCAGTGATTGGCTTTGCCAGTAAACTAGATTTGCTTAGTGTTAATTTCAATAAACCATTAACCAGTTCATTTCAAGATCATCAAAGTAAAAGTGGGTCCTTCCCAACTGCAGACCAACCACCTACTGGGGTCCAATAGAGATCCCGTTCTTATGTCAAAGATGGTTTTATATCTTTGACCTAGTTATCTGTATACTTCATTGTTAGCTGTTGTCCTCATAGGAAAGTACAGTATTTCCTATTAGGGCAGTGATGTCATACAGCAGCAAATTCCATTATTTTTTCTATTTCTTTTTATGATGCCAAGGCGGAGATTTGAAGCAGTGTGTAAATATGTCTTGTTCTTGGTTTTGTAATGGAGGCCTTAGACACCTGCTGAGGCCAGGCATTAGTATACAATGGTGTCTGCTTGACAATGACATACACATAATGTGTGTATGGGTTTAAAGCATAACTAAAGGCAAAACTTTTTTGTTAGTTTTGGATAGAGTGGAGAAGGATTAGAACACTTGTCAGTTTTTTTTTGCTGTCTGTGTTCCCATTAGGAAGATTCACCCTCTATATTTGTCCTGTTTACTGTTGTCATTGAAAGTGAAAGTAAAAGAAAATCCAAAATTTTGGGTTGTCCCCAGAAAAGTAATAGAGAGGAAATCTTCCAATGGGGACACAAGTTCTAGTGACCTGGGGGTCCCCAAGAAATTCCCTTAATTTTCAGGGATTTCTTCTCACTTCTTGTTTGGCTACAGGACATGAAAGGAAATCTTTGCAATGGGACACAGATGACGAAAAAAAATCTGACAGGCTTTATAACCCTTGCTCTATCCAAAATAAATAAATAAAAGGTTTGCCCATAGTTCTACTTTAAGGCATACCTACAATGTTCTGTCTCTGCACAGAGTTTGCAGTTATGTCTCTATAACCAAAACTTTTTGTTGTTGTAGATAGAATGGAAAAAGGTTGGAGCCCCTGGTTTTATTTCTATGAAGGGCCCTGTTAGAGAGATTTCCCCACACTTCCTGTTCTGGGGACAGCATTTTACCTGAAAGGAAGTGAGGAAAAATCTGCAACAAGAAACAGAAAACAATTAAAAAGAAGTTCTGGCATTGCCACCCAACTTAAAAAAAAAAAGTACTTTTACATCCATCTATGTTGATGTTAGATAGGTTAACCCTCACTTCTTGTCTAGGGAACAAACTTTAGCTGGACAGGAAGTGAAGAAATCTCTCCAATGGTGCCTCTGATGTCATTAATACTTGAGTTCTAATCCTTCCCCAAGCCATCCAAAATGAAAAAAAAAAGTTGTGGCTTTAGATACACTTTAATTGGTTATGAAAAGGGAATCTCAATACAATCAAAAAAGAAGGAAATTGATTTAAAATGCATATCCATAGCTAAATACAACTGATTAGCATTTTTGCCTACCGTACTTTGCTTACTTCTCCATCACTGACTAACAATGCAGCTTATACAGAACTTGTGAAGAACTATGGGAGCCATTTTTTTTATCTGTACTTCGCTTCCTGAACAAACATTTGATGAGAAGGTATTGATGCATACAACAAAAATTAATTCATACTTCATTAATTCATCTTCCCTTGCTTTCTCTATTCTACAAGTTTTTTTGTTTTTTTTAAGTATCAACCTTATAGTTTAATCTTTAAGTTACATTTATTTTAATACGTATTCTAGAAGTTTGAGGCATGGAGCCACCATAACAAAGTACTTTTTCTTGTGCATACATTTTTTTTTTTATATAACGTAAAAAAGTCATATCATTGATTTCAAATCCTAACCATTAAAATAATGATATAAATTGTAGTGATTTACCAGTTTCTGCCTTAAACAAGAGTAGATAATGAAATCATTTGTAAAGTTCCAGTAATTTTAGCAAACACCGCAGTACAATAGGATACCCCTGTACTCCAGCAATCCTTTGGCATTTATTCTGCCAAGTAAAGATCAGAACTCAAAAGCAGTTATGTTTCAGAAAGTTCAGTGTAACCGGAGGCTATCTTCACTGAGAGCTAGTGTTGACTCTCAGATGTGATATAGACTGCCAGCATGGCAGAGGCTCATACATAAAAGAGCCAGACAGAAGCAGGAAACAGTCAAGTACGGAGTAGATATAGCAGTAGTGATAAGTGTTCAAACTCCCCATGCACCACTATGAGTTGAACAATATGTTTAATACACTAAGGGACTGGAACACTCATCTCTGAAATGTACACATTGCACATTCTTTAGGAGATTAGGCGACATGTACTGTGTATGCTTAAATGTTTTCAGGCTCCCAAATATCTATCATTTTATATCACATGCATTTTTGTAGGCAATTATAATATACTGTGTGTTAAAGCGTATCTATGGTCAACATGTAAAATCATATATTCATTTCTACATTGTATTTCAGTTATTTCTAGCTTAATCCCATTAATCGGAGTGACCTTGAAGTTTGTAAACTTACTTTGTGAAGGTCCCCATGAATTCTGAGGCACATATTCACTATGCCCTGTGAGTAGTCACTGCTGTGTCACAGAATTCACAGAGCTTGCCTTCTGAACTAAAGAGGTGCTGAGAGGAGGAGTCTCAGGAGGCGGAGTCAGTACGGAAATCACTACTTGCAGACAGCGAGGTACTGTGGGATATATAGTCCTTAGAGATTGAAAATAAACAGAAGTGGAGAAGCTGCAAAGCATGCAGTGAATATAGGAAGTTGTGGAAAGCAGCACAACGTTGAGGCTAGGTTCACACTGCTGCGAATTCTTTTGCGAATTTGAGCCGTTGCGATCGCACAAATTCGCAAGTCATTAAAATAACATTGTTTTCCATTAGTGCCGTTCACATCAGTGCGGTACGAATCTAAGCTGCGGGAAAAAAGGGTCCTGTGCGAGTTTGATCCTTGTGCGATGCAAATTCAGCTCTATAGACAGGCATTCCCTGAAATCGCGGCCGCAAAATTGCAGCAAGTTCGCGGCAAAAACGCAGCTGCGAAATCGCGGTAAAATTCCATCAGACATTTCTTGTGTCTTCACTCCTCTGTATCATGCTTTCTCAACCAGGGTTCAGTGGAACCCTAAGGTTCCTCCAGAGGTTACAAGGAGTTACTTGAGCAATAAACAATGACAAATTGATCTTCCACTTACAATGGCCACCAATGTAGGGGGGCAATTTTCCACTGACATTCTATGTAAAGGGTCACTTTTTCACTGGACTATTTTTTTCCCACTGGCTACCAATGTAATGAGCCATTTCTCATCTGACCACCACTGTAGGGGGGCATTTTTCCACTGACAACCAATGTAAGGAGGCATTTGTAAACTGACGATCAGTGTAAGGGAGCATGTGTCCACCAACTACAGATATAAGGTGGCAATTGTCCAATGATGACAGATGTAAGGGGCCCTTTTTTCTCTGACCACCTATGCAAGGGGCCACTCTTCCATTGACAACCAATGTAAACCATTTGCCCACTGACGATCAATGTAAGGGGGCACTTGTCCACTATTGATCAATGTAAGAGGACATTTTTCCACTGACCAAAAATGTAAGGGGGCATTTGTCCACTGATCACCAAGGTAAGGAGACACTTTTTTTTACTGATGACTACTGTAAGGGGCCACTTCAGATTTCACAATAATTGTTATTTTATTTTTTTGGGCCGTAATCATTTTGTTTCATTTCATGATTATTTTTGTCACACAGAGCAAGTTGTGTACAATAAACTGCTCTCAGTGTCAAATATTCTAAGTATGCTATATTTAAAACAGCTTACTGATGCTATTTTACTGTGAAATGTAGATAATTTTTTTAGCACTGGTTGCTTGAGACCTAAAAATATTTTCCCTAACCCTAAAGTTGAGAATTGCTGCTTTATATTATTATTAAATTTTATATCTAGTGTAGCGCCCCCCCAATATTTGGGGGCACTATGTGTCTATCTAGGGGTAGTCTGGGCCAATAGTTGGGCTCAGACCAATTGATATTCCATTATTGCTTCTGCTCTGGGTGTGATGCTGCCTGGCAGTAGTGTTCCCTGTTGCCTGTAGGTGGCACTGTCACCACCGGCATATGTTGAACCACAGGGGGTATCACAGCACCTTGGGTGTTCTCTTTTGGCAGCCGTACAGTGGGCGTGGTGAACCTGCTGTGCATGCTGGGAGGGGGTACATAAGGGGCAGACGCCTTTGTTCGGGGTCAATTTTGTGGGGGTCGTTCCTGGGGACCCATTGGTCCTGTGTGTGTGCCGCCTCATGGCCTGCATGGCACGGGGTGCGCGTGTTCTGGTCCCGGGCACCTTCAGCCCGAGGCCGCATCGCTGCTTCGTAGGCCCAGCTCTGCTGGCTGGGGCCTAGGTTCTCAAGAAGGTATCCCAAAGCTACCCACCTGCGGGGAGCCACGGTTTAGGAAAGGCGTCCAGGGGAGGATCAGTCCCAGAGGAGACTAGCGACGGTACTGCTGTCTCAGAAAGAGGCCTGGAAACTCGCTTAAGGAGGGATACATAATTACAAGCCCTGCAATACGCCAATCCGGCATAAAAGGTTCTCTTCATTATTGCTTGGCTGGGAGGTTCGGGACTTTTAATCCTGCGGCAGAGGGTTCCTGATCGTATCCTAATACAAAGGAAAGATTGATTCGTGCTGCATTCTGGTTGCTAGGACCACTAAAGGGACTATCCGGGTGAGCAATACCCACTCAGGCTTGAGTGGCGACAAGTGCTGTTTAAGCGCTGCGTGCCTGAACCTTCCCCTGTGTATTTTCTCTCTCGTGTCCTACTCTTCCTCTAAGTTCACTCAGCAAAGATAAAAATAAAGCCTGACTGTTTTGGGTTTAACATGGTGTGGACATTGACTTTTCTGAAGACCTTTCTTACACCCCTGACAACGGAAGCCATGTAGGTAATTCGCAGACCCAACAATACCAGCCGGTCCCTTAAATGGGGGTAAGTGCTACACTAGTATAAGATTACTCAGTTGTAACCAATCCAAAGACTTTTTTCCAGCATTTGACTTTTGACACAACATTTTCATTTTCAGGTATCCACACGATTTATTCACTGTGTATTTTTTTATTTTTTTATTTTGTAGCTAGTCTAAGCAGCGATAAGATTTATTTTTATCTCTGCCTATCTGCGTCTAAAATATAATGGCCTAAGGATCTAATAAAAGACGCAAATAAACTATGCACACAAGGGTCTGTATGAGTGTACCAGCTCATCCAATTAAATTGATTATGCTAATATACATTTTAAAGTTCTCAAGATATTGCTAAATAGCCTTGCGAGGGTATTAAAGTAATGTAATCTGAATGTTATTTTTCTGTTGCAACGCATAGAGGTACTAGGAAGAAAAAATACTCAGGTTGATGTTTGGTTTTATCTGTCAATCAATCTTCTGCATATTTCGAAGCACAAATGGTTTATTAGAAGCAAACCAGGATACAATTAGGAAACACAGTCCTCCTGAGTGCCATACAGATGTGGTTCACTACAGTTATGTCTTGAGGGACTCGTATACTTTTACAGACACTTTTACTACCGAGAAGTTCTAGGGTATTATAAATTTTATTGTTGTTGTTATTCAGTTTAAATATACTGTAAATAAAAATGGCACGTTTTTAACTTTAACTTTATATAGTCAAACTTTTACAGGCTCATAGAAAGCAAGTAGCACATCATCGAGAACAAATGCGGCTTTCATTGTTTTTAGAGATTTACATCGTCAGCATAAAAATACCATTTCTTTTCAGTTCATAATGAATGGACTTGTCTCGTTTAATACAGTGAGGAAAAAATATATATATTATGGGTTTGCTTTAATGGCAACCCACTAAGTATTACTGAGATCGTAGGCTATTAACATCAAAATTACAGCAAACTATTTATTAAATACTGAGCTATTATGCACTCTAGGGACCTACACCTAAAATAAGGCAGGTTTAATAGCAAGCAAATAAGTCAAGGGAAGGTTTTACCAGCTAGGAGAGCTCTTATTTCTAGTACAGTCATGCAGCTAAAATGGACCTTTCACACCCGAGCGATTTGAAGTGCGTCTCCAGAAGCGCTTTAACGTTCAACAATTTAGATTTCCGTTATTCTATTGTGCTGTTGCTCAATGCTCAGAAAAAAAGTACAGGAGCCTCTCTGGAGCAAAACCACTTATTTTTGGCCCCAATAGACTTTAACAGGAGCATCTGAAAAACATGCACAATGCAATTTTTTTTTTGTGCTATTTCGCACCTGAAAATGTCTCCTCTTCCTAGTAACTAGCCTTCCATTTGCTAAAACAAAAATGCTTAAGGCTGAAAACGCATCTACCAAATGTGCAAAAAAAGAAGGGTGAAAAATGACCAAAGACAAGTATGAAAGCATCCAAAGTAGAATTAAAGGCAAAACGTTTTTATTTTTTATTTTGGATAGAGCACGGGAGGCTTATATCCCCTTTTGTTGTTGTTTTTTTTTTTTGCCATCTGTGTCCCATCACTATGTGTCCCATAGCCGTAACAGGAAGAGAGAGGAGTTCTCTTCAAAGTGAGAGAATCCCTGGTCGTCACCAACAGTGGTGGCTGGTGCTCAAAATTTTTTGGGGGGGCGCAAACAAACTGAAAAAAAAAATCATCAATTGCCGCCACTGTGCCCATTAAACGCAGCCACTGTGCCCAAACACCACCAGTTTGCCCCCTCAAATGCAGCCAGTTTGTCCCCAAATACAGCCAGTTTGTCCCCAAATGCAGCCAGTTTGTCCCCAAATGCCGCCAGTTTCCCTATCAAATACAGCCAGTTTCCCCCCCGCCCTGCACTTACCTTCCTCGGGTCAGCACCGTCCTTCTTCCATCCTCAATGTCTTCTCCCACCCTCGATGTCGCTTCAGCCAATCAGGTTACCGGTAACCAGACCCGGTGAACCTGATTGGCTGAGACGCGCGTCAGTGTTAACCAAGGAACGCACAGCCCGTGCGCCCTCTTGTTAACTATTTGGAAGCTGATTACAGCCCGCAGGCTGTAATCAGGAAGCCTATGAGAGCCGCTGGCTCTGATAGGTACTTCCAAAAACCAACCAGCCGCTGTTATTCAGATGGCCGGCACTCACCAGGGGGCCGGCCATCTGAATAGTGGGTGGCAGCGGCGCCGGCGACAATACATAGGTTCATGCAATGCATGAACCTATGTATTGTTGATGTGAGTGACGGGCACAGGAGAGAGAGGGGGCGCCGCTCCTGCGCCCACTATGGACGCACCGCCACTGGTCACCAGGATCACCAAACCTAGTGTTCTTATTGGAAGATTCCCCCTCTATTATCGTTCTGAGGACAACCCAAAATTTGGGATTTTCTTTTACTTTCAAGCAGCTATAAAAACCTGGCAGGTGTTATAATACCTCTCCACTCCCTATCCAAAATATACTTTTTCAAAAAAAGCTGAACCAAGAAGCGGTCCTTGAGCACTGGTCCTGGGACATTGCCAAAGCTGAGATTATGTTGTCTTCTGCAAACAGGGTGAAGTATTTATCGAATCTTCTCTCCCATACTGATCAGTCTGCAACTTTGTAGGAAGCCACAAGCAGAGAGGATGCAGTGTCTGATCTGTATCAAACACGGCAAAGACCTGCACAGACACCAGGATTTACATGGTATAATCTCTACGCTAGCCCAAATACAGATAATATGCACCAATCAGCCACAACTTTATGACAGGTTAAGTGAATAACATGGTTATCTCGTTAGAATACCATCTGCCAGTCGGTGGGATAAATTAGACAGTAAGTGAACATGTTCCCCTGAAGGTGATGTGTTAAAAGCAGAAAAAATTGACATCGCAATTTGCTGTGTATGGGGCTCAGTGTGGCTGGGGGGAAGGGGGAGAGGTGCAGATACTGGAAGTCATGTGGCAACTGCATTGCTTAAAGCTTGTCTGCCAAAAAAGCGCTGGAGCTTCTTGGGGCTACAAGCTTTGTGTGATGCTGTTTGCCACAATAGCCACGTGATTCTGTTGCTCGAAAATCGTGGTAAAATTGCACCATGTTTGAGGTGCCATTAAAAATGAATAGCACCTAAACATGCGTGTTGTGTTTTGCCACAATTGTAATGCCATTTAGAATCACGCCAATTCCACCCGTGATCCCAATTCGCTATATGTGAACAGGGCCTCTTAAATCAATGACAAGATCAGTTCCAGGACCTTCCCCTTGTGGTAGTTACATCAACTGACTGCTTGGCTTTGATGAAGAAGCTTTGCGCTTCGAAACGTGTTAGCGGCAGTGACTCCTATCACGTCCCTCATGATTGGTTGGAGTGCGTTTCGGGTCCTACATGCTGCAGCCACCTATGGAAACACTTGTTCTTTGCAAACCTTTTTACTACTTTTGTGAGTAACTATTTACATTGATTTTAAATAAATGTATCCTAACGATAATACACTAGGCTGGTGCGCCCTTGTTCTTTTTCTTTTTGTTTGTTACCAGGATACCCCTATCCATGAAGGGCAGCAAAGCCAGTGCCATTGTTACAAACTATTGATTGCTTGACAATCAACTTGTGCGCAGCATTGTTTGTTTTTCTGACATCAACTGATCCACCTGTGTTTTCCATCAGTAGCTGCAGTCAGCGGTAGGGAGAGAATGAGAAAACCGCAGTGCTGTGGGAGGAGGGAAGATTGGTGATGAATGACCCAGAAGGGGGTGATCATTGTGGCGGATGGGGGGGGGGGTGAAGCACAGATACTGGAAACAATCCCCCTGTGTCTTTCCCTGCAGCAGGGGAAAGGTGGTAGGAGAAAGAGGAGGAGAAGCCGCTGGGAGCCACAGAAGGACTTGTTTCAGAAATGAGACAGTTCAGCTGGTGTTTTTGCTCGTTGGGTGCCCGGGCTCCCCATTTGAACTGATGGTGGCTGGGGCCTGGTACAGGAGAGCCAGCTGTACTGCCTTATCAGCAGAAAAAGCAGGTGTTTTGTCAGCAAAAAGGGGACCTACTCAATATTAGGTGGATCAATGTAGGGGTTTATACAGTATAATATAAATCAAGTTGCACTTTTTTTAACAGCCCAGCATATTGACTGTAATTTGCAGCCTTATGGCCCATACACATGATCCGAATATCGTACGAACAATGTCATCCGAGCAAGAATCGTACGTTAATCGGATCGTTAGTACAGAGCTTTCGAGAGCTGATCATGACAGTTCATCCGATATTATTTTATCGGACATGCACGAAAATTTTCCCCATACGATTTTCATTTAGTCAATACAGTTGTTATCCGAAAGTACAATACAAATACATTTCAACACATGACATCACTTTTCCGATTTTTTTTTTCTGTCGTA
This sequence comes from Rana muscosa, assembly GCA_029206835.1. NCBI lineage: Eukaryota > Metazoa > Chordata > Amphibia > Anura > Ranidae > Rana > Rana muscosa. Next base: position 175,273,207 of record CM055116.1, read on the forward strand.
CGAGAATTTTCGGGACTTTAATAACCTATTCAATTTTACTTGCGACTATTTAGCAAAAAAAGTTGTACGATCTGTCGTACGATAATCGGATCATGTGTACGGGGCATTAGGATACATATTCCTAGGGTGTTGCACAATTTGAACAATTCTGATACAGTATAGTGGAAATTTATATGCCTGGAGTGAAAACTGCTACATTCAACCGAAATTATCCATTGGAATTGTGGCTGCATGGACTAGGACAATTTTTACTAATGTCTGCTGACTGAGAAGGGATAATCTGACAATGTGCACTGCTTAGAACCTCCGTGGTGCATTGTCATCATATCCTTCTGGAATGTTTGAAAAGCAGGCCCCTTTATGCTTAGTAATTGAATCGAACTAAACTTCTAAATTAATTCATAGAACATAGAAATGTCTTTCTTCAAAAAAAAAAATCTTATTTTTCAATAAAGGATGTAGCACAAAGAAAGAAAAAAGAAAAGCCTTCATTGAGAATTCTCTGAATACCTGCTTCTGAAACAAATGGTTCTACTTGTACTCTTTTCATCAGCATTTTATCCGCCAGTTAGACTGCTGTTTTCTTGTCAGAAGAAAATGACTATGAAATAGGTGTGCAAATTGTCAATGAACATAGTCCATCAAATTCTTTCAGGGCTCTTGTCTGGAACACTGCTGTGAAGAGCATGGAAATTGTGTTTTACTGACAAACTTTTTAATCTCTATCCAGCCACATTCTCAGAGAAGACAGTGAATTAAAACATTTTAATAACTAATGTACTTTCTTGCAAACTTAAAGGGAACCTGTCAAAGATAATTTAGAAATACGGGAGTTACCAACTCGTTTTCAAGGTGTTATCTCTGGGCCTGCAGTGCTCATCCTTTCTGTACTACTCTAACTTTATTTTTTTACACTGCACATATTTTCATTCTCCATGCTCGAGTGCTGCCCAATGAATGGGGGTTGTAAGATTAACATGGAACATGCACCAATGGAAGAAGTGCCAGACCAAAGGATAAAAGAGTCCACGTTTTATGTTTTGTAACCTGTTGAGTACGCTAAGGAAGGTAGCCCTGTCTGTTGTGAGCAGCCTAACCTGAGCCAGAGAGCTTGCCAAATGTTTGTGACTTTTCACTGCATTGTATGAACTCACATCCAAGTTCCAGTGCTTCTTGCATGTTTTTTCCTTTATTGGAATTAACATAGAACATATATGCCACCACTTAAAGCGGAGCTCCCTTGAAAAAAAAATATTAAAAGCCAGCAGCTACAAATACTGCAGCTGCTGACTTTTAATATTAGGACACTTACCTGTCCTGGAGTCCAGCGATGTCCGCAGCAGAAGACGAGCGATTGCTCATCACTCTGCTGCCCCCACCACCATCATGGGTGAGGGAATCAGGAAGTGAAGCGTTGTGGCTTCACTTCCCGGTTCCCTACTGCGCATGCGCGAGCAGCGCTGCGCGTCTTTCACTGGTCACCGCTGTGTTCTGGGAGCCGTGTGTTTCCCAGAACACAACGGGGGGGGGGGGGGACCGGGAAGTGACGCACTACCCGCAGTCTACCCGCAGACTGTATTGTAAGGTACCTGTGATAGGTAGTGTCCGAAGTGGAACTTGTGTGCTGAGGATTCAGGCGAAAACTTAGTCAGGCAGATTAGGTTGGCAACAGATCAGGCAAAACAGTACACGATCGAAATCCAGAGAGTGGTCAGGCAGGCAAAGGTCATACACAAGCTGGCAGTGAAGTACAAAATCAGCAGGCTAGAGAGTAGTCAGGAATTCAGGCAGAAGTTCAACATGAAAATCAAGATCAAAAAGCAGTCACAACACCCAGGGAGCTATTCCACACAAACGGGCGCTGAGAGATAGCATCACTTCCTTTTTATGGGCTGCTTTGATTGAAAATTGTCCACAGCTGGCAGCAGGTGGGGCTAGTGAGTCCAAGGTAATGCTTAATACTGAGAGGACATTTCCAAAAGTCTAAATCTGCTCCGTAGCACAACAGGTAAGGCTGCAGCTGTGGGACCAGGAAGATCCCGGTTCAAATACACCCAGGTACATGACATGTATGCACAGAAGTGGGTACAAATACCTGTCTTAGACAGGTATCTGCACCCCCTGAAAGGTGCCAATTGTGGCACCGGAGGGGGGGTGGAATCCCATGAGCGGAAGTTCCACTTTAGGGTGGAGCTCCGCTTTAAAGAGGACCTAAGTTCTGGAAGCTGTACCTAAATAAGATGGGCAAAGGACTAGTCACCAGTATTGTCCGGACTTTCTGTGCAGCTGACACACAATACCTTAGGGTAAGTTTGCATCGGCGGTAAAATCAGGCAATAAAAACAGGCAGTTGATCCATGTTTTACCACCTTCTGACCACCTACCTACAAATTTACATGCTGGCTGCTCAGATCCATACTCATTTCTGTGGCTTTGATGCTTTTCTTTGTAGTGCTGCAAGTTTAACTCGACGTGCCACACTTGTCAGGTGGTGCTATCTGTCAAACGGGCCCATTGAAGTCAACAGGACTGTGCCAAATTGTGTTCAGAAGAAAGGAATTGAATTATCACCTCCTGAGCACATACATACCATCATTTAACTGTCTCTTAAATGCAAACCACTGATTTTTACTTTTCAGAGGGGTGGTAAAGTCTGATGTCTATGTGAAAGGGACCTTACTCTTCTCTGTGATTCTATGTAGAGGTGGACATCTTGGTAGAGCAGTAGGGCTTTGTTTCCTCATGTCATAGCTTTTTCCTGATGACTGTTGATCTGATGAATGTTGGAAGGATTTTTAAAAACAGTGGGCGGTGTTGGGGAAGTACAGATCTAAAGAATAAATAAAGTAGTAGAATCAGGTAGAAGTATCCAATGCAGATTGCCCTCTGCAGTGTACAGTAACCCCTTGACTTCTGGAAGATTTCCCCCCCTTCATGATCAGGCCATTTATTAACTGACAACTGTTATTTTTTCCCCACAAATAGAGCTTTCTTTTGGTGGTAATTGTTCACCACTGGGTTTTTTTATTTTTTGCACTATAAACAAAAAAAGAATGATAATTAAAAACAAAAAATATATATATATATATATATATATATATATATATATATATATATATATATTATTTTTATTTTTTATTATTTTTTTACTTTCTGCTGTAAAACATATCCAATAAAAAAAAATAATTTTGTTTTCCAGAAATTTAGGCCAATATGTATTCTGCTACAAATTTTTTGCAAAAAAATCCCAATAAGGGGATATTGATCCGTTTGTACAAATGTTATAGTGTCTACAAACTATGGGCTATATACATATTTTTTTTTCTTTTTATACTAATAATGGCGGTGATCAGGGACTTATTGCGGTGGACAGTCTGACACTAACTGACACTTTTGACATTTTGCGGGAACCGGTGACAGTGATACAGTGATCAGTGCTAAAAAATATGCTCTGTCACTGTACTAATGACACTGGCTGTGAAAAGGTTAAACATTTAGGGTGATCAAAGGGTTAAATGTGTGCCCAATCAGTGTTTAGGTGTGTACTATGTGTGCTGTTTTTACTAAAGGATTTGGTGGATTTTTTTCCACTGCTTTGCAGGGAAAAAAAAAACCATCACATCCCTGCTGACAGAAAAGAGCTCTCCCTTGTTTACAAAGGCAGAGCTCTTTTCTATGTCTCTCCTCGATGATCAGCGGGTGTCGGCTTCTGCTGTGACTAATCACAGCAGAAGCCACGCGCAGCTGCATGCACGCCCCCTAACTGGAAGTGCAGATTTACATATACTGTATATATAGCGAAGCAATGAATCAGTTCCAAAGTGGTGGTAAGGTGCTACCAAAGAACTTCCAGTACATAACTGATCATAACTGGTGCAATGACCTTGTGCTGTGCCGCTTCACCTAGTCTTTTGAGACCATACAGGTTGATTGGATGACCAAGTACAGTATAGTGCTGGGGAAAGGGATGGGGGGCAGACACTAGATCTCATTTACCATGAACCTTGTTTTAGCTATGACTGCAGTCCCTGTGCTTTTGATTTTTGGGGTAAACATTTGAATGGGCTGAACAGTGGTGCTTAACACTTCTGCCTTGCAAATGCACAGGAATGCGTTGAGATTTCACCCCATTCATTTTAAAATTTCACCACACTGCACCAAAAATAGTGCATGCACTACTTTTGTTAACTCACTGCAAATGGATTGTGTGGTTCTTCTGTACCATGCATACCGGTGCGGGAAAACTCACTGCGTTAGCGACCTGCGATTGGGGTGTCATTAACTTAATATTGACACCAACTGCAGAGTGTAACTGCAGTGCATTTTGAACCCTGTGAGGGAAACGCACATGGAACACGGGTTTCCTGCACCATGGTCTGCTGTGAACAAGCCATAAAGAGATGTTGACAGTAAATTTACCCTTGTATGTGTTTGTATGTGAGGTCGGGACCCTAGATTATAAACTTTTTGAAAGTAGACTGATACAATGGGGTTGATTTAGTAAAGGAAAATAGGCTGTACACTTTGAAAAGGAAGTTCTACCTTACTAGGGAATTTCCAACAGAGCTTAGTGAATATGGCGAAATTTCAATTAGCAAAGAATACCCAGTGGCATGCAAGGAAAATAAAACCTGCATTTTTTGTTTGCACAAGCCAGCAGAGCATCACCTCATTCACTAGTTTGGAAGATAATTCCCTTGCAAAGTGAACAGACTGTATGCTTTTACTAAAGCAACCCCAATTATGCAATGAATGTACAATATATAATGCACTATGTATATTGTTGGTGCTCTACAAATACCTATAATAACTAAATATAAGTGCTTGCCACAGGCACTGTAGAGAACTGTTGGGAAGGTGTAAAATTTTTACTTTTACGGTTATGAAAGCCCATATCTCTAACCTATTCAGATACATATGGTAATATTTAGCGCAGTAAATGTCAATTTAGGCCCCACATTTCATATTTCCCTTAGGCCCAATGATTTGTTGAGATGGCCCTGGTAGGAGTTTACATGCTGTAATTGTTTTTCTGACTGTTAGCATATTAGAATTGAATATATTTAGTACCTGGATGCCCTTTTCCAGCTGTGACAAGCATAGTGTTCTGCAGAGATGTACCGGTAATCACAAAGTTTTAGCCAAGTGTGAACTACATTTAATGAATACAAACATAAATCTCACTTTTTTTTTTTTTTTTCCATAGACACATAGACCACGTAAATGTGTACTTTACCATAATATTGATTCTTAGCGGTATAGCTGGCCAGCACTTCATCTTACAGTCTATTTAGAGAAGTGCTTGATGAATGCCAGAGCCACCGTCACAATCTGCTCTTGTGCCTTTTATCAAGAAAAAAATATTTTCCATATGATAATCACATCTGTAGTATGTGGCAAAGCTACGATTGGTATTCAGAGTGAAGCAGTTAAGTGCTTAGAATGTAGAGCTCTTCTTTCATTAAAATATTCATTGTTGTATAAACAAAAAGGGTCACCTTACTAAAAGTTATTTCATTTACATTTATGCAAACCTGAGTTGGTATGCATTGTAATCACAGGAAAAAATGTGTTTTCTATATAAAAAAAGGGCGCATGTTGGCAGACCTCATTATGTATTATTTCATTTTTTTACCACTATAAAAAGACATATAAAAAAAAAAGACAGGTACGTGGGCACAAACGTTGCATTAAAACTGACATTGTTTTTTCTTTTGCAATACATCTTTTTGTTTAGGATCATATTCTTATTTAGGTGCATTTAGAAATATTTGGGGATTTTCTATAAATTTTTTAAAGAACCTATCATTAAACCAGATTTAAATTTACTGGCACAACACCCAAAATTTACTGACACAGCCACATTTTTACTGACATTTTCAAAAGTAAAAAAAAATGTTTTAAGTGCAAATTTCAGTATTACAAACAAGTACAATATGCAATTAGCAATATGATTTAAGGTAGATAATAAGGCCAAAAACATATTTCTTATATTATTTTCGATATAGTAAGTAAGTAGCTCAGGGACAGGACTATAAGAAATTAGATTGGGTCAGCACACACATGAAACTGACTCTCACAATGACAATGACAGCACTGTACAGCACCACAGATCACCGACACGACACGTCCTCTCCTGAGTCACAGTGACAGTCTCTCTCCAAGCCAGGTGCTCCCTCAAGTCCACTCCAGTCTAAACAGCACAGACAGTCCCGCTTCTGGCCTGCCTTGCTCCCAACCCACACACGAGGCTCTGGCCGCTCTGCTTGGCTCCCTTGCACCATGAGATCACACGACATTCTCAGGCACCGCCTCCGCCAGAGCCACCCGAACACACTGAAGCAGGCACTCGGATGGTCTCGGCCGGCTTCGGACCGAGCCGAGCGTCACAGACATATTTTTTATTGGCAATCTTTTCCTTTTACTGGCATTTACTGGCAGGAGACAGTTGCCTATTTTTTACTGGCTGCCAGTAAAAATACTGACGGTTGGCAACACTGCAAGACAGTACCACAGCGGCTGGTGACAAAATACCTCATTAGTTCTTCCTTGAATAATGATTTAGATCACTGCAATTTTGATGTTAAGCTGAGCTACAACCCCTTCAGCTAGGCAAGTCTGCATATAAATACTAAAAGTAGGTGTGAGGCGTTGTCATTTTGGATCCCCCAAAATTTGGATCCCCTGCATCCTTGCTGTTAGGATTCATAGTTCTCAGGTCATGGCTTCAAACATGCTGATCCTCCAGGATTAAGAATTTAACTAAATATAAACCAGTCTTAGGAATATAGCTAGGTAGATAATAATAATAATAATAATTATAAGAGCCCATTCACACAGGGGCAACTTTGGATCCGACTTCAAATCGCCCCAGGTCGCCCCTAGTGGCCTCAAGTCGCGCTGGCTGAGGAAATCAATGTAAGTTAATGGAGCCGTCTTAATGCACACTACTGCAGTCGCTCCGACTTCAAAAAAGGTCCCTGTACTACTTTAATCCGACTCCTAGGCGACCTGTAACCATTCATTTCAATGGGAGTTGCCTCTGAAGTCGGATCACTGTCTTAATAGGAGCAACTCTCCAGGAAGAGAAAATACATTTCTCAGGCAAACCTCTCCCTCCCCCTCCCTCCCACAGAGCTGATTCTTGTTTGATTGGCCACTGGAATGTCTCCTGTCCTGGAGGCAACTTGAAGTTGCCTTGTATGTAGCTCCAGGTCGCGCTGTGATTCATACTCAAGTCGTGTCTGAGTTGCCTCATAAAATCGCGCTGGAAGTCGTGTTGCCCCTGTGTGAATGGGCTCTAACTGTCATTACTATTATACAAGATTTAAATAGTGGCAACAGTTTGTGCTGCACTTTACAATATAAAGGGGGGTAGTACAATTACAATACATTTCAATACATAAGGAATAGGAGGACCCTGCTCGTGGAGGTTACAATGCAGGGCCCTCCTACCCATCTTGTATTTATTTTGATTGTAACTGTACTGTTTCTCTCTATAAAGTAAAGTGCAGCACAAACTGTTGCCACTATATAGACCTTGTGTAATATTATTACTACTAATAATAATGATAGATTTGTTTTGCTTTATATCATTTAGGTTACTTTGCAGTAAAGCAAGGAAGCAAACGCATCTATTATATAATAATGTGCTTTTACCAAACAAGAATGTTGTGCACATAAACAACTTACATTTGTAGGAAAATAACACACAACATACAGAGTATTACAAATATGCATACAACAATCCTATAGCAAATGCGCATTGACAATGGTTTGTTATACTAAAGGGATAAATAAAATACAGTTTGCATTAATGGAAAACAAATATAAAGGGCAGCTAGTAAGGAACCAATATGTCAATTCCAAACAAATCACAAAATATATGCAGTGCCTATATTAGGCACTGCATATATTTTGTGATATTAAAGGGATACACAAAAAAAGGTCATCTAGTTTGGATTATAGCAGCTTCACAATGCCTGTAGGCAACCAGGACACCAGATTTTTTAAGTGAATACATCATCCCTAGGTGAAGTTCCTTCTTTGGCCTTATGAAGTCCCCTTTATAACCGACTTTCCTTTACAGTTATTCTGTTGTTATGGAGCCCTCTTTTTCCAAGGACTGTTTCCAGACTACTGTTCTCAAGTCCATTATATCCAGCACATGACATGTGTTATCATGTGTTATCGCCTGGAGCCAACACACCACATCATTCTGTGTGAGGATTTTTTTTCCATACAACGGCTTGCCTTTATTACCCTGTCTCCTATAAATTAAACTCTTGGACTGTCTATGTAGTGCCCCCCCCAATATTTGGGGGCACTATGTGTAAATTTAGGGGTGGTCTGAGCCAGTAGTTGGGCTCAGATCAATCGATTGTTCTAAATTGCTTCTGCTCTAGGTGTGATACTGTCTGGTATTAGTGTTCCCTGGTGCCTGTAGGTGGTACTGTCACCACCGACTCAGGTTGAACCACAAGGGGGGTATCACAACACCTTGGGTGTCCTCTCTCGTCAGCCGTGCAGTGGGCGTTGTTAACCCACTGTGCATGCTGGGAGAGGGTACATAAGGGGCAGACGCCATTGGGGTTGGTTCGTTCCAGGGGACCCTTGGTCCTCAATCTATCGTTGAATTAAGGTCCATGTGTGGGCCCCGTCTCACTTTCCTCCCATTCAGCAGATGTGATCTCACGTAGGCTCAATTTGGGCCCCGGTATGTCTCCTTGTTGGGTGACCGTTCTGAAACCCACCTGCTTGGGTGTTTTTTATTTTGCTCTGGTCACCTGTAACCTCTCCATTAAAGATGTCCTTATTCTCCTGAGGAAGATTTGAACTAGCATAAACTGAAATGTGTTGGGGTTTTTATAAGCAGTATATCAAGTTTCCATGTATATAATGTTGGTTATCTATGCCATTAGGACATCCTGTGTAGTATAGAGGGTGCATATAACGGAGCAATTTTTTTTATAATTGCACTTTCTTTTTGAAACATTATGTAATTTTGTATCAATAAAATATATATTTTTTATTTATCCAATTGACTTATTTTGTATTTTTGTTGCTGCCTAAAAGCCCATGGGAGCTTTTTGTCTCTGTTTTTAGTTTTGTTACATAATTTGGGGTGAGCAGCACTTTTTTCACCCATATGGATGGGCTCCTCTATCTATGTGTTATCGCCTTTTTCATTCCCCACATTTCCTGCCAACATCACTTCCTGTTTTACTAGCCTCCATGGACCAGTCAAACAAGTTAATTAGCACTTAAATAGAGGAAGCCCAGCTTCTAAGTTTCAATGTATTATTCCATATATCTATTCTATAAACAATCACTAAAATAGCAATAACAACATGTCATCTTGTATTGAATTATACTGTAACTGTCTATCTTCAGCTTTCAGAACCAGTTCAAACTACCACGACTTCAAAGCCGACATCACAGAATGACTTCCGTATGATTTGCATATGAATTCTTTAACAAAAGTCAATGCAAGTCATGCTGAAGTCGGAACCAAAAGTAGTTCAGGAAACTTTTTCTAAGTCGGAGCGACTCAAGTCACTCATATTAGAATGGTTCCATTGCACTTAAAGGGGTGCGACTTGTCATGCGACATGTGCACTCAAAGTCTAAGCGAATCTTGCACCAGTGTGAACCAGGCCTTAAAGTACACACAAACTGTTGGCACTGTATAAACCTTGAATAATAATAATAATAATAATAATCAATAGATAGAAAGAAAGATTGTAAGCTCTCCTACCACTCTGCACAAATGGTTGGCACTATACAATACAATAATAATAACAATAATAATAATAATAATAATTAGATAAATAGGTGAAAAAAAAAAGGAAGGTCTCATTGGCAGGTATACATGAGTTGCATTGTTGGCTTCTTTCTATTAAAACTAGTTGGCTGCGTGTTGTTAGTTTCAGTATCACCAACCTACAACAAGCATGTGGCAAGCAACGTCATAATAAAGTCAGAAATCATGATTTGCATGCTTCTTCCCATACATGTTGCGTCTGATACCTATCACCTGGACAGGGCACAAGTATAAATATCCCCAATAGGGACACAAAGGCAATCAGATTCTAACAAAGTTTCTAACCTTTGCTCTAAAATGTTTACACTGTTTTTTTTCCCAATGGAGAGAACTCTTCCCTTTCGTTCTGTCTGACACCCATCAGGTAGACAGGAAGTGATAAATATTCTCCCCAATGGCTGCTACAAACTCAGACAAATGTTCTAACTCTTCTCTTCTCTATCCAATATGAAAAAAAAAACGACCTAGAGTTGGGTGTTAATGACATTTCAAAATGGACTTTTATTCTACTGTTTTCAAAAATCTATCTTGTTCGAATACCCTGATATGTACTGTTCTGCTATCTGTGATATTGGTAGGATTGCCATTTTTCTGCTCACCTGAATTTACACTGAATCTGATATTAATATGAAATGTCACAAACTGGAGTGAAGTGAGGTAAAAAAATGTACATTGTTCAAATAGCGGGCATTTTATAATGTAATATCATAATTAGAATGATAATAATTGAATATTATACAGCAGATGGATGATTCCTTGCTATACCCGTGTGGATTAATATGTTATACTGGATGACTAAAAGTATGATCGTACTGATTTAAATAAAGTGTCCTCAAATGTCACATTTACATTATTCTAGGGTCTAGATGTAAATGTATATAATGTGACAGCTTGATAAAAATTTCCTTTTTGCTTCATTTAAAAAAAATACAGCTTTGGCACAAATTTATTTTGCAGCTGTTTTAACAGCAGTGATATGATGTTCTCTGTCTTATAATGGCATGTCTGCACAATGAGGTATTCCAGCACTTGTCCTGCTCTCTGCAAAGATGCAGAATCACTTCATTTTCTTGGACCATTAAATGCATTATGTGACCTGTCACCTCTTTCTTCTGTAGCATAGTGTGAGCTCATTTTTAGGAACAGTGCTAAATATGTCACCCATATCCATCTTTCTGCTTCTGCTATCCATCTGTCTATACTTCTGTCCATTAGCAAGAAGACTGAAATTGACACAGTGAGATCCAATAAACCCTTACAAACCAAAGTTGGAGGATTATGAATTGCAAGCACTGGCAATTATTTATAACCCTGAAAGTACATCTCCTGAAAATCCTAGTATTATCTCTGCCCATAGATGTCCTGAGAAAAAATAAAAAGCCATGTGTAATCTCTAGGTTTGCTGGGTCCAAGCATACAATGGACCACACTTTGCCCTTACATGACGGTGCTAGGACCTGTCACATGCCCCCCATACCCTAAAGTACAAGGTATTTCACTGGGTCGTGGGAGCTGAACAGGTTGGAGAAGAAACATGGAGAACGCAAGTGTCAGCAGTGGAGAGGATGAGTTGTCAAACAAATATGACATTCTTGCCTGAACGAACTAAGTAGTCTTATTCATTTACATCCTCTACTTGTCAGAGCAGAAAGGATAGCTCAGGGTTAGGCTGGATGGCCACCAAAAAAGGCCAAACAGTTTTCTACCAGGGTTCAGGGCTGTTAACAGACATTTTGTCACCTATACAGTGGAACCTCGGATTGCGAGTAACGCGGTTAACAAGCTTTTCGCAATATGAGCACTGTATTTTAAAATATCCTAACTCAGTTTGTGAGTGTTGTCTCCCAAAATGAACAGGATTCAGGCCAAAGTGGTGTGCAGTACCGCGTTTGGCCTGAACAGCGCAGATCACAGCCAATCGGCGCTGTTCGGAAATGTACGGAAAGGCCCGAGGACAGCTCGGCTGACCTCGGCAAACCTCGGAAAGGCTCGGGAACGGAGTCTTTCTGAGGTTTGCCGAGGTCAGCAGAACTGTCCTGGTTTCCGAGGCTCTCCGGCACCCCCCGCCTCTGGCCGCATGCAGTATTGCATGCCATTGAAGTCAATGCAGAACAAATTATTTTAGTTTCCATTGACTTCAATGGGGAAACTCGCTTTGATATGCGAGTACTTTGGATTACGAGCATTCTCCTGGAACGGATTATGCTCGTTATCCGATCCACTGTACTAATGTTCCCCTCCACTCCCTTGATTCAGCACAAATGACTAATACTACTGGGTATGCAGAAGCATGTGACCTTCTCCTCTTCTCCTGGGATGCAGTGTTTGGGCCAGAGCAGTCAATCCCCAGGCCCATGCACTGTCACCTGACAAAGAGAGTCATATCACAAAACCTGAGCAATCTTTTACACTATCCAACACGGAGATGACACAGGGTTTGACTTACAAAGGAATAGGATCCCAGAGGATTGAGAGCGAGAGGTACTTCCTGACTAGAAATGAACAAATAAAGGAAGACCCACTCTGCCAGTGTTTCGATGGAGTGGATTCCTTTCCTCCTTCTGCTGGGATATTATTGACTAGACCAGCATATTTGTGAGCTGGTAAAAAGCACCACTTACCAGCTCACTAGTCACAGAAGCCCCCATGGGGGAAGCTTATGTTTAAACAGTATGTGCAATCTCGCTCCTGAGATACCTTACCATGGAGGGGGGGTGTATATTCGCCCACTGTGATGTAATGGGTATGATGAGGAAATAGTTTAGCCTCTATTAGGTACTATCCTCTAAGAAATTTCTTATCAAGTCAATGGTCCCATACATGGTCCAATCCTCTGTCCCCTGAAGATGTCCCCTGTCCTCCCATATAGGTGACATCTGGAAGCTCTAAATGAAAATCAATTAAGAGTTGATTTGTAGACATGTGCACACTGAAATATTTTGTTTCGGAATTTCGTTTTCGTCCGAAAAATAAAATTATTTAGTTACTTCCGAAATTCGTTTTAATTTATTTTGTTTCATTAAAAAATGCATTCGTCCGAAAATCCAAATTAATTATGGTCGAATCTGTCATTGAAGGCTTATGGTGTCTGTCGAACGTTCTAAGAAGATTTGACGAAGCAGCTAAACTGTACGACGCCGCAATCATACATTTCCGGTCGAATGCTCCGCCCACAAGCTATAGTAAAATTCTAATGTTGTATGACTAGTAAAAATTATACTTATTAATTATTATTACTAGTCAACCAACATTAGAATTCTTCTATAGCCTATGAGCGGAGCATTTGACCATAAATGTCCGCTCGTGGCGATTGTATGTTTTTAGCTGCATTGTCGAATCTTCTGTCAAATGTTTTCGCTCTGTCGAATAATCCCGGACTAATAGAGTTAGGTTAGGCACATTCAACTGCAGGTTCGATTGACACAGATTGCTATTGTCACCGTCATGTCTAATCTTCTATCTGTATCAAACTGTTGTCGCAACAAAACGAAAATAAAGCATTTTTTATGTTGGATCTTTCGGATTTCAGACTCTGCACATTCGTTATCGTTTGTTAAAACGAATGCGAAAATCCCCTAAATTCGGACGAAAATGCATTTGGACGAAAACGAATGCACATGTCTATTGATTTGTCCACCTTTGGTATTGCACACATTGTGAGTATCCTAAACTATATTTGGAAGCAGCCTAACTGTCTATACCATGACTGTTCTAGCTCCAAACATTAAAAGCTAAGTTCTTACAGGTTTCAAGATTGTTCTGCCTATACACTGTGTGTGTATATTCTGATACTCTAGAAGCTGTCTGTCATTATTGGAATTCCTGTGCAATTTGGGTGTCTTCACTGAAACAGCAATTGAGATTGATTTTCCGCTGTCAATGTAAATAGTGTATAGAATGCACATTGTGAATACTATGGAATGTCACTATGTGTTGAGTGTTTCTGGCAGTCGTTTTACCACATTGGTGAGGTGACCGTCTCCTCTGATATAATCGAATTTCCAACTATAACAGCACAGTATTTCTACTCTATTGACATTTTTTCTCACAGGCCCTCTCTCATTGTATTTTGGCTTTATAGACAGCTTTGTAAATATGTACTGGTGCACAGTGTAATATAATGTCTCTCGGCTGTCCATCATTCAAGTGTTTCAGACTAAGGGTAATATCAAATTGATCATCTTGACAGGCCTTAGGGAGGTAGGAGCTTGATGGTTCCATATGATGAGTCAGTTCCGGAGTGCTTCGTGTTCTAAAAGCTAACATTACCTGCAGAAAGTCACTACCAGTTCAAGATAATTAAAATTAAATGCTTTGGTTGTATTAATGGTGGCATAACATGTTCAACAAGTGCTGTGGTTTTCTCGTCTCAATGCAACATCTATAGATATAAAGACTTCTTAACAGGAAACTGTATTTAGTTAAAGAGAAGAGAAATGTGAATATTCTTTGTAGCCTTACCTTACAATATAATTCTCTATAACTATAGATTCATGCTTGGGGGCATTTAATTCATCTTTTAAACACATTCAGTAAAGATGTGCAAAGAATATTGATGTGAAAAAGACACTTAGGCCTCGTACACACGACCGATTTTCTCGGCAAGAACCAGCAAGAAACTTGCTGGCAGAGAGGTCTTGCCGAGTAAATCGGTCGTGTGTACGCTGCTAGCGGGTTTCTCGTCGAGAAAACCGACAAGAAACCTCGACGAGAAAATAGAGAACCTGCTCTCTATTTTCTCGTCGAGATTCTCCTCGGCGTGTTTCTCGACGAGAAAAGTGAGTGTGTGTACACTTACCTGTCCGCCCGGAAGCCCGCGCATGTTCGAAATGAATTCGACGCATGCGCGGTAGCTTCCTAGGCATACGTAGGGTATACCAAGATGGCGGCGACGGCATCGAATGTGACGAGCGCATGCTCGACGTAGTCGATGACGTCACCGCGTACACTCCTTTCAAAGAACCGCGGGTTCTTTGAAACGAGCGTGTGTACACTCGGCCGGGACAAGTTTCTTGTCCAAGAATCTCGTCGAAAAAAACGACATGTTTTTTTCAACGAGAATCTCGGCCGTGTGTACGAGGCCTAACCCATACTAACAAAAATCGTCCACTGTGTCACATGGAAATTGTCCATAGTCTCCATTGACTGATAGCTTACAAACAACTTTCCTTTAGACATGTTCACTTTTAGCTAGGACTTAGTATTTGCTTCCTATGCAGGTTCTCCAACAGCATAAAACTCAAGCTATTGTCTCTTTGATATAGAATAGTTATTACTAACTTCATATAGGTTTTCTTCTACTAGCCTTTTCAGAGATGAAAAATAATCCACTTTACATACATTCAAAGGTAGCGGAAGCACAGTTCACAGGTAACACAGTTTTAAGCCTTGGAAATGGGAGGCTTTACCCTATTTAAACATTTGAACAACTGTTAAAATTGTGCGGGAGGACATTGGCACTGGTGGATGGAAAAGCTGCAAGCTGACAATCAGCAATCATGGCTGCTCCTACTGTCTGCAGCTACAATGGTGTTCCTTGGGTGCGTCTCTGATCCTACTATAGAAAACCAAACACAAGCAAAAATTGGGTTTGTTTGGGTGTTGAGTCCTTTCAGAATAAACTTCCAAACACATGTATAAATATAAGCATTCATTTTATTACAACATCATGTTAAAATTGATTGGTGTAGAGACCCCTTAAAAACCACTTAAATGATAAACAGCAGCCACACACATTTTTACAGCCCCCCAGAGAGGCACCCCCATATGCTGTAAATCAGGGATGGCCAATCAATGGCCCGGGGGCCACATGTGGCCTGCGTAGCCCTCTGATGTGGCCCGCAACCTTCTGCTTTGGAATAGCAGGGTTGGCAAGCCCAGATAGCAGGTTGCCGACCAGCCATACCACAGCATCAGTGTTGTGAATGAAGCTGGTGGTAGAGGAAGAAAGCGGTTGTGGACCAGATGTTTCCTCTACAGCGCCGGATTTGCCACAGGGGAGTCTACGGCAAAGTTCAACTAACCCGCAGGATAGACACAGGTGCACTACGCTGCACCCGCGGTGTGGGTAAACCGTAGCACATCAGTGTGAAAGCAGTCTTAGGCCCTTTTCACACGATCAGCCTGACCAAATGGGACCCTCAATTCACCTCTACAGAGTAACAGATGTCCATTTACGCTTCCCTACCTCTAATCCAAAAAACAGAAGAGAATTCGTCCCCTTCCATCTGGGCAGATCAGAGGGCCTATAGAGTAGCCGTGACCTGTCATCCGCCTGCTCTGCTCTCTGTATCCCGCGACTGGTTACCAAATTGCTTAAGTGGCCCTCGCTATTCAAAAGGTTGGGCACCCCTGCGGTAAATAGATACATAGAGAAGCACATGTTTCAATGAGGGGTAGCTCGCACCCCTCATTAATACATGTGCATATGTTTTTAATATTACAATTTTCTTGGATGTCTCTGCACAGTGTTCAGTAGTGCATTGACGACCATTAGACACCATTCTTCATTGGTCTCTCTACTTAGTGTCCAAATGTATCTATTTACAGCATTTGGGGGGGTTCCTCTCTGGGGGCTGTAAAGTTGTGTGTGGCTGCGGTTTACCATCTCATTGGTTTTTAAAGTGGTTGTAAACCGCTGAAAAAAAAAAAAAAAAACCTGCAAGACAATGGCATAATGTGTTAGTATGCATCGCATGCTAGCACATTATAAAATATTCACCTTAGAACAAAGCCCTCTAAGCAGTGCCGGTCACCATTGAGAGGGCTGACATCTCCCGTTCTTTCTTCCAGGATCGCGGACTCCGACGCTGTGAGCTGGAGCTGCGATGATGTCACTCTCGCGCATGCACAGGGGAGCCCTCGGTTCTGGCACGAAGCTCTGAAGAGCACATGCATCGGTGATGTCAGCAGCTGCATGCAGGGTGAATTTCTCCTAAACAGTGCACGTTTAGGAGATATTCATTTTACCTACAGGTAAGCCTTATCATAGGCTTACTTGTAGGAAAAATAACAAAGCGGGGTTTACAACTGCTTCAAGGGATCTATACTCCAATTATTTTTAACCGGATGTTGTAATAAAATGATGGCTTTTATTTATACATGTGTTTGTAAGTTTATTCTGAGAGAAGGACTCAACACCTGAAAAATCCAATTTTTGCTTGAGCTTGGTTTTCTATATACTTATCCAGGATGTGGTGTTGAACGATACAACTGAACCAATTATTGATTTATTCTGCAATCTCTGATCCTACTACAGTACCTTACTCTTTTGTTTCGTTCCACTTAGTCCCTACATCACAGCAGGCCCAAACCTAAAGCCTAGTACTCGCCTCCTTGGTTATACCAATGCAGGATACGAAGCACTCCCACTCTTCTTTGAAGCCCTTGCAAATGTCATGTCCAGATGGTGACAACCTCTTATTTCGATTTCACATTTACAAAATCTTGCCTTGCACAGTGATTATAAAATACAATGGTGCTCTGTGAAAAACACTGTATTTTATGGTTTGCTGATAGCAAACTAATATTCAATATCTATAGTTCATAAAGTTTCCTTGAAGGGCTTTTTCAGCAGCCACATTATACCATGGCTGGTGGTATGTGCTGTAAAGGTAGTCATGCCAATGCATCACAACTGATGCATCACACTGTCTTTTTGAACTTTATTGGAATGTGATAAAGTGGCATTTCATTCATCTTTATTCATTGCTTGGTCTACTTTTTTTTAGCACTGCAGTGGTGTTAGCTGAACTCATAGGATTCACTGCAAATTTCCTTGTCTCTGTATGTATGGACTGACAATACTTGTAGTGATGCTCCAAGCAAAAAAAAAAAGGAAAATATAGTCCCGCTGGTACTCAGGAATTGGGTGCTGGTGAAAAATATCACCTTCCAGCAGTGTAAGGCCTCTTTCACACGAGGCGGACTCCGTCACTACGGAGTCCGCCAGCTCTCGCCAGCTCAGCGGGACATCTTTCTGCTGAACTCTGCAGAGCCGGCGGATGACAAGTCCCTCTCTGCTCACTGAGCGGGGAGGGGCTTGTGCAGCACCGCTGTCTCCTATAGAGAGATCTGATGAAAACGGACAGCATGTCCGTTTTCATCAGATCTCACCCGATCCGATCCGCAATGGACGGATGGGGACGTATCGCCATACGTCTGATTTTGGCGGATCGGGTCGGATGTCAGCGGACATGTCACCGCTGACATCCGACGCTCTATAGGATTGCATGGAGCGGCCGTTCAGGTCTGCCGACAAAACTGACAGGCGGACCTGAACGGTCCGACTGTGTGAAAGGGGCCTAAAGCATCCTTGAAAAAAATCACTGCTCAACCCTATCCAGTCTATGTGGTTAAAATGTATAAGCTGGCCTCTGCCTTGCACCACTCCACGCGCCATGTCCTCTGACATGTTTCGCCCCACCCTACGGGCTTAGTCATAGAGGGCTATGACTAAGCCCCATTAGGTGGGGCAAAACATGTCAGAGGGCATGGCGTGTGGAGTGGTACAAGGCTGAGGCCAGCTTATACATGTTAAACACATCCCACCCAGCCTATTATCCTGACTGGGCATCATATGACGTTCAACAGGAATAGGCGCACATGCGCGTGGCCACGAGGGCTCGCAGCGCGGCAATTGGTAGTGAGGGGTGTCGCTCTGACACACCCCATCTCTGATCTCGGTAAAGAGCCTATGACGTAGGCTCTTTACCATGTGATCAGCTGTGTCCAATCACAGCTGATCACATTGTAACCAGGAAGTACCAGTTATTGGTCGATAAGCAGCTCTCCTGCCGGGGATAATCAGTGCATTGATTATTAGTGCAGACCTATCAAAGGATGCCTACAAGTGCCCACCAACAGTGCTAACCCATGCCCACCAGAGATGCCAACCAGTGTCCACCAGGGATGCCAATCAGTGGCCATCAGGTATGCAAATCAGTGGCCATCAAGGATGCCAGTCAGTGCCCATCAGTAATGCCTCTTCATCAGTGCTGCCTATCAGTGCCATCTATCAGTCCTGCCTATCAGTGTCCATCATTGCCACGTATCAATGCCCATCAGTGCCACCTATCAGTGCCCATCAGTGCTGCATATCAGTGCTGCCTATTAGTGCTGCATAATAGTGCCGCCTATCAGTGCTGCATATTAGTGCCTCATCATCAGTGCTGCCTCATCACTGCCCACCAGTGCCACCTCATCAGTGCCTGTCAGTGCAGCCTCATCAGTGCCCGTCAGTGAAGGAGAAAACATACTTATTTTAAAAAATTTATAACAGAAATGAAGAAAAACATTTTTTTTTTTAATTTGTTTAGAAAAAAAGTAAAAACTCAGTGGTGATTAAATACCACGAAAAGAAAGTTCTATTTGTGGGAAACAAAGGATAGAAAATTCATATAGGTACAGTTTTGCATGACCGCGCAATTGTCGTTCAAAGTGCAACAGAGCTGAAAGCTGAAAATTGGCCTGGGCAGGAAGGGGGTTGAAGTGCCCAGTATTGAAGTGGTTAACCACATAGACTGGATAGGATTGAGCAGCCATTTTTTTCAAGTATGTATGTACAGTATGTATGGACTGTGCTGGGCAAGGCTCCCCCAGAGCAGTCCATCGCATATGGAGTGAATGGGCCCTAAAAAAATAAATGCATATGATTCCATCTGAATATGTTTTGTTCAGTATAACTGTATTTCCTAAGAAACACTGCACATAATAACATACAGTATATTGATGTCAGAGATGAAAGCACTTGAACCTTATCACCAGTTTTTCTTCATTGATTTTTTTACTTGGGTATCTGCATGAATATCCCTGGCCTCTCGAAGGTAAGCAGCCTCTAAGTGTGCAGAAAGGCGCAGGCAGTGTATTGTATGGAGCTCCATGGCTCACTGTCGCTCTGCACACACACTGCCTCCAAGCACTTCACATTTCACTTTAGCAGATAGACTAGGATCAAAGCCCTTTTTAGAGAAGCATATTTTACCAGTTAACAATGTTTCTGTTTTATTTTCATTTGATGAAGGAAACGACCTCGGAGATCCTTTTCTCATTTTTAGAGTGGCCCCAGGGACAAACACACTGGAGCCATGCAATTTTTCTAAGTAAAATGTCCATTGCACATATATTAAAAGACTGGATTAATCAACTTTAAAAGCAAATACAGGGAAAGCAATTTAAATCAATAGTGAAGCCTCCTGCTAGTGCACATTAGCAGGAGAAAAGGAAGTAAAATGCTTTAGTTATTTCTCCTGCCTGTTTTATATCTGCTCTCTTAAAAAAAGAAAAAAAAGAAATAAATATATATATATATATATATATATATATATATATATATATATATATTAGTCTCTCCTCATTTCAGGCAATTTTAAGATATGCAGTGATAGAAGATGAATATGCTATTTAATGATGAATTTGATCTTTCCATATAAATGTTTGTTACCGCGCTGACAAATTTACAATAGACAAGGTAGTAAAGATTAGCAAAAGGAACTTTTGAGAATCGGCAAATCGCTGGAGCAGATCTCAATAGGAGTTTTTTTTTTTCTGCAACTGGATATAAATTTTGCTACTACAGCTACAGTAGGGAGACAGTGTGGCTGATCTATGAAAAGTGGAGCAGAAAATTAGATTCAACCAATCACATACCTTCAGCTGTATTCAATTAAGAGTACTGCAGTAACCCATAGCAAGCAATTGCAGTTCACTGTGCTGAAGTATAAGATGGATTCTGGTTCGTTGCTAGGGGTTAATGCACTTAAAGTTTATGTCAGGGCAAAAAATATAAATAAAAATAAATAAGTGCAGTACATTTCTGCAATACATGCACACTCCTCCGCATTTCATTATTTTAAAGGCCTTTCAAGTACAACAATTATATAAACATAAGTTGCGCTCGTAATGTGAATAATTACAAAAATGAAATGACATAAATGGTGATAAATACATGAAAAACAAAATAAATTGAGTACATATGACAAAAAAGTTTGTGAAAAACAATAATGGAAGAAACAAGCAGTCCAATGAAGAGACAAAATCCAGGGTTCATCCACCTTCACCAAAGAAGAGAAAAGGAGGGGGAGGGGGTGTGGAGAGAATCCCCAATTGAAGATAAGCCCAGGTTCACACTGGGCTGCGGGAGTGAAGCCGTGCGAGTTCAGCTGAACTCGCACGATTTCACTCCCGCCTGTCAGTCCCGATTTCGGCCGCGATTACAGAGATATCTGTGCAGGTTCCTGCACAGATGTCAATGTAAATCGTGGCCCGAAATCGCAAAAAGTAGTACAGAAACTACTTTTTGAAATCGGTGCAGCGCCGCAGATGCGGCATTGCACCGATTAGGACGGTGTCATTGCCGGCAATTGCCGCCGATTTGATATGCAATTTGACATGTCAAAACGCACCAGTGTGAGCCAGGGCTAAATCCCACTCTGTATGAGTGCCCTTAGGCCCCTTTCACACTAATACGACTTGTCCCATGATTTCTGATGGCAAAGTAGTATGACAAGTCATTTCCCATGATTTCCAATTACAACCATTCATATTGGTACGACTTCAAGTCGTTCCGACTTCAAAGTAGTCCCTGCACTACTTTGGTCCAATTTCGATGCCACTTACACAGGCATTCCCTGAAATCACGGCAAAATCGCGCTAAAATCGTGGCCGCGAATTGTAGTCAGAACTCCTCCGTGATACTCAGTATAAAGGAGCAAGGACTTCGATCTAGGGGTAACACTTCGATCTAGGGGTGACCAAAAAGCCACGAGTGCGGAGGAACAAGGAACTCCAATAGTGTGATAATGTATATCAAAAGCATTTTTTGCTTTAAAAAAGGACAAGCGGTAACAACCGCACGATAAGTAAAAACAGCCGGCAAGCTTAAAAACAGCAACAAACACCCATTTACCAGGGTCACGTGGGGCGTAATGGCATCAGCACGTAGCACCGCCCTACATGTTTCGTCATACGTGACGTCTTCAAGTACAACACAATGGGGGTTATTTACTAAAGGCAAATCCACTTTGCACTACAAGTGCAAACTACAAGTGCATAGTGCTGTCGCTGTAGATCCGAGGGGGACATGCAAGGAAAAAAAAACAGCATTTTAGCTTGCACATGATTAAAATCAGCAGAGCTTCCCCTCATTTCAGATCTACACCTCAGATTTACAGTGACTTTCAGTGCAATTTCAAGTGCACTTGTAGTTTGCACTTGTATTGCAAAATGGATTTGCCTTTCATAAATAACCCCCAATGACATTGCTATACTGAAATTGCAAGAAAGGTTGTCAGCCCTGCATGTTTGTCTTTTGCTGAATTACCTCTGCCTCTCCAGAAAACAAGGGGTTAATAGTCCTAGGAAAGAACTGGGAGAGCCAATTAGTTTGCAGGAGCTGATTTTGGATGGGTTCAACATGTATTGGTTTTGCACTTATTGAACAAATATAATAAAATGCTCTTAATAGTATATTTAACAAAATAAAATTCAGCAAATAAAATGAGTTCATTGGTACATACACTTTAGAAATAGGAACCCTTTATTGAATAAGACTGTTTATTACTAGGGATGAGCCGAACACCCCCCTGTTCGGTTCACACCAGAACCTGCGAACAGACAGAAAGTTTGCGCAAACTTTAGAACCCTATTAAATACAATGGACTCGAACGTTCAAAATCAAAAGTGCTAATTATAAAGGTTAATATGCAAGTTATTGTCCTAAAAAGTGTTTGGGGACCCGGGTCCTGCCCCAGGGGACATGTATCAATGCAATTTTTTTTTTTTTTTAAACTGAAGTTTTTTTGGGAGCAGTGATTTTAATAATGCTTAAAGTGAAACAATAAAAGTGAAATATTCCTTTAAATTTCGTACCTAGGGGGTGTGTATAGTGTGCCTGTAAAGTCGCGCTTGTTTCCCGTGCTTAGAACTGTCCCTGCACAAAGTGTAATTTCTGAAGGAAAAAAAGTCATATAAAACTCACTCGTGGCTATAATGAATTGTCGGCTCCCGGCAATACATAGAAAAGTCATTGGTAAAAAAAAAAAAAAAATGCGTGGGGGTCCCCTCAAATTCAATTACCTGGCCCTTCAGGTCTGGTATGGATATTAAGGGGAACCCTGCTGCAAATAAAAATAAATAAATAACATACGGCGTGGAGTTCCCCCAAAAATCCATACCAGACCCTTTATCTGAGCTCACAACCTGGCAGGCCGCAGGAAAAGAGGGGGGGACGAGAGAGCGCCCCCCCTCCTGAACCGTATTAGGCCACATGCTCTCAACATGTGGAGGATGTCCCCATGTTGATGGGGACAAGGTGGTTGTGGGGGTCTGCGGGCAGGGGGCTTATTGGAATCTGGAAGACCCCTTTAACAAAGGGGACCCCCAGATCCCGGCCCCCCTATGTGAATTGGTAATGGGGTACATTGTATCCCTACCATTTCACAAAGAAAGTGTAACAAATTGTAAAAAAAAAAACACAGACACCGTTGGGAAAGTCCTTTATTTAAAAAAAAAAAACATTCCAGCGATGAAATCCAGTGTCCTGCGGTGATCCGATGTCCAGCGCTGTCCACACGAAACGTCATTGGCTGAGCCTGAGCGGACCTGATGGGGAACTTCCTCCGCAGTGTAATATATGAATAGACCCGCCCCTTCTAAAGTTCCCCATCAGGTCCGCTCAGCCAATGACGTAGGTGTAAGGCTAAGCGGACCAGATGCGGAATGTGAGAAGGGGTGGGTCTATTTATTTATTACACTGCGGAGGAAGTTCCCCATCAGGTCCGCCCGCTCGTATGTCAGACCCCGCCTACGTCATTGGCTGAGCGGACCTGGTGGGGAACTGCCTCCGCAGTGTAATAAATGAATAGACCCGCCCCTTCTCACGTTCCGCATCTGGTCCGCTTAGCCTTACACCTACGTCATTGGCTGAGCGGACCTGATGGGAACTTTAGAAGGGGCGGGTCTATTCATTTAATACACTGCGGAGGAAGTTCCCCATCAGGTCCGCTCAGGCTCAGCCAATGACATTTCGTGTGGACAGCGCTGGACATCGGATCACCGCGGGACACTGGATTTCATCGCTGGAATGGGTTTTTATTTTATTTATTTTTTATTTTTAATAAAGGACTTTCCCAACGGTGTCTGTGTTTTTATTTTTTATTTGTTACACTTTCTTTGTGAAATGGTAGGGGTACAATGTACCCCATTACCAATTGACATGGGGGGGCGGGATCTGGGGGTCCCCTTTGTTAAAGGGGTCTTCCAGATTCCGATAAGCCCCCCGCCCGCAGACCCCCACAACCACCGGGCAAGGGTTGTGGGGATGAGGCCCTTGTCCCCATCAACATGAGGACATCCTCCCCATGTTGAGGGCATGTGGCCTGGTACGGTTCAGATGGGGGGGGCGCTCTCTCGTCCCCCCCTCTTTTCCTACGGCCTGCCAGGTTGCGTGCTCGGATAAAGGGTCTGGTATGGATTTTTGGGGGAACTCCATGCCATTTTTTTTTTATTTGGGGTGGAGTTCCCCTTAAAATCCATACCAGACCTAAAGGGCCTGGTATGGATATTTGGGGGGAACCCCATGCATTTTTTTTTTACATTTGCGGCAAGGTTCCCCTTAATATCCATACCAGACCTAAAGGGCCTGGTAATTGAATTCGAGGGAACCCCCACGCATTTATTTTTTATTTTTATCAATGACTTTTCTATGTATTGCCGGGAGCCGACAATTCATTATAGCCGCGAGTGAGTTTTAAATTATTTTTTTCTTTCAGAAATGACACTTTGTGCAGGGACAGTTCTAAGCACGGGAAACAAGCGCGACTTTACAGGCATACTATACAAACACCCTAGGTACGAAACTTAAAGGAATATTTCACTTTTATTGTTTCACATTAAGCATTATTAAAATCACTGCTCCCGAAAAAACGGCCGTTTTTAAAACTTTTTTTTGCATTGATACATATCCCCTGGGGCAGGACCCAGGTCCCCAAACACTTTTTATGACAATAACTTGCATATAAGCCTTTAAAATTAGCACTTTAGATTCCTCCCATAGACTTTTCGAATTTGCCGCGAGCACCCCAAATTGTTCGCTGTTCGGCGAACGGGCGAACAGGCAATGTTCGAGTCGAACATGAGTTTGACTCGAACTCGAAGCTCATCCCTATTTATTACATTTATTTAGATACAAGATACCTGATTTGTTGTTATGGCAACAGCCTCTGTTTTCCATAAGCCCTAATAGCCAGCATTGCCTGAACCATTATTTTTATTTATTTTTTATGTATTTTTATTTTAAATTGAATTTAAAATGTTATGCAAACTCCCTCTCTGAACTGCCGTACTTCCTCTGTGACCTGTCACAACATTTAAAAAGCTAACGCACAGGTTCACTGGGCTGGGCTTAGATTTCAGTCTGGAGTTGTGGGATTCACAACTCCGCAGTTGTAAACTACACTATATTACCAAAAGTATTGGTATGTCCTGCCTTTACACGCACATGAACTTTAATGGCATCCCAGTCTTGGTCTGTAGAGTTCTATTAAGAGTTGGCCCACCCTTTGCAGCTATTAGGCTACTTTCACACTGGGGCGTTGGGGGCGCCAGCTGTCGTTTTTGCAAAGCTTTTTTTGGCGGTTTTCTTTTAACCCCTGCTAATGGACGAAAATGGGTTAAAAGCGCCCACAAAGCGCCGCTGCAGTAGCGCTTTGACGGCTCTTTGGCAGCACTGGCCATTAATTTCAATGGACAGGGGCGCTTTAGGAGTGGTGTATACACTGCTCCTACAGCGCCTCAAAGATGCTGCTTGCAGGACTTTTTTTGGCGTCCTGCCAGCGCACCGCTCCAGTGTGAAAGCGCTCGGGCTTTCACACTGGAGTGAGAGGAGCGGCTCTTTACAGGCGCTTTGCAGGCTCTTTTTTTAACGCCATAGCGCCTGTAAAGCGCCTCATTGTGAAAGCAGCCTAACAGCTTTAACTCTTCTGGGAAGGCTGTCCACAAGGTTTAGGAGTGTGTCAATGGAAATGTTTGACCGTTCTTCCAGAAGCGCACTTGTGATGTCTGGCACTGATGTTGGATGAGAAGGCCTGGCCCTCAGTCTCTGCTCTATTTCATCCCAAAGGTGTTCTATCCGGTTGCACTGGTGCACAGTCATGTTGGAAGAGGAAGGAGCCATCTCCAAAGTGTTTCCATAAAGTTGGGAGCATGAAATTGTCCAAAATGTCTTTGTATGCTGAAAAACAACCCTGCACCATAATCCCCCCTCCACCAATGGATTTGGACCAGTGCACAAAGCAAGGTCCATAGAGACTTGGGTGAGTGAGTTTGGGGTGGAGGAACTTGACTGGCCTGCACAGAGTCCTGACCTCAACCCGATAGAACACATTTGGGATGAATTAGAGCTGAGACTGCGAGCCAGGCCTTCTCCTCCAACATCAGTACCTGACCTCACAAATGTGCTTCTGGAAGAATGGTCAAACATTCCCATAGACACACTCCTAAACCTTGTAAACAGCCTTCTCAGAAGAGTTGAAGCTGTTATAGCTGCAATGGGTGGGCCAACTCCATATTGAGCCCTATAGACTAAGGCTCGGATGCCATTAAAGTTTATGTGTGTGTAAAGGCAGGTGTCCCAATACTTTTGACAATATAGTGTATATTAAAAAAATTTAAAAGTGCAGTTAATTTTAGATAATCATTAGGTCACATGACCTGTAGTCAAATACTATCATAATGCTGGATCCCAAATCCTGCAAATCTCCCATTGTGTGCTGCTTTTAAAGATGAACTACAGGCACACAGTTACATATACAGATAAAATACAAAGAGAGAAGTTCTTCTACCTGCACAAAAATTTGTGTTTTTATCTATAAATGTCCGATATTTACATAGCCCTGCCAGAAGGGGGAGCCAGGTTGGTCACTGACTTTTTTCTACTGCAGTTTAAAGTGGTTGTATACCCTCTGATACAACTTGCACATACAGGTAAGCCTACATTAAGGTTTACCTGTAGCTGTTTGCAATATCTCCTAAACCTACACGGTTTAGGAGATATTTGCCAAAAGGAATACACCGTTGTCTACGGCGCATGCGCGCCGTAGACAACGGCGCAGGCGCACTGAGAATCCAATTCATAAAACCGTCAGAGCCGGCTATGATGGCACCCGCGTGCATGCGCGGAGTGCCGTTTTCGCCGCTCTGGCCAATCACAGCGCTGGAGCGGCGATACCCGGAAGTAACCTTCCAGAGAGATGTCTGCGGCCGGAGGGGAGACGAGGACGGCTTCGGGGGCTTCGATCTAAGGTAAGTAATGCATAATGAGCTAGTATGCTAGTCATACTAGCTTATTATGGCTTTGTCTTGCAGGTGTTTATTATTTAAAAAAAATAAAAACATTTCGGGTTTACAACCACTTTAACAAAAGCTTTCTACCTACTTGGAACTTTTCTCCTGTTAGCACTTAGGGCCTCGTTCAATTGGATGTACATCCGTGCTAAGGGCCGTGTTTTTCCCAAGGAATGTACAAGTGTTCCATGCGTCTGCGTGCAGGCAGTCCCATTCATGTCTATTGGGACACAGCCGCTGCTCTTAATTTGACATCCGTGTGGTCAGGTCAGTGCTGTGTCTTGGCCTAGGCCGACAAGGCACCGGCCTAGGGCGGCACTTTGCGGGGGGGGGCGGCAAAAAAGCCGCCCCCCTGCACAATAACATCCCCCGACCCGTCCTTCCAAGTCACGGCTCCCGTGGCCTCCTCCCACTCACATACAGCCTCCCGTGTGCACACACACGGTGTCGGCGGCTGCATCCGCCGCCCACTGCCACTGAGGTGCCTGACCAGTGGCAGAGTTATCTGCAGCCTTGTGTGCTGCGCCGGGGTCTGGGAGCCTGAATGTGTCTTCTGCAAACATCAGGAAATCTCGCCCACTGCTTCACCATGCACCGTGACATGCAGCCCAGACTCGGGTAGGAGGACACCATTATAAGGGGAGAGTAGGGAGCCCGAGTGTATGGCAGCCAAGGAGTGAGTGTATGGGAGGGGGTGGAAGACTGTGCAGTCTCCTCATGCTGTGTTTGGAGGACTGGTGGCAGCCTCGTTTTGCTGGGACTTGTAGTGCACTCTGGGGGCTGAGATATGGCAGCCCCGTTTTGCTGGGACTTGTATTGCACTCTGGGGGGCAGAGATATGGCAGCCTCCTATGCTGGGATTTGTAGTGCACTCTGGGGGGGGGCTGAAATATGGCAGCCCCATTTTGCTGGGACTTGTAGTGCACTGTGGGGGCTGAGATATGGCAGCCTCGTTTTGCTGGGACTTGTAGTGCACTCTGGGGGGCTGAAATATGGCAGCCCCGTTTTGCTGGGACTTGTAGTGCACTCTGGGGGCTGAGATATGGCAGCCAAGTTTTGCTGGGACTTGTAGTGCACTCTGGGGGCTGAGATATGGCAGCCAAGTTTTGCTGGGACTTGTAGTGCACTCTGGGGGGCTGAAATATGGCAGCCCCGTTTTGCTGGGACTTGTAGTGCACGCTGGGGGGCTAAGATATGGCAGCCCCAGAGTGCAATACAAGTCCCAGCATAGGAGGCTGCCATATCTCAGCCCCCCAGAGGGCACTACAAGTCCCAGCATAGGAGGCTGCCATATCTCAGCCCCCCAGAATGCACTACAAGTCCCAGCATAGGAGGCTGCCATATCTCAGCCCCCCCCAGAGTGCACTACAAGTCCCAGCATAGGAGGCTGCCATATCTCAGCCCCCCAGAATGCACTACAAGTCCCAGCATAGGAGGCTGCCATATCTCAGCCCCCTAGAGTGCACTACAAGTTCCAGCATAGGAGGCTGCCATATCTCAGCCCCCCCCAGAGTGCACTACAAGTCCCAGCATAGAAGGCTGTAATATCTCAGCTCCCACAGAGTGCACTGCAAGTCCCAGCATAGAAGGCTGCCATATCTCAGCCCCCCAAAAGGGCACTACAAGTCCCAGCATAGGAGGCTGCCATATCTCAGCCCCCCAGAGTGCAGTACAAGTCCCAGCATAGGAAGCTGCCATATCTCAGCCCCCCAGAGGGCACTACAATTCCCAGCAGAGCAGGCTGCTCTTACAGAACAGGAGAAAGAGCTAGGGGTGGGGGGTTGTACTGGGAGGGGAGAGGAGGAGGCACAGGTTTGAGACGAGGGGGGATTTTTTTCTGAAAGTGAGGATTTATGCTGGAAGGGGGAGATTGGGGAGGATTTGTGATAGGAGGGGGGAATTATGCTGGGAGGGGGAAATGGGGAAGGATTTGTGCTGAGAGATGGAATTTATGCTGGGAGGGGGAGATGGGGGAGGATTTGTGATGGGAGGGGGAGATGGGGAAGGATTTGTGCAAAGAGGGGGTATTTGTGCTGGGAAAGGGGAGGTTAAGGCAGGGGTTTGTGCTGAGAAGGGGGATTTTCACTGGAAGGGGTTATATGAGGGTGAGGATTTGTGCTGAAAGGGGGTATTTTTGCTGCTAGGGGGAGATGGAGAGGGCGGGGGTCTGGAAGGGGTGTGGTTTACAGATGATAGGGCAGGTCTTAAATAGGAAGGTGCGTGGCTTTGACAGGAAAGGTGGGTCATATTTAAATTAGGGGGTACGTGAATTTAGTCAGGCCTAGGGCAGCACAAAACCTAAATACACCACTGGGTCAGGTGTGTGTTTCCCTAAACTCCCACTGTCTGCCTTCAACAACATGCACGCTCATGCACCTAGATGTCAAGTTAAGAGCAGTGGTTGTGTCTGTGCAGCAACTGCATCCCAATAGACATTAATAGACATGGAACACCTGTGCATCCAAGGCCTTAGATATGCCCAAGAGGCCTTACATGGCAGATTATTTAATTGGCCCCTAGGGTTGTCTTTCCCTCTCTCATTCTCTCATTATATATATATATATATATATATATATATATATATATATATGATATTGCCTTGCATTTCAATTTTAACCACCTCAATACCGGGCACTTTTACCCCCTTCCTGCCCAGGCCATTTTTCAGCTTTCAGCACTGTCACACTTTGAATGACAATTGCTCACTGACTGGCACCAGTAATGAGCATTAATTTGTGTCACTGATGGGCACAGCTTTTTTGTCACTGATGGGCACTGATTTGTATCACTGATGAACACTCATGGGCACTGATTGGTGGCACATTACTGTAATCAGGGCACTGATGATCAGTGCCCTGATTATCTGTCCTGGTCTCCCCTGCGAGGAGATCTCGCTGACTGGCACTCTGTCAGTGTGAGGCGAGGAGAGCCGGCACTTCCGCATTTACATGTGACCAGCTGTGATTGGACAAAGCCGATCACATAGTTAAAGAGCCGCGTCAGAGATAGGGGTCGCGCCGTGGCCTAGCAACATATGATGTCCACCTAGAAAGAGAGCCGCATCGTCCCTCTGTAATTTGACGGTGGCCGGGTGGCAAGTGGTTAAACTGAACGGGTTATTTTACAAGGTAAGGTTTCATATATACTTTAAAGTGAAGTTAAACCTCCACCAACTTTTATTTTTTTGGACTCCAGAAGCTTTGAGCCATAATGTGCTTGTGTGCAAAGCATAATAGCGCATTACAACAGACTTACCTGACAACCAATCCCCTCCAGAACAATGCTGTCAGTACTCTCATCAGGCACGGGTGATGTCATATTTCCCCAGTCTTCCTCCTGGATTCCAAATCATCGACTGCTTGCTTGGCAAGGCAGTGACATCACTTCTGTGTATGCACATGGGAGTCAAACCATCACGGCACAGTGGGGTGCCGTAAATGTACTCTGAGCTGCACATGCACAGCTCAGTGTACATAAACACTGACAGGCAGGAAGAGGGGTTTATGACATAACAGACCAATAAGGTTTCTTCTGTAATAAAATTCTGCCTAGGGTTTGTTTTTTTTTACGTGTAATTCCACTTTAAAATAGTTGCATTTTAAAAAATAAACAGTGTTTTTGAAGTTAAAGGGGTTGTAAAGTTTTGTTTTTTATTTTCCAAATAGGTTCCTTTAAGCTAGTGCATTGTTGGTTCACTTACCTTTTCCTTCTATTTACCTTCTAAATGTTTTTTTTCTTTGTCTGAATTTCTCACTTCCTGTTTCTCCTCACTAAACTTCACACCATCATCCGAGTGGTGTTGAGTCAGTCAGAACAGCTTACTGAACAGCTTACTGAGGAGGAACAGGAAGTGAGAAATTCAGACAAAGAAAACAAAGAAACAAAATATTTAGAAGGGAAATCTAAGGAAAAGGTAAGTGAACCAACAACGCACTAGCTTAAAGGAACCTATTTAGAAAATAAAAAACTAACCTTTACAACCCCTTTAAGCTTTAGCTTAAGAATACGTCTTCCTCATAGCACATTTCCATCGTCTACTTCTTTTGCCCCTTTGACCAGAATACACTTAAGCCCTGTACACACGATCGGATTTCCTATGGTTTTTAAACCAATGGATTTTTCCATCGGAAAACCGATGAAGCTGACTTCCATCAGTCTTGCCTACACACCATCAGTCAAAAAACCGATCGCCCCAAACGCCGTGACGTAAAACACTCCGATGAGCCGAGAAAAATAAAGTTCAATGCTTCTGAGCATGCGTCGACTTGATTCTGAGCATGCGTGGGTTTTTTATCCGATGGAGTTCCCCACAGACAATAGTAATTTGCTATCGTTTTTTTTTTCCCATCTGATAAAAGACTGATGGGGCCCACACACGATCGGTTTGTCTGATGAAAAAAGTCCATTGGACTGTTTTCATCGGTAAAACTGATCGTGTGTACAGGGCTTTACTCCTGTATTAAGGTGCTACCAATAACCTTCTAGTTTAAATGGCTGTACATGTGGAAGGAATGTTGGTCTAATATTTGTGACTAAATACATTGCATCCTTGCACTATGCTGTTTTACAAGTATTATTGGACACATCTGTGAAAGTATCACACTGTGCAGCTTGCCTTTGGCTAATATAGACCTTTCTAATTAACATTGACCGGAAAAAAAAAAAACTCTGCAATCATTGTTGACATCTGATTGGACGTTTTAATATATTATCTAAGATGCCTGGAACACCTGCTGGTAACCTAATCTGACTGACCTAAATTACAGTTCTACTAGCCGCTGACTAGAGATTTTATTGAATTCCCAGGAGAATGGGTATGAATGTGTGACTTGGGTATTTTAAAAAGGCTCAGTGGAGACACGGGTGTTAATTAAAAGCTTACATTTTTCATTTTATGAACATTAAATATATGAATTAATCTTGCTGGTTGCTTTAGACAACTTCTTAATTTTTTATAAATGTAGCTCTTTATCGATAAACACGGTGCTTCCATTATGTGTCATTAGCCCCTGCTACAACTACAGTGTGAATGACTTCATTGCTTGATAATAGCTATTCATTTCATTGTCCATTAAGAGAATTCATTGTGGATGAAATTATAGACAAGTGATGGTGCAGAAGCACACAGGTCATGTTTATACATGAACAGAAGCTCTCCAAAGGTTTTCGAAAACTTTGAGCTCTGTAAATGCGATCAGGAGACCTGTGAGGTCGCCGTAGCTGTTTTTGTAATTCACAAAGAATTCATTTGCTGGCCCATTAAATGGTTTAAAAAAACATCATCATTTTGAACTCCCTAGGGCACTGCATAGCTTGTAGATCTTCCAATTACCCCATCTTTTAAGAAGTGTAAATACATTTAGCGCATAGCCTTCTATAGGATCAAACAGAGGCAATTTTAGTATTAAATAGACTCAGTAGATGAAAACCTTTTTGTCTTCTTTAACTGCATCTACAAAAGAACGTTTTGAAAGTGTTCTATGGAATACAGTCGGTCCCCTACTTACAAACATCCGAATTACAAACGACTCCTACTTACAAACAGAAGGAGACAACAGGAAGTGAGAGGAAATCTACCCCTAGGAAGGGAAATTCTCTCCTGTAAGAGTTAATATGGGAAAAAGGTGTCTCCTCTCCACTTATGCTTTATCACCAATCCCTGTTTCCCCACTAACCCCAAAATTTTCAAAATGCGATTATCATTGGGACAGAAAGTGAGGTGAAATGTTCTGAACAATGGCACAGACAGCAAAACAAATGTTACAGGGGTGATAACCCTTCCCTATGTTTTCCAAAAAGTTTAAAAATAGATTTTTTTGGGCTGGAGCTACACTTAAAAAATTTACCTGTTCCAAATTCTAAACAGATTCAACTTAAGAACAAACCTACAGTCCCTGTCTTGATTGTAACCCGGGGACTGCCTGTAATAGGGGATGCCCTCCCCACCAGTCACCACTTTTGTACTAAATCTAAGGGGCTCAAGAATATGTTATAGGACTAGATTACTGTATATACTCGAGTATAAGCCGACCCGAATATAAGCCGAGGCACCTAATTTTACCACAAAAAAATGGGAAAACGTATTGACTTGAGTATAAGCCTGGGGTGTCCATCTGCATGCCTCACTGTGTCCATGTGCATGCCTCACTGTGTCCATGTCTCACTGTGCCCATGCCACACTGTGCCCATGCCTAGACTGACGTTTAACATGGGAGTCTATGGAAGGGGTGCCCGGTTTAAAAAATCGGTGCTCCCCGGCCGTAGGTCCCCCAGACAAAAAACTTTGCAAACTTTTAGAGGATAAATGGGGCTACATGTGTGTTTAGGGTCCAGGGGACCTACGACCGTCCGGTACCGGGTCCCCAAATTCACTGGAGAAATTACCGTTTAACATGGGAGTCTATGGAAGGGGTCCCCCGGACAACAAACTTTGCACACTTGTAGAGGAAGAGTGAGGCTACATGTGTGCTGGTACCGGGTCCCCAAACTATGGGAGATCAGGCACAAAAAGGTGACTCGAGTATAAGTCGAGGGGGGCATTTTCAGCACAAAAAAATGTGCTGAAAAACTCGGCTTATACTCAAGTATATACGGTATGTGATCTTCAAAAATGGACTACATTCTATTGGTAACCTCCATGTTTTCTTATTTTTATTTTTTTTCCCATCACAAAAATATGGCACTCAGGGTCTCAAGTAAAACACCCTTCTGTTTAGTTCTGCTGTGAGGTTGTTTGTGGTTTCAATTAGGTCCAGAATTGGATTTCTTTTCATTCCAAAAGTGTATCAAAGCACAAGAACAAAAATTAATAAATAGAAACATACCAGTCTTAAGAATACCTTGGCCACATTGACCAGAAATTAATAGGTTCGTCAGGGACTGGCCAAATTTCAATCAGTCTGCAGCCATCCCTGGTTAACAGAAGTTGGTAGTTTGATTGACTTTTGTCAAAAGCACAAGCTGGAAAATGCAGTTGCTAATCAGTATATTCTGACAGTGGCAGGTCCTAGCAGGGATGATTCTGATTCATCCATCCACCTTGTTTGTGTGGATGGAGGATTCTGTTCACCCTAGAGCACAAAGTGTGTTGGGACTACTGAATACCTCCCACTCTCTTCATCTCTATAACATAGGGATAAGTGTTTTGTAGTCCACAGAAAGAGCTGGAAAAAATGCTAACTGATAAAAACAGCACAGAGAGAGAACACATGACATTATCACCTTACAAAATGTCTTTTTTATTTCAATGCCAACATTATCAGGTGTTGCTATAAGCCTAGGTGAACAGATGTGTCTGAAGTCTGCTTTTGAAAAAACATTCAGGATGCTTACCATAGAATGGATGCCAGTGAGTGGGAGTATGGGTAACCAGTAGTTCTTTCAGATTGGCGAAGCCCAAGTTATTTAGTGCTTTAAAGTAAGTAGAGAAACTTTAAAGTATATTATCATATTAAGTAGAAGCCAGAATAATGAGAACAGAACTGGGGTGATGTGACAGCAGTGGAGTGGGTGGTGGTGCTGTACCTAACTATTGGTTAACACACCTGCCTTTTGATTGCAAATTAGGCAG
The DNA here is from genome assembly GCA_029206835.1 of Rana muscosa. Taxonomy (NCBI): domain Eukaryota; kingdom Metazoa; phylum Chordata; class Amphibia; order Anura; family Ranidae; genus Rana; species Rana muscosa. The sequence goes on from CM055116.1 coordinate 175,307,940, forward strand.
GGAAGGTTGAAGAGGGCAAGCATCAGAGCACCATAAGTGTGGTAGTTCAAGTGCTCAGAAAGACATAAAAAAGTATGGTACATTGAAGCATACATGCAATTTTCAATACTGTAAGGATTACTGTAAGAGGTCACTATAGCCAAATTGCTTAATTTTCATGCGCTGTTTATATGTATATGATGACTATATTCCGGTCTTAAAATTATAAATTGATAAAATGTACAGTGGTAGAATGATAATGCATAAAACTAAGGTGACATAGTGTGGAGACAATTTTTCAGCCAAAGACTTTATAAGTTTATGTCCAGTACTTTTGAAATGGTGGCAGTTTATACAGGGCAATTATTCTACATAATTCTCTACAGCAAAGTCAACTATCTCAAGATCTCAGGTATGGAAACATTAAAGTGCACATACTCTTTGCAAATCTTAGTGGTAACTCTCATATAATACATATGGTAATGCATTATTTTTCTCTTTTGGTTTATATTTGTCTGTTAAGCTGTTCGCCTGATGGACTTTTCAGAGATGACCAGAAAAGTCTGACATCTGTGGCATTCTTGTTTAGGCTGCTTAGTATGTAATTTATTATCCATCTATCTGCTCCTAGCAGGTCAGACTTGTGATGCTCTGGAATCTTTAGCCAGAGACCATGGAGACATTGAAGGGATTATACCTATGTTGCCCAGCAATCTGCTGCACAACCATTGTCATCAGTTAAATGTCTAATCTGTCAGTATGTTTAATGTTCGGGACACCACACAAGTAATCACTACCTGAGTTGTTGACAAGTAATTTAGCTTCAGCTTGCTCCCAGAAAAAAAGCCAAAGTATCAGCCTTAAATATTCACAAAATATGGTTGTACTATAAGTGCCCAGTTATGACTGAAAGAAATTTAAAATAACTAGAAATCTTTATTGCCTTGTGAAAGTAATACTTCTGCCTATAGTTTGTAGACCATAAAGAGGAAGTAAACCCTGATGGGTTTTACTTCCTCTTTATTTCCCTACAAAGGTAAAGCATAAGGGGCTAATATGCATTGCATTTCATGTGTTACTTACCTGAAAACGAAGCCTGCGATGTCACCGCTGTCCCCGCTGGCGGATGCGTCCATCTTAAGCCCTTTTCCTTCTGGGGCCGCAAACTCTGGCTCTGTGACTGGCCTGAGTCGCGCGCGCGGGAGCCACCAGTCACGGCATGACCCCTTTAGGAACGGCACAGTCGTGCCCTTTCTAAAGTGTGAATGTGCCGAAGACATCGGTGCACAGGCATATTGGAAATATCTCCTAACCCGTGCAGGTTTAGGAGATATTTCCAGCACCTACAGGTAAGCATTAATATAGGCTTACCTATAGGTAAAAGTGTCTGTATAGAGTTTACAACCACTTTAAAGTAAACCTATGCTTGGGTAAAGCAACATATTTGCTTTAAGGCCCCACCTCTCTCTAGCACTTACCATTTGCTTTCTGTCTCTCGCACCACTCAGAACTGGGAGACAAAGGAAATACCTGGTACTTGCTGGTGTGGATGAGCATGTGATTCACTTAATTAGACAGCACTGGGCCAATCAGCACTGTCACATAAGATGTCCAAAGCCATGTGTAAGCTATGACTCTGGTAGCTAGTAGCTTATATAGGACTTTTCTTTAGCTCTTACTGGCTGAACGGAGCATCGGGGGATCACAGTTGAGGTAAGTATACAGAGGGCTACGTTAAAGTAATTTTGTTCCTTTGCTCTGCATGGTCAAAATGAGTTCATTTTAAATTTACATTCATTCGAAAAATATTTTTAATTATAAACACTCATACCATTGACAGCATGCTGCAGTTTCAGTATGTACTATACAGATACTCCTCACTTAACAGCTTACCTGTTTAATGACCATTCGGACTTACGACCATCTCTCCCCACCGGAATGACGCACTATACATCATTGTACAGTACAGAATTTTAATTTGTGTTCTGCACTTATGCAAATTAAAACAACGTTATTGAGCTGGAGTTTTGTGTTTAGACCTTTTTTTTTCACAATACAGTAAAATAGTTTAAAATGCTTAAAGCGGAGTTCCACCCTAATTTTTTTTTTACATTATCAGACTCCTGGAAACCTATCAAAAAAAATTTTGAGGAAAAAAAATGTTTTTACTTACCAAAATCGCCCTGTTGCTATGTAGTCCTCCTAATCTGCCACTTCCTAAGTTACTTCCTTCCTCGCCTGTGCTCCTAGGAAATGATGACACATAATTTCCCAGGAGTCTGTGGGCAGTACTGTGATCTAAAATCGTGTTATTTCCTGACAGGAAATGGCGCGATTTAAGGCGGATCACAGCGCAGAGATGTGTTTATCTATGTTGCCATAACAACAGGGTGGGACCTTCCTTCGTCGCCGCCCATTGTTATGGCAACTTTAGAAACAATTGGCGCTATGGCCGCCGTTGAATAGCGCATGCGCGAGATCGAGAGGTGCATGCTGGTTACCCAGCATGCACCTCTCCAAAGAAAACCAGGAAGAGATATCGATTGGGCTTCACTTGCCCACAATAATGATGGAAATGGCCAGAACAGGAGGGAGAATATATTCAGTAAGTGATTCATATTTTTAATAAATACATAAGGAACTTTGTCTAAATGTTATTGTATTTAATTAGTACTGATGCTAGGATCAATAAAACAATAAATAAAAAATTTGGCCTGGAACTCTGCTTTAAAGGGTTTGTAAAGAAATATATATATATCTATATTTTAACCACTTCTCTACTGTGCACGAAAACCCCCTTCCTGCCCAAGCCATTTTTCAGCTTTCAGCGCTGTCACACTTTGAATGACAATTGCGCGGTCGTGCGACGTGGCTCCCAAACGAAATTTGTGTCCTTTTTTTCCCACAAATAGAGCTTTCTTTTGGTGGTATTTAATCACCTCTGCGGTTTTTATTTTTTGCGCTATAAACAAAAGAAGAGCGTCCAGTTTGGAAAAAAAACACTATTTTTTACTTTTTGCTATAATAAATACCCATTTTTTTTTATAAATAAAATTTTCCTCAGTTTAGGCCGATACGTATTCTTCTACATATTTTTGGTAAAAAAAAAATCGCAATAAGCGCGTATTGATTGGTTTGCGCAAAAGTTATAGCGTGTACAAAATAGGGGATAGATTTATAGCATTTTTATTTTTTTATTAGTAATGGCGGCGATTTGCGATTTTTTTATTGTGACTGCGATATTGCGGCGGACACATCGGACACTTTTGACACATTTTTGGGACCATTCACATTTATACAGCGATCCCTGCTATAAAAATGCATTGATTACTGTATAAATGTAATTGGCAGGGAAGGGGTTAACCACTAGGGGGCGGGAAGGGGTTAAATATGTTCCCTCAATGTGTTCTTACTGTGGGGGGAGGTGACTGACTGGGGGAGGTGACCGATGGTTGTCCCTATGTACAAGGGACACACCATCGGTCCCCTCTCCCTCACAGGACGTGGATCTGTGTGTTTACACACAGAGATCCACTTTCCTGCTCGTTTCCCGGGCAATCGCGGGTTCCCGGCGGCAATCGTGGCACGCGCACCGGGGCCTTGTGAACGCGGTGGGCGGCGAGCGCGCGCCTCCTAGCTCGTTTTAAAGGGAGGACGTCATATGACGTCCTCCCAGAACGAGAGTATCCTCCGCCCGCCGTCAATTGACAGTGGGCGGGGGACAGGTGGTTAAATAACAAGTTATACAAGTTATACACACCTCCACTGTGCAGCTCGTTTTGCACAGAGTGGCCCCGATCCACGTCTTCTGGGGTCCCTCGGCGGCTGTCTCGGCTCCTCCCCGCAATAACTCACCACCTATATGCGAGCATGGTGGTGAGTGATTGCGGGTGCTCTCCAGTGATACAGCCAGCGGCTATTGCCGCTTACTGTATCACTTGGCGCCGCGTCATTGGATCTGATTGACAGCAGTGCCAGCCAATGGCTGCGCTGCTTTGAATACATCCACTATAGCCAATCAACGGCCAGGCTGAACAGCGAGGAGGATGTCGGGGCCGAGCGCGGGACTTTCGAGGGCTCAGGTAAGTAAAACGGGGGCTCGGGGGGGGGCCGTATTGTCGGATGTTTTTTCACCTTAATGCAGAGGATGCATTAAGGGGAAAAAACTTTTTCCTTCACAACCCACTTAAAATATTGACTACTTGTGACTCCTTGTTTAACGACCAATTCGTTTAACGGCATGTTTGTTGGAACCGAACCTGGTCGTTAAGTAAGGAGTACCTGTTCAGACAGCAATAGGACAGCATCTTTTGACGGGTGTCTTTACTGACAGGGCACTTTTGTCATAAGCTATTCAAAGCATTAGTGCAAAGGAACCCTGATGGTGACCATACACAAAGAAATGTTCAGACAATTTTTATACACAATTAAATAATCAAAACTGTTGTCCTTAAGTTGCCTTGGTTGGTTAGATCATGTTTGTGTTCAAAAGCTTGTTGAAAGTGGTTGTACTTGCCTGAGAATTGCATTATGTTATGCAGCCTATACCAGCCCATAAATTACCACCATGGCTTTTGTAAAGTTTCCGTATTTCAAACATTCCTGCATGTTACAGTTTTGAGATTTTGGTGCAATTATATAAAAAGGTTTGAAAATATTTGTGAGACACTAGAAACTCCATTGAAACTTTATAGTCAGTGAACTCATCATTTTCATCTCAGTCTCAAAATTATTTATTCATATTCCAATGCCTTAGCCAGAATTTTATTGTTATAGCTTAGCCACTTCATCCACCATTTTGACTCTGAAAGGCCACGTTGCATGGCAACTAGAGAATGAATAAAATGAGCATCTTTTTCTTGATACACAATTCCTTTACTTTTTGGCATCTTTCATATATTTCTATGAATTCTAAGTAATTTTCCCTTCAATAACATATGTCTTATTTATTTCCCAGTTAGAGCTGAAGAAAGACAAATTGTAGATGAAGCTTCAAGGGCAAACTAATCGATGTCTAGACATTTTCTTTAACATATCTAAGATGTTTGAATGCATTCTTTTATATGAACATTCGTAGATGAATAGCAGAACTGGGAATCAAACAGAAAAAATATCATGCAAATTAGAGAAGTGATTTTCTTATCGTCCTCACTTCACATAATTAAGAGCAAAATTATTGTGACTTACCCAACATGTTGCCACAAATTTATGCCTCTGTGATGACCCCGCAGAGATCCAACTTGGTTTTTCTGATTGCAGTGAAAAAAAAATAATTACACATTAGCTGCTTTTATCAATTATAATATCATACATATTTAGGATTAACTTTGTCCTTCAGAAATGTCCATGAATAAGACAAATGCTTAACCGGATTTATTATGTTATTATTATTAGTTGCCTAAGGCATGAATCGTTTTGTGTATTCTTTCCAGGTATGCTTGCATATCGTTTTTGCTTGTTTTTCATGCTACCTATGGTAGTTGTTGTCATAAGTCTAGAGTTTCAACACTCCTTTCTAACAGTATTTAGGATAAGGAGTTATTATGCTTCCTAAATTAGTAACATATCCAACAGTATGTAAGTAATACTATAGAAAATGCAAAACTCTGCACTTTCAAAAACTACGTAAGCCATCCTTTTGTATTCCTCTCAGCACAGGTTTTCTTTTAAAATGTGTGCCTTGACTGCATGTTCTCTGTTGGCTATAGTTACCCCTCACACTCATAGTGGATTGAAGGATGCTAGAGCTATAAGTCAGCACATATCTGAGAATTTCAGGATGTGTGCATTGGGGTTTAGGGGCAGATAAGGCTCTATGGATACATTGGCAGGTATGGGCAAGCTTGTGCTCCCTGCTACCCTGGGCTATTTCTGAATATGTTTCAGATACCGTAAAACCTTGGATTGAGAGTAACTTGGTCTGAGAGTGTTTTGCAAGACAAGCTATTTTTTTTTTATAAATTTTGACTTGAAAAACAAGCAATGTCTTGATATACAAGTAGCATTACGTCACAACTGAGTATAAAAGAGAATAGAGGCGCCTCGAACTGTAGCAATATGGTAACATTTAATGAAGGTAAAACATTTAGCAACTCACATGGTTGATGATGAAAAACAGGCACATCCAAGTATGCAGGCATCCGAGATAACAAAGATGAACAAAGGCAGACATGTTTGAAATCCAGTCCTATCTATATTCCTATCGCACACGTTCCTGACAAAAAGGCTCATAAAGTGGTGGTCACATGCCTAACGAAGGGGTCCTGCTCATCACCGAAACTTTGCACTTGTTTCTGTGATCTTTCTACAATAAAGAAAGCTTTGATCCATGGTGTGCTGACAAATATGTACACGTTTGAAATTCAGCCATGTGACAACCATGGCTGCCACTATAGATACAGTGGGGAAAAAACATACACATGAAGGTAATGGAAGTCTGTTGTTCACAGGATTACCAGGTGAAAATAAAGGGAGAAAACAATGCAGCTACTTCATCCAAGGACTGATAAGCTGCAATATATATTACATTTTTGTTTTTGGGTTACGATACACTTTGAGCTTTGCCATGCATCTTTTCTTCCAGCCATTTGACACATTTGTGATGTTTTAGCTGACATTACTCACTTGGTAATCAGTTCAATAAATAATTTGATTTCAGTGAGTTTACGAAGAATAAAATCATTTAAGTAGTTGCTGTCAATCAATATAAGGTTACCTACTGCGTAACAGAATAAAGTATGCATTCATCAACGTCCCAATAGTTCCCTCCTAAAGATCTGAGGTGTCAGTAGTAACACCTGCTCAGGGCAAATGGGTGGATAACAAATGGCTTCATCTACAGCTTTAACAGGAATCTCAAATAGATGAGACTTTGTGCAGATTCTAACAAATGCTTTAACTCTGGTACACGACAAGAGCATTTACAGCCTCTATCAATTATAAATGGTGGAGAAGTCTGAAGTTGTTAAATCTCCTTTTATAATCTACATGAATTTCAGCTTCATTTTGCAGGGCGCCATCATGCAGTAAATAATGCAGGATTCATCTGTGATGCAGTCATTTTAATGAATACATGTATGGATAGTCATGCAATATCTTTACGAGTGAGATATGATGCTATAACCAAAATATGATGTATTGTATCAATTTGGAGTCAGTCTAAAATGTGCCAGAGAATGTGTACCTGTCAAGCTAATAAGTATTCTGCTGTCTAGTGTACAAAATAAAATACCACAAAAATACACAGCTATACAGCATAAACATGTTTTATTAAAACCTAAAGTGCAATTGAAGGCATTTAACAAAAAACGGAGGGCATGTAGACCATTGCTCCCAACTGTCCCTGATTTTGAGGGACTGTCCCTGATTTGGAACAAAGTCCCTCTGTCCCTCTTTCCTCCTCATGTGCCCTTATTTTGGTCTGATCTATATAGTTGTATATAAAATGTACTATGTACCTTTCAAAAAGTGTTTCCTAGTGCTAAACCATTCATCCAGTTTCTACATTTCTGCATTGGTAAATTTCAAAAGCCAATATAAAGGAATAGTAGTGGTAAAAAAAAAAGCCCTTGTGGGTTTACCTAATCTTTTTTTTGGGGGATAATTCTCCTTTAAGGGGGCGTGGCAGGGGATGTGTCTTATGCCTACATACATTTACTAATAGGGGTCCTTCGTTCTCATCTCAAGTAGTTGGGGGGGGGGTTTAAGGATTAGGGTAGACTATTATAGCATTTACCAAACGGATGAGGGCATTATATTATATTATTGCAGAAGAAACCTGTAATGTCGCTTCTGAAATAAAATATACTGACCTGCCTGCTTGCAGTCTTCTGCAGCATGTAAACTGAGCTGCACATATGCAGCTCAGCTTACAGCATTGTCGTGGTCCATCCGTCCCAGGAAGACTGCAAGCACAAGAGTTACATCATCTTGCATCGGCCAGTGGAGATGCACAGAGATTGGCAACTGGAAAATCTGTGCCAGCTCTGGCAAGGGACCTGGACTGTTAGAGAGGAGTTATGTTTAGTTTCTTTAGTTACAATTTAACATGTTTGTAGTTGTATTTGTGCACTTGCAACAACACAGTTGAGTATTGTCAGTGATACATCTTTTAATTTGCACTAACAGTTAAAGTTTCAGGACAACCCTTAAAGTGGTTGTAAACCCACTTTACAAAAAAATAAAAAAAACAACACCTGCAAGACAAAGGCATAATGAGCTAGAATGCATAGCACACTAGCTCATTATGTAATACTCACCTGGGATCGAAGCCCCCCGCTGCTGTGCCTGACACAGCACCGGTCGGCGACATGACGTCCCGGAGTTACTTTTGGGTATCGCGGCTGTGATTGGCCAGAGCCGCGATGATGTCACTCCCGCTGGTAACGGCACAGTCACTGAAAGCAAGGGCATGTACGTGCCATTGCTTCAGTGCACATGTGCTGATTACATTGGCAAATGCAAATACAGGGGATATCTCCTAAACCGTTCAGGTTTAGGAGATATCCAGGGTAACTACAGGTAAGCCTTATTATAGGCTTACCTGTATCAAAAAGTGTGTTGTAAGGGCTTACAACCATTTTAAAGGGTCATCCTCGGTGAGGGAACCAGGAAGTGAAGCCTTGCGGCTTCACTGCCTGGTTCCCTACGGCGCATGCGCGAGCCGCGCTGCGCCGTTCTCACTGGTCCCTGTTGTGTTCTGGGAGCCGAGTGTCTCCCAGAACACAACGGGTATTCTGCGGGAAGTGACGTACTACCCACAGAGAGGACTCCCGGAAGTGGGTGCAGATACCTGTCTTAGACAGGTATCTGCACCCCCCTCCCCCCTGAAAGGTGCCAAATATGACACCGGAGGGGGGAGGGTTCCGATGAGCGGAAGTTCCACTTTAGGGTGGAGCTCCGCTTTAAGGACACAAATGGTACAACAGTACAAATATTATAGGTAGCTTTTGACCAGAAATAAACACCACCACCCCACCATCTCCATAAAAATGTATTAAACATAGTACTTTTTTATAAGTGTATCAGGTTCGTGTTGGGCTAGCAGTTGTTTTGATTGTGGCATACTTTACTGCAGAAGAAAGGCAGAGTTAAAAATGTGGCTAAAGTTGTATTTTTGCAATTAGGTGCGTTTAAGCACCTTAATGCATATCCAGCGCTTGGGCATTTATTTCATTTCATTGGCCAGACTATGAATTTATTCTGGCCAATGAAATGAATGAACGGGCAAGCGCTTGGCAAGTCTAGTGCTTAAGAGCGTTTGGATGCATTTATAAGCATTTTGATGTGTCATGTGTTTTTTCTGCCAAAATGCTGCTGCTTCTGAACGCACTTGCAATGCTTTTTTCTGCCGCTAAACGCCCCTGCCTCTACAAAGTGCAGTTGCTGTAGAGCTTATTAAATGATGGAAAGCTCTGACTTCCATCACCCAGTCATGTGCAAGCAAAAATGTTGTTTTTTTATTTTCCTTGCATGTGATTGGGTATTGTTTGTGAAGAAAAGGTTTGCCTCATTTACTAAGCTCTGGAGCAACTGCACTTACAGAGCCTATTTGCCTTTAGTATATCAACCTTATTTATGGGCGTTTGGAGGAATACAAAAAAAGAAAAAGAAAAACGCCTAAGGGCTAAATCTAGGTATGGGGTAAGAGGGTTGGGGAAAAATATGAGGGTTTGTTGGTATTTAAAGTTATCTGATAAGCTGTTAGGATTCAGTTAAATGGTTAATATTAAGGCTTAGATAAATGTTAAGAGTTACAGTATCTCACAAAAGTGAGTACACCCCTCACATATAAATATTTTATTATATATTTTCATGTGACAACACTGAAGAAATTACACTTTGCTACAATGTAAAGTAGTGAGTGTACAGCTTGTATAACAGTGTAAATTTGCTGTCCCCTCAAAATAACTCAACACACAGCTATTAATGTCTAAACCGCGACTAAAATCCAAGCACATGGACTAGCTTCTCTTTCAAAAAGTCAACCTGCTTCCCCCAAAATCAAGTTGTGGCACCTTTGCAGAAAAAAAGCAGTATGTGTTCATGTTATGCCCCTGTATACCATAGAAGGTATAATCTGTGCACCGGAACAGTGATCAGAACAGAATTTTACAGACACTGCTACATTTATATATTCCATAACAAGGAAAACATTTTAACTAACTGCGGCAAGTTGGCTCCCCTGCACGAATCGCCATCATTGTGCGTCCACGGCGATTTGTGGGCCGATTCGCGAATGGAGAGGAGCCAACCAGCGGGTCGGGCAGACTCAATGTCCGCCGGCCACCTGTGATGACTCCAGAGACAGACAGAACAAGGATCTGTCAGTATAAACAAACAGATCCCTATTCTGTCAAGGGAGGAGAGAGAGATCGTCTGTTCCTAGTGATTATGAACAGCAATCTCTCTCCTCCTCCAGTCAGCCCAGCCCCCATACAGTTAGAAACAGTTCCCTAGGGAACACTTAACCCCTTGATCGCCCCCTAGTGTTAACCCCTTCCCTGCCAGTGACTTTTTTACAGTATTCAGTGGCTATTTTTAGCTCTGATCGCTGTATAAATGTCAATGGTCCCAAAAAAGTGTCAAAAGTGTCCGATCTGTCTGCCGCAATGTCGCGGTCACGCTAAAAATTGCAGATCACGGCCATTAGTAGTAAAAATAAATAAATAAATATGCCATCAATATATTCCCTATTTCGTAGACTTTTGTGCAAACCAATCAATATACGCTTTTTGAGTTTTTTTCTATCAAAAATATGTAGAAGAATACATAGTGGCCTAAACTGGTGAAGAAATTTAGTTTTTTACATCGGGGGGATATTTATTATAGCAAAAAGTAAAAAATATTGTTTTTTTTTTCAAAATTTTCGGTCTTTGTTTATAGCGCAAAAAATAAAAAACGCACAGGTGATCAAATACCACCAAAAGAATGCTCTATTTGTGGCAAAAAAGGGACCTCACTTTTGTTTGGGTACAGCGTCGCACGACAGCGCAATAGTTAGTTAAAGTGACACAGTGCCGTATTGCAAAAAATGGCCTGGTCATTAAGGGGGCAAATCTTCCGGTCCTTAAGTGCTTAATGACATTTTTAGAACTCTAGTTATTACGGATATTGGATGGAATAACTTTGACTTTCTCATTATTAATCGCCACAGTAATTCCCATAATTAGCATTATAGCCTGATCCCTGTATTACACTACAAACTAAAAAAAAATTATGTATGTATATTATTAATTATTAACATTTTTAATATTGTGTGAAAACAACTTTTTCTTTCTAATAAATCAGTTCATTGTTTGGCATAAGTTATTCTCATTCAAAGATTCATTCCTCCAAAATGTAATTAATTACTGTTACATCTAGCAGAGATTTAATTTTTCATCTCCCCTTCTCTTTCACTGACAGTGCAAAATTTTCTTCAAATAATTAAAAATGTGATTTGTGTTTTGAAAGGCTTACTTTATTAGTGTGGAAACTTTACTTGAACAGTGTCATATGCCACCAATTAATTTAATAATGGTACAGATATATCTTTTGTTGGATATTTTAATGTGTTCAGGAAATAACCTGGGGGATTTAGGTAGAGAATTGTTCATCATTTATAAAGCAAACTTGCAGTCATTTCTTCTGTCAAACTTGCTTTGGATATACACCCTTTGCAAGCTCTAAAACATTACTTGCCTACAACCATGTTGGTAATGACTACACATGGCATATGATAAACATTTATTATAATAGCTGTTGATTATATACACATGCTTAAATAACACCCCAATTAAACATGAACATATATATTTTTAAAACTACCTTAACCACTTAAGCCCCGAACAATTTTGCAACTAAAGGACCAGGCCCCTTTTTGCGATTCGGCACTGCGTCACTTTAACTAACAATTGCGCAGTCGTGCGACGTGGCTCCCAAACAAAATTGATGTCCTTTTTTCCCCACAAATAGAGCTTTCTTTTGGTGGTATTTGATCACCTCTGCGGTTTTTATTTTTTGCGCTATAAACAAATATAGAGCAACAATTTTGAAAAAAATGACATATTTTTTACTTTTTGCTATAATAAATATCCCCCAAAAGTATATAAAAAATGTATATATTTTAGGCCGATACGTATTTTTCTACATATTTTTTGGTAAAAAAAAAATCACAATAATCGTTTATTGATTGGTTTGCGCAAAAGTTAAAGCGTCTACAAAATAGGGGGTAGTTTTATGGCATTTTTATTAATATTTTTTTTTTACTATTAATGGCGGCGATCAGCGATTTTTATCGCTGTAGGGGTTAAGTGTGCCCTAGTGAGTGATTCATACTGTAAGGGGGCGTTGCTTGGCGTGTGACATCACTGATGGTCGTTCCCTATGACAGGGAACAGACGATCACTGACATGCCACTAGGAAGAACGGGGAAAGGTTTGTTTACACTTACCAGGGCTAAGGCCCAATTTACCTGGACTAAGGTCCAATTTTTCAGCCCCTGTTTAAGAGGGGCGTGTAATTACAAATTTTGATGCAATACTTTGCAGCAGGGCTCATTCCTGAGCTCCAACTACAGTATCTGTGAGGGGTTGAAGTGTTGTGGCACCAGTGCCTAAGGCCCAATTTTTCAGCCCCTGTTTAACAGGGGCGTGTAATTACTATTTTTGATGCAATACTTTGCAGCAGGGCTCATTCCTGCGCTCCGACTACAGTATCTGTGAGGGGTTGCAGTGTTGTGGCACCAACACCAGTGCCTAAGGCCCAATTTTTCAGCCCCTGTTTAACAGGGGCATGTAATTACATTTTTTGATGCAATACTTTACAGCAGGGCTCATTCCTGTGCTCCAACTACAGTATCTGTGAGGAAATCTACCCCTAGGAAGGGAAATTCTCTCCTGTAAGAGTTCCTTGTTTCACTAAAAACTAGGGGTGCGGAAATTAACGATTAATTGCTTGATTAATCGTTAATTTCTTTGATCGATCAAATTTTTTTTGATCGATGACGATCCGCGGAGTGAGCTCTGCGGTCTCGTCCATAGGAAAGGCCGCGGCTTCGGCCTAGCTCTGGAGCGCGGCGGCCATCTTGGTCCACCCTGCGGCAGCCTAGTAGCGGCGCGCTGACGTCATCATCAGCCGCCTGCTTGTGCCGTCTACAATGCGGACGGTTCTGCCTGGATCTTAAGGTATGGGGGGAGATGTGGACATTACGGGGAGAGATGTGGACATTACGGGGGAGATGTGGACAATGACATTACAGTGGGAGCACATGTGGGCATTACATTATGGGGGGAGATGTGGACATTACGGGGGAGATGTGGACATTACAATATGGGGGCACATGTGGACATTACAGAATGGGGGCACATGTGGGCATTACAGTATGGGGACACATGTGGGCATTACAGTATGGGGGGGGAGATGTGAACATTATGGGGGAGATGTGGACATTACGGGGGAGATGTGGACATTATGGTATGGGGGCACATGTGGGCATTACGGTATGGGGGGGAAAAGTGGACATTACGGGGGAGATGTGGACACTACGGGGGAGATGTGGACATTACGGGGGAGATGTGGACATTATGGGGGAGATGTGGACATTACGGTATGGGGGCACATGTGGACATTACAGTATGGGGACACATGTGGGCATTACAGTATGGGGGGGAAAGTGGACATTACGGGGGAGATGTGGACATTATGGTATGGGGGCACATGTGGACATTACGGGGGAGATGTGGACATTACGGGGGAGATGTGGACATTACAGAATGGGAGCACATGTGGACATTACAGTATGGGGGGAGATGTGGACAACTAACAAACTAACTATCTAAGTTTTTCTTAAAGTTTAATAAAAAAAAATTCTTGTAAAAACTGTATGTGCGTTATAATTAATCGAAATTAGTCGATTAATCAATTAAAAAAAAAAATTGATTAATCGAACACGAAAATTTTAATCAGTAACAGCCCTACTAAAAACCCCAAATCTTCTAAATCCAATTGTCATTGGGACAGAAAGTGAGGTGAAATCTTCTGAAGAGGTGCACAGACAGCAAAACAAATGTTACAGGGGTGATAACCCTTCCCTATGTTTTCCAAAAAGCTTAAAAATGTACCAGTTCAAAATTACAAACAGATTCTACTTAACAACAAACCTACAGTCCCTGTCTTGTTTGCACCGCCTGTATACTTCTGTTCAGAGTATATAGGGCCTGGGGGCCCCACACCTTTCCCTTTTTTAATTTGGGTGCGGGGTTCCCCTTAATATCCATACAAGACCCAAAGGGGCTGGTAATGGGCTGGGGGGGGGTACCCATGCCGATTTTCTCAATGATTTTCATCCATATTGCCAGGACCAGACATTACATTAAAGCCGAAAGCAGTTTTAAATGACTTTTATTCCTTTAGAAATGTCATTTTATCCAGGGACAGTTCTAAACACGGGAAACACACGCCAATTTACAGGCATGCTGTAGACACCCCCCAGGCACGATATTTAAAGGAATATTTCACTTTTATTTTTTCACTTTAAGCATCATTAAAATCACTGCTCCCGAAAAAACTGGCGTTTTTATAACTTTTTTTCTGCATTGATACATGTACCCTGGGGCAGGACCCTGGTCCCCAACCCTTTTTAGGACAATAACTTCCATATTAGCCTTCAAAATTCACACTTTTGATTTCTGACGTTCGAGTCCCATAGACTTTAACGGGGTTCGAAAGTTTGTGCAAACTTTAGGTCCGTTCGCAGGTTCTGGTGCGAACCGAACCGGGGAGTGTTCGGCTCATCCCTAATCCTAACCCTCTTGCTGCTGTAACTATTACAGTGGTAACAGAGCCGGTATGTAAACAAACTCCCGTCACTATGGCAGACAGGAGTTTTTTTTTTACATTTTTCCTCTGCTTTTCCTAACTTTCTTGCCGACTTTTATGAAAAAGTGAGTCAGGCGACAGTAAATCCACCCAGTCATTCCTATACACTTGTAATGAAGCCTCCCTTCCCACCTGACACCCTCAGCCATGTGTTCTGGGCTTAGCTTTTCCTCCTGGGTGCCAGAAAGCCTCCATGGTGGGTGTCAGGATGGAGAGAGGTCAGGACATCTGTTTGCTGATTCTCCCTGGGTAGTGTGAACAGAGCCAGCCACTCTGGCAGAGGGAGGAAGCTAATTAGGCACAGTTAGTGCTCGATCAACTTTAAGGCTCCATGTAAACTGAAGCTGATAAACTGCAGTTTATTGGCGTTTTGGCATTTTTTTTAAAAAAGCCCATTAACTGCACTCTATGTTAGCCTATGTGTTCATGTACACAGCGTTTTTTTAGCGTTAATGAGCAGTGGAGTTAATTGGCTTTTTCTGAACGCAAGAAATTCGCGTTCAAAGTGCTGTTTTTCGGCAGAATAAAACGCAAAACGCTGAAAAACGCTCAAAAATGCTCAAAAATGCTGGTCGCCAGCGTTTTTTTTGCGTTTTTTGATCCATTGAAAAAAAAAACGCTACACTGAAAAACGCTAATAAGCGCTAGTAAAAAACGCTGATAAAAGCTATATTTTAAAGCAGCTTTTTCTGCCAGAAATCTGGCGTTCAAAATGACCGTTTTTGAGCTTCTGTGTACATGGAGCCTAACAGAGGGCAGTGGTGACATTAGACGGTTAATAGGCACCTAATGAAGAGAACCTGTAAGCTGTACTATGCTATCACATATTGGGGTTATCAGCCCCTTTGTAATAGCAATAAAGATAAGTTAAACAAAGTTAAAATGTTTTACGTTTAATCAAATACATTTATAAACACAACAAAAATGTAAAACCCCCCTGCTCTTACAAATACAAAAGTGCATGTTGGAGTGAAAGAAATAATTCTAAGGCTACTATACAATGTGAACGTTAAACTGATGATCTGTAAAAGCTTTTGAAGGGTTGTCTATGGACAATTTTGGGTACCGTCGTTTTTTGCCACTTTACAGGTGCTTGCAATTGTGAGGCTTAACATACTTAGTATCTATTTACTCGACACAACCTCGTCTTTTAAATTTGACCAAAAACATTAACAGCATTAACAGTAAGCACAAAAATTGTATTGCATAACTAAACTGCAGGAGCCACCATTTTATTCTGCAGGGTCTCTCCTTATAGAAAATATATAATGTTTTGTGATTTTAAGTGCATTTTCATGTAAAAAAAAAAAATGTGCATTTTACTGTTTGAGCAAAAGGTTCTATCAGCAACAGGCTTGAAGGAAACCCTGCGTGCTCGCAGCACAAAGACCAAGCTGTTGAAAATGGCTCTTGGTCCTGAGAAAACATTGAGAGCTGGCGGCACCGGTTTCAAGTCATGTGACCACGGTGACAGCCAATCACAGTAGTCACATGATTTCATATCCTTCCTGCCCCCTGAGAGCTATAAACTTTTTAAGGGCGGGCGGGAAGGGGTTAATTTTTACCACATTCACTAAGATAAGGCAACATTACCTTGAAAAGGTAAATAGATTATCTACCTTTAGGAAATCAACCCAAATGTATTGGTTAGAGATAGGTAGGCATTTGGTGTAATCCTAGACTCTGACCTATCCTTTCAGCCACCAAATCCAATCATTGTCAAAAGCTTGTAGACTTCACCTCCATAACATCTCTAAAATACGCCTCTATTTAACAAATTAAATCACCAAGCTTCTCATTCACTTCCTTGTTATCTCCCGAGTTGACTATTGCAACTTCCTTTTCATTGGTCTACCTCCTCAGTCTATCATGAATGCTGCTACCAGACTTATCCACCTTACCAACCACTTAGTGTCTGTCATCCCTCTCCGCCAATCCCTACACTGGCTCCCAATTGCCCAGCAAATTAAATTCAAAATACTAACCACAACATACAAAGCCATATACAACTCTGCCCCAAGCTACATCACCAATCTTGTCTCCAAATATCACCCAAACCATCCTTACTGCTCAAGACCTCCTACTCTCAAGCTCCCTTGTCTCCTCCTCCCATACTCATCTCCAGGATTTCTCCAGAGCCTCTCCCATCCTTTGAAAATCTCTAGCTCAACCTGTTCAGCTATCTCCTACTCAAGCTGCCTTCAGGCAAACCCTGAAAACTCATCTCCTGAGGGAAGCCTATCACCCCTCCAACTAGTCTTTTACCACTTCCATCAGCTCATTCCCCACAGTTGCAAATTTGTGTACCACTTGCCCCACCCTATTAGATTGTAAGCTCTTCTGAGCATGGCCCTCTTAATACCCGTGTCTTTTATTGTAATGTAACTCTATTGTCTCCCATTTATATTGTAAAGCGCTGCGTAAACTGTTGGCACTATATAAATTCTGTATAATAATAATAATATTCATTACATCTTAACTCCACCAAAGAAAAGGGTGAGTGTAGGGATATTCGTTGCATTTTAACTCTACCAATGAAGGGGATAAGTGTAAGGTATGTGTTTTCTGTTTGAGAATAACACTAGATGAGCTTAATATTTCATGGAGGGAAATTAAGGTTCAGACCAACATTCTTGAAGGTGGTTTGAGTTGTGCTTTTCCCTTCTGGAAAATTAAAGTTAATTACAAATTACACTTTCCACATCTGCTACACCAAACCATTTGGTGGAGATGTAATTTAGGTATGTCAAGCTTTAACTTTTCTTTGTTGAAGCCTTGTCATTATCACCCACAAGCATCAACAATATATGATGCTATTGTTTTTTATCTGCATGTTCTTTTTCTCTTTGTAAAGTCAGCACATAAATAAGGATTCAGCAACATTTCTTATAATTGTATGTATACAATTTTGCTTTCCTGTCAATCACAGTATTCTCATTTAAAGCCTGAAAACCTAAGACAGATCTCAGAAGGCCTAAATTTCCCAGCTAATGATCTGTGTCAAATGTAAAACACAGCAGCAAGCAGCTCTTGGCATCTGACGCAGCCACATATTGTACTTTGAAAAACTGCTGCAGTGTACAGCATAGTAATGAGTTTAATTAATGTAGCCATGGATATGATACCTGAGCTTCATTATATGCATTGAGCATCTCACATTCAAAAGCTGCACATTTGCTACTTGAACTGATGATACAATTAAGAACACAGTCAAATTTAAATAGTGCTTTTCTCTTACTGATTATTTTTATTTCACAAGGGCTAATGCGCTATTTAAGGATCTGAAGGGTGCTGACAGAGGAAAAATAGAACAAGCCAAGTTCATCTTCGTTGAGAACCCATCAGATCTTTCCCATGTGTGCGGGAGCTGCTTGTCATACGAAACATTCATGCCTGTGGACTGCTGAGTGCAGCACAAATGACAACATCCAGGGAGCATGCAAGTGCCCTGGGTGTACACATCCTAAGGCTTCGCTAGTTTTAGAAATATATGAAACACTTTCTGTTTAACCGCTTGCCAACCGCCGCACGACGATATACGTGGGCAGAATGGCACGGCTGCGCAAAAAAGGACGTATATATACGTCCCCTTTAAGAAGCGGCATTGTGGACGCGCGCGCCGGCCGCGAGCTCTGTGACTCCAAACATGGGTCCCGTGGACTCGATGTCCGCGGGCATACCCATGATCGTGTCACATTGGGGAAGAACGGGAAAATGCTATTGTAAACAAGCATTTCCCCAGTCTTCCTAGTGACAGGACAGTGATCACAGCTTCCTGTAATCGGAAGCGGTGATCACTGTCGTGTCACACACATCCCATCCCCCTACAGTTAGAAGCACTCCCTAGGGCACACTTAGCCCCTTCAGCGCCACCTAGTGGTTAACCCCTTCACTGCCAGTGTCATTTTCACAGTAATCAGTGCATTTTTATAGCACTGATCGCTGTAAAAATTACAATGGTCCCAAAAATGTGTCAAAAGTGTCCGATGTGTCCGCCATAAAGTCGCAGTCACGATAAAAATCACCAGATCGCCGCCATTAGTAAAAAAAAATATATATAATAAAAATGCCATAATTCTATCCCCTATTTTGTAGACGCTATAACTTTTGCGCAAACCAATCAATATATGCTTATTGCAATTGTTTTTACCAAAAATATCTAGAAGAATATGTGCCAGCCTAAACTGAGGAAAAAAATATGTTTTTTTATATATTTTTTGGGGATGTTTATTATAGCAAAAAGTAAAAAATATTGAATTTTTTTCAAAATTGTCCCTCTATTTTTGTTTATAGCGCAAAAAATAAAAACTGCAGAGGTGATCAAATACCACCAAAAGAAAGCTCTATTTGTGGGGAAAAAGGACATCAATTTTGTTTGGGAGCCACATCGCATGACTGCGCAATTGTAAGTTAAAGCGACGCAGTGCCGAATCGCAAAAAGTGCTCTGGTCTTTGGCCAGTGAAATGGTCCGGGGCTTAAGTGGTTAAAGAGACCATCTCACCAACATAACAAATGCCAGGTTAAAGCTTAGAAAATCAAATCTTTTAAATGCTCACATGCTGTGTTTTTCCATTATTATTTTTTTAATGACTTGCAATGCTACTCTAGGCTTGCTAGAAAATATGATTACTTCAGAAAAGTCAGTTACAATACCTAGGACACCCCCCTGCCTGTGCAAAGGGGAATACTATAGAGAGTCACTCAAGTGACAACTCTATGTTTGCTGGGGCTGTTGACTACACATCCAAGATGGTAGCGCCCTTTAGCAGTCTCAGAGCTTTTTTTGAAATCTACACAAAGGAGGCTGTTACAGGTAAATAACATGCATAAAGTATGTTAAATGCACAGAAAAGTTTTCGTTGAAATCAATGGTCTAGCAGCATGTTTATTTTTAAGGCCTTATCCACAAAGGCAGCAAGAGGTTGGTAAAAATAAGTTATAAGTTATATAATATCACCCCCCCCACAATCGCCTACAAGCTGACCTAGTCTGGTCACATTGCCGCGGACACAATACTATGATTTCATTTTACAATTTTAACTCACAATGCTGTGTTTGGTAGGCATTCTACTTGCTTAGTATTTCAATGTAAGATTGCTGTTGGGTTAAAAAAATTTACATTTTGGAGTTGACAGCATACATACGGAGCACCTTCCAACCACCAATCAGTTACCTTTGAAAAACTGTCCACCATGGAACACTTTTCAGCTGGGCTATTAAGACCAATGTGTGAAAGAAGCTTAAAGTAGATGCAATCCCTAAATGTATGATAGTTCATTTGCAAAAGCACTGTGTATCATAACCAATTGAATTTTCATTCTATTGTTGCCTCTTAGTGCTGCTGATCTCCTGTAGCTATTTTCTGTGTATATTTGTGCACTACAGTGATGGCTACATGGCATTTCTCAGTGTGGGTTTCCTGAAAGTGACAATAGTGTCATGTATTATCTGCTAAAATTGCCAGTTGTAGTCTCCAATGAAAGCCCAAGTGACAGGGTAACAATGTGGAAACACAGTTGGGAACCAGAGAAAAACAACGGAAGTAGTGCCAGACAAATCTTGACTGTTAATGCAGATAATGATGGCCGGTAAAGCAAACCACATGGATCAAAATTCAGCTGGTTCAGCAGGGAGTTCATGTATGGGCAAGTTGATCATGCCAAAGTCGATTTTTTCATTTGATTACTGCCTGGCGCCTTCAACCGCTAGCAGTAATCATTGTGTTCTGTTGGCTGGGAAGGTTCTCTGCGCCATCTATGGGCATCTTAACTCTCGATCCAGTAATTGCCTTCCCTACACAAATTCACATTAGAAAACCTCTATTTTAAGGTCCATCCAAGGTTCTCATTTTAACTGAAGCCCTGTTGAAGGTGAGTTTTTTCTGACACCTGAAATGCATTGGCTGTTTTTTAGTATAAACCAATAAATTAATTTTGCCGATTCTATCCTTTGGTCTGGCGCTCCTTCCATCATTGCATGTTTTTTTTTTTTTTTTCTGGTAACCTGCTAGGGTACCTGCTGGAGGGTAGCTGTATCTGTTGTGAGCAGCCTAGCCTGAGCCAGTGAACTCTCCAAATGTTTTTGTCTTCCTACTTATTTGTATGAACTGACATCAAAGTTACCTCTTGGATGCATTTTTCTATATTGTAGCACAGTTGGGGGACAGACACAAATTGTTATCGCCCTCTACCAGGGAATATCCGAAGGAAGACCTTCATGGCAGCAGTACCACATATTGTTTTAATGAAAGCTACAGATTTAAAAAATATTGAAAATGACTTTTATAATGAGATGAACATGTTAAAGATTTTGAGGGATTTTAGGGCTTAAGTTTGCATTTACTTTTTAAGGTATCTGTCATATATAATGTGAGATGGGGGTTGTTTAGCTCAAGTGGTAGATGCGTTTTCCCAGCGATTCAAGCCAGTCAGGAACTATATTTAAGGGCATGGTAGCCCATTTTTATTAAAAAAGGCAAAATAAAAGTCCAAACAAAGGTTTCCCATGCAGGGGTTCTTCTCCATCAAATACACATAACAGAAAATGCTAGCCCACCTGGCTCTCTGTAGCGGTACTTCTGCACTTTCCTGGTCACCCAGACCACCGGACTCCTCAAAGTAGATGGCTTCCCTTTAGCGTCCACAGCTCTGCCTCTTGCAATCACCAATGTTCTGGCTGTCACCTACAGCCTCTCTGACTCCTGAAGACCTCCTGTCTCTTGGTGTGGAGCCGTCTCCAACTGGGAGCCATGAGGTCTTCCCATACATTTATTATAAGGGCTGTGCTCACCTGCTGGTAATCAGCAAAGTCTGGACACAGGGTTGGAGATCCCATCCCTCCCAAGACACTGTGGAATCTCCAAACTACAAAGCCCCTTTCCAGAATACCAAAACCTGGAGAAAGCTGCGAAAGCAGTCTTCTCCAGTCCACATCTACGCTCTGTAGTCTTGCACCTTGCAAATGTGCAGACCCTGTGTCCAGCAAACTGTCCATTTTACCGTGACAGTAACTCCTACTGTCACATATCTCCCCCCCATGTTTCGGACCTGAAGGGGGCGGAACACACAAGCCCGAATCCTTGATTGGGGCACCTCTGTGCCAGCTGTTCGCTGCGTAGGCCCAATCTTTTTTTCGGGTGTGTTTCCAGGCACGCCTTACCCAGGATCGCAACGGGGTCCTACCTTTCTGTATCCCCAGCCTACTCCCTCTGTCCTTGGGGTTCTGAGCTCATGTTTCTTTTCTGGCAGCCCCCTGCCTTTCCTGCTACTTCCTTTAAACTCAGTTTCTGGATTCTGTAAGGAACCTGCTCCAGACACTACGCCTGATGAGGAACCACCTTTTCCCTCACTGGTACCCGTTTTCCCCATCACAATAGGTCCCTTGGGTTTACCAACTCCTTTTTCCCTTGACTACCAACTCCCCAGGGCTCAACATCTGTGTATCACACTCATTTTCCAAGAAATTATTCATTTTCATATCCAGGCCATTATTTACATTAACATTCAGTAATAAGTCACCATTTCTCCAATTATCAATATCATCAGTTATTTCTTGTTCAGGGTTTGCTAGGGCCAAGCCCAAGGAGGGACAAGACACAGGTGAGCAGCTATATAGGCATAGGCACTCTAATACTTTAACCACTTGTCCACCGCCCACTGTCAATTGATGGCGGGCGGAGGATACTCTCGTTCTGGGAGGACGTCATATGACGTCCTCCCTTTAAAACGAGCTAGGAGGCGCACGCTTGAAGCCAGCGGCGCGCGCGCGCGCGCGCCCGCCGCGTTCACGAGGCCCCGGTGCGCGTGCCCGGCGGCCGCGATTGCCGCCGGGCACCCGCGATTGCCCGGGAAACGAGCAGGAAAGTGGGTCTCTGTGTGTAAACACAGAGATCCACGTCCTGTGAGGGAGAGGGGACCGATGGTGTGTCCCTTGTACATAGGGACAACCATCGGTCACCTCCCCCAGTCAGTCCCCTCCCCCCACAGTAAGAACACATTGAGGGAACATATTTAACCCCTTCCCGCCCCATAGTGGTTAACCCCTTCCCTGCCAATCACATTTATACAGTAATCAATGCATTTTTATAGCAGGGATCGCTGTATAAACGTGAATGGTCCCAAAAATGTGTCAAAAGTGTCCGATGTGTCCGCCGCAATATCGCAGTCACAATAAAAAATCGCAGATCACCGCCATTACTAATAAAAAAATAAAAAAATTAAAATGCTATAAATCTATCCCCTATTTTGTACACGCTATAACTTTTGCGCAAACCAATCAATACGCGCTTATTGCGATTTTTTTTTTTACCAAAAATATGTAGAAGAATACGTATCGGCCTAAACTGAGGAAAATTTTATTTAAAAAAAAAAAAATGGGTATTTATTATAGCAAAAATTAAAAAATTGTGTTTTTTTTCCAAACTGGACGCTCTTCTTTTGTTTATAGCGCAAAAAATAAAAACCGCAGAGGTGATCAAATACCACCAAAAGAAAGCTCTATTTGTGGGAAAAAAAGGACGCAAATTTCGTTTGGGAGTCACGTCGTACGACCGCGCAATTGTCATTCAAAATGTGACAGCGCTGAAAGCTGAAAAATGGCTTGGGCAGGAAGGGGGTTTTCGTGCACAGTAGGGAGGTGGTTAAAAGTATTTGGGTTTTTATTTGTCTTTTTTATGTATTGTTATTTAAGCTTAATTTATTTATACACGTACTAGTGTACTATGTATCTAATTTATAGTTGGGTTTGCATACTTATTATTATAATGTTTATTTTCATTTCCTACATTCTTATCTTGCTAGACTGTGCCATTGTTTCATGAGCAGAACAGACTCAGTGCGAAATCTGGCTTTTGAAATTTGATATATTGTATAGATGGGGCAAGAAAAAAATAATATTTTACTCAAGAGGAAAAAATGTATAGAAAATGGTCATTTTCCATCCATATCTCAAAGCTCCAGACACCTTACGATCTCCTCTATCCTTCAGTTGTGCTCCACACTGCTCCACAAGTACTGTGTGTGTATATAATATGTTGTCATTGTTCCACAGATGCTTTCACAAGACTGACTGGAATACAGGAAAAAGTACAGGTGTTACCTAAGGTATTTCTGCAGGCTATGTGAGGATCCTCATAATGTTCAGGGAGCCATGCATAGCTCCCATATCCCCTTTGTTTACAAGCTGTATGACCACCATGTATTTGGTGTGGAATAAAGTAGCTTTTCTCTCTCCTCTCAATTCATTTTTTATTAACTGCTGTTTGAGCTTTCGGTAGACTTGTTACAAAAAAAGCCTTAATTTATTAAAAAAATTCAGCCCCGGGTCAAAACAGGATTGTTTTTGGCATGAGATTTGAAGGAGCTTCTGTGAAGCCTGTGTTCATTTCAGTAGCCAATGCCCAGTAGCTTTAAGTTATGCCTCTGGGCAAAGGTATGTAACATGTATTGACAAGATATCTTGCAATTTATACATTTATGGGCCTACACTCACCTTTTGATAAATAATTTTTTTTTATACATTGGTGCTTTATTCCCCCACTTAAAGTGGATCTAAATTAAAAAAGGTTTGTTGTCCTATACACATCTGGAAATATTAATTGTGGCTAAACAATACCCTTAAAAAATTACATTTTGTAACTAGACCCAAGAACAAACATTTAAAGTGTTAGTAAAGGCTAATGTCGCGTACACACGATCGTTTCTTCTGATGAAAAAGACCAATGGACTTTTTTCATGGGACAAACCGATCATGTGTGGGCCCCATCGGTCTTTTTTCCATCGGTATAAAAAAATAGAATATGTTTTAAATTTATCCGATGGAAAAAAAAAAGATAGCAAATTCCGATCGTTTGTGGGGAACTCGGAGAAAAAACCCACGCACGCTCAGAATCAAGTCGACGCATGCTCAGAAGCATTGAACTTCATTTTTCTCGGCTCTTCGGAGTGTTTTACGTCACAGCGTTAGGGACGGTCGGATTTTTGACTGATGGTGTGTAGGCAAGACTGATGAAAGTCAGCTTCGTCGGATTTCCAATGGAAAAATCCATCGGATATTATTCCATCGGAAATCCGATCGTGTGTACAGGGAATAACTCTACCTATTACTAAAAACCTTCTCTCCCCCCTCCTACTTTACGCTGCATACCATGTCTGAAAAAAATCTGTGTACTTATCTTTTTTTTAATATGGTTTAAATATAATATAAAATATATTTCCAGGACCGTGAAGTCACCCATAGACTTTCATGATCCATCTGTTGTCAGTGCTCCCTCCTCTTACCTGCAGCAGCTACCTATTGACATAGAGGGGCCATGGCTGCTGGATCACGCAATCAGGCTGGACCTGACTAGATTAAAAATAGGTAACTACACTGATCTTTTTTTGTACAGGGTATGCCTGGCAGGTAGAAGGAGGGTGGAACATTTTTAAGAATGGTTAGAATTATCCTTATGTTCCATTTTAATAAATTGTGGTTTATCAGTCCTTGTGGTGGCTGCATTTGTTTTAATTTATCAGACTTAAAACATTTTCAGCATATGCAGAAGTTACATTGTCATTGTAACTTTCAGCTGAACTGGAAGCAAAAACAATGTTACCGTGATGATATATATTAGGGACCCCTTTTCAAAGTGGAGATGACATCTGCATAAAGTGTTCTCCCTCTTGGGCATTGCCTCAGACTAAGGCATTTGCTTAGGGACTAAAGACTTTAGCTGCCCTGATGCCACGTACACACGATCGATTTTTTCGACGGTGAAAACACTGTCGAAAAAATCGACGTTAAAAACGAGGAACAGCTTGTTCCCCTCACACACGGCCGTTTTAAATGTCATTTTTTTTTTGGTCGAAAAAAACTACCGTGTGTGGGCTCCGCGGCAGTGTTTCCCTATGGGAAACACTGCCGCGGAAAACATGTCGAAAAAAACGACGAGAAAAATTAGAACATGTTCTAATTTTTCTCGTCATTTTTAATGCCGTTTTTCTCGTCGAAAAAAACGACAGAAAGCCCACAGACTATCGTTTTTCTCGTCGAATGGGAAAAATGACGTTTTTTTCGACGGGAAAAACAGCCGTGTGTACGCGGCATGAGTGTATATTATAGGGAGCTGGGTGTAAGGGTGCCTGCCTGAAAGGAGCATCTGTAAGGAGTCTTCTTGCTGAAGTGTGTCACAGAGGAGCTGTGTAGAAGGTATTGCTGGACATTGTAAGAAGGATTCACTATCAAGAATCAAGATATCTTTGACTGCTATGATAGGGTCAAGAGTCATATTTATTAAAAAGAGATCCAGTGCAATGCAGGAAAGACTGTAACTGCACTTAGAGGGTAAATGAAAAAAAGAGGGTGTAACAAACCCCGGGACTTTAAAGGTGTTTTCAAATTATATATAATGGTGACACAATGACAGTATCATAAAATTCCAATGCTTTATTAAAGATATAAAAACATGCACAGATATAAAACATCCATATCAAGTTGAAAAAGTGCTACCACATGCATAAGTGACTATGACAGATACCGCTCGACATGTTTCGCTCAAAACAAGCTTCCTCAGGAGTTTTCGGTACAGTACATATTATGCTGGGAATAACAAGAGACACGGATGAAGTGCCGCTTCACACTACAGCGACTTGGGATCCGACTTGTCAGACCTCAAGTTGCCCCAAGTCGCTGGACATAAGAAATTCCATTGAAGTGAATGAGAGCCGTCTTAATGTACACTACTGAAGTTGCTCCAACTTTAGAAAAGGTTCCTGTACTACTTCAAGGCGACTTCTAGGCAACTTGTACCCATAGATTGCAATGGAAGTTACCTCAAAAGTCGGATCTCCATCTTAACTGAAGCAACTTTACAGGAAAAGAAAATAGTTTAACCAGGCAAACCCCTCCCTCCCACAGAGCTGATTATTCTGTGATTGGCCACAGCCAAAGTCGCCTGTACTGGAGGCAACTTTAAGTCGCGTTGTAATTTGCTCAAAGTCACGCTGAAGTCGCCTCCAAATCGCCTTGCAAAGTCGCGCTGTAAGTCGGGTTGCCCCTGTGTGAACCGGCACAAAAGGTCATGTATTATTGTTTTTGAAATAAATACATACAAAACAATTACATCAAAAAATCATATATAATGGATCAGTTGCTAATCCCCCCAAAAAATTTAAAAATACATGAATAGTATGAAGCCTTCTACACACAATCGGATATCCTATGGATTCTAATCCGATGTTTTTTTCCATCGGAAATCCGATGAAACTGTCTTCCATCAGTCTTGCCCACACACCATCAGTCAAAAAACGGACCGTTTGAAATGCGGTAACGTAAAACACTCCGATGAGCCGAGAAAAATTAAGTTCAATGCTTCTGAGCATGCGTCGACTTGATTGTGAGCATGCGTGGGTTTTTTATCCGATGGATTTCCACACAGACGATCGGATTTTCCTATCTGTTTTTTTCCCATCGGATAAATTTAAAACATGTTCTATTTTTTCACAACGATGGAAAAAAGACCGATGGGGCCCATACACGATCGGTTTGTCTGATGAAAACAGTCCATCGGACTGTTTTCATCGGTAAAACCGATCGTGTGTACACGGCTTTAGATCATGAATATAAAGATACATATAGTATATAGAGGGAAATAGAGTCTCACCTGTGCTGCCAATGCACTATGTATATACTTGATCATTAATGATTTGCTAGAGGTCCCATTTGGGTTCAGACAGAGCCCCGCCTTTGTGTTCCATTCAAGGGTGGCCAAAAGAGGATATGAATATTTGTATCCCTGATGTGGGAAAAAGTATATATAATGTAATAGGGTCCGGCAGTTAGCTGTAGATATCAAAAAGATATTTGAGCCAAAACAACACTGAGGTAATAGACATAATTACCTTAAACAAAGATAGAATCAATGAGTAACCTGCTGATTGAGACCACAAGACCAAGACCCTCTTTTTTTCATTTAAATTTATGGGATGTGGTGTTACTCTTGATGCCTCTCTGCCCTAGATCTTTATTGTGCACTTAGAGGGTGTTAGATCTGCCTGTCTGTTCTCAGAGGGCAAATAAATGCCAAAGGCACCCCTTAGAAAATCTACTACTTTTATAATACTTGTCATACTTTTGGATATCCAGCACCCCTAAACTCTTCTAGATTTGAGTTCAGTAGTAACAGGTAAAAACACTAGAGTGACTGGACTTATTTTTCACACGACCATACACCAAGACCCAGACCCAGACCCAGACCCTGAGATGCATTCCACACCACCCCAGGAGAAGTGCTACATTGTATATTTTTTATATTATTATTATTATTATTATTAGATATAAGCTAATATTAACCAGAAAAAAGCAATACATGTATTTAGTCACATAGCTGTACATCTGCAGTGTTAGATTCTAAGGCACTGCATTTCTCTGACTGCCAGTCTCTGATAGTTTGAAGTGGTATTTGGTGATGTCACTTCTGTGCTGCTCATTGTTCTCCTTGCTGGAATGAAAGCTACAGTGGATTCATCTTGTTGCGCTTGCTTCATTCTGTTGATCTGTGCTTTCTGAACCTCTCCTGATTATGGTGCAGCAGCTTCCACCTCCATCATTAAGCAGATCACCATTCATCAAGGGACAGTTCGTACAGAGGGAAGAAAAGGCTTGCCTCTAACAAGATAGCCAACTTCTCACAGATAGCCCGACACGGTAAGCCATTCCAAGGGAAATAATCAGCTATAGGAAATTCACAGGCAAATCTGGAACATAGTCCTTTGCCTGCAATTTTTTGGCAAACAAAGTTCTGGTCCTTGTTAATATTTGCAGGAGTTGCTTTGATATTTTGGCTTTACCTGCCAGCTTGACCTTAAGTTTATTAAATCAGATTCTATATGCTTGTGAACTGTGTTGTGATATTCTTAGTGGAAATTTGTCATGGGATGAATGCAGGGCTCCCATTGTTGATATTCGTTTGAAAATTCTATTTTCCTGTATGTCATGTTGCTATCTGTTGATTGAGAATTCAAAGTGGTTCTAAAGGCAGAAGTTTTTTTTTTTTATCTTAATGCATTTTATGCATTATAGTAAAAAAAAATCTGAAAGCAGCTCTTCCCCCCCAGCCCCCCTAAATACTTACCCAATCTTCTCGATCCAGTGATCTCTTGGCTCTCTCTCTCCTCCTTAGCTCAGACACAGCAGTGGAAGCCATTGGCTCCTGGACAGGGTCAAGTCACGTTTTGAGTTTCTTATGGACACACAGAACTTGCTCGGAAGCAAGCCGCTTGCTATGATGGCACCCGGCAGTGGGGAGAGTACAGAAAAAACATTAGGGGAACTGAGAAGAGGAGGATCAGGGCTGCTCTGTGCAAAACCACTGCACAGAGCTGATAAGTAAACCATGCTTGTTGTTTTTTTTTTTAATAAAAAGTTTACCTTTAGAATCACTTTAAGCTCTGATTCATCTGGGGGTGTGGGTCATATCCCTGCAAAGAGAGTACTGTATTTATTGGCGTATAACACTCACTTTTTTACCTTGAAAATAGAGGGTAAACTGTGCCTGCGTGTTATACGCAGGGGGCTGTGGAAAGTTTTTTTCCTGAAACTTCCCTCTTAAAGTTAGGGTGCGTGTTATACGCCTGTGCGTGTTATACGCCGATAAATACGGTACTTTATCCATATAGAGTGCAAGGCTCTATCTCTACATCTGCTGGCAAGGAACAGCCTTTGTTACTCTGGCTGTGGCTACTTAAAGAAAACAAAGTATAATACTTTACACACATTCTTTTCTGATTCATCCAGAATGCATTTAGCTGGCATAAACTAAAAGTTCAGTTGGGCTTTAATGTATTGCAATGTATATGTTAGTATAATTTAAATATGTATTTATTAAACTCTGCCTCAGCTATTCTTGTATTATTTCATAGGTGAGATAAAAAGAAAGCAAATGAAAAACAGAAAGCATTTTATTGTGCCCCCAAATACAGTGCCTGGGGGTACAATAAAATTCCTGCTTATGGCACAGAGTTTAAGCTAGGTTTTCCAGAGAGAGGCAGTGTTGGAGAGATAGGGACAGTATTACGTTTACATATTTATGCTTCTGCCACCACTCCCCAGCCAAATGTTTATACTTGTGCCATGTCCAATTTCCGAAAAGATAAATTGCAAATGAGAATTTTTAGATGCTGGTGCTGCATCCGATTCGTAAAGCCTTGTGAAGGCAGCAATCACCCTCAGCAATACTAAATAATACCTTATTTACTATAAACAGCACTCAAGGAATTTTTGAATGCTACTCAAGTAATTATCTTTTTCCATATAATTATATTTCATGTTTAGTGTTATAGAAAGCATCTATCATCCATTTGGAAGAAAAATGCTTGGATTACACATTTCAGGTTTTATTCATCGACAGTGTTGCCAAGCAGAAAACACGATATTATAGGGAGGTCTTTAGATAGGCTGCAGTTTGTTTACCTCCAACTTGAGAAAAATACAACAGTTCTCATACAGCATTAGAGTTAATCTGTATTTAAAGTGGTTGTAAAGGCAGAAGGTTTTTCATCTTAATGCATTCTATGCATTAAGATAAAAAGTCTTCTGTGTGCAGCCGCCCCCCTCAGCTTCCCTTATATTTACCTGAGCCCCCTCTTGATCCAGCGATTTTCACGAGTGCCTTGGCCGTCCTGGACTCTCCCTCCTGATTGGCTGAGACACAGCAGCGGCACCATTGACTCCTGCTGCTGTCTGTCAAAGTCAGTTAGCCAATGAGGAGAGAGAGGGTTTGGGGCTGAACCATGGCTCCATGTCTGAATGAATACACAAAGCTGCGGCTCAGCTCATGTGCCCCCATAGCAAGCTGCTTGCTGTGGGGGTACTTAACAGGAGGGAGGGGCCAGGAGCACAGAAGAGGGACCAGAGAATAGGAGGATCCAGGATGCTCTGTGATAAACCACTGCACAGAGACGATAAGTGTAACATGTTTGTTATTTTTATAGGGAAAAAATTTGACTTTACAATCACTTTAACCTTCAGTCTGCCATTGCTGAATATCTAGCAGTAGAAGTCAGGAACTCTTAATGTTTCTGCTGCACCTACAATGAAATTAATATCACAATGTAACATTAACCTCTTCCCGCCGGCCGCATGCATATATATGGCCTCTTGGCAGGTGGGCTTTAATGCCCAGATATGCGGCCCTATATGCGGCCCTATGTAAACACAAAACTGTGCTGAGACCCGCGTCCTGCAGGGACGTCACCAACAGGAACCAGAGAGCTCCCAATGCATACTTGTGATCAGGCGCTTTCCGATCATGTGACAGCTGTGACACCCAATTATAGCGGTCACATGACCCGAATGCCCGCCTTCCAACATCTAGAAGTTCTTAAAGAACCAGGAGGGGGTGCAAGGAAGGGGTTCATCTATTGGTAGGATTGGCATAACAGCTTGCTTTATCTAGTTTATGAACTGTCCAATGGTGGCAGGTTCCTCTTAAAGTATATCTAAAGCCAAAAGTTTTCTTGTTTTGAGTAGGAAAAGTTGTCCCCAGAGAGTTACACTATTTGTCCTGGTTACCACTAAAGTTATGGGAAATTTCATCAGGACAGGGATAGAGGAGAAATATGCCCATGTGCATACCTGTTCTGATGACAGCTGTCAAAGAAAACATTTTCCTTACTTTTGAGAGATTTCCTCTAATTTCCTGTTGTTCCTAGGTTTAGCTTTTCATTCATGTAAAACTAGAACAAGCTTGAGTAAATTGGATTTAAAAGCTTTGTCACTAGTAAGTTTTTTGCATAGGAGCACATTAGGGACATAAAACATAAAATCCTAGCTTTTTCTGTGCTCTGAGAAGCCCAGATGCTACATACAGCTGCCCATAGACATTAATGGCTGTTTGCGGGTATACATCGGTACTCACGTACACCCACATACAGTGTACTGATGTATTACCTGATTGCAGACTTTTTGTGTTTAGGGAATACTTCCATATGCTGTACATGAGTTTACAATGCACTATATGCCCTTATTGCTCCCATGTACATGAAGTCTTACACTTATTTCTCATGCCAAAGTAAGAGCTATTACACTAAAGGGGATTATAACCAATGTCCATGAGGAACACAGAGAGGTTTCACTTGGATGACAATTCGTACTGTCTCAATGATTAAAGGGGTTGTAAACCTTCCCATTTTTTAACCTTAATGCATCCTATGCATTAAGGAGAAAAACATCTGATAGTTACCGGCCCCCCAGCCAGTTTACTTACCTGAGCCCTCGAAAGTCCAGTGTCGAGAACATGCTTGATCTCGGCCCAGTCTTCTCGGCTCTTCATTGGATAGATTAATAGCAGCGCAGCCATTGGCTCCTGCAGCTGTCAATCAAATCCAATGACGCGGGCGCCTGGGGGGTGGGCCGAGTCCGGTATTCGTGTCTATGGACGCAAATGCTGGACTCGGGAGCCGTGCCCGCAAGGTAGCCCCCTTGGGAAAGCGCTTCCCAGAGGGGGTTATCTGATGCGGGGAGGAGCCAAGACAGCCACCGAGGGACCCCAGAAGATGAGGTCTGAGGCCACTCTGTGCAAAACGAGCTGCACAGCGGAGGTAAGTATGACATGTTTGTTATTTTTTTTTATTTTTATTTGAACGTTTACAATCACTTTAAGTCTATTCAAGTGCAACATGTCAGAGACAGTGGTCATCAGGCAGGTGGATTTTTGTTGCCAAACGTGGATGAATAAACTGAGATGTCAGTAACATCATTGCTACCCCTATGTTCATTGAATGGCTTCTAGGATCAGTGCCTGGCTTCTTCAGTGAGGAGAATTTGGGATGATTCTCGAGTGGTGGTTTTCCCAAGATCTTCTAACAGGGTTCATAAGGAGTTTGGAATATTGATGATTGAACCCATTCAACAGATTAGAGATTTCACCTAAATCATATCAGTCTTTCTGAGATAGAGTTTTTACAAATTGTCCTCAATTTTTGTTGGATACATTTTTGCCACTCTTAGTTCCTAGTGATATTTGGTGGGTTCCCCCCATGCTCTTTTTTCTGTCCTATCATACTCCCCTCCTCCCCTTCATCCATAGCCAATTATTTTGGGTTGTGTCATTATAAGAAATAAGCTAATGCCAGAAGATATAACAAAGCACCACACAAACAAACTAGAAAAAAGACATTGGCAGAGGCTTTTCGAGCGTAATATTCATAACTCAACAACGTGATGTTTGCTTTGTGTGTATTCATTATTGCACATATTTGATTTCTTATACACTGATGAGCTTGCACTTTCTCTAGCAGAGTTATGCAGTTCCCAGATTTAGAGGAATGGAATAGTTTTCCAGTGAATAACATGATTTGCTTCCCATTTCATTCTTAAATATGACCATGAAATGAAACATTCTGAGGCCCCCATGCCATAGAGTATCAGAAATGTAGCTTGACAGCTGAGAAGCGGAGTAGAGAAGTAGGTTTACGTGGCAATGTTTGATACGTGTAAAATGTCTGTAGAGCAAATGCTTAGCCCAGGATTTTGTGAAGAGGAAGTTCAGGGAGAGCTGACAGTGGATCTAGTTGTAATACATATGGGAAGGTATTTTATTTCATGGATTAGTGCATTGTTTCATGGGAGAGTGCTTTTCATTCAGTATCCACCAACTTCCTATATAGAAGCTTTGCTACCAATTAAAAGAAGGTGTATTACAGTCATTCAATATGAATGTTTTCTGTACAAACTGTTCCCACATATGTATAATGAATAAAACGTATTTTTATTCTTAGCTAAAAGTTAAGCACACATGAATAATAGTTTAGTTTATATAAAGGATCAGTTCATAACATTTCTAGGCGTAAGTTTTAAAGAAACCTATCAGTATTAAAAATTAGCATTGTATACATCTGACTTCCTGTCCACTAACCCCAATAGAGATCATTACTGGGAGATTCTGGTAAAAATCTAAAGGATGGTTGTACACAGTCGGATCCACAGTGGTCGATTATCTTAAAGTACTGTATATCATAATCCAAAGAACAAAAATGTAATATAATGTAGATGCAGATGTGGTGGCTGCATTTTATTTTTCATTTTTCAGGCTAAGAGCATTTTAATAAGTAAAAAAAAAACCTGTTGGTCTTGCCAGAAATACAGTATTCTCTGCCACTTACCGTGAGATGAACTCAAAGCAACAGAAATTTCTGTAAACTACTAATCTAACCATTTCCATGTAATGGACATGGACATGTTTGCATTTCATCCTGGGTGGCAGCAATGGCTCCCACAATAGATACAGTGCAGTCGTGAACATAGTCATCCAGTGACAGGAAGTGTGTTTTTGACAGGATTGCAAAGTACAACATAGCATGAAAAAGTCTGAAAAAAGCAGCAAACTCAGGTAATAATCTACATTATATAGAACTTTTACACCTAATGCCTTGTACACACATTTGGAATTTCCGATGGAAAAATTCAGACGGAATTTTTTCATCGGATATTCCGACCGTGTGTGTGCCCCTTTGGACTTTTTTCTGTTGGAATTTAGAAAGAGAACATGTTCTCTTTTTTTACGTTCGTCTGTAGGGAACTCTGATGGAGAAAAAAACATGCATGCTCAGAATCAAGTCAACGCATGCTCGGAAGCACTGAACTTAATTTTTCTCGGCTCGTCGTAGTGTTGTATGTCACCGCGTTCTTGACGGTCGGAATTTGGTGTGACGGTGTGTATGCATGACAGCTTGAACGGAATTCCGTCTGAAAAATCCGTTGGAGATTATCCCGACGGAAAATCTGATCGTGTGTACAAGGCATTAGAGTGTATCCTAAGCCATGTTTTTTAATTTTGTGTAAAATGGGGAATAGTCACAAATTCTGGCAGTTTTTTTTTTTTCTTTTTCCTTTTGCTATCAGTGACAGTGGTTAATGGTACAAATATAGAGGGCAAATCTCTAGATACACATTATTTCAACAATTTGTCATGGATCACAAGAATGTATAGAACATCTCTGGCAATACACACTGTAATTTTCAATAAATTTTAGACGTATATTAAGCAGTGTAGATCACAAAGATAGCCAGGCAAGTTGAAGAAGCCTACCACTGTAGTAAATCAGTGCAAAAGACAGAAATTGTTGGCCTTGACTCATTTAAAGTGGTTGTAAACTGGGGATAACTGAATCAATGGCATGTATGTGCCGTTGCTTCAGTCCGTGTGCCAGCGGCTTACAACGCTGGAGCCCGTGATACCCGGAAGTCACTCTGGGAGAGATGTACTAGCTCATTATGCCTCTGTCTTGCAGGGTTTTTTTTTTTTTGGGGGGGATCTACAACCACTTTAAACTTTCTTGAGACTGAAAACTAGTTAAAATTGCTGAAAGTTGCTGCATTCTTAGCTGACACTAGGGTAGTCCAATGCAGGAAGTGGTCTCAGTGGAAAAATGGTTATGGGGAAAGTGCACAATGGTAAGTCCTTCCAATGATTGAAAGTGTTTGTTACCGCCTTTTATGACAGACATGAAAATGTGAGGAAAATTGGCTGAGCAAACATGATCTAACCACCTAGATCTATGTTTATCAGCAAGTGGTCCCTTGAACATGTGGACTCAATTTACTTTAAAATAAATACATAGCTATGCTATGATCATTGAGAAACTAACATCTATACTGTCTGATTCTCATAACCAGTTTCTGCGAGTTTGGCAACCCTGGATATCCTATGCCCATCCTTTGCGCATTACTAACATTATGACACTTTCAGGTACATTGTCACCCGAGACCACTTTCTCTCTTCTTTTCTTTCTTTATTCTACCCTAACTTTTCTCGCTTTCCCCTCTTTTTTTTTCCTGTATCTTTAACCTCCTTATATTAAACCTGGGAGGTTTTATTCACCCTATACTTCTTTGTATATTACAGTTAACTGACACTCCTCTGGTTCAGTGGCTGAGAATACACTGGAGATCAGTGCATCTCCTTACAATTCTTGAGGTTCAGCCTCCTCCAGTTTTTCTTTTTGTTATTATGTTCTAAGCTTTAAAGGGTAAGTTCACCTTTGTACCTTTTTTTTCTCTAAATCCCAGCTCCCCTATGCACCAAGATAGCATTCATGTACTTTTTTTGCAAAAATATCAAAGCTTGTCATTAAATCTACAGAAAAAACAGGGGGGGGAGCGCTGACCTGAGTGTAGTATTAAAATTATGACTTTAATAGGATTAGATTAAAAACACTTACAAGATGATAGGAGATGCATTCTCGTCAAAGTAAAGTGCAGTCCTGGCATTCCACATGGCTCTCACGGTCCCACTGTAGAACAGGAAGTGATGTCGCCGGTGTCTGATTGGACCAAGGCAGTGCTGGAATCTTGTCAATCAGGGCTGCAGTGGTGAAGGCTTTGCGCTCGGAGCTGGCTGCTCCTTCTATTGGCCAATAGACACAGCAGTGGAAGCTGCGTAGCGTTCTCCACTGCAGCCCTGATTGACAAGATTCCAGCCCTGCCTTGGTCCAATCAGATGCCGGTGACATCACTTCCTGTTCCACGG
Organism: Rana muscosa; assembly: GCA_029206835.1. NCBI lineage: Eukaryota > Metazoa > Chordata > Amphibia > Anura > Ranidae > Rana > Rana muscosa. Next base: position 175,344,284 of record CM055116.1, read on the forward strand.
TCCATGCTGGTCAGTGTGAAGGTTCCTGGAGAAACACTGTGATTCATTCCAGACAGCTGCTCAATCCTTTTCAGCTATCCGGAACAGCGGTGGGACCCGCAGAGCCATGTGAAATGCCAGGACTGCACTTTATTTTGACGAGCATGCATCTTATATCATCTTGTAAGTGTTTTTAATCTAATCCTATTAAAGTCATCATTTTAATACTACACTCAGGTCGGCACCTCCCCCTCCCTGTTTTTTCCTTACATGTCTTGCAGAGTTCTGGACACACCCTGAAGCATGGCTGCCTTCCTTTTTAATTCTTATTACCCCTTTCTTTTCAAACCACCCAACCTATGGATACATCACCATCCAGCTATTACAGCCACAGACTATACCCCTAAGGATTACTCCATTTGGAGCACCAGATAACACTGACTATGCTGCTTACATTAAATCTACAGTCACTTACTTTTCTTGTCCTAATCCACCGTTAAAGATGTTTCCATTAGCAATGTCTTTCTTCCTGTTCAGACTATAGGTCATGACACAGGAAGGAGTTGACCAGCTGACCTCATTAGCACACACCCTGCATCATCCACCTACCCATTGCCAGGTGCACGTTTTTTAAATGAAATGCAATCAATCAGTAATCACCCTTCTCACTAAATACACAATCAGATTGCATAGTGTATGACCATCTTTATACAAGTACATAGGAGGGAGGGGACAGAAACACTCAGCTGTCAAGCCCCGTTCACAACTCTGCATAGCGGGAACTCGCATTCCCACATGCTTTTTTTTTAGCAGGGGGAGGCGTTCTGGAGCATTTTCACTCATCACACATAGGGCACCCTATCTATCTGAATGGGTTGCCCTACACACAGCAATTGCCCCAAAGAAGCTTCAGAACTTTTTTTTTTAGAGCGGAGCTTCGTGCATTTTTTACTGTGATTTTTGCTGCAGCGCATTTCTAAAATGCAAGGAAACACACAGATGTGAATGGAGCCTCATCGTTCTTGTGTTATCGCACCAATTTCACTTTCAGACCCCATTCACATCTAGCATAGTGGGAGCACATGTTTTGTGTCTCGTTTTTCCTGTGACACGCATAGGGCAGCCTGTTGATTTCAATTGGCTGTGCTATAGGTGGTTAATGGGACATCTTGGCATATTGTTGGTTGTGTGTTTGCAGCATTTGCCCCTCGTTTTTTCACATGGTAAAATGTGTGTTTGCTTCTGTGTTTGGTGTGTCATTAACAATTAATGGCACTGAAAGCACAGCTAGTAATTTTAGGTGTATAAACATGGCAATACACTATGCAATCTGATTGCATATTGGGTATTTAGTGAGAAGGGTGATCACTGATTGATTGCATTTCATTAAAAAAATGTGCACCTGGGAATGGGTGGGTGGATGATGCAGGGTGTGTGTTAACGAGGTCAACTGGTCAACTCCATCCTGTGTCATGACCTAAAGTCTGATCAGGAAGAAAGACATTACAAATGGAAACGTCTGGAAACATGGATTAGGACAAGAAGAGTAAGTGACTGTAGATTTAATGGAAAGCTTTGATATTTTTGCGAAAAAAGTACATGAATGCTATATTAGTGCATAGGGAACTGGAATTTAGAAGAAAAAAAAAAGTGTACAAAGGTGAACTTACCCTTTAAGGACATCTGACCATCACTTTCATGCTGTGGGCCAATTTGATTATTATAATAATTTACTCATTGTAATTCCCTCTTTTTCCACTGTATATTCTGGAGCTGCACTCCGAGTTATGTTGCACACTATGGATTATTGTCTTAGTCTGCTTGCTCTGTATGTCTATGCTATCTGTTAAAAAAAAAGAAAATCCTTTGTAAAATAAAGTAAAAGCATAGTTAAATTTAGGTAGAAGCAGAACTACAGATTCCAGCAATGCTCTTACCGGGAAAACGAAAACAGTCATCTCTTTGCTCATTCTGCTTTTGCGTTCTCTCAGCACATGTCCTGCCAGAACATGTGCACTGTACTAGAGCCTAATTGGCTCCTCTCCCATTCTGTGTTTCTCTTGTACAGGAGACCTTCACAATTTTTACCTACTTTCCATAGTATTAAACAGCCCCTCCTCCTTTTACACAATTGCAAAAAATAAAAATAATAATAATAATAATAATGCATACAAATTATTACCCTTTTTCTATGTATGCCATGCCTCCAAAATTCTTGCAGCTTCCTAGGATACTCACATCACGCATCCCAGGAGGCTTGAGGGTAATCTACCATCACATGGTATCTGGGGGCTGGCTGGCGCTTCCTGGTTCCCTGATGATGTACCACAGGACACGTGCATCATCAGGAGGCTGGCTGCAAAAAACAGGAATTGAGATGGCTCCCGATGGCAGAAGTAGAGAAGATGATGGTGGGGGACAAGGTGTGTAGCAGCAGATTACCGCAGGACAATGATGGATTTGCAATTAAAATGTTTATTGAGGATAGCCTAACAGACAAGAGAGACTTTAGAAATAAAATAAAACAGGTGAAATTCCTCTTTAGAGCAGATTCAGGAACTTACACTACTTGTATTTATAATAATGACAGAAATTTTTGAATGACTATACAACTGCTTAAATCAGTAAAGATATTTCTGCATGCATGGTTCACTGCATAAGTCCCGTATACACAACTGGCAGTTACAGTGGAGGGGCATTCCAGTGAAAATGTCACCCTGTGCACACAACCATGGCAACCAGTAAAATAAAAAAAAAAAAGTGTTCCTGGCCAGAGGGACACAGCAAATTAAGAAATCATGGAAAGGGGAAAGAAAAATAATGTAATCAGACTAAGGAAGAAAGAATGTGCAGCAAACACATGGTAGGCACAAAATGTTCTAAAGGTGATTTTCTGATGAAATTACCAGAGCTAATGATGGGTGATTCAGTTTATCTAATTGAACTTTCAGTAGGCATGTGTAGACAGTTATAGACAACTGCAGAGAAACCTCCATGGCAACAACAAGCACTTTTTTTATATTTCTCTGTAAAAGAGGTGGAGGTTTCAATGCTTATACAGGCATATTGTGTTAACCACTTAAGCCCCGGACCATTTTGGCTGGTTAAGGACCAGGCCACTTTTTGCGATTCGGCACTGCGTCGCTTTAACTGACAATTGCGCGGCCGTACGACGTGGCTCCCAAACAAAGTTGACGTCCTTTTTTCCCACAAATAGAGCTTTCTTTTTGTGGTATTTGATTACCTCTGCGGTTTTTATTTTTTGCGCTATAAACAAAAACAGAGTGTCAATTTTTAAAAAAATTCTATATTTTTTACTTTTTGCTATAATAAATATCTCCCAAAAAATATATAAAAAAACATTTTTTTTCCTCAGTTTAGGCCGATACGTATTCTTCTACATATTTTTGGTAAAAAAATCGCAATAAGCGTTTATTGATTGGTTTGCGCGAAAGTTATAGCGTCTACAAAATAGGGGATAGTTTTATGGCATTTTTATTAATAATTTTTTTTTTTACTAGTTATTGTGGCGATCAGCGATTTTTATCGTGACTGCGACATTATGGCGGACACATCGGACACTTTTAACACTATTTTGGGGCCATTGTCATTTTTACAGCGAAAAGTGCTATAAAAATGCACTGATTACTGTGAAAATTACACTGGAAGTGAAGGGGTTAACCTGCAGGGTGCGCTGAAGGGGTTAAGTGTTTTCTAGGGAGTGATTGCTACTGTTAGGGGGCGTGGCTTGCCGCGTGGCAGTCACACTAGGAAGAACGGGGAAAGGTTTGTTTACACTTACCTCTCCCCATTCTTCAGCTCTGTGACTCGATCGCGGGACACCGGCGGCGATCGGGTCCGCGGGTCCCACGGGCGTGGTCACGGAGTACAGCACCAGGTTGCGAGCGTGCCGCCAATGCTTAAAGGGCTGTAAAGGTTTCCTGTTTTTTCACCTTATTGCATCCTATGCATTAAGGTGAAAAAACATCCAACGATTACTGGTCCCCCAGCCCCCTCATTTACTTACCTGAGCCCTCGAAAGTCCCACATCGAGAACGGGCTTGATCTTGGCCCGGTCTTCTCGGCTCTTCATTGGATATATTGATAGCTGTCAATCAACTCCAATGACGCAGGGGCGGGGCCGAGTCCTGTAGTTGGCAGCTATGAACGCCGGATACAGAACTCAGGAGCGCGCCGGCAAGGTAACCCCCTTGGGAGAGTACTTCCCATTGGGGTTTTCAGAAGCGGGGAGGAGCCGAGACAGGCGCCGAGGGACCCCAGAAGACGTGGATCGGGGTCACTCTTTGCAAAACGAGCTGCACAGTGGAGGTAAGTATAACATGTTTGTTATTTAAAAAAAAAAAAAAATTAAGCTTTACAATCACTTTAACCACTTAAGCCCCGGACCATTTGGTAGCTAGAGGACCAGAGGTGAATTCAGAATTTTGCACTGCGCTGCTTTAACTGTAAATTGTGCGGACATGCAATGTTGTACCCAAACGAAATTTGCGTCCTTTTCTTCCCACAAATAGAGCTTTCTTTTAATGGTATTTGATTGCCTCTGCGATTTTTATTTTTTGCGATATAAACGGAAAAAGACCGAAAATTTTGAAAAAAAATTATATTTTCTACTTTTTGTTATAAGAAAAATCAAATAAACTCAATTGTAGTCATACATTTAGGCCAAAATGTATTCAGCCACATGTTTTTAGTAAAAAAAATGTCAATAAGCGTATATTTATTGGTTTGCACAAAAGTTATAGAGTTTACAAACTAGGGTACATTTTCTGAAATTTACACAGCTTTAAATTTATGACTGCCTATCTCATTTCTTGAGGTGCTAAAATGACAGGGCAGTACAAAACCCCCCCAAATGACCCCATTTTGGAAAGTAGACACCCCAAGGAAATTGCTGAGAGGCATGTTGAGCCCATTGAATTTTTTATTTTTTTGTCCCAAGTGATTGAATAATGACTAAAAAAAAAAAAATTACAAAAAGTTGTCACTAAATGATATATTGCTCACACATGCCATGGTTATATGTGGAATTTCACCCCAAAATACATTTTTCTGCTTCTCCTGAGTACGGGGATACCACATGTGTGGGACTTTTTGGGAGCCTAGCCGCGTACGGGACCCCGGAAACCAAGCACCGCCTTCAGGATTTCTAAGGGCGCAAATTTTTGATTTCACTCCTCACTACCTATCACAGTTTCGAAGGCCATAAAATGCCAAAATAGCACAAAACCCCCCCAAATGACCCCATTTTAGAAAGTAGACACCCCAAGAAAATTGCTGAGAGGCCTGTTGAGCCCATTGAATATATTTTTTTTTTGTCCCAAGTGATTGAATAATGACAAAAAAAAAAAAAAAATTGCAAAAAGTTGTCACTAAATGATATATTGCTCACACATGCCATGGTTATATGTGGAATTACACCCCAAAATACATTTTTCTGCTTCTCCTGAGTACGGGGATACCACATGTGTGGGACTTTTTAGGAGCCTAGCCGCGTACGGGACCCCGAAAACCAAGCACCGCCTTCAGGATTTCTAGGCACAAATTTTTGATTTCACTCCTCACTACCTATCACAGTTTCGAAGGCCATAAAATGCCAAAATCGCACAAAACCCCCCCAAATGACCCCATTTTGGAATATAGACACCCCAAGCTATTTGCTGAGAGGAATGGCGAGTATTTTACAGCTCTCATTTGTTTTTGAAAATGAAGAAAGAAAATATATATATATATTTTTTTTTTTTCAATTTTCAAAACTTTGTGACAAAAAGTGAGATCTGCAAAATACTCACAATACCTCTCAGCAAATAGCTTGGGGTGTCTACTTTCCAAAATGGGGTCATTTGGGGGGGTTTTGTGCTATCTGGGCATTCCATGGCCTCCGAAACTGTGATAGGCAGTGAGAAGTGAAATCAAAAATTTACACCCTTAGAAAGCCTGAAGGCGGTGCTTGGTTTTTGGGGTCCCGTACATGGCTAGGCTCCCAAAAAGTCTCACACATGTGGTATCCCCGTACTCAGGAGAAGCAACAGAATGTATTTTGGGGTGTAATTCCACATATGCCCATGGCATGTTTGAGCAATATATCATTTAGTGACAACTTTGTGCAAAAAAAAATAAAATAAAATTGTCGTTTTTCCGCAACTTGTGTCAACATATAAAATATTCCATGGACTCGACATGCCTCTCAGTATATAGCTTGGGGTGTCTACTTTCCAAAATGGGGTCATTTGGGGGGGTTTTGAACTGTTCTGGCATTTTATACACAACATTAGGAAGCTTACATCCACTCTTCTAACCACTTGAAGACAAAGCCCTTTTTGACACTTTTTGTTTACATGAAAACATTTATTTTTTTTGCAAGAAAATTATGTTGAACCCCCAAACATTATATATATATATTTTTAAAGCAAAGGCCCTACAGATTAAAATGGTGGGTGTTGCATTTTTTTTTCTACACAGTATTTGCGCAGCGATTTTTCAAACGCATTTTTTTGGGTTAAAAAATACACTTTTTTTAATTTTAATGCACTAAAACACACTATATTGCCCAAATGTTTGATGAAATAAAAAAGATGATCTTAGGCTGAGTACATAGATACCAAACACGACATGCTTTAAAATTTCGCACAAACGCGCATTGGCGACAAACTACATACATTTTTAAAAGCCTTTAAAAGCCTTTACAGGTTACCCCAGTAGATTTACAGAGGAGGTCTACTGCTAAAATGATTGCCCTCGATCTGACCTTCGCGGTGATACCTCACATGCATGGTGCAATTGCTGTTTACATATGACGCCAGACCGATGCTTGCGTTCGCCATTGGGCAAGAGCAGGGCAGGACAGGGGTGCTTTTTTTTTTTTTTTTTTTTTATTATTAATTTTGCTTTTTTATTTTATTTTTAAATTGTTCCTTCCAAGTATTTATTTTTTTTATCATTTTTATTGTTATCTCAGGGAATGTAAATATCCCCTATGATAGCAATAGGTAGTGACAGGTACTCTTTTTTTGAAAAAACTGGGGTCTTCTAGACTCTAGATTTTTCCTCTGCCCTCAAAGCATCTGACCACACCAAGATCGGTGTGATAAAATGCTTTCCCAATTTCCCAATGGCGCTTTTTATATCCGGGGGGGCATTCCCTCCCACTGCTTGTAAAAGCAGTCCAGAGGCTAATTAGCCGCTAGGATTGCTTTTACATGAAAGCCGGCCGCAGGCTGAAAAGAATGATACCAAGATGATACCTAAACCCGCAGGCATCATTCTGGTATAAACATTCAAAGTCCAGCAACATACCAGTACGTTGCTGGTCCTTGTTGGACATGTATTGTAATCTTTTTATTTCATGCAGCCAGTTGGCTGAACGAAAAAAGAGATTGATCGGTGGGTATGCCCACCATTAGAATACCGCCCTTCATCCACCCACTTCCAATGATGGACATACACGCACCATTTATATATGCCGAAGCATGGGGGCATCCTCCCGCAAAAAAGTTATGCCGCACACACATGGTCGGACTTTTCCACGGGCAAGCCTCCGTCGGAATTTCAACCGTATGTACGCGGCATTAGGAGCAAAATCGCTCCTCCGCCCCTGCTGCCCCAATGCTTCGGCATATTTGCTTTTTTTTTTTAACTGTGGTGGTGAAATCACCTCCTACAGCACTGGAGTCGCAGGGATCAGGCCTGTCTCTGCAAACGCTGGAGTTATGTGTGTTTTTGTTTTGTAAGTGACAGTGATCGATCGATACTGCACTTGGGTGGCCTGGGCTGGACGGAGGGGCAAAACGCAGGTGCCAGCAGGTATCTGGGCTGATCCCGCTAACACTGCGTTTTTGGGAACCCTAAACTGCTGGGGACGCTAGTATAGATCTGATCAGATCAGATATTGATCTGTTCAGATACTATACCACTAAGGGGGGTGTATGCTTCACGCGTGGGTGTTAGCGTTACTGGCACTAACCTGACGCTGCCTGGGGTGTGACTCAGACCCTCTCTGACGCTAAAACCTAATTGATATCACCCGCCGGGCGATCAGGGGGTTAAACCTTTATTGGGTTATATACACGGCGGGTGCCCTGACACTATAAAAAGCAAACTAACTAACCAGCGTCACCCGTAACACTTATATGGTGATCACTGGTGAAAGGGTTAACTAGGGGCAATCAGGGGGTTAAAACCTTTATTAGATAATATATGGGGGTACCTGACGCTATAAAAACCTGCGGCGAACCTAAAAAAAATTACCAGCTACCGATCTGCATCACCGACACTAAGACAGCGTTTAGAAAAACGATTGCTTAGCGACAGTGGTGATGGGGGTGAAAGGGTTACCTGGGGGGGCGATCAAGGGGGTTAAACCTTTATTAGATAATATATTGGGGTACCTGACGCTATAAAAACCTGCGGCGAACCTAAAAAAAAATACTGGCTACGATCTGCATCACGACACTAAGACAGCGTTTAGAAAAACAATTGCTTAGCGACAGTGGTGATAGGGGGTGAAAGGGTTACCTGGGGGGCGATCAAGGGGGTTAAACCTTTATTAGATAATATATTGGGGTACCTGACGCTATAAAAACCTGCGGCGAACCTAAAAATAATTACCGGCTACCGATCTGCATCACAGACACTAAGACAGCGTTTAGAAAAACGATCGCTTAGTGACAGTGGTGATAGGGGGTGAAAGGGTTACCTGGGGGGCGATCAAGGGGGTTAAACCTTTATTAGATAATATATTGGGGTACCTGACCCTATAAAAACATGCGGCGAACCTAAAAAAAATTACTGGCTACGATCTGCATCACCGACACTAAGACAGCGTTTAGAAAAACAATTGCTTAGCGACAGTGGTGATAGGGGGTGAAAGGGTTACCTGGGGGGCGATCAAGGGGGTTAAACCTTTATTAGATAATATATTGGGGTACCTGACGCTATAAAAACCTGCGGCGAACCTAAAAAAAATTACCGGCTACCGATCTGCATCACAGACACTAAGACAGCGTTTAGAAAAACGATCGCTTAGTGATAGTGGTGATAGGGGGTGAAAGGGTTACCTGGGGGGCGATCAGGGGGTTAAACCTTTATTAGGGGGGGTTAGGGGGCTACACTGGACCTAAGACTAAACTTTGGTGACACTTTTACAGTCACAAATGTCACTGATTGCAGTGATCACTAAATAAATGGTCACTGCAATCAGTGACACTGTGACTGGGGGCTGGGGGGGTGATCTGGGGGGTGATCTGGGGTGTCTGGGGGGGCCTGGGGGGCGATTTATGTCCCTATGTGTCCTGGTGTCAGTGTAGTGTTGTGTGCACTGACCTGATATCTTCTCTTGTACGGCGCTCGGTATATGTGAACGCCGCACCAGAGATGACATCACTTCCTCCTGCTCCCTCTGTCTGACACAGACAGAGGGGCATTTCTATTCGCCGGGAGCGATCGCGAGGGGGTGGCCAGAAACGAATGGCTGCCCCCTCATCCCGGAACGCTCCCGGACACTTAGCCACCGCTCACTGTATAGAAGGGGGGTCCGATTGGACCCCCCAACTGTACAAAGGCAATCACGTACACTCTACGTGATTGTGCCTGTCGGTGCCATTCTGCCGACGTATATATACAGTGAGCGGTCGTTAAGTGGTTAAGCATTGTCTATCATGAGATACTGGAGCAGCAGATCCTTCCGTCGGTATGTGTTACAGGACTGCTGTTAGGACTTTCCAAGAACCAGGAACAAAGTAAGAAGAGGAATCAAACTATAAAACCACATCCCAATATATATGAAAAAAAATGTTTAGGGACTAGAGGTCACAGGCCTCGGGACTTTAAAGGTGTTGACTCCCTATCTAATCATCACCTTTAAATTCCCGAGGCCTGTGACCTCTAGTCCCTAAACATTTTTTCAGGGTACCAGGTTGATGGTTCATTAAATCTGCCCTATAGGTCCACTTTACCATACAGGATTCATGAAAACAACCATGAATATAAAAAAATGACCATGATAATCAAAATCAATAAAGAAGAGAAAAAACAGCATTACGGTACACTGAACTTGATTCGATACTTTAAACAGTGATTGATTGAAAGGTGATATGTCAGCACTGTTAAAATCCATACAAATCCTAAGTGATGTGTTCTGATTATCTAAGTATATTAGAAAGGAGATCAGAGAGACATATTTGGAAAATAGCTGTCTTGACATCCTTATTATCAATAACAGTTCTGGCAGTGTATGCTATTTCCGATCAACTGAAGCTTCTAGGTTGGATATATTAAGTATCTTTCTTACGTCACATATTCTACTGTTGACTACTTGAGGTTGCAGTGTTGTTTGTACTGGTAATGAGCTTTGAGAGTGACACCTTCTTAGCCACTTTTCAGTGTGGCTGTTTTTCAGAAAGTGCAGAATTCCTTCTGATTAGGGCAGAGAAAATAGAATAATTGTCACTTTCGCAGATTCAGCTTAGAGCCGGCCACTTGATGAGAAAATAATTGAATTCCCTATCAAAGTTTCAGGAGATTGGAGAAAACAGGCATTAGGGTACAGATGTAGTAGATGTCGTTTTATTTTTATACTGTTCAATGCAAATTGTTGTGCAGCATTGCATATGTACTATGTACTGCTCAGTAAATGTCTTTAGGGCCAAAAACGAAGAAGATATATGGGTGTTGGTATATATAATGTGTGTGTGTGTGTGTGTGTATGTGGTTAAGGGTACATTCACATTGCAACAGTGTTCATTGCTTGTATGAGGTGGTATCATGCCTCCTGAATGGTACCTCAACGCAGCTAGCTGATGTAAATTATGTGCATTGCAACACTAACATGTGTTGCTTTGGTACATTCTGGTTCCTTAGATGCCCATTCAAGTCCTAGGTCTAGGAAATATCAGGCTTTTTGAACTAGAATCTTGGTTGCACAAAGTCAGATGGAATGATCTCAATCTGTATGTGGACATTGCTCTGTCTTGATCATAGGCACATTAATGATTTTGAGCTTTGTAAAGAGAATCTGGATGTTCACATAGTTTTAGTATGACACAAAATAGCATTTTTCTCCTAATGATGAGTCTATCAACATCCCTTCTTTCCTATCTGTGTCAGGTAGCAGTCCTAATGCTCCCTGAAAAGGACGGCACAATTTAGCACTCTAGGTAGTCACATATTGGTTTTCTATATGTCCTTAGTGTGAATAGAGTTCCTGCTTAACTTCTTTCCCCTTCCTCACCAAGCAACAACCTGACTTCACCAATTGATCCTTAAAAAAAAAATGACTTTATACAGAAGGGGGAAAACTGCCTTGCAACCCCCTGAGTGGGACCTCCCGTTAAAGGGCCCTACAGGTATCAATGAATTCTGGTCACAAAAGGATTATAATGTAAATGTACCCCAACCTCCTTATCATACTGCTAAATAATAGGTGAAAACCTTTAATGGACTAATGGTACTTACTGACTTGCCATGCTGGACCCCTGCAGAGCTTAAACTCTATTTGTCCATCAATAGAGAGGATTGCTCTTACAGATGTAGGTAAGGTCCTTATGACTGGACCTGACACAAGTTCAATGATTATGGAGGGTGATGAAGTAAACTCGAGCCCTGGACTGGCACTGAGCTCTTCCATTAGTCTTTGCTGCCACATATAATTTATTTTTCTAAATAGTGTTTATTTGGATTTTTTCTTGTACAATAAAAAGTAAAAATTTACCAAACAAAATCAAACATTTTTAAGACCTTGTGTTGTTACATTTCAATGCCAGTTAAAAGATGTAAGTATGTACTGATGGTAATCAGATACAGTTTGGATGTAGATATACCAACAGTCATCTGATAATAAACCAGCACAGTTATCTGGCAGTATATATTTATACATGACTCCCTGCACTCAAGGCCTCCATTCGTACCAGTGTCACTAGATTTACTAGCTTTCAGAAAAGAACAGAAAAGAAGAGGAAAAAAAGAATAAACATTAGCCTCATGTGCTTCCAACTAAACAATGAGTATAGAAGAAAGTGTTCTGTTACCTATTTCAACTTAAGTTAGTGAACAAATACTCGGCTGTGCTCCCACGGTTATGTTGGTACATCAACCCATAAGGAGCTGTAAGGGGTGCCATCCAAGGCATGCTAAAATAATCTCTGGAGAACTAATGGCATTGGGCCCAGTCCCAGTACTGATAGCCATGGGTCCCAGAACTTATCAAAATTTATTGGGACAGCCTCTATTTTGAAAAATTTACTTTTCTCTAGGTAGTGTATTGTTAACTTGCAGTATCCACTCCGCTAATAGGATATGTTGTTTGAAAGGCACTATATATAATAGTCGTAACTGATTGTCAATTACAAAATAATTTAAGGCATCACCAGATCATGTGTTTGAAATCAGCTGAAAGCCCTTGACACCTCAGACGATTTGCCATGTCTCGCCCCTGCCAGGAAAACACCTTATTGTAAGCATGTATGTAGTATAGTTGCGTCAGCCACTGAGTAGGTGATAGTGACATTGTGGGAATATGTTCTAGGTTCCTTTCCCAGTTCTCCCCTGATATGCCATGACATTTTTTCTTGGGTAGATGGAATTCCTCCTGTAATGTTTTAAATATTTTAAACACGCCTCCTGAATACATTTGACACATGTACTGGATTCCAGCCTGATATCATGCATCAAATCTAGCCAATTTTTTCAACTTTCCTAGACGAGGGTTATCCCATAAGGGTGTATAATTATTATACTGGGGATAGTGCATAATTTTTGGGTTAATCTACCACCAGATCTTCAAAAGTAAGCCTAGGGTTGGGCATAGGACTGTATTTCCTGCCTCTTCCACCTCCAATTTTGACAGAATAGAATACTACATAGAAATGTAATGTTCTGAATGAAATACATATGGAAAAAAATATAGAAAAATGTCCTTGTACAACAACTACCACAACAGTTACAGTTCTGTAGTATAATAAGGATTTCAAAAGCAAACAGCAAAAAATAAAATGCTGAGCCTTGAAGAAATACAGAAAAATACATTGCCTTGAAATCTGTAGTTGTGTAGCTTTTGCCAACCTTCACTGTCAATCAAACGCTTATGGACATATGAACCATGAACAGCGTTATTGGCTTGCTTTCCGAATAGATTGAAGAGACTTTTTAAACAGGTTTGTAAGTTCTAATGTGTATTCATTCACATCCATCAATTCCTGGGCTACAGCTCTTTTGGACGCATTTCAAGGTCAAAGGAAAAATATGCTGATAATTTTACTGGCATAAATAAATGTTTATTTAAGAAAAAAGTTGTTGATGTGTTTGAAGATGACATAATTTTGGCATATGGCAATATGTTGTGCTTTATATTGTGCTGTACCTTGTTTTTTGTAAGACTCATGGGGGTTGCAAAACTGGAGGGTGCAAAATCTATGAGTTTCATTTTTTTTTTTTGTCAAAGCTTAATTAAACAAGCTGAAGTTAGAAGATGATTGGTTCCTATGCAGAGCTGCACCAGATTTTACACTCTCCGGTTTTTAGTAAACCAAGCCTATTGTGACTTGCTTTTTTACCAGTTTTACTCCTATATGATGATTGAATTGTATCTACATAGCTCTATCTATCTATCTATCTATCTATGTGACTATATATTTATATATTTTTTTCCTATTTCAGAGCTTAATTTGATCGTAAATGATCACCTTGTAAAACAACCCATTCAGTTTAAAACAGAAATAAAAGGCAAAACATTTTTGTAAAGATATAAAAATACATTATAAATACCTTTTTTCCCCTTTTTATAAGTGATCACATTCCCTCTGTTCTCAGCTTCATAAGAGCTGGGGGGAGGAGAAGCAGAAGTACACTGAGCTTCCCATTGAATGGCTGTGCAGTGGGGACGTGTCAGGACAAGTCTGATCATTGGAGGAGAGTACACTGAGTTCCCAGCATAGCTAGAGAACTGACCATGGTGTGTTCTCCTGCTTAGTGTTGTCAGTTTTTAATAGGAAAACAGAGGGACTGACAGGAACACCAGGGATTTCAAATAAAGGAAGCAATTACCAAGAGAACAGGATATTTTTTCATACAAGTACATGGTACAGCAGGCACATATTAGGAATATAAAGTGTTGGGTAACAAACGCTTTAAGTGGTCCATTGCAGTACCTGTTAAGGCTTGTTACTGCATGTGTTAACATGCCTTGTGTTTAGGTATCCTATTCATTATGAATGGAATGCCAATTTGCAAGTTATATTACACATTGTTGCAACAAACAAAAACATGGATGAGCCATCAGTTTAAGTTTAAAATATAGAAGTGAGTCCTACTTACTTCTAATGTCAGTGTATGAACTTTAGGTTTACTACAGTTATACGTTATTAAATGCCTATAGGATTGCCAGATAGATTCAAATTGAATTGGCTAATGGTATAGTAACATTTATCATTCTGAGGGAGCTTAATCGCTGGTACTTCTCTTTGTGGTGTGTCGAGTAAAGAAAATCAGGCCAGGTCTGAAGACCTGTGTTTTCTCCAGCAATCTAAACAGGATAAGGGAGAATATATTCTTTTTTTATTTTATTTAGCAATCTTAATTTAAGCAAAAATGTACAGTATGTTGTTTTAAATGGAGATCTGTTGAACTGATGAGCTGATGGAAGACTATACACAAAAAAAAAAGGTTCTGAAGTTCTGTTTCCCCAGCCACTTCACCTCCCAAGCCTGATGACTAACTAGTGAAAAGGGGTAACAAATGGATGAGGTCATCACAGTGCTCTCCCTTCTGCTAATATTTTGGGGTGACCGATCTAATTAGCTTAGAGTGCTGTGTAGAGGATTACTAGAAAACAATAGAAAAAAGTATGCAATTCAGGAGTTCCTGTTTCAATGACTGCATATTGTCTTCAGGTCAGGACTTGCTAAGTATTGAAACATAGAGGAGAGTCCCTACATAGGAGGAACAGAGCCCAAGAAGACTTTAAAATGAACCTGTCAGGTCATAAAACTATGGAGGATACAATTGTTTACATGTTGTTGAAACAGGCTGTTTTAGGGCTGTCATCCTCATGCTTTTTGCTTTAAACCCTGGTGACCTATTTATCTAGAAGACTCCATGCATCCCTAGTGGAGTAAAAAAAGACACCACATCCCTGAATTGACAGACATTAGGAAGTAAAGAAGGGATGGAATTTTCAAGGTATCACCCCATTTACTATATTTATACACAAATAAATACAAAGGTTTTGTGCATAAATATAGTAAGCGGGTTGACACCTTCAAAATTCCACCCCTACTTTATTTCCAAATGTCTGTCAACTCAGGGATGCGGTGTCTTGATTTTCTCCACTAGATAGGTGGAGTCTAAATCACCAAATTATGAAGCAAGGATGGAATTTTCTCCCCATTTACTATATTTATACACAAATAAATAAAAAGGTTTTGTGTATAAGTATAGCAAAGAGAGTGACACCTTGAAAATCCCGTTTCTACTTAATTTCAATTTTTTTATCTAGAACAAGCATGTGCATTTCAGATGTACTAAGACATACACTATATTGCCAAAAGTATTGGGACACCTAACTTTACACTCACATGAACTTTAATGGCATCTCAGTCTTAGTCTGTAGGGTTCATATTGAGTTGGCCCACCCTTTGCAGCTATAACAGCTTCAACTTTTCTGGAAAGACTGTCCACAAGGTGTAGGCGTGTGTCTATAGGAATGTTTGACCATTCTTCCAGAAGCGCATTTGTGAGGTCAGGCACTGATGTTGGATGAGAAGGCTTGGCTCACAGTCTCCACTTTAATCCATCACAAAGGTGTTCTATCGGGTTGAAGTCAGGACTGTGTACAGGCCAGTCAAGTACCTCCACCCCAAAGTCGCCTTGTGAACAGCCTTCATAGAAGAGTTGTAGCTGTTATAGCTGCAAAGGGTGGGGCAACTCAATATTGAACCCTTCGCACTAAGACTGGGATGCCATTAAATTTCATGTGCATGTAAAGGCAGGTGTCCCAATACTTTTGGCAATATAGTGTATGTTGTACCACACAAAAAAAGAAGGTTACGAATGACCACCTCAAATCCTGTGCTGAAAAATGTCCACATTGGCAGCACCCAAACATCTATCTGCACAGGTTCTCTTTAATAAAATTCAGGGCTGAAAATAAAGCAGTTGGTAAGATAAGGATAACCTTTGCTTTACACACATGAGTCCATGATACTGACTTGGTAAACCAGTAACTGCATTCTTTAGATAATTATGAGGAGAGGCTGCTAATAAGAGGCTGCCTGAAACACAACTTCTCATTTTTCCCACGTTAATGTAACATATCATACAAGCGGCCCCATCTACAAATTGAAATGAAACCCCTTCAGCCATAATAATTTGATTTGAAACAATGCACTATTCTATTATGATGTCTATATTGTGTCATTAAAAGAGGTCATATCATTCCTTGGAATTAGTCTTGTAGAAACTAGTCATGTGGAAAACAAATTTTGAAGACTGACCCATGAAAATTAGCATAATATATACGGATAACCTAAAAGCATCACAAGGGGTCTTTGCATATTGTGCTTATAAGCACATTAGTCTTTACTACGGTAGGCCAAGTGGATAATTAGAACTGTATTATTGGGCCTTTGTTTAATATAATTAATGCAATATTTCACACTACAACCATATGGATGATATTATAGTTTAAACTGAAGATATTACTTTATTTTATCTCATATTGACAGATTTGTTGGCAGTGATGCCATTACTACAGTGTGGGTTTTGCAGACTGAAGAAAAACGCATTTTTCCATAATTTTTTTTTAGTAATTTAATGTGCAGGACATTGATCAATTACAGAGCTAATAAAATCTATAACATTTTAGCACATTAATGTTTATATTAGCCATTTTTTTGGAGTTCAGTGTTTTCTCTATCCACTCTGCACTGAGTAAGTGAGTGAGAAACATGTATAGCGCTACAAATGCAAACTAAATCACCTCAAGGCGCTTTTTCCATTCAGTGTCATTCTAATCCTTCAGAAGAGGTGGGTCTTAAGTTTTTTCTTGAAGGCCCGGTGGTTTTCTTCCATGTGGATGTTTGTGGGTAGAGCGTTCCAAAGCCGTAGTCTTTAAACTGCAAATCGTTCTCCCTTCGATTTTTAGCGGGACTTGGGGATGTGGAGGAGGTTTTGGTTAGTTGATAGGAGAATGCGATTGGGTGAGTAGTGTTTTATTTTCTCACATAAATATTGAGGAGCGTTTCCTTGTGTGCACTTGTGGGTGAGACAGAGGGTCTTGAAAGTGACCCGATCCTTTACGGTTAGCCAATGAAGGGTCCTCAGGGATCGGGTGATGGATTCCCAGTTTTTTTTTCTTGTTACCAGTCTGGCTGTAGTGTTCTGGACGACTTGTAGGTGCGCCATCTGGTATTTAGGTAGTCCTATGTAGAGGGAGTTTGCATAGTCCAGTCGGTAATGGATGATTGTTCCAACTACTACTGATATCTCCTCTTCTGGAATGAAGGGGATGAGTCTACGCAGCAGGCGGAGAAGGTGGTGAGATCCGCTGACTACTGATCCTATTTGTGCATCCCTCTCTGAGTCAAAAATGACTCAGAGACTTTTGGATTTGGTGCTTGGGGTGATGGTCTGTCCAAGGATAGTGGGTGGTGTGCATAAAGTCATAGCTTTTGTCTTTCGGTTTGCGTGGAGAAGAATAAGTTCTGTTTTGGATCCATTGAGTTTGAGGGAGCTCTCGGTCATCCAATCATCGATCAGTGTGAGGCATATTTCTAGTCCGTGATATTAGTCTTTTTTTTTTGCAGGTTGGATGTGGGAATTGGCCATTGCTACCACCCGGGACCTGCAATCTGTATTCAGGATCCCTGACATTGGGTGATGTGTAACACTACAATGTATCACAGGATGTGACTATTCTCTAGTACCATTGAACTTGAGTCAAATCCTTTGATGCTCATAGGCACCATCATCATATATCAAAGTGTCAGAGCTGTCATAACCACCGGTCATCCAGTCATGCGCAAACATCTAGGTTCCAGCTGACATGTTTTAAATCTGGTTGGTGCCTTTGGAAAATAACAATTCTTCAAGTTTGTCATGTGATGGCTGTAGGTGTATATACTTTGTGAAAGTTTCCAGATATTAGTATTACAGTTATTTTCTGAGCCTGCATAGGTATAAATATATACCTCAATACGGCTATAAATAAATATGAGGATGGGGTAATGTTTGGGCATCCTTTAGCTTCTTTACAAATGTTTTATAGGCTGTCCTTATCTACTTCTCTGATAAAGCCTGTTTACATAGCTCAATAACTTAGCCTGAAATGTACACAGAAGTGAATAAGTTAAAGCAGTGACAACCGCTTCCCCTTGCTTTTTTCATACTTCTGTATTAAGTTAGCATCTAATAGCATTCAAAAGGATTTCGTTTTTGCTCTTTAGAAAATCCATAGGACTCTGTGGTTATTGTGTCATTGGTGCATGTTGTATATACAGGTGCATCTCCAAAAATTTGAATATCATCAAAAAGTTAATTTATTTCAGTAATTTAATTCAAAAAGTGAAACTCATATATTATATAGATTTGTTACATACATAGTTATTTATTTCAAGCATGTCTTTCTTTTAAGTTTGATTATTATGGCTTACAGATAGTAAAAACCCCAAATGCAGTATCTCAGAAAATTAGAATATTGTGAAAAAGTTCAATATTGTAGACTCATGGTGTCACACTCAAATCAGCTAATTAACTCAAAACAGCCGTAAAGGTTTCCTGAGCCTTCATATGATCTCTCAGTCTGGTTCAGTAGGTCACATAATTAAGGGGGAGGGGGGAGGGGGGTGCTGCTGACTTGACAGTTGTCCGGAAGACAATCATTGACACCCTCACACGGGTAGGTCACAAAAGGTCACTGCTAAAGAAGCTGGCTGTTCACAGAGTACTTTATCCAAGCATATTAAGGAAAAGGTGAAGTAGAAGAAGGTGCACAAGCAACAGGAATACCCACAGCCTTGAGAGGATTGTGAAGCAAAGACCATTCAATAATTTCGGGAGATCCACAAGGAGTGGACTAAGGCTAATGTCAGTGCTTCAAGAGCCACCACACACAGATGTATCCAGGACATGGGCTACAACTGTCGCATTACTTGTGTCAAGCCACTCCTGAACCAGAGACAGTGTCAGAAGTGTCTTACCTGGGCTAAGGAGAAAAGGACTGGACTGTTGCTCAGTGGTCCAAAGTCCTCTTTTCTGATTAAAGTAAATTTAGCATTTTGTTTGGAAATCAAGGTCCCAGAGTCTGGAGGAAGAATGGAGAGGCACAGAATCCAAGTTGCATGAGGTCCAGTGTGAAGTTTTTACAGTCAGTAATGATTTGGAGAGCCATGACATCTGCTGGTGTTGGTCCACTGTGTTTTATATAGTCCAAAGTCAGCTCAGCCCTTTACAGGGAATTCTAGAGCACTTAATGCTTCCTTCTGCTGACCAGCTTTATTAAGATCCTGATTAAATTTTTTGGCACCTGCCCACACTGCTAAAAGTACCAATACCTGGTTTAATGATCATGGTATCACTGTGCTTGATTGGCCAGCAAACTCGCCTGAGCTAAACCCTATAGAGAATCTGTGGGGTATTGTCAAGATGAAGATGAGAGACATCAGACCCAACCATGCAGGCAAGCTGAAGGCTGCTATCAAAGCAACCTGGGCTTCCATAACATCTCAGCAGTGCCACAGGCTGATCGCCTCCATGCCACACCGCATTGAAGAAGTAATTTGTGCAAAAGGAGCCCCGACCAAGTATTGAGTGCATACTATACATAGATGGACATGCTTTTCAGTAAGCCATAAAGCCAACATTTCTGTATTAAAAAATCAATTTTTTATTGGTCTTTTGTAATATTCAAATTCTCTGAGATACTGAAAGCCATAATCATCAAAATTAAAAGAAAGAAATGCTTGAAATATATCAATCTGTGTGTAATGAGTCTATATAATATATGAGTTTCCCTTTTTGAATTTAATTACTGAAATAAATTAACTTTTTGAGATATTAATTTTTTTTGAGATGCACTTGTATGTATTTCTAAAACAAAGAGTGTGTAAAAATAGTAAAAAAAACAACAAAAGATATAAAACATTATTTCAAAAAATATATACTTAAAAGAATTGACCCCAAAAGAACATAGATTGTTTTTACATGTACAGTACGCCTTCTGAAACTGATACTAGGATTTGTGACAAAGAATTTTTAGCCAAATTTCCCCACTTTCACTTTAGTTATGAATAATGGTTTCGCTGTAGTTGAACTATTAATAATCCATTTTATTTGTACAGTTCTGTATGTAAATACTGCACTTCTCAGAGGAGAAATCCTTTGGTAAGTAGGTGTCAATAAAGTAAGACTATATCGATGCATTGCAGAATCTCATTTTCAGCTAATGCAAACTTTATGAAAGAATGATCTAATGATGATGGTAGCCAATGCATCTGCTTTTTGTAGACAAGTATGGCTCCCACAGCACACAACGCGATATTGTTTTTCTGTAAATGACACCATTTAACAGTGATGTGACTGACATTTATTTCTTTGAAGTTCTGATTGCCGCCAGAACGCCCTTCTCCTGTAAGTTTACACTATTAATTCTGTGTATTAAAAAAGGATCAGCTGTCAGCTTTTGAAAAAAAAATGAATAATTTTGTTACAGCATTCATATAAAAGCTCAAATGTCTTGGTTCACTATCTCAAATCCCTTGCTATTACATCTGACAAAGCTTTTTGTTTTCTATTTAAACTTTCATAGCGTGTCTCACTGGAGGCATATGCTTTAAGAAATTAATCATTACATAAATTTTTGTTACACTGAATATAGGATTTAGACCCATATAAATAAATTATGCTTTTTAATCAGTCTTGTACTTTCTTTCATTTCTTACAACTGAATTAGGTCTGTCTTTCTGAAAATACATACTTATGACAGATATAAAATTTTTGGCTGTTTGAACTTTTTAGCTGTTAGAAAATAGGCCTGGATAATCCCTATCCAGTTATTTTTACATGCAGCCCCAGTGGTTGAAGCTTTTATGGCCTGTTTTGATGGGCTTTGGATTTGTGTTAGTGTTAATCGCATCAGTTTGATATCAGTTTAAGATGCATCTAATGCCTCATACACACGATCATTTTTCATGCCATTTTTTAAACCGACGTTTTTCTTGTCATTTTTTTTCATGTTTCCTCTCAAGCCTGTCTTGCGTACACACGATCATTAAAAAAAAACGCTCGAGCAAAGCGCAGTGACGTACAGCACGTACGACGGCACTATAAAGGGGAAGTTCCATTCGAATGGCGCCACCCTTCATGTTAGTAAAGTTTGTTGAGCAACGATTCGCGCTTTTCAGCCTTGTGCTTTTCAGTCCGTTACTGCGTGACGAATGTGCTATCTCCATTACGAACGCTAGTTTTACCAGAACGAGCGCTCCCGTCTCATACTTGATTCTGAGCATGCGCGTTTTTTTCACGTCGTTAAAGCATACACACTATCGTTTTTCACGTCGTTAAAAAAAACGACATGAAAAACGACGTGAAAAAAGAGAGCATGTTCGAAATTTTTAATGGCCGTTTTTTACGTCGTTAAAAATGCTCTGGAGCATACACACGATCATTTTTAATGGCCATTTTTAAAAATGCCATTTTTAACGGCATGAAAAATGATCGTGTGTATGGGGCATAAGAACTTTTTTTTCAGAATCTTTAACCGCTTCAGCCCCAGAAGATTTGGCTGCCCAATGACTGGGCCATTTTTTGCGATACGGCACTGCGTTGCTTTAACTGACAATTGCACGGACGTGCGATGTTGTACCCAAACAAAATTGACGTCCTTTTTTCCCACAAATAGAGCTTTCTTTTGGTGTTTGATCACCTCTGCGGTTTTTATTTTATTTTTTGTGCAATAAGCAAAAAAAGAGCGACAATTTTGAAAAAAACACAATGGGGGTTATTTACGAAAGGCAAATCCACTCTGCATTACAAGTGCACTGAAATTTCAGTCGCTGTAGATCTGAGGGGAAAATCTGAAATGAGAGGAAGCTCTGCCGATTTTATCATCCAATCATGTGCAAGCTAAAATCATGTTTTTTATTTCCCTTGCATGTCCCCCACAGATCTACAGTGACTGAACTTCCAAGTGCACTTGGGAAGGGGTTAACACTAGGGGGCGATCAAGGGGTTAATTGTGTTCCCTATTTTGTATTCTAACTGTGGGGGGATGGGGACTGACTATAGGAGATGACAGATCGTGTTTTCTACTTTGTAGAAAGACACGATCTGTCTTGTCTTTTCAGACAGCACAGGGATTTGTGTGTTTACACACACAAACCCCCGTTCTCCCGCTCATGCACGCGATCGCCGGCCACGCGCATTGAGTACCCTGCCTTGCTCCCTCTGGTGGCTCTCCTGGGCGAAGTCCTATATATACAGGAGTTCGCCCAGGAGAGCCATTCTGTCGCAGTATATCTGCGTGAGCCGGTCGGGAACCGGTTAAAGAGCTGCATTTGATTAGCAGTTGACCTGACTCTGACCTACATTTACCTGCTTCAAGCAGGTTCAGCATTGCCCAAGACCATATGGGAACACAAAGCTTTTAATGCTAACAAAAGCTCGTTGACAAAGACCCTTAATGATATATTAGCTGCATGAGGTCCTCAGTCTGTAGTCATTACCCCAGACTTGCTCAGGCAAAAGGAGACCCTAGAAATACAATACCGTCTTGTGTGTGGGGGTACAGTGTGAAACAAGATGCACCGTAAGGAAGTACCATCCCCTGAGAGTCAATTATAGAATCCTGCATAAGGTTTGGGACTTTGCATGTACTTCCTTATAACCACTGAGCCAACACGTTATATAAAATCATTTGTACATGACTTTATTTAGAACAATCTACAATTCTTAAAAGAAAGGGGTTTATTCCATAAAACAAGTTAACAAACTTCCAAGATCCAGTTTTGTATATCTTTTATCCAACATGTTTTGTGGGCTGACCCGCTCCGTCAGGGCCTCAGATCCTCTCAAATTCTGTAATAACATGTACAATATATGACAATAAATGTTTCATGTAGCAAAATCACAAATTCATTTCTTTACACACAGCATCATTTTTTGTTATCAGAAAAAAATTACATATATTTTCTACATTCATTGCGACATTTCACATAGCGGTGGAAATTATATTTCATGGTATGAATAAAAAAAAGGAATATATCACACAATCACCTGTATAGTATTACATCAGAGAGTGGTGGCAAGTAGCCTGGGGTGCCCGTGGGGAATGTCTCCTAAACCCCAAAAAGGAAACACCCACATAGGAGCAAGGATGATACCATATATCTGGATGTTGGAAATATATACTGTAGTGTTATAGTGCACCACAGGGGGCATACAAAGAAAAAAGAAAGAAAAAGAGGAAAATAGGGTAAGAAAAAAGGGGAAGAGGAGAGAGGGAAAAAGTAGAACATGGGATGAGAGGAAAAGTGCAGGTGAAAAAAGAATTGTTTACCTACAGAGTCTATATCATATGCTCCCTAATGGAGTGTTCAATAAATTATGGCTATCACAAACTGGGAAGGCATAATTGTAGTATGTCTAAGGTCTCAACAGGTTTTCTAAATAAAAGTTGAATTCAATTGGAGCATTGCAAAAGATTTGTAAATTCAGACCTATAAGTAAAACTTACACTTATCCCTGCCATCCCTCTTACATAGAAAAGAGCCCACCAGTGTTGCCAATCAATGTCCATCAGTGCCACCTATCAGTGCTGCCCCTCAGTGCCCTTCAGTGCTACCAATCATTGCCAATCAGTGTCACCTATCAGTACCCATCAGTGCCACCTATCAGTGCCCATCAGTCCCACCCATCAGTGCCACCTATCAGTGCAGCCTCATCAGTGCCTCCTCATTTGTGCCCACGAGTGCCGCCTCATCAGTGCAGCCCAGTGGGGGGACAAGGTCATCAAGCGCCCAGGGCAAAGATGCCAAACTGTGCCCCCCTTTCCCTTAGGGTTAGGGTCAGGGTGCCCCCCCATCCCTGCAATAAACCATTGCTCCAGGGGCAGCCGCCCCTCCTGCCCACCCCTTGTCCCGGCCCTGGTTCAGCCTATCAGTGCCCATCAATGCCGCCTCATCAGTGCCACCTCTTCAGTGCCCATCAGTAAAGTCTCAGAATATGAAACATTTTTTATAGTCAACATTTTCTGTTTTTTTTTCTTTATTTAGCAAAAAATAAAAAACCCAGTGGTGATTAAATACTACCAAAAGTAAGCTCTATTTGTGTGAAAAAATTATAACATTTTCATATGGGTACAGCATTGCATGATCGCACAATTGCCATTCAAAGTGTGACAGCGCTCAAGGCTGATAGTTGGTCTGGGCAGAAAGGGTGTGAAATTGCCCTGTAGGCAAGTGGTTAAACTATTTTAAAGAGAACATTTTTTACTTGCGTCTGCCAGAAACCAACAAATCCTTTGACCTTCTAACTCCAGGGCACCTACACGTAGAGCAGGTTACACTGGTGTATTTTCATTAAAGTGCATCAAAGTACAGCATGCTGCGATTTACCCACAGCTTTAGGTGTGTTCCAATGGAATTCTATTGGAGTTTGCATTTTCATGAAAGCATATCAATGTCCAGCATGCTGCATCTTTGATGCACTTTCAGAAAAATACACAGTCTAATAGAAGTCAATGGGAGCGTAATTAAAACGGTGGGTAAATTGCACATACAATTGCACTGTTACATGCTTCCTGGATGTTTTTATTTGTGCTGTACTAAGCAGTTTACAGACAGGGGGAGGATCTGTTGGTCCCAAATAGAATATGAGCTTCATATTAGCCCTTGTCGATTAAAAAAAAAAAATCAATTAGAAAAATCATATTTAAAGGGTTAGTTCACCTATATAAATAAAATACCCTAAGCAGTCCCTAACTACCTTACATAACTCCAAACATAGCCCCAAATGCTTTTTCTATTCTTCTAGCCCATTTGGGCAATGAGTGAGTGAGTGAGAAACTTGTATAGCGCTACAAATGCAAACTAAATCGCCTCAAGGCACTTTTTCCATTCAGTGTCGTCCTGATCCTTCAGAAGAGGTGTCTTAAGTTTTTTCCTGAAGGCCAGATGGTTTTCTTCCATGTGGATGTTTGTGGGTAGAGCCTTCCAAAGCCGTGGTCTTTGAGTGAAGTCTAGCCCAAAATCTCCAAACAGTGTTCCAAGGTCAGTCTGGTTTTGTTTCTAGAATGTGGCAACCATTAGGACAAATGCCCCCTAGAGGCACAAGAGCGCCATATTTCTCCTGGTGCACAATGTTTTTCGCATTGTGCTCTTGTCCCACTAGGTGGCACTTGTCTTAGCAGTTGCTCCATCCTAGAAAGAAAAAAGGAACATAGACAACTGTTTTGGACAGGCTTCACGCATTGTGCAAATGAGCTACAGGTAAAAGCATTGTTTTTAAAAACTGCTTAGTTTAGGGTTATGTAATGATATTTAGTTATTTTTTTTTATAAAGGTAAACTTAACTAAAGGTAAAATTGGACTGTGTTCTATCATCAATTGAAGTTGCAAATGTGCAGCTTTTGGACACCAAACTTATTTGTCTTAGCAAAATAAATATCATTCAGTTAGGGTTTATATCGACATTAATTGTATTTTTCTTACAAAATTACAGTTAATATTTACAATAATCCAGTTATAATTAATAAGGTTTAAAATGCGTGTGTCGGTGAGGGAGAGTTCTTTGTACAAGACATTACATTTTCTCTGGTCCAGGCAGTCATATGACTACTTCCACTGACTCCTAAACCAAGTAACAGCTGGCAATATTATAAATAGAATGTATATTCAAAGTAGCTGCTATTAACATGTGAATACCAGTGATGACACCTCTGCGCAGACTGTCAAGCCTTGCTAATAATGAACCCCGTATAAACTGCTTGTTGTAGAGAATTTATTCAACCCTTATTCTGCCCTCATATTCACTGCTTAAAATCACTTGCACAACCACAACGACTTTGCGCTGAAACTCAATACCTGTAAGCCAGCACTATATCAGCCCAATTAATTGTTAATCAGGGTGCTAAACATAATCAGCTCCAGGGTCACGCAGTAATCAGTAAAGTGATCACATCGCCATGATCCAACACTACCATTTTAATTGGCCATACATCATTCTGAAAGCTAACATTGCTCTCTTCCTTAAACTGTAATAAAATAATGCAGCTTTCACCGAAATGAAATATACGTATATTTAGGGTGCTCTCAATCAAAAGTCTTAGAAGATGGTTTCTTGGTAAAATCACTGGGCTGAATAATATATTCTGTTCAGAGATGTATCTATCTCTGACAAAAAAAAAAACAACTGCTGCTGCTGATACATTTATGTTTGTGTGCTGCAGTCATTATTGATAGCAGTGAGAAGAAACTTGGACAGTATTAAGAAACTAGAGCATTGCTTAGTAGTTGCAATGCACTTAAAAAGAGCTTAAAGTGGATGTAAACCCTCTCCTATGCCCAGTGAAGTGAACAGCCTCAGATAATACACAGAGATTAAACAAATCTCCTTACATAAGTTTTACATGTATATCTGCTTGTTACAAATCTTGTTTCCTCATTCAGCAGTGGGAGGGGAGTCGGGGCATACACTGTGTGAGAGCTGATTGGAGGAAAGGCACACACCCCTCCTCCACATAGGCAGAGGAATGAAGAAACTTGCAGAGCTGCACTGTGATTAGACAAGCTCTCTGCTTATCTATCTCTAAACTCCATCCCTGACACAAATTCCCAGCTGCTTTTATCTTATGTATTGGAGAACTTGTCAGAAGTGACTCTGCTGATCACAGAGGAAAGAAGCAGCAGACAGGCATGGCACTTAGAGCTTTGGGGAGAGATAAGTAATCACTACAGATATATGGTTAATAAGTAAACACTGCAGGTCAGATTTCATGAATGGGGTTTACAACCATTTTAAAGACTAACTCCCCCCAAAATAAGCAAAAACTGAAGTTTTATATTATATAATATCTGTTAAAATATACAGTAACAGATCAAGCTTTTGCTGCAATAGTCACCTTCAATCCAGAGATTTCCCCCACTGTACTTTTTCTGTTACCAAATGTCCTCATCTTGATGGCCTGCATCCTTCCACCCACTTCCTTTGAGCCCATGTCTTTCTGGCCTGTGATAGGACAGTGAAGAGACAGCATTAGTGATGAGCTCATCTCTGTCATTCTGCTCTCTCCTACTACTGGCATGCTTCTTGTCAGCACATTAACTGATTGGCTTCTTGTGCTGCTTCTTCCTCTAACACCCCAGCGGTGCTGTACACGGACTGTAAGAACTGGATACTAAATCAAATTCAGATGCTTACATTGCTTGTATTTAAAAAAAATAAAAAATACATTAAATGATGTATTCAGGAAAACAAAACTGCATCTATGTGTATCTTTATATTTGTGTAGAGTTTAGTTTTGACCCATCTATATGCGACACAAACTAAAATACAGTATGCAGTGCAATCTGTAGCTTCACACGGGTGCTATTTCCATCAGCTTTCAAAGCAATAAAAAATAGTTGAGTCTATGTCTTTACTTATTTTTGCATGTGTCTTTATCAAATATGCATATTTTACCATGCCAGCTCTTAGGAGGTTAAGTTGTGGAAGAGCATGGTAAAAACTTAGTAATCTTTTGAGATGTTGGGGCTGTTGAAGGTGTCATATCTATCTTCCCCACAACCTAACATCCAAGCATTGCCATCATGGCAGGCAACCAATTTAGAACCACAGAAGACTAGACTAGGCCTAAAGTTGGCCTAGCAATATAGAGTTTTTGAGCTTTATATTTCCTTTTTTATAAATCAAATTGAGGACATAAAATGGTGGTTTTGTC
The DNA here is from genome assembly GCA_029206835.1 of Rana muscosa. Classification (NCBI taxonomy): domain Eukaryota; kingdom Metazoa; phylum Chordata; class Amphibia; order Anura; family Ranidae; genus Rana; species Rana muscosa. Next base: position 175,372,203 of record CM055116.1, read on the forward strand.
TGCAAGAAAAGGGAGATGGGATCAAACTTACTGTGATGGGAAACATGGTGGAAAATCTGATCACTTTCAACATAATATTCAACAACAATTTTTACATGTTACCATTGCATTTCAATTCAATATTTCAATAATTATGGTGGCCAGTGTAACTTATAGGTGGTGAATTGCTTAGTTTCTGCTGACTACCTGTTATTATTTTTTTTAAAACAGTGACAGTAAATAAAATTGACTATAAATTACCATGTGTATGACCAGCTGTAAAATGTAAGCTGTAAATTGTGGCCAGGCTATAGACACCCATGTATTATATTTTTATCAAGCAGTAAATGAGCTTTACGACAAGCTCTCACAGATCTTTGTAACTACAAGTATTGTAGAGTAAATCATCCACAGCAGAAGCATTAAAGACGTTCAAGAAGTTCTTTCAGCTCAGCTATGCTTGCTCCCCCATAAAAAAAACAATTACAGTGTCTACTTATTTAACTATCACAGCATTATTTTTACTAATCAAGTCCAGATTCATTGTAAAATAATACATGAATTTGTAATCCTGGTGGAATATGGGATTTATAAAATAATATCTATCTTGCTGATCAATACAGTAGTTTATATACACTTGGATTTTTTATTAGTTTGACATATTCTGAAAGAGTTAAACAATTGATAACTCAGTTTTTTTTTTTAGATATGCTTTCAAGTGATTGAAAATACAGCAAAGTTTGGTCTGAGGCCATCCTTTAATCAACATTTTCTGGGCAATGATACATTACATCCTGTTGAGGTATATTCGATTATGCTGTTCTCCATTTATCATATTTCTAGAGTACCGAGAAGATCTTTTAATTTTTAATGTGAGGATAAGCTAGTGTCATTGGGAGATACTTGCATGCCCCAAATCAAATCATTTTTTGCTTCCGTCAGAAACAAGCATTTATCTAAAATCTAAGGCCGTAATATTATTGAAGAGACGCTCTTGTGTACAAAGATATCATCTAGAGTCAGAATAAAGCTCTTCAAATTTAGCAGCAATTTTATTCAACAGCCTAAACAATGCACTCTGTTGTGAAAGGCGGTTTTATTCTGGGATGTAAGTACAAGAACTAATGCAACATCATTTGACCCCAGTGAGTACAGACTGCATAGTATTATTTAACTGTAGAGACATGGAAAGTAATATTCATTGCTTGAAATATAAGTAAATATTGTATACCTTTTGTAATATAATTATAAAACAAAAATAATATACTTCTTCTTTACAAAAGTAAAGTCATCCTTCCTAGGATACAGCAGAAGTACTATGAGTGTGGAAATAAGTTGGGTAGGCTGCTAGCGAATGCTATAAGAGCGGTGCGAGCAAGATCTTACATTCCCCACATTGCCATTGATAAGAGAGGGCTGTTGCATGCTACCTCAGAGATCACCAAATCATTTTTGGTACTTTTACAGAGATCTCTATAACTAATGCCGCATATACACAATCATTTTTCCCGTCTGGAAAAATTAAATTTTTTCTTTTGGACGAGAAAAACGACCGTGTGTGGGCTTTTTGTAATTTTTCCCGATGGGAAAAACGGCAATAATCACAACGAGAAAAATTAGAACATGCTCTAATTTTTCTCGTCATGATTCCCGTCATTTTTTTCCTCGGCAGTTTTCCCATAGGGAAACACTGCCGGGGAACCTACACACAGTCGTTTTTTTCGACCAAGAAAAAAAATGTCATTTAAAACGGCCGCGTGTGGGGGAACAAGCTGTTCCTCGTTTTTCACGTCGATTTTCTCGACGGTGTTTTCACCGTCGAAAAAAACAATCGTGTGTATGCGGCATAACAGGTTGTATACACATATCTCCTCCCCCTATCCTCCCCACCTCTTTTCTCTTCTTCTAACTCAACTTCCTTACTTTTCTCCTCATTCTACCTTTTATCTTTTAGCCATGACGTTTGGCCTTGCTGGCTCCTCCATGAATGCCTGGATGTCCCTGAAGGCATGCCTATTTTCCTATATCTTTCTTTTCTTTATCTTCTGTTTAGTATAACATGGTCCTACAGGGACTACCAATCTTGTACTGTTCCTATTGTTTTATAATGGAAAGGAGCATTGTCATGTTTTTTCCTTCACAAGTCTCTGTATATATAGTCACGAGATGATCTTATGTGGTCACCTTTGATCAGATTTGAACGGCATACTGTCCTAGTTTTCTGTTCCTGACTGGTCTAAGTGAGTTGCTTTATATCCTGTCTATACAATTTCTCAGTTTCTCTAAATAGTTGCTTATGCCTGTATCACCTGAAAACTGAAAATAAAGAATAAAAACAAAAACACAAACCATAAATGATCTACAAACAATAAAATAAAAATAATATATAAAATGATGTATATAATAAAAGGACCAACCTTGAGCCTGTGGTCAATGTTCATTGTTGGCAGCTCTATCTATCTACCATATTTTTCTGATAGGTACTAGCAAGCTCTCATTGTCTAACTTATATGGTGTTTAGGTTGCTTCAGTGCCACAAAGCAGTGGTTGGATGCATGTTTTGGCCACAGAATATAAAAAGAAATGACTTGTTTGACATGTCTCTAACAAAAGTAAGTTTCATGTTTTTTTGGACATTAAAGGAGTTGTAAATGTTTGTGTTTTTTCACCCTAATGCATCCTATGCATTAAGGTGAAAAAATACCTGGCAATCACGGTGTCATGGATATGCAGTAGTGTTTGTCTGTCAGCTTACCTTCCTTCCCATGTGTTCATCTTAGAGGCCTGAGCCCTTTCACCTGGCTTCCTTTATAATCTCCTCCCAGCCTGACTCCACCCCAGGCCCTATCACTGAACACTATATTAACCTGTGCACTGCAAGCCTGCTTTGCTGATCAACGTGTTTGTTAGGCATTGTGTGTTTGGGTTCCTGCCTGCCGTGTGCTACGTCTGTCTCTCTGTTACGTTATTGGCTTGTCCCCGACTATCCCTGTCTGCTCGTGACCCTTGACCTTCGGCTCGTTCTTCGTTATCCTTGTCTGCTTGTGGCCCCTGACCTTCAGCTTGTTATTCGGTTCTCTCTATCGTGTGCTGCTGCTTCCCCTCTTTTCCCCTTATCCTACGGGGCGTGAGCTAGGAAACTCCAGGGGCCGCGACCTGGTCCCAGCCTGCAGCTAACATCCTCACCACTAGAGGCCCTGGAGAAGACCAGCTGGGTCTTAGACTCCGCGCCCTGGGGAATCTTGGCTCTAGCTTCCGTTTGGATCCCGGTTGTGCTCCTCTGGTCCCGCTTTCCACAACCACCCAGTTTCCTATCCGCAGAAGCCAGCCATAGGGTTCACTACCTCGCGGTGCACTCCTGTCCCCCTACGGTGTGCATCTGTCACCTGGCCACAGGTGACCCTGACAGTTTGATCAGCCATGAACCCGGCTGACATCCCGCTACCCGCGGATGATCCATTGCAGGGCATAGTTTGCAGACTTGAAACCCAGGAATCGAATCAGACTCAGGTGATGCGATTCCTCCAGGATCTGGCTTCTCGCTTCGAGCAGCTTCAGGCCTCCTTGGGAACCCTGAATCTGCAACCTCAAATACAATCAGCGGCTGCACCTATTGCACCAGTCGCAGCCACACACTCACTACAACTGCCAGCTCCGTCCTGTTTCTCTGGGGACTCCAAGGCTTGCAGGGGGTTCCTTAGCCAATGCACGATTCATTTTGAGCTCCAGCCCCAAAACTTCCTGTCTGATCGGGCTAAGGTAGCCTATATCATTTCCCTCCTCTCTGGTGAAGCTTTAGCCTGGGCAGCCCCTCTGTGGGAACTGAATGATCCAGTGGTTTCTAGCCTGTCTGGCTTCTTGAAACTTTTTCGGAATATCTTCGAAGAACCGGCTCGTGTCTCTTCAGTGGCCAGCGCCCTTTTACGTCTCCGCCAAGAGTCTGCTTCTGTGGGACAGTATGCCCTTCATTTCCGCATACTTTCGGCTGAGTTGAGCTGGAACAATGAGGCCTTAGTCGCAACCTTTTTGCATGGCCTGTCTGATAGAGTGAAGGATGAATTAGCAGGAAGAACCATCCCCACTGATCTGGCCGGCGTTATCTCCTTGTGTAACCAGATCGATATTCGCTTTCAGGAGAGGACCTTAGAAAAGCAACGCCAGCACTCCTTGGTTCTTAGTCAGCCTGAGCTCCCCTCTCTTCGACCCGTAGAGCATCTCCTACCAGCTGAGGAACCCATGCAGCTGGGTCGGACCAGGCTATCCCCCGAGGAACGTGCTAGGCGCAGAACTCTTGGTCTGTGTCTTTACTGTGGGGGCAAAGGTCATTTTCGTGACACTTGCTCTCTTTGTCCAGAAAAACGTTCGGGTCCACTTCATCTGGAAAGTGGAGTATTGGACCCAGAAATATCACCTTCCCCTTCTCGTCTTCTGCTTTCTTTGTTCCTTCATGTTGGTGCTTCTTCTCATTCGGTCTCAGCATATCTGGATTCCGGAGCCGCTGGTAATTTCATGGACTGGGAAATCGCATCGTCCATGAGACTTACTCTTTTGCCCCTCACCACGCCATTGGTGGTCTTGGCGATTGATGGTACTGTTCTCCCAGGGGGACCTATCCGCTTCCAGACCCTCCCTGTTAAGATGTCGGTAGGGACACTCCACCAGGAGTGGATATCCTTCCTTATCTTACCCAAGGCCTCAACGCCTATAATTTTGGGTCTCCCATGGTTACAGCTCCATTCTCCTCATGTGGACTGGACTACTGGACAGATCCTGGCTTGGGGTCCCTCCTGTTCCTCGTCCTGCCTACCCAAGGTTGCCCCCTGTGAATCTGAGCCGGTCATTCATTCCAGGTTGCATAACCATTTACATTTCTCTGTCCCTAACCACCCTTGGACGCACAGCCAGGCTAGCTTGTCTACAAGTCCTGCAGTCGCTACGTCTTGCGATGCGATTCAGGTAGTCGCTACACCTGACTCAGCTATTCACTCTGCCTCTGTACTAGTTATGCCAGTCCAGCCCATGCCCAGTGAGCCTCCTACTTTTTCTTGTTTGGGACATTCTGCTTGTCCTTCAGCTATTCAGCTTGACTCCGGCGACATGTCACCTTCTAACCAACCTGACTTCAGGGTTCCACTGACATCTGCCCAGTCTGATGGTCCTGTGCAAGATGACCAGTTCCCCTTTAAGGGTCTAGGGGACCCTCCTCAGATTCCTGTTGATCCTCTCATGCCCTTGCTTATTCCTAGAGAGCCTTTGGTCCTCAATAGATCTTCTTGTCATCTCCCTACCTCGTTTTCGGTCTCTGAGGATAATCTTAAGTACGAGGTTAGACAAGTTCTGGATTCTCGGCTCTGCAGAGGCATTCTTCAGTACCTTGTGCATTGGAGAGGTTTTGGTCCTGAGGAAGCGTCTTGGATCGCTGCATCTGATGTCGCTGCACCTCATCTGTTGAGAAGGTTTCATCAGAGATTTCCCTTTAAGCCTGGGTCCAGGCGGGGGAGGGCCCATAAGAGGGAGGGTACTGTCATGGATATGCAGTAGTATTTGTCTGTCAGCTTACCTTCCTTCCCATGTGTTCATCTTAGAGGCCTGAGCCCTTTCACCTGGCTTCCTTTATAATCTCCTCCCAGCCTGACTCCACCCCAGGCCCTATCACTGAACACTATATTAACCTGTGCACTGCAAGCCTGCTTTGCTGATCAACGTGTTTGTTAGGCATTGTGTGTTTGGGTTCCTGCCTGCCGTGTGCTACGTCTGTCTCTCTGTTACGTTATTGGCTTGTCCCCGACTATCCCTGTCTGCTCGTGACCCTTGACCTTCGGCTCGCTCTTCGTTATCCTTGTCTGCTTGTGGCCCCTGACCTTCAGCTTGTTATTCGGTTCTCTCTATCGTGTGCTGCTGCTTCCCCTCTTTTCCCCTTATCCTACGGGGCGTGAGCTAGGAAACTCCAGGGGCCGCGACCTGGTCCCAGCCTGCAGCTAACATCCTCACCACTAGAGGCCCTGGAGAAGACCAGCTGGGTCTTAGACTCCGCGCCCTGGGGAATCTTGGCTCTAGCTTCCGTTTGAATCCCGGTTGTGCTCCTCTGGTCCCGCTTTCCACAACCACCCAGTTTCCTATCCGCAGAAACCAGCCATAGGGTTCACTACCTCGCGGTGCACTCCTGTCCCCCTACGGTGTGCATCTGTCACCTGGCCACAGGTGACCCTGACACACGGGCCCCCCCGTTTTACTTACCTGAGCCAGTTCACCTGCTCGGCTCGTCCCCGGCGTCCTATTCTCCACGGAGTCTCGGTGTTGATTGGATAGATTGATAGCAGCGCAGCCATTGGCTCCCGCTGCTGTCAATCAAATCAATGATGCGTCCGCCGGGGGGCGGGCCGAGTCATACACTGGGCGTCTATGGACGCCGAGTGTATGACACGGGAGCACGCCCGCAAGATAACCCCCTCGGGAGAGAGCTTCCCAGAGGGAGTTAGCTATTGTGGGGAGGAGCCTTGATAGCCATTATGGGACCCCAGAACAGGAGAATCGGGGCCACTCTGTGCAAAACAAACTGCACAGTGGAGGTAAGTACTAACTGTGCAAACACAGTGTTTGTTATTTTAAAAAAAATCTGAACCTTTACAACCACTTTAAGTTATTTTCTTCTATTTTAACGCCTGTGTGGATTCTTGTACAATAACCCATGGGCAAAAAACAGGAAAAAATCGACCTTTACAAATTTTGGTTTTGAGTTGAGTTGAGAGGTATCTTGATATAGCGTGGTCTCACCCCAAAGGGGTGACTAGAGCTAATTTAGATGGGAGCCAATTAACTTTCCAGCATGTCTTTAGAGTGTGGGAGGAAACCGGAGGACCCGGAGGAAACCCACGCAGGCACAGGGAGAACATTCAAACTCCAGGCAGATGATGTCGTGGTCGGAATTCGAACCAGCGACCCTTTTGCTGCTAGGTGAAAGTACTTACCACTACACCCCTGCGCTGCCCTGTTATCTGTGTTTTGTTTCCCATGAGAAAGAATGGTCATATGTAACACTGCGTGGAATTACATTTTTATTGATGCTTTTATTGTTAATTTATTTTAATGGGTCATTTCATTTGAAACTGATATTTTATTTTTGGTAGATATTGGACAGTTATAAAAGCTAACAGTTTGTGTATCTGTTAGGGTACCTGTTGATGGTTTATGGCATCTCTGTGCATAAGTTCCTCTGATGCTCACAGATGCTGTGGTCATTGTGAGAAGGTACCAATCTTTATATTGGAATTTTTATTAATTCTATTAAAGTATGTAGTCAGGGATTATGGCAGGAAGATCTAACTACTGAAGTGGCCAAGACATAGATAAAGACATAGACTGACCTGGTCTGTCAAGCATAACTTTTATGTGCCTATTGTCAAAACTTTTTGAAGAGGTTTTTTCACTTACTGTATGCAAAAAATTTAAGGTTTTCTCCAGGGCACAGTAAGGGGAGTAATGCAAAATGTCTCAAACAGCAACATTGAGAGAAGTAAAAATTCAAAATGCTTTGAAGCTGAGTAGGGGATTGCTTGGGCCCCTGGATTTATTCCAACCTTTCCCTTTTCTATTTAAAATTAAAAAAACAAAAACAAATTCTATCCAGTCAGAGCATAGAGCATTATAGAAGAGTAGAGTTGAGCGGGTAGCTGGATATTCGGGTCCGGCGGGTTCGGCCGAACTTCGGAAAAAAGTTCGGATTCGGGACCGAACTTTAACCCGAACCCGGACCCGGACCCCATTGAAGTCAATGGGGACCCGGACTTCTGACGACTAAAAAGGCTCTAAAAAAGTAATGGAAAGGGCTAGAGGGCTGCAAATGGCAGCAAAATGTTGTTAAGAACATGGCAAGTGCTCTGCAAACAAATGTGGATAGGAAATAACTTAAAAGAACATAAAACAAATTAAAAAATAAAAAAATATGCTGGAGGCCCCCTTTTCAGCAGAAGAGGTACAGGAAGTCATTAAGAACCTCAGAAACTCAACGGCACGATGCCACACATATGGTGGGAATGCCCCAGAATACGCCCTTTCTGGAATAAATTATTTAATTTAATGGATAAGCTAGTGGGAAAATAAAATACTTTGAAATAAAAATGTAGCGGGGTGCTAAATTTAAGGAAAGTGTTTGAGTGGTAAATAGGCTCAAATACCCTAATTCTGTAGGATTCATGGACCATTTTGTCCTCGGGGGACAGTATTGGTGTGCAGTTCCCTGCGGCCTACAGGTGGCGCCTTTTGTGTCCCCTCTTGGCAGTAGTACAGCGGGGCGGGGAACCTGCTGTGCATGCCGGGAGAGCATATAAAAGGGGCAGACCTTTGGCCTGGGGGCTGATGTCCAGTGGGGTCCGCGCCCAGGTGCCTTCGGCCTGGGTGCATGTGTTCCTGTTCCATCTCGGGCACCTTTAGCCCGGGGTGAGGTACTATCCTGGAGTTCTTGCTGCCCTGGGTATGGAGGCCTAGGGGCGGGAGTAAAGCCTGGAGTCCAGAGTCGCCTCGTGTAGGGGACCCTGTTCCAGGGAAGGGAGGATCATTCTGATGGACCGATGCGGGAGTCACGGTGAAGGAATGGTCTGTTGACTCCCTGGAGAGATGTCTTCCCCTTGATATGGGCTAGGTTCGTAGAAGGAGAAGCTCAAGGTCACCTTGACTGTATCAGAGGCCTTATTCAACCGGCCCGTGGCAGGGGCCTTATACACCCTGGTCTGTGGCTGAGACCAAAGTTCTCCAGGCCCGTGGCAGGGGCCTTGTACACCCGGTCTGTGGCAGAGACCAACCTCAATGTCTGTGGCAGAGACCGTGCGCCAAAAACTGTTTGAGAAACCTAAGCAGTGAAGTGAATGTGCTACGTTTGTGCCTGGACCTCCTCCACACCTTAAGCTGTCCTGTTTCTTTGCTCTAACCTTTTCTATCTGAGTACAGTTTATTTTGCCATGAGAGAATAAGAGTTGGAGTTTCAGCTGGTGTGGACATTGACTTTACTGGCAATTAAAGGACTTGCCTCTACCTACAGTAGAGGTGAGAATCATCCTCTGGAGGAGTTTTGACTCCGGCTGTGGACACGGCCCGTCAAGTACACCGCTCAACCTCTTTATATAGGAGGATACGGGCTGGTAGTGCGGTGTGCCTTTCTCCCTCCTGCGAAGAGCCAACAACATAAAGGCAGGTAAGGGGGAAAGGATCTGTGCGCTACAAAAAAATAAAATAAAATTTTTAATCTTGGCCTAGCAGGACGAGGTCCATATGGAGTAGGAGGTTGAGGTGGCGGTGGATGTGGCTGTGTAGGTGGAAGCGGCGGTGGAGGAGGACGAGGTAGCCAACACTGGTTCAAAAATACAACAATGACTGGGTAAGGCCGGTGATGTGTCGAATTCTGTCCCCTGTCGAATAGTGTCCGCCCTGTACTGCGCTTGCTGAGTATGTAGGACAAGGGGATTTCAAAAATCTCCCAAGACTAACGGCGCCTGCGTGTTGAGTTCAGGTGAAGGCCACACCATCCGTGGTTCAAGCCGAGGCAAGCAAGGCCGCGATCGAAGCGAGCCCGTGAGGGGCCCTGTTACTATGTGCTACCGTATGTCCTCTTGGATGGTGGGGCTTGAACCTGCACTCACAGCGCAGGCGCCGTTCATCTTCGGAGATTTTGTGAATCTCCTTGTCCTCTGTACTGCGCAAGCGCTGCGCCTGCGCAGTACGGGCCGGGCACAATCCGATGGCCGGACAGTTTTTGTCACAACACCGGTATACATGTCTATTCTGCACAAGGTACGGACAAGTCCTGTGGGATCCATGCCTGGTTCATTTTAATGAACGTGAGCTTGTCCACATTGGCTCTGGACAGGCGGCTGCGCTTGTCTGTGATAACGCCCCCTGCCGTGCTAAATACACGTTCAGATAATACACTGGCTGCAGGGCAGGCCAGCACCTCCAAGGCATAAACGGCAAGCTCAGGCCATGTGCCCAATTTGGAGTCCCAGAAGTTAAAGGGGGCAGACCCGTCATCCAGTACGTGTAGGCCTGTGGACACATACTGCTCAACCATGTTGGTGAAATGCTGCCTCCTGCTAAGACGTTCCATCTCAGCTGGTGGTGCTGGTTGTTGTGGCGTGCTGACAAAGCTTTTCCACATTTCGGCCATGCTAACCCTGCCTTCTGAGGTGCTGCCGGTGCCCCGGCTGCGTTGGCGACCTCTTCCTCCTCCTCTGCCTTCGCCTTGTGCTTCCACCGTACGCCCGCTGTCAGGTGGGAATGCCACCAGCAGCGCGTCTACCAGCGTGCGCTTGTACTCGCGCATCTTACGATCCCGCTCCAGTGAGGGAATTAAGGACGGTACGTTGTCCTTGTAACGGGGATCCAGCAGGGTGGCCACCCAGTAATCAGCACCAGTTAAAATGTGGGCAACTCGGCTGTCGTTGCGGAAACACTGCAGCATGTAATCGCTCATGTGTGCCAGGCTGCCCAGAGGCAAAGAAAAGCTGTCCTCTGTGGGAGGTGTATCGTCTGTGTCCTCTGTATCCCCCCCAGCCACGCACCAGTAATGGCCACGAGCTGGTCTGAGTGCCACCCTGCTGTGAACATGGCTCCTCCTCCTCCTCCTCCTCCATCTCCTCCTCCACCTCGTCATCCTCCAGAACTGTGCCCTTTCTGCCAGGCAATTGTGTACCTGGCGTTTGTTGGTGCAGGAACCCACCCTCGTAGCCACTTGTGAAAGACTGCCCTGAAAGCCTTTGAAATGATCCCGCTTCCTACTCCTCCTCCTCATCCTCCTGTGCCACATCCTCTTCCATCATCGCACGAAGCGTTTTTTCAAGGAGGCATAGAACTGGGATAGTAACGCTGAGAACGGCGTCATTGGCACTGGCCATGTTGGTGGAGTACTCGAAACAGCGCAACAAGGCACACAGGTCTCGCATGGAGGCCCAGTTATTGGTGGTGAAGTGGTGCTGTTCCGCAGAGCGACTCACGCGTGATTGCTGCAGCTGAAACTCCACTATTGCCTGCTGCTGCTCGCACAGTCTGGCCAGCATGTGCAAGGTGGAGTTCCACCTTGTGGGCACGTCACATATGAGGCGGTGAGCGGGAAGGCCGAAGTTACGCTGCAGCGCTGACAGGCGAGCAGCAGCAGGGTGAGAACGCCGAAAGTGCGCACAGACAGCCCGCACTTTCTGCAGCAGCTCTGGCATATTGGGGTAATTTTTAAGGAACCTCTGGACCACCAAGTTCAGCACATGCGCCAGGCAAGGGATGTGCGTCAAACCGGCTAGACCCAGAGCTGCTACGAGATTTCGCCCATTATCGCACACCACCAGGCCGGGCTTGAGGCTCACTGACAGCAACCACTCATCGGTCTGTTGTTCCATGTCCCTCCACAACTCCTGCGCGGTGTGGGGATTTTCCCCCAAACAGGAAAGTTTTAAAACTGCCTGCTGTCGTTTACCCCTGGCTGTGCTGAAGTTGGTGGTGAAGGTGTTACGCTGAATGGATGAGGAGGCGGTAGAGGATGAGGAAGCGGAGAAGGAGGAGTTAGCAACAGGAGGCAAACTGAAGCGCCCTGCAATCCTCGGTGGTGGAAGGACATGCGCCAAACCGCTATCTGCCTCAGGCCCAGCCGCCACTGCATTTACCCAGTGTGCTGTTAGGGAGATATAATGTCCCTGACCGTGCTTACTGGTCCACGCATCCGTAGTTAGGTGGACCTTGCCACAGATGGCGTTGCGCAGTGCACACCTGATTTTGTCCCCCACCTGGTTGTGCAGGGAAGGGATGGCTCGCCTGGAAAAGTAGTGGCGGCTGGGCACGACGTACTGCGGGACAGCCAATGCCATCAGGCTTTTAAAACTCTGCGTCTCCACCAGACGGAATGACAGCATTTCAAAGGCCAGGAATTTTGAAATGCTGGCATTCAGGGCCAGGGATCGCGGGTGGCTAGGGGGGTACTTCCTCTTCCGCTCCAATGTTTGGGAGATAGAGAGCTGAACGCTTCCATGGGACATTGTGGAGATGATTGGTGACCCAGGTGGTAGTGTTGCTGGCAGATCCTCTGTTTGCGGGGTGACAGGTGCCACTGTCACTACAGAGGTGGATGAAGAGGCCAAGACTGCAGCAGAAGAGGAAGCAGGAGGAGCCAGAGACCTTTCTTGGTTTTTGAGGTGTCTACTCCACTGCAGCTCGTGCTTTGCACTTAGATGCCTGGTCATGCAGCTTGTGCTCAGGTTGAGAACGTTTATGCCTCGCTTCAGGCTCTGATTGCACAGCGTGCAAACCACTCGTGTCTTGTCATCAACACACTGTGTGAAGAACTGCCACGCTAGGGAAGTCCTTGGACCTGGCTTTGGTGTGCTCGGTCCCTTGCTGCGTTGGGCAGTAGCAGATGTACTGTCTAGGGGACGAATGCTCCGTTTTTGCACCCTGCTCCCTCTTCTGCTGTGCTGGTGGCTCTGTGCGACCACCGCCTCTTCCTCCGAACTACACTGGTCACCTGCATAACGTTGATTCCATGTGGGGTCGAGGACCTCATCGTCCTCCACATCATCTTCCACCCAGTCTTCACCCCTGCCCTCCATGTCTGTCTGCACAATTGCGAAAGCAGCAGCAGTTGGCACCTGTGTTTCGTCATCATCCGAGACGTGCTGCGATGGTCCTCCCATGTACCCATCATGAAACATAAGTGGTTGGGCATCGGTGCACTCAATCTCTTCCACTTCTGGGGCAGGGCTAGGTGGATGGCCCTGGGAAACCCTGCTAACAGAGTCATCGAAAAGCAGAAGAGACTGCTGCATGATTTGGGGCTCAGACTGCTTGGCTGATTTGCAAGGGGGTGAGGTGAAAGACTGATGGACATGGGCTTCAGGTGCCAACTCTGATCTTTCATCAGAAGAGTGGGTGGGAGACAATGTGAAGGAACCCGAGGCACTGTCAGCAACCCAATCTACTATCGCCTGTACTTGTCCTGGCCTAAACATTGGTACAGCCTCATTAGGCGCGACAAAATACCGCCGCAGGCTCGGTCGCCTACTCGCACCTGAGGAAGGTGTTTCACTTGTGCGTGTAGCTGGCACAGATCCACCACGTCCTCTCCCTGCAACAGGAGCTCCACCAGCAGCACCACGACCGGGGCCACCACGTCCCTTTGACCTTCCCCTCATATTTTCCAAATTTAGGATCTTGCCCTAAATGGCGTTTTTTGGAAGACCACAACACACCCACAGTACGTAATGGCTGAAACGCACAGCTACAGAACTGCAGAAAATGCTATTCAAAAAAAAAAATTTTGTTTTTTTTAGTATAGCACTGTACAATATATAGAAATTGTTTATTTTACACACCTCCAGATGTGTATTTCACACTGCAAAATATTTTTTGTGGCCCTAAATGGCGTTTTTTGCCAGACCACAACACACCCACAGCACGTAACCGCTGAATCGCACAGCTACAGAAAATGCTATTCAAAAAAAAAGGTTGTTTTTTTTAGTATAGCACTGTACAAGAAGAATATATAGAAATTGTTTATTTTACACACCTCCAGATGTGTATTTCACACTGCAAAATATTTTCTGTGGCCCTAAATGGCGTTTTTTGGAAGAGCACAACACACCCACAGTATTTAACCACTGAATCGCACAGCTATAGAAGTGCAGAGAATGCTATTCAAAAAAAATGTTGTTTTTTTTAGTATAGCACTGTACAATATATAGAAATTGTTTATTTTACACACCTCCACATGTGTATTTCACACTGCAAAATATTTTCTGTGGCCCTAAATGGCGTTTTTTGCAAGAGCACAACAACCCCAACAGTATATAACCGCTGAATCGCACAGCTGCAGAGGCCAGAGAATGCTTTTTAAAAATAATGTTGTTTTTTCACACACCTCCAGATGTGTATTTCACACTGCAAAATATTTTCTGTGGCCCTAAATGGTGTTTTTTGCAAGAGCACAACAACCCCAACAGTATATAACCGCTGAATCGCACAGCTGCAGAGGCCAGAGAATGCTTTTTAAAAATAATGTTGTTTTTTCACACACCTCCAGATGTGTATTTCACACTGCAAAATATTTTCTGTGGCCCTAAATGGCGTTTTTTGGAAGAGCACAACACAACCACAGTATTTAACCACTGAATCGCACAGCTATAGAAGTGCAGAGAATGCTATTCAAAAAAAAGTTGTTTTTTTTAGTATAGCACTGTACAATATATAGAAATTGTTTATTTTACACACCTCCACATGTGTATTTCACACTGCAATTTATTTTCTGTGGCCCTAAATGGCGTTTTTTGGAAGAGCACAACAACCCCAACAGTATATAACCGCTGAATCGCACAGCTGCAGAGGCCAGAGAATGCTATTCAAAAATAATGTTGTTTTTTCACACACCTCCAGATGTGTATTTCACACTGCAAAATATTTTCTGTGGCCCTAAATGGCGTTTTTTGCAAGAGCACAACAACCCCAACAGTATATAACCGCTGAATCGCACAGCTGCAGAGGCCAGAGAATGCTATTCAAAAATAATGTTGTTTTTTCACACACCTCCAGATGTGTATTTCACACTGCAAAATATTTTCTGTGGCCCTAAATGGCGTTTTTTGCAAGAGCACAACAACCCCAACAGTATATAACCGCTGAATCGCACAGCTGCAGAGGCCAGAGAATGCTTTTTAAAAATAATGTTGTTTTTTCACACACCTCCAGATGTGTATTTCACACTGCAAAATATTTTCTGTGGCCCTAAATGGCGTTTTTTGGAAGAGCACAACACAACCACAGTATTTAACCACTGAATCGCACAGCTATAGAAGTGCAGAGAATGCTATTCAAAAAAAATGTTGTTTTTTTTAGTATAGCACTGTACAATATATAGAAATTGTTTATTTTACACACCTCCACATGTGTATTTCACACTGCAATTTATTTTCTGTGGCCCTAAATGGCGTTTTTTGGAAGAGCACAACAACCCCAACAGTATATAACCGCTGAATCGCACAGCTGCAGAGGCCAGAGAATGCTATTCAAAAATAATGTTGTTTTTTCACACACCTCCAGATGTGTATTTCACACTGCAAAATATTTTCTGTGGCCCTAAATGGCGTTTTTTGCAAGAGCACAACAACCCCAACAGTATATAACCGCTGAATCGCACAGCTGCAGAGGCCAGAGAATGCTTTTTAAAAATAATGTTGTTTTTTCACACACCTCCAGATGTGTATTTCACACTGCAAAATATTTTCCGTGGCCCTAAATGGCGTTTTTTGGAAGAGCACAACACAACCACAGTATTTAACCACTGAATCGCACAGCTATAGAAGTGCAGAGAATGCTATTCAAAAAAAAGTTTTTTTTTTTAGTATAGCACTGTACAATATATAGAAATTGTTTATTTTACACACCTCCACATGTGTATTTCACACTGCAATTTATTTTCTGTGGCCCTAAATGGCGTTTTTTGGAAGAGCACAACAACCCCAACAGTATATAACCGCT
Source organism: Rana muscosa (assembly GCA_029206835.1). Taxonomy (NCBI): domain Eukaryota; kingdom Metazoa; phylum Chordata; class Amphibia; order Anura; family Ranidae; genus Rana; species Rana muscosa. The sequence continues at coordinate 175,387,683 of CM055116.1, forward strand.
GAATCGCACAGCTGCAGAGGCCAGAGAATGCTATTCAAAAATAATGTTGTTTTTTCACACACCTCCAGATGTGTATTTCACACTGCAAAATATTTTCTGTGGCCCTAAATGGCGTTTTTTGCAAGAGCACAACAACCCCAACAGTATATAACCGCTGAATCGCACAGCTGCAGAGGCCAGAGAATGCTATTCAAAAATAATGTTGTTTTTTCACACACCTCCAGATGTGTATTTCACACTGCAAAATATTTTCTGTGGCCCTAAATGGCGTTTTTTGCAAGAGCACAACAACCCCAACAGTATATAACCGCTGAATCGCACAGCTGCAGAGGCCAGAGAATGCTTTTTAAAAATAATGTTGTTTTTTCACACACCTCCAGATGTGTATTTCACACTGCAAAATATTTTCTGTGGCCCTAAATGGCGTTTTTTGGAAGAGCACAACACAACCACAGTATTTAACCACTGAATCGCACAGCTATAGAAGTGCAGAGAATGCTATTCAAAAAAAATGTTGTTTTTTTTAGTATAGCACTGTACAATATATAGAAATTGTTTATTTTACACACCTCCACATGTGTATTTCACACTGCAATTTATTTTCTGTGGCCCTAAATGGCGTTTTTTGGAAGAGCACAACAACCCCAACAGTATATAACCGCTGAATCGCACAGCTGCAGAGGCCAGAGAATGCTATTCAAAAATAATGTTGTTTTTTCACACACCTCCAGATGTGTATTTCACACTGCAAAATATTTTCTGTGGCCCTAAATGGCGTTTTTTGCAAGAGCACAACAACCCCAACAGTATATAACCGCTGAATCGCACAGCTGCAGAGGCCAGAGAATGCTTTTTAAAAATAATGTTGTTTTTTCACACACCTCCAGATGTGTATTTCACACTGCAAAATATTTTCCGTGGCCCTAAATGGCGTTTTTTGGAAGAGCACAACACAACCACAGTATTTAACCACTGAATCGCACAGATATAGAAGTGCAGAGAATGCTATTCAAAAAAAATGTTTTTTTTTTTAGTATAGCACTGTACAATATATAGAAATTGTTTATTTTACACACCTCCACATGTTTTTTTTCACACTGCAATTTATTTTCTGTGGCCCTAAATGGCGTTTTTTTGAAGAGCACAACAACCCCAACAGTATATAACCGCTGAATCGCACAGCTGCAGAGGCCAGAGAATGCTATTCAAAAATAATGTTGTTTTTTCACACACCTCCAGATGTGTATTTCACACTGCAAAATATTTTCTGTGGCCCTAAATGGCGTTTTTTGGAAGAGCACAACACACCCACAGTATATAAACGCTGAATCGCACAGCTGCAGAGAATGCTATTCAAAAAAAATTTTTTTTTTTTTTTTTAGTATAGCATAGTACAAGAAAAATATATATAAATTGGTTATTTCACACAACTAGAGATATACACTGCAAAATATTTTTTTTGCCCAAAAATAGGTATTTTTTGCGCACAACAAAGTGCCTTTTTTTTTTTTTTGCAACAGCACAATAAAGTGCCTTTTTTTTTTTTTGGGGCCCAAAAATGGGTCTTTTTAGCAAAAGCACAATAAAGTGCCTTTTTTTTTTTTTCTGCCCGAAATGGGTCTTTTAGCAAGAGCACAATACAGCCACTAAATGGAATAGGTGTATCACTCAACGTAATGCAGTGCTGGTGCACTGAGCTTGCAACACAAACAGATAAACCTATGCAGATCGCTGAGCTATTATATCTCTCAATCTGGACTCCTATCTAAATCTCTCTCCCTGAAAGCACAAACAGGATCCTGCCCCTACACTACACTACACTGTCTCTCTATCTTTTCTATCAGTAGATTGCAGAATCAGGACTAACTCCTATCATATAATTCTCTCCCTCACAGCAACAGCAGCCAGGATCCTTTCCCTACACTGTCTAAAAGCAGAGTGACGATCTGTGCTGTGTGCCTCTTGCTTATATAGAAGCTGGTCACATGCTGGGTCACATGTTGCACTGACCAATCACAGCCATGCCATTAGTAGGCATGGCTATGATGGCTTCTAAGGGCACACCAGCTAATCAAATGGTGATTGGCTGGCCCCTGAAGCATTTCTAACTGCGCCATTAAATTCCCGAATCCGGACCCGAACCCGGACTTTAGCGCAAAATCCGGGTCCGGGTCCGGGGTCGGGAAAACGCCAAAATTCGGTACGGACCCGAACTTTACAGTTCGGGTCCGCTCAACACTATAGAAGAGCTAATTAAAAAAAACAGGTAGCTGTTTTTATCTCAGTCCTGATCATGTCTAATCACCAATAACCAGTGTTGAACTCCACTTAAAGCAATACAGAAACCAAAGCTGTAAAACATGACTCTTGGATCCTTGATGCTATGGCTGTAGATGTTACCAAGTTCCAAGTTAACAGCCAGTGGATTAAAAAAGTGCTTTGGGGCCTGTCCACACTTTTGATTAAGCAATTAATAAATCCTAAAACCCAGTCTGATGTAAAAATCTTGAATTTTGTTTCCACATAAGTCAAGGACTGGCCCACCAACTCTTTTCAGAACTGTAAAGCCCTGTACACATGATCGGATTTCCTATGGATTCAAATCCGATGGATTTTTCCATCGGAATTCTGATGAAGCTGACTTCCATCAGTCTTGCCTACACACCATCAGTCAAAAATCCGACCGCCCCAAATGCTGTGACGTAAAACACTCAGACAAGCCGAGAAAAATGAAGTTCAATGCTTCTGAGCATGTGTCGACTTGATTCTGAGCATGTGTGGGTTTTTTCTCCGATGGAGTTCCACACAGACGATCGGAATTTGCTATTGTTTTTTTTTCCATCGGATAAATTTAAAACATGTTCTGTTTTTTATCACTGATGGAAAAAAAAAAAACAATGGGGCCCATACACGATCGGTTTGTCCGATGAAAAAAGTCCATCGGACTGTTTTCATCGGTAAAACCGATCATGTGTACATGATACTAATCAAATTTAAAAACCTATAAAAAGCACTAAACTTTTGTTGAAAAAGTCAGAGATTCTGGGCTGCTCCTAAAATATATGAATCTTTGCTATCCAAATATCAACTTTATTTGTAAGTTACAGTACATCTGTGCCCAGTTCATGCACATTAGACTATATACAAATTCTCCTTTTCAATAGTATTAGTAAAGAAAGATAGAAAGGAAGATCTAACTTGTCCACTACTACATGTTCATATTATCATATTCATCTATATGTTTTATGCAGCATATTGTCCTTTATACTTACTCCTAACAATATATAACATTTGGACTTTGACCAAGTGGGTTTATAAAAAAAAAGAACTCAATATTAAAACCTTCCTGCCCAGCACAAGCATTCCTTTAAATTAGTCTTTATGCCTGGGGTGGGACGGACTTCATGTGTTACCATTGTGATAGGCTTTCACAGTGCTCCCATGATTGCGAGCCTATCCCACCAGCTCCCGATCATGAATAGAGACTGAGATCTGTCTATAACAACTGAGTCACTGTGCTGGCAGCACGTAGTGAGCATGTTCTCAGCACAGAAACCACCATCTATATGGGGCTTATGTACTGTATAGCTCATCCTCATTTCCCCCTCACAAATGCCTTATGGAGGCAGCAAGAGGTTAATATATTTCATAAAGAAAGACTGAAATTAGAGATGTTAACTTTCAGATGAGTTTTGCATTAGTAAGTTCTAGTTGTAAAGAGCATTTTTTATTTTTTTTTATAATTCAAGGGAAATTTGGCTGAAATATTGGAAAAGCCAAAGGCATTTTCTTTCATGGTGAAGTGTAGTCAACAAAGCATATATTTATATTTATATAGTATACTGTAATCCTGGCAGGATTGTGGATGGTTTATATGTTTCACCTAGGTTACTCATGGTGAGAGGCTACGGTGCTTTTGGCTAATGTGGAGAAACACTTTTTTGTTTTCTCAGATCTTAAATAGTTTGGGTCTGGGTCCTGAAGTCCATACGTTTTGTAGAGTTTTGAGTATGAAAAAGCTTTCGTGCCTAGATTCACATCTTACCTCATAGTCAGACTTCATTATTAGTGTAAGCTGTCCACAAGTTTTTATACATGCATGCTGAATCGCGCACAGGGATCTTTTTTGCTTTCTCTTATGTGAAAGTTTGCTTCTGGTTGAATAGACTGACTGTGGACAGATCAATAACAAGTTACAAGTGTTGCCTGTTTATTTCAGAGAAGTCATTAGGGGGCATTCTGTTTATCATAACTGACCCGTGTTTAGCTGCGGACTCAGATGAGCAGTCATTTTGTGTTTTTTTGTGCTATGGATTTGTAAATAGCTCTCCTGCATTAAAATCTGTGTTTGCTGCCTTGCTGAATAAACATGTAGGACAAATCTGTTTGGACTTTTCCTGGGTGCCCTTGTCTTGTGCATAGTTTACCAGTTGAACAGGTCTCTGTTACAATATAGAAAAGGATAAAAGTCTATATAGCTATAGAATGTCTGGTTATAACACGACACAGTAGACCACAAAACTCTGCTCACTCGTCTCACAGAAGTAGCCGGAGTTGCAGACTCTGATCTACCATGGTTTGCATCGTTCCCGGAGAACCAATCCCAGACAGTGAAACTAGGAGCCTTCACTTCGGAAGCATGCACAATTACACGTGGAGTCCCTCAAGGATCACCCCTGTCGCCCGTGCTCTTCAACATCTACCTCCGCCCACTCCTCAAAATCATCAGCAAACAGGACCTGCTCTATCACTCCTACGCTGATGACACTCAACTCTACCCTTGCATCACCGGAAAAAAAGACCAATACCACACACTAGAAAATTGCCTATTATTGATCGATAATTGGATGACGGAGAGCTCCCTCAAACTTAATAAATCCAAAACAGAATTTCTCTTTCTCCACGCAAACCCAAAGAAAAACTCTAGGACTACATGCACACCACCCACCATCCTTGGACAAACCATCACCCCAAGCACCAAAGTCAAAAGCCTCGGAGTCATCTTTGACTCAGACATGACTATGGACGCACAAATAGGACCATCTTCTCCGCCTGCTGTGTAGACTCATCCCCTTCATCCCGGAAGAGGACACAGCAGTAGTAGTTGGAACAATCATTAATTCCCGACTCGACTACGCAAACTCCCTCTACCTAGGACTTCCCAAATACCAAATCTCACATCTACAAGTCGTCCAGAACACAGCAGCCAGACTGGTAACGGGAAAACAAACCCTGGGAATCAATCACCCTGTCCCTGAGGTCCCTACATTGGCTAGCCGTAAAGGATCGGGTTACATTTAAGACCCTTTGCCTCACTCACAAATGCACACAAGGAAACGCTCCTCAATACCTATGTGAGAAAATAAAACACCCCTAGTCGCGCCCTCCGGTCAACTAACCAAAACCTCCTCCACATCCCCAAGACCTGCTACAAATCTAAAGGAGAACGAAGATTTGCAGTCCAAGGACCATGGCTATGGAACGCTCTACCCACGAACATCCGCATGGAAGAAAACCATTGGGCCTTCAGGAGAAAACTTAACTGGATGCAAAGCGCCTTGAGGCGATTTAGTTCGCATTTGTAGCGCTATATAATATACTCACTCACTCATAAGAATCATGTAATGAAAGTTTATTCTTATTTTATGTTGAAAGTGTAAAATTTCTAGAGCTCTGTAGCAGGCACAACTACTACAAGCATTTGTAAGAACCATACATAGAAGAAATAAAGCAAAATATCTCTCTCTGGTAAAACAAATTATTCCAGAGAGGGTGCCTTAATTTGGCATTTGGCACCAGATACTGTTTGTCTAAGGTAACACACAAAAGAGCATGACATTATAAAAATAATAGTAGCAAGTATAGTAATATGGGGCGTAGCTTGTCTTTCAGGAGATGTTGCTCTATTTGCAACATACAGTAGACATGGATACATTCTGTAATACCTTTATTTTCTTTAACACAATCAATTTACCATGCCATCATCTTATAAATACTTTGTGTGACTCCCCTTAAAAAAAAAAAAAAACATTTGCCCTGCAGTCTGTAGTGGTGGCCTACCTCCTACCCAATTTAGTATTGTAGATTACATAGCTGATAAAGACCAATAGGGGTTAACTCTCATGAGAAATATTAGCAGCTAGGCCTGAGATGTGATTTACCTCTGCCTTCCTTTCTGTCCCTTAAGCTAACAACTTCAGGGACTTCCTTGTCAAGATATTCGGATTCCGGCTCTATTTTAAGACGTTCACTTGAAGAACTTGAAGTTGTGCTTGCTGCAAGCTCCGGGATTTGGAAACATAGATTTGCATTTCTCAAAGGATGTAAAAATAGTATAATTATGTTTTAAAAAGTAGGCCACAAGAGTAACTGCACCTATTTTATGGCATTGATTAATGGAATACTCCAAATCCTCTTCTTTATTTTGTGATTGCAAACTTGTACAGCTACACTGTGTAAAGACAGGGATACCATAATTTGTTTTAAAGCACAGATAAATGTGCTTGATTCTCTTACTTTTAGGAAAGAGTATCTTTCTGTAATCATTGTATATTCACATTGAAAATTGCAGGTTAAAAAAAAGATTTAAAAATTATATAATTTCAAATTTTAGATCTGGTTGGCACTGAGAGAATTGTTAAATGAAGTAGACCTATCATGAGAGATTTATAGAGATTGCCATTATTTACATCCTTCTGCAAATGCTAGTTGCTTGACTATTATGGTCACCCAATAACCTAAAAGAAAGTCAGAAGTCCTTATCTACATACTTATACTTGCCTTAGGTCAAGGACACCAAATTTTACAAGAGGATCAACTTGACAACCAGGAAACACACATTTGTGCAGCTCAGCAGTGGTAGCCTCTATATAACCATCATTAGGGGATTACTATAATACAATTTCTTATCTGCTGTCTCTTCTGTTTGTAACTCTGCTGTTGGGAGAGATGGGTTTTCACAAAGAAGAGTAAGGGCTTGTTTACACCCGCGTTGCTCTTTGAAGAATGATCAGTGGTGGATCACTTTTCAGAGAGTGGTACAAGCACTACTGACAAGCATTCAAGAGGTGATACTGCTACTTCCTGAATGCCATTTTTTTGGCAGCCAAATTGGCTTTTTGAATGGAAAAACCATGTCACAACTATGAGCCTGGCATTTGTCTCCCCTTTTTGCAGCTTGACCCTATTCACTTGAAAATGTTGTGTTCATATGCAGTACTGGCTGCCAAATGCAACAGAGGGGATATTTGCCTCACCACAAAGCAACACATTGTGGCTACATAGGCCATATAATTGCCTTTGCAGCTTAAAGGGTTAGATCACCTTTACCAAAAAACTGCCTATGCAGATAAGGAGCATCTGTTCATAAAAACAAACTGTGTAACTTTGACCAAAGTTGCTATAGGTGTGAAAAAACTTATAGGACATTGCTAAGAGGTACCTGGCTATCACTGTGTACGTTCACCATCACAAGAGTGAACTCTCCTGTGAGAAGGTTTGAATCTAAGAAAGAGCTCACTGCTGTGATAATGAAGGTAACAGTAACATCTAGGCATCTCTTAGCATGTCCATAGCATCGTCCTATGAATTTTCCAGTCAAGCTTCATGAGGTGCATAAATGGCGTACACCAATAGCAAGTGCATTATTCAACAAGCGGCACAGCTTGTTTATATTTTCAGACACCCCTTATCTGCAAAGGCATTTTTTTGGTAAAGGTGAACTTTGCCTTTAACTACTTCCCGCCCGGCCTATAGCAGATGGATGGCCGGGAAGTGGTTCTGTTATCCTGACTGGGTTTCATATGACGTCCAGCAGGATAACGTGCCGGCGCGAGCCCGTCAGTTGACACGTCGCATCTCCGATCATGGTAAGAAGCCTCTTACAGAGGCTTCTTACCACGTGATCAGATGTGACCAATCACAGCTGATCATCACGTGAACCAGGAAGTGCCAGTAAACGGCATTCCTTGGTTCCCGCTGACAGGGAGGGCCGATCGGCGGGGTCTGTGCTGACAATCAGCACATTCATTATCAGCACAGCCCCATCAGATGTGCCTCCACAGCTGCCAATAAGTGCCCATCAGCTGCTAGTCAGTGCCCCATTAAAAAATGCTGTAGGTGCCCATATCAGTGCCAATCAGTGCCCATATCAGTGCCAATTAGTGCCCACCACAGTGCCAATCAGTGCCCATCACAGTGCCAATCAGTGCCCTACAGTAACACCTGTCAGGACCTCATCAGTATCTCATCATAAGTGCTGTCCATCAGTGCCACCTGTCAGTGCCACCTGTCATTGCCAATCAGTACCGCCTATCAGTGCCCATCACAGCTGCCTGTCAGTGCCCATCACAGCCGCTTGTCAGTGCCCATCAGTGCCGCCTGTCAGTGCCCATCAGTGCTGCATATCAGTGCCGCCTATTGGTGCCCGTCAGTTCTGCATATCAGTGCCCATCAATTCTACATATCAGTGCCTCCTCATCAGTGCCCATTAGTGCCACCTTATCAGTGCCAACTCATCAGTGCCCATCAGTGAAGGAGAAAACAACATTTTATTACCAAAACTAAGAAAAAAAGCTTTTTTTCAAAAATGTCGGTCTTTTTTAGTTTGTTTAGCAAAAAAAAAAAAAACCAGTGGTGATCAAATACCACCAAAAGAAAGCTCTATTTGTGAGAAGAAAATGATAAAAATGTAGTTTGGGTACAGTGTTGCCTGACCGCGCAATTGTCATTCAAAGTGCGACAGCACTGAAATCTGAAAATTGTCCTGGGCAGGAAGGGGCAAACGTGCCTAATATTTTAGTGGTTAAGGGAAGGTGATAAAAATGTGGCTTAACTGCCTATTTTTACCACCCTCCAGCTGCAAGTGAAAACTAAGACTAAATTTCAGGCACAACTCAGATAAGTGCCAGCGGATAAGAAAAGAAAAACTCCCTAGATTATTGTAGTCTTGCAAAATGGAAGTCTTAAATTGTAAAGAGCTTGTAAAGGCAAACATTTTTTTAATTTAAATGCCTAACAAGTTATACTGACCTGCCCTGCGCAATGGTATTGCACAGAGTGTCCCAAGCCTCCTCTTCTGGGCTCCCCCACCAGCACAGTAGGCTCCCCCTCTTCTTTGTGTGCCCTCATAGCAACCTGCTTGCTATGGGGGGGACATGCATGCTCAATCCTGCGCCAGGCTCTGTGCATTTATTGACACACATAGCACAGCTTAGCCCCACGCTCTGCTCTCTGCTCACAGGATTTGATTGACAGCAGCAGTAGCCAGTGGCTCACACTGCTGTCCCTGTGAGCAGTGGGAGAGGAGAGAGCTGATGCAGACAGACACAGAGCTGGATTGAGATAGGTCTCAGATAAGTATACAAAGGGGTGGGGGTGATACAATTACTTACAATGCAAACAATGCATTAAGGTAAAAAATGTTTAGCCTCTAAAACCACTTTAACTAGTAGTAGTTAGTGATATTTTAACAGGACTTGTACTGTAACGATGAAGATGTTTTATTGTTTTATTGCTTATCCAAGCAGCTTCTTTTAATCTAATGAGTGTTGGAAATATACCACAGCTGGTGTATAATCATGATACTCATTAGAAATGAAGAAGCTGCTTGGGTATACCTACAGGCCACCAAGCTGTCCACCAGAAGTGACAGTGACTGAGACTGAGGCAAATTATAACATTGACAGGGGTGGTTATAACCGTCACCTTTTATTTACTAGGTTTAAATCATCTTCTAGAAAATGAAAACTGTTGCTGTAACTGATCAAGGGGCATGTTATTAAAGTAGTGATGGTGACATTCATCAAACATTTAGTGCAGGAGGTGACTCCTCCCAGTGCATGTGTTTTACATTTCAGTGATTCATTTCACTGCAGCAAATGTTTGCCGAATGTTAGATTCGCTGTTTGTAACAATGCCCCCAAATGTTGCAGTTTGTGCCAACCCATTTTTTGTCCCCGGTCAGTTTGGCATGCATATAGTTTGGAGAAAATTATAAATAAAGGCATTCAAAATAAAAATAAAAATATATATCCGGAATTATATAATCATGTGTATTAACTGGATATTTATCTCAACAAAATATTTTTTGCAATAGCGTTCCTTGTCCTAGTCTCTAACTATAGAAGTATGTCTCTATTAAAATTTATGGGACGTTGCTAGGGCAATTTGTGGTGGTGAGGCTGTAAACCTAGGAGGAATCCACCACCTCCAGTCAGAGGTAAGCAGGCACCTGGGTAGGAGATACCCAGCTAGATTGGGTAAGGGGGCTAGAAGGGGTGGTTTATATTTCTATAAATATATAGATATAGATATATATATATATAGATATATCTATATAGATATCTATATCGATATCTATATATATATGTAGCGGCCTCACCCCTCTCACCCCTTCTTCTTGGGCTTGTTGTCTTGTCTAGGGGGATCAGGGAAGAGGGATGCGGTACACTACGGCCTATGTCCTCTAATGTGTAGAGGTGAAAGCCAACACCTGTTTACCTTCGGGCTGTGTGCATAACCCAGAGCCAAATCCGTTCTGCAGATGACCGCCCTTTGTTCCCAGTAACTGAAGTTCCACACCACTGAAAAGGTCCAACTCTTATTTATTCTCTGACAGCAATAAATCGTCCTTTAATAGCAGACAGGTTGTGACCCAAAGAACAGTTCAGTATAAGTGGGGAGTAGGTCAAGGCACAATCCTCAAATAGAACTAACCATTGTAGTGTCACCAACGGTTATGGCGCACAGCCGCTGCCACCGACCGTGTAGAACAGGAACAGAATTACCTTTGCTAAGTGCAGCCCCTGTCAGAGGGAAGACATCCTTCCAAGAGAGTTACCAGAGGCCCCGCCGTCACCAGCAATGCTGCACCGGACTGTTCGGAGGGGTTACGCTCCCTGGCCTCCTCGTCTCAGATTCGGGCGCCCAACACCTTAGGGCCCCTCGGACTCTTCCACCCCTGCGGAACCCAGTCGAAGGTACTGGGCCCTGGGCCTTCTCCATAGTACCTCACCCCAGGTGCCTGGAATGGACTCCATCTCCCGCTCCGGCCAGGCCAAGGGCGTCTGGGCCTGGAACTCCGGAACACCGGCACCCAGGCTGAAGGTGCCTGGGCGCGGCTGTGACCTCTGACTCTGAACCTCGTGTTGAGGGCGTCTCTCCCCTTTATCTCCTCTCCCGACAGGCACAGCAGGTTCCCCGCCCCGCCGTACGGCTGCCGAAACAGGACAAAAAGGAAACAGCACTGCAGTGATGGTTCAACCCCGGCCCAGGGCGACAGCGCCACCCACAGGCCGCAGGGAACTGCACACCACTGGAGTCCTCCACAAGCAAGAATGGTCCCAAATTCCCTAACAATCAGTGCATCTGGGCCATACTACCACCCAGATGCTTCCCCTAAATTTAAATACCCGCTACACTTATATATATCTATATATATTGTGAGGGGGTTAGCTCGGCAGCGGGTGTGTGTGACCCCCGGGATGGGCTCCCCACACAAAACAGGCCCAGCAAACGGAGGTTGTGGTTTTCAAAATCAAAAAGGTGCGGTTTATTTTCTATTTACAGTGACAAAACACAGCAAAGCAAAAGAAACATAACCAAAATAAATCCTGGTCAAGTTGACCTCTGACTAAACATACAGGTTTCCTAACTAACGACTGGGATCAGCCTAGTGCTGTCCTAGTCCCTAAGTCCCTGGTTTTAAATGTCCAAGCAAATAGCCACACAGGCTTTGTCTCACCGCACAGGGGTTCACTCTCCCTAGACAGTCCACACAGGTCTGGTTCCAGGCATGAGCTAACATCTAATGAAGCTGGGAGTTCTTATAGAGGCCTAAATGAGCTGACAAGCTTCAGCTGGTCTCATCAACTCCCTGTCTGCACGACGCCCAGCCCTCTCCCTAGAGGTATGAGTCATCCATGAGCCCACTAGCCTTATACAACTCTCCACCTAGTTGTATAAGTCGGCGTAAAGCCTGAATCTGGGCGAAATATATCTACCCCCCTGGATGCAACCAGGTGACTTTACCTTCCTGCTGTCACATACCCCCCCTCTTGTTTTAACCTCGGGGTTGGAACACCAGCAATCAGGCATTCATGTACTCGAGACAAAGCATCCACATTCCCCATTTGAACGCCAGGGCGATGCTTTACTGTGAAGTTGAATTCCTGGAGGGCCAGGAACCACCTATTCACTCTTCTATTTGTTTCCTTGTTTTGAGCCATCCACTTTAACGGAGCGTGATCCGTAACCATGTCAAAGTGCCTACCTAGCAGGTAGTACCGAAGGGAATCTAGAGCCCACTTCACCGCTAAACACTCCTTTTCAACGGTGGCGTAATTTACCTCATGGGACTTCAACTTCCTGCTGAGGTAAATGACTGGGTGCTCTTCCCCGTTCCAGACCTGGGACAATACTGCTCCTAACCCCACATCTGACGCATCACTTTGTACGACAAAGTCTTTAGAGAAGTCGGGTGAGTACAACACTGGCTGGCTACATAAGGCTTGTTTCAAGAATTGGAATGCTGCCTCAGCCTCGGGGGTCCATTTAATCATGACCGACCCTTTCCCCTTCGTCAGGTTGGTTAGGGGCACAGCCTTAGAAGCAAAGTGGGGAATGAATCGCCGATAATACCCAGCGATTCCCAGAAAGGCTTGTACCTGCTTCTTGCTGTTGGGACGTGGCCAACTCTGGATGGCCTCGACTTTGTTGAGTTGGGGTTTTATTACTCCCCTCCCAATGGTGTACCCAAGATATTTGGCCTCCTCCTGCCCAATGGTACACTTCTTGGGGTTAGCCGTAAACCCCGCTTCCCGAACAGAGTCCAGGACTGCTTGCACTTTTGGCAGATGTGAGGCCCAATCTGTGCTATGGACAATTACGTCATCCAGGTAAGCCGCAGCATACTTCCGATGGGGCCTCAGCATCTGGTCCATTTTCCGCTGGAATGTGGCCGGCGCATTCTGTAACCCGAACGGCATTCTTTTAGATTGGAACGCCCCGTATGGGGTTACAAATGCGGTTTTCTCTTTGGCCGACTTGGCCAGGGGGATTTGCCAATACCCTTTTGTGAGGTCAAGAGTCGTCATGTATCGGGCTGTTCCCAGCCGGTCGATCAACTCATCTATACGTGGCATGGGGTAGGTGTCAAATTTTGTAACTTTGTTCAACTGACGAAAATCGTTACAAAATCGCCAGCTCCCATCCGGTTTAGGCACCAACACGATGGGACTAGACCAATCACTTTGGGACTCCTCTATCACCCCTAAGTTCAGCATTTTCTGTACTTCCTCCCGTATTGCCTCCCGTCGAGCCTCTGGGATCCGATAGGGTTTTAACTTCACCCTTTCACCGGGCGGGGTAATGATGTCATGCTCTACCCCAGATGTTTGTCCCGGCAGCTCAGAGAATACCTCCTTGTTGCGAAGCACAAACTCCTTAACCTCCTGTTGTTGGGGTTGTGACAAGGTGGCTGCTATTCCAACCTCAGGAATCACGCAACCAGTTTGAGCTGGTGACCAAGTGTCTGCGACTAGGGACTCTCTATCCCTCCAGGCTTTCAACAGATTAACGTGATAGATCTGTTCGGGCTTTCGCCTTCCTGGTTGTCTGACCTTGTAATTCACTTCGCTCACTTTTTCCATTATCTCGTAGGGGCCTTGCCATTTGGCCAGGAATTTACTTTCAACCGTAGGGACAAGTACCAATATCCTATCCCCCGGGGAAAAGGTACGGGTCTTGGCTCCACGGTTGTACACTCTCTGCTGTGCCAACTGCGCTTGGGCCAAATGTTCCTTCACGATGGGCATTACCTGTGCAATTCGATCTTGCATCAGGGCGACATGCTCAATCACACTCCTGTGGGGAGAACTCTCACTTTCCCAAGTTTCCTTGGCAATATCCAACAGCCCTCTTGGGTGTCTCCCATACAGTAACTCAAAGGGGGAGAATCCCGTAGAGGATTGGGGCACCTCCCTAATAGCAAACATCAAATAAGGAAGTAAACAGTCCCAATCCTTTCCATCTCTATCCACCACTTTCTTCAACATTTGTTTTAGGGTTTTGTTGAATCTTTCAACCAGCCCATCGGTTTGGGGGTGATACACAGACGTACGCAATTGCGTCACTTTGAACAATTTACACAGCTCTTTCATAACCCGGGACATAAAGGGTGTACCTTGGTCCGTAAGCAGTTCTTTACAAATACCCACCCGGCTAAAAACAAGAGATAGCTCTTTGGCTATGGTTTTGGCCGAGGTATTTCGGAGAGGGATCGCTTCTGGATAACGGGTGGCATAGTCCATTATAACTAATATGTACTGGTGCCCCCTAGCGGACTTGATTATAGGACCTACCAAATCCATGGCGATCCTCTCAAACGGGACCTCAATGATGGGTAGAGGGACCAGCGGGCTACGGAAATGTGGCATCGGGGCCAACCTCTGACACACAGGGCAGGAGGAACAATAATTTTCTACGTCCTTCATCACCCCCGGCCAATAGAATCTCTGTAATACCCTCTCTCGGGTTTTCTCTGTCCCCAGATGACCTCCAAGAATGTGCCCATGGGCCAACTCCAACACCAACTTCCTGTAAGGTTTGGGCACCACAAGCTGCTCAACGGTTTCTTCTGCCCTTTTTGCCACCCGATACAGTAGGTCCTTCTCTACGCTGAAGTATGGGTAAGTGCAGGTATTATCTGGGTTCACTAACTCGCCATCTATTTTCACTACGTTTTCCCGTGCCTTTATTAGGGCGGGGTCTTTCAACTGTTCTGTGGCAAAGTTTTCCCTGTGAACCTCAAGATCAGAAAACTCCACAGACGGTAGGTTTTCGTCTGAGGAGGTGGGCTCCTCTCCAGTTTCTTGAGTCTCCCCTGCCAATACTGATAAGGGAAATTCCGGAGAGTCCTCACCACTCTCAGGGGAGTTCTGGCTATCACATTCCTGGTACATAGGGGCACCAGTGAGGGGCTCAGGATCATCCCACCCTTCCCAGAACTTCGGAAAATCCCTTCCCACAATGGCGTCATGCGGTAACTGAGATACTAAGCCCACTGGATGAGAGAGGGTACCTTTGGGGGTCTCGAAACACACTGTAGTCACTGGATACTCTCGGGTGTCCCCATGCACACAAATAACAGCTACCTTGCTATTCCCAGAGACCTCTGTTTTAACTAACTCAGCCTTTATCAGGGTCACAAGGCTACCTGAATCCAGCAATACCACAACATTTCTACCATTAACACACATTTTGCATAAATGTTTCTCAGTTCCTCGAATGGCAGTGCATGCGACTGTCGCACACAGCGACTGACGTCTGCCCGTCAGAAAGTCACACTGCATGGGTTCCTCCACAACCGGGCAATTGGCTGCAATATGTCCCGCTTGCCGGCAGCGGTAGCAAACGATCCTTCTTGCCGCCTCTTGAGCCGCTGATTTCCCAGGCTGTTCTCGCCAAACTTGGGGTAGAGCTCCCACCCTCTCACTCTCTCCACCCTCACCCCTTGGAATCCTCTTATCCGCCCCTGGGGATGGTCTGGTCTTAGGGTGGAAAGTCCGAGTGTCTCTGGAAGAGGCCGTCAGGTTCTCTGTAGCCAAGTATTTCTCCACACGATCCACAAGACCATCGGCCGTCTCTGGGTCTCCATGGCTTACCCACTTTTGGATGGCAGTAGGAAGAGCTCTCAAAAACCGATCCATTACAACACGTTCCACAATCTTTGGTGCGGACAAAGTCTCTGGCTGTAGCCACTTTCTGCTCAGGTGAATGAGATCATACATTTGAGACCTGGGGGGTTTTCCAAGCTGGAAAGTCCAGTTATGCACACGCTGAGCCCGGACAGCCTGGGTGACACCCAGCCTTGCCAATATTTCAGCTTTTAGCATCACATAGTCTTTTGCTTGGTTAGGCTCTAGGTCATAGTAAGCTTTCTGCGATTCACCAGTTAACAGAGGAGCCACCAGTCCAGCCCACTGCTCCTCAGGCCACTTTTCTCTTTCAGCGGTCCTTTCAAATGTGGTCAAAAATACCTCTGGATCATCCTCTCCAGTCATTTTTGTCAATAAACGACTCACCCCAAAGGACGCGGTATTAGTGGGACGGCTTTCCTCACTGGTCTGCGGACGTTGCTGCATTACTGCTTCCATCTGTTGTTGTAGTCTCTGCTCTTGCTTCTGCAACAGGTCTATGAAGCGGGCCTCAGATTGCTGCTGGGCTCGTTGCTGAGCCTCCAGACTCTGTTGCAAAGTTGCGTTTGTCTGCTGCTGGGCTGCAAGGCTCTGTTGATGAGCTTGCTGCTGGGCTGCGAAGTTCTGTTGTTGAGCTGCAAGGCTCTGTTGATGAGCTGCAAGGCTCTTTTGCAAACCTGCATTTGTCTGCTGTTGATTGGCATTTGCTAGAGCCAGCTGCTTCAGTATCTCCTCCATGCTGGCTTAAAAAAAACTGCCACTGGTTCTCCACCAACTGTGAGGGGGTTAGCTCGGCAGCGGGTGTGTGTGACCCCCGGGATGGGCTCCCCACACAAAACAGGCCCAGCAAACGGAGGTTGTGGTTTTCAAAATCAAAAAGGTGCGGTTTATTTTCTATTTACAGTGACAAAACACAGCAAAGCAAAAGAAACATAACCAAAATAAATCCTGGTCAAGTTGACCTCTGACTAAACATACAGGTTTCCTAACTAACGACTGGGATCAGCCTAGTGCTGTCCTAGTCCCTAAGTCCCTGGTTTTAAATGTCCAAGCAAATAGCCACACAGGCTTTGTCTCACCGCACAGGGGTTCACTCTCCCTAGACAGTCCACACAGGTCTGGTTCCAGGCATGAGCTAACATCTAATGAAGCTGGGAGTTCTTATAGAGGCCTAAATGAGCTGACAAGCTTCAGCTGGTCTCATCAACTCCCTGTCTGCACGACGCCCAGCCCTCTCCCTAGAGGTATGAGTCATCCATGAGCCCACTAGCCTTATACAACTCTCCACCTAGTTGTATAAGTCGGCGTAAAGCCTGAATCTGGGCGAAATATATCTACCCCCCTGGATGCAACCAGGTGACTTTACCTTCCTGCTGTCACAATATATTTATATATATATATATATATATATATATATATAGATAGATATATCTATCTATATATAGATAGATATATGTAGTTGTCCTTTAAAGTGAAATTATGAGGAATGGGAAGGGGGATGGGTTAAAGAAACACCACTTAAATCAGCTAGCAGGCAGCTGCGGGTGCCACTGATCTCCCACATAGCATCCTGGACCCCCAAATCCCAGCAATTTTGGACCAGTAAAAAAGGTGCATCTATCAAGGAGGGCTGAAGTTGGCATCACTGATCTGAAGACTTGGTTAGTTATTGGTAATACAGAGCATCTCAGGTTCTGAGAGCCTCAGGGTGATGTAGAGTGGATCTGAGGTAACATATAGGTACAAGAGGATGCCTAATAACTAATGCAAGCAATTTTTGTACCCCCCCCCCCCAGGTCTCCAGGTTTCCTTTAGGAGTCAATCACTAAATATTAAATACTAAAAAAATTATATAAACAAATAAAAAAATATATAACAATGGAAGAGAACACCAATATCCATATCGAGCAATACTCCATGATAATTCATATTCTTTTATTAAATGAATTTTAAAATAGAACATGACAGTAATATGCTGCACAAACCATAATTTAAATTATATTCATTATCTTCTACAAGTTACAGACCTGTGCTTGGGTAACCGGAAAATGAACAATGAATGTCTTCAGGCATCAGATACAACTGTACTACCCTCGTCTGCGACTGAGATTTCAAAGCCATTTTGTGGCTTGAATAAAGAACAGCATAGCAGTTTAAGAATAGGGCAACAACACTGGATTCTTTTATAAAAATTAATTAAGCCCTTAGGTTTTAATACTCTTTTTTTACTGTGGAAAGATAGCATCTTATGACATTAATGTTTTTCTCTTCTACTTTTAGAAAAATCCAACTTTCTCTGCCTCCAGACCGGCAGCAGAATTGTTACTAATTCAAAAATTTGCATTTAGATTTTCATGTTATAATGGTTTAATTAAAAGCCACACTGATACACACTGGGGGAAAAAAATGCATGGATTCCTTTAAATTAGCAAAAAAAAAAAAAAAAAGAAAGGGATCATGTCTGCTGATAAGTCAATGTGATTTTCTTACCAAATTAAGTCACTTTTCGTCTCTAAATTTATATTTAAATAAAGCCATTAAATATGTTTGATGGTCACAGCTAAATGAGTCGCAGAAGAGTTTCTGGAAGGAGAACGTAATTTGAAATAGACCTTACAATATGCAAGGTGCAGATAGGGCGGAATAATGGTGCGGGAAATTCTAATGAGGCTGTAGAAAAGGTGCAGATTGGAACTTCGTAATAAAGTTTACACAGAAGCCAAACAGTGGAAAATTAGAAGTTGTTAAAGGGGAAAAAAAACACCAAATCCCGCACCTGCTATATGACACATGAATGGTGTTGAATGTTGGGTGGATCGGTATTGTATAAGTGCTTATGGATTCATAAAATAAATATCTACATTTAACTGCAACTTTGTATCTCTTCTACATTTGTAACCAGAAAAACAAGAGCTAGTTGATGATGCTCTTAATGGGCACTTTAGTGCTAATCAGCTTTTCACTATAAATGAAACAAGAAAATAGACTGTATAGTTAGTTGCATTTAATATGTTACGCACTCAAGCCAGTAACAAATGTGATTACTCTTAATTTCAGAACCCCTTATGTCCACTTGCTATTTAGTCTTAAAGCTATTCTGCTATGCGCTTAAGGTATCTATGCTATTAAGTTATTTGTATGTTTATAGGCAAATCTATCTCCTTTAAATTAGCCTGTTTCTGAATACTGTATTAAGTACAATGGGCAGAAAGAAGAGTAGCATTATGGATAAAATAATGTACTACATTCCTGAAATGAGGGGGGCCTGTGTAAAAATGCTGCATAAATAGGTCCTATCCCAAGAGAGATAGCAGTCTTATTTCACTTCTTTTTTTACCATGAAAAAGATTGTGTATGATACATCTGTCATGTCAGCCAGTTAAGTCACATGCTGTTCTTTAAATAGACCCCAGTTTAATTTTATTAAAGGTGAGAGTTGTCAGGATGTGCATGGAATGGAAATAGACAGCAAGCTTTGGCGAATGAACTCATACATGGCTATAGATTGTGGCATAATAACAGGGTACAAAGTAATATTAGTCCCAGTAAGCAGCTATTTGATACTTTATACAGTGCAGAATTTTTCAATCCTTAACCTGAAGACAGAAGCATTATTAACCCTAGGGATGAGCTTGGAGTTCGAGTCGAACTCATGTTCGACTCGAACATTGCCTGTTCGCCCGTTCGCCGAACAGCGAACAAATTGGGGTGTTCACGGCAAATTCGAAAAATCTATGGGAGAAATCTAAAGTGTTAATTATAAAGGCTAATATGCAAGTTATTGTCCTAAAAAGTGTTTGGGGACCCGGGTCCTGCCCCAGGGGACATGTATCAATGCAAAAAGAAGTTTTAAAAACGGCCGTTTTTTCGGAAGCAGTGATTTTAATAATGCTTAAAATGAAAAAATAAAAGTGAAATATTCCTTTAAATTTAGTACCTGGGGGGTGTGTATGATATGCATGTGAAGTGGCGCATGTTTCCCGTGCTTAGAACTGTCCCTGCAAAAAATGTCATTTTTGAAAGAAAAAAAGTCTTTTAAAACTGACTCGCGGCTATTAATGAATTGTCGGCTCCCGGCAATACATACAAAAGTCATTGATAAAAAAAAAAAAAAAAAGCGTGGGGGTTCCCCAGAATTCAATTACCAGGCCCTTCAGGTCTGGAATGGATATTAAGGGGAACCCCGCCGCAAATTAAAAAAAAATTGACGTGGGGTTCCCCCAAATATCCATTCCAGGCCCTTCAGATCTGGCATGGATTTTAAGGGGAACTCCACCCCAATTTAAAAAAAAAAATGGCGTGGAGTCCCCCTAAAAATCCATACCAGACCCCTTATCCGAGCACGCAACCTGGCCGGCCGCAGGGGAAAAGGGGGGGACGAGAGTGCGGCCCCCCTCCCTCCTGAACCGTACCAAGCCACATGCCCTCAACATGGGGAGGATGTCCCCATGTTGATGGGGACAAGGGCCTCATCCCCACAACCCTTGCCCGGTGGTTGTGGGGATCTGCGGGCGGGGGGCTTATCGGAATCTGGAAGACCCCTTTAACAAAGGGGACCCCCAGATCCCGCCCCCCCCTATGTGAATTGGTAAGGGGTACCCCTACCATTTCACGAAGAAAGCGTAAAAAAAGTTTAAAAAAACACACAAACACCTTGAAAAAGTCCTTTATTAAAAAAAAAAAAAAACATTCCAGCGGTGAAATCCAGTGTCCCGCGGCGATCCCGATGTCCAGCGCTGTCCTTCATTGGTTGTGCCTGAGCGGACCTGATGGGGAACTCCCTCTCAGTATTTTAAATGTATAGACCCGCCCCTTCTAAAGTTCCCCATCAGGTCCGCTCCCTCGGTATGTCGGACCCGCCTACGTCATTGGCTTGAGCGGGGAACTTCCTTCACTGTGTAATTTAAATTTACATAGTGAAGGAAGTTCCCCGCTCAAGACAATGACGTAGGCGGGTCTGACATACCGAGGGGGCGGACCTGATGGGGGACTGCTCTCACTTTGGTAATACATGTATAGACCCGTCCCTTCTCATGTTCCGCATCTGGTCCGCTGAGCGGACCTGATGGGGAACTTTAGAAGGGGCGGGTCTATACATTTAAAATACTGAGAGGGAGTTCCCCATCAGGTCCGCTCAGGCACAACCAATGAAGGACAGCGCTGGACATCGGGATCGCCGCGGGACACTGGATTTCACCGCTGGAATGTTTTTTTTTTTTTTTAAATAAAGGACTTTTTCAAGGTGTTTGTGTGTTTTTTTAAACATTTTTTTACGCTTTCTTCGTGAAATGGTAGGGGTACAATGTACCCCTTACCAATTCACATAGGGGGGGGCCGGGATCTGGGGGTCCCCTTTGTTAAAGGGGTCTTCCAGATTCCGATAAGCCCCCCGCCCGCAGACCCCCACAACCACCGGGCAAGGGTTGTGGGGATGAGGCCCTTGTCCCCATCAACATGGGGACATCCTCCCCATGTTGAGGGCATGTGGCCTGGTACGGTTCAGGAGGGAGGGGGGGCCGCTCTCTCTTCCCCCCCTTTTCCCCTGCGGCCGGCCAGGTTGCGTGCTCGGATAAGGGGTCTGGTATGGATTTTTAGGGGGACTCCACGCCATTTTTTTTAAAAATTTGGGGTGGAGTTCCCCTTAAAATCCATGCCAGATCTGAAGGGCCTGGAATGGATATTTGGGGGAACCCCACGTCAATTTTTTTTTTAATTTGCGGCAGGGTTCCCCTTAATATCCATTCCAGACCTGAAGGGCCTGGTAATTGAATTCTGGGGAACACCCACGCTTTTTTTTTTTTTTATCAATGACTTTTGTATGTATTGCCGGGAGCCGACAATTCATTAATAGCCGCGAGTCAGTTTTAAATGCATTTTTTTCTTTCAAAAATGAAATTTTTTGCAGGGACAGTTCTAAGCACGGGAAACATGCGCCACTTCACATGCATATCATACACACCCCCCAGGTACGAAATTTAAAGGAATATTTCACTTTTATTTTTTCATTTTAAGCATTATTAAAATCACTGCTCCCAAAAAAACGGCCGTTTTTAAAACTTCTTTTTGCATTGATACATGTCCCCTGGGGCAGGACCCGGGTCCCCAAACACTTTTTAGGACAATAACTTGCATATTAGCCTTTATAATTAACACTTTAGATTTCGAACGTTCGAGTCCATTGTATTTAATAGGGTTCTAAAGTTTACACGAACATTTTGTCTGTTCGCAGGTTCTGGTGCGAACCGTACAGGGGGGTGTTCGGCTCATCCCTGATTAACCCCCTCTATAAGGCGTATACAGGTGTTAGTGGTTAAAACACATAAACACATAAACCAAAATGAATGGTTTACCCCAGTGGTCTTTGTACAATCGCTGATGTCTATGGCTAAATTGGGCCATAGCTGAAATCACCACTGCCCCGTGTTAGGAAACTGGGGGCTTCATATTATAGTAACCTATTATATCAGAAAACCTCCATGACTCCACCTGTATAACAGATAGTGAGGATCTTGTCAGAAAAAACAGCCATTGGCACATTTTTGTTCCACCTAGATAATTGCCTATGGGTCTTTCTGATTGGTAGAAGAATATGGCCTACACTAGACATGTGCACTGCTGAAAACTGTGTTTATTTTAGTTTCAGTCGTTTTTGTTTTGCTTTTTTGTTTATCAGATTATTCGTTATGATTGGCATTCATTACTTTGGATCATTTGTAACTTCAGATGCATTTGTATTCATTTTGTTCCATTCGTTTAGATGTGGCATTTGTTACTTCGGACTCGGACCATTCGTTCATTTGGACATTGGTTGTATTCGTAACCTTCGCTAGTTTGGATTTTTTAGTTTTAGTCATTATTTTGGAGTCGGCATGTGGCGCTGGGATTAATTTAGTAGGCCTTAGACAGCTACTAGCATATGTATTTAAAGAACAAAAATACATTCATTATTTCTTTATATTTAGCAATAACAAATAGTCAGAAAGAACGAAAATACGAAAAACAAAATGATCCGAATGTAATCGATTCGTTAAACTCGTAGATTGAATCGTTTTTTTGTTCTTTTGGATTAAATTTTTTGGGGGTTTTCGTTCTTTCTGACAATTCGCTTTCGTACACATTCGTAAAATAGTTTTTAGTTCATCCAGATGTTTTCGAATTTATGAATATGCCGAATTTTGTCTGAAAATGGGTTTGTAATGAAACAAATTGCACATGTCTAGCATACACAAACCATGACAAGGGCACAAGTGTTGGTATAACATAATATACTGTATTGTTACTGTTTAGTTTGTTTAATTTTCAAATTGATTTGCTTATCACTAATATAAGACGTGTTAGCTAATAAGTGTATTGGCCCTGGTGTATAAATGTGTCATGCATAAAGTGTACTGAGATGATTTATTCATGCCTTATGTGCACTGCTCTAGTGAAAGGAAATATGGACAATTGCGGTACAGGTATAATTGATATGGATAAGAACATTATAGAGTTTTATTAATACAAAATCAATATAAAATCAGGTAAGACATACATTTATAGATACATAAAATATTGCATGATAAACAAGCAATAGATATCACCAGTATAATGTTCCCCAAGAGGGGAAGATCACATTGAGATGATTGTTCACAGGTGACATATCTCAACTAGTTTCGTGATCTCAAGGCCACTTCTTCAGGAGAAATTCTGAAAATAGGTTTTGAACAATAATTAATGCAAATAAAAGATAAACAGATCAATCAGAGGTACAAAAAGAACCATAAGGAGGGGAGGGGGGAGAACAATGCTGCTTACCTGTGACCATGCTCAGCCAAAGCAGATGCGCCAATAAAAAGTTCCCCTGCGGCGACTAGTGGGGAATGTGCAAAGTCTGGACATATATTTAAAAACAATAAATAGTTGAAAATAGACCAATGTATATAAAAGGGTCATCCATACAAGAAAAGGAAGGAGGGGAAAGAAGCAATGAATACAAGAAAAAGGATAAGTGAAAAAACAGGTAGAATGAAACAGAATTGAAAATGGGGTGAAAAGGGAAAAAAAGAGGGGAGAGGGGGAAAGGAGAGGGGGGGGGGAAAGGAGAGGGGAAAAAAACGAAGGGGGAGGAGAAAAAGACAAAATTAAAATGTATGTAATGGGAAATGCCCGAAAGACGCTTCAAAAGCGCTTTAAATGCGCCTCAAAATGGTTCTTGCAGCAGTTTTTTGAGTCACGTGACCTTCAAAAAAGCGCACCGCTAACTCCTCAAAAGTGCCGCAAAATCGCTCAGCGTTTTATAGGCAGTTTTCAAGGGTCTCAGTGTGAAAGGGGTCTTAATGTGTTTTTCAGAGGTCTACAATGCTGTCCTCTGACTGCATGCATGGGGAGCAATAGTTAGAAGATTTATCAGTATCAACATTGATTCCTGAGAAAGTGAAAAGCATTCTTGAATATGGGTCAAGGTTAGACCCCCTTTTGGCAGTGGACTTGTATCATGCCTGTAGCTGCCTTTGCTACCTTTGATGCTTTATCACTGTTCTGTGAACATATTTTTTAAAGAAACTTATCCTTTATTAGCCCCGATTCACACTGCAACACATAAAGTCGCATTACAAGTCAAAACACATTCATTTTAATGGGTGCCACCTTAAAGAGATATTGAAGTCTTGTCTAAAAACAAAAACAAACAAAAAAAAAACAAGACTTATTTAAATATAACAAACATGTGGTTTTGCACAGAGCAGCTCAGATCCTCCTCTTCTCGCGTCCTCGGCAGCACTTCTGGCCTCTCCCTCCTGCCAAGTGCCCCCAGAGCAAGCAACTTGCTCTGGGGGCACCAAAGCTGAGCTGATGCTCTGTGTGTCCATTCAGATACAGTGTCATGCTCTGCCCCCCCTCTCCTCATAGGCTCACTGACTTTGATTGACAGCAGCAGGCGCAATTGGCTCAGCCAATGAGAAGGGAGAGTGCTGGGCAGCCGAGGCTCTTGTGCAACATCTCTAGATCGAGATAGGGCTAAGGTAAGTATTAGGGGGGCTAAGCGGGGCTGCTGCACATAGAAGGTTTTTTATCTTAATGCATAGAATGCATTAAGATAAAAAAAAAAAAAAAAACCTTCTGCTTTTAGAACCACTTTAATCAATGTGACTCAAGTTGCAGCAAAAAAAAAAGAAACAAAAAGGCTACTGCACTATTTTTCTATGTCTTTGGGTGCAATTTGAGTACCACAGACTACAATGTTAAATCCCTTGGTTGCAAGCAAGTCACAAGGAAATCACAAGCAAGTTTCTGGGGGAATCTAGGATGGAAAAGGACCTGGGGGCATGCATGCATTGCCAAGCTGCTGCTAACAAAGCAAACAGAATATTGGCATGCATTAAAAAGGGGAACAACTCCAGAGATAAAACGATAATTCTCCCGGTCTACAAGACTCTGGTTCGGCCGCACCTAGAGTATGCTGTCCAGTTCTGGCCACCAGTTCTCAGGTAGGATGAACTGGAAATGGAGTGAGTACAAAGAAGGGCAACAAAGCTAATAAAGGGTCTGGAGGATGTTAGTTATGAGGAAAGGTTGCGAGCACTGAACGTATTCTCTCTGGAGAAGAGACACTTGAGAGGGGATATGATTTCAATTTACAAATACCGTACTGGTGACCCCACAATAAGGATAAAACGTTTTTGCGGAAGCGAGTTTAAAAAGACACATGGCCACTAGAGGAAAAGAGGTTTAACCTTAAACTACGTAGAGGGTTCTTTACTGTAAGAGCTGCAAGGATGTGGAATTCTCTTCCACAGGTGGTGGTATCAGCGGGGAGCATCAATAGTTTCAAAAAACTATTAGATAAGCACCTCACAACATTCAGTGATATACAATGTAATACTGACATATAATCACACAGATAGGTTGGACTTGATGTACTTGTGTCTTTTTTCAACCTCACCTAACTATGTAACTATGTAAGTCGCAAGCCAGTTGCACGACTTTGGGGTTGCAGCAGTGTGAGTCAAGTCTTATAGTCCCGCAGCGTCCCCCCCCCCCACAGTGGCAGAATGCCAGGACCCAGTTGCAAGTGCATCCTTTGTGACCCTGGTAGATCCGCCACTGGTTCATTAACTCTTTTAAAACAAATACTGTCCATTACTGCCTGTATATCTTAATAGACAACCAACTCAAATTGGTACAATGGCCAATGAGGTAAGTAGTTTCTCAAAGTAACCAATCAGAATAAATCATTATTTTTTCAGTCATGTTAAACTCTCAAATGCACACCATTGCTACTTGCACAAAATGCATAAAAATTCATAAAAATAAAGGGGATTGGGAGACTTGCGATTGCCTCTCAGGGCATTCATTTTCCACTATACCCTACGTTAATCCAACATCTCTACCCAGTCTCACTGTGGCATAATTACTCCACAAGCTTTAGCAGAGCTGGAATAGAATAATATGATTCAAATCACCTGTACCGTGTATTTGGCCAATGCAGGAATTTCTGTATTCCTCACTTGGTGTATTTATAAAACAACATCAATAGCAAATGACAGTGTAGGTTATTTTTTTTCTTGCCCATTAGTTCACTTCAGTTAGCATAGCATATGGTGACAATAGGTGTGAGCATCTGCTTTCTAAAATCTTGACGAGGAAGAAAAAAAAAATCCTCTATGCATATTGTGAATCCGCCATCCCTATTGAGGTTAGCTTTTCAGAGATGCCATAAAAGATTCATCACTGCCGTTCTCAGCTATAGCAAGGACAGCTAATAGCACACAAACATCCACTGCAAGAATCAGGATGTGCTATGAAATGCGTAATAAGTGGAAATATCTCCAAACACAGTTTGAAAGCATGGCAGGGCTGAGTGAAACCAAATGTAAATTGAAAAACTCCAAGCCCACATGGTAAATACCTGAGCAATATGTTTGTGTTGTTTCTGCGGTTTCGGAAAACACATCCAAGAGCCTCCATCTGCCAGAAGCGTTCTGTTGACCTCCATTTAACCTGTCCAAATATTTCCTACGAAAAATGTCTCTTTTGCAAAATAACCACATAAACAGTTTAACTGTACACAACAGCATGTGCGTGCCTGCTAATACAGCTTAATGGGAAATGAGGATCATACTCTCTACAGTCATAGATTCCAAATAAATTATACATTTCCAAGATTATACATTCAATACAGGTATAAATATCTCATTGTGCAACTTGTTTTCCTGAGTGAAATATGTTTTTTTTTTTCTTGGAGATGATAACATCATTGTGTACACAGCTGTTTGTCAGAGCTGGAAAACACAAGATAAAACAAATCCTTCTAGCTAAGAAATTACTTTCTGTGGTGCAGGAACATTAAAAAAGTGTACCTGTTGTTACTGCGGTTCACGTCTAAGGCACAGCTTGAACCAAGCTAATTTACTACCCCCCCTCCTCACTTGCCACCTGCACTGGCCATGGAGGTAGATTAGCTGCATCAGCAGTGCTAGCAGGGAGTTACCGTATTTTTCGAACCATAAGACGCACCTAGGATTTAGAGGAGGAAAACAAGAAAAAAAATATTCTGAACCAAATGGTGTACTAAAATATTTTCCAGTGCCCATGAAATGCAGCCTGACCATTGCCATAGTAAATGCAGAGTGACCATGCCATAGTAAATGCAGAGTGACCATGCCATAGTAAATGCAGAGTGACCATTGCCATAGTAAACGCAGAGTGACCATTGCCATAGTAAACACAGAGTGACCATTGCCATAGTAAACGCAGAGTGACCATTGCCATAGTAAACGCAGAGTGACCATGCCATAGTAAACGCAGAGTGACCATGCCATAGTAAATGCAGAGTGACCATGTCATAGAAATGCAGAGTGACCATGAGTGACCATGCCATAGAAATGTAGAGTGACCATGCCATAGAAAGGCAGAGTGACCATGCCATAGAAATGCAGAGTGACCATGAGTGACCATGCCATAGAAATGCAGAGTGACCATGCCAAAGAAATGCAGATTGACCATGCTATAGAAATGCATAGTGACCATGAGTGACCATGTCATAGTAAATGCAGAGTGACCATGAGTGACCATGCCATAGTAAATGCAGAGTGACCATGAGTGACCATGCCATAGTAAATGCAGAGTGACCATGAGTGACCATGCCATAGTAAATGCAGAGTGACCATGAGTGACCATGCCATAGAAATGCAGAGTGACCATGAGTGACCATGCCATAGTAAATGCAGAGTGACCATGATTCCTACATTCATACAAACAAGGTGGAAGAAGGAATCCCCCGGCAGGGCATTATATGCTGACAGTGGGACTCGCCGCTGTCCGAATACACTTATTACCAATGGCTCCAGCCAATGATATACAAAAGTTGATCATTGGCTGGCCGAGGGGCGGGGCCTGTCATATATTCGCACTATAAGACACAGGGACATTTTCCCCCATATTTCTGGGGGGAAAAAGTGCTTCTTATAGTCGAAAAATATGGTACTCGTGCCTTGTTTTGCCTTTTACATGCCTCTCATTTTATGACATTTCCTCTACCTATAAGGGCATCTTATTTTTTATTTTTTTGTCCATAAGTTTTTATTGAGTATAAAAGGGTGGTGCAGTAAGGTTACATGAAAGGTATAACATAGAAACAGTATATGCGTATGGATCACTGTACAAGAACATGAAAGGAGTGAGTAATAAATAAAATACAAGTATAAACAAACAGATGAACAAGCATACAGTGAAGGTACATCAGTTGGGTCAAATGGGAGGGTAAGGAGATGTCATTATGTCTTGGAAATAGGATTATTTTACCATATTGCCCAGTTTTGCTTGAAGCTGTATAAGGTAAATTGATAGCTAGCATACGTTCATAGGTATACTTTTGTTGGACCATAGTTAGTGCTTCTCATATATTGAGGGAGTCTTGTGATTTAATTTTTTTAAGTATAAGTGTGGGGGCTGCCTATGTGGGTGTGTGTCAATATGTGTGTAACTACCTGCTTATGTGGGTGTGTCCATTCCAATATGGAGTATACTGTATCTAGACCTAGATTTGGCGACTGGATAATTCCTGTGAGGGAGGAGAGGACTTGGAAAACCCAGATCCAGAAGCTCGTCAGGCTGGGGCAGTCCCAAAAGGTATGGGGTAGGTGACCAACCTGACCACATCCTCTCCAACATAAGGAGGAGGTATTGGGGTATAATTTGGCTAGTCTGTATGGTGTGAGACACCATCTGTTGGTTATCTTGAACATTAGCTCCCAATGATTAACACAGTGGGTTGCTCTGTGAGGACATCTTATTTTTTTAAAAGGAAGTCAATGGTGAGTATGAATGATGCCATGGTTGACTCCCCTCTAAATATCAGTTAAAAAGTTAAAAGTAAATAATATATCCTTGGCTATCATACTAATCCTTTGGCTACAGTATTGTTTAAGGCCAGCCATACACAGTGAAAATTTCTTTCCTGCAACCACAAGTAAGGAATGAAATTTGCATGATTCCCCATCCATACAGACAGTGCTCACAGGAAAACCAGCAGATATTCCCCTCATTTTGCCTGATCCCTAGGGCTGGAACTGAGAGGAATCTCTCCAATGATAACAATCAAAGCATTAAGGAATTGTATGACAAACTCTGGTTTCACTTTTGAGGGCAGCTTTCTCTTAATAATCAATGTGTAGCTCTACTTCCAAGCTCTATCCAAAGTTAAAAAAAAGTTAGTTTTTTCTAGGACTTGATGGGTTTTCATGACTCTAAATATGGTTGAGTTCAATTTTTTTCAAATAATCCTGTCTTCATTTTAATGTCCATTGGGGTTTCACAATGGTCTCATGATGGTGTTTATCCATTGTTGCAGTTTTCAGTTTCTAAGCAACTTTATCTGTTTTCTTTGAACATCGAAACAGTTTGTTCTGATGATTTTACAGAGATTATTTAAATCTGAACTCCAGACAAATATGAAAGATACAAATTAACTCTGTATTCATTTTTTTAATGACAATAGTGTAAACACCTGAATTTGACCAGGCATTCCAATGGGAAGCCTCCCAGGAGGTGGGAGCGCTTTTAATTGATTTATATTTTTCAGGTCTGCGGGCGGCGTGATTGACGATAGATTTACATCGAGGGACACTATTTTTTATTTTTTAACAAAGGAATTGTCAAAAACCTGTCTCTTGTGTTTATTACTTTTTGACACTTTTTTGGTGAATGGGTAGGGGTACTATGTACCCACTACCCATTCATATAGAGGAAGCGGGATCTGGGGGCCCCCTTGTTAAAGGGGGCTTCCAGATTCTGATAACCCCCCCGCCCGCAGACCCCCACAACAGCTGGCCACGGTTGTGGGGATGAGGCCCTTGTCCCCATCATCATGGGGACAAGGTGTTTTGGGGTCTGGGGACAGAGCCCCCCTGTCCCAAAGCACCCACCCTCCCATGTTGAGGGCATGTGGCCTGGTATGGTTCAGGGGGGGAAGGGGCGCTCACTCAACCCCCCTTTTCCTGACCTGCCAGGCTGCAGCCGGTTAAGGGTCTGGTATGGATTTTGGGGGGGGACCCCACACCGTTTTTTTCTTTATTTTTTCAATAGCTGGGTGGCGGCAATTGCACCCACAAGTTATTTTAAATGATTTTGACTTTTTTCTTTAGAAATGTCATTTTTGCTGCAGCATTTTTTATGCATGCTACGGATGTGCCACTTTACAGGCACATTAAAGGGACCCAACAGGAACTACAGTATATTTAAAGGAATTTTTTTTTTTATTGTTGCACTTTAAGCATGATTAAAATCACTACTCTTTAAAAACAATAATTAAAAAAAAAAAATATTGATACATGCCCCCCAGGGCAGTACCCAGACCCCCACACCCCTTTTAGGGCCAATTACTTGCATATAAGCTTTCAAAATGGGCACTTTTGATTTTTCCTGTTCGGCTCTTATAGACTTCAATGGGGTTCACCATTCGGGTTAATATATTTCCCCTGTTTGTAAATACTGCTGCGAACCATACAGGGGGTTGTTCAGTCCATCTATATTTTAAAGCTTTACTAAACTTGGAAATACTTACCCTAGCTCCAACTGCACGACACCCATGAGATTTCCTGTTTCTGCAATAAACATTAGTTTTCTAAAGACAAAAAAAAAAGAGTTTAATTCCACTTTTATTGACTATTTAATTTTCCTTACAGGAGATTTCCTTTAATATAAATATTAAGGTTGTTATTGCTTCCTTTCTACAAAAAAGCATAGCTGTTATTTTCTCTCTTTTGGTTTTTATTGTTTTTTTGGAGTAGCTGACTCTGAACTAGCATACAGGTGTGAAAGCCAGAGGTCCTTATCTTAATCTTATCTATTAGCATTTGCAGAATCAGAAGTCAGCATGTTATTCTTATAAAACGTTTTTTTTTTTTTTTGTTTTTTTGTTTTCTGTGTCCCCATTGAGACAATTTCCCCTCATCTTCGGTCTCTCTGCTGCAGCATAAGCCAAATAAACAAGTGGGAATAAAAGCCGACAGACAGCCCAATCTTCTCCAATGTACTTAAAAATAACATTCATTGTTGTTTGTGACTCCATTGAGAAGATTTGCCCTCACCTCCTGCCTCTCTACCAGGTACCACAAAGGAAGAGGCTCCTCATAAAATTTTATATATATATATATATATATATATATATATATATATATATATATATATATATATATATATCTTTAATAAAGAATAATTAAACTTTATTTTAAATGAAAGCAGTATTGGCTGATCAAACTCTACAAGATAGCAATTCTATAAATGATGTCAGAAAAAAAATGATATTTAAAAGCTTGATTTGCTTGAATACCAATAGGGAAACTTAATGAACTGTGAACGCTGATGATTTGTAAGCTATTGAATATGTAGGTTTATAGAAAAGATCAGGCAGTCAATTTATAGTTTCAACAGTTTTAGTCTTATCCTCGACATTTAAATGCACAATAATGACAACGCTTTTGTATGCTTGAGCCCTTGTTTGAATTGTAAAGATGTGAACAATTATATTGCTTCATAAGAAAAACTTAGTCCCCAAGGGATGGTGGAAAGTGTTTGTAAAGTAGCATTGTTAAGATAAAGAGAATTCTTATTCACACAAAATCCCTAGGAGACAAATCATGTCTTTACATAATAGGGAGTTGCCTAGACAATGGATTGCACCTTTATATTGAGTTCAGAGTTCCACATGCACAGAAGGTATATTATACCAGAATTGTTGTAATACTTACCTCCTGAGTAATTTGTGGCAAAAGTGTTTAAAAGTACAAGTGTGTCCTTCAGTAGAGTGCGGAAATAACAGAATGGTGAATGCAGACCATTCTAATGTGCAAATACTGTAGATTACACTTTAATTGCACAATCTCCTACCGTGTTTCCCCGAAAATAAGCCCGGGTCTTATATTAATTTTGGCAACCAAAGACACAGTAGGGCTTATTTTCGGAGTAGGTCTTATCATGCCATGTGCTGTCTCTCTCCCTCCCTGCCTGTCACAAATCCCCTGTGTAAAAGTGCTTGTAGAATGTTGGAATCCACTCCGTTACAGTATCACCCAATGCAAAACTGCTGCATGCTGAGATGTAGTGCCACATACCTTCTTATAGTGCCTGTGACCCGCCGGAGGTCTGCAGAGGAAGGGGGGCCCGAGATACCCCGCTGACATCTTGGAGAGGGGAAGATTAGCTGAGTGCAGCTCGCCATTTCCTTAGCCCGCCGGAGCTCTGCACAGGGAGGGGAGCGAGATCCCCCGCTGACATCTCGGAGAGGGGGAGATCAGCTGAGTGCAGCCCGCCACTTCCTTAGCCTGCCGAACCTCTCCTCCCTACTTCGAGCACTGTAGAGGGGGGGCGGCGAAATCCCCCACTGACAGCTGGGAGGAGAGGAGCAGGAGATCAGCTGATCGCAGAGCGGCGCTATTCCAAAGGTACTTAACACAATTGTATCACATAGACACACACAGTCTACACTATACACTACTGCAACACAGTAGTGTATACACTATACACACAAGCACTCTACACTAGGACTTATTTTTGGGGTAGGGCTTATATTGTAGCCCTTCCCAAAAATTGCAGTAGGTCTTATTTTCGGGGTAGGTCTTATTTTCGTGGAAACACGGTAATAGATTAAACCAGCCTTTTTCAACCTTTTAGTTACACAAAGCCACAGGTTTTCATTGTGCATCATTTCAACCTTCTGGCTGCCAGTGTTTAAACAACCCATGATTTTATCGGTTGATAAAGAGGACGTCACGCACATGCACAGCATCCTTTTTTGCCTATCCACTGCTTTACTATATTTGCTTTTAAATAATAAAATACCTCTAACGTTGGGTGTCCTATGTGTGTGAATGTTGCTGCATTATTTAAAACTTTTAGTTGCTGAGTTCATATTTTAGAATGGGGTGCCTTGAGATTGTGCCTAACTTTAAAGGGTGCCTTGATTGAAAAAAGACTGAGAAACACTGGTTTAAACAACAACTATGAAGTGCAGCAGTCTAACTGACTGGACATAAATGTAATATGTTGTTTAAGCAAGCCTTTACACCACATGCTGGCCAACCTAAAGCAAATTGTAATGAGATTAATCTATCAAGGATGCATGGTCCCACAAAGAAGAGGGGTGTCATAGGATTACATCAATTGATACTGGTCCTGTCACAGTAAGTATTTCCACTGAAAGATCATCATGTCTTAAGAAGGAGCTAAGGACCTAAAGTCCAACTCAAGGTTCTCACTATATAATTTTAAGCTTTTTTTTTTTACCTTTTTCAAAGTCACATGGCCCTTTTTCTTCTCAGTCCTCTCCTGGCAATGGGTGATCCAGAATGATATACAGAGCATTTTTGGCATGATGACAAATGCTCTTTGCATCATTACACTGTGGGTGTAGGGTACTATGCTTAGGCCTATGCTTACAAGCTTTTCTAAAGGCAGGTACATACTATTTGTTTTTTTTTCGTTCAAACCCACGGGTTAAACGGAAAAAAATTCCTGTCAGTTCCGGTCGGAGCCATTGTACTAAACATGCAAAGTTAGTTCAGAGATCTCGCCTGCTGAGCTGTTGTGTTCTGACAGTGGGACTGCCCCCCGCCAGGACACTCAGATCAGCGCTCTCTGCCATTGGCAGAGAGTGCTGATTGGGACACGGTCAGATGCTGGTTTTCCAGCATGCACAACTGACAGAATCCTGCCGAATGTCTGGCTTCTGTCGGACAGACTGACATACACATGGGCCGAATGTCTGCCATTTTTTTTACCGCCTGTTCGACCGGTGTGTACCTGGCTTTTTTCTACTGGTTTGAGTGATACTGGGTGTCATTCAGATTTTTTTATCCAGAGCTGTTTTTTTCTTAATTTTGTAGTCAATGCCTTGGGGGCCAATTAGACCAGAGTTAGGTTTCAAACTCCAAACCTTCTACATTAATCAATGACTAACAAAGGTGCAAAACTTTACCATATCTGAGGGAATGGTTACAGTTAATAATGTAGAGAACTGTAAAATGTGGCAGAGAAAAGATTAACAGCTGCTCATTTATGCACAGCAAACTGTTAGTGCCATGAGACAGACTTTGGCTAGGTAGGGTCATAGAAGAAGCTTGCTACAAGTCAATGATTAGAATTAAGGAAAGGGAACTTAAAATTCTACGTATGATGTGGATATAAGGATATGATTACAATAGGAAAGAAAGTTTGGGAGGAGGGACCACTAGTGTCCTGTACCACCATCATATGACCGAAATTGCACAAAAATCCCTAAAATCTAGAAACTTGATAGAGGACTTTAAAGTCCTCTATCTAGTTTTTAGGGATTTTTGTGCAATATGATTACAATACCCAAGGCCAAATGTAGACATTTGTATGCAGCTCAAAAAACAAAACCCACACCATACTAATGTGAATGTACAATATATATAGATAAGAAACGCTGCGTAAATTGACGATGCTATATAAGTACCTGTAATAAATACAGGTACTAGTCAGTAAGTAGTAAGTAAATACTAGTGGATGAAACATGATTATATATACTGTACTGGGCTCTTACATATACTTTATGACAGTTTGCAAATCATGTTTTCTCTTTATAAAACACATTTCCACTGAAGGTCATGATAGAGTTTTGGATAATACATTTATCCTTGCTTAAGAGGGCATGCATCAATTAATCAAAAAGATTACTTCCATTAAGTATGTATTATGGATATACCATTCACCAATCAGGATAAAATAGATTATCACCCACTGACCTTGTTATGCTCCAGTTACTCCATAAACTACAACATAAGGGATTTTCTGGAAAATTTGATTTTTTTCAATATAGCATTTACATGAAGGGCTGTTTTAATGCAGCATTTAAACTAGTGACTGACATTTTTCATGTCTCATCCAACATCACGGTAATGTCAAACATGATAATTGCATGTCATTATACGCGCACAATAAACCCTAGAAAAGGATGCAGTCAGCTAAACTGTAAAGTCAAATTTGGTCAAACTGTCAGTGAGCAGGAGCTTAATACATTTGGTAAACCAAATATTAATTATATGTACATAAAAACTTTCTGATGTTCCACCCTAATAATGTCAGAGAGTCAGAGTAATTATTGCACCTGGGAGTTTGTGAGGAAAGCTGGAAAACATGCACTGTCAGCAAACCTTAAAGGGTAACTCCACTTTTGTGGGGTAAAAAAATAGCAAATAAAGAAAAAATAATATAGCACATATAATTGTGACACTAATCATATTGTAATTGAATGTTATTAAAAATTACCTATCCTTTTTGATCTGCAGCCACTGTCATTTTTTGAGAATGTATTGCAATATGGCTACCTGGAGTTGTTCTGTACACAGAGTGCGCACTGACCACTCTCCAGAAACATAATTTCCTGCTTGTGTTATTGGCTCACCAATTTTCCCAGAAGTCTGCCTAAGATACAAGTCAGATTTCAGGCATCTCCTGCAACAAAAATGTCATTTTTGGAGAGATACGTTCAATAGGAGCATGTCTAAAGGGATGCAGGCCCAGCAGATTTCCTCATTAGTGCCGTGCAACTGCACACCTGACAATTAATTATGAAACCACTCTCTTTATACCCACTCGGTACAGAGGCACAGACAAACACACATGGATTTCTTCAGAATAACAAGAGGAGGGAATCTACAACAAAGGTTGTTATGATCCTTGCAATGTACATAGATCACCCAGAGGGGAATGTTTTTTTTTTCAACCAAAGTGGAATTACACTTTAAAGTATGCGTAATCCCACTCAATAAAATCTCCAAATCGTTTTTTTTTTTTTTTAATCTGCAGCTTTAATTAATTATCCCTGATGATCCTGCCATAAAGGTGCTGGAGTGCAAAATCTGGTGGAGCTCTGCATACAAACCAATTAGCTTCCAGATTTTATTAAACAAGGTTAAGTTAGAAGCTTATTGGCTGCCATGCACAGCTGAACTGGATTCTGAGTGCAGATCTCACCCAATGTTCTGTCAATTATGATCTTGCATTTTTATGCTGTCACACAGACTTCCAATAGAGACTACAAGTGGTGGTTTTAGCCCACATATCATACAGATGTGGGGTTGATTTACTAAAACTGTGGAGTGCAAAATCTGGTGCAGCTGTGCATGGTAGCCAATCAGCTTCTAACTTCAGCTTGTCCAATTAAACCAAGCTGATTGGTTTCTATGCAGCGCTGCACCAAATTTCACACTCTCCAGTTTTAGTAAATCAACCCCCTTGGTCTACCATCCAAAAACTCACCCTGAGAAATGTCATGTAACAATTGCTGGAGTGCATGCATATAGAGAGGAAAGAGTCTCTAAGAGATCAGTGGCATTGAAAAAAATAACCAATAATTTTTTCTACTTTCTGCTCTAAAACATATCTAATAAATAAAAATAAAAAAAACAGACAAAGTTCTTTGTACATTTAAGCCAATATGTATTTTGCTTCATGTTTTTGGTAAAAAAAAAATATACTGTATATTTATAATGTCTTTTTTTTTATACTAGTAATGGCAGCGATTGGAAATGATAGCAGAACTGCAATATTGTGGTGGAATATCGGGCACTCGCTGACACTTTTGACACTTTGCAGGAACCAGTTACTCTAATACAGTGATCAGTCCCAAAAATATGCACTGTCACTGTACTGATGACACTGTCTGGGAAGGGGTTAAACATCTAGGGCAGTGATGGAGAACCTTGGCACCCCAGATGTTTTGGAACTACATTTCCCATGATGCTCAACTACACTGCAGAGTGCATGAGCATCATGGGAAATGTAGTTGCAAAACATCTGGGGTGCCAAGGTTTGCCATCACTGATCTAGGGCGATGTGTACTTTGTGTGCTGCTTTCACTAGGGGAAGATATCGATCCTAGTCCCTGCTTTTTAGAGACACAGGATCGGTCTCTTCCCCCGTCAGAAGTGAGATATGCCTTGTGTACATTTCTCAGTTGTTTGTGTTTTACTAACGATCGGTGGGTGACAGAGGACATCAAGACCCCGGGACCCGCAGATCGGCTTCTTCTGTAAATTATCACAAGATAAGCGGGCCGCTGCAGGTGAAAATGCTGAATACATACATGGTTGTGCTCACAGGTGTCCCCCTATAGCAGTAAAAGTCCTGTAGGGTGGTCAGCAAGTGGATAAATAAATTTATGCTGACCTGTCTGTCAGCTGGTTTGTTGAAATTTTATAGGTGCCAATCCTGTTCCATACCTCCAGGTGTCCCCGGTTGGCTGCTGTGGTTCCTTCTGACAACCTCTACATCACTATTATGTCCTGTAGGGATAAGCAGAAAGAACCACAGCAGCCAGAACAGGAATCCGCTACTTGACCATTAAACCTGGCCGCCAGACAGGTAAGTATATACTTCCTTGATCACAGAGTTCTGCCAAATAATTTTTTTCTACCCCCCGACAGGGTTGCTTTAAAGTGGAAGTAAGCTCTAACTGAACGACGTTTAGTTTAAGCAACAGGGTTGAGTTGAAAAATCTATATGGCATATGTTGTCTATATCCACCTTCAACGAGGCAACATATTTCCACTGCTAGTAGTCCAACACCATTTCCCAGGACAATATCATTATAGGGCCCGTTAGCTTTCCATCTTTTGTCTTAACGGAAATCTCACAGCTGAGTTATCTACTTTTCTAAGATCATAACTAACATGGCAGGGTATTAAATGCTTTCTGATAGAAGTGTCACGTTACATGCCAAATGCCTTTTCCACCCGGATAAATACTTTTATAACCAGACCTCAAGGGACCCCCTTTGCTGTTTGACACAGAATTTGCTTGGTTTGCCATGCTTGTAGTTATGCCCTTGTCTCAAGCTATTGTAATTTGAAAGAATGATCACACCTCTCAAAGAATGACAGAAGTCTTCAGTGACTATAAAAAAGTTGTTGTAAAAAGGAGAAAGGCAGTCTAGACATTTTCAATATCATAGATGCTATAAGCCGGAAGAAGAACCAAAGTGGATAAACAAAACCACTTTCCTGTTCACGTTACACAAATACAAAAACTAGGTTGGGGCGTCTAACATGTTCATTAAAATGCATTGTAAATGAAACACATTCATCAGCATATATATTTCATGTTTATATCTTATTAACATCTAGAAAATTATTACAGAAAGCTGTATTGTGGCTTAACACTTTCTGTGCACCAACAGAAATGTTTGTAAGGGAACAAAAGTGACGGTCAATCGCCAATCTGCCTCAGGTCAACCGCGGGTATGTTCTCATATTTGTGTCGTTTCTCTGTATGCGTGCCAAAAAATGTGGAATGCAGGAATTTATCATCTTCCTGGATGGATCCTGGCACTTGTGGTTGATTTTTAGAGAACTAATTGGTAATGTAGAAATTAATAACACCTTCGATGTAAAGCATGTTAAATATAAAGCTCCAGGCAAATAGCTAACAACATGGACATGTAGTTAAATAGACAAGTAGATAGATACATGGAAGACATTTAATGATTTTTTCTCAATCAAAGGTTTGATTCTGCACAGTCGGTCTTGTAATTTACACGCTTTTTCCACACTGCACACCCAGAGAGACGACATACATACCGTACTTGATGATTGTGCAATTTAACTTATTTTTAAGCAGTGCTGCTTCTTATGTCATCTACCCACCTTCAGCCTACTTATTGGACAGGGGATCATCGCCTCTGTGCTGTGAGTGTGAAGCTTACCCAGGAAGCAGTAAAGCCTACTTTTTCTGATTTCACAGAAGGATGAGCGGATTATTTATATAGGTTGAGTAATATTCAATCCCATTTCTTTACAGTTCATCTAAGTCGAATAAAACGTTTATGTTTGGCCAATAGTAATATGCTAACTTGTTTGGCTTCTATATAAAGTAGCCTTTATCAACATTTTTAACATAGGGGGACCATTGAATTAACTTTGTGAGTTTGGGGAGCCCCTGCTAATAATTACTATATCTGCAGCTCATTAATGTGATGTTCACTGGGGAGAATGCTCCATACATTTGTGGTCATTGGGTAGAATTCCCCTTACAGATCACTAAAAAGATTATTGCTGGCAGTGGTTACTCATCTGAGAGACAGATGTTGGTCATTGCTCAAGGAACCCCTCGTAAACCGCTGGAGGAACCCTTAGGGTTCCACGGAACCCTGGTTGAGAAAAACTGATACAAAAAAACAGGGAATCCAATTGTGGATATACAGCGCTTATAACCAGCCTCTTAGGGGTTAATGTTATGCAAATAGACTTTTCACTTTGTAACGGGACTTTCCCTTAGCTTATTGAATGGGGTGAAAATTCACTTTGCAAAGAATACCTAATCATGTGCAAGAAAAAACAAAACAAATGTTTTGCTTTCAGATGATTGGATGATAGAAGTCAGCAGAGCGTCACCACATTCACTAAGCTAAGGGTAAATTCCCTTGCAAAATAAGGTTCTATATTCCCCTAGTAAATAAAAATGTATTAAACATGCAGGCTACATTTCCAATGCATCTTTTCACATGCCCCTCAAAAGATCAAAACACATTAATAAAATAAAATAATAGGTTAATAGTTGTGTTTTCACCTCTACCTTCCATAACTCAGGGGTAGATGTTTTGTAAGTCTACAGTGAAAGCCAAGAACAATGTAACTGATAGGAATGCAGCACAGGCATAGAGCACAGAATGTTATCAGCTCACATGATTTCTGGAAGGATCAATGTTTTTTTCTGCTCCTGAAGCTGAACTCCAGGAATTCAACCACTTTGAAAAATGTGCTAATTGATTATGCATTACGTCTAACATGGTGCATGCCACCTCTTGGATTTATCTCTTATTTACTGAATGCAGGGAGTACAGCTATCACTATACTCTCCATGCTCTGACACTGTCTTCTCATACACCGCATCTCTGCCCATCCCTCCCCTCTGTTGGTAATTCAAATGGTCACATAATTCAAAGCACTCTGTGATTGGGCATAAGAAAGAGAGGGACGGGTGCAGTTGCTGCATATGACTCTGCAACTGCAGAAGCTTAGACCTGAAGGTCCGGAATTGGAGTTCTGAAAGTATAGTGATAGCTGTACTCCCGGTGCTCAGTAAATATAAAAGTTGTAATTTAAAGAGATAAGTCCATGAGATGACATGTATCTTGTTGAACTTAAAGAGGAGTTCCGCCCCCCCCCCCACCCAAAAAATGAAAAGCCAGAAGCAACAAATACTGTAGCTGCTGACTTTTACTATTAGGTCACTTACCTGTCCAGGCATCCAGCCGTGTCCTAACCCCAGACGATTCTTGAATTGGCTCTCGGGTGCTGGCGCTGCCGTCTTAGCTAAGGGAAGCCTTGCGGCTTCATAGCCGATTTCCTTCTGTGCATGCTAGAATCGCACTTTGTGAATGGCCCGGCTGCTGAGAGATGGGGGGAACCTCCGGCTCACTTCACTATTCCCCCCAAAAGGTTCCAAGTATGGCAGCGGTGGGGAGAGGTAGACAAGCGGAGCTTCCCCTTTTGGGTGGAGCTCCGCTTTAACTTGTAAGACAGTTGACTGTAAAAAGTGAATTCATGGAGTTCAGGAAAGAGGGTCAGATAAGACAAGTTCATTATTACGTTTTTCATACACTTTAATTTTTTGTGAGCCACGTACCTGGAAGCATGGCAGAAGTGTGTTCTTTGCATCCATAGTTTGCCCTAAAAGGTTTCCCATCTCAAAAAGTACAGGAGTACAGTATGTAAATTACTGTAGGCAGCACTTCCACTTTTTTCTTTCTTTTTCTTTTTAATAAATCAGATCCTTCATCCTAAATATTGAACAGTCCGTTTTGTAACTACCTTCTACTCGGAACATCTGGAAATTATAATTCTTGGGTATCATTATAATGGTTATACTGGAAAGATATTTGTCATGAAAAAACAAAACAAAACAAAAAAAACAATATATCTTGAGATCTGGATGTGAATTTCCCTGAAATAATGTGTGATTTAGCTCTTCCAAACAGTTCCCCCCTATGAACATTATGCATATATATGAATGTTCTCAGCCTGTCAGCTGTGCGGCAAAAGCCCACATAGTTTATAGATAATTGTCTGCCCTGATAGAATTTCTGTTGAATCAGTCATTTCTCAGAATAGATCACTTATTTATGAGCCTGTTGATGGCAAAACTTGACTGCAAGCAAAGAAAAAAAAATGGATATAAATTGGATTGTCTCTATTCTTAAAATGAAAAGGTTTGTTTGAATCTGGGAAATGTTTATTAAAAAAGGAAATAGAGACATTCTGATCATTGAACAGTCAATGCATAAGTGTTTTTTTTTTTCTTCCCCTTATGAAAAACCATTACTTATATTGTATAAACATCTGCTAAAAGTATTCCAGTCCCACAATCACCCAGAAACACAGATCATTTTGTATGTATCTGTATAAAGAGTTCAATAACAGCAACTGCACTGCTCGCTTTTTATTCTTCAGTATCTGGCATTTGAAATAAAAACAATTCAAAACTCATCAAAGTGCGTGTATGCATCTACTGTCAATGAGGGAGAGAAACAAAATGTCAGATGTGCCTTTAGTGGTGCAAAAAAGCCTTATTAAGTCAAATATAAATATACCCAGCAGATATTGAAAAATCCATCATGAAGCATATAGGCAATTCATTTCTTTTTTTATTTAGATTTAAAGGGGAAATACGTTTTTTTACCAAAGCTTCCACTTAAAGGACACCTCCACTTTTGTGGAAAAAAATATATTGAATAAAAAAATCAAATAATACAACATATACAATTGCTACAGGGGCCATAATTTAATGTTATTAAAAATGTCCTTTCCTTTTTATTCTGCAGCTGCTGTAATTTAATATAAATGCAATACAATATGGCAACCTGGAGGCTTTCTGTATGCGGAATGTCCCCAGAAATGTAATTTCCTGCTTGTGTGAAGAACTCTTCACTAAGATACAGTCAGGTTTTAGACATCCTCTGCAACAGAAATGTATTTTTTGGTGATGTCACCTCTAA
The DNA here is from genome assembly GCA_029206835.1 of Rana muscosa. Taxonomy (NCBI): domain Eukaryota; kingdom Metazoa; phylum Chordata; class Amphibia; order Anura; family Ranidae; genus Rana; species Rana muscosa. The sequence continues at coordinate 175,429,869 of CM055116.1, forward strand.
AGGGATGCTGACTCTGCAACTTTTCTCATCAGAAGCCAGAAAGTGCATCAGCAGCTTGTAATGAATTAGTCACTCCCATTTAGAATCAGTCCTGCAGAAGACATAGGGGTTGATTTACTAAAGGTAAATAGACTTTGCACTTTGCAAAGCGCAGTTGCACTCTGCAAGTGCAGTTGCTCCAGAGCTTAGTAAATGAGGTAAAGATTCCCTTTGCAAAAAATACCCAATCACATGCAAGGGAAATGAAAGAAAACTGCATTTTTTCCTGCACATGATTGGATGATGGAAGTCAGCAGAGCTTTTACTCTTTTACTAAGCTCTGGAGCAACTGCTCCTGTAGAGTGCAACTTTGCAAAGTGCACTGTCTATTTGCCTTTAGTAAATCAACCCCAAAGCTTCACTTTCCAAGAATACCCAATCACATTCAAGGAAAAATTAAAAAAAAACAACATGTTTTCTTGCACATAATTGGATGATGGAAGTCAGCAGAGCTCCCCCTCATTTACTAAGCACTGGAGCAACTGTACTTCGCTGGAGCAACTGTACTTGAAAAAGTGCACAGTCTATTTCCTTTAGTAAATCAACCCCATAATCTAACAAAGAGATATTCCTTCAGAGCAGAAACAGGTAGAAATATACAACAAAGTTTGTTAAAGTCCTTGCATTAATTGCCTGGGGTTAATTGTTTTTTTTTTTTTAAAGGGACTTTATCACTTTTTAAAATCTCTGAATCAAAGGTATTTCTGCAAAGAAAGGGGTTTATACTTGTACCTTCCACTGACCTTGCCCTTGATCTCTGTTGTGTTCCCAAGCTACACTGGCTGAAAAATCATCATCATCTGACACTCCTGGAAGGGTGGTATAGCTGCTACCCTTCTGAGTGCTGTAGTTCTTCCCACCACCCCCAAGGTCTAAATGAACAGGGTAGTCACTATGGGGTTCATTTACTAATGCTAGACAGGGCTAAATTGGTCACAATTTTGCAGAGAAACCAACCAGCTTCTAACCCCAGCTTGTTTAACCACTTCAGCACCGGGCCTATTCTGGCACTTCTCTCCTTCATGTAAAAATCATCATTCTTTTGCTAGAAAATTAATCAGAACCCCCAAATATTATATATTTTTTTAGCAGACAGCCTAGGGAATAAAATGGCGGTCATTGCAACTTTTTATCTCGCACGGTATTTGCGTAATAATATTTCAAATGCCTTTTTTTGGGAAAAAAACGGTTTCATGAATTAAAAAAAAAAAAAACAGTAATGTTAGCCCAATTTTTTTGTATAATGTGAAAGATGATGTTATGCTGAGTAAATAGATACCCAACATGTCACACTTTAAAATTGCGCACATTCATGGAATGGCGCCAAACTTCGGTACTTAAAAATCTCCATAGGCAATGCTTAATTTTTTTTTACAGGTTACTATTTTCGAGTTACAGAGGAGGTCTAGTGCTAGAATTGTTACACACGCTCTAACACACGTGGTGATACCTCACATGTGGGGTTTAAACAGTGTTTACATATGTGGGCGGGACTTACATGCGTGTTCGCTTCTGAGCGCGAGCTACCGGGGACAGGGGCATTTAAAAAAAAAAAATATATATATATATATATATATATATATATATATATGTATATATACATATATATATATATATATATATATATGTATATATACATATATATATATATATATATATATATATATATATATATATATATATATATATATATACATATTTATTTTATTTATTTTTACTTCATTTTTTTTTTTTTTTTTTACACTTTTTTTTACACTTTTTTTTTTGATCGCTTTTATTCCTATTACAAGGAATGTAAACATCCCTTGTAATAGGAATATATTGTGACAGGTCCTCTTTATGGAGAGATGTGGGGTCAATAAGACCCCATATCTCTCCTCCTGGCTTGAAAGCATGAGATTGTGAAAAAAAATTCACCGATCTCATGCTGACAGCCGCGATTGCGGCTTTGTTTACTTCCGTCACAACGTCGCGCCCGGGCCTCCGGCGGTCATAGAGCTGACTGGCAACCATCTGGTCACCAGAAATCTCTATCGTCGTGAGCCGGTGCCGGCCGATTCGTTCCCCGGGGCCCCTGATGGCACGGGAGAGCCCGGAGAAGCACCGGATGGCCGCAGGAGGGGGGACGTCCCCTCCTGCCGCCTACAAGAACGATCAAGTGGTGGAACTGTTGCTATTATCATTCTTATGCACACAATCGCAGAAAATAATGATATCTGAATGATGCCTGTAGCTGCAGGCATCATTCAGATATCACCGCACAAAGTCGAGGACGTCATTTGACGGTCGGCGGTGGGGAAGTGATTAATTAAGCTTTAGTAATAAAACCTGGAAGCTGATTGGTTTCTCTGCAGAATTGTAACTAATTTTGCCCTCTCTAGCTTTAGTAGATGAAGGAACCACAGAGAGCGGTGAAGGACCAAGCACTGGACATTGAAGGACATTCTGCATATCACAGGAAGACAGCAAACAGCATTGATGTGCTTGGTGGGAGAAAAAATAGATATTCTGATTCTTGAGCAGCCAATGCATGAGTGTTTTTTTATCCTTTTCATCATTACTCATATTGTATAAACATCTGCTAAAAGTATTCCTGTTCTGCAGTCACCCAGAAACACAGATCATTTTGTATGTATCTGTATGAAGGATTCAATAACAAAAAAATGCGCTTCTTGATTTTTATTCTTCAATATCTGGCATTTGAAATAAAAACAATTCAAAACTCATCAAAGAGTGTGTGTGCATCTACTGTCAATGGGGTGGAATAAATAAAACGTCAGATGTGCCTTTAGTGGTGCAAATAAACGCCTTATTAAGGCTTTTATGTACCCAGAAGCTGTTGTAAATCTAACATAAAGCACACACAATTAATTTTTATTTTTTTTAAAGATTTAACATTGGTGTCCATGTTGTTACCAAAGCTTTTACTCTACCTAACACTTTTTATAAATGTCTGAATCAAAGGCATTCTTGCAAAGAAAAGGGTTTATACCTTCTCCTCCCACTGGCCATGCTATCAATCTCTTTTGTGTTCACAAGCTACCCTCGCAAAAAAATCTGCATCATTAGACATTTGTGAGTGAGTGTTGGTTGGCTGGTACTCCTCTCTACACCCGCCAACCGCTAGGTCACTACTGGACACAATAGTTATGTAGGGGCTGTAGATGTTTGTGCCATCATAGCTAAGGAAGGCAAGAGAGCAGTGGCGCATTCAGTGGCAGGGAAAAGTATTAAAGGATAAGTTCACCTTTTCAGAAAAAATAATAAATGGAAAGTTTTTTTTTTGCAGGTAAAAAAATTTGCATTTATAATTTTTTGTTGCAGGAGTCTGTAAAACATTGCACCAGTGACCTGCAGTTCGCTGGTGCCATGCAGGTCTCCTGCAGACCTGTCAGTGTATCTGTATCCTCGTACCTCGTACAAGGAAGCCGATACATGCTGACAGGAAGAATGAATAAACTACCACAGCACTCACAACGCCGTGGTAGTTCATTGAAAATTACAAACCAACAGCAGCAAAGGCTGCTGGACTTTGTAGTTTTCCATTCACAGACCGCTGTGAATGAGTGATGCGGCTGGGTGGGCGGAGCCCCGCACGCCCAAATTTTGAAAAACTTTGACAGCTAGTGGGTGGAGAAGAACCCCCGCTAGCTAGCACAGTGGGGATCGCTGAGGTGCGGGGGCTAGTGCATTCATAACATGTTACATGTTACACCCCGAAAATGAGTAGAACATGTTATGAAAGGTGAACTTATCCTTTAAGCATTTTTTTGCAGGAATGCCTTTAATTCAGAGATTAAACAATGTTACATTTTCACTTGGAATGGAAGCTTTGACAACAACATGGAATCCCCCTTTAACTACTTCCCACCCGGCCACTGTACATATACGGCCGGGTGGGCGCTCTCTCCTTCTGAGTGGACGTTCAGGAATGTCCCTCAGAACGAGGGGGATCACGCACGCGCGTTCCCGCGCAGTGGCGCGATCCCAAAGCACTCGTGTCACCCGGACACAGCGCATCTCGATTCGGCAGGAGGGCTCTGTGATTGGCCCTCCTGATCACATGATGGCTGTGTCCAATCACAGCCGTCATGTGATGTAAACAGAGAGCCGGTTGCTAGGCAATCAGCTCTCCTCACACAGAAGTTGTCGGTGAGGAGAGGAGAGCGGATCGCTGCAGCCTGGCTGGTGATCAGTGAGTATGGGCTGTTTTTTTCAGCTTTTTACTCACTGATCACCAGCCTAGTGTCCCCACACAGTCTAAAACACAGAAAGCAAACATACATGTCCCCAAAATACATGTCCCCACACACACACATGTCTCCACACACACACACATGTCCCCACATAGTAAAAACGCCTGTCCCCCACATATGTGACAATAAAATCATATGTCCCAATGATCATTTGCACACATATGTCCGTGATCACCTGCGCACATCTGTACATGATCATTTGCGTACATATGTCCGTGATCAGGCGAACCAATTATTATACACTTAACTGATTTTTTTTACCAAAAACATGTAGTAGAATACGTTTTGGCTTAAATTTATGACAAAATTAAATTTTATTGGATTTTTTTTAAAATAGAAAGACGAAAATATTTAATTTTTTTCTAATTTCCGCTATTTTTTCTCTTATATCGCAAAAAATAAAAAACCTAGTCGTGAATAAATACCACCAAAAGAAAGCTCTATTTGTGTGAACAAAATGATAAAAATTTAATTTGGGTACATCGTAGCATGACTGCACAATTGTCATTGAAAATGCGAGAGCGCTGAAAGCTGAAAATTGGTCTGGGAAGGAAGGGGGCGAAAGTGCCCAGTATTGATGTGGTTAAATTATATAACATTTACATGGTTTGTCCACCAACAGAAACAAACCAACACTGCAATGGCAGCAACAGTGAGGATCTAGCCTAAATTTTTAATACTCCCATCCTAGGCCATAACCTAAATTGGCTATGTGCGCTGGCTGTAGGGAGAGACTAATATTTTTTGAATGGGAAGTATTTTAAATGAGTAATAATAGCACCCTACGTACTTTTCTGTAATTGTTTTAGTTGCTTCAAGAAACAACTGAATACATCTGTGAAGGTCTCATTCATCCGCTTCATGACATAGCTAGCAATAGTAATATTCAACTGGATTATTTCTGTAATGTTGAAGATCTTTCACCACTCATCCAAGGGACTTTCTCAGTTCAAATGAGTTTCAGGAACTTACCCCAGTATTTATAGCCACAAGAGCAACTCAGTTACCTAATCTAATCACCATGATGTCATGTAGGCCACTAGTATGATGATTAGACATGTGCACACTGAAATATTTTGTTTCAGAATTTCGGTTTAGTCCGCAAAATACATTTATTTAGTTACTCCCGAAATTTGTTTTTATTTATTTAGTTTCGTTAAAAAATCCATTCATCCGAAAATCCAAATCAAGGTTGAATCTGTCAATTGAAGGCTTATGGTGTCTGTCGAATGTTCTAAGAAGATTCGACGAAGCAGCTAAACTGTACGACGCCGCAATCGTACATTTCCGATCGAATGCTCTGCCCACAAGCTATAGTAGAATTCTAATGTTGTATAACTAGTAATAATTATATTTATTAATTATTATTACTAGTCAACCAACATTAGAATTCTTCTATAGCCTATGGGCGGAGCATTTGACCATAAATGTCCGCTCGTGGCGACCGTATGTTTTTAGCTGCTTCGTCAAATCTTCATGTCTCTATAATGTCAAATCTTTTCTCTCTATGTCGAATAATCTTGGACTAATAGAGTTAAGGTTAGGCACATTCGACCGCAGATTCGATAGACACAGATCACTATTGTCACTGTCATGTCGAATCTTCTACCTGTATCGAACCGTTGTCGCAACAAAACTAAAATAAATAATTTTTATGTCAGATCTTTTGGATTCCGGATTCTGCGCGTTCGATATTGTTTGTAAAACAAACGTGAAAATCCCCGAAATTCGGACGAAAATGCATTCAGAAGAAAACAAATGCCCATGTCTAATGATGATAGGTGTGAGAATCGGTGAAACCACCCTGTTCTATTTCCATAGACCTAAAGTAGCCATTTTGATCAGTGGCAAAACATTACAGAACATACTGAATCGGATGTGACTATTTACCAGTTAAAGAACTCAACACTAACCTTTTAGCAAATAATTTTAGTAAGAAAGAGGAATCTTTACATGGTCTTTTGGATTACTAAGCAATGCCGCTGCTATAGTGTACTTTATAATAAACCAAGCTGGGCAGTATGACAAAGTTCTCAAATCAAAGTTTATTTTTTACCAGTGCCACAGTATAAAATAAGTGTAAGTACACATATCTCTATACAAAATGGGTCTTGTACATATCTCCATCACTTCCCCTAAAATGTCCATGTACCACTTGTTACCGCTGCAGTACTTAAATTCAGAGGTTAGACTTTATGAGAACATCTGTTCAATCATCTTACTTTCTACTGTATTGAATCTGTCGACATCTTTGCTTAAACCATTTCTTGTTACAGAGATTTACACTAGGTTCTTTAACTTTGTAGTGCCCTGTGGCAGTTGTATGTGCTGAAAGATTTAAAACTACTTCAAAACACATTGGCAGGCTTATTTTATTTTATTTTTTTCCAATCTCGCCTTCCATATCTGTGAATATCAAAGATATGTGTAAGAGAGAAACAAATAAAATAATGATGGCTAGAGAAAGACAGAGAAAGTTTGATTTTCTAACATTTTTCTTCTTCGCTTTGAACCCTGCCGCCTTCTTCTTCCCTTAAAAAAAAGTCAGTCATTCTCTTGCAACTGAAAATTTAACACAATTTCTGTAATGCAGGACTGCTGTGCACGTTCTGCGTCTTGTTTCATTTAACTGACCCCTTTTTCATTTTTATAGTTAAAGGAAGGGTATACTGCGCTTAAATTACTGGAAATTAATAAATGTAAATTGTAACCCTGAATGTGCAGCAAACTCATATGTGTGAACCAAACACTATTATACAAAAAGAAAAAAGGGGGGAAAAAGTTGCGCAACCTAAATAATAAATACCACAGTGCAAATTATACCAAATATGACTTAGTGAACAAACCAATTCAGTGAAAATAATTCCCAATGATTAAATTGATGAATCAATATGAATGTCCACATAAGTCCATATATCCATAAACCCTGATCAGTGAAAAAAAAAAAAAAAACTTTCAATCCGGAATATCGAAAAGGAAAAAATTGTGACTTCCTATCCACACCAGAATGCACACGTGCACCACCACCAGTATAGTGTGCTTACCAGAGGCAAGCTTAAACAATGCCAGACTGCAAAGTAGCCCACTTCCTCGTAGCAGATGGACCCTCAGGGATGGAACTCCTGCGCTGTTTTGAACTCAATATCCGCCAATCATAGAAATGAAGAGGGGAAAACACATAGTGTGTACCGTCCAACAGCAATTTTATTAGATAAAAAGATGTCTACTTACATCAATGATATAAAAACAAGCATGAGAGAAGCCGGCCGGCATGCACTCTCCCGTTCAGCGATGACGTCAGCGCGTCAGCCTCCCGACGTACGTTTCGCTATAGATAGCGTCGTCTAGGGAACGGTAAGCACACTATACTGGTGGTGGTGCACGTGTGCATTCTGGTGTGGATAGGAAGTCACAATTTTTTCCTTTTCGATATTCCGGATTGAACGTTTTTTTTTTTTTTTTTTCACTGATCAGGGTTTATGGATATATGGACTTATGTGGACATTCATATTGATTCATCAATTTAATCATTGGAAATTATTTTCACTGAATTGGTTTGTTTACTATGTTGTATACATACCTTTACTAAGTCATATTTGGTATCATTTTTAGAGTTACTGTTTATGAATTTAGCTTTTTTTCATTTTTTTTTTTTCATTTTTTTATTATTTTTATATATCAATGTATCGTTTTATATATCAATTTGATCGTTTTGTAGGAAACTTTTGCTATTTTTAATGTACTGTAACTGTTCGAAATTTCTTAGTCCTTACACTGGCTTAGTAATACTTCATCTCTTTGGGATCAAGTAACCATCCACCTACCTTTACATATGTACCAGAACAATAACAACACACCTATAGTAGAATTACAGTTTATGGCTGGGCTGGTGGATATAGAATTAAGATAAAATAGAGGTAATTTCCCATAGTGATAATACTTGTTTTCATGTTCCAAACTGCACTCAAAAAATGATATTATACAACATGACTGGTTTATTTTTTTAACCTTTGCATATCATAGCGCATATATCCTGAAGCTCACTATCTGTCTGGGAAGCCAGTGGTGGAAGTGGATATTCTATTTTATAATACATGTTTTAGAACAATGATACTACTATAGCTGCTTTAACTAAGTGGTCCAAAGGACACTTTTACCAGTTCACTGGGTGAAAGGGGGCAATCTTCCTGGCCTCACGGTGAGCAAGTTAGGAGCCTTTCCCACAAGCCTTCAGTCTCTCAGTTTTTCAGATGGATACAGGCTGAACCACAATGTACACTTTATTGTCAAAAGTATTGGGACACCTGCCTTTACACACACATGAACTTTATTGGCATCCCAATCTTATTCCGTAGGGTACATTATTGAGTTGGCCCACCCTTTGCAGCTATAACAGCTTCAACTCTTCTGAGAAGGCTGTCCACAAGGTTTGTGTGTGTGTCTATCGGAATGTTTGACCATTCTTCCAGAAGTGCATTTGTGAAGTCAGGCACTGATGTGGACAAAGAGGCCTGGCTCGCAGTCTCTGCTCTAATTCATCCAAAAGGTGTTCTATCATGTTGAGGTCAGGATTCTGAGCAGGCCAGTCAAGTTCCTCCACCCCAAACTCACTCATCCATGTCTTTATGGACCTTGCTTTGTCACAGATTACTCACAACTTCCTGTGACACTGGTGGTACAGAAGGCCCAGTACCTGCTAGGGAGGTTTGGTGCCCTGGGGGGGGGGGGGTTGACTGGAAATAAAAAATTAATTTGATGCTACTTGGTGCAAAAAAGGATGTTTTTTTTACTTTGTTCAGTTTGTGATATCCCAGAAAATTAGAAATTTTCAGGACAGTGAAAATGTATATTTCTATGCATCCATTGTAAACACATTATACAAATATGGTTTTCAGAGTGGCGTTAACTAAAACGTATGGCTTTCTTAGAACTTTTACATTTTTTGGGAGGTGGTGATATAGTGATGGATTACTGAGCAAAGCGTGAAGGAGGAATAGTTCTTGTTTCATAAAACTACTGACCAGGTTGTTCCTTTCAATCTCCCTGTACAGTCCTGGGAAATAAAGATTAGGATGAAGTTTTTAGATCAGACATTTGTAGGTTTTTTCACCTTTGGCGCATACTATACTTTGATAAATAAGTCCCATTGTCACCTGGAAAGGAAAGATCTAGAGGGAAGAACCTTTGATAGAGACATAAAGTGTATTCTTAGTGAGTTATTATTATAACCTTTAACAGAAAGTACTTTTTGATATGACTTCCACATTTTGACTTGCCTGCTGTCCTATTTTATGATTGTACTTTGTAGACAATAGCTCTAGGGACTATCACAGTGATAGGCAACCAGCAGCTTAAAAAATTGCAAGTCTCAACATGAACTGCCAATCAAAGAGTGTGTAAAATAGGACAACGTGATGGGGCAATGACAAGGCACGGTGAAGCTTATAGTTCCATGACATATGAAGATATTCTGGTTGGCTATACCTGGACTATCTGCAAATCGACAGCTGACATAAAATCAAATCCAAGATAAACCACCTGGAGATGAATTGTAATTATAAATATAAATTATAAACACGTGCTTTAAAATAGTATTGCATACAAATACAATGTTTTCATTAAGCTACCACATTGACATATTGATTTAAGAAAAAAATATATATTAACTTTAAAAAAGCAAGAATTAGCTACAAGCGGAATGAACAAGTGAATGGCCATTGTCTTCAGCAATCATTGCTGTTGTGCTAATGTTAGAATGACTTCTCAATTTACCCTAATGCCACGTACACACGATCGGAATTTCCGACAACAAAACCGTGTTTTTTTTTCCAACGGATGTTGGCTCAAACTTGTCTTGGATACACACGGTCGCACAAATGTTGCTCGGAAATTCCGATGGTCAAGAACGCAGAGACGTACAACACTACGAAGAGACAAGAAAAAATAAATACAATGATTCCGTGCATGAGTCAAATTGGTTCCAAGCATGCGCAGCACTTTTGTGCTTCGGAAATGGCTACACATGGTCGGAATTTCCAACAAGAACTTTTGTTGTCGGAAAAATTAAGAACCTGCTCTCAATCATTTGTTGTCGGAAATTCCGACACCAAATGTCCTTATGGAGCCTACACACGGTCGGTATATCCGACCAAAAGCTCACATCGAACATTTGTTGTCGGAAATTCCGATCGTGTGTACGCGGCATTAGGTAAAAGTTAAGACACAAACTTTTTTGTTTGCTTGTTTTAGATAGTATGGGAAAGGAATAGAACCCCGTCATATTTTTACTTACATCTGGGGTACCATTAGGGGATCATCTGCAACAATGACACAGTGACACAATTCAAGAATCTGCCAGGGGTTCTGCCTTTCCTTTCAGAAATGCTTTCTGTTTGTATTGTTTCTGAGGATTGCTGTTCACTTTTTGTCAGTAGGATATGACATTAGGGGGAACCTCTCTAATGAAGTCCTGGATAGTAGGGGTTCTAACCCTTTCCCACTCTACTTCAAACTTTCAAAAACCAGATTGTTGGATGCCTGGTGACTGTTGGAAACTTCTTGACACTGGCATTTGAATACATAGGGCATTCTTTCTGGAAAGCTTAGGGGTTGATTTATGAAAGGCATGCAGAATGTTCACTTTGCAAGGTAAATTACACTTTGCAAAGGAATTTTTCCCAGAGCTTAGTGAATAAGGTGAAGCTCTGCTGACTTCCATCAACCAACCATTCATGTGCAAGATTGGATGTTTATGATAAGAATTAGGAGGACTGTATAAAATAACACATGATATGTGCAGAGGATACAGCACAGAGCTGAATTGATTACATGACCATGTGTTTTCCTTTTTTTTTTTTTTTATGCAACAAATATACCAAAAACCTTTTAGTGATATATTTTACAGACCCAAATGCATACAAGAGAAGTTCATTGTTATAGTTTACATACCCCTAATGCCCCATACACACGATCGTTTTTCATGCCGTTAAAAATGCCATTTTTAAAAATGGCCATTAAAAATGATCGTGTGTATGCTCCAGAGCATTTTTTAACGATGTGAAAAACGGCCATTAAAAATTTCGAACATGCTCTCTTTTTTCACGTCGTTTTTCATGTCGTTTTTTTTAACGACGTGAAAAACGATAGTGTGTATGCTTTAACGACGTGAAAAAAAAACGCGCATGCTCAGAATCAATTATGAGATGGGAGCGCTCGTTCTGGTAAAACTAGCGTTCGTAATGGAGATAGCACATTCGTCACGCAGTAACGGACTGAAAAGCACGAGGCTGAAAAGTGCAAATTGTTGCTCAACAAACTTTACTAACATGAAGGGTGGCGCCATTCGAACGGAACTTCCCCTTTATAGTGCCGTCGTACGTGCTGTACGTCACTGCGCTTTGCTTGAGCGTTTTTTTTAATGATCGTGTGTACGCAAGACAGGCTTGAGAGGAAACATGAAAAAAAAAATACAAGAAAAACGTTGGTTTAAAAAATGGCATGAAAAATGATCGTGTGTATGGGGCATTAGGCCTGAATGAAAAAGTAATTAATAAGGAAGACAGTGTTCTTTCTATGCATTGCAAGGCTTAAAGTGGTTGTAAACCCAACCACACAACTTGCACCTACAGGTAAACCTAGATTAAGGCTTACCTGTAGGTGCAAGAAATATCTCCTTAACCTACACGATTAAGGAGATATTTGCTGTAAAGCACAGCACCGATGACGTCACGCGCATGCGCACTAGCGGGCCTGCATCGTTGCCGGTTTTCTGAATGGATCTTGCCAGCCCAAGCGCGCATGCGCATGACGTCATCGCCACTCCGGGCCAATCACAGCACCGGAGCGGCGATAACAGGAAGAAGATCGTCGGAGACATGGTGGGGAAGGCACGGAGGAGAACTTTGGGGGCTTCGATCTCAGGTAAGTCGATCATAATGACCTAGTATGCATAGCATACTAGGTCATTATGACATTCTCTTGTAGGGTTCATTTAAAAAAAAAATGAATGGGGGTTTACTTCCTCTTTAATGTTCAATCTTGATTGGGATATCTCCTAACAAGCAGTGCCCATGTGTGTCACATAACTTACAATAAACAAGTTTTTGGAATGGAATCTATAACATTAATCAAGAGTAAACCTTGCTAAGGCAAACCATAGATGATTTGACTGGTGGAAGAAAATAAATTTGCTCGTTACCCCCATCAGTGTAAAGCCTCGTACACACGATTGGATTTTCCGATGGGAATTGGGGTGATGACAGGCTGTTGGCGGAAAATCCGACCGTTTGTATGCTTCATCGGACAATTGTCGGATTTTCGTCGGACAAATGTTGGATGCCAGGCTTTAAAATTTTCCGCGAACAACGGTCTGTAGTCGGAAGCATCTGGGTGGTAGTGTAACCCAGATGTACTGATTATTGTTTATGGAGGACTCTGGTGGTGTGAGGTTCCCTGGGGTCAGAGGGTGGCGCTGTTGCCCTGGGCCGGGGGTTGAACCCTCACTGCAAGACTGTACTCTTTTTGTCCCTTTCCGGCGGTTGTACAGCGGGGCGGGGAACCTGCTGTGACGCTGGGGAGAGGAGATAAAGGAGACGGAAGCCCTGAGCACGGGGTTCAGAGTCGGAGGACACCGACGTGCCCAGGCACCTTCAGCCTGGGTGCGGGCGTTACGGAGTTCCGGGCACAGGGGCCCTTGACCTGGCCGGAGCGGGAGATGGAGTCCATCCCAGGCACCTTTAGCCCTGGGGTGAGGTACTATTGAGGAGGCCTGGGACCCAGTACCTTTGACTGGGTTCCGCAAGGGTGGAGGAGTCCAAGGGGCCATAAGGTTTTGAGCGCCCGAATCTGAGATGAGGAGGCCGGGGAGTGTAACCCTTCCAAACAGCCCGGTGCAGCATTTGCCGGTGACGGTGGGGCCTCCGGTAACTCTCTCGGAAGGATGTCTTCCCTCTGACTGGGGCCACATCTTAAAGAAGGTAACTCCTATTTCATGTTCGCCAGAGTTGCTTGTAGAGACTCAGAAAAGGAAAGAAGTACATTCACAGCCACTGTGCGCCATAACCGTTGGTGATATCTCAATGGTTTAGTTTGATTAAGGATTGTGCCTTGACCTACTCCCCACCTATACTGAACTGTTCGTTGGTCACAACCTGTCTGTGCTAAGTGACGAATTATTGCTGTTGAAGAATAAATAAGAGTTGTACCTTTTCAGTGGTGTGGAACTCTGGTTACTGGGAGCAAAGGGGGGTCAGTTAGAGGAAGGACTTGACCCTGGGTTATACACACGACCCGATGGTAAAATACGTTCGGGCCTTCACCTCTATCCAGAAGAGGACATGGGCCATGGTGGATCTCATCCCTCCTCCCAGGTTCCCCCTAGACAAGACAGCAAGCCGAGAAGAAGAAGGGGTGAGAGGGGTGAGCCCGATACAGTAGTACATAACTACGTTCGTGTTTGTTGGCCGACAATTGTGTGCTGTTTGTGTGCAAGACAAATTCCTGCCCAAAGCCCTTCGGACAAAAGTCCAAGGCTTTGTCTGCGTAAAATCCGATCGTGTGTACGAGGCTTAAATGGGAGGAATCTCTCCTGCAGTGCTATTGTGTTCTGTCAACAGGGAGTCTTCCCAACTGGCAGAACACGATTACTGCTAGTGGCTGTAGCCACCAGCAGTAATCACATGTAAAAAAACAGACAGGCTGGTGGATTGACTTTGGTACAACCAGCCTGCTCATAGATGGATCAAATCTTGGATGGTTCCTATTGAACAGGGCAGGATTTGATTCAGCTATTGCTAGATTTAGTTGTAATTCCTTGTCCCCTTACCATGATAATGAAATTCTTCAATAAAAACTTTCTGATTTTATTACATACCTTATGTTAGACCCAGTGATGTCATCCCTGGGTCTCAGTACTTCTCTATACCATACAAGCAGGTCATGGCTGTAGGGAGGGGTCAGCAGGGTGTTGCTTCCTGAAAACAATACAGCACCATGCCTCAGTTCTCTTCTCAAGAGCTTTCGGTCCAGATGCAAGCAGTTTCTGGCTCTTGGGAGGAGTTTTGCAAAGCTCACAACCATTTCATGTGTGGATATCAGACTGGAGGAGTGAGCATTCCTTGAAATGCTGTATTCCCATGCAGACAGGCATTAGATAATGTCCACGTATGATGCTGAGCCTTCATGATTGAAAGAATTGAAATTCAGTGAGTGAAAGAGAAGGGTCAGGGACAGTAAGGCCTAGGAAGGAAAGAGCTAGATTATATTGTATGTCCTTCAGTCCAGAAATGAGGCAGGCTCTATCTGACTTGTAACAGATTCTAATACAAACTTTGAGAAGCTCACAGTGTGCAGTGATATCAGAGTAAGCAATTTCAATACAAGAGATGAGCCTGTTCTACTGTACAGGACTGAAGGTAAGGCTGGAGTTCAGCTTCAGTAACAGCTACATTTTCAGAGGTTTTATAACTGGAGAGTTCCAGAGTCGGGTATCACAGTTCATGAATTTAATTGCTGCAAGTATTCCATCTCTATTATTGTCTTTTCAGTTTGAAGTGACAAGCCTTTTAAGCAGTATTTAAAACATCATTGTGTAATCTCTACATTATATGAAATCTGCCTTTTGACAATATTTGCTGCTCTTATTTTCAGTTTTAACTGTAACATATTTGCTGAATGTGTCCTTGGTCTAAGGTACAATAGCAGTGTTGATGACCTATGCAACACACAACATTGATACATTGCTTTACAAATCTAAGTCCACAATGTAGAGCTGTTTGCATATTATTTTCTTTTTCAAATCCTCTATTTTTTTTTAATTAAACCAAATGTTTACTGTAACCAATACCACCTATTTGTAGTGAATTAATGTCGATCTAGGATGGACTTTTTTTTTAAATTTAATATAAATTAATAAATAAAACAACCCAATTGGGCCTATGAATATATACTAAACAACATCTTTTAGTGATTAGTAATATGATTCATCTATAAAATGTTTATATATTGATTATGGATATTATATTATAAGATTACTGCAACTCCCTCCTCATTGGCTTACCTCTGAAATTTTTAACCCCCCTTCAGTCCATCATGAATGCTGCTGCCAGACTCATCCACCTTACCAACCGCTCTGTCTCTGCTGCTCCTCTCTGTCAATCCCTCCACTGGCTTCCGCTCACCCAACAAATTAAATTCAAAATACTAACAACTACCTACAAAGCCATCCACAACTCTGCCCCCAGCTACATCACTAACCTAGTCTCTAAATACCAACCTACTCGTTCTCTTCGTTCTTCTCAAGACCTCCTGCTCGCTAGCTCTCTCATCACCCGCTCCCATGCTCTTCTCCAGGACTTTTCCAGAGCCTCTCCAAGCCTATGGAACTCCTTACCCCAATATGTCCGTCTATCTCCTTCTATATTAGCTTTTAGAGGATCCTTAAAAATCCTCCTCTTCAGAGAAGCCTATCCTACCCACACCTAACAACTGTATTTTCATTTTGTCCACCTGATCATCCCCCACAGCTACTACCCTTTGTTTCACTTGACCCTCCCTTCTAGACTGTAAGCTCTAACAAGCAGGGCCCTCTGATCCCTCTGTATTGAATTGTATTGTGACTGTACTGTCTTCCCTGTTGTTGTAAAGCGCTGCGCAAACTGTTGGCGCTATATAAATCCTGTATAATAATAATAATAATAATAATATAGATGGAGGTCTAGTATTAATCACTAATTGATATGGGGTTTTTAAGTATTGATATGCCACAATGGGGGTTTTATTTATTTATAAATGTTAACAAAATAATATGTATTCTTTTATTCAAAAAAGTTGTGTACCAGTCCATCATACAATCTTAATCTTTTTCGGAAAATTACTAGAAGTAGTAAACAATTACCCATATAATAAAAAGCTTTAAGGTAGAGCTAAAGGCAAAAATGTGTTTGTTTTTTTTGGATAAAGTAAGGGAGTTTTATAACCATGCTCAATTTTATTGCTGTGTCTGCGTCCCATTGGGGAGGTTTCCCTTCACTTCCTGTGCCAAAACAGTAAGAGAGGGAATCCCTGATTGTCATCAGGGTCAACAGAACTTGTGTCTTCATTGGAAGATTTCTCTTTTCTTACTGTTTGGTGGACAACCCAACATTTAGTTTTTTTTTCCTTCACTTTCACTTATAGTGATAATGGTAAACATGACATGTAGAGAGGAGGAATCTCCATAACAGGGGCACAAACAGGTATAAAAACCTGACAGATGTTCTCCCTCTCCGATTCCAATCTAAATAATAACAAAATGTTTTTCCTTTACTTATATTTTAGGAGATATTTATGAATAAGGTGAAAAATCATTGCTTTGTATTGAATTTTTGAGACCCACTCACTCCTTTCTTGTCTATATATATTTTGGAACATTGTTCCTCAACCAGGGTGCCATGTGGGCTCTGAATCAGTATCATGAGTAATGAGTTTCATGAGTTGATATGGTGCAGGCCAGCCACTGGCATCATAACAACCAATGATGCTCTAGAATCAGATCACACATAACTCAGATTCAGGGCAGGCAGTACAAAAGGCCATCTCTAGCATTCAGGAGAAGATGGAAGTCTACCACATCCGGACCTTCTCCACCTCCTGCTGTATGCTGGAGCCAAAAGTTAGTGCTCTGATATGAAGAGGGGACAGTGGTGATTGGGGGGGGGGGCAACTCCTTGACTGAGGGACTGTGTGATTGAGGGATATGTCATGAGGGACTCTATTATGGAGAAATTCTGATTATGGGGGACTATGTGATAGTGGGCTTCTGATGTGAATTTAATTTCATCAAGACAGGTGTCTGAATTTTCCCAGGCTCCCCCATTGACCAAGTAACATTTATGTTTTTTTTTTAAATTTTAGGCTGATTTTGCATACTTTTAAAGTTTTTTACATACACATGCTCATACTAATGCAGACTGTGCAGGTATGTTCTGCAGTGTTCATCATTAGAAAGCCTTCTCTGAACAGTAAAGAACAGCCGCTGATGAAGTGGATGGATGTGAACAGGAAGTGGCACTAGAAAAGCTCCAGGAGATCAGCAGCACTGAGATGCAATAAATGATAAAAAAGGGTGAAAACAGTATTTTAGTTTGCAAAACATCAATGGCTTATGATAGACAGTGTTTTAAAAAAACTAAATCTTATTCAGGTTGAGTTTACTCCAAATGCTGATCTGAGTCAACAAGAAGAGCAGGCTAAAATCCATGTAGTTGTAAAATGTACGTTCTGCAGGTCTCTGTTGCATACTGCTTTTGCCTCATTAGCTTCACAAATGCCATAAGCCAAGTGGCTGCGACTATATAGTAATGCAAGCAGAGAATATTTCTACTACTTTTATGTATGAAGGTATCATTGAACTTGTTTAAACCCTTCATTTTAAAAATCTCTCATACAGTATATGCTTTTTGTCACAGAAAAGCATCTGCTGCCATTATGTGTTTAGTTTGTAAAAAGCAAGCCAACCGGCAATCACTTTGCTTTCAACGAAATACAAAGTTTGTAAGTTTATTTTCATGCTAAGCAATTCAATGGTGTATCGTGCGTTTTCTCAATTCTACACAGTTAACACAGTTGTCTTAATAAATGCCAGTGACATTCAGAATCTTTTCTCTTACAGCCATTTCGTAGAGTGACGTTTTCTGTTGTGAGTCAACCTCAGGACCCTCACCAGGGGTCATTGCAGAGTTGCTATGACAGCGGACTGGAAGAATCGGAAACGCCGAGCAGTAAGAGTTCATCTGGACCACGACTGGGTGCCCTACCTCTCCCAGAAGACAACTATGAGCGAACTACGCCGGATGGCAGTGTTGGTGAGGCAGAGCATATGGAAAATGGTAGGGACAAACACATACACATATACTCTAGGCAAGCAGTTGAAACCAATGAAAACTGATTAAGAATACAGTATATACTACATATATATACATATATATGGAAAAAAATGCTCATTAAGCATGGCCCGATCGTTGCAAGCAGTAATTGAATCTTTTATATTGTTTCCATCTATCAGTCTATGTAAGGCCACCCCTAGACATAAGCAGAAAAGACTGGGGCTCACTTTGGAACGCAGCAAATCTTATGCTTTCACATTTTTCTAACTTATAGCCCACTATTTAGAGAATATAACAGAGAGAAATTAAACTTTGTCAGGATTCCAAATTAATTTATAGAGAAATCTCAGGTGCACAACCTTGTAGCAATAGGACCATGAAGACAGGGGTGCTGAAATGAACATGATGGACAGCGCCGTCAATATCAATCTAGCATATGTCACACTGTTACACGTCTTCAACAATCCCAGTTGCCTATCTGAAGCAATTGTTATGAATATATATATATATATATATATATATATATATATATATATATACATGAATATATATATATTATATATAAAGTTCAAAAGAGAGAGCAGCACTCACAGGTCTTGAGCGGTGAACACACAGTGAAGATTTAATTTCAAAGTTTCGGCGAGCTTGACTTTCTGTCCCATCCTTGTGTCTTGTTGAAATGTAAAAATAAAATCTTCACTGTGTGTTCACCTCTCAAGGCCCGTGTGTCACTCTCTCTTTTGGACTATATGTACTGCAGGCTTTGCTGCACACCCGGGCCCATTTTCTCTCTGATATGTGTTCAGTGGCAACCACTGGATATATATATATGTATATATATATATATATATATATACCATATTTATCGGCGTATAACACGCACAGGCATACAACACGCACCCTAATTTTAAGAGGGAAGTTTCAGGAAAAAAATAATTGAATAAAGAACTTTGAAGCAAAATAAGGGTAGCTCAGGAAGTGGGTAAATCCTTCTGGGGCTGAAGTGGTTAAGACCAGTGCACACACTTATGCCTGACAAGGGAGGGCAAAGAGACACAAACTCTTTGCAGGGAGGGGGGCCTGTCAGCCAGTGTGTGTTGTGTGTGTCCACACTCAGCTTTTCATTCGAATGATTTGTACCTGCCAGGTACAAGCTTCGGCAGATCCAGCAGACAATCTCTTGCTGCTCTGCAGGAGGATGTCTGCCGCTGAATCTGAGTGTACCGGGACACCCCTGTCTCTGATGGTGTCTGCTCGTCTGAGATCGCACCTCCCAAGGCACTATATGCAGTATGTACAATGCCGTTTTTAAACTATATCGGCGTATAACACGCACATGCTGTTTTCACTCTGTTTTCAGGGTGAAAAAGTGCGTGTTATACACTGATAAATACGGTATATATATATATGTATATGTATATATCAATTCAGAAAAATCAATTCAGAAAAGGCTTACCACTCTGTGTATGTGCCAACATCCCTACAGGTCATTTAACTAGACACAATCTTTGAGTATATGGGGCTTTTTAGACACAAATGTCAACAACAGTTATGTTTGCAAAAGTGTATTATTGCAAAAATAAAATCATTAGTATCATGTGTCCATGAGGAAATCCCAACGCTATTTCAATGAGCTTTCATCAGGGGTAGAAGAATACTCATATATCACATGAGACAACTAGATACAAATCAGCCAGGTAAATGTAAAAAATATTCCAGCTTGTGGACCCGGAGAACAGTCCTACTGGGACCAGTACAGCTGGTCTCTGGTCTGGACCCTGGTTTGTTCTCCTTATGAATTTACCTTTGCACTGTTTTATGCATATCTACATCCCCTGGGTCCCTGTGTGAATTCCTTGACTCATACTTCGGTTCAGGTATTCTCCGGGTCCACAAATTGGAAATTTTTTAACTTTACCTGGCTGAGAAGTACGTAGTTCTCTCATGTGATAGATGAATATTCTTATGCCTGGGATGAAGACTCATTCAAAGCCCATTGGGCATTCTTCATGGATATAACCGTAATTGGTGAACGATGTTTAATATGGAGAACTTCTGAATGAAGTGTGAGTAATACTTCTGTTCATATCAGCCAGTATTTTTTACTGATGTTTTTATCTCTGTAACAATAAAATATTTACCTTTTTATATATAATTATATTATTCTGTTGACATTTGTGCCTAAAAAAGTTCCCAAATACCTAAACTAATATTGTGTCTGGTTATATGATTATGTATAGGTGACATTTTGGAGCCACTAAATTGACTACTTCATCAGATAAATGTGATCATCCCTCTTGCCTGATGAATAAGTCTATTTAGTGGCTCCGAATTGTCGCTTATATATTAAAACTAAAATTGCCTCAGACAAGCAACTAGATGTGCTGATGATGCACTACATACTCAGGATTCCAAAATTTAAACCTAATTACCTGGTATAATATTTCAGCAACTAAGAATTGTAGCACTGTGTTGCCCATGAATTGTGGTGAAGGAGTAAATATTTGCTAATCTCTATTAGTCAGTGCTTGATTGACTTGTACATTTCACTGCAATAATTTTTGTATTATTTTCTTCCATCTAAATGTACATGTAAATCACATTTACTTTGCTTTTAATTGTTGTATAATTCATTTTTGCATGTGCTGGCATTCTGAGATTTATATGTATTGTGGGTTAATTTAAATGCTTTACACCTATGGTGTTGCTGTAAACTGGTAGGTTTTTGTGCACCGAATCAGCTTTTATGGTATATGGCTTCTTGTAATAAAATGCTGCTATATTGAGAGCATGTTCATCAGCCTTGTAATTCAAAGGGAGCTCATAATGCCTCAATAAATATATGGATATGGACCTTTCATAATACTAGTCAATATACTTTGTGATCACATTTTATTAAGTGTTTGTAAGAAATGCATATGTTTGCTTTTCCTTACCATCAGAGATATGGCCCCTCAGAAAGCAATAATGTCAGGAAGATGTTCCCTTTACAAAGAGAAATAGGAAGGTCAGACTGTAGATGGAAGTTGGTATTAGAAATAGAAGCCCATCAATGAGGAGTTTTTAAGTGGCTTATACTGAGGGAAAACTTACGGATGTAGTTGAAGGTTGTCATGGTAAATGAGTACTTTGAATGGACTGCACAGCTGTGTTACATTGGAGAGTCATGAGAACAGCCTTAAAGCTGAAAAGAAAAGGTGCTTGACAGATAAATATGGAAAGAACATTCCACAGACATGGGTCCAGCTGAGAGATACAAGAGATCCTTATGCCGAGTGCAGCAGGCGGATAATAGTATGTCGCATAGAAGGGAATGCGAGGTCTGAACTTTATTTAATAATAATATATTTATTATTTATTGGGAGATATCATATAATTATACTTTGTACTGTGAATATAGTTCCTGCTGTCATATGTCAAGTGTGGGCAGACACAATGGACCACTTGGTCTTTTTTTGCCATCACTTTTCTATATGTACTGTATGATAAACAACATGTCCTCCACAAACAAACTTACAAATCCAGTACATTTAAAAATAAACTATGTACTTTACCTAAATAAACTAGTGATGAGATTAAAATTCGAATTACACCTTCTTATCCATTTGCAGCTGAAGACAGTGCCATTTTAGCCTCTATTTAGATCTGCAGTTGCAATGGTGTTGGACATGTAAACAGTTATGAGAGCAGCCTTTTGACTGCATGACGGTTCAGTTGAGAGCACAACACCAGACATCTGGGGGCTTAAAATGGAACTAAATCCTCCTATCCAGTTTAGATCTAAGGAAGCTGCCATCTTAGCCCCTGTTTGATCTGCAGTTGTCATGGTGCTGCACATGTGATCAGTTATGACACCAGCTATTTAATGGCTTGACAGGTTAGTTTATAGCACAAGCTACCATGACAGTTATCATTTACAGAACGCCTAGCATATGACTATTTTTGGGAAACAGATGAGTTCTGCTTAAATCCCTGTACACACAGGCTGAATGTCGTGAAACAACGGTCGGTTAAAAAAAAAAAAAAACATTTGGCTCGTTTGTATGTTGGTCTGTCTGACAGAAGTCGGTCGTTTGGCCAGCTTCTGTCAGACATGCATACTGAAAAACCAACAGCTGGCCGATTCCTGATCAGCAATCTCAGCCGATGGCAGCGAGCACTGTTCGGAGTTGTTCTGGTGGGGGGCCGTTCCCCTGTCAGAACACAATAGCTCAGCGAGGGGGAGATCGCCGAACTAACCTCACATGGTTAGTACAGCGGCTCCGACCGGAGCCGTCATTTTTTTTCATGCAACCCGCTTGGTTGCTAGTGTGTACCTGGCTTAAGGGCTGACAACTATGACAGTTATCATCAGAGTTCTGCTTTAAAGATAGCATCCACTGCAAACATGCTAGTAGGCAGAATGTAAGAGCTTGTTCATACTAGCTGCACACTAAAATTGATAATTTAGTGTGCAACTAGTGTCCACTGTGTAACAGCACTACCAAACAGCACCTTGGGTTTTACAGTGGAAGGCATGGTTAATTTTTTATTTTTTTTTATCTTTATTCAAAGTGTACAAATTGTGACAATATTTATTTGTCACAATTAATACTGTCACAGTTTGGAAATATAATAATGTATTCAGGTATATGCACAGCAGAAAAAAATTAAAACCCTAGCGCCTATGGGTGCAAATAAGTTGTACAACTATACACCAGCTGCATTAAAAAATGACAAAAAAGCAATAAACCATTAAAAAAAACAATTTGCTGTAAAATCTCGGTAAAACCTCAACGCATTTCGGCTAATCACAGGGCCATCATCAGGAAGTTCCAAACTAGAGATAGGTGATCGACTCCTAGGGGTCTGAGCACATCTATGTGGGGCACCCAGTCTGAGCACATCTGCACACAGATACGTTATTAGGCACGAGCACCTTATACCATCACTTATTGGGACTGCATAAGATATTAATGTGTGTATATTCATGTACTCACACTAAGCGCAGCAAATCATTTTTTTATATATAAACAGCAGCATGGTGACCTGCAATGCCATCTAGTGTGCCACAGGAAAATGCAGCATGTCTGCATTTTTCCACACCGCAGAACACACCAGCATTATGGTATGTACAGGCTAATAGAAAGCATTTGTTTTCTATGTGCCCTAGTGGTGACTTGCGACCATTACAAAAAATCATCATCACATTATATGTGAAAAAGCCCAGAGTTAAAACTTCAGAAAACAACATTGGTATATTTCATTAAAGATTTAATAACATTTAATAAAATATTTTTAACTTGTTTTTGGGGGTGGGGAAATGGTTAAATTGGGTTTAATCCTGCTTTAAAGCCTAGCTTTAGCAAAACTCTTTTTAGTTTTGGATAGAGAGAAAATGGTTTTGAACATCTGTTGTAAATGCTGCTTGTGTCTCTGTTAGATACAGTTCTATTTATTTCCTGTTATGTCTGACGCCCAGACAGAATGTGAGAGGAAATCTCACCAGACAGCAAACAAAAAAAAATCGACATACGCTTGTTAATTTTTCTACTAGAAAAATGTTTTTCATAGCTGTCCATATGCCCTTTGAAGGACTCCCCCTTACTTCCTGTTTTATCTGACAACTATCAAACTGACAGGAAGTGAAGAGCAATCTATCCAACAGTGACAAAGATAGCAATAAAAAGTTGACCCTTTCCCAATCTGTTCAAATCTAAACTAAACAAACAAACAAAAAAAAAAGTCTTAGGATGAAGTTAAAACATAATACATTTCAAAATGGCTATTGTCATCTAATAATTGCTTTCTGGGACCAGTCATTTCAGGTTTGGGATAGGCTCAGATATCTTTCCAGTTTTGAATTGCCATTGCTTGTGCACCATTCAGGCGCAAACACTTGTATAAATATACTCAGTTTTCTGAACTCCTGCAAATTTTGTACATTCTGGGCCTCATTTGAGGTTAAAGAGGTAATGAACCAAAAAACAAAAATATAATATAGCTTACTAATCTATAGATATTGTGGCTATATTAGTTTTGTTTTTAAGGATGTTTTCCCTCTGGTTTCAAATGGTGATCTGGCCATCAACACACCCCCTGTATTAGAATGCCCCCACTGTGGACGAAGGAGCACTGGGGTCAAATTTGGACAGCAACATTGTCAGTATGGGGGAGGGGAGTATTAGAAGCATTAGTAGATTTGTATACACTATCAAATTAAAATAAAACTCCAAAAAATACTTAAATAAGCAGTTACAGCAAGTTTTTTCTTCCTTTTAGAATAAAGGTTTTACATAAATAAATAAAAGCTGATCATTGTAAGGACTAGTGTCAGTGTTAAATGGTTGGCCTCATCCTTCTAACTGATACAATCTGCAAGAGATGTTGTTCTTTTGAAAAACAACAGACTTACTGGCTGGATTATTAGGTGAAAACAAAAGAAAGAAAGCTCAATCGCGTCCGGACCAGCTGCCACAGTTATACTGTGGCAGGCTGGCCCCCCTGCATGAGCCATCGTAGCTGTACGTCGGCTCTTTAAGACGCCTTCAAAGCGTGTCCTCGGAGCCGATGCGAGTGCCCGGCGGTCGCAATGACTGCCAGGCACCTGCGATTGCTCGTTACAGAACGCACAAATCCCGGTTCTCTCAGGGGCGAGGAGACTGATCGTGTGTCCATACAATGTATAAACACTGATCAATCTCTTCCCCTAGTCAGTCCCACCCCCCCTACAGTTAGAACACACATTAGGGAACACATTTAACCCCTTGATCACCCCTAGTGTTGACTCCTTCCCTGCCAGTGTCATTTATACAGTAAACAGTGCATTTTTATAGCACTAATCACTGTATAAATGACAATGGTCCCAAAAATGTGTCAAAAGTGTCCGATTTGTCCACCGCAATGTCCCGATAAAAATCGCTGATCTCCGCCATTACTTAAAAAAAAATAATAATAATAAAAAAGCTATAAATCTATTCCCTATTTTGTAGATGCTAAAACTTTTGCGCAAACTAGGGATGAGCCAAACACCCCCCTGTTCGGTTCGCACCAGAACATGCGAACAGGCAAAAAATGTGTTCAAACACGCGAACACTATTAAAGTCTATGGGACATGAACATGAAAAATCTAAAATGCTAATTTTAAAGGCTAATATGCAAGTTATTGTCATAAAAAGTGTTTGGGGACCCGGGTCCTGCCCCAGGGGACATGTATCAATGCAAAAAAAGTTTTAAAAACTGCAGTTTTTCCTGGAGCAGTGATTTTAATAATGCTTAAAGTGAAACAATAAAAGTGAAATATTCCTTTAAATTTCGTACCTGGGGGATGTCTAAAGTATGCCTGTAAAGTCGCGCATGTTTCCCGTGTTTAGAATTGTCCCTGCACAAAATGTCATTTCTGAAGGAAAAAAAGGCATTTAAAACCACTCGCGGCTATAATGAATTGTCGGCTCCCCGGCAATACAGTCATTGAAAAAAACAGCAGGGGTCCCCCCCACAGTATGAATATTAAGGGGAACACCAAACCAAACCAAACCAAAAAAAGAAAAAAAAGAAAATGTGGGGGTCCCCCCAAATTCCATATCAGGCCCTTCAGGTTTGATATGGATTTTAAGGGGAACCCCGCACCAAAATAAAAAAAAATGGCGTGGGTTCCCCCCAAAAATCCATACCAGACCCTTAACCGAGCACGCAACCTGGCAGGCCACAGGAAAAGAAAGGGGACGAGAGAGAGCGCCCCCCCCCTCCTGAACCGTACCAGGCCACATGCCCTCATCATGGGGAGGCTGTCCCCATGTTGATGAGGACAAGGGCCTCATCCCCACAACCCTTGCCCGGTGGTTGTGGGGGTCTGCGGGTGGGGGGCTTATCGAAATCTGGAAGCCCCCTTTAACAAAGGTGACCCCAGATTCCACCCCCCTATGTGAATTGGTAACGGGGTACATTGTACCCCTACCATTTCACAAAGAAAGTGTAAAAATGTGTAAAAAACACACAGACCCACTTGGACCACAGTCCTTTATTTAAAAAATAAAATAAAAATTTCAGCGATGTAATCCCGCCGATGTCCAACGATGATCCATTCTCCAGCAACGCTGCAGTCTCCCCTCTCCAGCAGGAATGAAACCCCCATGATACGTAAGAGGGGGTGGGGTCAGGCGTCCTTATCATAAGGGAACCCCGGGGTTCCCTATGATAAGGACGGGTGACCCCTCCCCCTCTTACGCGTCATGGGGGTTTCGTTCCTGCACGGGGCGGGGTCATCTGTCCTTATCATAGGGAACCCCAGGGGTTCCCTATGATAAGGACGGGTGACCCTGCCCCTCTTATGCATCATGGGGGCTTTGTTCCTGCTGGAGAGGGGAGACTGCAGCGTTGCTGGAGAATGGATCATCGTTGGACATCGACGGGATTGCATCGCTGGAATTTATTTTTTATTTTTATTTTTTTAAATAAAGAACTTGTCTAACTACATGTATGTCTGTGTGTTTTTTACAAATTTTTACACTTTCTTTGTGAAATGGTAGGGGTACAATGTACCCCGTTACCAATTCACATAGGGGGGGCGGGATCTGGAGTTCCCCTTTGTTAAAGGGGGCTTCCAGATTTTGATAAGCTCCCTTCCCGCAGAACCCCACAACCACCGGGCAAGGGTTGTGGGGATGAGGCCCTTATCCTCATCAACATGGGGACAGCCTCCCCATGTTGAGGGCATGTGGCCTGGTATGGTTCAGGAGGGGGGGCGCTCTCTCGTCCCCCCTCTTTTCCTGCGGCCTGCCAGGTTGCGTGTTCGGATAAGGGTCTCGTATGGATTTTTGGGGGGGACCCCACACCATTTTTAAAAAAAATTTGGTGTGGGGTTCCCTTTAATATCCATACCAAACCTAAAGGGCCTGATATGGAATTTGGAGGGACCCCCACGTTTTCTTTTTTTTTGGTTCGGGGTTCCCCTTAATGTTCATACCAGACCCAAAGGGCCTGGTAATGGACTGTGGGGGGACCCCTGTCATTTTTTTCAATGACTTTGATCTGTATTGCCGGGGAGCCGACAATTCATTATAGCCGCGAGTGGTTTTAAATTACTTTTTTTCCTTCAGAAATGACATTTTGTGCAGGGACAATTCTAAACACGGGAAACATGCGTGACTTTACAGGCATACTTTAGACACCCCCCAGGTACGAAATTTAAAGGAATATTTCACTTTTATTGTTTTACTTTAAGCATTATTAAAATCACTGCTCCTGAAAAAACTGCAGTTTTTAAAACTTTTTTTTGCATTGATACATGTCCCCTGGGGCAGGACTCGGGTCCCCAAACACTTTTTATGACAATAACTTGCATATTAACCTTTAAAATTAGCACTTTTGATTTCTCCCATAGACTTTTAACGGTGTTCCGCGTCTTTTCGAATGTGCCGCGAACACCCCAAATTGGTCGCTGTTCGCCGAACGGGCGAACAGCCAATGTTCACGTCAAACTCATGTTCGACTCGAACATAAAGCTCATTCCTAGCGCAAACCAATCAATATACGCTTATTGCAATTTTTATTACCAAAAATATGTAGAAGAATACATATCGGCCTAAACTGAGAAAAAAATTGGGGATATTTATAATAGCAAAAAGTACAAAATATTGTGTTTTTTTCAAAATTGTCACTCTTTTTTGGTTTATAGCGCAAAAAATTTAATCGCAGAGATGATCAAATACCACCAAAAGAAAGCTCTATTTGTGGGAAATAAAGGACGTAAATTTGGTTTGGGTACAACGTCACACGACCGCACAATTGTCAGTTAAAGCGACGCAGTGCCGAATCGCAAAAAATGGCCTGGTCATTGGGCAGCCAATTCTTCCGGGGCTGAATTGGTTAAAAAGAAATCCAATGCAGCCATCACATCTAAAGCCCCATACACACTATCAGTTTTCCTGCAGGTTTTTGTCTTCAGGTTTACCAAAACCATGTAGTGCAAGGGCCTGCCTGATTGCATATGAATTGAAACTCTCATGCCGCGTACACACGATCATTTTTCCCGTCGGGATAAATTAATTTTTTTCCTTTGGACGAGAAAAACGATCGTCTGTGGGCTTTTTGCCTTTTTTCCCTACGGGAAAAACGGCATTAATCACGACGAGAAAAATTAGAACATGCTCTAATTTTTCTCGTCGTGATTCCTGTCATTTTTTCCATAGGGAAACACTGGCGCGGAGCCTGCACACGGTCGTTTTTCTCATCATGAGAAAAAATGGCGGGAAAAACGGCCGTGTGTGGGGGAACAAGCCGTTCCCTCGTTTTTCCTGTCGTGATTCACGGCGGTGTTTTCACCACCGTGAATCACGATCGTGTGTACGTGGCATTAAGGTTTGACCTCATATTAGATGGTTTTGGTAAACCTGAAGACAAAAACCTGCAGGAAAACTGATAGTGTGTATGGGGCTTAAGAATAAGTAAGCTGCAAAATAATACATTTTTGCTTAAAGTGAACATATATTTACTTTAGCAACCTAATCATATTCAAGAAATTATGGCTAAAGTCTTGGCTTTGCATGTTACATCTGCTCTTCACCTTACTTTATACTTATACTTAGAATAATAGCCCATTCACACCAGTGAAAATGGGCATATCAGCTCAAAATCAACCATTTTGGTGGTCAAAGACCAGGCCACTTTTTGCGATTCGGCACTGCATCGCTTTAACTGACAATTGTGCAGTCGTGCGACCAGGCTCCCAAACAAAATTGACGTCCTTTTTTCCCCATAAATAGAACTTTCTTTTGGTGTTATTTAATCACCTCTGCGGTTTTTATTTTTTGCGCTATAAACAAAAATATAGGGACAATTTTGAAAAAAATTCAATATTTTTTACTTGTTGCTATAACAAATATCCCCAAAAATTATATAAAAAAACTATTTTTTTCCTCAGTTTAGGCCGATACGTATTCTTCTACATGTTTTGGGTAAAAAAAAAATGCAATAAGCATTTATTGATTGGTTTGCGCAAAAATTTATAGCATCTACAAAATAGGGGGTAGTTTTATGGCATTTTTATTAATATGTTTTTTTTTTAAACTAGTAATGGCGGGGATCAGCGACTTTTATTGTGACTGCAACTTTTTGGCGGACACATCGGACACTTCTGACACATTTTTGAGACCATTGTCATTTTTACAGCGATCAGTGCTATAAAAATGCACTGATTACTGTAAAAATGACACTGGCAGTAAAGGGGTTAACCACTAGGTGGCGCTGCAGGGGTTAAGTCAGTACTAATGAGTGATTCTTACTGTTAGGGGGCGTGGCTACATGTGACATGTCACTGATGACCGTTCCCGATAACGGGGAACAGCCATCAGTGACAGTGTCACTAGGCAGAATAGGGGAATGCCTTGTTTACAAAGGCATCCCCCCCGTTCTGCCTTTGCCAACCGCAATCGCAGGCCGCCCGGGAACATCGAGTTCCCGGGATCCGCGAGCCCGCTCACGAGGTACGCGGCAGGCAAATTTAAAGGGACGTACAGGTACGCCAATGTGCCTGTCCGTGCCATTCTGCCGACGTACTTCTGCGTGATGCGGTCGGCAAGTGGTTAACACACTAAATAAACAACAGTGGACTTCCCTGATGTGAACCAATGTGAACCTAAGGTTCTATTTGTAGTTTGTATTTTTTAACATATATAAAGTTGATCCTTAATAGGGTTATTGAATCTGCAATAATATTTATGAAGCTATGAATTATTATTTCTGAAACCCTAGCTGGTTGATTATAGAGCTTAGACTGCTGTGTTCAATTAATAAAATTGTACAAAACACCTTAAAACATAACATATGGCAAACATAAAATGCAGGAAACTTTAAAAAAAAAATTGAATAAGTATATCTAATAAATATAATACTAACAGAATATGAGGTTAAAGCAAATATTTCATTCGATTTTTTACAAATTAAACAAAATATATACAAGTTTAATGTCTACAAAATGGTGATGCACATACCTGCAGTAAATTTCACTGGTCCTTCTACACCTGAATGCCGGGCCATTACTAAAGGGGCACACATATCTGGTTGGTACCATAAGTACAAAAAAGTAAATTAAACGCAAAGACACAAAATAGTTTACGACTTCAAACAGTGGTGGTGTTTATTAAAGGGGAAACAAATTACATAAATTTACATTTCGTCCATATACAGTGCCTTGCGAAAGTATTCGGCCCCCTTGAACTTTTCATCCTTTTGCCACATTTCAGGCTTCAAACATAAAGATATAACATTTTAATTTTTTGTGAAGAATCACCAACAAGTGGGACACAATTGTGAAGTGGAACGAAATCTATTGGATTTTTGAAACTTTTTTAACTAAGAAAAAAATGAAAAGTGGGGCGTGCAAAATTATTCGGCCCCCTTGCGTTAATACTTTGTAGAGCCACCTTTTGCTGCGATTACAGCTGCAAGTCGCTTGGGGTATGTCTCTATCAGTTTTGCACATCGAGAGACTGAAATTCTTGCCCATTCTTCCTTGCAAAACAGCTCGAGCTCAGTGAGGTTGGATGGAGAGCGTTTGTGAACAGCAGTTTTCAGCTCTTTCCACAGATTGGTTGGATTCAGGTCTGGACTTTGACTTGGCCATTCTAACACCTGGATACGTTTATTTGTGAACCATTCCTTTGTAGATTTTGCTGTATGTTTGGGATCATTGTCTTGTTGGAAGATAAATCTCTGTCCCAGTCTCAGGTCTTCTGCAGACTCCAACAGGTTTTCATCCAGAATGGTCCTGTATTTGGCTGCATCCATCTTCCCCTCAATTTTAACCATCTTCCCTGTCCCTGCTGAAGAAAAGCAGGCCCAAACCATGATGCTGCCACCACCATGTTTGACAGTGGGGATGGTGTGTTGAGGGTGATGAGCTGTGTTGCTTTTACGCCAAACATATCGTTTTGCATTGTGGCCAAAAAGTTTGATTTTGGTTTCATCGGACCAGAGCACCTTCTTCCGCATGTTTGGTGTGTCTCCCAGGTGGCTTGTGGAAAACTTTAGACGAGACTTTTTATGGATATCTTTGAGAAATGGCTTTCTTCTTGCCACTCTTCCATAAAGGGCAGATTTGTGCAGTGTATGACTGATTGTTGTCCTGTGGACAGACTCTCCCACCTCAGCTGTAGTTCTCTGCAGTTCATCCAGAGTGATCATGGGCCTCTTGGCTGCATCTCTGATCAGTCTTCTCCTTGTCTGAGCTGAAAGTTTAGAGGGACAGCCAGGTCTTGGTAGATTTGCAGTGGTCTGATACTCCCATTACAAAATGATCGCTTGCACAGTGCTCCTTGGGATGTTTAAAGCTTGGGAAATCTTTTTGTATCCAAATCCGGCTTTAAACTTCTCCACAACAGTATTACGGACCTGCCTGGTGTGTTCCTTGGTCTTCATGATGCTCTCTGCGCTTTCAACAGAACCCTGAGACTATCACAGAGCAGGTGCATTTATACAGAGACTTGATTACACACAGGTGGATTCTATTTATCACCATCAGTCATTTAGGACAACATTGGATCATTAAGAGATCCTCCCTGAACTTCTGGAGTGAGTTTGCTGCACTGAAAGTAAAGGGGCCGAATAATTTTGCACGCACCACTTTTCAGTTTTTTATTTGCTAAAAAAGTTTAAAATATCCAATAGATTTCGTTCCACTTCACAATTGTGTCCCACTTGTTGGTGATTCTTCACAAAAAAATTAAAATTTTAAATCTTTATGTTTGAAGCCTGAAATGTGGCAAAAGGATGAAAAGTTCAAGGGGGCCGAATACTTTCGCAAGGCACTGTATATTAATTAAAGGTAACCAAAGACCCTCCTATGTATCAAATCTCAGGTGAACTATTCAAAGAATGACACCCACGAATAAACATTTACCGTCACTAGAGAGATTTGGTCATCTGTGCTCTAAAAACGCTAGATTCTGCTGGTCTTTGGACTATATTATTCAATTAGAATTTGGTTGATAGATATTAATAAAACTGCACCTTATCCAAAACAGTATTAGAACAAAAGAATTGTTGGGGCATAACAAACTTTTCTGGTGCACAAGGATATTCCATACACTAAATCTTAAAAACAATCTCTTTGATAAGTCCACCCAGGGGTTAGATATCACATACTGGGGCAAAGGAGACTTTTTTTTATGTATAGTCTTTATTATTGCTTTAATAAAGAGATTATTTTAAGATTTAGTATATGGAATATCCTTGGACACTAGAAAAATCCATTATGCCAAAATTATTCCTATGGGTCCTGGCCTAGTTTAAAGAAGGCCAGGACCCATTATTATTAAATGGAACCACACAGACAACATAAAGAAAAGGGACTTTGGAGGCGCTCAAACATAAACCCAAGAAAAAAAAGAGAGTATGTAACCTCAATGTAAAATTTACAAAAACTTTATTAATTCATAGATTAAGAACATATAAAATATAGAAAGTTTAATTCCCATCCCTGAAAAGGATGCTAGTTCCTGCTGAGCCCTATTTTGACTATACATACAATGAAATTATATTTTCATAATCATACATAAAAAAATTGATGCAACTACAGGGCAATATTTATAGCAAACTGTTGTAGGACCCAATGTTTTGCAATGTATTGTGCTTCCTCAGGACACCCTAATGTAGAAACGAATGGAGCACAATTAGAATAATGCTTCCATAAATCCATAGACAATAAAACAAAGACAATGCATATGGGTTACATACTTATGTTCAACAAAGTAACTCAGTGTGCATGTGGCGTCACATTCAGGGGGAAATATATATTTTTTTTAGACAGAAAAACTGTAGTTGCCCTAGAAAAATCCATAGACTGGGAGAATTCTGGAAGATGATTGTGGATGGCTAGGTGGAACCTCTATTAATGAGACCAAGACCTAATAAATAAATAAATAAAAAATAAATAAATGAAAAACAAAAACAAAAATACTCGCTATAAATGCAGAGGGGCAATAATAATTAAGGTAATAATGAAAACTTGATTGTAAAATTGGGGGTAAAAAATTATGTGTCTGGATGGGAGACATTATTATTAAATGGATGCAAACATGAGGAGCCCACAGAAGTGTTTATAATAATACCTTGATGTGTTTCACAGCTTTAGCGCTTACCTATAAGGTCTCATGAGTAAGCAGTAAAGGTGTGAAATGTATCAAGGCATTTATGGGATGCTGGCTGTATACTGAAATATTAAAACGCCAGGTACTGAGGGAGCAAAGAAAGCTGCTGCAGGTATGTGCAGGCATATCCTTATTTTGTAGCATTGACTTGGCAAAGAGCAATGATTATGTACAAAATGTAAGTTTTCAGTATACTGTTGCCACTTTTCTTTAGAACCAAGCATCTCATTATTGCTCATTGTATTTTCCTACCTGTATGTGCATTTAAAAAGGGGAAAAGGTGCAAAGTCTGTATCTAGTGGTACTTATTTTCCATGTTAGCAGTAACACATTGGTGTGAATGAAGTAATTTAAAACACATCTACATCTTTCTGGGAAATGTGATATGATAAGGCAAGGAGTGAAATAATTTAAACTGCATTGTTTATTTGATTGTTCCCTTATGCTTTTATGTTAGCCAAGTGAATTTGTGATCAGTAGATAATTTTCAGACCTTTCTGGCTGTCAGTGGATTGACTGTACTCACATGTGATACGAGGCCTCAGAATCAAAGCATCTGAAGGAGGAACATATTGCATTAGAAACATGAAAGGGACAATCTGTTTGATTACCAGGGACAACAAAACAGCTCTTTGTTTAAACATGTTCAGTTAGATAGCCCGCACTGTCTCTTGAGGTTGTTCAGTATAGTAGTGCCTGCAAATTGCTATAGTGATATGTAAAGTTCAGTTAAGTATAACAAGCAATCAAATTACCATTTACTGTGATTGGATCATATAGATGTGGATTATGTCATTTTGACCCATCACCTTTGCATCCTCTATTTTATAAAAAAAAACCCTATGAAAATATAAAAAAGGCAGTTTTGTCCAGTTTTAAATTAAAGAAATATTACAATGTGTGCCTAAAAGTTATATACAAGGGTTGTACTGAAATGAATGCAAAATTGGGTAGAACTCTATAGTAACTCCTCTTCTCCTTCTCCTTCTTGCCTTCTTTCCAGGCAGAACTCTACTCTTTAAAGAAGCCTATCCTGCTTCTTACTAACACGTTTACTTCCTTCATCAGCTCATCCCCCACAGCTATTACCTTTTCTATCAATTGACCCTCCCTTTTTAGATTGTAAGCTCTAATGAGCAGGGCCCTCTGATTCCTCTTGTACCAATTTGTAATGTAACTGTAATGTCTGCCTTTATTTTGTTAAGCGCTGTGCAAACTGTTGGCGCTATATAAAACCTGTATAATAATAATAATAATAATAATTAACATGCCGTCATTGACTTCTTTATGAAGGAAAATTAGTGTCAGTGGTCACAGTTGATGGTCTTCCTCTGTGTGGCTTGTTTGCAATGCTGATTTCCCTTTCGTTAAACTTCTTCATCCAACTGTGAACATTGCCCTTGTCATTGGTGTCATCGCCGTAAACATTTTTGACATTCTGTGGATGTCGCACAGCCTGAACACCTCCTGGGTCAGGAGCTCAATGACGGCAGGTTTGTTCTACTTGGAATCCATTATGTACCTGCAATGAAAAAGAAGAATAAGAGCTTCTATAGAGGAAGAGTTACTCTACTACCAACGTGTACAATTTGAATAACCTATGTCAGTTAACAAAGAAGTTATGCCCACTTTTTTTTTACTTTTGGTACAGCCCTTGTATTTACATTAAGGCCCTGTTCACACATGAGTGATTTTCCGCTTGTAGCGCTAAAACGCTACACAAGTCAAATCCCATTCATTTAAATGACCTCTGTTCACATCTGAGTGTTATGTCACCTGAAGCAAAATGCCTGAAGCTCAAAAAAGTACATGAGCTTCTTTTTGGCAAATTACAAGTATTTTTCCCCCTATAGACGTCAATAGAAATGCCCGACTTGAGAGCTTTACAAGCATTTTGTCGATAATTTTCTGCTCAAACAGCAGCTCTCTAAACGAAAACACCTGAAACCTAAAATGCGTGTAATGCGCTTCTAAAATGCTTTAAAACGCGATGCAAAAAAGCTTAAAAAAAATGTCAGTAAATCGATACACTCAGGCTAGGTGTAAATGGAGCCTTAACTGAAGTCAGGCTTACTGCATTGCCTAGGTGGTAAAGTGTGCAGGAGGTATTTCAATTTAATTACAAGAGTGGAGAGCAGAGTTAGAAGCTCATCAGTGGCCTGAAGCTCATTACACATTAACAAGCAAGGGGGGAAAGGGAGTTACCGCTCCAGGTGAGTAGATTCTGCTGATCACTTGAATATTCAGGAAACCTTGGGTGCTGGCGATGCACAAGGCAGGCAAACAATTGATGAATCAAAATGGACAGCCGCACTCCAAAAACCTCTTACGGTTGCCTTTTATTGTAAAACAGACAAGTGCACTACAGGTCACAGCAAAGCAAGGAATCAGCTGACGCGTTTCACACTGTAATATCAGTGCTTACTCATAGCTAAATACATACGAAATGACACTTCTAATATATACCAAAGACCAAATAATCATGTGATGAGCATAGGCCAATGACTAAAACTTCACAATTAACTAGATTGACAAGAGTCCACCTCAAACAGATGAATTGATTACCACTTTAAAACACCCTGGTGCATATATTTCCATCAGTGTAAACATATCCAAAACATATCTTGTTGCCATATTATTGTGTAGAGATGAGAAATAAAAGATAAAAAATATATATATAATAAAATGTGATGACAAACAAAGAATTTCAGAATTTATATGTGTAAATTTTATATATATATATATATATATATATATATATATATATATATACGTAAAAATTATATATGTGATGGTTCAAATGTGGGCAGACATATGTCAAAATAAGTTAAAAAATAAATTAAATGTATTTGGCCTATGCTCATCACATGATTATTTGGTCTTTGGTATATATTAGAAGTGTCATTTTACATGTATTTAGCTATGAGTAAGCACTGATATTACAGTGTGAAACGCGTCAGCTGATTCCTTGCTTTGCTGTGACCTGTAGTGCACTTGTCTGTTTTACAATAAAAGGCAACCGTAAGAGGTTTTTTAGAGTGCGGCTGTCCATTTTTATTCATCCATTGTTTGCCTACATTAACAATCAAGGTGCAGGACTGTAGACCCTGAATAATGGTGTCACACAAGAGTAACCAAATAGAGCTAAAATTATCATGGAAGAAAAAACACTTCACATACATGTATTGCAACAGTGCATTTACTGGTATTTGTTCATCAGAACTTCCCATTTAATGAATAAAACCTTAATAGAAACTTCCATAAATAGGTGTTATCAATAGGTACCTGTTTAAAAATAATAAGTTGGCAAATCCATTCTCTGGTTTACACTATCAAATATACCTAAAAAGGTTAATTGTACATTTAAAGCCCAAATACATTTTCTGTTCAAATCTACTAAATACAATCCAGGCACATTAAAGCAAAATATGTCCTCAGTCTAAAGTCTAAAGCTGGCTATTCCTAGAGTGAATTCCTGCTGGTTCTTCATGTTCTGGCTGAAATTTGCTCTGTGGGTGCCCATCAGCACTTGTCTCTGCACCATCCTTGAAAATTGTCAGCAAACAATCTCTGCATTCAACCATATGCAGGCACTGTCTGGGTATTTTGAAACAATAGAAGATTTGTTCATCTGCACTGTTTTGCATGTATGGAAGAATCTGTTACAAACTAATCTATGGGGTTAATTTCACAAGAAACCAATCAGCCTCCAGGTTTTTTCATCAAAGCTTAACCACTTGCCTACAGGGCACTTACACCCCTTCCCTGCCCAAGCCATTTTTCAGCTTTCAGCGCTGTTGCACTTTGAATGACAATTGCGCGGTCATGTGACACTGTACCCAAACAATAATTTTTTCACTTTCTTCACACAAATAGAGATTTCTTTTGGTGGTATTTAATCACTGCTGGGTTTTTTATTTTTTACAAAAAAAAAGCCCAAACATTGAAAAAAAATTTTTTTTTTTACTTAATTTCTGTCAGTAAATTTTGTAACTAAGTAATTTTTCGCCTTCACTGATGTGCGCTGATGAGGCAGCACTGATGGGCACTGATAGGCTGAACTGGTGGGCATTGATGAGGTGGCACTTATGGGCACAGATTAGGTGGCACTGATGAGGAGGTACTAATATGCCGCACTTATGGGCACTGATAGGTGGCACTGATATGTGTCACTGATAGGTGGTACTGATGTGCACTGTTAGGTGGCATTGATGGGGACTAATAAGTGGCACTGATGGGCACTGATAGATGGCACTGGTGGGCACTAATATGCAGCACGGATAGGCAGTACTGACGGGCACTGATGGGCATTAATCGACAGCAGTGATGGGCATTGATGGGCAGCAGTGATAGGTGGCACTGATAGCCAGCACTGACTGGCATCGCTAATGGGCACTGATTGGTGGCACATGTGGGCAGTGGTGGGCACTGAGTGCTGCCACTGGTGGGCACTGATTGCTGGCACTGATGGGCAATGGTGGGTACTGATTGGTGCCACAATTTTTTTATACAGTAATCAGGGCACTGATGATCAGTGCCCTGATTACATTCCTAGATGTCCCCCTGCGAGGAGATGCTGCTGATCCGCTCTCCTCGCCACACACTCTGTCAGTGTGAGGCGAGGAGAGGCGATTACCTGCATTTCCGTGTTTACATGTGACCGACTGTGATTGGACACAGTCGATCACATGGTTAAAGAGCCGCGGACGTGGATCTTTACAGAAATCGGGGTCACACCGCGTCCTAGCAACATGGTGCGGCCCCTCCCACTTGCCCAGTGCTCCCAAAGCAAGCCACTGGCTGTGGAGGAATTTGTGCGTGCTTGCTCCAGAGCCATCTCTCTGTGTTCATAAGAAACAGAAAGAGCAGCTCAGCCCCACCCCCACTCCTGCCTCACTTGCTGTAATTGACAGCAGTTGGAGCCAATGGCCAATGACCAATGGCTCCTGCTGCTGCATCTCACTTAATCAGGAGGGAGAGAGCTGAGAGAGCCTTGGGTTTTGTGCACATCGCTGAATCGAGATCGGCTTAGGTAAGTATTAGGGGGGAGCTGAGGGGGAAGCTGCACACTGAACGTTTTTTACCTTCATGCATAGAATGCATGAAGGTAAAAAACCTTCCACCTTTACAACCACTTTAGGGAAACTTATCATTAATTTAAACCTAATATTGGTCTTATCTCATAAACAGGATGGCATCATAACTATAATTGAGGTGTGTTATGTTTTGAATAGTTAGACCCACCTGTGAGAGCGCCGTGTTTGTTAGCTCGGGGATGCACAGGTGTTCTGTGCATCCCCATGCAGGCATTCTTATTTATTTCTATTGGGATGCAGTGACTGCACGAACACTGCTGATTCTCCCAATTTGAAATCCGCTCTTGCACGGTTCTTGCTGCATCCCAATAAAAATAAATGGAACTGCCTGAAAGTGGGCAAACATGTCCCTCTCACAGGCGTATGCTATATTACATCCATGTATTTATAGGGATGGCCAATGTGTATGCCTTTGTATACATGATCAGACCTATTTTTGTGAAGATGATAGTTGACAGTTGCTTCAGTACAGCTGATCAACAATTCATTAATGCTAGAGCTATTATTTTCTCCAGCAGCCTACACGTGATGGACCATACAGTGCACCCACCATTTGGCCTGTAAGAAGACAAACATGTGCAGTAAATGTAGACATCAAACAACCTATTGCTTTGTGTCACTGTAACTTCTGAGCTAAAAAGTACAAGAAAAAGATAATAATATATGACATGATATACATTATTTACAATTGTGATAGAGCGCTTTTTGTATGCTAGTACAATTTGTGACTTTTTTCCTTTAACCACTTGCCTACCGGGCACTTTCACCCCCTTCCTGCCCAAGCCATTTTTCAGCTTTCAGCGCTGTCACACTTTGAACGACAATTGCACAGTCATGCAACACTGTACATAAATGAAAAAAAAAAAAAGAATTCCCCACAAATAGAGCTTTCTTTTGGGGGTATTTGATCACCTCTGCGGTTTTTATTTTTTGCGCTATAAACAAAAATAGAGTGAAAAAAATGCAATATTTTTTACTTTTTCTCAGGTCCCTTATTGGCACTCCTGGCCCCTCTC
Organism: Rana muscosa; assembly: GCA_029206835.1. Classification (NCBI taxonomy): domain Eukaryota; kingdom Metazoa; phylum Chordata; class Amphibia; order Anura; family Ranidae; genus Rana; species Rana muscosa. The sequence goes on from CM055116.1 coordinate 175,469,263, forward strand.
TCTTGCTGAGTGCCCCCACAGCAAGCAGCTTGCTATGGGGGCACCCGAGCCGCTGCTCTTTCTGTGCATTCAGACATGGAGCCGCAGCTCAGTCCTGCCCCCTTTCTCTCCTTGTTGGGTCCCCCTGGCCAATAGCACCCCCTGCTGTCTCAGCCAATGAGGAGGGAGAGTCCCGGGCAGCCGAGTCTCTCGTGCAACATCGCTGGATCAAGATAGGGCTCAGGTAAGTATTAGGGGGGCTGAGGGGGACTGCTTAATATATAGAATGTAGTAAGAAGAAAAAAATGCTGCCTTTAGAACCACTTTAAATTTATTTTTAGATAAAACTAGCATAGTTATGAATCATATAATATAATCTCAAACAGTTTAAGCTTCAAGGTTGATTCTCATTTACTGCTCCTTTGATTTAATTACGAAAAGGCATCATAGGGGGAAAAAATAACTTTTCTTAAATAGAATGTGGAAGTTTTAGGACCTCTGTTAGGTCTGTTTTATTGCTGTCTTGTGCGCCAACTGGGTAGATTCACCCTCACAATTGGTGTCTGATACAGATAATGATGGTAAATCCAATTTTTTTGCATTTGTAGCAGAAATAGAAAGTGAAAGGAAATCTTGCTTAGAGGAAATCTCTCCTGAGGACATGTCTCGTAAATTGAAGAAGTCACTTCTTACTTTCTGCTGTGTCACCATGACAGGAAGAGAGCAGAAATCTCCCAAAAGAGACACAAAAAACCTTACAAGGGTCTTAATCATTCCTTATCCACAACTAATTGCATACTCATATGTAATCTGAAATGGTGGTCCAGGACTTGGCAGTGCTATCTGTTAAGAGACCATGTATTATTTTTGCACGTAAAATTGCAAATTTTATGTCAGGTAGCACAGTGCAAATACATGTATTTCAACATGTGTTCTTAATTTATTGCCTGGAGTTGAGTATAAATAGAGTGAATGTTCTCATGCATTTTGCCGATTTAAAAAATTATTTTGTTTACATAAGTAATAAGATCGCACCATTGTGTTTTATCTGACATATGGCATATAATAAGAGCCCGACTCAACTATCATCCATTTCTTTGTGATTTTATTCTTTCAGGGCTTATTGGAAAAGTATGTAAAATTATTCAGCACTCTGGAAACTTCACTGCGGGTGTTCGGTTTAATTAAAACCCATCAAGCCACACTACTGTAATACATACCTGGAAATCAACCAAGTTTTAAACAGCTTTGGCAATGAAAGCCTATAGGGTAAAATTTATGATCAGGTCCAAGAGTAATGAGCCATGACATAATATTACCACAAGCATGACAGGCCACATTTAAAGTGCAATTCTCTTTAGCAATTCCAAGAATATATATATATATATATATATATATATATATATATATGTTTTTTTTCTGCCAAAAGCCTTTACTCTTTTTTATTTTTTTTCCTTTAGACAGGGCAGCCTGTGAAGCTAAGTGGTTTTCTCATTGTGTTATATAATTATCTAGCAAGTGGTTTTAATGCAGATAGAGAGATGTGTTACAGTGAATATCCTAATTATTATAGCTTTCTAGAGGTGAACTGCAATGACATAAAGTACACCGCCACCGGGACCAATTCAAATGTGGGTTCAGGAGTCACAACCCAAATAATGCATAGAGAATGCGCTACGTTTGCAAGTTATAATATATTTAATGGCAGGAGAAAAACACGTTGAAGCTGTGAAGATAATGACGTATTGAGCATTGGAGTTCAATTTCCTGTTCAGGTCACACTTAATAAGATATTAAAAAATCACTCCTTTCCATACATTTTTCATGAATAGTATAATGTATTCATCGTCAGCTGTACTCTCTAAAATAGCAAAGAAGTTGCGCTATTTTCTGCACGGTATTGATTACACAATGGTGAAATTTTTTCTTTTCAGTGACAATGAAATTTGATGCCGAAGAATCTCGAAAATGTAATGGAAAGGATTAACTTACTGAAGTTAAACTAATATGGTTTAATATGATCTCATTAGGGACTGTCAATTCTTAATTAAAGAAGAATGATCAAATTTTATCCCCATTGCTTTCTCATATAAACTCATTAATGCTGCCCTGACAATGCAGTTATCTCTTCTGGATTTAGCAAGAGTATAGGTTCAAAATGATTGCATTGCATCTGTTTAGGTAGGGAAAAAAGAAAGTATAAAATACTTTCAGACCCTCAGGCACATTTAAAACCTTGGCATCTTTATTCTTTTGATTCCATATTTTGTTTGCGTTTAAAGAGTAAAAGTATATACAATAGCCAGATTCTACCTAGCTCGCCGGTGATTTGGGAGGGGTACCTTCTCAGAACATTATCCAGTGGGCTGCTATCAGCATAGCAGGGGACTGCACTCTTACTGCTCACTTGCTAAAGAGGTACTAGCACATGTGCCTGGTATGCTGAGCTGCTTGGAGATACATTGTTTTTTCTTTTTCCTTTTTTCCTTATAGCTTAAAAAAAAGGAAGAAATTATCCATAGCAATGCTGAACCTGGATTGAAAATTCAGATTCAGCACTCTCCATATAAAATCATTGAATTTTTGGTCTAAGGAGAATGGGCACAGAATGTAACATTTACCCTTTTCACATTTTTCTTAACTAGGAGGATTTTTAACCACTTGGCGACCATGCTTTTTCTGGCACATTTTGTTTTTCAAGTTTAATTTAGTATTTTTTGCTCGAAAATTACTTAGAACCCCCAAACATTATACATTTTTCTTTTCGCAGAGACCCTAGGGAATAAAATGGCAATCTCCATAGGCGAAACTTTAAATGCCTTTACAGGTTACCTGTTTAGACTTGCAGAGGAGGTCTAGCGCTATAATTACTGCTCTCACTCCAACATTCTTGGCAATAGCTCACATGTGTGGTGAGAACATCGTTTACATATGCATGCTCAACTTACATATGCGTTTGCTTCTGTGCGCAAGCACGGAGGGGTGAGGGCAGTTAATTTTTTTCTTATTTATTTTACTTTAATTTTTTTATTTTTACACTGTCCCTTTAATTTATTTATTTTTGATGACTTTTATTCCTTTTACAAGGAAACATACCGTGTAATAGAAATAAGGATGACATGTCCTCTTTTTGGAGAGATCTGGGGTCAAAAAGACCCAAAATCACTTCTTTACCTTTAAAAGCAATAGATCAAAAGCAAATTTTAATCTTTTGCTTTAAAAAAATAAATAAAATGGCTTTACCTTTAAAAGCAAAAGATCAAAAACAAATTTTAATCTTTTGCTTTAAAAATAAAAAAAATATTACTTTCAGCCAGGACCAGAAGTGATATCATGACGTTGCTCGGGTCCTCCAAGGCCATAGAGTCAATCGAAGTGTAAAAATTCTTTGATTGCCTATGGGGGCAGCCAGCCGCGCTGCTGGATCATTTCTTGGGTGAACTGTCAGAAATGGTAAGCCCAAGAAACATCGGTGAGCGGCGGGGGAGTGGGATGTCCCATCCCGCTGCTTCAGAAAGCATTCCAGCAGCTCATGAGCTGCTCAGAATGCTTTCATGTAAAAGTCAGCCGCTGGCTGAAAAAAATGATAGCTGGGTTATGGCTGATATCTTCAGCCATAATCCCAATAAACCACTTGTAAACCGCAATGTATATATACATATTGGCGGTCGGCAAGTGGTTAAAATAAAGATGTTTTACTACTGAAGAACAGATTGCAAAAGTCAGGAAATTTTCACTGGTCGAATGTTGGGGAAATGTTGGATGAATTTCCACTAACGTGGATTGATTTGGGTGAATGTTGACCAAAGCATTTTGAGCAAACTTTGGGTGAATTGTCCATCAAATCTTTTACCAATGGACTCTAAAATATACTTTTTTTTGCGGATAAATACATTTATATTTCAAAGATCAGCTGTAGACAAATGTTGTATTGTTTTAGATAGAGAAGAGAAAGATTAAAATACTGTTAAGCCCTGTACGCACAATCGGATTTCCTATGGATTTTAAACCGATGGATTTTTCCATCGGAAATCCAATGAAGCTGACTTCCATCAGTCTTGCCTACACACCATCAGTCCCAAAAGCCGTGACGTAAAACACTCCGACGAGCCAAGAAAAATTAAGTTCTATGCTTCTGAGCATGCGTTGACTTGATTCTGAGCATGCGTGGGTTTTTTATCCCCACAGACGATAGTAATTTGCTATCGTTTTTTTTTCCATTGGATAAATTTAAAACATGTTCTATTTTTTAACACCGATGGAAAAAAGACCGATGGGGCCCATACACGATCGGTTTGTCCAATGAAAAAAGTCCATCAGACTGTTTTCATCGGTAAAACCGATCGTGTGTACAGGGCTTTAAGGTTGCTATGATTTTCCATCACTTCCAAAAAAGAAATATTAGGAAATATCTCCAACAGGGACCTGAGCAACTTTTTTCACAACTCATGCTTTCCTGTGACAACAACACCTCCTATTTATTCTGCTGGTGACACATAAACAGGCAGGGAGGGGAAAATATTTAATATTTTATTAGCTTATGTTAAATATTTGGGATTGCAAAAGAAAAAAGTACATCATGCTTACTTCCACAGAATACTATGCAAGAACTGAAGGAGCAGCTTCATGGATGTTCTCAGAGATGTAAATAATAGCTGTACATGTCTACACGCTGTCATTCTGTAAAAATATTTGCTTATAGCAGTGAAATTCATTGCTATAAGCAAGTATAGTATGTAAAAAAATTAAAATCCTGACCAACTCCCCAGAGTTACTCTGGTAACACTGTAGTGCTCTGGTCACAGTGTGCAAAAAAAAAAAAAAATGTAAAAAAAGAAAAGAAAAAAAATATTTTTAAAAAACATTTTTTTTTTTTTTTTACATACTGTCACTAGTCAGTGTCCCTGGTCAACACCAAACCACTTATATGATGATGCTGTACTGTACTGGTGACAGTAGGTAAAAAATTGTACAAAATAAGTGCCAAAAATTACAATTTCAAAAAACATGCCATGCCTCTTCCTAAATACCTCAGACTGTCTACTTCTTAAAAAGTTAATTTGGTTGGTATTTGTACTGTCTTAGCGTTTTGGGGCCTCAATAAATTAGATTTTAATGAAATTTAAATGATATGCTATAATGTTTACAAAACTGTTGGAGTAGTCTACAGTTGGAAATTGCATTGTCATTTCCTTAAATTTTCTTTTGGTTTTCAACTCAGATTGCTTCAGGAAAAACACATACATCTAATTTCATAGCAAGACAGTACCCATTCATTGTACAGCTGTCTGTTTGTGCAAACTACTTATTTAACATTTGCTCCTTGAGTGGAATGAAACAACTTTTGCAGTTCAATTGAGACAAGTCTCTGATTACAGCTTTGAAACCATAAATCTAGCTCTATAATGCCAATTGTATTGCTTGGATTTGAATTCTGGTAATTTCTTCTACAATATTAATGGATCATTCTGACAGGTGTAGAATTGAAATTGAAACCTGTCAAGTATTCATTTGTCACATTTAATTGGAATCTAGGTAATCTGCAGTGCTTTGCTTGGCTAGGTTTTAATCAGGTCCTGCATTGGATTTTTCACTTGAATTTACCATAGTGAGCACATTTTGGAAGCTATCCTGGTACTTAATTGTAATTGCCTTAAATATTTGCCCCTTGTTTTATGCAAACTGAAACAATAAGCTTTTTGCTTAATTGGTTTATTTCAACTCTTATAATATTTGCAGAGAAAATATTTTTGCGTAGCGCGGCTGCGACATGATTGACGTATTGGCCAGGCAAGGATATTAAAGAATGCAAGGTATTTTTCATGCTACAGTAAGTTAAAGTAGGCTGGATTAGCTTGCGCGAAAGCAAATATAGGTAATGAAAATCCAGCACTCACAAATGGTTATGATGCATCAGTTAGCTTCATAGTAAAAATTAAATTGTTGCAGAAGGGAAGGCGGATTTATTCAACACTAGAACACCAAGCAAAAAGCACTTCCATAGATGGTTCCATCTTTTAGTGTTTGCATGCATAATATTTACCTTACAGTGAGACACATTCATATGAATTACAAAGCTCATTCGCCTGATTTAAAAAAAAAAAAAAAATCTCTGTAGAAGATTAACTCATTACCTTCTGCAATCAGAGAATAGATAGGATGCTGTTTTCCTTTTCAGTCTGTTTGCTTGCACTATGTCAAAATGGGTTATGAGATGACATTCAGATTTATGCAAGAAAAATTTATTGCAACACATTAAAATGCAAATACTGCCATTCGTAAACAGCTTTGGGTACGTGCTTGCAATGTATACGTCCAGAACTCAATGATTTCTTATTGCAATAGGATAAAATATGACAGACTGTTTTTGCTCTCTGCTTGTCAGTGTAAGTGAATCCTACCAGCTTATCATTGAACAACATATTTGTGTTTTTTTTTCACATTGAATAGAATGCTTGATGTTTCTGTTCATGGGATGAGCCTTAGTAAAATCATGTGCAATGTTATATACTTGATATATAACCTATTGACCATTACATTTAAGAAGAACTATTGACACACAGTCTTCTTTAGCCACTGTACCATGATAGTGATTTGTGGCTAACGTGAGATGATGTCACCCTGCTTACCGCATTGATTTAATCATGCAGTTTACTGTGATAATACTGCTTATTTTGATTTATTACAGGTAAACAAAGAAAGGTTTCTGATGATCCCAAGACTCACAATGGAATGGGGATCACTATCCTCTACAAAAAGTAACCACATTTATTTGTTTCCCTTATTAGGTCAACATATTACTTTGTTTCCCTTACAAGGCCAACATAGTGGGGTATATGGCGCTCCCAAGTGGAGGGTGAGGGTTATGTAAGTGAGAATCCGTATAAAACCAGATAAAATACTAAAACAATTGAAACCAGATGTCCAGAAATAGTAGTGGAAGGGTCAACAGTGACCTCTCCCTGACCCCAGGTATTTTTTGTTATAGGTTAAATTGATGGTAAGTCATGTGTGTGAGTTACAAAAGTGCTAAGTGCATGAGTGCATATATTTTTCGGCCACTAGTGGGATGACAGAAAAGAGGGGGGGTAAAAGACCCCCGTGCTTAATATGACCAATCAACGGTAAATGGTGTAATAAACTATTATAGTGCATAAAAGTAGGATAAAGTGAACGATCAAGTGAGACAAGGAATAAACTTTCCCAGTATTAAACAAATTAAAATAAACAACGTAATAAATAATTGTGAAAAATGTGAAAAAATGTGATATTTGATATTTCAAGAGTCCACCATACAACTGTGTATGGAGATCCAAATCATTCATATGATAAGGTATGTACTATGTCCCAACAATTAGCCAATCAGGAACAGTTCAACAGGTGACTTTAGTGTGAATCCATTCATTTAGCTCAATCCAGGTGACACTTGTGCTCCCCCTCAAGATACCCTACTCACCAGAAGATGAAACCCCTGCAGGGGTACACAGCATGTAGGTGAGTGGTTTGATGGCTTGGAATGGTATGGTGTATCTCTCCTGGTCCTGGGGTTCCTGTGCATCCCTGGGATGGCTGTGCTGGCATGTGGTGGTGTTCCTCAGGATAAAAGAACAGGAGCCACCATAGCGTAATCCAGTTTTATTTAAAAAAGGTAAACATCCATGGTAAAAGACATCCGAGAGAAAATCTAAAGCAAATCAAAAATCTAATATCTAATAGCCTTCGCTACCGAAGGTAGGAGATTTGAAAGTCCCGCACTTGGTCCCTGAGTCTATCCGCTGCTCCCCCCCTCTTTTCTGTCATCCCACTAGTGGCCGAAAAATATATGCACTCATGCACTTAGCACTTTTGTAACTCACACACATGACTTACCATCAATTTAACCTATAACAAAAAATACCTGGGGTCAGGGAGAGGTCACTGTTGACCCTTCCACTACTATTTCTGGACATCTGGTTTCAATTGTTTTAGTATTTTATCTGGTTTTATACGGATTCTCACTTACATAACCCTCACCCTCCACTTGGGAGCGCCATATACCCCACACATATATCAATTCTTTTCTACAGCCCTTGTGTACAGGGGCCTTACGGGGAGGCAGCAGCCCAAAAATTTTTTAGTCCTAAGCGCGGGTTCCTTCTTATCATAAGGCCAACATAGTGCCTATGTCATCACAGAATATCACAAAGAGAAAAGAAATTGACTTTGAGGTACCCCAAAAATCATCATGAAAACAAAGCAGCATTCATTGTACATTCCCTGAAAGAGTGGAACCCCTATTCGCTGCCTATAGCTTTTTATCATTAACCCAAGGATAGCATGTCAACATAGAAAATATGCAAAGTATCTCAGTGTATCTACAAAATGATACACACAGAGGATGCAATGTGAAAAAAAAAACCTTTATGCATTCGCAGGCACACATGCTGTTTGTTCTTGATGGAATGAAATAGAACAGAGGTATCTACAAAATCATATAGTAATTTAAAGAAAACAATACATACTGTAAACATATAACAAACAATAACATAACCCAAAAAGTTATAATGAACAAAATACATGTAATTGATCCTTACTCCTGAGTTCAAGCCATGGGCATCCCAAGGGAAAGTGTAGGGAGCAGCAGCAGCTGGTGCTCCATTTTTTGGGGGGGCGGCAAACAAACCCCCCACGCCGCCAGCCCACTAGCACCGCACTTACCTCTTCCAGGTTGTGGGGGGCTTTGTCGATTTCCCCCGGATTCTCCTTCCAGCCAATCCGGTCTTAGGACTCGCTTCCTGTCCTGGTTGACTGGGAGGAGAAGAAGGAAGACAATAGCGAATCAACATTCACTAAGTGGGTGGGCTCACTGTGCCTGAGCCCAACCTTTTTATAGCCAATTAGAGCCTCAGGCTCTAATCATGTGCTTCTCAAAAAAAACTCCATTGAAATCCATGCGCCCAGCGCCCTGCATGGAGGTAGGATGCGCCCCTTGTGGCTAGGCTGCCGCTGATAGGGAGGCTGACCAACAGGGGGCTCCAGATATCCTAACTATCTCTATGAGAAATGCACATAACCATGATGCATAATTAAAGTGCCTATTGACTCCCAACTATACATTACAGATTAGGGTATAAATAAACACATATACTGTACTGTATGCCTCTCCCATTAAAGCTTGTAATCCAGCCAAATGCAGAGGTAAACTGCACACATGAAACACAGCAAATACATAGAGATACTGAATGATTTATGCTTTGGTAAATTGAGTGTGTTTTATATTTTTGTTATTGTTATTGTAGACTAAATTACTATTTTGATTACAAAATCTAATTTAGGTGTATTGTCTCCATATACGTGATTGTTTATTAGATTACATTTTTACCTAGTCCTTTCCTAATCACCTACTTCTGGGATTGGACCTTGCAAGGTCCACGTTTAATGACTGGGCTCCCTCGCCCAGTAAAAATGACATGCTGGGACATCATACACAGATAGACATGACATCACCATGATTATAAGAAAATTCCTGAGGAATGAGGAGCAGACTTGTGAGGAGGCACTCCATTCAAGGATGCTATGTCATGAGATTTTGAGCTGCTCTGTATTTCCCGGGATCTAGCTGAATGGAGTGTAATGTTACCCTCATCAGATGGTGGCAGGGTAAATATACTGTAAATCCCATACATTTTCATAATAATAATAAAATATATATATATATATAATATATATATATATATATATACCGTATTTATCGGCGTATAACATGCATAGGCGTATAACACGCACCCTAAATTTAAGAGGGAAGTTTCAGGAAAAAAACTTTCCACAGGCCCCTGCGTATAACACGCAGGCACAGTTTACCCTCTATTTTCAGGGTAAAAAATTGAGTGCTATACGCCAATAAATACAGTAAGCACTGTGCAAACTTTTGGCGCTATATACATCCTGTATAATAAAAATAATAGTGCTAATATTATATATATATATATATATATATATATATATATATATATTATTTAAAGGTAATTTTTTTAGAGGGTGGGTGTTTTGGACTTTGAAATGTACTATATAAGGCCATCTCCCAAGACTGGAAACCCTCAGTGCCCCCACATCTGAGCCTTTAATACCCCTTTTACACTGGGAATATTTTCATGCACTTTTGGGCTAAAAATAGTGCCTGTAAAGTGCCTGAAAAATTCCTCCTCTGCAGCCCCAGTGTGAAAGCCCGAGTGCTTTCACACTGGGGCGGTGCGCTTGCAGGACATTAGAAAAAGTCCTGCAAGCAGCATAGTTAGTACAGCGGCTCCGACTAGAGCTGTCAGGTTTTTTTATGCAAACCACTGGGTTGCACGAAAAAAAAACTGTTATGCCGCATACACACAAACGTTTTTTCTGATAAAAAAAGACCGATGGACTTTTTTCATCTGAAAAACTGATCGTGTGTGGGCCCCATCAGTTTTTTGGAAAAAAAAACAATAGCAAATTCCGTTCGTCTGTGGGGAACCCCATCGGAGAAAAATCCACGCATGCTCAGACTAAATAACAAGACGGGAGCGCTCGTTCTGGTAAAACTAGCATTCGTAAGGAAGATAGCACATTCGTCATGCTGTAATGGACTGAAAAGCACGAAGACTGAAAAGCGCGAATCGGCAAACTTTTACTAACATGCGGTAACACGAAATCAGCAAAAGCAGTACAAAGAGTGGCACCGTTGGATTTGAACTTCCCCTTTATAATGCCGTCGTATGTGTTGTACGTCATGTCGTTTTGGACGGTCGGAATTTTGTCTGATGGTGTGTAGGCAAGACTGATGGAAGTCAGCTTCATCGGAATTCCGAAGGAAAAATCCATCGGATTTTATTCCATCGGTTAATACGATCGTGTGTACAGGGCATAAGTGTGTATCAGGCTTTAGTATAGAAAAACAATGCAGTACTGAACATTTAAAAAAAGAAAGGTATTATATATATCACACTAAAGGATATACTGACCTATTCTACAGTGAAATACACTTCAACCTATTGACATTTATCAACCAAATATTTATAGAGATAATATGGAATATTCTTGAAGTTAAAGCAAATTAATCCTTTATTTTCTCCTCCTAATAAATGATAATTGTTTAAACATGTCACGCTTGGCAAATCCAAGGCATGTTCTTTTAATGGTATGTATTTGAACTTTTCTGAACTTATTTTGGAATGTATCCCAGTACAAGAACTGAATTACCCAATACCTTAATAATTCTTTGGCAGGAAAAGATTGTAGATTTTACCCTTTTTAAAAAATATTGTCTTAATATTACTTTTTACCACATAATCATCAAACATGCAGGTGCTCAATAATTTAGACTATTGAATGCATAAAAAAAAGAAATGTATTAAATTGCACTTTATTGAGAGCAGCAGCAGGGTAAAAAGCCTTTCCGAAGGTTGTAATGAAGAAAATTGACATTTAAAAGAAGAGTTCCAATCGAATTTAAGCAAGTCTATTATGAGATAAACACATGGGCTTCTTTTGCTTGCCTCCCTTTGAAATTGCTAATTGCCTGGTTATCATACTGAAAAAAGAAACAAAAATTCCCAGCTCACTTACCAGTCAGCCTGCAGCAAACTGAATTGACCCTGTCTAACAGTTCACATTAAAATCAAGGGGTTTCATTTGCACACATTTGAAAATATATGTGTAAGTTGCAGCAGCCACATCACAGCATCCCAGTGTACTGCAGTCCTAACTCTATAATTTTGAGTGTCTCCTGAGTTGGAGTACATACATAATAATGGACAGATTAAGAGCATATATGTCTGTAGGGAGCCCACCCCTCTGTAAAGATACAGGGCCGTCCCCACACCAATTTAACAACAGTACAAACAAATGGAAACCACCCCAACCTATAACTAGCCTTTTGTATGGTTGTCATACTGATCCTATGCTGTCAGCTCTTTCTAAGTCACTGTTGTTAAATCTAAGCATTGGCAATATCTTATTAACTGTTACGTACTTAGCAGACCATTGATTAAACATAGTAAAGCCTTTTTCAGTTGAAGTTGAGGATACACAAATGATTTATTCAAAGCCATAGTTCTATCTTTGGTGTTTTTTTTGTAAACTGTGTCCCAAAATGAAAGATCCAATAAAAGAGTTCCTTGCGAAGAAGAAAGTAAATACCTCTCCCGCTGCCCATGCTGCCAAACTCTGCTCTTACACATATGAATCATCCCATGAAGTTATTCTTCCTGCTTACTCCTACTTCACTATTGTGTCCTGTAGTGATGTAGAAGCAAATCATACATATATTGCCAGCAAACCATGAATCTTAAAAATAGTGTCCAAAAATGGATTAAAGCCATCAGATCACAGTGGAAAATTGCAACATTTAGTGGTCCTGCAGGACCCCTTCATCAGGCATGGGATATAGGGGTCAGGTAGTGATGCAGAAGTTGGTGGAATGAGCCATGGAGCGCAATGGAGGACCAGGAGACCCTTCCAATGTGTTGAATTCTATTAATTTCAAGAGATGTTTCTGTGCATTAAAGTTACGGTATGTTCATCAGCAAAAGCTGTAGGAGAGATATGTATTTACTTTCTTATTTCCAGGGAGCTCTTTTCTTGACATTTTAATTTAGGTGACAGAGTTGCTTTAACAGCAATGGACAAAAACAAGGTGCTTACATATACCTATGGCTCACCATCAGGGGAGGACTGGGAATTTTTGGTTTGGGGACAAACAGAACCAACTAGCCTTTCATAGTAGGTTAGATTTGTTTGAGTTAAAAAAAGTGAACTTTGCAAAGTGTGTACTTTAGTTCTGTAGTGATTGGTGGGCATTGTGACAAGTAGCCTATTGTAACTCACCTTTTCACATGAGATTCCTTTGTGGCTTTTGACATTTGATCACATAAAATTTCAGAGCCACAAAAGAACTTGGAGCTGGAGCAGATAGCTATATAATGTCCAGCATGTGTCATTGACTGCAAGTTCTGCTCGGATTAGTGTTTGAATGGTGAAATAGGTTTACTCAGGGCTAGAAATATCTTGTTAGAAACAAAGAGAAATATCTGCGCTTGGATAAAAACATATATATATATATATAGGCGGCCAGCACCAATGGTTTGATTAAACACCAGGAAAATATTTAAAATACAAAGGGGGAAGCACCAATTGAACCATTAAAAGTATATATAAAGCATTAGAAAAAGTCCACATATTGTTTTGTTAAGAGGAATCCCACACACCGACATCAGTGAGAGAAAAGTGTGATCTTATCATCATCCACTGTGAGAGAAAGCCAATCTGCTTACCAGATTGTGTTGACCCTCAAGTTTTAGAGAGGTCAACACCAGCATGTGGAAAACAAAGGCTGGATGGATCATCAGTAGACTTGTGCACAACGGCAAAATTCGTTCCGTTTCGGTTCGCTTCTTGTGCACAATGGAAAAATTCGTTCCGTTTCGGTTCATTTCTTTCCGGTCCTGTTGATTCGTAATCATTCGTAATTTTGCTAGACGGGATTTTTCGTGTTTGGACTAATTCGTATTTTCGCAAGCGACATTTTTCGTTGAATTTTTTGTTGCTTTATAATTCGTACTTTCGGTAGAGTACGTTGTTTTTCGTTGATTCTGGACACAACTCCTACTTTCGTAACTTTTTTTGGGTTCGTTGATTCGTAATTTTCCGTGTCTCTCTCACAACGACGCTGCCTATTATGCCTAATGTGCTTCGAATGGATTTGTACTTTTCTAAATACATAGCGGTTATTTGTAACGATTCGAAATCTCGTATTTTACTTTCGTTTTTTACATGCGGCTATAGGCTCCGCCCCTGTACACCATTTTGAGAGGGTTCAGCACAGTGAGGGAGAAGCAGAGAGCAGAGCAGAGTGTTATTGTGCTTCGAATGGATTCGAAATCTCGTATTTTACTTTTGTTTTTTCATGCGGCTATAGCCTCCGCCCCTGTACACCATTTTGAGAGGGAGTTCAGCATGGTGAGGGAGAAGCAGAGAGCAGAGTGAGTGTTATTGTGCTTCGAATGGATTCGTACATTCGTAACTTTTTTCATAAGGAATTATGCCGAAGACATTCGGGCATTCGCTATTTTGCGGTATAATTTATTTCGGATTCGGTTTTATTCATAATTGCTTTGTTCGGAAATTCGAATGCTTCTGAATGTCCGAAAGTTGCTAAATTCGGACGAATTTCGATTCGTTACGAAACGAATTGCACAAGCCTAATCATCAGCAGCCTCACTGTAACATCCGTCACTGCAGGTTGATTCAATAGGATGTACCTGGAATGATCCCACTTCCAGCCGATAGATGCAGGATAACCTCAAAGGTATGTAAATAACAATACAATGGTGCAGTACATCTGGGAAGATAAAATTGCTAATTTATTCAAAAAGATTTGCACTCACAAGCATAAAAATCACAAAGACATGTCAAACAAAGTTTCCAAAAATGGCAACGGCATGTGGCACCGTCCCACATTATGCGTTTCATCATAATCTGACATACTCAGAGGCGTCTTTTTAGACATATCTTATTAATACTGGCCCAAGAGACAGGTGCCCCCTTGCCAAAATGGTATGTGATAAATAATGTCAACTTGGGAGGACAGATTTTAGGGGAGCTTGTGTGTTATTCACTATTACTGTGATACTCATGGTGTTATTCTAAAAATAAATGAATTGGTTAAAAGTCTTGCAATCCACCCAGCAGTGCAGACACAGTTGCAATACCCCTGTGTGGGATAGATAGGCAGACTAACTATCCTTCAAAAGAGAATTACAGCCTAAACATTTTTAATTTCAAGGACTGACTAACAAACTGAGATTCTGATGTAGCTCAGAAAATTAGGTCTTTCATATATAATATAGCATTCCACTTATTAAAATAAATTGTGACATTAGAAGAAGAGCAAAATTGAACATTATTCATATTTATATTACTATCTATATGTACTATCAATAATACAATTGTTGCTTGTAACTTAAATGAATGTGAAATATTAATTGTGATCATGTGATAAATTATTTCTCTCTATAACCCAGACTAAATGGCCAGAAATGTTAATTATTCTCTTGCAAAGTGACTCATTTACTTGTAAGGTCATGCATTTAGTCTGTGACAATCATTTAAGGCCCACACACTTGAGTATTTAAATAGTGAAATGTGATAACAACATGTTATCGAACACTTTTTTCCACATTTTAAAGCAGCATTCTAATCAAGGAGAACACAGTGTTTTTGCAAATGAATATATTGCTTGGATGCTGTGTTTTATATTATAGGGGAAATCTACTTTCCTATAACCTTGCTCTTAACCAGCAGCGCCAAATAAGAGATTTGTAAATAATGCACCGCAGAAATCCGACACACATATCATTTGCTTTCCCCGAGGATTTATTACTGCAAAATTGTTCTCACAAACTATAGGTTTAGTGGGGAAATAAGTATGTCCCTGAATAGTTCAGAGCTAAAGCCAGCCTATTCACAACAGAACACTGACTAGTAACATCGGGAAATATGCAAAGCACTAATCTTCTTACTTTGTCTCTGTGGTTTCAAAATGCTGCATTAATTAACATACTGACATATTGTCAAGTGGAAATGTCGCTCCCAGAAAGAAACACAAAGCGGAATCATGAACAAAGGGCTACAAAGTCCTGCCACATGTTGCTTGAACTGGGTTAGAACTACCTTTAGGAAATCAATGACTTCCCGGTTTAGCTTGTGTATACACAGAGCTAGAAAAATAACTTTAAGCCTAACTCCTTCCAAATTGATTTGTTTTCTTCGTTTTGGATAGATTGGGGAAAAGTTTACATTTTTGATATGTTTAAATTTCTTCTCCGACTTTACTGTGAAAATCTTTCCTTACTTTCTGTCTCTGTGGACACCAGTACAAGAAATCAGGGGATGCATTTGTCATGAGATAGCAATGAAAAGTAAAAATATGGTCAGAAATTCTAACCTCCACTGGAAATGTTTTTATGTGTTTGCCTGTGTCACCGTTGGAGAGATTTCCAGCTACTTCAATTCCTTGCAAGAAGTAAGTGGATATCTCTCTGATAATAATTAGGCTTCAGTCACTAGGGTTTTAAAAAAAATGTTTGCAGTACTGAAACCAGAAACAGGGCTTAGGGGTGAAGGATACCTCAAAAACACACACACAATTGGAGGACACATATACTAAATCAGCAGTAGGTCCTAACAAAGCAAAATATAAAAAAAAGAAGCTGACAAAAAGAGAAAAGCCAGATAAATCTGTGAGAGCAGCCACAGTGTTTTCTTGCTCCTGATTTAAATTGTTACCCTTCTGTAAGCAGACTAAAATTGAGTCCATAGGCAATGACCTTCTAAGATCCAGATGGCAGCTTCTTCTCAGCTCCTTTTTAAGACCCCCTTCAGGCAAATACCATATTTATCAGCATATAACACTCACAGGTGTATAACACGCACCCCAACTTTAAGAGGGAAGTTTCAGGAAAAAAACTTACCACAGCCCCCGGCGTATAACACGCAGGCACAGTTTACACTCTATTTTCAGGGTAAAAAAGTGAGTGTTATACGCCAATAAATACAGTATATATCTATGCAGCCCAGCTTCCCTCAGCAAGTGGTTTGGTATCCAGAGCCCTCTAAACATGGCTGATGCTTAGGTCCAGCCCAAATAGCAAATCATTACACAGGCCTCCTCCCAGGAAGAAGACAAACTTTATAGAGAGAGCTCTAGAAAATAGTTTTCAACCATTTATTATTTAACCAAACCATACCTATGAATAACAGAGTCAGGGATTGGCTGATAAATATTCACATTCTAGTAGTGAATCCTTCCCACACTGATTACTGCAGCTATGGAATCAGTTCATTAGGCTTAAGCCTCGTACACACGATCGGATATCCTATGAATTCTAATCCGATGGTTTTGTCCATAGGAAATCTGATGAAGCTGACTTCCATCAGTCTTGCCTACACACCATCAGTCAAAAAACCGACCGTTCCAAACGCGGTGACGTAAAACACTCCGATGAGCCGAGAAAAATGAAGTTCAATGCTTCTGAGCATGCGTCGACTTGATTCTGAGCATGCGTGGGTTTTTTATCCGATGGACTTGCCCATAGACGATCGGAGTTTTTTATCCATCGGAAAAATTTAAAACATGTTCTATTTTTTAAAACCGATGGAAAAAAGACCGATGGGTCCCATACACGATCGGTTTGTCTGATGAAAACAATCCATCGGACGGTTTTCATCGGTAAAACCGATCGTGTGTACAGGGCTTTAGAGAAATCCTACAAATAACAGCTCAAGCTGGTTACAGCCAAGCAACAATACACACTAACAAAGCAGATTTTTTGGAGCACCTTAACAACTGGAATAGGAGAGAAGCTGGGGGAAAGCAGGAAATAAAAACTCCTAAATTCAGTCTTTACTAAGGATGAGTTCAAGGTTTCAGTTTTTACAGTTCAAGTACAGTGGTTTCAATCTTTACTAGGGTTTCAAGTACAACAAATGAGATGGGAGACTGGTCCCCAGCCAGTCACCCAAAAGGAAAAGGAAGGACTATCTCGGTTCTGACTTAAACAGAATATACACAGAGTTTGTAATAAAAAATATGGGTTTCAGTTTACATTAGAAATTAGTAATAGCAATGCAATGAGATTTCCAATTACTTCCATTCCTAGCAGAAAGTACGTGAATATTATCCCACCAAAAACACAGACAGTAATATAAACTTGATAAATGCTCTAATTCTTCCCCACTCTAGGAAAATTTAAGTGAGCTGAACAAAAACGAATATCAACCAATCAATCAAGGTGGATGGAGGAACACCTCCTCCTTCCCCTCCTTCCCCTCCTTCCCGCCTTTACCGGGACATTGTATTCTGACAGAGGAACTCACTGCTAGAATACACTGAATGTGTATACAATGTTTTCCAAAGTTCCCATCCAACAGAAGTCGATCCAATGACTGACTTATTTTGAGACAGCCACAAATGCATTGAAATTTGGCTGGTCCCTGCTGAAGCGCTCAAATTTAACCACTTCAGCCCCGGAAGAATTTACCCCCTTCCTTACCAGAGCACTTTTTGCAATTCGGCACTGTGTCGCTTTAACTGACAATTGCGCGGTCGTGCAACATGGCTCCTAAACAAAATTGACTCTCTATTTTTCCCACAAGTAGAGCTTTCCTTTGGTGGTATTTGATCACCTCTGCGGTTTTTATTTTTTGCACTATAAACAAAAATAGAGCGACAATTTTGAAAAAAATGCAATAATATTTTTTACTTTTTGCTATAATAAATATCCCCCAAAAAATCTATAAATAAAACAAAATTTTTCCTCAGTTTAGGCCGATACGTATTCTTCTACATACTTTTGGCAAAAAAAATCGCAATAAGCGTATATTGATTGGTTTACGCAAAGGTTATAGCGTCTACAAAATAGGGGATAGATTTAATGCATTTTTATTTATTTTAATTTTTTTACTAGTAACGGCGACGATCTGCGATTTTTATTGTGACCGTGACATTGCGATGGACATATCGGACACTTTTGACAAATTTTTGGGACCATTCACATTTATACAGCTATAAAACTGCACTGATTACTGTGTAAATTTGACTGGCAGGGAAGGGGTTAACACTAGGGGGCGCTGAGGGGTTAAGTATTTTCCCTAGTGAGTGATTCTAACTGTAGGGGGAGGGGACTCACAAGGGGAGGAGACCGATCTGTGTTCCTCTGTACTGGGAACACACATTGGTCACCTCACCGCTGACAGGACATGGATCTGTGTGTTTACACACAGATCCACGGTCATGCCGTGATTGCGGGCAATCGCGGGTGCTCGGCGGACATCCCGGCCACCGGGCATGTGCACCCCCTAGACGACCGGGAAGCCCAGGATGGGAGATCCCATTTGTGGATGTCATATAACTATGGGCAGGTAGGGAACTGGTTAATATCAACTTTGGCCAGTTTAGGGGTGTAAAAAGGGACTTTCTCCTACATGCTCCCCAGAACTTCTTTCATTTATTAATGTTTTTATTAGGTGCTTGGGGGGCCATGGGAGGGCTTTTGAATTCATCACAATATTAACCCCTTCCATACCGGGCCATAGCAAAATGACGCCGGCAGGAACCCTCTCTCCCTCCGGGTGGACGTCATATGACGTCCTGGGTTTGAGGGGGGATATCTGAATGATGCCTGCAGCTAGAGGCATCATTCAGATATCCTTGTTTGCAGCCGGCGATCCTGCACACCATAAGAATGATCATAGCGGCAGTTCCGCCGTTTGATCGTTCTTATAGGCGTCGGGAGGGGACATCCCCCCCTTCCCGCCGCCATCCGGTGCTTCTCCGGGCTCTCCCGTGCGATCGGGGACCCGGAGAGAATCGTCGGTGCCAGTGGTGGGTCACGTGATGAGCATAGAGATGACTGGTGACCAGATGGTCACCAGTCATCTCTATGATCGTCTGAGGCCCGGGCGCGATGTGATGACGTCACGCCCGGGGTCCTCAAATGTAAACAAAGCCGCCATTGCGGCTGTAAGTATGAGATTGTGAAAAAAAATTCACTGAGCTCATGCTTTTCAGCCTGGAGGAGAGATGTGGGGTCTTATTGACCCCGCATCTCTCCATAAAGAGGACCTGTCACACACATACCTATTACAAGGGATGTTTACATTCCTTGTAATAGGAATAAAAGTGTAAAAAAAAAAAAAAAGTGTAAAAAAAAGTAAAAATAAAAAAAAAATAAGTAAAATAAAAAAAATAATAATATTTTTTTTTTAAACGCCCGTCCCCAATAGCTTGCACTTAGAAGCGAACACACACGTAAGTCCCGCCCGCATAGGTAAACGCTGTTCAAGCCACACATGTGAGGTATCGCCGCGTGCGTTAGAGCACGTGCAACAATTCTAGCACTAGACCTACTCTGTAACTCTAACCTGGTAACCTGTAAAGATTTTCAAAGTGTCGCCTATGGAGATTTTTAAGTACCGAAGTTTGGCGCCATTCCATGAGTGTGCGCAATTTTAAAGCGTGACATGTTAGGTTTCTTTTTACTCGGCGTAACATAAGCTTTCATATTTTACAAAAAAATTGGGCTAACTTTACTGTTTTGTTATTTTTTAATTCATGAAACCATTTTTTCCCCCAAAAAAGGCGTTTGAAAAATTATTGCGCAAATACCGTGCAAGATAAAAAGTTGCAACGACCGTCATTTTATTCCCTAGGGTATCTGCTACAAAAAACACATATAATGTTTCGGGGTTCTGAGTAATTTTCTAGCAAAAGAATGATGATTTGTACATGTAGGAGAGAAGTGCCAGAATAGGCCAGGTATTGAAGTGGTATAAAAAGCCCTGTATGGAAGTGGTTAAAGAGACTATGCTTGAAATTTTTATTTGTATGTTTTAAAATGTTACCATCCTGGATTATGTGAATGCCAAGAGGAAATGGTTATACCATCATGCAGACTTAAAGACATCTGCAAGATAGATGCATATACAATTATGAATTATGGATCTGTCACAACATTTTAATAGTGAATGTTTAGGTATGTCTTGGATTAAAGGCATTCAAGAGCAAGAGTATTGTGGATTAAAGGCATTCATTGGCTTTCTCCAAATATAATCCAACCAGGATGTAGGAAAAAGGGCAAAGATGATTCATCTAGCTAGAATTCTGCTTCAAGATGTTACGCTCCTTATAACAGGATATATGCTACACAGTTTCTGAACAGCATTCTTACCATTAAGTTTTGTATTTGTTCAGACTGGGTTACAATGTTGCTTTTACATTGCTGGATAGTTTTGGAGGCTGTGCTTAATACTGCCAGTGAGTTTGTTAAAAAAAATTCTACCAATGCGCCAATGCATTGAGAGCAATAATCGGACTCTTTGGATCTTTGTTAGTTGTCACATGTTGGTTTGAAAACTCATATCTCAAAGAATACACCTCTTTTATAGCTTACCCTTTCTGATAATTATAAAGGGTTTGGTCAGGAGTGGCACAAGATCAGAAAGGTCTAAATTCTTGAAGATGTGGGGGATAGCAGCTTTTGAAGCACCAACATGACAATTTGTTTTGGGCCACCACTGCCCACTACCCACAACAAGGGACAATCATTACTGCAGCAGCTATAAATCAACCTTTTGGGGCTCAACTTTAAAGTCATGTTTGCAATTGTGATTTAGTCACCTTAAAGCGGTGTTCCGAAAAAAATAAAAATAAATCAGCAGCTGCAAATACTGCAGCTGCTGTCTTAAAATAAGGACACTTACCTGTCCAGGGCACCCGCAATGTCCTCACCTGTCCCTCGGTTCCTGGGTGGAGGCGTTGGCATCTTCAATAAGGGAATCAGGAAGTGAAGCCTTGCGGCTTTACAGCCTGGTCCCCTACTGTGCATGCGCGAATCATGCTGCGCATTCTGAGTGGTCCCTGCTGTCTTCTGGGACCTGTGTGTCTCCCAGAAGACAGCGGGGGGATGGAGGAGGGGCCAGACATGGCGTAGATTGCAGCGGATACTGCGGCGATCTTTTGCCGGAGGTGGGAGCAAATACCTGTATTAGACAGGTATCTGCTCCCCCCTCCTCCCTGAAACGTGTCAAATGTGACACAGGGGGGGGGGGAATCCAGACAGCAGAAGTTCCCTTTTTGGGTGGAACTCCGCTTTAAAGCTAAAATGTTTATTTCTTTGCTATATTCTTATATTATACTCTTATATTACTTAAATGCTTAAGTACTTACAACTTTCTTTACAGCTTGCATGTACTGCTTTTCTTTGCTGTGCTGTTCTTAAGTAGATATTCAAACTTGTTATAAAGATAGGACATTTTTTACCTTAATGCATTCCCTGCATTTAGGTAAAAAATATCCCATTAATTATATTGCCTGCTCACCTCTCTAAATACTTACCTAAATCCTATCTCAATCCAGCACTGTGCCCAAGTGCAGCAGGCCTGCTCTCTCTTCCTCTCCTCACAGGACTCAGAGCAGCAGGAACCATTGGCTTCTCCTGCTGTCAATCAAATACTGTAAGGAGGGAGCAGGGATCGGGTTGAGCCATGCTGTGTGTGTCTATAGAAGCTTCCTATGGTAGCACACCGAGAAGATGAGGAGCTGAGACCACCAGCGGGGGACCGATAAGAGTAGGTTTGGGGATGTTTTGTGCAATAGCATTGCACAGAGCAGGTATATATAACATGTTTATTATTTTAATCAAAATTATAATCTTTACAATCGCTTCAGATCAAGTCAGATTAGAAAGATTCTAGTAACCTTTGAATCCTGTAGACAAAGGGACTTTTTTTTTCACTTCAGAGAATTCTGTTGAGATATTAATCAACTTTACGTTCATTTTCTATCTCGATCTTATTTTCACATTATAGTGGTATTTCTTCAATATTTATTTAATTCCTTCTGCTTATAAGTATTCATAATTTATAAAATTAAAAACCTAATCACACCCCTTTCCACTATTCTAGTTTACTAAAAATGTTTCCAATTTTGCCTTTCTCCCCTTTTCTATTCCATTCCTTCCCTCCCACCCTTCCCCCGCCCTCCCCCGCTCCCTATATGGCTTGCCCTCTCCTTTTCTCCAATTTTCGATCCTATCAGTTCCCTTCATCATCTTTTCCAGATATTTCTCTGAGGCCTTAAAGTCTGTCAGTCTGCTCCAGATCCTACTATATTTTTCCGCTTGTCCCAATTTTTTACTGCATAGGTATTCCATTTGACTGACGTATTCTATTCGGTTATTTCTGGTTTTCTTGCGCATAACCACTTTTTTGGGATCAATCCCTTTGCGGCATTTAGCAATATTGGAGTTAATGTTTTCCTGTATTGCTTTTTTGGAATTTTTATTTAATGAAATAGGCACGTCTGCAGAAGGGACTTGATGCATGTACAGATCAACTATGGTAGCCAGACACTTTTGAAGAAGTTGATGAGAGAGGAACAGTGTAAATGAAAAATCTATGAAAAATAGTGAAATAGGTAATAAAACATAACTAAGAAAATTAGGACATTAAACATGTGATAAACATGTGATAGATAGGAAATGTGAAATATGTGAACTTGCCCCTTGCAGTATAACAGTACTGACCACAGGGCTTGTAAAATGCCTCTCAACCATATTTTATTTTATTTTTTCCTGGTAGTACGTTGCATTGTTCTATGTTGAGTAGGGCCACTATAGAGCACGTCTTCTCTAATGCCCCATACACACGACCAGTTTTCCTGGCGGAAAAAATCTGATGAGAGCTTTTCGTCGGGAGTCACGACCGTGTGTATGCTCCCTCTGACTTTTTCCCACAGGAAAACTGCCCAAAAAAAGAGAGCAGGATCTCTTTTATCCCGTCAGGAAAAAATCCTAGCGGGAAAACCATTTGTCTGTATGCTTTTACGACGGGAAAAAAACATGCATGCTCGGAAACAATTCGACGCATGCTCTGAAGCATAGAACTTAATTTTGTCGGCTCGTTGTAGTCTTTTACGTCACTGCCTTCTTGGCAGTCAAAAGTTCACCGGACTTTTGTGTGACCGTGTGTATGCAAGGCAGGCTTGAGAGGAATTCCGTCGGGAAAACCATTGTTTTTTTTTCTGACGGGAAAACCGCTCGTGTGTACAGGGCATCAGGCCTGAACAAGACAGACACTCTCTCTGGGCTGATGAAATAGCATTTACCAGTCAGTTAACAAAGTCCTTCATTTTCCTTCATTCTGACAGCATCTTAGCTACTTCACAGTTTTATGAAATGCAATAAACTGAGGCAGGAAGTAAGACAAACTGTTACCCCAACTCTGAGGGGACACTTCTGCTAAGAGAGGAAGAGAAACATTGACATACAAGATTACAAATGCCCATTGGTGACAAATTCTCTTTAGGGGAATAATGGCTATAATGGTCATCACAAAAGAGGCAATGCCATCAATCATCCTAAATAATGGAAAACATAACAGTATATAGGTTTACTAAAAATGTTGGTAACTACATAACCACTGTGAAATGTAAACTGAAAACAGACTGTGTATTGAATAACTATAAAAGACAAGCCGTCATTTATAAAATCAGTGTCTTTTTTTACTAAAGTGTCATTACTTTAGTCATATTTATCAAACAACAATCAACATGATCAATGTTCATGGCAGTTTTCAAACAAAAGCAAATTATAGCGATCTGTAAAAGAAAGCCCCTTTTAAAGGCATTTTAGGATGACTAACACTCATAGACTAACTACTGAACTAAATTAAAATACGTTCTGAAATTACCAGTAATTTTAGCTTTTATCATCTCGCTTATACTGTATCTTGAAAAGAGCTTTTTGGTGCTCTAGCAAATCAACTTCAAATATATTGTTGTTCCATAAAAACACCAGAGTATCAACAGAATTGACAAGAATATACTCTAATGCATTAGAAGACCACAGACTAACCTAAATGAATGATTCTTTCAATAATGCATTAAGTTTAGAAAAACAGGACCGCATACATCTATAAGCCGAATTATTAGGGTATTTATTCACATTCTTAAAACCTAAGAAATGTAAATGAACACAATGGCTGACTCCATCCCGTTATTTTAATACCTACTAATTAAACTTGGAGTAATTAAACAAAGTTTCTGTTCACAGTTAGTGTTATTAGCTTTGTTGTCTTCAATCAGTTTCATGGGGTGATTAAGAATGAGACAGTTAAATGTATCAGATTTTACTTTGAGCGTGCAAAGCCTAATGCTATAATGAGCCAAGTAGTGTTTATGTAGCTGATTTTTCCATCCAGCAATATTTTGCTGCATGCATAATGTAGTGCTTTAAAATGTTCCTTTGTACAAAACTTTAACAAGACAGCGTTTACTGCATAATTTGTGTGCTTATTCCGAGTAAGCTTGAAAGGCATTAAACAGAAATAGAAAATTATTGCAGATAAATCTGGTCAAACATGTTACATTGATTAGAAGGTAGGCATAATTTTCCTGCACATAATTATAACTAGAGATGGAGAAATTTATTTCTTAAGTAACTATTTATGGACAGCCACACACAGTGCTGCAATGATGAGAGCATGAGAAGGTTGGTGCACAAACACTTCCACGGTTCTTCCTAGTAGTAAATGTGACATAGTCTGTTCTTTTCCACATTTATGTTTCTATCTATTGTGCTTAGCTTGAAAACGTATCTCGAGTTGCTCCTGCAGACTTGCTGTGATGCTTTCTAGATGCTACACAATGTCCAATTTATTTTGTCGAACATGTGAAAAGGATCATGATTTTTCCACCATAAAAAGGTGCAAATATGACGATTATGGGTATGCACCCTAAAACTTTTGTTTGGGTCATCATTCTTTTTTTTTTTTCTAAATGACTAGCAGCAACTTCCCTATAGGGGTTTAGAGGATTCAACTTCCTCAGATCTGAGTAATGGCAACATTTGCTTACCTTTGCGTACGGTTACTATACAAATAAAGGTTTTTCACTTTTTGAGATAAGTAGGACCTAATTTATTTTGCTTCTTCTAAATTAATAGCAGCAGATGAAGTCTAGTGAGTGAGAGGGTACAGCTCTACCAAGGTTGCAAGGGCAAAAGAGAATCTGAGTTGTGACAACTATTTCCCACATCTGTCCATGGTTTCTAGAGGCTTTAGTGATCTCACCTATCCAAGATTAGTATTGTGAGGAGAATCCCCCCATATACAACAACCATGTGCAAAGGCTCCTGGGATGCAGTTAATATTAGCAAAGGTATTCGTGAAACTCTAATGCCCTGTACACACGACCGGACTGTCCGACGGAGTTCCGACGGAATTCCGCTCAAGCTGTCTTGCATACACACGGTCACACAAAAGTTTGGTGAACTTTTGAACTTTTGACTGCCAAGAACGCGGTGACGTAAAAGAATACGACGAGCCGAGAAAAAGAAGTTCAATGCTTCCAAGCGATGTGTCAAATGGTTTTCGAGCATGCGTGGCTTTTAGTCTGTCGGAATTGCATACAGACGAACGGATTTGTCCGTCGGAAAAAAAGAGCACATGTTCTCTATCTAAGTCCGTCGGAATTTCCGAAGGAAAAAGTCTGATGGGGCATACACACGGTCGGAATATCCGATAAAAAGAGCCGTCAGACGTTTTCCATCGGAAAATCCGGTCGTGTGTACAAGGCATTAAAATCATTAAGAGAAGCTTTATGTAACCTTCCATTGTTTTGTGGGTGATTATCTCCATCTTACATGGCAATACATGCAATTTGGAATTTTATAAAGAAGACATTTTTAATCTTCCTATTAACCCATTCATACAATAAAACATTAATTTACCGTATTTATCGGCGTATAACACGCACAGGTGTATAACACGCACCCTAACTTTAAGAGGGAAGTTTCAGGAATAAAACTTTCCACAGCCCCCTGCGTATAACACGCAGGCACAGTTTACCCTCTATTTTCAGGGTAAAAAAGTGAGTGTTATACGCCAATAAATACAGTAAATGTCCTAATGCCACTGATGTAATAAAGGAGATCTATTACATTTTTATTGTCCTCATTATAAAACAACATTGTAACTATAACCCTTATAGCAATAGCATACTGGGGTGTAGCACTCTTTCCATAATAGACAGTAGTGTTTTTTTTTTCAGGAATATATCTCTGAGAATATCCACCTTAAACATAGAGATTAGTTGTAGTAGCTTATGAAGAACTTGTTTTACCAGCTGTTTCTGAGAGTCCATATTTTAGAAAGATCCCCAGCAATATACAGTACTTCAGGTCAGTGCTTGTGTGGAAGGACAGGAAGATAGATGACTTACTTTCTTGCCACTATTTTTCGATGACATATGCCAAATGCGTTTTACTACAGGTCTTTTTTTATTCCCTATTCTTGTCATGTAATATGGAGTCTTTTTGTTTTGGAACCCTTACCCCCAGAAAAGACACGAAAGTAATTGAAGAAGGAAATACTTAAAGCCCATCTCTGGGCTCTCCTTTCGCTTTTAAAAACAATTTTCCAGATGTTTTCAGACAGATCTTGTCGTCTTTGACCTTTCTTCAGAGGTGGATGGTCTTTAATGATAGAGTGTGCGGTGATGATGTCACTCTGCATCATTGACAGTGATTGTAGGGTGCTGTGACAATGTCTCCTTAAGGCTCATTTACACTTGCTTCAACTCTAACACATGTTGAAGCACCTACCACTTCAACATGCTTTTTTGATGCTTCGGTAATGCTTTTGCAATGTTTCAGTGATGCTTTCTTGAAGCTTTAATGAAGATTTGCAAATGTCTTGCGTGTGTTGTTTTTCTATTTATTTTAAAGGGGCCCAGTAGAACCTCGGCTCAGTAATGCCCCCACTCAGCAGATTCCCAGCTCATTAGTACCTCTGTTTAGCACATCCCCAGCTTACAATTACCCTCATTCAGCAGATGCCCAGCTTATTAGTACCTTTGTTCAGCAGATCCCCTGCTCAGTAGTACCCCCAACTCTGCTGATGCCCCACTCAGTGGTAACCCCCAGCTCTGCAGATCCTCTTCTTTGCTGAAACTCCTTCCTCTACGGTCCATGCTCACCTTCCACTTCTGTATATTGCTCCCATGCTGCCCAGCAGGTGGGACATCGGCTAGTTTCTCCTGCTCCGGCCCCCCAGCTCTGCTTATCTGCCACTCAGTCCTCACTCTCCAGTCCCTGTTCACCTTTTTCTATAGACTTCTCATGATGCACACCAAGTGTGCCATCAGCTAGTTGTTCCTCTCCAGCCCAGACCCTGCTCACTTTCCTGCTGCGCCATGCCACACACAAGATAAGACGTCCACACCAGACACTTCTACAATATATACACATAACCCCAGAAGTGACTGCTATTGACGTCTTTCCGGTTCGCTTGTTGGTTTTTCAGTGCATCCTGGGATATCTCATATCTGCAATACCTCCAAAACCAAGTGAAGCTAGTGCTGAATAAAAGCCCCTTAAAAGCTTTAGATGCTGCAAGTAAACCTTGTCATAGACTTCTATGGATACTTTTTGAAGCAAAGCAAAGCAAGCACAAGGTGTGAACAGGACTGTAAGGTAACCGTTTTGTTTAGAATGGCACATTTTGAAGAAAGTGTAAACGAGTCAATGATTCTCTGCATTTACAGGATGTCCTTACTCTTGCATTTGACTGATGATGGGCCAAATAGAAAACTTTTGAATAGACATGAAAGCAGCAACAATGACGTTTTAGAGTGGGGAAGGTAGTGAGATTTGTATTGCCGTATCCCCTCTCTCTACTGATTCCTGTATGGTGATAATGATGCATCCTGCTGTAACAGATATCTCACCAGTGGAAACCTGACAGAAGTTCTAACTATTCCTAAATCTATAAAAAAGTTTTGGTAGTTGTTGGGCTATAAGTATATGAATGACAAGATGCTAAAAAATAAGTTAACAGCAACACATACCTGTATATATATAAAATAAGATCAGAAGCAGTACTCCAATTTTAATTAGTAGGTATTAAAAAAGCCAAGGTGGGAACCACTTTCATTAACAGTGTTATTGACATTTAGTCACTAACAATCGTGGTGAGTAAAGTTTATTAAAAACTGATTTTCATAAGTTGGAAACCTTTGTAGAGTTTAAATATCATATATCGATCTCTCTGTCTTTCTGAAGAAAACTTTGACGCAAGAATATCTTCACACAAGGTTATCAGTTCAAGGGTATATTGCATCAACATATGTGGATGTGTTTTGCAATTATTGTGCTCACTTGGAAAACTCATGACTAAGTAATATTATTATCAAACATCCAGGGGACATGGATGACTGCAGGCTAAGTGAGCTGTTGATTCCCTTTTCATGCCCCCAGAGGGATTTGTGCATGTGAATTCTGAGAACACACAAGTAAATAGCATATTCTATGTAGCATTATGTCTTACTTGGATTTTCCCAATAGCCTACTCTTGCTCAGCAAACCCATTAAGACAGCTGAAATAACAAGACATCCGCAAAGCTTCACCTTGCCAGTCTATACATATTTTCCTTTAGGGATAGAGCTAGGTGGGCTACAAGGTTCCTAAGAGCAATCCTCAATAAATAAATCAGAAGCAACCTTCTTATAGCAAAAGCATTGACGTTTTCATAGTCCCTTTATAAGCACCAACATTACCTTTGGGATCCAGAGTCTGAACAGTACCAATGAATTTCAAACAGAACTGTTCTAATAAAATTAGATTTTTGTCTTTTTCCTACCCAGAATTGGTTGTGCTTTAATTTTAAATGCAGTTATGCTTGAAACAAAATTTCAAAAATGTGCCAGATATATTTTTCTTAAAATTATACTCTTGGGCTTAAAAAGCACAGCTAATAGGCTTTGGGCAGTCAAGCCCTGTACACACGATCAGTTTGACTGATGAAAACCGTCCAATGGATTGTTTTCATCAGACAAACCGATCGTGTATGGGACCCATCAGTCTTTTTTCCATCGGTTTTAAAAAATAGAACATGTTTTAAAATTATCTGATGGATAAAAAACCGATGGCAATTTCCGATCGTCTGTGGGGAAATCCATCAGATAAAAAACCCAAGCATGCTCAGAATCAAGTCGACACATGCTCAGTAGCATTGAATTTCATTTTTCTCAGCTCATCAAAGTGTTTTACGTCACCACGTTTGGAACAGTCGGTTTTTTGACTGATGGTGTGTGGCCAAGACTGATGGAAAACAGTTTCATCAGATTTCTGATGGACAAATCCATCAGACGAAAATCCATAGGATATCTGATCGTGTGTACAGGGCTTAACAGAAACTTTTGCATAAAAAATAAATAATAATAATTAAGGTTTAATGTTTTCATTATTGGTCACTTAATGCAAAGCCATTGTTCTCCAAAAAAATATTTGTCTGCAGGAATGTATTACAAGCAGGCAAACAGATTTTGTCTGTGACATCACTGCAATTTCCCGGACTGCTTTTCCCAGAAGTCCTTACAGCAAACTTTTTTTTTTTCACGAGCAAGCAAGTGGAACTTGCAATGTTTTAGGGGTTTGCAGAATACTCTTATTTTATTCGTTTGTTGGTTCTTCAGTTTCCAGGAAGTAAAATAACAGGAAATTAATTTTCACCATGAAGAATACAACTATTTGTGGTATTTTCACCATAATATAGTTACATGAGAATCAATACCTAAAATAGAAGTTATCATTTTCGTAACTATGTATTGCTTGTATTAAATTTCATACAATGTTGTATTAAAGGGGCTTGTTTTGTCTTAATGGACTCCATTTGAAATGAATGTATGCAGAATTAGTACCAGAACAAATACCCTTATTAAAGAACATATTACTTGCTAGCAAGCAAATCTTACTTAAAGTGATTGTAAGCGATCACCTTGTAAAGCAACCCATTCAGTTTAAAATTTAAATGAAAGGCAACTATTTGTGTATAGATATACGGAAAAAAAACCATTATAAATACCTTTTTTCCCTTTTTAATATGTGATCACATTCCCTCTGTTCCCACCTTTCTCAGCTGCATAACAGCTGGGGGGAGGAGAAGCAACAGCACACTGATCTTCCCAGTGAAAAGCTGTGCAGGGGAGGGGGCGTGGCATGTCAGAACAATTCTGGTCAATGGAAGAGAGCAGGCTGAGTTTCCAGCATAGCTAGGTAATGAACCACGTTGAGCACTCCTGCTTAGTGTGGTCAGTTTTTGAACAGGAAAGCAGGGGAACAGGCAGGAACACCAGGGATTTTACATAAAGGAAACAATACAAAGAGAACCAGGGATTTTACACAAAGGAAACAATACAAAGAGAACCAGGGATTTCGCACAAAGGAAACAATACAAAGAGAACCAGGGATTTTAGACAAAGTATACAATACAAAGAGAACAGGATACTTTTTCATAGAAGTAAATAGTACAGCAGGCACATATAAGGAATATGAAATGTTGGGGTAACACACACTTTAATAACATGTTTAATATTTCATAAATAAAGATCATAACAAAAAAAGGTAGATATATTGGTATTTCCCCTTAAAGTAACACAACCCTGGGCAATTCAAACTGACAATGTGAAAAAAAAAACACGCAGAACTTCTTAATAGATCTAGTGTTTTAGTCAGCTGGAGCAGTATGGAAATTTTCAGGCTTGGCTCCTCTTATGGGTCCCTTATTATTATGTATAGCTTGGATGCCCAATGGTGACCAATAGGAAATCCAGATATTAGATGGGGTTCAAGCTGGTCAATAACAAGACCTGGTAATAATCAAGCTGCCCAAATCTCTGAATATTTACACCTTTTTGCAATTTTCATTGCAAGTAACCCTTGGCTCTGCATTTTTTCATATATTCAGTTTGAGTTGTTCAGCTTTGCTGCATATTTTCATTAAAGAAAGCCAGTACTATACATCTCCATTGAGAAAGAAAAAATAATGTTTGCGGTGTTCCACAAATGTTCACCTAAACATATTAGTGACTAATAACTTCATAATAAACAGTGTAACTTGTTCTGCCTTGCTCCCATTTTTATAGTGTTCAGAAAGAAATGATTCATTGGATTTGATTCAGGTTATTACAATAACAGTTTGCCTCAGTTAAGTTTTGGTTTGGCATGCTTTCAGTCCTTTCACTGCTGTATACCAGCCTCCTTTTTTTAATCCAGCTTCCAGCTAATTATAAGCAGCCAGCAAAGGTTGTGAACCCAGTAAAATCCACTTTCACTAAGTACTGCAAGGTAAGAATCACTGAAACAGCTGACAGTGCTATTTGATGCTGAGGTAAGAAGTGACTGAGAGTTCAATTCTTCCCCTCGTCTAATGGATTAGTAGTACTTAATTCCATCTTTTAAAGTGAAATCCCTACTGTATAGGACTTTTATCATAACATATTATTGGCAATGTTATGAGATATGATCTGTATGTTTGATATCGCTGTCTAGCTGTATAATGCTTTATTATTTTTATTAAACATGTAATATGTATTTATAAAGTATTTATTTTACAATTAAACATTTAGGACAGGGTTCACCCATGATACTCAATTAACAAGGCAGCTAGGCTTCTTCTTTGATTAGTACAATTGAGTAAATATTACTCTGTACTGGTACAATTATTTAACTCTGATATATATGTCCCCTGATATTTTTCTTATGAGATCAGTGACAAAAATCTTTTATTCTAGCATGCATGTCATCATAGAAAACCAATATGAAATGTTTATAGCCCGGTTCCTGGTAGGAAATGTTTCAAGCAGAATTGCCAGAAGTAAAAATACATAGAAAAACCAGCATGACTTACCAGACTTTTGGGATAGTGTTGACCATCACTGAAATGAAGAATCTCATATGTAAAAATATATTAAATAAAACCTTGTCAGACACTGATATCCAACACCAGTATTTCCCTTAACAAACCAGCATCAGATCTTAAGAAAATAAATAATAGTACAGTATACCTAATATCAGTAAAAACACTGTAGGCTGGGGCCTAGGGTGGCTGGGCTACTAGAGGTAGAACACAGCCAACCATCATCATATGGTATAACTAGAATCAGACTAATGCCGCGTACACACGATCAGAATTTCCGGCAACAAAACCGTGGATTTTTTTCCGACGGATTTTCACTCAAACTTGTCTTGCATACACACCGTCACACAAATGTTGCTCGGAAATTCCGATCACCAAGAACTCGGTGACGCACACCACTACAACGAGCCGAGAAAAATTAAGTTCAATTGATTCCGAGCATGCGTAGGATTTTTGTGCATCGGAATTGGATACACACGGTCGGAATCAAGAACTTTTGTTGTCGGAAAAATGTCCGATGGAGCCTACACACGGTCGAACATTTGTTGTCGGAAATTCCGATCGTGTGTACGCTGCATAATAGTTTAGGATGGTGTACTAGTGAAAAAGAGGTCAGTCTTACCCCCTTTGACTTCAGAATTGAAGTATCTTATGTGTTTCTAATGCCACATCTTAAGCATGCTATCCAGTTCTGGTCAAGTATCCCCAGGAAGGATGAACTTGAACTGGAGAAAGTTCAGAGAAAGGCAACAAAGCTAATAAGGGGGCTGGAGGACCTCAGTTATGAGGAATGACTACAAACATGAAATGTATTCTCCTTGGAAAAGAGGCACTTAAGAGAGGATATGATAGCAATATACAAATCCTTAAATGTGGACTCTAGCATGGAGAGGAAACTTTTAAATCTTAGGTTTCTAAAGAAGATACAATGAAGTTGGATGAGAAATGGTTCAATCTTAAACTGCATAAGAGGTTCTTTACTGTTGAAGCCATACAGATGTAGAACTTCCTTCCTCAGCTGGTGGTGTCTGCAGTGAGTGTAGATAAGTTAAAAAAAATTTTTAGATGTTTTTCCTAGCAAACACATGGTATAGGGATATGAAACTCAGGTTGAACTGGATGGACACGTGTATTTATTCAACCTTATCAACTATGTAACTATACATAACTATGTAATAGTAAGGCTAGCCAGTGAACTGGGTTAGAAGAGGGGCAACAGTAGACATTTGGCCAGGAGGGGCAGGGAATTTTAATAAAGAACTAGTTAGGGTTGCTAATATCATCTTCTCTCTCAAGATTCAATAAAACTGCAAGTAGGAGCTCTACTCACATTGTTTCTAGCTCTCAGAAAGCATTGACTGTGACCTAAGGGCAGGCAGGGAGAGTAGAAGAGGACTTGTTTTTTTATAAAACAAAGTTTGTTTTTACATCTGTTTTAGTGCAGCTAGAATTGTGCACTAGTGCAGTCAGTACTTGATGTTTGCTGATGGATAGGTTCACTTTAAACATATCATAGTAAGTGAAAGGGCAGATACTGCTGCACAATCTGCATTGGCACAGTTATCTACCCAACGCCTTTTTAATAATACTTTGTGAAATGGGTGTGTTGTTATAGAAGGGTTGTCATTAGGATTTCTCATTGTAAATCACTTCTACACAAAGCTTCTGTTTTATAGTTTTAATGACATAATGACTGTGTGAGGAATGATAATACGCTCAATTTGGCTTGTTTGGATTGGAAAGCAGCACATGCAATGTGAGTCAGTCATGTGCTTGGTAGGCATAGTAGTATTTGTTTGATGCTGGTAAATTTGAATACTATGCATGATCCTTAAAGTAAAATCCCTGGGAAACGTGTTTAATAGCAGAAAACAAGTTTAATAATTTAATAAATAATTATAATTAAATCATTTGTAAAAGGTGTGTGCATTTTCTTACTAGTGACTTTCTTGCCACTTTGAAGCTGGGCAGGTGTAGCAGATTCCCTCTTAGGATCTGTGCACAACAGGCTGTTTTAGTAACATGCAATATGCCATGAGCATTACTACAACACCTGGCAAGGCAAAGTTTGTGGTGATTCTATTAATTAGCAGTGGTACCTCAATGCAACTCAACAATGCACTGCAGCACACCATAGCATAAAATAAATATTGTGGTGCAGTACAAAAATGCAGCAAGCTATTTTTTTTTCAGGCATCGACATCCTTGCAGACCAGTCTATTTGAATGATTTTCAACACACAAAAACTTAGTTTCCAATTTTATTTACTAATTTGCTGCAAATTTGGTCAGCTTCCTGTATCACCTGCTGCTTGCAGTGCATAGAATTTTACCATGCAGGCAGGGGGCTTTATAAAAAAAAAAAATACCTTCAGCCTTCAAGTGAATACTGCCATCATCAGGATGATTGATTATCTGCAGTGACATATGTTTAATGCTGTTATTATCAGGTTACAGCAGTAAAAAAAATAAAAAATTAAATACATTAAAACATTTATTATTTTTTAATAGTTTTATATAAGTGATATAGGAATGCAAATTAAGCCAGCCATACGTGGTTTGAAATTCGGCTAGTTCTGCAGGAACCAGACAAATTTTGATCCATGTAAGTCGTCTTGTGTACAACCAACCTATCAGATTTTTCCTCAACAATCAGTCTATAGCAATAACAATGTTATTGTTGATGTTGAATAGAAATAGGGCTTGAGGGACCCCACAACCTAAAAGACCAAAAAAGGGGGAGGGCGGTTGGACTGTTGCGGTACAATGTGAGTAGGTAGACTCAGAAAGAGTAGGTATAATGACATTTTTTTATAAATTTATTAACATAACATTAGATAAAAACAAACAACATATACAATAAAAAAAAAACGTTGTGATAGGCCATACATGTCACCGAAACTGATGATCCCCATAGGGAAAATCGCGGTGGAGGTAGGAGTCACGAAGGGGGTCTCTACTAGTTTCGCGACCAATGTCGCTTCGTCTGGAGAAGTTCTGAAATTAATTGATATACAGTCAGTGGCTGAAAAGAGGTTGAACAGGAATAAAAATTCATACAGGCCAACAGTGGCGGTGCGTCCATAGAGGGCGCCGGAGCGCCGCCCCCTCTCGCTCCCGCACCGCCACTGAAAGACAATACACAGATTCATGCATTGCATGAATCTATGTATTGTCACCGCTGCCGCGCTGCCCACTATTCATATGGCCGGCCTCCTGGTGAGCGCCGGCCATATGAATTAGAGTGGCGGCCGGCGGTGGGTGGAACTTGGAAGTGCCTATCAGAGCCGCTGGCTCTGATAGGCTTTCCGAATACAG
This sequence comes from Rana muscosa, assembly GCA_029206835.1. Classification (NCBI taxonomy): domain Eukaryota; kingdom Metazoa; phylum Chordata; class Amphibia; order Anura; family Ranidae; genus Rana; species Rana muscosa. The sequence continues at coordinate 175,504,819 of CM055116.1, forward strand.
CTCTCAGGCTGTATTCGGCTTCCAAAAACTCCTCCCAGGTATGCACGGGGGTGCGTTCCTGGAAGAAGACTGTGTGGAGGTTTCAGCCAATCAGGTTCACCGGATCTGGTTACCGGTAACCTGATTGGCTGAAGCGACATCGAGGGCGGGAGAACACATCGAGGACGGCGCGGACCGAGGAAGGTAAGTGCAGGGCTGGGGGGGAACAGGCTGAATATGGGGGACAAACTGGCTGAATATGGGGGACAAACTGGCTGAATATGGGGGACAAACTGGCTGAATATGGGGCACAAACTGGCTGCATTTGGGGGGAACTGGCTGAATATGGGGCACGAACTGGCTGAATATGGGGGACAAACTGGCTGAATATAGGGGACAAACTGGCTGAATATGGAGCACAAACTGGCTGAATATGGGGGGGAACTGGCTGAATATGGGGGACAAACTGGCTGAATATGGGGGACAAACTGGCTGTATATGGGGGACAAACTGGCTGAATATGGTGGGAACTGGCTGTATATGGGGGACAAACTGTTTGAATATGGGGGACAAACTGGCTGAATATGGAGCACAAACTGGCTGCATTTGGGGGGAACTGGCTGCATTTGGGGGACAAACTGGCTGAATATGGGGGGAACTGGCTGAATATGGGGGACAAACTGGCTGAATATGGGGGGAACTGGCTGAATATGGGGGACAAACTGGCCGAATATGGGGGGAACTGGCTGAATATGGGGGACAAACTGGCTGAATATGGGGGGAACTGGCTGTATATGGGGGACAAACTGGCTGAATATGGGGGAACTGGCTGTATATGGGGGACAAACTGGCTGCATTTGGGGGGAACTGGCTGTATATGGGGGACACGCTGGCTGCATTTGGGGGGAACTGGCTGTATATGGGGGACAAACTGGCTGCATTTGGGGGAACTGGCTGTATATGGGGGACAAACTGGCTGCATTTGGGGGGAACTGGCTGTATATGGGGGACAAACTGGCTGCATTTGGGGGAACTGGCTGTATATGGGGACAAACTGGCTGAATATGGGGGACAAACTGGCTGAATATGGGGGACAAACTGGCTGAATATGGGGCACAAACTGGCTGCATTTGGGGGGGAACTGGCTGAATATGGGGCACAAACTGGCTGAATATGGGGGGAACTGGCTGAATATGGGGGACAAACTGGCTGAATATGGGGGACAAACTGGCTGAATATGGAGCACAAACTGGCTGAATATGGGGGGGAACTGGCTGAATATGGAGAACAAACTGGCTGAATATGGGGGACAAACTGGCTGTATATGGGGGACAAACTGGCTGAATATGGGGGGAACTGGCTGTATATGGGGGACAAACTGGCTGAATATGGGGGACAAACTGGCTGAATATGGAGCACAAACTGGCTGCATTTGGGGGGAACTGGCTGAATATGGGGGACAAACTGGCTGAATATGGGGGGAACTGGCTGAATATGGGGGACAAACTGGCTGAATATGGGGGGAACTGGCTGAATATGGGGGACAAACTGGCCGAATATGGGGGGAACTGGCTGAATATGGGGGACAAACTGGCTGAATATGGGGGGAACTGGCTGTATATGGGGGACAAACTGGCTGAATATGGGGGAACTGGCTTTATATGGGGGACAAACTGGCTGCATTTGGGGGAACTGGCTGTATATGGGGGACAAACTGGCTGCATTTGGGGGGAACTGGCTGTATATGGGGGACAAACTGGCTGCATTTGGGGGAACTGGCTGTATATGGGGACAAACTGGCTGTATATGGGGGCACACTGGCTATATATATGGGGGCACACTGGCTGTATATGGGGGCACACTGGCTATATATATGGGGACAAACTGGCTGTATATGGGGACACACTGGCTGTATATGGGGGAACACTGGCTATATATATATATATATATATATATGGGGGCACACTGGCTGTATATATATGGGGGCACACTGGCTGTATATATATGGGGGCACACTGGCTGTATATGGAAACAAACTGGCTGTATTTGAGGGGGCAAACTGGTGGCGTTTGGGCACAGTGGCTGCGTTTAATTGGCACAGTGGCGGCAATTGATTTTTTAATTTTTTCAGTTTGTTTGCGCCCCCCCAAAAATTTTGAGCACCAGCCGCCACTGCAGGCCAACCTAACAGCAACATAATATTATAAACATATAAACATTGGGGAGCAAGGGCTGTGTTGCTTACCTAAGAGGGTCCCGTCAGCTCAAATGCCAAAACCACTGTTATTGTTGAGTTAACCAATGCATGTAGACACTACTAAATATGATCTGGGAATCTTGGCATTAAAGACCTCTGGGCATGAAGGGATTGAAAGCAGTTCATGAAGGGATTGAAAGCAGTTCCAAAAAAAAGGTAAATCAATTAGTAAGATAATAATGCTATCCTATAAACACAGCAATTGTGCTAAAGTGAGAAAGTGTATTTCATTTACAATCTCTTGTAAGGTAACCAGAATACATTTAGGATCAGTAGTAGGTCAGCAGTTCCAGAAACTTGTGCTATTGGACCTTCTAACTCTGCCTCCTCTATAACCAGTTACATGCTAAATTCCAAGGCAGGTTTGATTGTGATTGTTGGTTGTGAGAAACTATTTAGCACTCAAAAAGTACTCACATTTGGGCTTAGTGTATGTGAGAGGGTGCTCCAGCATCATCAGGTTGCAGACAACACAGAGTGAGTTTGATGGATCAGTACTTCCATATCTAGGTTAAAGAATGGAGTTTCTTAGAAAGCAAACTATGAATTAAAATGGACTGTCTAATTACCTTCAGTATTTCTGCTCTCATCTGATGTGATGAGTTTGCCAAAAAAGATGTGCACCATAATACATTTCAGCATTACCGTATATACTCGAGTATAAGCTGAGTTTTTCAGCACATTTTTTTGTGCTGAAAATGCCCCCCTCGGCTTATACTCGAGTCACCTTTTTGCGCCTGATCTCACGGACTTTGGGGACCCGGTACCGGCAAACTTGGCACACATATAGCCCCACCTTTCCTCTACAAGTGTGCAAAGTTTGTTGTCCGGAGGACCTACGGCCAGGGAGCACCAATTTTTCAAAGGTGGGCACCCCTTCCATAGACTCCCATGTTAAAGGGTCATTTCTCCGGTAAATTTGGGGACCAGGTACCGGCCCGCCGTAGGTCCCCTGGACACTAAACTTGGCACACATGTAGCACCGATTTTTCAAAGCCGGGTACCCCTTCCATATACTCCCATGTTAAACGCAAGTCTAGTCATGGACACAGTGAGGCATGGGCACAGTGAGGCATGGACACAGTGAGGCACAGTGAGGCATGGACACAGTGAGGCATGGGCACAGTGAGGCATGGACACAGTGAGGCATGGGCACAGAGAGGCATGGACACAGTGAGGCATGGGCACAGTGAGGCATGGACACAGTGAGGCATGGGCACAGTGAGGCATGGGCACAGTGAGGCATGGGCACAGTGAGGTATGGGCACAGTGAGGCATGGACACAGTGAGGCATGGACACAGTGAGGCATGCACATGGACACAGTAAGGCAAAGTGAGGCACAGTGAGGCATGCAGATAGACACCCTAGGCTTATACTCAAGTCAATACGTTTTCCCAGTTTTTTGTGGTAAAATAAGGTGCGTCGGCTTATACTCAAGTATATACGGTACTTTTATTTTGTAACAGTATGGATTTTTCTATGTGTTACACTGTGATACAAAGGTGGAAGTCCCCCTCTGGAAATGCCATGCTTGCCTTGGCCTGTAGAGATACTTCACAAGACTAAAGTTTCATATGTTTTATGTAAGCTGTGCAACGCCTCCGTTCAGGATCTCATGCTTAACTATCATCAGCTGGGGGATTAATGGATTCCTGGGCTTGGACATGAAAATCTAAGAGGAGAACTTGTATGCACTGTGTTATGTTTCTCAGCTTGACTGATAATATAATTTTCACTGGGCAGATGCTCTTGACATTCAAATGTACTTAAATGTATTCACATGGCTTAAAGAAGCACAAGAATAGAAAAAACAACAACTTTGTGTTTCATCAAGATTCTCAAATCTTTTACCCTTTATAAAGTTTAAAAATTAGGAATAGTTTGGATATTTTAACACTACAGTGAAAACAAAAGTATGACTTTGCCTTATTTAAATTATACTCGTGTGTTTATTGATATATAGATTTTGGATAGAATTCATTATAGAAACATATATCACAAATCCTGCAGTCTTGTTCATTTACCAACTGCGATAAGCTTCAAGGCCATGAAGCAGACTAATAAAATGTTGCACAAAGACTGTAAACAGGAATAGATACAGTCATGCAAATGGATTCAACTGGGCAGGGAAAAAAAAAGTAAACTTGTATGAAACCAGTTAAGTTTTTGAAAACAATTGTTTTTATGATGTGTGAATTTTAAATAAAATTTGCTTAAAATTCCCATTTGAGATTTGAGTGTCAGTTTCTATACGATTGCCAGTATGATCTTCTTTTGTTAACATGTTACTTGTAAACATCACTTTGTATAGCACTGCTTGACTACACTATTTTTCCTTTCCTTACAACTTTCTTAGTTTGAAAACTATTCACTCCAACTTTTAAAGCTAGTGTAATTTTTATGTTTACTGTAAGAAGTCCTCCTTTTTTTAAGTTGCCAGAGGAAGTTTTGGGTGACTTACCCTAACCTTTGTTAAGAAGGTGCCCATCATCAGAACAGCATCCAAAGTTCGAAAATTTACCTCAATCTCCTAGTCCAAAGTAGATACTCAGTTTACCATTAACAGAAGCAGTTGCAACAACACTGTTCCTATACCCATCAATCCAATCAACAGATTTTTTTGTGAAATTAACTCTCCAAGAGGTGTGACTTCTGAGTTTTGGCTTATGATTAGTGTACACTTGCAGCCAAACAGAAATGAGCATTGGACAGTGACTTCCACTTGGAGAGTATTGTTCACTGGACCTGGAAGCAGGCAAACTTAAGAGCTACTGATGCATGAAAAGCGTCAAAAAGCTTTTCTCAGCAAATAATCTAGGATAGTATAAGAAATAGCATGCTCATGAAGAACCTGTGGTTGCTATGCCAGTACTGGGCTGTGGGTTAAACCCCATAGAACCCAGGAACAGCCTTGCAGCACTAGGGTTTGGATACTAACCATGACATTACCTGCATGGAGTTTGCAAGTTCTCTCTGTACTTGTGTGGATTTTATCCAGGTACTCTGTTATCTTTCCACACCCCAAAGACATGATAGTAGGTTAATTGGCTTTTGTGGCTTTTGTGTAAATTGGCCCCAGTCTGGGTATGCATGACTTGTAAGTTTCTTGAGGACAGGGACTGATGTGAATGTACAATATATGTTAAACACTGCATAAATTGTCACCACTATATAAATACAATACCTGTAATAAATAACAATAAATAAGTACCATATTTGCCGGCTTATAAGGCGACTGGGCGTATAAGGCGACCCTCTAATTTTCCAGCTAAAATGTTGGTTTTGGGATATACTCGCCATATAAAACGACCCCCTTCTAGTCATGCCTCACCTCACTGTGCCATTACATGCCTCACTGTGCCATTACATGTCTCACTGTGTCATTACATGCCTCACTGTGCCATTACATGCCTCACTGTGCCATTACATGCCTCACTGTGTCATTGCATACCTTACTGTGCCATTACATGCCTCACCTCGACGATCCCATACCTTATCCCTGTATGCAGAGTCTCAGTCAGACCGCAGCCATCCATTTTTCAAAAGCCGCGCCTCCTCCTTGTGCTGTTCCGTGACCTATCCTATCACAGAACACTAATTTTCCCAGCAGAGCCTCTGTTCAGTGTTCCGCCTATCATGGATGCCCTCTCGTCCAAGGCCGAAGATGAGAAGACATCCGTGGTAGGCGGAACACTGAACAGAGGCTCTCCTGGGAAAATGAGTGTTCTGCCTATCACGGAACAGCACGAGGAGGAGGCATGGCTTTTGAAAAATGGACGGCCGCGGTCTGACTGAGACTCTGCATACAGGTACCAGCGTATAAGACGACCCCCGAGGTTTGAGGCATATTTTTAAGCATAAAAGGTCGTCTTATACGCCGGAAAATATTGTAGAACTACCCTCGGCAATTTGAAATAATAACTATATATATATATATATATATATATATATATATATATATATATATAATATATAGATCTTGTGTTAGGAAGAGGCATTCGTTGTGGAAGTTATAGCCAATAGGTTTCTCTAAGCTGTGTAAAGCATTTTACAACATTTCGGTCACTGGGAGGGATTAGGGCGCCAGATAGAGGCAAACTACCGTGTTTAACCGTTACAATACCCTCAATTACAGTTCCTTAGCACTGTCACTGTAAATGGTCAAAAATTACCTCATCTTTCCACACACTTTTTATGACAGTTCTAAGTAAGGTTAAAAAAGTACACACATAATGGAAAAAGAAACTTGTCAAGTACAGATATCTACTAGTACTGTAGCCATTTATAAAGGGTTTTGTAATCATGGCACAATTAATTTTTTTCATGGGAAAGAAAAGTCAGGCTGCAGAATTTAGGACACACGGCGCCCGCTAAATAATGTAATGTCCAGGGCATGCCAGGGGACACTGGTGTTAAATTGAAACAGAGCAGCTGCTACGAGTCTTTGGTGTGGGATAATTGCTAATAGTAGTGAGTGAAATGCTATCCTATCTGTAGCCTTGATCCACAGAGATCCATAGGTAGTGTAATGTAATTATTCCCTTCTATGTGGGACGGCAGAAGAGATTATATCTCTGTATAAACAGAATGTAGACATGAACTCTGAAATTGTCAATTTATTTGAAAGACGTAGGTCTTTATCTTGAAAGCAGCGTAAGATAACACCACAGCATGCATTCTTTCTAGCTGATGTCTTGTAAGGAAATAAAACAAGTTTCTAGGTTGACATCTTTGCCTTCTGTAATATCTTTGCAGAGATGACTAAGCACTAGGAGAGAGAGGACATAATAACGGGAGCAAAAAAGATATTGTGTTCGGAGAATAAGGGCTAAAGGAGCAGTCGGACATGGCAGTCAAATGCTCCAGAGGGTTTGTGCCACAAGCCGAGTGAAAAGTCCTTTGATGTCTGGCATAGATAAAGCAGAGCTTGTTCACAGTTTATGGATTTCTACCATTTTTGCTGGAAGTATGTGGTGGTATGAAGTAATATGAAGACGATAGACCTGAGAGGAGCTTTTAGAAGTTAACTTGCCTAAGAATAAAAATGAGAATATCTGTTTGATATGCAGAAAGTGACCAGTCACATTTAAAATGTGAACTGAGAACAAGCGCCTCCCTCCATTTTAGGTTCTTTTTTTTTTTTTTTTTTTTAGAGATGGAAAATGTTGACAAGCTAGGCCTTGAGATTTGTTTAGTTCTTGTTCCAAGAATGTGCTTACTTCAGAAGCTGACTTTGCTTACAAGTATTTTGGCTTCTCTTCAACCTGGATTAAATATTGGCTAAATGAAAAATATAAATATTGTGGAAGCATTTCCACCAATTTTGCAAAACTGAATGAAGTAGATTTAATAAAGGCAAATAGACTGGTCCACTTGCAAGGAAAGTTGTAAGAAAATTTTGCCCAAAGCTTAATAAATGAGGTGAAGCTCTGCTGACTTTCATCATCCAATCATGAGCAAGAAAAAAATGCTTTTTTTTAAAAATTTCCCATTCCTTGCGCATGATGAAATATTGTTTGCAAAGTGAATTTCACCACATTCACTAAGCTCTGGGAAAAAACATTATCAGCCTAAATGCCTTTTGTAAATCTACCCCAATATGTCTTATAGATTATCTAAGCATAATAAACTGATGACATTATTTAACACTGTTTATATGAATATGGATCAATAAACTAAGCCACATTCATTATTTTGCCTTATTATTTTTATTATTTAATGTTGAATTCCAGGCTTAAACTAATAAGTCTTAAAACTGCCCCCCCCCCCTCCTCCTAACTATACTTACTAACCTACCTAAAAAAAAGATCTGTATATATACCTATTTTCAGTTTGCTCCAGTCCGGTCATGTCATTCAGCTCTCCTGTGCTGCATGGCAGAGGAGGGAGTGCTAACAACTATTACTCATAGATATTTTTTCTCTACTTTAAATTGCTTTATTTACTGTTATCCTCAATAGCCATTGAACCTCATGATTATAGCCCACTGTTAGCTACCGGTATATTGTGAGTGTTGACCTTTTTAATATTAATCGTGAGTTTGCTTTTTCATGCAAAATACTATAAAAATGTATAATATTCATGTGGTACATTCCTTTGATAAACCCTTTAGTGAATTAAAAACACAATTTTTACAGTAATAAAATAATAAATATTTATGTTTTAGAGAATTAATGCTGTTGCATATTATATATGGGCTGTAACAATTTCTAAACTGCTGCTTGGAAACATCATTTGATTTAAACATTTGTTTATTTTTTTTAATTTAATATTCAAGAGCAAGAGCAAGTCTTTAAGAAAATGAAGTCATTTGCATTTGCTGTCCGTGTCAGTTTGAGTTAATTAAAGCAGATCTGGAACACATTCAAATATTTTAGTGCTCTATATCTTTACTTGAGGTCTTTCGAAAAGGGACATTTGCTTGATTCCTTACAAAGCCCTTACTATTAGTGGTTGAAAGCTAATTTCCCTCTAAGTGCTGTAAAATCCAAATCTTTTTTTTTCCTCACTATCTAAGGAAGCTTGAAAAGCTTGAAGACATTCTTTGCAAGCCTCGAGGGTGCTTTTGGGTGGATCTTGCCTTACACGAGTACTGATCTATATCAGCAGTTCTGGAAACATCTCCATTTTGCATGTAGCTGAATAAGCATGGTGTGTCACCTTAATTACTATTGTCCTGATGACCTCTTTATGTTTCTGACTTGCAGCTGTGTCAGAAGCAGCCCAGATTATTCTTTGCATGGCTTCTTGATTTAAATAGTTCACAGTCTGCAATTTCAATTGGAAATCCAGAAAATATGTACAAGAATTAACTATAACTAAGTGTGACACTATTACAATACAGAAAGAGGTTATTAAGGAGCATCGGAAGTCACTTTCATCAAGTTAGCGCTGGTTAGGCACAACTGGGGGGATGTTACCCTCCCCTTCATTTGTGTTTTCTTTCCGCATGACATAAAATATTTGGAAATATTATGTGAAAAGTCTAATCTTATTAATGATTAACTCCTTCCTCTCCTGAGTAGAGCTGAATTATCCTTAACCTCTAATAAATCAACATCTAAAGTGAATATATATATATATATATATATATATATATATATATACATATATATATAGGGATGAGCTCAGGCGAGTTCGCATTGAACATGTGCAGAGCCCGCCAAGGAAGTCGGCACCGTCGGAACCGCGCTGCGCTAATCACAGGCAGGAAGACATTTCCCTATCTCTGCAGCCGAGCATCGGGACAATGTCTCCCTGCCTGTGATTAGCGCAGCGCGGTTCCGATGGTGCCGAATTCCTTGGCGGGCTCTGTACGTGTTCAATACGAACACGCCTGAGCTCGTTCCTATATATATATATATATATATATATATTATAAAAAGAGTTATTGACTATGTTTGGGGCTGGTTTTCTGTGTTTTGTCGGTGTAGATGTGTGTAAAAGGTACCTGCTGTCTAAAAATGTGACAGTTTTTAAACATGCTTAAACAACCTTGGGCAACTTTGCACCAATTTATTTGGCACAAATCAGATGCAGTAGGCTGTCATTTTAGCTAGTTTCTTATTGTACTCCAAAGGACTTGCTTTGCATTGCAGTTTATCAGTTTTGCACGTTTGTAGAACACAGGCATCATGTGTATTTATTGCCATATTGGAACCTAAAAACAAACAAACTAGCATATAAAGTGTACTTGTAGTGATCAAAGACCCCAAGTGCAAATCAATAAGTGCCTGTTTTGATGGGTCCTTGATTGCTTCAAAAGACCTTTGCACTACCATGCAAGTGTATGGGAATGAAAAACCCACCTAAAACAGGTGAAATGCAGATCAAATGGTCAGGAGGAGATCCATTGCAGGTCAAATGCAACTATCTGAATGATTTTAGAAGCATCTGAAACTGATATCACACCAATGCCATTGACACAGGCCCAAAGCCTGTCAACACAGGCCTTAATACTGGTTATCTGTTGCTGTGTCTACTAGTTAATTGCAAATCCATATTCTAAGCTTTTATTTACACTGTTTAAAAAGTCTAAAGCTTTTATATAACACGTCTACTTTTTATTCTAAAACAAGCCTGTAAGATGATCCCTCAAAGCTATTTATTTTATACCAAGTGCACATTCTGTATTTGTAAGGTAAGGCATATAATAATTTTTTTTAGTGTAAAAAAAAAGCCACTAAAAAGAGTTTTATCTGCCATGAAGTAGGATAAGCCATCTTCTCATTAGGTCTGGAAGAGGTGGCGAGGGGAGAAACCTATGTACATTTTTGAACATTGGTGGATTAGCGTGTAACTACATTTAAATTCCCCTATGCTGACTTTGCTCTTCTGTGGCTAAGTAGGAGCATTCTTGTGGTTCCTATAATAAGGAGTAAGTTATGTCACTTCTGGAACCACTGAAGCACTTTCATCTACCTGTGGCGTGATTTCTTGGTATCTTTATATAGAACATTTATTGGGTAGTAAAACACACTAAGCCACAAATATTTTTTTTTAACTTGTGCACATTTGCCTTAACTTAAAGCTTCCTTGCAAACCTTTTTGATATACAGTATATGGAATATATTTTATTAATTTAAACATAAAGTGCAGTTTTACAGTGGAGCTAAACCTTCCTATCCTTTAGACACAAGGAAGTTACCATCTTAGTCTCTATTTGATCTGCAGTTGCCATGGTGCTGTACATGTGATAAGCTATGACACCAGCTATTTGATGGCTTGACAGTTTGGTTGAGGTAAGCGCACTAGTAACTGTAAGGGTAGATTTAGACACAGGTCAAAATATACTTTTACCCGAAGCATGATCTGCGTTAGGATTGTGCTTCAGCGACAATTGATGATGTAATGCCTCCCCACTGCCTATTTTAAACCCCATTTTTACCATTAAATGTCCCACAACCACATGCATTGCATGTGGTTATGGAGCCTTTGCTGTGCTTTCTCATTTGTCTAAATGCATCATGTTTGGTGGACTTGCCAGATACATTTTGCTGCTGGCATGAAGTGAAGCATCATGGCCACAGTATGTAAACACCTCTGTCCATTGCCTATTGAAGCATAACGGAGGGTGGTTGCAGTTGGTAAAAATTGGCGCTCAGCCACGCATTTTTACTATCCACCCAACCAAAGTCTAAATGAGACCTAACTGTTGTCATTCAAAGCATGCTTTAAATTTAACAGTTTTGGATAACACTTAAAGTGGAATGAAAGGCAGGAATACTCGCTCACCTATGCTCCAACGGTCCAACGCCTGCAAAGTCCTTTTCTGGCATCTTCTCCCCAGCTTTTTCAGGGTGTCAGTATTCAGCAATCTTAATTGGCCCTTGCAGGGTGACGTCATTCCTGTGCATGCGGAGGTGTGCAGTCGTCCCAGAAAACAGGCACTGTACCAGAATGTATATATTTTTTTTTTTTTTTTTTTTTTTTTCTCTTTCAAATATTTTATTAGTTTTCATATTTAACGCAGTGTACAATTGAACATTGTACGTCGTGCAACGACGTTGTGGAAAAAAATAAAAACAGTCCACAAAGGAACTTATCCTCACTGACATATTGCAATCAAGTTAAACAGGAGGTGTATAACAATATGGGTACCCAGAGGTACGATACAATCGGTCCTCTCCCCTGGTGCGGCACCCCAACTGGGAACTTAGTGCCACAGGAGTGGAGAGGGCCCATTCAATGCAGTGTGGGCACCGCAGAGCGCTACCCACTGCTTGGCGGCATTGTTCCAGAAACTTGTTTAAACGTATAACAGGAAAGGAAAGAAAAAAGAAAAAACGGTTAGTAAATACCAGTAGTGTAATTTAAGGATATTGCTCGGTCAGGATACATTAGATAGGGTAATGGTAGGTTCAGGTGACATTCGCAGCTTCAATCCAGTCGGTCCATGGTTGCCAGTATGTTCGGGTGTTTGCAGCCCGACCGTTACTGGCGGCTGTTATTGTCTCGTAGCTAGAGTGTAAGGTTATTAAATTGATAACTTGGCCTATGATTGGAGTGTTGTCGGATTTCCATTGTCTTGTTAAGTTGAGTCTGGCTGCCAAGAGAATGTGAGTCGTCACGTGTCTAAGGGGATGAGAAATGTCGTCTATGGTCAGGTTGAGAATGGCGAGTGCAGGCGATGGAGGGATTGTAATTTTAGTTACGCTGGAGATAAGGTTAAAAGTGTCATCCCAGTATCTTTGTAAGGTAGAACATGTCCAGAAAATATGGAGCATGTCTCCTATGGCTGATTTGCATCTCCAGCACACTTTGGGGTATTGAGGGCTGAACGTTGCTAATTTGGCTGGTGTGAGGTACCAACGTAATGAAATTTTCTGAGTGAGTTCCCAGAGTGTCGAGCAGTTGGTGGCCGTGTAAATGGACTTGAGTGCCTGTTGCCATTGAGGGGCTGTAAAGGTGTGAGCAAGGTCAGTTTCCCACCGATGGTGGGGGATCATTTTAGAAAAGGTGGACTTTTGATGTAAGTTGTTATAGAAGTATGAGATGCCCTTGGTTTTGGAGGCAGGGTTCGTAAGGTAGTCCCAAGTCTTGGAGGGAATTCTATATAGGGGTAGGGGTATACTGTTCAAGCAGTGGTGGATGCGCAAGTATGTGAAGAGCTCTGAAGCGGGTAGATCATATTCGGATTGTAATTGGGAGAAGGGTTTAGGGCGGTTACCTTGTAGTAAGTTTTGTAAGAAATGGATCCCTTTGAGGGTCCATCGAGATAGCAGTAGGTCTGGGCTTAAGTGATGGAGAGATTCTAAAGGGATATCTAGTTGTGGCATGTTGGAGTTATAGCCCAAGTGAGTGATCTTTTTTTTCCAGGCGTGGGCTGTAGCCTTCATGGTTGGGGAGAGATATGCTGGGGTGGGGGCGCCTAGAGGCGTGCTTAACAACCAGTTCTGTAGGTTGGAGCGGGCGATTGAGAGAGCCTCTATTTGTCCCCATAATGAGCTTGTGGGGGATTGGAACCAACTGGGCAATTGGGCTAGGATGGCTGCGAAATAGTAATCTTCAAAGTCTATGGAGCCGATACCCCCCGCCAATTTGTGTTTAATCAACTTAAGGTGGGCACATCTGGGTCTTTTACCCTTCCATAGATATTTGTTGAATATCGTCTGGAGGGACCTGAAAAATGATTTGGGTATAGGAATGGGGAGGGTTCTAAAGAAGTACAGTATTTGAGGAAGGCATATCATTTTGAAGGCAGCGAGCCTCCCTGACCAGGAAAGTTCATGTTTCGCTAGGTGGTCAGAGGTCGTTCGAATGGTATGTAGAAGAGGTATAAAATTGCATGAGTATAGGTTGGTCAATGTTCTTGGTAGGTGGATGCCTAGGTAGGAGATGTCTTTGTCTGCCCACGCAAATGGATGTTGTAGTTGTAATAGGTTTCTTGACGTAGCGTCTAAGTTAATATCTAGTATGAAGGATTTGCTTGTGTTAACTTTGTAATACGAAATCGAGCTGAACCAATTTAATAGTTTTTGTACTTCTGCCAGGGAGGAAGTCAGATTGGTAAGGATGAGAATGACATCGTCAGCAAATAGGCTGATTTTATGGGAAGAGGGTCCAATTTGAAGTCCTGAGATATTGGGGTGGGAGCGGACGTGTTCCGCCAGTGGCTCCATGAGCATATTAAAGATGAGTGGGGATAATGGGCAGCCTTGTCGTGTGCCGTTAGAGATGGGGAATGGACAGGAGAGCATTCCCTCTGTGAACACTTGGGCCGTAGGATTTGAATAAAGTGCCATGATGGCGTTTAGTATATGGCCCTTAAATCCAAATTTTTGAAGTACTGAGTTGAGGTACGACCAGTGGATCCTGTCGAACGCCTTCTCTGCATCTAAAGATAGGAGCAGAGAAGGCGTTCCGGTGGATTCCGCGTGGTGGATGAGGTTGATCACTCTTCTGGTGGCATCTGAAGCCTGTCTGCCCTTTGTGAAGCCTGACTGGTCTTTATGGATAAGGGCGGGCAGTATCTCCAATAGTCTTGTTGCTATAATTTTAGCATAGATCTTAAGATCTAGGTTAAGTAAGGATATCGGGCGAAAATTTTGGGGGACATTCGGCTCCTTCCCTGGTTTCGGCAACGTTATGACCAGTGCTTTCAGATATTCGGTGGGAAAGGTAGAAGAGGAGGCAGCATGATTGAAAACGTCAGTGAGGTGGGGGATTAAATGGGAGGAGAATTGTTTGTAATATTCGCCTGTCAGTCCGTCAGGGCCTGGTGCTTTACCACTTGGTAAGGAGTCGATAGCTGCTTTCGTTTCTAGTTCCGTGAACGGGCTATTGAGCGATGTCAATTGTTCTCCAGTCAAGGCGGGTAGGTTAAGGTTGCTGAGAAAGTGGTCAATTTCATCTTGGGAGGGTTGAGGGGTACCAGGGTCTTGTTTCAAATTGTATAAGTCACTGTAATAGGCGCTAAAGGCGTCGGCTATGTCTTGTGGGTTGCACAAGGGAAGTTTAGAATGAGGGTGGTGGAGTCGGGCAATTTTGGTTTTGGTACGTCTACCTTTAAGGTTTTGTGCTAGTCTTTTCCCCGCCTTATTAGAAGTGGAGTATGTAGTGGCTTTTAGTTTCCTGTGTAGGATTTCATAAGAGTAAAGGAGTAGGGTTCTGAGTTCCTGTCTAAGGGACAGTAGTTGGCCTGCTCTTGGGTCTCTAGGATTGGCTTTGTGACTTAATTCTAGAGTCGCTATCTGAGCTGTCAGGTCATCTATATGCTGCGTCCTCTTTTTTTTATGATAGGAGCTCAGTTTAATAAGGATTCCTCGAATAACAGCCTTATGCGCGCTCCACACCACGGCAGGGTCAGGCACTGAGCCCTTGTTTAGTGAAAAAAAATCAGTGATTTGTGCTGAGATTTCTGGGGCGTATTTGTCATGCTGGATAATGTAGTTGTTTGCTCGCCAGAGAAATGTGTTACGTTGCATGTTAGAGTCGTCAATAGTAATTGAGATTGGGGCGTGGTCCGACCATGTCGCGGTGTGGATCGCGGACGTACAGATTTTTTGTAAAGTCCATTTATCTGTCAAAAACAAATCAATTCTCGAGTACGAGTTATGCCTGGAGGAGAAGAATGTAAAGTCTTTTTCAGATCCATGGTGGCAACGCCAGACGTCATGGAGGTCGTGAGTGTTGATAAGTTTTTTCAGAGGCGAGTCCTGTCTTTTCGCAGCTGATGTGGTGTCTAAGACCACATCGGGGACCAGGTTGAAGTCACCACAGAGTATTACATGGCCTTTCTGGATAAGTTTGGCGGTGCGAAGCACCATGCGCAGAAATTGTAATTGATGGGAGTTTGGGGTATATACATTGATAAGAGTGTATTGAACACGGTTAATGATGCAGACAAGGATTACATAGCGACCTTCAGAGTCCGTTTTGACCTCTAGTGATTGAAAGTCCACACTGTCTTTAATCGCTATCATGACCCCTTTTGACTTAGTGGAGTGGAAAGCGTGGAAGACATGTGGGAATTGGCGATTGGAGCATAGGGTAGAATTAGATGATAGCAGGTGGGTTTCTTGTATACATACAATGTCACTGTGAAGAGCCGTGGCGGTTTTCCAGAGTGAGTGACGTTTAGCTGGATGGTTCAGCCCGTTGGCATTTAGTGAAAGGATTGTGATCGGCATCTTGTGGGTGAGAAGATAGAGGGTGTGGTGTAGTAACACTTACGGTTAGGTGTTGCAGATCAGGTTGAGGGTACCTGGTCACGAGACTATGTATTAGTGCCTTGGCAGTCCAGGGTCCTGGAAGTAATTCGGCTAGGGAGCTGCGAATAGAGCAAAATGTTAAACACTTGTACAGTGGCAAAGAGAGTTCCGGATGTAAAAAAAAGATAAAAAAGGAACAAAAACAAAGGATAAAGGTTCTTAGAGCAAGCTGACAGTGAGGGTCTTCTTGTAGGTTGTACTGAAAGCGACACCAAAAAGGTTCTTAGAGGGGGTGCTGCGCACCTCAGTAGCCTCTAGTTTGGGGTAAAAACAGTTAATACGGCTGGAGCTGCAAAAGGAAAAGGGAAAACAGGGGTTCGACTTGTCAGAGCCCAGGGGAGCTGTAAGAACGTTGTTTGGCCAATGTAGGCAGATCTATCATATGCCAGTTAGCTGAGGTTGCGGTCCAGGTTTCTACGCAGAGGGGTACTTCCGTTATGAGGTGGAGTGGGTTTGGGGGGTTCCAGAAGGATTCCCCAAGTGTGGAGGAGTCTCATTCCTTTATCCAGATCACTGATGGTATGGGACTGGCCATTCTTCGTGATGAGGAGTGTGGCGGGGTAGCGCCATTTGTATTGAATCTTATGGTTTTGAAGGCCCTTGGTGACTGGACTCAATTGGCGACGCAGTTGGCGGGTGTATTTAGAGAGATCAGGAAAGAATTGGATCCCTGCGAAGGGAGCTGGCAGGGGTGTTTTTGCTTTGATCCCCATCATAAGCTTTTCTTTGATGTGATAAAAGTGAACTCTCATCAGGACGTCTCTGGGTACTGAAGCTGCCAGATGGGATGGTTTGGCGATTCTGTGTATCCTGTCTATTATACAATCCTGGGGAGATGCTTCAGGGATAATGATGTGCATCAGCTCTTTGGCGTAACGTGGTAGGTCTGCAGGGAGGACATTCTCGGAAATTCCTCTTAGTTTAACATTATTCCTACGAGACCTGTCCTCTAAATCGGCCAGCTTGGCACGCATCCATGCCTGATCCTCTCTAATATCATCATAAATGTCTATCACTTCATTCACAGTGGAGGTGCAGTCAGTTAGGCCTCTCTCAACACTTGTCACCCTGTCCTCAATGGAGTGGATGTCTGCAGTGATTTTAGTAAATAGAGAGGAGAGGTCAGTCATGAGGGAGGTCTGAAGTGAAAGGAGCATGTCCTTCAGGGTAGTGTCCATTACTGGTTGGTCTGAGGTGGGGAAGGATGCCACAGAGGAGTGTAGGGCCTGGTTAGATAGAAGGGGGTTGAAAGCCTGGGCCTCAATTTGGGGATGTAGCGGCCGTTGCGGCGGCGTGTCAAGCCGCATCCTGGCTTTTGCTGGGCTGCGGGTGAGAGGATCACTCTCCGGGGGACAAGAGGACATATCAGGGGTACCTGTATCAGGCGATTCCTCCGGTATTTCGTCCGGCAGGTCTGTGTAGGAGTCCCGCGGCGCGGCCTGGCCGGCGCCATCTTGGATATCAATATCGCGGTCCGCTGGCTTGTAGGCAAATTCGGTCAGTTTTTGCGGTTTGTACTCGGTAAATCTCTTCCTGGACATGTTTAGCAGATGCTCCGGTGTACCTGGAGCAAGGATGGCTGCAGATTGCGTTGTGATTTCGGCCGATGACGCTGGATTCTTTCCCCTGGCTGAGGAGCTGAGAGCTCAAGCGTCCACACTCATCTCCAGCCGGCCACGCCCCCACCAGAATGTATATTGAGCTGCACATGCTAGTGTACATTCTGCAGAGTATTGTGAATGAGCAGGTGAGTGTATTTTATTGCAGAACAGATATTGCATGTCTCTTCTGCAATAAAGAGCCTGCCTGTTCACAGTTCTTATTTTAAGCCTTTAGTTCTTCCACTTTAATCTGAGGTGTAAGTGGAGAAATAAGGTTTTATAGTACCTGTAGTTTCACAAAGGCTGTGGATCCCTCTCCATGTGTATGTGTGTGCATGTGTGTATATATATATATATATATATATATATATATATATATATATATATATATTAAGTATCACAATATAATATCTGCTCTGCCATTTGGAACAAATTCCTGAACTTGAAGCCTGTCCCCCACAGAGCTCTACCCATTGGTTTGATTAGACTTTTAACTTGCTCGGTAGCACACAGCTCATTGAGCTCTTTTTATCTTTGGTTAATAGCTAATCTGAATGAATATAGGTGGGAGGCCAAAATGAAAACTAAAGGGACGCCTCACCGCCAGTGACTTTTTCCTTCTCTCTGCTCGGCTATTCATTGTGATTATTATTTGTTTTTCATTTACATTGAGAAAAATCCTATTCACCCATACAAATCGTGGGATGCCTTTAGTTTCTAGCAGAATAGCATTATAGAATTATTAAGCACTGTCTTTTCTCTTTCTAATAAAACACACATGCCTTTGCTTGCCTCAAAGGAACTTTTGTAATGATTCCATTTGTACAGCTAATGTAGGAAGCTGGACAACAATTGTGAACACTTCCCTTGACACAACAGAGACGTCTTCAAATCTCACTGTTGCCTGAACGATGCAGCTTGATATGTGCGATATTGATTTCCTTTTTTTTTTTTTTCTTAGGCCACAGCTTGCCTTGCACATTTTTTGGCCGGAATTCTAAATTGTGTAACTGATTTCATCTTTAATTTTTAACTGCATGTAACTGAAGAGTATTTTCTGTTTGGCATTCATGCCGTTTGCAGATACCAGAGGAATATTTGATGTGGCTGGGAAATTGTCCAATCTGTTTTATTTGCTGCTCACTGTATGAAATTGTTGACTCAACTAATGACTGAAGTGTCTGGTTTCTTGGACATTTAATACTATAGATAGGAATGTGCTTGCATGTTCTGACACATGGAACAGTGTTCTGTCTATCTAAAATCATTTTGCTACTATCACAATTTTTAAATGTGTTTTTTTTTTTCATATTGTTTTCAGAGTTAAGTTGAAACGTATAGTCTTTTCCATTATGATTTATAAACACACGTAAAATAAATCTTTGCAAAGTAAATAATCTTGTTAAGGAATATTTTTCATATTAAGATGTATGCAAAGCTGAATTTATTTATTTTTATTGAATTTCAGATAGAATGTGTAAGAATTAGAATCTTTGTCTGCTTTTAATTGCTGTCTGTGTCCCCTGCTGGGGAGATTCACCCTCACCTTGATAATGGTGACCACTGCTTCCGGTACAGAATGGGAAATCTAACATTTTTGAGTTGTCACAGGAATAGAAAGAAAGAACAAAAATCTTCCATGGGGAACACCCGTTCTGGTGAAATTGTCTTATGCCGCTTACACACCATCGGTTTTTCTGATGAAAAAAGACCAATGGACTTTTTTCATCGGACAAACCGATCGTGTGTGGGCCCCATCGGTCTTTTTTCAATCGGTATAAAAAAAAATAGAACATGTTTTAAATTTTACAGATGGAATAAAAAACTATAGCAAATTCCGATCGTCTGTGGGGAACTCCATCGGAGAACAAACCCACGCATGCTCAGAATCAAGTCGACGCATGCTCAGAAGCATTGAACTTCATTTTTATCGGCTCTTCGGAGTGTTTTACGTCACAGCGTTTGGGACGGTCGGATTTTTGACTGATGGTGTGTAGGCAAGACTGATGGAAGTCACTTTCATCGGATTTTCGATGGAAAAAAACATCGGATTTTATTCCATCGGAAATCCGATCGTGTGTACAGGGCATAAGAGGGGATATATTCTTGCTTTGGAGAGGTCTCTCTTTACTTCCCTCTGTGTCTCTGGGGAAGCAAGTAAAGGGAATCTCCGTAACAGGAAACAGACTGAAAATGAAAACCTCATTGGGGTCTTAACCATTCCCAACTTTACCTAAAACAAAAAGTTTTGGCTTTATGTACACTTTTATCTTTTATAAAAGCTTATTTATGTACATCTTGTGATTACCCATTTGTAGATACATGGGGAAACTGCTCTTTCCTATTATATACCCAGGCTCTGTATAATATTTTGCAGTGCTACACAAAGGTTGTGCTTTACTGCTCCTTCTAACAGTGCAAGTCTTCAAGTCACCTGACTAAATCAAAGCACTTCCTTGAGTTCATTTACTAAGACTGGAAAGTACAAAATCTGGTGCAGCTCTGCATGGTAGCCATGCAGCTTCTAACTGCAGTTTGTTCAATTGGAATCTGTATATACAGCGGGTAAAATAAGTAATAAACATGTCACCATTTTTCTAGGTAAACATATTTCTAAAGATGCATACAGGCCATGACAGTTGAGTGCATTACTTATTGTTTTCTTTGAAACAATTTTACCTGATAATTCCAGGTCTTTCTGAAGCTCTCCACAAGTGGTCCTTGGATCTTGGACAACTTCTGATAATTCTTTTCACTCCTCTGTCAGGAGGAGTGAAAATCATTTGACGGAGAGGGGATTATGGTGTGGGGCTGTTTTTCAGGGGTTGGGCTTGGCCCTTTAGTTTCGGTGAAGGGAACTCCTAAGGCGTCAGCATAGTAAGACATTTTTGACAATTTCATGCTCCCAACTTTGTGGGAACAGTTTGGGGATGGCCCCTTCCTGTTCCAACATGACTGCGCACCATTACACAAAGCAAGGTCCATAAAGACATGGATGAGCGAGGTTGAGGTGAAAAAACTTGATTGGCCTGCACAGAGTCCTGACCTCAACCTGATATAACACCTTTGGGATGAATTAGAGCGGAGACTGTGAGCCAGGCCTTCTCGTCCTACATCAGTGAATGACCTCACAAATGCGCTTCTGTGAGAATGGTCAAACATTCCCATAGACACTCTCCTAAACCCTGTGAACAGCCTTCCCATAAGAGTTGAAACTGTTATAGCTGCAAAGGGTGGGCCAACTCACTATTGAGCCCTACAGACTAAGACTGGGATGCCATAAAAGTTTATGTGCGTGTAAAAGCAGGCGTTCCAATACTTTTGGTAATATAGTGTATGCAGCAGCAGGAATGGTTGGCTTTAATACCTAGCTGCCACACATATGCGTTCACAGCACTAGGAAGCTGCTTGTGGGAGCGTGCTCACAGTGTACTCCCAGCACACTGACCAAGCTGTCACCAACAATTCTCTGTCAAGGGTTCTAATCAGGAGCCAGTGGGATGGGCTCCAGATCATGTGAATTCTGTGAGAGCCAATCAGAGTAGTCACATGATACATAAGTCACGTTGCCTCCAGGGCATTAACCTCCCTGGCGGTAATCCCGAGTATGGCTCGGGATGAATTTTCACTACCAATAGCAGTAACCCCGAGCCACACTCTGGATTGCTTCGCAGTATCCAGGCAAAGTTACTTACCTTGTCCCCAGGATCTGGCAATGTCCCCCCGCTGTGTGTGCGAGCTGTGTCCTCCGCTCAATCTATCACAGTGCCGGATTCCGTTCCCTGGGAGCGTCGCACGGGGATGGAGCCTGGCACCAAATTCAAAAAGTGAAAAACACATAATACATACTGTACACATTACATTACTGTATCAAATAATTTCACATCCCTTTTGTCCCTAATGCTTTGTCCAGTGCACTGTCTGCAGTTTTATATTATGTATACTGTTCTTTCTGCCTGGAAACTTGAGAATGTTCATAGCAACCAAAAAGTGTCCCTTTACGACAAAAGCGTTTATAGACCAGCTAGAAAACAGCTATAATAAATTAGAATCACTTGCAGAATTGAACGATAGCGATTCATGGGGAAATTCGTCATCAAACACTGAGAGTTATAACAGCTACAATTATGCAACTGAGAAAATTTCTGTGTTTTTGATTTGATTACATTATTGAATACATTTTATTATTATTATATTAATATTTTTTATAAGTATTTATAGTTATTTATTATATTTTAATTTATGATTTTGTGTTTCAAACTTTATCATACCCGGGATGTCTACTAGACTCTGGTTTGGACAGATTTAGGTGAGTTATTCCTAAGAATGTACCACTTTCAGCGTCAAGAATCTGACATAATCATACCGCCAGGGAGGTTATAGCCCACTAAAAAAACTGCCAGGAGGCGGTGTTAAGGGGTTAATTCCTTACTTTTTATAAAAATATTAGTCATCTTTGAGAATGATGAAACAAAGATGGGAAATGTACTATCAGCAAATTGTTATTTCTTTCCCCTTTCCATTTATCAGTCAGGAAACTAATTGCAGCTCTTGTTCTAGATTCCCTCCCCTCTGCAGGCAGTCATATAATAAAAATGAAAGCCAGTATCCCATGCTTATAGCATAAGGCAGCCGTAGTGAGAAGCAGATGAGCAGACTGCTTCCTTGGACAAAGCCAAGACTCCTTTAATGATTTATTTAGTAAGGTGCTTTAATGTCCTAGAGGACCATTTCTAGACAAGCATATGGATGTCTGTGTTATAAAACAGCGTGCGTTGATTATTTGTGGTAGGTGAATGTGTTTGCTTCTTTTTTAATTTGCAGCCGCCATCTTACATCAATTTTTAGTAGTGTGATGTGTAATTAGCATGTGGCTGGGAAAGAATGGATAGCTATTAGTTGAGCCTGTAATTACTGTAATGATGAATCTTCCATGTAGGCAGACACTTGCCTTCCACAGGAACAGCTACATATAGTTTATTATGCAGCTGAAGGAAGTTTTTCATACAGAAAATAAGGCTTTGCAATTCTTTGTGATGCCAAGAAATCCTTTTGTAGGTGAAAATATATTGTAGATCTGAGAGTTTTTTTAAACTTGTTTCTCTGAAATGAAATATAGTATTGAGGTGAAAAACTTGCTATCAACTGTCGATCTGCAGCAGTCACAGTCATGTAAACTCTGAAAGCATGGCTTGGAGTGTGTGCGCTTTAGTGACAGCTTCAGGCATCGGAAGAAGAATATTTACCCAGAAGTCATTTTTGATGAGGATCATTTTCATGATTGCTATTCCATGTTTTAATTACTATACTTCATACACACATTTCTAAATGCTCCCTCTAGTGGTCATCTGTAAATGATAAGCATCACATCTGTTAAGACAAGCTCACTTAGACGTAGATTTTAATTATTTACATGCATGTTATGGGCATGGCACTGAGAAAGAGAATTAGTAAATCCTAGTCATTTTACAGTACTACTAAGGAGGAAGCAGAATTTAAATATGAAATGAGCAAATATGGCTGCCCCGTGTACAGTGTATCTATAGAGCTAGAGGCTAGATAAGATAAGGTTACACATTGATTATATTATATATATTAAACTGATTACATTTACTTTCTATATGTACCTGCGAAATGTGAATGGTTCACCTTAAAACCTTGGGTCATAGGTGTCTGATACTGTTGGCTTCATTAGACCCCTTTCACACTGGGGCAGTTTGCAGGCGCTATTGCGCTAAAAATAGCGCCTGCAAACCGACCTGAAACAGCGGCTGCTGTCTCTCCAGTGTGAAAGCCCGAGGGCTTTCACACTGGAGCGGTGCGCTAGCAGGACGGCTCCAAAAGTCCTGCTAGCCGCATCTTTGGAGCGGTGAAGGAGCGGTGTGTTTACCGCTTCTCCATCGCTCCTGCCCATTGAAAGCAATGGGACACTGCGGCTATACTGCCCGCAATGCGCCTCTGCAGAGGCGCATTGCGGGCGGTATTAACACTTTTTCGAATACCGCTGCAATTCCGATGGTAAAATGCCACTAAAAATACTGCCACCGCACCTCCAGCCCCAGTGTGAAAGGGGCCTTAGTGTCTAAAAAAATGTTTGTATCTCTCAGGGACCTGGAGTGGTTCCTCTCAAGGGAATAGGTTCTGGTGACAGAATCAGCACAAAGCAGAGTAAGGTTGTAGTTACCTTTTTCCACAGTGGTCAAGGTATGGGGCTCCACGAGTAAGATGACAAGTTGGTAGGTCTAGGCAAGAGAAGGAAGTGCAAATTTGGGCCCCCAGGGTGGAGAACAAGTGAGGACAGGAAAAGACCACCACTTGCTTGGAGTGCCCAACAAGAGTATAAAGTATAAAGTAACTGGACCCAGCGCTTAAATAGGCTGGGGCAACAAGGACAGCCTACTATTTATTAATTTGGCATGGACGTGCCTTTAGCAGATCTTTGCACCTTGCAAGGCAGATTCCATGTCCCCTCTGGTCTGCAAGTGGGAAAGCACATTGGCTAGTAGGGATGGGCCCGGTGCTCGATTCGAACCCATGTTCGAATCGAGCATCGGGCGTTCGCTCGCTCGTCGAGCCCAGAACTATTTGGGCCGTTCGCATCACATTCGTGTGATGCGAGCGGCCCCGCAATGCATTGCGGCCGGCGCGGCCGGCGCAGTGCATTGCTGGCTGATGATTGGCCAAGCATGCACTGTGACCCCTAATGCTTGGCCAATCACAGCGCCCGAAACTCGGAGAGCAATAATTGGCTACAGGCAGGACGCCTGTAGCCAATTACAGCTCAGGGGCTTTAGTACACGCCCCACCATTTAAAAGGCTGCCACGCCATCGGCCCCGGTCACATGAGTTCCGGCTTTAGGAGAGATTAGTCTGCTGATTCTGTCTTTGCTTGATACTGAAAGATTTGCTCTTCTTTGCTAAACCATTGGCTATTTCTTTGCTAAACCATTGCTACCTAAGTCATTGATCGTTCATTGCTGCTGATTGCACAGTTAGTGTGTTATTAGCTGCTGCTGGGGATTAGTCTGGTGCGTGCTTACTGTTAGTACAGTATTGCAGTAGTACCAACCGCAGTGCTGTTAGCACAGCATTGCACCCCAACAGCACCCATAGGACTTCTAGTGTGTTAGTGGCAGCAAACAGAGCTCCTATATTTTCTTCTCAGCAGCACCCATAGGACTTCTAGTGTGTTAGTGGCATCACACAGAGCTCCTATATTTTCTTCTCAGCAGCACCCATAGGACTTCTAGTGTGTTAGTGGCAGCAAACAGAGCTCCTATATTTTCTTCTCAGCAGCACCCATAGGACTTCTAGTGTGTTAGTGGCAGCAAACAGAGCTCCTATATTTTCTTCTCAGCAGCACCCATAGGACTTCTAGTGTGTTAGTGGCAGCAAACAGAGCTCCTATATTTTCTTCTCAGCAGCACCCATAGGACTTCTAGTGTGTTAGTGGCATCACACAGAGCTCCTATATTTTCTTCTCAGCAGCACCCATAGGACTTCTAGTGTGTTAGTGGCATCACACAGAGCTCCTATATTTTCTTCTCAGCAGCACCCATAGGACTTCTAGTGTGTTAGTGGCAGCAAACAGAGCTCCTATATTTTCTTCTCAGCAGCACCCATAGGACTTCTAGTGTGTTAGTGGCAGCAAACAGAGCTCCTATATTTTCTTCTCAGCAGCACCCATAGGACTTCTAGTGTGTTAGTGGCATCACACAGAGCTCCTATATTTTCTTCTCAGCAGCACCCATAGGACTTCTAGTGTGTTAGTGGCAGCAAACAGAGCTCCTATATTTTCTTCTCAGCAGCACCCATAGGACTTCTAGTGTGTTAGTGGCAGCAAACAGAGCTCCTATATTTTCTTCTCAGCAGCACCCATAGGACGAGTAGTGTGTTAGTGGCAGCAAACAGAGCTCCTATATTTTCTTCTCAGCAGCACCCATAGGACTTCTAGTGTGTTAGTGGCATCACACAGAGCTCCTATATTTTCTTCTCAGCAGCACCCATAGGACTTCTAGTGTGTTAGTGGCAGCAAACAGAGCTCCTATATTTTCTTCTCAGCAGCACCCATAGGACTTCTAGTGTGTTAGTGGCAGCAAACAGAGCTCCTATATTTTCTTCTCAGCAGCACCCATAGGACTTCTAGTGTGTTAGTGGCATCACACAGAGCTCCTATATTTTCTTCTCAGCAGCACCCATAGGACTTCTAGTGTGTTAGTGGCAGCAAACAGAGCTCCTATATTTTCTTCTCAGCAGCACCCATAGGACTTCTAGTGTGTTAGTGGCAGCAAACAGAGCTCCTATATTTTCTTCTCAGCAGCACCCATAGGACTTCTAGTGTGTTAGTGGCAGCAAACAGAGCTCCTATATTTTCTTCTCAGCAGCACCCATAGGACTTCTAGTGTGTTAGTGGCATCACACAGAGCTCCTATATTTTCTTCTCAGCAGCACCCATAGGACTTCTAGTGTGTTAGTGGCAGCAAACAGAGCTCCTATATTTTCTTCTCAGCAGCACCCATAGGACTTCTAGTGTGTTAGTGGCAGCAAACAGAGCTCCTATATTTTCTTCTCAGCAGCACCCATAGGACTTCTAGTGTGTTAATGGCATCACACAGAGCTCCTATATTTTCTTCTCAGCAGCACCCATAGGACTTCTAGTGTGTTGGTGGCAGCAAACAGAGCTCCTATATTTTCTTCTCAGCAGCACCCATAGGACTTCTAGTGTGTTAGTGGCAGCAAACAGAGCTCCTATATTTTCTTCTCAGCAGCACCCATAGGACTTCTAGTGTGTTAGTGGCAGCAAACAGAGCTCCTATATTTTCTTCTCAGCAGCACCCATAGGACTTCTAGTGTGTTAGTGGCATCACACAGAGCTCCTATATTTTCTTCTCAGCAGCACCCATAGGACTTCTAGTGTGTTAGTGGCAGCAAACAGAGCTCCTATATTTTCTTCTCAGCAGCACCCATAGGACTTCTAGTGTGTTAGTGGCATCACACAGAGCTCCTATATTTTCTTCTCAGCAGCACCCATAGGACTTCTAGTGTGTTAGTGGCAGCAAACAGAGCTCCTATATTTTCTTCTCAGCAGCACCCATAGGACTTCTAATGTGTTAGTGGCATCACACAGAGTTCCTATATTTTCATCTCAGCAGCACCCATAGGACTTCTAGTGTGTTAGTGGCATCACACAGAGCTCCTATATTTTCTTCTCAGCAGCACCCATAGGACTTCTAGTGTGTTAGTGGCAGCAAACAGAGCTCCTATATTTTCTTCTCAGCAGCACCCATAGGACTTCTAGTGTGTTAGTGGCAGCAAACAGAGCTCCTATATTTTCTTCTCAGCAGCACCCATAGGACTTCTAGTGTGTTAGTGGCAGCAAACAGAGCTCCTATATTTTCTTCTCAGCAGCACCCATAGGACTTCTAATGTGTTAGTGGCATCACACAGAGTTCCTATATTTTCATCTCAGCAGCACCCATAGGACTTCTAGTGTGTTAGTGGCATCACACAGAGCTCCTATATTTTCTTCTCAGCAGCACCCATAGGACTTCTAGTGTGTTAGTGGCAGCAAACAGAGCTCCTATATTTTCTTCTCAGCAGCACCCATAGGACTTCTAGTGTGTTAGTGGCAGCAAACAGAGCTCCTATATTTTCTTGTCAGCAGCACACATAGTACCTATAGTGTGTTAGTGTCAGCACCCATAGGACCTACAGTGTGTTGTGAGCACACATAGGAGTTCTATTTTTTATACTATATACACTACCGACTACAATGGCTGGAAGACCGCCAAGGAGAGGCAAAGCGTGCCGAGTCAAGAACACAGGGCAGGCAGGCTCTGTTTCTAGAGACAACAGTGCTGGCCGTGGACGTGGTCGTGCATCGTCATCAGCACGTGGCCATGGGACACGCTTGTCTTTGTTTTCGGCAGCTGGACATGTGGAGCCGCATCATGCCGAAGGCTTGGTAGAATGGATGACCAAGCCCTCCTCATCCTCCTCATCCTCTCTCACCCAGGCTCAGGGTACTGGCAGAGCAGCTGCCAACGCGTACTCAATGGCATCATCAGCCACCCCTTCCCTAGACCCACCATGTCCTCCTGAGGAGTCCCCCGAACTGTTTGAGCACAGTGTTGGCTACATGCTCCAGGAGGATGCCCAACGATTCGAAGGCTCGGATGATGATACCCAGCTTGAGGAAGTCAGTAGTGTGCGCGCAGAGAGAGGGGATGCTGAAGGACAGCAATCTGGCAGTAGTGTTCCACCAGCTGCAGCTTACTGCCAGGTTTGCTCTAGTGGTGAAGAGGGAGGGGATGATGAGGTCACTGACTCCACGTGGGTGCCTGAAGGGAGAGAGGAGGAGGAGGAGGAGGATGCAGCGTCACATGTCCAACGAGGCAGGATGCCCCCTGGAGGCCAGCTAGAGGCCAGCACAGCAACTGTACCACACCGCAGAGCTCCGCCTGTGCAGGGCGCTGCCTCTGCACGTTATCACAAAAGTTCTTTGGTGTGGGCCTTTTTTGAGACGAGTGCATCAGATCGCACCACTGCTATTTGCAATATTTGTCTCAAGCGTATCTCGCGTGGCCAAAACATCAGCCGCTTGGGCACCACAAGCATGAGCAGACATATGTCGACCTGCCATGCAGCTCGTTGGCAAGCATACATAAAAGACCCACACCAAAGAACAAAGCGGACCTCTCCTTGCTCCTCATCAGCTGGGATCTCCATCCCCACTATATCTTCAGTCCTCTCTGAAAGCTGCTCTGAGAGGACTGAAGGTGTAGAATTAGGTGTGTCACAACCAAGTACTTGCAGTACACCGACGTCCGATTGTAGCAGGCAAATTTCCCTGCCCCAGCTGCTGGACCGTCGAAAGAAGTATACTCCCAGCCATCCACATGCCCAGCGGTTGAATGCTAGCTTGGCTAAATTGCTAGCACTTCAACTGCTGCCTTTTCAGTTGATAGACTCGGCCCCCTTCCGTGAGTTTGTTCAATGTGCGGTTCCTCAGTGGCAGGTTCCCAAACGCCACTTTTTCTCTCGGAAGGCGATTCCGTCTCTCTACTGGCATGTGGAAGGCAATGTCCATGCCTCGCTGGACAGGGCGGTCAGCGGTAAGGTGCATATTACCGCTGACTCATGGTCCAGCAGGCATGGACAGGGACGTTATCTTTCTTTCACGGCCCATTGGGTCACTCTATTGGCAGCTGGGAGGGATGCAGGACAAGGTGCAGTAGTGTTGGAGGTTGTTCCGCCACCACGCCTCCAAAATGCTACTACTGGTTGTGACACACCTCTCTCCTCCACCCCCTCCTCTTCTTCTTCCTCCATGTCCTCTTCGAGTGCTCTGTCCTCGGAACCAGCGGTGCTCCGTAGGCGTACAAGGGGCTACGCGAGTACGCAGGCAAAAAGATGCCATGCCGTGCTTGCGCTGGTGTGTTTGGGGGACAGGAGCCACACTGGGCCAGAGGTTCTGGCAGCTCTGCAGGGGCAGGCCAAGAGGTGGTTGACGCCACGCCAGCTTAAGCCAGGAATGGTCGTTTCTGATAATGGCACCAACCTCCTCTCCGCCCTGCGACAGGGGCAGCTCACCCATGTGCCCTGTATGGCTCACGTCCTCAACCTGGTGGTGCAGCGGTTCTTGGGCAGGTTCCCAGGCTTACAGGATGTCCTGAGGCAGGCCAGGAAAGTCTGTGTGCATTTCCGCCGATCTTATAATGCCAGTGCTCGGCTGACTGAGCTGCAAAAGGAGCTGAACCTGCCCAAGAACCGCCTAATATGTGACATGCCCACCAGGTGGAACTCAACGTTGGCCATGCTGCAGCGACTGCACACGCAGCAGAGGGCCATCAATGAGTACCTGTGCGACTACGGCACCAGGACAGGGTCAGGGGAGCTTGGCTTTTTTTCCCCACGCCAGTGGAGCATGATCAGGGATGCATGCACTGTCCTCTCACCATTTGAGGAGGCCACGAGGATGGTGAGCAGTGACAGTGCATGCATCAGTGACACTGTACCTCTTGTCCACCTGTTGGAGCATACGCTGCGTGGGATAATGGACAGGGCACTTGAGGCAGAACAGAGGCAGGAAGAGGAGGACTTCCTTGTCTCTCAAGGCCCCCTTTATCCAGACAATGTTCCTTCTGTCCCACCCATCACACAGGAAGAGGAGGAGGAGGAGGAGGAGGAGGAGGATTGTGTGAGCATGGAGGTGGAGCCTGGCACTCAGCATCAGCAGCAGCAGTCTTTTAGGGATGATGTACAGTCCCAACAAACCAGTGGACTTGTACGTGGCTGGGAGGAGGTGGCTGGCGATCATGTCATCCTCAGTGACCCAGAAGACTCCGGACCGAATGCCTCAGCTAACCTACGCTGCATGGCCTCCCTGATCCTGCAAAGCCTGCGGAAGGATCCTCGTGTTCTTCGGATCAAGGAGAGTGACCATTACTGGCTGGCCACTCTCCTTGATCCACGGTACAAGGGTAAGGTTGCGGACCTTATCTTGCCGTCGCAGAGGGAGCAGAGGATGAGACATCTCAGGGAGGCCTTGCAGAAAGGTCTGTGCAACGCGTTCCCAGAAACTGGGAGGTTACAAACTCCTGGTCCTGGACGACGAGTTGCTGAGGCTTCGGTCAGTAGCAGAAGGAGCGGTGGGGAAGGTGGACGTCTGACCGATGCGTTCAGACAATTTTTTAGTCCGCAGCCCCAAGGTATGATCGGTTCCAGCAACCATCGCCAGCGTCTGATATACATGGTGCAGGAATACCTAGGGGCAAGGTCAGACTTGGACACCTTTCCCACCGAAAATCCTCTGGCTTACTGGGTCCTGAGGATGGATCACTGGCCAGAGCTTGCACAGTATGCAATTGAGCTACTGGCCTGTCCTGCATCCAGCGTTCTTTCCGAACGCACATTCAGTGCTGCTGGAGGATTTGTCACCGATCATAGGGTGCGCCTGTCCACCGACTCGGTTGATCGACTGACCTTCATAAAAATGAATCAGTCTTGGATCACCACCAGCTACCAGACACCTGAAGCGGATATAACGGAATAATTTATAATGTCACATCCCTTCAAGACTGCCTATGCTGATGCTGAGTGACTGTCCTGTTATGTTCACTGACTATCCTCTTCCTCCTCCTCAATGATCCATGCCACCACACCAGTGCCTAAGGCACAATTTTTCAGCCCCTGTATAACAGGGGCGTGTAATTACAATTTTTTAAAAAGATGCTTCGCAACAGGTGTGACTGCTGTGCTCAGAGTACAGTATCTGTGAGGGGTTGCAGTGTTGTGGCACCAGCACCAGTGCCTAAGGCACAATTTTTCAGCCCCTGTTGGGGCGTGTAATTACAATTTTTAGGCAATGCTTTGCAACAGGTCTCATTGCTGTGCTCAGAGTACAGTATCTGTGAGGGGTTGCAGTGTTGTGGCACCAGCACCAGTGCCTAAGGCACAATTTTTCAGCCCCTGTATAACAGGGGCGTGTAATTACAATTTTTTAAAAAGATGCTTCGCAACAGGTGTGACTGCTGTGCTCCAAGTACAGTATCTGTGAGGGGTTGCAGTGTTGTGGCACCAGCACCAATGCCTAAGGCACAATTTTTCAGCCCCTGTTTAACAGGGGCGTGTAATTACAAATCTTGATCTAATAGTTCACAGCAGGGCCCATTCCTGCGCCCACCAAGAGTAACTATGAGGGCCTACAGTCTTGTGGCAACACCGTCCACCACCACCACCACCACCAAAGGCCCAATTTTTCTGCCCTGTTCAACAGGTGCATGCAATTACAAATCTTGATCTAATAACTCACAGCAGGGCCCATTCCTGCACCCACCAAGAGTAACTGTGAGGGCTTACAGTCTTGTGGCAACACCGTCCACCACCACCACCACCAAAGGCCCAATTTTTCTGCCCGGTTCAACAGGTGCATGCAAGTACAAATCTTGATCTATTAACTCACAGCAGGGCCCATTCCTGTGCCCACCAGTCTTGTGGCTACACCAACATCTAATAGGGCAAATTTCTGCAGAGTATATACGGCAGGCCCCTACTTTCAAACATCCAACTTACAAACGACTCCTACTTGCAAACGGCAAGAGAAAACAGGAAGTGAGAGGAAATCTACCCCTAGGAAGGAAAATTCTATCCTGTTAGATTTAATTTGGGAAAAAGGTATCTCCTCTCTACTGATGCTTTATCACCAATCCTTGTTTCAATTAAAACCCCACTTTTCCAAAAACATTTGTCATTGGGACGGAAAGTGAGGTGACATGTTCTGAACAGATGTGCAAAGACAGCAAATGTTACAGGGGTGATAACCCCTCCCTATGTTCTCCAAAAAGCTTAAAAATTGATTTTTTTGGGATGTAGCTACACTTCATAATGTACCTGTTCAGATTCTACTTAAGAACAAACCTACAGTCCATGTCTTGTTTGCACCACCTATATACTGCTGTTCAGAGTATATAGGGTTGTAGGTATAGGGTTTTATTTTGGGTGCGGGGTCCCCCTTAGTATCCATACAAGACCCAAAGGGGCTGGGGTGGGGGGGGGGGGTGATGGGGTAGCCATGCCATTTTTCTCAAGGATTTTCAGCCATATGGCGGCCAGGACAAGACATGACATTAAAGCCGCAAGTGGTTTTAAATGGCTTCTTTTTTTCCTTTACAAATGTCATTTTGTGCAAGGACAGTTCTAAACACGGGAAACACATGCCACTTCACAGGCATACTTTAGACACCCCCCAGGTACCATATTTAAAGGAAAATTTCACTTTTTTTTTTTCACTTTATGCATCATTAAAATGACTGCTCCCGAAAAAACTTTAGTTTTTAAAATTTCTTTTTGCATTGATATATGTCCCCTGGGGCAGGACCCGGGTCCCCAAACCTGTTTTATGACATTAACATGCATATTGGCCGTTGTAATTAGCAATTTTGATTTCGAACGTTCGCGTCCATTATAACGAATAGGGTTCGAAAATTCGCGCAAACTTTCGGTCCGTTCGAAGGTTCTGGTGCGAACCGAACCCGGGGGTGTTCGGCTCATCCCTATTGGCTAGGAGTTATATTACTGTAGCAGTAAAGGGAAGGTGGAGATGGAGCATTTCCAGTGTGGTGGCTATTCTACAAAAGGAAATGCCTCAAACTTCCCACGGGGAGCTGAGTGCAAGCGAGGATCAGCTACAGAATGTTGCTTAGGCAGGCTATAAATATGTTATTGGGACTCTGGAATTGAGTGCCAATGGTCCCCAGTAGAGTCTGAGAGGTCTTATCTGTTGTCATTGAGCAAGGTGCTTTGATCTACAATAGTGCTCCATACTGATATAAAAGTTGAAACTGGGTTCCTCCAATTTTTTTGCCATAAAGATGTTGTCTTTCTTCATTTGGGGGTTAAAAGGAGACATAGTGGACCACCAGGACCTTATGGGGGGGCAGAACGGTCAATCCAAAAATTAGCAAGTACAGATGATATGGGAGTCACATAGTAACTGGCATCTGCAGCCTGCAAAAACTCCACTCCAAAGCATAAGCTACATGATCACAGTAAAGGTTGTGATATTGATACATGCCTCAGTTAGGCTTCGGAAACATTGCTCTGGGTGAAATAAAATTACTTTTTATCTTAAATTCAAACTGAAGTTAAGCTAAAAAGCTTTTAATTGTGTTTCAACGTCTTAGATTAAAAAGTCTTATCGTTTTCAGTCCCTGTCACTAGCCACATATCCAAGGAAAAAGCAGCAGACTGCATGGAAGGACTATGGTTTCCCTACTGCAATCTGATACACCTATCTGCCCTGCCAACATTATAGCTATGCAATCAGCAACAGTTGTTGAGGAGAGCGTTTCTTTGCTGATTACATTTCTGTAGTGTTAAAGCGTGTTAGCCCAAAGTATGGGCACCATTGCTCCTATACAAAGAACAACAGTCCTTGTTCTCAGCCTGTTGCTGGACCTTTTGCTGTCATACCTGATGTTGGATGATGCAATACAAGCACACTTTTAAAAGCTTCAACTGGTCTTCAAAGCATCTGTGAAGTGAAGGAAATAAGGTCAGGGAAGTAAATCTGTAGGGTAATAAAAAAAAAACATATAAATTCCACAGGTACACCAATTAAAACATGGTACATACCCTTTAAAATTATTTAGGAGCTGTAGTGTGCATGAAGCCTTAGGGATAAAATGGCCGCTGGGACTGGAGGATCAGGAAAGAAAAACTGCCGTACCCAGTCCCACTAGACAGAAACAAGCACTTAACCCTTGCAGTGCAGGAACAGGCCCACTGCAAGGAGATCTTTTAGTTTTCTCAGAGTTCAGCTTGTTTAATGTCCTTCAATATTCTTCTGCCCAATAAGGAATTCAGAAACTTAGAATCCTACGTCAGTTGGACATCTATAAATGTTCGATTCCTGATATATGGCAACTCTTAAGAAAGATCACTGATTGAAAACATTGACTTTATTCATGCCACTTACTTAATTATAGTGCTAAAATGATTTAAACCGAAAAGAACTTTACACAATTACATCTATTATGAGATAAACTGTAGTTCAAGGAATTAAAAGGATTTTTTTAATACGATTTAATAGCATAGAACAGTCCTGGTGCACTTGCATTTTTCTGTGTTTGAAGTCCACCAGCATTTTAAATCAGTCATCTGTTACATACAATTAAATTAGGTATTTATTTAAATGGCTAAAAATTGGAGGCTAAGAAGCCGAATACAAATAATAAAGGATGTAATAAACAACAGGACATGAATGATTGCACAGTTTTAAAGATTTTTAATTTCATCATGAATCAAATAAGTGGCCTAGAGGAAGAGGATTGCATTTCCTGTTTCCAGGCAATATATTGTGCTATTTGGACAATTTGTTCAAGTGGTTTGTTTATTGAACTTTAGTATAGCTACACAAGATAGATTGCTATTACATAATTTTTATTTATTTATATATACCTGTATTAGTAAAAGTCAATTTGACCTCAAGAAAAGAAAAAGAAAAAAGTGGAAATGTCTGGAAAAAATAGCAAACTTTTTATATCCCGGCAAAATACTCTGATATGCCACTTCTCTATCCCAATAAAAAATAATGTTTAATCTCTCATCATAGAGAACAGGACTGATTTAATTAGTAGGATGTTACCATTTAATTAAAACAAGGTCAAACAATGTATACTTTTTTTACATTTAACGTGCAGGATCATCTATTTGCATAATTATTATAGTAGTATAGGGAATGGATGTATATGACGTGCATGTTTATTTACTTACTACAGATACTTATATAGCACCATCAATTTACATTTTCTGTATATTGTACAATCATGTCAGTCCTTTCCCTCAAGGAGCTCACAATTTAAAGCACCATATGGGTCGAGTGTCGGGAGACAATGGGCGGTTAAAAAAATGGCCGACATTTGGCCCATGTGTATGTTGCATGTGCATGCTGGAAAACCATCAGCCGACCGACTCCCGATCATTGCTCTCAGCCAATGGCAGAGAGCGCTGATCAGAGTGTTCTGGCGGAGGGGGCGTCCCCCTGTCAGAACACAACAGCTTAGCGGGGAAGATCGCTGGACTAAACTTGGATGGTGCAACCCACTGGGTGTGTACCCAGCTTAAGGTCCCTAACTCACATACTATGGCCATTTTAGACAAGAGCCAATTACGGTAACCTACCGGCATATCTTTGGAGTGTTGGATGAAACCTATACAGGAACAGGGGGAACATGCAAACTCTGTGCAGGTGGGCTGGCTTTAAAAACTGATGACTCTAGTGTTGCTGGGCAGAAGTAACCAGTTAGTCACTGTGCTGCTATAAAGTAATATAAAGAATGAGTGTATACGATTGAATATGATAAGAAAATGAGAGGTAGAATTCACACAGTGTATTTTTTAATGTTTAGAAGTTTATAAATGAATATCTTATCTGATTTATTTTTACATAAAAATGAAATCTAATAAAGAAAGCCCAGCACTAACTGCTCAATTTTTGTCTATATGAAACATTATATAGTGTTGTATGAGCTGAAAAGGAACAGCTTTGTGCCTTCTTTAACTCTCTCAGATGTGTGTGTTCTGAATAGCAGTTCAAATATCAGACTATACTGTACATGTAGTTTTTTGTTTTCATTATTATAATATATAATTTTTCTTGCTTGTTGGCTGTTCGCTGGTTCAATACATTTTTTTTTTAATGTATATGGGACTTTCTGAACAGTTAGTGGAAGGGGAATCTGTCCTTCTGGACAGAGAGAACTGTAAAGCCTTGTAAACACGATCTGATTTTTCAACGGGAATTGTGTGATGACAGGCTGTTGTCGGTAAATCCGCCAACAAATGTTGGATAGCATGCTTTAAAATTTTCCGCCAACAAATGTGTGTTGTCGGATTATCCGATCGTGTGTACACAAGTCCTTCGGACAAAACTCCAAAGTACAAACACGCATGCTTAGAAGCAATGCTAACCATAGCACAATATTAGCAGAAGTTGCCCAAAGGGTGGCGCTAAAGAGCTGAAAAACCACGTAGTTTTGTGTTTGTTGGCCAACAATTCTTTGCCGTTTGTATGCAAGACAAGTTCATGGCCAACGCCCTTCGGACAAAAGTCCTACGCTTTGTCCACGGAAAATCCATTCGTTGTACCAGGCTTAAGACTCCAAATAAAATAACTTACTGTGACAGCAGGAAGGTAAAGTCACCTGGTTGCATCCAGGGGGGTAGATATATTTCGCCCAGATTCAGGCTTTACGCCGACTTATACAACTAGGTGGAGAGTTGTATAAGGCTAGTGGGCTCATGGATGACTCATACCTCTAGGGAGAGTGTGGGGCGTCGTACAGACAGGGAGTTGATGAGACCAGCTGAACCTTGTCAGCTCATTTAGGCCTCTATAAGAACTCCCAGCTTCATTAGATGTTAGCTCATGCCTGGAACCAGACCTGTGTGGACTGTCTAGGGAGAGTGAACCCCTGTGCGGTGAGGCAAAGCCTGTGTGGCTATTTGTTTGGACCTTTACTAAACCAGGGACTTAGGGACTAGGACAGCACTAGGCTGATCCCAGTTGTTAGTTAGGAAACCTGTATGTTTAGTCAGAGGTCAACTTGACCAGGATTTATTTTGGTTATGTTTCTTTTGCTTTGCTATGTTTTGTCACTGTAAATAGAAAATAAACCGCACCTTTTTTGATTTTGAAAACCACAACCTCCGTTTGCTGGGCCTGTTTTGTGTGGGGAGCCCATCCCGGGGGTCACACACACCCGCTGCCGAGCTAACCCCCTCACAGTTGGTGGAGAATGCGGGCAGTTTTTTTTAAGCCAGCATGGAGGAGATACTGAAGCAGCTGGCTCTAGCAAATGCCAATCAACAGCAGACAAATGCAGGTTTGCAAAGGAGCCTTGCAGCCCAGCAGCAGACAAACGCAACTTTGCAACAGAGTCTGGAGGCTCAGCAACGAGCCCTGCAGCAATCTGAGGCCCGCTTCATAGACCTGTTGCAGAAGCAAGAGAAGAGACTACAACAACAGATGGAAGCAGTAATGCAGCAACGTCCGCAGACCAGTGAGGAAAGCCGTCCCACTAATACCGCGTCCTTTGGGGTGAGTCGTTTATTGACAAAAATGACTGGAGAGGATGATCCAGAGGTATTTTTGACCACATTTGAAAGGACCGCTGAAAGAGAAAAGTGGCCTGAGGAGCAGTGGGCTGGACTGGTGGCTCCTCTGTTAACTGGTGAATCGCAGAAAGCTTACTATGACCTAGAGCCTAACCAAGCAAAAGACTATGTGATGCTAAAAGCTGAAATATTGGCAAGGCTGGGTGTCACCCAGGCTGTCCGGGCTCAGCGTGTGCATAACTGGACTTTCCAGCTTGGAAAACCCCCCAGGTCTCAAATGTATGATCTCATTCACCTGAGCAGAAAGTGGCTACAGCCAGAGACTTTGTCCGCACCAAAGATTGTGGAACGTGTTGTAATGGATCGGTTTTTGAGAGCTCTTCCTACTGCCATCCAAAAGTGGGTAAGCCATGGAGACCCAGAGACGGCCGATGGTCTTGTGGATCGTGTGGAGAAATACTTGGCTACAGAGAACCTGACGGCCTCTTCCAGAGACACTCGGACTTTCCACCCTAAGACCAGACCATCCCCAGGGGCGGATAAGAGGATTCCAAGGGGTGAGGGTGGAGAGAGTGAGAGGGTGGGAGCTCTACCCCAAGTTTGGCGAGAACAGCCTGGGAAATCAGCGGCTCAAGAGGCGGCAAGAAGGATCGTTTGCTACCGCTGCCGGCAAGCGGGACATATTGCAGCCAATTGCCCGGTTGTGGAGGAACCCATGCAGTGTGACTTTCTGACAGGCAGACGTCAGTCGCTGTGTGCGACAGTCGCATGCACTGCCATTCGAGGAACTGAGAAACATTTATGCAAAATGTGTGTTAATGGTAGAAATGTTGTGGTATTGCTGGATTCAGGTAGCCTTGTGACCCTGATAAAGGCTGAGTTAGTTAAAACAGAGGTCTCTGGGAATAGCAAGGTAGCTGTTATTTGTGTGCATGGGGACACCCGAGAGTATCCAGTGACTACAGTGTGTTTCAAGACCCCCAAAGGTACCCTCTCTCATCCAGTGGGCTTAGTATCTCAGTTACCGCATGACGCCATTGTGGGAAGGGATTTTCCGAAGTTCTGGGAACTGTGGGATGATCCTGAGCCCCTCACTGGTGCCCCTATGTACCAGGAATGTGATAGCCAGAACTCCCCTGAGAGTGGTGAGGACTCTCCGGAATTTCCCTTATCAGTATTGGCAGGGGAGACTCAAGAAACTGGAGAGGAGCCCACCTCCTCAGACGAAAACCTACCGTCTGTGGAGTTTTCTGATCTTGAGGTTCACAGGGAAAACTTTGCCACAGAACAGTTGAAAGACCCCGCCCTAATAAAGGCACGGGAAAACGTAGTGAAAATAGATGGTGAGTTAGTGAACCCAGATAATACCTGCACTTACCCATACTTCAGCGTAGAGAAGGACCTACTGTATCGGGTGGCAAAAAGGGCAGAAGAAACCGTTGAGCAGCTTGTGGTGCCCAAACCTTACAGGAAGTTGGTGTTGGAGTTGGCCCATGGGCACATTCTTGGAGGTCATCTGGGGACAGAGAAAACCCGAGAGAGGGTATTACAGAGATTCTATTGGCCGGGGGTGATGAAGGACGTAGAAAATTATTGTTCCTCCTGCCCTGTGTGTCAGAGGTTGGCCCCGATGCCACATTTCCGTAGCCCGCTGGTCCCTCTACCCATCATTGAGGTCCCGTTTGAGAGGATCGCCATGGATTTGGTAGGTCCTATAATCAAGTCCGCTAGGGGGCACCAGTACATATTAGTTATAATGGACTATGCCACCCGTTATCCAGAAGCGATCCCTCTCCGAAATACCTCGGCCAAAACCATAGCCAAAGAGCTATCTCTTGTTTTTAGCCGGGTGGGTATTTGTAAAGAACTGCTTACGGACCAAGGTACACCCTTTATGTCCCGGGTTATGAAAGAGCTGTGTAAATTGTTCAAAGTGACGCAATTGCGTACGTCTGTGTATCACCCCCAAACCGATGGGCTGGTTGAAAGATTCAACAAAACCCTAAAACAAATGTTGAAGAAAGTGGTGGATAGAGATGGAAAGGATTGGGACTGTTTACTTCCTTATTTGATGTTTGCTATTAGGGAGGTGCCCCAATCCTCTACGGGATTCTCCCCCTTTGAGTTACTGTATGGGAGACACCCAAGAGGGCTGTTGGATATTGCCAAGGAAACTTGGGAAAGTGAGAGTTCTCCCCACAGGAGTGTGATTGAGCATGTCGCCCTGATGCAAGATCGAATTGCACAGGTAATGCCCATCGTGAAGGAACATTTGGCCAAAGCGCAGTTGGCACAGCAGAGAGTGTACAACCGTGGAGCCAAGACCCGTACCTTTTCCCCGGGGGATAGGATATTGGTACTTGTCCCTACGGTTGAAAGTAAATTCCTTGCCAAATGGCAAGGCCCCTACGAGATAATGGAAAAAGTGAGCGAAGTGAATTACAAGGTCAGACAACCAGGAAGGCGAAAGCCCGAACAGATCTATCACGTTAATCTGTTGAAAGCCTGGAGGGATAGAGAGTCCCTAGTCGCAGACACTTGGTCACCAGCTCAAACTGGTTGCGTGATTCCTGAGGTTGGAATAGCAGCCACCTTGTCACAACCCCAACAACAGGAGGTTAAGGAGTTTGTGCTTCGCAACAAGGAGGTATTCTCTGAGCTGCCGGGACAAACATCTGGGGTAGAGCATGACATCATTACCCCGCCCGGTGAAAGGGTGAAGTTAAAACCCTATCGGATCCCAGAGGCTCGACGGGAGGCAATACGGGAGGAAGTACAGAAAATGCTGAACTTAGGGGTGATAGAGGAGTCCCAAAGTGATTGGTCTAGTCCCATCGTGTTGGTGCCTAAACCGGATGGGAGCTGGCGATTTTGTAACGATTTTCGACAGTTGAACAAAGTTACAAAATTTGACACCTACCCCATGCCACGTATAGATGAGTTGATCGACCGGCAGGGAACAGCCCGATACATGACGACTCTTGACCTCACAAAAGGGTATTGGCAAATCCCCCTGGCCAAGTCGGCCAAAGAGAAAACCGCATTTGTAACCCCAGACGGGGCGTTCCAATATAAAAGAATGCCGTTCGGGTTACAGAATGCGCCGGCCACATTCCAGCGGAAAATGGACCAGATGCTGAGGCCCCATCGGAAGTATGCTGCGGCTTACCTGGATGACGTAATTGTCCATAGCACAGATTGGGCCTCACATCTGCCAAAAGTGCAAGCAGTCCTGGACTCTGTTCGGGAAGCGGGGTTTACGGCTAACCCCAAGAAGTGTACCATTGGGCAGGAGGAGGCCAAATATCTTGGGTACACCATTGGGAGGGGAGTAATAAAACCCCAACTCAACAAAGTCGAGGCCATCCAGAGTTGGCCACGTCCCAACAGCAAGAAGCAGGTACGAGCCTTTCTGGGAATCGCTGGGTATTATCGGCGATTCATTCCCCACTTTGCTTCTAAGGCTGTGCCCCTAACCAACCTGACGAAGGGGAAAGGGTCGGTCATGATTAAATGGACCCCCGAGGCTGAGGCAGCATTCCAATTCTTGAAACAAGCCTTATGTAGCCAGCCAGTGTTGTACTCACCCGACTTCTCTAAAGACTTTGTCGTACAAAGTGATGCGTCAGATGTGGGGTTAGGAGCAGTATTGTCCCAGGTCTGGAACGGGGAAGAGCACCCAGTCATTTACCTCAGCAGGAAGTTGAAGCCCCATGAGGTAAATTACGCCACCGTTGAAAAGGAGTGTTTAGCGGTGAAGTGGGCTCTAGATTCCCTTCGGTACTACCTGCTAGGTAGGCACTTTGACATGGTTACGGATCACGCTCCGTTAAAGTGGATGGCTCAAAACAAGGAAACAAATAGAAGAGTGAATAGGTGGTTCCTGGCCCTCCAGGAATTCAACTTCACAGTAAAGCATCGCCCTGGCGTTCAAATGGGGAATGTGGATGCTTTGTCTCGAGTACATGAATGCCTGATTGCTGGTGTTCCAACCCCGAGGTTAAAACAAGAGGGGGGGGGGTATGTGACAGCAGGAAGGTAAAGTCACCTGGTTGCATCCAGGGGGGTAGATATATTTCGCCCAGATTCAGGCTTTACGCCGACTTATACAACTAGGTGGAGAGTTGTATAAGGCTAGTGGGCTCATGGATGACTCATACCTCTAGGGAGAGTGTGGGGCGTCGTACAGACAGGGAGTTGATGAGACCAGCTGAACCTTGTCAGCTCATTTAGGCCTCTATAAGAACTCCCAACTTCATTAGATGTTAGCTCATGCCTGGAACCAGACCTGTGTGGACTGTCTAGGGAGAGTGAACCCCTGTGCGGTGAGGCAAAGCCTGTGTGGCTATTTGTTTGGACCTTTACTAAACCAGGGACTTAGGGACTAGGACAGCACTAGGCTGATCCCAGTTGTTAGTTAGGAAACCTGTATGTTTAGTCAGAGGTCAACTTGACCAGGATTTATTTTGGTTATGTTTCTTTTGCTTTGCTGTGTTTTGTCTGTAAATAGAAAATAAACCGCACCTTTTTTTTGATTTTGAAAACCACAACCTCCGTTTGCTGGGCCTGTTTTGTGTGGGGAGCCCATCCCGGGGGTCACACACACCCGCTGCCGAGCTAACCCCCTCACAGTACTCCAGCTCTTCAAAGCACAACCGCAGCAGAAAACCTTCAGCCAACTGCCGGCTCTCTGCTCTTTGCAAGTAGTACATTTAACATATTCATATGTCATAGTTTAGTGACTAAAAAGATAAAGAAAATATGTACAAAATCACTTCATGTTCCCTTAATTTGGATAGAGTTAAAGGAAGGTTAAAGGAAGTGAGGTAAACTCTTCAACAGCAATGCAGACTGAAATAAAAATGCTAAACTCTAGTTAAAAAAAAAAAAAAAAAAAGTATCTATTAAAGTATGTATTCTTAACCTTAAAAAACATACCTTCTATTTCTTTCAGCCTCCTCCAAACCTCCAAACTCATTTGGTTTCTGCTGTGATCTGATTTTCTCTTAGAGGGTAGCTACATTTCTTTTCTGTGGTCCCACCTTATGTAGGAGCATAGCCACCCTCTCGCGTTCTCTCCCGAGAAGGGTTAGGGCTATGGACTATGGGATTTGTCGTGTGCATGGGGCAGTGCACAACCACAATTACTATGCACTGCTCAT
Organism: Rana muscosa; assembly: GCA_029206835.1. Lineage (NCBI taxonomy): Eukaryota > Metazoa > Chordata > Amphibia > Anura > Ranidae > Rana > Rana muscosa. Next base: position 175,547,148 of record CM055116.1, read on the forward strand.
TCCAAACAAATGAGAGGGGAAAAGGGGAAGTTCAGTAGCCCATGGAAAAATGCAGTAAACAACAATTTCATGAAAAATAGACTACAGAGCCATTAAAGTTGTTGTAAACCCTTACAGACCACTTTAACCTACAGGTAAGCCTAGATTAAGGATTACCTGGAGGTGCAACAAATATCTCCTAAACCTACACGGTTTAGGAGATATTTGCAAAAGAAAGGCACCGATGTCTACAGTGCATGCGCCGTAGACAACAGTGCGCAGGCACACTGAGCGTGCCGCTTCTAACGGCGATCATGCCGTTAGTGGTGGCACCCGTGCGCATGTGTGGGAGTGACGTCATCGCAGCACAGGCCAGTCAAAACGCTGATATGCGGAAGTCACTCGTGGAAAGATGGCACCGATGGAGGAGGGCAACGAGCACTGCTGTGAGGGCTTCGATCTCAGGTAAGTACTTCATAATGAGCTAGTATGCTATGCATACTAGCTCATTATGCCTTTGCCTTGCAGGGTGTTTTTGAAAAAAAAAAGAGGGTTTACTTCCTCTTTAAGTAAAAAATGTGTATGGATTATTTTTGGAAAATAAGGATATAGTTTAGTGTCACTTTATGTAAAGTAGGGGAAGACTAAAACTCCAGTTATCTTTTTATTACTGTCTGTGTCCCTATAAAGCCATTGTCATCAGAACATGAAGTGAGGGGAAATCTCTCTAAATGAGACCCAAATTGCAGTAAAAACCTGACAGGGGTTCTAATTTTTCTCAATCTATCCAAAACAAGGAATACAAAAATTTGGATGGGATTGCATATAGCTCCTGACTGCCCCTTTTTTAATCAAATCCACGTGTCTCTCTTTCCCCCCTAATTGCTCCTTTTTTGTGTGCTGATAAGGAACTTTATGAAAAAAAAAATAAACTGTGTTACCCCAACATTTTATACTCCTGATAAGTGTCTATGGTACCATGTATTTGTGTTAAAAAGTATTGTGTTTTCTTTGTATTGCTTCCTTTTCCTTTTCATGTGCGAAATACCTGGTGATCCTGCCAGTCCCTCTGCTTACCTATTTCAAACTGAGCATGCTAGGCATGAAAGCACATTCATCTCAGCATGATCAGTTTTCTTCTTTGCATTCTATTTAGGAGCACAGCTTGCCTGTCCTCCAATAGCTAAAACCAGGGCTTTTTTTTTTCAGCGGGAACGCGGGGGAATGCAGTTCCAGCACCTTCAGCACTGAATGTATGCAATTGATGCTGGAGAGGATCTACTGTTGAGGGCAGGGTCTATTGTTGCTGGCTGCTGTAGGGTCTATGGATGCTGGCTATTGGAAGTTTACTGTTGCTGGGGGGCAATCATTGTTGCTAGCTACAGGCGATCTATTTTACTGCCTTTCTTGTTATCATTACCAAATTCCATTCAAATTATTTAGTGTAACAAAAGATACTTTGTTTTGTAATAAGTGGCAATACTGGGAGGCGGGTAGGGGGTGTAATCAAGGAATGGCACTCTGAAGTGGGTAGGGGGTGGAGGCAAGAGGTGGCTCGGAAGGAGTGAGTATAAATATATATATATATATATATATATATATATATATATATATATATATATATATATATATATTTTTTGCTGATTTGGAGACAGGGACAAAAAAATTGTCACACTCTTTTTTATATGGCGGTTACATTGTTCATAATGCTTGTGCAATGTCAATTTATGCAAGACACCCAGTAAACTATCATTATTTTAATGGCAGTGACTATAATCATAGCAGCACTGTGTTATGCATTACACTGTTCTAGCTAGAAAAATAATGCATAAAGGAAAGCTCCTTCAGCTACTACTATATATAATCCTCGCTACGCTGGTCAGAGGAGTATATGGCAGCAATATCAAGCTTGGGAAGACATGTCGGGGCATGAAAGATGAAGAGTGACCGAGTTCTGAAATGACACATGAAAAGTAGTGGCTTATGCTGACCATCCTTCAGGCAAAATGGTCTTCTAAGAAAGCAATTTATGTAATAAAAAAAGTCCTACCTAAATCAATAACCTGCCACCAGTCAATAGCAGAACAGAAGAGGTCCTTTTCTGATAAAGGACCATTTTTCATGATATGAGTCCTGGTCTATCCAGGGGGACTTAAATCCAGTCATGTTATTGATCGTTACATGGTATTATTAAATAATCATTGAACGTTTTTGCCTTTAAATAAGTGTTCCTAATGTGAGCATTGTAATGCACTTCATAAGAAGGCAACATTAAGAGAATGTAGAAGAAAAAAAATGTAGCCCATTTTTCATCTAAAGACAAGAAATCATTCATTTAACATTTATATAATTGCATTTACTACCCAGGAGTAAAAACCTCATATCTGACATATTTTTCAGATTTCAAATTAACTTTTTCATAGTAGTTTACATTTAAAGTAAAATACACCTGCACCCAACAGCACACTTAAAGCTGAGCTCAAGAATAAGAACACGATGTCTAAATACAAGAGAGTTGTGTAGTCTTCCTTGAATCTTATGCCGCGTACACACGATCGGAATTTCCGACAACAAAACCGTGTTTTTCTTTCCGTCGGATTTTCGCTCAAACCTGTCTTGCATACACACGGTCACACAATTGTTGCTCGGAAATTCTGAACGTCAAGAAAGCGGAGACATACAACACTACGACGAGCCGAGAAAAATTAGTACAATGATTCTGAGCATGCGTCGAATGGTTCCAAGCACGCGCAGCACTTTTGTGTGTCGGAAATGGCTACACACGATCGGAATTTCCGACAAGAACTTTTGTTGTCGGAAAAATAGAGAACCTGCTCTCAAACATTTGTTGTCGGAAATTCCGACAGCAAATGTCCAATGGAGCCTACACATGGTCGGAATATCCGACCAAAAGCTCACATCAAACATTTGTTGTCGGAAATTCCGATCATGTCCACGCGGCATTAGTGTGCTTTGTGTCTTTCTTCCAGATCTGTGCAGTAATTCAGTGTGAAACTTTGCCTTTATGCCTTTATGCAGGAGTTTCCTGTAATGAGGACCAGTCACTGCTGCCTTCTCTACTTATGCAGAGTGGGAGGTCTTGTCTCTGCCCCCTCTTGTAGTTTTTTTTGCAGACAGCATGTAGTGCAGTGATATGCAATTAGCGGACCTCCAGCTGTTGCCAAACTACAAGTCCCATGAGGCATAGCGAGACTCTGACAGCAGCAAGCATGACACCCAGAGGCAGAGGCATGATGGGACTTGTAGTTTTGCAACAGCTGGAGGTCCGCTAATTGCATATCCATGATGTAGTGGGTGGAGCCTGTTGAGTCGCTGCCACGGCTCTGCTCTCTGCACAGCCTATTTGCAGCACAGTGATGCTATCACTGCTACTTGTACTAGGTACTATCTGGGGTTTCAAAGCCATTTTGGTGCACACAAAGGGGATTTACATCTTTTGTGGAGATCAAGATTTTTTTTTCTCGATTCCAGAATTTAGCTTTAAAGGTTAACCCCACTTTCATGGGGAAAAGAAAATAGCAATTAAAGAAAAAATATTATAGCGTATACAATTGTGACACGAGCCATATTGTAATTGTATATTATTAAAAATTATCTTTCCTTTCCAATCTGCAGTCCTGTAATTTTCTGTAAAATGTAATGCAATATGGCTACCTGGAAGTGTTCTGTACACAGAATGTGTACAGAACGCCCCTAGAAACATAATTTCCTGCTTGTGTGATTGGCTCACTGATTTTCCCAGGTGTCTACACTAAGATACAAGACATATTTCAGGCATCCTCTGCAACAAAAATTTCATTTTTGGTAAGATACTCCTAATAGGAAATAACGTCTAAGGCCAGGTTCACACTGGTACGACAAACGCTCCGACATCGGGAGCTCATGTCACATGACGTGTGGAAATCAATGTTTCCCTATAAAAGCCGTCTTAACTGGTCTGACACAAGTCGGTCCGACTTTGAAAAAGGTTCCTGCACTACTTTGGTCTGACTTTGATCCTACTTAAGCCCATTGAATATCACTGAAGTCGGATCAAATTCGGATCGCCGTCTTAACTGATCCGACTTTGGCATGTGACTTGTGCTCTGATGATCTTGAAGGGGAACTCCAAGACCATACCAGACCTTTCGGTCTGGCATGGATTTTAAGGGGAACCCCCATGCCGAAAAAAACGGTGTGGGGTCCCCCCCAAAATCCATACCAGACCCTTATCCAAGCACGCAGCCTGGCAGGTCAGGAAAAGGGGTGTGGACGAGTGAGCGCCCCCCCTGAATCATACCAAGCCACATGCCCTCAACATGGGGGGAATGGTGCTTCGTGCCCCCCACCCCAAAGCACCTTGTTCCCATGTTGATGGGGACAAGGGCCTCTTCCCGACAACCCTGGCCGTTGGTGGTCGGGGTCTGCAGGCAGGGGCTTATTGGAATCTGGAAGGCCCCCTTTAACAAGAAGGCCCTTGATCCTGGCCACTCACCCTATGTAAATTCGTATGGGGTACATTGTACCCCTACCCATTCACCTAAAAAAAATGTCAAAAATAAAACACAGTACACAGGTTTTTTAAAGTAATTTATTAAGGCAGCTCTGGCGTCTCTTCCGATTTCTTCTCCCCTCTCCGGCTCTTCTCCCTCCTCCGCTGATGTCTTCCGCCTTTTTTTTTTTCAATTTGAAAGAGTCATACCAGACAGAAAGTGCCTGGTATTGTCGGGATCAAAGCCGGATCCCTGTTCATTGAAGTCAGATGGATATCGGACTTCAAGTCACAGGACAAAGTCGGATCCACTCGTACCAGTGTAAACCTGGCCTAAAGGGATGCAGGCCCATCAGTTTTCCTCATTAGAGCTTTGCAGCTGCAGCAGCTGGTTGATAAATATGAAACCACTCCCATTTGATTCACTAGGCACAGGGGCACAGAGGAACAAACAGTGATTTCTTCAGAATACCAAAATAAAAAAATACCAATTTTGAATAATGTAGGTAACAATTAAAACCCTTGCAGGGTTTTTTTATTTTGTAGTCAGTGTACCATTGAAGAAAATTCCCTTCATTTCCTTTTCCAGAGATGCAATGTTATCTCACCAGCTGTGACACAGACAGAAACAAAAATCCAAAACAGATCTAAAAAAAATAATAATAGTTTGGACTGAAAGGGGTTGTAAAGGCAGAATGTTTTTTATCTTAATGCTTTCTATGCATTAAGATAAAAAGCTTTCTGTGTGCAGCAGCCCCCCAGCCCCTCTAATACGTACATGAACCCCATCTAGATCAAACGATGTTGCAGAAGTGTCTCGGCTGGCCAGGACTCCCCTCCACATTGTGGTGCTTTTATGAAACAGCAGAAAAGCACCATTGGCTCCCGATGCTTTCAATCAAAGTCAGTGAGCCAATGAGAAACTAGAGGGGGTGTGGCTGGGCCTCGGCTTTGTGTCTGAATGGTCACACAGAGCTGCGGTTCGGCTCGGGTTCCCCTTTAGCAAGCTTCTTGCTGTGGGGGCAATCGACATGAGGGAGGGGCCAGGAGCACTGAAGAGGGACCCGAGAAGAGGAGGGTCTGGGCTGCTATGTGCAAAACCACTGCACAGAGGAGGTAAGTATAACATGTTTGTTATTAAAAAATAAAAAAAACAAGCCTTTAATATCAATACAAACTCCATTTCCTGTAATGTTGCAAAATATTTAGGACATAACATTGAAATATTGCATTTTTAAAACACCTACGTACCTGCATGCACAGGTTGCTATGAATGGTTAGGTCATGTCTGAACACAGGAATGAATTATGTTGCAATGGGAAGGTTATGTAAAGGATTTAGTAGAATCTAGAATATATGTTAGATGTTATCAGCCTTTTCTTACCAATGCTAATTAACCTGTGGAAGGATATACAGTACAGGGTATAAATGTCAATCATGCTGTATGTTCCTCGTTTAGCACCTCCGTTTTGTACTCATTGACTCAAATTATATTTCTTTGACTAATTGGATATTTTTTAATTAATTTACTGTCAGAATATTTTACATAGCTGGCACACGTTGTATTTGTTTCTTCTGACTCTGATTCCAGTGCAAGTTTACTTCCACTTTAAGAGTTTCTACAAAAATAAATTAATAAAGATGTTTGCAGTCACTGAGGCTGCCGCAAAAATTGTTCCTCCTGTCGAATTCAGCGGATAATGCCGCCTGCCAAACATGATCCATTTAAGTGAATGGGGCCATGTTGTAACTGTCCTGCAGCCATGTGCAATGCACATGGTTGCAGCACAGTAGTGCAGGCTTTTAGGGGTTAAAGCAGGCAATGCTCTACCACTGAGTGGACAGAGCAGCCCACCTGAGAGAGTCCTTAGAGAGTTGCCCAGTTTGTGAAAGCTGACATGGTGTTTCATAGCTATGCTGAAATGTCCTGCTATCTCTCATCTCCTCATTGAAGTGCTACACATAGTACATCACCCTGTTTCCTGGATAAGCTTGATAGAGTTTAAGATATATAGCAACCAAAATTAACCACTTAAGGACCAGAAGGATTTTCCCCCTTAACCTCCCTGGCGGTATTCCTGAGTCTGGCTCGGGGTAAGATTTCAGTACCATTAGCGGTAACCCCGAGCCAGATTCGGGGCTGCATCGCAGGATACAGGGAGAGTTACTTACCTTGTCCCCTGGATCCTGCGATGTCTCCCCGCAGTGTGTGCGAGCTGTCTCCTCGCTCGATTCACACACAGTGCCCGAGTGCCACCGAGCTCCGTTCCCTGCGACGTTGCGGCGCACAGGGGCAGAGATCGGCACCAAATTCAAAAAAGTAAAAACACAATATACATACAGTATACTGTAATCTTACAGATTACAGTACTGTATAAAATAATTACACATCTCCTTTGTCCCTTGTGGTCTGTCCAGTGCCCTGCATGTACTTTTATATTATAAATACAGTTTTTTCTGCCTGGAAACTGGAGATTGTCCATAGCAACCAAAAAGTGGCCCTTTATGTCAAAAGTGATAATAAATTAGAATCACTTGCAGAATTGAGCGATAGCGATTTGTGGGGAAATTTGTCATCAAACACTAATTCTAATGACAGCGACAATTCTGTAACTGAGCAAATTTCAGTGTTTTTGATTTGATTACATTATTGAATAATTTGTATTATTATTATATTATTATTTGTTATAATTATTTATAGTTATTTATTATATTATAATTTATGATTTTGTGTTTCAAACTTTATCATACCCGGGATGTCTACTAGACTCTTGTTTGAACAGATTTAAGTGAGTTATTCCTAAGAATTACAGGCCTACAATATAAAACGCCAAATTTCAGCACCTAAACTCTGACAGAATCATACCGCCAGGGAGGTTAATGACCAGGCCATTTTTTGCGATATGGCACTGTGTCGCTTTACCTGACAATTGATGTCCTTTTTTCCCCACAAACAGAGCTTTCTTTTGGTGGTATTTGATCACCTCTGCTGTATGTTTTGCGCTATAAACAAAAAAAGACAGACAATTTTGAAAAAAAACTATATTTTTTATTTTTTGCTTTAATAAATATCAAAAAAATAAATAGAAATTCTTCAGCAGTTTAGGCCAATATGTATTCTTCTACTAGCATCTACAAAATAGGGGATACATTTATGGCATTTTTATTATTATTTTTTTTTTAATAGGAATGGCAGCGATCAGCATTTTTTAACGACATTTATACAGCGATCAGAGCGAAAAATAGCCACTGATTACTGTATAAATGTCACTGGCAGGGAAGGGCTTAGCACTAGGGGGGGACCAAGGGGTTAAGTGTGCCCTAGGGAGGTGTTTCTACTTGTGGGGGGAGGGGAGTGACAGTGAGTAGAGGGAGATCGCTATTCCTGATCACTAGGAACAGCAGATCTCTCTCTACTTCCCTGCCAGAACGGGGATCTGTCTGTTTACATTGACAGATCCCCATTCTGGTTCTCTGAGGAGTGATCCTGGGTCACCAGCGAACATCGTCACAGGCGTCACGTGCCCCTTAGAGCTCTAAAAGCATTTCTAACTGTGGGGGGAGGGGACTGACAGGGAGTAGAGAGAGATCGCTGTTCCTGATCTCTACTTCCATGACAGAACGGGGATCTGTCTGTTAACATCGACAGATCCCCGTTCTGGTTCTCTGAGGAGTGATCGTGGGTCGCCGGCGTCGCGTGCCCCCTAGAGCTCTAAAAGAGGCCCATGTACACCTACGGCAATTTGCGCTGCCATGCCAACCTGCACCTACCGTATAACCACGGTGGCTGGTCGGCAAGCAGTTAAAGACAGTACAATTTTGTAATTAGGCAGCACAGAGCACAACATTCGGGACTTCACACCATTATTAGCACGTTGCACATTAAAATCAATCTTCTCTATTCACTGACACTGCATAGACTCAGCTGTCTTGGTTCTATTTTGATTTGTTCTTTGAGACACGTGAAGCCAAGTCTCTAAAGGAATCTGAGCAGTCGATTTCTTGTTAAGATATATCTTTTCTCTGTCTGACTCTCGCCCATCACAGATCTTCTACCAATTTGTAGGATGCCTAGGGCACAAATTTAGCAATTTTTGGCAAGAAATGAGTAAAATACTTTTTTTTACAATTACTAAGGCAGCGGTAGAGAAGATTGAACAATTTTGTAGCAATACATCAATTTGGAACTCTTGCTATAGTTTGAACTTTTTGCATCCCCGAAATTCTTTCTCAGAAATTTTCTCAGCTGCATAGCGCATGATACAATTTAAAACGTCTCAGGCCCAGCAAAGGCACAGGACATTTGTAAGTGTAAGTATCAGGATATGTGTTCATCTTATCGATGAATATATACGTGGATATAAATTCATAGGTAAAAAAAATGTTTTGACTTATTTTTCTTTTGATTAGAAGGATTCATAAAAAAAATTGCATTGCAGCATTTGGGTCCAAACTTGAAAGTGATCTATTCTAGACACTGAGTATTATGAACACTGGGATGCAAGCTCCTTTAGGACAACGGTAGGCTCATATGATTCTGTGTTCTTTATAAAGAGTAGGGATGAGCTTCGAGTTCGAGTCGAACTCATGTTCGACTCGAACATTGCCTGTTCGCCCGTTCGCCGAACAGCGAACAAATTGGGGTGTTCGCGGCAAATTCGAAAAATCTATGGGAGAAATCTAAAGTGCTAATTATAAAGGCTTATATGCAAGTTATTGTCCTAAAAAGTGTTTGGGGACCCGGGTCCTGCCCCAGGGGACATGTATCAATGCAAAAAGAAGTTTTAAAAACGGCCGTTTTTTCGGGAGCAGTGATTTTAATAATGCTTAAAATGAAAAAATAAAAGTGAAATATTCCTTTAAATTTCGTACCTGGGGGGTGTGTATGATATGCATGTAAAGTGGCGCATGTTTCCCGTGCTTAGAACTGTCCCTGCAAAAAGTGTCATTTTTGAAAGAAAAAAATGCATTTAAAACTGACTCGCGGCTATTAATGAATTGTCGGCTCCCGGCAATACATACAAAAGTCATTGATAAAAAAAAAAAAAAAAGCGTGGGGGTTCCCCAGAATTCAATTACCAGGCCCTTCAGGTCTGGAATGGATATTAAGGGGAACCCCGCCGCAAATAAAAAAAAAATTGACGTGGGGTTCCCCCAAATATCCATTCCAGGCCCTTCAGATCTGGCATGGATTTTAAGGGGAACTCCACCCCAAATTAAAAAAAAAATGGCGTGGAGTCCCCCTAAAAATCCATACCAGACCCCTTATCCGAGCACGCAACCTGGCCGGCCGCAGGGGAAAAGGGGGGGACGAGAGAGCGGCCCCCCCTCCCTCCTGAACCGTACCAAGCCACATGCCCTCAACATGGGGAGGATGTCCCCATGTTGATGGGGACAAGGGCCTCATCCCCACAACCCTTGCCCGGTGGTTGTGGGGGTCTGCGGGCGGGGGGCTTATCGGAATCTGGAAGACCCCTTTAACAAAGTGGACCCCCAGATCCCGGCCCCCCCCCTATGTGAATTGGTAAGGGGTACATTGTACCCCTACCATTTCACGAAGAAAGCGTAAAAAAATGTTTAAAAAAACACACAAACACCTTGAAAAAGTCCTTTATTTAAAAAAAAAAAAGCAAAACATTCCAGCGGTGAAATCCAGTGTCCCGCGGCGATCCCGATGTCCAGCGCTGTCCGTCATTGGTTGTGCCTGAGCGGACCTGATGGGGAACTCCCTCTCAGTATTTTAAATGTATAGACCCGCCCCTTCTAAAGTTCCCCATCAGGTCCGCTCAGCGGACCAGATGCGGAACATGAGAAGGGGCGGGTCTATACATGTATTACCAAAGTGAGAGCAGTTCCCCATCAGGTCCGCCTCCTCGGTATGTCAGACCCGCCTACGTCATTGGCTTGAGCGGGGAACTTCCTTCACTACGTAAATTTAAATTTACATAGTGAAGGAAGTTCCCCGCTCAAGCCAATGACGTAGGCGGGTCTGACATACCGAGGGGGCGGACCTGATGGGGAACTGCTCTCACTTTGGTAATACATGTATAGACCCGCCCCTTCTCATGTTCCGCATCTCGTCCGCTGAGCGGACCTGATGGGGAACTTTAGAAGGGGCGGGTCTATACATTTAAAATACTGAGAGGGAGTTCCCCATCAGGTCCGCTCAGGCACAACCAATGAAGGACAGCGCTGGACATCGGGATCGCCACGGGACACTGGATTTCACCGCTGGAATGTTTATTTATTTATTTATTTAAATAAAGGACTTTTTCAAGGTGTTTGTGTGTTTTTTTAAACATTTTTTTTACGCTTTCTTCGTGAAATGGTAGGGGTACAATGTACCCGTTACCAATTCACATAGGGGGGGGCGGGATCTGGGGGTCCCCTTTGTTAAAGGGGTCTTCCAGATTCCGATAAGCCCCCCGCCCGCAGACCCCCACAACCACCGGGCAAGGGTTGTGGGGATGAGGCCCTTGTCCCCATCAACATGGGGACATCCTCCCCATGTTGAGGGCATGTGGCTTGGTACGGTTCAGGAGGGAGGGGGGGGCGCTCTCTCGTCCCCCCCTTTTCCCCTGCGGCCGGCCAGGTTGCGTGCTCGGATAAGGGGTCTGGTATGGATTTTTAGGGGGACTCCACGCCATTTTTTTTTTAAACTTGGGGTGGAGTTCCCCTTAAAATCCATGCCAGATCTGAAGGGCCTGGTAATTGAATTCTGGGGAACCCCCACGCTTTTTTTTTTTTTTTTTCTCAATGACTTTTGTATGTATTGCCGGGAGCCGACAATTCATTAATAGCCGCGAGTCAGTTTTAAATGCATTTTTTTTCTTTCAAAAATGACATTTTTTGCAGGGACAGTTCTAAGCACGGGAAACATGCGCCACTTCACATGCATATCATACACACCCCCCAGGTACGAAATTTAAAGGAATATTTCACTTTTATTTTTTCATTTTAAGCATTATTAAAATCACTGCTCCCGAAAAAACGGCAGTTTTTAAAACTTCTTTTTGCATTGATACATGTCCCCTGGGGCAGGACCCAGGTCCCCAAACACTTTTTAGGACAATAACTTGCATATTAGCCTTTATAATTAACACTTTAGATTTCGAACGTTCGAGTCCATTGTATTTAATAGGGTTCTAAAGTTTACACAAACATTTTGTCTGTTCGCAGGTTCTGGTGCGAACCGAACAGGGGGGTGTTCGGCTCATCCCTGATAAAGAGTACAGTAGATATAGTGCATAAAAAAAGTAAAATAATTAATAGAAAAGCTTGTGTATTTGGTTGCTTTAATATCCAGACCTTCATCATTATTAATGCTACTACTACTATCATTATTACTATTTGCAGAGCTTAGGCCAAGGTAAAGGTAAAAATAAAATGTAAAAAAAATAAATAGTAACAAACGTGGTATACTTACCTGCTCTGTGCAATTTTTTTGCACAGAGCAGCCCCGATCTTCCTCTTTTCTGGTCCCCTGTCGGCCCACCTGGCTCATCCCCACAGCTGAGTCCCCCATAGAAAGCCACTTGCTATGGAGGCACTCATGCAGGCTCAATCCTGAGCCACACTGTGCATGTCCATTGACACACATACAGCATGGCTTGCCCCCCGCTCCTTCCTTATTGGCTGTGATTGACATCAGTTGGAGCCAATGGCTCCAACTGCTACCTCTGAGCCAGTGATGCGAATGAAAGAGAGAGCAGTGATGCTGCTCTTGGGCAGAGTAGTGGATCAACATTGGGGGGCTGCACACATAAAGTTGTTTTACTTTAAAGTGGATGTAAACCCTCACATATACCCAGTGAAGTTAATAGAATCAGATGATACACAGAGATGAAACAACTCCTCCTACATAACTTATACTTGTATATCTGCAGTCTTCCCCTTTCTACACCCTTTCAAATTGTGCTAAAAATCTTTTTTCCTCTTTCAGCAGCACATTTGGTTGGGTGGGGAGACTGTGTGAGAGCTGATTGGTGGAAAGGGACATACACTCCCTCCACATAGGCAAAGGAACATGCAGAGCTGTAGTCTGAATAGACAAGCTCCCTGCTTACCTCCCTCTAAGCTCCCTCCCTGACACAAATTTTCAGCTCATGTTATCTCATGTATCTAAGAACTTGTCAGAAGTGACTCATGCTGATAACAGAGGAATGGAGCACCAAAGAGAAACGGCACTTAGAGCTTTGGAGAGAGATAAGTAAACACTACAGATATATGTGCTTAGTTCAACTTTCATGAATTTACAACCACTTTAACCACTTAAGGACCAAACGATTTTCCCCCTTACCGGGCCAGTTTTTGAGATACGCACCGCGTCGTATAACTGGCAATTGCGCGGTCATTACCCAAATAAAATTGATGTCCTTTTTTTCCCACAAATAGAGATTTCTTTTGGAGGTATTTGATCACCTCTGCGCTTTTTATTTTTTGCGCTATAAACAAAAAAAGAGCACCAATTTTGAAAAAAAAAACAATATTGTTTACTTTTTGCTATATTAAATATCCCAAAAAACAAACAAAATGTAAAAAAAAAATGTCATTCTCAGTTTAGGCCAATATGTATTCTTCTACATATTTTCGGTAAAAGAAAATCGCAATAAGCGTATATTGATTGGTTTGTGCAAAAGTGTTAGCGTCTACAAAATAGAGGAAAGATTTATGCCATTTTTATTATTCTTTTTTTTTACTAGTAATGGCGGCGATCAGTGATTTTTAGCTGGACTGCGACATTGTGGCAGACAGATCGGACACCTAACTGAAATTTTTTACACTTTTTTGGGAACCAGTGACATTATTATAGTAATCAGTGCTAAAAATATGCACTGTTATTGTACTAATGACAGGGAAGGGGTGAAATGTGTTCCCTGGGCGTGTTCACTAACTGTATGGGGGACTGTGTGACTGGGGAAACACACAAATCCATCTTCCTGCATAGCAGAAAGACAGGATCTGTGTGATCTCCCCTGTCAGAATGGGGATTTGCCTTGTTTACACAGTCACAATCGCGGGTGGCCGGCGGGCATCGAGCCAGTGGGCATGCGCCTACAAATCGCCGTGTATGAGCCGACATACATTGACGCTGATTTGCAGGATCGAGCCACATTACTGCAGTACAACTGCGGTGGCTGGTCCTTAAGTAGTTAATGCATAGAATACCTTCTGATTTAGAACCACTTTCAATAGGGGAATTCTAAATAGTAGTTAGGGTATAAAGAGTTAAAGTGGACCTCCTCCCTCAATAAACCATGAGCACTAATCAAATGTACACACGGGTGCGACCTGTTACGTGATTTGATAGTTCCAAATCGCAGGACAAGTCGCACCCTATCATCGGCAATGGAATTGTTTAAATCGGTGCGACTCTGACTTTGCGGTACCGCACCGATTTAAAAAAAAAGGTTCCTGCACAATTTTTTGATTTTAGGTGCGACTTGCATAGACATCTGTTGTCAGCCAAGTAGCACCTAAAATTGCGCTGACCTGCTACTTTGAAATCGTGCTACTTTAAGTAGCATCAATGTGAACCAGGGCTTGTTGTCAAAGCTTAACCGCTTGCCAACCAGCCGCCGTCATTATACTGCGGCAGGTTGGCACGGCTGCTCGAATAGCCGTAGGTGTACGTCGACCACTTTAAGAGCGATAGGGGGTGCACGTGCACACTGGCGAAGGTGATGCGCGTGGGCGGCGGCCACGATGTCAGCCGGCCACCCGCGATCGCTCCACAGAGAGCCAGAATGGGGATCTGTGCATGTAGACAAACAGATCTCGTTCTGACAGGGGAGGAGAGAGAGATCATCCATTCCTAGTGATTAGGGACAGCGATCTCTCTCCTCCTCCAGTCAGTCCCCTCCCCCCACAGTTAGAAACACCTCCCAGGGAACACTTAACCCCTTGATCGCCCCCTAGTGTTAACCCCTTCCCTGCCAGTCACATTTATACAGTAATCAATGGCTATTTTTAGCTCTGATTGCTGTATAATTGTCACTGGTCCCAAAGAAGTGTCAAAAGTGTCCGATCTGTCCCCGCTAAAAATCGCAGATCACCGCCATTACTAAGAAAAAAAAAATAATACAAATGCCATAAGTCTATCCCCTATTTTTTAGACGCTAAAACCAATCAATATACGCTTATTTCAATTTTTTTTACCAAAAATATGTAGGAGAATACATATTGGCCTAAGCTGATGAAGATTTTTTTTTTTTATTATTATTATTTATTTTTGGGATATTTATTATAGAAAAAAGTAAAAAAATATATATATTTTTTCAAAATTGTCGCTCTTTTTTTTGTTTATAGCGCAAATGATAAAAAAACGCAGAGTTATTAAAATAACACCAAAAGAAAGCTCTATTTGTGGGAAAAAAGGACCAAAATGTTGTTTGGGTACAACATCGCACGACAGCGCAATTGTCAGTTAAAACGACGCAGTGCCATATCGCAAAAAATGGCCTGGTCGTTATGGGGCAAATTCTTCCGGTCCTTAAGTGGTTAATTAAACAAGCTGAAGTTAGAAGCTGATTGGTTACTAAGCACAGCTGCCCCAGATTTGGTGTGCACCAGCTTTAGTAAACCCCCTCCCCCCCCCCCATAGAGTCTCCCTGGTAGGCACTGGTGATGCAGCTTTCTCAGGGGGACCTGGAAGGATGTGGCTTTTTCATCAGTTCCAAATAAAACCAAGAAGTAGAAAAAATACAAGTTTATTTTGAACATAATAATGCTCATTATTATAACATATGACTGCCATGTGTTTTCTATTTTGCATACAGAGTTACATGCACACGTATTGTTTAGTTTTGGAGGAAAAAAATAAATGGTCTAGATATAGGTGATTTGTGCTGATGTGAAATTTTGCAATGCAATTCTGCAGATTCACATACCAACTGTCATGCCAAATAATTGCACAATTTCCGACCGCGAGTGTCTGATCATTTCATAGTCATATCCAGGTATACGATGAAGAAATACTTCTATATGGAAATGATTCACATGTCAGGCCTTAGCAGCGCATGTCACTGGAAGTTAAATTAGGCTCACTAATGAAGTGTATTAGATACACTAACACATGCTAAATAAAATATACTTTAAATATTTAATGCGGTACAGAAATTGCTTTTAATTTTGTATAAAGAATATCTGTAATTCTGTACATTGGAGACTTTCTGCTACATATCTTCAGTTTACCAAGCATTAAAAAAAATGGAAAGCGGTAATATCTAAACAGCAATTCTGCTCTGTTACTTGACTAGAAACACCCAGGAATTGGAGACGGAGAGTTCAAACGCAACTCCTAGACACAGTGAATCAGTAAAACTAATTAAAGGGCCACATCAATTGTCCCAGGAATCATATTGAAACGGTTTTATTTTATTTTACATTTAAAGTGTATCTAAACCTAAGAAGAAACATGATTTATTGCACAGTATCAGTCCTTTGATGTTGTATCTACATTCGTTTTCTTTCATTTTTAATTTGGTGATCTTGCCAAAAACAAACTTGCTTTCCTAGGGTGACAACACTCACTCACTGTACATAATATATTAAGGAGCAGCACTGTCACCCTAGGACTGGAAGTTTGTTTGGGCTACAGCACACCCCTCCAACAATCACCATGACATAGGAGAAGGTGTTCTGTAGATCACAGAAGGGAACCCGAGCAGGGCTGATTACATTGTTTGAGATAAACCTGCAGAGTGCACATGACAGCACTAGATTTTTGCCAGGATCAACAGGTGCACTTATCAAACAAAATGCTTTACTTATTCTTGAGTGAAGGAAGGGTGTATACTGTTAGTACTGTGGTTCAGGGGGGGGGGTTAAAATGAACCTGTTGCTTTTGCACGGGTTCCCTTTTAAAGCGTTACTAAACTCAGGACCCTACATTCACTATATCTGGTTTCCCACAGTACACAGAACATGGAAGTGCAATAACTTTAGTAAATATAGTGCTAAATACCTTTTCTCATCAGCAGTATAAAGCAGTCTTGTGACTTCTATCAGTGTCCAGCCGAGCACTGGTTAGAGCTTGTAGGAGGAGTTGTGATTCCTCATACAAGGCTGCATGACCCCTGACCCTCTGTCTGGACAGTGCTGATTGGCCCTGCCATGTGCCAATCACATGCACCCTCCCAAGAAAAAAAAAAAATCTCTAGCATCAGCAGATGGATTGTGGATTGGGGACTGCAGAAGTAGGGGAACAGAGAAGACATGATCAAACAGCCTTTTTACATAATGTGCAGGATTACCCCTTAGGTTCTACAGTGAGCATAACAAGCATACTCTACTGCATATACAGACTGATTTTACTGTTGTGGGTTTAGGTACACTTTAACCACTTCAGCCCCGGACCATTTGGCTGGCCAAAGACCAGAGCACCTTTTGCGATTCTGCACTGCGTTGCTTTAACTGAAAATTGCGAGTTCGTGCGACGTGGCTCCCAAACAAAATTGACGTCCTTTTTTTCCCACAAATAGAGCTTTCTTTTGGTGGTATTTGATCACCTCTGCGGTTTTTATTTTTTGCGCTATAAACAAAAATAGAGCTACAATTTTGAAAAAAAAGCAATATTTTTTACTTTTTGCTATAATAAATATCCCCAAAAAAATATATATAAAAAAAATATTTTTCCTCAGTTTAGGCCGATACGTATTCTTTTACATATTTTTGGTAAAAAAATCGCAATAAACGTTTATTGATTGGATGGCGCAAAAGTTATAGCGTCTACAAAATAGGGGATAGTTTTATGGCATTTTTATTAATATTTTTATTTTACTAGTAATGGCGGCGATCAGCGATTTTTATTGTGACTGCGACATTGTGGCAGACACATCGGACACTTTTGGCGCTATTTTGGGACCATTCACATTTATACAGCGATCAGTGCTATAAAAATGCACTGATTACTGTGTAGATGTGACTGGCAGTGAAGGGGTTAACCACTAGGGGGCAAGGAAGTGGTTAAGTGTGTCCTAGGGAGTGATTCTAACTGTTAGGGGGCGTGGCTACGAGGGACACGTCACTGATCGCTGCTCCCTATGAGAGGGAGCAGACGATCAGTGACATGTCACTAGGAAGAACAGGGAGGTGTTGTGTTTACACTGACATCTCTCTGTTCTTCAGCTCCGTGACACGATCGCGGGACACCAGCAGACATCGAGTCTGCGGCAGGGTCACACCTGTACGCCCATTTGCCTGTCCGTGCCATTCTGTAGACGTATAAGTTCGTGCGGCGGTCGGCAAGTGGTTAAGATCTGATAGTTCACCGAAAATATAAAATGTTAAATTTGTTTTCAACTAGCTTCTAGCTTTCCATCCAGTTAGCTCTTGCATACATCACTCTAGTATGTATCATAGGAATATGAGGAACATTTAGCTCAGTTTAAAAGAAGCCTGCCATGCAAGAACTAAGAAGGCTGCCATTGTTGGCCTCTCCTTCTGATATTGCTAGATAATGCTAGATGTCTAACTTTCACATTGGCCTTCTGGCTTAGTACTTTGAATCACTGATCTGGAACATGTATACCGGTGAGGACCTGACTTTCAGTGTGCGTTCCACCAAAACCGGAAATGACATTGTATGGACTCTAGTCACTTCCGGTTTTGGATGTGGCTTTCCTGATTGTATTTTTGGAGTAATACACATGCCTATTTGATCTTGGAGTTTTGTAAGTAGGAATCAATGTTTGCGCAATAAACACCTATTTTACAGTATTTCACTATTAGTTCCCTTTCTTTCCATTTAAAAACTACTGTGCTGGGGGAAAGCTTTTTATGGACCTGTTCAAGCCATCAGCCGCTGTTGGATTTCTGCTTTTTTGACCCTTAGACTGAAAATCTAGGGGTCCAATAGATCTGGTGAGTGGGGACACAGAAGGGGAGTGTGTCACACCACAGAGTGGAAATTTGGAGCACATTTGGAGCACTTTGTAGAAGATTGGAGCACATGAGCACTTTTTTGGGACATTTTTTTATTTTATTTATTATATAATTTCTTATTTGTTCATATATATATAATTGGTATTAACCTGTACACTGTTGTAAATGTCATGTATTAAGTTGTAGCCTAAGAGCATTATACGAGAATATTTTTGTGACACATTCGTCCACCATTTTGATGACTTAATTTTGCACGGTTGCGAGCGCTGTAATCTATATATTTATATCTTATCAAGTGTTTAGCACTTTGTGTACATCTGCTGCAAATCTCTTTTCACACTACATATATTATTATTATAGTTTGTTTTCACCTCAGCAAGAGTTTTTACAAATATAATGTAACCCCTTTTGATAGATTGATTTGGCTGCACAGTTTGCAGCGTGTTTTTGTTGCAGAGCTTGGTTTCTTTCTTTGTGACTTGATAATCATAATGAAGTTTGCTACTTAGTTATTCTAAGGTTGGGTGGTTGCCCGAAAGCCATTATTGGGATTATTGGAATATTTCTTTCAGTGTTTGATAATCTGTTATTAATAGGTTGCAATACTCAATTGTTCTTTCTGCAAGTACACTGATACTGCTACAATCACCTCAAGCATTGAGATCTGGAGAAACTGGATGTCAAGTCAACACTTTGAACTCATTCTTGTGTTCCTCAAACCATTATTGAATCATTGTTGCAGTGTGGCAGGGCACATTATCCTGCTAAATGCGGCCACTGCCATCAGGGAATAACGTTTCCATGAAAGGGTGTACTTGTTCAGAAACAATGTTTGGCACGTGGTGCATGTCTAGTAACATCCATATGAATGGCAGGACTTAAGGTTTCCTATCAGAACATTGTCCAAAGCTTTACACTGCCTCCTCTGGCTTGCCTTCTTCCCATACTGCATCCTGGTGCCATCTCTTACCAAGATAAGCAACGCACATTCACCCTACCATCCACATGATGTAAAAGAAATGTGACTCATCCAACCAGGCCACCTTCTTTCATTGGTCTGTGGTCCAGTTTTGATGCTCACATGCCCATTGTAGGTGCTTTTGGCTGTGGTCGCAGTGGGCACCCTGACTGATCTGCGGTTACACAGCTACATACACAACAAACTGCGATGTCCATTTTTTCTGCTTTCAACTCCAGGGACCACATGTTTACTTGCTACTTAATATAAAACACTAATGCCCTGTACACACAATCGGATTTCCGATGGAATAAAATCTGATGGAATTTTCCAGATATCCCGACCATTCGAGAATGGTTGAGCAGAATCGCCAAGAAAGAGGAGATGGAGAAATTGATACATACAGCCCATGACCGCTTACAGAAGTTCAGTTTGACCTGGTCCTGTTGGATGCATTTTAGGACCATGGATTACTATAAATCCTTCTTCTAAACGCTGTCCTAAAGTATTTAAATTGCTCACTGTGATCTTTTCTGCGTTTTGAACTGGTGCGGCGGCCCGGGACGGAGAGCGGTCCCCACTACTCCCCACTACTCTCTATTTTCTATTCTTGACTGCTACCCTTTACCTACCCTTCTTCTTCTTCTCTTCCTCCTTTCCCACATCTATGTCATTGTAAACCTCTTTTCTGGTTACTTTTACCCCCCCCTCTATTTTTTATTATTATTATTATTATTATTATTATTTTTCTTTATTTGTCTTTCCCGATTGCGTTGTAACCGACCAAATGATAGCCTGGAGCCTTGCCAGGGGTTCCCAACATCTATACGACCATTGCAATTTCCGAATTGAGAAGTTTTACCATGACCCCAGATAGGCCTGCTGATATTGGTCTACGGTGGGTCTTTGCACTCTTACGCAGGGTTACTTGCTCTCATTCAGTTACCGGATATTGCTTTGTTTAAGTGTTGGTTATTCTTGAAATGTTCATGAGCTTGTATGTCTTGTATGTACATGTAACCTTATTTTTCTTTCAATAAAATCATTTATGGAAAAAAAAAATCAGATGGAATTTTCTGTCGGAATTCCGATGAAGCTGACTTCCATCAGTCTTGCATACACACCATCAGACAAAATTCCGACTGTCCAAAACGCGGTGACGTAAAACACTCAGACGAGCCAAGAAAAATTAAGTTCAATGTTTCTGAGCATGCGTCGACTTGATTCTGAGCATGCGTGGGTGATTTCTCCGTTGGAGTTCCACACAGATGATCGGAATTCCCTATCGTTTTTTTTTTTCCATCGGAAAAATTTAAAACATGTTCTATTTTTTTACAATGCAGAAACTAAAGAAAAGCTTGGACAGCCGCACTCCAAAAAATTTGTTGGTTCTTTATTTTAAAAAAAAAAAAAGGTCACATCAACACATATGACAGCAAAAAACAGCAAGAGGAGCTGACATGTTTCACACTGCAAATCAGTGCTTAATCATAGCTTTCCATCAGAAAAATGTAAAACATGTTCTATTTTTTTACACCGATGGAAAAAAGTCAGATGGGGCCCACACACGATCGATTTTTCTGATGAAAAAAGTCCATCAGGCTTTTTACATCGGAAAAAACGATCATGTGTACAGGGCATAACTTTCTGAACCATTGTATTGAGATAATCAGTGTTATTCACTTAGCCTGTCAGTGGTTATGTTATGACTGATCAGCGTAGTTCTTTTATGGCAAGTTTCCTTGACTTGACAAAGCAAGTGCTGAGGTAGGCAGAAGGAACAAAAATACTTGCAGAAGAGCAACAGAGATATAGAGGCAGGTAGTGGGTACTTGTCTGGCCTAAACTAAACTTCTAGTTTTGGTGGATATGGTGTTTTAACTTTTAGATAGTTAACAGCTATATATGTTAGGCTTGTGCAGATATTATAATAGCTGCATAAATAGCTCCACAAGAAAATCCAGACTTCTAAGTCAGAGGATTTCTGTGTCCTCAGAAATCAGAATGTCTCACCATTATTCTGTACCAACAAGTCTAGATCTTATAGGCTGGTTCAATATTACGGCTTACATCTTCACTTTTCTAATTTTGAGTATTGTAAGTCCTTAAGTCATTAAAACTATCTCAGACTGTACTGTGTTCATATCTGCATTTTAATATCTAAATCTCAGGATTTATTTATTTTTCTTCTCAGATCAAGAGTAATCCTACAGTATGTAAGGTTTTATCCCAGACTTCTGCTGAAATCGTTTTCTTTTCTTTCTTTTTATTTATTTTTTTATATTAACTTTGTTTTAGTAAAATAATTATTTTACCTTTTTATCAGCTGCATTTAAACGAAAATTTCAGTTGACATCTTTTTTAAAACTTCTTTGTCATTATCCATCCACTACATTGTTTTATTTCTGATTTCATGATCATGGAGACACAACGATAATTTTGAAATTAGCAATAAATAAATAAAACACAACTGCAGTCAAAAGTTTTTCACATGTTTGATTGGAGTAGGGGAGGGTACAATTGTTCATTGTTGCAGTCCATGTCCCTTTGTTTTGTATGTCATATGACACAGGACAAAAAAATTAGGGTCACGGGTATCATCGCACATGATCGAAGTGCTAAGATGTGCCATGACTGGCCATTTATGTCAGTAGGTGGGTACACAGTTTTGGTACTAAAATTTTCATACAGAACTGGCACAACTGTGCACAGTAGAAATGCAGAAAGGAAATTAAAGACAATTTAGTTGTTGGTAAATAGGTTTTGAATAAACTGCCAACGTATTTCGGTGGGCAAAAACACTCCTCCTTCATCAAGTACTTTATTGGGGTTTTTGCCTTCCTCTGGATCAACTGTGGGTATTGGATAGTGTACATGGAAGTTTTCTATTTGAGTCTGTAGGTTTTTTTTTCTTATCTTTGCTGGATGGACTTGTGTCTTTTTTATAACCAAATTAACTATGTAACATTTGCTAAGCAGCAAAGGAGCCTGTGTTGCTGCCCAGCAACTGTAACATTGCCACTCCATGGGGAGAGTATAATAGTGGTTCTAATATAGCCCTGATGAAGGGGTGTGTTGTTGCCCCTAAAACACATTGGATGTTTTACATAAATGATTTACCATGAATTAAAGTTATATTGGACTTGTTTCTTTCTGTGGTTTTAGCTACAGTGTGGTGCATATCGAGGAAAGTCTTGCTGTCTGGAAGTCAACTCACCAATGCTTTTGGACTTGTTTGAAATTTTCCTTCATTTGACTTCTCATCCAATTGTTAAAGGTCCCAGTACCTCTTTAAACATATTGTTTCTGGAGACAACTTTGCACACTTGCAGTGTCACCTGGACCTGGACATTCAAGTTACATGTCACGCACCTGCATGTCTCCTGATACATATTCATCTTCACCACTTTTCTTTTATGCTTCAGTGGGCACAGAATGTCCTACTGTGCTCTATATACCAATTTATGGCTATTGATCAACCCCATTCCACCCCCTCCCGGTGGTCCTTTAACTGGGTATAATGCCGGGAGGTGGGACGAACTTTCCAATCGCATAGGGACTGTGGTTGGATGTCACAGTGATCAAATGATCTGTAGATCATTTCACCAGTTTCCAATCATAAATAGGAGCTATCTGTGTCAACTTACCTGTCCTGGAGTCCAGCAATGTCGGCACCGTAGCCGATGTTTACATCGGCATCGCAGCCGATGTTTACATTGGCTGGTCGGGTTCTGCCACCGCCATTGCTTTTCGGCTTCACGGCCAGGTCGCTACTGCCCAATGCGCGAAGTGCGCTGCACTCTCTCACTGGCCCGGCAGAAGGGGAGGAAGGAGGGGGACAAAGATGCTGACTTATACTGGCCATACACTATACAAAAAATCGGCCGAAATTCAGTCATTTGGCCAGTTCGTTCATTTTTCGGACAGTTAATGGACACAAAATTGGTAATCGTTTGGACATTTTTGAGCCGAAAAATCAAAGGACAAGTTTGGAAATTTTCTGCCGAACGAAGGATAAATTGGAAGGTTAATGTGTTTCCCATCCGAACTGTTTGCACTAGGTGCATGTAAAAAAAATTAACAAAAAATTGATTCATTTATGTCTACTGAACGACTTATCAGTCATTACATGATGGCACTATCGTTTGCTCTCACGGCTGAATGTTCGTTTTTCGAAAATGGGTTCGGCCGATTTTTCGTATAGTGTGTGGACAGGGTAACTGTAAAAAAAGTTGCCAAATGTGGCACTGGAGGTGGGGCGAATCAGATAAGCAGAAGTTCCAGTTTTGGGTGGAACTCCGCTTTAAGTTTTAATCCCCAGAATGTGCGGGCCTTTTTTAGAATTGTTTAAATTCTATATGTAATAAGAATGTTTCCCTTTTTTTTTTATTGCATCATATTGTTCAGTTATATACTTATGTCATTGGTAAGGTATGTTTAAAATCCCATTAATGTCCCCTGGAAACTTTTGTCCTATTAAGTGTCAAAGCCCACCTTCCCTGCCTCTGCATATAAATGTTATGTGGTCAGCATAAGAATAATCTGCACATTATTCCACATATCACTTTCCTGTTTACATTCATAGTGTACAGCTAATACATGTTTCTACATTATTATTATTTTTTTACATCAAACTAGGTGAAGACATGCAATAAATCAGCATATGGGAGAGAATTACATGCTTATCACGCACAGTTGTATAAGTAATGCTTTTTCCTGTGTCACATAC
Organism: Rana muscosa; assembly: GCA_029206835.1. NCBI lineage: Eukaryota > Metazoa > Chordata > Amphibia > Anura > Ranidae > Rana > Rana muscosa. The sequence goes on from CM055116.1 coordinate 175,571,190, forward strand.
TTAAATTATCATACTATTAATATGCACCATCCAAAATAATCCATAATTCCCAATTTGTAGAAAATTAGTTAACTGAAATCTCTGGAGATCTGCAGAACATTGCTTTGTTACCACTTCGAGCTGATACACAAGAAATATATTTTTGAGATCATCATAAATATTTGCTTATTAAGATAAGTGAAAGGAACTTAATTATAACATTATAAACTAGCACAAACACACATCCATACTCATACATATGGTATTGTTATTCCCTACAGGTTATTCTGCTCCCTCTGAGTATCTAAAAATAGAGCACAGAAGAGCTGTTGCAGCTCCCAATTGAAGATCATTCCAGCCTTACACATCTTCTGAAAGATGTCTCTACATTGTGTTATCCCTCTAGGAAGTCTCCTCACAGTACCTTTTTTCAGAACATTAGATGCCCTCAGTCTGATGGCCAGCATCATTCAACCCAATTCCTTTAAGCCCAGGTCAACCTGGACCAGCCCCACTCTGTGAATGGACAGTGGAAGGAGGGGCAGCACAGTGATGAGTTTCTTCTTTTATGCTCACTGGCCCCTGCCTAAAGTCCAGTCTTTAAGGAACTTCTAGCATTTTCTGTCTGAATACTACAGGGTATATTTATTAAAAGTTCACATTTTATTCCAACAAAAGCACATGTACAATCCTTCTGTGTAACTCAGGGAAGACAGGCAAGAAAAATAATGTTATTGGCCTGATTCCTGCACAGGTTAAATGTTTTTCATTGATTTAAAATTTGGTCACTAGATGGCTCTAAGTATCATAGGCACTTCCTTTGATGTTTAGCACCATCTAATAACAATATGTGGTATTTTAAATTAATGAAAAACATTGTCCAGCATAGGAAATAGTGTAATAACATGAACTTTATGACTCATTTGCACAGAGTAAATGTACATGCACTTTCACTCTTTCACTGGGTGAATTTATTATAAACACATTCTAGGTGTCCTCACAATGCCCTGGTATCTCAGGAATTTTTTTGCAGTTGAGCTGGTTGTAAACTCCCCGATTTTCAATAATGATGTTGCTGACTTGAGGATTGCCACTTTTATTAATATAATTAAATAATTTAATTAATAATATAATTTTATGTCCCCTTCATTAATGTGTGGTATTTTGGGCATCAGTAAATTAATTTTCATGATATGTATTTTTTTTAAATGCAGTTCATCTCATTTATGCATTATAGTGTACTGCAATGTATGCACATTAGGATGTGTTTGCAAGAGGTGGTGAGGTACAACACTAGGATGATTGTCTGTGTGAGTTGTGGTAACGGTCACAGTAACATGCAACCAGGGCTGTCTTAATGCATGGGCACCTCTGGGCACTGTCCAGAGGCCCCAGGTGCATAGGGGCCCCATGATCTTGCATTACATCATACTTGCCGGGACAGTCACGCTTTCTACTAAGCTGTCCCAGGATTGCCATGTCCTGGCCAGTGTCCCATAAACTGTACTGTGCCCTCCTGATCCCAGTTTTCTGCCCTCCTGACTCCCCCTGTACTGGGCCCTTTGTGTTGATTAGTCTTTGATTTATGGAATGTTTTCTTATTGTTTAAAATCAATTTTATTATGTTTAATTCTATCAACTATTTATACTTTAATTCTTAAGAGTAGGTGCGTAAATTGGGACAGGCTGTTAGGGGCCCCAGTGCATTTTTTTGCCCAGGGGCCCATGATGCTATTAAGACGGCCCTGCATGCAACTCTGCATCAGCAAACAATAAACTCAGAACATTCTATCCAGAGTTTCTAATCCAACTGGATTGGCAGAACGGTGCTCTGGCTGTGACTCCTGCAAGCCTGAAGAAACAGTCCAGTATTGTAGCAAAAGCCAGCATCTTCCAAGAATCTAAAAATGAATAAGTGACTATATTGATATACAGGGTAAAACAACGAGTAGCCCAACTTACATGTTTCAGACTACATGGCCTTAATCAAAGCTGTGATTAAGGCCATGTGGGCTGAATGCATAAGCATGGTCTACTCTATGTTTTACCATGTACATCAATCATTTAATTTGTTCCTTTTAAGTCCCTTGGAGATGTTGGTTTTTGCTACAACTCAGCATCTGCACCCTGTAATGTTTTTCAGAAACTTTGATTTATTCCTTCACTTTTCAATGCAGAAAATCATTGATTTTCTTTCACTGGACATGAGCAAAAATTTCAGGAGTCAAATGGTGAAGTTGCATCAGCATCAGCAACATCTGAAATTGCAGCAATAGCTTGGGAGACGACCAAGATCCTTTGTGGTCTGGCAAGCCAAGGCCACTATTGGCAAGTGCCCTCAATTGATATCCAATGATAAACTGTCACCATGATTAGCAAAATTTGCTTCCATAACCATGACAACTAAAACATTCACTATATATAGTTTTAGCATTTTCGAATCTGTATGGCTTACGTTTAGAATTCGCTCAGTAAGTTATAACGCAGAGGGATATCACATGACTAGAATTTAAGTAAAAAAATAAACCTCTTCAGGTGGCATGCAACAAAATATTTTGAGCATCTTTAACGCTTGTTTTAAACCTCCTAAATTGCATTATTAGTTCCTTGATTCCCGAGGTCAGCTATATAATAAGCAGGTATTATGGAGTTCTGCCTCAATGCTTGTAACGTGTTTTATTTTGGCATATAGCTGTTGATGTCAGATGCAGGTGCAAGTAATCAAAGCGCAGGCCTTTTTAAGTATAGGTTACACAGGTGTATAATTTAGTTCCTGGAAGGCTTCTTGTCAGTGAATTATCTGAACAATACCTTTTGTGATGTGAGATTCACTCCAAGAAAAGGTGCTAGTCATTCACTTTAAACATGAATGCCTTTTCAGTGTAATGAGAGCTATTTTTTTGCCTAATAGGTTGTCCTTTTTGTTTGTGCATACCATCTTGCAAATATGCATTAGGTAATAAATGTTCTATCAGGGAAATGACAGCTATACGACACAGAGGCTGATAGAGCCTCGGAGCATATTTGCCAAAAGTGATAATAAATTTCAAATATGTATTTTATGTCAAACCTTTCTCATTTAACATTGGCAAGGCTTCTTTCCCACAGGTAATGGGATTTGGATGCTTTGAACTGTCTTCCGAGTGCATTTGGGAAATAACGTTAAGATATTAAACTAGGGCATTGTTCTTAAATCTCACTCGAGCCAGATTTATATTTTTAATTTTTTTTTTCCTTTATAGCAACGAAGGTTGGGACCAATTAACATAAACTTAAATGTATTAAAAGGCAGCTTAGGATCTAGCAATTCAGCCCAGATTTTGACTAAACTTTATGAATCATGTTGGGGGGGACAATAGAGGGACAATGATGCCATATGCTGGTTTATTTGGAGCTACTCTTGACCTATAGAAACAAAAGAAAAGCATGCCGTGTTAATGGGACTGGGCAACACGGGGGGACTTAACTGTCTGGCTGTTTATTTTTTTATCAATTAACAAAATGGAAGGAAAATGAGCAGAAGGGAAATCCAAATTAAATCAATATTTTATGTGACCACCCTTTGCCTTCAAAACAGCATAAATTCTTCAATTCTTCTAGGTACGCTTGCACACAGTTTTTGAAGGAACTCAGCAGGTAGTTTGTTCCAAACATCTTGGAGAACTAACCATAGATTTTTTGTGCATGTAGAATGCCTCAAATCCTTCTGTCTCTTTGTGTAATCCCTAATAGACTTGATAATGTTGAGCTCAGGGCTGTGTAAGGGGCTAAATTAGTACTTCCAGGATTCCTTGTTCTTATTTACACTGCAGATAGTTCCTAATGGCATTGGTTACAAGTTTGGGGCCATTGTCCTGCTGCAGAATAAATTTGGGGCAAATTGCACAACTCCCTAATGGTATGGCATGATGGATAAATATCTGCATGTATTTATCAGCATTGAGGACATTGATCCTGACCAAATCTCCAAATTTATTTGTAGAAATGCAGCCCCGAACTTGCAACGAACCTCCACCATGCTTCATTGTTGCCTGCAGACATTTATTATTGTACCGCTCTTCTGCCCTTTCAAATATTTAAAATTTTGACTCCTCAGTTCAGAGCACCTGCTGCATCCCATTTCCTGTGTTTACATGCATAGTTGGTCAATTAGCCTTGTTTCCATGTCCTATGCACGAAAACATAGGAACTGGGGTGACTTAAGCCGTGTACACACGATCAGATTTCCTATGGATTCTAATCTTTCTAAATTTTTCCATCGGAAATCTGATGAAGCTGACTTCCATCAGTCTTGCCTACACACCATCAGACAAAAAAACTATCGATTTCCACACAGACGATCGGATTTTGCTATAATTTTTTTTCCCATCGGAAAAATTTAAAACATGTTCTATTTTTTCACACCGATGGAAAAAAGACTGATGGGGCCCATACACGATCGGTTTGTCCAATGAAAACAGTCCATCGGACTGTTTTCATCGGTAAAACCGATTGTGTGTACACGGCTTAAGAGAAATGTCTCACCACTAGTGATGGGCTTGGCTTTATCTCAAACCTAAGTTTATCTTAACTTGAAAGTTTGCTGTCATTGCTGGGCCAGTGAGGAGATTTTGCACCTCATAGCTGACGTATACAAAGGGACAAGGATGCTTGTGACATCATTAACCTAATATAGGCACATGGCCATATTACTTTCAATGCACCAATGGAAGTAGTGTCAGACCAAATGATAAGAGTCCAAATTAATTTATTGGCTTACACCAAAAAACAGCCAATATGTTTCAGGGCCAAAAGAAATTCCCCCTTCATCAGGGCCTCTGTAAGATAAGAAGATTCTTGAATAGATTTAAAACAGGCCTTTCCTGTGTGAATCTCTGTAGGGAAGCTAACTGCTGGTCTACGAAAGTCAGTAGGAAGCAGCACATGTGTGAGCAGTCAAGATAAGCTGGATTTGTTTAAATTCATGTTAGACTTAATTTAATTGACCTAATATAGCCATTGATTGCACAAACATCAAACATCCACCCCCCCCCCCCTCGCTTTGTATAAGTGCAGCTGCAGGCAGAATTTCCCACCAAAAGCTCATTGGCCCAGCAATGCCAGCTAATTTCTGAGTTTGAACTGAACCCCAACTCATTCCTACTCGTGATGCAAACTGATTGTACAATTTACCAACAACTATGTAAAGCAAGGTCCTGCCTGACTGAATACAATTGATCGTAAGGTTAGATAAGTCCCAGTATTACACAGTTTTGGTAAATCTAGTTGAATGTAATGTGTATGATAACCCTTAGTTTTTGTCAGCTTTTTAGGCCAGCCATACACGGTTCGAATCTTGGCTGGCTCAGCAGGAACCAGCCGTGATTCGAACCGTTGATGGTCAGGCTAATTGTACCAAGTTGATCGATCGATCAAGAAACAAATGAACACCGCTCTAGGCAAACATCCCATAGTAGTACCCCCTGCTGATGGAAGAACAGGTGCTGGCTCTGCATGTGTGGATGAACCAAAGAAAAAGCTGGACGGCCGCACTCCGTTACAACACCTTTGTCGAAGAGGATTCAAATCATAAGATACAAGGTATAGCTATGACTAAGCACCCCATAGTGGTGTGAAACGCGTCAGTTTTCATTTTTCCTGTGCCTCTGACATCCTTGTATCTTATGATTTTAATCATATTCAATAAAGGTGTTGTAACGCAGTGTGGCCATCCAGCTTTTTCTTCAGGTGATCAATCGATCAACTTGGGTACAACTAGCCTGCTGAATTCTCTTGCGATTATCTTGCAATTATAATCACTGTCTTCTCCTGGCGGGGATGACTTTCCCCGCCTGCCCCTGCCAGTAGAAGACAATGACCCTGCAGGAGGGATTCCTGCCTCAACACTGTCTGTGTTGATGGGGGATCAAGCAAATTTCTTTCCTGCAACCCGTGGTTGCAGGAAAGAAAATCACTTCTTATATGGCTGGCCTTATATTACAATAAAAGAAATGAGCATAGAGTGAGTTTAACTGGGAATAGAGGTCCTGCATGGGTTGTCTATCAACAGAATACTAACAAAATGGAAAAGGGTGGACTAGTGTACTGCTAGAATTCCTGAATGAAATACCAAAGTACTGAGCAGGTATGTCCCATTATGTACAGTATCTCAAAGGTAAACAGTCAAGTTGACTAAAGCGTACATTTAAAATCTGTATAACAAAAACACACCTGCACCATGACTGTTTTCGCTCACCTACATTAATATTCAGGATCAAACATGTCTACGGTAAATTGAATATGCTTGAGTTTATAGTTATTTAAATCTCCATGTGTCTGTCTTATAAGTGCCATGCTGTTATTGTTGACATTTTAGAGCTCCAAATGGTTGAATGTTGTTTTAACCTCACCCACTTCAAAATAGCTTACCTGTTTAAAGTTGACAGTTGAAGGATGAATGTATTAGGTGCATTTATTTTGTCAAATTAAAGTTAATGATAAAAGGCTAAAGACAAGCGGGAGAAGCAAAATCTAAGGGTGCATAAAATCTCCAATTATTTTTGCTTTTGTCTCTTCTCGCCATGTACTTTCATGACAAATCTTAGAGAGTTCACTCAGCAAACTCTGATCCTACTTAATGTTTTTCAAAGTAACCTTTCCTGATCTTCTTTCTTTCCTGCCTGATAGAGTTTGGTGTGTCCTTTGCAGATCTGTAGAAGCCATATTACTAAGTTAAAAGGGAGCATGGAAAAAGCTTGATAATATTCATGAGCCCTGTGGCTCTAAAAATCTACAAGCTTGTGCTTGCTGAATGATGATTTTCAGACTTGGAAAAGCACCAGTGCATTAAAGTGATCTCTAAATAAATATATTGAAGGATGTATGATAACATTGAGTACATGTTCAGTATCCAATATTACTTTGTGTCCATTGTATACATCATTTTATCTGGCAGTTAAGTGAGCATCCAGGAAGTGCGCAATCTTGTTCATACTAATATCAAAGGTATTTGTGAAAGTTTTCAGGACATGTAGGTTCTAGTATAGCAGCGATTATTATTTGTATGTATTATCTCCATGTAGGTGTGGATTGTTTTACAACGGCTTTACACAATCTCTTAGACATTTCAAAATTAATATGATTAATTAACAAATAGCTTGAACTGATACAGAAGAATTCATTACAGCAAAGCTATGATGGGATAACTATCATTTTAAACAAAATGTACTTCCCTACACAAACCTGTCAAGTAAAATAAAGTTCATAACTCTAAGCTGCGCTCTTGAAAAGTGGATGTAAACCCTAAAGTCTAGTACACACTGCTAGCGGGCTGAAGGAAAAAAAACTGACAGCTCAGGTCAGAGCACTGTACTAACAATTTGGTGTTAGTACAGTGATCTCCCCTGCTGTTTTATTGTGTTCTGACAGAGGGGTGCCCCCTACCAGAACACTCTGATCAGGAGTTGGTTGGCAGACCTTTTTCGGGCATGCCCCTTCGACAGAAGCCAGCCAGTTGCCCAGGTTCTGTCGGACTGGCTGCAGTACACATGGGTCAAATATCAGCTGGTTCCAAAGAAAATGCCACCTGACATGTGTACGGGGCTTAACTATATGACATTTAGTTTGTTTAAGTACATGGTGGAGATGCTTAGGAAGTCCTCACAGAACCTTATTTAAAACTACTGTGCAGACATGGCCAATGCTCAAAGATCATAGCTGGGATATAAGAAAGGATAAGTGCATATCTACCCCCCCCAAATATACCGTATATACTCGAGTATAAGCTGACCCGAGTGTAAGCCGAGGCACCTAATTTTACCACAAAAAATGGGAAAACGTATTGACTCGAGTATAAGCCTAGGGTGAGAATGCAGCAGCTACTGTAAGCGGAAAAGAGGGTCAACAATGCCCATTGCAGCTTCACTGTGCCCATTTGCACGCCTCACTGTGCCCATTTGCACGCCTCACAGTGCCCAACCTCACCGTGCCCAACCTCACTGTGCCCATTGCAACCTCACTGTGCCAATTGCAACATCACTGTGCCCAACCTCACTGTGCCCATTGCAACCTCACTGTGCCCATTGCAACATCACTGTGCCCAACCTCACTGTGCCCAACCTCACTGTGCCCATTGCAACCTCACTGTGCCCAACCTTACTGTGCCCATTGCAATCTCACTGTGCCCATTGCAACCTCACTGTGCCCATTGCAGCGTACCTGAAATTTTTGACAGGCTGCAGGCGTCCATTGTTTAAAATTTGCGGCTTCCCCCTGGTCCTGTCCCGTTCGGTGATAGGCGTTTGACACTGTGTTCAGTGTTCCACCTATCATGGACGTCTTCTCATCCTCTGACTCAGTTTCCCAGCAGACACTGTGTTTAGTGTTCCGCCAATCACGGATGTCCTTTCATCCTCGAACAAGAGGACATCCGTGATAGGCAGAACACTGAATTTTAAACAATGGGCGCCCACAGCCCTTCAGGTACACTGACTCGAGTATAAGCCGAGGGGGGTATTTTCAGCCCTAAAAAAAGGGCTGAAAAACTTGGCTTATACTTGAGTATATATATATATATATATATATATATTGTGACAGCAGGAAGGTAAAGTCACCTGGTTGCATCCAGGGGGGTAGATATATTTCGCCCAGATTCAGGCTTTACGCCGATTTATACAGCTAGGTGGAGAGTTGTATAAGCCCAGCTGAGACTAGTGGGCTCATTGATGACTCATACCTCTAGGGAGAGGGCTGGGCGTCGTGCAGACAGGGAGTTGATGAGTCCAGCTGAACCTTGTCAGCTCATTTAGGCCTCTATAAGAAAGCCCAGATTCATTAGATGTTGGCTCATGCCTGGAAGCAGACCTGTGTGGACTGTCTAGGGAGAGTGAACCCCTGTGCGGTGAGAGAAAGCCTGTGTGGCTATATTTTGCTTGGACATTTAAAACCAGGGACTAGGACAGCACTAGGCTGATCCCAGTCGTTAGTTAGGAAACCTGTAAGTTTAGTCAGAGGTCAAGTTGACCAGGATTTATTTTGTGTTTGTTTTTTTTGCCTTGCTGTGTTTTTATCACTGTAAATAGAAAATAAACCGCACCTTTTTGATTTTGAAAACCACAACCTCCGTCTGCTGGGCCTGTTTTTGGGTGGGGAGCCCATCCCGGGGGTCACACATACCCGCTGCCGAGCTAGCCCCCTCACAGTTGGTGGAGAACCAGTGGCAGTTTTTTTTTAAGCCAGCATGGAGGAGATACTGAAACAGCTGGCTCTAGCAAATGCCAATCAACAGCAGACAAATGCAGGTTTGCAAAGGAGCCTTGCAGCCCAGCAGCAAGCTCATCAACAGAGCCTTGCAACTTTACAACAGAGTCTGGAGGCTCAGCAACAAGCCCAACAGCAATCTGAGGCCCGCTTCATAGACCTGTTGCAGAAGCAAGAGCAGAGACTACAACAACAGATGGAAGCAGTAATGCAGCAACGTCCGCAGACCGGTGAGGAAAGCCGTCCCACTAATACCGCGTCCTTTGGGGTGAGTCGTTTATTGACAAAAATGACTGGAGAGGATGATCCAGAGGTATTTTTGACCACATTTGAAAGGACCGCTGAAAGAGAAAAGTGGCCTGAGGAGCAGTGGGCTGGACTGGTGGCTCCTCTATTAACGGGTGAATCGCAGAAAGCTTACTATGACCTAGAGCCTGACCAAGCAAAAGACTATGTGATGCTAAAAGCTGAAATATTGGCAAGGCTGGGTGTCACCCTGGCTGTCCGGGCTCAGCGTGTGCATAACTGGACTTTCCAGCTTGGAAAACCCCCCAGGTCTCAAATGTATGATCTCATTCACCTGAGCAGAAAGTGGCTACAGCCAGAGACTTTGTCCGCACCAAAGATTGTGGAACGTGTTGTAATGGATCGGTTTTTGAGAGCTCTTCCTACTGCCATCCAAAAGTGGGTAAGCCATGGAGACCCAGAGACGGCCGATGGTCTTGTGGATCGTGTGGAGAAATACTTGGCTACAGAGAACCTGACGGCCTCTTCCAGAGACACTCGGACTTTCCACCCTAAGACCAGACCATCCCCAGGGGCGGATAAGATGATTCCAAGGGGTAAGGGTGGAGAGAGTGAGAGGGTGGGAGCTCTACCCCAAGTTTGGCGAGAACAGCCTGGGAAATCAGCGGCTCAAGAGGCCGCAAGAAGGATCGTTTGCTACCGCTGCCGGCAAGCGGGACATATTGCAGCAAATTGCCCGGTTTTGGAGGAACCCATGCAGTGTGACTTTCTGACGGGCAGACGTCAGTCGCTGTGTGCGACAGTCGCATGCACTGCCATTCGGGGAACTGAGAAACATTTATGCAAAATGTGTATTAATGGTAGAAATGTTGTGGTATTGCTGGATTCAGGTAGCCTTGTGACCCTGATAAAGGCTGAGTTAGTTAAAACAGAGGTCTCTGGGAATAGCAAGGTAGCCGTTATTTGTGTGCATGGGGACACCCGAGAGTATCCAGTGACTACAGTGTGTTTCGAGACCCCCAAAGGTACCCTTTCTCATCCAGTGGGCTTAGTGTCTCAGTTACCGCATGACGCCATTGTGGGAAGGGATTTTCCGAAGTTCTGGGAACTGTGGGATGATCATGAGCCCCCCACTGGTGCCCCTATGTACCAGGAATATGATAGCCAGAACTCCTCTGAGAGTGGTGAGGACTCTCCCGAATTTCCCTTGTCAGTATTGGCAGGGGAGACTCAAGAAACTGGAGAGGAGCCCACCTCCTCAGACGAAAACCTACCGTCTGTGGAGTTTTCTGATCTTGAGGTTCACAGGGAAAACTTTGCCACAGAACAGTTGAAAGACCCCGCCCTAATAAAGGCACGGGAAAACGTAGTGAAAATAGATGGCGAGTTAGTGAACCCAGATAATACCTGCACTTACCCATACTTCAGCGTAGAGAAGGACCTACTGTATCGGGTGGCAAAAAGGGCAGAAGAAACCGTTGAGCAGCTGGTGGTGCCCAAACCTTACAGGAAGTTGGTGTTGGAGTTGGCCCATGGGCACATTCTTGGAGGTCATCTGGGGACAGAGAAAACCCGAGAGAGGGTATTACAGAGATTCTATTGGCCTGGGGTGATGAAGGACATAGAAAATTATTGTTCCTCCTGCCCTGTGTGTCAGAGGTCGGCCCCGATGCCACACTTCCGTAGCCCGCTGGTCCCTCTACCCATCATTGAGGTCCCGTTTGAGAGAATCGCAATGGATTTGGTAGGTCCTATAATCAAGTCCGCTAGGGGGCACCAGTACATATTGGTTATAATGGACTATGCCACCCGTTATCCAGAAGCGATCCCTCTCAGAAATACCTCGGCCAAAACCATAGCCAAAGAGCTATCTCTTGTTTTTAGCCGGGTGGGTATTTGTAAAGAACTGCTTACGGACCAAGGTACACCCTTTATGTCCCGGGTTATGAAGGAGCTGTGTAAATTGTTCAAAGTGACGCAATTACGTACATCTGTGTATCACCCCCAAACCGATGGGCTGGTTGAAAGATTCAACAAAACCCTAAAACAAATGTTGAAGAAAGTGGTGGATAGGGATGGAAAGGATTGGGACTGTCTACTTCCTTATTTGATGTTTGCTATTAGGGAGGTGCCCCAATCCTCTACGGGATTCTCCCCCTTTGAGTTACTGTATGGGAGACACCCAAGAGGGCTGTTGGATATTGCCAAGGAAACTTGGGAAAGTGAGAGTTCTCCCCACAGGAGTGTGATTGAGCATGTCGCCCTGATGCAAGATCGAATTGCACAGGTAATGCCCATCGTGAAGGAACATTTGGCCCAAGCGCAGTTGGCACAGCAGAGAGTGTACAACCGTGGAGCCAAGACCCGTACCTTTTCCCCGGGGGATAGGATATTGGTACTTGTCCCTACGGTTGAAAGTAAATTCCTTGCCAAATGGCAAGGCCCCTACGAGATAATGGAAAAAGTGAGCGAAGTGAATTACAAGGTCAGACAACCAGGAAGGCGAAAGCCCGAACAGATCTATCACGTTAATCTGTTGAAAGCCTGGAGGGATAGAGAGTCCCTAGTCGCAGACACTTGGTCACCAGCTCAAACTGGTTGCGTGATTCCTGAGGTTGGAATCGCAGCCACCTTGTCACAACCCCAACAACAGGAGGTTAAGGAGTTTGTGCTTCGCAACAAGGAGGTATTCTCTGAGCTGCCGGGACAAACATCTGGGGTAGAGCATGACATTATTACCCCGCCCGGTGAAAGGGTGAAGTTAAAACCCTATCGGATCCCAGAGGCCCGACGGGAGGCAATACGGGAGGAAGTACAGAAAATGCTGAACTTAGGGGTGATAGAGGAGTCCCAAAGTGATTGGTCTAGTCCCATTGTGTTGGTGCCTAAACCGGATGGGAGCTGGCGATTTTGTAACGATTTTCGTCAGTTGAACAAAGTTACAAAATTTGACACCTACCCCATGCCACGTATAGATGAGTTGATCGACCGGCTGGGAACAGCCCGATACATGACGACTCTTGACCTCACAAAAGGGTATTGGCAAATCCCCCTGGCCAAGTCAGCCAAAGAGAAAACCGCATTTGTAACCCCAGACGGGGCGTTCCAATATAAAAGAATGCCGTTCGGGTTACAGAATGCGCCGGCCACATTCCAGCGGAAAATGGACCAGATGCTGAGGCCCCATCGGAAGTATGCTGCGGCTTACCTGGATGACGTAATTGTCCATAGCACAGATTGGGCCTCACATCTGCCAAAAGTGCAAGCAGTCCTGGACTCTGTTCGGGAAGCAGGGTTTACGGCTAACCCCAAGAAGTGTACCATTGGGCAGGAGGAGGCCAAATATCTTGGGTACACCATTGGGAGGGGAGTAATAAAACCCCAACTCAACAAAGTCGAGGCCATCCAGAGTTGGCCACGTCCCAACAGCAAGAAGCAGGTACGAGCCTTTCTGGGAATCGCTGGGTATTATCGGCGATTCATTCCCCACTTTGCTTCTAAGGCTGTGCCCCTAACCAACCTGACGAAGGGGAAAGGGTCGGTCATGATTAAATGGACCCCCGAGGCTGAGGCAGCATTCCAATTCTTGAAACAAGCCTTATGTAGCCAGCCAGTGTTGTACTCACCCGACTTCTCTAAAGACTTTGTCGTACAAAGTGATGCGTCAGATGTGGGGTTAGGAGCAGTATTGTCCCAGGTCTGGAACGGGGAAGAGCACCCAGTCATTTACCTCAGCAGGAAGTTGAAGTCCCATGAGGTAAATTACGCCACCGTTGAAAAGGAGTGTTTAGCGGTGAAGTGGGCTCTAGATTCCCTTCGGTACTACCTGCTAGGTAGGCACTTTGACATGGTTACGGATCACGCTCCGTTAAAGTGGATGGCTCAAAACAAGGAAACAAATAGAAGAGTGAATAGGTGGTTCCTGGCCCTCCAGGAATTCAACTTCACAGTAAAGCATCGCCCTGGCGTTCAAATGGGGAATGTGGATGCTTTGTCTCGAGTACATGAATGCCTGATTGCTGGTGTTCCAACCCCGAGGTTAAAACAAGAGGGGGGGGTATGTGACAGCAGGAAGGTAAAGTCACCTGGTTGCATCCAGGGGGGTAGATATATTTCGCCCAGATTCAGGCTTTACGCCGATTTATACAGCTAGGTGGAGAGTTGTATAAGCCCAGCTGAGACTAGTGGGCTCATTGATGACTCATACCTCTAGGGAGAGGGCTGGGCGTCGTGCAGACAGGGAGTTGATGAGTCCAGCTGAACCTTGTCAGCTCATTTAGGCCTCTATAAGAAAGCCCAGATTCATTAGATGTTGGCTCATGCCTGGAAGCAGACCTGTGTGGACTGTCTAGGGAGAGTGAACCCCTGTGCGGTGAGAGAAAGCCTGTGTGGCTATATTTTGCTTGGACATTTAAAACCAGGGACTAGGACAGCACTAGGCTGATCCCAGTCGTTAGTTAGGAAACCTGTAAGTTTAGTCAGAGGTCAAGTTGACCAGGATTTATTTTGTGTTTGTTTTTTTTGCCTTGCTGTGTTTTTATCACTGTAAATAGAAAATAAACCGCACCTTTTTGATTTTGAAAACCACAACCTCCGTCTGCTGGGCCTGTTTTTGGGTGGGGAGCCCATCCCGGGGGTCACACATACCCGCTGCCGAGCTAGCCCCCTCACAGTATATATATATATATATATATATATATCACAGCTTACTGGTTCTTCAATATGGTGGCTGCATTGATTTTCTGTACTAAAGCTTTTTTCGCCTGATTTTCACTTGGTGGTCCTTGGTGATCCTTCCTGTCCCTTTGTGGCTACACTCATTTTTCCACTGTGCCTATGGAAGGAGTCGTCACATAGGCTGGACCTAAAGCATGTCTGCCATTGTTCATCTCCATTACATAGTGGATTGGTGGGACTAATAATTAAAAAAAAATTTAGGGATGCTTGTGCTTTCTTTTTAGAAATCGAAAAGGGAACTGCATTTCTAGCAAGATCAACAGGTATTTTCTGCCATTGCTGGCAATGTTCTTAGCCTGATTTTTGGTTAGATATACATTTTATCTAACACAAAATGCAAATACAAGCAATGCAACCAAACTGACATCTCATCCAGGAACTGGGCAGTTTTAGAGCCATGGAGAAATAAACTAGACCAGAGTAATTATGATCTGCGTATTGTTTCATTGCTTTTATACCTTGCACTGTCCTTGCCTGTTGGCCAAATATGAGCGTGAAGTGGTGTTCAAACATCAGGAGAACTCTTTTCAAAATTCAACTCAGACTGGCCATACATGGCTAGATGTCTCAAAGACAGTACTGGATTGGTAGAGAAATATATAGATGTGCTTCAATAGCTTAGACCCTTCCCCCACACATGCAGTGAGAGCTCCCGTATTACTTCCATATGGAGTGGAATCCACATTAAGAAATTTGTTAACATTTTGGGGAAATTCTGTAGTCAATAACAAACGCTATTAAGGTGTCCATCATTGGCCAATGATCTCTGCATTGTCAGACAGTTTACTACTTGCTCAGATCTGGGCATTGTTGTGTGTCCTTTGGTGTGTATATTTGTGCACATATGTGTGTATTTATTATGGCACACACACTCGCTAGTGTTTAGTATCTGAGTCATTTCCATAGAGCGTTTGACAACTCAGCGGGGCTCCCGGTGACAGATATTAGACGACACGCAGAGCGTATGGTGGCCAATAATTATTCCTGCTGAGAGATGCCTTAATTGGAAGTATCTTATCGTTTTATGTGTTTTTCACATAGCTACATTTTCTGGAAGTGAAAAAAAAACCTGCATAAAACTAAAGCCGGATAAGTAACCGCAGCTTATGCCGTATGGCAATGAGAACACTGGTTCTTATTATGTGCTACATGAAGTGCTTACAAAATATAATGCTGCTGATCAAACAATAATCAGAATCAAGTGAGTCACTGTTTCCTTTGGCACACTGCCGACAGACAGTCAGTCTTGACGACGACCTGTCAATGCTGAGCATTACGCCAGATGTTGACAAAGCTTGCGTTATGCAGATACTCAGTCATTAGAGATTTCCAGTTCCTGTATAAAGAAGCCAAGTTATGTTGTTCTAACCAAGTTACAAAGAAAACACATTCTTTTTTTTAATATGTTCCTCTCTGATTAGCCTTGTTTTACTCATTTGCATTCTCATTTGTAGTTTATGTTGAGTTGTATCCAAGGTCAGCCTTAAACATGCAATATAGAATTTGCATGCCTCAACAAACTACACCTGCAAAATGGAATCCTGTAGAATTGGCATTTAAAGTTATAAAACTGGTACTTTGGGCACACTTGGGAATTGGTAAACTCTTTAAGCCCCCATTTGTGCCGGAGTCACTTGTCATGTGATTTGACAGGTCCAAATCGCATGAAAAGTCGCACCCTATTGCCAGCAATGAAACTGTTTAAATCAAAGCCACGCCAACTTTGGGGTGCTGCACCGATTTGAAAAAAAAATTCCTGCACCATTTTTACCAATTTCAGGTGCGACTTGCATAGACATCTGTGCATGAATTTGCACAGATGTCAGCCAAGTTACACCTGAAGTTGCACTGACATGCGGCTTTGAAATCGTATGATTTCAAGTGAAGTTGCGCAATTTCAAAGTTGGATTCGGTGTGAATGGGGGCTTAAAGGTGATTTTGTGATTTTGGAGATGTCCTTAAAAGCTTCTCAGCGCGCCCAAAAATTAACATCTGTATTTGTTTAAAGAAGAGGTTTTTACAGAGAATAGAAAAAATGTGATACATAAAGTATTTTTGGCTTAAAGGGGTTGTAAAGCTTCCCGTTTTTTCACCTTAATGCATCCTATGTGTTTTTGATAAGCAGAAACATGGATCTCGGTCTTCCTCCAGTCACAGCATTCCTTTCACAGATAGAAAGCACTCCCTATGAGCATACTTAACCCTTTGATTGCCCCTGATGTAAACCCCTTCCCTGCCAGTGTCATTTAGCACTAATCGCTGTATTAGTGTCACTGGTCCCAAAAAGTGTCAAAGGTGTCAGTTAGGTGTCTGATTTGTCCACCGCAATGTCGCAGTCCTGCTAAAAATTGCTGATCATCGCCATTGCTAATAAAAAATAAATAAATACAAATTACATAAAAATATCCCCTAGTTTGTAGACAGGATAACTTTTGCGCAAACGAATCAATATACGCGTATTGGGATTTTTTGTAAACAAAAATCTATAAAAAAACACATATTGCCCGAAATTGATGAAGAAATTAGATTTTTTCGATTTTCTATTGGGTGTGTTTTATAGCATAAAGTAAAAAATATATTTATTTATTTTTTCAAAATTGTCGGTCTCTTTTTGTTTATAGATCAAACAATAAAAACCGCAGAGGTAATCAAAAACACCAAAAAAAAAACAGTATTTGTGGGAAAAACAACGCACGACCATGCAATTGTCAGTTAAAGTAACACAGTGCCATACCGCAAAAAATGGCCTGGTCGTGAAGGGGGGTAAACCTTCTGGGGCTGAAGTGGTTAACCACTTCCCGCCCAGTCAATAGGAGATTGACGTCCGGGAAGTGGTTGTGTTATCCACACTGGACGTCTATTGACGTCCTGCAGGATAACAGCCGCCGCGCGCCCGGGGGGTGGAGCGGTGTATCAGTCTGACCCACCGCTACACTGATCTTGGTAAAGAGCCTCTGGCGGCTGCTTTTTACCACGTGATCAGCCGTGTCCAATCACGTCTGATCACGATATAAACAGGAAGAGCCGTTGATCGGCTCTTCCTCACTCGCGTCTGACAGACGCGAGTAGAGGAGAGCCGATCGGCGGCTCTCCTGACAGGGGGGTTTGCGCTGATTGTTTATCAGCGCAGCCCCCCTCGGATACCCTCACTAGACCACCAGGATGCCGCCCAGGACCACCAGGGAAGCCCCAAGCATGTGGATGGCCAGGTAAGTCCCCCATGGCCATCCACATGTAAAAATACATAAACAACATATGCCAATCAGTGCCCACAAATGGGCACTGACTGGCACCATCATGGCACGACCACAATGTGTGATGCCCAGCAATGCCAACCACCAGTGTCATCAGTGCCACCTACCAGTGTCCATCAGTGCTACCTATCAGTGCCCATCTGTGCCCATAAGTGCCCACCTATCAGTGCCCGTCCGTGCCACCTATCAGTGACACCCACAAGTATCCATCAGTTCCGCCTATAAGTGCCCATCAGTGCCGTCTATGAGTGCCCATCAGTGCCGCCTATGAGTGCCCATCAGTGCCGCCTATGAATGCCCATCAGTGCCGCATACCAGTGCCACATATCAGTGCCCATCATCAGTGCCCATCAGTGCCACCTCATCAGTGCCACCTCATTGGTGCCACCTCATCGGTGCCCATCAGTGTCGCCTTATCAGTGCCCGTCAGTGCCGCCTTATCAGTGCCCGTCATTGAAGTAGAAAAGGTACTTATTTACAAAAAAAATAACAGAAACAAAGAAAAACATAGTTTTTTTCAAAATTTTCGTTCTTTTTATTTGTTGTGCAAAAAATAAAAATAGCACAGGCGATCAAATACCACCGAAAGAAAGCTCTATTTGTGGGAACAAAATGATAAAAAATTTGTTTGGGTACAGTGTAGCATGACCGCGCAATTGTCATTCAAATTGCGACAGCGCTGAAAGCTCAAAATTGGCTTGGGCAGGAAGGTGTATAAGTGCCTGGTATTGAAGTGGTTAAACAATAGCACAGCAAGTTTTCTCATTTTAAAGAAATCCTGCCACCATTTAAAAAAAAAAAAAAAAACCTTAAAAACAAAGTCAGTTACTGTAATACTTACCTGTCCCACTGCCCATTCTTTGCTCAAGAACTACTACTATAGTGGAATCTTTTTTCATCCAATACTACTGAGAGCAGGGCCGCTGTTAGAAATTATAGGGCCCCATACAGCCTACCTGATGGGGCCCCCTTCGACCACACCCTTGACCCCACCCCTGTCCCCACCCCTAACCCCGGCTCAAAACAAAAGGCAGGTTTGTTGCTGTTTACACATGCATGCGGGGCCAACATGTGCGTTCACAATTGCGCATAAGCATTTTGTTAATAAAATTACATTGTATCTTTCATTTTTTTTTTTTTTGCTTTCACAAGGAATGAATCTCGTGATAGCAGGGCCATGACAGGTCCTCTTTTACTTTGTACAGAATCACTGGGGCTAAAAAATTATATCCGATTATTGCTGTAGTGATGACAGAGATATCACCCTTCCAATCCAGCGACGTGATGGTGCGTCGCTGGACAGAAAGTGTTTTTTTTTTTTTTTTTGGGGGGGGGGGGGGATAAACTGCACATGTTTACTGCTCCCCCAACTGAAGTGTAAAGTAGCAGCTCATCAGCATTACAATCATCATCACAGGCAGCACAGTAAGCAGGGGCTCTATCATGGCTGTATGTCATATGGCTTTTTGCTGACTTTGTTAACTTATGGCTGTACTGTATATAACAGACTGTAACACAGCACAGCCATAACAAAGTCAGCAGCCATGAGACACAGAACCACGATAGAGCCCCTACTTACTGTGCTGCCTGTGAAGACTATTGTAATGCTAATGATAACCTGCTGTGTTGTGAGTTCTATTCTAAGGACACAGTGAGGATTCTATGCTTTATTCTATCTTTACTCACTGTGTCCATTGCAGCCACGCTCTCCTTCCTGTTCCCTGTCAGCCTCCTCGCATCTCAGCACCTGAAATAATTGAGTAGCGGTCGGGCTGGATATACATCCGCTCCCGAAAATGAAGAAATAGTCCCTCCTATGTGTGCACCTGGGCCCCTCTATTGACCTGATGGAGCCCAAGAAAATTGTATAACCCTGCTCCATAAAACAAGTAGGAGCGGGGGAGAAGTTTACCAAGCTCGATTTTTATTTTTTTATTTAATGCAGCAATGAGCTGTAATGCTGGCTGGGCCCCTCTATGCAGCTGATAGGGCCGGGCCCCGTACAACAGGGCTGGTTGTACTGCCCTATCAGCGGCCCTGACTGGGAGTGTTGGATACCTGTACTATAGTTCTTTGTATCAGCTCATACATCACTACATAATACATTTGGCAGATTGGTCTACAGCTGTGCAGGGGGTGGGACAAGTGAATGCTGAGGCTCTTCCTTTGCAGGGTGTTTTTTATTTATTTTTTAATATGAAAGAGTTGCTTGAAAAATTCTAATGCCCTTCCAATACTAGAGGAGATGGGAGGCATGAAAGTGAGGAGCTATAATTGCTCAGATTTCCCCATCCCAAGAAAAATAAAAAAAAACTACCCTTTATGTGGTTGCTTATTTTTAAATAGCTATGTAGCTTATGTGTGATTTCTAAAAACATCTTACATATCTGCATTATTATTTTATAAAGACGGGTCTTATAGGAAGAGTATAACCCATAGATTATTGCATAAAATGAATGGTAATCTGTATAAATGTCATAGCAGTGCAGAAGCATTATAGATGGCATTGCACTCTGCAGTATTTTCTCATGAAGTTTCATTAATCACTTCATTAACCTTTTGGCCCCGGGTAACCTGTTAAAGTGAACGACTGTCACATGAGCCAGAATCCACATAGCTTTTGCAGTGATCAGCAAAGTGAGATAAAACAGGCAGTTATCAATGCCTTCTAATTTATTTTGTATGGAGTGAGTGTGTACAAATATACTGTATGTATATATATATATATATATATATATATATATATATATATATATATATACAGTGCCTTGAAAAAGTATTCATAACCCTTGACATTTTCCACATTTTGTCATGATACAACCGAAAACGTAAATTTATTTTATCGGGATTTTTTTTTTTTTTTGATAGACCAACACAAAGTGGCACATAATTGTGCAGTGGAAGGAAAATGATAAATGGTTTTCAAATTTTTTTCCAAATAAATATGTGAAAAGTGTGGCGTGCATTTGTATTCAGCCCCATTTACTCTGATACCTCAAACTAAAATCTACTAATTGGTAACTAGAGTCCACCTGTGTGTAATTTAATCCCAGTATAAATGCAGCTGTTCTGTGAAGCCATCAGAGGTTTGTTAGAGAACCTTAGTGAACAAACAGCATCATTTTATTTCCCATTTTATACCCTTATTTTACTTTCTGATTCAATATTTTTATTGGTTTTAATAGTTTCTTACTAGACAAAGTAAAGTGTGGGAAACATACATTTAGTTTCAGTTATACAGACAGTTTGTAATTTTGGCTATCATCATAGTATTGCAAATGATAACATTGAAAACACAAAAATAATGGGTGTGTGAGTTTATAAACAAAGTTTTTCTTACCAAAACTAGTGAATTAAAGAGAATGATGGTGTGGTGAACACTGGGGAGGGGACTAATGAGAACAGTGCAGTTATAGTGGTAACTGGGAATGGGGGGTTGCTGGCTAGAGGGAGATAATGTAGCAATATGTAAGGGGAGTTGGGACTGGGGATGGGGGGTGGTGGCTAGAGGGAGACAGCATAGCTATACGCCATTGAAGTTGGGGCTGGAGGTAAGGAGGGAAGGACCGAAAGCCATGAAGGATTAGATATAGCCTGATCAACATTCAGCGGCCACATTACATGCTTAGGAAAGATTAGACATAGATCCCAGGCAAGTAGTGTGCAATCCAAGGAGCCCACATTTAATAGTAGTTTTTATTTTCTCAAAAGTCATGCAATGTTTAATGCAAGAATTCAGTTATTTGAAAGGGATAGTCTACTTTTCTTAGGACTTTGCAATCATTTTCTTTGCTGCTGTAAAAGCTTAGGTGAAAAGATAGGACTCTATTTTGGTTCAGCCAACAGGTTTTTATGGAAATGTGATTCCATGGTTTCTTTGCAAATAGAGATGCCAGACATTGTGTAGACTAGAAGCATCTGCTTTTGGGACAATCCCATCAGATATGTGTAACAGTTCCCTCTATAAGGCAATGCCTGCAACAAACGAAGGAATAGCTTGATATTTATTTGGCAATAGGTTTTGGGGATAACTTGGGGATACTTGATTGCTTCTTAGGTGCCACACCATCCACTGCCTTTTTTCATTTTACTTTATTTTTCAGATTCTGCTCTCATATTCCTACTATGTTCCTCTTACTTTTGATGCAGATTTTATTTTTTCAGACTGCTTTGAAATAATACACAGACTAGCTGTGCCATATGCAAAACCTTATGTATATAAAAGCAAGATGCTTTTTTGTTCCAAGAGTGTTGTTTATCTCAAGGCACATTCAAATGTGTGATTGTGTTATTCATCTGGTAGATCCTATAAACTTATGCCTTGGTTAGCTGTTCTTATGGAACCAATTGACTTCAGTTATGCTGTATTTAAATTCAGTGTTTTGCTAATATAAATACATAATGGCACATTTATGCCATATTCTGGAGGCCTGCTGTGCTACAGTTCACTTTTTGCCGATGTTGGGTCTATTTTTGGTGGGCATATATCAACAGGAACTAATTGCATTTGTTTATTATGTGTTATTTCCAAACTGTAACAAACAATTAATTAATGAAATAAAATTTCAATAGAATTCAATTCAATTCAATTAAATAGAGTTGTTGAAACCTGGCAGTGTCCTTATTCTCAGTGGGGTATCTCAGTTAGGAGCACACATATCTTTTTTTTCACTTCATAGTTTCCGGATTCATAATTAGAGGGAATCTTCCCAGGAAATGGATTTGAAGTTACTCATGACATTCTCTTGCTCTCTTATCGAATAGTAATTGTGTATATAGAGGCTGTTGTGAGCTATTTATTACTCTATCTATCATGTTACGACTCTCTAGTAATCCCTAGGTATCAGCTGTGAAAATTATGTGCAAAAACTCACTTTATCTTTTTAAACATAATTTTCACAGCCACTATATAGGGATTGCTAGATAACTATGGCAGGAGAGGGAGCAGTAAAAAGCTTACAACAGCTTTTAGGTAGATGTACTGTAATGGACCGTACACACGATCCGAAAATCAGATGACAGATCGTCTGTTTTTTTTTTAGGTTTCTAGTCTCGTAACGAAAATGAAGAGGTCACTAAAGTTACAAAAATAGTTAAAAAAGAGAAGTACTGTGTTATATTGTATTTTCAATGACAACTGTACTGATTAAAGAAAAATTGTACGATCTGGTATCATATGAGTAACATTTTTGTGCTTGCCCCATTGGATAATATGGCATGAACTGCCGTGATCGGCTTTCGAAAGTGGTTTACTAACGATCAGATTATCATACGATCTCTTCAAAAAGCGGTATTTTCCGTACAATTTTCGGATAGTGTGTACAGGCCATTAGGTGGCATAGTAGGAGGAATGGCAAAAGTACTTTGAAAGGTGTAGGGGAATCTAAGGAGGTTACCTCGGGTTCTATGACTGCATCACTGTGTGCAAGACTATACTTTGTATAATATCTAATATCGTCAATAATGTAACAAAGAATCAATTGTTATTCCTGACATACATGAGCAGCATTAAATGTTGTAAAGTTTTTTTATTTATTCTTTTTTGGAAAATTATTGGACATATACAACAAACACCCACATTGGTGTAATAAAAACTGATACAAAAATCGATAAACTTACATATTTCCACACTTTTCCTTTTTTCCCACTTCCCCTATCCCCCCCTCCTATCTCCCTATCCCTCCCCCACTCCCTACCCTCTTCTTCCCTCCCCCCCCCCCGATCTGTCATCTTCCTTTCTCACTTTACTTTATTTCTTATCTTATTCTATCATTCCCTGCACATATTTATCTGACATTTTAAAGACTCTCCATTTTTCCCACGTTGCTCTATAGATTTCCCCCTTCCCTGCTCTCCCTGACTCAGGTATTCCATCTCCGAAATATAATCTAGTCGTTGTATCCATTCTTTTATGGTCGGATTTTTTGTTGATATCCAATTTTTTGGAATTAACCCCTTTGCCGCGTTGTAAAGTTTTAGAATATAGAGACAGCAAACAGGACACAGAAATATTTTTGAGGAATAGAGGGAAAACATTATATTTCTGCTTTTATGGAAGGCTGTGAGTTGATCCGGATTTCATGTTCCGTTCTATATTGTCTCTCTGAGTAACAAAAATCTTGGCGAGACCAATTTAGAACAACAAAAGTGGCAAGACAACACATTGTATATTTTATTGTGCTATAAAACATCCCAGTTAAACCAATTTCGGCTCCGGCGACCAGGAAGATATCTGTGCACAGATCAGGTACTCCAGCAGTTAAAGGTTTAGAATAACCATGAAAACACTGCATCAATTTGATTTACAAGTCTAAACACAAGTTGTGCCATCAGACTATCCACCAGAGGATTGAAACTTCCAGAAAGCTGCCGGTAAGATCATGTAAAATCAGGTCTCTGCGGTACGGCAATAATAATGAGGGCATCTGGTGAATGCACATTCTAGCAATCACAAATTGTTTGCTGTTTGGATTAGATAAGCTTTTGTAATTTTCCTGTCAATATTAGTCATTTTTCAATGTTTAGAGTTTTAACACTGCATAAATGCACCGTATTTGCCTAACGCTATACAGAGAGTTTTTAAAATTAGACAGAGTAACCAGCAATTATCAAGACAATTTACTGTTCGCAGTCTTCTACATGTTCTAGTCTTGGTTCTACATAAAATTTGAGTTGCGTTTATTAACTAAAACAACTACAGACAAAGACTGGTCACTGATGCAGCAATAAATGACAATGGTATTTTTAATTTAATGTCGACCAGTTATTGTTAACTGGGGCTGATGAGTTTCCATATAAAAATGTATTTGTATAATCAGTAAGATTAGGGTTGAATGTGGTTTTACTATTCAACCTTAAACTTAAATAGCAGTCTTTTAAAGTTTTTCTTTCTTATAAGACCAATGTGATAGCTAATAAAATATTATTAATTAATGAATAGTAAATAATAAAAAAAAAATATATATATATATATATATATATATATATATATATATACATATATAAATAATGCCATTTCAGTGAGTACATTTTGTTTCCTCATTCAGCAGTGGGAGAGGAGTCTTGGCATACACTGTGTGAGATGATTGAAGGAATGGCACACACCAATCCTCCACATAGGCAGGGGAACGAAGAAACGTGCAGAGCTGTATTATGAATAGACAAGCTCTCTGCTTATCTACAGTATCTCTAAGCACCCTCCCCGACACAAATTTTCAGCTGCTTTTACCTCCTAAGTCGGAAAACTTGTCAGAAGTTATCATGCTGATAACAGAAAAACGGAGCAGCAGAAAGACATGGGATTCAGAGCTTTGAAGAGAGATATGTAAACACTACATATATGTGCAAAGGTCAGATTTAAAGAATGGGTTTACAACCACTTTAAGATGCAGAATTAGTAGTTCACAGCCATTTTGCAACCCCACTAATCAAGAAGCAGAACATGCATATATAATGAACAATTATGTCTTCTCCTATGTACATATATATTTCCAAAATATGAAATTAAACACTCATTGAACAAATCATTTAGTTTTAACTGATAATATTCATACTGTTTCTATAGAAAGTTTAGATTTAGTAAATCTGCTAGTGCAGCAAATATGTGTTTACTGCAACATCTAGCTCAGTTCAGAGGAAATTATCTGTAATGGTGCTGTACTGTAACAGTCCGCTTTAGTCTTTTTTGACAGCAATCTTGTGATCTGAAATGCACCTGCTTGAGATACTGTAATTTCCCCTGCATCTCCTATGCCACCCCTTTACATGTAACAATTCAGGTTTTTTTTTTAAACTTAGACTTTTCAGTTTTGCTTCAAAGAGCCAGGCTAGCTCATATCTACTACATTCCCTATTTTTCTCTAATTTTACTACACTTAATTAGTGTTTTCGGAGATCACTTTTGAATTAAGTCAAGGAACAGGAACAAGAGTAAATCCATGTCATCATTATCATCATAATCAACAGAGACGAGTAATTGATGGCTTTAATGGATTTAGCATTCATGTTCCACTGGGTGAGTGTTAATTTTTAGACATAAGCAGAACTGAAAAATGTGTTTTGTTTTGTTTTGGATAGATTAGTTATGCCACTAATTTTATTTTGTTGATTTGTTTCAGAATTTGTTTCATTTAGTTTTGTTTCGTTTAGTTTAATTTTGTTAATCATTTTCTAACAAATTAAAAATTTTTGGAACTATACTAATTCGAAAAATGATCGACCAATTCAAACCTTGTGCGTAGAAAAGCTGTTTGTTAAGAAGCGGAAGCCGGCCACTGTGTCTTGTCTTTAACAGCCGATGACTCATCAGCTGTCAGCGGGCTTCCCCAAATGTCCCCTGAAGTAGATCCAACTTCAATCATGATGTCCACCACTACTGCCGAAGGCTCCCGCTGTCTGCCAGATCTGCCACCTGACCATTCTTAAATAGCTAAGGGGTGGGGCCACCTGTTGAAATCATCGGGTGACCCCTGCCCCCTTGTGACATTATCGACCTGGGTGTGCTGGGTCGATGACTTCACTTTTTTTTTTTTATATTTGGACTGAAGCTAATTGCACAAGCCTATTAATTTTGGCCACCCTAACAGAAGACAAGTAATAAAGGACTAAAAATTGTCTTCAAAGGATCACTTACCAGTCCACTAAAAGGTGAAGTAGCAATGACTCCTCAAATTGGATCTCTTTTTTTTTAAAGCCGATAGAAGCTACGGAAGCAGTATACTTATGAGGATGCAACCCTAATAAAGTATTGTACTGTTATGCAGTCTTTACCGGTTGAATTGATTGCCATCTCTAGGAATCAGTAATTATCATTAATTATTATCATTATTGTCCACCACTTATGTTAATGTATATTATAATCATGATCATAATATTACTTTAGGTACACTCAGTAATGGATCTGGTATTAATGTCTCATTTACAGCAAAAATCATAAGAAAATTAATATATAAATAACTGTTTTACCAAAAGCTGCTGATAGCATTTATATATATGTGTATATATATATATATATATTGTGAGGGGGTTAGCTCGGCAGCGGGTGTGTGTGACCCCCGGGATGGGCTCCCCACACAAAAACAGGCCCAGCAAACGGAGGTTGTGGTTTTCAAAATCAAAAAAAAGGTGCGGTTTATTTTCTATTTACAGTGACAAAACACAGCAAAGCCAAAAGAAACATAAACAAAATAAATCCTGGTCAACTTGACCTCTGACTAAACATACAGGTTTCCTAACTAACAACTGGGATCAGCCTAGTGCTGTCCTAGTCCCTAAGTCCCTGGTTTTAAATGTCCAAGCAAATAGCCACACAGGCTTTGTCTCACCGCACAGGGGTTCACTCTCCCTAGACAGTCCACACAGGTCTGGTTCCAGGCATGAGCTAACATCTAATGAAGCTGGGAGTTCTTATAGAGGCCTAAATGAGCTGACAAGCTTCAGCTGGTCTCATCAACTCCCTGTCTGCACGACGCCCAGCACTCTCCCTAGAGGTATGAGTCATCCATGAGCCCACTAGCCTTAGCTGGGCTTATACAACTCTCCACCTAGTTGTATAAGTCGGCGTAAAGCCTGAATCTGGGCGAAATATATCTACCCCCCTGGATGCAACCAGGTGACTTTACCTTCCTGCTGTCACATACCCCCCCCTCTTGTTTTAACCTCGGGGTTGGAACACCAGCAATCAGGCATTCATGTACTCGAGACAAAGCATCCACATTCCCCATTTGAACGCCAGGGCGATGCTTTACTGTGAAGTTGAATTCCTGGAGGGCCAGGAACCACCTATTCACTCTTCTATTTGTTTCCTTGTTTTGAGCCATCCACTTTAACGGAGCGTGATCCGTAACCATGTTAAAGTGCCTACCTAGCAGGTAGTACCGAAGGGAATCTAGAGCCCACTTCACCGCTAAACACTCCTTTTCAACGGTGGCGTAATTTACCTCATGGGACTTCAACTTCCTGCTGAGGTAAATGACTGGGTGCTCTTCCCCGTTCCAGAACTGGGACAATACTGCTCCTAACCCCACATCTGACGCATCACTTTGTACGACAAAGTCTTTAGAGAAGTCGGGTGAGTACAACACTGGCTGGCTACATAAGGCTTGTTTCAAGAATTGGAATGCTGCCTCAGCCTCGGGGGTCCATTTAATCATGACCGACCCTTTCCCCTTCGTTAGGTTGGTTAGGGGCACAGCCTTAGAAGCAAAGTGGGGAATGAATCGCCGATAATACCCAGCGATTCCCAGAAAGGCTCGTACCTGCTTCTTGCTGTTGGGACGTGGCCAACTCTGGATGGCCTCGACTTTGTTGAGTTGGGGTTTTATTACTCCCCTCCCAATGGTGTACCCAAGATATTTGGCCTCCTCCTGCCCAATGGTACACTTCTTGGGGTTAGCCGTAAACCCCGCTTCCCGAACAGAGTCCAGGACTGCTTGCACTTTTGGCAGATGTGAGGCCCAATCTGTGCTATGGACAATTACGTCATCCAGGTAAGCCGCAGCATACTTCCGATGGGGCCTCAGCATCTGGTCCATTTTCCGCTGGAATGTGGCCGGCGCATTCTGTAACCCGAACGGCATTCTTTTATATTGGAACGCCCCGTCTGGGGTTACAAATGCGGTTTTCTCTTTGGCCAATTTGGCCAGGGGGATTTGCCAATACCCTTTTGTGAGGTCAAGAGTCGTCATGTATCGGGCTGTTCCCAGCCGGTCGATCAACTCATCTATACGTGGCATGGGGTAGGTGTCAAATTTTGTAACTTTGTTCAACTGACGAAAATCGTTACAAAATCGCCAGCTCCCATCCGGTTTAGGCACCAACACAATGGGACTAGACCAATCACTTTGGGACTCCTCTATCACCCCTAAGTTCAGCATTTTCTGTACTTCCTCCCGTATTGCCTCCCGTCGGGCCTCTGGGATCCGATAGGGTTTTAACTTCACCCTTTCACCGGGCGGGGTAATGATGTCATGCTCTACCCCAGATGTTTGTCCCGGCAGCTCAGAGAATACCTCCTTGTTGCGAAGCACAAACTCCTTAACCTCCTGTTGTTGGGGTTGTGACAAGGTGGCTGCTATTCCAACCTCAGGAATCACGCAACCAGTTTGAGCTGGTGACCAAGTGTCTGCGACTAGGGACTCTCTATCCCTCCAGGCTTTCAACAGATTAACGTGATAGATCTGTTCGGGCTTTCGCCTTCCTGGTTGTCTGACCTTGTAATTCACTTCGCTCACTTTTTCCATTATCTCGTAGGGGCCTTGCCATTTGGCAAGGAATTTACTTTCAACCGTAGGGACAAGTACCAGTATCCTATCCCCCGGGGAAAAGGTACGGGTCTTGGCTCCACGGTTGTACACTCTCTGCTGTGCTAACTGCGCTTGGGCCAAATGTTCCTTCACGATGGGCATTACCTGTGCAATTCGGTCTTGCATCAGGGCGACATGCTCAATCACACTCCTGTGGGGAGAACTCTCACTTTCCCAAGTTTCCTTGGCAATATCCAACAGCCCTCTTGGGTGTCTCCCATACAGTAACTCAAAGGGGGAGAATCCCGTAGAGGATTGGGGCACCTCCCTAATAGCAAACATCAGATAAGGAAGTAGACAGTCCCAATCCTTTCCATCTCTATCCACCACTTTCTTCAACATTTGTTTTAGGGTTTTGTTGAATCTTTCAACCAGCCCATCGGTTTGGGGGTGATACACAGATGTACGTAATTGCGTCACTTTGAACAATTTACACAGCTCCTTCATAACCCGGGACATAAAGGGTGTACCTTGGTCCGTAAGCAGTTCTTTACAAATACCCACCCGGCTAAACACAAGAGATAGCTCTTTGGCTATGGTTTTGGCCGAGGCATTTCGGAGAGGGATCGCTTCTGGATAACGGGTGGCATAGTCCATTATAACTAATATGTACTGGTGCCCCCTAGCGGACTTGATTATAGGACCTACCAAATCCATGGCGATCC
This sequence comes from Rana muscosa, assembly GCA_029206835.1. Taxonomy (NCBI): domain Eukaryota; kingdom Metazoa; phylum Chordata; class Amphibia; order Anura; family Ranidae; genus Rana; species Rana muscosa. Next base: position 175,600,611 of record CM055116.1, read on the forward strand.
TCTCAAACGGGACCTCAATGATGGGTAGAAGGACCAGCGGGCTACGGAAATGTGGCATCGGGGCCGACCTCTGACACACAGGGCAGGAGGAACAATAATTTTCTATGTCCTTCATCACCCCCGGCCAATAGAATCTCTGTAACACCCTCTCTCGGGTTTTCTCTGTCCCCAGATGACCTCCAAGAATGTGCCCATGGGCCAACTCCAACACCAACTTCCTGTAAGGTTTGGGCACCACAAGCTGCTCAACGGTTTCTTCTGCCCTTTTTGCCACCCGATACAGTAGGTCCTTCTCTACGCTGAAGTATGGGTAAGTGCAGGTATTATCTGGGTTCACTACCTCGCCATCTATTTTCACTACGTTTTCCCGTGCCTTTATTAGGGCGGGGTCTTTCAACTGTTCTGTGGCAACGTTTTCCCTGTGAACCTCAAGATCAGAAAACTCCACAGACGGTAGGTTTTCGTCTGAGGAGGTGGGCTCCTCTCCAGTTTCTTGAGTCTCCCCTGCCAATACTGATAAGGGAAATTCCGGAGAGTCCTCACCACTCTCAGGGGAGTTCTGGCTATCACATTCCTGGTACATAGGGGCACCAGTGGGGGGCTCAGGATCATCCCACAGTTCCCAGAACTTCGGAAAATCCCTTCCCACAATGGCGTCATGCGGTAACTGAGATACTAAGCCCACTGGATGAGAGAGGGTACCTTTGGGGGTCTCGAAACACACTGTAGTCACTGGATACTCTCGGGTGTCCCCATGCACACAAATAACAGCTACCTTGCTATTCCCAGAGACCTCTGTTTTAACTAACTCAGCCTTTATCAGGGTCACAAGGCTACCTGAATCCAGCAATACCACAACATTTCTACCATTAACACACATTTTGCATAAATGTTTCTCAGTTCCTCGAATGGCAGTGCATGCGACTGTCGCACACAGCGACTGACGTCTGCCCGTCAGAAAGTCACACTGCATGGGTTCCTCCACAACCGGGCAATTGGCTGCAATATGTCCCGCTTGCCGGCAGCGGTAGCAAACGATCCTTCTTGCCGCCTCTTGAGCCGCTGATTTCCCAGGCTGTTCTCGCCAAACTTGGGGTAGAGCTCCCACCCTCTCACTCTCTCCACCCTCACCCCTTGGAATCCTCTTATCCGCCCCTGGGGATGGTCTGGTCTTAGGGTGGAAAGTCCGAGTGTCTCTGGAAGAGGCCGTCAGGTTCTCTGTAGCCAAGTATTTCTCCACACGATCCACAAGACCATCGGCCGTCTCTGGGTCTCCATGGCTTACCCACTTTTGGATGGCAGTAGGAAGAGCTCTCAAAAACCGATCCATTACAACACGTTCCACAATCTTTGGTGCGGACAAAGTCTCTGGCTGTAGCCACTTTCTGCTCAGGTGAATGAGATCATACATTTGAGACCTGGGGGGTTTTCCAAGCTGGAAAGTCCAGTTATGCACACGCTGAGCCCGGACAGCCTGGGTGACACCCAGCCTTGCCAATATTTCAGCTTTTAGCATCACATAGTCTTTTGCTTGGTCAGGCTCTAGGTCATAGTAAGCCTTCTGCGATTCACCAGTTAACAGAGGAGCCACCAGTCCAGCCCACTGCTCCTCAGGCCACTTTTCTCTTTCAGCAGTCCTTTCAAATGTGGTCAAAAATACCTCTGGATCATCCTCTCCAGTCATTTTTGTCAATAAACGACTCACCCCAAAGGACGCGGTATTAGTGGGACGGCTTTCCTCACTGGTCTGCGGACGTTGCTGCATTAGTGCTTCCATTTGTTGTAGTCTCTGCTCTTGCTTCTGTAACAGGTCTATGAAGCGGGCCTCAGATTGCTGCTGGGCTTGTTGCTGAGCTTCCAGACTCTGTTGGTGAGCTTGCTGCTGGGCTGCAAGGCTCTGTTGATGAGCTTGCTGCTGGGCTGCGAAGTTCTGTTGTTGAGCTGCAAGGCTCTGTTGATGAGCTGCAAGGCTCTTTTGCAAACCTGCATTTGTCTGCTGTTGATTGGCATTTGCTAGAGCCAGCTGCTTCAGTATCTCCTCCATGCTGGCTTAAAAAAACTGCCACTGGTTCTCCACCAACTGTGAGGGGGTTAGCTCGGCAGCGGGTGTGTGTGACCCCCGGGATGGGCTCCCCACACAAAAACAGGCCCAGCAAACGGAGGTTGTGGTTTTCAAAATCAAAAAAAAGGTGCGGTTTATTTTCTATTTACAGTGACAAAACACAGCAAAGCCAAAAGAAACATAAACAAAATAAATCCTGGTCAACTTGACCTCTGACTAAACATACAGGTTTCCTAACTAACAACTGGGATCAGCCTAGTGCTGTCCTAGTCCCTAAGTCCCTGGTTTTAAATGTCCAAGCAAATAGCCACACAGGCTTTGTCTCACCGCACAGGGGTTCACTCTCCCTAGACAGTCCACACAGGTCTGGTTCCAGGCATGAGCTAACATCTAATGAAGCTGGGAGTTCTTATAGAGGCCTAAATGAGCTGACAAGCTTCAGCTGGTCTCATCAACTCCCTGTCTGCACGACGCCCAGCACTCTCCCTAGAGGTATGAGTCATCCATGAGCCCACTAGCCTTAGCTGGGCTTATACAACTCTCCACCTAGTTGTATAAGTCGGCGTAAAGCCTGAATCTGGGCGAAATATATCTACCCCCCTGGATGCAACCAGGTGACTTTACCTTCCTGCTGTCACAATATATATATATATATATATATATATATATATTATATAATGGAAGCCATAAAGCATATCTAGCAGTCAACAGTAGCCTTTGTGCAGAAACAATTTACAATATTAGGCAAATTTGTCTAACTGCCAGGGAAAATATCCTTCCTGATTGGTTTCACCTTGGTCCAACATCCATCTGTCAAATCTCTCATGTGCTGTCATCTACTTAGAACATATTCCCATTATTCTTTAAGAAATTACAGCGTGAGGAAATGATCCCAGTTCCGTCAATTTGTTCTCATTGTTAAAAATCTCAATTCCCTTGATTAGTGTGCTGCTGTCTAGTGAAACCTTTCTGACTCCATGATGTAGACAGATGAGTTTTTCCTCACCATTTGATTATCACTATAAGATTTCAAACTGAGTTAATTGTCATAAATATCATATCTGGTGGTAGCTATTCAATGGACGCTCAAAGAGTGAAGAAAAGCTTAATTGTCAGATCTTATTATTTTTCAGAGGGAACTAAATGTGAAGGTCCTTTTCTACTTTCATTGAAAATTTGGTGTCAAAAATCTAGAAAGTAGATCGTGGAAAAAAAAATTAAGTTTGCCTTTTTGCAGGAACTTTTGAGGATTTTTGTATGCATGAGAAAAAAAAATCAAACAATTAGGATGGATTGGGATTAAGCATGGATTGCAGTAAATGTACATTTCATTGGTCTAGCAAAGTCTTGTAAAAACATTTATTTATTTATTTTTTAATCAGTTCTTGTTAAAAGTTTGCATTTGAAAGCTAGGAGTCCCCCAGCTTTAAAGTATTCTTATTTATTTTTTTCATGCCAGGTTTGTTTTTATCATGACATGCCCTTGTAGGGTATAGTTGTAGTTTTCTGTAATATTCAATGCACGTAAACACATATTTGCTGCACTAGCAGATTTACTAAGACCCCTTTCACACTGGGGCGCTTTGCAGGCGCTATAACGCTAAAAATAGCGCCTGCAAAGCGCCCTGAAAAAGCCTCTGTCTCTGAGGGCTTTCACACTGGAGCGGTGCGCTAGCAGGACGGTAAAAAAAAGTCCTGCTAGCAGCATCTTTGGAGCGGTGAAGGAGCGGAGTGTATACCACTCCTCCTGCCCATTGAAATTAATGGGGCATCGCTGCTATACCACCTCTGCAGAGGCATTTTGCGGTGGTTTTAACCCTTTCTCGGCCGCTAGCGGGGGTAACCCCCGCTAACGGCCGAATAGCGCAGAAAAATTGACAGTAAAAGCGCCGCTAAAAAAGCGGCGCTTTACTGCCGACACACCTCCCGCCCAAGTGTAAAAGGGGCCTAAATGCAAACTTTCGATATATTATCAGTTAAAATTAAATGATCTGTTTAATGAGTGTTGATGACCAAACTAAATTCCCCTTGAGTGGACTTTTAGGGCACTAAATCCATGAAATGATATGCATTAAAAAAATTGTATTTATTAACCAGTTAAGGACCAGCAACCGCAGTTATACTCCGGCAGGTTGGCTCCCCGGGTAAATCATTGTAGCTGTATATCGGGTGCTTTAAGAGCACTAGGGGGCACGTGTGCCCGCAGTGCAACAATGGAGCCAATGCGCGTGCCCGGCGGCTTCAATGTCCGCCGGGCACCCGCGATTGCTCCTGAGAGAGACAGAACGCAGATCTTTCAATGTAAACAGACAAATATCCGTTCTGTCAGGAGAGAGGAGCCAGATCTGCTGTTCATACTCGTTATGAACAGCAATCAGTCTCCTTTTCCAGGCAATCCCAACCCCTCACAGTTAGAAACACTCCCTAGAACACACATTTAACCCCTTTATCGCCCCCTAGTGTTAACTCCTTCCCTGCCAATGACATTTATACAGTAATCAGTGGCTATTTTTAGCTCTGATCGCTGTATAAATGTCAATGGTCCCAAAAAAGTTTAAAAAGTGTCTGATCTGTCCACTGCAATGTCGCAGTCCCGCTAAAAATCACTGATCACCGTCATTACTAGTAAAAAAAAATAATAATAAAAATGCCATACATCTATCCCCTATTTTGCAGATGCTATAACTTTTGCGCAAACCAATCAATATACGCTTATTGCAATTTTTTTTACCAAAAATATGTAGAAGAATACATATCAGCTTAAACTGAGGAAGAAATTTGGTTTTTATTTATTTTTGGGGGACATTTATTATAGAAAAAAGTAAAAAAAATATGTTTTTAAAAATTGTCTGCCTTTTTGTGTTCTAGCGCATAAAAATCGCAGAGGTGATCAAATTCCATCAAATGAACGTTCTATTTGTGGGAAAAAAAGGACATAAATTTTGTTTGGGTACAACGTTGCACGACCGCGCAATTGTCAGTTAAAGCGACGCAGTGCTGTATCGCAAAAAATGGCCTGGTCATTAAGGGGGCAAATCCTTCCAGTCCTTAAGTGCTTAAACAGGTATTGGTAAAAACATTAAACATGGAATATACAAATTGTTATCTAAAATTACACCAAGAGAAAATGATGGGATATGATTCTCCTTCCCCTGATGCATTTCAGAGCATAAACATCTCCTTCTACAGAAGATATACATGTAAGACCCCTTTCACACTGGGGTGGTTTTCAGATGCTTTAGCGCTGGAAAAGTCCTCTGCTAAGTGCCTGAAAACCACCTCCCATTCATTCCAGTATGTCTTTTCACACTGGATTGCGGTTCCGAAAAGTCCTGAAAGCAGCATTTTTGGGGCAGGTTTGGAGCGCTGTATTTAGCGCTCCTAGAATGCCCTGCCCATTGGAATGAATGAGCAGTGCTTTCAAAGCGCCTTAAAAGCATTTTGAAAGCGCAGCAAAACAGGACTTTTTAACCCTTTTTTTGGGTTAAAGCGTCCCGCTATCGGCCGAAAAGCGGCACAAAAGTGCAGATTAAATAGCACTTAAACGAGCGGTGCTTTAGCGCTAACGGCCGGTGCTTTCATTGTGAAAGCAGCCTAAAACTTATGTAGGGAGATTTTTTCAATCTGAGGCTGTTCACTTCACTGGGTATGTGTGAGGGTTTACATCCACTTTAACCTTCCTGTCAGGCTGCACTGGCACTTTCTGATTGTCCTTAAGCCTGTCCACCTCTTTCTACCTCCTCCACCTCCCTAAAACTGCTGTTCCTAAATAAATAAAATAGTTAGTTGGAAATACTAATAGCTGTATGTCATTGTCCTGCATTGAACAGTGGTATCACTGTGCCTTCTGAAGGCCAGATTCAACGCCAGCATTAAGCATTTTGCAACAGCAGCTATTCCTCAATCACTTATATTACTCTAAATTGCATAAAAATTAAAAGCTTTCTTTTAATTCAGTAAATTGTTGTGTTAAATAATTTTTCACTTAGAAATTGGCAGCACTTCCGTAAAATAAGTCACTAAGTCATATGCAACACTTGTGTGAAAATTATCAACACAGAATGGTAAATTTTGATTCCATTTTCATTTTTGCTTGCGTAGCCTTTATGGTTATTTTTAAAGTTTGTTCACATCTATTTTGTACATTTATGTAATGTGCTAGCAGATTCAATTTTAGCAGGGACAGTGTATACTGGAAGTATTAATGGATACTAAGGCTCACAATCTAATCTGTGGTGTCTGAGGCAACGTCTCAAGCATTGCAAGATGAATTGCCAGATGAAGTGACTCACCTAAGGTCACACAAAGATCGAACACAGGATTCCATCCAGACTTCCCAATTATACATCCAGTCTGTTCCTTTCTAAAACTTTTCCAACAGCACAACTGCTTATCCTTAAAAGTGTATTTTTTTCATTTAAATTACATTTTTTTCTACGAAAACAAAACTTAAGCTTGTCCTTGGTTTCATTCCATTACACAGAATTCACAGCTGGGTAGCTTTACCACCTTCTTTATTTTATGCTCTATGTTTCTAAAGTGTTTGGTATTGCATCAGATTTCTTCCTCTAGATTTACGTGCACAGTGTTCATATGTTTTAAATTCCAAGGAGTCCACTCCTTGGTTCCATTTCTATATATATTACATGCTTTCTAACAGCATATAGGGTCAATGTAAAAACTATAGCCTGGAAATATCAATCCATGCTTTCCAAGCTCAGTTGTCATGGCTACCATATAACAGTAAAGTCCAATACATTCACTACAGTATTCTGATGAATAGGCATAATTCACATTTAAAGAGGTATTCTACTATTCAAATGAAGAAAAATTGAAAATGTATCCACCTATTGGGTGGTGGTGCTACGATTGATCTGCAATTCAGTGTTTGCTTCACCTTAGACTGGTTATTGATGTGTATAGGGCCCAAGCTACTATTTTTTGTACCACAAAAACAAATGGTCCCACCAACAGTTTTCTCTCTAATTGAGAAACTTCTTGAAAGACCACTCAAATATAAGTTATCAAACATCAGTGTTTTGGAAAGTACTTTGGAGCTGCAATTTAATTATGACATTGAATGCATTTCCTTTTTAGTGTGGCTATAAAAGCAGACAACCATACTTTCTGTCTGGCCAGTCAGCAATCCAGTTTAACTGCCAGAAGTCTTCTGATTTGCCAAAACAAGCAGCCATAACTTTTGAAGGGGAAATAATCAGGATATATTTTTTTTTTAAAGTTTCAAGCTCCACAGCTGTCTTTGCTATACTGAGATAAAAAACAAAGGCAGGCACCGCCTACCTTTGTTTTTTATCTCTTTACATGCTCTGGAGTACAGCTTCTGCTCCCCTTTGTTTGCAAGGCAGCCTAGAAGTGCAAAAAGACTGTTACCTCACCACAAAGCAAACTGCTTAAAGGACTTCTTTGGACGTAGTGTCCCATGCTATATTTCAGTGAGCTCCACTAACCATGTACCTTTTGTCTTTGCTATACTGGCTTTACTTCTTAGTGAGTCAATAATCCAGAACTAGTATGAGGCCAGTGAAATTGGGACGCCTGTCCTACTGTCAGAGAATTGCCAAATGATAAAATGAGAATAAAGATATCAGACCCTGGTTTCTGAACCTTTGAAGACATGAAATGAGAATAATGATATCAGACCTTGAGGCTGGGTTCACACCTATGCGAATTGGATGCGGGTTTCCCCACATCCAATTCACATAGCAGGAGAATGTGACCGGCTCTCTATAGAGCTGGTTCACATATCTCGGGGGCAGCTGCCGAGCGCACTGAACATCTTTGGCTCAGTTTTAGTGCCGAATTTATGCAAAGATTCAGCCCTGATTCATCCCTGAAATGTGCGATTCGTTTCCGGTTTAGGTGTGAACCGAGCCTTAATCTAGGGTTGCCATCTCATCCATTTAAAACCAAACACATATTAATTACACAGGTTCTGGGGCTAATTTAATGCAGGTAAGGCACTAAGTGAATTTAATTACCACCTTAATCAGCCACAAAACCTGTGTTAATAGGTGTTCGATTTTAAAGGGATGAGGTGGCAACCCTACTTGAATCCCTAATCTTTAAAGGAGTTGTAAAGGCAGAAGATTTTTTGTCTTAATGCATTCTATGCATTAACATAAAAAAAACTTCTGTGTGTAGCAGCCCCTCAGCACCCCCCTAATTACCTACCTGAGCCCCTTCTCTCTCCAGCAATGTCCATGAATACTTCAGCCATCCAGGACACACCTTCTGATTGATTAAGACAGAGCAGCAGCGCTATTGGCTCCTGCGGCTGTCAATCAAAATCAGTCAGCCAATCAGGGGAGAGAGGGGTGGGGCCAGGGCGGGGCTCCATGTCTGAATGGATACACAGAGCTCTGACTCTGCTTGGGTGTCCCATGTAGCAAGCTGCTGGCTTAGGGCCACTCAAAGGAGGGAGGGGCTAGGAGCAGCAAAGAGGGACCCGAGAAGTGGAGGATTGGGGCTGCTCTGTGCAAAACCAAATGTCCAGAGGAGGTAAGTATAACATGCTTGTTATTTAAAAAAACAAAAAAAACAAGCCTTTTCAATCCCTTTAAAGACAAATTATCACTGGCCCCCTAATTTCTGTTCTGATGACCAGTTATTTGAAGCTAATTGCAAATGATTGGAACAAATAAAACGTTTATTTTTATTTATTTAATATATTTTTGGTGTAGAATTGTCAAAGAATTACCAGCAGAGAAGCTAATATAATACGTTTTTTTTTTTTGCGGAACATCTTTTTTTTAAATATATCTAAAGTCAAACCATTTTATAATATAAGGGAGTGGCTGAAACCCCTGCAAGTTTTTTGTGTTCCACTGGGAAGCTTTTACTTTTTCTGTTCTATAGGCACAACAGGAAGTGAGAGGAAGTTTCTCCCTTTTAGGTAGTTGTCCCTAGAGCAAATGTTAGCACTGGAATATTTCCTGTCAATTTCCAGTGACCGTGGTGAAAGAGCAAATTTGGCAAATTTATAAAAAAAATGGTTCTAACCTCCCATCGCTCTTTTACATTAAAAAAAAAGGCTTTAGAAACAAGAGCCAGCTGCAGAAGCAGGGTGGGAGACTGCAACATTTGGAAGTGAGATGGTGAATGCTAGATAGCAAGCAGTTTTAGAAGAGGTCATTCTGTTCAATGTTGACTGAATATTTCAATTTATCCAGACTGGCTCATTATGATAACAACTAACATTTAACAGTTTTGGTGGATAGTTTTATACATTTGATGATGTCATCTATTCTGCGGAGGAAAATTTAACATCCATTTTGCATACCCAGTAAACCATTGGGATATCAAGAAGCGGGAAACAGTCTAGAGACACTATGACCATGTTGTTTGTTTTAAACAAAAATGACAAAAGCATTGGAGACATGATGCTTACTAACTCATGTGAGTCTAAAGCAGGCCATACACGGTCGAATTTCGAACAAATTTTCTTTTCAAAATCAGAAAGTTTTTATTTTTTTGTAATCCGATGATGCCACCATTGATTTTCGAAATTCAACGGGGAATATTCTTTTCTCTCCGGGAATATTCTTTTCTCTCCGGGAATATTCTTTTCTCTCCGGGAATATTCTTTTCTTGCACATGCGCATTTTTTTTTTCTATTACATTTCTCGCACAATTCTCCCATCATTGATTAGAAAATCGTTTGTTTTTCAAAAAATTTCCAACATGTACAATTCCTCAAATTTGATTGCTACACGAAAATCGGCTGTTGCTGTAGCCCACTAACGGTGTGAAATTCCTACGGAAATTCTTTGAAACGATTTTCTAAAGAAAATTCTTTCGAAATTCGAACCGTGTATGGCCGGCTTAAAACCATAGTCACATTATTTATCAGGGGGAGGAGCTAACGTACGGACGTCACCCGTTGCCAACAATCAGCAGACTACAATCCACTGGCAACAGACGCCTTGTCACAAAGGGGAATGAGCTGTGGAATTTCCTTCCAGCATCTCTAAGGTCCCTACCCTCCCTCCTGAGTTTCAGGAAGGGTTTAAAAACCTACCTCTTTATCCAGGCCTACGGATAATCTGATGAAGAATAGGAATCATGCAAAAAACATGGACTTTGAATGCTCTTTTTCCTCCTCCATCTGGAGCGTTAGCCCCCCCCCCCCTCTTCCCAGTTTTTCTCTGTTTTACGTTACCTCTTTCATATTCAACACCCTAGGCTCCTTTACCTTTTTAATGGTAATTAAAGTTTGACTTTAGAGTCTCTGCGCGCCTAGACGCGCTCCTATGGGAGCGCATTCGGCGCAGTACAAATCCCATACCAAATCAAATCAAATCTCTCTGCTGGATCGTTTTATCCAGCTCTACATTCATTTATTTGGGCTATTTTATTCCCGCGCACCCAGCGCTGAGTTTTATATGCCCCCCTTTTATACAATAAACTTGCGGAGTACACTTAGATTGTCTCCTTCATCTTCTTTGGTTTATTCTGGCTCTACTGTGATATCACCCATCACTGCACAGCGGAGATCATTGTAACCGGAGGTCAGCCCTGGATATCCTGTTCACCTTATCGGAGGCATTCTAGCTGTGCTGGCCATTTTCATCATCCCTTGGTGTATCCATGCCTGTATGACCTTTTCTTAACTGAGAGGTCCACCCCTTCTGGTAAGCACATTTTGTTTGTGGTGGAGGATTCTGTCTCACGCTTATCAGCAGAGGATTCTACTCATCCTTTCTCACAAGGGATCTTGTTTGTTCACTATTGGGACTTTTTGAAGACTCCTTACTTGCTGAACAGACATTCATTTTATTTCTGTTTTTGCGCCGCACTTACACATTGTTTTGCATATTGATTTTAGGCTTGTGATGACCTATTAAGCCCTGTACACACGATAGGTTTTACCAATGAAAACAGTCCGATGGACTGTTTTCATCGGACAAACCGATCGTGTATGGGCCCCATCGGTATTTTTTCTATCAGTGTTTAAAAATAGAACATGTTTTAAATTTATCCAATGGTTAAAAAACTGATAGCAAATTACTATCGTCTGTGGGGAACTCCATCGGATAAAAAACCCACGCATGCTCAGAATCAAGTTGACGCATGCTCAGAAGCATTGAACTTAATTTTTCTCAGCTCATCGGAGTGTTTTACGTCACCGCGTTTGAAACGGTCGGTTTTTTGACTGATGGTTTGTGCTCAAGACTGATGGAAGACAGTTTCATTGGATTTCCGATGGAAAAAAACATCGGATTAGAATCCATAGGATATCCGATCGTGTGTACAGGGCTTTAGTGTTCAGCTTGCAATTTTTTGTGTTTATATTGGTTGTTTGCATTGATTGTTCCCCTATTTATACATTATTTATCAGCATCACAATTTTGGTTCCCACTAGCACATCTCCTAGGGCTTTGGTGATATTGCTGCATCTTCTTCTGCAAAATATTACAACAATACAGCTATTCAGATGTTGAATCTTATTTTCTTCCTTGCTCCATTATAATTATACCAATAATTTCTGCTGTATAGGTGGAAAGAGATTAGAATAATTTGTGTTGCAGCTGTTCTTACCAGCAAATCTGGTCACCACTTTGAAGGGTCTGATAAGTCGACACTTTCCTCCTTAGATAGCTTTATAGGCTCAGAAAAGCATAAACTTTATGTTTTGCTACTGTAGCAGATAAAGGAGTCATTGAGTATTTGTTAACTGATTGTAGAGGCACTTGATCATTTCAAGGGTGGAATTCTGATTCATGGAAAATGTTGCAGATCATTTTGTGAAAGTGAAGATGATTCTGTTTTTGCAAGCCACAATGTAATTTTTAGCTTTGTAAGACATTTTTAAATTTGGCATAGACATTCCTGGCAATGCCCAAGACTCTTCCAGGGCTGAATGGAAATTAGGCAGTTAAAGTGCACTGAAAAAAACATTGCTTCAAAAATGTTCTTATGAGGGAATTGTGTCCAGTGACAGACTATTTAAATTGGCCATATGACAATAGGTAAGACATAGTGGAAGATAGGAGGGCATTCAAGGTGGCATGTCATAACTTGTCAAAAGCCATTAGTAGCTACAAATGCTGTAAACTTCATGGAAAAAACATCCAAACATTTTCAGTTATCTGAGCTAAACAAATTGGTACTGTTTGGTGGGAATACCATTTCATATCATTTGGTTACCTTATGCTGTGTGCCAAAAAGATAAACAGCAAAAATGTTTTAGGAAAAATTGACTACTACCTAACCCTCCTACTCTTTAGAACTTAAAGTGTCATTAAACCCGCATCATTAAAAACTGTCAGTACATGCTGTATTACATGCTGCTTATACTCACTCAATCACTATGAAATTGGTTTTCTGTATCCTGCAAAAAGCCTGGTTGATCCTACTGTTTGCTGTCCCTCACACCTTGTCTGTGTCCCCGCTGCAGCCTGCGATTTTGTAGACCAGCCATTGCCACATCCACTAATCATAATCCAGTTTCAGCTCCCTTCTAAGCTGTTCATTTCTTCCGTTCTCTTTTCTGTTCAGCCCACGTGACTATAGAGTCACATGTGTGTTTGCACACACTCCACATAAACAATAGCCCACTCCCTCCCTCCTCCTCCATGTCCACTAAACAGCAGGTATGATAATACATGTTAATTGATAAAGGCTTCACCTGAGTGTAGTTATAACCACATGCAAACAATAGACACAGACTGGAGATGCTTAAAACAGGCTAGATGAACCTCCCCCTAGATAGCCTACACCATGTTTTTGAACAAAAATCATAAAGATTTGAGTTCATATATATATTTTTATGATGATTTAAAACATTTATTTAATATATATTATGTAATTTCCTTTGTATTTCAAATGCTGTTTTTTTTTAACATTTAACTGGCAACAGAAAACTAGAAGCTCCTCCCACAATGTTTCTCTGCAGACAGGCTGGGAAGAGCTGGGTCACATCATGATAGCTGTATATAGATTATGAAAAAAAAGTGCTTTTTTAAAATTAAAATAAATACAGTGCCATCATCCATATACATAAAGAGAAAGGATAATGTAAATTAAACAGTGTGTGTTTAGTATCTTTTTAATGACTTGCCGACCGCGCTATAGCCGAATGACGGCTAAAGCATGGAATGGCTAATTCTGAGACACCATCATATTTGACGGCGTGCCATGATCGCATCCGTCGCATGCCCAGACTGCGGGGATTGGGCGGCGCTTTGTAATCGCAGTGTCCAGAGGACACTACTGATCCCATATTGAGGTAAAGAGCCAATCAGCAACTCTTTACCACATGATCAGCCGTGTTCAATCAGAGAAAATCACGGATGGCAACAGAAGCCAGTTATCGTCACTCCTTTACCCATGCTGACAACATGAGGAGAGGAGAAGAGAGCTGAAAAAAACTGTTTCTCTAAAAAGGACATCTACACTGATAATCAGAGCACTGATTACAAGTGCAGTCCTAACAGTGCCCACCAGTGCTACCAATCTGTGCCCACAAGTGCTGCCAATCAGTGCCTACCAGTGCTGCCAATTAGTGCCCACCAGTACTGCCAATCAATGCCCATCAATGCTGCCAATCAGTGCCCATCAGTGCCTCTCACTATTGTCAATTATCAGTGCCACCTACCAGTGCCCATCAGTGGCGCCTATCAGTGCCCATCAGTGCTGTCTACCAGTGCCCATATGTGATGCCTATCAGTGGCCATCAGTGCCACATATCAGTGCCTATCAGTGCCCCAAATTAGTTCCATCTATCAGTGCCCAACAGTGCCGCCTATCAGTGCCACGTATCAATGTTCATCAGTGCCACCTATCAGTGCCGATCAGTGACGCCTATCAGTGCAGCCTCATCAGTGCCCACCAGTGCCACCTTATCAGTGCCCATCAATGCTGCCTATCAGTGCCTACCAGTGCAGCCTCATCAGCACAAATCAGTGAAGGAGAAAAATTACATGTTTGCAAAATTTTATAACAAACTATGAAAAAATCAATTTTTCAAAAATTTTGGTCTGTATTCCTTTATGAAGAGTGGGTACGGAAAGTATTCAGACCCCCTTAAATTTTTCACTTATTGTTATATTGCAGCCATTTGCTAAAATCATTTAAGTTCATTTTTTCCTCATTATTGTACACACAGCACCCCATATTGACAGAAAAACACAGAATTGTTGACATTTTTGCAGATTTATTAAAAAAGAAAAACTGAAATATCACATGGTCCTAAGTATTTGCGGTGACACTCATATATTTAACTCAGGTGCTGTCCATTTCTTCTGATCATCCTTGAGATGGTTCTACACCTTCATTTGAGTCCAGCTGTGTTTGATCATACTGATTGGACTTGATTAGGAAAGCCACACACCTGTCTATATAAGACCTTACAGCTCACAGTGCATGTCAGAGCAAATGAGAATCATGAGGTCAAAGGAACTGCCTGAAGAGCTCAGAGACAGAATTGTGGCAAGGCACAGATCTGGCCAAGGTTACAAAAAAAATTCTGCTGCACTTAAGGTTCCTAAGAGCACAGTGGCCTCCATAATCCTTAAATGGAAGATGTTTTGGACGACCAGAACCCTTCCTAGAGCTATCGGGGGAGAAGAGCCTTGATGAGAGAGGTAAAGAAGAACCCAAAGATCACTGTGGCTGAGCTCCAGAGATGCAGTCGGGAGATGGGAGAAAGTTGTAGAAAGTCAACCATCACTGCAGTCCTCCACCAGTTGGGGCTTTATGGCAGAGTGGCCCGATGGAAGCCTCTCCTCAGTGCAAGACACATGAAAGCCCGCATGGAGTTTTCTAAAAAAACACCTGAAGGACTCCAAGATAGTGAGAAATACGATTCTCTGGTCTGATGAGACCAACATAGAACTTTTTGGCCTTAATTCTAAGTGGTATGTGTGGAGAAAACCAGGCACTGCTCATCACCTGTCCAATACAGTCCCAACAGTGAAGTATGGTGGTGGCAGCATCATGCTGTGGGGGTGTTTTTCAGCTGCAGGGACAGGACGACTGGTTGCAATCGAGGGAAAGATGAATGCGGCCAAGTACAGGGATATCCTGGACGAAAACCTTCTCCAGAGTGCTCAGGACCTCAGACTGGGCCGAAGGTTTACCTTCCAACAAGACAATGACCCTAAGCACACAGCTAAAATAACAAAGGAGTGGCTTCACAACAACTCAGTGACTGTTCTTGAATGGCCCAGCCAGAGCCCTGACTTAAACCCAATTGAGCATCTCTGGAGAGACCTAAAAATGGCCGCCCACCAACGTTTACCATCCAACCTGACAGAACTGGAGAGGATCTGCTAGGAGGAATGGCAGAGGATCCCCAAACCCAGGTGTGAAAAACTTGTTACATATTTCCCAAAAAGACTCATGGCTGTATTAGAACAAAAGGGTGCTTCTACTAAATACTGAGCAAAGGGTCAGAATACTTAGGACCATGTGATATTTCAGTTTTAATTTTTTAATAAATCTGCAAAACTGTCAACAATTCTGTTATTTTCTGTCAATATGGAGTGCTGTGTGTACATTAATGAGGAAAAAAAATTACTTAAATGAATTTAGCAAATGGCTGCAATTTTAACAAAGAGTGAAAAATTTAAGGGGGTCTGAATACTTTCCGTACCCACTGTAGCAAAAAATGAAAAACCCAGTGGTGATTAACCACTTAAGCCCCGGACCATTTGGTAGCTAGAGGACCAGAGGTGAATTCAGAATTTTGCACTGCGCTGCTTTAACTGTAAATTGTGCGGACATGCAATGTTGTACCCAAACGAAATTTGCGTCCTTTTCTTCCCACAAATAGAGCTTTCTTTTAATGGTATTTGATTGCCTCTGCGATTTTTATTTTTTGCGATATAAATGGAAAAAGACCAAAAATTTTGAAAAAAAATGATATTTTCTACTTTTTGTTATAAGAAAAATCGAATAAACTCAATTGTAGTCATACATTTAGGCCAAAATGTATTCAGCCACATGTTTTTAGTAAAAAAAATGTCAATAAGCGTATATTTTTTGGTTTGCGCAAAAGTTATAGAGTTTACAAACTAGGGTACATTTTCTGAAATTTACACAGCTTTAAATTTATGACTGCCTATCTCATTTCTTGAGGTGCTAAAATGACAGGGCAGTACAAAACCCCCCCAAATGACCCCATTTTGGAAAGTAGACACCCCAAGGAAATTGCTGAGAGGCATGTTGAGCCCATTGAATTTTTTATTTTTTTGTCCCAAGTGATTGAATAATGACAAAAAAAAAAAAAAATTACAAAAAGTTGTCACTAAATTATATATTGCTCACACATGCCATGGTTATATGTGGAATTTCACCCCAAAATACATTTTGCTGCTTCTCCTGAGTACGGGGATACCACATGTGTGGGACTTTTTGGGAGCCTAGCCGCGTACGGGACCCCGGAAACCAAGCACCGCCTTCAGGATTTCTAAGGGCGCAAATTTTTGATTTCACTCCTCACTACCTATCACAGTTTCGAAGGCCATAAAATGCCAAAATAGCACAAACCCCCCCCAAATGACCCCATTTTAGAAAGTAGACACCCCAAGGAAATTGCTGAGAGGCCTGTTGAGCCCATTGAATATATTTTTTTTGTCCCAAGTGATTGAATAATGACAAAAAAAAAAAATTACAAAAAGTTGTCACTAAATGATATATTGCTCACACATGCCATGGTTATATGTGGAATTACACCCCAAAATACATTTTTCTGCTTCTCCTGAGTACGGGGATACCATATGTGTGGGACTTTTTAGGAGCCTAGCCGCGTACGGGACCCCGAAAACCAAGCACCGCCTTCAGGATTTCTAGGCACAAATTTTTGATTTCACTCCTCACTACCTATCACAGTTTCGAAGGCCATACAATGCCAAAATCGCACAAAACCCCCGCAAATGACCCCATTTTGGAATATAGACACCCCAAGCTATTTGCTGAGAGGAATGGCGAGTATTTTACAGCTCTCATTTGTTTTTGAAAATGAAGAAAGAAAATATATATATATATATATATATTTTTTCAATTTTCAAAACTTTGTGACAAAAAGCGAGATCTGCAAAATACTCACAATACCTCTCAGCAAATAGCTTGGGGTGTCTACTTTCCAAAATGGGGTCATTTGGGGGGGTTTTGTGCTATCTGGGCATTCCATGGCCTCCGAAACTGTGATAGGCAGTGAGAAGTGAAATCAAAAATTTACACCCTTAGAAAGCCTGAAGGCGGTGCTTGGTTTTTGGGGTCCCGTAAGTGGCTAGGCTCCCAAAAAGTCTCACACATGTGGTATCCCCGTACTCAGAAGAAGCAACAGAATGTATTTTGGGGTGTAATTCCACATATGCCCATGGCATGTTTGAGCAATATATCATTTAGTGACAACTTTGTGCAAAAAAAAAAAAAAATGTTGTTTTTCCGCAACTTGTGTCAACATATAAAATATTCCATGGACTCGACATGCCTCTCAGTATATAGCTTGGGGTGTCTACTTTCCAAAATGGGGTCATTTGGGGGGGTTTTGAACTGTTCTGGCATTTTATACACAACATTAGGAAGCTTACATCCACTCTTCTAACCACTTGAAGACAAAGCCCTTTTTGACACTTTTTGTTTACATGAAAACATTTTTTTTTGCAAGAAAATTATGTTGAACCCCCAAACATTATATATATTTTTAAAGCAAAGGCCCTACAGATTAAAATGGTGGGTGTTGCATTTTTTTTTTCTACACAGTATTTGCGCAGCGATTTTTCAAACGCATTTTTTGGGTTAAAAGATACACTTTTTTAAATTTTAATGCACTAAAACACACTATATTGCCCAAATGTTTGATGAAATAAAAAAGATGATCTTAGGCCGAGTACATAGATACCAAACACGACATGCTTTAAAATTTTGCACAAACGCGCATTGGCGACAAACTACATACGTTTTTAAAAGCCTTTAAAAGCCTTTACAGGTTACCCCAGTAGATTTACAGAGGAGGTCTACTGCTAAAATGATTGCCCTTGATCTGACCTTCGCGGTGATACCTCACATGCATGGTGCAATTGCTGTTTACATATGACGCCAGACCGACGCTTGCGTTCGCCATTGGGCAAGAGCAGGGCAGGACAGGGGTGCTTTTTTTTTATTATTAATTTTGCTTTTTTATTTTATTTTTAAATTGTTCCTTCCAAGTATTTTTTTTTTTATCATTTTTATTGTTATCTCAGGGAATGTAAATATCCCCTATGATAGCAATAGGTAGTGACAGGTACTCTTTTTTTGAAAAAACTGGGGTCTTCTAGACCCTAGATTTTTCCTCTGCCCTCAAAGCATCTGACCACACCAAGATCGGTGTGATAAAATGCTTTTCCAATTTCCCAATGGTGCTTTTTATATCCGGGGGGGGGGCATTCCCTCCCACTGCTTGTAAAAGCAGTCCAGAGGCTAATTAGCCGCTAGGATTGCTTTTACATGAAAGCCGGCCGCAGGCTGAAAAGAATGATACCAAGATGATACCTAAACCCGCAGGCATCATTCTGGTATAAACATTCAAAGTCCAGCAACATACCAGTACGTTGCTGGTCCTTGTTGGACATGTATTGTAATCTTTTTATTTCATGCAGCCAGTTGGCTGAACGAAAAAAGAGATTGATCGGTGGGTATGCCCACCATTAGAATACCGCCCTTCATCCACCCACTTCCAATGATGGGCATACACGCACCATTTATATATGCCGAAGCATGGGGGCATCCTCCCGCAAAAAAGTTATGCCGCACACACATGGTCGGACTTATCCACGGGCAAGCCTCCGTCGGAATTTCGACCGTATGTACGCGGCATTAGGAGCAAAATCGCTCCTCCGCCCCTGCTGCCCCAATGCTTCAGCATATTTGCTTTTTTTTTAAACTGTGGTGGTGAAATCACCTCCTACAGCACTGGAGTTGCAGGGATCAGGCCTGTCTCTGCGAACGCTGCAGTTATGTGTGTTTTTGTTTTGTAAGTGACAGTGATCGATCGATACTGCACTTGGGTGGCCTGGGCTGGACGGAGGGGCAAAACGCAGGTGCCAGCAGGTATCTGGGCTGATCCCGCTAACACTGCGTTTTTGGGAACCCTAAACTGCTGGGGACGCTAGTATAGATCAGATCAGATATTGATCTGTTCAGATACTATACCACTAAGGGGGGTGTATGCTTCACGCGTGGGTGTTAGCGTTACTGGCACTAACCTGACGCTGCCTGGGGTGTGACGCAGACCCTCTCTGACGCTAAAACCTAATTGATATCACCCGCCGGGCGATCAGGGGGTTAAACCTTTATTGGGTTATATACACGGCGGGTGCCCTGACACTATAAAAAGCAAACTAACTAACCAGCGTCACCCGTAACACTTATATGGTGATCACTGGTGAAAGGGTTAACTAGGGGCAATCAGGGGGTTAAAACCTTTATTAGATAATATATGGGGGCACCTGACGCTATAAAAACCTGCGGCGAACCTAAAAAAAATTACCAGCTACCGATCTGCATCACCGACACTAAGACAGCGTTTAGAAAAACGATTGCTTAGCGACAGTGGTGATGGGGGTGAAAGGGTTACCTGGGGGGGCGATCAAGGGGGTTAAACCTTTATTAGATAATATATTAGGGTACCTGACGCTATAAAAACATGCAGCGAACCTAAAAAAAATTACTGGCTACGATCTGCATCACCGACACTAAGACAGCGTTTAGAAAAACAATTGCTTAGCGACAGTGGTGATAGGGGGTGAAAGGGTTACCTGGGGGGCGATCAAGGGGGTTAAACCTTTATTAGATAATATATTGGGGTACCTGACACTATAAAAACCTGCGGCGAACCTAAAAAAAATTACCGGCTACCGATCTGCATCACAGACACTAAGACAGCGTTTAGAAAAACGATCGCTTAGTGAGAGTGGTGATAGGGGGTGAAAGGGTTACCTGGGGGCGATCAAGGGGGTTAAACCTTTATTAGATAATATATTGGGGTACCTGATGCTATAAAAACCTGCGGCGAACCTAAAAAAAAATACTGGCTACGATCTGCATCACCGACACTAAGACAGCGTTTAGAAAAACAATTGCTTAGCGACAGTGGTGATAGGGGGTGAAAGGGTTACCTGGGGGGCGATCAAGGGGGTTAAACCTTTATTAGATAATATATTGGGGTACCTGACGCTATAAAAACCTGCGGCGAACCTAAAAAAAATTACCGGCTACCGATCTGCATCAGACACTAAGACAGCGTTTAGAAAAACGATCGCTTAGTGACAGTGGTGATAGGGGGTGAAAGGGTTACCTGGGGGGCGATCAAGGGGGTTAAACCTTTATTAGATAATATATTGGGGTACCTGACGCTATAAAAACCTGCGGCGAACCTAAAAAAAATTACTGGCTGCCGATCGGCATCACTGACGCTAAGACAGCGATCAGAAAAATGATCGCTAAGCGACAGTGGTGATAGGCGGTGAAAGGGTTATCTGGGGGGTGATCAGGGGGTTAAACCTTTATTAGGGGGGGTTAGGGGGCTACACTGGACCTAAGACTAAACTTTGGTGACACTTTTACAGTCACAAATGTCACTGATTGCAGTGATCACTAAATAAATGGTCACTGCAATCAGTGACACTGTGACTGGGGGCTGGGGGGTGATCTGGGGGGTGATCTGGGGTGTCTGGGGGGGCCTGGGGGGGCGATTTATGTCCCTATGTGTCCTGGTGTCAGTGTAGTGTTGTGTGCACTGACCTGATATCTTCTCTTGTACGGCGCTCGGTATATGTGAGCGCCGCACCAGAGATGACATCACTTCCTCCTGCTCCCTCTGTCTGACACAGACAGAGGGGGCATTTCCATTCGCCGGGAGTGATCGCGAGGGGGTGGCCAGAAACAAATGGCTGCCCCCTCATCCCGGAATGCTCCCGGACACTTAGCCACCGCTCACTGTACAGAAGGGGGGTCCGATTGGACCCCCCAACTATACAAAGGCAATCACGTATGCTCTACGTGATTGTGCCTGTCGGTGCCATTCTGCCGACGTATATATACAGTGAGCGGTCGTTAAGTGGTTAAATACCACCAAAATAAATCTCTATTTGTGTGAAAAATAATTATAAAACTTTTGTTTGTGTACAGTGTTGCATGACCTCGCAATTGTCATTCAAAGTGTGACAGCGCTGAAAGCTAAAAATTGGCCTGGGCAGAAGGGGGTAAAAAAGTGTCTAGTAGGCAAGTGGTTAAGACTGCATTCTCACCTGGGCATTTTGAATCGCAGGCAGAATTGCTGCGATTTCAAAACACTCTGGCAAAGTGACAGATTGCACAACGCAAATTTCAGATGCCATTTATTTTAATGGCACCTAAAAACGCACTGCAGCTCTGCCGCGATTGTCACACGATAAACCGTGCTGCAATCGCGGCAATCCACATCGTGTGAAGCCTAATTCAAGGATTATATAGACCTTATGATACTTGACAAAATAGATAATGCTATACCATAAACAGCCCTCAAGCATTTTTTCAGACTTGGACCTCAATTCTAAAAAATACTCTGTCTCCAAACCAAATAATGGAAATCATGAATGCATTTCAAGCCCAACTCCAGGAAAAAAATAATAATAAACCCCTACAATGGGTCCCCTCGCACTGCAAAGATCAACTGTTTGTTATGTCTAAAGTACTGTTAATCAACCTCTTCCACTTATCTGATTCCTAATTCCACCTGGCTTCACTGCTCTTCTTCTCAGTCCCAAGCTTCGGTTTGTGGGTGGAGCTTCAGTGTCATCATGTACCATACAGAGACAATAAAGTGATACTAAAGTCTTGTTTTGTTTTTTTGTTAAAAATAACAAACATGTTATACTTACCTGCTCTGTGCAGTGGTTTTGCACAGAGCAGCCCAGATCCTCCTCTTCTTGAGTCCCTCTTCAGTGTTCTTGGCCCCTCCCTCCTGTTGAGTGCCCCCACAGCAAGAAGCTTGCTATGGGGGCACCCGAACTGAGCCACATTTAGTGTGTCCATTCAGACACGGAGCTGTCGCCTGGCCCCACCCCCTTTATTTCCTCATTGGCTGACTAACTTTGATTGACTGCAGTGGGAGCCAATGGCACAGCAGTGCTGTCTCAGCCAATGAGGAGTGGAGTCCCAGGCAGCCGAAACACTTCTGAAACATTACTGGATCAAGATGGGCTCAGGTAGGTATTGAAGGGACTGAGGGGGGTTGCTGCACACAGAAGGCTTTTTATCTTAATGCATAGAATGCATTAAGATAAAAAACCTTCTGCCTTTACAATCACTTTAACCCTGTATGGTTCCCTGTGGAGACTGGAGTGCAAGCAGAGCCAGTCACAGCTTACAGATCAATTATGGTGGTGGGGGGGCAGTCCCTGTGAGGGAGGGCAGCCTCTCCCCTCTTGGGAACCAGGTATAAGGTAAAAATGTACACATTTAAGGGGTTGTAAAGGTTCATTTAAAAATAAAATAAAATAACAGACATATCATACTTACCTCCACTGTGCAGTTTGTTTTGCACAGAGTGGCCCCGATCATCCTCTTCTGGTGGCTCTTGCAGCTCCTCCCTGCAATAGATAACCCCCTCTGGGAAGCTCTCTCCCGAGGGGGTTACCTTGTGTGCACGCTCCTGTGTCATACACTCGGCATACATAGCCGCCGAGTGTATGACTCGCCCCCCCCCCCCTGGCGACCTCGTCATAGGATTTTATTGACAGTGGCTGCGCTGCTATCAATCTATCCAATGAAGAGCCAAGAAGCCGCGAGGAGAACGACGCGGGATCGCGCCCGGGGCTCAGGTAAGAAAAAGGGGGGCTCGGGGGGGCCGGACACAGCAAGGTGTTTTTTCCCCTTAATGCATAGGATTCATTAAGGTGAAAAAAACACGAGGCTTTACAACCCCTTTAATCCCTTGGCCCAAGACTAAATTTGCATGTAATCCTTGCAGTGCTAGGTGGCCCCACCGCAAGGGTCAATTTACACACACTGCACAGGAACACCCCAAAAGCAACAACTTTTTAGTAACCTTACTTTATATTATTCAAATATTAATCTCAGCCTCTGGACCATTTGCCTATGTTGACATATTCTTGTATGAAATGTAACACTATAGAGCTTTTGATGTTGCCACATTCATGGGCCAGAATAAATACCAACATGCTAATTCTGGCTTTAGTTGCCGTTGTCTCAGCTGTTAAATGTTTCTTTCTTCTCTTCCTTTATTTTTTTGTCTTCTTATAATTCTTCATTTAACGTCATACTTCTCTATTGTTGGCTTTGTTCATTTGCTTTTAAAGAAAATGTTCACGGAAAGAGTGATCTCAAAATGTAACACTTGCCTGGCTGTAAGTAATTTTAAATATAATTATAGTGTGGTAGGGCAAGATCTGTATGGCATTATTTCTACGTTGATGTACTGTTACCCACTGCCCATTGTTTGCATTGTTTCCTGTACAACTTGTATTACACTCTTTCAATAAAAAATAAATAAAAAATGCTTGGAGAAAAACAATTTATGACTGCCAATAGTAACCATTTTCTTCACTTTTCCCAGTGAAGCCTGAAAAGGCGGCACTGATGGTTGGATTGCTGCTATAGACTTCAAGCATAGTTCTTCCTTCTGGCAGATGGATAGATATAGACTACATTTCATGGCATTACATAACTATTTCTGTGGTTCCATGAGAAGGAACACCAAGCTGAGTGAATTTTCTAAGAAATCCATATATCAGCACTGTATTGTTGTTTAGCGGATTTACATTTGTATTACAGGTGACTTATGCCTGCCGGTAGCTGTTATTACTCCTGAGATTTAATAGTAGCAATTTATCCTTTCATGCATAGCTTACAGCACTGAACACACATCTCTAGATCTCAGTTGACCTTTCAGGTAAGTCACATTAGTGGACAAATCATCTTTCACACCAAACACGTAAATTGCTTTGAATATAGCGGCTGCTATTCCACACTGCCTGCTTCCATTCTATGTCAGATCACTTCTCTCTCTTTACTGTATCCTGCTCCATTGGAAATGGCAAGAAAAAAAGCTTTCAGTTCATTTTGAAACATCTTGTACATATACATGAAGGACTATTGAAAAAGGACTATTGGAAATGGATATGTGCAGATACAGCAATAGGGTGGACAGAGTGACACACAAGGTACTTATATACATATAGGCACAAGATTGGCCTTGCGGGGAATCTAGAATAGTTTCCTTTAAAGTGGAACTATGGGCAAAATACAAAAATCACATATATATATATATATATATATATACAGTATATATATAAAACAGTATCTCACAAAAGTGATTACACCCCTCACATTTTTGTAAATATTTTATTATATAATTTCATGCAACAACACTGAAGGAATGACACTTTACTGCAATGTAAAGTAGTGAGTGTACAGCTTGTATAACAGTGTCAATTTGCTGTCCCCTCAATATACACCCCTAAGTGAACATTTTCAAATTGGTCCCAATTAGCCATTTTTCCTCCCCTGTTTCATGTGACTCATTAGTGTTACAAGGTCTCAGGTGTGAATGGCGAGCAGGTGTGTTAAATTTGGTGTTATCGCTCTCACTCTCTCATACTGGTCACTGGAAGTTCAACATGGCACCTCATGGCAAGGAACTCTCTGAGGATCTGAAAAAGAATTGTTGCTCTACATAAAGAGGGCCTAGGCTATAAGAAGATTGCCAAGACCCTGAAACTGAGCTGCAGCACGGTGGCCAAGACCATACAGTGGTTTAACAGGACAGGTTCCACTCAGAACAGGCCTCGCTATGGTCGACCAAAGGAGTTGAGTGCACGTGATCAGCGTCATATCCAGAGGTTGTCTTTGGGAAATAGACGTATGAGTGCTCCCAGCATTGCTGCCAAGGTTGAAGGGGTTGGGGGTCAGCCAGTCAGTGCTCAGACCATACGTCTCACACTGCATCAAATTGGTTTGCATGGCTGTCGTCCCAGAAGGAAGCCTCTTCTAAAGATGATGTACAAGAAAGCCCGCAAACAGTTATCTGAAGACAAGCAGACTAAGGACATGGATTACTGAAACCATGTCCTGTGGTCTGATAAGACCAAGATAAAGTTATTTGGTTCAGATGGTGTCAAGCATGTGTGGCGGCAACCAGGTGAGGAGTACAATGACAGATGTGTCTTGCCTACAGTCTGTTCAGTCAAGCATGGTGGTGGGAGTGTCATGGTCTGGGGATACATGAGTGGTGCCGACACTGGGGAGCTACAGTTCATTGAGGGAACCATGAATGCCAACATGTACTGTGGCATACTGAAGCAAAGCATGATCCTTTCCCTTCGGAGACTGGGCCGCAGGGCAGTATTCCAAAATAACGACCTCAAACACACCTCCAAGACAATCACTGCCTTGCTAAAGAAGATGAGGGTAAAGGTGATGGACTGGTCAAGCATGTCTCCAGACGTAAACCCCATTGAGCATTTGTGGGGCATCCTCAAACAGAAGGCGGAGGAGCGCAAGGTCTCTAAAATCCACCAGCTCTGTGATGTTGCTATGGAGGAGTGGAAGAGGACTCCAGTGGCAACCTGTAAAGCTCTGGGGAACTCCATGCCCAAGAGGGTTAAGGCAGTGCTGGAAAATAATGGTTGCACACAAAATATTGACACTTTAGGCCCTATTTGGACATTTTCACGTAGGGGTGTACTCATATTAGTTGCCAGCGGTTTAGACATTAATGGCTGCTTGTTGTGTTATTTTGAGGGGACAGCAAATTTACACTGTTATACACGCTGTACACTCACTACTTTACATTGTAGCAAAGTGTCATTTCTTCAGTGTTGTCACATGAAAAGATATAATAAAATATTTATAAAAATGTGAGGAGTGTACTCACTTTTGTGAGACAGTGTATATATACATATACCTGTGTGTGTTTATATATATATATATATATATATATAATATATATATAATGTAGTCGGTCACTCTATCAACAGCCACCCCCCCCCCCCACACCTTCCTGTAACATTTGTTATTGTTACATTTACTTTAACAGGGTAAAATTGCTGTTCGTTCAACAGTGAAATCTGCAGCATTATTGTCAGCCTGTGGCAGATAATGGTGGCCATATGCATTTTGAGGTTTTTTTTCCGACTGATTAATCAAATCCACAATCAATTGAATAGCCATATCTTTTCCTTTCTGATCTGTTTAGACTAAATTTAGATTGGACATAAATCAAGCATTGAGATGCTTTGTTCATGAATATGATAATATTTTTATGAATGAGATTATGAGATGAAATGGTGGCAACAGAAATGTGATTTGATCATTTACTATATCAGCTATGGGATAAAATCCACTTCTCTGTGCATGGCATATTGATGGAATCTGTCAGCAGCTATAGATTTATTATTCCTATCAGAATAGATCAACTGAAAAATAAGTTGATCATTTATTGAAGCATGTTTGGCTACCATTAGTCTTAGATGGACATGAACTAATTGCTAATAAGGTCGCTATTGGTGCTAGAAACTTGAAGTGTCAACACAAAATAGTACAATATCAATGTGATATTAAAAGCCTTGAATTTATGTTTAGCTTGCAGTTTATTTGTATATATAGATATATATCTATGTATACACTATATTGTCAAAAGTATTGGTACACCTGCCTTTACACGCACATGATCTTTAATGGCATCCCAGCCTTAGTCCGTAGGGTTCAATTTTGAGTTGGCCCACCCTTTGTAGCTATAACAGCTTCAACTCTTCTGACAAAGCTGTCCACAAGGTTTTTGGGACTATGGGGAGGGGTTGGGCTTGGCCCCTTAGTTCCAGTGAAGGGAACTCTTAAGGCATTAGCATACCAAGACATTTTGGACAATTTCATGCTCCCAACTTTGTGGGAAGAGTTTAGGGATAGTCCCTTCCTGTTCCAACATGACTGCGCACCAGTGCACAAAGCAAGGTCAATAAAGATAGGTCCTGACCTTAACCTAGAGCGGAGACTGCGAGCCAGGTCTTCTCTTCCAACATCACTGACTGACCTCACAAATGCGCTTCTGGAAGAATGGTCAAAGATTCCGATAGACACACACACAAACCTTGTGGACAGCCTTCCCAGAAGAGTTGAAGCTGTTATAGCTGCAAAGGGTAGGCCAACTCAATATTGAACCCTACGGACTAAGACTGGGATGCCATTAAATAAAGTTCATGTGTGTGTAAAGGCAGGTGTCCCAATACTTTTGATAATATAGTAAATTATATATATATATATATATATATATATATATATATATATATATACAGTATATACAGTATCTATATGTCCATTAGATATATGCACAGCTTAACCACTTAAGGACCAATACGCAGCATAAAGACTAGGCCCCTTTTTGCGATTCGGCACTGCTTCGCTTTAACTGACAATTGCGCGGTCGTGCGACGTGGCTCCCAATCAAAATTGACGTCCTTTTCTTCCCACAAATAGAGCTTTCTTTTGGTGGTATTTGATCACCTCGGCGGTTTTTATTTTTTGTGCTATAAACAAAAATGGAGCGACAATATTTTTTGCAATAATAAATATCCCTAAAAAATATATAAAAAGCATTTTTTTTCCTCAGTTTAGGCCGATACGTATTCTTCTACATATTTTTGGTAAAAAAAAAATGCAATCAGCGTTTATTGATTGGTTTGCGCAAAACTATAGCGTTTACAAAATAAGGGATAGTTTTATGCCATTTTTATGAACTTTTTTTTTTTTACTAGTAATGGCTGCGATCAGCGATTTTTTTCATGACTGCGACATTATGACGGACACATCGAACACTTTTGCCACATTTTTGGGACCATTGTCATTTTCACAGCGATCAGTGCAATAAAAATGCACTGGTTACTGTAAAAATGACACTGGCAGTGAAGGGGTTAACCACTAGGGGCGCTGAAGGGGTTAAGTGTGCCTAGGGGCGTGTTTCTAACTGAGGGGGGGCGTGGCTACTAGTGACACATCACCGATCTCCGCTCTGATTACACAGAGCGGAGATCGGTGACAGTGTCAGTAGGCGAGCGGGGAGATGTTGTGTTTCCACTAACATCTCCCCGCTCCATCCCTCCGTGAGACGATCGTGGGGATCCCCGCGGCGATCGAGTCCGCGGGACCCGCGGTCCGACTCATGGGGATGACTGCAGGGTCGCGAGCGCGCCGCCGGCAGGCAGTTAAAGGGGATGTACAGGTACGTGATTGTGCCTGTACGTGCCATTCTGCCGACGTATATATGCCGTGAGCGGTCCTTAAGTGGTTAAAGACTTGTTTTCACAAAGTTTAACACTTAGTCATGATTAGATACTGTTTTTATAAAAAAAAAAAAAAAAGTTAAACGTTTCTAATGTAAAGTAAAAATGCCAAGAATGAACAAGCATATCTGTAGAGTGAGGATAGAATAATGTCATTGTGTCTCAGTGCATATCTGTGGGTCATTGCAGACTGATTGAATACAATATAGTCTCTGTGTGGCTGATTATGGAAGTGATTTTTATCTTTGCACTTGTTCAGTGGGGTTGCTGAATGCTCAGTGTATACGCTGTATACCTGCTCAACACCATCACTCGATCTCCTCCACAAGGGAAATACTGGTGTAAGATAAGATTCCATATCCTGATGTATACTCTGAATCCCAGTCTTTTATTGTAGAAAGCAAACAGTTTACAAACACCATACAGCCTGCTTATAGATTTCTGTCCTCAAGGTCCTAATTATAGCTGCTTGGATTAACCACTTGAGTACCAGCCTGTAATACCCCTTCATATACAGACCATTTTTCAGTTTTCCAAAAAATTTGCACAAGCAACCAGTTCGTTATGCTGTGGTGCTCATGTGCTAACAAGGACATGCTGATAGGAGGAGACGCCATAGTGACAGAGATGAGCTCATCAAGCTGTTGCTTCTTCTTTTACATCCAACTCACAGTTTGGGGGGGGGGACCTGTAAGTCTCACTCAATTGCACCAAATTAAAGTCAGGTCCCGTGGCTTGGCTCTGGCAGACAAGATGAGGCTATATGGCAGAGCTGTGTAAATCTCAGGACTGCATGGCATGTAAAACAGATCCCTGTTTTGTGATGTATATGTGTATTTAGCTGTTTGTCTTGAGCATAGCTTTAGTTTATCAACCTGAAGTACTTGTCATTCTCACCCTAGGTGTGACATGTAAACTTTGGACTTTCTTCCAAAGAGTGTATTATTATTATTATTATACAGGATTTATATAGCGCCAACAGTTTGTGCAGTGCTTTACAATGCAGATTATATACCACAGATAAGCAAAATTATAAAGCCTATTAAATATTTCTGAACAGGGCTTAAAGTCATTTTGGTTGAGGAAACAATGATTTTAACAAACTTTCTTGACTGTTCTGCTTCTGCTCTGAATGAAAAGCTCTTTGACTATGTCATGTGAACAATGATTCTAAGTGGGAGGATCTGGTTTATCATAATTAGCTGGCACACTCTCTGTGTTCTGATGAAAAAAGTTGCAGTGTTTGCATCCCTTTAGAATTAACCTTTAGGGAGTACATCACCAAATATGCAATTGTTTGATGTAAAGATGCCTAAAATCTGTGATGAACAGAGTTTGTCACATAAGCAGAAATGGCGTTTTTGGAGATAGCAAGGATAACTTGCCACAAATTTATGTCAGTGTAGAATTGTAAGTCTGTAAAAAAAAAAACAAGAGGTTTACGCTGCGCTAGAAATATAGGCAAAGAGAATTGTAAGAAGGAGAATGAAGCCGCGCAAATGGAATTTAAGCAATGACAGTGCAAAAAAGCCAATGCAAAAAAAGGGTGTAAGCAAGACAGAATGGACTGCTGCCTCTACTGATTACCAACACCTAGATGTGGTAATGGGAAGTGAAAGAGAGAGGGAGTAGGAATGGCGCTGTCTATTTACAATAAATAGACAGAGCCATTCCTACTTCCTATCTCTTTCAAAGAGAATTGTAAGTCTGTTAACTTGCTGCACATTTTCACTGGAAAGTTGACACTTGCAGAGCACTTGAAGCACAAATTCTAGTTGACACTTTTCCAATCTGTAGCAGATTTGCGTGGCAAGTCTCTAGCAAATGCAAAGTTGCAGTGGCAAGTCTACAGCAAGAGCTCTGCAAGTCTACAGCATGAAAATTCAGCCACAGTGACCCCTGTGGTGGGATGACTATTACACAACATAACTGAACCAGAACTTGCTGTAGACTTGCAGAATGTTTGATCTGGAGTCATGCAATGCGGACTCGCTGCAATTGTGCAACAAACTTGTAAAGCCTGGCAAGTCTAGCAATAGCTTAACAAGTCATTTTCAAACTTGCAGCACAATTGCTTGCTATCTGGGAGGTTTCCACATTGCATTGATTGTTATACACTCATCGGCAACTTTATTAGGTACAGCTTTCTAGTACCGGGTTGAACCCCCTTTTGCCTTCAGAACTGCCTTAATTCTTCTTGCCATAGATTCAACAAGATGTTGGAAACATTCCTCAGAGATTTTGCTCCATATTGACATGATAGCATCATGCAGTTGCTGCACATCCATGATGCGAATTTCCCATTCCACCACATCCCAAAGGTGCTCTATTGGATTGAGATCTGCTGACTGTGTAGGCCATTGCGGTAGTGACCTCATTGTCATGTTTATGAAACCAGTTGGAGATGATTGGAGCTTTGTAACATGGTGCATTATCCTGCTGGAAGGAGCCATCAGAAGATGTGTACACTGTAGTTATAAAGGGATGGACATGGTCAGCAACAATTAGACATGTGCACTGCCAAATTTTTTTTTTTAGTTTTCATTTTATTTCTTTTTTTTGTTTATCAGATCATTCGTCATGATCAGAATTCATTATTTCAATAATTCGTAACTTCGGATAAATTTGTTACGTTCACTAACAGTTAGCCAAATTTGAAAGGAAATTCCAATACCTATCATTTATATAACTATTATTAAAGTTTTATTACTATTGATATTGATTATTATTATTATTATTAATAAATAATAAAAATAATTTAAAAAACTATAATAATGGTTAATATTTTAATTATAATTATCCAAATGTTTTTCGTTGTTTTGGATTTTCATTCTTTTAGAAAATTTATTTTCGAAAAAATGTGTCAAATAGTCTTTTGTTCATTCAGATGCTTCCGAATGAATGAATATGCCGAATTTTGACGAACAACGAATTAGGAACAAAACAAATTGCACATGTCTAGCAATAATACTCAAGTAGGCCGTGATGTTTAACCACTTAAGGATCACCTCCAGTAGATATACGTCGGCAGAATGGCATGTACAGGTACATTAACGTACCTGTACGTCCCCTTTAACTGCCCGACGTGGGGGTCGTGCTCGCGCTGCCGGCGGCGCGCTCGCAACCCCGCTACCTTCCCCGTGAGTCGGACCGTGGGTCCCGCGGACTTGATCATCGCGGGGATCCCTGCGATCGTCTCACGGAGGCATAGAGCAGGGAGATGCTTGTGTAAACGATGACAATGACACTGATCTCGGCTCCGTGTACTCGGAGCGGAGATCAGTGTCATGTCACACAGAGCCCAAACCCCCTCAGTTAGAAACACTCATCAGAGCACACTTAACCCCTTTAGCGCCAGTGTCATTTTCACAGTAGCCAGTGTATTTTTATAGCATTGATCCCAGTGAAAATAACAATGGTCCCAAAAATGTGTCAAAAGTGTCCGATGTGTCCGCCATAATGTCGCAGTCACGAAAAAAATCGCTGATCGCCGCCATTACTAGTAAAAAAAAAAAAATTATAAAAATGCCATAAAACTATCCCCTATTTTGTAAACGCTATAACTTTTGCGCAAACCAATCAATAAACGGCAATTACGATTTTTATTACCAAAAATATGTAGAAGAATACGTATCGGCCTAAACTGAGGAAAAAAATATATATATATTTTTGGGGGATATTTATTATAGTAAAAAGTTAAAAATATTGAATTTTTTTCAAAATTGTCGCTCTATTTTTGTTTATAGCGCAAAAAATAAAAACCGCAGAGGTGATGAAATACCACCAAAAGAAAGCTCTATATGTGGGAAAAATGGAGGTCAATTTTGTTTGGGAGCCACGTCGCACGACCGCGTAATTGTCAGTTAAAGCGACGCAGTGCCGAATCGCAAAAAGGGTCCTGGTCATTAACTAGCCAAAATGGTTAAGTGGTTAAACAATGCTCAATTGATACTAAGGGGCCCAAAGTGTGCCAAGAAAATATCTCCCACACCATTACACCACCATCCTGAACCGTTGATACAAAGCAGGATGGATCCATGCTTTCATGTTGTTTACACCAAATTCTGACCCTAACATCTGATTGTCGAAGCTGAAATCGAGATTTATCAGACCCGGCAATGTTTTTCCAATTTTCTATTGTCCAATTTTGGTGAGCTTGTGCAAATTGTAGCCTCAGTTTTGTGTTCTTAGCTGACAGGACTGGCACCCGGTGTGGTCTCCTGCTGCTGTAGCCCATCTGTTTCAAGGTTTGATGTGATATGCATTCAGAGATGGTATGCTGCATACATTGGCTGTAACAAGTGGTTATTTGCATTACTGTTGCCTTTCTATCATCTCAAACCAGTCTGCCCATTCTCCTCTGACCTCTGACACCAACAAGGCATTTTCATCCACACAACTGCCGTTAACTGGATATTTTCTCTTTTTCCAGACCATTCTCTGTAAACCCTAGGGATGGTTGAAAATCTCAGTGGATCAGCAGTTTTTTAAATACTCAGACCAGCTTGTTTGGCACCAACAACCATGCCATGTTCAAAGTCACTTAAGTCCCCTTTCTTCCCCATTCTGATGCTCGGTTTGAACTCCAGCAAATCGTCTGCATCACATTTAATGCCTAAATGGAATTGCTGCCATGTGATTGGCTGATTAGCAATTTGTGTTACTAAGCAATTGAACAGGTATACCTAATAAAGTGGCCATCAGTGTAGAAAATGACAGCACTGCAGATTGAAATGGAAAGGAAATTTTTCATAAATAATATTACAACATGGCCTCTGTAGCAAAGATATGTGGTATTATTTTTTTTATTTGCTATTTTTTTTTTTTTTTTTAGGATAGTGGAGTTACTAATTATTTTCCCAAGTAATGCCCCGTACACACGATCCGAATATTGTACGACAGATCGTACGACTTTTTTCCCTTAATAGTCGCAAGTAAAATTAAGTTAAATTAAACGAAAATCGTACAATGTGGTATCGTACGAGGAAAATTTTCCTGCATGTCCGATAAAATAATATCGGATGAACTGTCATGATCGGCTCTCGAAAGCTCTGTACTAACGATCCGTTTATCGTACTTTTCTTCCTCGGATGACATTTTTCGCATGTTCCGATTGTGTGTATGGGCCATAGGGCAATGGGGGGGATTTACTAAAACTGGAGCACTCAGAATCTGGTGCAGCTGTGCAGAGCCCATTCACACAGGGGCGGCACGACTTGTCCCGTGACTGTGCTGGGCGTCTTCAAGACAACTTCAAAGGTGACTTAAAAAATGACTTCTGTATTGAAGTCAATGGAAGTCGCCCTAAAGTCATCTTGAAATAGTACAGGAACCTTTTTCTAAGTCGGAGCAACTTCAGTCGCTCCGATTAGAACGGTTCCATTGTACAGAATGGGACGCAACTTGTCAGGCGGCTGAGACGCCTGACGAGTCGCCCCTATGTGAATGGGGTCTAAATTCAACTTGTTCAATTAAGCTTTGACAATAAAACCTGGAAGCTGATTGGTTTCTATGCACAGCTGCACCAGATTTTGCACTCTCTGGTCTTAGTAAATCAACCTGTATTTTAACAGTATTTATCTATTTTCCTGGAGTTCAGCTTTATTATTAGTTTACTTTTTGGAATTCTTATTTGTACATTTGTACTACAACCTATTACTTCTGATATATTTTATCCTGTTATTACGCAATGATTTTTTGATAAAAACCATAAAAGTATGTTTGGATTTGTAAAGATTTTTGTTTATGATATACTGGATCAGGTTAAAGTGAGTAGCATGCTGAATTTCTATCAATAATATGTATGCTATTGAAAAGATTACATTTCCTACTATTCCTCAAGGTCTTGCACATTCTTGAAAACAAAATAAAATTTAATCTTAGATTTTCTTTTCTTTTTTTTTTAAATTGTAATTATGCTCAGTTCTTCTTTTTTATTATTCAGGTGCATTTAATTAATTATCAGAATATATTTTCTACCAGGATTTAACTAGTGTTATATAAAACAACATATAGCAAATACTGGCTTTTTATACATTTCGCATATTGAGTTTTAATTCCCCTTTAATTTAATTCCCCCAACTCATTCATCTACTAGTTTTTTCATTCTTTGCTAAGTTGAATATATTGAGGAAACCAGAAAAGTTTACAGTAATTGTTGTCGCAGAGCAATACTGTAAAATAAGCTTTTGTTGTAGATTTTTCCCTATATCTACTAATGTTACTACAGGGATAGTTCACTCAAAGCTAAAAATAAACCCATCAATAAATCAATAATTACATGTGAATAGATGATAGAAGGCTAACATTTTCATTGGGTTTTGGTCTCTTTTGGGCATCAACCCCAATTAATTTGCCATTGAAGCCTGCTTCCAACTGCTGTAGTATAGGTCATTTAAGTAGATCAAAATACAAACATTAAAAAATGTACATTTTACAATTTAAATATAATTTTTCATTTTTTTTTTTTTAATCTGCAGCTTACAAAAAAAAAAAAAATCAAATCAAATAAAAATGAATCCCTGGTGATCTTGCAATGAAAGGCCTTTCATGGAATGACAGCTGTCTCCCAATTGTGCACATGTGCTGTCATTCTGTCATATGTGCCCCTGGTGGACACAATGGGCAGCTGTGCTGACACACATTGCACGTAATTGGATTATCGTTGTCACTTTCAGTAAACCTACACTTAGCAGTGATATGCAGCCAAGATTGTAGCAATGTACCTGCAGACAAGATATGGCTGAAACAGGATGGAGGAGATCAGCAGTGCTGGATATGAAAAAAGAATGAAAAAATTGTAAACAGCTTTTATTGTAAGAAATTACAATAGTTTATGATACATAGTGCATTAGCAAATTAAATGTAAGTATCTACGGTAACATTTGACAGAGAACTTGAGAGATTGATGAAGCCCAAACTGCAAATTAATATCAAAACAAAACAAAAATAAAATAACCCTTTAAAGCACAATGCCAGCACTCTGTCTCCCTGTTCCATTGGGTCCCCACCCCCCTTAAAGCACCTCCCGCACCCTTTTTATTTTAAAAACCTCTATATACAAAACCTATCTGCAACATTTTCCTATGAGCCCAGGGCAGCTGTCAATGTGCCTCCCAGGGTACTGGGCCTTGAAGAGTTAACAGGAAGTGGGTTGAATGATATAGTGCCCCATCTTGTGGCAGAGGAGAAATACTGCAGGAGATTAAAAGTGGTTATTGCAGCAAACGCTGCTTTTGCATTTGAAAATTGTCTGTAAAGCGATTTTTCTAATTTGCTGATTTATTTGGAGTCTGACTTTATTAGGTTAAGAGCTATAGCTTAAAGAGGAAGTAAACCCTCCTCAAAAAAAAAAAAAAAGACCCTGCAAGACAAAGGCATAATGAGCCAGTATGCATGGCATACTAGCTCATTATGTAGTACTTACCTCTGATCGAAGCCCCCGCAAACGTCCACGTCTCCCCCTCCAGCCACCGACATGTTGTCCTGCAGTGACTTCCGTGTATCGCGGCTCCGGTGCTGTGATTGGCCGGAGCCGCGATGATGTCACTCCCGCGCATTCGCGCGGGAACGGCACAGTACTTAAGTGCGCATGTGCTGATGACGTCGGCACATGCAAATACAGGTATATCTCCTAAACCGTGCAGGTTTAGGAGATATCCTTGTTAGCTACAGGTAAGCCTTAATATAGGCTTACCTGTAGCAAAAAGTTATAAACAAGGGTTTACAACCACTTTTTTTTAATTTAGATGTTTATTATTTTTCAAAGATAAGGAGTAATACAAAAACATCGCCAATTGGGCATACCCTGGCGTTAAATTTGCGTACATAAGAGACAAATGGGAGCAAAGAATAACGGATAGTAACGAGTGGCTTCTATATCGTCATCAAAGGATGAAGATTTATGAGTAGTCAAAACGGTATAGAATAATCATACAAATAGGCATAAAATATCAGTATAATGAACAGTTAGAGAACTATGTTAAGAGAGTAACAACAGTGGTGCTGTAAAACAAAGCAAGAAGAGCTGTTTTAAGTATCACAAATATGTCTTTTGAAGATAAACTGAGTAGGGCTGGGGGAGGGTACCGGACTTGCTAGGGAAAAAGTAGGGTAACTAATCCAATGGTGAACTTCTAGAGTCCTTGATCCACAGTTCCCAGGCTTTGTTAAATCGGTTTGTGGATAAATTAGCTCTGGCAAAAGAAAATTCCATTAGGAAGTGCTGGTTGAGTAAGTGAATGGTATCCTTCAGTAATGGAGGATGTGTCGATTTCCATTTTTTTGCGGTCGCTAGTCTTGCTGCTATGAGGACGTGTGTCACCAGAGTTTGTAGGTGTTTTGGCCACGAGGGGATAGATAGACCCAGGAGCAGAGCAAGTGGGGACATAGGGATGGATATGCCACACAAAGAAAATATTAGATTCTTCACTTTGTTCCAGAACTTCCTGATAGAGGGGCACTCCCACCAAATGTGTGATAGGGATCCAATTTTTTCACAGCCTCTTCAACATTTGGGTGAGGTATTTGGGTATATTTTTGCCAGTCTTTCTGGGGTGAAGTACCATTTGTGGAACAGCTTCTGTACTGATTCCCAGTGGGTGATGCAATGAGATAAGCGTAGGGGTAATGTGAGGGCTTTCTGCCATTGTGTAGACGGGGGTGTCTGGTCTAGCAAAGAGGACCAATATTGGGCAGAGGAGGAGAGTAAGTCTGGAGAAGGGTTGGTAAGTAGCTTATATATCAGAGAGATTCCCTTGATTTTGGATGAGTCATGGTTGTAATACTTTATCATCGGGAGCGACAGAGAGTCTGAGGTTGACCAGCGGATTTTTGATAGACGGGATCTGATCCGCAAGTAGAGGAAGAAAGTTTGGTTGGTTAGGCCAAATTTTTGTTTTAGGTGGGCGAAGGAGTGCATTTCTGATACTGTGAAAAGCATACCTATGTTGGTGATGCCTGCTTTGGTCCAAACCGATATGGGTAGGTCCAGGGATATAAGATGTATCGCTTCAAGAGGTAATGATGATAGGGCGTCTACTGATATTCCTTTCGTAAGTTGCAGGATTGCTGCCCAGATCTTTGTGGAGGCCGTGATGGTATCCAGTGGGTAGCGCTTAGGGACAAAGTTGAAGTTAAGCCAAGTGGCGGCCAGGAAAAGTTTGGGATTAGTGAGTAGTATAGTGGCTTCTATTTGTTTCCAGGTTGTGTGGTGTTTGTCTGACCACCAAGATTTCAATTGGTCTAGGACAGTTGCTCGGTAATAGGCCTGGATGTCCGGTGCGCCTAAACCTCCATGTCGAACTGGGGTTAAGAGGATGGCTTTTTTCACTCTGGGGCATTTCTGTTGCCAAATAAAGTTGTTAATAATTTCCTGGAGCTTTTTAATTTGAGTTTGTGCCAGTGGAAGAGGTATCGTACGAAAAAAATATAATACATGCGGGAGTAAATACATTTTTGTCTGAGCCCCCCTTCCAGCCCAAGAGGCCGGAACGTGACTCAGATCTTTCGCTAGCCGAGTGAGCCTGCCCACGAGGTCTTCCAGGTTGGATCTTAGTAATATATGGCTCGGGAATGTCAAGTGTATTCCTAAATAAGGAAGGAAGGAGTTGGGCGTCCAAGCAAAGGGGGAATTAGAGGAGATGGATTTAGAGGTTTGAGGGTCAAGGCCGAGGTTAAGCATAAGGGATTTACTATGGTTCAGTTTGTACATGGATATTGCACTGAACGCTTCTAGGACTCGTTGAACTGCCGGTAAGGACATTAAGGGATTGGTCAGGGCTATGATCACATCATCGGCATAAAGGCCAATTTTATGGTCTACGGTTCCAATTTTTATACCCGAAATCGCTGGATTAGATCTTATTGATTCTGCTAAAGGTTCCATTATCATGGCAAAAATTAGAGGGGACAATGGGCACCCTTGTCTGGTGCCGTTAGTAATTTTAA
The DNA here is from genome assembly GCA_029206835.1 of Rana muscosa. Taxonomy (NCBI): domain Eukaryota; kingdom Metazoa; phylum Chordata; class Amphibia; order Anura; family Ranidae; genus Rana; species Rana muscosa. The sequence continues at coordinate 175,638,906 of CM055116.1, forward strand.
AGGGGTTGGAGACGACGCCCGAGGTCCAAATGCATGCGGTTGGGTGAGTGTACAGACCTAGTATGGCAGTAAGAAAGGTGCCCGACAATCCAAATTTACGAAGAACTGCCTCAATGTATGGCCAATAGACCCTGTCGAACGCCTTCTCTGCATCCAAAGACAGGAAAAGAGAAGGCGTTTGAATATGTTCTGCCCACTGGATTAGGTCAATAAAACGTCTAGTTCCGTCTGATGCCTGTCTGCCGGGCACAAATCCAACTTGGTCGAGATGTATAATTTGGGGGATGACAGTGGAGAGACGCTGTGCAAGGAGTTTAGCGTAAAGTTTTGTATCCGTATTAAGGAGTGAGATTGGGCGATAATTAGCGGGGTTGTCTGGAGCTTTTCCTGGTTTGGGGATGGTGACCACTAAGGCATCAAGAGATTCTTTAGGAATTTTACCCGTGGTAGCAAATTGGTTGTACATATTGCAAAGATGTGGGACTAATGGTTGGGCAAAACGTTTATAATATTCATTGGGCAGTCCGTCAGGGCCTGGAGCTTTGTGTAGTGGTAGGTTTTGGATCAGTTTGTGGATTTCAGCATGTGAGAAAGGAGTTGCAAGGAAGTCAAGTTGTTCTGGAGAGATAGAGGGGAGGGATATGGAGGATAAGAAGCCCGATATGTCCGCATGGGTAGGTGGGGGTAGGGGATCTGTTTCCGTGAGATTGTAGAGTTTGGCGTAAAAGTTGCTAAATTCATTGGCGATGTCAAGGGGATTGGTTAAGCGCTTGCCTTGGAAGTTAGTGAGATGCGAGATTTTTTTGTTGGAGAGTTGCTTCTTGAATTGTTTGGCCATAAGGGCCCCCAGTTTATTGGCTGCTGAGTAGGTTTGTAGTCGGAGTCTTTTGATATAATAGTAAAAATTTTTGCGAAGGTGATCACTAAGCTGGTGTCTAAGATTCCTAAGTTCTGAGGAGATAGCATTCGAGGGTGATCTTTTGTTTATGGATTCTAGGGATTGAATCTGTTTTAGGAGGGACTCTGTGATGGCAGAGTGTTTTTTTTGCGCGGGCCCCAAATTTTATAAAGAGACCTCGTAGGCAAGCCTTATGAGCGTTCCACGTTATAGCGTGATCAGTTACAGAGTTTACATTGTGATGGAAGTAAGTCTTAATCTCGGATTGTATTTGACTCTCAACTGTGGGGTCGTTGAGGAGGGAGTTGTTTAATCTCCAGATCGTATGGCTAGGAGTTTGGGATGGGGAGGCTAGCTGGATAGTGACCGGAGCGTGGTCAGACCAAGATATCGTTCCTATGCGGGAAGCAATGATGGACTGAAGTAGGTGTTTGTCGGTAATGAATAAATCAATCCGAGAGTAAGACTGATGTGGGGGGGAGAAAAAGGTGTAGTCTCTCTCCGTATCATGCATGCATCTCCAGGAGTCATATAAATCCTCCCGTTTAAGGAGGGTAGATAATGCAGAGGATCTACATCTGGAAGCATTAGAGGTATCAAGCGTGGGATCAATCACTTCATTGAAGTCTCCACAGATTATCAAAGGTGAGGATCTATAAGGAGTCAGTTTAGAGAAGAGGGTAGCATAGAATTTTTTTTGGGCTGTATTAGGGGCATAAACGTTGACTAAGGTGAGGGGGCGATTATCAATTGTGGCCGATAGGATTAGAAACCTGCCCTCTTCATCATATTCACAGTGATGTAATGTGAAATTCACTGCCGCACTTATGGCAATCATTACACCTCTTTTCTTTTTTGGGGCATTCGCAAAGAAGCAATGGGGGTATCTTTTGTGGTTACATTGGGGTTGTTTTAGTTTGGAAAAGTGGGTCTCTTGTACACAGAGAACGTCCGCATGATGATTTAGTGCTTCTTTCCAGAGAAGATTGCGTTTAAAAGGCAAATTTAGACCTTTGACATTTAGGGATGTGATCGTGATGGTCATGGTGGAAAAGTTGCTTCAGGAGTGAGGGCAGAGGGAGAGAGACTACACCCACTAGTGAAGAAGTATATGGCCTCATGCCCACGGACGTTTTTACAGCCGCGTTTTTGAGCGTTTTTTACAGCTTAAAAATGCCTGTCCATGTTAGTCTATAGCTTCATGCCCACCTAGACGTTTTTGAGCTGCAAATAGCATAGACGTTTTTAAGCTGTAAAAAAAAAACAGGACCAGTGCGTTCCTCAGCGTCAGAATTATGCAGAAAAAAACGCAAGCGTCAAAAAACGCGCAAAAACGCGCACTAACGCGCACTAACGCGCAAAAACGCGCACTAACGCGCGGTCGCGTTTTTAGCTTCAACGTTTTTTTTTGTTTTTTTTCAAAAAAATAAATAAATAAATATTTACAATAACATGGACAGGCGTTTTTAAGCTGCAAAAAACGCAGCTGTAAAAACGCCAGTGGGCATGAGGCCTATAAAGATAAACAATAAAAACAACTAAGTATACTCAATACCGTATTTGCAGTAGAGGCTGAAAAGGAACTATATAGTTACGAATACACTAAATAAATGTACTTATGTAAAAAAAAAAAGCAATAAAACAATTCTTAATAACTTGTATGTAAAACAAATTTTACAGAAACGTGTGCCTAGCACACTATTAACCTGAGGGGTGGAGAAGAAAAGGGGAAGGTAAATCGCCCAGGCTGGATATGGGTGGGCTGAGGACCTGGGCTGAGATAAAAATCATATTTTATCGACTGGCTTAGATGTCAGATTCCTGGAATCAGATGATATGCGAGAGGAGCTGTTTTGCCCCGAGTCTCCAGGAGGGATGGGGAGAAGTCCCCAATTGGTCAGCTTTTTGTAGCCATCTTTTGGAGTGAGTAGAGGGACGATCTTTTGTTGGTGGGAGACCAGCAATTTTGTGGGGAAGCCCCATCTATAAGCAATTTTTTTTTGTTGGAGAATAGAGGTGACGGGGAGAAAGCTCTGCGCAGCTCCATTGTGGAAGGAGATAGATCAGTATAAAGCTTAATATTGGCGTAGGGGTCTGGCAAGGCTTTCGCAGATCTGGCGGTGGAGAGAATTTGTTCCTTGACGTGGAAGAAATGTATGCGGGCCAACACATCCCTGGGGATGTCATCTGGGAGATGCGATGGTTTAGCAATTCTGTGGGCCCGATCGATCAATGTATCACGAGCATTGAGGCGTGGAAGTAAGGTTGATATAAGTTGTTGTAAGTATGGCGTTATTTCGTTCGGTTTGATCGATTCTGGGATGCCTCTGAACTTGATATTATTCCGCCTGGAACGGTCTTCTAAATCTGATAATTTCAGTTTGATTTGGTGGATTTCCTCCGCTTGGTGCTCATGAGCATCTAACAAATCATTATGCGCTTTGGAGTAATCCTGCAAGTTGTCCTCCAGAGCATCCGTGCGAACTTCTAAACAGTCTATTCTGTCATGCATCTGGGACATTGATATCTGAAGCTCCCTATGTAAATCTTGTTGCAGTGTGAGGAGCATAGATTTTAGCATTGCTTCTGTGACAGTATTGTCAGTGACAGGGATAGAAGCCAGTGAGGGAGCATTTTGGAATTTGTGTGTCCCTGCAATAACAGAGGACCATAGTTGTTTTTTTGCATGGGGCTCCTTGTAAGGGGAGTTTGCAGGGGAGGTAGCCAGTCTCTTGCCTCTGTCAGCCTGCTGTCCTCCAAGGGTGGTTTCTGGAGGAGGGAGGGTGTCCATGCTGTCTCTGATGGGAGCGGTGGATGGGTCTCCTGGTGGCTGTAGCGGTGGAGATCTGGCTGGCAGGCTCGCAGAGTCAGCGCGGTTTATGGAGCTGGCGCCGGCGCCATCTTGGGGCCTATGCATGGCGGCAGCCGGCGGGTAGTAATCGGTCAGGCGGTGGGGAATCGGCGGGTTGTAATGCCGCCTCGTCATGCCCTGAAGTGTCTCCGGTCCTCCCCCGCTCTGTCAGTGTGAGCTGCGGGGAAGAAAGTAGCGGAGGGTTGCTGCTATCCAGGCCGTGGAGCGGAGCTCGGACTTCAGGCAACCATCCTGGTCCGCAGCAGGCCACACCCCTGGGTTTACAACCACTTTAACCCTTTCATGCCTAAGCCTTTTTCTGACATTTGTTGCTTACAAGCTAAAATCCGTATTTTTTTCTAGGAAATAAGCCCTGTAACGGGAGGGCCCGTGGAACCCAGAAGTTCTTAGAAGGTATGAGCCAGAAAATAATGGACATTGAGAATATGTCTTGGATTGCTTTGAAATGGGTCTGTAATATTAATCCATGGTATTTCCCAGGATATCTGTAAAGGACTATTTACTGGTTGTTTGATTCTGAACTCAACAGGTTAATTGAGAGATGCTGATGTGTTCAACTCTAACCACCTGGCTGCCTGTGTAATGTAGATTAAATCCAGACTAGCTTCCAAAGACCTTTTCATTGTTGTTTGTGGTGATGTGGATTTGAGCTGGTAGACCGTCTGGCTGCCTATTATGGGATGTTTAAGTGTCTTGCTGTGAGGAAAGGGGAGGGGGGAATCACTCCAGCAACCCCTCCTGCTAAGACTATTTACTGAAGGAGAAGTTTGAACACACCTGACCTGTATCACCATTGTCATTGGACAGTTTAACCCGTCCTGTTCCCCAAGGAGGGGAGGGAAATGTTTTGAAGGTAAGTGTGTTACCATGTGCTTGTAATAAAGATTCATTCCCTGTTTTTGGAACTTCAACACAGAGCGTTGTCTCGTTTGTGCAGGGAGAAATATTTGTATGGGGTCTTATTCGGCTGGTTGGAGTGTCTGGGTAGCTGCTGTGTGTTCGGGAATGGAATATATTTAAACAACATTAACTCCTGTGGTTACAAACCCTAAACATTATATATATATATATATATATATATATATATATTTATAGCAGAGACCCTAGAGAATAAAATGGTGATTGTTGCAGTATTTTATGTCACACGGTATTTGCGCAGCGGTCTTTCAAATGCATTTTTTTCCTTAAATAAATAAATAAAAAAAACAGCAAAGTTAGCCTAATTTTTTGTATAAGGTGAAAGATGATGTTACGCAGAGTAAATAGATACCTAACATGTCATGCTTTGAAATTGCGCACACTCGTGGAATGATGACAAACTACGGTACCTAATAATCTCCATAAGCGACGCTTTAAAAATTTCTACAGGTTACCAGTTTAGAGATACAGAGTAGGTCTTCTGCTAGAATTATTGCTCTCGCTCTAATGATCGCAGCGATATCTCACATGTGTGGTTTGAACAACATTTACATTTGCGTGCACGACTTACGCACGCGTCCGCTTCTGCGCGCGAGCACAGAGGGACGGGCGCTTACATTTTTTTTTCTTATCTACTTTATTTATTTATTTTTTACACTGTCTCTTTAAAAAAAAAATTTGCGCCTTTAAGTCTTCAGTAAACTGGAAGTGATGTCATGTGGGTCTCTGGCCAGACGGTGGACATTCTGGCTGAATGCTCGGGCCTCCTGCTGGGACGGGAGAGCCTGGGCAAGCTTCGTAAGATGGCGGGAGGGGGGGCACACCTTGGGATAACAGCTGCATTGATTTTTTATCCCAAGAAAGCTGACTGTTTGCTATAAATAATGGTACTGGGGTGATGTGCGCAATGGCATGCATTACCCAGGTACAACCCCTTCAAGTCGAGGCTGAAGGGGTTAAAGTGTTACTAAACCCAGGACCCTGCATTCACTATATCTGGTGTCCCACAGTACACAGAACATGGAAATGCAATAGTTTTAGTAAATATAAACTGCAGTATATAGCAGTTTTGTGACTTCTATCAGTGCCTGGTCAAAGCTTGTAGGAGGAGTTTTCATAATGCACTGGCGGTCCTATCAGGATAGAGGACCCTGGACCCTCTGTCTGGACAGTGCTGATTGGCCCTGTGATGATCACATGCACTCTCCCCCCCAAAAAAAAGAAAAACTCTCTAGCAATAGCCAGTCAGGCATCTTTGCAGACCTCTGCAGAGTCCTGGACCGACTTTGTGATGGCAGCTGACAGCAGGCTTTAGTCTGCTGTCAGCAAAATCTGGAACACAAAACTAAGGGCACTCCTGTGATCTCCAGGAGAAGTATTGCCATAAAAGCTTTGACTATATTTCTCCTTTAATAAATCCATTTATGGGGAAGAGTCAAACTAGGGATGCAACTGTACTAAAAGACCTAAGGGCTTGAGGAGGTCAACGAAACATACTGGGACTTTATTGAATAAAAGGTCTGGAGGTCTTGTCCAATGACTGTCCAATAACTGTTCCACAATTCTAATCTTTAGACAATTTAAACTGTGACATCAGCTCAATAAACTCAAGGCTTAATAGATATGCTACGGAGAAAAGACATAAGGGTTGCAAAAACCACACACTGTGCTGTCATGAACTTTCTGTATTTTTTGATAAATAATGTTACATTTTGTTGTATATAGCAATGAACTGTTGCATGGCACATTGGGATATTAACCATGACAGCTGTACAGTATACCACTTTAACTATTAATAGAAATATCTGCACGGATACCTAGGTGATTGCGTTTAAGGCATAACTTCCATGCCCTGGCTATCGCATTCCTCCTCCTTCTTCCTTCTACTACCTAGATGAAAGAGAAACTAGCATCTGTCATTCACTCCCTTAAAGTATATGTGAACCTTTTCCGTGTAAAATAACCCATTCAGTTTACAGAGGTAACACAGGTATATATATATACACACACACACACACACACTATATTACCAAAAGTATTGGGACACCTGCCTTTACAAGCACATGAACTTTAATGGCATCCCAGTCTTCTCTAATTCATCCCAAAGGTGTTCTATCGAGTTGAGGTCATGACTCTGTTTAGGCCAATCAATTTCTTCCACCCCAAACTCGCTCATCCTTCTCTTTATGGACCTTGGTTTGTGCACTAGTCCAAATCATTAGGTGGAGGGGGGATTATGGTGTGGGGCTGTTTTTCAGGGGTTGGGCTTGGCTCTATAGTTCCAGTGAAGGGAACTCTTAAGGTGTCAGCAAGCCAAGACATTTTGGACAATTTCATGCTCCCAACTTTGTGGGAACAGTTTGGGGGATGGCCCCTTCCTGTTCCAACATGACTACTCACCAGTAGACATGTGCATTCCTTTTCGTCCAAATGCATTTTCAGGTATTTTCGTTATCGTTTTAACAAACGAAAACGAAAGCACAGAATCCGAAAACCGAAAGATCCGACATAAACAAATGCTTTATTTTCATTTTCGTTGCAACAACAGTTCGATATAGATAGGAGATTCGACATGACGCTGACAATAACAATCTGTGTCTATCAAACCTGTGGTCTATTAGTCCAAGATTATTCTACATAGAGAGAAAAGATTTGACATAGAGAGAAAAGATTCGACATAGAGAGAAAAGATTTGACATAGAGAGAAAAGATTCGACATAGAGAGAAAAGATCACTGCTCGAATTGGGTGGGGGAAGTAAAATAAAAATAATGATGATGATGAATGTTATTGGCTGATTGTAACCAAAGAGGAGGAGCAGTAAAATAGCTAGAACGAACTTGACAATTCAACATGAACGACGAAGATTCGACAAAGCATAGAAAAACATACAAACGTTGAATCTGTCATTGAAGGCTTATGGTGTCTGTCGAAAGTTCTAAGAAGATTCGACGGAGCAGCTAAACTGTACGATGCTGCAATCGTACATTTCCGGTCAAATGCATCCGCCCATAGGCTATAGAAAAATTCTAATGTTGGTTCACTAGTAATAATAATTAAAAAATATAATTATTACTAGTCATACAACATTAGAATTCTACTATAGCTAGCTTGTAGGCGGAACATTCGACCGGAAATGTACGATTGCGGCGTCGTACAGTTTCGCTGCTCCGTCAAATCTTCTTTGAACATTCGACAGACACCATAAGCCTTCAATGACAGATTCGACCTTAATTAATTCAGATTTTCGGACGAATGCAATTTCTAACGAAAAACAAAATACTGTATATACTCGAGTATAAGCCGAGTTTTTCAGCACATTTTTTTTATAGCTGAAAATGCCCCCCTCGGCTTATACTCGAGTCACCTTTTTGTGCCTGATCACCCGGAATTTGGGGACCCGGTACTGGCCGTCCGTAGGTCCCCTGGACCCCAAACTTGTCACACATGTAGCCCCACTCTTCCTCTACAAGTGTGCAAAGTTTGTTGTCCAGGGGACCTACAGCCTGGGAGCACCGATTTTTCAAACCCGGGCACCCCTTCCATAGACTCCCATTTTAAACGGTAATTTCTTTGGTGACTTTGGGGACCCAGTACCGGCTGTTCGTAGGTCCCCTGGACCCGATACTTGGCACACAAGTAGCTCAATTTTTCCTCTATAAGTATGCAATTTTTTTTGTCTAAGTGACCTACGGCCGGGGAGCACCGATTTTTCAAACCCGGGCTCCCCATCCCTAGACTCCCATGTTAAACGGTAATTTCTCCGGTGAATTTGCGGACGCAGTACTGGCCGTTCGTAGGTCCCCTGGACCCGATACTTGGCACACAGGTAGCTCAATTTTTCCTCTATAAGTGTGCAAAGTTTTTTGTCTGAGAGACCTACGGCTGGGGAGCACCGATTTTTCAAATCCGGGCATCCCTTCCATAGACTCCCATGTTAAATGTCAGTCTAGTCATGGGCACAGTGAGGCATGGACATGGACACAGTGAGGCAAAGAGAGGCACAGTGAGGCATGCAAATGGACACCCTAGGCTTATACTCGAGTCAATACGGTTTCCCAGTTTTTTATGGTAAAATTAGCTGCCTTGGCTTATATTCGGGTCGGCTTATACTCAAGTATATACGGTAAATAAAAACTAATTTCGGGACTAACTAAATTAATTAATTTTTCGGACGAAAACGAAATTCCGAAACAAAATATTTCAGTGTGCACATGTCTACTCACCAGTGCACAATGCATAGTCCATGAAGACATGGATGAGGGAGTTTGGGGTGGAGGAACTTGACTGGACTGCACAGAGTCCTGGCTTAAACCCAATAGAACACCTTTGGGATGAATTAGATCGGAGACTGCAAGCCAGGCCTTCTCTTCAAAATCAGTGCCTAACCTCACAAATGCAAATGCGCTTCTGGAAGAATGGTCAAACATTCCCATAGATACATTCCTAAACCTTGTGGACAGCCTTTCCAGAAGAGTTGAAGCTGTTATAGCTGCAAAGGGTGGGCCAACTCAATATTGATTTTTTTTTTAATATTGAATATTTTTGAGTATGTTGGTACTATAGTGTATATATATATATATATATATATATATATATATATATATATATATATATATATATATACATATATATATATATATATATATATATATATATATATTTACACTATAGTACCAACATACTCAAAAATATTCAATATTAAAAAAAAACAATATTGAGTTGGCCCACCCTTTGCAGCTATAACAGCTTCAACTCTTCTGGGAAGGCTGTCCATGAGGTATATATATATATATATATATATATATATATAAATGTGTGTTTTCTTTCCCTTTTTTTATAAGTGATCACATGACCTCTGGTCTCAGCTGCAGAAGGCACTTAGAGAGGTGTGGGTGGAGACTGCGGGGGGGGGGTCATGTCAGCAGGAGGCAGTACACTGAGTTTCCTAGTGAAGAGCTGGGAAGGGAGGCTTGTCAGCACAAATGTTGGCCATTGGAGGACAGGAATGACGCACCTCCCGCTCGCCACCCCCAATAGATTCCTATGGATATGCTGCATCTCGTGGGGGTGGCAGCGCGAGAATCACAGCCTCGCAGTGCCGATTTGCAGCACGATCCCATCGCGCTGGAAATACAATATCGCCGCCACCTACTGTATTTCATAAAAAGGAAGAAATGCAAAGAGAAGAGGATACTTTTTAATACAAATACATGGTACAATAGATACATGTGAGGAACATGAGATGTTATGGTAAAATCCACTTTAAAGATGCTGGTAGTTAACAGGGACATGCACTAAATAGCTTCATACCCTCTAGATTCCTGATTCACCTGTACACACCAAGGGAGCTGCAGAATTGTAGATCATCCCAGGCCTTTCTCTGCTCACTGCTATTTGAGATGTAGCGTAAGGAATCATTGGCTTGCTTGTCATTGGAGGCACTTTGTGGCAATAAAACCACTGAACAAAATATACTTTTTGAACCCATAGATTTGTCATTGCCAGTCTTATCCAAAAATCCATTTTAGACATTTTTTGTGACATGGTTGTTTATTGAGTTAAACCTATAATCACTGTTTTGGCTAGGGAACAGGAAAAGTGGAAAAGGTTGTTCTGCCATTTTCACTTAAAAGCAGAAATGTGTCATTTCACAGTCCATGCTGTCATCTCTGACATGAATATGTTTGCTTGCTCCATTTACAGGCAGTATCGTATCCGCCATTAAAACTATTTCCTTTAATGTACACAAAGACACAAACAGATCAAGCTGACCTTTGTGAGCTACACAGGTCCTTATCACTTCTGGCATTTCCCAGTGTATTATTACAGTTACCTCCCTTCGGTCTTTTATTGAAGTGAATGGAATACAGCTCAGGGAGTTCTCACTTTCTTCCAAATAAGGCATGTGTTCATCTACGGGTGTCTTGTCTTTCTTCCTATCAAATCACTGCACACCAGAGAATAACACAGGCAAAACTATTAGCATGCTAGCTATTTCTCATAGTTACACTGACATGAAGGCACTCAAGCATGGTCATCAAAATCCTCTGTGGAAAACAGGATTTTCTCTGACAAATTTCTCTCTATAAATGTATTAATAGCTTATGAAAGGGAATAGGAATTGACGACCTTGCTTTTCCCCAAAAAAAAAAAAAAAGGAGAGAAAAAAAAGCATTTTATTTTATTTTATTTTTTGTCCTCTGCACATGACTAGATCTGTTCTCATGATTGTGCGGTCACATCATCGGGAGATGGGAGAATGCTCTATTGATACTCACAATGCCAGACTATTTCAGTCTATCGCAGCAGGAAGCAATAGCAATTAGCCAGGAATATCTAACCCCAACTGATAGACTTCTTACCCACAAAGACTCAGCTAGGCTTGTCAGGGAAGACGAACATGCAAACTTTTCCCGAACCACATGTAAATATCTCCAGTCAACCAATGTCTTCTTAAACTTGTAGGTAACTTAAACTGATATTAAAGTCTTGTTTTTTTTGGTTTGAAAATAACAAACATGTTATACTTACCTCCTCTTCTCGGGTCCCTCGCTGGTGCTCCTGGCCCCTTCCTTTATGCCGAGTGCCCCACAGCAAGCAGCTTGCTATGGAGGCTGCTGCTCTGTGTGCCGTGGTTTAGCCCCACCCCTCTCTCTCCTCATTGGCTCAATGACTTTGATTGACAGCAGTGGGAGCCAATGGCGCCCGCTGCTTTGTCTCAGCCAATCAGGGGGCCGAGTCCTGGACAGTTGAGGCTGTCGTGCAAAATCGCTGGATTGAGACGGAGCTAAGGGAAGTATTACAGGGGCTGAGGGGGGCTGCTGCACACAGAAGTTTTTTTTTAAATCTTAATACATAGAATGCATTAAGATAAAGAACCTTCTGCCTTTAGAATCACTTTAACATGGAACTCTTACTTTCAGTGTGCCCTTCTGGGAAAATAAAGCTGGCCATACACATGTAGATTTCTTTTAATCCGCTTGCGAGCTAAACAAAATAAATCTAAAGGGATTCCTATATCCATGCTGAAAGAATGCATTGATGAACTAAGCCCCCCTGCTGGGTTATTGAATTGATTGGATGCAGCACAGTGGTTTAGTGGTTAGCACTTTCACCTAGCAGCAAAAGGGTCGCTGCTTCGAATCCCGACCACGACACCATCTGCCTGGAGTTTGCATGTTCTCCCTGTGTCTGCGTGGGTTTCCTCCGGTTTCCTGCCACACTCCAAAGACATGCTGGTAGGTTAATTGGATCTTGTCCAAATTGGCCCAGTATATATGTGTGTACGACTGTGTGTCCCAAGCGTGTTGAGATCCTACGGGGTAAAATGACCGCACCAGCCAAGCAGACACTGGCTGCAAAAAGTGCCTAGAGGCGATTCAGTTCGCATGTGAGCGCTATACAAGTCACTCATTCATTCAATTAATGATCACCTGAACATTTTCTAAGAAGCTCTTTTGACAAAAGTGCATTGAACGATCGACTTTTATCAAGCAAGGCACTGTCAGAAAGACTATGTACTGCTCGGATTTTGGGAGAGCAAGCAGGAATCTGAAATTCAAGCAGTGTATGACCAGCTTAAAATGATTCTAAACACATACTGTTTAATTTACATTATCCCTTCTCTTTCTGTATATGAATGGTGGCACTGTAATTATTTTAATAAAAACATTTTTTTTCCTATGTAATATACAGCTGTCTTTTGACTGACCCAGCTCTTTCCCAGGGAAACATGAGCAGGAGAAGCTTCTAGTCCTAAGCTTCTGGTCACATGGTCAAAAAAAACAGCCTTTGGAATACAGGGTATCAATAAACTGTTTTAAATTGTCATACAAATATACTGTATATGTGAAATCAAATCTTTATTATTTTGTGGAAATACAATGGTGTGGGTGGATTTCTGTCAGTCACAGGACGTGTCACACCCCTCCAGCCTGTGTCTTAAAATAACCGGGTGTTGAATCCTCCATCAATCTATATGTAATATCCTGCCCCCTTGTGTTTTGCTGGTTAGTGGTCATGGAGAAGGAGGGAGGGAGTGGGCTGTCATTTATCACTGTGTATAGCTATGTCTACATGTATGATTCTTTAGTCACATGGGCTGCTCAGATGTGATAGGGAGGAAATGCTCTGGAATGTAAACTCACTGAAATCTGTCAACACTGCTCTGCAAAATCCCTAGCTACATTGGGGACTTGAACAGAAGAGCAGAATCAACCAGTTTGTTTTTCAGGATACAGAAAACCAATCCCATAGTGACTGAGTATGAACAACATGTAATGCAGCATTTATTGATAGTTTTTAATGATGTTGGCATAGTGACACAGCTGTATATATGCAGCCATAGTAACCAGTAAGAAATAGCATTTGCTAATTTGACTATTCTGTTCTGATAATATCTCATTTTGAATAGTTTTTTGTGTATTTATTAATCTTGGTCAAATAATATTACATAAGCCCTCAATGTCATAGAAGACAGTCTTACCCCCTTATGGGTCTTCACTTGAGCTGACATGTATTCCATTGCTGTTTAGTTGGATTTACTGCAGCTCTAAAAGAAAATAAATTGTGAAGACTTCATGTCTGTTCATGTCGCCATTTATAACACCAGAGAGTTTTAACAGCCAAAGCACACTGCTGTTTTGTAGATGGAATTCAAGACAAAATGTACCTTTTCAGGCTATTGCCATTTCTAGAAAATACCTATAAAATAGCATATCTTTCCTTTTTACATTTAGGTACACATTAAAGTAGTCCTGTCACCATAAGGTCACTTTCTATACACAAGGCAGCCTGAAATAGAAGAGGCAGTATACTTATCTTTTTGGTGGCCTTTGTGTTCAAAACTGCCACTTCACTACTCCCAAGTCCCTGCATTTATTCCTCACTTGCGGGTGTTTAGACTACATTTTTCTAGTCAAATCATACATCACTATAGAGACCAGTTTGTGCAGTGGTGTTAGCAGCCATTTAAATTCCCGCTGCACCAAAAAAACATTAAAGCTGTAGTTTTTCAACACAACGGTAAGTGTAATGCTCCTCCTATTACAAGCTGCATTGTGTAGAAGTGATAATGTGGTGGTGATGTCACTTTAGATCCCAAGTTAAAAAATAAAAAATAAATCAGCACAAGGGACATTACTTGCAGTCAGTATGATTTGTCCCCTTTGCTGTCTTCTAGTTTAGTTGAAATCTTCTTTCAACCTCCTTAATAGAGCTTCCGGTTATTTTTTCTTTCTTTCTTTTTTTGTTATATCTGGGTACTCACTCACAGTTTTGTGGTCCCCTTTTCATTTTTTTTTCTTTCTTTATTAGGTGGGTACCCAATTACCCACATTGTTTTAACAGATTAGTAGACTCCTGATGACATATCATAATAAGGTTCCCTCTACTTATTTATACCATAGATTGCTTTCCGTATTACATCTTGACATCCTTTGACCTCTCTGCCCTCTTGTTGGGTCCTCCCTTTGGTGGCTTGTCCTACCCTCAGCTCCCGGGCAAGAGGGCCTTAGTCAGTGCCGATCCATTGCACTTGTCCTCATGGGAGGGACAATTTGAATTTTATCTTTTGATTAAATAAGTGATGCTTTTGTTGTCACATTTGACATGTACAGTAAGTATAAATCTTCTCCACTAACTTTTCATTTTTTTTTTCATATACTGAATAAGCCAAGCCAATAATATATTCCCTCTTTTTATGAGGGTTTTTTATTGAATATTGTTACTTTAATGACATGGTTTCCTTGCAGATGTTGATTATCAGCCTGAAATATGCTTTGTCTCATGATGAAGTGAACCTTGTTTCACGAAACACATCAAAAAGCAACTTAACAGTGTCTGATTTTTACCACCCACTTGTGTTAATATGTTCTATGTGATGTATTATGGTGTATATTAGTACACTTTTAATACAAATGTTCTATATTTTTATATGTAATGTGACAAATAAAGCTGTTAAATATTTTTTACATAATGGTTTGAACAATTACTTTTTTGGGCTACACCCCTCAAAATCCCCATGGGCACTTTTTTTTCTTATTTAATGAGTTAATAGAGCTGAGGGAGCTGTGACAGTCATTCATTTAGAGTGCCTTACTATGTCCACACTTTCAGCCCACTCCCTCCATTCGTGGAAACCACATTATAGCTTCAATGTATGAAAATCAGTCTGTAAATGGAGGAAGGATGTATAATTAAAAAGATCCACCTCCTCCATTCATAGATAGGTTTTCATTTATGGAACCTATAGTACCAGCTTCTATGAATGGAAGAGGTGTGTGGACAGGGTAAGCATAGCTGGGCATTTTTGAAGAGTGGCTGTCACAACTCCCTCAGCTCTAATAACCATAGACGTGTGCAGGGGGTGTGGCAGGTGTGCCTGGGCACACACTAATCACTCTGTGCATTGCCAATTTCCCGTACTGGTTGCACCCCCCCCCTTCCACATTGCTGCTGGATTCCCTCCCCTCCTCTCTCCCCGGCTGCTGCAAGAATGTTTCAGGATGAAGAGCAGGGGAAGGGGCTAGTCAATATGTCATTTATCGGCCCCTTCCTTTTCCAAATGAACATAGTGAACACACTTACTGTATTCATTCATAGCTGAAACATAGTAAAGTGTTTTACTTAGTAAGTAAGTGTTTATTGTGCTTCAGTTTGTGAATGAACAGGAAGCCTGTCAGCACAGAGCACTTACCATTCATTCACTGTCCTGTGCAGCTGAGGCTGCAGAGAAAGGCATGTGTGTTTCAGATTTGGGGTGCACCCCCTAATGCAATAGGCTAATAAAACCCTTTCCCGCAATGAAAGATTATGATGGTGGATCAGAGGAGGACATTTTAAACTAAAACAGGAGACAGCAGCAAAGACACATAACACCACTAGTAAGTAATGTTTTTTGTGCTGATTTTTTTATTTATTTTTGGTTAAATAAACTTAGGTTTTAAGGCATAATGAAGAGACAAGGTTAAAGTGATACAAAAAAAAACACTATTTATCTTACATTATTCCTTCTCTTTATGTATATGGGTGATGGCATTATATTTATTTTAATTAAACCAAAACATCTAAGTACCTTTTTCATAATTGATATACTGCTGTCACACGACCCAGCTCTTTCCCAGCCTGGGAAGGAGGGAGGAGCTTCTAGTCCTCTGGTGCCAGTCCCATGTTCAACAAACCCCCCCCCCCCTCAAAATACAAAGGAAAAATACATAATTTACCCCTTGACACCGACATTACAAAAATATGCAGCTCCACCTCACTGGGCTTTTTGCTTTGGGGCCGCATATTTGCGTATCTCCCTTTGTGCTGTGAGCATGCCGCGGAGCGTTCTCCCAGCACAGAGACTGAGGTTTCACCGAGAGCCTTGGGCCCTGTACTAAGGATCGGGACCCAGAACTCCCCATTCCGGATCACTTGATCGCTGTGGTATCCTCTGGTTGGCTACTACAGTGGTCAGTCACTGTGAAGCCCATCCCCATGTTTCTCTCTCTGTGAATGGAGAGGATAAATACATTGTATATTTTTCTCTCCTTGCAGAGAGAAAAAAAAGTCTGTGTAAAAATAAATAAATAAATACATATTCAGAAATAAAATAAAGAAAAAATACCTAGATCAAGGTTTGTTCTAGGTAAGTGGCAGGATTAGTGTTTATGTCAAGGCACGGGTCAAAGGTCAGGGTCAGTATATTTTGAGCAGGATTTATTTTTTATTTTTAATTAGTATTAGTGTCATTGTGTTTTAGGTAGAACAAAAAAAAGCAAAATATGCACTATTAATTCTGCGCTGGACTACGGGTACAAACAACAAAAAACATACACATGTGTGGTATCGCTGCAATCAGCAGGAGCAGGAGAATTTATTTTAGGTTGTCCTTTGGTGGCAGGTTATGGTAGTAACAAGAAATATACAGCTAAATAAAAAATAAAAAAAAAAGATAAAATTTTTACTATTTTGGGCCAGTTTTCGTTTGATAATAATAATAAAAAAAAATCAAAAGAT
The DNA here is from genome assembly GCA_029206835.1 of Rana muscosa. NCBI lineage: Eukaryota > Metazoa > Chordata > Amphibia > Anura > Ranidae > Rana > Rana muscosa. The sequence goes on from CM055116.1 coordinate 175,655,599, forward strand.
ATGCCTAACAATTTACCACCAAATGAAAGACCAATTTGTTCTGAAAAATAGCAAGGTATAACTCACCTAGATGCACAAAGTAGTTGTGATGATGTGTACAGTTTTACTAACATGTCAAAGTTGCAAAATTGTGCTTAGGCATTAAGATTTGTTTTACCCTTAGGCGTGAAAGGGTTAATATCAAATAAATGTTTTAAATCATCATTTACAAATATGTGTTTGAACTTAAATCTTTATTTTTTTCTGTTTCAAAAACATGGTGTGTGCTATTTAGGGGTGAGGCGTTAAGCTGTTCTTTAGTGCCAGGGATACTTAGGCTTAGGCTTATGACATGATTTTAACCACTTAGCAACCACCTGCCGACAAATAACGTCGACAAGGTGGTTGCTTAACTCTGGGAGGATGTTATATAACGTCCTCCCAGAATCGCGCTCCCGCGCGCCCCCTGGGGCGCGCACACGGGAAACTCCGTGACCGCCGGGTCCAGAGGACCCGGCGGATCACGAATCGCGGTAAATCGCCGCCGATAGCGGCCGTTTACCACGTGATCGCTCCGTCAAATGACGGAGCAATCACTTGTAAACAGACCGGCGTCATTTGATGACGCCGGTTCCTCCCTCCCCTCTCTGTACCGATCGGTACAGTGTGAGAGGGGAGGGGGAGGGAGCGGATGGCAGCAGCAGCTCTGTGGGCTGGATCTGTGACAATTGCAGTCACAGATCCAGCCATCCATCCATCCCTGCTCAGCCATCCCTGGTGCAATACCCTGCCAATACTCTGCAATACACCCTGCCAATACTCTGCAAAATACCCTGTGCAATACTCTGCAAAATACTCTGCAATACCCTGGTGCAATACTCTGCAATACCCTGGCGCAATACTCTGCAATACCCTGCGCAATACTCTGCAATACCCTGCGCAATACTCTGCAATACCCTGCGCAATACTCTGCAATACCCTGCGCAATACTCTGCAATACCCTGCGCAATACCCTGCAAAATACTCTGCAATACCCTGCGCAATACTCTGCAATACCCTGCGCAATACTCTGCAATACCCTGCGCAATACTCTGCAATACCCTGCACAATACTCTGCAAAATACTCTGCAATACCCTGCACAATACTCTGCGCAATACTATGCAATACCCTGCGCAATACTCTGCAATACCCTGCGCAATACTCTGCAAAATACCCTGCGCAATACTCTGCAATACCCTGCGCAATACTCTGCAATACTCTGCAATACCCTGCGCAATACTCTGCAATACCCTGCACAATACTCTGCAATACCCTGCACAATACTCTGCAATACCCTGCAATACCCTGTGCAATACCCTGCCATACTCCGCAATACCCTGCCATAGTCCGCAATACTCCGCAATGCCCGGCGATACTCCGCAATGCCCACTTCCCGCCCGCCGGCCGTCATATGACGTCCTTGATTTTGTGCAGGGATATCTGAATGATGGGTGCAGCTACAGGCATCATTCAGATATCAGCTTTTTCAGCCGGCGATTCCCTACACCATAAGAACAATCATAGCGGCTGTTCCGCTGCTTGATCACTCTTACGGGAGGCGAGAGGGGATGTCCCCCCCTCCCGCTGCCCTCCGGTGTTTCTACCGACTCACCGCTACGATCAAAGCCAGGATTGTTGTTTTTTTTTTGGTTTTTATTCAGGCTTCCCAGCCTAGAGGTGAGATGTGGGGTCTTATTGACCCCATATCTCACTGTAAAGAGGACCTGTCATGCCATATTCCTATTACAAGGGATGTTTACGTTCCTTGTAATAGGTATAAAAGTGATCAAAAAATTTTTTGGGGTGGAAAAACATGTCAAACTAAAATAAATAAAGTAAAATGAACAATAAAAAAATATATATATTTTTTAAAGCGCCCCTGTCCCCGTGAGCTCGCATACAGAAGCGAACGCATACGTAAGTCCCGCCCACATATGAAAACGGTTTTCAAACCACACATGTGAGGTATCTCTGCGAACTTTAGAGCGAGAGCAATAATTCTGGCCCTAGACCTCCTCTGTAACTCAAAACATGTAACCAGTAAAAATATTTAAAGCGTCGCCTATGGGGATTTTTTTAAGTAGCGAAGTTTGGCGCCATTCCACGAGTGTGTGCAATTTTTAAGGGTGACATGTTAGGTATCTATTTACTCGGCGTAACTTAATCTTTCACATTATGCAAAAACATTGGGCTAACTTTACTGTTTTTTTTTTTTTTTTTAAGCACAAAACATTTTTTTTCCGTAAAAAACGTGTTAAAAAATTGCTGCGCAAATATCGTGCGAGATAAAAAGTTGCAACAACCACCATTATATTCTCTAAGGTCTTTGCTAAAAAAACATATATAATGTTTTGGGGTTCTATGTAATTTTCTAGCAAACAAATGATCATTTTTACATGTAGGAGAGAAATGTCAAAATTGGCCTGGGTGCTCCAGAACGCCTGAAGGTGCTCCCTGCATGTTGGGCCTCTGTATGTGGCCACGCTGTGTAAAAGTCTCACACATGTGGTATCGCCATACTCAGGAGGAATAGCAGAATGTGTTTTGGGGTGTAATTTGTGGAATGCATATGCTGTGTGTGAGAAATAACCTGCTAATATGAAAATTTTGTGAAAAAAAAAGAGAAAAAAAAATCTTGATTTTGCAAAGAATTGTGGGAAAAAATGACAACTTCAAAAAACTCACAATGCCTCTTTCTGAATACCTTGGAATGTCTTCTTTCCAAAAAGGGGTCATTTGGGGGGTATTTGTACTTTTCTGGCATGTTAGGGTCTCAAGAAATGAGATCGGCCGTCAGTACTTCAGGTGTGATCAATTTTCAGGTATTGGCACCATAGCTTGTGGACTCTATAACTTTCACAAAGACCAAATAATATCCACCAATTTGTACTTATTTTTACCAAAGATATGTAGCAGTATAAATTTTGGCCAAAATGTATGAAGAAAAAATAGTAATTTGCAAAATTTTATAACAGAAACGAAAAAAAAAACATTTTTTTACAAAATTTTCAGTCTTTTTTCTCTTATAGCGCAAAAAATAAAAAACCCAACAGTGATTAAATACCACCAAAAGAAAGCTCTATTTGTGTGAAAAAAGGACAAAAAATTCATATGGGTACAGTGTTGTATGACTGAGTAATTGTCATTCAAAATGTGAGAGCACCGAAAGCTGAAAATTGGTCTGGTTATTAAGGGGGTTTAAGTGCCCAGTGGTCAAGTGGTTAACTTGTTTTTATTGCTGAAATTCCCACACCAAAAATTATCAGCATCTGGATTGTATGGATTAATGTTCTACATTACCAGTCAGTCATCAATTGGCCTGATCTTTTGGAGTATGGCCATCTTCATACTTATTTGTGTTCTTACTGCCATCTCCATTCCCAAAATAACATGCTTCTGACAGCCTTCAAAACTTCTAACAGAGAAATTATCCTGTTTATAAAGGCAAGTTCACTGATGAGATGAAGTGGCTCTAATCAGTATGCTTGGCGCCTGAAACTGTTACTTTAACTGACATTTGGAGCTATTTAATTGCATTCTACAGCGTGCTGGTGAATATGTCTTTACTTTCAAAAAATATATAAAAATGCCATGCAACCAATTAATGTGGTTTCATTTATCAAACAAGGCAGGGTTGTTCTAAATACTAATAATAACTTTGTTACAATATATTTCCCTTTGCCTGTCAGTGCTGAATCGAGTTACAAACTGTGGATCAACCAAGGGAAAGGATTTAATTATGAATTTCAAAGTACTACAAAAAGTTTTGTTTTTCCTATTCGTGTTGAGTTGCGTATATTCATCAGACATTTTACAGACCATTTACTTTGTTTGTGCATCTTCTTACAATTAGGAACCCTTACTATAAGCAGCTTGGGGATATCAGCTTTCAATGTTCCCCTAGGTTATAAATGAAGCTGAATATTATGACATATGATATGTCCTCTGTGACGCTGTATCAAATATCAGCAGGACGCCACTGGCACACAATTAGTCATATTCAAGATCAATAATGTTCTACAGCTACTGATTTACAGCCAGATTTGTTTTTTTTTTCCAGGGCAGTTTCCAGGAAGTAGCTCTAAACCCAATCACTTAATGTTAACTTTAATATGTTAATATACTTTAAATTCACAGCTTTCATTAAATGAATAGCTGGTAATTCTTTCATGAATGTCCTGTGTTGTCACGTGCACCCGGTCCATTGCTGTCATTATCACTTAATCAGTCCAGAGGAAGCATGTGCAGCTGATGCTGGAGAGGTTGCGTTCAGACAGAAAGTGTATGAAAGATGCTGGAGGAGACCAGAAGCACTGAGATGTAAGATGAAAAGGTGCAAATGGTATTTTATGGAAAAAAAGGCCATGGCTTGAAACATTGGGGTTGATTTACTAACACTGGAGAGTGCAAAATCTGGTAGAGCTGTGCATGATGTCCAATCAGTTTCTAACTTCAGCGTGTTCAATTAAAGTGGATGCAAACCTTTACATATACCCAGTGAAGTGAACAGCCTCAGATGATACACAGAGATGAAACAAATCCTCCTACATAGGTTTTACTTGTTTATCTGCAGTCTTCTCTTGTCTACAACCCTTCAAAGTGATACAATTATTATGCATCTGTGAGTAGTACTGAGAAGGAAGTGGAGAACTGCAGTCACAGCTCTGAGTCACCTCGTGAGAGCTGATTGGATTCCACATAGGCAGAGGAAACTAAGGAAAATACAGAGCTATATTCAGAATAAACAAGCTGTTTTCTCATGTGTCGGAAAACTTCTCAGAAGTGACTCATGCTGATAACAGGGGAATTAAGCACCAGAGAGAAACGACACTTAGAGCTTAGAGAGAGAAGTAAACACTATATATATATATATATATATATATATATATATAATGTGCTTAGTTATAATTTCATGACTGGGTTTACAACCACTTTAATTTAAGCTTTGACAAAAAAACCTGGAAGCTGATTGGTTTTTATTAGGGTTGTCCCGATACCGATACTAGTATCGGTATCGGGACCGATACCAAGCATTTGCGCGAGTACTTGTACTCGCGCAAATGCTCCCGATGCTTCACCCGATACTTTTTTTTTTTTTTGTGGCCGGAGAGGGCGGGAGGAGTCAGTGGCTGGGGAGGGCAGGAGAGAGGGCGGGGGAGTGCGGGCGGAGTCTGGCCGGGAGGAGTCAGTGGCTAGGGAGGGCAGGAGAGAGGGCGGGGGAGTGCGGGCGGAGTCTGGCCGGAGAGGGCGGGAGGAGTCAGTGGCTGGGGAGGGCGGGAGAGGAAAGTGCGGGCGGAGTCTGGCTGAAGAGGGCGGGCACAGTCGGTGGACGGAGTCCGCGGGCGGAGAGCGAGTCCCTCACCTGCAGTTGAACCTGGTAAGCTGGCAGGGGTTCAGGGCGCAGCCGCAGCAGGATCGGTGACCGGTGCTGTCACATTCGGTCGCCGTCAGCGGCTGAACGTCCCCACGCCCATCTTGGTACACTCTGCACTCGGCTGCAGTAAGCAGCAGCAGACATCTTGTTACACCCAGCCCGAGCTATATGGGCTGGGTGTAACAAGATGTCTGCTGTTGCTTACTGCAGCCGAGTGCAGGGTGTACCAAGATGGGCGTTGCAGCAGTTTTTTTTTCTTAAATCCTGTGTCATTTCCCCTCACCCCCCGCAGCATTTCAGTGCCAGCCACCTATCAGTACCCACAAGTGCTACCTATGAGTGGAATCAGTGCCATCTACCAGTGCCACCTATCAGGTGGCACTGGTAGATGCCACTGATTGCACTGATAGGTGGCACTTATGGGCACTGATTGCACTGATAGGTGGCACTTGTGGGCACTGATAGATGGCACTGATTGCACTGATAGTGCAATCAGTGCCATCTATCAGTGCCCACAAGTGCCACCTATCAGTGCCACCTATCACTGCCCATAAGTGCCACCTATCAGTGTCCATAAGTGCCACCTATCAGTGCCCACAAGTGCCACCTATCACTGCCCACAAGTGCCACCTATCACTGCCCACAAGTGCCACCTTTCTGTGCAATCAGTGCCACCTATCGCTGCCCACAAGTGCCACCTATCAGTGCCCATAAGTGCCATCTATCAGTGCCATAAGTGCCACCTATCAGTGCCCATAAGTGCCACCTATCAGTGCCCATAAGTGCCCACAAGTGCCACCTTTCTGTGCAATCAGTGCCACCTATCAGTGCCCACAAGTGCCACCTATCACTGCCCACAAGTGCCATCTATCAGTGCCCATAAATGCCCCCTATCAGTGCCCCCAAGTGCCACCTATCAGTGCCACCTATCACTGCCCACAAGTGCCACCTATCAGTGCCCATAAGTGCCATCGATCCGTGCCCATAAGTGCCACCTATCAGTCCCCATCTTTCAAACTGTCACATGACATTGAAAAAAAGTATCGGTAATCGGTATCGGCGAGTACTTGAAAAAAAGTATCGGTACTTGTACTCGGTCTTAAAAAAGTGGTATCGGGACAACCCTAGTTTTTATGTAGTGCTACACCAGCTTTAGTAAATCAACCTTATAATGCTTTAAAAATGTAAATGTTAGGGTTTAGTTCTACTTTACAGGGAAGATCTAGGCACTAAGCTAAGTCAATAAACTATATCTAGGAAACATTGCAAGATCATATACCTTCTCGGTTTACAATTGATCAGAATTTTATGTAACACAATACAATAAATTTAGCAAGTTTCTTACTTTTTTGGGGTAGGGACTATTACCTTCTGATACCTCGTGCACAATGAAGAAAAATCCTGCCCCTAATAGTTGGTCTTGAAGAATACCAACAGCATAGAAGCAAAAAAAGATCTACAGTATGGGCCATGGCTAAAGCTGCCCATAGATACATTTTTTAGAGTGGAATCTCGGATTACGAGCATCATCCGTTCCAGGAGAATGCTCGTAATCCAAAGTGCTCGCATATCAAAGCAAGTTTCCCCATTGAAGTCAATGGAAACGAAAATAATTTGTTCCACATTGACTCCAATGGCATGCAATACCGCATGCGGCCAGAAACGGGGGGGAGCGCCGGAGAGACTCGGAAACGGAAACGGAGGAAAAGGCCCAAGGACACCTCGGCTGACTTCGGCAAACCTCAGAAAGACTTTCGTGCATTTACGAACGGCGCGGATTGGCGACGCTCGGCTCTGCTCGGCTACGGCGCACCCCCCCACCTCAGGCCTAACGCGGTACTGCACACCGCTTTGGCCTGAATCATGCTTGTTTTGCGAGACAACACTCGCAAACCGAGTTCCGTTTTTTAAAAATACAGTGCTCATATTGCAAAACGCTCGTTAACCGCATTACTCGCAATCCGAGGTTCCACTGTATTTTATTTTCAGACAGTGAACAGAACGAAAAGAAATACACAAATTCCTCCATCCACACAAGCAAGACTCTTCTGCTGTCAGAATACACTGATCAGTAACTGCAGCCCGTTAGCTGCAGCTGCTGATCACCAAAAGTTTCCAACATTCTAGTTCGACAGAAGCTGATCATTAAATCGACTTCTGTTGAGTGGGAACAGCCATAGATTGATTGAATCTCAGCCCATCCCTGCTGAACAGGTCACATTTTGATCCATCTTTGGGCAGCTTAATAGAAAATACTTACGTGTTTCAATGTGTGTTTCAATGCGTGTTCCAATGCGTCACTCCCTCTTTGGTGGGAAGACAAGGCGCTAGTAACAGTGTGGAGCCTAGTTTATACAATGAGAGAGGAAGTGACACATGGAAAAAAGTGAGTATTTATCTGCCCTACATATTGATCCTCAGCTGTTGAGTTGGTGCCAGCAACATGGTTGCTAGTATGTCATGGCGCTAAGGGCATAAGTAGACAGATCTTTTGCATGTAAATGTGACATATATGCTTGAAAGCAAAGGGCAGCAGAGGTTGTAATTTACCTGATTTTCCTTTGTGGTGTCCAAAGAAACAAAAGTTAAAGAGGGTCAAATGCAGCCTCAGTGCAGTCATCCTCACCACACAAATTAAGTAAATGGAAATTTGCAGACTTGCATTGGACATTCAGGTCCAATACAGGAAAATAATGCCCATCTACATGAGCCCTAAATCTTACTATCACACCTGCAAAGTACTATATATAGTTGACCTACTGAGGCATTTTTCTTTTTTAAGAAACATTGATTTTAACTTCAGTTTTGTTTATAAAATGATCAGTACAACCTCTGTGCTACCACTTATATTCTCTTTGATTTAGGTGCAAGGACTTTATACCTCTTATTCATGATGTGCTCACTAGACCTTTTTTGATTATTCTGTCTATGAATTCTGTAGTTCCATTTGTTTTGGTATTGCCTATTTTCCAAAGAACTGTATTCATTGGGATATTGGGTGATGCGACCCACCCCAAGGGCATGTGTATCTGCACGAAACAGTGAACACTATTAGATTCCTGCCTCTTTCCTGTGATGGCAAATACACTCACTATAGTGGAGCTGAACACACTGTTATATTATTTGTAATGAAAAATCGCAATCCTATATTTCATCATTGACTTACAGTATATTCTGTAATTTTCAATTATACTTGGTAGTGTGACTGTAAATATTGAGTGCCATCTATGATCAAAAATGAAAAAAGTTGTAACCCATCACATTCTAAAAATGTAATATAAAGAAAAAAATTTTTCTTAAAATCTAGATAAAGCTCAAGGTATTGTAAAGATTTTGCTTTGTACTGAAAAAAATATTTGTGACACAATATGACTTTGGATATTTTCTTTTAGATCCATTGACCTTGTAAACTTCATTCAGTCTTTTGAAGGATAAAAAAAAAAAACACAATTCTTTAGCAATGCGTAAACTGGAAAATGTTTTCCATGTTCTTGAAGGCAAATAAATCTCTGAAGAGGGCATATTGATTTACATTAGTGGTTCTCGTCCTAGGAGGGCTAAGCGTGGGACTTTCAAAGTGGCAAACCTCTTTTCATTACAACTATCATGGCATATTATACCACTTGACTTATACGTGAACTACACAAAAATGATGTTTTTTAAACTCTGGATAGCATGTTTAAGGGTTCGAAGATTAATTATTTTTTAAACGCTGGTTGTAGTCTTCCTGAGAAAATGTATTTTTACTTTCTGTCCTAAGGATACACAAAGAAGTGAGAGAAAAACATTCTAAAATGAGGGGTGACCCCATCTTTGATATCTATCAAAAAACAGATGACTCCCTTTCAAGGATTTATTTTCCTCCTGATACAACCAAAGCTATAAAATTTTGCATTTCCGTGGTCACAACAATCAAGAGGCAATGGGGGAGAGTCAGAGAAAAGCATTCTAAAATGAGGGGTAACCCCCCTTTTGATAGCTATCCAAAAAACAGATGACTCCCTTTCAAGGATTTATTTTCCTCTTGATACAACCAAAGCTATCAAATTTCACATTTCCTTGGTCACAGCAATCAAGAGGCGAAGGGGTTAATTTACTAAAGACAAATAGACTGTTAACTTTGCAATTTTTTTTTAGCTTAGTGAATATGGTGAGAATTAATTTTGCAAAAAATACCCAATCATATGCAAGGAAAAAAAGGTGCTTGCACTTGATTGGATTATGGAAATCAGCAGAGCTATACCTAACCTCATGCAGTAACCTAACAGTAAATTCCCTTGCAAAGCCCCACACAACCACGTAACTTTTCAATGTGGCAGCAGCTGCGAGGGAGAGGGATCTCCACTCACTGTCACAAGAAGGGTGTGCTCAGAGGGGGAGGGGGAGGATGCTGGAACATGTTGCATGTTACAGCTTCAATAACATGTAACATGTTCCAAAAGGTGAACCTATAATTAAAGTGTAATTAAAGGCTTTTTTGTTGTTGTTTTGGATAGAGTGGAGAGGGCTTAGAACATATGCCAGGTATTTATTGCTGTCTATGACCCCATTAGGGAGATTTACCCTCTTTTTTTGTCCTGTTTACCATGATCATCAAAAGTTAAAGTTAAAGAAAATCCCTAGTTTTTGGTTAATTAACATAAGAGCACTAATAGAGGAGAAATCATCCAATGGGGAAACTAGTTCTGGCGACCCTGGTGACAACCAGGGATTCTCTCACTTTGGAGAGATTTCCTCTCACTTCCTATTTTGGCTATGGGACAATAAGTTGAGGGAAATCTCACCAGTGTGACACAGGTGGCAAAAAAAAAAAAAAACTGACAGGATAGGCTCCCTTACTCTATCCACAGTGAAAAAAAAAATTGTATTTTAGTGTAACTAAAGTTACACTTTAAGATCCGACAGAGGTTATAACCTTTTCGCATTCTATCCAAAACTAGACAATAGACACATAACTTAAATACTAATTTCATAGGAAAGTGATCCATGTATACTAAATTACTTTCCTATTAAATTAACAGGGAAATCAGAGTAACTGTGGCATCAAGGAAATATGTGTGTATGGCCACCTAAAATTGGAACCAAAGGTACATTTTTTTGTTTTAGATAGAATGGGGGAGAACAAATAGAGAGGTATGGAAATCATAGATCCATGCTAGAGCAGGGGGATCTTTGCACTGCAGGTGCTGAGGTACAGTTTTTTCTCCAGCAAGGAGAAATGTGAGCAGTACAGTAGTGACATTACCAAATCTCATTAAGGCTAACAGTCAGAGGCACCCTGTCCTTCTTAGATAATTTTACACTGCCGATATAGCAATATAGGGATGTAAGCAGAGAAGTGTCTAGGCACAGGATATGGCCTGCTACTTTGGAATTCAAGACAAAGGGTACCTTTTCCAAGATAATGGTTAGCCACAATTATTATATCTAGATGTTCGCTATAAGATAGAAAATCGCAACTTTTTGAGTTCCGGTCCACTTTAGCGTGTACATACTGTTACTTTTCAATACAGCATTTAAAAACACATTCAGTTTCCTTGATGTGAGGATTGATTTGTTATTTTTAGTAAAATGTTTCATAATTAGTATTAGAATTTCATGGCTAGCTTGGCAAGACAATTAAGCCCCCACTCTTCCATGGTACTAGGTTGGCGCTATTATGAAGTAAATAGTACGCATGTCATAGTATCTGCCAGGAAACAAGAAATTAACTAATGAAAATTGTTTCAAACACTCCCTATCTAATTGATCTTGAAAGATCATGTCTAAAACATCAAGAAGCCAATAAATGTAGATTAGGTTGTAACAAGTGATTTGACAATACAGGTCACAGTCAGGCTTTCAATAGCATAATGATAATGAATGACATTGATAGTTCAGGCATTAAATGATAACACAATGTAATTGGCACATTCTGTATTGTCAAGTTTGTGTGATATAAACTGTTTTAAATTCTTAATGCCTCATGCTGACTAGGAATTTGTAATAGGAAATAATTTTCGTGGTAACTTTTGGCTTAACATATTTTTATATGTTTTCATGATGTACATCCACTCTTTTTTTATTTATATATTTTTTCAGAACAATTCTCTTTATTCATATTGTAGCCAGTAGAGGGCTTTTTTGCCTCATGCATACTATGCATTTATTCCCTGTGCCCCAGATTTTGACATTTTCCTGTGGGAGCACCATCTAACCCCACTGTTGGAGATGAACACAGCAACTGGACAAAGCTGGATGCTGTACCAAGCGGTACCAACGTTTGGGGCTGTATGTGCCCGTGGACGAATGCCCTGAAAACTTCAGAATCTGAGGCACAGGGGATAAATGCTGCAGGCTATAAAAATCAAAGCTCAGTGCTGGGGACAGAGTTACCCTTATAATGAGCCCCCTTTTGAACTTCTAGGGTTAACCGCTTGTTTTGTAGGGGATGATAAAAAAAGTACTTACTTCTCACTCCCCCAGCAGTTGGCACTGTCCCCTGATGTCTAATACTTCCAGGATGTGGGAAGGCCCTCAATATTCCACACAATGACATTGGAGAGCTGTGACAAGTTGGTGAAGAGATGCAGCTTCTGGGGATTGGTTGTTCAATATTGAGGAAGCTTGGTGGAGTGAGGGATAGGGTACGTACTTTGCCTTATTGCAATCCCCTTAGACAAGCCAACTTTTTCTGCTGCCCAGAAAGTAAAGTAAAATTACTTTAGCTAAAATAAAGTAAAATTTCCTACAGCTTTAGTCACATCTCTTATGTAATATATGACCGTCATTGTGCAGGTAGCTGGATCCGCTAGATATTTGCACTTCTGGAATATCTGTCCTCTTTCAGTCTCTGAACTCCGAAAACTGCAGGGGTCAACAGCTTCTGGTCTTTAGGCAGAACAGATATACAGATGGCCTAAACGATACATGCCTCCCTTGTTATTCCCCTTCCATTGTGTAAAGGTATTTCATTGGTTACATTGCCTGTAACACAATCAATAAATGAAGACCATAGTCAGTCCCAGGATTCTCTCCTCCATTCAAAGATCACGTTACATGCAGTGTAATCATTAAAATAACTTTTCTCAATGAAGGAGGCGGAAAGAGGGGGCATGTCCCCTCCAGAAGCTATTAACCATTGCAGCTCCAGAAGTTCAGAGACAGGAAGAGGACAAGGCATCCCTGCAGTGAAGACTTCTACAGGATCCTTCTGCCTGTACAGCACAGGACATTCTTTATTACAAGTAAGTGATATGACTAAAGTTGTCGTTTTTTTTTTTTTGATAAACTTCACAATACACATAAAAAACATCTATGGGAAAAACAGAAGTTATATTTATCTTTTATTTTTATAGTGTTTATATATTTTTGCAATTGTTTTTAGCTTGTTTTATCTTTCAGGTTGTTTTTTTTTTTTTATTTAATTCGACCAAATGTGCAATGTGTGAGATTTCTTCTTGTTGTTTTGTGGTATACCAAAATAGAACTTGAAAGAACCAGGCTTAAAAGCCATGCCGTGTGTATCTTCCATCAAATTATAGTAGATACATTGAAGGCAGTTGAATCACTCAGCCACAATGAGACAATCAGATAGCAGAATGGCTATACTATTGTTTGTGGTTGTTTTATCAGTAGAATATGGTGCACTATGTAATACTCAGCATGTGTGAGTCTGGCCAGTACATTTTCAGTACATAATGCCACTTATTCTTTGTTGATGGTAAACAACATAGAGTTTTTTTTAAAAAACATGTTTTAAAAATTTTTACTTGCTAAACTCTACCAAAAAAAAATAATGCTTCATTATTGCGACATCATTATACTCATTCAGGATATGGGGTGTCGAGTGTTTATAATAATTACAGAAAATACTAATTATCTTGATACTCACCTCTGCTAAAGAATGCAGCTGTGTCTATAGAAGGATGTATCTATTATGATAGTGTGAGGTCCTGCCACTATGTACCAGTAGGGAAAGACACAGGGTTCGCACATAAGCAGAGTGTTGGGCTCCAGAATGGCAATTGTAAGCAGCGTTTTTTTGTTTTTTTGTTTTCTCTGGATTTTGGTATTATTGGATTGGATTCCAGAGTTTGCATATTTCAAAGAGTTTTGGGAGAGAAGAAATCTCAAACCCGGTCTTGCAGGAGACTGGCAGGCTGTGAGTGAAGGTGCAGACAGCCTTTATAATAAAGAAATTAGGCATAGTTCAGTGCTCCTGTTAGGAGACAGGTCCACTCTACTCAAGATACTGCACTTTAGCTGGAGGATAGATTCTGTCTACATAGGAGAGTTGAGGCAGCTAAGAGAGTCTGGCAGACTGAGAGAGCCAGGATGACTAGGAGAGTCCAAGGGACTGAGGGAATCTGAAGCAGTGAGAGAGCCCAGAGTGTCAGGAGAATCCCTATCTAGAAGCCAGGGAGTAGGGTGCTGCAACTGAAAAGGCCCAGGAGAAGTGGGAAAGCTGAACAAACACAGAGGTTCTGTTTAAGACGGTTTGAGGGACCAACCAAAGCCAAGGTTAGGGCCTAAGCAGCACTTCACACCTAAAATAAAAGCCTGAAGAAGATGCGTTCTGACACAAGGCTGAGGGCCTGAGAGAAACTGATAGCCAGGAGGCTGAATAATTTTTGTTACATTTATGCTGTAGAGCATCCCTGTGTGGGCAACTAGTCTGTGTTGAACTTTGCTTTAAACAGAAATGGGCCACCAAGCCCTAAAACAGACTTCCTGACTGGCGAGGACTCAACACCAATAAGTTAATCACCACAACATTACACTATGCTTGATTAGAATCCTTATGCAAGGTTTACAGGAGTACAATGCAGAAGATCAGGAACCACAGTGTTCCTGTTATGGTTTTTAGACAGAAAATTCTGTGCACCCTTCTGATGCTTGTTTCACTTTTATTACCGAAAGCTCAATGTCCCTCCTTTTGGGATAAAGCCTTGCCCTGTTGCAAAGCTCCCACACACTACTATGGCCAATGTTGACTGGCTAATTGGGCAGAGAATGATGGGCATACTGCACCAAGCTTGATAAGACTAGGCTTATCCTGAAATCAAGGAAGTCAGTAACAAACTAAAAATTAGGAATAGAAAAGAACACATAAGGGTTTCCTGACTAATACATTTAATTAGCACTGATGTGTGACTTCTATTGAAATAGATGATAGGTTTTCTAGAAAAAAAAAGATGTTTGGCTTGTTTTCTTTTCTCAACTCAAAGCAAAGCACTATACTGCATACGTCATTGACAGGATTTAGAACAATGGCGGAGCTGGGTCATGTTGGTTATTGAAAGAAACACAAACACACACAAGAGAATTGCAAACAAAAAAAAAGAGGGTTACATTATTCTTTTTTTAAATAGAGAGTTAGCTGTAGGTAAACTCCAAAATGCAAGTGTCTGAGATTTCACTGCTCAATTGTTCTATTATTAGATGCCTAACAGCAACTATCACAGGATGTCATTATGTTTTGCAGGTTCAGCATAAACTGCAAGTAGCACATCATTTCACTGTTAGATGATATCTGGCCAGCTTGACGCCCTTCCTGTATGCTGTGAAAAAACACATTTATAGGGTGATGCATTACAGATTGAGAAAGCTTAAACGTATAGAAAAGACACCACAATGCTAAAACGAAGAATAAGGGCAGACGCTCAGAAAAAGACACCTTCCTTGCAAATACACGCTAACTGGAAACTCTGTGTCAATAGAATTTATTACCAAGATTGAAAAATGCGTTACATTGGATTACACTCAGCAAAATTGGCATTTTGTGAGTCACAAGTATTATATACATAATAGAAAAGAAACAGACTTTAAAAACTGTCTACAAAAAAAAAAGCAATATTCAAAGGCACTAACTATTAAATAGGACTATATGCTGAATTATTTATATAACCCAGTGAAAGCACATTTTTCCTTACATATTTTTCTATTGTAATACAGCAAGTAAACTTGAAGAAAGGCCAATTATAATGGCATTCTTATACTGTTTATTAAGAAGAAAGCAAAACAAAAACTGGGGAGACAGATGCCAACTTACTCTCACAGTGGGTGTAAAAATTATTATTTTTTCCATCTGTTATCATAGGACTAATATCCTGGATATGGTTTTACCTGCTATAGCTGCAGAATAAATTTCTAATATGAAAGTCATTCAGTCCACATTCCAATGCAAGTATATGAGGCAGCAAAGTGGGAATCAGTAGTTGGCTGGAAAATAAATAGAATGGTAACAATTTTCAGAGAAGTTCTTGGCTTGGACTTGATTTTGCACCGTACTACATTTCTTCTTTAGTCTCCATGTTCATACCCAACCTTTGCTTTATTCACAGATATTTTCTTTTTTTTACCATTTCTCACTCATATTTCGACTTTTTCTCTCATTCTGCTTTCATTCTCTGGAAAGCTGGCCATGCAAAACATTCAAGTTGTGAGTGGCCCTGCCGGCACCACCCAGATTGACAAACCTTGGTTGAGAAATTAAAGTCAACTGAACAGTGACTGCAGCCAATAAGCTCAAGTCTGGGCATTCTTACAGTCGCAGGTGCCAGCTGTCAGAATACAAAAGTTGGCAGAGGGAGATTTGTCAACGAAACTGTTTAATGTGGGTGGAGAATCCTATGGATTTCCCCATCTTTACTTGTACAGCGTATTTAAAGTCTTGTACACACGGGCCGAATGTCAGACGGCATTGGCTGGTTCAATAAAAGCGGACTGACATTTGGCCCATTCGGCCCATGTGAACGACAGCCAGTCCGACAGAAGCCGGCCATTCGGCTGCCTTCTGTTGAAGAGTCATGACCAAAAAAGTCTGCCGATCGGCTCCCAAGTGTTCTCAACCAATGGCTGAGAGTGCTGACCGGAGTGTTATGGCAGGGTGGGATGTCCCCCTGTTAGAACACAATAGCACAGCAGGGGATATTGTTGTACTAACATTGCATTGTTAGTACAGCGGCTCAGAATTGAGCTGTCAGTTTTTTTTCCAGGTTGAACTAAAAAAACTAGTAGTGTGTACGAGGCTTATGCCCTGTAAACATGATCGGAATTCCGATTTGCTAAAATCCGATGGAATTTTTCATCAGAATTCCGTTCAAAGCTGTCTTGCATACACACCATCAGACAAAATTCCGACCGTCCAAAACGCGGTGACGTACACCACGTTCGAAGGGAAGTTCAAATCCAACGGCGCCACCCTTTGGGCTACTTTTGCTGATTTCGTGTTACTGCGTGTTAGTAAAAGTTTGGTGTTAGCCGTTTCGCGCTTTTCAGTCTCCGTGCTTTTCAGTCCGTTACAGCATGATGAATGTGCTATCTCCATTACGAACGCTAGTTTTACCAGAACGAGCGCTCCCGTCTCCTAATTTAGTCTGAGCATGCGTGGATTTTTGTCCGAAGAAATTCCACACAGACGATCGGAATTTCCTATCGTTTTTTTTTTCCATCGGAAAATTTTAAAACATGTTCTATTTTTTTACACCGATGGAAAAAAGTCCAATGGGGCCCACACACGATCGGAATTTCCGATGAAACAAGTCCATCAGACTTTTTTCATCAGAAATTCCGATCGTGTGTACAGGGCATTAGACTCTCTTCCACACACCATTAGACAGTCCTCATCTCTACAAGTTGCTAAATGAACACTTCAAAGACATCTTTTTAGAATGGCATATATGTATATTCCTATAATCCTGAGAATTCCTATACCCAACACCAAGAATCATCTTGCCTTGTTTTACTAGCGCTACCGCTTATTGTTTATAAGCTTTTTTTGATATCCTTGTAATTCCCATTGTTTTTAAGTATGTATGTCTTACAGTGCAGTCCCACTGAAGATATTGGCACTATAATAATACCATTGAATGTTTTATTTTATTTATTTTATTTTATTTTTATTTTTTTAAGCATATTATTTATAGAAAGGAGAACAACGATTTAAATTTAGTATCCTAAAATCATGTGAGCAATTTACACCTTTACCCCAAACATAAAATAATTAATTATCAGATATTCTCACTTCATTACCAAAATTTTCAGCAGCTTGTTCTATAATCTACCAAGCACATGTTCTTTAATCAACCTTCATTTAGATGCCTTCAAACTATTAATTCAAATAATATCACGTCATTTTGGTAATTCAATTTGATGTTTATTATTCAGAGGTGATAAAACAAGTATAATATGTTTTGACTTCTTCAACACTAGTCTCCTAATATTTAGCATGTGCATTTTTTTTTTTGCTTAATGTAATAATCATTATTGCAATTTACTGTTTCCATATGAGCCCCCACTGTCAACTCCTTAACAATAAACAGGATGGGTCATCATCAAGGGGTTTTAGAGTATGTTTTATGTCATTACAAGAAATTACTGGTTAAACTGAAAACAGTTAGGCTTGATTCACATTGTTGTGGTTATTACACACGTTAATGTGCATTAGGGCAGCCTATTCATTTTGAATGGGTTTTTATTGCACTTCAACACAAGTTGTATGGGTCTGCATCTTTGTTCACATTTTTCCATTGGATTTATTGTGTGCTGCATACAGTGTGCATGTTGGAGTGCCATTCAAAATAAATTACAGAGCAACGTAATATCTGTGTATTAAAATGGTGGAGAGCTGAAGTTGCATTCTGCAAAACTCAGTGAGGAGAGCTCTGAGAGCTGATTGGAGGAAAGAAACACATTCCCCTTTACACAGCACACAGGAACAGAGCTGAGGCTGTCAATCTGCTGGAGGTCCTTCCTATGACACTATTTTTCTCTTGGTGTCAGGAAAAATTGTCAGGAGTGATTCATGCTGATAGCAGAGGGACAATGCAGCAGACAGAAATAACATTTAGTGCTTTACTTGCTTTGTTCATATTTCATGTCTGAGGTTTACAACCACTTTAACCATTTACGGACCGCCCGCTGTCGTTATACGTCGGTATTTTGAAGAGGGATATCGTTGTTATGGCAGCTGCTTGCTACCCTAACCCCGGTATCCTCTTCTTCAGCGGGCGGTCCGCTTTCAGATAAAAGTGGTCTATGCGGCGGATTCGCAGCAAAATCACTTTTATCGCGGTGGGAGCGGGCCGCACCGCTCCTCTCACCTCTCCAAAGATGCTGCTAGCAGGACTTTTGGAGCGGTCCTGCTAGCGCACCGCACCAGTGTGATAGCCCTTGGGCTTTCACACTGGAGACACAGCAGCCACTGTTTAGGGTCAGTTTACAGGCGCTATTTTTAGCGCAATAGCGCCTGCAAACCGCTCCAGTGTGAAAGGGGCCAAAGTGGTTAAGGTTGAACTAAACCCATGGATATAACAGTTTCATAAACAGTTACATTACTGGCATGCTGGGAATGCTAACTGTCACAGGTGCTTCCGCACTCAACCAAACTGTCAAACCATCAAATGTTTGGGGTCGTAACTGATCATATGCGCAGCACTAAGGGCAGTTGTAAATCAAATAGAGCACTACTCGCAGAACAGTGGGAGCTGATCTGCGGGTACCGTGGACTCGATGTCTGCCAGCACCCGCCGATCATTAGGCAGAGAGCCAGAATGGCGATCTGCTTATGTAAACAAGGCAAATCGCCGTTCTGCCAGTAGGGAAGATATTGATCCTGGGTTTCTGCAAAGCAGGAACATAAATTAATCAATGCCTTTCCCTAGTCAAAGCACCTCCCACACAGTACACAAGCATTGGCTAGGCACACAGTTAACCCTTTGATCGCCCCTGAGGTTAACCCCTTCCCTGCCAGTGTCATTAGTACAGTGAGAGTGGATATTTTTAGCACTGATCACTGTGTTAGTGTCACTGGTCCCCAAAAAGTGTCAAAGTGTCAGTTGGTGTCCAATTTGTCCGCTGCAATATCGAAGTCCCGCTATAAGTTGCTGATCAATAAAGAAACAATTATGGGCTCCTAATTTTGCATGAGAGAACAGCAGAAGGATAATACTAACAGAGTTCATTGAGATATAATGCCGCGTACACACGGTCGGAATTTCCGATGAAAAAAGTCAGATGGAGTTTTTTCATCGGATATTCCAACCGTGTGTGTGCCCCATCGGACTTTTTGAGTCGGAAATTCAGACGAAGTTATAAAGAGAACATGTTCTCGTTTTCGGAAATTCCATTTGTCTGTATGGAACTCAGATGGAGAAAAAACCACGCATGCTCAGAATCAAGTCGACGCATGCTCGGAAGCATTGAACTTCATTTTTATCAGCTCGTCGTAGTGTTGTACGTCACCGCGTTCTTGATGGTCGGAATTTGGTGTGACAGTGTGTATGCAAGACAGCTTGAACGAAATTCCATCAGAAAAATCAGTCGGAGTTTACCCCGATGGAAAATCCGATCGTGTGTACAAGGCATTAGATGCTTTATAAAAAGAAAACAAACACCTAAAGGAAACTCCCTTTAAATAGTTATTGTACCCAGTTTGTTACTGAAAAATGACCAAACTCACATTCAGAGCAACCCCTTGTGTTAAATAGGCAACAAGCACTATCCTTTATTATATCATCTGAATTCTAATAAACTGTTGTTGCCATGAACACTAATGGACTGCATGCAGCAATTATTTCATTTTCCTGTAAATGTGTTATAAGCAATTGATAGGAATTAATGTGCTAGCCAGCGAGAAAGATGCCTTACCCTGATCTGCAGAGAAAATAATCAGATGAACAGTTCACTAATAGGTTCTACAGATGATGTTACAGGTAGTGGAAGCTAACAATTGCTTTAATAACACTACTTGTTGTAGAGGAAACAAGCCCAGTTCATTCTACATTTACTTATATGGTCACTGTATTTAGGGTTCACCATTTTAGAAGGTTGGTTGTTTGTGAATCTTCTGTTGAATGCTCAGTCTTTTGTCCTGGAAAACGTTAGACATTGTGTTTTGTAAGGTGTTCTGTAGGCTTGCAGTTGGGGGGCAGTCAAAATAGGCAGATGTTGAGCAACATTTTTACCACCGCAACACCACCCCCTTCCCCTCAAACCACCCATCTTAATATATAGCTAAAGGTTGGGCACAATAAAGAGGGACACCTTCCAGGTTTTTATTGCAGTCTTTGCCCCTGTTAGGGAGTTTCACCCTCTCTACAGGCAGTCCCCGAGTTATATACATCTGACTTGCATACGACTCCTACTTACAAACGGAAGGAGACAACAGGAGGTGAGAGGAAATCTACCCCTAGGAAGGGAAATTCTCTCCTGTAAGAGTTAATATGGGAAAAAGGTGTCTCTACTGAAGCTTTGTCACCAATCCTTATTTCCCTAATAACCCAAAATTTTCAAAATCCAATTGTCATTGGGACAGAGGGTGAGATGAAAACTTCTGAACAGGGACACAGACAGCAAAACAAACATTACAGAGGTGTTAACCCTTCTCTATGCTATCCAAAAAAAGTAAGCATTTTTTTTTTGGGCTGGCGTTACACCTAAAAAATTTACCTGTTCCCACTTACATTAAAAATTAAACTTAATAACAAACCTACAGAACCTATTTTGTATTTTAACCCATGGACTACCTTATTTTATCCAAAAGGAAATAAAAATAACATTTTGCCTTCAGTCCTACTTTTTCTACTTGAAGGTGCAAAGGCAGCGGATGGGGGTGTTCAAATACAAGGATGCTTGCACAGAAAGAGTAATGCCGCATACACACGCTTGGAATTTCCGATAGAAAAAGTCAGATGGAATTTTTTCATCGGAAATTCCGACCGTGTGTATGCCCCATCGGACTTTTTCCGTTGGAAATTCCGACAGAATTAGATAGAGAACATGTTCTCAATTTTGCCGATGAAAAAAATCGGAATTTCCATTCGTCTGGATGCAATTCCGACAGACTAAAAACCACACATGCTCGGAAAACAATTCGGGGCATGCTCAGAAGCATAGAACTTAATTTTCTCAGCTCGTCGTAGTGTTTTACATCACCGCGTTCTTGACGGTCGGATTTTAGTGTGACCATGTGTATGTAAGACAGCTTGAGCGGAATTCTGTCGGAACTCCATCGGAAAAACCCGTCTGAGTTTATTCCATCGGAAATTCCTCTTGTGTGTACAAGGCATTAATCTCCAATATATAGGGGTCGGGAGATGAGTAGTTTTCAGTAGAAGGATAACATTAATTTGCTTCTAGCTAACCTCATAAGAAGTGATAATGACAATATTTAAGGTATTTTCTGTACTTGCTGAAAATACTCTTTGCTTTAAAGAAAAAACAAATGCAGCCCCTCGATTTATTAATTAGTAAATTGCAATATTTTATATTTTTTGTTTTGTTTTATCTTTAGGACAGAGCTGCGCAGCTGTCCGCTCCTACTACACAATAATTTGGCCAATAATTTCTTATTTTTTTGGGGGATATTTATTACGGGATAAAGTAAAAAATATTTATTTTTTTCAAAATTGACGTTTTTTTTTTGTTTATAGCGCAAAAAATAAAAACCGCAGCCGTGATCAAATACCACCAAAAGAAAGCTCTATTTGTGAGAAAAAAAAGAAAATCAACTTTGTTTGGGTACAGCGGCACACGACCGCGCAATTCTCAGTTAAAGTGACGCAGTACCGTATCACAAAAAAATGGCCTGGTGATTAAGGGGGAAAATCTTCCGGTCTGTAAGTGGCTAACAGAGACCACATGACCAGTGCCATGGCTCAGATTACAGTTTTTACCACAACAGTTGTGTAATTTCCTTTCCATTTTTGTAAGTTGTTTTACTGAATTTTAAAAGCAGGCTTCCTTGAAATTTTAGGATAGGTCTGCTTTAAGTCTCAGGATTTGTCCCACTGGATAAACATATTTTGAGCTGCCTGAATGACATGCAACAATATGATTGAACTCCTCTTCACGAGTCACTGCCATGTTACGCATTTCAGCAAAAATCATATCTTTCATTCCATATTGGCATATGTGAGATTTCTCAGTCACACACCTCAGGTAGGATTTACAGAGAAGCATGTTGGCTGTGAAAAGGTTGCCATCTGCTCTCATTTTGCCCTTGAGAAATGTTCCCTATTCTGTACATTTCGGCGTGTTCTTACAGGAGCCTCACCTTTACATATCTTTCCCTGAAGGAGCTCCGTGTGCTTGTTGCAACATGAGCAGGCACCATTACATTGCTAAGCGTGTACCCACAATACAGACCTGGAAGTGAGTGTCATCATATTTGTCTAGTCAGTCTTAAGTCATGAAACCATGTGGAAGATATCACTAATAGAGATCATTGCGTTCAATGGAATAATCACTTCCTGTCTGCTCCAACAGGTAATCTGCCGTCAATCCTCAAGGACACCAGTGAAAGCATTCCATGCTGTAATAACTGACATCTTTTGTTTGGGTAATATTTTATAAACTTTCGTTTTAACAGAGTTTCTAAACTACAAAAATAAATCTAAACTACAGGCAGAAAAAGGAAAAAAATATAGTTATAACTAATTGAAAAAATATGATATTAAACACTGCTAATTCTCCTCCTGTGATTGCTCAGACCATAGCTATTGTGCTCACCCCACTATGTTACTCTATTTCACATATTCTTTATACTGCTTCTTTATGTCACTGTGTTATATTAGGCATTTATTATTACTCCATGCAATAGTTTTGTACTCAAGTATAAAACCCAATAAAAATTATTGAAAAAAAAAACATTATTTAAACCTACAGCGCTTAAAAACAAACACACAATGATCTATACATTCATATGTGCAAATATGAAGTTATAAAAAGTGCAATTTAAATCCCCACCATGACATATAATGTAAAAAAGTCCATTTGATAAATTAAATACCCCAAAAAATATATATAAACAGTCCACCGCAAACATGATTGTTCCTAAATTAAACGTGATAAGTCCTTTCAGAAAATTCCTCCATTAACCAAGAAAGCAGGAAACACTTCATCAGAACACCACAGTGCATGTAAGTCCACCTTACCAGATGGCGAGAATACCTATGACGAATGGTCAGAACACGCTCTTAGTGTGATTAATGCCAGGGGATCCTAAGATCTCTAGTGCCCTGTACACACGATCAGATTTCTGATGGAATAAAATCCGATGGATTTTTCCATCGGAAATCCAATGAAGCTGACTTCCATCAGTCTTGCCTACACACCATCAGTCAAAATTCCTACTGTCCAAAACTCTGTGACGTAAAACACTCCGACAAGCCGAGAAAAATTAAGTTCAATACTTCTGAGCATGCGTCGACTTGATTCTGAGCATGCGTGGGTTTTTTGTCCGGTTTTTTGTCCGATGGAGTTCCACACAGACGATCGTAATTTGCTATTGTTTTTTTTAAAACAAGTTCTATTTTGTTATACCGATGGAAAAAAGATCGATGGGGCCCACACACGATCGGTTTGTCCAATGAAAAAAGTCCAGCTGTCTTTTTTCATTAGAAAAACCGATCGTGTGTACACGGCATAAGGAAACTTCCATACACATATCGCTCAAAAGACGTCCACAAAAATCAAAGATGGATAGAGAGAACTCTCATAGTGGCGTAAGTACCGTATATTCTCGAGTATAAGCCGACCCGAGTATAAGCCGAGGTACCTAATGTTACCACAAAAACTGGGAAAACTTACTGACTCAAGTATAAGCCGAGGGTGAGAATGCAGCAGCTACTGTGAGTGGAAGAGGGTCAACAATGCCCATTTGCAC
This sequence comes from Rana muscosa, assembly GCA_029206835.1. Classification (NCBI taxonomy): domain Eukaryota; kingdom Metazoa; phylum Chordata; class Amphibia; order Anura; family Ranidae; genus Rana; species Rana muscosa. Next base: position 175,679,641 of record CM055116.1, read on the forward strand.
GCCTCACTGTGCCCATTGCAACTTCACTTATCCAATTGTCACTGCCCATTGCCACCTTACTGTGCCCATCCTCACTTTGCCCATCTTCACTGTGCCCAACCTCACTGTGCCCATCCTCACTGTGCCCCTAAAATTGAAATTGAACATTGTAAAATTGTACCTGAAAAAAATTGAGAGGCTGCGGCTTCCATCGCTTAAAACTTGCGGTCTCTTCCTGGTCCCTTCCGTGATAGGTGGACTGTGTCTGCTTAGAAAATGCCTATCACGAACGTTCTCTCATCCTCAGTTTCCCAGCAGACATCAGTGATTGGCAGAACACTGAACACAGTGTCTGCTGGGATGGGTGAGGATGAGAGAACGTTCGTGATAGGCGATTCTCAGCAGACACAGTTCCGCCTATCACGGAAGGGACCAGGAAGAGACCGCGATTTTTAAACGATGGACGCCGCAGCCTCTCAATTTTTTTCAGGTACAATTTACAATGTTCAATTTCACTGACTCGAGTATAAGCCGAGGGGGAGACTTTCAGCCCCAAAAAAGGGCTGAAAATCTCGGCTTATACTCGAGTATATACGGTAAGTCTTCCAACTTTATTTAAAAAGATTATAAATACAAAGTAAAAGGATAAAACCAGCATAGTCACATTACACCGCAATGGATCCGGAAGTGGGCTGTTGCTCAGCATTGGGAGAGAATTGGATGTTTCCATTACAGACTGTGCATTTGTGGAGAAAATATCTGTAGACTTGATGGATGGATTCCTCATTAACAGTGTGCTGAGCTGGCGGGGTCTGTGTATTCACACAGAAGCTGCTAATGATGGCTGCCACAGATTCCCTCAGCCTGAGCATGCCCTCTCCTGAGTACTTACTTGCTGAAGAAGGCAGGCAGTGGAGAACCTGCTCTGAGATCACTCTGCCCAACGACTAAGGTTGTGGGCCGGAAGAAAATTCCCTCCGTGTTACAGCCACCTTGGCACCACTGAATGAACTTATGGGACCTAGAAAAGATGTGTTAGATCATCCAGGAGCTGTGGGGCACCAGGGGAGGTAAAATATAGTGCAAGTTAAAGCTGCTGGCTGGGCTGTATTGAGTAGGAATATATATATATATATATATATATATATATATATATATATATAAATTGTATATGTATCCCAAGCTCTACTGCTGTAATCGTATTCAGAAGCTGGAGACCGGCGCTCTGACTAGGGTGTTTAATTCCCAAGACATGAAATCTATAGCATATACTGTATAGCCAGCCATATAACTCGATGTACTCTTGACAACGTTCCTTTATTGGCTACACATAAAGGACACAGTAAATTTTACTGTAGCTGTTACTGTTATTTCTAGCTTGAACACTGCTTTAAAAAAGAAGGGATGAAAACTGTATGCACTACAGATAGTTAAAGTGGAAATCCAGGCAAACAGTTAAATGCCCAATTGAAGTGCATCTAAAGGAGTTGTTTTACTTATCAAATGATTTGCAATATATTCAAGCAAGTCCTGAGATTTACTCATACAAGACATACAGCCTAACCAGGTTGATCTTCCTTTCATCTTTGCAAGGCAATACAACTTTGTCACCTCCCTCCCCCAACCTGTGTTTTAAACTTTTAGCTTTACATTTCAGTTACTTCCTATTTTCTTGTTTAGGCATATGATGTCATACATCCCAGAAGACTTCAAGAGGGGGGGGGATTTCTCTAGTAGGTCTAAGCAATCTCTGCTGCCTGCATACTTGACCTAAGGGCAGATGTATTCCAAGAAGTAAATGTTACTTGAATCATTTGCCCTTACTCAAGATGGCCACTGCCAGAAATGCTAGGGGTGTTTTTCAAAGTGATTTTTCAATAAAATAAAGCATGAAGACATGGATATATAGGGGAGTTCACTTAGAAGTTTAAAGTGGAGTTCTGCCCCCCCCCCAGCGAAAAAAATTTAAGTCAGCAGTTACACATACTGTAGCTGCTGACTTTTAATATTGGGACACTTACCTGTCCTGAAATCCAGGGTTGTCGGCACCACATCCGATGTTTCCATTGGCTCTCAGGTGCTGCCGCTGCCATTGCCTGTAAGGGAAACCGGCAATGAAGCCTTGCGGCTTCACAGCCCGTTTTCTACTGCGTGTGCACAAAGCCCGCTGCGTTCTTCGAATGTCCCGGCAGCGGGAGAATGACGAGGGGGGCCGAACTTCTGAGTTATCTCGCTGCGGCAAGTGGGGACGGGTAACTGTCAAAACAGATATGCGCTTTCCCCTTCTGAAGGGTACCAAACGTGACACCGGAGTGGGGGGGAGGGTCAGATAAGCGGAGTTTACACTTTTGGGTGGAATTCCGCTTTAAAAATGATTTAAATAGTGTCTTTGGTTTATGGTGCTCAGATGAAGTAAAGATCCATTTTCATTGTGTTTTCTTTTAAATATCTGCATGGAGTTCAGCTTTAACACCCTTGGTTATTGACTATTCTAATGTTATTGTTTCATTGAATAACTTATATTAAAGGACTACGTAAATATTAATTATTCCATAAAACATATTCTTATTTAAAATAGAATACTGTTTTTTTTTTAAATATTTGAATCAATCAAACTCACTCTTTGAATTTTTTTTTTATTTTGTGTTTATTGAACGATGTATTACAGAGAGCAATAAATCTATGGAAAGTAATAAAGCTCATTCATACTTCAGCGTGCTGGTTTGTTGCATTATTACACTTTACACTTCACACCTTAATGGGCTTTAACTTAAAGTGGAACTTTAGTCAGAAAATGAAGTCCTGCTAGATCACTTCAGGCTGGCCCCTTTTGCAGGTATAGCTATGTAAAACATTTAAAATAAGTGTCTATACTGTTTAAAATCCAGTAATACCCTGCTTCACCCTGCTCTGCACATGCTCAGTTGCTCTCTATTTTTTTTTCCACTGTGTGGAAAATGTAGAGGCCTTATTGAAAAAGACTACTTAATTTGAAATCACAAATGTTAATGTGTTTAGCTATGAACACCTTTCATTATTGCGATAGAATTGTCGTTTTGCAGTGTTGACAGTTTCATATAAGATGCATGCAAACAACTATAAACTTGAAGCCTTTGCTTGTTAATCTTACAGACAGAGTGAGTATGACAAGTCTGAAAAAAAAGTTTGACTTCTTTTCACACATCAGAAATTCACTTAGGGTGTTGCTTTGTCATCTCAAACTGCTGTCTCAGTTGTAACAGTTTTATTTGTATCATCACAAGTATTGGAAAGTTGAAACAACTCTTTATTCTGTGATTTGTTTATGCTTATACACTTATAGGGAATCAATGTTTAGAATTAAAAAATATATATTTATATATATATCTATAGATATATCTATATCTACATCTATATATATATATATATATATATATATAGATATATCTATATATATAGATAGATATATATAGTGTGACAGTAGGAGCTACTGTCACGGTAAAATGGACAGTTTGCTGGACACAGGGTCTGCACATTTGCAAGGTGCAAGACTACAGAGCGTAGATGTGGACTGGAGAAGACTGCTTTCGCAGCTTTCTCCAGGTTTTGGTATTCTGGAAAGGGGCTTTGTAGTTTGGAGATTCCACAGTGTCTTGGGAGGGATGGGATCTCCAACCCTGTGTCCAGACTTTGCTGATTACCAGCAGAGTGTGTGCTCAGGTGAGCACAGCCCTTATAATGAATGTATGGGAAGACCTCATGGCTCCCAGTTGGAGACGGCTCCACACAAAGAGACAGGAGGTCTTCAGGAGTCAGAGAGGCTGTAGGAGACAGCCAGAAAGTTGGTGACTGCAAGAGGCAGCCAGAAAGTTGGTGACTGCAAGAGGCAGAGCTGTGGATGCTAAAGGGAAGCCATCTACTTTGAGGAGTCCGGTGGTCTGGCTGACCAGGATAAAGTGCAGAAGTACTGCTACAGAGAGCCAGGTGGGCTAGCATTTTCTGTTCTGTGTATTTAATGGAGAAGAACATCTGCGTGGGAAACCTTTGTTTGGACTTTTATTTTGCCTTTTTAATAAAAATGGGCTACCATGCCCTTAAATATAGTTCCTGACTGTCTTGAATCGCTGGAAAAAGGCATCTACCACTTGAGCTAAACAACCCCCATCTCACAATAGATATATCTATATATACAGTGTATATATAGCTATATATATATCTATATATACACTGTATATATATCTACACACAAAATAAAACAATTATATTCTATGTCCATAAAAAAATTATATTCTATGTCTATATATATCATGTAAATACAAATTAGTGCATGTGAACATTTGTGATTGTGAGCCAGAAGAACCCCTTCCCTAAGGGTGATGGCAGAGTTTTAACAAATTCATGAAAACCACAATGAAGCCCAGATTTAATATGTATATATATATATATATATATATATATATATATATATATATATATATATATATATATATATTCAGTAGTGTGCAAAAAAAAAGATTAAAGCCCAACTCCAGGCAAAAATGAAATTTAAATAGTGCATTGTGCATAAATTACTTTACTTCTCAGTCTTGATTCCAAACACCTTTTTCCTAATCCACCCTGCAGTGTAATGGATCAAAGTCACAGTTTATCCACTTGAAGACCATGCCTTTTCTGGCACATTTTGCTTACAAGTTTAAATCAGTATCTTTTGCTAGAAAATGACTTATAACCCCCAAACACTTTATCTAGATATATATCTATAGATATATATTTTTCTTAGAGGGGACCCTAGGGAATAAAATAGTGATCGTTTACATTTTTTATGTCACACTTGCACAGTGGTTTTTCAAACAAAAATACACTTTAATTAATTAAATAAAAAACAAAACGTATATTCCAATTTTTTTGCAAAATATGAACGATGATCTTATGGACTTATGCCGAGTAAATAGATGCCTAACATGTCACGCTCTAAAATTGCGCACACTCATGGAATGGCAACAAACTATGGTACTTATCTCCATAGCCGATGATCTAACATTTTAACAGGTTAACTGTTTAGAGTTACAGAGGAGGCCTAGTTTTAGAATTATTGCTCTCGCTCTAACGTTCACGGTGATACTTTACATGCGTAGTGCGAACACCATTTACATATGTGTGCGTGACTTACATATGCGTTCACTTCTGCACCCGAGTACGGAGGGATATGGCACTTAAATTTTTTTTTTTTTCTTATTTTTTTTTTTTTTACACTGTCCCTTTAATATTTTTTTTTTTTTGATAACTTTTATTTCTATTACAAGGGATGTAAATATCCCTTGTAATAGAAATAAGGATGACAGGTCCTCCTTATGGAGAGATTTGGGGTCAAAAAGACCCCAAATCTCTCCTTTACCTTTAAAGGCAAAATATAATAAAAAATAGATTAGGAAGAGGTGCTACCCCAAAATGCGTTAGACAGTCCTTTTATGTGACACAATGGACGTTAAGCTTCTCTACATCTGATATGCTTTTTAAAAGTGCATGTTTTTGAGTATTATTCTTACTTTTTTAACAAAGCAATTTTTGAGGATAATGCATTAGGCCGGTGCGCCCTCTGTTTATTTCTCATCGAATTAAAAAATAGATCTTTTGCTTTAAAAACTATATATATTTACTTCCGCCCTGAACCGGAAGTGATGTTATGACATTGCTCCGGTCCTCCAAGGCCATAGAGGTGATAATAGATGATCTGGTCTCTTTCAGCCTCTGTGACAAGCCATCAGATAATTTTTTGGACGTGTCGGTGAAAACGGTAAGCCCGAGAAACACTGGTAAAACATCAGCGAGTTGTGGGAGGGGAGGGATGTCCCCTTCCACAACTTCTGAAAGAGGCTAATTAGCCACTCGGACCATTTTCAGCTGACAAAAAATTACCAGGATTAGAGCTGATAGCTTCAGCCATAACCCTGGTAAATCACTTGTAAACCACAACGTATATATATTGTGGTCGGCAAATATTTTTTTGACCCAGCTACAGGTAGGTACCTGCCCTACTCATTATCTTCTTGGGCACTGGTCTCCTCACTCCTTCCATGAGTTCTCCTGCCTCTGGAGCCTATGCGAGAGGACCCAGCAGGTTTTTCATACCAGTGGTCAGTTGGGGGGGGGGGGTGAGAGGTAAGGGTGCTAGGGGAGTTGCTAATATATTGGGGTTGGGCTTTGAAGAAGAACTATAGCCAAACTATGGACCTTAAATAATACCGCATTCCTAGCATGCAGCAAAAGTGATTTATAACAAGCCCTTTTGCATTTCTGTAGCTGCAAGTACCATGGTAATTAATTCTCAAAGTTTTGAAAAAAAAAAAAATAGTTTGCAGATTATTTTGCACAAATCCCTTCCAGCAGTTAGTTGGCAGCTCTCCAGTATTTTTAATTCTATTGTAAACACAGAGAAGGTGCACAGGTCCCATCACAGAAGAGAGGAGAGAGCAAAGTACTGACACCTGAATTGTCCTGAACCCAGATAGCAAGGATAACTTGTCACAAATTTGTGGCTGTGTTGAATTGCAGGTCTTGTTAACTTGCTGCACATTTTCACTGGCAAGTTGAACACTTGCAGAGCACTTGAAGTTCAAGTTCTAGTTGACACTTTTCCACTTTTTAACAAATTTGCATGGCAAGTCTCTAGCAAGAGCAAAGTTGCAGAGGTGAGTCTGCAGCAAGGGCTATGCAAGTCTACAGCATTAATACTTCAGCCACAGTGACCCCTGTGGTGGGATGATTATTGCACAACATAACTGAGCCAGAACTTGCAGCAGACTTGCAAAATGTTTGCAAAAAAAGTTGATCTGGAGTCATGCAATGCGGACTTGCTGCAATTGAGCAACAAACTTGTGAAGCCTGGCAGGCAAGTCTAGCAATAGCTTAGCAAGTTATTTTCAATTTTGCAACTCAATTGCTTGCTATCTGGGAATAAAATAGATGATCATAGTAGAGAGGTGTTACAAAGTTTCCAAACCTAGTGAGCCTCAGGGTATGGTTATGTAAATCTAGCCCTGACACAATTGTAGAATAGATTTGTGAGGTCAGACTTGGTAATCTCCCTTAACTTTTCCTTCCTGCTGGAGAAAGTGAAAAGAGTATGGTGAAACAGTTGGATTTCCAGCACTTAACAAACATACCCAATGCATCTCTTACAACTTTTTCCCATAACCGCAAATAGTTACAATAGTCACATGGCCTACTAAGTTGACTGCCACCATACTTATTTTAGTGACTTAAAAAAATATACAAAACAGCAGAGGTCACCTGCTAAAACACATGCAAAGAAAAGCCAGGATTCAGGTTCCTGATTCCAATCTAATACCATGGGCCTTTTAATTGCCTTACTAGCAACACCTATAGTTGTACTACCACTTTAATGCTTACCCAGTGCCAGTGCATGTGCAGCAGCTTTAATGATTCCACAATATTGCAATAGATAATGGGCCTTAATGTCTGAAAAATTATCTGAGCAGTTCATAGAAATTAAATTTGAAATTGCTTTTTCCAAGCTATTTCTCAAAAACATGTACAGTCATGGCCGAAATTGTCGGCACCCAGAAATTTTTCCAGAAAATAAAGTATTTCTCACAGAAAAGTATTGCGGTAACACATGTTTTGCTATACACATGTTTATTCCCTTTGTGTGTATTGAAACAAAACAAAAAAAGGGAGGAAAAAAAAGCAAATTGGACATAATGTCACACAAAACTCCAAAAATGGGCTGGTCAAAATTCTTGGCACCCTTTCAAAATTGTGGATAAATGAGATTGTTTCAAGCATGTGATGCTCCTTTAAACTCACCTGGGGCAAGTAACAGGTGTGGGCAATATAAAAAATCACACCTGAAAGCAGATAAAAAGGAGAGAAGTTCACTTAGACTTTGCATTGTGTGTCTGTGTGTGCCACACTAAGCATGGACAGCAGAAAGAGGAGAAGAGAACTGTCTGAGGACTTGAGAACCAAAATTGTGGAAAAATATCAACAATCTCAAGGTTACAAGTCCATCTCCAGAGATCTAGATTTGTCTTCGTCCACAGTGCGCAACATTATCAAGAAGTTTGCAACCCATGGCACTGTAGCTAATCTCTCTGGGTGTGGATGGAAGAGAAAAATTGATGAAAGGTTGCAATGCAGGATAGTCCGGATGGTGGATAAGCCGCCCCAAACAAGTTCCAAAGAAATTCAAGCTGTCCTGCAGGCTCAGGGAGCATCAGTGTCAGCGCGAACTATCCATCTACATTTAAATGAAATGAAACGCTATGGCAGGAGACCCAGGAGGACCCCACTGCTGACACAGAGGCATAAAAAAGCAAGACTACAGTTTGCCAAAATGTACTTGAGTAAGCCAAAATCCTTCTGGAAAAACGTCTGGTGGACAGATGAGACCAAGATAGAGCTTTTTGGTAAAGCACATCATTCTACTGTTTACCGAAAACGGAATGAGGCCTACAAAGAAAAGAACACAGTACCTACTGTGAAATATGGTGGAGGTTCAATGATGTTTTGGGGTTGTTTTGCTGCCTCTGGCACTGGGTGACCTAAATGTGTGCAAGGCATCATGAAATCTAAGGATTACCAAAGGATCTGTAGAGCCCAGTGTCAGAAAGCTGGGTTTGCATCCGAGATCTTGGGTCTTCCAGCAGGACAATGACCCCAAACATACATCAAAAAGCACCCAGAAATGGATGGCAACAAAGCGCTGGAGAGTTCTAAAGTGCCCAGCAATGAGTCCAGATCTAAATCCCATTGAACACCTGTGGAGAGATCTTAAAATTGCTGTTGGGAAAAGGCACCCTTCCAATAAGAGAGACCTGGAGCAGTTTTCAAAGTAAGAGTGGTCCAAAATTCCGGGTGAGAGGTGTAAGAAGCTTATTGATGGTTATAGGAAGCGACTGATTTCAGTTATTTTTTCCAAAGGGTGTGCAACCAAATATTAAGTTAAGGGTGCCAAGAAATTTGACCAGCCCATTTTTGGAGTTTTGTGTGACATTATGTCCAATTTCCTTTTTTTCTCCTTTTTTTTGTTTTGTTCCAATACACACAAAGGGCATAAACATGTGTATAGCAAAACATGTGTTACTGCAATACTTTTCTGTGAGAAATATTTGATTTTCTGGAAAAAATTCTGGGGTGCCAACAATTTCGGCCATGACTGTACTGTTGATCCCACCACTAGCTATACTGACAGATGTGGTAACAATGGTATTAAAACCACCACCAAATGCAGGAAACTATTATACATCTAACACATGCATATCGAAAGAAAAGATAATAATTCACAAAAGCAATACAAATAGACCATAGGCCCAGGAGCCCATGCTACACCACTATATTAAGGTCACTAATTTCTTAATTTACACTTATGTACTTTTCTAAATACCATACAAGTTATTATGTCTTTGGAAAATGGGCTTCACAATGATTTCATTCATATTAATTGTAAAAAATTGCGTAGGGGAAAAGGGAAAATAAAATAAAAAAAGATGTAACAGAACATTCAAGTGTTACTGAAAATGTACAAAGGAGAAAAATACTGAGCCATAGAAAGCCATAGAAAGAAAAGACAACCAAAAGAAGTCTTTAAATCAGATTTTCATTTCACAGAAAATTATATACGATCCTCCCTGTATTGCAGTTGTGTGCACTTTAAAATATGCATACCTTTTTTTTTATTCTTATTTTCATGAAGCCTTGTGAACTCCTTTATGTATTTCTTCATTAATTCACATGCAAGGCTTTAGTGAAAGGAAAAAAAAAAGATGACTGTTTTCTCAGATTTTGTTTGCTGGCAATTTTATTTCTATAAATGTAAATTGGCTTCAAAACACCTAACAAAAAACACGGCATAAAAAAAAATATAGCTATTTATAAAAACATTTGTACTTATATTTCAAAGGCAGTTATTTAAGCTTTTCTTTGCACCTTTAACACCTCTATCCAGATTGAATGTCCCAGTTTATCCAACATACAATGAATTTAAATGTCTCCTCTTCGTTATTTATTTTTTTCTCTTTTTTATTTTTCCATTTTTTATTCTCACCCTGTACAGTTATCATCTGTGCTTTTGAAACAGAGAAAATAAGGTCTTATTATAAATCCTTTTCAAAGAGTTAAAGTGTACAGGCCTCTCTGGGGAAGAGGCTCTTTTGTGGGAGAACGAGGAAGCATGTTCAGTTTAACAATACGCAGTAAAACACCTATGCTTTCTAGACTTTAACACAAATAGTTACAGTAATCTGAGCCGTGTAATTTGTGAGGAACATCATTATATGTTTGTATTGGATGTAGTGTCACATCTTTTTTTGATAATTATATTTCCGTCGCCATGGTTAAAGTTTATTCTTTCTTTCATAGTGGTGATTAAGACAGGAACCCACTGTTAGTTGATTCTCTGCTACAGGTGGGTGGTATACCACCTGCTGTGATGATATGACAGCTCTCATCTTAGTTACACGACTGTCGCAAGACTTTTGGAGGTTATAGTCTGTAGATTTCAACAAAAATAACACAACGGAAAAAATGCAGGTACAATTTTGTCTTCCGCAAGGTAGTCTTGCCTGACCTTGGGTCTTGTATCATGTTCCACATGCAGTATTTTGGATTGTAGAAAACTATTTTTAACAATTGTCAATCTCTTGACATCTTCTATTTTGCAATCACGGTGTTATGAAATAATACCTTGTCAGTACCTTCCTCCTCAGTTATACTGTACTGCATGTCAGCATCGTTTTTGACAGCTATGAGCATGCGCTATAAAAGTATACCTTCTATTATTGACTATAAACAGACTATATTATAATTCAAAGCATCTAAATGTTCTTGTAATGATCTATGGTGAACTTGCTTGCTTACTCTGTCACTAGATACATTTATCTTACATTTGTCACCTTTCCAATGAGAATTTTTGTACTTGCTTTTGCCACCGACACCCATTAAATATTACATTACAAATAAAGGTGGTAGGTGAATGTGCCTAGATTAGATTGCTTTTTTGTAATGTGCCCCCAAGCGTAGTTACATAGTTACATATAGTTACATAGTTGGTGAGGTTTAAAAAAGACACAAGTCCATCAAGTTCAACCTGTGTGTGTGCTTTTATGTCAGTATTACATTGTATATCCCTGTATGAACTTGATTTAGGTGCCTATCTAATCGTTTTTTTAAATTATCTATGCTCCCTGCTGAAACCACCGCTTGTGAAAGAGATTTCCACATTCTTACCGCTCTTACAGTAAAGAACCCTCTACGCAGTTTAACGTTAGAGTGCTTCTCTTCTAATTTTAGCGAATGGCCGCGTGTCTTTTTAATTGACCTTTCGCCCAAATTTTTTTCCCTATTGCGGGGTCACCAGTACGGTATTTGTACATTGAAATCATATCCCCTCTCAAACGTCTCTTCTCCAGAGAGAATAAGTTTAATGCTTGTAATATTTCCTTATAACTAATGTCCTCCAGTCCCTTCATTAGGCATTAGGTGTGGTACACTTCTCTGGACTCTCTCCAGTTTCAGCACATCCTTCCTGAGGACTGGTGCCCAGAACTGGACGTTATACTCTGGGTGTGGCTGGACTAGAGTCTTGTAGAGTGGGAGAATTATTGTTTTATCCCCTTTCTAATGCATGCCAATATTCTGTTTGCTTTGCTTGCAGCAGCCTGGCATTGCATGCCATTGCTGAGCCTGTCATCTACTAGGACCAATCAGCAAGCTATGAGATGTGTCTGAGCACAGCTGAAATGGTGGTCCCAAACCTGGCTATGCTGTTTGGGGTGGGTGATTGAGAAAATCCCTTTTTTGTTACCAAAAAAGCCCTGACCCATCACGACATGAGCGCCACTAAAATTCTGAAGATATGCTGTGGTATCTGGTACCAAACCTTCAGTAACAGATCCTTTAAATCTTGTATGTTGCGAGGAGAAGCCTCCATGGCTTAGACTTGTTTTTCAATCACATCCCACAGATGCTCGATTGGGTCCAGATATGGAGAATTTAGAGGGCAAGTAAACACCTTGAACTCATTGTTGTATTCCTTAAACCATTCTTGAACCATTTTTGCAGTGTGGCAGGACACATTATCCTGCTGAAAGATGGTCACTGCCATCACAAAATACCATTTACATGAAGGAGTTTACTTGCTCAGCAACAATCTTTAGGCATGTGATACATGTCAAATAACATCCACATTGATGGCAGGACCTGTGGTTACCCAGAAAATTGCCCAAGGCATCACACTGCCTTTGCTGGCTTGCCTTCTTCCCATCCTGGTGCCATCTCTTCACCAGGTAAGTAATACACATGCGCCCTAGCATCCACATTATGTAAAAGAAAACCCGATTCGTCAGACCAGGCCAAATTCTTTCAATGCTCTAGGGTCCAATTCTTATGAGCACGTGCCCATTGTAGATGATTTTGGATGTGGACAACGGTCGGCATGGGCACTCTGACCAGTCTGCGGCTATGCAGCCCCCATACACAACAAATTATGATGCCCATTTTTTCTGCTTTCAACAAATCAATTCATGGAAAATATGTTTGCTTGCTGCCTAATATAGATATGATAAGATAATCAATGTTATTCGCTTTACTTGTCAGTGATCTTAAGGTCTTATAGTATACATCAGTCCTCTTTTGGAATCATTATTGTAAAGTTTAAGCAAAGTTTATTGTAAAGTTTATATTCAATTTATTTTTACTCACCTGCCATGTCATCATAATTTGCAGTTTCTACTTCTAGTGGTCACCAAAGATATATGCTATTTTTATTACTGTCAGAGCTGTCTGTGTTTTTACCTCGATACTAGAACAGTAGCAAAGTAGGAGTTGTTCATGTACATTATATGTAACAAGCAAATATGGCTGCCACTTATAAACAAATAAATATACTCACATACATTTTTTCTAATAGTAACTTCCATCGAAAAATAAAAATATTCTCTACATGTGCACTGGCTAAAAGACTATATCTAGAACAGACACTGACTAACTCACATGTCCATCTAGCAGTTGCTTATCTAAGGATTAGCTGCACCACTCGTGATCAAGTACCAAAGGCAAACATATTGTGTCTGCGTAGCCTTGGGCTTGAGCCACACAGCTGTCTTCATGTAGAGAACCCGATATGATATCAAAGTATGAACTTCACAAGGACCATGCGGCTGCAGTGCTAGATAGCAGCTGTGGAAGAAAGGATTGGGATTTTCAATGTCTACTAGCCATCTAATCATTAGTAACATGGTTTACAACATACAGTATAAACACAGTATCTAGGGACCCTTCTGTATGAGGCAGAGGTCCCTTGTATGTGGCATAAAGATGGATGGATGCTCAAACTGTAGTCTTCAATACGCCATAACTTTTGGATGTTTTGAAATAATAAACCCCCAGTCCCACTTTTACTAATTGTGAATTGAACTGAACAAATTAATGCAGTCTAAAATTGTCTTATGTATTCAGGGGACATCCGATCATGGTTATTTTTTCATGTTATTTTTCAGTTTTTTTTATAATTTATCTATAAACGGATGTTTAATATCCTTTTGTATTTGTATAAAATCTATATATTACAAAGCTTCGGCTGAAGTTTCACCTTAATAAGGAAAGGATTTACTAAAGGTACACTAGACCAGCCACTTGTAATGACTTACGGGAAGGAAGAAGAAAGAAAAGAGAAAATGAAATGTTCTCTTAATCTGACTGTGTGTTGAACACACCACAAGCTCTCTAGCCCAGCTAACCTTTGGTAAATCACTCCTTAAATCTCCAGAGCCTTCATTGTAGATATTTATATAAACTGAGTGTTAGCTGTTCTGCTTTTGTATGTAACCTTTTGCAATATATTTTTTTTCCTTAACCCTATATAAACTTTGCAGTGAATTACCAATATGAGTTTGTCTAGCAGATGTTCCTATATTAAAAGCACTCCTAAATTATGAGCCTTTCAAGACCAGGTGCAAATCAGCCCTCTGTAAAAACACTAGAATTTCAATAAGGTCATAAATGAAAATGTGCCTTGTGTTATATGCTATGAAGCAAGGAGACAGCAAGGCCTTCTAAATCAGGAAAGGTGGGATTAACTGTGGAATTCATAAATACATTAAAGTTAACCTTGAACCAAAATGTAAGGTCCGATTTATTAAGTTGTGCCTTCCCTAATGTTAAAAAAGTAGGAAAAGTTCAAAACGATGCCTACCTTACCCTACACACAGCTTCCAATCTGGTAGGATGAGGTCATGATGCAAACGCATTAAACTTTCCTGATAACTATATTGCAGTAAGCTGCATTTTTTTCATTTTTTTTCCCTATAAAACAAAAACAAAACATGCTTGTAGCAATAGGAGAGTCAGACTGCAAGAGTATATTTAAAGTCCATTTGATTATTTGCCTATTATGTCCATTTCAGAGATGATACCAACCAGTGTTATTGTGTGCCAATGAGAATCAGAACCTCAACCTTGTATTTTCAGGCTGCTATACTCACACTGTTGATCACTACTCTAATCAATAGTGCTGCTCAGGTAGTGACAGCCATTTTGATTACAGCAGTGTTCAGTGGTTCATGTTGGACTGCAGAAGTGTCAGGACACTGATTACATGTGAGAGCTATGGTATTTTACTCTTGTCACAGCATTTATATGATAAAAAAGTCCAAAAAGGTAAAGTGATTACTGGATATGTAGCATGACTACAAAACAGTAATACATTAAAATGGTTCAATTGAACATGAAGGAGACCACCAGGAAATGCATATGCTTTCTTTATGTAAAGTGACATATTTATAAAAAGATATTTGATATAATAGGCCTCCTATATGTATTTAAAGCACAGCATTTTAGCAAATTAGATATTGTTGCCTTATGGGTTATGTGAAATCTCCATTAAATAGCTGTAAAATATTGTAAATATGAATATACCGTATTTCATTTAGCTTGCTGTAGATATATTTCATTTAGCTTGCGGAATATATTTCATTTAGCACCTATGAAAGCCCTTTTGTTAACAGCCAGACATTGCGGAGCCCCAAGCTTGGAGAGACAATTCCATTGTGTTAAACACACTCTCATCAATGAGTCCCATGCTGGGATATACAATGAAGAGAGCCTCACCTATAGTCCTGGGAAAATTCAATCAAATCTCCTGCCCAGATAGAGATACCAGGATCTGCATGAAAGGGGGCTGACCTTATGTAGTAAGCGCTCCAATCATGATACCAGCTTGGCCAACCAATAGGACATCAGCATAGAGAGATATACTCAAGAGGGGAGGAGAAGGGAGCTACTATGGTAAAGGTCTGTCTGACCTGCAACTACACATGCTTGTACTTTGATGTTTCAGAGGAATATGCTCTATATTCCTTCCTCCATGTAAATACTTTGTATATTTTAACCTACTATTTCCTGCTTGTTTAAGACTATATAGATAGTTTTGGTGTATTAGATTAGATTTTAACAAATACATAATACATGTTCATTATGTTAGCTTTCACTACTGGTCAAAAAAACTCTAATTTAACCCATATCATATCTTTGAGATATGAAATCTTAAATATAGATTTTAAACCGCAACAATATCGTGTTTCCAGAAGGTTCAGCTCAGCACAAAAAGCCACTGAGCTTATATTCATATTTGCTTATTTGTGATTTTCAGTACTCTAATTACAATAATCTGTACAAAACACATGATTACCATATCGCTAGTACCCACAATAATGGTCTAAAAGATCACAGCAAATATTAACAAAAACTTCTCATGTGTGCTGGTGCTCATCTGTCTTAACAAAGCATATTACAGGTTTATAATTACTGCACAACAACATCATGGATGATATTGGTGCAATGTAATGCTATTTCCTGTTTTAACTGCAATAGAGTACATTTAAAATTGAGAACTACCATAGCTAATCTTTATTGATTTGGTCAGCAATATAAGCTTTTTCTTTTGAATTAGGTAAATGTGACATTGTACATATGAATTATTTGTATTTACCATCTGTAATCAACAGATGAAACTGTTAACTAATTCCAAGTGTAGAACAGACTTCAATAAGTCAATAGAGCCACTCCAATGTCCCGCTTCCTCTCATGCAAGAGCGCGATATATACAATAGCCAGGGTTTTTTTTCAGCTGGAACTTGGTGGAACTCCACCACCTCTTGCGCAGGCCCTCTTCTCCCTGCCTACCACTAACACTTGTAAACACAGAAGAAGTTTGGCTTCTGTGTTTACAAGTGACAGCTTGTCTCCCAACAGCTCCCACAGATCTGATCTCCTGAGTGGCTCTGCGGGATGGGGACAAGGGAGATGCAGGTGCCCGGGGTACAGTGTGGCAACCGCTACCCCCACTAGATGATCTCCCTGCAAGTGAGAGAGGCAGAGCCACCTACAGAGTACGGGGAGGTACTAGAGCTGGCTGGGTACTTCATCTTAAAAAAGCAACAAAAGTAAGACATGTGGAAGATGGTGGAGCTTTTAAAGAGGGAAGGAGGAAAGGGGAGGAGAGATGGGGCAGTGGAGGTGGGGCTGCATGCAGAGGTCAGAGCTAAATAGGGGTGAAAGTGAGAAGTGGATAGTGAATTCAGCTGTGGAAGAAGGCTGAACTCTGCAGTCTGTATGCAGTGCACTCCTGAACTCTACAGAGTGTATGTAGCGCACCCCTGAACTCTGCTCTCTGTGTGTAACCCCCCTCCCCAATTCTGCACTTGGTATCTAATGCACTCCTGGTATTTAGTGCCCCTTTAAGATCCTCCCACTGTTAGTGAAATTTAACCACACCCACTCTTTGATGCAGTTTGGAGGTTGTGTGTGTTGGGGGGGGGGTGAGGGTGTTTTAGGGTGTCGTGGTTGAGTTCCTGCACCTGAAAATAGCATTTGAACACATTTTGTGAGAAAGCATTTTTTTAAGTGGTAAAGTCAGCATGCTTTGCAAACACTGCCAGGGAAATTAAAATCAGCCCTAATGGCACTTTTCTGATAGTAGTTCCCTTACAAACCACACGTGCCTAATCCGGGCAAGCATTTGCCAACATGTGCGTTGTGGCAAATTCAGGCAATGCTTACTACTGCCACTTTAAATTTAACATAAAGTTTACAAACTAGTCCCTAGATGTATTGCTCAATAGGCGTTGTTGAGAGCAATGGTATACTGTGGCACACATTTTATTTACTTTTTACCCAGCACCCTCTTGACTCTATGTTATGGATATTGTGGACCGAGCAATCAGTGCACCTGCATTTCTCAATCTACTTCACACAAACTGCTTCCAGTATTCTACAGCTCAAGGTTCTAGGTCAGGAAATGCACTTCTCTCTAAAATAATACAAAATTACCAAGCACACTAGAAAAATGTAGCAGTCTATTTCTTTCATTTAGCTAAAAACAAACTGCTTAAAGAGGAACTGCAGTCTGCTCACATAATTTGTAATAAAAGCATCTTTGCCATTCTGAAGTTTCTCTCCAACCATTTTGCATATTATTTTATATATACTGTGATTCTGTACTTGCCAAATATGCTGTAGAAATCTCCCTCCACGGAGTCTGGCTGCAACCATTTTAACTGTGGGCAGCTGAAGCTGCTGCCTGTTCACTTCCTGGATTTACACAGAGGCACACATCCAGCTCTGCATCTCTCCTTGGCCCTTTTATGACCCATCCCTCCCCCCTTCCTGGCAAACTCTCAGGAGAGTGAGAGAGAGAGAGAGCTGTGTATGATGTCATACGCCTAGGCTTTTTACCAGACAAGAAACAGGAAGCGGGCTGTATAAGGTATTTACTGGCAGAAACAAAATGTTTTACTATCCAAAGTTAAAACAACAAGGGCAGAGGATTTAATAGATGGAAAGATGAAAAAATGACTGAAGCTACGCTTTAAATATACTTTCAATGCAGGTGGTAATGCTTAGAAGTGGTAATGTGTAGCAATTAGCCAAATGTACCTGGGTTTGGATCAGGGCAGGGTCACAGAACATTACTAATGTTTAAGGGCCTAATCTGAACTTTGTTGAAGTCATTGAGAGCTGAATCTTAGAAATCAGTGATATCCTTTTCTAGGCTAATAAGCAAGGGGTTGTCAAACTAATGGCATGGGGAGGAGGGGCTTGGCACTGCCCTGGGCAACATGTACTAAAGCAAATAAAAAAAATCCCAATTAGCTAGGATTTTAATAATGCTTAAAAGTGAAGCATTAAAAACTACTACATCAGAACTGATATTACAAAGAAAAACAATGCTTCACTCTAGTTCTAAATAAAGTAACCTGGGGTTCCATTCATCTATACCAGACCCTTATCCTAGACAAGGGACTGGTATGGATGTAATTGGGGATTCCACATAAAAAGAAAAAAGAAATGGCATGGGGTTCCCCTGTGTCAGACTCTTGTCCTTGATGAGGGTCTTGTATAGACTTCAAGAAGGACTCTAAAACAAAAAAATCAAGCAGTGTTCCCCCCAAATTCACACCAGATGCTAAATTCCGCACCAGACACTTTGAGTCTTTTAAGTGGAAACCCACAAAAAAAGCATAGGCCCATCACAAAATTTGGAAATCGGCAAAGGGGAAGAAAAATGTACCACCACAACCTCCTAAACTGTAGCAGGCCACATGCCCTCAACATGAGAGGGTACCCTGTTAGGGGGGACCCCCTGGCAAAGCACCCTGTCCCCATTTTAATGTAAAATGTCATGGGATGCAAATTCTTTATGTGAAAATCAATCATGTCATTTAACAATATGGATCCTTATCAAACGGAAAATACATTTTAATTGCGGTTCTCACAAAAAGTGAGTGTCTTTGTTTACTATTTATATTTTTTGTACCTCTTACTCATTCACATGGGAATTGCAATGTTAATGGTGCCCCCTCAGTATTTTTCTTTTTTTATGTGGCTCCCCCTTGACATCCATCCCATATACATTTTGGGGAGGACCACATGTATTTTTTTCCCTTTTATCTGTCAGCTGGGAATCCCTGCCAAATGTTTTATTTCCTGGTTTTGCTCAGCTGAACACTTATTTAGTTTGGCTGTTTGCGGAACTTCAGAACAAGCAATATTCGATGTGAACATGGGTTCCAACTGAAACTGAACTGGCAGCTCATCCCTAGTAAGGGGGTACAATTCTTAATGTAGGAATTAATGAATGTCCAAAGTGTACTGTATTGTAAAAATGTTTCCTTATCTAGGTTTCAGTGAATGACTGAAATGATATGTGTGAAACGCCTTATTCTTGTGAGTGAATATATTATGTATTTTTAACCACTTTAGCCCTGAAATAACTTACCCCCTTCCTGGCCAGAGCACTTTGTGTGTCACCGTGTCACGAGACCCGTGTGCACGCTCACGGAGTACGTGTGTGCCCACTAAGCCACGATTTAAAGGGGACGTACCTGTACGCCCATTTGCGCAGCCGTGCGATTGTGCCGACGTACATCGTCGTGCGCTGGTCGGCGAGAGGTTAAGCTGTGTATATTAACTGCTGCATTATGGTTATATTTTTTTGTTTTGGTATGGCAGGTATGTCACACTGAGTGGGACATTATGTCTGTGGAGGACCACACCTACTTTTAGCACTTTAATAATTAAAGGGATAAGCAAAGGGTCACTAAAACATTTCCCAAAGTTTTCTGTTTCAAAGGCCTTTATTAATGTGAGAACAAATGGGGTCCTATTTAGTTAAAATATTACACCATTGAGGTCTGAATAGAAAAAGGGAGGGGGATGAAAATGGCTCCAAAAACATCAGTTTTAAATATCTACATTAAGGGATCAAATATCATAGCTCCCAATTATCCCTGATTTCGAGGGACTGTCCCTCATTTGGAACAAAGTCCCTCATTCCTCCTCATTTCTCCCTCATTTTGGTCTGATCTATATTATTGTAGATAAAATTCACTTTTTATCTATCAAAAAGTGTTTTACAGTGCTAAACCTTTCAACCAATGTCTTAATTGCTGCATCTGTAAATTCCAAAATCCAATATAAAGGAATAGAAGTGGTAAAAAAAAACACTTGTGGGTTTAAGCAATTATTTTTTTTGTACGATTCTCCTTTAAGGGGGGCGTGGTAGGGGGTGTGTCCAAATGCCTACTTACTTTTTCTAATAGGTGTCCCACATTCCCATCTCAAAAAGTGGGGGGGTATGAAATATCATTGTTTGTAATATACATAACACAGAGAAGCAATCATGATAAGCCAGGCAAAAAATGAAAGCTGGGCATTTGTATATACTACAGACAAAAAGCAAAGTCAGTTTTTCTCCAAACAATGCACGAAGAAATAAAAAAAAGATGTAGTTCTTATCTAATTATATTGCATGTGTTTTTATTGAATGCTGTGCTTCCAACTCAAAACTCAAAACTCGAAAAAAAGTCACATCTCATTCTGGTTTCATTGATTGAGAGGTTTTTCCAGCTTATGACTTACCAGAAACACAATTACCCAACCACTGAAGACAAAGGTGTACAAAAGAATGTCAAGGTCAATTATCTCTCAAAAAAACCTAGAGATGAATGGAAATTGTTCTGATTGATTTTGTGTTATTTTTAAAATATGCTTTCAGAGGTAGTTCCCCTTTTATGTTGGAACCCTGTAAAAAATGACACATGGCAATTTAGTGATTTGGTGAGTATTTAGTCGATAGCTAGCCACCAACTACCTTATATATGTCAGCATGGCTTCTGATCTGAGCATTCGTTTCTAATACAGAAAAAATAATTCAGTGACCAAGAAAAAGAAAGGAATGGTCTTAGTGATCCTTGATGTATATTTGAAATAATTTCTAACCAGCACATGCTTTTACTGTCAGTGGCAGCTAGGAAATTAATGTAATAAAACAAATATCATGAAAGGCTTGTAGGAAAATGTATTATTGCAATTATTGACAACAGCGACCGTGTTCATCAATATCCACATAATAAAAATAAACTACTCATTTGAAAAAAAAAAATCCATCTATTATGTTAGGGAATTATGCTTTATTTAACACAATAAAGATAGGTATAGTCTAATGAGGTAATGCATCAGTAATACATCAGCCATCAGTCAATCAGAACTATAGGTATGTGTTAATCTAACTATTCTAAACTGTTGGAAGGTGAATTTTTATTGATTACTGTGGGATATGACATTTTGATCCTCTTTGGGCTAGTTTATTTGGAGTTTTCTATTAATAATGCATGTGTCTTACAGACTGTAAATCATACTTGTGGCCAGGATAAGGACATCCAGGTTTTTGCGTATACTTAACAAAAAGTAAATGCACTTTAACCACTTAATTCCCGGAAGATTTTCCCCCTTAATCACCAGGCCATTTTTTTGCGATACGAGACTGCGTCATTTTAACTGACAATTGCGCGGTCGTGCGACACTGTACCCAAACAAAATTTACATCCTTTTTTCCCCCACAAATATAGCTTTTTTTTGTGGTATTTGATCACCTCTGCGTTTTTTTAATTTTTTTGTGCTATAAACAAAAAAAGCGACAATTTTGAAAAAAAAAAAAGTTTAGGCCAATATGTATTCTTCTACATATTTTTGTTAAAAAAAAATGCAATAAGCGGATATTTATTGGTTTGCGCAAAAGTTATAGCGTCTACAAAATAGGGGATAGATTTATGGCATTTTTATTTTTATTTTTTTCACTAGTAATGGTGGCGATCTACGATTTTTAGCAGTATTGCAACATTGCGGCGGACAGATCGGACATTTTTGACACTTTTTTGGGACTATTGACATTTATACAGCGATCAGTGCTAAAAAATGCACTGATTACTGTGTAAATGTCACTGGCAGGTTGAGTTGAGTTGAGTTGAGAGGTATCCTAATATAGCGCGGTCTTACCCCGAAAGGGTCCCGATGCGCTTACAAACACATACACATACTAGGGCCAATTTATAGACAAGATCTAATTAACCTACCAGCATGTCTTTGGAGTGTGGGAGGAAACTGGAGTACCCGGAGGAAACCCACGCATGCACCAGGAGAACATGCAAACTCCAAGCAGTTGGTGTCGTGGTCAGGATTTGAACCAGCGACCCTATTGCTGCTAGGTGAAAGTGCTAACCACTACACCACAGTGCTGACCAAAGGGGTTAACACTAGGGGACGAGCAAGGAGTTAAATGTGTTCCCTAGGTGTGTGTTTCTAACTGTGAGGGGATGTGACTGACTGGAGTAGGAGACAGATTGCTGTTCCTAATTACTAGGAACAGCAGATATGTCTCTCCTCCCTTGTCAGAACGGCTCTCGGCTCTCGTACCTGTGACCGCAGGTGGCCAGCAGACATTACGGCCGCCGGCCATGCGCATCGGGTCCTTTGCCATGCAGCTGGCACGCATGCGCTTGCTTTGGCTCTTAAATGAGCCAATGTACCAGTACAGTGATTCGCAGGAACAAGCCAACCTGCCGCCGTACAATGATGGCGGCTGGTTGGCAGGTGGTTAAAATAAGCCCTGACTGACCACTGTAGCTTCAGGCACTGCTGGCACTTTGAAGCAATTTATCTTTGCACTTCTGCCTAGCAGCACTAGGGTGGTCAGTTTAAATCCCAACCATGGCACTAGCTGCCTGGAGTTTGCATGTTAGCCCTGTGCCTGCGTGAGTGAGTGAGTGAGTGAGTAACTTGTATAGCGCTGCAATTGCGAACTAAATCGCCTCAAGGCGCTTTGCATCCAGTGTCGTTGAGATCATTAGAAGAGATGGGTCTTTAGTATTTTCCGGAAGGCCCGATGGTTTTCTTCCATGCGGATATTCGTGGGTAGCGCATTCCATAGCCTTGGTCCTTGGACAGCAAACCTTCGTTCTCCCTTGGCTTTGTAGCGGGTCTTGGGGATGTGGAGGAGGTTTTGGTTAGTTGATCGAAGGTCACGAGTAGTGGTGTAGTGTTTTATTTTCTCGCATAAGTATTCAGGAGCGTTTCCTTGTGCGCATTTGTGGGTGAGGCAGAGGGTCTTAAATGTGATCCGATCCTTTACGGCTAGCCAATGGAGGCTTTTCAGGGATGGTGCGATTGATTCCCAGGGTTTTTTCCCTGTTACCAGTCTGGCCGCTGTGTTTTGGACGACTTGTAGACGTGCAACTTGGTATTTGGGTAGTCCTAGGTAAAGTGAGTTAGCGTAGTCAAGCCGTGAATTGATAATGGTTCCGACTACTACTGCTCTGTCTTTTTCCGGGATGAACGGGATGAGTCTTCGTAGCAGGCGGAGAAGGTGGTGGGATCCACTGACTACTGATCCTATTTGTGCATCCATAGTCATGTCTGAGTCAAAGATAACTCCCAGGCTTTTAACTTTGGTGCTTGGGGTTATGTTTTGTCCCAGGATGGTGGGTGGCGTCCATGTGGTCCTGGCGTTTTTCTTTCGGTTAGCGTGGAAAATGAGCAGTTCTGTTTTGGATCCATTAAGCTTGAGGGAGCTCTCTGTCATCCAATTGTTGATCAATGTAAGGCATTTTTCCAGTCCGTAATATTGATCTTTTTTGTTGTTGATGCGAAAGTATAGTTGAGTGTCATCTGCATAGGAGTGATAACGCATGTCCTGTTCACTGATGATTTTGAGGAGTGGCCGAAGGTAGATGTTGAAGAGTACCGGTGACAGGGGTGATCCTTGAGGTACTCCGCATGTATTTGTGCGTGGTGCCGAGGTAAAGGCTCCCAGTTTCACTGTCTGGGATCGGTTTTCTAAGAAGGATGCGAACCATGGTAGGTCCGTGTCTGCGACTCCTGCTACTTCGGTGAGACGCGTAAGTAGGATTTTGTGATCTACTGTGTCAAAGGCTGCACTGAGGTCCAGCAGCACCAGGAGACATGATTCTCCGTCATCTGCTGCTTCTAGTACGTCGTCCCATATTTTGAGAAGTGCCGTTTCCGTCCCATGGCCTGGGCGGAACCCCGATTGAAGTGGGTCCAGGAGATTGTGGGTATCCAAATGAAGTTGTAGCTGTTGTGTTACAACTTTCTCGATAATCTTGGAGATGGTGTTCAGGCTTGTTACCGGTCTTCTAAAATTTGGGTCATTCGGGTCAAGGTTAGGTTTCTTTAGGAGGGGTTTGATTATTCCTTGTTTAAGGGAAGTCGGCACAATACCTTCTTTGAACGATTGGTTGATGAAGTGTGTTATGTGGGGTGCCAAGATGTCGGTAATGGCACCCCAGAGTGGATTTACTCTGAGCACTCCAGTTTCCTCCTACACTCCAAAGACATGCTGGTAGGTTAATTGGCTCCTGTCTAAATTGGCCCTAGTATGTGTATGTATGAATGTGAGTTAGGGACCTGAGAGTGTAAGCTCCTTGAGGGCAGGGACTGATGTGAATGTATAATATATGTGTAAAGTACTGTGTAAAATTTACTGCACTATATAATGTCTAATGAAAAATTTTATAAATATGGTATAGTTTAATGAGGGATGAAGTAATGCAATCATAAATACATCAGCCATCAGTAACTATAAGGCCCCTTTCACACTTGTCCTGTGACTGCAAATTTGCATGACAAGTCTACCCCATGATTTTCAACAATAACCGTTCATATCTGTGCGATTTCAAGTCACAGCGACTTCAAAGTAGTTCCTGATTCAATTTTGATGTGACTTGAGGTCCAAAGACTTCAAGATTACACAGGCATTGCTTCAAGTCACATCAAAGTCACACGGTAAAGTCGTGTCAACGCCCCATGACTTTCAGGTCGTACGAGTGTGAAGGGGCCTAAGTATGTGTTAATCTGACTATTCTGAACTGTTGGAAGGTTAATTTTTTATTGATTACTGTGGGATATGACATTTTGATCCTCTTTGGGCTAGTTTATTTGGAGTTTTCTATTAATAATGCATATGTCTTACAGACTGTAAATCACAGTGGCCAGGAAAAGGACATCTAGGTTTTTGCATATATTTAACAAAAAGTAAAAGCACTTTAAAACAAGCCCTGACTGACCACTGTAGCTGCAGGCACTACTGACACTTTGAAGCAATTCATCTTTGAAATTCACAGAAGAAGCACTGAAGTCTGCTCTGCTTCCCCTTTCTCTTGCATTACTACACCATGATTCAGTCTCTGCCTAATCCCCAATACTGTTCTTAAGCCAAGTACACACTAGTAGCTTTTCTTCGTTCAACTCAGCAGGGCTGAATGTAAAAAAAAACTGAGAGCTCAGGAGAAGCCGCTGCACTAACTATTCGACATTAATACAGTGATCTCCCCTGCTGTTCTATTGTGTTCTGACAGAACACTCTGGTCTGCTCTCAGCTATTGGCTGAGGGTGTTGATTGGGAGCCGTTCGTCAGACCGTTTTCGGTCATGCCCCTTTGACAGAAGCTGACTGACTGCAGTACACACGGCACGAATGTTGTCAATGCCGCCCGAAATTCGGCCGGTGTGTACTAGGTTTTAGTCTCCAGTATTCCGGTCTCTACTAATGAAATTATAGTGTTAATTAAGGGAACACTTGAAGCATAACTAAACCCTTTTTATCCTTTACAGAAATAGAAGCTGTCATCTTAGCCTCTGTTTCATCTGCCCTGGAGCTGCACATGTGATATGTTATGACACCTGTGACAGCAGGAAGGTAAAGTCACCTGGTTGCATCCAGGGGGGTAGATATATTTCGCCCAGATTCAGGCTTTACGCCGACTTATACAACTAGGTGGAGTGTTGTATAAGCCCAGCTGAGGCTAGTGGGTTCATGGATGACTCATACCTCTAGGGAGAGTGTGGGGCGTCGTGCAGACAGGGAGTTGATGAGACCAGCTGAAGCTTGTCAGCTCATTTAGGCCTCTATAAGAACTCCCAGCTTCATTAGGGGTTAGCTCATGCCTGGACCCAGACCTGTGTGGACTGTCTAGGGAGAGTGAACCCCTGTGCGGTGAGACAAAGCCTGTGTGGCTATTTGCTTGGACATTTAAAACCAGGGACTTAGGGACTAGGACAGCACTAGGCTGATCCCAGTTGTTAGTTAGGAAACCTGTATGTTTAGTCAGAGGTCAAGTTGACCAGGATTTATTTTGTTTATGTTTCTTTTGGCTTTGCTGTGTTTTGTCACTGTAAATAGAAAATAAACCGCACCTTTTTTTTGATTTTGAAAACCACAACCTCCGTTTGCTGGGCCTGTTTTTGGGTGGGGAGCCCATCCCGGGGGTCACACACACCCGCTGCCGAGCTAACCCCCTCACAGTTGGTGGAGAATGCGGGCAGTTTTTTTTAAGCCAGCATGGAGGAGATACTGAAGCAGCTGGCTCTAGCAAATGCCAATCAACAGCAGACAAATGCAGGTTTGCAAAAGAGCCTTGCAGCTCAACAACAGAACTTCGCAGCCCAGCAGCAAGCTCATCAACAGAGCCTTGCAGCCCAGCAGCAAGCTCACCAACAGAGTCTGGAAGCTCAGCAACAAGCCCAGCAGCAATCTGAGGCCCGCTTCATAGACCTGTTACAGAAGCAAGAGCAGAGACTACAACAAATGGAAGCAGTAATGCAGCAACGTCCGCAGACCAGTGAGGAAAGCCGTCCCACTAATACCGCGTCCTTTGGGGTGAGTCGTTTATTGACAAAAATGACTGGAGAGGATGATCCAGAGGTATTTTTGACCACATTTGAAAGGACTGCTGAAAGAGAAAAGTGGCCTGAGGAGCAGTGGGCTGGACTGGTGGCTCCTCTGTTAACTGGTGAATCGCAGAAGGCTTACTATGACCTAGAGCCTGACCAAGCAAAAGACTATGTGATGCTAAAAGCTGAGATATTGGCAAGGCTGGGTGTCACCCAGGCTGTCCGGGCTCAGCGTGTACATAACTGGACTTTCCAGCTTGGAAAACCCCCCAGGTCTCAAATGTATGATCTCATTCACCTGAGCAGAAAGTGGCTACAGCCAGAGACTTTGTCCGCACCAAAGATTGTGGAACGTGTTGTAATGGATCGGTTTTTGAGAGCTCTTCCTACTGCCATCCAAAAGTGGGTAAGCCATGGAGACCCAGAGACGGCCGATGGTCTTGTGGATCGTGTGGAGAAATACTTGGCTACAGAGAACCTGACGGCCTCTTCCAGAGACACTCGGACTTTCCACCCTAAGACCAGACCATCCCCAGGGGCGGATAAGATGATTCCAAGGGGTAAGGGTGGAGAGAGTGAGAGGGTGGGAGCTCTACCCCAAGTTTGGCGAGAACAGCCTGGGAAATCAGCGGCTCAAGAGGCGGCAAGAAGGATCGTTTGCTACCGCTGCCAGCAAGCGGGACATATTGCAGCAAATTGCCCGGTTGTGGAGGAACCCATGCAGTGTGACTTTCTGACGGGCAGACGTCAGTCGCTGTGTGCGACAGTCGCATGCACTGCCATTCGAGGAACTGAGAAACATTTATGCAAAATGTGTGTTAATGGTAGAAATGTTGTGGTATTGCTGGATTCAGGTAGCCTTGTGACCCTGATAAAGGCTGAGTTAGTTAAAACAGAGGTCTCTGGGAATAGCAAGGTAGCTGTTATTTGTGTGCATGGGGACACCCGAGAGTATCCAGTGACTACAGTGTGTTTCGAGACCCCCAAAGGTACCCTCTCTCATCCAGTGGGCTTAGTATCTCAGTTACCGTATGACGCCATTGTGGGAAGGGATTTTCCGAAGTTCTGGGAACTGTGGGATGATCCTGAGCCCCCCACTGGTGCCCCTATGTACCAGGAATGTGATAGCCAGAACTCCCCTGAGAGTGGTGAGGACTCTCCGGAATTTCCCTTATCAGTATTGGCAGGGGAGACTCAAGAAACTGGAGAGGAGCCCACCTCCTCAGACGAAAACCTACCGTCTGTGGAGTTTTCTGATCTTGAGGTTCACAGGGAAAACTTTGCCACAGAACAGTTGAAAGACCCCGCCCTAATAAAGGCACGGGAAAACGTAGTGAAAATAGATGGCGAGTTAGTGAACCCAGATAATACCTGCACTTACCCATACTTCAGCGTAGAGAAGGACCTACTGTATCGGGTGGCAAAAAGGGCAGAAGAAACCGTTGAGCAGCTTGTGGTGCCCAAACCTTACAGGAAGTTGGTGTTGGAGTTGGCCCATGGGCACATTCTTGGAGGTCATCTGGGGACAGAGAAAACCCGAGAGAGGGTATTACAGAGATTCTATTGGCCGGGGGTGATGAAGGACATAGAAAATTATTGTTCCTCCTGCCCTGTGTGTCAGAGGTCGGCCCCGATGCCACATTTCCGTAGCCCGCTGGTCCCTCTACCCATCATTGAGGTCCCGTTTGAGAGGATCGCCATTGAATTGGTAGGTCCTATAATCAAGTCCGCTAGGGGGCACCAGTACATATTAGTTATAATGGACTATGCCACCCGTTATCCAGAAGCGATCCCTCTCCGAAATACCTCGGCCAAAACCATAGCCAAAGAGCTATCTCTTGTGTTTAGCCGGGTGGGTATTTGTAAAGAACTGCTTACGGACCAAGGTACACCCTTTATGTCCCGGGTTATGAAGGAGCTGTGTAAATTGTTCAAAGTGACGCAATTACGTACATCTGTGTATCACCCCCAAACCGATGGGCTGGTTGAAAGATTCAACAAAACCCTAAAACAAATGTTGAAGAAAGTGGTGGATAGAGATGGAAAGGATTGGGACTGTCTACTTCCTTATCTGATGTTTGCTATTAGGGAGGTGCCCCAATCCTCTACGGGATTCTCCCCCTTTGAGTTACTGTATGGGAGACACCCAAGAGGGCTGTTGGATATTGCCAAGGAAACTTGGGAAAGTGAGAGTTCTCCCCACAGGAGTGTGATTGAGCATGTCGCCCTGATGCAAGACCGAATTGCACAGGTAATGCCCATCGTGAAGGAACATTTGGCCCAAGCGCAGTTAGCACAGCAGAGAGTGTACAACCGTGGAGCCAAGACCCGTACCTTTTCCCCGGGGGATAGGATACTGGTACTTGTCCCTACGGTTGAAAGTAAATTCCTTGCCAAATGGCAAGGCCCCTACGAGATAATGGAAAAAGTGAGCGAAGTGAATTACAAGGTCAGACAACCAGGAAGGCGAAAGCCCGAACAGATCTATCACGTTAATCTGTTGAAAGCCTGGAGGGATAGAGAGTCCCTAGTCGCAGACACTTGGTCACCAGCTCAAACTGGTTGCGTGATTCCTGAGGTTGGAATAGCAGCCACCTTGTCACAACCCCAACAACAGGAGGTTAAGGAGTTTGTGCTTCGCAACAAGGAGGTATTCTCTGAGCTGCCGGGACAAACATTTGGGGTAGAGCATGACATCATTACCCCGCCCGGTGAAAGGGTGAAGTTAAAACCCTATCGGATCCCAGAGGCCCGACGGGAGGCAATACGGGAGGAAGTACAGAAAATGCTGAACTTAGGGGTGATAGAGGAGTCCCAAAGTGATTGGTCTAGTCCCATTGTGTTGGTGCCTAAACCGGATGGGAGCTGGCGATTTTGTAACGATTTTCGTCAGTTGAACAAAGTTACAAAATTTGACACCTACCCCATGCCACGTATAGATGAGTTGATCGAACGGCTGGGAACAGCCCGATACATGACGACTCTTGACCTCACAAAAGGGTATTGGCAAATCCCCCTGGCCAAATTGGCCAAAGAGAAAACCGCATTTGTAACCCCAGACGGGGCGTTCCAATATAAAAGAATGCCGTTCGGGTTACAGAATGCGCCGGCCACATTCCAGCGGAAAATGGACCAGATGCTGAGGCCCCATCGGAAGTATGCTGCGGCTTACCTGGATGACGTAATTGTCCATAGCACAGATTGGGCCTCACATCTGCCAAAAGTGCAAGCAGTCCTGGACTCTGTTCGGGAAGCGGGGTTTACGGCTAACCCCAAGAAGTGTACCATTGGGCAGGAGGAGGCCAAATATCTTGGGTACACCATTGGGAGGGGAGTAATAAAACCCCAACTCAACAAAGTCGAGGCCATCCAGAGTTGGCTACGTCCCAACAGCAAGAAGCAGGTACGAGCCTTTCTGGGAATCGCTGGGTATTATCGGCGATTCATTCCCCACTTTGCCTCTAAGGCTGTGCCCCTAACCAACCTAACGAAGGGGAAAGGGTCGGTCATGATTAAATGGACCCCCGAGGCTGAGGCAGCATTCCAATTCTTGAAACAAGCCTTATGTAGCCAGCCAGTGTTGTACTCACCCGACTTCTCTAAAGACTTTGTCGTACAAAGTGATGCGTCAGATGTGGGGTTAGGAGCAGTATTGTCCCAGGTCTGGAACGGGGAAGAGCACCCAGTCATTTACCTCAGCAGGAAGTTGAAGTCCCATGAGGTAAATTACGCCACCGTTGAAAAGGAGTGTTTAGCGGTGAAGTGGGCTCTAGATTCCCTTCGGTACTACCTGCTAGGTAGGCACTTTGACATGGTTACAGATCACGCTCCGTTAAAGTGGATGGCTCAAAACAGAAGAGTGAATAGGTGGTTCCTGGCCCTCCAGGAATTCAACTTCACAGTAAAGCATCGCCCTGGCGTTCAAATGGGGAATGTGGATGCTTTGTCTCGAGTACATGAATGCCTGATTGCTGGTGTTCCAACCCCGAGGTTAAAACAAGAGGGGGGGGTATGTGACAGCAGGAAGGTAAAGTCACCTGGTTGCATCCAGGGGGGTAGATATATTTCGCCCAGATTCAGGCTTTACGCCGACTTATACAACTAGGTGGAGTGTTGTATAAGCCCAGCTGAGGCTAGTGGGTTCATGGATGACTCATACCTCTAGGGAGAGTGTGGGGCGTCGTGCAGACAGGGAGTTGATGAGACCAGCTGAAGCTTGTCAGCTCATTTAGGCCTCTATAAGAACTCCCAGCTTCATTAGGGGTTAGCTCATGCCTGGACCCAGACCTGTGTGGACTGTCTAGGGAGAGTGAACCCCTGTGCGGTGAGACAAAGCCTGTGTGGCTATTTGCTTGGACATTTAAAACCAGGGACTTAGGGACTAGGACAGCACTAGGCTGATCCCAGTTGTTAGTTAGGAAACCTGTATGTTTAGTCAGAGGTCAAGTTGACCAGGATTTATTTTGTTTATGTTTCTTTTGGCTTTGCTGTGTTTTGTCACTGTAAATAGAAAATAAACCGCACCTTTTTTTTGATTTTGAAAACCACAACCTCCGTTTGCTGGGCCTGTTTTTGGGTGGGGAGCCCATCCCGGGGGTCACACACACCCGCTGCCGAGCTAACCCCCTCACACACCATTTATTTGATAGCTTGACAGTTCAGTTGAGGGCTAACATAAGCACACTAGTAAGCACACCAGTAACTGTAACAGGTATCATTCAAGTCATGCCTTGAATGTAACTGTTTTGTGAAACAGTTTAATTGGTGGGTTTTAGTTCCACCTTAAGTAAAAAAAAAGAAAGAAGGAAAGACTGAACAGAAAGACTGACAGAACAAATAGCCTACCTAACATGGTTAACCCACATGCAGATAGCAGATATAGGCAGATATTGCAGTACACTTTAGAGTGCATTAAATCACCCAAAGATTTCCAGTTACGACTGTTAGCCAAAGTTATAGATGGCAATTGTAACCATGTGTCCCAGATATCAGCATATTTATTTGGAAAAACTTCATGTTAATATCTAATATTTCATACAAGCACTGCAATAACCCTCCCATAAACATACCACTGAATTCCCTGTTGTTGGAAACCTAGTGTTTCTAAAAAATCAATGTGCCATTCATTTAAAAGTTCAAGCCGGGTATTTTTGACTTATATAGGCTGCAATTGTGCCCTTTTGTTGTCTTGGCAGTTATGACATCCCCTCTAGCATCCTCTACTCTCTTCAGCTACATTATTTTCTTGGTTCTCTCTATTTTCTATTAGATTGCTGGACATTGCCTTCATTTGCCCTCACTGCAATGGCTGGTAGATTGTGCCTACTCTTGAACAGCACATAAGAACCAGAAGTCAAGAATTAGCCCAACATTAATGTAAATAATCCCTATATCAAGGTTATCCGTCTATCTCATTTAAATGAATTAAGTAGACTCTAATACCACATTACAGCGTTTTGTTAGAATGTCACTTTACTATCAGGTTTAGCTATTAGAAGTAAACAAAAAGCAAATGTAAACGCATGGAGGCTGCCGTTACTGATCATTCTTTCAAAACATTAGCTGCCTGATTCCCTGTCTTTACTTTGGGTCACTGACCAAAAACAAGGATGCAAATAAAGACTTTTCTTTAATTTTCAATATCTGTTCCAGCTCAATGTCTGAAAGTGATAAAGCCTTGCCAGAACCAATATGACAGCGAAAAAAACAAGAGCATTTTTTTGAAGAAGGCCAGTTTGCAAATGTTTGTATATATGGCTTTCTCTATGAGAATTAAAAAATATCATAGTTTTATATCAAGGTCGATTAGAACAATACAGTGTAAGTGAACAAAGCATTTCTATAAAATAAATGGAGGTTTTATAACATTTTATTTTTCATTTTATAATCATTATGTAGTCTTCCATCATCTTAGGTATCATATAACATTTTAAAGTAGACAATTGAAAAGTGATTTCTAAAGAAACTGTGGGTGTTGAAAATTAATGCTATACAGATACAATGTATAGACTTTTCTTTTGAAACCAGTGCTTCTTTAATGAGATCTAATCCCAAGTCACAAAATACCAATATGCTTAGATATGGATCGTTGGTGAATTGCGGAAAACCTCTTTTGTTTCATATACTTCTATTCAATTTACATATTTAAAATAATTCTACAGTCAGTAAAGAGTAAAGCAGGCCATGTACGTTTTTTTCTTTAAAAAAACATTTTTTTACTTAAAACTATTTTGTTTTGGACTTATTTTTGGACTGGATTTATTAAATACATGTCAAGCCAAAATAATCGAAAAATAGGCAATATGTCCCTGCAATACAAGCACATTTCCATATGTTTCTCTTTAAAGACTGCAATACATATTGCTCTGCAAGAAATTCTCTAATTTCATAATCCTTGTTCTGAGTTGACACCCTACAGGAATTTTGTAGACTGAGGCCGCGTACACACGACCGGTTTTCTCGACAAAAAACGACAAGAAATCTGCCGGGAGAGTTTTCTTGCCGAGAAAACCGGCTGTGTGTACGTGGGTTTCAGTTTTCTCGTCGAGAAAACTGCCCAGATTCCCCGACGAGAAAAAAGACGACCTGCAGTCTTTTTTCTCGTCGAGAATCTCGTCGGCCTGTTTCTCTACGAGAAACCCGAGCGTGTGTACACTTACCTGTCACTGTGGAAATCCGCGCATGCTCGAAATGACTTAGACGCATGTGCGGTAACTTCCTAGGCATAGGGTGGAGCAAGATGGCGGCGACGGCATCGAATGTGACGAGAGCACGCTCACCGTAGTCGATGACATCACCGCGTGCGTGCCATTCAAAAGAACGGCGGTTCTTTTGAATCGTACGTGTGTACACTCGGCCGGGACAAGTTTCTTGTCAAGATTCTCGTCAGGAAAAACTACGTTTTTTTCCTGACGAGAATCTCGGCCGTGTGTTACGGGGCTTGAGTGTTGTCAGCCCTGCCCAGTGTCTTTTGCTAAACTTCTCTACTGCTCCCACTGTCTAATTTCCATAACATAAAAACCAATCACTCTGTAGTTCAAGATAACAACTAAACAGTCTTGAAATAATAAAATAAATATGTTGAAGACTCTTAACAGCTCTGATATCCTGATATATATATATATATATAAATATACAGTATCTCACAAAAGTGAGTACACCCCTCACATTTTTGTAAATATTATATTATATCTTTTCATGTGACAACACTGAAGAAATGACACTTTGCTACAATGTAAATTAGTGAGCGTATAGCTTGTAAAATAGTGTAAATTTGCTGTCCCCTCAAAATAACTCAGCACACAGCCATTAATGTTTAAACCTCTACCAACAAAAGTGAGTACACCTCTAAGTGAAAATGTCCAAATTGGGGAAAAATTTGCCATTTGCCCTCCCCGATTTCATGTTACAGGGTGTCAACTTGTTAGGAGGCCGAGATGCTGGGAGGGCTCCCCTTGTGGCCGACTTAAGCACACCCCTGAAGGTGACA
This sequence comes from Rana muscosa, assembly GCA_029206835.1. Taxonomy (NCBI): domain Eukaryota; kingdom Metazoa; phylum Chordata; class Amphibia; order Anura; family Ranidae; genus Rana; species Rana muscosa. The sequence continues at coordinate 175,713,631 of CM055116.1, forward strand.
CAGGAGGTGCGGTGCCCACAGAAGCATGGGTTGCATGATTGCTGGAGCTGATTGCCAGGTACTTGCTGGGACAGATAAGGTATACTGCAAGGCAGGCGTGCTTGGAAGGTACGGGAGCAGACCAGATAGCTGAGGCGGGAGCCAGGCTAGGGGTCATTCACAGTAAGACAGTCCAAGATCAAGGGTCAGGGTCAGCCGAGTCTTTGCACAGGAGACAGGTAAAGGCAGAGTCCGTAAGCCAGGCCAGGATCAGATGCAGGGAGCAAGAAGGAACAAGTCAGGAAACAAGCCAATGGGGTCAAGCTGGAAGATCAAGAAGAGTAGGTCAAGGAAAGCCGGGTTGGTACACAGGAAATCAGATCAGCAGGATCTACAAGGCACAGGAACACAGAGGGAAGCTGAGAATAAACCAGCAATGCACCATTGTAAGCAGCGGGTTTAAAAAGGCAGTGGTGCCACTAGCACGTTGTGCGTGTGCCGCTGCGCATGCACGTGCGCTGCACCTTTTTGATCTTTACATTGCTATTTGGCCTCAGAATTCCCCAGGTGTTCAGTTGGTGTCGTTTTTTCAATTCATTCATTATTTAGGTTTGCGCTGATTGTATTATTTCTATATCTATCTATCTTTAGAAGAGGCTTCCTTCTGTGATGATCCAGTGTGCGGTGTATGGTCTGAGCACGGACAGGCTGACCACCTGCCATTTCAACCTCTGCAGCAATGCTGGCAGCACTCATACGTCTATTTCCCAAAGACAACCTCTGGATATGATGCTGAGCCTATGCACTCAACTTCTTGTTCTGAGTGGAATCTGTCCTGTTAAACCGTTGTATGGTCTTGGCCACCATGCTGCAGCTCAGTTTCAGGGTCTTTCCAATCTTCTTATAGCCTGTGTCATCTTTATGTAGAGCAACAATTATTTTTTTCAGATCCTCAGAGAGTTCTTTGCCATGAGGTGCCATGTTGAACTTCCAGTGACCAGTATGAGAGAGTGAGAGTGATAACACCAAGTTTAACACCTGCTCCCCATTCACACCTGAGACCTTGTAGCACTAACGAGTCAGATGACACAAGGGAGGGAAAATGGATAATTGGGCCCAATTTGGACATTTTGACTTAGGGGTATACTCACAAGCTGTACACTCACTACTTTACATTGTAGCAAAATGTAACTTCTTGTTACATAAAAAAACATATAATAAAATATTTACAAAAATGTGAGTGGTGTACTCACTTTTGTGAGATACTGTGTGTATATATATATATATATATATATATATATATATATATATATATAATATATATATATATATATTTATATTGTGGTAGTATGGTACCCCACCAGTGTATGCACACAGAATTCTCAATCGGACAGGTTGAGGGGCTCCAGGGAGCTTGTAACATACAGAGGAAACTGGCGTTTCAGTTTCCTCATTATTTACTAAAGTCCACTTTGGGACCTGGAGCCTGGGGATTTCTTAGAAATCCGGGTGGGATGAAATCCCCAGCCCTGGGTCTGGGTTTTGAGACTCCCCGGCACACTGATTGTTCAGGTGTGTGTGGGCCTGATAGTAGTAATAGAGTCAGGACCAAGGTCCTGGGCTCCACCCGACCGAGGAGTCCAGGCTTGCAAGGGAGAACCCAGAGAGTGCAGGTGTGCACTGGAGTAGCCAGAGAAGGCAAGCTGCACTGTGAAAGCCAGAGACCCAAGTCTGAGGCTCAGAGCAGTGAGAGGCTGCTATCTGTATGGACGGTGTTGGCAAAGGGGAGTAGTCTGTAGGAGACAGACGAGAGCCTGAAGTGGAAGGCCTGAGCAGCACTGCCGTATGTATAAGCCAGGAGGCTGAAGTTATTATTTACTACTGACGGTAAAACCCCCCTGCGAGGGAAAACCTGTGATTTTTGTTTTCTTGAACTCTTCTTAATAAAAGTGGGCCAACAAGCCCTGAAACTGAATTTCTTTTTCGTATATCACGGGACACAGAGCAACTTAGTCATTACTAATGGGTTATATAGATTACCTTCAGGTGTTGGCACTGGCCAATTCCAAACCGGAAGTACCCTCCCCTATATAAGCCCCTCCCACCCGGGAGCACCTCAGTTTTTTGCCAGTGTCTAAGGTGTTGGCCAAAGAGTAACATGTGTTTTCACTGGGCTTGCGTACAGGTTCTTTTGGGCCTTAGTAAGCTGTTCCGGATCCCACCAAAAAAGCTTCATAGCTAAACGGTCGGTACCCGGGCCTTGCAGCAGAAGAGCAAGGTTTTGCCTGTAATGCTTCTCTTAGGAGGGCTGGACCCTGGGATCCAGAGCTCTGGTCATACCCACGACCAAGATGTTGTCTGTGCAGGGTGCTATACAGGTCCAGGGGAGTGGAATCCTTGGGAACCCGGTCCCTGAAGGTTTAATTACAATGCCTGCCGTGATAGGTGAAGTTTGGACTTCTGTGGACCAAGCAAAGTCCTGCGGCGGGGATCAGGTAAGTGGGGGCCCCCAGGAACTTGGTTCTATTGGGGGACCCCCAAGCCTAATTTGTCTTTCTGTCTGTTACCTAACGGTATTCCCGCTAAATATCTGTGTTTGCCTGTAACTACTGAAAATGTAAAATTTTAATAGTAGTCAAGAAAAAAAAAAAAAAAAAAAAGGGACCACGGTACCTGTGTTAAACCACTAGAGGCCGCTGTAGTCCATTTTTCTTGTCATGTGGATCTTTGGTTTTCTCAAGTCAAAAGATCCAGGCAGCTGGTAAGTTTCTCTGTGGGAATCCACTTCCTCTGCCCTGTTGCTGCGCTCATCCACCGCGCAGGCCCTCCGGCAAAAAGGGCCCTGGCTCCTAGTCCCCTGTTTGATTTCGAAAAGGGCGCCAATGGCTCACGGGCGCGCGCGCGGGCGCGTGCACGCGCCTCCTATGAAAAAAAGGGGCGGGGCGGGTGGATGACGCTCGATGCGCGCCGCGGCGCTTCTGCGCATGTGCGGGCGTCCCAGCAGGGTTAAAAGACACAGTACAAGTGTCAGCTGGATGCAAACAGAGCTAGCAACAAACAGTGGCACACAGAGGCGGTTGATGCAGGCATCCCCATAGAAAGGCACTTTAGTGGACACCAGCTGGTATATAGCAGCAACTTTGTTAGACTATTACCAGCAAAATTGGTGTATGACGAAGGGAATACCTCAGCTTTGTGCTTAAAGGATATGTCGTCCAGACGCTCCGGAAATAGATCTTCCAGGAAGCCAAAGGGGTCTCCATCGGGCTCTGAGGATATTGGGCATGCTTGTACTGCACCAATCTCCCCTGAGAATTCAGAGGTCAGAAGCCGTAGAAACCCCGCAGGAATGCCTGGTGCTGCGGCTGTCCCCAGTCCACCTGCTCCTGTATATATAACAGAGGAGGTTTTATCCTCAACTCTGGGAGGATTGGAAGAGAGATTAACAGCATTGATCGCTGCTTCCCTGTCACAGGAAAAGCGCGTCCGATCTCCGTCTCCTCCTTCAGAGTGCCTGTTAGTGGAGGAACAGCCCCACACAGAGATCGACCTACCTGAAGGGGATCAGGATGAGGTTGATTCAGTTATGGAAGAATCAACAGTGGAAGAACCTTTCTCAGCATCTCAGGCTGAAAGATTATGGGTTCAGTCTCTGACTAATATGGTCCGATCAGCATTTAAAATGCCTCTGGCGGAACCACCATCCACTACGGTTTCCTCGCTGGGGTCGCTAAAAGCTCCCCAGGCTGTCTGTTCCTTCCCAATCCACCCTTTATTAGAAGGGCTTATTTACCAGGATTGGGAGCATCCTGGTAAAATATTTGCTCCCCCCAAGAGATTTCCGGTGATCTATCCCATGGAGGATAAGTTCATAAAAAAATGGAGGGTCCCTACAGTGGACGCAGCCATCTCTTCTGTTAACAAATCACTGACATGTCCAGTAGATAATGTTCCAATGTTCAAAGACCCAATAGATAAAAAATTGGAGTCTTTACTAAAATCTGCTTTCTCTACAGCAAGCATGGTGACACAACCTGCGGTAGCAGCGATTGGAGTCTGCCAAGCAGTGAAAGATCAGTTGAAACAAGTCTTAAGGGACTTACCAGATCAGCAGGCTCTTGCCCTAGCTGACCTGCCTAGAGCCTTGTGTTTTGCGGTGGACGCCATAAAGGATACAATCCAACAGGCCTCCCGCTTTACGCTGTCTATAGTACATATGCGTAGGCTTCTGTGGCTCAAAAACTGGTCTGCTGAAGCTCCCTGTAAAAAACTGCTGGTTAGCTTCCCATTTCATGGAGAACGCTTATTTGGAGAAGATCTGGACAAATATATCCAGAAAATTTCTGCCGGTAAAAGTTCACTCTTACCGGTTAAGAACAAGGGTAGAAGTCCTTCTTTTAAGAGGCCTACTTCTCCAGTCCCGGGCACATCGGCTGTGAAGCAGTTCCGACGGCCTCCGCGGTCAAATTCAGGGGGCAGAAATCAGGGACAATCACAGGGTAACAAGAAGCCCTGGATCAAGAGAGGTACAAAACCTCCCCCCAAGGCATGAAGCGTTGCCCCCACTCAATCGGGTGGAGGGAAGACTTCAGTTGTTCACAGAGACCTGGCGGGACACCATCAGAGACAGATGGGTGCTCTCCGCAGTAAGTCTGGGATACAAGCTGGAGTTAAAAGGCACTCCTCCTGCCCAATTTATGAGGTCAAACGTGCCAAGAGATCCCCAAAAGAGAGGATCCCTCCTTCTGGCACTAGAACAACTATTGCTCCAAGGTGTAATCATGAAGGTTCCCCTGGAAGAAAGCGGATTCGGGTTTTACTTGAACCTTTTCACAGTCCCCAAACCAAATGGGGACGTGAGGCCCATATTAAATCTAAAAGGGCTAAACAAGTTCCTAAATATCAGGACTTTTCGGATGGAGTCGATCCGATCGGTGGCCACCGCCCTACAAGGGCAGGAATGGTTAGCCTCGATCGACATAAAGGATGCTTATCTGCATATTCCCATCTTTCCGGCCCACCAGAAATTTCTACGCTTTGCAGTAGAAGGGCGCCATTTTCAGTTCAGAGCCTTACCTTTCGGTCTGGCCACAGCACCACGAGTGTTCACAAAAATTCTGGCCCCATTATTGGCCAATCTAAGAACACAGGGTGTAACGATAATGGCATATCTAGACGACCTGCTACTAATAGTCCACTCAGTGGAAAAGCTGGAAATAGCTATTCACAAGACAATCAAGTATCTGGAATATCACGGTTGGATTATCAACCGGGACAAGTCAGCTCTAAGACCAGTCAAAAGTCTGGAATACTTAGGGCTAAGGCTGGATTCAAATCAGAGAAAGATTTTCTTACCTCCAGAGAAGGTGTCGTCTTTAAAAGATTTGACCCACTTAGTGGGTACAAAAAGAAAACCATCCATACGCCTCTGCATGAGGCTGCTGGGAAAAATGGTGGCTTCATTTGAAGCGGTACCCTACGGTCAATTCCATTCAAGGAATTTGCAAAGGGCCATACTGTCAGCCTGGAACAAAAAAGTTCAGGCTTTAGACTTACCAATGTCCCTGTCCCCTTCCGTTCGCAAGAGCCTCCATTGGTGGTTGGTGCCCCAGAATCTGGAAAAAGGGAAACCCTTCAGTCCGGTTTCTTGGAAGGTAGTCACTACAGATGCCAGCCTCATAGGCTGGGGGGCAGTACTGGAGCAATGGTCTCTCCAGGGCAAGTGGTCAGAAGCAGAAAAGGCCCTGCCCATCAATCTCTTAGAGATACGAGCAGCCCGGTATGCCCTAGTAGCATGGACATCCAAACTCCAAGGGTCCCCTGTCAGAATTCAATCAGACAATGCCACAGCAGTGGCATATATCAATCACCAGGGTGGCACCAGGAGTCGTGCAGCCCAGAGGGAAGCAAATTGCATCCTGGAGTGGGCAGAAAAATATGTCCCAGCCATATCCGCGGTTTTTATCCCAGGAGTGGAAAATTGGAGAGCGGACTTTTTAAGTCGCCAACAATTATGCCCGGGGGAATGGTCTCTTCACCCCAAGGTTTTCCAGGCAATATGCCAGCGGTGGGGAACACCGGATGTAGATCTGCTAGCATCCAGATTCAACGCAAAGGTGGACAGATTTGTGTCTCGCACAAGGGATCCTCTAGCTTGCGGCTCGGATGCCCTAGTGTTCCCTTGGAATCAGTTCAAGCTGATATATGCATTCCCACCGCCACAATTGTTACCGCGATTACTCCGCAGAATCAGGGTAGAAAAGAAACCAGTGATTCTGGTGGCTCCAGCGTGGCCCCGAAGGGCATGGTACGCGGAGATTGTAAAAATGTCAGTGAGGAGTCCTTGGACCCTCCCACATCGTCCGGACCTGCTGTCGCAGGGACCGATATACCACCCTTCCTTACCAGCCCTAGGTTTGACGGCCTGGCTATTGAAGCCCACATTCTGAAAAAGAGAGGGCTCTCTAATTCTGTGGTATCTACCATGATCAATGCCAGGAAGCCGGTATCCAGGCAGATCTATTATAGGATCTGGAAAGCGTACATTAAGTGGTGTGAGGCCAAGAAATGGCATCCACGTAAGTACGTGATAGGGAGGATTTTGGACTTCCTACAGTGGGCTGTAGATAGGAAGCTGGCCTTGAGTACTATCAAGGGTCAGATTTCGGCCTTGTCAATATTTTTTCAAAGGCCCTTGGCTTCGCATTCACTAGTCAAAGCTTTCATACAAGGAGTGATGCGTATTAGCCCTCCGGTTAGTATTCCCATATGTCCTTGGGACTTAAACCTGGTTCTGTCAGTTCTACAGAAACAACCGTTTGAACCATTGCAACACATTTCCTTGGTTCTTCTCACCAGGAAATTGATTTTCTTAGTAGCCGTTTGTTCGGCTAAAAGAGTATCGGAATTAGCCGCCTTGTCCTGTAAGGAGCCATATCTGGTTGTCCATAAGGACAGAGTAGTATTACGTCCTCATCCAGCCTTTCTTCCTAAGGTGGTATCGAGGTTTCATTTGAACCAAGATGTGGTTCTTCCTTCTTTTTTCCCCAAACCTAGCTCGGTAGAGGAAAAGTTATTACATTCCTTGGATGTAGTAAGAGCAGTTAAAGCTTATCTAAAAGCCACTGCTCAGATTCGCAGAACGGATACTTTGTTTATTCTGCCGGAAGGCCCTAAAAAGGGTCAGGCAGCATCAAAATCCACTTTAGCCAAGTGGATTCGACAGGTCATAATACAAGCCTATGGCTTGAGAAAGAGACCGCCTCCGTTCAAAGTTAGGGCGCACTCCACAAGAGCAGTTGGAACTTCATGGGCAGTGCATCACCAGGCCTCCCTGGCTCAAGTATGTAAGGCCGCAACATGGTCTTCGGTACACACGTTTACTAGATTCTACCAGGTAGACGTTAGAAGTCAGGAGGATGTCGCCTTTGGGCGCAGTGTGTTGCAGGCCGCAAAAGATCCTCATGCCTGATGGCGCCCAGCTTATGTATCCCTCCCCTCATTTGGCATTGCTTTGGGACGTCCCATTAGTAATGACTAAGTCGCTCTGTGTCCCGTGATGTACGAAAAAGAAAAAGGGATTTTTATAACAGCTTACCTGTAAAATCCTTTTCTTGGAGTACATCACGGGACACAGAGCTCCCACCCCTCTTTTTGGGACACTTATTGCTTGGCTACAAAACTGAGGTGCTCCCGGGTGGGAGGGGCTTATATAGGGGAGGGTACTTCCGGTTTGGAATTGCCCAGTGCCAACACCTGAAGGTAATCTATATAACCCATTAGTAATGACTAAGTCGCTCTGTGTCCCGTGATGTACTCCAAGAAAAGGATTTTACAGGTAAGCTGTTATAAAAATCAATTTTTCTGCCGTGGACTGTTCTCGCTAGCGGGTGCTACACATTAGCTAAACAACCCCCAATATCACAATATACGCACATACACACACACGCAGGTATGTTTGAGCTTTGGGGTGCTCACCATAATGCCGTAGGCTTACGCACACCTATGAGTGAATGTATTCATCTGGACTGTACACTTGCTGTGGCAAGTCTGTTACTTATAGTCCTAAAAACATTAATGGGGATAAGAGCCACACTTGCTGATTCTCATTTGTGATCACTGTCTTTCGACAGTGATCCTTATTCCTCACAAACCAGTATTGCCTAAATGCTATTTTGTCAATAAACCTCTGAGAAGTGAACAGTTAACATTAGTTAAACATTAATATTGCATTCATTCGGGTTAATTGCATAAAGATGAATCTTTGTAAACAAAAATATGTTAAAGCTGCTCTCCAAATTGTTATGTTTTTTCCCCATTAATATATTTCAGCTATTAATTAAAATGTATCAAGCTTATGGAAGATGTTGTTTTTTTACGGTGACAAATATAGTTCTAGAATTTAGATTCCTGCTTTAAGCAGTCTATGCAAATAACAACTGCAGTTGCTTCTGGGCATTTTCTTGCAAGTATCTTGTGAGGCCAATCTTTTGTTTGCACAGTAAATTTCCCTGCTTGCCGATTATCTATTGGGAACCATCTTTTATGAGCCCTGAAGTTAGAGAGAAAATGTTAATTGATTCTTTATAGGAAAAAAAAAGGCAATTTTTTTCACATATTTCATACTGCACTAAAACTGTTATACTTAGGAGAAGCGTATGCAAATTGCAACAAAAGTGAGAAATGTAACAATTTTAAATAAAAACGTGTTAGCGTTGAATTGCTGCTTTCAACAACAAAGAGGCTTTTCATGAAAATGCCTCCATTGTGTGCGTCTAACCAATAATGATTAGCTTTTAAACCTCACCTAGACACACAGTCTGCTTAGAATTGTATTTTCTTTTAACTGTACTTGCGTTATTTTGTATGCTTTTTGTAGTCTTTGTTATTTTCTGAAGACATCTCAGCTTTTTATAATCATTACATAATCAGTTTAGTTTTATATTGTCTTATAAAGTGCTGCTTTGTTTAAACATTATGTCCTAGCTGGAAGGAATGCTTAATTAATTCTTGTAAAGAAAAATTAGAGCCACATGTATAATACACCTTAAAAAGGGATTTCTAATGTGTTCATTTACATTATTGAGGATACATTTGCTGGGGCAGGCAAACTAAAAGGAGTTGATTTGTGGCTGTTATGAGTTGATAGAACATTATTACTGTCATCACAATCAGTTCATAGTTACAAGGCCACAACATCTGTAACAAGCTAAAGATATGTATGATTTTTTTTATTTACTTACCTTACATAAACATTGTAATTTAAATTTACATCTTAACGGGGTTGTAAAGGTTTTATTTTTTTAAATAACAAACATGTTATACTTACCTCCTCTGTGGCTTTTGCACAGAGTGGCCCCGATCCTTCTCTTCTGACGTCCCCCAGCGGCGCTCCTGGCTCCTCCCCGCATTGAGTGCCCCCTCAGAGACCCGCATTCCAAGGGGGCACCCGAGCGGGCGAGCTCTCAAGTCCTGCTGCAAGTCCTGCTGCTGCATCCATTGACACAAACTGCAGGACTTGGCCCCCGCCCTCAGCCTCCGTGTCACTGGATTTGATTGACAGCAGCGGGAGCCAATGGCTGCGCTGCTATCAATCTATCCAATGAGGACCCCAGACAGCGGCTGGAGCTGCTGTGCTCGTCCCTGTCGATGGAACGATCGGGTTCAGGCAAGTAAAAGGGGGGCTGCTGCACTATGAAATGTTTTTCACCTTAATGCATAGAATGCATTAAGGTGAAAAACCACAAGGGTTTACAACCCCTTTAACATCATATCTAGAAATTATTCTTAGGTTTTAGATAATATTTTACACATTTCTCTGCTAAGAGCCATTTCAAGGCTGTTGTAATGCAGTTTAAATAATTCCATTGTGCATTATTTGGATTACATATGGTTGTATTTTCACTAAAGGACCCATAAACTTAAAGCATATTTCCACTTTTGCAGTCAAATTTGAGAAAATCCTGTTATGTTTGTTATGTGTTGTCATTCACACAGGATGCCTAAAAAATGTCTTTGAAATATTTCTTACCTTTTTAGATGTTTGCAAGGAGTAGGTGTCATGGCTGTTTGCAAGCCCTTTTAAACAATGTCAAAGTGAATCTGTCCTAAGTCTGTCCTCATTAACATACAATGCAGGAAGCCATGCCTTAAAAACCTTTAGGCCCCTTTCACATGGACGGATAGAATGGTGCTTTTAGCTGCGGATTTTCTATTTTTCTACCGCAGCTAAAAGCACACAATGCTTTCCTATGGCCCCATTCACACACAGCGTTTAGCTGCGATTTCATTACATGCGGTTCCGTGCGAATAGAAAAAATAGAATTGAATGCGTCCAGGTGTGATGTAGCGCAGCTATCTGCAAACAACCGCATGTAATCGCAGTCTTTTGAGTCAGCTGCGGATAGCAGCGTGAGAAAAAAAAATCACCCGGAAGCGCATCATAACCAGTAGGTGTACCTGGGAAATGACACAGGAAGTTCAGAGGGATATTGGAAAGAGGAGAAGGCAGCATGGCGGCGCGAGATATATCACATGAGGCCATAATATCCCTTGTGCATTCCCGACCAGAGTTATGGGACTCAGAATGCCCAGGATATGCCGATCGAGTGTTGAAGAGATCCAAGTGGGAGGAAGTATACAAATTTGTCACACCGAACTGGGACAATATGTCTGCCACTGAGCAGGATAACCGAGGTGAGTGCAATGTTTGTTGTGTCTATGAAGCAGGGTACACATGTATCATAGCTGTTTCCCATAATAACCACAAACAGAAGATTTACCCCCTAAATGACCAGGCCATTTTTTAGCGATCCAGCACTGCGTCACTGACAATTGTGCAATGCTGCAAACAAACCTAATTTGAAAATGGGAAATCAAATGGTTGGTGTCTTCCCTTAAGTTTTTTCTTGGGTGGGGGGGGGTGAGCAGATCTCTCTCGACTTTTCCTAACATGCGTTATGTTTGATATATATATTGCAGGAAAAGAGGTTTATACACGTTGGAGGTCCCTACGTGACCGGTACAAGAAAGAAGTTAATGAAGAGAAGTCTGCGGAGAGAAGCGGAGCACCCTCAACTCGTCGCAGGGCTAACCCCCATGCAGAGGCTTTGTCTTTTTTGAGGCGCACCACTGAGATGCGTTCGTAAGTATATATATTATATATTTTAACAAATTTGTGGGCAGTATAGCCGCACTGTCCTAATGATTTGAGTGGGCTGGAGAGGTGTAGGAGCGGTATACACACCGCTCCTTCACCACTCCAAGGATGTTGCTATCAGGATTTTTGGTTGCGTCACCGCTCCAGTGTGAAAGGTGTCTAAACCCACCCTGCTCTATATAGAGGGCTATTCTGTAGTGTACACATGACAGTATTCATGTTATTTTTAATTTTGTAATTTTGTTATTATTAGAACTGTGTCAAGTGTTCCTGAGAGAGCAAGTGCAAGACGTGAAAGTTCGTCACCAGATGACGCAGACACCAGTCAAGAAATCAATTCAGAGTCACTTTCATCCCAAGAATATCAACCATCCACTGAAGAACCTGTGGTATGTACTTTCAAAACGTCACAATGATGGTTTTTACAATTATTTTTTTTACAATGCTTTCATTTTTTAATGGGGGGGGGGGGGGGTGGGACAGTGTCAGTGTGTGTTTTCTTTTAGTTTTTGTATTTTTAGACAATTATTTTTTATTTTATTATTTTTTTTTATCAGCCCTCTCTTTGGTGAGATATCAGGGGTCTTAACAGACCTCTGACATCTCCCCTTTGAGACAGGGAATGGGACTAGGGACACAGATTCCCCAGTCCCTTTCTCAGCAGCCTCCGCTGCGCTGAAAATGAATGGAGAGAAGACAGCGGCTTCTCTTCTTTCATGAACTGAAACATTGTAAAAACAGTTTTGGTGGTCTGGATGCCAATACAGTGACAACAGGTTTCCGGGGCTAAAACAAGTGCCTGTGTCTGATCTATTGAAAACAGGTATTGCAAGCTCGGACACGACTTTAATAATTGTGCAAGCATCATGTTTATTATTATGTAAGTGTGATCTCAACATCAGAAGCATAATCTATATATTTGATCTATTTGCAGGCAAATGTAGGTAGGAGAGGACAGTCTACTTCCACCAGCCGTCAAAAACGTACTCAACAAGAGACACCTTTTGAGGAATATTTTAACCGTATTATAGCAGAAATGAGAAACCAATCGCAAAACCAGGCCAAAGATGATGAATTTCTCAATATCTCAGACCCAGATGTTATGTTTTTGAGAATGTTGCTTTGTGTAGTCAGGGAGATTCCTCCTGATAAGCGCACTGAGGTCAGGGGTGATATACATGCCTATTTAACGTATATTGTATCCGCTTGCAAAGAGCAACGCCCATATCCAAAATTTCAGCCATGGGCTATGGGTTTTAATTCACCCAGTGGCTCTTTGAGTCGACCAATGGCCAATCAGCAGTTCCATGACACAACACCTGCCATTAATCCTTATGCAGGACCCCCACCGATGTATACACCTTACCCACCTAATCCTGGTTATCAAAGGATGCACGTGCAGCCACACCCAGTTACTTCACCCTCATCTTCCCAATCAGGATCAGGATCACCCATAGATGTTGGCACTGAACCAAGCCACTCTTCCCTGCGTCCCCCTTATCCGGTGTATGAAAACTTGTAGTTTTGACCTTTTAATTTGTTATATTACTGTTTAATTTTTTTATGTTTTGTTACTTGAATTTTATTGATACCTACCTCAATATCCGCTGAACTGTACGGATGTAAGAAACTGTACTGTACTGTTCCAAGCTTCCATATCTTGCTACTCCGCCACGCTGGCTCTCACAGTACCAAAGCATTGTTTAGGTTGAGAGCCAGCATGGCCGACTAGAAAGATACTGAAGCTTGGCCCAGTGGGAGATCTCCCAATCTACACAGTGCAGCATACTTGGCGAAATCAAAATTAAGGTGACGAAGGTTAGGGTTTTGACACTTTCTCTATGGGGCCATGCCTCAGCAGACTGGTCATACACCTATAGGTTATCTTCTGTTTTTCTATGTTCAGATGGAAAAAGTGGAACAGATTCCTCCATCTCCGCTAAACTGTGCGGATGTAAGAATCTCCCACTGTTCCAAGCTTCCATATCTTGCTACTCGGACGACTAGAAAGATACTGAAGCTTGGCCCAGTGGGAGATCCCCTCCCCCCCATCTACACAGTGCAGTGTACATGGACAAATATTATTCCAACTAATCATAGACATAATGCAGATAATCTATAGGTGTATGGTCAGCTTTAAGCACTAAAAAACCTTTTTAAATTCTTTGCTTACATTTGGACATTGTTATCAAACAGCCGCTACACAACAGTTCGTAAAGTTGTGAAAATTTTTTTCAAAGCTGTTTACTGCACTCACAGTGTCCACATATAGTCAAACATATGGTTAACAGCACTTTAGAAATACTCAATATTTTAGGGGGGGGGGGGTACAGAGTCAATTTATACTTGAAAATAGAAGAAAATTCTCTATATTCCTAAGGAATTGAAAACATAGTTTTCTATACATGCAAGCATTCAATGTTTTGTAAGGTTTGTCTATTTTTTCTACCTTTTTGTTATTTAACATGGCAAAGATATAAAAATAAAAACAATTTAATTGTAAAAAATTGTCAACTACTTTATTTCAAGAACAAATTTAAACTGTAATATAAGGTTGATATAACATGGGTAACAAAGATCTCTTTACAAATGGTAATATTGCCATGGGAGCTGTCCATCCTCTGTCAAAAAAAAAATCTGTGAAATCCTCACGCACTTGTAGAGCTTGATTCGTGGGACGAGTGGCAGTAACACGACCTCTGTGTTCTGCGGAAACAGGTAACGCTAACGGGGATTCGGTGGGCACGATCTCCTTACCCCTCAAATAGTTGTGGAGAACACAACATGCCAAAACAACATTGACCGCATGATCCACTTCTAGGTGCATGGCTGTCATCAAAACACGCCATTTGGCAGTGCAAATGCCAAATGCGCACTCCACCATTCTCCGGGCTCTACTGAGACGGTAATTAAAAATGCGCCTCCTGTCAGTGAGACCATGCCTCGTATAGGGCCTGAGAAGGTGGGTGGATAAGGCAAATGCCTCATCTCCCAGCACAACAAAAGGAAGGTCCGGCACAGAAGTACCAGGAAGAGGCCTTGACTGTGGCACATTGAATTCACTATTTTCCAATTGCTGGCCCATCATAGAATTACGAAAAATTCTGGAATCTCCAGAACTCCTGTAAGCTCCCACATCTCTCACCAAACTTTACTAACACGCAGTAACACGAAATCAGCAAAAGCAGCCCAACGGGTGGCGCCATCCGAATGGAACTTCCCCTTTATAGTGGCATCATACAGGCATACCCCGCTTTAAGTACACTCACTTTACATACACTCGCAAGTAAGGACATACCCGTGAGTGTATGTAAAGTGCCTCACAAGTACTGTACAGACATTTTGCAGCTGCAGTAGAAGGAACTGAAGCTCCGAGAGCATAGCCCGCCCTGTTCCAGTGTGCCCCTGACACCCCCACTACAGCCCCTGAGACCTCAACTACAGCTTTTGACAACCCCACTACAGCCCCTGACCCCCCACTACACCCTAGAAGTGAAAAAAGGTATTGTTTCACTTTAAGTACATTTTCGTTTTACATACATGCTCTGGTCCCATTGTGTACTTAAAAGTGGGGTATGCCTGTATGTGTTGTCGTACGTGTTGTACGTCACCGCGCTTTGCTCAAGCATTTTTTTTTCACGATAGTGTGGATGCAAGGCAAGCTTGAGAAGAATCACGTCGAGAAAAACTTTGTTTTTTTCCATGACATTAAAAACGGCAGTGTGTACGTGGCATTAATGTGTATAAATGTTATGAGATTTTTTTTTTGGAAAGTCATTGCTTATTATTGCAGATATGCTAAAACCATGGTTGGGTCATTAAATGCTATTTAACTGAAATAATGGCACTTTAAAGGTTTGTTTATCTGTGCAGGACAATAAACCATCAGGGGGCATTTAAAGATCCCATTGCCGGCAATCTAATTTACAACTTCAACACACGTATTTAATTGCAAAGTAGGTACCACGGAGGCACAATCTTTAATTGTCCTAAACTGTTTCAATGGGGCTCTGGAACAACATATGTCAATATGGTTGGCATTTAAATCTTCCAGAGAAGTATTAACTAATTTGCCAATCAATTCACCTTAGAAACTGACTGCCTACAAACAATCAAATAAGTCAAGGTTCTACTTTGCTTTCTGAACACATTTGTACTGAGTAAAAACCAACCAAACAGGAATAAGAAAGCTTGCTTAGGAATGTTTTGTTTTTTTTCAAGGTAGAATTTAAAGCCCTACTCCAGAAATAAGAATAATTTTAGTGCCCTCCCCCACACTAAAAGGGTTAAATGTTCCTTTGATCTGGAGGAAAGAGGAATAAGGTGTAATATTTATATTATTTTTCACTCTAGCAGGCTCCCTCCCCAAAGCCTTTTCTCTAAGGCACTTCAGGAATGAGGTCACTCACATTTGACACCAACAAATACAATGCAGGACTAATAATCCAGCACTGTATGTAAAAATGGGGAGGGCCCAGACCCAATCTGGAGCATTAGAGAGAATAAACTCTGTTCCTTCACCCTTAAATTAATGAGCATTTAGAGAAGTTCTATATGCAGAAGGAAAAGGAAATGTTAAATCCTCCAGGGGATCCTGTGCACATAGCATTTGTCTCAAAGCAATGGACGTTATAAAAAAAATATATATATATATATATATATATATATATATATATATATATATACACACTATATTGTCAAAAGTATTGGGACACCTGCCTTTACACGCACATGACTTCAATGGCATCCCAGTCTTAGTCCGTAGGGTTCAATATTAATTTGGCCCATCCATTGCGGCTATAACAGCTTCAACTCTTCGGGGAAGGCTGTCCACAAGGTTTCGGAGTGTATCTATGGGAATGTTTGACCATTCTTCCAGAAGTTAATTTGCGAGGTCAGGCACTGATTTTGGACGAGAAGGCCTGGCTAGCTCTAATTCATCCCAAAGGTTTTCTTTTGGGTTTAGGTCAGGACTCTGTGCAGGCCAGTAAAGTTCCTCCACCTCATACTCACTCATCCATGTCTTTATGGACCTTGTACAGAGTCCTGACCTCAACCCAATAGAACACCTTTGGGATGAATCAGAGGGGAGACTGCGAGTCAGGCCTTCTCATTCAACATCAGTGCCTGACCTCACAAATGCACTTTTGGAAGAATGGTCATGCATTCCTATAGACACACTCCTAAACCTTGTGGACAGCCTTCCCAGAAGAGTTGAAGCCGTTATAGCTGCAAATTGTGGGGCAACTCAATATTGCATCCTACAGACAAATTGGGATGCCATTAAGTTCATGTGCGTGTAAAGGCAGGTGTCCCAATACTTTTGACAATATTGTGTGTGTGTTTGTATGTGTATATATATATATATATATATATATATATATATATATATTTATATATGTAGCGGCCTCACCCCCTTCACATGTTTATCGATTGTCCGAAAGCTCTTGTCTAGGGGTACCTGGGTTTCGAGAGTGAGGTGTGCTACGGCCCACGTCCTCCCCATGGCTGTGGGTGAGGTGAAGGCCAGTATCAATATCTTCCTCAGGCCAAATGTGCATTGGGTTGCGGAACTTAGCCCTGCTATGCTGGAATCTCCCTTTGCTCCCATCAACAGAGTCCATACACCGATCACAGTCCAACTGTTAGTTTTATTTCGTAGCTCCACAACGAACAATATATGACAGGATACGGTGGGATGAGCAGGCCGAGGCACTATCCGGATTGTAGTCCCTACACCCCCTGTGCTATGACCAGGGGTTGCAGGAGTCTTGATTAGAACAACTTCGCTGCGCTGCGGCCCCTATCAGGGGAAGATGACCCTCCAAGGGAGTTACCGGAGGCCCGTCCGTCACCGGGTTGACGCTGCTCCGAAGTCTTCAGACGGGTGACCTCCCCAGCCTCCTCACCTCAGATGCGGGTCCCCTCGCAAGGGGCACCCTGGAATCCCTTCACCCTCGCGGGACCCGGTCAAAGTCACCAGGTCCCAGGCCTTCTACAAAGTACCTCACCCCAGGCTGAAGGTGCCTGGGATGGACTCCAACTCCAGCTTCATTCCGGCCAGGCCTAGGGTGCCCAGGCCGGAACCTTGAACTGCCCGCACCCAGGCCTAGGGAGCCTGGGTACGTGAAGAGATGATCCCCCACAAAGACCTCGTGGCGAGGGCGTCTCCCCCTTTTATCTCCTCCCATCGACACCACGGCGGGTTCCCCGCCCCAGCCGTACCATCTCCAGGAAGGGACAAAAAGGGTAGCAATGTGGTAGTGATTCTACCTCGAGCCTGTAGGTACCCCGCCACCCACAGGCCAAGGAGAATATTGCACCACCCAATCCTCCACGAATAACAAAAAGGGGTCTAATCCCTGACATAATTACACACCTGGGTCTCTCTACCCCAGGTGTATCCCACTAACTTTGAAGACCCCGCTACACACTCCCCCTTGTGATTTGACGCTGGTCCCCAGCGTCAGGTGCACACCCATGTCTCCCAAGGAGTGGTGACATGAAGTGGGCCCCAGAGGCTATCCCTCAAATTTTGGATACTGTGTGTGCCAAGACCTGCTCCAGGGAAAGGGAACTATAAAACATTAAAACTTTTGTATAAAACATCTGTCATGTACACATATACAATCCCTCCCGTCACTGTCTAAGAACCACCCCATACTCAGTAGTCTTGACCGACGAATCTCCTGCAGAAGGGAAACAACAAAAAAAACACATCCTAACACTCTGTGTTAACTTGGCATGAGTGGGTCCGTCAGCCGAGAGACCCGCTCACTCCAATAAGTAAGTAATGCATGTGTAACATTTCAAACAACCGTTGCACAACACTGCCACCTGGTGACAGCGCTGCGGTAATGACACTTGGTGAGATCTTCATTCTTCCTGCTTTCCTACTCTGACTCTACCCCAAAAGTCTCTGCCTTTGGCACATGAAGAAAAGGGAGAAAAAAAACAACAGCTCCCAAGTCTCCAGTGAGTAAAAGAAAAGCCCAAATCAAAACAAAAGTAGGGCACAGTTCTAGGCGTCTGGGAATGTCTCTTCCAGAAAGTTTCAACAGCAACAAGATAGGAGCTCACTTCTCCTATAAGTAGAACCTTGGATCCGGCAGAAACAGGGGCTTCAGGTGCTCGTCAAACACTTCCACCGAATACTCGACATCCTCTCCTTCTTTCCTGCAGATGAGCACCTTATCGGCATGAATATGGCGCCCAAGTCTCCAATCAGCTCTGCAGTCCTTGAACTTTTTAGACACAGGCGGCGAACATGACAGGTATCGCCTGGCATGGGGTACTTTAAGCTTTTCCCATACAAACTCGTCATACCCCCAGTCTGACAATGACTCTAGGTCGGAGGTGTCATACATCTCAGCGGGAAGGTAGTCTCTAGCAGACGGAAGGCTACCCTCCCTTGCGGGCTCCACCGACTGTGGACCCCCGACACCTCCAACCAACACCACAGTCCCAGCCCCTGGCTCACCTGGACCTTCTGAAGAACTGGGATGTCCGGGACTCTCTTCTCTACCGGCGCCATCCAGGCCAGGCAAGCGGCGGGGCGAAGCTCGACCACGACCATAGGATGCCTGTACCAGGCCGACTTTCCTCTTCGGAGGTGGGAGCAGGGAGTCTGTAGTGACCGAAGCAGCGTCCTCGGATTTTTCTCTCTCAGTCTCTGATTGGGCAGTCCCATCGCCCTGGTCAGCGCGCACGGGGACCTCCGCAAAGGCCTGGATCTCTCCCTCCGGAGTGGCGGTTCCTGTGATGCAGTTGAGGCGAAGGGCCCGGGGCCTTACTGTGGATGATTCGACCTCAAAAAGAAATTCTTTGCACGCTTCACATCGCCCGAACGGCTTTAGTTGGACCACCAGTCCCGAGCATCCGGGACAGATCACACCGAGGGCCTCCGTGTCTCTGCATGAATACAGAGCCAACTGTCCTCGGGGCCTGAGCCTTATCCCCGTGTCTGTAATGGGCGCAGCAAATGCAGTCATTTTCGTGGGGTAAGGTACCGGCATCCACGGGGAGCTTGAGGCCATCCCGACCACCTGCTGTTCCATCACGCGCTCACCTCGCGCCGGAGTCTCCACGTGTATCTCCACACGTGGCCAGACTCCTCCCACGACTTGCACGTTTTCGCGGGCTTCCTTCAGTCTCCTCCCACGAATTGCGCAGTCATGGGGTGCCTCGTGGCGCAGTGCATTAACAGTCCCCACATGTAGTACTTCACACGGCTGGACCTCTCCCTTTTTACGCTCCTCCGCGTGGGCCTTTCCCGACTTAGGGTCATGTCCACAACTCCGAGCAGGGATGCACTTTGGCCAATCACATGGCCGACCTGCTCGGACCTCCTCCGGGCAGCAAAGTCCAGACACAGCCGTTCCAACCCTTAGGATCAATACACATTTCATCCCGGACTCACGAGCCCCCACGTGTAGCGGCCTCACCCCCTTCACATGTTTATCGATTGTCCGAAAGCTCTTGTCTAGGGGTACCTGGGTTTCGAGAGTGAGGTGCGTTACGGCCCATGTCCTCCCCATGGCTGTGGGTGAGGTGAAGGCCAGTATCAATATCTTCCTCGGGCCAAATGTGCATTGGGTTGCGGAACTTAGCCCTGCTATGCTGGAATCTCCCTTTGCTCCCATCAACAGAGTCCATACACCGATCACAGTCCAACTGTTAGTTTTATTTCGTAGCTCCACAACGAACAATATATGACAGGATACGGTGGGATGAGCAGGCCGAGGCACTATCCGGATTGTAGTCCCTACACCCCCTGTGCTATGACCAGGGGTTGCAGGAGTCTTGATTAGAACAACTTCGCTGCGCTGCGGCCCCTATCAGGGGAAGATGACCCTCCAAGGGAGTTACCGGAGGCCCGTCCGTCACCGGGTTGACGCTGCTCCGAAGTCTTCAGACGGGTGACCTCCCCAGCCTCCTCACCTCAGATGCGGGTCCCCTCGCAAGGGGCACCCTGGAATCCCTTCACCCTCGCGGGACCCGGTCGAAGTCACCAGGTCCCAGACCTTCTACAAAGTACCTCACCCCAGGCTGAAGGTGCCTGGGATGGACTCCAACTCCAGCTTCATTCCGGCCAGGCCTAGGGTGCCCAGGCCGGAACCTTGAACCGCCCGCACCCAGGCCTAGGGCGCCTGGGTACGTGAAGAGATGATCCCCCCCAAAGACCTCGTGGCGAGGGTGTCTCCCCCTTTTATCTCCTCCCATCGACACCACGGCGGGTTCCCCG
The DNA here is from genome assembly GCA_029206835.1 of Rana muscosa. Classification (NCBI taxonomy): domain Eukaryota; kingdom Metazoa; phylum Chordata; class Amphibia; order Anura; family Ranidae; genus Rana; species Rana muscosa. The sequence continues at coordinate 175,734,012 of CM055116.1, forward strand.
CCCCAGCCGTACCATCTCCAGGAAGGGACAAAAAGGGTAGCACTGTGGTAGTGATTCTACCTCGAGCCTGTAGGTACCCCGCCACCCACAGGCCAAGGAGAATATTGCACCACCCAATCCTCCACGAATAACAAAAAGGGGTCTAATCCCTGACATAATTACACACCTGGGTCTCTCTACCCCCAGGTGTATCCCACTAACTTTGAAGACCCCGCTACATATATGTGTGTATATATATATATATATATATATATATATATATATATATATATGTGTATATATATATATATATATATATATATATATATATCGGGTCTTTTCTCCATCAGTGTCAAAAAATAGAACATGTTTTAAATTTTTCCAATGGATAAAAAACCGATAGCAAATAAATTTTGTCTGTGGGGAACTCCATCGGATAAAAAACCCACGCATGCTCAGAATCAAGTCGACGCATGCTCAGAAGCATTGAACTTCACTTTTCTCGGTTCATCAGTGTTTTACGTCACCGCGTTTGAAACGGTCAGTTTTTTGACTGATGGTGTATGGGCAAGACTGATGGAAGACAGTTTCATCGGATTTCCGATGGAAAAAAACATTGGATTAGAATCCATAGGATATCCGATCGTGTGTACAGGGTTTTAGTAAAAGGTTCTTCTTATATCCCAAAGGAAAGCAGTGAGGATTTTCCCTTCTAATATCTAGAACAAATGCAGTAAAGCCCTGTACACACGATCGGATTTCTGATGGATTTTTCCATCGGAAATCCGATGAAGCTGACTTCCATCAGTCTTGCCTACACACCATCAGTCAAAAATCCGACCGTCCCAAGTGCCGTGACGTAAAACACTCCTACAAGAAAAATGAAGTTCAATGCTTCTGAGCATGCGTCGACTTGATTCTGAGCATGCATGGGTTTTTTGTCCGATGGAGTTCCACACAGACGATCAGAATTTGCTATCGTTTTTTTTCCCATCGGATAAATTTAAAACATGTTCTATTTTTTCTCACCGATGGAAAAAAGACCGATGGGGCCCATACACGATCGGTTTGTCCAACGGACTGTTTTCATTGGTAAAACTGATCGTGTGTACACGGCATAAGGAGTGCAGCCTCTAATATCTTGAAAAAAGGAAAAGGGTCCACCATCAAATATTAAAAAGGAAAACAGTAATGGGTCTCCCCTCTAATATCTAGAAGAAAGCTGTAATGGATACCTTTGGTCATGAATGCAATCTGTGGCTTCATCAGCTTCCAATACTAGAGCTGCATCTGCAATCAATACGTACATCTAGTAAGTCTTTGGAACCCTATTTGTGTTAGTCCTTTTCTGACAAGGTCCATTGCAATACAGATTAGGATCAGATTTGTTCGCTCTGCTAATTGTGGGAAGCTAAGAAATGCTTGGGAAGTATGATAGAAAATGCTAAGTAATAATCTTTCCAGTGTTTCAAGTATGCATTTTTGTACATTACAAATGACCTCATGACCCACCATAATAAATAAGCAGCGCTGAAGTAAATTTTACATAATTTCATAATATTAGTGTTCATTAAAAACAAGTTACATTTTGACCTGTGTGTGTTTTTTTAATGAACGTAGCATACTTCACATGACACATGACACCCGAGCAATCTGACCATCACATACACTCCATGTCCTAATCACAGTCCAGTATGTCTTATGACACCCACTTAGCACATTTGTGTAATGTTTTACAAGCATTAAATCTTTGAGAGGCTCTTCATGTTTGAAAATTAATTGGCATTGTAATTTAGGATAATGGCAAGGATTGTGGAAGGTAAAAAAGTTAATTAAGTGGTAGTCCCAGCGGTTTCAAACACCACCACCAGATAATTGCCTGTCAACTGTAGTTAGAGTTAAGTCAAAGGAAGCAGCTTTAATACAGGTCAAGGGCAACTATGATGGGCACAGACCACAACTTTGATGACTATTGTTGTTACATCCGGCAAGCTTTCTGGAGAGAAAAAAAAATTCTCAACCACAGAAAGAAAAAAAACTTACACATTCATTTTTTTTCTAGTGTTTCTATGGAAACTAATACTTGTCATAGTTCTAGTGGGATAAGCTGTAGATGAAAACTAATGAAAGTTTGTGCTGATTGGCAGATAGAAATGTGATATTTTTTGAAAGAGGAGAAAAGGAAGTTTTGGATAATGGATGCAATTATGAGAAATCATATTTATCATTATAATTATCCAATATTGTCCAGAATGAAAAGAAGTGAAGTTCTCTTTTTAAAAAAAAATGCGAAGTTCAACCAAGCTGAACAAATGGTTTGCCAGCTGTCCCTGGCAAAACTTCCCTTCGTCGATGATCATTCTACAAAGATGGCTTGTTTATTAGAAGAATATATGTATTTTGCTTTAATTACCTGACAGGAAAACAAAAGTGACGTCCAAAATGTGGCATCTGCTTGGAAATTACCGGACAGTTTTTTTTAATACTATTTTCTTCTCGCTGTCCTTTCCGCCTACTTCCCTCCACAATACATTTCATGCTATTCAGAGTTCATAATGAAAGCTACGTCAGTTGTCATTACTCAGATGTTCAGGATGTCAACATCTCGGGAAATATATTAAGATGCCTCTCTTCATCTGTGAGGCTTGTTACAGTTCTTGTATTTGAACAATAACTTCAATGATTCGAAATATACCATGTTTGCTGAAATATATACTTTTATCTAGAGCAACACAGGCAGTGATATCTCATGAAAGTAAAACAGTGTACAAAACAAATATTTAAAAAAATGAACAGTGTACAAAACTGAAAAATATGTATTTATCATTTATGTTTTTTTTTAACTTCTTGTCTGAATTTAGGGGAAATTTTGGATTCAGGGCTAGAATGAATCTGTAGAGAGGAATCACAAGACTGAACCAGAGAATATTTCCAGAATACCTCATTAAACCCCAAACCCAGGGTATTCTAATATACAAAAAACAAGCGGAAAAATCATGTACACATTCTACTTGGCCTTCTCCTGCCCTACTTTTTCCCATTGGCTGGTTAGGATGTTCAGAACAAATAGTGGATGTTAAGGAGGTACAAGGGGTGAAAGTAGGAAGTCCTGAAAAAGTAATCGCCAGCTCTGAATATTATTGGCATATTAGAACATCCTGGGTTTTGGGGCTCTTTGGAAGTACAGTGGAACCTCGGATTACGAGCATAATCCGTTCCAGGAGAATGCTCGTAATCCAAAGTACTCACATATCAAAGCGAGTTTCCCCATTGAAGTCAATGGAAACGAAAATAATTTGTTCCGCATTGACTTCAATGTGATGCAATACCGCATGCGGCCAGAGGCGGGGGGCGCCGGAGAGCCTCGGAAACGGCCGAAAAGGCCAGAGGACACTTCAGCTGACCTCGGCAAACCTCGGAAAGACTTCCTACCGGAGATTTGCCGAGGTCAGCCGTGCTGTCTTCGGACCTTTCCGTGCATTTCCGAATGTTAGGCTCTGCTCAGCTCCGCCGCCCCCCCACCTCAGGCCAAAAGCGGTACTGCACACCGCTTTGGACTGAATTGTGCTCATTTGCGAGACAACACTCGGAAACCGAGTTACGATTTTTTAAAATACAGTGCTCGTATTGCGAAACGCTCGTTAACCGCGTTACTCGCAATCCGAGGTTCCACTGTAGTCTGTAGGTACCTGATCCAAGGAGCAAAGGCCAATTTATTAGCACACAGATTCACTTCAAACTACAACTGACCTTTATATTTTCAATCTACAGGCTCTTCACTGATGTACCGAGCAGTTTTGTAAGTTATTTTACATGTATAGTAGGTTGTAGGTGACTAGCTGCCTATTGGCCTTTTCTAGTTTGCTTTTAAGTGATAACCATACAACATAATTGTGGATGAAATGGGTAAAGACAAATAAAAAGGCAACAATATTTGCGTGAGTCTACTCCCTGTTGAACATAAGCATACATTAGCATTAAAATATCTTCCATTAAAGAGTGGAGCGGAGTATCTGAGTAGTACAAAAAGTATCTGCGTCTATTTCTTTACAATTAAAAAAATATGTGCTCTATGCTTTAATTTAAAATAGTGAATGGAGCAATGAAAATCATACCTTTGGCTCCATGAGCCAACTGTGCATCTAGAACTACTTAAAAACAGCTTTTATTATACAGCCATTTATTTCAAAGCTGCATTCAGCATTTCAGGCTTTTTGGTCAGCATCATTTCATCATATGAAAAACCACGATTTCTACAAAGTAGTGCTTGAAGACCAACTTTACAATTTAGCCCTGGTTCACACTGGTGCAATTTGACATGCGATTTGACATGTCAAATCTGCGAAATTTGCCGCAGATTGCGGGCAATGGCACCGTCCTAATCGGTGCGACGCCGCATCTGCAGTGCTGCACCGATTACAAAAAGTAGTTTCTGTACTACTTTTTGCGATTTCAGCCGCGATTTACATTGACATCTGTTTTAGATGTCTTTGAAATCGTGGCTGAAATCGGGACTGCCAGCGGGAGTGAAATCGTGCGAGTTCAGCTGAACTCGCAGGCTTCACTCCCGCAGCCCCAGTGTGAACGTGGGCTTAATCAGACAGAAAAATAATTACTTTGCATGGTTCTGCCAACTAAAATATTAAATAAACTCTTTGGCCCCTTTCACACGGAGGTCCGTTCAGGTCCGCCTGTCAGTTTTTTAGGCGGACCTGAAACGGATCCTCCATGTACCCCTATGGAGGCACGGATGTCAGCGGAGACATGTCCGCTGACATCCGCTCCGCTCCGCTCCGCCAAAGTGTGACGGAGGAAAACCCTATTTTTCCTTCCGTCGGCGGAGCGGATCGGATGACAACGGACTCTACGGTCCGTCATCATCCGATCCCCCATAGGGGAGAGCGGCGCTCTGACAGGGCGGTCCCTGCACAGTGTGCGGGGACCACCCAGTCATCCGTCGGCTCAGCGGGGATCAACGGAGCGATCCCCGCTGAGCAAGCGGAGCTTCACGGGGCGGATCTGCACGGATCCGCCCCGTGTGAAAGGACCCTTTAAACTACTGAATTGTGGTAACGTGTAAATGCAACACGTTACTGGTGTTGCTGCTTGTGTTTAATGGCACACAAACACATTAAGGAAATACACATGCACTGTAGCATGTCCTAGCACATCGTAAAGCTCTTACTGATATGGCTACTGTTCATATTGAAAACTCAGTTTAGGGTACAATTAGTGTTTTTTTTTTTTTTTTACTTTTTAAGGCAACATAATATGGAATAAAAATAATAATAACTTTATCTGGGAAAATATGGACTTAAATATTTACAGCTTCAAGAAAGAAGGGAAAAACTGTCTATTAAATTCAGTATATTTGATATACATCCCAGATTATGCACACAGCTGAGTGTCTTGTCTCTCCTCCTCTTCTTTGCTTATTTCTGTATGTACAGATCTTACATTAGAGAGACAGTCTGAAAGCACACAGCTTCTGCTGTGCTCTCTCTTTAGAAACCCATAAAGCTCTGTAATGTGTGCGCGCTCTAAAAAGCCAACACATAGTTTCAGCAAAATGTATGTGTTTGTATTAAGGCTGCAATTAAAACTTTTATTTTTAATTGTCTTACTGTTTTTTCCTTTATACTACTCACCCCCCAGCGCCAGCAGAACTTCAGCAAAAACAGCAGTAAGTCATTTAAGAATAAGCATTATTTTTTATGCAGTCTCATTTTAAAGAAACTTTTTGCTGAAACTTTAATTAAACTTAAATATATTTGCTAATACAATAAAATTTTATATGAATAGGAAGCTATTTTAACTGCAACAAATAAAATTAAATTCACCCCAGAGCATACAGTTTTATTTAAGTACAGCAATGTTCCCTGTATAGTGTTAGCACTGTTCTACTATTGGTACCTGGAATTGCTCTATAGGCAGATTTTATAGGCTCAACAAATCGTCATTGCTAAGTGACATTGTTATTTAGTTATTTTGCAGGAATATATATATATATATATATATATATATATATATAATATATATATACACACAGTATATATATATATATATATATATATATATATATATATCGTATAATAACGGCCATTTAAGTTTAGAGTAGCTCTGTCAGAATCAGCACAGAAATTGAATGCCGTTTGTTTCATTGTACCATAAAGTAGTGGGAGGTTGAACAGATGTACAGAAAATTGAACAAATTCCTGTGTCACCTGCTTTACTGTCTCTGTGGTGAGATCCAAGGCTCTACTGTCTCTTGTGGATATAATTCGCTTTGATGACTGCTACTCCCCAGAACAGTTAATTAGAGAGGCTGGCAGAGATTTGGTACTTTGCCACAGGTGCTGAACATTTCCACAGGACCCTAGAAAGCTGCTGTTTTACCAGTTAACCCTTCATCTACTGAAGTGCATTAGCAATATGTGCAAATTTTATTGTAAACCAAATGCTAATGAAAACACCTCCGGGACAGGATGGCTAAGGGGACTTTGATGTGTATGGAACATATGTTTCTGTTTTTCTTTATTCATAAATCCACAGAATTAGCTTTGAAAAGAATCTGGCATTATGGGTGCATTGTAAAACCTAAAGTGGTATGGAATTCAAAAAACAAAATGTAATCTATTGCAGCTTACCAATTCCTAAATGTGGTGGCTGTTTTGTTTTGTTTTTTTCCTTTATTTTCACCTGGTGATCTGACCAGCAACACATCTTCTGTCTAGGACCCCGTTCACCCCTTTTAGCGCTGTTTAAGCGGTGCTTTAGCGCCGTTTAAGTGGTGCTTTCCGGCCGCTAACGGGCTGCTTTTAACCCCAAAGAAGGGGTTGAAAATGCCAATGTTGCAGCACTTTATAAACGTTTTTCCAGTGCTTTGGAATCACTGTTCAATGGGCAGGGTGTTTTTGGAGCGCTGTACAGCTCCCAAACCGCCCCAAAGATGCTGCTTGCAGGACTTTTCTTAACGTCCCACAAGCATACTGCCCCGGTGTGAAAAGACACACTGCATCGAATGGGAGGCAGTTTTCAGGCGCTATTTAGAGACTATTTCAAGCAATATGCCTAAAAACCGCCTCAGTGTGAAAGGGGTCTTAGGGTAAGGTGACCAGATTTTTTAAATGAAATCCGGGGACATATTATTTTTTTTACTAGTAATGGCGGCAATCAGCGACTCTCTGCCCGTCGCTGCCGTCCGCCTCACTGCCTGTCAAGTCTCACTCTCTGGGCCCCTGGCTACTACTGGGTGGGGAGCGGAGGAAGATCACTCCACCAGGGAAGGCAAGGAGATAATCAGGCAGGTGGCTGACCGGGACCTGAGCCAAGGCAGAAGAACAAGCGAGCAGAGCTGAATTGGGCATGCACCCGAACCAGCACATGATCATCAGAAAGGGGCACAGATAATGGAAAAAAATACACCCCCTTAAGCTAGTAGGAGTGGCGGAGCGGGGGTGTGTAATTTGGAATATTTTTTTTAAATTCTGCACTGATTTTCTTTGAAATTGCCCCAGCCCCTGTTCAAATCCAATCTGGGGACAAAACCGGGGAAAGACTTGGTCCGGAGACAGTGTCCTCAATCCGGGGACTGTCCCCTGAAAGCGGGGATTTCTGGTCACCTTATCTTAGGGTGGCTCCTCTCTCTATAGAGGAGTGACAGTGTCACCCTTGGACAGCAGCACTGCCTAGAAAGGATGGTATTAGATGGACTTGAGATTTAGATGGAAATTACATAAGTGACTAACAAACTCCAGCTAACACTTTTTAAGCAGTTACAGAGGCAGATTTTATTTTCTATGGAGATAAAAGTTTTACATAAATGAATAAAAGATAATTATTCTAAGCACCCCTGTCAGTGGGAAATCTCAACTTTCTAACCAAAAATCTTACTGCACCCATTTGTCTGTTAACCACTTCAATATAGGGCATTTTCACCCCCTTCCTGCCCAGGCCAATTTTCAGCCTTCAGCGTTGTCACTTTTTGAATGACAATTGCGCGGCCATGCTACACTGTACCCATATAACATTTCTATATTTTTTTCTCCCCACAAATAGAGCTTTCTTTTGGTGGTATTTGATCACCTCTGCGGTTTTTATTTTTTGCGCTATAAACAAAAAAAGAGCGGCAATTTTGAAAAAAACACATTATTTTTTTTTTTGTTATAATAAATATCCCATTTTTTTTTAACTATTTGTTTCCTTAGTTTAGGCCGATAGGTATTCTTCTACATATTTTTGGGAAAAAAAATATTGCAATAAGCGTATATTGATTGGTTTGCACAAAAGTTAAAGCGTCTACAAAATGGGGAAAGATTAATGGCATTTTTATTATTATTATTTTTTTTTACTAGTAATAACCGGGATCTGCGATTTTTATCATGACTGTGACATTGCGGCAGACAGATCGGACACTTTTGACACTATTTTGGGATCATTGACATTTATACAGCGATCAGTGCTTTAAATATGCACTGATTACTGTGTATATGTCACTGGCAGGGAAGGAGTTAACACTAGGGGGGACAATGGGTTAAATGTGTTACCTAGGGAGTTATTCTAACTGGGGGGGGGGGTGGGACTGACTTGGGGATGAGACTGATCGGTGTTCCTATATACTAGGAATACACAATCTGTCTCTCCTCTCCCCTGACAGGACGTGGATCTGTGTGTTTAAACAGATCCACGTTCCTGCTCTGTGACAAGCAATCACGGGTGCCCGGCGGACATCGCGGCTGCTGGGCATGCGCATCACGCACGCCCCCTATAACACCGGGTAGCCGAGTACGTCATATGACGCCTGCCCAGGATTGGAGATCCCACCTGCGGACGTCGTATGACAATACGTGGGTAATGAAGTGGTTAAAGGAAGTTGAAAAACAACAGCATCGTCAACAAGTAAAAACATTTTCACATGGGCGTCATCCGTTCAGTCACTTTTCTGCTAAGAAAAATAGAGTTTTAGTTCCGTTTTAGATCAGTTTACATTTAGTTCCGTTCCTCTTACATCAGTTTTTCATCCATTTACATCCAGACTTGTGTTTAAAAAACATATCTAAATGGAAACGGGTCATGTCCATTTTACATCTGTTTGCCCATAGGAATGCATTCATGTCTGTATTTTATCCATCAACTTGTTAAAATAAAATAAAACAGACAGAAGAAATGCCCATGTGAAAGGGGCCGAAGTTACAGGAGGAACAGGGCTGGCAACACTGCTTGGGATTTCAGTGTAGCAGAGGTAGTCACTATAGAAAATTTATATTCCACTAGATTTCTGGCAGGATTAACATGTATTTTTTCTGCACTTGCAATGTTTTTATGAGGGTAAAACATTGGGAAATCTGCTTATATTGTTGATAAAGTCCTAGCAACACTTTTCTGGCAATATATCTCTTTAAAATGGTCTGTGCCAGTTTAAAAAAAAAAATATCTGCCACCTGTTTCAGTAGCTTTATTGACTTTATACAGATTCAGGCTGGATTCACAAGGGCCGTCCGATCAGGTCCGCCTGTCAGTTTTTCAAATGGACCTGATCAGACCATCCATTGTTTTCTATGTCTGCGTATATGTGTCCGCTGACACCCGCTAACATCCGATCTTATCCTGTCCACCAAAAACAGCAGATTGGATGACCGCCTGTCCGTTTTCATCTGACAGCCCCATAGAAAAAAGCGGGGCTGTGTCCGTGTCCACTCTGCATAGCTGAGCAGACACGGACATGTCACCAACCAGGGAGATCCCCCGCTGAGCAGGCGGATGCAGACTATGGACAACGCCTGTGATGTTTCCTAATAGCTCTACGTATACATAATGGTGCCATTATTACACCAAAGTCAAAAATATTTACCTCCAGTTTATAGAAAGCTGGAGGCAATTAAGACCAACTCTAAACTCTATTTAGATTGCAAGCTCTAATGAACAGGGCCCTCTGATTCCGCCTGTATCGAATTGTATTGTAACCGTACTAGACATGTGCACCGTCAATAAATTTGTTTAGTTTCGTTCCGTTTCGTATTAGCCGTTAATTCGTATTTCGTAATTCGTGTCCGAAATTCTATTTGGATTCGTACGAAATACGAATGTTCGTTAGGTTCGTTAACTTTTCGTAACAATTATGAACATTCGTTATGATGAATTTAAAAAGCAAAAAATACCTTTCTCAATATGGCAGTCGTCGACTCATTATGAGGGGCTCCCACCATCCCTGTGCTGTGCTGACTTCCTGGGTTTTTAACTTCATCATAACGAATAATCGTAATTATTATGACGATATTAACGAACATTCTTATTTTGTCCGATTCTGAATCTCCTATCGACTACCAGTACCAGTCTCCCACTTCCATATTAAAAAAGGTAATTTTCCCAACCCTTACTCAGCAGCAGAAGAAAACCTCTGATTGGTCAACAAAACACCAGTCATGTTTCCGTTGAAATGGAATTTGGAATCCGAAATTCGTCAACGAAATTTCGAATTTTGTATACAATTCCAGGCTAACTTTCCTCTACAGTCCTCCAGACTGACTCTCACCAGCCCACCCGGCTGACTCTACAGAAGATCTCCCAGGGAAGGGTTGAAGACTTAAGCACACCACTGTCCTCAGGGAGAAATAGCTACATGTGGCAGTCCCCCCCCCCCTTGTGAGTCCCCAGTAGTGCTTCTCTACTCATACTATCCTCTTTCTTGCTCCCGCGCCTCCACGGAGGGCTTCTTATGTGTGTTAAGGCAGGATACTTTCAGCACCTGAGCCCCAGCCCAAGGTCACCCCCCCAGACTAGGGGGTACCCCTGAGGGCCACTGACAGCCTCCTCAGCACTATCTCCATCTTTCACCTGACTGCCTGGCTCATGCCTATTTATGAGTTAACCCCTGCCCCCTGCCAGCCTGTTCCTGAGGATTAGCTGAAGGCTCATAAATATTCCAGACAGCTCCTCCTAACCTCCACCCACTAGCTCTAGAAGTTTATACAATCTTCTAGACCAGGGGGAGGCACCAGAGGAGCTGTCAAGATGAGTCATCCAGCCCTGACTCACTGAACCCCGACCCAAATCCAACAGCCGAGGCTTAGCCCTGACTTAGCACTAACTCCAGCACACACTAGAGGGTGCTACAGTTATACTCACTGTATGTTTGGTTTGACATAATTGCTTCTCCTAAAGTGAAGCTCCAACCCAAAAAAAAAAATTCACAAAAAAATTGCAAAAAAATAGAAAAATAAATAAATGTTTTTACTTACCAGAAAAGGTGGTTGCTATGCGGAAGTTCCTAATCTGCCTCTTCATCCACCGCGGCAGATCTTCTTCCTCGTCCTACTTGCGTTGTCTTCTGGTGAATGGGGAGCGCTGCCTTCTGGGAACTGTGTGTATCCCAGAGAGCAGCTGGCCCCTTCACAAAGCATTGCACGAATGCGCATGCGCAGTAGGAAACAGGCAGTGAAGCCGCAGTAAGGATGGAGGCGCCGGGAGCTGCCAGGATCGAGCAATCGGCCTCGCGGGCGCCTAGGACAGGTAAGTGTCCTTATTAAAAGTCAGCAGCTACAGTGTTTGTAGCTGCTGACTTTAAAAAAAAATTGCAGGTGGAACCCCTCTTTAATGAGCATTGCTTCATAATCAACATACGTATGAATAAACCCTTAAAGAAATGAAAGTGGCACCTGCGTCCAGCAACTAGTGTTTAGTCTACTTGTACTTACCACACAAAAGCCTGCATATCTACCTCTAAACTGACTCCCGTTAATGACCTCTTGACTTCTAATAGTAATATATAGTAATAGAGATTTATGTCATTAATTCTGATCCCAGTGTTGTTATAGTGCAAATCTATCACTACTTTCATCTCAACCATCCAATGTGGCTGACTTCTCAGGGTATAGGCAGGTTCTCTTTATCATCTACATAAGACTTTTCACAAAGTTGTATCTTTCCCAGCACAGAAAGCCACGTGTTAGCATAGTATAGATGACCGTAGCATATGTAATGATCATAACTGTTCTACATGCCTTTCAGCTTCAGGATATCAATAATGTATCTTGCCAAGAAACATCATTGTATCTCATCAGCTCATTTGATCTTTTTGATTTGCTGGAAAATGACTTTACCTCCTAAAAAGATGTAACAAACAAATTCAAATGTCAATATTTTTGCCTCTTCCCTTTCTTCTTCTGAATAATAATGAATCATATCTCAGATTTGTAAATCTCTAGAAACATAAGCAATGCAGGCTATGCTAAAAAAAAGAAGCAGTTATAATAAAGCTGATTATCCAGGCAGTTATTTCCAGAGGAAAGCTGTCATATAAATGTATTGTCCGCCTAGAAATTAATGGGATGAGCAATGTCAGTTATAAATTGTTACATTAGTAAAATCTTTATCAGCCTCCTTTTAATAATTTTAGGTGGATGTACTGTTCCTTCTATCTGGTTGCGGAATACATTCTTTGTTATAGACAAAGAATCACTTTTTAGACATCTTTAGGCCACGCAAAGGGCACCAAATATGTTCAAAGTGAAGCAATACTTAGTAAACTTTTAGAATTCCTATTCTACAGTTGTACAGCCCTGAGAGCAATGCACTTTGCTTGCTCTGAGTTACTAATGACTTTACACAGTTTTTCGCAGTATTAGACATATGTACTTGCCCATGTAATAGAAATAATTGCAGCATTTTTTTTTCAGCTGTGTGGTCTTTTATTTCAAACCCTACCTGTCCACAAACTGTGTATGAAGAAGATACAATATATTGTCAAGAGTATTGGGACACCTGTCTTTACACGCACATGAACTTAAATGGTATCCCAGTCTTAAGCCTCGTACACACGACCAGTTTTCTCGGCAAGAAAACTGCTGGGAGAGCTTTTTGCAGAGAAAACCGTTTGTGTGTATGGTTTCTCATTGGGAAAACTGCCGGGAATCTCGACGAGAAAAATAGAGAACCTGCTCTCTATTTTCTCGTCGAGATTCCCGACGAGAAAACCGTGAGTGTGTATGCTTACCTGTCCATGGTAAACCCGCGCATGCTCGAAAAGACTTTGACGCATGCACGGTAGCATACAAGGGTAGTGTAGGGTGTAGCAAGATGGCGGCGACAGCATAGAATGTGACGAGCGCAGGCTCGTCGTAGTCGATGATGTCACTGCATTCTTGCCATTCAAAAGAACGGCGGTTCTTTTGAATGGCATTGTGTACACTCGGCGAGCAAGGCAAGCTTGCCGGGAATCTCGTCAGGAAAGCCAACGTTTTTTTTCCCAACGAGATTCCCGCCCGTGTGTATGAGGCTTTAGTCTGTAGGGTTCAATATTGAGTTGGCCCACACTTTGCAGCTATAACAACTTCAACTCTTCTGGGAAGGCTGTCCACAAGATTTAGGAGCGTGTCTCTGGGGAATGTTTGAGAATTCTTTAAGAAGTGCATTGTGAGGTCAGGCACTGATGTTGGATGAGAAGGCCTGGCCCACAGTCTCCACTCTAATTCATCCCAAAGGTGTTCTATCTGGTTGAATTCAGGACACTGTGCAGACCAGTCCAGTTCCTCCACCCCTTTGCTTTGTACACTGGTGTGCAGTCATGTTGGAACAGGAAGGGGCCATCCCCAAAATGTTCCCACAAAGTTGGGAGCATTAAATTGCCCAAATGGCTTGGTATGCTGACGCCCTAAAGTGGTTGTAAACTCTGTACAACCACTTTTTCCCTTACAGGTAAGCCTATAATAAGGCTTACCTGTAGGTACAGGAAATATCTCCTAAACCTCTACGGTTTAGGAGATATTCGCCATATAAATCCGCACATGCGCACCAAAGAAAGGGCACGATCGAGACGTTTCTATAGTGCTTGTGCCGTGACCGTCGGCTCCTGCGTGCATGCGCAGGATTAAGATCACGCGACTCCGGCCAATAGCAGAGCCGGAGTCCACGGCCACGGAAGGAAGAGGGGTTGAAGATGGACGCGATTACACAGTGGGGACAGCGGTGACATCACAGGCTTCTTCTGCGGGAAAGTGTCACATAATGGGCTAGTATGTTATGCATACTAGCCCATTATGCTTTTACTTTGCAGGGAACAAAGAGGAAGTAAAACCCATCAGGGTTCACTTCCTCTTAAAGAGTTCCCTTCACTGGAACTAAGGGGCCAAGCCCAACCCTTGAAAAACAGCCCCACACCATAACCCCCCCTCCATCAAATGATTTGGACCAGTGCACAAAGCAAGGTTCATAAAGACATAGATGAGCGAGTTTGAGGTGGAAGGACTTGACTGGCCTTCACAGAGTCCTGACCTCAAACTGATAGAACACCTTTGTGATGAAGTAGAACGGAGACTGTGAGCCAGGCCTTCTCGTCCAACATCAGTGCCTGCCCTTACAAATGCGCTTCTGGAACAATGGTCTTCTGGTATAGACTATAAACATGTCTGTAATTCTTAATTTTTATTAAATTGGGGGCAAAACAATTAATAGCATATGGAAGATATCAAGTAAGGGAGATATTCGTTTGTAGAGCTCACAGGAAGTGATAAGGACACTGCATTTTTGGCAGGATCAACCAGCTTTTTTTGCATTTGCTTAAAATGTTTTTTGCTTAATAGAAAGAAATCTAATGCAGCCACCACGTCTAAGGACTGTAAGCTGCCATATATTAAAGTTGAATTCCAGGCAAATATTAGATTTTTGTGATTACTGACATTGAATTTTGTATTATCCACTATTTTGTTTTAAAAAGTGGCTAATTAACTATATAATCAAGCCACTGAAGAGTCCTCATGTCTCAGACCAACAATGGATGGTTTGTGTAGCTGAATGTGGCTGCTCGCTGGCTCTTCTGTGTATTGTTGTTGGTCCCAGTTCTCACCAGCCAGTTAGCATCTCTCTGCCCCACTTAGGCCCGCCTCTCATTTTCCCCTTGTGACTTATGCATGGCACATGCTTCCTTATCATTGTCAGTCCCAGTTCCCCCTAACCACCTAGCTCTGCCCTGCCCGACTAAGTTCCGCCTTCTTGTGACTTATGCACATCACATGTCTTCTCATAAATATGGGCACTAAATGAGAATGTACAGGCCCACTGGATGTTCTATGTTTATCAATGCAGGGGGATTGGGGTCACATGATAAGGAATAATACAAGGTAAAAAAAAAAGTAAAAATACTGCAATACCACCTTAATGTTTGTTCCTGGGTGTAGTTATCCCTTACCTAACGATACAGTACATATACCTATGATGTTCAGTATCATGAGCCAACTAATCAGAACAGCTTATAATTTAGAGACTAATAAAACCTTATTTCTGATTATTTGCTTTGAGTTACAATGTGTTTGGACAAATCAGTTAAACCCTCATGTGCGGAACTTCATGTTTTATAGCCTTGATCTATCCTGACGGACATCTTATGGAGAACATACATGGCAGTGGACAAGCACAAAGCATTGGAGGTAGACAAAAATATTTTATTATCATATAAAGGTGACTGACATCACAATAGTGACTGTATATGGTAGATTTTTTTTGTTATAAATTATTTAAAGTGACCCTACACTGGACCCCTTCCCCATCCTCCTCAGTCCTGCTGCACTGGAGTCCGGCGACCCTCCGCTGTCAGACACCAGCATGTTGCTTCACCAGTCCGGGGAAGCAGAAATCCCTGCAGCTTTCTCTCCTCTTCTCGCAGTGCTGACAGGATGGGCTAGATTAATTTTGATTTGTCAGTGCCATCTATGTGACGGTGATGACCAATTAGAAACACTCTGGTTTGTACTGGCTAAGCAATACAGATAGGAGATCAACCCGCTGGATTTCAAATCTCCAGGACCTATGAAGCATCATGCTGGCTTCTAACGACGGAGCATCGCAGGACTCCAGCACAGCAGGACTAGGGGGGGGGGGGGTCAGGGGGTGCAGGTCCTAAATGTGTTCACCTACTGAGCCCCATCCATAGTTAGTGGTATTTAGTAGTTTGGATTGGCCTGTAAGTGCCACATCCCTGAATACAATATTACATTTCTTAAAATGGGTGGAAAAGGTATAGTGGGATTGTAACGGCACAAAAACATGTATATTTAAAATATAAAGTTGATTACAAAATCATATCTTTAAAACCAAAACAGACATTATATTTAAAATTTGTGGTTATGATAAGCAAAACTTAACACGTTTCTTGGACTTTGGTCCACTTCATCAGGAGCTTATTAGCTGTATTTATACGAGCTTCACTAGGAGTCATGTGAGCCAAATGAGTTTTGCAGAGAAATGCAATATAAGAAAGACACCGCTCAGGCATATCATTGGGTATAAGTTTATATGCCTCTACAACGTTAACTGTATCATGAACAGGAATTTTTAATATAAATGTCTGTTTTGGTTTTAAAGATATGATTTTGTAATCAACTTTACATTTTAATAATACATATTTTTCTGCCTCTAAAATACTGCCATACCCAAAGGGGCTTTTCAACCTTGTTTTAGGAAATTGAACATAGTTACATAGTTCGACCAATAAAAAAAAAAAAAAAAAAAAAAACATACAATCCCATATAAACAATCCTATACCCACAGTTTATCCAGAGGAAGGCGAAAAAACCCCAGCAAAGCATGATCCTATTTGCTACAGCAGGGGAAAAAAATCCTTCCTTATCCCCTGAGAGGCAATCAGATGTTCCCTTTATCAACTTTACCTATAAATGTTAGTACCCAGTTATATTATGTACATAGGTGGTGGTAGATCTAGGGAGCAGCACACAAAACACCATGAAGGTCTTTAAGATGGTTTACAAAGTACCTGTAATCATTAAAGGGAAACTATAATATATTGGATCAATTTTATTTATTTATTTTGTTACAAGTGCTATCTGCTTTTTTTTTTTTCTATCTCTTCTTTCTTTCTCCCTCTCTCTCACTTTTTGATCCCTATTATAGAGGTCAGCTTCAAATGTAGAGTTTGCAGAGAGGTATTCCAGATGTCAAAGCACATTTAAAGTCTTCCTGCCTGTGTTTATCTGTCTCAGTTGTAACACAGCAAGCAAAAAAGGTTCCCCGTCATGGGGTCTGTGTCAGCAGAATCCAGTACGCAGCAAAACATTCAGCCTTCAGCCTTCTTGTGAGACAATTACAGGTTGTTCCAGCACAGCATTCATGCAATATATACAGTATATATATATAGTATATATATCAGAACATGACAAAGAATACCCAGAGCACTATGATTTAGCTAAATATACAGCATAGCAGAAGTTATTTCCTTTCCAGCTGAAGGATGAGTCACACATCCGATAACTAATTCAGCTGACATATTGCTGCAGCAATTGTAAACAACTGGCTATTGCGGCACTGATGCTATGAGAAGCTTTGCTTACTGTGAAGGACCCTAAGCTCCACCTGCTGTCCCGATAAAATAATGCATGCTATATATACATGATCATTTATATTTCCACAAACCAAAGTATATTTTAAAAACTCACTTGATGAGCTCACATTATTTGCAGTGAGAAAGGAGATGGCAGTCACATGTCTTGCACGTGACATTGGCCCAGAGTTCAAGTATCGAGGATTAGCAGGTGAAACCAGATAAGACTGCATAATGTTGTTTTGCTTTGGTTGGATGTCTGTTCCTCCCAAACATTTACATTTATTGCAGTTCTATCGTATACTTCCTTTTGTATTTATAGTAAACTTTGGAATGAAAACGCACCGCCATCTACTGATTATGCTTAAATGTTTAGGAGCAAGGGAGGGATATATAAGTAATGCTATAGTAGCTCCTTGAATCCCTAGCTGCATAGCAAGTGAAATTTAGTAGACATTTATAGTGCACAGTTTTTTCTATACACTTATATCCAGCAAGGAATGTATTGTTTTCAAAGTTAACAAGTCCCTCTTGGTATAAGGGATTTAATGTTACAGAATCGGTTTGTTTATGAATCTTACTTGGGTATTAGATTGCTTTTTGTTAGGGGATTAAATGGCTCGTCATAAATCAGTTACTCAGATTTATTTTAGTGTGCCTATTGAGCTTGTCATTTCAGAGTTAGTGCTCTGGATTATAGAGTATTTTTTTTTCTCTAAGTGCATTCTGGATTTATCTGCAGGTAGACTAAGCAACAATTTTATACTGAACAGTTATACTTACTTTATTTTTTTTTACTGTAATATTTCAAGAAATCTACGTTGAAATGGAATCTATAAACTTCATTATTTTGGCTTCAGTATATTATGATAATGTTACCAAATTAAAAGATAAGTTCACCTTTGGGAACATGTCACATGTTCCACCTGTTTTTAGGGTGGAACATGTAACATGTTCCCAATGCTGCAGCTGCTGCCTGATCCCTCCCCCCCCCCTCTCTGAGACAGCAGTACGGGGAGAAGTTCCCTGTACTAGCTGTCACTGTCACCTATTGAAATCAGCGCGCACACGTGGGGCTCCGCCCATGTGGCCATGTCATTCATTCACAAAACTCTGTGTGTGAATGAACTACAAGCCCCATCATCCTTTGCAGCTGTCGGCTTGTAGTTCTCAATGAACTTTCAGGGTGCTGTGTAGTGCTGAGGGGTGGTTAATTGGTTCTTCCTGTCAGTGTAACTGCTTGCCCATATGGGATGTAGGGGCACACAGATACATTGGCAGGTCTTCAGGAGACCTGCAATGCTTTACAGGCTCCAAAACATTATAATAAATGCACATTTTTTTACCTGCAAAAAAAGTGCATTTATTTTTTTTATTTTTATTTTTTAAGAGAACTTATCCTTTAAATTGTACTTAAAGCGGAGCTCCGCCAAAAAAAAAAAAAAAAAAAAAATTAAAAGCCAGCAGCTACAAATACTGCAGCTGCTGACTTTTAATATTAGGATACTTACCTGTCCTGGAGTCCAGCGACGTCCGCAGCAGAGGACGAGCAATCGCTCGTCACTCTGCTGCCCCCACCGCCATCCTCAGTGAGGGAACAAAGCAGTGAAGCCTTGCGGCTTCACTGCCTCGTTCCCTACGGTGCACGTATGAGTCGCGCTGCGCTGTTCTGACTGGTCCCTGTTGTGTTCTGGGAGCCGAGTGTTTCCCAGAACACAACGGGTATTCTGCAGGAAGTGACATACTACCCGCAGAATACCCGCAGAGAGGACTCCTGGAAGTGGGTGCAATTACCTGTCTTAGACAGGTATCTGCACCCCCCCTCCCCCCTGAAAGGTGCCAATTGTGACACCGGGGGGGGGGGAGGGTTCCGATGAGCGGAAGTTCCACTTTAGGGTGGAGCTCCGCTTTAATTATGAACTTTTCCTATTTGCTCCCTTTGGACGTGTTTTATTATATCTGTTTGATATGTGCACAAATACCCATTGATTCTGAAATAAATCTAGTAACTTTAAACTTTCTGTGCTCCAGAGGCGCTTCTTGGATTGTAAAAGATGCCAGTTGTTGCAGCGACAGGCGGTTGCAATGTCCAGAATGAGGGCACCTGGCAAGAGATGCAAGTACATGCCCCAGGTGCCCGGTCCTAGTAATACCCCTGCTGTGCTCTCTGCAGTGTTGTTTTAAGAAGTGTTAGCAGCTATGTTCAGTTTAAATGTGTGAACTACAGACCCCCCAAAATTATGAAGATGAAATGAGAGGGAGGTGTTTTGTAGTCCCAACGCAGCTTTTCTATGGGTGACCATGCTTCTCCTCCATTGATACAGTACAACAATTGCGTTATGTCACCCTAGAAATCCTAGAACTGGAAGTATGCTCCTAGAAGGCTCACTAGGTGAAAATAAAGTACGAAAAACCCTAAATAAGGAAAACAAATGCAGTTACTGCATCAAAGGACAAATGAGCTGTAGTTTATTTTATTTTTTTCCTGGCTTTAGAAATGTTTTAACCACTTGATTACCAGTCTGTAATATCCTTAATTACCAGGCCATTTTTCATTGCTTTTATAGTTTGACAAGTAAATCATTTTATATAGTTTGACAATTACTCGGTCATGCAACACTGTAACCAAATGAACAGTTTTTCAGACAGATAGCTCTTTAACTTAATTGGTATTTAATAACCAAAGGGTTTTTAAATTTGTTTTACTGTTTTAAACACTTTGTAGAGTCAAAGAAAAGTGCACCTCTTCAACCTGCAAACATGCTGGAATCAGGTGCTGGCTTGGGGTTTGTCACTTCTCCACACATAGCTCATTATAATCCATCGGAAAAGCCACAGACTGATGATGTCTTCACAGGCAAAACTTTAATAGGCTGACAAGTTTCTGGACATAGTCCACCCGCACGAACACCCTTCATACATGTTCCACTTGATAAGCTTAATCACAGAAGACTATGATGAAGCCCATTGGATAAAACAAGTTATGCCCTGTACACACAATAGTTTTTTCCGATGAAAAAAGTCTGATGGACTTTTTTCATCGGAAAAAACGATCGTGTGTGGGCCCCATCTGACTTTTTTCCATCAGTGTAAAATAAGAGAACATGTTTTTAATTTTTCCGATGGGAAAAAAAACGGTAGGAAATTCTGATTTCCCATTGGAGAAAAATCCACGCATGCTCAGACTAAATTACAAGACGGGAGCGCTCGTTCTGGTAAAACTAGCGTTCGTAATGGAGATAGCACATTCGTCATGCTGTAACGGACTGAAAAGCACGGAGACTGAAAAGCGCGAATCGTCTCTCACCAAACTTTTACTAACACGCGGTAACACAAAATCAGCAAAAGCAGCCCAAAGGGTGGCGCCATTGGATTTGAACTTCCCATTTATAGTACCGTCATAGGTGTTGTACGTCACGGCGTTTTGGACAGTCGGAATTTTGTCTGATGGTGTGTAGGCAAGACTGATGAAAGTCAGCTTCATCGGAATTCCGACCGAAAATTCCATCGGATTTTATTCCATCGGAAATCCGATCATGTGTACAGGGCATTAGAGGGGTGGTCTTTGGGGTGAGGTCATGTGCTGAAGTTTGTAGGCTGATTAACGTTTTGCCTATTAAGACATCATTGGTAAACACTACACTGTTTACATTTGTGATTTCTATAATTGGTCATTACAGCAATCACATGGTACAGAGCCGTTTGGATCGGCGCAGTACACTGTATATGTAAACAGAGCTACATTGGCTGCTCAAGGGTAATTTCTGCAGTACTGTTCGTAAGCAGCATTTCAGAAATGCGTGTTGTTATAGCTGTGGTTCCACATGGGTATCACTAGGCATAAAGGCAATGCTGTACTCTCTGGGTAAAAAGCACAACATTGCTGCATAATAATTAGTTATTGAGGCAAGCAGTGCAAATATTTGTTCTTTAACCCCCTTGTTTGCCAAGGCATGTTTGTAAACATCCTAAAGGTAGTCAAATGGTTAAAAAAGCTCACGGCTGCTGCTGAGCTGTGAGCTTGATATTGATTTTTTCAGCAACCTCCCATGTCAAGCAAAAGTGAACTGGGTGATGATGTAAAAGTGATTCTATACACGTTGTGACAGCAGGAAGGTAAAGTCACCTGGTTGCATCCAGGGGGGTAGATATATTTCGCCCAGATTCAGGCTTTACGCCGACTTATACAACTAGGTGGAGAGTTGTATAAGGCTAGTGGGCTCATGGATGACTCATACCTCTAGGGAGAGTGTGGGGCGTCGTACAGACAGGGAGTTGATGAGACCAGCTGAAGCTTGTCAGCTCATTTAGGCCTCTATAAGAACTCCCAGCTTCATTAGATGTTAGCTCATGCCTGGAACCAGACCTGTGTGGACTGTCTAGGGAGAGTGAACCCCTGTGCGGTGAGACAAAGCCTGTGTGGCTATTTGCTTGGACATTTAAAACCAGGGACTTAGGGACTAGGACAGCACTAGGCTGATCCCAGTTGTTAGTTAGGAAACCTGTATGTTTAGTCAGAGGTCAAGTTGACCAGGATTTATTTTGTTTATGTTTCTTTTGCTTTGCTGTGTTTTGTCACTGTAAATAGAAAATAAACCGCACCTTTTTGATTTTGAAAACCACAACCACCGTTTGCTGGGCCTGTTTTTGTGTGGGGAGCCCATCTCGGGGGTCACACACACCCGCTGCCGAGCTAACCCCCTCACAGTTGGTGGAGAACCAGTGGCAGTTTTTTTTTAAGCCAGCATGGAGGAGATACTGAAGCAGCTGGCTCTAGCAAATGCCAATCAACAGCAGACAAATGCAGGTTTGCAAAAGAGCCTTGCAGCTCAACAACAGAACTTCGCAGCCCAGCAGCAAGCTCATCAACAGAGCCTTCCAGCCCAGCAGCAAGCTCATCAACAGAGCCTTGCAGCCCAGCAGCAGACAAACGCAACTTTGCAACAGAGTCTGGAGGCTCAGCAACAAGCCCAGCAGCAATCTGAGGCCCGCTTCATAGACCTGTTACAGAAGCAAGAGCAGAGACTACAACAACAGATGGAAGCAGCAATGCAGCAACGTCCGCAGACCAGTGAGGAAAGCCGTCCCACTAATACCGCGTCCTTTGGGGTGAGTCGTTTATTGACAAAAATGACTGGAGAGGATGATCCAGAGGTATTTTTGACCACATTTGAAAGGACCGCTGAAAGAGAAAAGTGGCCTGAGGAGCAGTGGGCTGGACTGGTGGCTCCTCTGTTAACTGGTGAATCGCAGAAAGCTTACTATGACCTAGAGCCTAACCAAGCAAAAGACTATGCGATGCTAAAAGCTGAAATATTGGCAAGGCTGGGTGTCACCCAGGCTGTCCGGGCTCAGCGTGTGCATAACTGGACTTTCCAGCTTGGAAAACCCCCCAGGTCTCAAATGTATGATCTCATTCACCTGAGCAGAAAGTGGCTACAGCCAGAGACTTTGTCCGCACCAAAGATTGTGGAACGTGTTGTAATGGATCGGTTTTTGAGAGCTTTTCCTACTGCCATCCAAAAGTGGGTAAGCCATGGAGACCCAGAGACGGCCGATGGTCTTGTGGATCGTGTGGAGAAATACTTGGCTACAGAGAACCTGACGGCCTCTTCCAGAGACACTCGGACTTTCCACCCTAAGACCAGACCATCCCCAGGGGCGGATAAGAGGATTCCAAGGGGTGAGGGTGGAGAGAGTGAGAGGGTGGGAGCTCTACCCCAAGTTTGGCGAGAACAGCCTGGGAAATCAGCGGCTCAAGAGGCCGCAAGAAGGATCGTTTGCTACCGCTGCCGGCAAGCGGGACATATTGCAGCCAATTGCCCGGTTGTGGAGGAACCCATGCAGTGTGACTTTCTGACGGGCAGACGTCAGTCGCTGTGTGCGACAGTCGCATGCACTGCCATTCGAGGAACTGAGAAACATTTATGCAAAATGTGTGTTAATGGTAGAAATGTTGTGGTATTGCTGGATTCAGGTAGCCTTGTGACCCTGATAAAGGCTGAGTTAGTTAAAACAGAGGTCTCTGGGAATAGCAAGGTAGCTGTTATTTGTGTGCATGGGGACACCCGAGAGTATCCAGTGACTACAGTGTGTTTCGAGACCCCCAAAGGTACCCTCTCTCATCCAGTGGGCTTAGTATCTCAGTTACCGCATGACGCCATTGTGGGAAGGGATTTTCCGAAGTTCTGGGAACTGTGGGATGATCCTGAGCCCCCCACTGGTGCCCCTATGTACCAGGAATGTGATAGCCAGAACTCCCCTGAGAGTGGTGAGGACTCTCCAGAATTTCCCTTATCAGTATTGGCAGGGGAGACTCAAGAAACTGGAGAGGAGCCCACCTCCTCAGACGAAAACCTACCGTCTGTGGAGTTTTCTGATCTTGAGGTTCACAGGGAAAACTTTGCCACAGAACAGTTGAAAGACCCCGCCCTAATAAAGGCACGGGAAAACGTAGTGAAAATAGATGGCGAGTTAGTGAACCCAGATAATACCTGCACTTACCCATACTTCAGCGTAGAGAAGGACCTACTGTATCGGGTGGCAAAAAGGGCAGAAGAAACCGTTGAGCAGCTTGTGGTGCCCAAACCTTACAGGAAGTTGGTGTTGGAGTTGGCCCATGGGCACATTCTTGGAGGTCATCTGGGGACAGAGAAAACCCGAGAGAGGGTATTACAGAGATTCTATTGGCCGGGGGTGATGAAGGACATAGAAAATTATTGTTCCTCCTGCCCTGTGTGTCAGAGGTCGGCCCCGATGCCACATTTCCGTAGCCCGCTGGTCCCTCTACCCATCATTGAGGTCCCGTTTGAGAGGATCGCCATGGATTTGGTAGGTCCTATAATCAAGTCCGCTAGGGGGCACCAGTACATATTAGTTATAATGGACTATGCCACCCGTTATCCAGAAGCGATCCCTCTCCGAAATACCTCGGCCAAAACCATAGCCAAAGAGCTATCTCTTGTGTTTAGCTGGGTGGGTATTTGTAAAGAACTGCTTACGGACCAAGGTACACCCTTTATGTCCCGGGTTATGAAGGAGCTGTGTAAATTGTTCAAAGTGACGCAATTACGTACATCTGTGTATCACCCCCAAACCGATGGGCTGGTTGAAAGGTTCAACAAAACCCTAAAACAAATGTTGGAGAAAGTGGTGGATAGAGATGGAAAGGATTGGGACTGTCTACTTCCTTATCTGATGTTTGCTATTAGGGAGGTGCCCCAATCCTCTACGGGATTCTCCCCCTTTGAGTTACTGTATGGGAGACACCCAAGAGGGCTGTTGGATATTGCCAAGGAAACTTGGGAAAGTGAGAGTTCTCCCCACAGGAGTGTGATTGAGCATGTCGCCCTGATGCAAGACCGAATTGCACAGGTAATGCCCATCGTGAAGGAACATTTGGCCCAAGCGCAGTTAGCACAGCAGAGAGTGTACAACCGTGGAGCCAAGACCCGTACCTTTTCCCCGGGGGATAGGATACTGGTACTTGTCCCTACGGTTGAAAGTAAATTCCTTGCCAAATGGCAAGGCCCCTACGAGATAATGGAAAAAGTGAGCGAAGTGAATTACAAGGTCAGACAACCAGGAAGGCGAAAGCCCGAACAGATCTATCACGTTAATCTGTTGAAAGCCTGGAGGGATAGAGAGTCCCTAGTCGCAGACACTTGGTCACCAGCTCAAACTGGTTGCGTGATTCCGGAGGTTGGAATAGCAGCCACCTTGTCACAACCCCAACAACAGGAGGTTAAGGAGTTTGTGCTTCGCAACAAGGAGGTATTCTCTGAGCTGCCGGGACAAACATCTGGGGTAGAGCATGACATCATTACCCCGCCCGGTGAAAGGGTGAAGTTAAAACCCTATCGGATCCCAGAGGCCCGACGGGAGGCAATACGGGAGGAAGTACAGAAAATGCTGAACTTAGGGGTGATAGAGGAGTCCCAAAGTGATTGGTCTAGTCCCATTGTGTTGGTGCCTAAACCGGATGGGAGCTGGCGATTTTGTAACGATTTTCGACAGTTGAACAAAGTTACAAAATTTGACACCTACCCCATGCCACGTATAGATGAGTTGATCGACCGGCTGGGAACAGCCCGATACATGACGACTCTTGATCTCACAAAAGGGTATTGGCAAATCCCCCTGGCCAAGTCGGCCAAAGAGAAAACCGCATTTGTAACCCCAGACGGGGCGTTCCAATATAAAAGAATGCCGTTCGGGTTACAGAATGCGCCGGCCACATTCCAGCGGAAAATGGACCAGATGCTGAGGCCCCATCGGAAGTATGCTGCGGCTTACCTGGATGACATAATTGTCCATAGCACAGATTGGGCCTCACATCTGCCAAAAGTGCAAGCAGTCCTGGATTCTGTTCGGGAAGCGGGGTTTACGGCTAACCCCAAGAAGTGTACCATTGGGCAGGAGGAGGCCAAATATCTTGGGTACACTATTGGGAGGGGAGTAATAAAACCCCAACTCAACAAAGTCGAGGCCATCCAGAGTTGGCCACGTCCCAACAGCAAGAAGCAGGTACGAGCCTTTCTGGGAATCGCTGGGTATTATCGGCGATTCATTCCCCACTTTGCTTCTAAGGCTGTGCCCCTAACCAACCTGACGAAGGGGAAAGGGTCCGTCATGATTAAATGGACCCCCGAGGCTGAGGCAGCATTCCAATTCTTGAAACAAGCCTTATGTAGCCAGCCAGTGTTGTACTCACCCGACTTCTCTAAAGACTTTGTCGTACAAAGTGATGCGTCAGATGTGGGGTTAGGAGCAGTATTGTCCCAGGTCTGGAACGGGGAAGAGCACCCAGTCATTTACCTCAGCAGGAAGTTGAAGTCCCATGAGGTAAATTACGCCACCGTTGAAAAGGAGTGTTTAGCGGTGAAGTGGGCTCTAGATTCCCTTCGGTACTACCTGCTAGGTAGGCACTTTGACATGGTTACGGATCACGCTCCGTTAAAGTGGATGGCTCAAAACAAATAAACAAATAGAAGAGTGAATAGGTGGTTCCTGGCCCTCCAGGAATTCAACTTCACAGTAAAGCATCGCCCTGGCGTTCAAATGGGGAATGTGGATGCTTTGTCTCGAGTACATGAATGCCTGATTGCTGGTGTTCCAACCCCGAGGTTAAAACAAGAGGGGGGGGTATGTGACAGCAGGAAGGTAAAGTCACCTGGTTGCATCCAGGGGGGTAGATATATTTCGCCCAGATTCAGGCTTTACGCCGACTTATACAACTAGGTGGAGAGTTGTATAAGGCTAGTGGGCTCATGGATGACTCATACCTCTAGGGAGAGTGTGGGGCGTCGTACAGACAGGGAGTTGATGAGACCAGCTGAAGCTTGTCAGCTCATTTAGGCCTCTATAAGAACTCCCAGCTTCATTAGATGTTAGCTCATGCCTGGAACCAGACCTGTGTGGACTGTCTAGGGAGAGTGAACCCCTGTGCGGTGAGACAAAGCCTGTGTGGCTATTTGCTTGGACATTTAAAACCAGGGACTTAGGGACTAGGACAGCACTAGGCTGATCCCAGTTGTTAGTTAGGAAACCTGTATGTTTAGTCAGAGGTCAAGTTGACCAGGATTTATTTTGTTTATGTTTCTTTTGCTTTGCTGTGTTTTGTCACTGTAAATAGAAAATAAACCGCACCTTTTTGATTTTGAAAACCACAACCACCGTTTGCTGGGCCTGTTTTTGTGTGGGGAGCCCATCTCGGGGGTCACACACACCCGCTGCCGAGCTAACCCCCTCACAACGTTTACAGTACATTAAATGGCCTGACCCCTCTTCTCCCATTGGTGTCACCTGTGTTAGCTCCTGGGATCACCGATCCCTCTGTTGAGCCCGAAATTGTGATAAGCTATGCAATGAATTTTGCCACTTCCAAGTTCAGAGCTGTCATTCCCTGGCTACTGCTTGATCTGTGCTTGATTAGCTGCAGTGGAGGGCAAGGGAGACATTGAGGGTCTAAAAAAAAACAATGTCTCCATAAAGAGCATCTGTCACCTTGTCATTGCTATCTCATGGGGGGTTGTTAAATAAAAAAGTAAAATAAAAAAAAAACTTTAAATGTAATAAAAAAAAAGTAAAGGCACCCCTGTGGCCCCACACACCAGAATGCAAACTCATACACAGGGCATGCATGTGCATGTAAACAGCGATTGCACACCACATGTGAGGTATCACCATGAATTTTAGAGTGAGAGCAATAATTCTATGGCCATAATTCTCGGTTAGTTCTAAACTAGTAACCTGTAAAGGCTTTAAAAGCGTCATTTACGGACAGTTTTAGGTACCATAGTTTTTCACAATTTCATGGCTTGACATGTTGGGTATCTATTTACTCAACACATCCTTATCTTTTATATTTTGCAAAAAATAGGTGTTTTATTGTATTTGTGTGCACTGAAACTCATTTAGGGCTTGTTCACACTTGACAAAATTTCTAACTCTTAATAAATGCTCCTATAGCGTTAGTATGGGCATTAGACGTGGTAATAAACTTTAGTGTGGGCGTTAGACTGGCGTCAATGAGCTTTAGTATGGGCGTTAGACTGGCGTCAATGAGCTTTAGTATGGGTGTTAGACTGGCGGTTTACAAGCGTTAATGACAAGTTAAAAACGCTCCCCAATCGCCCTATGTGCAGTTTTGAAGCATTAAGGTTGTGTTAAAACCACTCCACAAATGCCTTATCCATTACAGGAAATAAACTAATCTTAACGTCCCACAACCGTGCCACAAACGCCTGCCAGAGCACTTGTGAAGCGCTACAATAGACTTGAATGCGAGGCATTGAAAGGCTTTAAATGTCTCCTGATTTGACATGAGGCTTCAATTTTGAAGCAAAGCGCCGCAACGCTAATGCTTCATGATAACGGGAACAGTACTGTGTGCTGTCAATTGTATCATTTGCACAGGCGTTTCAGGGGCATTTTGAATGCCCCTCAAACACCTGCTTTTAAAGGGGTTGTAAACCCTCAAGGTTTTTCACCTTAATGCATTCTATGCATTGGGGTGAAAAACCTTCTGCCCCCCAGAGCCACCCTTTTACTTAACTGAACCCGAAATTTTTAGCGACGGGGATGAGCCCAGCAGCTCCAGCCGCTGTCTCGGGTCCTCATTAGATAGATTGATAGCAGTGCAGCCATTGGCACCCACTGCTGTCAATTAAATCCAGTGAAACTGGAGCCGGGGGGTGGGGCTGAGTCATGTTGTCTGTGTCAATGGATGCAGCAGCAGGACTCTGGAGCACGCCCACACGAGTGCCCCCATTGAATGCGGCTCTCTGTGGGGGGACTCGAGAAGAGGAGGAGCCAGGAGTGCCGCTGGGGGACCCAGAAGTGGAGGATCAGGGCAACTCTGTGCAAAACCCTTATACAGAGGAGGTAAGTATAACATGTTTGTTATTTAAAAAAAAAAAAAAAACCTTTACAACCCCTTTAATGCCAGTATGAACTTAGCCTTAGTGTATTTATTTCCTGATAATTTGTGTTTGATAAACAGTTGTGCACATATTGTGTAACATAAAACTGGTACCATTTTATTTTCCAGGGCTTCTGCTTTCATAAAATACATATTAGGGGGCTTAAAGTCGTTTTCCAGAAAAAAAAAAATACAGATTTTACCATGTGTAAAAATGTAAATATTGTCCTGGTAGACAAGTGGTTAAAACAGATATAATGGTCAATTAATAACCTAATATCAAAATAAATTGAAGACTACACGGAAGTGAGTTGAACAAGACACATGGCCTCTCATTAAAATGAGAGGAAATGAGGTTTAACCTTAAACTGCGTAGAGGGTTCTTTACTGTAAGAGCGGCAAGGATGTGGAATTCCTTTCCACAGGCAGTGGTTTCAGCGGGGAGAATCGATCGTTTCAAAAAACTATTAGAAAAGCACCTGAACGACCGCAACATACAGGGATATACAATATAATACTGGCATATAATCACACACATAGGTTGGACTTGATGGACTTGTGTCTTTTTTCAACCTCACCTACTATTTAACTAAGTAAACCCAGAATTTCATATTCTTGATATGTGCCTGCTGTACCATGTACTTGTATGAAAAGGTATCCTGTGCTCTTTGTATTGCTTCCTTTGTGTGAAATCCTTGGTGTTCCTGCCAGGTCCTCTGCTTTCCTGGTAAAAACTGTTCACACTAAGCAGGGGAGCACAGTGTGGTCAGTTTTATCAGCCTGCTCCCCTCCAGTGATCAAACTTGTTCTGACACACCCCCTCCCCCTGCAGAGCCATTCCCTGGGAAGTTCAATGAGCTGCTGTTTCTCCTCCCCCAGCACTCTGAAATCTTTATGCAGCTAAGAACAGAGGGAATGTGATCACTTATAAAAAATTTAAAAAAAGGTATTAATATATATTTTTTTATATGTATACATAAATGTTTTGTCTTTCGTTTCTATTTTAAACTGAATGGGTTGTTTTACAAGGTGAGTGTCCACATATACTTTAACCAGGGCTTTTTTTCTCAAACAATAGGTGCTGGAACTCAACCATGAACGCCCCCACACACACCTCACAAACAGTAGGGGGGTCTTAACGGGGCATGAAATACCAGTGTAGCGCCCCTCCCAAATAGTTGGGATGCTATGTTAAATTTAGGGGTATGTCTGAGCCATAGTTGGGCTCAGACTTGTTTAATTATGTTTAGGTTCGGTTTCTGCTCTGGCTGTGACATTGCTTGGCAGTTATTCCCCTTGGTCGGTAGGTGGCACTGCCGACGCAGACTCAGGTTGGAATACAGGCATGACACAGCACATTTGGTGTCCTTTCTCAGCAGCCGTGCATGTGGGCATGGTAAGCCCGCTGTGCATGCTGGGAAGGGGTACATAAGGGGCATTTGATTTTGTCTTGTCCTGGGTTCGTCCTGGGGTCCGTCCTGTGTGTGCGCCCCGTGGCCCGCATGGCACGGGGTGCGTGTGTGTGTTCCAGCCCCGGGCACCTTCAGCCCGAGGCTGCATCGCTGCCTGGTAGGCCCAGCTCCTCTGGCTGGGGCCTACACCTTTGAGGAGGATCCTATACTACCCATATTCGGGAAGCCTGCTCTTGAAGAGGAAAGCCAGGGGAGGACCTTCCCCAGAGGAGACTAGCGACGGTACTGCTGTCTCGGGAGAGGCCTGGCGACCTACTCAATGAGGGATTCAAGAACTTAAAGGCCCTGCAATATGCCAATCTGGCATAAAGGTTCTCTTTTATTTGCTTGGCTAGGAGGTTCGGGACTTTAATAATCCTGTGGCAGAGGATTCCTGGACGCATCCTCAGGTTCACTTCAAGGTCTGTAACGGAGACCGTTAAGAATAGATCCGTGCATCATTCTGGCTGCTAGGACCAGAAAAAGGGGGACTATCCGGGTGAGCAATACCCACTCAGGCTTGAGTGGCAACGTTACAATTTCAGTGTGCTTTAAGTGCCGCATGCCTGAACCTTCCCCTATACTTTTATCGTTTCCTGCTTTCTCTTCAAGTTCCCACTGCAAAAGGAAAATAAAGCCTTGCTGTTTAGGTTTTACATTTGTGTGGACATTGACTTTTCTAAAGGCTCTTTACCCTGACAACGGAAGCCTTGGAGGTAGTTTGCATGACACAAAACAAAACCAGCCGCTCCTTTGCGGGTAAGTGCTACACCAGTATTGCATTACATACAGAGTGCAGAGTTCAGGAGGGTTGCACACAGAGTTGCACACAGAGTGCAGAGCTGTCACTTGTAAACACAGAAATGGGACTTCTGTGTTTACAAGTGATTGTGGTGAGCAGGCACCAAAGGGTCTGAGCCAGAGGTGGTGGAACTGAGTTCCACCAAGTTCCTCCTGAAAAAAAAGCCCTGACTTTAACTAAATGAAAAAGAAAAAATGCAGCTTTTAAAACTCCAAAAATGTTGCACAAAATTGTTTCATTTTTAAATTCACGTGACTCGGTTTTATGTTAGAAATCAAGCTTGCCTGTTTCAGTGAGGGAACATGTGCATTTATATTTCTGAGAAATCATCTTGCATTGCCAGGCTCATTTACAGGAGCTGATACATACTTTTCACCTTTGACAGGATGCAAATTGAAAAGTCAGTGCGAGTATCAAGTGTATAAACACTATCACCCCACCGATCTGATGCCCTACATGCAAAGCATTGAATTTGGCACTGACATGCAGAAGTCAACCTCTCGGTCTTATGCTTGTTATATCCACTGATAGCTGTAGGTTGAATTCTCTCTTGCCTTAGAATTGCATTTTTTTTTTACTTCATATCCATGTTAAAATGTTTCAACTCGGAATTATTTGGTATGATAAGTTCTTTCCCCAAACAATGACATTTGGTTGCCGTGGCAGCAGTTGCCATGGGTACTTGTGAAGTTTTCTGTTTACGTAGTGCTCCATGGCAATAAACTGAACATGTCGACTTTTACATGACCCATCATTCAACCACAAAAAAAAAAAAAAGAAGTAACTACATTAAAGCCAGCGATGATTTACCCGACAGTTCTGCTTGCTTTTTAAAAGTGTCACAAAGAAAGGCAGAGACATTATGCTTCTGTAAAGTTACCAAAACAAATGACAACCTCTAACTTTTTGGGAGAAGAAAATGTTCAATGCATTTTCTCAGCTAATGGAGCTAAATTTCTAACCGAAATACTATAAAAACATTTAGAGGTCTATTTGATAAAGCTGCAATCAAACCTACTTATCCCTAGGAACCCGCCAAATATCACCTTTCATCTCTACAGTAGTCAAAACTATGAAAACAAAAACATTAGCTTTAAATTACTGTACTTTGTACATTGCTTTTTTGCCAAGTAAAGTAAATCATGTTTATGTACATATTTATGGGTGAAATGCGATGGCTCAAAAGTCACTAAGCATTTTCTGAAAGACTAATTTTACAAAGAATAATAAAAAAAAAGGATATTTGATTGGTTGCTCTGGAAAGCTGCACATCTCTTTACTGTAAAATGAACATAAATGCTGACTTAAAGAAGAACTCAACTTCCCCCTCCCTATTTTTCCTCTCCCTTCTTACCTGTATAACCAGGTTGTTTCCCAAAAACATACTAAAACATACTCACAAGCTTGGTGATCCAGCAGTGTTGCCCATGGAATCACCTCTGTCCTGCGGCATACCCAGCCCACAACGTCATCTTCTTTTATTGTTGCCAGGTGGGTCAGCTGCCTCTTCCAGGTTGTGCATCATCCCCATGATGATGCTCATACACCACACCGCTTCATCAATGGAGTGGTTACAATGGCATGGGGCATGCACTGTAGTGCACCCATGGCCCTCTCGGACCCATGACATGGATATCCCAGAAGGATGCAGGCAACTGTTAACATCTAGCCTAGGCCAGAAAAAGGTACAGTGGATATGCAGTTGGCTAAAGGAAAGTGTGGTGGTAAATGAGGTTCACTCGGAACAGAGACCAGTCACTAGTGGTGTACCACAAGGCTCTATACTAGGTCCTGTTCTATTTAATCTACAGTGGAACCTTGGAATACGAGCATAATCTGTTTCAGGAGAATGCTTGTAATCCAAAACACTCGCATATCAAAGTGAGTTTCCCCATAGAAGTCAATGGAAACTAAGATAATTTGTTCCACATTGACTTCTATTGCATGCAATACCGCATGTGGCTAGAGGTGGGGGGCGCCAGAGAGACTCGGAAATACTCAGATGAACCCTTAAACCCTCGGAAAGGCTCGGAAACACTTGGGAACCAAGTATTTCCGAACGTCTCCAAGTGTCACCGGCGCCCACACCTCTGGCTAAATGCGGTACTGCACACCACAGACGCTTGAATCCTGCTTGTTTTGCAAGACAACACTCGTAAACCGAGTAAGGATTTAAAAAAAAAAATAGCTCGTATTGCGAAACGCTCGTTAACCGCGTTACTCGTAAATGATATAACTTAGGGCACTTTCACACTGGGGCGGGCGTCGTCGGTAAACCGTCGTTTTTGCTGCGCTTTTGGGCCGCTAGCGGCCAAAACGGGGTTAGAAGCGCCGACAAAGAACCGCCGCAGCGGCGCTTTGCCGACACTTCGTTTGTGCTGCCTGTTGATTTCAATGGGCAGGGGCGCTTTAGGATCGTTGTATATACCACTCCTACAGCGCCTCAAAGATGCTGCTTGCAGGACTTTTTTAGCGTCCTGCAAGCGCACCGATCCAGTGTGAAAACACTCTGGCTTTCACTCTGGAGTGAGAGGAGAGACACTTTACAGGTGCTTTGCAGGCATTGTTTTTGGCGCTATATCGCCTGTAAAGCGCCTTAGTGTGAAAGTAGCCTAAATGTTTGTTGGGAAAGGAATGTCTTTTTGCTGATGATACAAAGGTGTGTAGTAGGGTTGATATCCCTGGAGGTGTCTGTAACATGGAACATGATTTGGCATTGCTGGAAGATTGGTCAAAGCAGTGGAAACTGCAGTTAAATGTTTCTAAATGTAAAGTAATGCACCTAGGGAAAAAAAAAACCTTAAAGTGGAGTTCCACCCTGAATTTTCTTTTTTTACAAAAATGCTAAAAAAAATCGAAAAAAAATTTTTTTATTATTATTTTTTTTTTTACTTACCAGAAATAGCGGTTGGTATGCGGAAATCCTAATCTGCCTCTTCATTGTCCGCGGCTGGTCTTCTTCCACCGTCCTACTCGCGGTGTCTTCTTGTGAATGGGGCAGGCTGCCTTCTGGGAACCGTGTGTATCCCAGAGAGCAGCTGACCCATTCACAAAGCACCGCGTGGCTCGCGCATGCGCAGTAGGAAACGGGCAGTGAAGCCGCACGGCTTCACTGCCTATTTCCCTTACTGAGGATGGCGGCGCAGGGAGTTGCAAGGATCGAGGGATCGGCCTCGGGGGGGCTGACATCACAGGCGAGTAGGACAGGTATGTGTCCTTATTAAGTCAGCAGCTACAGTGTTTGTAGCTGCTGACTTAAAAGAAAAAAAAATTGCGGGTGGAATCCCCCTTTAAGAGAGAACAACATTGGGGGTACAGTGTTAGCCAGAACTACAGAAAAAAAAGATTTGGGGGTACTTATTTCAGATGATTGCAAAATGAGCAAACAGCGTGACCAGGCAGTGGTAAAAGGGAATAGAATTCTAGGATGCATCACTAGAGGGATCACCAGCAGGAGGAAGGAGGTTCTGATTTTCCTATATGAGATCTTTAGTGAGACCTCATTTACAAAAAGATATTGATAAGATAGAACGAGTCCAAAGATGGGTAACAAAAATGGTGAAAGGTCTAATAAAACGTACCGAGAGCAACTTCAGGAACTTAAAGTGGAACTTCCGCTCATCGGAACCCTCCCCCCCTCCGGTGTCACAATTGACACCTTTCAGGGGGGAGGGGGGTGCAGATACCTGTCTAAGACAGGTATTTGCACCCACTTCCGGGAGTCCTCTCTGCAGGAAATTTGCGGGAAGCACGTCACTTCCGGCAGAAGCACGTCACTTCCCGCAGACACTCGGCTCCCAGAACACAGGAGGACCAGTCAGAATGGCGCAGCGCGACTCGCGCATGCGCCGTAGGGAACCGGGGAGTGAAGCCGCAAGGCTTCACTTCCTGGTTCCCTCACCGAGGATGGCGGTGGGGGCAGCAGAGTGACGAGCGATTGCTCGTCCTCTGCTGCGGAATTCGCTGGACTCCAGGACAGGTAAGTGTTCTAATATTAAAAGTCATCAGCTGCAGTATTTGTAGCTGCTGGCTTTTAATATATTTTTTTTGGCGGAGCTCCGCTTTAATATGAACAGTCTGGAGGAAAGAAGGGAAAGGGGAGACATGATTGACATTTTTAAATACATCAAAGGGGTGAATAAGGTTCAGGAGGGACTTTTTTTTTAATATGAAACCAAAATTAAGAACATGGGGACATGACCTCAAACTAACTGGAAGAAAGTTCAAAACTAATCTTACAAATAATTATTACGGTATATTATATATTATATTATTTTATTATATATAATTATTTTATTGAAAGGGTAGTTGATGTTTGGAATAAACTGTCAGCAGAAGTAATGAGCCAATCAACAGTAAGTGGCTTCAATGATGCTTGGGACAAACATAGATCTACACTCAGACATAAAGGTAAAGTGTTGGTAACCCTAAAAAAAAAAATATATCCTGATCCCTTATAGCAGGTTAAACAGCACAGTGCTTGTGCTGTCTATCCTGCCCCTCTAGAAGCTGTAAAATATCTAGCTGATCCTGCCAGTTTCTGCCCTCCCCCCTGTAAACTGACCATGTTTTATGGTGGCTACTGAGCCCTGACACTGTGGTCAGTTTATGTGCCTCCTTCTTCCGCGGTTCTACTCTGTGCTCCTTTGTCCTCTCCCCTCCCCCCTCCTCTCCCTGCCTGTCAGCTCGCTGCTGTTAGTAAAATACTAAAAAAAGAAAAAAATTGCAGGTATTTAGAGGCTTCGATTTTAACAAACAATTACACAGGTCAGGATGACAGCTTAAAATAGGGGGGCTAGCAACAAATCATAATGTAGGGTTACAAACCCTTTGACACAAAAAAACAAGAAAACAAAACATGTATAAAAAAAAAAAATAGGGCAGACTTGATGGTCTACTCAGTCCTTTTCTGCTGTCACTTTTCTGTCTTTCTATGTACGTCTGCCCCCCCCCCCCCAAAAAAAGAAGATAATTCTGTTAGATAAGGGGGATGGGAGAATTTTTTTATTTTTCATTTTAGAGAAATGAATGGGCATACTGGCAGCATTAAAATGTTGAGAGAGGTTCTGTCTTATTGGTTTGGCTTACCTCACTTTGCACATCATGATCTCTGTTTTCACGGTTTGCTGAATAAACAGTATAGACTGTAGCAGTATTGCTAATCAGCCAAATGATCACATAGAGCGTAACTAGAACTTGCAGTTTACTAAACGGATGCAAAATTAGAATCAATTATGCAAAACAGGATCAAAATGGCAAAGAACATGCATACACTGCAGAATAATGCAAGACAGATAAAAAAAAAAACTGCACACACATGGGCTTGTCACAGCAACATCTCTGTGGCTCAATCAGGGTAACATGTGGCTGCATAGCATAATCTCTGTTAGGCTTGTTAGCAACAGAAAATCTAGCTGAGAATCACTGCTATCCCCATAAGCAATGTTTGGGGAAACTCTGGTAATGCAGGTGAACAGCTGGAGGGATCCAAGGACAAAGGGCCACGGCATGCAAATTGCAGTACTCTGGTAGCAATTGGGGAGGGGACAGTTGCTGAGTTTTCCAAAGAAACTGCTTGATATTAGGGCCTTGATGGGCAGCCAACATACTGGTACTGACAGTGGATAACCTATCACCTGGCTGAAGATCGCATGCCCAGCTATCACTGCCTCACTGGGTATTGAGTTGCTGAGGGAGCGAAAATTAAGAATTTATTATCAGTGGGCATGTTCAGGAACCCAGAAGGTTATGGGAAAATAGGTAAAGGGGCATGTGCCGGCATCTGAGTATGGTGAGTAGCAAGCTAATTTTAATTGCTCATCGGGGGCTTCTGTGTGGTCTTCAAGGGTTTTGAGTGGGTCATTGAAAGAAAATACACACAGAAGTATTAGTTGCCTCCTCTGCCAAGAAAATTGTGTTTTTACTGGGCCATGTAAGGCAGCCTTGAAATTCAATTAAATCTGTAGCTTAAAATTAAATTAAATTTAAATCATGGAAATCGGCGGTGGTGCCATTCGATCAGCTCAAACATAAGATATCCTGGATTATGCTTAACGAACGAATGAGTGCAATTTTAAATGACAAAATGCAACCGTTTGAAAAGGTATGGAATCCCTGGATCCAGTACTTAACGGGAGACTCTAGGACTATATAAATGTGGGGGGCCAGTGGGAGGGTGGATGTCGGGGTGTGGGGATCACTTTCTAACCTTTTCTCTTTTCTTTTCTTCTTGAACTACCTCTCTTTGGGTAGGATTGTCCTCCTTGTTACCTTTGTTTTGGCTGACAGAAACGTGGGGACACTTAGCTGAAGCCGTAAACTGTTGATTTAGCCTAGACATAGATCCCACTAGAAGAATAAGTATGCAGTTGTAATAAATTGATATGTTACATCTCAGATGGAAATATGTCAGCGCCATATCAAAAGAAGATTGTATGTGCCTTAGGGAGTGGTGCTTTATTACGCCACTAGGTAATTGTTAATGTAGTCTGTATTTCTGTTTTATTATGGAAATTGTGAAAAACTTGAAATAAAAACCATTGAAACAAAATTAAATTACGTTTTAGCATAAACAAAATACTCTAATGCCACGTACACACGACCGTTATTCATGTCATGCAAAAAAACAACGGGTTCCTCTCAAGCCTGCCTTGCATACACACGTTCATGAAAAAAACGCTTGAGAAAAGCACAGTGACGTACAACAAGTACAATGGCACTATAAAGGGGAAGTTCCATTAGAATAGCGCCACCCTTTGGGCTGCATTTGCTGATCCTCGTGTTAGTAAAGTTTGGTAAGAGACGATTTGCGCTTTTCAGCCTCGTGCTCTTCAGTCCGTTACAGCGTTCTCCATTCTGAACGCTAATTTTACCAGAACGAGCGCTCCCGTCTCATACTTGATTCTGAGCATGCGCGTTTTTTCCCCTCGTAAAAGCGTACACACGACCGCTTTTCACGACGTGAAAAAGAACAACGTGAAAAACGACGAGAAAAAATTGAGCAGGTTCTACATTTTTTTTTTCTGCAGTTTTCTCGTCGCGAAAAATGCTATGGAGCATACACACGACCGGTTTTCACGACCAATCTAAAAAATTGCATTTTTCTCGTCATGAAAAACGGTCGTGTGCATGCGGCATTAGGCTTTAGTCACATCCCTCACATTCCTTACCTGTAATAAAGGATGCCCCACAACATGAAGACAGTTATGCCGCGTACACACAACATTTTTCTCGTCTGGAAGAATTTAAATTTTTTCTCTTTGACGAGAAAAACGACCGTGTGTGGGCTATTGATCATTTTTCCCGACAAGAAAAATGGCATTAATCACGACGAGAAAAATTAGAACATGCTCTAATTTTTCTCGTCGTGATTCACGCCATTTTTTTCCGCTGTAGTTTTCCCATAAGGAAACACTGCCGGGGAGCCTACATACGATCGTTTGTCTCGACCAAGAGAAAAAATGTCGGGAAAAACGGCCGTGTGTAGGGGGAACGGCTTGTTCCCCTACACACGGCCGTTTTCCCGTTGATTTTCTCTACAGTGTTTTCACCATCGAGAAAATCGATCGTGTGTACGCGGCATTAGATCCTCTAGAAATCATCACTGCAGGGATGCCTGCCCTCTTTCTTTTCTTGAACATGTGGTCCTGCAATGTTAATTAGCATTGGGTCTTCAGGCAGAACAACAGTAAAGATGATCCAACAGTGATACTCTCCCTTCTGTTGCATCAAAAATACCCTAGAGCTTTAGTGGATGTGACTTACAGGTAAGTCACATCCCTCACATCCCTTACCTGTAATAAAATATGCCCCATGACATGCAGACAGTTAGATCCTCTAGAAATATTCACTGTGGGGATGCCTGTTCTTTTCCTGTTCCTGAACTTGCTGTGCTGCAATGGTTAATAGACATGTGCACACTGAAATATTTTGTTTTGGAATTTCGGTTTCGTCCGTAAAAAAAATGTATTTAGTTACTCCCAAAATTTGTTTTTATTTATTTAGTTTTGCGTTAGAAATTGCATTCGTCCGAAAATCTGAATTAATTAAGGTCGAATCTGTCATTGAAGGCTTATGGTGTCTGTCGAATGTTCAAAGAAGATTCAATGGAGCAGCAAAACTGTACGACGCTGCAATCATACATTTCCGGTCTAATGTTCTGCCAACAAGCTATAGTAGAATTGTAATGTTGTATGACTAGTAATAATTATGTTTTTTAATTACTATTACTAGTCAACCAACATTAGAATTCTTCTATAGCATATGGGCGGATGCATTTGACCGGAAATGTACGATTCCAGCGTCGTACAGTTCTAATTTTCGACAGACACCATAAGCATTCAATGACAGATTCAACGTTTGTATGTTTTTCGATGCTTTGTCGAATCTTCGTCGTTCATGTTGAATTGTCAAGTTAGTTCTAGCTATTTTACTGTTCCTCCTCTTTGGTTACAATCAGCCAATATCATTCATCATCATCATTATTTTTATTTTACTTCCCCCACCCAATTCCAGCAGAGATCTTTTCTCTCTATGTCAAATCTTTTCTCTCTATAATATCAAATCTTTTCTCTCTATAATATCAAACTTTTCTCTCTATGTAGAATAATCTTAGACTAATAGAGTTAAGGTTAGGCACATTCGACCACAGGTTCGATAGACACAGATTGTTATTGTCAGCGTCACGTCGAATCTCCTATCTATATCGAACTGTTGTCGCAACGAAAACGAAAATAAAGCATTTGTTTATGTCGGATCTTTCGGTTTTCGGATTCTGTGCTTTCGTTTTCGTTTGTTAAAACGATAACGAAAATACCTGAAATTCGGACGAAAACGAATGCACATGTCTAATGGTTAATAGCTTTAGGGTCTTCAGGCAGAATACTGGTCCAACAGGGACAGACTACCTCCTCTTGCATCAAGAAAAGTTCTTTCTTTCCTTACATTGCCTATAATATGGTCTGTGAATGGGAGAGAGAATTCTGTGACTGATCAGACTTCCCCCCATCCACAGATCATGTCACAGTGTGATCAGTGAAAGAACTTTTTTCAATAGAAGAGGATGAATGAGAGGGCATGTCCCCTTTAGATCATCTGTACTGTTGTTCAATCTGAAGATCCAAAGCTGTTAACCATTATAGCACCAAAAGTTCAGAGACAGGGACTGGGCATCCCTGCAAAAAAATAGTTCACCAGGATCTAATGCCGCGTACACACGATCGTTTTTCATGCCATTAAAAATGACATTTTTAAAAATGGCCATTAAAACCGATCGTGTGTATACTCCAGAGCATTTTTAACGGCGTGAAAAACGGTCATTAAAAATTTCGAACATGCTCTATTTTTTCACGTCGTTTTTCATGTCGTTTTTTTTATTGACGTGAAAAACGATAGTGTGTATGCTTTTACGAGGTGAAAAAAAACGCGCATGCTCAGAATCAAGTATGAGACGGGAGCGCTCGTTCTGGTAAAACTAGCGTTTGTAATGGAGATAGCACATTCGTCACGCTGTAACGGACTGAAAAGCGCAAGGCTGAAAAGCGTGAATCGTCGCTCAACTAACTTTACTAACATGAAGGGTGGCGCCATCCAAACGGAACTTCCCCTTTATAGTGCCGTTGTACGTGTTGTACGTCACTGCGCTTTGCTCGAGCGTTTTTTTTAATGATCATGTGGATGCAAGACAGGCTTGAGAGGAAACAAGAAAAAAAACGACGAGAAAAACGTTGGTTTAAAAAATGGCATGAAAAACGATCGTGTGTACGCCGCATAACTGTCTGCCCAACATACTTCATTACAGGTAAGTGATGTAACTAAAGGATTTTTTTTTTAAACTTCAGCTTTGAATTTAGCCCTAACCTTCCTACATTCCTGTATTTTTCTGCTTCGGTGGAAACTGCAGCTTCTGTATCCCTCCAGGTAGAATTGGCTGTGCTTGTTGCTAATTGCCTATTTCAAGCCAAGTACAAAATTCTTCACCTGACTGTACAGAGAGTGTTTCACATGATTTTCACATTGACTTGAATGAACAAAGCAGAAGTTCTTGGCAAGGGACTGAAAATTAGCAGTTCATAGCCACGTGGGAAAAAAAAAATAAGTAAAATTTGTCTATTAGCTAACCTTCCTTCATATCTTAAAACAACTTTTTTCAGCTGTCAAAGTAAAATGTCTGATATCAGCACAGTAAACTCTAACAAACCTGTACAAGAGTGCATTCATTTTCCCTGATCAAGCATCATACTTTGCCAACTTAGGAGGAGACAAACTTCAAAAAAACTTTTGACAAGCCACACCTTAGTTGGTCAAAACAGCAATCACTGAATCAAGAAGCATAGCAAATGCATTTGG
The DNA here is from genome assembly GCA_029206835.1 of Rana muscosa. Lineage (NCBI taxonomy): Eukaryota > Metazoa > Chordata > Amphibia > Anura > Ranidae > Rana > Rana muscosa. Next base: position 175,775,339 of record CM055116.1, read on the forward strand.
AGAGGCTTACAGCTGCTGTCAGCACAGCGGACAGCAGAAAACTCCTCTTGTTTGGCTTGAGGCTAAAAACCTTCTAAAATCGACTTGGATGTGACAATCCAGCATTACTCTGTGTAGTGCAACCTCCAGCTGAGAAGCCCTGCTAAGTGAGGACATAAAAAATGTGCCAACTAGTACGCATTATTATAATTTTATATGTTTATCTGCTGTGGCACAAGTGTCTGAAAATAGTTTCTCAGAACCTGTCAACTAGATAGATATATAGATAGATAGCTATTAATTATATATGTGTGTATATATGTATATATCTCAAGACAGACAGATAGATAGATAGATTTGGGGGACCTATTGTTGCTGGGGGGTCTTATGTTGCTGGGGGTTGCTGAAAGAGATCTACTGTTGGGGGAGGGGGTCTATTGTTGATGGCAGCCAGAGAGACTATTAATGCTGGCTGTGCGGAGATCTGTTGATGCTCCTGGGAGTCTATTGTTGCTGGCGGGGACATTTTGTTGTGGGTGGTCCACTGTTGTTAGGGGGATCTATCGTTGCTGGCTGCAGGGGATCTATTTTACTGCTTTTCTTGATATCATTACCATTTCCATACAAATTACTTAGCACCACAAAATGATAATTGGTTCTATATTATCTAAAAGGGACGGTACTGGGAGGTGGGTAGGGGCGGAGAAAAGGGGTGACTCGGAAAGGGGGAGTTCCTGCACCTATTGTCTGAGAAAAAAAGCCCTGTATGTAAGTAGATAATAGTAATTATTATTACACGAGGCATAAATGTGACTAATCCTTTAAACGTTTAAAGTTGTTTATTCACATATTTCTTAAAGTATAACCAAAGGCAAAAGTTTTTCTTTAGTTTTGAATAGAATGGAGAGGGATTAGAACCCCTGTCCGTTTTTATTGCTCTCTGTGCCCCCATTAGGGAGATCTCCCCTCTCTATTTGTCGTGTTTACCTTTAGCATTGAAAGTGAAAGTAAAAGAAAATCCCAAATTTTGGGTTGTACCCAGAAAAGTAATAGGGGGGAAATCTTACAATGGGGACACTAGTTCTGGTGGCCTGGGGGTCCCAAAGGGGTTCCCTTAATTTGCAGGCATTTACTCTCACTTCCCGTTTGGCTATGGGACAGGAAGTGAGGGGGAAATCTCCCAAATGGGGCACAGATGGCTAAAAATAAACCAACAGGGGTTATATCGCTCTCTTACTCTATCCAATATGAAAAAAAGGGTTTGCCCATAGTTCTACTTTGAAGCCTCGTACACACGACCGGTTTTCTTGGCAAGAAACGACAAGAAAAACTGTTGGGAGAGCTTTCTTGCCGAGAAAACCATTCGTGTGTACGAGGCTTTCAGATTTCTCATCAAGAAAACTGCCCAGAATCTCGACGAGAAAAAAAGAAGACCTGCTTTCTTTTTTCTCGTCGGGAGTCTCAGTTTTCTCGTCGTGATTCTCCTCAGACTGTATTTGGACAAGAAAACCGTTTGTGTGTATGCTTTTCCGAGTCTTCAAAAACCGCACATGGTCAGAATCAAGTATGAGACAGGAGCGCACCTTCTGGTAAAACTAGCATTCGTAATGGAGATAGCACATTCATCACACTTTAACGAACTGAAAGCACGAAAACGGAATATTCGTCTCTCACTAAACTTTTACTAACACGCAGTAACACAAGATTAGCAAAAGCAGCCCAAGGGCTGGCGCCATTGGAATAGAACTTCCCCTTTAAACTGCCGTTGTACGTGTTGTACGTGACCGCGCTTTACAACGATGAGATTTTGGATTGACAGTGTGTATGCAAGGAAAGCTTGACAAGAATCTCGTCAAGCTTGACAAGAAACCCGTTGAGAAAAACTAAGTTTTTTTTTGCGGCAAGATTCTCGGCCGTGTGTACTAGGCTTCAGTATCTACATTGACAAATAAATGAATGACCCAGTTAAAGTAGAAAGTTAATACTTATTTGCCCAACCGCATGTTCCCCCAATCGTTGCTCTTTTGCAGAGCTATGCTGGCCAATTTTCACCTGTGGGTCTACCCATAACCACAACATCATTACAGCTATGTAGGAACGCTGTAGTGATGCAATGGATGGTGGATGGAACCACAGTGTGCAGTAAGGCATCCAACTCTACCAGAAGTGGGAGGCAGAGTTGGGGGGACATTTATTTTCTAATTTATTTTGAGGTGATAGATTTGCTTTTACTTTCTATATCAGGGCTGTCAAACTCAACTTCATCACATACCACATTAGCATTATAGTTGCCCTCAAAGGGCCAGTTGTATCTGTAAGACTAAATGTCCACAGCACCCCACTCCTCCTTACATGATATGTCAAGAGCCCCCCACCATCAGGAGTCAAGAGTCCCCCACCGTCCATTTATCACAGTGCACCTCCATTGCTTTGTGCTGCTGCTAAGAATAAGCTGGGGGCAGAGCTGGGAGGCAGAAAGTGCAGTGTCTGGAGGAGGGCCAGGGGAGGGCTGGAATCAGTTGCTGAGACCAGGAAGGCGTAGACAAGGGGGTGCTGCATCTGCACGGAGAAGTGCAGGATCTGGTGGAGGATTTCTGTCCTCATCTCTGTTGCTGACTGGTAAGACAAGAAGGGGGCAAAGACGAGGGGGGTGCCACAGCTACAGGAGAAGTGGAAGGGTCAAATGAAATGGCCTGGCAGGTTCTAGATGATTGTGATCTCTGAGCCAAATTCAGGATTTTAACAGGCATTGTTAAAGAGAATCTATCAGAATAGAAGATATCTGTGAGGTAGCCCCCTTTCACACATATAGTGACCTATATTTGACTTCTGGTTTGCATACTAGTTCCAAGGAAGTGATTCACAATAGTACAAGTAAACAGTGGCCACTATCATTGAAGAGTCTTTTTTTTCTGAGACAGATATCTACCTAGATCACTTTAGTGGGAATTTGTTTGATAAATTCAAGTACGTAAGTTGCTTCTAATTGCTCCAAGCTATAACAATGAGTTCTCAACTCCCTCAGGGCTACATAATTTAGCTGGAATGTCACCTACTGGTGACATTTGGTATGACAGCACACCGTACAGACATAGGGGGTTATTTCCGAAAGGCAAATCCACCTTGCACTACAAGTGCAAACTACAAGTGCAAAGTGCACTTGAAATTGCGCTGAAAGTGCACTTGGAAGCGCAGTCGCTGTAAATCTGAGGGGTAGATCTGAAATGAGGGGAAGCTCTGCTGATTTTATTATACAAACATGTGCAAGCTAAAATGCTGTTTTTTATTCTCCTTGCATGTCCCCGTCGGATCTACAGCGACTGCACTTCCAAGTGCACTTTGCACTTGTAGTTTGCACTTGTAGTGCAAAGTGGATTTGCCTTTAGTAAATAACCCTAATAGTGAAACTGAATGACACTGTTATTGAACTGTTAAATTTAGGTTTTTCCCATTTGTGAGAAGAAGAGTTAAAGGAGTTGTAAAGGTACATGTTTTTTCACCTTAATGCATTCTATGCATTAAGGTGAAAAAACATCCGAGCATTAGCGCCCCCCCCCCCCCGTTTGCTTACCTGACCCCTCGAAAGTCCCGCGCCGTGAAGGCGCAGGCTTCTTGGCTCATTCATTGGTTGATTGAAAGCAGCGCAGCCATTTGCTTGCACTGCTGTCAATCATATCCAATTATGCAGCGTGCCGGGGGGCGGGGCCGAGTGATACAGTGTGCGGCTATATCACGGGAGCGCGCCCGCAAGAACTTTCCACCATGCGAGGGAGCTCGCATGAAGGTGGAAAGTTCTTGCGGGGGGGAGCCGAGACAGCCGCCAAGGGACCCCAGAAGACCAGGTTCGGGGCCACTCTGTGCAAAATGAGCAGCACAGTGGAGGTAAGTATAACAAAAAAATTATCTTTAGTGTTCCTTTAAATCTTTCTACTACTACAGAAGGTCTACTTTTTAAAACTTGAAATCCCCTTTAATGTTAGGGTGACCTAGTTCTCAAGTGCTGGATTGAGCAGAGAAATATTTTATTTTACCGCATTCCAAATGTGTATTTTAGAGACTGTTTATTTGACTATGAAACACGTTTTTCATGTTTGCTTTCTGTGGAGCCCACCCTGTTATGCCTGTTTGAAATTGATATTAGTGGACTCTTGATTTTATGTTGCCTTCCTACATGAATGCTACTGCCTGCTATCTTTGTCTTGATGGAAAAGTGATTTCATGTCTTAATCTAATGCATCCCAAGTGCTATACTCTCTGTCACACTAATGGAGGTCGTTGTTTGTCTATGCTTTCTTCTTTTTTTATACTTTACTTTTATTATTCTGTCAAACAACATCATGCATTACATGCATGTGGGCAACAGTTATCTATCAATCCATCCAGCTTTAAAAAGTCCTCCTTCAACAATATTATTAGGCAAAATTAATATTATTAGGCATATTTAAAAATGAAGTTCCCAGGAGGTAAAGAGAATTATCTAATTAAAAATAATCAATCAGAAAGTACATTTCGCAGAGAAACAACTGCCATGCCAATAAAAGAAAACTTATATAAAAAGCTGTTGTCAGAGAATAATCTGTGGAAGGCACATATTTATTCAGTGTGGATTGTGACACGATTCACATTGTGGATATCTGTATCAGTGGAGTCTTCCTGGTAAGTTCCACCAAGGAATGATTGCCGTGGCAATAAAGCAACGTGATGTTTAATTTAATTTTCCCAACCCAGTTTGTGTACATTAAAAATATAAAAGTTAATAGAAGGTTGGTGTATGTCCCTATAACTGTGCCTTTCATTTTTTTTTCTTGGATTCTAAGATATGATTCATTATTTTTAAAAGATTAAAAGCAGAAGCTAATGTTTTCCTCTAGGATGTGCACTTGGTCAACTTTGTTTTTTTATTCTTCCCTATTAAATTCTCTAAGCTCAGTTATGCACTATAGGCTGTTTTTAAACTTTTTCTTGGATATAGATCAAGAAAGGATAAAAAATTTAGTCATCCAGCTGAATCAGTGGGGTTAATTTAAGAAAGGAGTAGAGCATGTTTATTTTGCAAAGCAAAATTTCTTTTTTCAAATGAATATTTTAATTTACGTTAGTGAACAAGGTGCAAATTGTTTGCATAAGGTCCTCACATGCCACCTCCGATTGTTCCTTGTGTTCCAAAAGGGCCAAATATCCAGACCAGTAGGCCCTGGTCTTTAGCATCAATGGCTCAATCTTTTGCAAAAAGAGGCAGAGAAGTGTCACATGACCCAGTTTGCCCTGATATGGTCTGTGTAACCAAATCTTACTAGTACCAGCCATGTAATACCAATTTTGTACATAGCAATAGATTTTATAACATGTAGTAGCCAACTTGTTTATTATATGATACCAATGAATGTTTAGCTATGTTAAAGAGATGTTGTATATGAGGGTTTGTTTAGCAAAGATGAACACAGTCGGAGTAATAAGCTCTGGCAGTAAAGTCCTTATTACAGTATAAACAATTACACACACACAGCTAATTCTATAAGGGAGTCACTTCACATTCTGGGTGTTATACGTATCTTGTGAATTGGTAGTCTTCACATATTCCTTAACTGCTAATTAGAAATGCAAATTACTTTGGGATGTTTTCTAAATAGGGCTTGGTCAGTACATCCCATGATTATAGTTTTGTTTTAACACCCTTAAAGTTAAATCAGGCACATTTTAATTCTTAAGTTAAGATAAATTCAGCTCTTAGTTTTATTGTATTAATATTTTTGTTAGCATTTTTATTCAAAGCTTTTTAAGCTTTATAGTCAATCATGAACATTAGTATTTAAATCAATTTAGGGTACAGCTTGCCTGCATAGTGGCTCAGGCTTTCACCTCATGTTAAGCCATTGGAGCTATTTGTTAAATCACTAGGGGTCTGGTATTGACACATTGAATGGCTTTCAGTTTTAGCCAGGGAGTCATTGGTTTTACGGATCTAAGCACCACCTTTGAAGTTCCAAAAGCAGAAATTACACACTGCAGAACTGTAGAAAGCTTGATGAATGTTACTGCAATTGATCAAAGGTTTGCATTGGACATGTTTCCCAAATAATATAATTGGGTCATTGACCAACTGATTATAGCTCTATATAATATATATATATATATATATATATATATATATATATATATATATATAATCATAACAACCAATCAGAATCCATCCAAGTGGAAATCCAGTTAAAATTTTTGTAGGAAAAGGCAGACACCAGAAATTCTGACAGGTTGTTATTTCTGGGAAATGTAATGCCCTGTACACACGATCGGATTTCCGATGGAATAAAATCCGATGGAATTTTGCATCGGAATTCCGATGAAGCTGACTTCCATCAGTCTTGCCTACACACCATCAGTCAAAAATCTGACCGCCCCAAACGTGTGACGTAAAACACTCCGAAGAGCCGAGAAAAATTAAGTTCAATGCTTCTGAGCATGCGTCGACTTAATTCTGAGCATGCGTGGGTTTTTTGTCTGATGGCGTTCCACACAGACGATCGGAATTTGCTATCGTTTTTTTTTTCCCATCGGATAAATTTAAAACCTTTTCTATTTTTTTACACCAATGGAAAAAAGTCTGATGGGGCCCACACACGATAGGTTTTTCCGATGAAAAAAGTCCATCAGACTTTTTCCATCGGAAAAAACAATCGCGTGTACAGGGCATTAGGGAGCATAGAACTTCACACCAAAGAGTTTATCCCAGCATAGAAATCCAAATTAACATCACACTTCAGGGATTAAAATGGTGCCCCTTGTTATGGTTTAGAATACTGTATCAGATGAAAAGAAATTGAAAATTCAAATGGAATTGTAAATATTTGGTTTCTATGGTGGAAGAAACACGTTTGGACACCTGAACCATTGGTGTGAAAATGCTTGAATTGGCCACTTTATGTTTGAGAGATTCCTATTTAAAACTACTGTTACTAACTAAAGACTGTAGTTTTCATGCTTTGCACTTCTTTGGGTCTTGGAAATAAGCAGTCATTGCTGACTTCTTAGATGAAGCATCTTCTTTAGCTGTTATCTGGATCTTTGCTCCTCTCCCTAGTGAGTCATTGGCCTGGAACAACCAAGTAACCAGTGAAGCCCGAGCTCCTGCCCTGCATACTTGTTTCGGGTTAGTGACTCACTAGGTTTAAAAACATGGATCAGGATTATATTCACAGAGTCTGCAACTTTCAAAATTAAGTTAACAGTGGCAGCTTCTGTTTTTCTGTCCTGTCAACCTACAGCAGAAAAGAATGAACATTTGACTGGGCAAATGCTAAAGGACTTCCTTTTTAGCGCTATTTCCCAAAAGCCTGTATTTCACAGTAATCTGCTCCTAGCACTGAAAAAAAGATAAACTGCTTTACTAGAATAAAATTACTAGCCTATATCATAAACCAAATCTGTGAACATTAGCTCAGCTTGATAGACAAACTCCAGCCAAGCAGATGGTGCTAAATTTCAACTGTTCCCATCCTAAAGGCAGAGAAAGGCCATAGACCTAGAGCTTTTGGCTGCCACATATAATAACCTTATAACCTTCCACATGAGCGTCTGCTGCGATCTGCAAGGACAAGAAAAAATAAAGCAAAAAACACTTCCATGTACAATGATGTAGCTTGACCTCTCTGTTATAAAGTGTTGTTCCCCAATAACTTCAAAATTATTTTTATTTTTTTCATTTAAAATATTTGCTGTTTATTTAGTACATATCGACCACAATCATATTCACTTGTGAAGATGAGGATAATGATAAAAATAATAACATTAATAAAAATAATAATAATAACAATAATAATAAAGGACTGACAGCAGAAAAGTGTTCCATTGAGTCTGCTTTTTTTTTCTTTTTTCTGAGGATAGACATATTTATCCCAAGCACTTATAAATTCACTAAATGCCTCTGCTGGAAGTCTTTTCTAAGCATCCACTGCTCATTCAGTAAAAAAAATACTTTTTACTGTTACTGTTATGCCGTGTACACACGATCGGTTTTACCGATGAAAACAGTGGATGGATTTTTCTCATCGGACAAACCGATCGTGTATGGGCCCCATCGGTCTTTTTTCCATCGGTGAGAAAAAATAGAACATGTTTTAAATTTATCCGATGGGAAAAAAAACGATAGCAAATTCCGATCGTCTGTGTGGAACGCCATCAGACAAAAAACCCACGCATGCTCAGAATCAAGTCGACGCATGCTCAGAAGCATTGAACTTCATTTTTCTCGGCTCTTCTGAGTGTTTTAAGTCACAGCGTTTGGGGCGGTCAGATTTTTGACTGATGGTGTGTAGGCAAGACTGATGGATGTCAGCTTAATCGGATTACCGATGGAAAAATCCATCGGATTAGAATCCATAGGAAATCCGATCGTGTGTACAGGGCTTACTCTTAAACTCTGTTACTCTGCTAGTTTTAGGTCATGCTCACTTGTTATTGATATTAAAAATAATCTCCCCAAAGTTGTTTCTTCTGTAATTCTGGCTATTACATAATAATAATAACAATAACAATAATAATAATAATAACAATAGCTTTGTTGGTCTTGTAAATGTCTTTATTTCTGTATTATTTAAAATTGTTTCATCTCATCTTCCTGTCTTGGAATGGTAATGGAAATTATTAAGACATCTGATGTCAATACGTCAGAAGCCACTGGAGGCTGATTATTGGAATTACAATTATCCTAAATCAATAAAGAAAGTACAATTTATAATCAGTTCATCCTAGAAGACACTGACACTTTTTCTTTCTAGGTGAACAGTAGGCCTAGCTAGATTTGAATATTAAAAAATACTTATCATATATTGTATGGTAATGCTTTTTAACAACTCCAGTAAAATGCAACATCCAGGAGTAAATGTGTTATAAACTAATGTAGCATATATTCCTGTACACTATTTTTTGTTTTTAATGTGCCCATTGAAAGAAAAAAATTATGGAATAGAGAAGGTTCACTTCGCAAATAAGAGGTTTGCTAATCTATTAAATAAGGCGAAACTGTGGTCCCTTCAACACACCAATTATGTTCTAGTAAAAATATTTTTTTATTTCCCTGATGTTTGATTGAAAAGTCAAAGTAAACATAGCCCCCCCTTATTGCTTTGCTACAGCCTCTACTCTTTTACTAAATCAATCCAATAATGCACACATCAAGTGTTCTGAAAACAGAAAACCTGCATCTTGACACCCCTGCAGATGCGCAGTACATTTATGTGCTGCCATGATGAAAAGCAAGCCTAAGGAAAATCCTGTGCAGACTTATGGAAGAGCGCTGATTACATTAACTGAAAATAACATGGCGTGTTCTATATACAAACAGTATACAGGATGCCTATGGGGTTGCTATGGCTGCAAGAAAGCAGCATTTTTGGGCCATTTTAGAAAATCATAGCTTGCCACAGATTGAAATGGAAAAGTGACATATGTATAATAATACTGAATTACAAAATCCTGTGTTGCTATTATATATGTCATATTTAGGGTGAATTTTTTTTTTTTTTTATTCCCCTGACATTTTGGAAATTTTGGAAAAAAATCTGGAAATGTTACTATTTGGTAAAATGCAAAGGAGTTCATGGGAAAGGAAAACATTAGACATGTGCACACTGAAATATTTCGTTTCGGAATTTGGTTTTCGTCCGAAAAATAAATTTATTTAGTTACTCCCGAAATTCGTTTTTATTTATTTCGTTTTTCGTTAGAAATTGCATTCGTCCGAAAATCTAAATTAATTAAGGTCGAATCTGTCATTGAAGGCTTATGGTGTCTGTCGAATGTTCAAAGAAGATTCGACGGAGCAGTGAAACTGTACGACGCTGCAATCATACATTTCCGGTCGAATGTTCCTCCCACAAGCTATAGAAGAATTCTAATGTTGTATGACTAGTAATAATTATATTTATTCATTACTATTACTAGTCAACCAACATTAGAATTCTTCTATAGCCTATGGGCGGATTCATTTGACCGGAAATGTACGATTACAGCGTCGTACAGTTTTGCTGCACCGTCGAATCTTCTAACTTTCGATGCTTTGTCGAATCTTTGTCATTCTAGCTATTTTACTGCTCCTCTTCTTTGGTTACAATCAGCCAATAACATTCATCATCAACTTTATTTTTATTTTACTTCCCCCACCCAATTCCAGCAGTGATCTTTTCTCTCTATGTCGAATCTTTTCTCTCTATAATAACAAATCTTTTCTCTCCTATGTCGAATCTTTTCTCTCCTATGTCGAATCTTTTCTCTCCTGTCGAATCTTTTCTCTCCTATGTCGAATCTTTTCTCTCCTATGTCGAATCTTTCTCTCCTATGTCGAATCTTTTCTCTCTATAATGTCGAATCTTTTCTCTCCTATGTAGAATAATCTTGGACTAATAGAGTTAAGGTTAGGCACATTCCACCACAGGTTCGATAGACACAGATTGTTATTGTCAGCGTCACGTCGAATCTCCTATCTATATCGAACTGTTGTAGCAACGAAAACGAAAATAAAGCATTTGTTTATGTCGGATCTTTCGGTTTTCGGATTCTGTGCTTTCGTTTTCGTTTGATAAAACGATAACGAAAATAGCTGAAATTCGGACGAAAATGCATTCGGACAAAAACGAATGCACATGTCTAGAAATCATTATTGTTTTTGGTGGCTTTTAAGAATGCAGTGGACTGTAAATGTTTCCTGAGGATTACATTAGCTCCTTTCAACTAGCCTGCACCTTTGCTTGTGCCAGAAAACAAACCCTTTATTCCCCTTACAGAAAGATAAAAATATACATTGGGGAAAAATGGAAGTGCCAGTACACCAATAATGATCAATTACTTAAAAACACATACATTAAACAGACACCAAATGAAATAACTGAAATGAATTACCCTACAGTAAAAAAATAGTGGATTTTTTCGCCCAGCAACCTTCTGCTAATCAAATTGAAAGTACCCTCAGTAAAACTTTACAGATGGAGAAATTGGTAATTGGTTAGACTTGACAAAGCGCATGCACGTGAAATGCAAAGTCAATGGCCACCCGCACTTGCGCTCCTTGCTGGCTCCTTCTTGGCTCTGTTTAGATCAGCGGCTGGTCCTGATATCATCCACGGTGCACCGGGAAAGCTCAGCTGGGATACACAAGCGGACGGCGCTTTTCAGGCTGTCACTGTGATATCCTCTTTATGGCCTTCCATTGGAACTGAGTGAGAGATTCCATCCCAGCCCAGAGCTTCTGGTAATGGTATTGCTTGCTTTTAATTATTAATTCTACACTTTGCTTTTGTTATGGCTTGGAATAAACAAATATTTTGTGCATTGACTGGGAAAACTCTTTATATTTCGTACCATACTGTATAAGTATAACTCCACATTAATTGCACCAAGGGCCCAGAGCGCTGTTTCTTTTTAGTTGTTTTCAGTAAAATTTTACAGATGGAGAAACTGGTAATTTTTGCAGCAAATACATTTTGCCAAAATCACGCTGCCAATCCGCAGTTACATATTTTTTTAAGCAAAACAGGCTTCTTTCTTTACAATTAACACTGATTTGTATTTTATATACATGTCAGAATATTATAAGTGCCCTGAGTAAAACTGTAAGTTTAGTTGGTCCTTTCCTAGGTTTTCAAAAATCCTCCACTTAAATAAATGTTTTGTTTTAACAGATTAGTTAATCACCTTTATCCAAACTTCGTAGAACAATTTCCACTCATGTCACCAAATATTAGATTAAATTTACTTCACACGCTTCTATTTTTTATTTTTTAAATGTATTTATGGACGCCTTCTTGATATAAGTTACTAATATCATGACAAGAATTAAAATACAAGCATGACAAGAATTAAAATAGACAAAGGATTGTTTTGCTAACATGACAAAGCATCACTCCTTCACATTGATTCTTAAAAATAAAAATCTAGCATTGCATATAAAAGAATTGTGTTTCCATCCACCCACTCCATGTTACCATCACTCAGCCTTGTGTATGTCACATCAAGTCACTACTCATTAAAGTGGTTGCCATTTTCTTTGTGACTAGACCACAGTCTCTATAGATTTCCTGTCTCCGGAAATAAACTATTATTAAGTACATTTTATTTTTTTAATTGAGTGTGTTGGGCTAGTTATTTTTTTTTTTTTTACGTATGTGGGGGATCATATAAAGAAGACCTTGCATGGAAATGCAACATCTGCTTATTTTATAGCCTTCAAAACCCTATGAGATCTAAAGGCGAAAAAAATAATACAGAAGAAAAAAATAAAAGTTACTTCTCTTTCAGTACCTTCCTGTAAGCAAGAATGATGTCACTGGGTCTTCTCTTGGGATCCTGGGAAAGTTGAGATAGCGCTGTGCAGTAGCTACTTCTTCTGATATATGGGGTTTTTCGCTTTCCAAAAATCCCAGAAGAAAGCCCAGTGGCATCACCCTAACATCTTCTTCTTATTGGGGGCTGGGGATTACAGAAGAAACAGATCCTGTGCCAGGTCTGCTTTAAATGCCAAGAATCAAATGTTTATTTAAAAGGGATTCTGTGATTTTAGTTATGTGAAAAGGATTAGTCTATTGGGTTTTGTAATTCAAATAGAAATCTTTTATTCTGAAATAGCAATGAACTGTTTTCACCTAAACCAAATTTCACTTGCAACAGTCCATTCTGGAGTACTGTAATATGGTCCAGGGGCAAGACTATGTTGTAACAATGTCTCTCTATGAGCAATACTTTACGTAAATAGTGAGATTTCAGTTTTCGTATTTGCTTATAAAGGGACAAAAGTGGCATACATAGGTATTACTACACCAATAGGGGGTATTCTTTGAAACCTTCAGATATCCAAAGGATTTATTTATATTAATCTTAGTAGCCTTTTATGGGACCTTTGGGACCAGCTGATTATCTCATTGATTTTTTTTTCACAGTGCATGCACAACCAAAATACTCATTGCACTGGGTAAAAATAATACATGCTCCCTTTCCTTATTTTAGGAAACACACAACACAAACTCCTGTGTCCTTGATTGATGAGGATTGCATAACTTGCACTCCATCAGTACGCTGGTTTTTGTGTCTTCACATCTTGCAGACCAGCCATTGTACTGGGAGGATGTACCAGAATGTCCAGTGGGATGCACTGAATAGACACAGTGGGATATTGGCAAATGGTACAGAACCAAGGAGAGTGGCTCAGTATCATTGCTATGACCAATCCAACTTGCAGCATTGCAGAATTTATACACAGGCTACAGTTAGCAGACATGTTTCACTTATTAGCTATTGATCAGAAAGCACTGTTTGAACTCACACACTGATTTGTGTTTGAGAATAAAGAAAGCATTCCGACCACCAGCCAGCACCAGTGCCAATAATATTAAAACCCACCCTCTACTGTCATTCACCCTTCTTCTTTCATTTCGGCCCCATTCTGTCTCTAATCTGACCTGTATATTAAAACCATCATCTCCCTTATTCTGTAAATCCATACATTAACCCCTTCATCTCCTGCTCTCCCTATGTATGACTTGCACATTTGATTTATCTGGTGCACCATTACCAAGATCCACATTTTAACCCTCTCAATACCAGCATTTTCTTCATTTCCAAAAATTGTGGCAAAAAATTATCACTTTTGAGTATCTACTTTGCAAAAAAAGGGGACATTTTTGGGGTTTTCATATCGTCATAGCATTTTTATTTGTAATGTTTAAATAAAACAGACTTTGTTCTGTTATATAGTAAAAAAAAAAAAAATCTGTGTTTTTTAGATACCGAAAAAAATAAAACTCTATCTTAGCAAAAATAAAAAAATTGATACAATTTTGCATGAGTAGATGTCTGTCAAAGTATGACAACACTGAAAACTGAAAAATTGTCTTATAATGAAGGAGGTGATATATGACAGTCCTGAGATGGTTAGAAGAGAACTATGAATTTGCCTGAGCCCTCACAGACACTTTGTGGTTGCTTTATTAAAGAACTAGATGTCATTCAACTATCAAAGTGAGTGTCAACCTAACAAAAGTTATGTTCATCCCACAAAATGAATATTAGAAAATACGGTCAAATTGTGTTTATTTGAATACCAAATTATGTGTAAGGCAAAAAAATAAAAAAGTCTTAACAATTGGCTGCAAGGCCCAAGTACTGCATCAAGTAAGGTGATAACATGCTTCTCCACATCCAAAAACATCAAGTATTTTGCAGTGGCTGTGAAAGAAAAAGAACTGGTAGTAAAAGGCTAGTTAGGCAAATATAAGGTCTTTCTGTTTTTAGGTGGTACGCAGAACTTCATTCAAAGGCGGTCATAGGTGGATTCCCATGATTTTGCTCATTACAAAATCCGCACTTTTTTAATGTGTGACGGTCTGTCTGTATTCAGTTGCTACTCCGGCATAGGCGGTCAATGTTATTCATACCAGTTTAAACACCTGGAAGAAGGTGGGAGTGTGAACATCCCTCACTGTAAAATAATTCTTTGGGAGACTTCCACGAGTATGACTATTCAGAGGACATCTGTAAAGGCTTCCCGCTAGAGATTGAGCCATATCAGCTGTGGTACCTGTGATCCCAGAAGTAGATATATGGTGAGACGGCCATATACACATCTCCCTATGCAAGCAAAAGCCCTGGCTGGGTATTATGCCTCGTACACACGACCGAGTTTTCCGACGGGAAAACTGCGAGGAGAGCTTTTGGCCGGGAATCCCGGCCGTGTGTATGCTCCCTCGCAGTTTTTCCGACGGGAAAACTGCCAAACCCGCCGGCCAAAAAAAAAGAGAACCAGCTCTCTTTTTTCACGTCGGGATTCCCGACTGACTTTTTCCCGTCGGAAATCCTGAGCGTGTGTACGGGGCATTAGCCACAAGCGAGATAGACCTCTTGTTATAGGAGGTCCACATCCACTGGTAAGCAGACATTTCTTGCGGTGGAGGTGTCACTACTTTTGTGGTGTGGGACAGTGTAACCATTATTGAAAGGACTTTTTGGTCTTTGGACTGCACATTTTTTACCACGATCTGCACTGTTTGATCATATATTATTTCTTTTTGGGACTTTTATTTTTGTCAATAGATTTTTCACTAATTGGTTGGTCATATTTTCACTTCATTTCATTTATTCACAATTTTTCATTTGTGGATTACCGCAACTTTATTTACTATTGTATATTGAGACTGTATATATATCTTACGGCATAGTTGCTGCTTTTTTGGGTTATAGGTATATAACCCAGTTATTTTTCCTGGTTTAGTTTACTATAAATGTTATATTAAATGCAAGCACTACCTAAAATTGATCTTATTCTCATGCATCCCACTGGTATTAGATGTTTCCTTCTGGAATTCTTAACTCAATCCAAAAAACCAATACCATTACAAAGCCAAAGTCTCTTTCAGAAAAATAATTCTGTAGAATACACAGTTTTCTTGTACCCCAAACAAAAAATCTAAATTTTCTCAGCTGTTTTCCTACTGCCGCATATCCAAATCTAACAAAAATACATCTTGGAATTGCTTCTCTACTACTTGTACGGGAGCAGCACAGGTAAGATTTGGTCTTTTAAGCAGCAAATTATGTATCTTGTGTGTGAGTGCGTTATAGAACAGTGATTCTACCAGGGACCACAGCCAACAATGGGAATAGGAAACTTAATCAGAAATGTAATCATGTGCATCCAGCCTATGTTCCCTGTGCTGCCAAACACCAGTATTCCTGATCAGCAGAGCAGTGCAAAGATATAGGGCAGTGATGATCCAATCAGCTGTGCAGGCAGCAGCATTCTCCACTCTTATTGTGACTCAGTACCATCTCTATATTTGTGATAAATGGGGAAACTATTGCACTGGCAAGCATGATGATTATTATTATTCCTTCTGCTTGTCGTGTGTATATCGGAGACTATATAATCAGACTGATAATGTGGCTCGCTGAAGCTTATTACGCGAGTATAACAAAAGGCTGAACATCTTGCACCTGATATATCATTTTATAAAACAAAATCACAATAAAGGTGCACTGTATATACTTTAATGTGATTTGTAAACATACGTTGCAGCCACAAGAAGAAATTCACTTTGCTTGAATCTGTTGAGACTTGGGTGAATAGGAACCGTAAGCTTCACATTGTTGTTCTGGGTATTTGCAATATGTTTGAAGAAAAGAAGAATATTGAAAGATGCCTGTATAAATTTACTTTATATTCAGTGATGTTTCTTATAAATCAATAGGTGTTTTTTGTTTATATAATCTTTTGTGCATTGGACTGGTTCAAGGACAAAGCAGGTGAGACCGTTACTTCAGAAAATGTTGTTGTTCATGTATGCAAACAATTTGTGAAACAGATGATAATGGGAGTAGAAAAAAAAAGAACTCTCCCGCTACAAAGGGAAGCTTAACAGCACCTTGCAGGAATGGCTAATGCTGGTGCTTGTTTGTATTGATGGTATAACTGTTGAGGATCCATAAGCTGTAATAAATGCAAACATTCTGAAAAAGCACACCACAGATTTTTTTCGGACAACTAAAAGGCTACAGATGTATGTGGCAAGCTGACAGTGAAGCTGGACCAGCAAAAAGCAGAGTGGCCTTTCTGACTAGTGGAGGTGTGTTTATCAGAAGGATAGCCATCCAGAGTTACAATATGGGAAGAGTTAGACAATATACAAATAGGGAAGGGTAACCAGATTAATTTCAATCAGTGTATGGCCAGCTTTAAGGTTGCTGTCTGTGCCCCTGCTGGGGCGATTCACCCTCTTTATTTGTCTTGGTGACCATCGAAACTGGGACTAAAAGTGATCCAAGATGTTTAGTTGTCACAGGGATAGTGGAGACATCTTCTGATAAGGACACTTCTTCTGGCAACAACTGCCTAAGAGAAAAAATGAAGGAAAATCTCCCCAAAAGGACACAGACAGAAAAAAATAAAAAATAACAAGTATTTCTTAGCTCCACTAATTCCAAGTCTAAAAAAAAAAAAAAGTTTTGGATTTAGATTTACTTTAAAGCTGGGGTCAGCAACTCGATCGCAGAAAGCCAACAGGTAGAACTTGATCAGGGCTGTGCAACTGCTTCCCCCAGCCTCTGCCGCTCTCCTTTTACTAGAAGAGTGGAGCGAGAAGCAAAACAGTGCTGGATGGAGGATAGGAGCAAGGCAGCTTGCTTTAGTTAACTTTGCAAGTTAACCATCAGGTGGTGATTGGTTGCTACTAAACAGTCCCAGCAACCAGTCACCTGCTTATTAACATGAAAAGTTAACTCTGGCAGCTTCTGCTCCTGCCATCCGTCCAGCCCTGTGCTGCTTCTCACTTTTCTCTGATATAAAGCTGCTGTAAGGTAGGAGAGAGCTACCTACACATGGAGAAAATAGCTATAGAGGGGCAGAGGACACTACTGTGGGGGGATGCAGTGGACAGTGCTATGCAAGGGGGCAGAGGACACTACTGTGAGGGGGGGGTGCAGTGGACAGTGCTGTGCAGGTGGGGCAGAGGACACTTCTGTGGGGGGGTCGCAGTGGACAGTGCTGTGCAGGTGGGGCAGAGGACACTACTGTGGGGGGGGGGAGTTGCAGAGGACACTGCTATGGGAGGGGCAGAGGACACTACTGTGGTGGGGGGTTGAAGAGAACACTGCTATGGGGGCAGAGGGTACTACAGAGGGGGGCAGATGACACTACTGTGTGTGGGGGGTTGCAGAGACCACTGCTATGGGGGGCAGAGGGTACTACAGAGGGGGGCAGAGGATACTACTGTGTGTGGGGGAATAGATGCAGAGGACCGTGCTATTCAGGGGGTGCAGAGGACACTATTGTGGTGGGGGGGGTGCAGAGGACACTGCTATGGGGAAGCAGAGGATACTACTGTGGGGAGAATGGCAGAGGGCACTGCTATAGGGGCAGTGGGCACTACAGTGGGGGGCACTGGACACTGCTTTCGGGGGCACAGGACACTACTTTGGGTGGGGCGAAGAGGACACTACTGTGCGGGGAGGCAGAGGGGCAGAGAATACTACAGTTGGGGGGGAGGGTAGCACAGTACATTACTTGGGGGGGGGTAATGTGAAAGAGGGCAGAGGACACCACTCTGTGACAGACTATGTGTTTTTATTGGGTGCTTTATTGTTTTATTTTTTCAAAGGGCAACAGCGACGCACCCCCCCCCCACACACACACACACACATGTCATACTTACTTGCTCTGTGCAATGGTTTTACACACAGCAGTCCCAATCCTCCTGTTCTCGGGTCCCTTCCCTGAGTTTTTAATAACTTATATAAAAACCCTCTTAGTAAAGATTTTTATTTTTTCTTTAATAGTAAGGTTTGCCCATAGGTAGAGAATTGACAATCAGCTTTTATCTTTTATTCTCTGGGAGGATGAAACAAGGTTTTGGTCCCAATTAACCCGATCTCCACCTTTTTTGGGCTTTTTTTTCCTTCTCTTATTTATTTTTATTTTTAAATCCCTTTTAATGGCATAACCTGACTAACAAAAAGAAAACAGTAAAATATATTGCTATTACTGGTTTACATAACCTTTAACAAACTCTGGTGATAATAACACATAACAAAAGCTTCTAGTTCTAATACAGAAACTCATTCAAGCAAGCTGATCACAGCTTTTAGCAACATCCACTTTACCACTTATTGAGAGGAACACTATGAAGGACCATTTACTAATACAGAACATTGCATTATGCTCACTGCACTCTGAACATACCATGCTTTTACTTAGGCATACTGGGTTGAAAATAATGTCCTTATGGGAATAGGTATTTGCAGTCCAGACAAATGTTAAAACATCATTCAAAGCTGTAAATAAAATACAATCCAGTTTTATATACCTTACAAATCATTAAACATATCTTTAAATATATGTAGCTAGTATAGACCCCTTACTTTGTCTTTATATTAGCTTCATATAAGAGCAGTGCTAATAAATTGTTGAGGGAGAGGCAGCTATGTGAGTCATTCAGACTTTGCTGCATTGCACACTGCTGTCAATCTAACCTGATTGCTTGCTGACAAGAGGAGAAAGCAAGTTGAGCACTTTTTCCTCCCACGCTACTGTAGCCATCAAACAATTGCAGTGGAGAAGGGAATGGAAGGTGAGATTGCACTGCCGGTATATTACTACACAACTATGGATATTTCTTATTGGTTAATACAGTCTTTAACAGGGGAAGATTAGTGCTGATTGACTGCCTGGAATATTGGGGTACCGTATTTGCCGGTGTATAAGGCGACTGGGCGTATAAGACGACCCCCTAATTTTACAGTTTTTTAAGATTTTTTGCCTGTACTCACCGTATAAGATGACCTCCCTTCCGAGGCTTCCGACGCCTCATATTTCTTCCTTCTGGAGTCATATTCTTCTTCATTCTTGCTGGAGCTGGAGACATATTCTTCTTCCTTCTTGCTGGAGCTGGAGCCAATCACGGCGAGCGATGTATTCTATTAATGAATACAAAGCCTGCTTGGATTGGCAGAGGCTGTAACATCATCAGCCCATGCCTCTCTGACTCTCAAAGCCAATCCGAGCAGGCTACTGTATGTAGCCTGCTCGGATTGGCAGAGGTTGTTACTCCAATCCGAGCAGGCTCTGTATTCATTTGAATACATCGCTCACCGGGATTGGCTAAGCGGTATATACTGTATGTAGCCCAAGCTACATACAGTATTACCACACATCCAGCAGGCATCCGAGCAGCTGTCCCGACGTATAAGACAACCCCTGCCTTTTTGGCCATTTTTTTTAAGTGTAAAAGGTAGACATGTGCATTCGTTTTCGTCCGAATGCATTTTCGTACGAATTTCAGCTATTTTCGTTATCGTTTTAACAAATGAAAACGAAAGCACAGAATCCGAAAACCGAAAGATCCGACATAAACAAATGCTTTATTTTCGTTTTCGTTGCTACAACAGTTCAATATAGATAGGAGATTCGACGTGACGCTGACAATAACAATCTGTGTCTATCGAACCTGTGGTCGAATGTGCCTAACCTTAACTCTATTAGTCCAAGATTATTCTACATAGGAGAGAAAAGATTCGACATTATAGAGAGAAAAGATTCGACATAGGAGAGAAAGATTCGACATAGGAGAGAAAAGATTCGACATAGGAGAGAAAAGATTCGACATAGGAGAGAAAAGATTCGACATTATAGAGAGAAAAGATTCGACATAGGAGAGAAAAGATTCGACATAGGAGAGAAAAGATTTGTTATTATAGAGAGAAAAGATTCGACATAGAGAGAAAAGATCACTGCTGGAATTGGGTGGGGAAAGTAAAATAAAAATAAAGTTGATGATGAATGTTATTGGCTGATTGTAACCAAAGAGGAGGAGCAGTAAAATAGCTAGAATGACGAAGATTCGACAAAGCATCGAAAGTTAGAAGATTCGACGGTGCAGCAAAACTGTACGACGCTGCAATCGTACATTTCCGGTCAAATGCATCCGCCCATAGGCTATAGAAGAATTCTAATGTTGGTTGACTAGTAATAGTAATGAATAAATATAATTATTACTAGTCATACAACATTAGAATTCTTCTATAGCTTGTGGGCGGAACATTCGACCGGAAATGTATGATTGCAGCGTCGTACAGTTTCACTGCTCCGTCGAATCTTCTTTAAACATTCGACAGACACCATAAGCCTTCAATGACAGATTCAACCTTAATTAATTCAGATTTTCGGACGAATGCAATTTCTAATGAAAAACGAAATAAATAAAAACGAATTTCGGGAGTAACTAAATAAATTTATTTTTCGGACGAAAACTAAATTCCGAAACAAAATATTTCAATGTGCACATGTCTAGTAAAAGGTCGTCTTATACGCCAGCAAATACAGTAGATTTACTAAAGGCAAATAGACCGTGCACTTGGCAACTGCAGTTGCTCCAGAGCTTAGTAAATGAGGACAAGCTTCACTTTACAAAGAATACCCAATCACATGCAAGGAAAAAAAACAAACACATTTTTACTTCCCCATGTTTGGATGATGGAAGTCAGCAGAGCTTCCCATCATTTACTAAGCTTTAGAGCAACTGCTCTTGTAAAGTGCAAGTCTATTTGCCTTTAGTAAATCAGACCCATTGTTAGCCCAGATCCCATTGCTACAGCATCTTTCCATAGGAGGTAGCAAAACTGTTTTGTAATTGCAGCTTTAGGGATAAAGAAATCCAGTTCATGGAGGAACTTGGCTTAGCAGTACAGTGTTACCTGGCTCTTAGTGTGCATATGAACTTAAAATTTCATGAGGCCCATGAGCTTGGCCCATAACCACACAGCTATATTTCCATTACTGGGCTTTATAGATGCACACCATTTCTGCTAGTATCACCTTCTTTACGTTAGAAAATGTTCTTTTATTCACCAATCCTAATCTGGCACAATATTTTAAGAATTCATTTAGTAAAATAGTAAAGCACTTTCCCGTTGCAGGGGAATTTTTATTTTAAAAGGAAATGTTCTCTTCAATTTGTGAATATGGTAAAAATTTACCTTGTAAAAGTATACTCAATTAAGTGCAAGGAAAGTTAAAGAAACAGGACTTTTGCTTAAATGTGATTGGGTGATTGAAGTCAGCATGGCTTCCCTCCATTCACTAAGCTAAGTGAAAATTCCCTTTGCAAAGGCATAACGCTCTACTGCTTTAGTAAATCAACCCCAATGTGTTACCAGTATGAAATTACTATTTTTCTGCTAATTATGGGGAAAAAAATCTGTGCTTGACATCTATTCAGGGGAAAGTCAGCTACTATGCCTAATCATAAACCCAGCCCTGACACCCATGCAGCAGCAGCATGGCTGGTATAACCTTCCCCTTTGGGCTGAGAGGTTTGCTTAGGGTTGCCACCTGTCCGGGATTCACCCGGACAGTTCGGGTTTTGAATCGTGTGTCCGGGTTTCAGACCTCCTGAAACCCGGACACAATATTCATAATGGACTCACCAAGTAACCGAATACCACAACTAGTGCATAAGGGTGTGCACAGGACCCATCCCCATACATGGACAGGAGAGGCTTGATCTGCTCCTCCTCCCAATCCCTACCCCTCTGTCTGCCCACACACACTCTCTAATCCCCGGTGTTCTGGTCCTCAGGAAAGGGATGTGTGGGCTGGAAATCGTAAGTTCAGCAACCGGCAGATACATCGTGGATGAAAGGTGTTGATACCTGAGCCTCCATCCTTGGGGGAGTGAGCTCACCATCCAATGTCTGTGACTGAACTCTCCCCCCCACCCTCCCTTCTCTCTCTTGCCTCCGAGCGAGTGAATATACTAAGGTATGGGAGACTCAGATGTAAGGGATGCCCTGTGGGCTCTGATTTAAGGGGGTATTTGGGAACCCTGATTTAAGGGGAAATGCTGGGAACTCTGATGTAAGTGGGAGGTTTGGTGAGCAGAAACGCCCTTACATCAGAGTTCCCCTTTACACCAGAGTCCACAGCATACCCCCTTATAAAAATGTTTTGCTGTGAGCCGCTAAAGTGTTCAGGTTTGGCTTGAAGAAGAGGTGGCAACTCTAGGTTTGCTGATCATCAGATCCAGTGATAATCTCCAGGACATTACTCTCAAGTATGGGGTGTCAGTTCACAGGGTTAGGGCACAGGGCCTGTGCGTATTGCTTCTAGAGTCATGCTGAGCTCATCACAATGGAGATATATAGGAATAGGCAGCCTGCGGAAAGCTCAATGCCCTTATACTGAGCAAAGACTGGATATCTGCACATATCTGCAGTAAAAAGCTGGTACAATAACTGTGTGTTATTTTACGACATAAAAAAGGCTTGTGTCCTAGAATAATACACAACACTGTCATCCACTAGACTGAGCAAGGACACGTAAAGTGTAAAGGGACAGACAAACAGCTTCGGTGGCACACTGCTTATCTTCCGACATCTACGTTGTATTGTATGCATGGCAGCATGAGGCCACACTCATTCACTTCAAAGAGAAGTAGTGCTTAGCTAGCAGAGCTGTCACATACTATCATTTTGCTTTCCTCTATGATTTTACAAATGCTGCCTTGCTCCAAGTCCCTCAGGCCTGGTAAAATGTATGCACATGCATCAACATGGGTTTATAACACTCGTTATTGCTTATTTTTTGAATGCAGCTAGGCACACTTCAATTATTTGTTGTGTCTTTTCAATATGTAATTTCTCTATGCTTTTGTGAAATGTTAAAAAAGAAAAAAAAAAAGTAAGACTTTCTCACCTTGCTGTTTTATTTTGTTTTTCACTGGTTTGCATTATTGCAGCAGTAGTCACTGTTGCAGGTTAGCCAGTAATTTGTTTCTGTATGAAGTGCTGATCTTAAAGAGACTCTGTCATCAAAACCAAGAAATATATACAGTATAAGATGTTCATAGCTGCAGAAGCCTCTATTTCCTCCTGCCACAGCCAATTCCCAGACGAAAGCTCTGCACTTATGTATCTATTGGATCATCACTAGGGATGAGCTTCGTGTTCGAGTCGAACCCATGTTCGACTCGAACATTGGCTGTTCGATCGTTGGACGAAGATGGAACATTATGGGCCGTTCGCGACAAATTCGAGTGGCGCGTCACGGCCCATAATTCACTGCGGCATCGCAGTGCATTGCTGGCTGATGATTGGCCAAGCATGCACTATGACCCGCATGCTTTGGCCAATCACAGCGCAGAAAAAGCGGAGAGCCGTAATTGGCCAAAGCTTTGGCCAATTATGGCTCAGGGGTTTAGTACACGCCCCACACTATATAAGGCCGCTGGCTCGGCGGCCTTGCGTAGTGTGTTGGAGTTGTGAAACAAGAGTTTACAGAGACAGACAGTGTCATTTATATTGAGTTAGATAGAGCAGGCAGGCGAGTCAGTTAGCTGCAGTTACAGTGTGTAGAGGATATATATGCATCCTAGGTGTTGTATATATATTTATACACTGTATTTAGTTTAGCTAGATCCGTTCCTGGTTTTCTCTAAACTGTGACAGGCAGGCAGGTGATTGTGCTAGCTGCAGACAGTCAGTGTTTCACTTAGTGTACTGTGTGCTTTGCATAGCGTTCACCTAAAGCTTACCTGAATACAGTTAGTGAGTGACTAATAGTGGTGTTCTCATAATTAAACCACAGGCAGAGAGCTGCAAGTATTTTCAGTGTACTGTGTCCCTCTCTGCACAGTTTTCACCTAAAACTAACTGCTGCTGCTGCTGCTGCTTTTCCCATACTAATACCACAGCAGGCAGTTGATTCTGATAGCTGCATTATCAGTACAGACAAATATATATATATATACATCCCATCTTTGTGCAGCTACATCTCACTGCAGGCCATTAGTATGTCTGGAAGGCAAACAAGGAGAGGCAGACAGTCACAAGGCAATAAAAGAGGGCAAGCAGGCTCTGTGTCTAGAGGCAACAGTGCTGCTGGTCGTGGACACGGTGCATCCTCACCAGCACGTGGCCGTGGGACATGCTTGTCCTTCTTTTCGGCAGCTGGCCATGTTGAGCCGCAACATGCCCAAGACTTGGTAGAGTGGATGACCAAGCAGTCCTCCTCCTCCTCGTCCTCTCTCACCCAGGCTCAGGGTACTTTGTCTGGCAAATCAGCTGTCAAACCGGCCTCTTCCCTCGGCTCAATGGCATCAGTCACTCCTTCCTTAGCCCCACCATGTCCTCCTGAGGAGTCCCCCGAACTGTTTGACCACAGTGTTGGGTACATGCTCCAGGAGGATGCCCAGCGTTTTGAAGGCTCCGATGATGGAACCCAGCTGGAGGAAGGCAGGAACGTGAGCTCAGAGAGAGGGGATAGTGGTAGTAACGTGAGCCCAGAGAGAGGGGGTGCCCAACAAGGACAGCTATCTGGCAGTCATGTTCCCCCAGCTGCAGCATACTGCCAGATTGGCTCCAGTGATGAGGAGGGAGGGGATGATGAGGTCACTGACTCCACAAGGGTGCCTGATAGGAGGGAGGAGGAGGAGGAGGAGGAGGAGGAGTAGGCACATCTCCAATGAGGCAGGATGCCTTCCAGGGGCCAGCTTAAGGGCAGCACACCGACCGCATCACACTGCAGAGCTCCACATGTGCAGGGCAGATCGCACCGTTGCCATTTGCAACATATGTCATGGTCCAGCAGGCATGGACAGGGATGTTACCTATCTTTCATGGCTCATTGGGTGACTCTGCTGGCAGCTGGGAAGGATGTAGGACAAGGTGCAGTAGTGTTGCAGGTTGTTCCGCCACCACACCTCCAAAATGTTACTACTGGTGATTCTTAAACACCTCTCTCCTCCACCCCTCCTCTTCTTCTTCCTCCATGGCCTCTACCTGTGCTTTGTCCACGGAACTAGTGGTGCTCTGTAGGCGTTCAAGGGGCTACGCAAGTACATAGGCAAAAAGATGCCATGCGGTGCTTGAGCTGGTGTGCTTGGGGGACAGGAGCCACACTGGGGAAGAGATTCTGTCAGATCTGCAGGGGCAGGCTCAGAGGTGGTTGACGCCATGCCAGCTTAAGCCAGGAAAGGTGGTTTCCGACAATGGCACCAACCTCCTCTCCTCCCTCCGACAGGGACAACTGACCCATGTGCCCTGTTTGGCTCACGTCCTTAACTTGGTGGTGCAGCGGTTCTTGGGCAGGTAGCCAGGTTTACAGGAGGTCCTGAAGCAGGCCAGGAAACTCTGTCTGCAATTCCGCTGGTCATATAATGCCAGTGCTTGGCTGGCTGACCTGCAAAAGGATTACAACCTGCCCAAGAACCGCCTAATCTGTGACATGCCCACCAGGTGGAACTCTACGTTGGCCATGCTGCAGCGGCTGCACACGCAGCAGAGGGCCATCAATGAGTACCTGTGCGACTACGGCACCAGGACAGGGTCAGGGGAGCTTGGTTTTTTTTCTCCACGCCAGTGGGGCATGATCAGGGATGCATGCACTGTCCTGGCACCATTTGAGGAGGCCACGAGGTTGGTAAGCAGTGACAGTGCATGCATCAGTGACACTGTCCCTCTTGTCCACCTGTTGGAGCACAAGCTACGTGGAATAATGGACAGGGCACTTGAGGCAGAACAGAGGCAGGAAGAGGAGGACTTCCTTACCTCTCAAGACCCCCCTTATCCAGACAGTGTTCCTGCTGGCCCAGCTATCACACAGGAAGAGGAGGAGGAGGAGGAGGAGGATTATTGTGTCAGCATGAAGGTGGAGCCTAACACTCAGCATCAGCAGCAGTCTTCAAGGGATCAATTACAGTCCCAAGACACCCATGGACTTGTATGTGGCTGGGAGGAGGTGGCTGCGGATCATGTCGTCCTGAGTGACCCAGAGGACTCCACACCGAATGCCTCAGCAAACCTACGCTGCATGGCCTCCCTGATCCTGCAAAGCCTGCGGAAGAATCCTCGTATTCGTGCGATCAAGGAGAGGGATCATTACTGGCTGGCAACCCTTGTTGATCCACGTTACAAGGGTAAGGTTGCGGACCTTATTTTGCTGTTGCAGAGAGAGCAGAGGATGAAGCATCTTCGGGAGGCCTTGCAGAAAGGTCTGTGCAACGTGTTCCCAGAGACTGGGAGGCTACAAATTCCTGGTCCTGGACAACGTGTTGCTGAGGCTCCGGTCAGTCAAAGAAGGAGCGGTGGAGAAGGTGGCCGTCTGACCGATGCGTTCAGACAATTTTTTAGTACGCAGCCCCAAGGTATGATCGCTTCCAGCAACCGTCGCCAGCATCTGGTTTACAGGGTGCAGGAATACCTAGGGGCAAGATCAGACTTGGACACCTTTCCCACCGAAAATCCTCTGGGTTATTGGGTCTTGAGGATGGATCACTGGACAGAGCTTGCACAGTATGTAATTGAGGTGCTGGTTTGTCCTGCATCCAGCTTTCTTTCGGAACGCACATTCAGTGCTGCTGGAGGCTTTGTAACCGATCACAGGGTGCGCCTGTCCACCGACTCGGTGGATCGACTGACCTTCATAAAAATGAATCAGTCTTGGATCACCACCAGCTACCAAGCACCTGATGCTGATGTAACCAAATAATTTTTTGGGAAATGTCAGATCCCTTCAAGACTGCCTATGCTGATGCTGAGTGACTATCCTGTTATGCTGAGTGACTATCCTCTTCCTCCTCAATGATCATGCTGATAGCTTGAAAGAACATTTTTGGTTCTGGGCACAGCCACCAGTGGCTAAGGCCCAATTTTTCAGCCCCTGTTTAACAGGGGAGTGTATTTACAATTTTTGATGCAATGCTTTGCAGCAGGGCTCATTGCTGTGCTCCAACTACAGTATGTGTGAGGGATTGCAGTGTTGTGGAACCAGCACCAGTGCCTAAGGCCCAATTTTTCTGCCCCTGTTAAGCAGGGGCGTGTATTTACAATTTTTGATGCAATGCTTTGCAGCAGGGCTCATTGCTGTGCTCCAACTACAGTATCTGTGAGGGGTTGCAGTGTTGTGGCACCAGCACCAGTGCCTAATGCCCAATTTTTCTGCCCCTGTTTAACAGGGGCATGTAATTACAATTTTTGATGCAATACTTTGCAACAGGGCTTATTGCTGCGCTCCAAGTACAGTATTTGTGAGGGGTTGCAGTGTTGTGGCACCAGTGCCTAAGGCCCAAATTTTCTGCCCCTGTTCAACAGGGGCATGTAATTACAATTCTTGATCTAATAATTCACAGAAGGGCCCATTCCTGCGCCCACCAAGAGTAACTGTGAGAGCTTACAGTGTTGTGGCAACACCACCACCACCACCACCACCACCAAATGCCCAATTTTTCTGCCCCTGTTCAACAGGGGCTTGTAATTACAATTCTTGATCTAATATTTCACAGCTGGGCCCATTCCTGCGCCCACCAAGAGAAACTGTGAAGACTTACAGTGTTGTGGCACCAGCACCACCACCAAAGGCCCAATTTTTCCTACCACTGTTTAACAATGGCATGTAATTACAATTCTTGATATAATAGTTCACATCAGGGCGTTCCAGCGACCACCAAGAGTAACTGTGAGGGCTTACAGTGTTGTGGCAACACCAACACCTAAGGGCCAAATTTCTGCAGAGTATATACGACAGGCCCCTACTTTCAAACATCCAACTTACAAACGACTCCTACTTGCAAACGGAAGGAGACAACAGGAAGTGAGAGAAAATCTACCCCTAGGAAGGGAAATTCTCTCCTGTAAGAGTTAATATGGGAAAAAGGTGTCTCCTCTCCACTGATGCTTTATCACCAATCCTTGTTTCACTAAAACCCCCAAATTTTCAAAAAACATTTGTCATTGGGACAGGAAGTGAGGTGAAATGTTCTGAACAGGTGCACAGACAGCAAAACAAATGTTACAGGGGTGATAACCCTTCCCTATGTTTTCCAAAAAGCTTAAAAATAGATTTTTTGGCTGGAGCTACACTTAAAAAATGTACCTGTTCCAAATTACAAACAGATTCTACTTAAGAGCAAACCTACAGTCCCTGTCTTGTTTGCACCGCCTGTATACTGCTGTTCAGAGTTTATAGGGCCTTTTTTTACTTTGGGTGCGGGGTTCCCCTTAATATCCATACAAGACCCAAAGGGGCTGGTAGTGGGCTGGGGGGGGTACCCATGCCATATTCCCGGGACCATACATTACATTAAAGCCGCAAGCAGTTTTAAATGACTTTTTTTCCTTTAGAAATGTCATTTTGTGCAGGGACAGTTCTAAACACGGGAAACACATGCCACTTCACAGGCATAATTTAGACACCCCCCCAGGTATGATATTTAAAGGGATATTTCACTTTTTTTTCACTTTATGCATCATTAAAATCACTGCTCCCGAAAAAACAGCCGTTTTTAAAATGTATTTTTGCATTGATACATGTCCCCTGGGTCAGGACCCGGGTCCCCAAACCCTTTTTAGGACAATAACTTACATATTAGCCGTTATAATTAGCACTTTTGATTTTGAACATTTGCGTCCATTGTATTTAATAGGGTTCTAAAGTTCATGCAAACTTTCGGTCCGTTCGCAGGTTCTGGTGCGAACCGGGGGGTGTTCGGCTCATCCCTAATCATCACTATGATGGGCACCCTCACTGGCTTAAAGGGATGTTCAGGAGGCATCAAGGGGGATATGAGCTTCAACACCAATGAAATGGCTGTCAGAATGGCCCAGGATTTGGTCATAACAGCAGGGACAACTGAAGGTATATTTAGGCACTTACTACAGCTAGACTGTATAGCAGCTAAAAAAGAAGGAAAATAAGCTTCCCTATGAAACATTGTACAGGGATAGCCCACTTTTAAGTACACAATGGGGTTTATTTACTATCGCTGGAGAGTGCAAAATCAGGCTCACTTCTGCACAGAAACCAATGAACTTCCATGTTTTAATACTAGGCTTAATTGAACAAGCTGGGGTTGGAAGCTCATTGTTTTTTTTGCAGAAGTGAGCCTGATTTTGCACTCTCCAGCGATAGTAAATAAGCCCCATTGTGTACTTAAAAGTGGGGTATGCCTGTACATACTGTACGTATCAGGAGCCATAGTGGTCTGTGGAGCAGGTCATAGTTTTGGCTCCCTGCACCCACCAAAGGTTGATAATTCTTTGATTAGAAACTGTCTGTGTTGCTCATTACCACTCAACTGGTTTCTTGGTGACACATCCTTTAGCTACCATTTTTTTCAGAGATGCCCTTCCTCATTTGGAGGTTACCACTACAGATGCATTATTTAACATCTACATATAGATTTTTGGTACCTTATCTGTCTCTGAAGGTCTGTGACCTTCCTCTCTTCTACCTGTCCTGCCTATTTATTAGCATTGGAACATACCCTTGTTATTGGCTTTGCCAGGGACAGATTTGCATGACTTCCATTATTGCCTGTATGTTACAATGAACACTTGTTTTGTTTGCCTATCTATGTTTAGTATACTCCGTACTATCAAACAGCTATGTGTCTTTGATGTTCAACCCCTTCTCTTGCATTTACAGTATATCATTTTTTTATTGTGGGAGAGCCAGGGCTTTTTTTCTCAAACAATAGGTGCTGGAACTCAACCACGACTCCCCCAAAGCCCCTCCACCCACACACACCCTCCAAATCACATCAAATAGAAGGTGTGGTCAGTCAAATTTCACGGAAAAGTAGGAGGATCTTAAAGGGGCATTAAATACCAGGATTGCATTACATACAGAGCTCAGAGTTCAGGGGGGTTACACACAGAGCTGTCACTTGTAATCACAGAAACCAGAATTCTGTGTTTACAAGTGATTGTGGTGAGCAGTCCCCCCCCCCAAGGGTCTGAGCCAGAGGTGGTGGAACTGAGCTAATATCAATTCTGTGATTTCGACTTGCTTGAATAGAACGTTACTTCAGCTACCTTTTTTGTACTTTTGCAATCTTGTCATTCATTCTACAAGTAAAATTTTAGTTTCTTGTTATTGTAGTAAAAGATTATGGAAAAACAAAAGAAATATATTCCCAAGTATTTGGCCCAAGCTTGAATGGGTCCATAGCACCATTGGCTGTCCACCAAAATATCTCTAGCCAGGTCAATAGCCTGTTTATTTAGCAATATTGGCCCTATAATTGAAAGTATGATCAATAATACCCCTTTAGTTTGTTTTTCAGTTCTGTTATACAACAGGACACTAGGAGTGCTCTACTATATATTATGTATTTATTATATTGTTTATAATACAAAAATGTCTGTAATTGCTCTGCACTGTTTATGTAGAAGTGATGAATAGGATATGAGTTTGTTTTTAATTTTATCGTTGGTTATGCAATAGTCCTTTTGATCTCTGACGGGCTGTCTATTTATGTAGTCAATGACAATTTTTTAATCTCTCAGTTAATGAAGAAAGGTAATTTTTGAAATGTAATTGTTATTAGCCTTTGTGAGCTATGGTCACTGTTGAGTTTGATAAATGACCTCACGTCTTGCAAAGCTATTATTTTATGCAGACAAAAGCAGATTAAAGCACTGACCGCCTTTTCACTAGATATCTGCCCTTACAATCTTTACACTAATCACATGTACCATATCAGCATGACATACTGCGTGACTGCTCACATGTCACTTACATATGAAACTGCCATGTTATCATGAGTGTCATCTCAACACGAGACATCTTCAGCCCCTACAAGCAGGAACATGACTCTGAGTCAGGAAAAATGACAAAACCAGAGCCCAACCTTTTAAGGAGGATTTCCTAATGACAGCAACTAATAATGCATTCTATTGCACAATAAAGGATTTATTGCGAGTCCTCAGGCTTCATGCCAATGTGAATCTTTCCATGTCAGTAGATTGAATGACTAATTTGCTGTGATTATCAGAGAATTACTTTGTCAGGCTTCTTGTACTCTTTTGCAAGGGCAGACCTGTTAATTCCAATTCATTTAATTTATGTGAAATGAAAGGTAAATTCGAGTAAAGTGGTCAGGAGCCTGAAGCTTTTTACGAGTAGCTGCTGATGTTATGTGCGCTGAAAAAAAAAAAAAAGACCCAAAAAATAGAAGTAGGAAAGCAGGTTAAAACGTCACTGTTGTTTTCTTTTATTTGTAACAAAAAGAATTCTGGAGTTCCCAGTTCATTAAGTTCACCTTCTCCTACACTACAAGCTGCAAACGCATTTCGTAAAGTGCTTGAATTGCTTTTGGGGGAAAAGAATAAAGAGGAAAAAAAAAGAACACAGAAGCTGAATATGTCTTTGCGAAGTAGGTGGCACATACATTAAGGCAAGATGCTGGGCAAGGCTTTTGAAAATACTACTGAGGAAGGACAAGTAAAAGCATGATGTATGATTCAGATC
Organism: Rana muscosa; assembly: GCA_029206835.1. Lineage (NCBI taxonomy): Eukaryota > Metazoa > Chordata > Amphibia > Anura > Ranidae > Rana > Rana muscosa. Next base: position 175,807,095 of record CM055116.1, read on the forward strand.
AATGAGAGGAGAAACATGAAAAACAAATTTAAAAGCATAGGTCAGCGTGCGGCAGTCTTCGAGCTGTAAGCAACATGGATTCAATTCAGGCAGAATTTACGGCCAGTTTTTAGTAGATTAAATCAATTTCATAAGTATGTTCATAGTCGCTCTATTGATTAGCCTGACCTATTTTTTTGAAATTGCAATGTTTAACCTTTACCTTTAGAACAACCACAGAGCACTTTATATACCATTTTAAATCACTCCACTCTACGCTCTAAAATATTTTTTTATGAAGTTGCCCTTAAAGAAGATCCCTATTCAAATATAAATAAATAAATAAAAATAAATCGGCTGCAACTACTGTGACTTAATAACGTACTATTTTTCCCTAAATAATTAAACTCGCTTTCTCTGAGGCTAAAGTTATTTTTTTGTAGGTAGTCTTAAAGGGTATTTAAACCCAAGAGCAAACATGTAAAATCTTGCAGCTTACGGGGTGTTAAATCAACTCATGCCTTTGGAGGTATCATCCCTACCATAATCTACAAAAATAGGAATACACCAAACCTAGGACTTTAACTATACCTACGAAGGAATGATACAAACACAAAATAAAGCTATAAAATATTATCACTTTATTTACGCATATAAAGGGCATATCCATTAAAAGATAACTTAAAACTAAATATCCAAGTTAGCCACCCTAAGCTACTGTATTTATATTCTTGAGATCAACCTATGAAGGTTGACGTGTTTCTCAGGGAGCCCGCTTCATCAGGACCTGGGGTCTTAAAGCGGAGGTCCGCCAATTTTTTTTTTTTTAAAGTCAGCAGCTACAAATACTGCAGCTGCTGACTTTTAAAATAAGGACACTTACCTGTCCAGGGTTGCCCACCATGTCGGTACCCGAAGCCAATCTATCCCTCGGCTCTCGGTTGCGGGCGCCACCATCTTTGGTAAGGGAATCAGGAAGTGAAGCCTTGCGGCTTCACTTCCTGGTTCTCTACTGCACATGCGCAAGTCACGCTGTGCGTTCCCACTGGTCCCTGCTGTCTTCTGGGACCCGTGTGTCTCTCAGAAGACAGCGGATGGGACAGAGAAGGCGCGGAAGGGGCGTAGATACCCGCGGGTGGCTCTGGTATCTATGCCCGGAAGTGGGAGCAGAATACCTGTATTAGACAAGTATCTGCTCCCCCCTGAAAGGTGCCAAATGTGACACCGGTGGGGGGAGGAACCGGAAAAGCGGAAGTTCCATTTTTGGGTGGAACTCCGCTTTAATGTAAAAGTGCTGTAACAATACATATAAATAAACAGAAACCCACAAGGGGAACAGAAGAGGGAATTGGGACTATGCAATACCCAGGGGATAAAAACAGTAAATTTAAATTGTATTTAGCTAAAAGTAACAAAGTTTTATTCAGGTCAATGTTAAAAAGTCTCTAAAGAGGCAAACACGTATCAGAAAAAGAGTAAAATACAGGAACTGTACAGAGTCACACAGTTTTGCCAAAATTGACAAAATGCTAGACAGTATCAAGATTAATGTCCAATAGAAATGAGGGACGCATAAACACCAATGCATTTTTTCAGGGGGTAAACGTCCACTTTAAAAGGATCTCTGTAAAAAATGCACACATAAGAACATTGCACAATTCACCAGAAAAAATATATATTACATATACATAAATTATTATTATGACATTTTGTACAAGATCTAATAAATGCACAATATACATCATATATCACAAAAAGTAACATTTGGCTTAGTATACATACACCCATTGTGAAATGAAATGAGGATAAAGTAGACAAAAATATATAATAATGTAATAATAAACAATACACTTGTGTAAAGCTCGGTTCACATATGTGCAAATTGGATGCATTTTTAACCGCCTCCAATTCGGACAACATGTGAATCGGACCGGCTTTTAATGGAGCCAGTGCAGTTTTAAAAAGGGTCCTATGCATTTTTGTGTTTGGTTTAGGTGCAATTTCAGCACCTGAATCGCACCTGAATCAGTGAACAGAACCACACAGTGTCGCACTGAAATGGTTGCATATGTATGAGCCCAGCCTAAGACAATATTCATTGCCAATAAATCTTCACAGCCTATAGAGAGAAATCAATTCCAAATCACTGCACACCCGAAAAAGTGTATATACCATATATATATATATATATATAATAAAATATAATTTTTATATATAGAGAGTAGGGATGAGCCGAACACCCCCCCCCCCCCCGTTCGGTTCGCACCAGAACCTTCGAACGGACCGAACGTTCGCACGAACTTTAGAACCCTATTAAATACAATGGACGCGAAGGTTCGAAATCTAAAGTGCTAATTATAAAGCCTAATATGCATGTTATGCATGTTATTGTCCTAAACAGGGTTTGGGGACCCGGGTCCTGCCCGAGGGGACATGTATCAATGTAAAAATAATCTTTTAAAACAGTAGTTTTTTCGGGAGCAGTGATTTTAATGATGCATAAAGTGAAAAAAAAAAAAGTGAAATATTCCTTTAAATATCGTACCTGGGGGGTGTCTAAAGTATGCCTGTGAAGTGGCACGTGTTTCCCGTGTTTAGAACTGTCCCTGCACAAAATGACATTTCTAAAGGAAAAAAAGCCATTTAAAACTGCTTGCGGCTTTAATGTAATGTCTGGTCCCGGCAATATGGATGAAAATATGGATGAAAATCATTGAGAAAAATGGCATGGCTACCCCATCACCCCCCCCCACCCTACCCCAGCCCATTACCAGCCCCTTTAGGTCTTGTATGGATATTAACAGTTTGTTCTTAAGTACAATCTGTTTGTAATTTGGAACAGGTACATTTTTTAAGTGTAGCTCTAGCCAAAAAATACTTTTTTAAGCTTTTTGGAGAACATAGGGAAGGGTTATCACCCCTGTAACATTTGTTTTGCTGTCTGTGCACCTGTTCAGAACATTTCACCTCACTTTCCATCCCAATGACAAATGTTTTTGGAAAATTTGGGGTTTTTATTGAAACAAGGATTGGTGATAAAGCATCAGTGGAGAGGAGACACCTTTTTCACATATTAACAGGAGAGAATTTCCCTTCCTAGGGGTAGATTTCCTCTCACTTCCTGTTGTCTCCTTCAGTTTGCAAGTAGGAGTCGTTTGTAAGTTGGATGTTTGAAAGTAGGGACCTGCCGTAGATACGGTACTCTGCAGAAATTTGCCCCTTAAGTGTTGGTGTTGCCACAACACTGTAAGCCCTCACAGTTACTCTTGGTGGGTGCAGGAATTGGCCCTGCTGTGAATTATTAGATCAAGAATTGTAATTGCAATTGCATGCCCCTGTTGAACGGGGGCTGAAAAATTGGGCCTTAGGCACTGGTGCTGGTGCCACAACACTGCAACCCCTCACAGATACTGTACTTAGAGCGCAGCAATGAGCCCTGTTGCTAAGTATTGCATCAAAAATTTTGGCTTTAGGTGAATGCTATGCAAAGCACACAGTAGTACACTAAGTGAAACACTGACTGTCTGCAGCTAGCACAATCACCGGCCTGCCTGTAACTGTATAGAGAATAACTGTATCCAGGTGAGCTTTAGGTGAATGCTATGCAAAGCACACAGTAGTACACTAAGGCCCCTTTCACACGATCCGTGTCCGTGTGCGGGCTCCACTTTGCTCAGCGGGGATCGCTCCGTCGATCCCCGTTGAGCAGGCAGATGACAGGTCTGTCTCCGCACACTGTGCAGGGACCGACCTATCAGAGCGCCGCTCTCCCCTATGGGGGATTGGATGACGACAGACTGTAGAGTCCGTTGTCATCTGATTCCTCCGTCACACTTTGGCGGATCGGAGCGGGTCGGATGTCAGCGGACATGTCACCGCTGACATCCGTGGCTCCATAGGGGTACATGGAGCATCCGTTCAGGTCCGCCTAAAAAAAGCATACACAGTAGCAATGCCACCTCAAGTGCAGCAGTGAGCACTTGTAAAGTTTAATCTACCGAATGCTGGAACTATACTACCAGAGCGCATTAATTGCAGTACTGCTAGTCCTAGACTGACTAGGTATTTACTGTCCAAAAGGTTCAGTATAACTCAGTATAGGGATGGTTTAGGCGCAGTATAGGTTTGGAATATGTGTGGAATAGAATGCAGTATCTGTGCAGTAGGGATTGGGTACACTTGGTGTCCTGCTCTCAGTAGCTCAGTCCCTGCTAGCATTATCAGCAGTGGGCAAATAGCCCTCTCACCGGTCACCGGGATGCAGCGGTGACCCCCTCGCTGTAAAAGGGGGGTCCTCTTGGTCTCTCCCTGAAAGCCTCCAGTGATCAGCGGTGGGAAGCAGAGGGTAAGTGGATGCTCCAGTCTCTCTGCAGAAGCAGTGCAAGTTCTGTGATGTGGGCGGTGCTGCACTGTCCTCATTTCCAGTGCCAGGCTTGAATCTCGGGCAGTTTAATAAAGATCATCTCTTTACACCTCCTACTGTGCAGTGCGAATTGGGATCTGTAGTGTAAAGAGTCTATTCATCCCATTATATGTCTGCTGTCTCAAACTACAACTCCCAGGATTCTCAGTGCTCTGCAAAGAAGTCCACGGGCTTGCTTGGTTTTAGCCCTTCCACTGCTGGCCGGAGGAGAAAGGTGCAGTATAACATCAGTATCTCAGTAGAGGGAGAAGAGAATAAAAGGCAATGTCTCTTCTCCATATTGCTGTAGCCCAGCACCTAGCAACACTTTATTACACATAAAGGAGAAATTTCAGAAAAATGTCAGTAAACCATTTTAATTTTTTTTACTTTTTATTTTCCAGTTCAATGCATGAAATGGGGGTAGGGCAAGACTGAGCCAACTTGTTCTAAATAACAAAAAAAATACACACTGGGCCTGAAAGATGAACTTCAGCATTTAAAAAATATATATTCTGTAGCAGCAAATTAAAAGGTCAAGCAACAGTGCCTGGGGTTTAACGCTGTTTTCCTGCATTCAGCTTGTCTCACTTTTGTCCCCCTTGCCACCATCTTGGATTTTGGAGCCAGCTGTGACTTCCTGAGGTGTCACAAATGGTTTCCCACTGTGCATGCATAAAAAAGTACATGCTACTGGCTCATTTACAATTACTTGGTCTAGTGGGAACCTTGCTCTACCATGGCCTACCAAAACACTCCTCATCACCTCCTCTTCCAATCAATACTAGATATTTGCTAAAATTACATTAGATGATTATCTTACAGTAAAAAGGGTATTTACTCAAGAGATACAAATATAATTCTACCACTTTACAAAATTCTGTTTCAACCACATCTTCAGTATGTCATCCAGTTCTGGTCACCAATCCTCAGGAAGGATGTGCTGGAACTAGATAGAGTCTGGAGGTGGGCAACAAAGATAATAAGGGGGCAGGAGGACCTCAGTTATGAAGATCTTTATGAGTACAAACAATAAACTTATTTTCCCTAGAGATGAGACACTTAAGAGGGGTTATGATCACAGTATACAGGTCCTTAAATGGTGACTCCAGTATTGGGAGGAAACAATTTAATGTTAGTTCTTTAACCACTTCAATAAAGGGCACTTTTACCCCCTTTCTGCCCAGGCCAAATTTCAGCTTTCAGAGCTGTCACACTTTAGCCTTGTACACACGATCGGATTTTCCGACAACAATTGTGTGATTGCAGGTTTTTTTTCGGATAATCCGACAGTTTTACGCTCCATTGGACAATTGTTGTCGGAATTTCCAACAACAAATGTGTCGGATAGCACAGAATACGGGCACCCAATTCTGATAGCTGTTTGCCTAATTTATACAATGATGCATGTGTAGTGGCCAGGAAATACTGATAGTATTTTTTGGGATAGTTTTGTACACAATTTACAGAGAGCTATTGATTTTATAATCTCTGCTTGGAAGTCTAGACTACTTTCATCTGAAACAAGGGTCTTTGTCTTTGAAGAGATGATGAAAACACTTCTGTAAGGTCTCTCCAGTCCAAGAGATATTACTACCTAGCATTTGGTGAAACCCCTTTGTTCTAATAGGCCCATTATAAAAAAACTATATTCTTGATGGAGCAGTAAAATTATCGTAACCATATACTATCTGCTCAAACTGGATATACCCATTATGTCCCTAGCACTAATACATATCTATCTGTATTAAGAATTATACAAACTGGACTCATCCCTCCTTTGCTAAACCTCGCCATGAAAATCAACAGCAATAATCCCTTACACTATCTGGTCCCACCCCAGTCAAGTCTCCAGGGAGAGACATAATTTAAAATTTCATCTGTTGTGGGGAATCGTTGGAAGGCAAATATAGAAGATATAAATAGATGTAGGTCTGTTATCATTCAAAATGTCTTAGATGGGCTGTGGGTTTGAATCCCAACCACAGAACTACCAGTCTGGAGTTTACATGTTCTCCCTGTGCCTGCGTGGGTTTCCTCCGGGTACACCGGTTTCCTCCCAGACTCCAAGATTTGCTGGTAGGCTAATTGGCACCTGTCTAAATTGATCATAGCATGTGTGAGTTAGGAACTTTAGATTGTAAGTTGTTCAGGGCAGGGACTGATGTAAATGTACGATATATGTGTAAAGCACTGCGTAAATTGGCATTGCTAAATAAGTACCTTTAATAAATAAATAAATAAATGCAAGCAGCGAAAGTACCTGAATTATGCTTGGTGTGGACCTCCCGCAATCCACTATCTAGAAGAGCTCAGACTGGTAAACAGAGAAGGAGCAGAATAAACCTATTACTTGTCCAGCAGTTGTCATATGCTAACAAGGAATATTCTAATAGACGAAAAGAGAACAGTGTGACAGAGTGATGACCTCATAAGTTTGCTGCTGTGCAAAGACAGGTTAGAAGAGGGAAAAGACTTATAAGGGTTAGCTCGCTGCAACAGATACAAATTATGTATCCTGCCCTGAAAGACAGGCCTATGCTCTGCGGCAGCACTGTGCAAATCTTAGCACTGGAAGGACAGAAATACAGATTCTTTGGCAGGTAAAACGGTTCCATTATTTGTATTCACCTCTTTTTTTTTTTGCTATTTTCCTGGAATGCAACTTTAATATACAGGCGCATTACAGGTGTACATAGCTCAGTTTGAAAATATATTTTTTTTATTAAACGTTGATAAAAGTTGATTTTTGTTGGGTGTTCCCCCTTAATAGAGTCCTGGTTGGAGCACACAGTGGATTATCTTTACAAAAACTATCTTGTACTTCTAGATAGATAGGAAAATTAGAGATCAGCATGTTTGTTTTCTAATGAATCACTAGCATCCTTCAACAGCAGGGAGCAATCCTGAGAGCCGCATTCTCATTTACCACTGGACATAGATGAGTACGAACGATTAAGCAATTTGATTCTTTTTAATAACCCTTCCAACTAACCTTGTTTATAAAAAAAATGATTGGAAGTGAAAATGATCAAACTGAAATTGAATTCCTTGATGTAGTGCTGAAGTATGCTTATCAGACATCGCTGCATGGTGACGATGAAGAGCAGCTTATATTGTGTCTCTTTTGTTAAGGCTGCCTACTGATAGCTCGAACATGGAGTGCTTGACATTTGGATTGCTAGAGAAATATATGCATAGCTTTAAATTACATATATCAGACATAGGAGGAAGGAAATCTCTATTCAGTAGTTTCTCCATACACCATGCTGTATATCTATCTATATTTGCTTTATGTGTATTTTACCTGTAACGTTTGTGTATGTACAGTATATGTGTGAGAGCCTGCATTTGCAATGCTTCTAGATGCTTCATGACAGCTCAGCCGGTCATAGTCCTTAGATTCAGAAATTACTAATTGCAGTAACATCTTGGTGAAAAAAATAAAATAAACATTTCATATGCAGCCATCCCTGAATGTGCATGCTTATGTATATGCAAGAGTGCAGAGGGAGACCACTAAGGCAAATATAGCAGTCCTGCGAAAATATTAATCACAGTAATTCACTTGTTCACCCAATGGTGGTGGAATGGTGGTGTCAACAGGGGTTAAGTGGATCAGATGATAGCCAAAGCAACGTAACCTAACATTTATAGATATCATTGGGGCTTATAAGCTTGAGAACTGGCTGTTACAGCACATTTATCTTTAAATTTCCCAGAGCTTGTACACTAATTTTTTCAATGCTGTTCATGTTTATTTGTTTACATTGTTATTCCATTGTGAAACAAATGCTTTGGTAAGTAGTCATGTGCTTCAAACCATGCAGCATAATATACCCAAATTATCCGATAGCACAGAATACGGGCACCCAATTCTGATAGCTGTTTGCCTAATTTATACAATGATGCATGTGTAGTGGCCAGGAAATACTGATAGTAATTTTTTGGATTTTTGTTTACACAATTTACAGAGAGCTATTGATTTTATCATCTCTGCTTGGAAGTCTAGACAACTTTCATCTGAAACAAGGGTCTTTGTCTTTGAAAAGATGATGAAAACACTTCTGTAGGGTTTCTCCAGTCCAAAAGATATTACTACCTAGCCTTTGGTGAAACCCCTTTGCTCTAATAGGCCCATTATAAAAAAAACGATATTCTTGATGGAGCAGTAATATCACCGTAACCATCTACTGGCACTCAGAGGTCACTATTGATCTCCATAATGTAGTCTGTTAAACAGGATTCAAAACAAAGAGGGTTATTAAAGGATCAGTGAACCCAAATCTGGTATTTCAGTTTTGATAGATGCTGGAGGACGGAGGTTAAAGCTTCTACCAATTTATGTCTCTCTCATGGACCTTGTTGGTGTGATGTCTGCACTTGAGTTCCTGGCTCTACTGTGACCATGAGGGCTTGTACGCTTCCTATTTTGTTTGTATGTTGTGTGTGTATTTGTGTAAGACTGTGTGAAGATTAGACATGTGCATTAGTTCGTCTGAATGCATTTTCGTCTGAATTTCTGGGATTTTCGCGTTCGTTTTAACAAATGATAACGAACATGCAGAATCCGAAATCCGAAAGATCAGACTTAAAAAATGCTTTATTTTTGTTTTGTTGCGACAACAGTTTGATACAGATAGAAGATTTGACATGATGGTGACAATAGTGATCTGTGTCTATCAAACCTGCGGTCGAATATGCCTAACCTAACTCTATTAGTCCAAGATTATTCAACATAGAGAGAAAAGATTCAACATTATAGAGACATGAAGATTTGACGAAGTAGCTAAAAACATACGATCGCTGCGCGCGGACATTTATGCTCAAATGCTACGCCCATAGGCTATAGAAGAATTCTAATGTTGGTTGAGTAGTAATAATAATTAGTACAACATTAGAATTCTACTATAGCTTGTGGGCGGAGCATTCGACCGGAAATGTACGATTGCGGCGTCGTACAGTTTAGCTGCTTCGTCTAATCTTCTTAGAACATTCGACAGACACCCTAAGCCTTCAATTGACAGATTCAACCTTTATTAATTCGGATTTTCGGATGAATGCATTTTTTAACGAAACAAAATAAATAAAAACTAATTTCAGGAGTAATTAAATAAATGTATTTTTCTGATGAAAACAAAATTCCGAAACAAAATATTTTAGTGTGCACATGTCTAGTGAAGATGCACATGGGGGTTGATTTACTAAAGACTAATAGACTGTGCACTTTGCAAAGTGCAATTGCACTTTGCAAGTGCAGTTGCTCCAGAGTTTAGTAAATGAGGTTAAGCTTCACTTTGCAAAAAGTCCCCAATCACATACAAGGAAAATAAAAAAAACAGCATTTTTGCTTGCACATGACTGGATGATGAAAGTCAACAGAGCTTACTAATTTCTGGAGCAACTGCTCTTACAGAGTGCAACTGCACTTTACAAAGTGCACTGTCCCTTTGCCTTTTTGCTAGTAAATCAAGCCCATAGTGTCTGTTTCAACAGTGAAAGCTATGAACAGGTCTAAAACTGAATGGAAACAGGTGGATATTGCTCACAAAAAAGAGTTTTCTCCATTCAGTCATTGCTTCTAGACCAGCTTGAGTTGAGTTGAGTTGAGTTGAGAGGTATCTTAATATAGCGCTGTCTTACCCCGAAGGGTCCCGACGCGCATAGCAGAGTTCCTGGGAAAAGAGGACCCATGAACCAAAAGCAGCACAGAGCGACAGAAAGGGTGGAAGAGAAAGGCTATGCAGGAAAGGCTTGCGTGAAAAGCCAAGTCTTCAGTAATCTGCGGAAGACCGGGATAGTAGGGGCCTCCTGGAGCTCGACAGGGAGGCTATTCCATAATACGGCACCCTGATGGGAGAAGGCCACTAATCAATGTAAAGTGGTTTTTGATGCACTTTAATTTGAGCACTCACACGCCACAGACACACTCCACGGATACACTATAATATACTGCAATATAATGTGCCAAACATACAGTGACGCACAGAACTATATGGTATTAAACTTGCAATAACGCACACAGAAGTAAATGGTGTTAAACCTGCAGTAACGCACACAGAAGTAAATGGCGTTAAACTTGCAGTAACGCACAAAACTATATGGCGTTAAACTGACAGTAACGCACACAGAACTATATGGCGTTAAACTGGCAGTAACGCACATGTATGGAGACATGCTTGACATGTATCATGTATGGAGCATATGTACAGACCTGTCTGGCCTACACAGAGAGACTGCTGACCCCGATTAACGTCTGTGTATTGGGTATTGTGAAGGGACAGAGGTAGTCCATGTCTGACAACAGATCCAGTCTGGTGACAGACAAAACCAGTTAAGCAGAAAGGCTGAGACCCGGGCCAATTCTGTCCTAAAGAAGAAAAGACAAAGCTATGTGACAAATTGGCCAAGAGGCTGAAAGATGTCTTTGTTCATTGTCATTCTGAAGAACCCTGTGTGGGCAGAACATTGTGTTTGTTTGACCAGGGTCAGCATTTAGGCTGAGCAAACTAGAGCCCACAGCTCCACACAAAGCTCTACCAAAAACTTAAGGCTCCTCCTCTCAAAGAAAGGCAGTGTTCTGGATAGTTTGGCTGTTATCCAGGGCAGGCAGTTTTGTTTTTACACATTGGGATCTCTTGCTGTCTGTGATATTATCCCAGTTGGCCACCCTGTTCTCTCTGCAGGTAAGAAGGGATGGACGAACGGTTCGGCCCGAGCATAAGTTTGACCGTTTGTTCGGCCCCCCGAACCGACCTCAAGGCTTTGTGTTGCGCTGAACAGTGCATTGCAAGACCTAATTTGCTGAAGCAGTGAAAGCTTCTGCCAATCAGGGCACAGAGCACTGTCAGAGTCATGATTGGATACTGTTATTATGACTTCATCCAATCGTGGCTCATTCCTGCCCCACAGTATAAAAGTATTCTTTCAATGGCAGCCATTTTCAATGTGATTTTGGCATGGAGAGAGATAGAACAGGGCTCTTTTCAGTGCTATTAGTTAGTTGGTGTGCTATACTGTGCTATTTTGCTTCAATTGTCAGTGTAGAATATTAGTTTAGTGTCAGTCTAGGGATAGTGTGAGTGTAGTGAGGAAGAAAATCATTCAACTTTGCATAGTGTGCAGCTAGATCAGGGACAGCTCAGATAGTTTCACTGTAGTGTAGTGGGACCGTGTCATTCATACATACATTAGTGTAGAGTAGGGACAGCTCAGATAGTTTCAGTGTAGTGTAGTGAGACTGTGTCAGTAATCTTGACATTAGTGTATAGCTAGAGTAGGGACAGTTCAGATAGCGTCAGTGTAATGACGGTTTAACACTGTCTATTTGATTGCGTTACTGCCAGTTTAACGCCATATAGTTCTGTGTGCATTACTGCCAGTTTAACGCCATATAGTTCTGTGTGCGTTACTGCCAGTTTAACGCCATATAGTTCTGTGTGCGTACTGCCAGTTTAACGCCATATAGTTCTGTGTGCGTTACTGCCAGTTTAACCCCACATAGTTCTGTGTGCGTTACTGTCAGTTTAACGCCATATAGTTTTGTGCGTTACTTCAACTTTAACGCCATTTACTTCTGTGTGCGTTACTGCAGGTTTAACACCATTTACTTCTGTGTGCGTTACTGCAAGTTTAATACCATATAGTTCTGTGCGTCACTGTATGTTTGGCACATTATATTGCAGTATATTATAGTGTATCCGTGGAGTGTGTCTTTGTAGTGTGAGTACTCAAATGAAAGTGCATCAAACACCACTTTACATTGATTAGTGCATCTATGTACAGATTTCCACTTCTTCTTTACATTTGCTTATAAGCACAGCACCCTCACCTCCCAATAATGTCTGGGAGGACAACAATGAGAGGCAGATGTTCCCTTGGCACTGTAAGGAGGCCAGCAACAAATGTGTCCACAGGTAAAGGTGGATGTGGTGGTCAGTCCTCAGGCATAATTTCCTCTGTTTAGTGAGTTTGCCCATGCTATCCAGCCACAGCATACAGAGGAGGTGGTGGACTGGCTTACTAAACCTTCCTCATCCTCTGTCATGCAAGCAGAGACAAGTGTTCAGTCCCCTGCAGTTGCCAGAGTGGATAAACTTGCCTCCTTGTCCACATCTATTCCTGCCAAAGCCCCATTATCAGCAATGGAGGAGTCAGCTGATTTATTTGAGGACAGCGTCAGCCACTTGCCCCTTGATGATGCCCAGCCATTACTGGATTCAGATGTTGGTTCTAAGGTTGAGGATGACATGAGCATGAGCCTAGAGAGAGGGGAGAACACTGGTAGACAAATTGGCATTCATGTCCCCCCAGACGCAGCGTATTGCCAAGTTGTATCCAGTGGTAATGATGATTATGGAGGAGATGGAGATGATGATGAGGTCACTGATGCGACTTGGGTGCCAGATAGAGCAGAGGAGGAAACTGAAGGTGAGGGGTCACAACCCCAAGGAGGCCGACATCAAGAAAGAGTAGAGAGCAGCCACCCTATTTCATGACATTCTGCAGATGTTATCTCCCAGCCCACTCCCCAAAGCTCAGCTGTCTGGGCCTTTTTCAGCAGCAGATCGCACTGTTGCTATCTGCAAACTGTGTCTCAGGCACATCAAATGTTGCAAAAATACCAGCCATTTGGGTACCACATGCTTAACAAGGCATTTAATGTCCAACCACTTAGCCTGTTGGCAAGAGCACCTAAAAGCCACACAAAAGAGGCACAAATCTGTCCCTCCTCCTCCTCCTTACCCACTTCAGTCTGCCCCTGCTATACCGAATCATTACCTCTCAGCAGTCTCCGCTGACAGGGATGATGGTATAGCACAGGGTGTCCCAGGTCCTAGCAGCACATCTACCAGCAGCACACCACCAGCTGTAGACTGTAGCCGTCAAATTTCTCTGCTGCAGCGGGGAAAAAAATACAGTCCCTGCCACCCACGTGCCCAGAGTCTAAATGCAAGCTTGTCAAGTAGAGAAAGAAAATAAAATGTTTTTGTCTGAATTTGGGATTTACATTATTCACAAAAGTTACTATTCTACCCCATAGTTAAAAAAACAGCATTTCTTTACAGTATCTATATCTTTATATCTATATCTATATACAGTATAGACAGTATGTACTACAAATCCCTGCGTGTTAGATTTCTCCCTCGGTTAAGGTAAAATCTGCTGTGTATTTGCTATGTAAATGGTAATATGGTCATTAGAAATTGTTATGCAGATTCCAATTTAGAAGGATCTACTGTACCTGTCAGAACAGAGGGGAAAAGACAACAATGCATGCCCCAGTTTACTAATTAATTAGGTGTCTGTGTTTTAACAAGCACATCAAATCAGAGAAACTCACTGCAGGCACGTAACATGGAATTATGTGAAGCATGAACAGCTCCTTCTGTGGCGTGGTTATGATCTTTGCTGCTTTTGTTGTATTTCTACTGATATATCTGAAAATCTCAGATGGCAATAATCTATTCTTTCTTTCATAGCAATCTTAATACAAGTTCAGGGGTGGAAACTATTTGCTGATAATTAATATGGATTAATTATCAGATGTTGACTCAAGGGCTCAGCTTAGGGGAAGGCAAAGAGAGTATTTGCCCTAAACTGTAATTAGCAAGAGGCTCAACTCCATGGCTTGTTTGTGTTACACGCTTTCTAATATCACTGTTAACCTACTTTTTTTTCTTCATTGCAGCCTGGTTACTATTCAATAAATCACATGATTATTTTATTGCAATTTTGATATTTGATATAGATTTTTTAGGTTTTTAAAATATTTGAATTAAAAATATTTGAATTAAACTTTGACATTCAAGCTGAAGACTGGACTAGTATAGAAAAAGTCAGGAATTATGTTAAATAAAAATACTGTTTTAAATCCTGCTACTATACATACCTTAATTTTTTCCCCCCCTATTATTAGCTTTCACACTTACATAGAAAGGGCAAGCAATGCGAATACTGTAAGCCAGTCATGGCTGTATTGTATTGTATAATGTTGTCAGTCTAATACAGGAAACTTGCTAATGGGGGGGAGACCACGTGAGTTTGCCGCTACTACTTCATTTGCATTGTTTGGCAGTGAGAAAGTGGCCAAGGACTTACAACTTTGGCAGCCAGTACCTTTTCCATGGTTTTAAGGGTGAGGGAAAGAGGGAATTGTGCCTTGCAACAAAGGGAAAGAGATCACTGCTCATGCATGTGGTTTGAATGAGCCGGAGAAGCCAATTGTGGCACATTTCTAATGTCCAGTCTGTCCTACCATTTAAGCAGGATGGAGGAAGATTGAGCACCAAGAAGTTTTTGCTGACAGACCACACGCTACTCTTCAATTTCCTATTATGTCAGAAACTGACTTATTCGGTCTTGAGTGAAAGGATCAAAGATCAAAGATGCAGTAATCCATAGCAGCCAATCAGAAATCATGTTAATGAATCCAGACAAATGAAGATAGATTGTGATTGATTCTGTTTTTTGCACTGAATTTTTGCTGTATAAGCCCTAAAAATCTTCATTAAAGCTGGTTACTTACTAATACAGGCCATAGGATGCTTTTGTTGCAAGATTGAGGACGTTGGAATACAATGTTTTATTAAAATCTTTCCATAGAAAAGTAACAAATAAGTAGAATGTTAAATAGAAGGGGGTACCGGTAGACTAGTTATCATTTGTATGGTACAGAAAAGACTTATGGAGCAGCCATTTCTTATGTAGTAAATCTGGCTGGTGGATTGAGAAATGTCATACTGTTCTCAGATTATGCATTTTAGATATAAAATACTAATTGTATTCCCCATTCATATTGATTAATAACACTGACACATGAATTCAGTACTTTAATCACCTTGTACAACCCCAGGCTGATGGAAAAAAAAGTAGCAAATCTTTTGCAATTAGAAAAAGAGCCTTCATGCCCTTGACAAATATGGCTGCCTTCACCCAAATAAGGTCCTGCTTCCTCTAAAGCTTAATCTGATTGTGTATACATGGTCCCGATTTTATTTTTACCTTGGCTTCCCTCAAGTGAATGAAGAATGCTTATAATGAACAATAAAATAATAATAATAAAACAGTAGAAACGCTTATATTCATGGCCATCTAGAACACAAAGGCACAATCATCATAATACTATGTTATTTAGCTGTTATTGTAATCAAGGAAGTCCAAATTTTCATAGTTTTTTTCACTTTTTTTATTAATAATAAATAACGTAGAGTTGGGAGATTATTCACATTGATATGAAGGTGTATTGGGACATTTTTATAGGTCTAAGAGGAAAGTGAGCGCATAGTGTGATTGGTGGCAGAGATCACATGGTGTTGGTGTTTGATGAACATAAGAAGACACCCAATTGGACCCTTTAATTTTTTTATGTACTTATTGTCACGAGGGTACTCACCGAGGCCGAGATGCTGAAAGCGGTTCTCCCTTGCGACTAAGCGCACTCCACCCCTGGTGGTGGAACAGAGGGTGAAGGGCACAAAGAGGCAGGAGGTACTGGCAGGCTGGAAGGTCTGCATGCGGATGACGTGGAACTGAAAGCTGTGCAGTGCTAGTAGACACTGGAGCCCAACGGGAAGGAAGGGTAGCGAAGTCCGACAGCAGGCCGAGGGTCAAACACAGGTGATCAGTAGCAAGTTCCAGGGATAGTGGGTCACCCACAGAAGCTGCCAGTAAAGTCAGAGAACAGGTAATGGACCCAAAACAGGAGGCAGGAAGCAAGTCCGTGGACAGGCAGAGGGTCAAACACTGGAGATACACAGCAAGTCCGTAATCAGGCCAGGGGTTTGAGCACACGAGATAATAGCAAAGTCCGTAGGCAGGCTGGAGGTCAAGCACAGGAGACTGGCAGAGTAATCTGTAAGCAGGCCGAGGGTCAAACACTGGAGAGAGGTAGCAGAGGTCCAAAAGGCAAGCCAAGGGTCAGGTGCAGGAAGAGATCGGAGCAGGTCAGGGTCAATCCGGGTCACAACGGTAATATCAAGGCAGGAATAACAAGCAAGGAACTAGGGAAGCTGAAAGATAAACCAGCAACTTGAACATGGATCCAGGCTGTCTTTTATAGGCAGCCAGGAAGTCATGTGGTGCGTGCAGCTGACAGCTTCCACTGTCGACTATTTGATTTGAATTTGAAAAGGCAGTTTTTTCACAGTGTCATCTTCAGGTGCACCTGGAAGGGGTTCATCACTATTGGTTAACAGCAGGAAAATTCTGTGTGAGGGAAAATTAGATGCTCAGACAAGGTTTTTATTTGTGTCTGTGCCTTCTTCTGCTGGTGATATTTGCAACCCCATTTATTGTACAGGAAACAAATTGAGGGAAAACCTTTACCATTAGGGTCACATGCAGTTAAAAAAAAAACATTAAAAATTTTACTTTTCCCAACTTTATACAAGGATGGCAAAAAAAAAAATGTTCCTGGCATTAGGCTTTCATTTTCCAATGACAACCCCATATATATGTTGTAGGTTCCATTTGAAGTATTATCCAGTTTTAATGCAGCAGAGGGAAAGAAGACGCTCAATAGTTGCCCCGGGAAACAACTTTTCTTTTCATAAATGTTCGGATTAGTTTATATTGGAGGGGACCTTTTCACCTTGACTGGGATTATACTTCCAACAAATTCCATCTGCCCTTGTTTTCTGATATTAAAACTCTAAAATAAAACAAATATGTATTAAAACAAAACTACAAACCACACATGAGAAATCCTTTGAGAGATATAAGGACATTATACCAAATATATTGAACGAAGGAAAATATATAGAGCTGGAATAGTCCATTCCTTTCATAAAGATTTCATAAAGATTGTCTGGATAATGCTGTCAAGGTCAGAGACAGTGTGGGTTATCTATCTTAGAAGTGCCTGCCAGTCACATAAATTGCTGCAGTACCCTTACAAGCATTTATTTATAACGCTTTGCTTTTTTTTCTCTGATACATTCTTGTATGACGGGCACAGTTTTTCATGTACTAAAACTTTCATTCTGTTTTTATTGCCCATCTGACTTACTCATCTCATCACAGTTCACCTACACATATATTTCTTTTAACAAGACTAAAATCTTCAGCTGAGGTAGTACATCATAAGATAATGGGACTTTTTTCCTGTAGAATGGATGTGCTTGAGCTTGCAATCTAAATAACGTATCCTCATTGCAGCAATGGCAAATTGACCCTTGTCATAAGGCTACAGCTAGGGATGAGACGAACACCCCCCAGTTCGGTTTGCACCAGAACAGGCAATAAATTTGTTCTGAACATCCGAACACCGGTAAAGTCTATGGGACTCAAACATGAAAAATCTAAAGTGCTAATTTTAAAGGCTTATATGCAAGTTATTGTCATAAAAAGTGTTTGGGGACCCGGGTCCTGCCCCAGGGGACATGTATCAATGCAAAAAAATGTTTTAAAAACTGCATTTTTTTCGGGAGCAGTGATTTTAATAATGCTTAAAGTGAAACAATAAAAGTGAAATATTACTTTAAATTTCGTACCTAGGGGGTGTGTATAGTATGCATGTAAAGCAGCGCTTGTTTCCCGTGCTTAGAACTGTCCCTGCACAAAGTGTAATTTCTGAAGGAAAAAAAGTAATTTAAAAGCACTGGCGGCTATAATGAATTGTCGGCTCCCGGCAATACAGAGAAAAGTCATTGATTAAAAAAAAAAAAAAAATGTGTGGGGGTCCCCCCAAATTCAATTACCAGGCCCTTCAGGTCTGGTATGGATATTAAGGGGAACCCTGCGTCAAATAAAAAAATAACGACATGGGGCCCTTCAGGTCTGGTCTGGATTTTAAGGGGAACTCCTTGCCACGAGAGAGCTGTGACCCCTCAAAGCACCATGTCCCCATGTTGATGTGGACAAGGCCTCATCCCCACAACCCTTGCCCGGTGGTTGTGGGGGTCTGCGGGCGGCGGGCTTATCGGAATCTGGAAGACCCCTTTAACAAAGGGGACCCCCAGATCCCACCACCCCTATTTGAATTGGTAAGGGGTATATTGTACCCCTACCATTTCACAAAGAAAGTGTAAAAAATAAAAAATAAACACACAGACAGTGTAAAACCCAAACCTGTTCCAGTGATGTAATCCAGTCTGTCCAGCGTTGTTCTCTTTGTTCCGCGGTGATCCGATGTCCAGTGCTGCAGTCTCCTCCAGTCTCCACTCCACACAAAACCCCCATGACGTACGAGAGGGCGGGGTCACCCATAACATCATAGGGTAAGCCCCAGCTTTCCCCACTTGCTGGGGAATAGCCAATGATGTAGGCGGGACCCCGCCTACGTCATTGGATATTCCCCGGCAAGCGGGGAAAGACGGGGCTTACCCTATGATCTGATGGGTAACCCCACCCCCTCGTATATCAGACCCCGCCTATGTCATTGGCTATTCCCTGGCAAGCGGGGAAACCCGGGCTTTCCCAGTGACGTGTGGGTGACCCCGCCCCCTCTGATGTAACGCAGGTTTCCCGGGACCCCGCCTACGTCATTGGCTATTCCCTGGCAAGCGGGGAAAGACAGGGCTTACCCTATGATCTGACGGGTGACCCCGCCCCCTCGTACATCAGACCCCGCCTATGTCATTGGCTATTCCCCGGGAAGCGGGGAAACCCGGGCTTTCCCAGTGACGTGCGGGTGACCCAGCCTCCCTCTGATGTAACGCAGGTTTCCCGTTACATCAGAGGGGTGCAGGGTCACCCGCACCTCACTGAGAAAGCCCGGGTTTCCCCGCTTGCCAGAGAATAGCCAATGACGTAGGCGGGGTCTGACGTACGAGGGGGCGGGGTCACCCATCAGATCATAGGGTAAGCCCCGTCTTTCCCCGCTTGCCGGGGAATAGCCAATGACGTAGGCGGGGTCCCGCCTACGTCATTGGCTATTCCCCGGCAAGCGGGGAAAGCTGGGGCTTACCCTATGATGTGACAGGTGACCCCGCCCCATCGTACGTCATGGGGGTTTCGTGTGGAGTGGAGACTGGAGGAGACTGCAGCGCTGGACATTGAATCACCGCAGGACATAGAGAACAACGCTGGACAGACTGGATTACATGGCTGGAATGGGTTTTTTATTTTTTATTTTCTTATTTTTAATAAAGGACTTTCCCAACTGTGTCTGTGTTTTTATTTTTATTTTACACTTTCATTGTGAAATGGTAGGGGTACAATGTACCCCTTACCAATTCACATGGGGGGGCGGAATCTGGGGGTTTCCAGATTCCGATAAGCCCCCCGCACGCAGACCCCCACAACCACCGGGCAAGGGTTGTGGGGATGAGGCCCTTGTCCCTATCAACATGGGGACATGGTGCTTTGGGGTCCAGACCCCAAAGCATCCTCCCCATGTTGAGGGCATGTGGCCTGGTACGGTTCAGGGGGGGCGCTCTCTCGCCCCCCTCTTTTCCTGCGGCCTGCCAGGTTGCATGCTCAGATAAAGGGTCTGGTATGGATATTTTGGGGGAACCCCACGTCATTTTTTTTATTTGACGCAGGGTTTCCCTTAATATCTATACCAGACCTGAAGGGCCTGGTAATTGAATTTGGGGGGAGCCCCACGCATTTTTATTTTTTTTATCCATGACTGTTCTCTGTATTTCCGGGAGCCGACAATTCATTATAGCCGCCAGTGCTTTTAAATTACTTTTTTTCTTCAGAAATTACACTTGTGCAGGGACAGTTCTAAACACGGGAAACATGCGCTGCTTTACAGGAATACTATACACACCCCCTAGGTACAAAATTTTAAGGAATATTTCACTTTAAGTATTATTAAAATCACTGCTCCTGAAAAAACGTCAGTTTTTAATAACTTTTTTTGCATTGATACATGTCCCCTGGGGCAGTACCCGGGTCCCCAAACACTTTTTATGACAATAACTTGCATATAAGCCTTTAAAATTAGCACTTTAGATTTCTCCCATAGACTTTTACAGGGTGTTCCGCGGCTTTTCGAATTTGCCGCGAACACCCCAAATTGTTCACTGTTCGGCGAACAGGCAATGTTCGAGTCGAACATGAGTTTGACTCGAACTTGAAGCTCATCCCTAGCTACAACATCCACGATGCATGGTGGGAATCTATTTAACCTCTAAGGGCTGCATCAAAAGTGTTCATTTTACCACAGGACTGCTCAGCTGTCTAATAGTAAAGATATAATTTCTGTTTTATTTCTTAACCAAAACAATAATGGTTGAGACGGACGAGTCCCTTCCTGAGAAAGAAGAATTAGGAGAAAAGGATCGTATTTTGACCCCTTCCCATCCAGTCTCAACATCCCTTTAAGTATGTCTTTAGTGGAGAGGTAAAAACTGCTCAATCACATGACAGCTTTGATTGGATGTCACAGTGGTTACATAGTTAGTTACATAGTAGGTGAGGTTAAAAAAAAAAGAAAAGTCCATCAAGTCCAACCTATGTGATTGAGAATCCAACCAAACGGCTCGCGATCATGACTAAAGCCTGAGCGCTGTCACTGATGAGCATGCTCTCAACACAGAAACCCTGGCCATCCATGGATGCACATGTGCGGGTGTTAAAGCCCACCCTTTTTGCTGCTGCACAAATGTATTATAGGGGTGACAAGAGGTTAAAGATACTAAAAGTTCAAAGTGACAGGTTCCCTGAAAAGGATAACCCTCAACCCTCCAACCATTTATGCTGCATCCCCCTGATGCTCTGTTCTGCTGTTATTGGTTGAACTAAATGGATGTGTATCTAGTTTGCACCTGACCTATTTAGCTATATCAAAGCCACCAGTCTAAACCCTTTGTAAGCTCTATGTTGGATGATGTTGACACTTACACAGCGTTAATGACTCTGTCTCCTTACATAAGTGACAGTGCTTGACTCTTGTGAATGGCTGTTCATTCCAGGGTAATGTATCCTGGAAAGAAGGGGGGGGGGTTCACAAGGTATGAGATACTCAGAAGGGCTCCAATGGAGCAATGAAAAAGTGGGGAAGTACAACATCGGTGTGTATCAATGAGTAGGGTGTGTATGTGTGTGTTTTAGAGTGTCTTCTTCTTTTTGGCCTTTGATTGTAGTTTTTAAAGTCTACCACAGCTTTTTACCTGATATTCAAAGATTTATGAGAGATTTCACCATATGCTGTAACCCTGAAATAGACAGCTAATTCAACAACGTCTCAATGCACAGCACAGCTGAATGTTATACAGGTATATGGGAACTCTTTTTCCTGGATGAAATTTATTTTATTCAGCCATTCTTGTGGTCCATGTATCCCTGCAGATAGCTCATCCAATTTCTCAACATTCACTGCATTCTGATTAAATCTCACTCCCAGCCTGCTGACTGGATAGGTAAAAAGTAGCAGCAACAGGCTGATGAGGTCATCTTGGTGCACATTGTTCATTTCTCCTGTCAGCACATGTACGAAGCAGGAGGGTCTGACGGGCTATTAGCACTGGACCTACCTCTGTAAGTCTAAGTACTGCTGCAGTTGCTGATATCAAGCCAAAATAAAGTTAATTTAATTATAATTTTAATAAAGACACAACAGCATCTGTGTATAGTTCAGCTGCAAGCAATGCACATGGTTGTTCTACTTTTGCTTCTCGCTAAAGGGAACAAGGAAACATATTTTTAGCTATATTGATGATGAACATGTTATTGACTCAGGGTCATTTATGTGCAAGGATCACTTTCAATTGAGTTTGGATTGCCATTATTTGCATATGTTCTTCTCTATTTTTCTTGTTATGGGCAGTAGCCATGGATTGCATTTGTTCCACCTACCATCACCAGTGAAAAGCAAAGTGGAAAAGCATGATATGGCAGAGTCAAGGAATTTAAAACCAGCCATAAAGCTTATGCCTCTTTCCCAAAGACTGGATCATTTTTTTCTTAGTATGGGATCCATCCGCTTTGCTTATGCAGAGCAGACATGGCCATAGCCTGCTCTTCTCTACAGGCAGCCAGATGTAAATGGACCAGCTGTCCAATTAGACCGGGATGACCTTTGATGTGATCTGGTCAGTTGGAGGGGAACAGATCTTCTTCAATTTTTTTTTTGGGGGTGGATCGGAGCCGGAGGTAATAAGGTGTAAACGGAAACAAGTCCATTTACATCTGGCACTCCTTAGAGGAGAATGGAGGGATTGATTGGGTCTGGCTGAAAAATGGACATCCAGACTGGATCATATCTCTTGTTTGAAAGAGGCCTTAGGCTTAACACTGAAGCCACAAAGACACCAGAAAGAAAAAGTAATATGTACAATATGGTTTATCAATGTATCATTTAAAGTGTATGTATAGTACTTTGTTTTTTTGTTTTTGATTCGAGTAGGGAAGAGTTAAAACTTCTGTCACTTTATTTATTTATTTATTTATTTTGCTTTTATTCTTTAGGAAAATTTTCCTTCACTTCCTGTTTTCCTCACCTCTCATTCTGGAGACCACTTCAAAATGTTGTATTTCCCATCGCTTTCTTTTCATGGTGACTGTTGTCACAGTACAATATGACAGTTTGTTTTGTGTGACAAACACTATGTTTTGGTTCCTTCATTCTATGTTCCGTCTTTTAAAATGTATTTCCACCTCATTGCATCTTTTTTAGAAATCCTTCTAAGCCAGACAGTGAAAAGTCAGCTTTCTGAACTGCAGTTACTACATGTTTTATTCCTCATGAGTACTAGCACAGACACACAATATCAATTGTGCCCAGAGGGAAATATTGTACATTTTGCTTGTAGGCATAATAGAATGGAACGAATAGGCAATTCATTTTATTTTCAAATGTCTACTTTATTTTTATTGAGACATCCATGTACTGTGATAGCCCACCTTACGTCCTTTTGTAATCTGGTGATTCTGGAATGCACCTGCTGTTGATGCTGGAACACTGCCCTTTATGAACCGAAAACTTGTAAAGAATGGCAAACATTTGTCATAGCAACACTTAAATTCAAATCTGTCCTGGAAGTTAACGTTATTGTTGTTGCTGGGCACCACAGTGTTTGGAACTTCTGCCTTGTAGGAATGGGATCCCTGGTTTGAATCCTGGCCAGAGCACCATCTGTATGGATGTATGGATGTATATGTATGTTTTCCCTGTGTTTGTGTGGGTTTCATCCTACACTCCGAAGACATGCTAATAAGGTTAAATGGTTCCTTTTCATATTGCCCCTAGTAAATATGTGAGATAGAGATGCTAGGATGTAAGCTTCTTAATGGCAGGGACTGATGTGAGCATGGGGCATCCATAGATCGGATTTGTTTTTCCAGCACATCCCACAGATTCTCAATTGGATTGAGATCAGGAGAATTTGGAGGCAAAGGCAACACATCAAATTAATTGGAAATAAAAGACAAAAGTGTGGCGCTAAGTGAGCAAGTGAATAATGTATGAACCTGATAAGGTAAAATAAGCAGTGCAAAATTGAATGTGAACAAAACAAAAAACAAAAGTCCAAAGTGAATTATAAACATCTATGGAAAGTCCATAATAGCCCATTCACACAGGGGCGGCACGACTCGTGCCGCGACTGTGCTGGGCGATCTGCAGACGACTTCAAAGGAGACTTCCAAAATTACTTCTGTATTGAATCAATGGAAGTTGCCTTGAAGTCGTCTTGAAGTAGTACAGGAACCTTTTTCTAAGTCGGAGCGACTTCAGTCGCTCCGCTTAGAACAGTTCCATTGTACAGAATGCGACGCAACTCGTCAGGCGGCTGAGACGCCTGACGAGTCGCCCCTGTGTGAATGGGGTCTTAGAGTTCAGAATAAAGTGAAAAGGTCTTTCTTGGATAATCCAAATTGAATCTTGAAAATACAGTCAAAATGGTAAAGTGTTCACGCTTACCAGATTTGATGGACACAGGGAATGACCTCAAACAGAAACTCCCACCACTGGGAAAACGGTAAGATGGGTTCCACCCAATGTTGAATGAAGACTGTCAGGTACCCATGATGGACTCCAAAACATGTGATGAATCACATCAAATGGTGTGCATGAAATACAAATGATCCGCACACAGTGTGATACTGTTTGACGTTTAATGGTAAAAAAAGGGGGTTTACACTTACAGCAAATCCGATAAAACAAGCTTGTAAATAAAATTTTGTATAAGCAATGATTCCAAGAGCATCTCCGACACGTTTCCTCTTATTGGACATCACCCCCCAGATGATGACCAATAGGACGAAACGTGTCGGGTGCTGCTCTTGGAATCATTGCTTAAACTCCATTTTATTTACAAGCTTGTTTTATCGGCTTTTCTGTAAGTGTAAACCCCCTTTATTTACCATTAAACATCAAACAGTATCACACTATGTGCAGGTCATTTGTTGTTCATGCACACCATTTGATGTGATTCATTACATGTTTTGGAGTCCATCATGGATAACTGACAGTCTTCATTCAACATTGGGTGGAACCCTTCTTACCGTATTTTCAGTGGTGGGAGTTCCTGTTTGAGGTCATTCCCTCAAGTGTGCCTGTTTGACCCACGTGCTATACACTGTTTGACCCACGTGCTGAACACTTTACCATTTTGACTGTATTTTCAGGATTCATTCCGGATATCCAAGAAAGACCTTTTCACTTTATTCTGAACTCTAATGGACTTTCCATAAATGTTTATTATTCACTTTGGACTTTTATGTTTTGGTTTTGTTCACATTAAATTTTGCACTGCCTATTTTACCTTATCGTGTTCATACGTTATTCACTTGCTCACTTAGCGCCACACTTTTGTCTTTTATTTCCATTTTGCACTGTATGTCTAGTGACATGTTGGCTGCTTATTTTGTACTCTATGCACAATTAAAGTGGTTGTAAACCCTTAAAAAAATTATAATAATAATAAAAAATAATAAAAAAAACCCTGCAAGACAAAGGCATAATGAGCTAGTATGCATAGCATACTAGCTCATTATGTATTACTTACCTTAGATCGAAGCCCCCACAGCCATCCTCGACCCCCCCTCTGGCCGCGGACATCTCTCCCGGAGCTTACTTCGAGGTATCGCAGCTCCGGCGCTGTGATTGGCAGGAGCCTCGATGACGTCACTCCCGTGCATGCACGCGGTACCCAACATTAAAGGCACATCTAACTGAAGCAGCGGCACGACGTGCCATTGCTTCAGTGCGCATGTGCCGATCACTTTTGCACATGCAGACACAGGGGGATATCTTCTAAACCGTGCAGGCTTAGGAGATATCCAGGGTAGCTAAAGGTAAGCCTTAATATAGGCTTACCTATAGCATAAAGTTATAAAAATGGGTTTACAACCACTTTAATTGTTGTGTTCCTCAAACCATTTTTGAACCATTTTTGCAGTGTGGCAGGGTGCACTATCCTGCCGAAAGTGGCAACTGCCATCAAGGAATACTGTTTCCATGAAGGGGTGTACTTCGTCAGCAACAATGTGTAGGTAGGTGGTATGTGTCAAAGTAACATGCACGTGAATAGTAGAACCCAAGTGTAATGCATTGTGGTCTGACATCTTTCTATCAGAACCAGTATTAGCTTTTTCTGCAATTTTAGCTACAGCATCTCTTCTATTGGATTGGACTACACAGGCTAGCCTTTGCTCCCCACTCAATGAACCTTGGCTGCTCATGACCCTGTTTTTGGTTTGCCTTCCTTGGACCACTTTTAGTAGGTCCTGTCCGCTGCCGACTGGGAACATCCCATAAGAGCTGCAGTTTTTGAGTTTCTCTGACCCAATTGTCTAGCCATTACAATTTGGTCTTTATCAAAGTTGCTCAAATCCTTAGGCGTGCCTATTGTTTACTGCTTTCAACACATTAACTTCAGGGACAACATGTTCACTTGCTTTCTAACATATCCTACCCACTTTCAGGTGCCATTGTAATGAAATATTCAATGCTGTTCACTTTACCTGTCAGTGATCTTAATGTTATGGCTGATCGGTATATAAATACCTATAGTAACTTAATGCAAGAATCAGACAGAGGATGTTATATGTGGGATGTTCCTGGTCTGCAGTGGTCAGGCACTACTGAAAGTGGTCCAAAGAAAGACAACATGTCACAGGATTTGGGAAGTTTACTTCTTTTACCCCTTCTATTGATTATGTGTAGCAATATTTGTGCTTAATCTACATAGGATTACACTGAACTTATGTTGTGTACACACGGTCGGAATTTCCGATGGAAAAAGTCAGACGGAGTTTTTTCCTCGGATATTCCGACTGTGTGTATGCCCCATCTGACTTTTTCCGTCGGAAATTCCAACGGACTTAGATAGAGAACATGTTCTCTTTTTTTCAGACGGAAAAAACTTCCAATTGAAATTCCGTTCGTCCGTATGCAATTATGACAGACTAAAAACCACGCATGCTTGGAATCAATTTGACGCATGCTCGGAATCATTGAACTTAATTTTTCATGGCTCGTCGAAGTGTTGTACGTCACTGCGTTCTTGGCGGTCGGAATTTGGTGTGACCGTGTGTATGCAAGACAGCTTCAGCGGAATTCCGTCTGAAAAACCCGTCTGAGTTTATTCCGACGGGAAAACCGGTCGTGTGTACGCAACGTTAGATTGGGGTAAATTAGGTGAACTGTCTGACTTTATTGCAGTAGATAGACTAGAAAATATAGCCTAAAGTAGGGAGGCAATGTTTCTTGTTTGTATCTCAAGTCCTAAAGAGAATCATTTTGGTAGCTGTGGTCAAAAGAGGCAACAAGAGGTCAAAGGACCAGTCACAAATATTGCTTGTAATCTTCCGTCACTGGATCTTTCTCCATTACTGATTTATCATGCCTTATCATGTGAAGACATCAATCTTGGTAGAGGCAAGGCTTTGCTTCCTCATGTCAGAGCCTCCAGCAAGGAGAACAGTGAGCAGCACAGTAGTTACATCACCCAATTTCACTCCAAATCTCCCGAGACTAGCAGTCAGAGGCAGCAGTACCCTAAATATCACGCTGTAGATATACAACTACTGGAATGCCTAGGCACTCTCACATACCAAGAAGTAATCAGCTATTTCATAGGAGGAATTGGAGACAAAATGATTTTTATAAAGCGCTGCGGAGGCAAAATTAATGTTTCTAAATATTTCCTATACCGCATCTAATATTTGTTGTGTGAGTTTAGGTCCACTTTCATTTCCATTGTAGACTAAAGCATATATGTAGTAACCATGTGCACACTGAAATATTTTGTTTCGGAATTTCGCTTTTCGTCCGAAAAATAAATTTATTTAGTTACTCCCGAAATTTCTTTTTTATTTATTTAGTTTCTTTAAAAAATGCATTAGTCCGAAAATCCAAATTAATAAAGGTCGAATATGTCATTGAAGGCTTATGGTGTCTGTCGAAAGTTCTAAGAAGATTCAACGGAGCAGCTAAACTGTACGACGCCACAATCGTACATTTTCGGTCGAATGCTCCGCACACAAGCTATAGAAGAATTCTAATGTTGTATGACACTAGTAATAATTATATTTATAAATTATTATTACTAGTCAACCAACATTCAAATTCTTCTATAGCCTATGGGCCGAGCATTTGACTGGAAATGTACGGTTGCGGCGTCGTACAGTTTAGCTGCTTGTCAAATCTTCTTAGAACTTTCGACAGACACCATAAGCCTTCAATGACAGATTTGTCGTTTGTATGTTTGTCGCTGCTTTGTCGAATCTTCGTCGTTCATGTCGAATGGTCTACCCCAACACTGTCTCTATAATGTCGAATCTTTTCTCTCTATGTCAAATCTTTCCTCTCTATGTAGAATAATCTTGGACTAATAGAGTTAAGGTTAGGCACATTCGACCACAGGTTCGATAGACACAGATCGCTATTGTCAGCGTCATGTTGAATCTCCTATCTATATCGAACTGTTGTAGCAATGAAAACGAAAATAAAGCATTTTTTTATGTCGGATCTTTCGGATTTTGGATTCTGCGCGTTCGTTTTCTTTTGTTAAAACGATAATTAAAATACCCGAAATTCGGACGAAAATGCATTCGGACGAAAACGAATGCACATGTCTATGTAGTACACATTATTTGACTGAGGCATACTTTGGAAGTATTACAGCTATCCTTTTTACTGTATTACCTATGCAGTTGACAGTAATACAGAAGATGACTTTAGTTTACGTCATTGATAAAGTCTGTAATGTTTTGCAGGCTAGTTACAGGCAATTTTCAGACATGCATTAATGTGCCTGAAAATCGTCCAGATAGCATAATGTAGCATTTGCTTCCAATATGGCTGTTTGAAAATAGCTAAATGCATTGCACTTGAAAACAACAGTGAAGAATATGCTCCTTTGTTTATAGTCTGAACTGTTTTCAAAGCTTCCCTTTAAAAAGCATTTGTATTAACTCCATAAATCTGTTTACAGATCATCAGTATAATGCAACACATCAATCTGTCAGTAAATTGCACATTTACCATTGTGTTTGGAACAGATTTCTCTTCTGTTTGCTACATTCAGTGGTTAAAACTAAAGTTTTTTTTTTCCTTTTCATTGATTGTATCACTGTGACACTTTTCTTAACTGCCCATTTTCTTTGTAAAGCATTCTCAATCAAATCCTGAGGCGTGTGGCCAGAGGAATTCTGCAATCACACCAAGTCAATTTTCCCAGCCAGGATGTACTGGCAGACAAAACGGCAGCTCATTTGTTCAGGTCAGTAGAGGGAGCCGGAGCAGCAGCTCTTGAGCGATAGAATGAGAGAAAATAGCATTACACGGACTAGTCAGAATTCAGCGAGACACCGCATTTCATCTGTAAGTGCTGTAATAAATAAAAAATACACAACATGCATGAAAGATGATATTTTTATTTTAGACACATCTTCAATAATCTTGGCAGATTTTATTTAGATGGTTGTGGATTAAAGAGTAAAGTGCTATATAATATTGCAATTTTATATAATATTTAGTATAAAAAATAATTTTGTTTGATTAATAAAAAAATAAAAAAAAGCTGTAATGAAGTCAAAGGGATGCCATTGCTTTGTCCTTTTGATTCATCATCTAGTATGCTTAATATATACAGTATATATATATATATATATATATATATATATATATATATATTGTAAACTTTTGGGGATTATAGCTCCACGGGACCAAGTGCATAAACCATTGAAGTTGAACAAAAAGGCTTTTATTTGTAAAATAAAACCAAAAATAAAGCTTCATTCAGCACACAGGAAAAATATAAAAACAAAGTCCGCTTATCTTCAGCATAAAGTAAAGTCCTGCTTGTCTTCAGCACAAAACAAATTAAAGAAAAAGGCACATACAGTTTTTGTAGAGGGGTCTTCGCCTCAGAACTTCCAGAGCCCTTGCTGAATCCTTAACAGCTCCCAGCAGAAACACAGCTCATCTTCACAGGTGCAATCCCCATACTCCTT
Source organism: Rana muscosa (assembly GCA_029206835.1). Taxonomy (NCBI): domain Eukaryota; kingdom Metazoa; phylum Chordata; class Amphibia; order Anura; family Ranidae; genus Rana; species Rana muscosa. The sequence goes on from CM055116.1 coordinate 175,836,829, forward strand.
CACAACTTCCTGTTTTATGAGCTGTTTCCTGGAAGCCTTTAACCCCCTGTGTGCTGACTCCCCGTGGTCAGGAGTGGAGGCTCTATCCCACCCGAATATCACTTTAGAGCCTCCGAAATTCCGGGCCCCAAATAACTCTCTATCAAGACAAAGAGAACTGCGAGCCAGTCTTCTCTGGACTACTTCTTTTGCCGGGAATTCCTCACTCATTCTGGGTGACCTCCTGAACACCATCACAACTCCTTAAAGGGACCACAACCCAAATATTGGTGCTGTATAGCACCCGTCCAGGACCCAAATTTGGTGTCCTGTACAATATATATATATATATATATATATATATATATATATATATACACCCTGTAGTCCAAGGGGTGAGGTATACTTCGGTAATTGGAGTGAGTGCAATGCAATGCAATCATACCCTCCCACGGGTCATATATAGAAAAAATCAGGTGGATTGCTGTACAAAATTTATATTTTAATGAAAATGTAAAAAGTTACAAGAAAGTATTCATGGTTGACAGTTTCGGGGTAGACAGATTACGCCCTTCTTCATAACCAAATACATACATTCATGTATTCGGTTATGAAGAAGGGCGTAATCTGTCTACCTCGAAACTGTCAACCATGAATACTTTCTTGTAACTTTTTATATTTTCATTAAAATAGAAATGTTAATTAAAATATAAATTGTGTGTAGCAATCCACCTGATATATGTATATATATATATATATATGTATATATATATATATATATATATATATATATATATATATTGTCAAAAGCATTGGGACGCCTACCTTTACACGTACATCAACTTTTATGGCATCCCAGCCTTAGTCCATAGGGTTCAATATTGAGTTGGCCCACCCTTTGCAGCTATAACAGCTTCAACTCTTCTGGGAAGGTTGTCCACAAGGTTTAGGAGTGTGTCTATGGGAATGTTTGACCGTTCTGCCAAAAGCGCATGGCTCGCAGTCTTTGCTTTTATTCATCGCAAAGGTGTTCTATCAGATTGAGGTCAGGACTCTGTGCAGGCCAGTTGGGCTGGGTTTTGAAGGTTGATTAGGGTAGAGGGGCACAACCCTGGGCTGTGATTGGCTGTCAGACTTTAGCCCAGCCTACTGGACCAAGAGAAGGAATGTCAGAGCTGCAGAGGGTACTTTGTCGAGTCCAGGGAGAGGGAGAACACCATTAAGCTGTGCAAAGGAGAGATTTTTGACTGCACTTTGAGAGAGGGGGTCAATTACAATTGCATTTTGCATTACTACTGACCTCTGAACTCAGTGTCATTTACTCTTGTCCCCTGAACTCTGTCACCTACTACTAATCCCTGGACTCTGGAGTAAGTGACGCAGAGTTCAGAAGGCAGTAGTAGGTGTTGCAGAGGTAGGTGACGTACAGGGGCGGGCTGGGCTGGGGAGCAGGCGGGATATTTCCCCCCAGGCCGCCTACCTTATCATTAAAATGGCCGCAGTGCTGTCTGTTACTTTTACTTTTTTTTTTTTTTACGGCAGTGACGAGTCTCCCCTCTGCCTGACAGCAGCTTGGTTGAGCATAGCAGTGTCAGTGTATCAAAGCTCCTCCCCTCCTTCTCAGTCCGTTCTGTACACAGACACACATGAGGAGGAGGAGGAGGAGGGGGGAGAAGGTCTGCACTAACTTTTTATTATGCTCTGTAGATGGAGGAGTGAGGGGGAGAGTGTCTGGAAAGGAGGACAAGGTAGATGTCATATAAGTGATCAAGGGGTTAGGAGGATATGTGCTGGGAGGGGGAAGGCAATGCTAGAACTTCAGTGTGGATTAGATTTGAAATATGGCAACCCCTCTCTTCCTTCCCAAAACACCCCTCCAGCACATATCCTACCCCCAAGCACATGTGGGCACAGAGGCTGTATATGATGGGAACAGAGGCTGTATATAATGGGAACAGAGGCTGTAACAGAGCCTGTATATGATTGGCACATAGGCTGTATATAATGGGAACAGAGGCTGTATATGATGGGAACAGAGGCAGTAATTAATGGGAACAGAGGCTGTATATAATGGGAACAGAGGCTGTATATAATGGGAACAGAGGCTGTATAAGATGGGAACAGAGGCTGTATATAATGGTAACAAAGGCTGTATATGATGGGAACAGAGGCTGTAACAGAGGCTGTATATAATGGGAACAGAGGCTGTATATAATTGGAACAGAGGCTGTATATAATGGAACAGAGGCTGTAACAGAGGCTGTATATGATGGTAACAGAGGCTGTATATAATGGGAACAGAGGCTGTAACAGAGGCTGTATATGATGGGAACAGAGGCTGTATATGATGGGAACAGAGGCTGTATATAATGGGAACAGAGGCTGTATATGATGGGAACAGAGGCTGTATATAATGGGAACAAAGGCTGTATATGATGGGAACAGAGACTGTAACAGAGGCTGTATATAATGGGAACAGAGGCTGTATATAATTGGAACAAAGGCTGTATATAATGGGAACAGAGGCTGTAACAGAGGCTGTATATGATTGGAACAGAGGCTGTATATGATGGGGACAGAGGCTGTATATGATGGGAACAGAGGCTGTATATGATGGGAACAGAGGCTGTAAATGATGGGCACAGAGGCTGTATATGATGAGAACAGAGGCTGTATATGATGGAAACAGAGGCTGTATATGATGGGAACAGAAGCTGTATATGATGGGAACAGAGGCTGTATATGATTGGCACAGAGGCTGTATATAATGGGAACAGAGGCTGTATATGATGGGAACAGAGGCTGTATATAATGGGAACAGAGGCTGTAACAGAGACTGTATATGATGGGCACAGAGGCTGCATTTTATGGGCACAGTGGCTGCATATGATGGGCACAGTGGCTGCATTTGATCTTTCTTTTTTTCAGGATCAGTTTGTTTGCGCCCCCCCAAACAAATTTGAGCACCGACCGCCACTGCCCCCCAGCACATATCTATCTCTCCCCACCCCCCTGCTAGCACTAGCCCTCTCCTCAGGACATATCTGACCCCTGAATTCCGTGCAGAACACTCGCAATTCAGCCACATTCTTACTCTCTTTCAGGCCACCAAAAGTGTCCCAGGTCTTTTACAATCCTATAGGGTATACCCCCCCCCCAAAATGCCGCCGCTAAAGTGTTCAGTTTTGGCTTGAAGAAAAGATGGCAACCCTAGTAGGCCTGGGTTAAACAGTACTAGAAGGCGGCTGCTGACTGGCTGGCTGCTGCTGCGCTGCACTCTGGGAGTTGTAGCCTGGACGCACTGAAGTTCCTGGCGGTGGGAGCGAACTACAACTCCCACCTTCCAGGAGTGTCAGAGGCAGCCAGCACGTCACACGTGACCTGAGCGGTTGTGGACTTGGACCGGGTGTTCTGTCATATTCTCCAACTCTTTAGATTCTCCAACAGAGTCTCCGGAGTGGCAGAGAAGACATGACTGAGATTCACCACCCCGCCCTCCGAAGAGGCTGTACAAGGAAAGTACCTAGCTGTAACACATACTGTACCCAGACCCTGACACACCCCCAGCTGACCCCTCACATCCCATGGGCACTGATCAGGCTGTACTGATGATGGGTACTGTCTGCATGGGTGAGGTGGCCCTGATCAGGCTGCACAGATGATGGGCACTGATCAGGCTGCACTGATGCCTGGGCACTGTCTGCACTGGTGAGGCTGCACTGATGGGCACTGATCAGGCTGCCCTAGTGAGGCTGCACTGATGGGCACTGATCAGGCTGCACTGGTGAGGCAGCACTGATGGGCACTGATCAGGCTCCACTGATAAGCACTGATAAGGCTGCACTGATGAGGTTGCATTGATGGGCACTGGTGAGGCTGCATTGATGGGCACTGATGATGGTGAGCTTATTCGGTGGTTTAACCACTTCAGCCACGTAAGGATTTACCCGCTTCCTGACCAGGCCATTTTTTGCAATATGGCAATGCATTGCTTTAATTGACAATTGATGTGAGATGTTGTACCCAAACAAAATTGATGTCCTTTATTTCCCACAAATAGAGCTTTCTTTTGGTGGTATTTGGTCACGGTTTTAATTTTTTGCGCTATAAACAAAAAAAGAGCGAAATATTTTTAACTTTTTGCTATAATAAATATCCCCAAAAAAAATATTTCTTCATCAGTCTAGGCCAATATGTATTTTTTATCTTATACCACGTACACACGACCGTTTTTCATGATGAGAAAAATGCCATTTTTTAGATTGGTCGTGAAAAACGGTCGTGTACATGCTCCATAGCATTTTTCGCAACGAGAAAACTGCCTGAAAATAAATTAGAACCTGCTCTATTTTTTCTCGTTGTTTTTCACATCGTGAAAAACGGTCGTGTGTACGCTTTTACGAGAGGAAAAAAAATGCGCATGCTCAGAATCAAGTATGAGATGAGAGCGCTCGTTCTGGTAAAACTAGCGTTCAGAATGGAGATAGCACATTCGTCACGCTGTAACGGACTGAAGAGCACGAGGCTGAAAAGCGCGAATCGTCTCTCACCAAACTTTACTAACACGAGGATCAGCAAATGCGTTTTTTTCATGAACGTGTGTATGCAAGGCAGGCTTGAGAGGAATCACAACGAGAAAAACTTAGTTTTTTTTGCATGACATGAATAACGGTCGTGTGTACGCGGCATTATTTTTGGTAAAAAATTTTAAAATCGTGTATTGATTGGTTTGCGCAAAAGTTATGGTGTCTACAAAATAGGGAATAGATTTATGACATTTTTATTATTTGTATTTTTTTCTAGTAATGGCAGTGATCAGCGATTTTTAGCAGGATTGCGGCGGACAGATTGGAAACTTGACACTTTTTTGGGACCATTGACATTTATACAGCGATCAGAGCTAAAAATACCCACTGATTTTTGTATAAATGTCACTGGCAGGGAAGATGTTAACACTAGGGGGCGATCAAGGGGTTAAGTGTTCCTTAGGGAGGTGTTTCTAACTGTGGGGGGGGGGTGTAATGACTGGGAGTAGAGAAAGATCGATGTTCCTGATCACTAGGAACAGCAGATCTCTCTCTAACTCCCTTGTCAGAACAGGGATGTCTGTTTACATTGACAGATCCCCCTTCTGACTCTCAGAAGCGATCGCGGGTCGCTGGTGGATATCGTGGCCGCTGGCCACGCGCATCGGCTCCAGCGTCACGCCGTGGGCGCCAGGGAGCCAACCTGCTGCCCTACAACGACGGCGGCTGATCGGCAAGGTGTTAATGGGCCACTTGACTGGACTTGCCCCCCAGGCCCAAGGCTGCCAGCCCTCCCCTGGTGAGGTAGAGTTCAGAGGTCGGTAGTTAGTTATGCAGAGTTCAGAGCTAAGTAGAAAGTGTAGTGAAAACCAGCAGTAAGTGATGCAGAGGTCAGTAGCAAGTGTAGCAGAGTTCAGAGATCAGTAGTAAGTGACAGAATTCAGAGGTCAGTAGTACGTGACATAGATGTCAGTAGTAAATGATTCATAGATCACTAGTAAGTGACATGAATCTGCACAGTGGTGCACAAGTGCTAAAACTGTAGATAAAAAATAAAATATAGAAATACTGTGCAGTCTGGTTTAAAATAAATTCCTATAAATACAAATAATGATATAATGGGGAAGTAAACAATACTCCAAAGTGCTGGTGCATGGGTAGTGCACAAATGCTGAAGCTGCAAATAAAATGCAACCAATGCTGTGCAGTCCAGAAGGAATATGTGTAAAAGTAATCCTAATGTAAACGTGAGATATAATAATCTCTGAATAGAATGAATAGTCTCTCAATGAATCTTGATGCAGGTGATCAAATAAACTTGTGTAGATGTAGTTCCACTAGTAATAGGATTAATAGTGATGTATCCAAAGGTAGTCTCACAGAACTCTCACCTCCAAAGGGATATAATGGGGCATAATCAATATGGATGCTTTCTTCTATACTGGTTCCACTCAAACGGGTGTTCCAACTGATCTCCACCAAATCTCCACTCACTTCCACAGTGTCAGTATACCTGGAGGGGGAGAAAGGGGGAAAGGAAGGGGGGGGGACTCCAGTGGGGATATCAGATCAGGGATAGGGAGAGAAAGGCCTCCAATAGTGTAGTATTGAATCGGACTAAGTTTATTGATTAACCACCTCCCTACCGGGCACGAAAACCCCCTTTCTGCCCAAGCCATTTTTCAGCTTTCAGCACTGTCACACTTTGAATGACAATTGCGCGGTCGTGCGATGTGGCTCCCAAACAAAATTTGCGTCCTTTTTTTCCCACAAATAGAGCTTTCTTTTGGTGGTATTTGATCACCTCTGAGGTTTTTATTTTTTGCGCTATAAACAAAAGAAGAGCGTCCAGTTTGGAAAAAAAAAACACAATTTTTTACTTTTTGCTATAATAAATACCCATTTTTTTTTCAATGAAAATTTTCCTTAGTTTAGGCCGATACGTATTCTTCTACATATTTTTGGTAAAAAAAAAATCGCAATAAGCGCGTATTGATTGGTTTGCGCAAAAGTTATAGCGTCTACAAAATAGGGGATAGATTTATAGCATTTTTATTTATTTTTTATTTTTATTAGTAATGGCGGCGATCTGCGATTTTTATTGTGACTGCAATATTGCGGCGGACACATCGGACACTTTTGACACATTTTTGGGACCATTCACATTTATACAGCGATCCGTGCTATAAAAATGCATTGATTACTGTATTAATGTGACTGGCAGGGAAGGGGTTAACCACTAGGGGGTGGGAAGGGGTTAAATATGTTCCCTCAATGTGTTCTAACTGTGGGGGGAGGTGACTGACTGGGGGAGGTGACCGATGGTTGTCCCTATGTACAAGGGACACACCATCGGTCCCCTCTCCCTCACAGGACGTGGATCTGTGTGTTTACACACACAGATCCACTTTCCTGCTCGGTTCCCGGGCAATCGCGGGTGCCCGGCGGCAATCGCGGCCGCCGGGCACGCGCATCGCGCCCCCTAGCTCGTTTTAAAGGCAGGACGTCATATGACGTCCTGTCAGAATGAGAGTGTCCTCCGCCCGCTGTCAATTGACGGTGGGCGGGGGACAAGTGGTTAAAATGTAATTGCTCGTACATTAAATTAAGTTGTAGTAAGCAGTAATAATCACAGCGGCGCGGTGCGCCGTCTTACTGTTCCTCATTATATCTCACGTTTACATTAGGATTTATTTTACACATATTCCTTCTGGACTGCACAGCATTGGTTGCATTTTATTTGCAGCTTCAGCACTTGTGCACTACCCATGCACCAGCACTTTGGAGTATTGTTTGCTTCCCCATTATATCATTATTTGTATTTATAGGAATATATTTTAAACCAGACTGCACAGTATTTCTATATTTTGTTTTTTATCTACAGTTTTAGCACTTGTGCACCACTGTGCAGATTCACGTCACTTTGCACTAGCACTCTGCAGTACTGATTAGTACCTCATTTATTTTTATTGGACACTACTATTTTTATTTAATTGTCACTATATATTATTTTATGAGACATAAGTACGTTTTTACCACACTGGATTTTATTGAGTTTTCTATACTGTATATGGTTTATTTATAGGTTTTTTCACCAGATGTAGTTTGTATGTTCTGCATTTAGCGCAAAAACATTTTTTAACATATTCTACTATAGTGTGAGGTGAACACATTTAGTTTTTGCAGCTTTTTGTACATATATCACCCATTCACATTTTCACCTACTCATCAGTAGCGCGAAAGACCCCCCTCAGTTTACTTATGGCATATATATATATATATATATATATATAAAAATATATATACAGTATATATATATATATATATATATATATATATATATATATATATATATTATATAATTTTTGTATATATGTATTAAGCTAGTTGTCTGTTCAGCTTTATTTGAAATTTGGTATGCTGATTTTTTTTTGGGGGGAATATATTCCATACAATCACCATGCAAGAAAGCATGAAGCAAACGCTGCATATGTAATGAGCTGAGCAAATATGGCTACCCCCCATATAAACCTATGTTTACAAATTACACACATACAGTATCTGCATGCATACTTGTAAATGTATTGCATTTTACTGCTTATCAGATGTTTAACTGGTCATTCTGTGTATTATCAAGGTAAGAGATCTCCGGTTTATTTGTTTGCCCATAACATGAGATTCCTCTGCCCTTGAAGAAAAAGCATTACCTAGTGTGGACAGTCTGGACTTTTATATATATGAGATCCATGGCTCCTATTTATCACAGTCTTGTTTGTAATATGACCAGTATCAGATGATAGAGATCGAACATGTTGTTTCCTTGCACTGTGGTATGGTGGATGAGCTTAGACATTTCTCCTAGCTTTTAAGCTGATTAAGTAGGATTTCATTTCTGCGGAACGAAATGAGAAGCTGAATAATTTTTCTTAGTCCCATAAGCAAGTAATATGATTAGTCCGGTAACAGCCATATTTATAAAATTACACTTTAAAAATAGTCTGGATTTTCTGCTGAGTACATGTCTGTAATTTGTATATTAAACCACTATTAATGGCTTCCATATTTTATATTTTTAGACACTTAAATCTGTAGTGATATTGTATGGCACATGTATGAGAAAAGAAAGGTCACTTTAATTAAATTGATTGTGCTGGACTCTGCTTACTTACTGGGTAAGAAGATAAAGGAATGAGGCGGAATTACTAGCGATGGGCCTATTCCTACCGTATGTCACTCAGAGGTCTGTCATACGGCAGCACCATTTTATAAAATTATATAAAACGTTATGGTTGGTAATGTAAAGTTGTGGAGTCTGTGCAAACAGTGTGTGATATGTGCCAGGATGTACCAACCCGCCCCCCCCCCCAAAAAAAAACAGGGAATTTAGTTGTGGATGACCAATGAACAAACTTCTCTGTTTTACCTATACCATGTTTTAAGCAAGCAGGCGGATATTATTTTAAATATATTTATTCACTTGCTCTCCAAACGGATATCATTTTAAGGTATTAGTTTGTATTATAGTCACAGTATGAAAGCTCACCACCCATGCCAAGAGCCCTGATGTCTGGTCATTTCTACTTTAACACTTTACTGAATGCTAAAAAAATGGACGCATTGTATGGGTTATCCCAGACCTTTGTTCAGTTCATTCTGCGTTTGAATGCCTAGTCATGTTAAATGAACTGTCTTTGTGGATAAAACCTATACCTGCAAGCTTACAGATACAGAAACTTATGGATCTGCCTACAAATACCCTTTTATTACTATTAATTTGCCCTAAAACACACAGAAAACAACTTTGATATTCATATATCAATGGTGATAAGCAAATGGAGGGCTGGTCCACATTCTCCCATTTCCTGCACTACATTCATGGTTGTTACCTGATAAGCAGATTAATTAACTAACTATTCTAGTATGGCAGATGGGAAGGAAGAAAGTCCATGCCCAATGTCAGTATTTTCCATCAACCAGGATGATTATATCCAGGAACCATACAGTATCACAATTGGATTGAGGCCAACCTACAGGTCAACCCTGGTTGCAATGCTCCATGAACTGTTTGTGGGCTCCTTCAAACTGTGTGTTTTCCCCACAAGCTCTATGGCAGATGCTTGTGTGGCTTATCACTTGAGATAAGACAAGACTGCCTTTATATAGGAGGCTATATGATAGTGGACTCCGTGTACACTGTGCCACAGTTCCTCCTGGATGATAAGTCCGCCACAGGACCATCTAAACCCAGCATGGTCCTCTAACTTTCCCACAGGTCATACCTCAGTGTGAGGATCTGTTGATGAGATAGTGAGTGACCCCAAGGATCCTGGAGTGGAGTTCAGATGATCCTCACTGTGCATTCACCTCATGATAAGTTCACACAGCGTTGGACCCTAGACCCTCAGCTCCATCCCCAGGTCCATTATTGGGGAGTCACCATTAGAAACTGTACCCACTACGCATGTATGTGAGATTATGGGCCCTGTTGTGATAAGTGTGTGTGACAATATTGTCCACTGTTTTAAAATATTGGTGTTTGGAAGTATGAGCCACTTTGCCCAATATTTTTGCTAATTGGTGTACATTTTTTCAATAAAGATACTTTTTTCTACATTTCATACCACATGGTTGGTTCTCCTTATGCAACTCCAGTAAGGTGAAGTGACCTGTTCAGGTCCCCGCCATATTGTCTTTTAGACTGCTATTCAGTTGCGGAGGTACCCCGTCCAAAAGGATGTATTGGGTTAATTAATACATATCAATAGATTCCCAATATCTGGGTTTGGTCCCCCCTAACGTTTATAAATGTTAGTTTGTTCATTCATCTAGACCTTTTTGACAGGATATCATATTAAATTGGAGGAGAAAAAAAATAGCTCATAAGCTATAACACCCAATCCTATTCCACCCGGTGGTTTTCTAGTGCAGTTCTGAATAAGAGAGACTGGAAGGTTTTTGTGGAAGACAACTCCATTTTCCTGTCCTTCATTTTTACAGAATACTTCTGTGTGCTGAAAAGCAACTAACCAGTGCATAGCCCGTTCGTAACATCAAACTATTATAGTGCCCTACCTTAGTGTATATGTATACTGATAGGTTCAAAGTGAATGCAGTGCCTGATTATTGTAAATCTGTTTGTGAAGCTGATACTTTGACAGTTGAAGTAACATTGGGTATTCTGGGTAGCATAGACATTTTTCCAGCAATTATAATCTGTACCTTTTTATTGTTAGAGTCTTGCTTTTGCTAATGTTTATTCTGTTTCTGAATACCACTCTCCTCATAATGAAAAGCAGTGGCATATGTTTTGCTTAGCTCTCAATTTTCCACCTGTTTTGTATTGCAAGGTAACACATGATGTATATATTTCTTCTTAAGTAAACAGATGTGCTGACAATTCAAATCTGCATTAACTCTTGTATGGGGAAAAGTGGAACAGAAAAACACTAATTTGCTGGAAGTGACCTAAATTCTCTTATTCTGCCCTCTAATTCTAAATATAGAAATGTGTGCATCCTTTTAATGCACCATCTGCTTATTGGTGTATCGATAATGATGTTTTAATTATCATTTAAGGGAATGTGTTATTATAATTTAAATGGAAAATTAATCTGAATCACCTGTTTTAAAACAATTGCAGCTAACCACAAAATTGCAAGAAGAAGAGTTCTGTCAGATGCTTCATCAAAACAGTTTTCAAGAATGTCAAGGGATATCTTAAATTAGCTGAAATTTAGAGAAAAATGGAAGTCTTCATGAATAAATTCCTGTGTGTCACAATATACAGCAGTTGATATATCACAATATATCATTAAATAAAATGTACCTTGTATCATTAAAGTGATTTTAAAGGCAGAAGTTTTTTTAAATTCTGCATGCAGCTTCTACCGCAGCCCCCACTAAATCTGAAACTGAGCCCGATCGCCATCCAACAATGTGCAAGAGAGCTGAGGCTCCTGTCTATCTTGCTCCTCATTGGGTCAAATACAGCAGCAGGAGCCATTGGCTTCTGCTTCTGTCAATTACAGTAGATCCAGTGAGAAGGGAGTGGGAACAGGGCCGAGTCCTGCTCTGTATGCCTTATGGACTTACAGAGCAGGGCTCGTGAGCAAGCAAGCACGAGTGCCCCCAGAGCAAGCGGTTTGTTATTGGGATACTCAGAGAAGAGGAGGAGCCAAGAGCATGGGCGGAGAACCCCAGAAGAAGAGGATCGGGCTGTTCTGTGCAAAAGCAAAACACAGAACAAGTACCGTATTTATCGGCGTATAACACGCACTTTTTTCCCCTTAAAATCAGGGGAAAATCGTGGGTGCGTGTTATACGCCGATACTCCGTCAAATTCCCCTGCTGAAAACGAGCGAGAGGAGTGAGCGGAGCCGAAGCCGAAGTACAATCGGCTTTACTCGGCTCCTCTCGCAGTCCCGCCCATCTCTGACTGCGCCGCTGACATAGAGAAAGCCGAGTGTACTTCAGCTAGTCTCGGCTCCTCTCGCAGTCCTGCCTGTGACTGTGAGCAGAGCCGAGTCTAGCCGAAGTACACTTGGCTTTCTCCGTCAGCGGTGCTGTCAGTGGAGATGGGCGGGACTGCGAGAGGAGCCGAGTCTAGCCAAAGTACACTCGGCCCCGCTCGCTCCTCTCCACAGAAATCGGCGCCAAATTTAAAAAAACGCCGGGACTGACACGATCGCAAAGGCACTGGGCAAGGCTGCAGATGGACAGATGGACACTGGGCACGGCTGCAGATGGACAGATGGACACTGGGCACGGCTGCAGATGGACAGATGGACACTGGGCAAGGCTGCAGATGGACAGATGGACACTGGGCACGGCTGCAGATGGACAGATGGACACTGGGCAAGGCTGCAGATGGACAGATGGACACTGGGCAAGGCTGCAGATGGACAGATGGACACTGGGCAAGGCTGCAGATGGACACTGGGCAAGGCTGCATGCTGCATTTAAATGTAAGTTTTTTTTCCTTGAATTTCCCTCCTAAAAGTTTTTTTTCTTAAAATTCCCTCCTAAACTTGGGGTGCGTGTTATACGCTGGTGCGTGTTATACGCCGATAAATACGGTAAGTATAACATTATTATTTTAGTAAAAAAAGAATCCAACCGTTAATGTCATGGTAAAAATCATCTTTTCACCTCCTGCCACATGCCTATGCTGAGTAAAGCATTTTCCGAGAATGTCATCAGTATGCTGCAGGCAGTAGTAAGTATTTCCCTGGTCTCTGGTTACCCTTCCCCCAGAGATCTTTTACTGGGTCTGTTGTAACATTATACCTTTCCTGTAGCTCACAAGGTGGGGGGAAATAGTAGGAGGCTGATCTGTTGTTTAAAAAAAATGGCATGACAAAGCATTCCCAAAGCTTCATAGGTTAGCCAAAGTGACAACATTACAAATAAAGGTTGTTTTGCAGTCCCCTTTGTCAAATTAAAACCTGGTATTGCGCCATTTTAAAAGAGCACCAAGATTACCTTACTTTAAAATCATATCAAAGCTTGTGTCAGCATTTGCAACCTCTGTTCCCTGCTTTGTATTGCTAAATATTGATGTATTTTACTGATTCTTCACACACAACAAGTCTATGGGGTTGATTTACTAAAGGCAAATAGACTGTGCACTTTTGAATGTGCAGTTGCACTATGCAAGTGCAGTTGCTCCAGAGCTTAGTAAATGAAGGTGAGCTCTGCTGACTTCCATCATCTAATAATGTGCAAGCACAAATGCAGTATTTTCTATTTTCCTTGCATGTGATTGGGTATTCTTTGTAGAATGAATCTTTACCACATTTACTAAGCTCTGGAACAACTGTACTTGCAAAAGTGCACTGTCTATTTGCCTTTAGTAAATCAACTCCTATGTGTCATTTGACCCTATAGGTTTGACATCTTAAAAAATGTTAGAAAGGGAGGCAAATGTATTTTCATTTACCCACTGAAAGATCTTTCTAGTGCCAAATGCCAATCTCTATACTTAATGTAATAACAAAACAAAAAACAAGGTTGTAAATGTGGGTGCACCAAGTTCAGCAAAGTTCTGGAGACTTGTGCTGAATAATATATAAATCTCTATTTTAATATATTGTTACATCTGGGGTTTAATGATCACTAATACCAAAAAATATTTTACATCAGTGGCAAAATACTTGCCCACCAGCTCTAACTATAGGAGGTCTGGGCCTCAGCCTTTCTCCATTGAACATAAAAGATCTGACCTTTAACACCCCATATTTTTGACTTTCTATCGCATTTTCCCATCAGATTACATCATTTTGTAATGTAGTGTCTACTGTTAAATAGTACATAGGTTGAAAAATAAATATATTGGCTTCAATGAAAGAATTGGGGAAGGGAAAAACAAAATCCTGTGTGTGTGCAGAAGGTAAGTACAACATAAAAAGTTTTCTAGTGGTGTAGAAACATGAAGCAGTAGCACAGCGAGGCCCATCATGGCCCACTTACTCCTGTGACTGCTGCAACCAATTTATTGATCCAAGAGCCATTTCCTACTGATGCATTATAGATGCCAATATATCATTGTGACGCCAAATTAAAGTGAAACCTATGGATTTTACAGTTTCAAAAATAGTTACATTTCCGGCACATGCTGGAAATGTAGCTGCCATATTGGTTCTGCTCTCAACCAAACTGTCAAACCATCCACAATGGCTGGTGTCATAATTGATCATGTGTGCAGCATCATGGCAGTTGAAGATTAAACAGATGCCAAGATGGCAGCTTCCTTGGCTGAAAACGATAGGAGGGTTTACTTCCACGTTAAACGTTCTCCTAATATTCATATTTCAAATTCCAATGGCCAAGACCTTGAGCAATGCATACAAAAACAGTATAGACCTTTGCTTTGCATTGGCATATTTTGATGATGATTTAATAGGCTCTCACTTTTTTTGGTTCATGATCATTTTAATTTACCTGATGAGTATAATAGCTATAGAAGCCTTACTATCCAGTTAGCCCTTTGCAAAATGAGAATCAAAAAAAGCTTTTAATATTCCTAGTCCTGTAGTTCTATGAGATGAAGAAGTGATGAAAATCAATAAGTCCATTTCCACCGAAGTTCCCCCTTTTCAGGAACCATTTTATGAAAATACAATGCACCAGGAAAAACAGGGGATTTTTTTTTTTGCTTACCTGAATGAAAAGAGTTGAAGGCCAATCACATTCACATCTTACATATCCTGTATGGATCCTAGTTGTAACAACATTTTTAATAAGTACATTTGTCCCTGCTGTTTTAGTCTGTTATGTTTCAGAGCAGTTTGCTGAATAACATTTGAATAATGTGCAATTCAAATGAGTTTTATTCTGACTTGCTTATGCAAGCTTAAAATATAACTGAAAAAAAGAGCAACATTTTTAAAATGCCTATTTAGTGAATAGAATCCAGTAGCAATCCCAGGGTATGACTGAATAAAAAATATCTATCTCTTTCTCCCTGTCACTCTCTGTAACCTCAACAAAAAGAAAAGCTATATATTGTAGACAATATTAATCTCTATTTATTTATTCCTCGTCAAAGTATTTTATTGAAAGAAAGAAACGCAATAGGTGTGTACAGATCATGTGTTATATAGGTTGTAGAACATTGTCTATATATTACAATTATAGAGAATACATAGCAAGTTCATGGTCTACAATGTACATATTGGTGGACAGATTATAAGGGCCAAACTGAAATTGACGGTGGATACATCTTTGCACTAAGAAATTCATTACTGTAGTTGGACGAAATATTGAACAGATAAATTCTATTAGACTTAGTTCAAATGAGATCTAATAACATATAATATTACAATATTATATTGCCGCTTAAATAATGCTTTATCAAGTACAAAATAATAATAAAAATGAAATTTAAGTAGACTTAAAAATAAAGTAACCCTAAAAATAACATAAATATAGAAATAGACAGTAAACATAAAATAAATAGGTAGAATAGGATAGTAGGAAAATAGAGGGGGGAGGGTATAGGTTAATCTCTATTTCTTATTCCCCTGTCCCAATCTAGACTAAAATCAAAGTTGGAATGTGGTTGGTTGTAAAGAACCCATGTGATCTTTGCATTGCTTTCCATGCTGAAACTTCATCTAAAACCTTTCTTCTTCTTTTTTTTTCTTCTCTTGTTCAAATATTTTATTCAAAAAAATTTTCCAGTAGAGGTCAACAAAAAAAAAAAGTTTGTTTTTCTTTCAGCATGATAAAGGAGCATTTCCATTGCAAGCTGGCATGTAAAATGTATTGAAAAAAATAAATGACATTTCTATCTTTTTTATTGGTAAATTGGGCTAGGAATTTGGACTGCTCCTGCTAGACAGCGCTGGAAGGGTTGGGATAGACAGAGCAGGACTTTTTCAATTTCCTTAGTTCCTGCAGAAGCCATCAAGCTAAAGGGCTAGCTATTCACAGATAGGGCTACCAATGTTGCCAACATCTAATCAGCTACAGTAGTAGCAGGGTGATTTCACTGCACAAGGAAGAACATTGTCACCTTATCAGAAGGAGTGATTTATCTAATGGTTCCACTGGCAGGATCAACAAATGTTTAAAAATATTCAAGGGGTGCAGAGAACCCAACTCTACTGTTATGGGCAGCCTGCATCATATATATGATGTCATAGTTCTACTTTAACTACAGTTTTACTGCTACAGAGCGGCACCTGTGCACCGTATCATGTGTATATATATATGATCCGGCTCTTCCGGGTAGGGGGCACACATGCACGCCGCCGCTGGTTTGCTTCCGCTGTGATCACCCACATTGTGAGCCCAGCGGCGGGTACCATGGACTTGATGTGTAATTATGTCACATGCTCCCATGACGTCACAGTCACATGCTCCGGGACCACCCGGAGCATGTGACTGTGACGTCATGAGAAGCCTATATAAATCGTTGATGAGCGAATAGCCAAGCATTACAGCGGGAGGAAGCGACGCGTCAACATCGAGAAGGAGAAGAGGGAAGAAGACGCCGACGACGACGGAGAAGACCGGGCCCTCCACTAGCAAAAGAGCTGGAAGAACATAGTGGAGGGGCCGGCAGAAGGAAGAAAGAAAGAACCGGAGAGCGAGGCAAGAAGGCGACGGAGAAGACCAGGCCCCGCTAGCAAAAGAGCTGGAAGAAGATAGCGGAGGCCCGGCAGAAGGAAGGAAGAACCGGAGAGCGCAGAGACGACACCGGAGACCCCCGAAGATGGAAGAGACCCCCCGGAGCTGTGCAATAAATTACTTTAACAACCTGTGTGTGTTTTTTTATTGACATTTTTTTCCACCAGATGAATGGTCAGGGGTACGATGTACCCCATACTCATTCACATAGGGTGGGGGGCCGGGATCTTGGGGCCCCCTTATTAAAGGGGGGGCTCCTGGATTCCGATAAGCCCCCCTCCCGCAGACCCTGACAACCAACGGCCAGGGTTGTCAGGAAGAGGCCCTGTCCTCATCAACATGGGGGCAGGGTGCTTTGGGGTGGGGGGGCCACAGGTCGCCCCCCTGCCCCAAAGCACCAAACCCTTCATGTTGAGGGCATGCGGCCTGGTACAGTTCAGGAGGGGGGCGCTCTCTCGCCCCCCCTCTTCCCCTGCGGCCTGCCAGGTTGCGTGCTCGGATAAGGGTCTGGTTTGAATTTTGGGGGGACCCCCACGCCGTTTTTTCGGCGTAGGGGTTCCCCTTAAAATCCATACCAGACCCAAGGGCCTGGTATGCCCCTGGAGGGGAAACCCATGCCAGTTTTTTATTTAAAATTTGGCCTAGAGTTCCCGCTCAGGATTCATACAAAACACACTGCCTGGTATTGGCCCGGGATCCAAGTCGGATCCCCGTTCATTGAAAGTCGGACATATGTCGGCTTCATGTCACAGGGCAAAGTCGGATCCAAAGTAGGACGGCTGTCGTGTCGCACAAGTGTGAACCCGGCCTTAATGTGAAAAACCATGAGACATTACAATCCCTTTAATTGAACAAGCTAAAGTTAGAAGCTGATTGCAGACCATGCACAGCTGCACCAGATTCTGAGTGCACCAGAGTGCTTTATCAAACTAAATATCATCTAGTTAATGTTTAGATCTAATTTAATAGTAAAAAAAGGAAGCCTTCTTACTGTACCTTTTAGAAAAAGCCAAAAGAACTCCCTTCAAGTTTTAGTGTTTAAAAAAATAGTGCGTGAAATTGTATCCTTTGCATTCTAATGAGAGACCTAATTGACCTATAACTACAAATCCATGACCAAGCTTTTAGTTTAGGGTTTAGAAAGCCATTTGTGAAATTGAGACTTGAGTTCAATTATTTCTAGCCAGAGTAGAAGGAAAAGCTGGGTCATTAAGAAACCACTATCAACACTTTCTAATATTGTATAAAAGTCAGTAGCAGTGCCACGAGTTATGTATAAAATAAGTATTACTAATTTTATGTAGTGAAGTAAAAAAAAAAAAAGTTAATGATTCTGCTCTACTTCCCTAAATACATGGAAAGAGTTGAAAAAGTTGTTGATATGGATCTTGCTTTTATAGGCAGGAAATCTCATTAAACAGGCAACTTACAATTTACAGCTACATAGTTGATAATTGCTGTTTTGTCATCAACCTGGTCATGAAGATGTCACATAAGCTAAAATGTGAAAGGGAATTTTCACCTAGTGGTATACACTTCACTGGCGTGTGCACTTATTGTTAGATGATTTAATTAAGTTGCAAAGCCATTCAAGTGTTGCTTATGTCAATTACTTTTTTTGTCTTTATGATTCCAGAAAAGCATTTTGAAGTAAGATAAAAAAGCAAACCTTTTCCTTTTTGTCTTTCTTGGTAATTATATATATATATATATATATATATATATATATACAGGGCTTTTTTTCTACCGGAACGCAGTTCCGCCACCTATGGCAGCCCTCTCTGCTCCGACATGTCACTTTACACAATAGCTGGTAGAGGAAGTTTTCTGCACAAATTATTTCCTCTACCGGCTTCTCTGTGCTAGCCCATGTGAGTCTGGTGTACCGTCAAAATATGGTGACCGCTCGATCGGGTCGAGTCACATCACTGCAGATCCTTGTGGCCATCCAAGAGGCAGCTTCCACCCCTGCCTGCCGCCTCCACAGCTATTCTGACAGTTCCAATGGGCGGAGCTCTCAGATCGTCACTTTACTGTGACGAGTTTGAAAGAAAAGAGCCCGCTCATACCATGGCTGCTTTTTTCAGAGGAGGAGGTAAGGGGGCTATGAAAGGGGGGAGGCGAAGAGCTTTTGGACAGTGAACATTAGGGATGAGCTTTATGTTCGAGTCAAACTCATGTTCAACTCGAACATTGGCTGTTCGCCCGTTCGGTGAACAGCAAACAATTTGGGGTGTTCGTGGCAAATTTGAATAGCCGCGGGACACCCTTTAAAAGTCTATGGGAGAAATCTAAAGTGCTAATTTTAAAGGTTAATATGCAAGTTATTGTCATAAAAAGTGTTTGGGGACCCAAGTCCTGCCCCAGGGGACATGTATCAATGCAAAAAAAGTTTTAAAAACGGCAGTTTTTTCGGGAGCAGTGATTATAATAATGTTTAAAGTGAAACAATAAAAGTGAAATATTCCTTTAAATTTCATACCTGGGGGGTGTCTAAAGTATGCCTTTAAAGTAGCGCATTTTCCCGTGTTTATAACAGTCTCTGCGCAAAATGTCATTTCTGAAGGAAAAAAAGTCATTTAAAACTACTCGCGGCTATAATGAATTGTTGGTCCCGGCAATACAAAGAAAAGTCATCGAAAGTCATTGAAAAAGATAAAATAAATGCGTGGGGATCCCCCCAAATTCAATTACCAGGCCCTTCAGGTCTGGTGTGGATATTAAGGGGAACCCTGCGTCAAAAAAAAACAAAAAACATGTGGGATTCCCCCCAAATATCCATACCAGACCCTTTATCCGAGCACGCAACCTGGCAGGCCGCACACAGGAAAAGAGCAGGGGATGAGAGAGCGCCCCCCCTCCTGAACCGTACCAGGCCACATGCCCTCAACATGGGGAGGATGCTTTGGGGGTCTGTGACCCCTCAAAGCACCATGTCCCCATGTTGATGGGGACAAGGCCCTCATCCCCACAACCCTTGCCCAGTGGTTGTGGGTGTCTGCGGGCCGGGGGGCTTATCAGAATCTGGAAGCCCCCTTTATCAAAGGGGACCCCCAGATTCCACCCGCTCCTATGTAAATTGGTAACGGGGTAAATTGTACCCCTACCATTTCACAAAAGAAAGTGTCAAAAATTTTAAAAACCACACAGACACTGTTGTGAAAAGTCCTTTATTAAAAATAAAAAAAGCCATTCCAGCGTTGTAATGCAGTTTGTCCAGCGATGATCCATAAATCTCCAGCGATGCGGCGAGTCTCCAGCGATTAACGATGCACATCTTCCCTGCACCGGAGCCTCCCGGCTAATGATGCGCAAGCAGTGTTGACAGTTCTTTTATAACCGAGGTCGGAAACCCCCATGATGCCTTAGAGGGGGCGGGGTTACCCATCCCGCCCCTCTAACGCATCACGGGAAACCCCCGTGACGCGTTAGAGGGGGCTGGGTTACCCGTCACGTCACAGGGGTTTCCGACCTCGGTTATAAAAGAACTATCAACACTGCTTGCGCGTCATTAGCCGGGAGGATAAAGGGTCTGGTATGGATTTTTGGGGGCTGTTCTCTGTATTGCCGGGAGCCGACAATTTATTACAGCTTTTAAATTACTTTTTTTCCTTCAGAAATGACACTTTGTGCAGGGACAGTTCTAAGCATGGGAAACAAGGGGTACTTTACAGGCATACCATACACACCCCCTAGGTACGAAATTTAAAGGAATATTTCACTTTTATTGTTTCACTTGAAACATTATTAAAATCACTGCTCCCGAAAAAACTGCAGTTATTAAAACTTTTTTTTGCATTGATACATATCCCCTGGGGCAGGACCCGGGTCCCCAAACACTTTTTATGACAATAACTTGCATATAAGCCTTTAAAATTAGCACGTTAGATTTTTCATGTGTGAGTCCCATAGACTTTAACGGTGTTCGGATGTTCGAACAAATTCATTGCCTGTTCGCATGTTCTGATGCGAACTGAACTGGGGGGTGTTCGGCTCATCCCTAGTGAACATGGACAGAGAGAACGGTGAAAGTGAGGTTTTGGGGAATTTGTACAGAGGAGAACTGGAAGGGGGGTGGGAACATTTTGATCTGTGCAATGAAGAGAGCTGGAGGGAAATTTTAGCAGAGAGGAGAGCTGGGGGGTTAATAGGGCGGAGAACTGGGGGGTGGGGAATTAAGCAGAGAGGGAAGCTGGGGGGGGATTTTGAAGAGGGGAGAACTGGAAAAGTGTGTGGTGAGGGGGGATTTATGCAGATAGGGGAGCTGGGGGCAAATTTAGCAGAGAGGAGAGCAGGATGGGGGAGATTTGTGCAGAGAGGAGAGCTGGGAAGGGGGGAGATTTGTGCAGAGGAAAAGTGGGGAAGGGGGAGATTCGTGCAGAGAGAAGAACTGGGAAGGGGGGGGTTTGTGCAGAGAGAAAAGCTGGGAAAGGGGGAGATTTGTGCAGAAAGGGAGATTTCTACATTATTTGGTGCCGCTGTACTTCTCTACTCTAAGGAAGGCGTGGTTGGGGGTGGAGTTTGGGCGTGGTTGGGGTTGTGGTTGGGGCCGGGAAGTTGGCCGGGGAGGGAGAGTTCCTCCACCTTTTCTCTAAGATAAAAAGCACTATATATATATATATATATATATATATATTATACTGCTTTTGTTGCTAGTGTAACAGTTGGAACAGTCAGTCCGCTACGTGATGCCTATGCAAAAAGCATTCATGGCAACCATTATAAACATGTACAATAAAAAGAAAAGAAAGAAATAAAACCTTAAAAAAACAACATGGATATTAGCTGGTGCTCTGGTCCAATCTCCTCCTGTATCCCATACCTTTATTTAGTCAGTTGCATTGATGGATGTGTAGTAAGGCATGTGGAAGTGGGGGAGACCAACTAGTAGAAACTAAAAGGGTGACTTTATTTACATTTTAGACTTGATTCACAAAAGGATAAGGATCTCTAATTTAGCCCTTTGACTGAAATTTTCAAATCTTATTGGACCTATTTGAAATTATTTGTCACTTTCTTGAAAATAAGCATATTTATCCTGATGGGTTAGCTTTTTAAATTGAGCCTGATGTACGTAGTTTACATTCTTAAAGAAGAACTATACTCATTTCCTACACAGCGATACAATGTTCATGAGCTTCCTCACAGGTGCCCGCATCTTCTACCCAGCTTCATCTGGATCTGGTTGCTTCAATTATCCTGATTGGCCAGCTTGGGATGATGTAACTCCAGTGCATGCACTAGGAAGTTCATTTATTCCAACACCTGGCAGATGCCAGGATTGTACACAGAGCTGTACAGGCAGAGCATGAGCTTTACTTAGGTCTGACTCAGCAGGGTGTGTGTTTCAGGCTTTCTGTAGAGAGACCCCTGCTTCCACACAGAGAGCATGGGAGCATGTGTCCTTCTCTACAGTGTGCTGGAAGGGAGCAATCTGAAAGATTTTTCCATATCGTTTTTTTTATTCTAATTGAATATGTTTAGCTAATTTAAACTGAACCTTCGGTTGGGCTTTAAATGATTTTAAACACTATTATTATTTTTTTTAGTACTTTGTGCAGGTTGTGAAAAGAAAATATCTCTTAAATTGTTTCAGTCTGGCTGATCAAATTAGCAATTTCCCAGCTTTATTAGTCACTGTTAAGCAGCCATAGAGTATGCAGTTTTCTTTCCTTCTACAACGGGTGGAAGGAAAGAAAATTGCTAGAGTCCCCCATCCACAAAGTCAGTGTGGATGGGGGAATCCCTCCCATAGTGCTATTGTGTTCTACCGGCAGGGAGCCTTCCTCACTGGCAGAATACAATGATCACTGCTGGCAACTATAGCCACTAGCAATGATCACATGGTAAGAATCTGTCAGGCTGGTTGTATTGAAGTAATTCACTGGATCAACTTCAGTACATCCAGCCTACCCCTAGCTGGATCAAATCATGGCCCATCCTGGCTGAGATTCTGTCCATCTATGAGCAGCTTTAGTCATACTCCAAACACTTTAAGCTCAAGTCACATTATCTATTCAGTCACTGGCAGTGACTCACCAACAACTGGATCTTATGGTGCCACTCCCTTTTTGGTCAAACCAACTAGCTTGCTGGTTTACATGCATTTCAGTCTGCAAAGGAACAACACCATATGAGCAAATTAGATCTCTATTTAGAGACCCCGGTGATGGTTAGTTGCCACCAGTGACAGGATAACCAGTGTGACACAAAACACGTTTTTGTAAGAAACCCACAACATTGGAATTTCCTTGGGTTGTGACAGATTTTCTTTGAGATTACATGTAACTATGATCTTCTAACCAGGATGTGCAAGAGAACATCAATGACTGTGAATAGCTGACAACCATAGACCTAAACAAATCAAAAGACTGCAGAACACATTGCATTCTAGATTGGAATATTGTCAACAAATTATAAGCAATTCAATTATTTTTCTTTGATTTTAGCTCTTTTCTTCTGTCTGCATAGTTTTCATATTCTGTTATCTTGGAAATGGTTGTTAAGTAATCACTGTGTCTTGTTTTCTTTAGTTATAATAACAATATCATTGATTTCTTGGAAGTAAAATACACCTTATCTAGAGTATTCAATAATGATGTGATTATGTTCTCTGTAGTCTGTACTGAGTCTTTTCTCTTAACATTACATTTATCTGCGGTTTAAAGGTTTTTATGAATTTCTACATAAAGACCCCTATTTTTATCTCATGGGATAACTCCGGACAAATTTATTTCTCATTTAGACCTATAAATTCACAAGGGCACGTAGATAGGCCGGGGACAAAAATCTTTAAAGCATTATCATCCAATCATCCTTGTTAGTCTCTCGGTAGTCCTACTGACCACGTAGGCTTAGGCCCATTTTGACCCCTTATTAAAAGTGCTTTGTTCTTTGAAAATGCAGAAATCAGCTTGTGTGTTTCACTATGGAAAATCCCTAGTACTAATTACCTTATAGTGAAACTGAAAGCATAAAGCCCTGTACACACGATCGGTTTTACCGATGAAAACAGCCTGATGGACTTTTTTCATCAGACAAACCGATCGTGTATGGGCACCATCGGTCTTTTTTCCATCGGTGTTAAAAAATAGAACATGATTTAAATTTATCCGATGGAAAAAAATACGATAGCATATTACTATCGTCTGTGGGGAACTCCCATCGGATAAAAAACCCACGCATGCTCAGAATCAAGTCGACGCATGCTCAGAAGCATAGAACTTCATTTTTCTTGGCTCGTCGGAGTGTTTTACGTCACGGCGTTTGGGATGATCAGTTTTTTGACTGATGGTGTGTAGGCAAGACTGATGGAAGTCAGCTTCATCGGATTTCCGATGGAAAAATCCATCGGTTTAAAATCCATAGGAAATCCGATCGTGTGTATAGGGCTTAAGACTAAATAAAAAAACAAAAAAGTTCCTTTAATAACTATTATGCACTGTTAGACAATACTCTGTCTTGTTGTTTCTATACAGAAAATGTTTAATTGTATTTTGTGTTGCTAGGTATACTTAAAAAATGTAAAATACATTTTAAATGTAAAAATTTAATTAAAAAGGTAAAAGAAAAAAAGAATATGGAAGAAAAAATATAAAACACTATAGAGAGATCAGGTAAACTTTACCAAAAATGTGTGCATCACTTATAAGTTTTAGGTACAATATATTCACAGCTCTTCCTACCTGTCAGTCCTCAAGCATATCTCCTGGGATAGAGAGAGAAGTAGGGGTGGACAGCAGAAAGCCATCGGAGCATACTGAACCTCATTTTCAGATAAAATCACAAATCACAAGTTCAATTGTATCGTCATGCTGTTGCATGTCCTTTAATAGTGATTGGTTATTGATATTGCTATTAAAAGTATGGCTAACCTTTTTTTTTTTTTTTTTTGTCTCTGATCACATTTATATAAAATGCTGCATGGGACAAAATATTTTAAAACTAAATTTTAGCATATTAGTTAATCAAGCTTGTCTTCTAGATACATTTATTTTACTTAGAAAAAATATCTGTTTATCATTGACTGGGAGATAGCATTTGTCCCTAGATCTCTTATTCATTTTCAGACTTGCAGTGGAGAACATTTCTTAATCCCAAAGGACAAGGTTCATAAACCTTTTTGCCCTTAACTGCTTTCAGGTACTTAAACTGTCGAGTTGACAAATACATATTGACAAAGTGTATTTAATTCACAGACTGAAGACAGGCAATGTAGCATATTTCGATGCTTGCATGTCAAATCACTCTCTTATATGGAAAATAAATGAAAATAGCTCTGGAAATTAGTACAAGTGCAGTATATTGCCTTGTGTTCCTAGAAAATCTTAGAACAATACTAAATGATGATCCTGTCAGTGCACAGAGTTCTGTATTTTCTGTCTTCTCTGGAACATCTTTCCATCCCACATATGTATTGAGTGTAAGCCAAATGGGAAGCCCACATTGATGCTGTTTCTGACATATTGTTTGACATAGCATGGTTCTAATACCAAGTAATGTACAAATGCAGCCTTCAATCATTAAACATAATCTTTCTACCATCTGTGAAAACAGCCCCGTGAAGATTCAATGTAAGAGCCTGGAAAAGCAGTTATCAATAGCCAAGTCACAAAAATGAAGCAATTATATAATTTTTACTAGATCACTGTTGCATTTGATACTGCTAAAGTAATGAATGTCATT
This sequence comes from Rana muscosa, assembly GCA_029206835.1. Lineage (NCBI taxonomy): Eukaryota > Metazoa > Chordata > Amphibia > Anura > Ranidae > Rana > Rana muscosa. The sequence goes on from CM055116.1 coordinate 175,862,151, forward strand.
CTACAAACATGAAAAAATACTTACTGAGGGGCCCAGTGCTAGAGAGCTCAGATGGGAAATAGCCTAGTACAGAGTTTTTCCTTTCATTTAGAAAATGATGCAAAATATATAAAATCACCCAAAATTTGTCAATCAGAAAATGCTAAAAAGTGCATCTTTTTAGGGGTTGAAAAATTATAAACAGTATGCATAGAACAGTAATACTGTGAATAGGGAATGGTTCTGTAGTCCTTAGAGATAAGCTAAGATGGGGAAAATGTAATTGATAACAGTCAACAGAAGCAGAGAGCATAGAAGTTCATCAGTTGACAAGATCAACAGATATTTTTTGAACTTATCGAACAAATATAACAAAATTCTTTCAATAGTATATTTGATAGACCAATTGAAAGCAAATAAGGAGAAGTTCCTTATTAGCATTTAAATACATTTTATACCAGGTATTTATGTTACATAGAACAAACCATCAAGCTACTATATTTTCACCCTTCTCCAACAATGATGCTTGTTTTTTTTTTCTATAATAATCACTTCTTACCAATAACCCAAACTCATTCAATTCCTATCTGTGTTTTGAATGGCATCAACTTCTTATACTAGTAGATGTTTAAAAAAATTCTGCAGCTAAATTACTGGAGTTACAAGTATCTTTTTAGTAGTATGCATGTACCCCTTTAGATGACAGCTTGTAATATGTATTTTCTGTGTATCCCTTGATACATATTGCGTATAAGTAACTCTTAATTGTATATAATTGTTTACCAACTAAGAAAAAAATGATTTAACTGTTTATACATAATATATACTGTATGTTACAACTGTTTCAGTTTACTTTGGCAAGCAGAAATACTCCTGGGTGTATGTGCCAATGGTTGAGAACCAAACAAATTGATTCACAGATATTTATATCAATTACAATAATACATTGGGTCATAGAAAAAACAGCATGTCTAACAGTCTCTGTAATCAACCTTACTGGATGAAGCACTTTTGAGAGAGGCGGTCCTAGGTGGGGCTGCAGTGTCCAGGTTTAGTAAAGTTAAATGAGACATGACATCATCAATGTGCAATTTCCTGTTTTTTATACTTAGTTTATGGAGCATGGTCAGCATCCCTGTGGCCAGCAAATTTGCAGAGGAAGGGGATCTTCATGTTAACTTGGAGCATTTTTCTGAACTAATACATTAGGTGATATTAGATAATATGTTGATTATCCATGGTGCTTTTTAATTTGTATTGCAAAAATTTCAGAAGGGGCAGGTAAGTTTGCCAAAGTCTTGTCTCTAAATTTTTGGGATACTAACTTGCAGAATTTAGGGTAGCAGTCTATGTTTGGAAAGTGAAGTGGGTGAGTTAATAGAAACAGAAGAATATATAAACCATTTACTTCACTTCTACACTGTCAACCTAAAACCAAACAGGACTATATCTTTTTGTGATGGTGCCTGAAGTGCTATGAGTTTATTCCTAATAAATAGAACTAGGATTACAGCTTATCCATGTCTACACAATACCCATCCTCAATAATTTACACAAGGAGGTGGACAGTAAAATAAATTAAAGACTTTAAAAAGAAAAATGTGTGGCACCCCTGAATCAGGCTACCCTTGATATTTTGCCTACTTTTCCTGTACTGAAAATAAACCTTAACTTGTTTAATTGTTTAAAGTCTTCGTATAACATTTTTATTTTATTTTGCTTTGAATAGAGTAGAGAAGGGTTAAAACCCCCTTCAGTTTATTGTTTAGTGCCTGTGTCCCATTTGGGAGTTGTCTCTTCACTCCATGTCCCATTGAAACAACAGTAACAGTAAATGAGAAGAAACGTCTACAACGTGGAAATCCCCTGATAGACACGTCACCAGAATAGGTGAAGAGTTCTCCCTTGCTTCTTTTTCAGGTGACAACTGTAATATTTTGAATTTCCCATCTTCTTGACAGTTATAACCAGGACAAATTGGTTGGTGAATCAACGCAAAACAAGGACAAAGATAGATAACAATAACAACATGACAAGGGTTCTAATCCTTCCTAGATCTTTCATATTTAGCCATACCATGCTGGCAAATAGCCTGTCTTTGCATTAAAGTTCCAATCAAGATAAGAAGATTCATATATATGTATGACTTGACCACCTGTTTATTGATACTAATTAGTCTTTAAGTGCCGTCATTGGCAAAATGAAAAGGATTAAAATTATAGCTTTTATCTCAAAGTTCAGCTGTTGTATTTTCAGCAAATATAGATTTTGTAGCACTGTTCCTAAAGTTGTTCCTTAGACCTAGAACCTTAAAATAATGATTTATTGAAGTCCTCTTGACTTTTTTCTTTATTATTGTGGTGTAAGGGAGAACGGAACATGGGAAACTGCGTGTTTTAGAAGAAAGAGGAGGATAATAATACTATAGACTTTGCAATGGCTGACATACTAGTCAATTTATTAGCCAAGCAAAATATGGTACACTTCCAGAAAGATTTAATTTATTGAGATTGTCACACTGCCTGGTTCAATTAAAGGTCACCATTATTCAATTTTATGCATGTAGCTGATTCTTATAAGTTATTGCTTCATCTCGAATGCTTCAGCTGGTAATACTAGCCGTGTCAGGCAAAAACAGTTCAGCGCAGGGCATATATGCACAGTGACATTTTTTTAGATGGGTTAACGGAAGATATATGGTGTTTATATTTTAATCTACTATTGAGTGCTGAGTGAGACTTACATGAATACTAAGAGTAATATATTGATGTAACAAATTGTTACATACCTTTCTGCTGCTTTGCTATTTCCATAAAATCCCCAAGTGACACATAACGTATTACTGTAAAAATGTGTATATATTTTTTAGAGATTACAGTAGTATACTTTTGCTAGGAAAATTAGGATGTGATCAGCAAAGGCTGTCAGTTAGCTGTTTGCAAATGTGGCCTAATATTGACAATATTGATTTTTAAGCTCAGCTTCAGGCACATTTAAAAGACACAAATTAATCCTGCTCTGTATTCATTAATAGATTATTAAATGTGTTTTTAAATGCAAAGCATGTAAGTACCAGAAGCTGCGCTAATATTCATGTGAAAGTGAAAGAACAATAAACTGACACAAAAACTTAATGTAGGGAGTCAAATTAGACCTAAAGTGCAAAAAAGAAGCAAACTTGTAGTCCATATGTGATATATGAAAACCAAGTGTTAATTGGGTAAGCGATGTTCTGACGTCACCGCATCATACGCTAGACCCGGAAGATACGGGCAGCCAGATCGAGGAGCCGGCCGGCTCGATCGTTTTACATGCTTTGTTTCATTTTACTTCTGTAAGTGTGCATTTTTTTATTTAGAATTAAAAGTTTAAAGGATTTTCCGCTATGCAAGCCTTCTTTTCATTTATGAGGCACATCCTGAATAGCTATTGTTCATGAGTCATCCGAACAAGTAGCGCTGCCTGCTGAGGACACCTTTTAATTGGGATCACCTGTCTATGCGCTAACTGATCTCCTGTAATAAGAGATCATGTACTTCTGGTAAGCGGCATCTCTGCATCTCTGCGGGGAGACGTTGTGGTTCACAGCGTCTCCCCGCAGGGATGTAGTCCCAAGGGAGGGGGCGAGCACGCTGACTAACCCCCAGCCAGAACGGCTCAGATGATGGGAGCAAGCTTACAGAGGAGGAACAGGAAGTGAGAAATTCAGACAAAAAAAAAACATTTAGGGCCGGTTCACACCATAGAAACGCAATCCGGATGCGTTCCAGGTGCTTTTTTGCATGCGTGTTTTTGACGCGTTTTTGATGCGTTCCAGTGCGCTTTTGGTACGTTTTTAATGCAGTCCAGTGCTTTTTTTCACCCCTCTTTTTTATTAACCTTAGATAAGGACAAGTGTGTTCCAGTGAGTTTTTGGTGCATTTAGGTGCGTTCCAGTGCATTTTTGATGTGTTTTACAGCATTCCAGTACAGTCCAGTGCAGGTAAAATGCAGCATGTTCTACTTTTTTTTCTGGAACTGGAACGCACTGGAACTGCAAGCACTGGTGTGAACTATGCCATTGAAAACCATATAACCTACTTTCCATATGTTTGTGATGCAGAAAAAAAACCGCACTGGACTGCATGTGGTGTGAACTGGCCCTTAGAAGGGAAATCGAAGGAAAAGGTAAGTGAACCAACAAAATTCATGAATAAGTCGAGTGACTTCGACGTAACGCGTAGGGAGGAGGAGCCTAATCACGCTACAAGCTAGTCATGCAAGTGACTAGTGAGGAGATTGCATCTTACTGAGCTATCAAGCGCCTCTTATTCCTGGCTGTGTGAGTGCAGATTTTACTTGATGTTTCTATTTCTAGTAGGGATGTCTGCGCTATGATTGTTTTCTTTGTTTCTTATCATATCGCTACATGCAAGTGAAACAGCTGACAGCTCTCGTTGGTGTGGACAAGTTTATGCTCATCACGTATATTGACTTCAATTGTGACCAAGCAGTTCATAGGATTATTGTTGAGACCTGGCATTCAGCTTTGTACACAGACCTTTTTATATTTGCATTTTATCACAGAAGCCCTCATATATATATTTTTTTGGAAATACTATTGTGAATTATATTTTGTATTTTTTGATACCCTTAATATTTCACTTTTTTTTTTTTTTGTACTAATGCAGATCACAATAGTTTTATTGATATCTAACTTTTTGAGGTATTGTCTCACTCAGTTTATTTTTGTTTATTCACGGTGACATCACTTTAGGATTGTAGGTTCTAGGTTTCCAGCGCACTATTATATTTCAAACACTTGATTTTTGAGAAACACAGATTTTTTCACTTAGAATGGTTGCAGCTGATACCAATTGATCACCTTTGATTTGTCTACATTGTGCCGAGTAGCGCTCTAATACATAATATATTATGAACCAACAAAAGTGTATGCGTTAGCCTACTCCTAGTGGCTTCTGGAAACCGCCATGAGTATGGCTAACCATAGAAGTGACTGGAGCTCTGACATTCATGAGAAAACTAAAGACCAGCTGGCCAGCTCCATGTTGGAGGTAAGATTGCTCAAATGTGACTGAAGTCAAGTATAAAACCAGGCTGCCTGCACTCTGAGGGGGTGGGGATTGTAGTAAAGAAAAGCTTCATGAGAAGTAAAGTTGTCATTTAATTTTATTCTCTAACACTTAACGCATAACCTTAAACCTGATTAATAAAACCCCAGCCGTAACCCTAACATTTAACAGCAACCTCTTGCGTGTGTATACACATATATCTATATATATCTATATATATAGATATATATATATATATATATATATATATATATATATATATATATATATATATATACCTGTATATATGTATATATATATATATATATATATATATATATATATATATATTATTTTTTTTATGGTTACTTTCACAGCAAACACCAGATGCTTATAAAAATCCATACCACCTTACATTCAATCGGCTGCTATCCCAAGGTACAAGTGTATGTAATAGATTTTCCATAGAGTTCTTTCTTTAATGCTTTTATATCAGCACATTTGATATGGCACAGTAAAGCAATAAAACATCAGCACTCATTAATGGTGTATTGCTTTGAAGCTTTTTTGTTATTTTTTTTTCTTGGTTCTCTTCTAACATTGTTTAACAAATTATGTCGAGGTCTAAGCAGCAAGCCAGGATTTACAGATGCTTGTGTATTTCTCCCAACATCTCAGACACTTGAATCAGTTAATAAATACCATTATAAGCTATTGCGCAACAACTCTTTTATGCCCCATAAGATACGCGGCTCGAGTGCTCCTAGCAACCTCTTGCTTTTTCCGCACTATCCAGACTAAATGCCTGGCCTGGCAACAATCCGGGTTTATTTTTAGTGCTTTCTTTATTATGGTACAAAGTGTCATTTGAAAGAATGTTTTAGACAGACCTTTGTAAACAACTCCATTATATTAAATGGTTTCCCATGTATTTTCACAGTTTTAAAAGCCGAACATACAATTATCAATATTTCAGTTTCTTTCTCTCTATTTTTGTTTCTTTATAAAGCTTCCGTTATAGTTTATTTAATAAAGGTGTACTTCAGCCAAATGTTAAAGAAGTTAATTTAAATAGAATCAATGTGTGTAGTGTATGTGTGTATGCGTATGTACAGTTGTGCTCAAAAGTTTGCATACCCTGGCCGAAATTTTGAAATGTTGGCATTAATATTGAAAATATGACTGATCAGGCCAAAAAAAATGTCTTTCATTTAAGGATAGCAATTGCATGAAGCCATTTATTATCACATCGTTTTTTGGATCCTTTTTAAATCCTAATGATAACAGAAATCACTCAAATGGCCCTGACAAAAAGTTTACATATCAAATAGAAAAGGAGGCTGCTGCTCCAAGTGTATGCAATACCTTGATTGGAACCAGGTAGGAGTGCTAGCCCCGGCCCGCCTCTGTAAAAACTTGAGAAAAAGAAGAAATGGCTGCACATCCAAAGTTTCCAAAAAGTGCCTTTTATTGTAGACGGTCAAAATACACCAGGGACACCAGGTGTTAGTCACGTAGACACGTTTCACACATCTGATCTGTGCTTAATCATTACCTGCACAATGATTAAGCACAGATCAGATGTGTGAAACGCGTGAAATGCGTCTACGTGACTAACACGTATTTTGTATTTTGACCGTCTGCAATAAAAGGCACTTTTTTAAAACTTTGAATGTGCAGCCATTTCTTTTTTTTTTTTAAAGTTTACATACCCTGGAATGTTTGGCCTTGGTACAGACAAAGAAGGTGGCACACACAGGTTAAAATGGCAATTAAAGGTTAATTTCCCACATTTGTGGCTTTTTAAATCACAATTAGTGTCTGTGTATACATAGTCAATGAGATTGTTAGTTCTCACATGGATGCACTAAGCAGGCTAGACAATGAGCCATGAGGAGGTAGAAAAGAACAGTAAAAAGACCTGCGTAACAAAAGTTAATGAAACTTTACAAAGATTGAAAAGGATATAACAAGATATCCAAAGCCTTGAATATGCCAGTCAGTACTGTTTAATCATTTATTAAGAAGTGGAAAATTAGGGGCTCTTTTGATATCAAGCCAAGGTCAGGTAGACCAAGAAGTATTGCAGCAACAACTGGTGGAAGAATGGCTCAGGATACAAAGAAAAACCCACAGGTAACCGCAGGAGAAATACATGCTGCTCTCCAAAAAGACGTTGTGGTTGTTTTTAAGACGCACAATTCAATGATACTTGAACAAAAAGAGCTGCATGGTTGAACTGCCAGAAGGAAGCCTTTACTGCGCCAATGTCACAAAAAAGCCTTTCTGGCAACTTAATCATGCAGCTCTTTTTTGTTTAAGTATCATCGTATTGTGCTCCTTAAAGACAACCACACCATCTTTTTCCAGAGGAGCCTGTATTTCTCCTGAGGTTACCTGTGGGGTTTTCTTTGTATCCCGAACAGTTCCTGTGGCAGTTGTGGTTGATATCGTTCTTGATCTAACTGACCTTGGCTTGGTATCAAAAGAGCCCCTAATTTTCCACTTCTTAATAACTGATTAAAAAGTACTGACTGGCATATTCAAGGCTTTGGATATCTTTTTATATCCGTTTCCATTTTTGTGAAGTTTCATTACATTGTTACGCAGGTCTTTTGACTGTTCTTTTCTACCTCCTCATGGCTCAGTGTCTAGCCTGCTTAATGCATCCATGTGAGAGCTAACAAACTCATTGACTATTTATACACAGACACTAATTAACCTTTAATTGCCAATTTAACCTGTGTGTGCCAACTTCTGTGTCTGTACCAATGCCAAATATTCCAGGATATGTAAACTTTTTATCAGGGCCATTTTGGTGATTTCTGTTACCATTATGATTTAAAAAGGATCCAAAAAACTATGTGATAATAAATGGCTTTATGTGATTGCTATCCTTAAATAAAAGACAGTTGTTTGGCATGATCAGTCATATTTTTAATATTATTGCCAAAATGTCACAATATCTGCCAGGGTATGTAAACTTTTGAGAACAACTGTATACATGAAATATAAGTGGAATATAAATCATTCAAATTTACTTTTTCAGGTAAAGCTCACATTTTAGTAGGCTCATATTAGACAAACAACTTTTTTTTTTTTATAGCAAAACCTTTTATACCGTTTTAACCGTTTATAGTTGTTATCAAATAGTTATAGTTGTTATAGTTGTTAATAGAATTGTTACAGAGCTTAGTAGCTCAAGCTGAAAATTACACATATATCTGAATATTAGAGCAGTGCCACCTAACCACTGCCTCTTCTATTCAGAGGGAGCTACATGAAGTTTAAATAGGTGGGCAACACTCTAAAAAAGGAAATAACTTTTGTTGTTCTTCTCTTTATCGATAAGACTTGCTGTGTGACTATTTGTAACAATAAATAATAAAATTGTTATATGAAAAGTTGAACAAGAATATAAAACATCAGTTTAAAAATGTATAAACCTAAAATGAAAATATACCTTGTCCCAAAACAGTATAGCCTCCATTTTAACTAGCTCAAATTGCACAGCCTTTTGATAACTGGCACTTATTTTTTAAGTTGGCATTTTATTTTATGTCCATAGCTGCCCTGCTAGCTACTAACGTGAGTGGTTCTATATCTAAATCTGTTATCCTGTAGATCTGGCACTGCCCTTCCTATAAACCGGCTGGAGCCCACTCATTAGGGCTGGTTGATATGCATGTGCACATTGACCTTACGTGGACAAGTAAATCTAATCTTTTCACCAATTGCTATGTGTCTGTAATACACATGCACACAGACTTAACCACTTAAGGACCGCCGCACGACGATGTACATCAACAGAATGGCACGGACAGGTACAAGGGCATACAGGTACGTCCCCTTTAAGAACCGGTCCGTGGGTCACGCTCGCGACCCTTTCCGAAGCTCCATGACCGCGCCCGCGGGGCCGGCGGACCCGATCGCCGCCGGTGTCCCGCGATCGGGTCACAGAGCTGAAGAACGGGGAGAGGTAAGTATAAACAAACCTTTTCCCGTTCTTCCTAGTGGCATGTCAGTGATCGTCTGTTCCCTGTCATAGGGAACGATGATCAGTGACGTCACACGCCAACCCACGCCCCCCTACAGTAAGAATCACTCATTAGGTCACACTTAACCCCTACAGCGCCACCTATAGGTTAAACCCTTCACTGCCAGTGTAATTTTCACAGTAATCAGTGCATATTTATAGCACTGATCGCTGTAAAAATGACAATGGTCCCAAAATGGTGTCAAAAGTGTCCGATGTGTCCGCCATAATGTCGCAGTCACGATAAAAATCGCTACCATTACTAGTAAAAAAAAAAAATATTAATAAAAATGCCATAAAACTACCCTCGATTTTGTAGACACTATAACTTTTACGCAAACCAATCAATAAACGCTTATTGCGATTTTTTTATCAAAAATATGTAGAAGAATACGTATCGGCGTAAACTGAGGAAAAAAAATGTTTTTTTTATATATTTTTGGGGGATATTTATTATAGCAAAAAGTAAAAAATATGTAATTTTTTTCAAAATTGTCGCTCTATTTTTGTTTATAGCGCAAAAACTAAAAACCGCAGAGGTGATCAAATACCACCAAAAGAAAGCTCTATTTGTGGGAAAAAAAGGACGTCAATTTTGTTTGGGAGCCACATCGCACGACCGCGCAATTGTCAGTTAAAGCTAAGCAGTGCCGAATCGCAAAAATGGGCCTGGTCCTTTAGCAACAAAATGGTCCGGGGCTTAAGTGGTAAACATAAATGTACTGAATTTACTAACAAGTGTAGCTTGCTGTAAAACATACACTCCAGTGTCTGAAAATATGCTAAGCTGTGGTATGCCTAAAATAAATATGTAAATAGATAAATATGTAATGTCACACTGTTATCAATGAAAGAGAGTGTTAAAATCCCTAACTGTTAAAAGAAAAAACTTAACTAGCCATATGCAGAGAATATTGTAATTTCCATGCATGTATCTTTATGCTCACATGCAGAATCCCATATGACAGCCTATGAGATTGCTGGAATTTAGATATAAATAGTTTTTCTGACAGAAGATTGTGTTTGTGTTTTTAGACTTAGTGCTTTAGAAGAACAGAATCTTTATCTGCATGTTCATTGCATACGGCAAAATAGCATGGCTAAGTATGCACTTAACATCAGTGTATGATTGGCTAAATAGATTTAAGGTACAAAGTTAGAGGTCAGGACTCTGTGCAGGCCAGTCAAGTTCCTCCACCCCAAACTCGCTCATCCATGCCTTTATGCTTTGTGCACTGGTGCGCAGTCATGTTGGAACAGGAAGGGGCCATCCCCAAACTGTTCCCACAAAGTTGGGAGCATAAAATTGTCCAAAATGTCTTGGTATGCTGACGCCTTAGGAGTTTCCTTCACTGGAACTAAGGGGCCAAGTCCAACCCCTGAAAAACAACCCCACACCATAATACCCCTTCCACCAAATGATTTGGACCAGTGCACAAAGCAAGGTCTATCAAGACATGGATGAGCGAGTTTGGGGTGAAGGAACTTGACTGGCCTGCACAGAGTCCTGACCTCAACCCGATAGAACACCTTTGGGATGAATTAGAGTGGAGACTGCCCAGAAGACTGGACTGACAGCAGGCTCAGCCTCTCAGTGATCTGAAGAGAGCCTAAGCCCACCCCTCCCACCCCCTCCACAGCCCAGCACTTCAGTGAGTGCAGGGGAGCAGAGCAGACAGACTGAGACAGACAGTCCCGAGCTCTCTGCTCACAGAATGCTAAAAACTGAGCGATCAGTAGTCTTTGATCACTCAGTTCTCAGTGTAGAGCCAGTGTGGGACAGGCTCTGTGATGTCAGGCCTGCTGTGATCTGTAGAAGAAGTACAGTCAAAATAGCTCCTTTAAAACATTCACTGTTTGCCTAGAGAAAGAACAAGCTCAATCTTGAGGAGAGGACTTAGGGGTTGATTTACTAAAGGCAAATAAATTGTACACTTTGCAAAGTGAAGTTGCACTCTGCAAGTGAAGTTGCTTCAGAGCTAAGTCAATGAGGGAGAGCTCTGCTGACTTCCATCATCCAATCATGTGCAAGCAAAAATGCATTTTTTTTATTTTCCTTGCACGAGATTGGGTATTCTTTGCAAAGTAAAGCTTTACCTCATTTACTAAGCTTTGGAGCAACTACACTTGCAAAGTGCACAGTCTATTTTTAACCCCTTAGTGTCAAGGGTGGGAGTAGCATCTCTTTAACATTACCCACTTCAGCCCCGGAAGATTTGGCTGCTCAATGACCAGGCCATATTTTGCGACACGGCACTGCATTGCTTTAACTGACATTTGCGCGGCCGTGCGATGCTGTACCCTAACAAAATGTATTTCCCACAAATAGAGCTTTCTTTTGGTGGTATTTTATTATCTCTGCGGTTTTTATTTTTTGCGCTATAAACAAAAAAAGGGGGACCATTTTTGAAAAAAAAAACACAATATTTTGTACTTTTTGCTATAATAAATATCCCCCTTTTTTTTTTTTTACCTCAGTTTAGGCCAATATGTATTCTTCTGTATATTTTGGGTAAAAATCTCCGCAATAAGCGTATATTGATTGGTTTGCGCAAAAGTTATAGCGTCTATAAAATAGTGGATAGATTTATGGAATTTTTCTTATATATTTTTTACTAGTAATGGCGGCGATCTGCGATTTTTATCAGGACTGTGATATTGCGGTGGACACATCAGACACTTTTGACACATTTTTGGGACCATTGACATTTATGCAGCGATTAGTGCTATAAAAATGCACTGATTACTGTATATGTGTCACTGGCAGGGAAGGGGTTAACACTAGGGGGCGATCAAGGGGTTAACTGTGTTCCCTCACTGTGTTCTAACTGTGTTGGGATGAGACTAACTAGGGGAAGAGCGAGTTCGGTGTTCATACATTGTATGAACACACGATCAGTCTCCTCCCCCCTGAAAGAAATGGGATCTGTGAGTTTGAGCTCTGTCACGAGCATCGCAGGTGCACGGCGGTCATCGCGCCCGAGGGGCACTAGCATCGGCTCTGGCGGCGAGCCGTGGGCGCATGCGCACCCCTAGTGGCCAAAAGGCAAAGCGACGTAAGGTAAAGTTGCTTTGCCCAGCCGTGCCATTCTGCCGCAGTAAAACAGCAGCAGCTGGTCGGCAAGGAGTTAAGGGACCCTGGGTGCAGGGTATACATGTACTAAAAATCAGCCAGTTCAGCAGGAACCACCAGCTTTCGGTCTGTGTGTACCTCTGTCTGTTCAATAGAAGCCGATCATTAGAATGGTCATCATTTGATCAGCACTTTCATCCAATGGCTGCAGCGCTGATCATTGTATTCAGAGGGGGTGAGGAGAGTCCCCCTGTCAGAATACAATAGCTCAGCTGGAGAGGGAATCTGTCAGGGTTTTTTTTTAGCCAAACCGCTCTTTGAAGAAGAAAAAAAACTGAACATGTATACCCAGCTTAACTTTCAGGTCTAAGGCAGGCTATACACGGTTCAAATCTAAGCTGGTTCAGCAAGAATTCCATTGGTCAACTTGGGTACAACCAGCATGCCAGGTTTTCCCTGGGATTATCGCCTCTTCTCCCGACAGGGCCGGCTACCCCCGCCGTCACCCTGCCCCCCCGCCAGGAAAAGGCAATGGCCCGGCAGGAGGGATTCCCACATCAATACTGTCAGTGTTGTTGGGGGAATCAAGCAATCATCTTCCCTCCAACCAGTGGTTACAAGAAATAAAGAATTTACTCCATGTATGGCTGGCCTAAGAATAGCCCTAGTCATAATTATACTGCTACACCTCATGGTACCTTATGCCATGGTATGGCATAAACAGGAAGTTGTAGATATAAGAATACTTAAAGAATAAGGAATGTGGCAAACTGAATGTATTTGACACCCAGGGTGGGTCTATACATCAAAATTATTATTAGTAATAATAAAGACGTGAAATTAATGATAATAATGTCCAGAAAAGAAAAGCAGACAGTGAAAATTGTAGCGCTTCCTCTGATTTTAAGGGTGGGTAGTAGATAAATGCTGTCTTGTACTCATAGCCAGTGGGAAAATCCCTCCTTATATTAGTAGTCAGTGTAGAAGAGATCCTTAGATTTGTGGTCAGTGGGAGAAGTGCCCCCCTACCCTGGGGGGCAATGGCCTCATTGCAATGGTAATTCAATTGGTAGTCTTTGGTGGTCATTGGAAAGACTGCCACACATATACAGATCACTAAAAAGATCATTGGTGTCAGTGGTTACTTATTTAGAAACAGTTCTAAGTGCAGAAGTATAAAACTTTTAATATCCCCTAAAAGGTTTAAAAACACTTACAAGATAGTGGATGAAACAGGCATGTAGCAGGAGATGTTCCAGGAGCAGGGCAGTCCCAGTCTGTGATGGCAAAGCTTCCAGGGAAGTCCACGAGATAACAGCTAATTTGTGCGGTGAATGTTCAGAGGACACAGTAACGCTGGAGCCTGGGGATGACGTCAGAGGAAGCGAGACAGAAACCAGCATGGAACGCAAACAGGAAGTGGACAGGAAGTGTGTCATAGAGGTGGGACGCGTTTCGGAACAGCTCATTGGTTCCTTCTTCAGCCAGTGGTGCTGGTTTCTGTCTTGCTTCCGCTGACGTCATCCCCAGGCTCCAGCATTACTGTGTCCTCTGAACATTCACAGCACAAATTAGCTGTGAATGGAAGCTTTACCATCACAGACTGGGACTGCCCTGCTACTGGAACATCTCCTGGATGCACTTACCTGCTACATGCCTGTTTCATCCACTATCTTGTAAGTGTTTTTAACCCTTTTAGGGGATATTAAAAGTTTTATACTTCTGCACTTAGAGGCGCCTTGTTTGTTTTTCTGTTTCCATTAGAGATTGCTTGTCTCCCTGAGTGATGCCTAAAGTGTGTGAAGATTTTCTACCCTCTCCAACACAGACTTTATCTGTCGGGATTCAAATGCTTGGAGCGCCCTGGATATACACATTTTTCTAGATATTTATAAACAGTTGCCTACTGTTTAAAGAACTGCTAGCAACCTTTGGAGGAACCCTGGTTGAGAAAGTCTGCCTTAGGCCTCATGCCCACTGACGTTTTTACAGCTGTGTTTTTTACAGCTTAAAAACGCCTGTCCATGTTATTGTAAATTTTTATTTATTTTTTTTGAAAAAAAAAACAAAAAAAAACAAAAAAAAAAACGTCAGAGCTAAAAAACGCGACCGCGCGTTAGTGCGCGTTTTTGCGTGTTTTTTGACGCTCGCGTTTTTTTCTGCCAAACTCTGACGCTGAGGAACGCACTGGTCCTGGTTTTTTTTTTACAGCTTAAAAACGTCTATGCTATTTGCAGCTCAAAAACGTCTAGGTGGGCATGAAGCTATAGACTAACATGGACAGGCGTTTTTAAGCTGTAAAAAACACTCAAAAACGCGGCTGTAAAAACGTCCGTGGGCATGAGGTCTTAGACTAACACAAAGTGAACATCTAAGGACTTGTTCCCACCAGATTTGTTGTCATACTGTATATTTTTCTGAAATTTACTCATATTGCTGCAGTCTCATATTACAGGAACTTCTTTCAAATTGCCAATGAGTACCTATCCAACTAACTAAAGATCAGTTCGAGATGGTAAAGCCCAATTCCATTTTTATAGTCTCCACCATAGCTTATGTGGCTGCTACAGATCTACACAAATGCATATTGGATTTTACATGTAATCTTCCCATGTTCTAAATATATATATACAGATAATACTGAAGAGATGCGTGGGAGTCATAACCTAGATCAAAGACTTCTGACATGCACATGGGATGTGTGTTTGCCTGTGAGCTCTAATGGAGGCTGGGATGTGACTCCATGACATTGACGTACTGTGGATTCCAGCTGTCTTGATTTTGTGTATAACAACATCAATTGATGACATGGATGACTCACAAGAACATATAGTAGGTGACACAGATACCCCAAACAAAGAAGCTGACATAATCTAATCAGAAAACTAAAATTCCCTGTAGTTAAGAAGGAAATAGTTATTTATATATAATAACTTAGTACTACTCCAGCAGGGAGATGTATACATGAGATATTAAAGTCATGTATTATGTTGAAACATCCTGAAATATTTATACCAATTCCGAGAAATTGATATTCACTTTCATCCCCTTTGGATGCATATAATTCAATAAATATATTCAACAGTGCTCCCACTGCGCTGAAATTTTATAGTACCCTTTCCATCGATATTACACTTAACTCTTAAGGTGCCCATTGATTGATACAAGATAATAATTTCCCAGTCCTGATCTAGTTACTTTAATATGAATTGAACAGACTCTCTACCACTTATTCTTAAAGGAACAGCTGATCAGTCAGGATCTTGTTTCTGGCCCATTGCTATGTATTTGTTCAGCATTTCAGTCTGTACAAATTGCCCATTTTTTTAAATATCCATGTATTCTTGGGCAATACAAGTATAAGAAGTATGTACTCATTTGGAAAAAATGTATATATATATCATTTTATTGTCAAATTGTCCAGCAAATTCAATTATTTTCCTATTTTTGGTGTCTAAGTTAAATAACTGGCAAATACAGTGGAACCTCAGATTGCGAGTAACGTGGTTAACGAGCGTTTCACAATACGAGCACTGTATTTTAAAAAATTGTGACTCGGTTTGTGAGTGTTGTCTTGCAAAACGAGCAAGATTCAGGCCAAAGCGGTGTGCAGTACCACTTTTGACCTGAGGTGGACCCGAGCAGAGCCGAATGTCGCCGATCCCAGCTGATCGGCGCCGTTCGGAAAGGCCCGGAAAATCTCAGCAAATCTCGGGTAGGAAGTCTTTCTGAGGTTTGCCGAGGTCAGCCGAAGTGTCCTCGGGCCTTTTCGATCGTTTCAGAGGGCCTCCGGCGCCCCCCGCCTATGGCCGCATGCGGTATTGCATCCAATTGAAGTCAATGCGGAACTAATTATTTTAGCTTCTATTGACTTCAATGGGGAAACTCACTTTGATATGCGAGTACTTTGGATTACGAGCATACTCCTGGAACGGATTATGCTCGTAATCCGAGGTTCCACTGTAATTAAATACAAATATGAAATAAATATAATAAAGCTGTTTTACCCGCCAAAGGTTTTGTATTTTTGTCCATCCAGTCATGAGATGAACACAGCACAGTTCTGCCTGGCAGGACAGAAGCCCCTCTTTTTCTCTGTTGCATTCAACTAATGGTTATAGAACCTTCACCTGCCTGCGACTGAATAGTGAAGGAAATGGTAGCAGCATAAGCTCATGCCTCTGTAGATCTGCTATCTCTTCATATAAGAATTCTTTGTTAGCACATGACCACTGCAGCACAACTGACTGTTTCCTTTCCTTTGTGGGACATGTTGTCAATACCAGAACTTGTGGGGAGGAAGCCTGCAAGAATTAGCAATAGGATAAGTATTTACATGTCCCTGAACTAAGCATTAAATCCTTAATATATGGAAATGGTGCACTCACATCATGTATTTTTTTTGTAAGCTCCAGACAAAGTTCAGCTTAAACATAATGAAAATACATGAATGCAAACTGCATTTTACCTGCCACAAGGTTTTGTTATTCTGTTCAGCCTGTATAATATGCTATCATACAACATGCCATACTGTACACATAAACAGAGGGGTGACAGTATGACCTAACTTAGCTTCCCAGCCTCCTGTAGTACCTGCCCATTTACTAGACATGGATTTTGCATTGTGATGATGCTTTTTCATTGTTTAATGAGCAGATAAGTAACAGTCACAAGACAATCACAAGCTTGTCTGAAATCTTCTGGGACCTGTGACGTGTCAACCACATTCTGGAGGTCACTTGAACTCATGGGTGACTGTTTAGTTTCTGTTGCTTGCTTGTGATGATATTTGTCATTTCTGGTGACTTTAAAGTGGTTGGACTTAATTGAAAATGTCCATGTTTCCAACCAAGTTTGTATTCTTAAAGGGGTTGTAAACCATCCTGTTTTTTCACCTTAATGCATCCTATGTATTAAGGTGAAAAAACTTTTGTCAGTCACCGGCCCCCAGCCCCCCCTATTCTACTTACCTGAGTCCTGGAACGTCCCAGGCCGCAGACGTGCTGTCTCTCTGCCCGGGGTTCTCGGCTCTTCATTGGATAGATTGATAGCAGTGCAGCCATTGGCTCCTGCTGCTGTCAATCAAATCCAATGATGCAGGCTCCGGGGGGCGGGCCGAGTCCTGCATTCGGCAGATAACCCCCCGGTAGAGCTTCTCCTAGGTGGTTATCTGATGCGGGGAGGAGCCGCGAGAGCCGCCGGGGGACCCCAGAAGAGGACGATCAGGGCCACTGCACAGTGGAGGTAAGTATGACATGTTTGTTATTTAAAAAAAAAATCAAACCTTTACAACCACTTTAACTCAAAAAGTCCCTTCAATTTCTCTCATCCTTTTCCAAATCTCAAAATAATTTTTTTTGCTGCTGTGATTGAGCTTCCTATTAGGGGGTGGCTACTATCATTTTTCTTTGTCCCATTGGATGTACGAATGTAGCCACCCTTTCTTGCTCACTTCTGAGATGGACTATGGATTATGGAATCTATAGTGTGAATAGAGCAGGGCACATGACTGCAACTAACCTGCACTGCTTATTCCAAGCAAACAGAAATTAAGGAGAAAAATAGAGGGTTAGGAGGCAGAAAAGCACAGTAAGAAATTTTTTCATAAAAAAAATGATTACAGGGCCATTACATAGTGGATGCGTATGGATTATTTTTTTGAGGATAAGGATATTGTTTAAGCCCTGTACACACGATCAGATATCCTATGGATTCTAATCCAATGTTTTTTTCCATCGGAAATCCGATGAAACTGTCTTCCATCAGTCTTGCCCACACACCATCAGTCAAAAAACTGACCGTTTCAAACGTGGTGACGTAAAACACTCCGATGAGCCGAGAAAAATTAAGTTCAATGCTTCTGAGCATGCGTCGACTTGATTCTGAGCATGCGTTGGTTTTTTATCCGATGGATTTCCACACAGACGATCAGATTTTGCTATCGTTTTTTTCCCATTGGATAAATTTAAAACATGTTCTATTTTTTCTCACTGATGGAAAAAAGACCGATGGGGCCCATACACGATCGGTTCATCCGATGAAAACAGTTTAAGTGTCAACACAACACATGTTCTGGTAGGAACAAGTCATACATACATGATATTTACATTTCTTGTTCCTACATCACGGGACACAGAGCAGCATAGTCATTACTATGTGGGTTATATAGAATTACCTTCAGGTGCTGGCACTGGCAACTTCCAAAACAGGAAGTACCCTCCCCTATATAAGCCCCTCCCATCCGGGAGTACCTCAGTTTTTTGCCAGTGTCTAAGGTGTTGGCCAAGGTTAACATGTATTCATCTGGGCTTGTGTACAGGTTCTCTGGGCCTTAGCAAGCTATTCCGGATCCGACCAAAAAAAGCTTCATAGCTAAACGGTCGGTACCCGGGCCTTGCAGAGAAGAGCAGGGTTTTGCCTGTAATGCCTCTCTTAGGAGGGCTGGACCCTGGGATCCAGAGCTCTGGTCATACCCAAAACCAAGAGGCTATCTGTGCAGGGTGCTATACAGGTCCAGGGGAGTGGAATCCTTGGGAACCCGGTCCCTGAAGGTCTAGTACAATGCCTGCCGTGAGAGGTGAAGTTTGGGCTTCTGTGGACCAAACAAAGTCCTGCGGCGGGGAAAAGGTAAGTGGGGGCCCCTCAGGAACTTGGTTCTATTGAGGGGACCCCCAAGCCTAATATGTCTTTCTGCCTGTTACCTAAAGGGTATTCCCGCTAATAGCTGTATATGCCTAAGAAATCCTAGAAATGTTTTTTCATAAGGGAAGTTTTAAAAAAACTGTAAACCTGGAAATGTTTTTCATAAAGGAGGTTTTAAAAAAAAAAAAAAAAGACAAAAGTGCGGTACCTGTGTTTGTCCACTAGAGGCCGCTGTGGAACGTCTTTTTTCTTGGGACTATTCCTTCCATGGTGAAAGTCCAGGCAGATGAGTGAGCTCTCTATCAGGGAAGCTGCATTCCTCTGTCATGCTGCCAAGTAGTTTCCTTCCATCCCCGAGTCCTGGTGAAACAGGGACCCTGGCTCCTCTCCCTACATGGCGCCAAGAGCGCACACGTGCACGCGCGCGCGCGCGCACACATGCTTTCTTTTTATAAGGTTTAGGTTCAAAAAAGGGGGCGGAGCCTGGCGGATGACGCGCTCTGTGCGTCCAGCGCTTCTGCGCATGTGCGGGCGTCCCAGCAAGATAAAAGGACTCAGTCCACGCTGCTTGCTATGGACACAGAGCATGAAAAGGAGCTGGTAGCATGGTATAGGGGCTTACAGCGGGCGGTTGATACAGGCATCCCCAGAAAGACGCATTAGTAGACACCCACTGATGTACATAGCAGCAAATTGCATTAGACTATTTCAGTAAGGGGTGTATTGCGGCTGGAATACCTCAGCTTTGAACTAAGGAATATGCCGCCTAAAAAACTCCGAGATATACCTCTCAGGAAGTGTAGGGGGTCTCCATCGGGCTCTGAGGATCTGGAGCAGTCATCTGCACCCTCCTCCCCTGAGAAATCAGAGGTTAATACCCATAAGGAACCCCCGGGAGTGCCAGGTACTGCGGCTGTCCTCAGTCCACCTGCTCCTGCATATATAACAGAGGAGGTTTTTTCCTCAACTCTGGAGGGATTGGAGCAGAGATTGGCTGCATTGATCGCTTCTTCTCTACAGGAAAGAAAGCGCGCCAGATCTCCATCACCTCCATTAGAGTGCCTGTTGGCAGAGCAACAGTCCCAGGAAGGGACCGACCTACCTGAAGGGGATCAGGAGGAGGTTAGCTCTGTTTTTGAGGAATCGACAGTAGTTGAACCATTTTCAGCATCACAGACTGAAAGATTGTGGGTCCAGACCCTAACTGACATGGTTCGATCTGCATTTAAAATGCCTCTTGTTGAACCATCAACTACTGCTGTCTCCTCATTGGGGTCGCTAAAAGCTCCCCAGGTTAATTGCTCCTTTCCAATACATCCGTTATTGGAAGGACTTATATACCAGGATTGGGAACATCCTGATAAACTATTTGTTCCGCCTAAAAGGTTTCCGGTGATCTATCCCATGGAGGAAAAGTTCACCCAGAGATGGAATGTTCCTACGGTGGACGCAGCCATTTCTTCTGTGAACAAATCACTGACATGTCCAGTAGATAATGTTCAAATGTTCAAAGATCCAGTGGATAAAAAATTGGAATCTTTATTAAAATCTGCTTTTTCCACAGCAGGGGCTGTTACACAGCCAGCAGTGGCAGCTATTGGAGTCTGCCAAGCTTTAAAGGATCAAATGAAAATGGTCCTGAGGGATTTGCCAGACCAACAGGCCCAGGCTCTGGCTGATCTGCCTAGAGCATTATGCTTTGCGGTTGACGCCATCAAGGATTCTATCCATCAGGCCTCCCGCCTCACGCTGTCTTTGGTACATATGCGTAGGCTTCTGTGGCTCAAAAACTGGTCTGCTGAAGCTCCCTGTAAGAAGCTCTTAGTTAGCTTCCCATTTCATGGGGAACGCCTTTTTAGCGAAGACCTGGATAAGTATATCCAGAAGATTTCCAGTGGTAAAAGTACTCTCTTACCGAGTAAGAAGAGGTCTAGGGGTTCATCTTTTAAGAGGACTACCTCTCCTATCCCTGCGACGTCTGCTACTAAGCAGTTCCGACGGCCTCCTCGGTCAAACTCAGGAGGTAAAAATCAGGGACAGCCACAGGGTAATAAAAAGCCCTGGATCCGAAGAGGTACTAAACCAGCCTCCAAGTCAAGCCTATGAAGGGCTGCCCCCACTCAAACGGGTGGGGGGAAGACTTCAGTTGTTCGCAGAGACCTGGCGGGAGACGATCAAAGACAGATGGGTGCTCTCCGCAGTAACTCTGGGATACAGGTTGGAGTTAAAAGAGTCTCCTCCGTCCCATTTTATGTGGTCAGGCATGCTAAGAGACCCTCTGAAAAGACGGTCTCTCCTATTGGCGTTAGAACAACTATTGCTCCAAGGAGTAATTATGGAGGTTCCTATGGAAGAGTGGGGGTTGGGTTTCTACTCAAACCTTTTCACAGTCCCGAAGCCAAACGGGGACATAAGACCCATATTGGACCTAAAGAGTCTAAACAAATTTCTAAACGTCCGGTCTTTCCGGATGGAGTCGATCCGATCGGTCACCGCTGCCCTACAAGGGGAGGAATGGTTAGCCTCGATCGACATCAAAGATGCTTACTTGCATGTTCCCATCTTTCCAGGTCATCAAAAATTCCTACGCTTTGCAGTAGAAGGGCGCCATTTTCAGTTCAGAGCCTTACCATTCGGTCTGGCCACAGCACCACGAGTGTTCACAAAAATTCTGGCCCCACTGTTGGCCGATCTAAGAACACGGGGTGTAACGATAATGGCATACCTAGACGACCTGTTGTTGATGGACCACTCAGTTGCCAAGCTAGAAGTGGTAATTGTCGATACAATCAAGTATCTAGAATCTCACGGTTGGGTCATCAACCTGGACAAGTCAGCCCTACAGCCAGTGAAAAACCTGGTATATCTAGGGCTACGGCTGGATTCAGACCAGAGGAAGATTTTCTTACCTCTAGACAAGGTATCCTCTTTGAGGGGCTTGGTCCGTCTGCTTTGTGCAAAAAGACAGCCGTCCATACGCCTGTGCATGAGGCTGCTAGGAAAGATGGTAGCATCATTCGAAGCTGTGCCATACGCCCAATTCCACTCAAGGAATTTACAAAGGGCCATATTGTCAGCCTGGAACGGAAAAGTTCAGGCTCTAGACTTCCCAATGGCTTTGTCCCCTTCCGTTCGGAAGAGTCTCTGCTGGTGGTTGATCCCCCAGAATCTCCAGAAGGGAAAACCCTTCAGCCCGATATCTTGGAAGGTGGTCACTACAGATGCCAGCCTTACAGGCTGGGGGGCAGTACTGGAGCAATGGTCTCTCCAGGGCAGATGGTCAAATGTAGTAAAAACCCTGCCCATCAATCTCTTAGAGATACGAGCAGCCCGGTACGCCCTAGTAGCCTGGACATCCAGACTCCAAGGGTCCCCTGTCAGAATTCAATCAGACAATGCCACAGCAGTGGCATATATCAATCATCAGGGAGGCACCAGGAGTCGTGCAGCCCAGAGGGAAGTAAGTCACATCCTGGAATGGGCAGAAAAGCATGTCCCATGTATATCAGCTGTCTTCATTCCAGGGGTGGAGAATTGGAAGGCGGACTTTCTGAGTCGCCAACAGTTATGCCCAGGGGAATGGTCCCTTCATCCCGAGGTCTTCCGAGCAATATGTCAGCGGTGGGGAACACCGGATGTAGATCTGCTAGCATCCAGATTCAACGCAAAGGTGGACAGATTTGTCTCCCGGACAAGGGATCCCCTCGCTTGCGGCTCGGATGCTCTGGTGTTCCCTTGGGATCAGTTCAGACTGATATATGCATTCCCTCCGCTACAATTGTTGCCTCGACTCCTTCGCAGAGTCAGGTTGGAGAAGAAGCCGGTGATCCTGGTGGCTCCAGCGTGGCCCCGAAGGGCCTGGTACACGGAGATCATCAAAATGTCTGTGGGGAGTCCTTGGACCCTTCCACGTCGTCCGGACCTGCTTTCGCAAGGACCGATATACCACCCTTCCTTACTAACTCTAAGTTTAACGGCCTGGCTATTGAGTCCCACATCCTAAAGAAGAGAGGTCTCTCTAACTCTGTGGTATCAACTATAATCAATGCCAGGAAGCCTGTATCCAGGCAGATCTACTATAGAGTTTGGAAGGCGTACATCACTTGGTGCGAGGCCAGAAAATGGCATCCACGTAAGTACGTTATAGGCAGAATTCTGGACTTCCTGCAGTGAGCTGTAGACAGGAAGTTTGCCTTAAGTACTATCAAGGGCCAGGTTTCGGCCTTGTCAATACTATTTCAAAGGCCCCTGGCTATGCATTCACTTGTCAAATCCTTTATGCAAGGTGTGACTCGTGTTATTCCACCGATTAAGGCTCCCATATGCCCATGGGATCTAAATTTGGTTCTGTCGGTTCTGCAGAAGCAGCCATTTGAACCTTTGCGGCACATTTCCTTGGTTCTACTCACCAGGAAATTGATATTTTTAGTAGCCATATGCTCGGCTAGAAGAGTGTCGGAATTAGCCGTCATGTCCTGTAAAGAGCCATATCTGGTTATCCATAAGGACAGAGTAGTATTACGTCCTCACCCAGCCTTTCTTCCTAAGGTGGTATCGAGGTTTCACTTGAACCAGGATGTGGTTCTTCCTTCTTTTTTCCCCAAACCAAGCTCGGTAGAGGAAAAGTTATTGCATTCTTTGGATGTAGTAAGAGCAGTTAAAGCTTATCTAAAAGCCACTGCTCAGATTCGTAGAACGGATTCTCTGTTTGTTCTGCCGGAAGGCCCCAGAAAGGGTCAGGCAGCATCAAAATCTACTTTAGCCAAGTGGATTCGACAGGTCATAATACAAGCCTATGGCTTGAAAAGTAGACCGCCTCCGTTCAAAGTTAGGGCGCACTCCACGAGAGCAGTTGGAACTTCATGGGCAGTGCATCACCAGGCCTCCCTGGCGCAAATTTGTAAGGCCGCAACATGGTCTTCAGTACACACGTTTACTAGGTTCTACCAGGTGGACGTGAGAAGTCAGGAGGATGTCGCCTTTGGGCGCAGTGTGTTGCAGGCCGCAAAAGATCCTCATGCCTGATGGCGCCCAGCTTATGTATGGTGTATCCCCCCCCTCATGTGGCATTGCTTTGGGACGTCCCACATAGTAATGACTATGCTGCTCTGTGTCCCGTGATGTAGGAACAAGAAAGTAGGATTTTTAAAACAGCTTACCTGTAAAATCCTTTTCTTGGAGTACATCACGGGACACAGAGCTTCCACCCCTCTTTTGGGGACACGTATTGCTTTGCTACAAAACTGAGGTACTCCCGGATGGGAGGGGCTTATATAGGGGAGGGTACTTCCTGTTTTGGAAGTTGCCAGTGCCAGCACCTGAAGGTAATTCTATATAACCCACATAGTAATGACTATGCTGCTCTGTGTCCCGTGATGTACTCCAAGAAAAGGATTTTACAGGTAAGCTGTTTTAAAAATCCTACTATTACAGAGATCCCTCCTTGCTGGATTTTTTTTTTTTTTTTTTTTTTTTTTTAGAATTGTTATTTTATACCATATTTACTGGTAATATAGGAGAATATCGGAAACTGTAAAAACAGTGCTTGAATTTTTCCCCTTTCTCCCTTTCTTTTTCTTCTTTTCTTTTTTTCTTTGTTTTATGTGACTTAGATTAAAAGTATCTGTGTCTCCCTAATCTTTAATACTTTGTGCTTCGTTATCTTCCATGCATCTTATATGAAACAAGTTAATGTTTGCTTATGTTCCTGTTTAGCGCCAATAACAATGTTTCCTTTGTAACGTATCTGTTCACAGAGGACACACGTAGACATGTCATGAAGGGACAGTATTCTCTTGAGCCAAAGATTAATTCCGATCCAGGCTTCAGAGAGAACGCTGCCAAGTTTAATGATTAAAGTGGTGGCTTTGAATTATTATTATTCTGTTCTAGCCACTAGAGACCGATTTACTTTACTACTAAACTTATTTGAGTTCAGTGCTAATGACTTTGTAATGATTGTTTGTTAATTTTTGAGGATCTAACAATGAGTCTGTTTGTTAACTCACATTGGCCTTGAAACAATAGGTGTTAGTCTTGTTATTACAATTTCCGTAATAATGCATATGTAAACCTAATCACTAAAATTTCAAATAAGTTATTAGCAGATCAAAGTAATTTCAATATTTTTAAATCTGCCACTTTCATTACCTAGGAATCCTGACATAAAGGTCCTGTTATAGGGTGGTAATGCTCTGTGGTTGTCTCCCAAATTTTCACTATGTCACCATGTCATACACTATCCCAATAGAGACTACAAATGGCTGTGACAGTACACAGCACTGGCATGTTCCACTGCTGTCACCATCTGAAATGTCATACGGCTATCATTGGAGTGCATACCAGCAAGAAATAGCTGCATAGAGGCTGCAGGAAATAACCAGTACTAATATGCAATAAAGGATTAAATCCCAACTCTGGAAAATTTGAAAATACTCCCTTACAGTGAGGCTGCACCAGCACTGTGGGGGTTACCTACTGTTTACTCTAGGGGAGAAAAAAAACACTTTCCCTCAACCAATCCTCTGCTCCCCTGTCTCCATTCTCCAGCAGTGGACTGTCTTTCAACATCATCATATCCAATGCAGGGGTATGGACCTAACATGGGGGAGGAGACACTGCAGCGACTGGCCTAGCAGGATGGAGAAGCAAATCTTCTTTTCTACACTCCCTCGACCTAAATGAACAGTTTTCCCTTGCAGTGCAGGTGAAGCACTACCAAAAGTGCAAATTTTCACGTTTCATGGAGATTAGCCTTAAAAAAAGAGTAAGAACAGTAGTTATTCCCTTTCAGCTCATTATATATAGGACAAGGGGCACTTTTTACGTCTGGAGAAAAATAGATTTAAACTCCACATACAGAAAGACTTCTTTCCAGTAAAGCCGGGTACACATGGGCTGAATGTCGGGAGACATCAGGCAGTTAAAAAAAAAAGTCTGACATTTGGCTCACGTGTATGTCGGTCTGTCGGACGTGCATGCTGGAAAACAAGCAGACATCAGACTTCCGATCAGTGCTCTTTGGAGTGTTCTGGCAGGGGGGGTATCCTCCTGTCAGAACACAACAGTTCAGTGGGGGAGATCACTGCACTAATGCCAGATCATTAGTACAGCGTCTCCGACCAGAGCTGACAGATTTGTTTGTTGTTCAACCCGCCTGGTTGCACGTAAAAAACCTGTAGTGTATACCTGCCTTTAGAGCTGTGAAAATGTGGAACTATTCTGGCCAGCCCAGTACATTGTTTTAATAAAGAGCTGGATACATTTCTAAATATAAAATGTACCTGGACATTACCATTTATAGGCAATAACACTAGAGATTGTTGATCCAAGAAATATCTAATTGTCTTCTGGGGGATCAGGAAGGATTTTTTTTTCAAATTGTACCATACTTTAAAGGGATTTTTGCCTTTTAATGTAGGAGTGTGTATATGGGGGTTTTCTATTTATTTATATTTTCTATTGGTTTTACTAGATGGACTCAGGGGCGGATCCAGAGTCTTTTCTCGGGAGGGGCACTGCCAAAAAATATGTTTTTTTGTGGGAAATTTATCGGGGAAATGCCTGGTGTCGGCGCTCCAATCATCCCGACACCATCGTTGTTATGGTGTCAGGATGATTGAAGCACATTATTTATATTATTACATTGTAATATAAAATTAAATAGTTCAATGCAGAATCAGTGGGAGCCCCGAGTGTGTCACTTGCTACCGTCGCCTGCAATTAGTGGGAGCCCTGAGCGTGTCACTTGCCACACGTTGCGGATTGTCACTTGCCACGTCACCTGCCACATCTTGTGGATTGTCACTTGCCACACCTTGTGGATTGTCACTTGCCACATCACCTGCCACACCTTGCGGATTGTCACTAGCCACACCTTGCGGATTGTCACTTGCCACTCACCTGCCACACCTTGCTGATTGTCACTTGCCTGCCACCAGATGCAGATTGTCATTTGCCACGTCACCTGACACAATTTGCGGATTGTCACTAACTTGCCTGCTAAGGTGTAGTTTTGGTTGTCTCTTGCTGTGTCCCAGACTATCAGAGTCAGGCAGCAGAGAGATAATGTAATCTCTCTGCTGCCTGCACAGTGAGGGCGGAAGTCACTGCAGGAATGCAGGGTAGGCACGGGCGGTGAGAGATGACCCTTCTCTCTCACTCTCACCTGCGCTGCCAACACACTGAGCAGCACGGTCTGCCCACGAACCATGCCACCCGCCCACAAACCGCGCCGCAAGCGGAACCACACGCTTTCTTACCCATCTGTGGAGCCGCACGCTATCGCACCTGCCTGCAGAGCGGCCCGACGTGACTCACTGACGTCACTCATTGCTAGACGCCAAGCGGCCCAGGCGTTAGCAACGAGTGCAGGGAAGAGGCTCCACCCACCTCCTCCTCCGCTCCTGGTATCGTGTCAGTGCGCCGCGTAACTACATTAGACAAGTCTCTCTCTCTGCACCGCTGATCGGCTGATGGAGAAACTGAGAGAGAGACTCAGAGAGGCAGCGGCAGCCGCAGAACAAGTACTGTATATACTCGAGTATAAGCCGACCCAAATATAAGCCGAGGCACCTAATTTTACCCCAAAAAACTGGGAAAACGTATTGACTCGTATTGACTCGAGTATAAGCCTAGGGTGTCCATATGCATGCCTCACTGTGCCTCACTTTGCCTCACTGTGCCCATGCCTCACTGTGCCCATGACTAGACTGATGTTTAACATGGGAGTCTAAGGAAGGAGTGCCAGGATTTGAAAAATCGGTTCTCCCCGGCTGTAGGTCTCCCAAACACCAAACTTTTCACACTTGTAGATGAGACATTGGGCTACATGTGTAATAAGATTGGGGTCCAGGGGACCTATGGCCGGCCGGTACCGGGTCTACAAACTCACCAGAGAAATTACCGTTTAACATTGGAGTCTATGGAAGGAGTGCCCGGCTTTGAAAAATCGGTTCTCCCCGGCTGTAGGTCTCCCAGACACCAAACTTTGCACACTTGTAGAGGAGACATGGGGCTACATGTGTGCCAAGATTGGGGACCTATGGCCGGCCGGTAATGGGTCCCCAAAGTCCGGGAGATCAGGCGGAAAAAAAAGAAAAAGCGAGTGTGACAGATGGTCTCGGGGGGGGCAATTGCCCTGTTGCCCCCCCTGGATCCGCCCCTGGATGGACTTGTATCTTTTCTCAACCTAACTATGTATCTATGTTAAAGTTTATATACACAAAATCACTACAATGATATAACTTATAACATTTTTTTTTATCTAATTAACCACTTCAGCCCCGGAAGAAATTGCCCCCTTAATGACCAGAGCATTTTTTTGTGATACGGCACTGCATCGCTTTAACTGACAATTGTGCGGTAGTGAGATGCTGTACCAAAACTTAATGTACATACTCCTTTTTTTACCACAAATAGAGCTTTATTTTGGTGGTATTTGATCACCTCTGCGATTTTTTTTTTTTGCGCTATAATCAAAGAAAGACCAACAATTTTTGAAAAAAAGCTATATTTTTCACTTTTTGCTAGATTAAATGTCCCCAAAAAATATATAAAAAAACAAATTTCTTCCTGAGTTTAGGCCAATATATATTCTACTTCATATTTTGGGTAAAAAAAATTGCAATAAGCGTATATTAATTGGTTTACACAAACGTTATAGTGTCTACAAAATAGGGAGTCAATTTATGGCATTTTTAATATTAATTTTACTAATAATGGCAGTAATCTGCGACATTGCGGGTGGACAGATTGGACACTTTTGACACTATTTTGGGACCAGCGACATTTATATAGTGATCAGAGCTAAAAATAGCTGATTACTGTATAAATGTCACTGGCAGGGAAGGGGTTAAACACTAGGGAGTGATCAAGGGGTTAACTGTGTTCCCTCAGTGCGTTCTAACTGTAGGGGGGGTGGGCTACCTAGGACATGACAGAGATCACTGTTCCCGACGACAGGGAGCAGTGGATCTCTGTCACGTCACTAGGCAGAACATAGAAATGCATTGTTTCCGCCTCTCCTCGCCACGACTGCGGGCCACCGGCGGACATCGAGTCTGTGGGACCCACGGGCACACTCCCGTGGTCCTGCCGGTAATGTGTGCATGCCCACTAGGTGGCTAACACAGAGGGATGTACGTGTAGGCCCTTTTGCCCACCCGTGCCATTGTGCCGACATATATCGTCATGCGCTGAAGGTTTTCTCTGCATTAAGGTAAAAAAGACCTTCTATTGTCAGCTCTCCCCAAGCCCCTCCCCCACAGATACTTACCTAAAGCCTGCTCTTGTTCCATTGCTGTGCCCAAGAGCAATGGCTCTGCCCTCTCTCTCCCTTCTCACTGGACTTAGTGAGAGAACAGGAGTCATTGGCTCCTGCTGCTGTCAAATCAAACCCAGTGACGAGGGAGCAGGGGACAAAGCTGAGCCATGCTGTGTGTGTGAATACACACACAGAGCCTGGCTCGAGATAGAGCCTGCACATGTACCACCAAGAGTGGAGCCAAGAGCAATGGTGGAAGACCCCAGAAGACAAGGATTGGGGCTGCTTTGTACAAACTCATTGAACAGAGCAGGTAAGTATAACATGTTTGTTATTTAAAAAAAAAAGAAAACTTTATGATCACTTTAACCGCTTGAGGACCGCCGCACGCCGATGTACATCGGCAGAATGGCACGGCTGGGCACATGGGCATACAGGTACGTCCCCTTTAAGAGCCGGGCCGTAGGTCGCGAGGGCACCTCTGCCGGCACGCTTGCAACCCGGTCCTCTTCTCCGTGACCATCCCCGCTGGAACAGCGTACCCGATCGCCACTGGTGTCCCGCGATCGGGTCACAGAGAGGAAGAACCGGGAGAGGTAAGTGTAAACAAACCTCTCCACGTGCTTCCTAGTGAGCCTCACACTGATCGTCTGTTCCCTGTAATAGGGAACAACGATCAGTGACGTCACACACTAAGCCACGCCCCCCTACAGTAAGAAACACAAATCAGGGCACACTTAACCCTTACAGTGCCCCCCTGGTTAACCCCTTCACTGCCAGTGTCATTTTTACAGTAACCAGTGCATTTTTATAGCACTGGTCGCTGTAAAAATTACAATGGTCCCAAAATAGTGTCAAAAGTGTCCGATGTGTCCACCATAATTTCGCAGTCACAAAAAAATCACTGATCGCCGCCATTACTAGTAAAAATAAATAAATAATAAAAATGCCATAAAACTGCCCCCTATTTTGTAAACGCTATAACTTTTGCGCAAACCAATCAATAAACGCTTATTGAGATTTTTTTTACCAAAAATATGTAGAAGAATACGTATCGGCCTAAACTGAAGAAAAAAAGTTTTTTTTTATATATTTTTTGGGGATATTTATTATAGCAAAAAGTAAAACATTTTGCATTTTTTTCCAAATTGTCGCTCTATTTTTGTTTATAGCGCAAAAAATAAAAACCGCAGAGGTGATAAAATACCACCAAAAGAAAGCTCTATTTGTGGAAAAAAAAGGACGCCAATTTTGTTTGGGAGCCATGTCGCACGACCGCGCAATTGTCAGTTAAAGCGAAGCAGTGCCGAATCACAAAAAGTGGTCAGGTCTTTAAGCTGCATATTGTTTTTTTTGTTTTTTTAAACAGCTGGTTATCCTGCCATTAAGATCCTTGTTCAGGCACTTCTTCCTTATGTTTGTCAGTTTTGCTCCTACATTGTCACTCAAGCACGTGTCCAGTATGCCTGGGAACACTGTAATTGGCTATTCTGTTGTTTATTGATCAGGTGTAGTCCACTATTGCCACTATCATGAAGCCAGTTCAGAGCAATACAATGCAGCTGATCCTGGAATTAATGCATACATACTTTAGATAGGTTAAATAGACTGGAGGAAATCAGCAGTACTGAAATGGAAAAAAAAAATAAGATAAAAGCAGTAATTTATGAAAATAAATCTACTTTAACAAATATCTTCCAAGAAAATTGCTTTCAGCCCTATGGATAGGCAGAACACTATAGAAGGCTGTTTTATTGTATTTACTAACTAGTCATATAAAGGGTTCATCACTAAAATAGGAATCCACCAAAATATAATACTATGCAAAATAAACCTAATAAACATACTTAATAATGTCTTAAAAAAAAATAATTTAAAGTTGTGTTTTCAGTGTTTTAGGCATCATGCATGCTGTCCAATTTGGTTTTGGGTTCAACTTCCGCTTTCTTGCAACCGTACATATTGAGAGCACTGGAGAAATAATCCAATGCTCTCATCGTGTGCCAATAGCAAGAAAGTGCAATACGGTCTATGACTATATAAAGCCCTACTCGTTTAAAGCTTCTTGCTTGAAAAGATAACATTAGTTGTTCTTATAAAGTATTGCTTCTATCTACAGCCACTTATAGGAACACTCCTAAGCAACTTAAATATGCTGGAGATGTGTCCAAAAGATAAGGTCCCTTTTAAAAGTATACCTGCAAAATATATGCAATTCATGAGGACACCTCCGCTGTGCATGCATCTTCCCCACCCAACATACCTTGCCTAACAGCACATTCAAAACTCTCCTCTTTTGAATTGGCTACTACCAAGAGGTTACAAAACTTTTCTCAGATGCCCACCTAACCAATTGTCCCTTGGATCCTGTTCCCTCACAACTTCTATGGTCACCCTCTTCTTCTATCCTATGCACCCTCGCTCACATCTTCAATCTCTCTCTCTCTCTAGTGGCACCTTCACCTCCCCTCTAAAACATGAGCAGATCACTTCCATACTTAAAAAGCCGTCATGGACCCCACAAACCTGAACAACTTAAAACCCATCTCATTGCTCCAATTCACCTCTAAACTTCTAGAACGCTTAGTCTACAACCATCTTAGCTCCTACCTTAGTGAAAATAACCTTCTTGACCCCTTACAGTCTGGCTTTCGCTCACAGCACTCCACGCAAACTGCCTTACTAAAACTCACTAACGATTTACTAACTTCTAAATCCAACAGCCAGTACTCCATACTCCTACTACTTGACCTCTCTGCAGCCTTTGATACTGTTTACCACCCGCTCCTTCTCAATAAACGACATTCCCTTGGCCTCCAAGATTCTGCTCTATCCTGGTTCTCTGCCTATCTATTACAGCGCTCATTCAGTGTTACCTACAACTCTGTCTCCTCTTCTCCATTGCCCCTTTCTGTGGGGGTCCCCCAAGGCTATGTTCTTGGACCCCTTCTCTTCTCTATCTACACCTCCTCCCTTGGTCACTTGATAACCACCCACGGCTTCCAATACCACTTATAAGCTGATGACACCCAAATCTATCTGTCTACTCCTCACCTCACTCCTTCAGTCTCCTCTCGCATTACTAACTGACATATCAGCATGGATGTCGCACCACTTCCCTAAACAAAATGTCTCTAAAACTGAGCTATTAATATTCTCCCGCCCGTGCCCCCCTCCATGACTTTCCATCAAAATCAACAATGCAATCATCAGTCCCTCATCTCACGCCAGGGTACTAAGTGTAATCCTAGACTTTGACTTGTCATTTCAGCCTCAAGTCCAATCGTTGTCAAAATTTTATAGAATTCACCTCCGTAACATCTCTAAAATTCTCCCCTTTTTAACAAACCACCAAGCTCCTCATTCACTCTCTTGTTATCTCTCGCCTTGACTACTGCAACTCCCTTCTCATTGGCCTGCTTCTCCATAGGCTATCTCCTCTTCAGTCTATCATGAATGCTGCTGCCAGACTTATCCACCTTACCAACTGCTCATTGTCTGCCAACCCTCTCCTCCAATCCCTACACTGGCTCCCAATCACCCAGCAAATTAAATTCAAAATACTAACCACAACTCACAAAGCCCTTCACAACTCTGCCCTGAGCTACATCACCAATCTTGACTCCAAATATCACCCAAACCATCCTCTCTGCTCTTCGCAAGACCTCCTACTCTCAAGCTCTCTTGTCTCCTCCTCCCATGCTCGTCTCCAGGATTTCTTCAGAGCCTCTCCCATCCTCTGGAACTCGCTACCTCAACCTGTCCGGCTATCCCCTACTCTTGCTACCTTCAGGCGATCCCTGAAAACTCATTTCTTCAGGGAAGCCTATCATGTCTCCAACTAATCTTTTAGTACTTCCATCAGCTCATTCCCCACAGTTACAACCTTTTGTACCACCTGTCCCACCCTATTAGATTGTAAGATCTTCTAAACAGGGCCATCTTAATCCTCTTGTATTTTGTTGTATTATAACTGTATTGTCTCTATTTTATATTGTAAAGCACTGCATAAACTGTTGGTGCTATATAAATCCTGTATTATAATAATTATAATATATTTTAGGCATTGCTCTAAAGTACATAAGAATCACTTGTTTATGGATATAATGTTAGTCATATATTCTATCATTGAGTATTTTGTCAGACTTTAGAAAATGTGATTTACCTTACGTATAAATGATAAATATTTATTTTACAAAGCATGTTGCTATTTACAAGAGCTGACTGCAGCTTAAAACATGTAAGATAAGAGATAAAGTTGCCTCAACAAAAACCTCATGCTTTTTTTGAAAAAAAAAAGAGAATTATATACGCTGTGTATGTATGTATGTATATATATAGATATAAATATATCTATATCTATATATATATATATATATATATATATATATCTATATATATATATATATATATATATCTATATATAGATATATAGATATATATATGTGTTTTTTCTTTTCAATGGCATAAAAGTAACAGAAAGATAAAGGTAGGATTGAAATTTGCAAGTGTCAGTGAGCTCCATAGAAAGCTGAAGTCAGTTTAGGGCTTCCAAGTGATTTATTATGTCAAAAACCGCAGCTACATCCACAAGGCTTAACGTACAAGGGTAAACAGTGTCAAATCGGATAAGAGAGGTATTATTAACAGAATAAAAAAATCTGCTGGATTCTACTCAGCAAAATTATGAAAAAAGTAAAGATAATTTCCAAAATGGAAGGACATCAGCAGGCAACATGGTTAAAAACAGGTCCTCCGGAACAAATGCATGGCACAACATATGCACTGATCCCCCCCATCCATTTTGACAGCTGACAATGTCATTGATTTTTTAAAACATATAAATTACATTACAGATACTGATCAGTAGATGATGTAAGTTGAAAATAACAGACAGGAGATGAACAGGGACTGAAGCAATAGGATCGCAGGCAAATAATCACTGACCAAAATAACATCGATGCCGATCTTTCCCACAATGCCAGATAAATATATTGCAAACAAAATTAAACTGTCTGTTATTCTTAAGATATAAACATATAGCCATTTTTTAAGAGCAAAAAAAGTGTAATACTTAAAAATAGCAATCCATTGCGTTGCAGTAAACTGCAGTAAACCACACAACTCATGGTATTGCACAATAAATGGTGCAGTAGGTTGAGAGCACATTCATTTTGTGGTTGTGCATCACAGATCAATTGCATTGTAGCACACTGCCAGATGCAGAAGTAGGTCATCTGTGATAGACAACAAATATGCAGGTCCATTGTCTTAAGTTTACTGCACTGAAAGTCAATTAAAAATGAACAGACCGCCTTACCACAACTCCTATTAAGGCCTTAAGTACCTCTCATTACTTAGCATGTGGTAACATACCACACTGCAGCATACCAGCATGAATATTCCCCATTTTTCTTGAAGTTGACAATTAGCATTATTATTTAGCAAAGAACTGCAAAGCCTCATAGTGAACTGGGAAGTGCAGTTATGGATTCTTCTTAAAGCACACTCTCAATATTAGCAGGGCTGAAGGTAAGTACAATATTTGGGTAAGGCAGTGAGGGAAAGAGTTAAATAACAACTTCTCTAAAGTGAAGTTGTCCTTAAAAATAGGTTTAAACTGAATGATATTTATATTGCTAAGCCACTGTGTATTATTACATATGGGAAGGTGTTACTCAAGTCAGCAATATGAGTGCTGACCCTGGCAACCCTGATGTCTTATGCCATAGTTTATGTTGAAGAAAAAAATACAAATTCCCACTAGGGCCCAAATGTACACAAAAATAAGCAGAAAACACAATACTTAGATAGAAAGTATACAAAATGTACAAACAAACAGCGTAGTGCTATATCCAATATTACAAAATATAGTGCAAAATAATGCAATACATAAAGTGCAATACATAAAGTGCTCAAAGCTTATACTTCAATATGCAATAAATATGTAAGTAAAGATATGCAATACATGAATAAATAAAGAAAGTGTGACATTTCTTATATATACAAAAACGTCCATGTATGAACCCATGAAGCAAGAAGAATCCAGAGAGGGGGAATCTCTTCAAGGTTTAATCTAAGTGGGGGATAGAAAGCTTTCAGTTATTAGCTTATGTTGGCTATGAACTTCTAGGATAACTTTGAGAAACACTCAACTTGACCATGAAATTCTAATGCATAGATTAATAATCTTCCTAGAATAATCTTAACTGATCAACTGATAAATTGTGTCTTTTCAGCACTCACTCTGGGAAATGCAGAGCACTTTCCTGAAAATGTGTTAATTTACAGTCTTAACTTTACAGACTTGACATTTTGTGTAAGAGTGACATTATGGGTTCATGAAACTTTAGCTTTGCCCTTCAAACTTTTTGGTGTTATAAACTTCAAAAGAGCTAACCTAACTCATTAACATACAAAATCAATAGAGTATCAACAAGATTGGGTGGGGTCATTTATCAATGCCTAATGGCTGATGCAGAAGTTCGAGATATGCTAATGAAGATGTCATGTCATGAAGTTCACAAGATGTTTTGATTTATATCCATGTACTGGTGTTGTTATAGTTCCAACTAATTAGATTAGAAGCTCAATCAATTACCTGGAAATGAGAGATAACACTTCTACTTAAATAAGCAAAATGGGAAATTAGTTTGCATCTTATATCATCATTCAACATGAGTCATTCCAAAGGCTTTTTATATATATATAAAAAGGTTAGTGTTCCAGAAACCCTTGAAGGACGGCTTCCCCTTCTTTATGCCTACAAATTAAATTAAGCCTTTATTCTAAAAAAATAGTTCCCTTTAACAGCTGACATACAGTATATAACAACTGAATATGTTGACAGCAAAAAAGTCGGGTACACAGAGGCCGAATGTCGGAAGACATTTGTCAGTTCAAAAAAACGTCCAACATTTGGCCCATGTGTATCTTGATCTATCCGACAGAAGCTGGCCATTTGGCCGGCTTCTTTCTGACGAGCATTCTGGAAAACCAGCAACCGACCGACTCCCGATCAGCGGTCTCAGCCAATGGTAGAGAGTGCTGATCAAAGTATGCAGACATGATACAGGATTTTTTTTATTATACAGTGAAAAGACAAGAGTTTAACCATAGATGCAACTAGAACTTGTAAATACTACTATTTACTGGCTGATGTAGTTGTTGCACAAAATACATGAACAATAGAATCCAACAATATGTTTGTGAAGTGGATTCAAGTAGATAATCTACTGGGGAAAAAAACCCATAAATAACTGTCTAAAAAAGATTCTGAATGATCAACTTTTCTCTGAGAATGATTGGCTGACCATAATAAATGCCCTAAATCTATGTATAGCCTTCAGTTGTTTGTGAGCAAGGCTCAAATGAATCAGGGCTATTACAATTGAAAATGTTTAGCAGCCGTTTAGAAATTATTTTGAAAAGAGGGAAAGGCAGTGTGGGGATTCATGTTTTGTTCAGGTAACTTTGAAACGTCATTGTTTTTCATTGGAAAAGTGGGCAGCATAAAGAGGAGTAGGATCAAAGCTTTTTTGGCCCTACTTCTCCTATGGATCACAAGAGTATGGTATGTTCTGCCCTCCTGTGACCTGTTTTGATCCAACAATGGGCTAAAGTCCACTGTTGACTGATGTCACTCAGCCGGTCCAGGACCTGGATCAATCCAGACTTTACAGTTGGGTTCCACCAAGAAGCCTGGTTTGTGGCTGGCTCAGCCTCTCAGGGAGTCACTGGGAGACTGAGCCAGCTGCTCCTGCCTCCTTCACAGCCCAGAGCTTCAGTAAGCACTGGAAGGGCAAAGCAGAGAGCAAATGACTGACAGTCACCACTCTCTGCTCAGAGTAGATGGGAGAACTGAGTGATCATCTGTGTTCTCAGTGTGGAGGCAGAGGGGGACAGATGCATCATCGGATCAATGCTGCATCCACCTAAGTGAGTATATATATTATTTTTTTGGAAACCTGAACTTCCCTTTTAAAGGAACATCACATAAAAAAAAATATCTTTGGGAAAGATTTTCAATACTTGATATTTGTGCAGACTCTAGAAGCATGACATATTTTCTTTAAGAAAAATCTATTTGTATCTCATTCTAGAAGATAGCCTTATTGTGGAGTTTGTGAGCCTGTTTTTTTATTGATTTCTGCCAGTTTGCTGTATACATTTGGTATACTGCAGAGAAAGAAAATTATCTGATTTTACTGCAAAAATTGAATTCAATGTAGAAAAGCATGTTTGAAAACCGTGTAATATTTATGCTTAGATACAGTTATAGCTGAAACTGAACAATAACCTTCTGTTCACTGTATATCTAAAGTTGTGCATACACAGGAAGAGTCTGTCTAACAATAACACAGTGTATTTGGGGCTATAGTCCCAGTCTCAACGTGTATTAGTTATGGATGGTCAAAGTAGAATCCCTAGAACATAATTTCAGAAAAGTTTAAAAGTATTAAAAATGTAGGTTCTGTTCATCATTGTTTTCTGCTTACAGAGTGGAGATAAACATTTTTATTTACTTCTGAATATCTCTCTCTCCTTTTTTTACAATCATATATCTATGCCTAAAGAGATGTGGAAACATTTGTTGATGACATTTGTCTTATTAAAAGTAATGGCATTGGCCATGTTTCCATGACTTCAGTTTGTACAACATAAGGTAATCTGATTTTTTACATTTGTTATGAGCTTGCCAAGAGCATGCTCTACTGTCAATACTGAATATCACAGAACAACCCTTCTCACTTCATGTGGTCCCAAATCTTTTTTTTGTCATGCCATGCAATAAATGAGAAATGCAGTTCATCCATTTGCTATTAATGCCCACTCTTGACAAGATACAAAGTTGTATATTAAGAGTTTTTGAGAGAAGCAAAGAAAGATATACTAATGAAAACGGTCTGATCACTGTGATATCCTCTGATTGGCTATTACAGTGATCTGTACCCATGTGTTTTTTTCTCCTCTTGTTATAGGATACATTGTATCTTTTTCAGCATACTAGAGGAAAAATGGAAACAAAGAAAAGTGTGTTTAAAAATAAATAATAATAATAATAAAAAAAAGATCAAATAGCTAGAGCAGGGTTTGATCAAACTCAGATCAAGGGTTAGAGTTAGAATCAAGGTTAGGTGAAAGTTAGTTCATGGTCAGAGTCAAAAGCCAGGGACAAAGGTCCCAGACAAAGTTCAGGTCTAGTTTATTTTAGACAAGATTATAAAAAGCCTTTTTTTTTATTTATTGGTGTCAGTTAGTCTCAGTGTTTACGTGTTTTAGGTAGAATAAAAAATGCAAAATGTGCACTATTACTTCTGGGCCTTACTACAGATACAGAAAACAAATACACATATGTGGTATCACTGTGTCTGTCAGGACCAGGAGATTTTACTTTGGGTTGTTCTTTGATGGCTATGGTAATAGTAAATAAAAAACAGCTACATTTAATTAAAAACTTATTTTTTTACTATTTTTCTACCTGTTTTCCTTTGATAAAAATATCAAAAAGTCAGGAGATATCCTTTATCAAATAACAATATTTAATTTACCTGGAAGCACTAAGTAGGTGTGATGATATGTACAGTTTCACTATTACATGCCAAAGTTGCAAAACTGAGTTCAGGTGTCAAGCTTTGTTGTATCCTCTGTCATGAAGAGATTAAGGTTGTCTAATGTTATAATAGTAAGATTGCCAGATATGACCTGTCTTAAGTACTGATATCTATTCTAAGATAAATATCTATTGGTTCATTCTAAAGGCAAACAAGCAAAATGCAAGTGATGGTAGTGTCATGATCACTTAGTGCCCCTGTTCCTCATTCCAGCACCCGGGTGTTGGCTGTTGCTTTTCCTCTCTGTCTGTGTTCACCTGTTGACTGATTGATCTGGTCAGTAGTGATGAGCCGAACACCCCCGGGTTCGGTTCGCACCAGAACCCGCGAACGGACCGAAAGTTCGAACGAACATTAGAACCCTATTAAATACAATGGATGCGAACGTTCGAATTCTAAAGTGCTAATTATAACAACTATTATGCATGTTATTGTCCTAAAAAGGGTTTGGGAACCCGGGTTCTGCACCAGGGGACATGTATCAATGCAAAAAGAAGTTTTAAAAACGGTCGTTTTTCGGGAGCAGTCATTTTAATGATGCATAAAGTGAAAAAAAAAAAGTCAAATATTCCTTTAAATATCGTACCTGGGGGGTGTCTAAAGTATGCCTGTGAAGTGCCACGTGTTTCCCGTGTTTAGAACTGTCCCTGCACAAAATGACACTTCTAAAGGAAAAAAAAGCCATTTAAAACTGCTTGCGGCTTTAATGTAATGTCTGGTCCCGGTAATATGGATGAAATTCTTTAAGAAAAATGGCATAGCTACCCCATGACCCCCCCCCCCTACCCCAGCCCATTACCAGCCCCTTTGGGTCTTGTATGGATATTAAGGGGAACCCCGCACATAAAATAAAAAAGGCCCTATATACTCTGAACAGCCCTATACAGGCGGTGCATACAAGACAGGGACTGTAGGTTTGTTCTTATGTAGAATCTGTTTGTAATTTTGAACAGGTACATTGTTGAAGTGTAGCTCCAGACCAAAAATCTATTTTTAAACTTTTTGGAAAACATAGGTAAGGGTTATCACCCCTGTAACATTTGTTTTGCTGTCTGTGCCCCTGTTCAGAACATTTCACCTCACTTTCCGTCCCAATGACAACTGTTTTTGAAATGTGGTGTTTTTCTTGAAACAAGGATTGCTGATAAAGCATCAGTACAGAGGAGACACCTTTCTCCCATATTTATTCTTACAGGAGAGAATTTTCCTTCCTAGTGGTAGATTTCCTCTCACTTCCTGTTGTCTTCTTGCGTTTGCAAGTAGGAGTCGTTTGTAAGTTGGATGTTTGAAAGTAGGGACCTGCCGTATATACTCTGCAGAAATAGGCCCCTTAGTTGTTGGTGTTGGCACAACACTGTAAGCACTCACAGTTACTCTTGGTTGGTGCTGGAACGCCCTGCTGTCAACTATTATATCAGGAATTTTAATTACATATAATTGTTGAACAGTGGTAGTAAAAATTGGGCCTTTGATGGTGGTGCTGGTGCCACAACACTGTAAGCCCTGACAGTTACTCTTGGTGGGTGCAGCAATGGGCCCTGCTGTGAATTATTAGATCAAGAATTGTAATTACATGCCCCTGTTGAACAGGGGCTGAAAAATTGGGCCTTAGGCACTGGTGGCACAACACTGCAACCCCTCACAGATACTGTACTTGGAGCACAGCAATGAGCCCTGTTGCAAAGTATTGCTTCAAAAATTGTAATGACACGCCCCTGTTAAACAGGGGCTGAAAAATTGGGCCTTAGGCACTGGTGGCACAAAACTGCAACTCCTCACAGATACTGTACTTGGAGCACAGCAATGAGCCCTGTTGCAAAGTATTGCTTCAAAAATTGTAATGACACGCCCCTGTTAAACAGGGGCTGAAAAATTGGGCCTTAGGCACTGGTGGCACAACACTGCAACTCCTCACAGATACTGTACTTGGAGCACAGCAATGAGCCCTGTTGCAAAGTATTGCTTCAAAAATTGTAATTACACGCCCCTGTTAAACAGGGGCTGAAAAATTGGGCGTTAGGCACTGGTGGCGGCACCCATAAACAAAAATGATCTTACAAGCTATCATCATCAATCGTATCATTGAGGACTCGGAGGAGGAGGATAGCCAGTCAACATAACAGCACAGGCACTCAGCATCAGCATCAGTCTTGAAGGGATGTGACATGTTAAAATCAATTAGTCTGTTATATCAGCATCAGGTGTGTGGTAGCTGGTGGTGATCCAAGACTGGTTCATCTTGATGAAAGTCAGTCGATCAACCGAGTCGGTGGACAGGCGCACCCTGTGATCCGTGACAAATCCTCCAGCAGCACTGAATGTGCGTTCCGAAAGAACGCTGGATGCAGGACAGGCCAGTAGCTCAATTGCATACTGTGCAAGCTCTGGCCAGTGATCCATCCTCAAGACCCAGTAAGCCAGAGGATTTTCGGTGGGGAAGGTGTCCAAGTCTGACCTTGCCCCTAGATATTCCTGCACCATGTTTATCAGACGCTGGCGATGGTTGCTGGAACCGATCATACTTTGGGGCTGCGGACTAAAGAATTGTCTGAACGCATCGGTCAGACGGCCACCTTCCCCACCGCTCCTTCTTTGACTGGCCGAAGCCTCAGCAACTCGTTGTCCAGGACCAGGAGTTTGCAACCTCCCAGTCTCTGGGAACGCGTTGCACAGACCTTTCTGCAAGGCCTCCCGGAGTTGTCTCATCCTCTGCTCCCTCTGCGACGGTAACATAAGGTCCGCAACCTTACCCTTGTACCGTGGATCAAGGAGAGTGGCCAGCCAGTAATGGTCCCTCTCCTTGATCCGAAGAATACGAGGATCCTTCCGCAGACTTTGCAGGATCAGGGAGGCCATGCAGCGTAGGTTTGCTGAGGCATTCGCTCCGGAGTCCTCTGGGTCACTAAGGACGACATGATCCGCAGCCACCTCCTCCCAGCCACGTACAAGTCCACTGGTTTCTTGGGACTGTAAATCATCCCTAAAAGACTGCTGCTGATGATGCTGAGTGCCAGCCTCCACCTCCATGCTGACACAATCCTCCTCCTCCTCCTCCTCCTCCTCCTCCTCTTCCTGTGCGATGGGTGGGACAGAAGGAACACTGTCTGGGTAAAGGGGGCCTTGAGAGGCAAGGAAGTCCTCCTCTTCCTGCCTCTGTTCTGCCTCAAGTGCCCTGTCCATTATTCCACGCAGCGTGTGCTCCAACAGGTGGACAAGAGGTACAGTGTCACTGATGCATGCACTGTCACTGCTCACCATCCTCGTGGCCTCCTCAAATGGTGCCAGGACAGTGCATGCATCCCTGATCATGCCCCACTGGCGTGGAGAAAAAAAACCAAGCTCCCCTGACCCTGTCCTGGTGCCGTAGTCGCACAGGTACTCATTGATGGCCCTCTGCTGCGTGTGCAGCCGCTGCAGCATGGCCAACGTTGAGTTCCACCTGGTGGGCATGTCACATATAAGGCGGTTCTTG
Organism: Rana muscosa; assembly: GCA_029206835.1. Lineage (NCBI taxonomy): Eukaryota > Metazoa > Chordata > Amphibia > Anura > Ranidae > Rana > Rana muscosa. The sequence goes on from CM055116.1 coordinate 175,904,282, forward strand.
GGCAGGTTCAACTCCTTTTGCAGCTCAGCCAGGCGAGCACTGGCATTATAAGATCTGCGGAAATGCACACAGACTTTCCTGGCCTGCCTCAGGACATCCTGTAAGCCCGGGTACCTGCCCAAGAAGCGCTGCACCACCAGGTTAAGGACGTGAGCCACACAGGGCACATGGGTCAGTTGTCCCTGTCGGAGGGCGGAGAGGAGGTTGGTGCCATTGTCGCAAACCACCATTCCTGGCTTAAGCTGGCGTGACGTCAACCACCTCTCGGCCTGGCCCTGCAGAGCAGACAGGACCTCTGCCCCAGTGTGGCTTCTGTCCCCCAAACACACCAGCGCAAGCACGGCATGGCATCTTTTTGCCTGCGTACTTGCGTAGCCCCGTGAACGACTACGGAGCACCGCTGGTTCATAGGACAAACCACAGGAAGAGGCCATGGAGGAAGAAGAAGAGGAGGGGGTGGAGGAGAGAGGTGTGTCACAACCAGTAGTAGCATTTTGGAGGCGTGGCGGTGGGACAACCTCCAACACTACTGCACCTTGTCCTGAATCCTTCCCAGCTGCCAAAAGAGTGACCCAATGGGCCGTGAAAGAAAGGTAACGTCCCTGTCCATGCCTGCTGGACCATGAGTCAGCGGTAATATGCACCTTACCGCTGACCGCCCTGTCCAGCGAGGCCAAGACATTGCCTTCCACATGCCGGTAGAGAGCCGGAATAGCCTTCCGTGAGAAAAAGTGGCGTTTGGGAACCTGCCACTGAGGAACCGCACATTGCACAAACTCACAGAAGGGGGCCGAGTCTACCAACTGAAAAGGCAGCAGTTGAAGCGCTAGCAATTTAGCCAAGCTAGCATTCAACCGCTGGGCATGTGGATGGCTGGGAGTGAACTTCTTTCGACGGTCCAGCAGCTGGGGCAGGGAAATTTGCCTGCTAGAATCGGACGTCGGTGTACTGCTAGCAGAGTGGGCGCAAGTACTTGGCTGTGACACACCTAATTCTACACCTTCATTCCTCTCAGTGCATGTTTCAGAGAGGACTGAAGTTATAGTGGGGTTGGAGATCCCAGCTGATGCGGTGCAAGGAGAGGTCCGCTTTGTTCTTTGGTGTGGGTCTTTGAGGTAGGCTTGCCAACGAGCTGCATGGCAGGTCAACATATGTCTGGTCAGGCATGTGGTACCCAAGCGGCTGATGTTTTGGCCACGCGATATACGCTTGAGACATATGTTGCAAACAGCAGCTGTGCGATCTGATGCACTAGCCTCAAAAAAGGCCCACACCAAAGAACTTTTTGAATGACGGGCAGAGGCAGCGCCCTGCACAGGCGGAGCTCTGCGGTGTGATTCCGTCGGTGTACTGCCCTTACGCTGGCCACCAAAGGGCATCCTGCCTCGTTGGAGATGTGCCTCCTCCTCATCCTCCTCCTCCTCCTCTCTCCTATTAGGCACCCACGTGGAGTCAGTGACCTCATCATCCCCTCCCTCCTCATCACTGGAGCCAATCTGGCAGTATGCTGCAGCTGCTGGAACATGACTGCCAGATTGGTGTCCTTCTTGAGCATCCCCTCTGTCTGCTCTCACGCTACTGCCTTCCTCTAGCTGGGTTTCATCATCAGACCCTTCGAAACGCTGGGCATCCTCCTGGAGCATGTACCCAACACTGTGCTGAAACAGTTCGGGGGACTCCTCAGGAGGAGGACATGGTGGGTCTAGGGAAGGAGTGACTGATGATTTGTCTGACATTGATACCAGGGAAGACGACGCTTTGGCAGCTGCTTTTCCAGTACCCTGAGCCTGGGTGAGAGAGGATGAGGAGGAGGAGGAGGGCTTGGTCATCCACTCTACCAAGTCTTCGGCATGATGTGGCTCAACATGTCCAGCTGCCGAAAAGAAGGACAAGCGTGTCCCATGGCCATGTGTGATGACAATGCACCGCGTCCACGACCAGCACTGTTGCCCCCAGACACAGAGCCTGCTTGCCCTCTTTTATTGCCTCCTGACTGTCTGCCTCTCCTTGTTTGCCTTCCAGACATTCTAATAGATGGCCTGCAGGGAGATGGGAAAAAAGCAATAAGGGCTACCTTCAGGTGTCCTTCTCTGTCCCTTGAAACAAGGACTTTCACAGTGAAAGAAACTGACACTCTCCCTACCTACAGTTTTCTGTCCCTAGAAAAAATATTTTTTTTAAGCACAATATAGCACAAGGACAATTCACTCACTGTCCTTACAGGTCCCTGGAAACAAGGACTTGCAGAGTGAAAGAAAAAAAACACTCTCCCTACCTACAGTTTTCTGTCCCTAGAAAAAATGTTTTTTTTAATCACAATATAGCACAAGAACAATTCACTCACTGTCCTTACAGGTCCCTGGAAACAAGGACTTGCAGAGTGAAAGAAAAAAAACACTCTCCCTACCTACAGTTTTCTGTCCCTAGAAAAAATGTTTTTTTTAATCACAATATAGCACAAGGACAATTCACTCACTGTCCTTACAGGTCCCTGGAAACAAGGACTTGCAGAGTGAAAGAAAAAAAACACTCTCCCTACCTACAGTTTTCTGTCCCTAGAAAAAATGTTTTTTTTAATCACAATATAGCACAAGGACAATTCACTCACTGTCCTTCCAGGTCCCTGGAAACAAGGACTTGCAGAGTGAAATAAACTGACACTCTCCCTACCTACAGTTTTCTGTCCCTAGAATAAATGTTTTTTTTAAGCACAATATAGCACAAGGACAATTCACTCACTGTCCTTAGAGGTCCCTGGAAACAAGGACTTGCAGAGTGAAAGAAAAAAAACACTCTCCCTACCTACAGTTTTCTGTCCCTAGAAAAAATGTTTTTTTTTAAGCACAATATAGCACAAGGACAATTCACTCACTGTCTTTCCAGGTCCCTGGAAACAAGGACTTGCAGAGTGAAAGAAAAAAAACACTCTCCCTACCTACAGTTTTCTGTCCCTAGAAAAAATGTTTTTTTTAAGCACAATATAGCACAAGGACAATTCACTCACTGTCCTTCCAGGTCCCTGGAAACAAGGACTTGCAGAGTGAAAGAAAAAAAACACTCTCCCTACCTACAGTTTTCTGTCCCTAGAAAAAATGTTTTTTTTAATCACAATATAGCACAAGGACAATTCACTCACTGTCCTTACAGGTCCCTGGAAACAAGGACTTGCAGAGTGAAAGAAACTGACACTCTCCCTACCTACAGTTTTCTGTCCCTAGAATAAATGTTTTTTTTAAGCACAATATAGCACAATGACAATTCACTCACTGTCCTTACAGGTCCCTGGAAACAAGGACTTGCAGAGTGAAATAAACTGACACTCTCCCTACCTACAGTTTTCTGTCCCTAGAATAAATGTTTTTTTTAAGCACAATATAGCACAAGGACAATTCACTCACTGTCCTTACAGGTCCCTGGAAACAAGGACTTGCAGAGTGAAAGAAAAAAAACACTCTCCCTACCTACAGTTTTCTGTCCCTAGAAAAAATGTTTTTTTTAATCACAATATAGCACAAGGACAATTCACTCACTGTCCTTACAGGTCCCTGGAAACAAGGACTTGCAGAGTGAAAGAAAAAAAACACTCTCCCTACCTACAGTTTTCTGTCCCTAGAAAAAATGTTTTTTTTTAATCACAATATAGCACAAGGACAATTCACTCACTGTCCTTCCAGGTCCCTGGAAACAAGGACTTGCAGAGTGAAATAAACTGACACTCTCCCTACCTACAGTTTTCTGTCCCTAGAATAAATGTTTTTTTTAAGCACAATATAGCACAAGGACAATTCACTCACTGTCCTTAGAGGTCCCTGGAAACAAGGACTTGCAGAGTGAAAGAAAAAAAACACTCTCCCTACCTACAGTTTTCTGTCCCTAGAAAAAATGTTTTTTTTAAGCACAATATAGCACAAGGACAATTCACTCACTGTCCTTCCAGGTCCCTGGAAACAAGGACTTGCAGAGTGAAAGAAAAAAAACACTCTCCCTACCTACAGTTTTCTGTCCCTAGAAAAAATGTTTTTTTTAAGCACAATATAGCACAAGGACAATTCACTCACTGTCCTTCCAGGTCCCTGGAAACAAGGACTTGCAGAGTGAAAGAAAAAAAACACTCTCCCTACCTACAGTTTTCTGTCCCTAGAAAAAATGTTTTTTTTAATCACAATATAGCACAAGGACAATTCACTCACTGTCCTTACAGGTCCCTGGAAACAAGGACTTGCAGAGTGAAAGAAAAAAAACACTCTCCCTACCTACAGTTTTCTGTCCCTAGAAAAAATGTTTTTTTTAATCACAATATAGCACAAGGACAATTCACTCACTGTCCTTACAGGTCCCTGGAAACAAGGACTTGCAGAGTGAAATAAACTGACACTCTCCCTACCTACAGTTTTCTGTCCCTAGAATAAATGTTTTTTTTAAGCACAATATAGCACAAGGAGAATTCACTCACTGTCCTTCCAGGTCCCTGGAAACAAGGACTTGCAGAGTGAAAGAAAAAAAACACTCTCCCTACCTACAGTTTTCTGTCCCTAGAAAAAATGTTTTTTTAATCACAATATAGCACAAGGACAATTCACTCACTGTCCTTCCAGGTCCCTGGAAACAAGGACTTGCAGAGTGAAAGAAAAAAAACACTCTCCCTACCTACAGTTTTCTGTCCCTAGAAAAAATGTTTTTTTTAATCACAATATAGCACAAGGACAATTCACTCACTGTCCTTCCAGGTCCCTGGAAACAAGGACTTGCAGAGTGAAATAAACTGACACTCTCCCTACCTACAGTTTTCTGTCCCTAGAATAAATGTTTTTTTTAAGCACAATATAGCACAAGGACAATTCACTCACTGTCCTTAGAGGTCCCTGGAAACAAGGACTTGCAGAGTGAAAGAAAAAAAACACTCTCCCTACCTACAGTTTTCTGTCCCTAGAAAAAATGTTTTTTTTTAAGCACAATATAGCACAAGGACAATTCACTCACTGTCCTTCCAGGTCCCTGGAAACAAGGACTTGCAGAGTGAAAGAAAAAAAACACTCTCCCTACCTACAGTTTTCTGTCCCTAGAAAAAATGTTTTTTTTAAGCACAATATAGCACAAGGACAATTCACTCACTGTCCTTCCAGGTCCCTGGAAACAAGGACTTGCAGAGTGAAAGAAAAAAAACACTCTCCCTACCTACAGTTTTCTGTCCCTAGAAAAAATGTTTTTTTTAATCACAATATAGCACAAGGACAATTCACTCACTGTCCTTACAGGTCCCTGGAAACAAGGACTTGCAGAGTGAAAGAAACTGACACTCTCCCTACCTACAGTTTTCTGTCCCTAGAATAAATGTTTTTTTAAGCACAATATAGCACAAGGACAATTCACTCACTGTCCTTCCAGGTCCCTGGAAACAAGGACTTGCAGAGTGAAAGAAACTGACACTGTCCCTACCTACAGTTTTCTGTCCCTAGAATAAATGTTTTTTTTAAGCACACTATAGCACAAGCACAAAACACACTGACACTCTCCCTACCTATCCTTCTCTTTCCCTAAACTAAAGGAATCCAGGTTAAGCAAGAAAGAAATAACAGTCACTGTCCCTGCCTATGCTGCTCTATCCCTGCTCCGGAACACACTACACTAGGCCGCCGTGCGGGCGGCCTTTTATAGTGTGGGGCGTGTACTAAACACCCTCAGCAATAATTAGCCACAGGCATCCTGCCTGTGGCCAATCATTGCTCTCCTCGCTGCCGGCGCTGTGATTGGCCAAGCATGCGGGGTCACAGTGCATGCTTGGCCAATCACAGCGCCTGGATGACACTGCGATGGCGTAGTGCATTGTGGGCCGTTCGCGTCACTCGAATTTGGCGCGAACGGCCCAAATCGTTCGATCTTCGTCGAACGATCGAACAGCCGATGTTCGAGTCGAACGTATGTTCGACTCGAACACGAAGCTCATCCCTACTGGTCAGTCACCTGATATAAGCAAACTGAACACACTATCCCTCACTTGTGATAGAGACAGACTTACCTGCATTGTTCTAGACCAAGCCTCCTGTTAGTCTGCCTCGCTTGCTGTTGGATCCCCTGTGTATGTCTTGGATTGGACTGGATTATCCCCTGAACTCAGCCTGTCTTTTTACCTGGAAATGATACTGGATTATCCCCTGAACTCAGCCTGCCTTTACCTGAACTGTCTTTGAACCACGCTATCTGCTAACTGCAAGTACCTGTTTGCTTTGCTCAGTTCACATTTGCCCAGGCATGTGCCGGGCACTATAGCATTGTGAATAAAGTCCTGGGAACAATCAAGTACCGGTAGGCCTGCTTGTCTTAAGGGAAAGGGGGCTGCTATAGGTGAAGCGCACAGTAGCCAGCTATAGTGTCTGACCACCTGCGTTGGGGTAGACGTGACATTTGTGACAGGTAGTGAAACTGTTGCTTTCCAGACCTACTACCTAAGAGTAGCTCAGGCATATTGTTTTATTTGGATAGATGAATTCATACGGTAGCTGGTTATATTAGTTATGTTTTATGGTAGTGATGTCACTGCCATTGCAATTGCCAGGGAAAAAAACAAGTACTAATATAAGGTGTGTCAGACCAAATAATAAGAGTCTAAATTGATCTATTGGTTTACACTAAAAAACAGCAAATGTGTTTTCGGGGGTCAGGAAACACTCCTCCCTCATCGGGGCTTCAGTTAAAATAGAACATTTGATTGTAATCAAAATAAGGCTTTCCTGTATAAATCTATATAAGGAAGTTATTGGATGGATCAAGAGGGTAAATAGCCAGTAGCATTTGTATCAGGGGTAGTAAAGATAAGAACCAGTAGTAGTACTATTTCCAGGACTGATTTGTTGAATATTGGGTTGATGTATGAAAATGGTGCTCACAGGAACGTCTCATATTGCACATAGCAACCAGTCAGAATCCTTTTTTTTTTTTTCAGATCTAGGATGCAGTATAATGATTGTAAGCTGAGTATTGCTATGCGCATGATGCTACATAAGTGTGCCCAGTACATATTTTGTTTCAGGAGTAAGGAAACAGCAGCTTCCAGTGGGCTCCTCTGCTGCCACAAGTTATAGTTGTCTTGACAGGTTCCCTTTAAGCTGTAAATGAAAACCCAGTGGGTGCAGAGCCTAATCATAAGCCACAGGCTTTACGTGGCAAATACATAATGTACCATATGCAATATGCTTTAATCTAATAAATTGTATTATGGATGCCTCCACTACATTTCAAACATGAGGCAGAGCTAATGTTAGCAAATGAGTTCATGCGATACTGTATATTTTAAATTTATCACAGTCAACCAGTATACTGTGAGAATATTGTCAAACTGTGCTCTGCTAAACCTCCACTAAACACCATAATGATCAGTAGGAAAGCTGTCAAGTGGCAGCCTGAAGATTTTCATTTTAATGAAGTGTGCAAGGAAATATGTTTATTCTGCTTTTGTGCAAAAATAAGATATTTAATAATTTTGTATTTTATTTATGGCTTATATCAATTTCTTCTGTTTTCTTTTAAGTTAAATATGGTGTTGGTGCCTTCTGAAATATTTTAAAACCATTTGGGATTCAGACATTGTGTTATGTTATTTGCAATATAAAAAGAAAAGATGTAATGTGCCAGCTTTTTCATCTGTGTTACTGGTTTGATTTGTCTAATTCATTTAACTGCTTGCAGACCTTCTACAGCTTATGAACATCTTTGAGGACTTTAAATATGTCCCGAGATGCTGCATTGCTATCCCACTATGAATGGATCTGGGTGTGCTCTTGTTAGGAGTCCCAATCTATAAACAGAAGCCAGTCACAGTAGCTGGTGCTTCACTTAACATTGTAAAATCTAGTGATTATTGATTGTTGCTATCATAGTTTCAATGTAGTAGCTGCACTGATGATCAAATAGTAGGCTTGCTTTGTGGTAAACGCAACTGCAGCAGGAAGAACAGCCATCTCTGACATGAAGGTTGTGACTGGCAGACTGACTTCCCTTCTCTATGATGGGCAAGAGGTAAGTAGCAGCCAACTGGGGAATAACAGGATCTGGGGCAAAGTGTCTGCTTTGCCTAATACTATAGATCTGAGCACTGTTACATAACAGGAAGTCACAAACTACTTCCTACCCTGAGCACTGAGACAGGAGCAGAGAGACAGCAAAGGTAAGTTTCATTTGTGGTGGGGAGAGGGTGCCTTTACAAAGGCACTGTTACATTGCCCTAAATGAGGAAGGTGACAATGGGGTTGATTTACTAAAGGCAAATATACTGTGCACTACAAGTGCACTGCAAGCTTTAGATCTGAGGGGGACATGCAAGGACATTAAAAAAACAGCATTTTTGCTTACACATGATTGAATGATAGAAATCAGCAGAACTTACTCTTATTTCAGATCCTCTCCTCAGATCTACAACAACTGTAATTCCAAGTGCACTTCCAAGTGCACTTGCAGTGTACGTGTGGTGCACAGTATTTTTGCCTTTAGTAAATTAACCTCATTGTCTCTTCGAGGCTGGGTTCACACTGATACTACACGACAGTCCTACGACTGTCATCCTACTTTGCTCTGCGACATCAGTCCTATATCGGTCCTACATCCATCCAACTTGAATGAACAGGATACTACTTTGATCTGACTTTGAGATAGTATGACTTGTCCTTTGACCAATCAAAACCATTCCAGTGTGACATAAATTCCTTTTACTGCTTCTGTAATCACCATATCGGATGTCACAAGTTGGATGGTTAGGACAAGGATTCTACTTTGATCCGATTTCAATGATATTCAATGGGCTGAAGTAGGATCAAAGTTGGATCAAAGTAGTGCAGGGTCATTTTCAAAGTTGGACCGACTTGTGTCGGACCAGTTAAGATGGCTCTCAAAGGCAAACATTAATTTTCACACTTCATGTGACATGAGCTACCAATGTCAGAGCGTTTGTTGTACAAGTGTGAACCCAGCCTAAGGGCTAGTTCACACATGAGTCAATGATGTGTGTTTTAGCAGAATTTATGCAGCATTTTTAAAGCCTCATAACCACACTTAAATGCCTGCCAAGAATATTACAATTGGCACCACACAGCGCAGTACACACAAGAGCGGCAGCGTTGTTTTGTGTTAAAAATTAAGCAGCATGTTGCTTTTACGAGGCATCAATACTTGTCAGTTTTCTTCATTCATTTCAATGGTAACATGCCATAATTGCACCTTAACTGCACCTATAGCATTTATGACGTTTTTGGAAAAAATGTATAAAGTGTTAGCTGGGTGCTGGGGGAGAGACAGTGGATGTTCCTGTATCCCAGAAAGCACTGGGAAATAATAGAGAACCAGGACAGAGCAACTTCAGCCCCTTCCTGTTTGTACAGAGCAGCTTTTTGGTTACACCATTTGCTTCTGTGTGCGGGCAAAAGCATCAAGCCAGCCAGCAATACTGACAGTACCAGGCAGGAGCAGGGGCATTGAGAATTATTGCCAGTGGCAAAGCATTTTAATTCAGCAAAGAGCTGGATCAAGCCAAGTGTCAAAGAGATCAAATTATATAAATCCACATTGTAGAGAATTGTAGAGAAATGTCTGCTATCAGATTACTACCTAACCATGCCTCAAATAAGCATTTAACAAGCAACATTTTTTTATGCTTTTTCAACTACAGACTCTCCACGTTTAACGACTTACTCGTTTAATGACCGCTTAGACTTACGAACAGCTTTTTGGGCACTTTACATCATTGTATTGTACAGTACAGTACAGGATTTTTGTTGTTTATATTTTTGTATTCTGTACAGATGCAAATTAAAACAATGTTATTGAGTTGGAACTTTGTGTTTAGATCTTTTTTTCAGAATACAGTACCGTAGTTAAGAATGCATGAAATATTGATTACTTGTGGCTCCTCATTTAGTGACCAATTTGTTTAACAACCTGGTCGCTGGAACAGAACCTGGCTGTTGAGGAGAGCCTATAGTCAAAAACATGTCATAAAAGCTATAGGTGCATTGATTATTGGTTCATTCTTCATAATAAAATGAAGCCAAGGGGTTTACAAACAAAGTTTGCTTGCTAATTTTTTCAGAAAAATCAAAAATCAAATCTGAATGGTCACAATAAGCAGCAACTCCAATTTAGCTCTCCTTTTCATCTTTTTTATTTATTTTTTAAGTAAAGCCATCCAGCTGTGGCAGGGGAAGATCCATTCTACAGCATTACATTTGATAGAACAAGTAAGGGTGTGAAGCATGCCATTGAAAGCTCCTTGAAATAGTGAAATGGATATGCAAACACCTACATGAATATATGTTTAAATAAAATACACTATAGATAAATAAATGCATGAAAGCTTAGCACAGTTGATGGACTGTAGTTTCAACAATTTAATAATGAGTGTATTTAATACCTAACAACCAAGATAAAAACCCAACTTCAGCAATTTCCTTTTTTCTTCCATAAAAGCCTTTATGTTTTTCATTCCTTATACGGTACATTGGATCACAGCAGATAACTATTTCAGGCTTTTTATCTCATCTCCTTGACTCAGTGAGAACATTTCCACAAATGGCATTTGTTTACTTTTGATAAACAAATTCCAGATCATCCATCACCCTTCCAAGTTGAAAAGCTTGACATTATAGCTGCATTAATTTTGCTTTATTAACGAGAGTGCAGATATCCCACAGTCTGTAATTAGAATCTTACTGCAGTGCTTTTCAAAATTACAGCAACTTCTAGACATCTTCATATTTGAAGGCTGCAGAGTCAGGAACCAAACTGTTTTACAGATTCTTATTAACTCAAATAGGCAAATTGTACTGCAAATTAGAAGGGAATATGAGCAAGGTAACTTACATTAAAAAGTTTTACATGGATGTTGCAGTTATAACAGCACACATTTAATAGATTCTGGGTTACCTGGTTCAAAAAAAATATTTCCCAATAAGTACCCGATTTAAAGAAGAACTGAAGGAAAATGCACAAAATACATTTTAATTTAGTTATGTAATCAAAATTATTAAAGGGTTAGTTTGCCTTTACAGAAAAAAAAATGTGAAAGGTGAAGTAACACTGGAAACGTCAGGCTGAACGAAAAGAAACTGAGTAGGCCTCTGTAATAACTATGCAATGTTAGTATAGCAATCTCCCCACTGGGCTATTGTGTTCTGGCAGGAAAGCTGCCCCCTGCTAGAACAAATCAGTCAGTGCTCAGAGCCATTGGCTGTGAGGTCTGATTAAATACCGATTGGCAGATGATTGGCCGGCTTCTGTTGGACACGCTGTACACACGGGCCAAATGTCTGCCGGTTTCTGTTGAACCAGCCGATACCGGCTTATATTCTTCCTGTGTGTACCAGACTTAACAGACTATATTGGACTCCATATAGATAGGTCTGTTTTACCTGCCAAAGACTTTATAACTGTGCAGTACGTTTTCTGTTTTTGACACTCTTAACAAACAGGATAACCAGTAGACATGTGCAATTCGTTTCGTAACAAATCCAAATTTGGTTGAATAAAAAAACACAACATTTCAACTAATACAAAAGAAATTATAGCAAAAATATTGAATGCATTCGACATGATTTGTTAAAGGTCTAATGAAACAAAAGGTCAACTCGGAGTAAGTCTGAGGCCTCGTACACACGGCCGAGAATCTCGTCATGAAAAAACTAGTTGTTTTTCTTGACGAGATTCTTGGACAAGAAACTTGTCCCGGCCGAGTGTACACACGCTCGATTCAAAGAACCCGCGGAGTGTACACACGACCGATTTACTCGGCAAGAAAGCTCTGCCAGCAAGTTTCTTGTCGTTTTTTTTGATGAGAAACTCGGTCGTGTGTACGAGGCTTTACAGTCCAATCAGCTCATTTATTTTGTGCTGGAGGTTTCCTGAGAACTGAGTGAGAAGGGTGCTATATTGTATTTGAGCATAGGAGAAGAGATATTGTCATTGTGTGTGTTAATGGATTCAATCAACAAACGACTTTCCAAACTACGATTCATAAATATCGAATTATCAGATAACAAAATCGATTTGTTATAACGAATATCAATACTCTACAGAAATAACGAATTATCCGAAAAACAAATGAACTTAACATAAGGAATATAACAGAATGAAATTATGCATTTTACGAATTAAAACAAAACAAAATTTTCCATTGTGCACAAGTCTAATAACCATATCTTTGACTTCATCTGCAGCATTATGGTTTGATCAGTAACACACCTCCAGCCTACTGATTTGATAATGAGGGAGAAACCAAACACGCAAACCATCCACTTGTTTACGCTACTCTCTTCTCCTGCAAATATGTGTGTGCTGCAGCAGATCTCAATTAGTTATCAGAGCACAGATCAAGCTAAAATGTAAACCCTTGAAGACATATAGGAATAAGCACTGTGTGTTTCACCTACTGCCTCAAATAACTGCTACCAGGTGCCAATTCCCCAACAGAGCATGTCTAGCTCAATAAGCAATCAACAAATGCAGAAAATGGAACCACACACTGTCCATGTCCACAAGCTAACACTGATCTAAGGATCAGCTTCAGCTCAGTCTCCTTTCATAAGCCACGTCCCTCTGACATGTTTCACCCCGATGATACAGGATTATTTGTAGAGGTCACTACAAGGCCTCTACACTTAAGCCCTATCAGGATGAAATTTAACAGAGGGACATGGCTTATGGGAGGAAAATGAGCTGAAGACGATCCTTGGATCAGTGTTGTCTGGTTGACATGGACAGTGTGCGGCCCCATTTTTTACATTTTGTGATTTAAGTTTAAAACCCTCATTATAAAGTAGCAAAGCATACTTACAAGTAAGTGTAAACAAAATAATGATCAAACTAACTTTTATAGTTTAGACAGTATAAAATGTTGACAGTCTGCTAATTCATAAATAGGTTAACATATGCACAAATTCATCACACTAGGCTCCTTTAACCACTTCGCGCCCGGGCTATAAGCAAAAGACGTCGGCAAAGCGGTCGTCAATTGCTGATAGGACGTCTATGGACGTCCTCTTATTTACTTCCGCGATGCGCGCCACCGCGGGCGCGAGTCGGGGAAAAACTGTGCCCGCCGTGTCAGGCGAGTGCCGATGCGCGTGCCTGGCGGCCGCGATGTCCGCCAGGTATGAGCGATCGGCTGTCACAGAGCCAGGGCGTGGATCTCTGTGTGTAAACACAGAGATCCACGTCCTGTCAGGGAGAGGAGACGGATGGTGTGTCCCTTGTACATAGGGACAACCATCAGTCACCTCCCCCAGTCAGTCCCCTCCCCCCCACAGTAAGAACATCTAGCAGGGAACATATTAACCCCTTGATCGCCCCCTAGTGGTTAACCCCTTCCCTGCCAGTCACATTTATACAGTAATCAGTGCATATTTTTAGCACTGTTCGCTGTATAAATGTGAATGGTCCCAAAAATGTGTCAAAAGTGTCCGATGTGTCCGCCGTAATGTCACAGTCACAAAAAAAAATTGCAGATCGACGCCATTACTAGTAAAAAAATAAATAAAAAAATAATTAAAAAAAATCATAATTCTATTCCCTATTTTGTAGGCGCTATAACTTTTGCGCAAACCAATCACTATACGCTTTTTACATTTATTTTTTTACCTAAAATATGTAGAATATGTATCGGCCTAAACTGAGGAAAAAAATAGTTTTTTTTAAAAAAAAATGGGATATTAATTATAGCAAAAATTAAAAAATATTGTGTTTTTTTCAAAATTGTCGCTCTATTTTTGTTTATAGCGCAAAAAATAAAAACCGCAGAAATGATCAAAGACCACCAAAAGAAAGCTCTATTTGTGGGAAAAAAAGGACGTCAATTTTGTTTGGGAGCCACGTCGCACGACTGCGCAATTGTCATTCAAAGCGTGACGGCGCTGAAACCTGAAATTTCGCCTGGGCAGGAAGGGGGTTATGTGCCCAGTTGTCAAGTGGTTAAGGACATGGGCCAGCTGTGGTTGCTATCCTTATTTTTATTGTTGTTTTCATAGTTTTCGTTTTTAGTTTTCATATTTATTTTGATAGCTTCCACCAAAACTGTTTTGTTTAATTATAGCTGAAAGGCCCAAATTGTCCAAGCAATAGCAATGGAGCATTTAGGTCTACAGCAAGATATTTAAGTAGTATATTCAAGCTTATATATGGTTGGAGCTCTGATTTTATATACAAAACCTCTTATAAAATGTCTTAGAGGAAAATTGTTCAACCTGCAACTGTCCGGTCTGACAATTATACTGCAGCTCGACCCACCAACCACACTTTACTACTGCATATAGATACCAGTGGTGCTCTACCAAAGTAGATGTGTTATTGCAAATAGATGGTGGTCAGAAATCTATCCGTATTCATTCTCATTGACTCATTAGGGCTTTAATCTCTAACTTGAGCAGTATTCTTTTGCACTGCATGAGCAGTCTGGGAATTATTTGTGTTAAAATGGAGAAAAGAGAGCCATCTGTAAACAATCACAAAGGTTGCTCAACAATTAGGACTTCCAACCCTTACAAGTATTTTTATCGAGCCAGGATTGATTATTGCTATGATTTTATTGGTGACAAAACACTGGGTTGTGTATTGCCACTCTTCACAATTATTTTCTGAATTCATTCATATGAATTTATTATTATGTTCCTAATAGAGTGAAATTGTTTTAGGTTTATATGATCAAGGTAAAGTACAATAAATTGCAGAAATCCATAGCTGGATTTCAAGTTATTGTGAGACAATTAAAATAGTAATTGTGGTTGGTTGCAGTGAGTTTTAGTTATTGTGTTTTGTGTGTTTTGTGTTTGGTGTATTGAAGATGTTAGAATTTGAAGAGTTCATTGATGAATACACTGAATGACAATGTGTGCCATGAATCCACAAACTACATCAATGGAACCCCTAGTCATAGACAAACATAAAGGTAGTGACTAGTCAATTGTATTGGTTACTTTGGCTTTTCTTTGACAGATATGGATGTATGTGCTCTCCATTTGTGACCTGGTATTGCTCCATCTCAGTATATCACTCCCATAGATTTGCATGTCTCATAGATTTTGCTTCACATCTTAAACTAATGAGATTGCTGCAGTAAACACGCAATATTTATGAACCTGCAATTGCTTGTTCATAGAAGCCAGGAGATAAGAGAGTTTAGACCATGAACCAATCTTGGCTTCCCTGCAGTGAGGCAAATTAGTGATATTTATCGGGATAATATATTCGTAGGCAGTGACCATGGTATTCATCTAACATGCATGTAAAATTGTATCTAATTCGTTTTTTTTTCTTGCATTCCTGCTTATTTTAGTAGCAGACAACATAACATTTTTTTACACAGAGGTGCATCAAATCAAAATGCCAAAACCAGTAACACCTTGGTTAATCCAAAAGATGACCCACTTTAACTTGTAACCCGTAATTATATGCCAATATGGACTGTGTCTTTGGTGGCCATTAATACTTCAAAAAGGTCATACTGAAAATGATTATAGGTACATAAAAAAGAAAGCTGGTTACAAGCTTTGGCATGTTGTTAGTGATTGATTATTATTATTATTATTATTATTATTATTATTAGACATGTGCACACTGAAATATTTTGTTTCGGAATCTCGGTTTCGCCAGAAAAATACATTGATTTTGTTACTCCCAAAATATGTTTTTATTTATTTAATTTCATGAAAAAATGCATTCATACAAAAATCTGAATTAATTAAGGTTGAATCTGTCAATTGAAGGCTTATGGTGTCTGTCAGATGTTCTAAGAAAATTTGACAAAGCAGATAAACTGTACGACGCCACAATCGTACATTTCTGGTCGAATGCTCCTCCCACAAGCTATAGTAGAATTCTAATGTTGTTTGACTAGTAATAATTATAATAATTAATTATTATCACTAGTCAAACAACATTAGAATTCTTCTATAGCCTATGGGTGGAGGATTCATCATCATCATCATTTTACTTCCCCCACCCATTCCAGCAGCGACCACTAACAGATCGTTTACTATTGTCTCTATAATGTCAAATCTTTTCTCTCTATGTCTAATAATCTTGGACTAATAGAGTTAGGTTAGGCCCATTCAACCATAGGTTCGATAGGCACAGATCGCTATTGTCACCGTCATGTCAAATATTCTATATTCTATCTATATCGAACTGTTGTCGCAATGATACGAAAATATAATGGTTACGAAAGTAAAATAAAAAATATTTTGGATCTTTTCGGATTTCATATTCTGCACATTTGTTATCGTTTTGTTAAAATGATCATGAAAATCCGCGAAATTGGGACGAAAATGCATTCGACGATTACAAATGCACATGTCTAATTATTATTATATAGCGCCAAAAGTTTACACAGCGCTTTACAATGTAAAAGGGAGACAATACAGTTACAATACAATAAACTACAAGAAGAACTTACAATCTAACAGGGTGGGGCAAGTGGTACAAAAATATTGTAACTGTGGGGAATGAGCTGGTGGAAGTGATAGGAGATTATTTAGAGGTGTGATAGGCTTCCCTAAAGAGAAGACCCAATACAAGTATAAACTAAATATAAAAACTCTGTAACAGCATTACCAAATCTAGATAGACAGAAAGATATAGACATTTATTACAAAATATGCATGCAGCATTCTTCTTTCTTTCGGGCACTCTGCATATAGTTAAAACCTTAAATGGAGTTTTACAGAGGGAGAAGTGAGTGGGGGATGAGTAACTGCTCTGCTGTCCTGAGTATTTATCTTACTTACAGACTGCAAACTCCAACTTAAAGCAGAGTTCCACCCTAAAATGGAACTTCTGCTGTCCGGATTCCTCCCCCCTCCGGTGTCACATTTGGCACCTTTCAGGGGGTAGCAGATACCTGTCTAATATAGGTATTTGCGCCCACTTCCGGTAAGGGATCGCCATAGTATCCGCTGCGATCTACGCCATGTCGAACCCCTCCTCCTTCCCCCCGCTGTCTTCTGGGAGACACACAGGTCCCAGAAGACAGCAGGGTCCACTCAGAGCGTGCAGCCCGACTCGCGCATGCGCAGTAGAGAACCAGGCTGTGAAGCTGCAAGGTTTCACTTCCTGATTCCCTTACTGAAGATGCCGACACCTCCACCCGGGAGCCAAGTGACAGATCGGCTTTGGGTGCCGACATTGCGGGCGCCCTGGACAGGTAAGTTTCCATATTTTAAAAGTCAGCAGCTGCAATATTTGTAGCTGCTGACTTTCAATTTTTTTTTTTTTTTTTTTTTTTGTGGAACTCCACTTTAAGCTTTGAAACCCTATAAACAAGAATCTTGCGATTAAACAAGGCAGCTTAGAAAACATGGGAAAAAGATACACCTGTTGGCTGTGTAAACTATTTCTTTGCAATTTTTCATATTTATCTGGGTGTTTTCCTATTCCTTTACCATAGGAATGATAGAACATGTATATAAAACCACCTACATTCCCTAAACCAGAAAGCTAAATGTCCCCCCTTGCAGTGGATCTGCACCCATACTGTAAGGGGTAACTGCTGGTTAATGCACAGGACAGTAAAAACATATTTGTCTGCATGATCCTCTGCTCCCACAGGCTCCTCTGCACTGATAGACTGGTCCTTGCAACCTCCTCTCCCCTGCACTCCAGGGGTCTAAGCAACTCTGACAACATTAAGACTGATGCAGGGCTCATAGCTCTACGCTGGACACAAGGATGCTGAGGGACATTCCACTACTAGAGCAGAGGGGAGCGCCATTTGTCATAGGAACAAAGGATCAGGTGAGTAAAAGACCTAATGGGCAGTTAACCATTGCAGTCCCCGACTAAAAGGGAACGTTTTAAAATTTTCCTGGGTGCACCCGGGGACCCAGGAACACTTGCCATAATGTACACAACATACTTGCACATAATCAATAACTTACCTTTTTTGGCCTTTTAAAGTGATGATGATGACAGATCGGTGCTCCCCTCTTTTTGCTTCATTATCAGTTCTGCCATATTTTAATATTCCTCCTTCAAATTGAAGTCCTATTTTTTTGAACATTGGGTGGTCACTAAGGATGTAACACATGCTGGAGCTGCCTTATCTTGGTACCTCCCTCTACAGATGACAGGAGTAAACAGGGAGTGTAGGCAGTGTACACACAATAAAAATGGTTTGAAACTAAGGAAAGGAATTTTTTGGCCGAAGTGATATGAAAAGTCCACACACTGGTTTTTATTAGTTCTGTTTTGAAGTGTTACTAAACCCAAGACCTTGCATTCACTGTATCTGGTCTCCCACAGCACACAGAACATGGAAATGCAATTGTTTTAGTAAATATAAACTGCTAAATACCCTTTCTCATCAGTATATAGGAGTCTTGTGACTTCTATTAGTTTTTGGCTAAAGCTTGTAGGAGGAGTTTTCATACTGTGCTGAGCTGCCCAGGATACAGGACACCTGACCCTCTGTTTGGACAGTGCTGATTGGTGGTCCTGTGCTAATCACCAAACTGAGCATGTACAGCCTGACTCCAGTAACTCTGTCTTATTCGGACCTGTTTTGGAGTCAGTGCATACAAGATCAAACAGCCTTTTTACATAACACTGAGGATTACCCATTAGGTTCCACAGTGAGTATAACAAGCATGATTTACTGCATATACAGACTGATTTTACGGTTGTGGGTTTAATAACACTTTAAGACAACATAATACCTGTAGAGATTATGGTCTACCACAAGTCTTCAGAGACAGAATATTAAATATGGCAACTCTCAATTTATATTAGGAAAACAAGTGGTGTATAAGAAAAACATGGTGATACTGGTATTTATACTAGATAATAAAATGAAATGTGATATTGTTTATATGTTTAACATTACTATAAAACTTCCGTACATACGATCAGAAAATTGTATGAAAAATACAGACTTCGGAGCAATTGTACAATAATCTGATCGTTAGTACAAAGCTTTCGAGAGCTGATCAGGACAGTTCATCCGATATTATTTGATCGGACATGCGCAATTTTTTTTTTCGTACGATGCCAGATCATACGTCTTTTGTTTAATCAGTACAGTTGTCAGTCGAAAATGCAATACAAATACACTACAACACATGACATCACTTCTGAATTTTTATTCTGTCATACAAGAATTTTCGTGACTTTAGTAAACTCTTCAGGTTCGCTCTGAGATTAGCATGCAAAAAAAAAAAAAATAGACGATCATTCGTCCGGTAATCTCATCGTGTGTACCAGGCTTTAAAGTTTTGAAGTGGAATGTTTTGTGATTGGTAGTAAGATGATGTTGATGATTATGGTTTATGTTATTATAAGTGCTATTAGGATTATTATTATCAACATCACTCTTTAAATAGTTTGCAAAGCACTTTTAACTTCAATTACATCTTTATCAGTCTCTAGCTGTCTGGCTCCATAGCACAAGTTCACATATGCCTTTGACACAGAATATTAATGTACAAGTAAGAGTTATGGCAGATAAATATGCCACTAATGACTTTTGGGCATTAAATATTTTCTTTAATGTTATTCACGCTCTCAATTTATTTTGAAAACCTGAGCAGCACTCTACCCCTCCCGTGTTCTTACTTGCTCATTTTCCCACACATGTTACAGAGGCATTCATCTTAATTTTATTATACTTCAGCTTCAAAATGGATATTATTTTATAAGGACGTGTTGAATAGAAATTCCCTGTGGGCATACAATGAAATAGCCATCACTGCTTCCTGCTAAATGGATATTGAGGTGGAAAGCTGAACTGTATACATACATCCAGCATTAAAATGGTCCACATCATCATACCATCTGTGGTAGCCCCCCACCACACACACACCCACACATGCAAGTACACACATATCTGTGGAGGACCAGTTATTTACTTCCTAACTCCACTTCACTTCTGAGGAAGAAGAAAGGGCAGCAATAGAGAAAAAGAGGAAGAAAAAAAAAGGAGAAAAGTGATGGAGAGAGAGAGCGAGAAGTTGGGGGGATGCACCAATGAGAATTAAAATACACATAACCCAAATTGGTTACCTGACAAATGGGTTCACATGAAAATAGTTTGGCAAATCTAGAATAAACAAATCTTTTCTATTATGGATGCATTTTTTTGATTGTGAAAAACATAAATGCATCAAATAATTATATTAATGATCCTGAAGCAACTTTAAATCATGGCTTGCAAAAGTAGAGGGTTTATACTCATCTGTTCCACCACCATTTTGAGCTACAGCTTCCTGATGAGTGAGTGAGTGAGTGAGAAACTTGTATAGCGCTACAAATGCAAACTAAATCGCCTCAAGGCGCTTTTTCCATTCAGTGTCCTCCTGATCCTTCAGAAGAGGTGGGTATTAAGTTTTTTCCTGAAGGCCCGGTGGTTTTCTTCCATGCGGATGTTTGTGGGTAGAGCGTTCCAAAGCCATGGTCCTTGGACTGCAAATCTTCGTTCTCCCTTCGATTTGTAGCGGGACTTGGGGATGTGGAGGAGGTTTTGGTTAGTTGATCGGAGAATGCGATTGGGTGAGTAGTGTTTTATTTTCTCGCATAGATATTGAGGAGCGTTTCCTTGTGTGCATTTGTGGGTGAGGCAGAGGGTCTTGAAGGTGACCCGATCCTTTACGGTTAGCCAATGAAGAGTCCTCAGGGATGGGGTGATGGATTCCCAGTTTTTTTTTCCCGTTACCAGTCTGGCTGTTCTGGATGACTTGTAGGCGCGCCATCTGGTATTTAGGTAGTTCAATATAGAGGGAGCTTGCGTAGTCCAGTCGGGAATTGATGATTGTTCCAACTACTACTGCTATCTACTCTTCTCGGATGAAGGGGCTGAATCTATGCAGCAGGTGGAGAAGGTGGTGAGATCCGCTGACTACTGATCCTATTTGTGCATCCATCGACATCTCTGAGTCAAAAATGACTCTGAGACTTTTGACTTTGGTGCTTGGGGTGATGGTCTGTCCAAGGATGGTTGGTGGTGTCCATGAATTCTTAGCTTTTGTCTTTTGGTTTGCGTGGAGAAGAAGAAGTTCTGTTTTGGATCCATTGAATTTGAGGGAGCTCTCAGTCATCCAATCATCGATCAGTGTGAGGCATTTTTCTAGTCCGTGAAATTGGTCTTTTTTTCCGGTGATGCAAAAGTAGAGTTGAGTGTCATCAGCATATGAGTGGTAGCACAGGTCCTGTTTGCTGATGATTTTGAAGAGTGGGCAGAGGTATATGTTGAAGAGCACGGGTGACAGGGGTGATCCTTGAGGGACTCTGCAAGAAATTGCGCGAGTTTCAGAGATGAAGGCTCCTAGTTTCACTGTCTGGGAACGATTATCTAGGAAGGATGCGAACCAGGGTAGATCTGAGTTTGTGATTCCTGCTACTTCTTTAAGGCGAATGAGTAGAGTTTCGTGATCTACTGTGTCGAACGCTGCACTGAGGTCCAGCAGCACCAGGAGACATGATTCTCTGTCATCTGCTGCTTCGAGGGCATCATCCCATATTTTGAGAAGTGCTGTTTCTGTGCCATGGCCTAGGCGGAAGCCTGATTGTAGTGGGTCCAAGAGTTTGTGAGTGTCCAAATGGAGTTGTAGCTGTTGTACTACTGCTTTCTCCATAATCTTGGAGATGGTGTTGAGGCTTGTTACCGGTCTGCGGTAGTTTGGGTCTTTGGGGTCGAAGTTGGGTTTCTTTAGGAGGGGTTTGATTATGCCTTGCTTGAGGGAGATCGGAACCATACCTTCTTTGAATGATTGATTTAAGAGATGTGTTATGGTAGGTGCTAAAATTTCGGTACATTCTTTCAGTAGTTTTGCGGAAATTATGTCATTTGGTGATGTGCTGTCTCGGAGGCTTCTGATGTTTTTGGTGGTGTCGATGGTGATCGGGACCAGTGAAAATTTTGTTGATTGTATAATGTTCGTATTGAATTCCTCTGTTTGCTTTGGCTGAGTGAGGTTGGTTGTTTTTTTCTTTTGAATTATTTCACAAATGTTTTCGATTTTGTCGATAAAAAAATCCGATAGCTCATTACAGAGCTCTTGGGTTTCGTTTGTTGGAGGGTCTAGGCAGGTAGGGTTCATAGTCTGAGTGACTAGTTTGAAGAGTTCACGAGGTCGGTTTAGGGCTTTTTTGATGGTGTTTGAGAAAGGTTCCTTTTTTGCTTTGTAAATTGCTTTGTGATATTTCTTAGTGAGTGCTTTGTAGTTTGTGTGGTTTTCCTTTGTTGGGTTTCTTCTCCAGGCTCCTTCAGCTCTTCTGCATTCTTGCTTCAGTAGAGTAAGAGTGTCATTAAACCAGCCTGAGTTGTTATTGCGGATGAGTGCTCTACGTTTCGGAGCGACTGTGTCTGCTGTTTGTAGTAATGAATCTTCACATTCAATTTCTGGCAGTTTCAGATAGGTCTGCACCATGTGCTGTGGCTCCTTTTTCTTACCCCCTACATAGGCTACTGCTCTGGGTTCAAGGATCAGAGAAAATGGTAATGGATCAGATCAGTATGAACCCTATTATTTTGCAGGTTGTGTTTAACCACTTAAGCCCCGGACCATTACGCAGCTTAATGACCAGAGGTGATTTCACAATTTGGCACTGCGCTGCTTTAACTGGAAATTGTGCGGACATGCAATGTTGTACCCAAAACGAAATTTGCGTCCTTTTCTTCCCACAAATAGAGCTTTCTTTTAATGGTATTTGATTGCCTCTGCGATTTATTTTTTGCGATATAAACGGGAAAAGACTGAAAATTTTGAAAAAAAAAAGATATTTTCTACTTTTTGTTATAAGAAAAATCGAATAAACGAAATTTTAGTCATACATTTAGGCCAAAATGTATTCAGCCACATGTCTTTAGTAAAAAAAATGTCAATAAGCGTATGTTTATTGGTTTGCGCAAAAGTTATAGCGTCTACAATCTAGGGTACATTTTCTGGAATTTACACAGCTTTTAATTTATGACTGCCTATCTCATTTCTTGAGGTGCTAAAATGGCAGGACAGTACAAAACCCCCCCAAATGACCACATTTTGGAAAGTAGACACCCCAAGGAAATTGCTGAGAGGCATGTTGAGCCCATTGAATATTTTTTTTTGTCCCAAGTGATTGAATAATGGCAAAAAAAAAATTACAAAAAGTTGTCACTAAATGATATATTGCTCACACATGCCATGGTTATATGTGGAATTGCACCCCAAAATACATTTTTCTGCTTCCCCTGAGTACGGGGATACCACATGTGTGGGACTTTTTAGGAGCCTAGCCACGTACGGGACCCCGAAAACCAAGCACCGCCTTAAGGATTTCTAAGGGCACAAATTTTTGATTTCACTCCTCACTACCTATCACAGTTTCGAAGGCCATAAAATTCCAAAATAGCACAAACCCCCCCCCCCAAATGACCCTATTTTAGAAAGTAGACACCCCAAGGAAATTGCTGAGAGGCATGTTGAGCCCATTGAATATTTTTTTTTGTCCCAAGTGATTGAATAATGACAAAAAAAAATACAAAAAGTTGTCACTAAATGATATATTGCTCACACATGCCATGGTTATATGTGGAATTGCACCCCAAAATACATTTTGCTGCTTCTCATGAGTACAGGGATACCACATGTGTGGGACTTTTTAGGAGCCTAGCGGCGTACGGGACCCCGAAAACCAA
Source organism: Rana muscosa (assembly GCA_029206835.1). Taxonomy (NCBI): domain Eukaryota; kingdom Metazoa; phylum Chordata; class Amphibia; order Anura; family Ranidae; genus Rana; species Rana muscosa. The sequence goes on from CM055116.1 coordinate 175,927,917, forward strand.
GCACCGCCTTAAGGATTTCTAAGGGCACAAATTTTTGATTTCACTCCTCACTACCTATCACAGTTTCGAAGGCCATAAAATGCCAAAATAGCACAAAACCCCCCCAAATGACCCCATTTTGGAAAGTAGACACCCCAAGCTATTTGCCGAGAGGCATGGTGATTGGTGAGTATTTTACAGCTCTCATTTGTTTTTGAAAATGAAGAAATAAAATTATTTTATTTTATTTTAATTTTTTTTAATTTTCAAAACTTTGTGACAAAAAGCGAGATCTGCAAAATACTCACCATACCTCTCAGCAAATAGCTTGGGGTGTCTACTTTCCAAAATTGGGTCATTTGGGGGGGTTTTGTGCCATCTGGGCATTCCATGGCCTCCGAAACTGTGATAGGCATTGAGGAGTGAAAACAAAAATGTATTCCCCTAGAAAGCCTGAAGGCGGTGCTTGGTTTTTGGGGTCCCGTACGTGGCTAGGCTCCCAAAAAGTCTCACACATGTGGTATCCCCGTACTCAGGAGAAGCAACAGAATGTATTTTGGGGTGTAATTCCACATATGCCCATGGCATGTTTGAGTAATATATCATTTAGTAACAACTTTGTGCAAAAAAAAAAAATTGTATTTTTTCCGCAACTTGTGTCAACATAAACTATTCCATTGACTCGACTTGCCTCTCAGTATATAGCTTGGGGTGTCTGCTTTCCAAAATGGGGTCGTTTGGGGGGGTTTTGAACTGTCCTGGCATTTTATGCACAACATTAGGAAGCTTACATCCACTCTTCTAACCACTTGAAGAAAAAGCCCTTTCTGACAATTTTTGTTTACATGAAAACATTTTTTTTTTGCAAGAAAATTATGTTGAACCCCCAAACATTATATATTTTTTTAAAGCAAAGTCCCTACAGATTAAAATGGTGGGTGTTGCATTTTTTTTTCCACACAGTATTTGCGCAGGGATTTTTCAAACGCATTTTTTGGGGAAAAAATACACTTTCTTGTTCATACATCACGGGACACAGAGCAGCATAGTCATTACTATGTGGGTTATATAGAATTACCTTCAGGTGCTGGCACTGGCAACTTCCAAAACAGGAAGTACCCTCCCCTATATAAGCCCCTCCCATCCGGGAGTACCTCAGTTTTTTGCCAGTGTCTAAGGTGTTGGCCAAGGTTAACATGTATTCATCTGGGCTTGTGTACAGGTTCTCTGGGCCTTAGCAAGCTATTCCGGATCCGACCAAAAAAGCTTCATAGCTAAACGGTCGGTACCCGGGCCTTGCAGAGAAGAGCAGGGTTTTGCCTGTAATGCCTCTCTTAGGAGGGCTGGACCCTGGGATCCAGAGCTCTGGTCATACCCAAAACCAAGAGGCTATCTGTGCAGGGTGCTATACAGGTCCAGGGGAGTGGAATCCTTGGGAACCCGGTCCCTGAAGGTCTAGTACAATGCCTGCCGTGAGAGGTGAAGTTTGGGCTTCTGTGGACCAAACAAAGTCCTGCGGCGGGGAAAAGGTAAGTGGGGGCCCCTCAGGAACTTGGTTCTATTGAGGGGACCCCCAAGCCTAATATGTCTTTCTGCCTGTTACCTAAAGGGTATTCCCGCTAATAGCTGTATATGCCTAAGAAATCCTAGAAATGTTTTTTCATAAGGGAAGTTTTAAAAAAACTGTAAACCTGGAAATGTTTTTCATAAAGGAGGTTTTAAAAAAAAAAAGACAAAAGTGCGGTACCTGTGTTTGTCCACTAGAGGCCGCTGTGGAACGTCTTTTTTCTTGGGACTATTCCTTCCATGGTGAAAGTCCAGGCAGATGAGTGAGCTCTCTATCAGGGAAGCTGCATTCCTCTGTCATGCTGCCAAGTAGTTTCCTTCCATCCCCGAGTCCTGGTAAAACAGGGACCCTGGCTCCTCTCCCTACATGGCGCCAAGAGCGCACACGTGCACGCGCGCGCGCGCACACATGCTTTCTTTTTATAAGGTTTAGCTTCAAAAAAGGGGCGGAGCCTGGCAGATGACGCGCTCTGTGCGCCCAGCGCTTCTGCGCATGCGCGGGCGTCCCAGCAAGATAAAAGGACTCAGTCCACGCTGCTTGCTATGGACACAGAGCATGAAAAGGAGCTGGTAGCATGGTATAGGGGCTTACAGCGGGCGGTTGATACAGGCATCCCCAGAAAGACGCATTAGTAGACACCCACTGATGTACATAGCAGCAAATTGCATTAGACTATTTCAGTAAGGGGTGTATTGCGGCTGGAATACCTCAGCTTTGAACTAAGGAATATGCCGCCTAAAAAACTCCGAGATATACCTCTCAGGAAGTGTAGGGGGTCTCCATCGGGCTCTGAGGATCTGGAGCAGTCATCTGCACCCTCCTCCCCTGAGAAATCAGAGGTTAATACCCATAAGGAACCCCCGGGAGTGCCAGGTACTGCGGCTGTCCTCAGTCCACCTGCTCCTGCATATATAACAGAGGAGGTTTTTTCCTCAACTCTGGAGGGATTGGAGCAGAGATTGGCAGCATTGATCGCTTCTTCTCTACAGGAAAGAAAGCGCGCCAGATCTCCATCACCTCCATTAGAGTGCCTGTTGGCAGAGCAACAGTCCCAGGAAGGGACCGACCTACCTGAAGGGGATCAGGAGGAGGTTAGCTCTGTTTTTGAGGAATCGACAGTAGATGAACCATTTTCAGCATCACAGACTGAAAGATTGTGGGTCCAGACCCTAACTGACATGGTTCGATCTGCATTTAAAATGCCTCTTGTTGAACCATCAACTACTGCTGTCTCCTCATTGGGGTCGCTAAAAGCTCCCCAGGATTAATTGCTCCTTTCCAATACATCCATTATTGGAAGGACTTATATACCAGGACTGGGAACATCCTGATAAACTATTTGTTCCGCCTAAAAGGTTTCCGGTGATCTATCCCATGGAGGAGAGTTCACCCAGAGATGGAATGTTCCTACGGTGGATGCAGCCATCTCTTCTGTGAACAAATCACTGACATGTCCAGTAGATAATGTTCAAATGTTCAAAGATCCAGTGGATAAAAAATTGGAATCTTTATTAAAATCTGCTTTTTCCACAGCAGGGGCTGTTACACAGCCAGCAGTGGCAGCTATTGGGGTCTGCCAAGCTTTAAAGGATCAAATGAAAATGGTCCTGAGGGATTTGCCAGACCAACAGGCCCAGGCTCTGGCTGATCTGCCTAGAGCATTATGCTTTGCGGTTGACGCCATCAAGGATTCTATCCATCAGGCCTCCCGCCTCACGCTGTCTTTGGTACATATGCGTAGGCTTCTGTGGCTTAAAAACGGGTCTGCTGAAGCTCCCTGTAAGAAGCTCTTAGTTAGCTTCCCATTTCATGGGGAACGCCTTTTTGGCGAAGACCTGGATAAGTATATCCAGAAGATTTCCAGTGGTAAAAGTACTCTCTTACCGAGTAAGAAGAGGTCTAGGGGTCCATCTTTTAAGAGGACTACCTCTCCTATCCCTGCGACGTCTGCTACTAAGCAGTTCCGACGGCCTCCTCGGTCAAACTCAGGAGGTAAAAATCAGGGACAGCCACAGGGTAATAAAAAGCCCTGGATCCAAAGAGGTACTAAACCAGCCTCCAAGTCAAGCCTATGAAGGGCTGCCCCCACTCAAACGGGTGGGGGGAAGACTTCAGTTGTTCGCAGAGACCTGGCGGGAGACGATCAAAGACAGATGGGTGCTCTCCGCAGTAACTCTGGGATACAAGTTGGAGTTAAAAGAGTCTCCTCTGTCCCATTTTATGTGGTCAGGCATGCCAAGAGACCCTCTGAAAAGACGGTCTCTCCTATTGGCGTTAGAACAACTATTGTTCCAAGGAGTAATTATGGAGGTTCCTATGGAAGAGTGGGGGTTGGGTTTCTACTCAAACCTTTTCACAGTCCCGAAGCCAAACGGGGACATAAGACCCATATTGGACCTAAAGAGTCTAAACAAATTTCTAAACGTCCGGTCTTTCCGGATGGAGTCGATCCGATCGGTCACCGCTGCCCTACAAGGGGAGGAATGGTTAGCCTCGATCGACATCAAAGATGCTTACTTGCATGTTCCCATCTTTCCAGGTCATCAAAAATTCCTACGCTTTGCAGTAGAAGGGCGCCATTTTCAGTTCAGAGCCTTACCATTCGGTCTGGCCACAGCACCACGAGTGTTCACAAAAATTCTGGCCCCACTGTTGGCCGATCTAAGAACACGGGGTGTAACGATAATGGCATACCTAGACGACCTGTTGTTGATGGACCACTCAGTTGCCAAGCTAGAAGTGGTAATTATCGATACAATCAAGTATATAGAATCTCACGGTTGGGTCATCAACCTGGACAAGTCAGCCCTACAGCCAGTGAAAAACCTGGTATATCTAGGGCTACGGCTGGATTCAGACCAGAGGAAGATTTTCTTACCTCTAGACAAGGTATCCTCTTTGAGGGGCTTGGTCCGTCTGCTTTGTGCAAAAAGACAGCCGTCCATACGCCTGTGCATGAGGCTGCTAGGAAAGATGGTAGCATCATTCGAAGCTGTGCCATACGCCCAATTCCACTCAAGGAATTTACAAAGGGCCATATTGCCAGCCTGGAACGGAAAAGTTCAGGCTCTAGACTTCCCGATGGCTTTGTCCCCTTCCGTTCGGAAGAGTCTCTGCTGGTGGTTGATCCCCCAGAATCTCCAGAAGGGAAAACCCTTCAGCCCGATATCTTGGAAGGTGGTCACTACAGATGCCAGCCTTACAGGCTGGGGGGCAGTACTGGAGCAATGGTCTCTCCAGGGCAGATGGTCAAATGTAGTAAAAACCCTGCCCATCAATCTCTTAGAGATACGAGCAGCCCGGTACGCCCTAGTAGCCTGGACATCCAGACTCCAAGGGTCCCCTGTCAGAATTCAATCAGACAATGCCACAGCAGTGGCATATATCAATCATCAGGGAGGCACCAGGAGTCGTGCAGCCCAGAGGGAAGTAAGTCACATCCTGGAATGGGCAGAAAAGCATGTCCCATGTATTTAGCTGTCTTCATTCCAGGGGTGGAGAATTGGAAGGCGGACTTTCTGAGTCGCCAACAGTTATGCCCAGGGGAATGGTCCCTTCATCCCGAGGTCTTCCGAGCAATATGTCAGCGGTGGGGAACACCGGATGTAGATCTGCTAGCATCCAGATTCAACGCAAAAGTGGACAGGTTTGTCTCCCGGACAAGGGATCCCCTCGCTTGCGGCTCGGATGCTCTGGTGTTCCCTTGGGATCAGTTCAGACTAATATATGCATTCCCTCCGCTACAATTGTTGCATCGACTCCTTCGCAGAGTCAGGTTGGAGAAGAAGCCGGTGATCCTGGGGGCTCCAGCGTGGCCCCGAAGGGCCTGGTACGCGGAGATCATCAAAATGTCTGTGGGGAGTCCTTGGACCCTTCCACGTCGTCCGGACCTGCTTTCGCAAGGACCGATATACCACCCTTCCTTACTAACTCTAAGTTTAACGGCCTGGCTATTGAGTCCCACATCCTAAAGAAGAGAGGTCTCTCTAACTCTGTGGTATCAACTATAATCAATGCCAGGAAGCCTGTATCCAGGCAGATCTACTATAGAGTTTGGAAGGCGTACATCACTTGGTGCGAGGCCAGAAAATGGCATCCACGTAAGTACGTTATAGGCAGAATTCTGGACTTCCTGCAGTGGGCTGTAGACAGGAAGTTTGCCTTAAGTACTATCAAGGGCCAGGTTTCGGCCTTGTCAATACTATTTCAAAGGCCCCTGGCTATGCATTCACTTGTCAAATCCTTTATGCAAGGTGTGACTTGTATTATTCCACCGATTAAGGCTCCCATATGCCCATGGGATCTAAATTTGGTTCTGTCGGTTCTGCAGAAGCAGCCATTTGAACCTTTGCGGCACATTTCCTTGGTTCTACTCACCAGGAAATTGATATTTTTAGTAGCCATATGCTCGGCTAGAAGAGTGTCGGAATTAGCCGCCATGTCCTGTAAAGAGCCATATCTGGTTATCCATAGGGACAGAGTAGTATTACGTCCTCACCCAGCCTTTCTTCCTAAGGTGGTATCGAGGTTTCACTTGAACCAGGATGTGGTTCTTCCTTCTTTTTTCCCCAAACCAAGCTCGGTAGAGGAAAAGTTATTGCATTCTTTGGATGTAGTAAGAGCAGTTAAAGCTTATCTAAAAGCCACTGCTCAGATTCGTAGAACGGATTCTCTGTTTGTTCTGCCGGAAGGCCCCAGAAAGGGTCAGGCAGCATCAAAATCTACTTTAGCCAAGTGGATTCGACAGGTCATAATACAAGCCTATGGCTTGAAAAGTAGACCGCCTCCGTTCAAAGTTAGGGCGCACTCCACGAGAGCAGTTGGAACTTCATGGGCAGTGCATCACCAGGCCTCCCTGGCGCAAATTTGTAAGGCCGCAACATGGTCTTCAGTACACACGTTTACTAGGTTCTACCAGGTGGACGTGAGAAGTCAGGAGGATGTCGCCTTTGGGCGCAGTGTGTTGCAGGCCGCAAAAGATCCTCATGCCTGATGGCGCCCAGCTTATGTATGGTGTATCCCCCCCCTCATGTGGCATTGCTTTGGGATGTCCCACATAGTAATGACTATGCTGCTCTGTGTCCCGTGATGTATGAACAAGAAAGTAGGATTTTTAAAACAGCTTACCTGTAAAATCCTTTTCTTGGAGTACATCACGGGACACAGAGCTCCCACCCCTCTTTTGGGGACACGTATTGCTTTGCTACAAAACTGAGGTACTCCCGGATGGGAGGGGCTTATATAGGGGAGGGTACTTCCTGTTTTGGAAGTTGCCAGTGCCAGCACCTGAAGGTAATTCTATATAACCCACATAGTAATGACTATGCTGCTCTGTGTCCCGTGATGTACTCCAAGAAAAGGATTTTACAGGTAAGCTGTTTTAAAAATCCTACTTTTTTAAATTTTAATGCACTAAAACACACTATATTGCCCAAATGTTTGATGAAATAAAAAAGATGCTCTTGGCCGAGTACATAGATACCAAACACAACATGCTTTAAAATTTCGCACAAACGCGCAGTGGCGACAAACTACATACATTTTTAAAAGCCTTTAAAAGCCTTTACAGGGTACCACATTAGATTTACAGAGGAGTTCTACTGCTAAAATGACTGCCCTCGATCTGATCTTTGCAGTGATACCTCACATGCATGATGCGCAAGAGCAGGGTGGGACAGGGGTGCTTTTTTTTTTATTATTAATTTTGCTTTTTTATTTTATTTTTAAACTGTTTTTTCCATATTTTTTTATCATCTTTATTGTTATCTCAGGGAATGTAAATATCCCCTATGATAGCAATAGGTAGTGACAGGTACTCTTTTTTTGAAAAAACTGGGGTCTATTGGACCCTAGATCTTTCCTCTACCGTCAAAGCGTCTGACCACACCAAGATCGGTGTGATAAAATGCTTTCCCAATTTCCCAATGGCGCTTTTTATATCCGGGGGGACATTCCCTCCCACTGCTTGTAAATGCAGTCCAGAGGCTAATTGGCCGCTAGGATTGCTTTTACATGAAAGTCGGCCGCTGGCTGAAAAGAATGATACCAAGATGATACCTAAACCCGCAGGCATCAATCTGGTATAACCAAAGTCCAGCAACATACCAGTACGTTGCTGGTCCTTGTTGGACATGTATTGTAATCTTTTTTTTTTCATGCAGCCTGTTGGCTGAATGAAAAAAAGAGATTGATCGGTGGGTATGCCCACCAATGGAATACCTCCCTTCATTCAGCCACTTCTAATGATGGGCATACATGCACCATTTATATATGCCGAAGCATGGGGGCATCCTCCCGCAAATGTTATGCCGCGTACACACGGTCAGACTTTTCCACGGGCAAGCCTCCATCTGAATTTTGACCGTATGTACGCGGTATTAGGAGCAAAATCGCTCCTCTGCCCCTGCTGCCCCCCTGCTTCGGCATATATGCTTTTTTTTAACTGTGGTGGTGAAATCACCTCCTACAGCACTGGAGTCACAGGGATCAGGCCTGTCTCTGCGAACGCTGCAGTTATGTGTGTTGTGTTTTGTAAGTGATCGATCGATACTGCATTTGGGTGGCCTGGGCTGGACGGAGGGGCAAAACGCAGGTGCTAGCAGGTATCTGGGCTGATCCCACTAACACTGCGTTTTTGGGAACCCTAAACTGCTGGGGACGCTAGTATAGATCTGATCAGATATTGATCTGTTCAGATACTATACCACTAAGGGAGGTGTATGCTTCACGCTTGGGTGTTAGCGTTACTGGCACTAACCTGACGCTGCCTGGGGCAACGCAGACCCTCTCTGACACTAAAACCTAATTGATATCACCCGCCGGGCGATCAGGGGGTTAAACCTTTATTGGGTTATATACGGCGTGTGCCCTGACACTATAAAAAGCAAACTAACTAACCAGCGTCACCCGTAACACTTATATGGTGATCACTGGTGAAAGGGTTAACTAGGGGCAATCAGGGGGTCAAACATTTATTAGGTAATATATGGGGGTACCTGACGCTATATAAAAACCTGACGGGGAACCTAAATAACAAAATAACTAACTGGCTAACCAGTGTCACCAGTAACACTTATACGATTATCACTGGTGAAAGGGTTAACTAGGGGCAATTAGGGGGTTAAAACCTTTATTAGATAATATATGGGGGTACCTGACGCTATAAAAACCTGCAGCGAACCTAAAAAAAATAACTGGCTACCTATCGGCATCACCGACACTAAGACAGCGATCAGAAAAACGATCGCTTGGTGACACTGGCAAAAGGGGGTGAAAGGGTTAGCTGGGGGGGAATCAAGGGGTTAAACCTTTATTAGGTAATATATGGGGGTACCTGACGCTATAAAAACCTGCAGCGAACCTAAAAAAAATAACTGGCTACCTATCAGCATCACCGACACTAAGACAGCGATCAGAAAAACGATCGCTTGGTGACACTGGCAAAAGGGGGTGAAAGGGTTAGCTGGGGGGGGCGATCAAGGGGTTAAACCTTTATTAGGTAATATATGGGGGTACCTGACGCTATAAAAACCTGCGGCGAACCTAAAAAAAATAACTGGCTACCTATCGGCATCACCGACACTAAGACAGCGATCAGAAAAATGATCGCTTAGTGACACTGGCAAAAGGGGGTGAAAGGGTTAGCTGGGGGGGGGATCAAGGGGTTAAACCTTTATTAGGTAATATATGGGGGTACCTGACGCTATAAAAACCTGCGGCAAACCTAAAAAAAATAACTGGCTACCTATCGGCACCACCGACAGTAAGACAGCGATCAGAAAAACAATTGCTTAGTGACACTGGCAAAAGGGGGTGAACGGGTTACCTGGGGGGGCGATCAAGGGGTTAAACCTTTATGAGGTAATATATGGGGGTACCCGACGCTATAAAAACCTGCAGCAAACCTAAAAAAAATAACTGGCTACCTATCAGCATCACCGACACCAAGACAGCGATCAGAAAAACGATCGCTTAGTGACAGCGGTGAAAGGGTTACCTGGGGGGCGATCAAGGGGCTAAACCTTTATTAGGGGGGGTTAGGGGGCTACACTGGACCTAAACCTGACACTTTTACAGTCACAAATGTCACTGATTGCAGTGATCAGTAAATAAATGGTCACTGCACTCAGTGACACTGTGACTGGGGGCTGGGGGGTGATCTGGGGGTGTCTGGGGGGCCTGGGGGGGCGATCGTGTGCCTATGTGTCCTGGTGTCAGTGTGCTGTTTAGTGCACTAACCTGATGTCTTCTCTCATGCGGCGCTCGGTATATGTGAGCGCCGCATGAGAGATGACATCACTTCCTCCTGCCTGTGTAAACATTACACAGGCAGAGGAAGCATTTGATTCCCCGGGAGCGCTCGCGAGGGGGTGGCCAGAATCGAATGGCGGCACCCTCATCACGGATCGCTCCCGAAGCAATCCTGGCCGCTCACTGTACCGGAGGGGGGTCCGATCGGACCCCCCACCCATACGAAGGCAGGCACGTACAGGTACGTGATTGTGCCTGTCCGTGCCATTCTGCCGACGTATATATACAGTGGGTGGTCGTTAGGTGGTTAAAAAAACTAAAAACTAAAATAAAAACAAAAAATAATAAAAATAAGATAAAAATAAACCTGAAACTCAGCCATTCTATTGCACTTATGGTAAGTGTTATGGGGCCTATGTACATACAGAGTATGTACGATATATACAGAGAGAGACCTGTATGTGGGCCACGGCCTCCTTTCAAAGGTGAGCTATACCAAACAGCCAAAACATAAGATGCAGTTGTTTTTTACTTATCCTCCGCTCAATAATGATATAGGTGTTTGGTACCTGCCATGGCTTTGATTTGAACAGATCAGATCATCTACAAATGAGAAAGGGAACACTCAGACAGCAAAAAGCTGGCAGTGTATGGAAAGCATATATGGGGAAATATGATGTCTGTGTGATAGCATAATTAACCACTTCCCACCCGGTCAATAGCATATTGATGTCTGGGAAGTGGTTCTGTTATCCTGACTGGGCATCATATGAGCACGGCGATCGCGAGTGCGGCATGCCAGTCTGACACCCCGCATCTCTGATCGTGATAAGAAGCCTCTGTCAGAGGCTTCTCACCACATGATCAGCTGTGACCAATCACAGCTGATCATCGCGTGAACCAGGAAGTGCCGGTAAACGGCATTCATCAGTTCACGCTGACAGGCAGAGCCGATCGGCGGCTCTCCCTGTCAGGGGGGGGGGGTCTGTGCTGATAATAAGAACATTGATTATCAGCACAGCCCCCTCAAATGTACCAATCACATGCCAAACAGTGTCCAGCAATGTACAAACATAATATTCTGCCAGTGCCCACCACAGTGACAATCACTGCCCACCACAGTGCCAATCACTGCCCAGCAGTAACACCTGTCAGTACTTATCAGTACCTCATCATCAGTGCTGCCCATCAGTGTCACCTGTCAGTGCCACCTGTCAGTGCCAATCAGTGTCGCCTGTCAGTGCCCATCAGTGCTGCCTGTCATTGCCCATCAGTGCTGCCTGTCAGTGCCCATCAGTGCCACCTACCAGTGCCCATCAGTGCTGCCTATCAGTGCCCATCAGTGCTGCATATCAGTGACGCCTATTGGTGCCCATCAGTGCAGCATATCAGTGCCCATCAATTCTACATGTAGCGGGGTCTCCTTTAAGGCCCCGGGACTACGTTGCCCAGAACCCCGTTCGGCACCCAGGGTGAATTTAACCACCGCAGAGACTCATGGGAGGGGTTATATAAGAAGAGGGCGAGGCGGAGCTCGGCCTCTTTGGACACCGCTGCAATCAACAGGTATTCCTGTGCGGATCTGCTGCAGTGCAGGGCCTGAAGCCAGGGGCCTTGCACAAACTTCCAGAGAGCCTTTCACCCCACTGCGGAGCCTGGGTGGCACCTGACTTGTCGAGTTTGGACATCAGTTGGACCGGGGAGCCGGCCGTTGCGGACACTGTGTGCGGAGACACAGTAGGTGGAAGTCCCGGACTGGGATCGCGTCCGGAGTGGTGAGCGAGCACCTGCTCATTCATATAAACTGTACTTTAACTAGGCCTAGAGACTGCCTTGGCCCTCCTGGTTCTATTTACTGTCTCACAGGAGACTAGTGGCGGAACTGAGTTGAGTAGTCTCCTGTGAGTGGTTCATTCTCCCTTTTAATTTTCCTACCCTTTGGATTACAAATTACTGTTCCTGTTGTGCACCACCAGTCAAGTTGCATGCAAAGAAATTGATCTTCCAGAGACTGAGTCTAAAGCTGGGTCAGGCCTGATCTGTAGTCAGAGCTTAAGTTGCTGCGCCATAAGGGCGCATAGATAGAGATAGTAGTACTTTGCGGGTAGTCGCCTGTGTTAGATTTTCTGCTGCAGTACTCTGCAGATATATATTTGTTATGTGTTAACCTTATGCCTTTTACCCGAAGTAAAGAAACGTTATATTTTATCTCTTGCTATCAGTGTGTTGCCTTTATGGAAAGAGGTTACCCATGCAATACAGATAGATTGTGTGCATATTATGTTAGATTGTGATACTAGAGAAACACCTAGACTAACTGTGCCAGAGTGGTTCGAGTAAATTGCCAGGGGTTGGCGGTGCTGTAGACAGGGCCCGAAACAAAATCCAGCGGCTCTCTTAACTGGGGGTAGCACTACATACATATCAGTGCCTCCTCATCAGTGCCCATCAGTGCCATTTTATCAGTGCCATTTCATCAGTGCTCATCATTGCTGCCTCATCAGTGCCTGTCAGTGCTGCCTCATCAGTGCCCGTCAGTTAAGGGGAAAACAAAATCTTATGACATAAACTAAAATTTTTCCAAAATTTTGGTCTTTTTAAGTTTGTTTAGCAAAAAAAAAAAAAAAAGCAGAGGTGATCAAATACCACCAAAAGAAAGCTCTATTTGTGGGAAGAAAATGATAAAACATTTTGTTTGGGTACAGTGTAGCATGACCGCGCAATTGTCATTCAAAGTGTGACAGCGCTGAAAGCTGAAAATTGTCCTGGGCAGGAAGGGGCGTAAGTGCCTTGTAATGAATTGGTTAAACTATTTCTGAATGAACACGGAATATAAACAAATGAATCCCTTGTTAATTGCACAATCCAACAGTTCTGTTATTTGTTTATTCACTCATGGATGCTACCATTGCTGAGTTGTCCTTTTGGGGATGCTAGTTCCCCAGCTGCCATGCTGAATTATTGGTTTCAATACTTCCTATATAACCTAATTGGAAAAAGTATATACATTTCTGACATTTCTCTGGCTCTCATTTACTGGATTCTTGTTCTGTGTTTTGACTAAACTCAGTATATTAAACTAAAATAGTTTTGGATAGAGTGAGAAATAGTTTAGAACCCTGTCAATTTTATTTTCCCTCAAAATCAATAACCTGTGCCACACTGTCTCCAAACCACCATAGAACTTGATGTGTGCTCTGCCAATGGTCACATCAAACATCCAAAGAAATCCAGAACTACATATGCTAGATGAAGGATTTATATAGCACCAACAGTTTGCGTAGTGCTTTATAACGTTAGGGCATACAGTACAATTACAATACAATTCAATACAGAAGGAATCAGAGGGCCCTGTTTATTAGAGCTTACAATCCAGGAGGGAGGGTCAAGTGATAAAAAAAGAGTAATGAAAATGCAGTTGTTAGGAGAAGACAGGATACAAAAAACACAGTCACTTCCAATGCTAATAGGTCTTCCAAGGAGAGGAGTAACAGATTTCAGATAAAATGGTGGTATAAAAGGTATACATGGTATCCCAGAACTAGGTGGCTGGTGCCTTGCTCAGATGGGGTAATCTGAAAGGAACTACAAGAATAACAAAAATGGAAGGCACACGCACCTAGTGCATTACCAGAGATAATTTAATAATAAGACATTTTTGTATAAAAGTGGGTACTCACAAAATACAACTGCCAAAAAGCCAAAAACACAGTGCATGGAAATTCACAGAACACGGGTACAGCTAATGTGTTTCAGGGGTGCATCACCTTCCTCAGAGCTAGGCACCCCCTTCCTCAGAACTTCTTTTTGAAGGCAGGATAGGCTTCTCTGAAGAGAAAAGTTTTCAGGGATCGCCTAAAAGTGGATAGATTTGGAGATAGTCTGACATATTGGGGTAAGGAATGCCAGAGAATGGGAGAGGCTCAGGAGAAGTCCTGGAGGCGAGTATGGAAGGAGGTGATGAGGGAGCTAGAGAGTAAGAGGTCTTGGGAGGAACAAAGAGGACGATTAGGTTGGTATTTTGAATTACTTTATACGATTATCAATATTATTGTTTTTGTTTATATGCCAGCCACATTTTGAGATATATATGTGATGTTGGTTCTCACATTCACAATTTGTAGTCACTGAGTTCTCTTGATACTTTTGATGGTATTTTTTCACAACTTATTTATTTGATATATACCTATATTCAATTGTGTTGGTATATTAGGTTTATTAGTTTATGATTTCCTTTAATTATGATTTTTTTATCAATACTTAGCGCCTTTCCTTATTACCACTAAATATACTTGTCAGGACCTGAACCACCTGCCGGTGGCACTGTGCTTCCCAGAGCAGGAGGTTACCATTCTAGTTTCCCCCAGTGGGTGTCTCCCAGCAGTCAGCAGTCTCCGGTAATCAGTCTCCACCTTTTGCTGGTTGCTGGCAGAGTATTTAGGTCCCCCTCCTTTGCTGCCTCTTGCTTCAGTGTTTTGCTGCTGCCAGACCTTGTTGGCAAAATTCCAGATCTAGTTCCTGTGCAGTACCTTGTACCCTGTTGTATCCAGTTTCATTGTACCTGCTCTCCTTTGTTCCTGATCCCAGTCTTGATTCCATTTCCCATCTGCTCCCTGCACTTCCAGTTTTCCCTGCTTTTCTGTGTTTCTTTATAGGTCACAGTGACCACTGTGGTGGGATGACTATTGCACAACGTAACTGAACCAGAACTTGCAGCAGACTTGCAGAATGTATGTAAAGAAAATTGATCTGGAGTCATGCAATGTGGACTTGCTGCAATTGCAACAAACATTTAAAGCCTGGCAAGTCTAGCAATAGCTTAGCAAGTCATTTTCTAACTTGCAGCTCAATTGCTTGCTATCTGGGATACAGTTAGCTACTAGTTAGGTTTCCTGTTTGTTAGGTTTGCTGGTGGTATTCTGTCACTGCCACTGGTCAGGTATTCTATCACATTACTTTTATGTTTGCTGTGTGCTGTTTTTTGGATGGTTTTTGTTTTATTGTAAATAAATCTCCTTTAGGCTGGGTTCACACTAGTGCGACACGACATCCGTCCTACTTTGGATCCGACTTTGCCCTGCGACATGAAGCCGACATATGTCCGACTTTCAATGAATGGGGATCCGACTTGGATCCCCGCCAATATCAGGCACTGTGTTTGGTATGAATCTTGAGGGGGAACTCCAGACCAAATTTTAAATTAAAAAAAAATGGCGTGGGTTCCCCTCCAGAGGCATACCAGGCCCTTGGGTCTGGTCTGGATTTGAACGGGCGCCCCTACGCCGAAAAAACGGCGTGGGGGTCCCCCCAAAATCCAAACCAGACCCTTATCCGAGCACACAACCTGGCCGGCCGCAGGGGAAGAGGGGGGGACGAGAGAGCGGCCCCCCCTCCCTCCTGAACCGTACCAGGCCACATGCCCTCAACATGGGGGGTTTGGTGCTCTGGGGCAGGGGGGCGACCTGCGGCCCCCCCACCCCAGAGCACCCTGCCCCCATGTTGATGAGGACAGGGCCTCTTCCCGACAACCCTGGCCGTTGGTTGTCGGGGTCTGCGGGCGGGGGGCTTATCGGAATCCGGGAGCCCCCTTCAATAAGGGAGCCCCTGGATCCCGGCCCCCCCACCCTATGTGAATGAGTATGGGCTACATCGTACCCCTACCCATTCACCTGGTGGAAAAAAATTGCAATAAAAAAACACTACACAGGTTTTTAAAGTAATTTATTACACAGCTCCGGGGGTCTTCTTCCGACTCCGGCGCTCCTCTTCCGACTTCGGGGGTCTCCGGTGTCGTCTCCGCGCTCTCCAGTTCTTTCTTCCGCCGGGCCTCCGCTAACTTCTTTTTAGCTCTCTTACTAACGGAGGCCCGGTCTTCCCGTTGTCTCATCCGGCTCTCCGTTGTCCTTCTGCCGGCCCCTCCATTAACTTCTTGGTAGCTCTTTCGCTAGTGGGGGGGCCGGTCTTCCCGTCGTCGCCGTCGGCTTCTTCTTCCCTCTTCTCCTTCTCGATGTTGACGCGTCGCTTCTTCCCGCTGTAATACTGGCTCTCCGCTCCGCTCCGCATTAATATAGGCTTCTCATGACGTCACAGTCACATGTTCCAGGGCACATGGCCCTGAAGCATGTGACTGTGACGTCATGGGAACATGTGACTGTGACGTCATGAGAAGCCTATATTAATGCGGAGCGGAGAGCCAGTATTACAGCGGGAGGAAGCGACGCGTCAACATCGAGAAGGAGAAGAGGGAAGAAGATGCCGACGACGGGAAGACCGACCCCTCCACTAGCGAAAGAGCTACCAAGAAGTTAGTGGAGGGGCCGGCAGAAGGACAACGGAGAGCCGGACGAGACAACGGGAAGACCGGGCCTCTGTTAGCAAGAGAGCTAAAAAGAAGTTAGCGGAGGCCCGGCGGAAGAAAGAACCGGAGAGCGCGGAGACGACACCGGAGACCCCCGAAGTCGGAAAAGACCCCCGGAAGTCGGAAGAAGAGCGCCGGAGCTGTGTAATAAATTACTTTAAAAACCTGTGTAGTGTTTTTTATTGCAATTTTTTTCCACCAGGTGAATGGGTAGGGGTACGATGTACCCCATACTCATTCACATAGGGTGGGGGGCCAGGATCCGGGGGCTCCCTTATTGAAGGGGGCTCCCGGATTCCGATAAGCCCCCCGCCCGCAGACCCCGACAACCAACGGCCAGGGTTGTCGGGAAGAGGCCCTGTCCTCATCAACATGGGGGCAGGGTGCTCTGGGGTGGGGGGCCGCAGGTCGCCCCCTGCCCCAGAGCACCAAACCCCCCATGTTGAGGGCATGCGGCCTGGTACGGTTCAGGAGGGAGGGGGGCCGCTCTCGTCCCCCCCTCTTCCCCTGCGGCATGCCAGGTTGTGTGCTCGGATAAGGGTCTGGTTTGGATTTTGGGGGGACCCCCCACGCCGTTTTTTCGGCGTAGGGGTGCCCGTTCAAATCCAGACCAGACCCAAGGGCCTGGTATGCTCCTGGAGGGGGAACCCACGCCGTTTTTTTATTTAAAATTTGGCGTGGAGTTACCCCTCAAGAGCAGCACAGCACAAGTCGCATGCCAAAGTCGGATCATGCAAGACTGCGGTCCTACTTTGATCCGACTTCAATGATAGTCAATGGGCTGAAGTCGGATCAAAGTCGGACCAAAGTAGTACAGGGAGCATTCTCAAAGTCGGACCGACATGTGTCGGACCAGTTAGGACGGCTCCCATAGGGAAACATTGATTTTCACACGTCATGCGACATGAGCTCCCAATGTCGGAGCGTTTGTCACCCCAGTGTGAACCAGGCCTAAGGCATACTCAGATTCTAAGTGTAGCTACGCAGATCTGGTAATTTCTGCTGCTGAATCCTGACAATACATCACATTCTAGCTCTTACATTGCAGCATTAATGAGAGTTTTTTTCAAATGTTTTCACATATATCTATGTTAATTTACAGATTATAATTATTTTATGTTGCAGAAATACTTGATTCCTCCAGGGAAAACTAACCAAGGAAAAGTCCCCATTATAAGAAAATATTACATTTGCATGTGATTTTTTTCTTTTATTGACGTATGAAAGGTTGTTTACCATATCATTCTACAGTGATTACAAAAGCCATACCATTACACACTAATAACCTGTCATTTCATAGGATAGACTTTACTCTAGTTTACAAATAATTGCTTATAATTCTAATTAGTAATATGTTGTGGGTGAACTTGTCTGTGCTGCCTTCTATTTATCATAACAGACTTGTAGATGGAAAAGAATACTGTCATTATTAATTAGCGATTGCAGACAACTGCTAACTTTAGAGAACAAAATATATCATCCAACCTCCCCTTTAGCTCCTCATGCATATTAACTCAGATGTTCTCACCTCACTATTAAGATCTGTCAAATCTGTGTGACCAGACTATTCTGAGAGCATACAGTAAAGCTTTTAAGTATTTTGTAAGATAAGTGGTTCTAAATGCCTAATTCTTTTTTACTATAAAAGTGATTTAGCTAAAGAGAATTTGTCACCTAAAATATATTATTTATTAATCCATGTTAGAATATTCTAATATTATTATTTTTTTATGTCCCTTTTTGCAGATGAGCCCAACAGACTAGTGGGGAGATTTTCATTGTAGCAGAAATTCAGTTTCGCTCACTGAGCTGCTTGAGTGAAATTGCTTGGGGAAACAAATAATTGTTTTTTTCATTTAGATTTTTTATTTTTTTTTAGGGGGGAAGGCATTTAGCATAGTTTAGCTTATTTGTCTTATTGTTATTTCCTTCGGTGTTTTCATTTTTTGTGTGTTTTATCATTATTTGTGTACTAGCACTTTGTTTCTTTTTTCTTCCACTTTTCTTTCTTCCACTTTTTTTTTCCACTTTTTTTCTTCCACTTTTTCTTCCACTTTTTCTGTAAAAAAAATTAAAATGATAAGGGACTGTTTTTTGGCACGGGAACAGGTTCAGTATACTTGAAAGTAGCTAGTCCTATGAACCATTTAAAGTCCATTGCACCACTTACATTTTCCCTTACGCATTACCTCTGAAATGTTGCAAAAATTAAAACTTAAATTTTCACAATACTTAGGACTCATTTGGATCATAATTCGCATAAGAATTTTTCTATGTCTCCATCATCTTTCCACCACTTCTCATCACTCTCACCTTCAACAACAGGGAAGAAATATTATTTAAAAGAGAAATCAAAATGGCAGATTTTGTGCACATGCCACTAGTGGGCTGGCAAAGAGAACCCAGAAAAAATAGCCAACCACTGTTGATGTTCATTTTTAAAATTTTGGCATTAGAGCAGGAGGGTGAGGGAAAGGATAAATCAGGAAAAGCTAATAATAAACAGGACAATAGGATATGTAAGTTTATTACTTCAACAGATATGATTCTTATGCTGTGTGCAGTTGGATAAGAGAAGCCCCCCCCCCCCCCATTCTCTTATCCAGCTGCAGACAGCATTCTATGCCTGTAACATTTATTTCTAGAATGATCTGAGTATGAGTTTCCAAAATATTTATCTCATTAAAATGAACAAAAAAGAGAAAGAAAGAAAAAGGAAGGGAAATAAAAAAATCTCCACAGGCAATGATTGAAAAAAGGAAAAAAAATCCATCAATTCCATCTGTACAAGGCAGTCAGTGACATAAAAAATATTGTACTAAAATCATAATTTATTGTATTTTTCATTACAGTTTTCAACATTACCTTACACAAGTTTCTTAAAAAAAAATATCTAACACAACTTCCCAAACTCAATCAAACTTTTAAACACAAGTAAATTAGTTTAGTTGGAAATATCTTTGGCATTAAATCAGTATTTGCTTTCAATCTATTTTCTAATAAGTTTTTAGTAGACTGACTTTTTCACTGTAGTCCTGTGAAATTGCAATCACTTCCTGTCATATCTCGATGAATTCAGACAGTTTTATTAACCTCCAGTGAATAAAAAACTATGTTATTCCTTTTAGTGCATTATTCAAGATAGATGAAATATCTTATTATACGTCTTTTAACTTTTACCTAAAATAAGATGAAAGAAAAAAAAAGAGCATTGATTTTTAGAAGACAAAAACATATTGTGATCATTAAAACTTCTTGCATTTGTAAATCCCCTTTTCAAAAATGCAAAGAGTGAAATTTTGATATCACCTACATGATAACCATTAAATGTAAATTTTATGCACATACATAGTCTGATATAAATGCAGAGCACAGAGAACAATCTGACTTCTATTCGTAGTAACAAATTTCTTCCCACATTTTTAAAATCAAAACTTTTAGACATACAAAATCTTACATAACTTGAAATAAACCAGGCACTCTAAAAACTGCTAAACTATTAATAGGAATTGTATGAAGGTTCCCAAAGGTGTTTGCACTTACTGTGCATTGGTGTGCTGTGATTTAATTCATGTGGAATGGCACCCCAATACAATTCCACAATGTAATGTGTGTTAGTGTCCTCCAAAAGCTCTATTTTTCATTGTGGTTTCTTGTAGCTTATTCATTTCAAATTGGCTAATGGAGAGTTTTATTAAGGCCAGTTCTCACTCTTTCCTTTACTTGTCCTTCTGAAATATGTGTTCTGTTTTTGGTAAACCACTCTAAAATGCAAAGATGTCAAATGACCCTAACACTCACATGATCTGGGTACTCTGTATGATGCATTCTAGAGCTAGGGCAAACTTTGCTCATCAACAAGGTAGACTCTCTCTCCCCATATATATATATATATATGTACACAGTATATACATATATATATATATATATATATATATATATACAGGTCCTTCTCAAAAAATTAGCATATTGTGATAAAGTTCATTATTTTCTGTAATGTACTGATAAACATTAGACTTTCATATATTTTAGATTCATTACACACAACTGAAGTAGTTCAAGCCTTTTCTTGTTTTAATATTGATGATTTTGGCATACAGCTCATGAAAACCCAAAAATCCTATCTCAAAAAATTAGCATATTTCATCCGACCAATAAAAGAAAAGTGTTTTTAATACAAAAAAAGTCAACCTTCAAATAATTATGTTCAGTTATGCACTCAATACTTGGTCGGGAATCCTTTTGCAGAAATGACTGCTTCAATGCGGCGTGGCATGGAGGCAACCAGCCTGTGGCACTGCTGAGGTGTTATGGAGGCCCAGGATGCTTCGATAGCGGCCTTAAGCTCATCCAGAGTGTTGGGTCTTGCGTCTCTCAACTTTCTCTTCCCAATATCCCACAGATTCTCTATGGGGTTCAGGTCAGGAGAGTTGGCAGGCCAATTGAGCGCAGTAATACCATGGTCAGTAAACCATTTACCAGTGGTTTTGGCACTGTGAGCAGGTGCCAGGTCATGCTGAAAAATGAAATCTTCATCTCCATAAAGCTTTTCAGCAGATGGAAGCATGAAGTGCTCCAAAATCTCCTGATAGCTAGCTGCATTGACCCTGCCCTTGATAAAACACAGTGGACCATCACCAGCAGCTGACATGGCACCCCAGACCATCACTGACTGTGGGTACTTGACACTGGACTTCAGGCATTTTGGCATTTCCCTCTCCCCAGTCTTTCTCCAGACTCTGGCACCTTGATTTCCGAATGTACTTTGGACCACTGAGCAACAGTCCAGTGCTGCTTCTCTGTAGCCCAGGTCAGGCGCTTCTGCCGCTGTTTCTGGTTCAAAAGTGGCTTGACCTGGGGAATGCGGCACCTGTAGCCCATTTCCTGCACATGCCTGTTCACGGTGGCTCTGGATGTTTCTACTCCAGACTCAGTCCACTGCTTCCGCAGGTCCTCCAAGGTCTGGAATCGGTCCTTCTCCACAATCTTCTTCAGGGTCCGGTCACCTCTTCTCGTTGTGCAGCGTTTTCTGCCACACTTTTTCCTTCCCACAGACTTCCCACTGAGGTGCCTTGATACAGAACTCTGGGAACAGCCTATTCGTTCAGAAATTTCTTTCTGTGTCTTACCCTCCTGCTTGAGGGTGTCAATGATGGCCTTCTGGACAGCAGTCAGGTCGGCAGTCTTACCCATGATTGCGGTTTTGAGTAATGAACCAGGCTGGGAGTTTTTAAAAGCCTCAGGAATCTTTTGCAGGTGTTTAGAGTTAATTAGTTGATTCAGATGATTAGGTTAATAGCTTGTTTAGAGAACCTTTTCATGATATGCTAATTTTTTGAGATAGGATTTTTGGGTTTTCATGAGCTGTATGCCAAAATCATCAATATTAAAACAAGAAAAGGCTTGAACTACTTCAGTTGTGTGTAATGAATCTAAAATATATGAAAGTCTAATGTTTATCAGTACATTACAGAAAATAATGAACTTTATCACAATATGCTAATTTTTTGAGAAGGACCTGTATATATATAGATACAGATATAGATATATATATAGATATATATATATTTATATATATGTAGCGATACCTCCAACTAAGGAGGCCGCAGAATTAGATTTTGGGCCCTGAGTGCAGCTCCGCCAACCCCCGGCAATAGGCTCTATCCCCTTCTGGCACAGCTAGTACTAACAATCAATGATATGTCCTATGCAATAGGACATAACTAAGCAAGGACACAGTAATGAATTGTAATAGGTAAAGTGTTTTACTCATCAATTCTCAATATGAATAAAAGGGGTAACAATAATCACAGTTCTAAACAATCACTCCTAAGGGCAGCGTCCTGCCACTCTAACACACTATATAGTAACACACGCTACAAGTGCGCCATACGGGCGACCGTTAAATAAGTGCCCTATGGCGCAGCAATCAAACACGCTAGAATCCCCACCAGGCCTGGTTCTAATATTTAGCTTAGTCCTTCTTTCTTCACCGGCAGGTCTGTAATGGTGGTGCACTTAAACAGAGTATAACTTTGTAATCCAAGGGGTATGAAAATAACTTGTAGGCCACGGCAGTCTATAGGCCTATACACAGCAACAGTATCTAAGCTGGGCTTATGCCCTCTCACCCGCCGGACTACGGATCCAGTCCGGGAAAACCTCCACCGGCCGTGTCACACACTCTCGATCTCTCCAACGATCGGGTCCCCGATCCGACAAGGTGGTAGCTCACAAAGTCAGATGCCACCCAGGCTCGCAGAGGGGAGGATGGAAGGCTCTTCGGTGCAGAGCAAGGCCTCAGGCTTCAGGCCTTGCTCCTCCGACACATCCGCACAGGAGGATCCGTCCGTGAAGTCTCGTGTCGCCAAAGAGGCCGAGCCCGGCCCCGCCTCTTCCTTTTATAACCCCTCCCATGAGTCTCTGCGGTGGAACGTCACAACAAGAATGGGGTTATGGGTAATGTAGTTTCTTCCCAATATAGGGGAACACCCCGCTACACACTCCCCCCACTTAAACTCTTTGGTCCCCAAAGATAAATTTTAGCAACAACTATATACAACATTGGACAATTCTGAAAACGATGTTGGGATAGGGGATTCCCACCATAACTGAGGGGATGAATTCCCTTGCCCACAGGTCACATTATCTTGGGTGGCCTGACTAACTGTGCCAGAGAGTGAGCTGGGGTTGCCCTCCACCAAATGGACAGTGGAGGGATCCGGAATCTCAGCATTTCTCCTAGCAGTGACCACAGAGTCTTCCGAACTGTTCCCCATCTGGGGGTAGGTCAGCTTCTTAGGAGGTTGAATGACTCTTCGAGCTATTTGCTCTCTTGGAATCTCTGGCTCTGGCGCCTCAGGCTCCTCTTCCTCGGAGTAACTATCATGGGCATCTTCCCAGTAATCTGTTGAAGGACTGAAAGGGATGAATTCTGTAGCCTCTGGGTTCAGCGTTTCATCTGTGGTATCTTGGGTGACTGGAAGATCTATGATAGAAGTTCCTGGAGTTGGGGAAGACCACAGCCAATCAAGCTCTCCTTCTTCATCTCCACTAAGTTGGGAGGCTTCTCCATTTCCAGCTCGGGAGGTCTGTGACCGAGTGTGCGGTCTAGGAGTATCCAAGATAGAGGCCGGTGCAGGGGAGTCTCCCACGGAAGGTATTCTAACTGCCTCCGTCAGTGGGAGCAGGTGGTTTCGATGCCATGTCTTCAGTGGGCCTACCTTTCCCTCTGGCTTCACCTTGTAGACAGGTAGGCCCGGCAACTTCCTGCAGATGACATAAGGTTCAGATCTCCATCTGTCTGCAAGCTTGTGCTTTCCGGGGACTCCCAGATTGCGCAACAGTACTCGATCCCCGGGCTGTAGGTCTTGTACCCGGACCTTCAGGTCGTAATTTTTTTTATTCCGAGCTCCCCTTTGATCTGAGGCCGCTTGAGCTTGTTCATAGGCTACTTTCAGGCTGTGTCTGAGCCTATCCACATATCCTCTGTGAGAGGTGACGGAGGAATGGTCCAGTGAGGTGCCAAAAGCCAGGTCCACCGGTAGTCTCGCTTCTCTCCCAAACATGAGTCGATATGGGGAATGGCCTGTAGCATCACTGATGGTGCAGTTGTAAGCATGTACCATGGCTGCTATGTGTTTGCTCCAATGTTGCTTTTTCTCGCTTTCCAGAGTCCCCAACATGTTGAGCAGGGTTCGGTTGAACCTTTCCGGCTGAGCATCTCCCTGAGGATGGTAAGGTGTAGTTCGAGTCTTCCTGATTCCCAACGAATCCAAGAGCTTCCGGATCAGCTTACTCTCGAAGTCCCTCCCTTGATCTGAATGGAGTCTCTGTGGCAGCCCATAATGGACAAAATACTTCTCCATAAGTACCTTGGCCACGGTGGAGGCCTTCTGATCTTTGGTGGGGAAGGCCTGGGCATACCGGGTGAAATGGTCGGTTATCACCAGAACATTTCCTAGTCCACTCAGGTCGGGTTCGAGGCAGAGAAAGTCAATGCACACCAGGTCCATAGGCCCTTGGCTCTGTAGATGGCCCATTGGGGCAGCTTGATGGGGCAAAGTCTTCCTCTGGATGCATCGCGCACATGAGTGGCAGTACTCCTCTACCTCTGCCCTCATGCAGGGCCAATAGAACCGACTTCTGACAAGTTGAAAAGTCCTTTCAGCCCCTAGGTGGCCATGATTGTCATGCAAGGCCATCAAAACAGTCTCCCGATGTTTCTCTGGGAGGAACATCTGCCACTTATCTTCTGAATCATCAGAGGGGCCCCTTCGGTAGACCACTCCCTGATGCAACTGCAACCTATCCCACTCCTTCCTCAGTAGGCGAGCTTCTTTGGAGGGTTGACGCATGAGTATGTTTGGATCCTGATTTTTCAAGGCCTCCAGGACCAATCTCCCCATGGGGTCTTCCAATTGGTCACACCTTAATTCCTTTTTGGACAATCTTGGTAGGTTGCCCTCTTCCAATTGAGCTACTCCACAGTAGTGTTTGGGGACTCCCACCGTGGTAACTCCTATTTCCTCTGCTCTGGAGCATCCTCGGGCTTGGAATGCAGCTCCTTGACAAAGGGCCTGCACCCCGTCCGGTGCCACTTGGGTCCAATCTTCTATTTCAATGGTCGGGGAATGAGATCTTCTGGACAAGGCGTCTCCCCACTCCTGGTCTATACTTAAGGCTGAAGTTGAATCCAGACAGTGCGGCCAGCCACCTGTGTCCAGTGGCATCCAGCTTGGCCGTGGTGAACAGGTAGGTAAGGGGGTTGTTGTCGGTCTTCACAGTGAACTCTGCTCCGTACAGGTAGTCTTTGAGCTTGTCTACTACCGCCCACTTGAGGGCCAGGAACTCCAGCTTGTGAGTGGGGTAGTTCTTCTCAGAGGGGGTCAGGCTTCTACTCACATAGGCAACAGGCCGCAATTGCCCCTCATGTTCTTGGTAAAGTACTCCTCCCAGACCGTCGTGACTAGCATCCACGTGCAGTTCATAGGGTTTGGTTGGGTCTGCATAGGCCAAGACTGGTGCAGTGGTCAGGCTCCTCTTCAATTCCTGGAAAGCCTCTTCACACCTCTGATTCCACTGATCTCTGATGGACTCTCCTGGCCTCCTGGGCCCCGATCCATCCTCCTCTCCTTCAGTCTTGAGCAACTCATTCAATGGTCTAGCAATTCGAGCAAATCCCTCCACAAACCTTCTATAGTAGGAGCAGAAGCCCAAGAAGGATCTGAGTTCTGTTACTGTGGTGGGCTGTGGCCAGGAGGTAACTGCCTCCAATTTCTCAGGGTCTGTGGCCACCCCTTCTTCAGATACTATGTGCCCCAGATAGTTCACAGAAGACTGGTAGAACCGACACTTCTCAGGCGAAAGCTTAAGTCCTTCCTCACTGAGTCTTCTCAACACTTTCTCCAGCCTCTCTTCATGTTCCTCCAAGGTTCTCCCAAAGACAATGACATCGTCTAGGTATACAAGGACTTCGATCAAGTTCATGTCCCCTACTGTCTTCTCCATGAGACGTTGGAAAGTAGCTGGGGCTCCAGACAGACCTTGGGGCATCCGGTCGAATTCGAAGAACCCCACTGGGGTTATGAAAGCTGTCTTCTCCTTGTCTGCTGGGTGCATCGGAATCTGATAGTACCCACTCTTGAGATCCATAACGCTGAACCATTTGGCTCCAGACAAGCTCTGTAGGGCATCCTCTATCCTCGGAGTGGTGTATTGGTCAGGTATGGTTCTCCTGTTGAGAGTCCTGTAGTCTATACAGAGCCTCAATGATCCATTCTTCTTTCGGACCACTACTATGGGAGAGGCATAGGGGCTTCTGGACTCCCGTATCACACCAGTCCTCTTGAGTTCTGCAAGTTGTTCCCTCAGATCCTCCAGATCTGCTAGCGGGACCCGCCTGACTCTCTCTCGGAAGGGCTTATCTTCTTGGAGGCGGATCCGATGGGTGGCACTTCTTGCACACCCCACATCAAACTCATCCTAGCAACATTCTGGCTGGGATGTCCATGGGGTCTTTGGTAGTATTCCTAACACTCACTGGAACTCTATAATGGGCCTTCTTCAGGACCTTCAGCGGAATCACTTCCGGTATCACCTCCAGGCCTGAGGATTCACCCCTTGGGTCTGACTCCAGCATGACAAAGGGACCAGGCTGTTCCCAAGTAAGCTTCACAGTGGCCCTGAGACAGGTTACTTCACCGGGCTGCAACACTACCCCTTCTCTTCCAAGTCTCCACACCTTCCCTATCTCCTCTCCAGGGGTCTCCCGCTCTTGGACCAGCCGTTGGTAGGCTGTCTTCAGCATGGGATGGATCTTGGTAGCTGCTTGTCTTTCTTCCATCACTAGAGGGGTCAGGAGTCTTCGGACCAGGTCCGTGTTCGTCCCTATTATAAGGGAATTCTTGTTGGCTCCAGGCGGCCTAGGACACACAACTGCCAGGGTGTCAAACACTTCGGCCTTCCCAGCCACGGATGGGTCAAAGGTTATTTGGACGGGAAGGTAGCCGTCGTAAGGGAAACTCTGGGTTCCAATTCCCCATATTTCCAGCTCCTCTATCTTCTGGATAGGCAGATGACTCAGGTGCCTGTCGTAGAAGTCCCGGTATAGTAGGGTCACTTGTGCCCCGGTGTCCAGGAGGCCCCTGGTGTAGACTCCCTCCACTTGAATGGGCACTATAGGGGATGGGCCTACCAGCTTCTCTGGATATGGTCCGGCAGGAGCTGCCTTCTTCAGACCTTTTCCCTTTGGACTCTCTCTTGTCCTATTCCCTTTGGACTTGAACCTTTCTTGAGCCTGGTATGCACTGACTTCCCTCCTTTTAATGGGTGTAGGAACCCGCTGAGGTGTACTATTATTTTTCTTGGGTGGGCACCCCCTTTGGGGGGTGCCGTGCCTCTCCTGAGGGGTCTCCCCCCTTCTTCTTGGAGTATAGCTTTGTTGAGGGGTATTACGTTTCCCCTTTGGTGTTCTATCTCTCTTTTTGTTTTTCTTTGCATTCAGCTTGGAGTTTACTGAAGATGGTGGGCACCCGGTTGACTCCTTCACCGGGGCCCTCTGAAGTTTCCCGCCGGCTTGCGGTTGTCTGGTCTCTTCTTCTTCGGACTAGAACATGTGGCTGCAATGTGGCCAACTCCCCCACAGTTGAAGCAGACTATATCTCCCCATTCTTGTAAAGGTTCGGGTGCTGAGGCAATCGGGAACAATTCCTTCCTTGGACTTTCCTTCTTCTTGGGACACTCTGTGTCTTTTGCTATCAGAGAGGTCAATATCTCTAATACCTTGGACATCTGAGTTTTTAGGGTGTCTATCTCCGCCTCTCTTTCAGGGGTCATCACTGGATTGACCAGCACCTGTGCGGGTACAACACTTGTCTTATCCTTCTGCTGGTCCTGTTGCAGCGCCTCCTCATCTCTGATAATTTTTATTAAATCAGCATAAGTCAGCAACATTCCTCCTCCCAAGGTTTTCAGGTGCAGCCAGACTGGATCGGAGCGTAGCGCTCCCTTTAAGACTTGCTTCATTCTTGCCGCATCGGCATCTTGGGGCTTCATCCCTTTCTTTAACACAATCTTGCACAGCAGCCTGTTTAGCCTTCTGACATACTCGGAAAGTTTCTCCTCCGGCTTTTGGAAAGTGTGTTCAAACTGGTAGACCGTCTCTGTCACCTTGTCTAATTGACCAAACTCTTCCTGCAGCATAGCTAGACAATCCTGCGCCGTGCACCCTGCATTCCCAAACCGGAAACTTTTCACTGCTTCTGCTGCTGCACCTTTAAGGCTTTCTAACACTCGCTGCCTCTTCTGTGCCTCCGGAACCTCCCATGCCTCCACTGCCTGTAATGCCTGTTCCACCCAAGTATCAAAATCTTCTTCCCCTGCCGGGACAGGGAGCTTCCCTGAGAATATTTTTAGTCTCCGGTAGCTAGTTTCCACATGCACCGTACTTGTCTTCTGACATTTGGCTAGCAAATCCCCTATTGCATTTATCAGTTCTGGTGATATAGCAGTGGCCGATGCAGGTGCCACCGGAGGTGGCGCCCTGTCTTCTCTTTCAGGTGTAGTTCGGGCCGCAGCCTGTGGCGATCCCGTAGGGGATGGTTCCCTTTCTACAGTTATTGCGTGTGCCAGCCTAAATGTTCTGTTGTCTGGCGTCCGCAGACACTTGTGCTTACAGGCCTCTGGCATCCCGTCCCAATATTCCACTAATGCATATTGATATGAGATGTTTGGGTCTGTCTTCATGTCTATCACCCACGGTGTGTGATCTGGGGACACTGAACTCAGCAGTTCCTCTACCGTCTCACTTGACCATTTCTCGCCAGGAAGGCTAATGGCTATCGACTGTTTTGGCTCTGTATTAGCGGCTTTGCACCACTCTTCTACCGCTCTTGGATCCATGGGGTCCATGCCGGCACTTCTGGCGTTCGCTTGCTGCATCAGGATCCCGGACGAGCCCCCACGTGTAGCGATACCTCCAACTAAGGAGGCCGCAGAATTAGATTTTGGGCCCTGAGTGCAGCTCCGCCAACCCCCGGCAATAGGCTCTATCCCCTTCTGGCACAGCTAGTACTAACAATCAATGATATGTCCTATGCAATAGGACATAACTAAGCAAGGACACAGTAATGAATTGTAATAGGTAAAGTGTTTTACTCATCAATTCTCAATATGAATAAAAGGGGTAACAATAATCACAGTTCTAAACAATCACTCCTAAGGGCAGCGTCCTGCCACTCTAACACACTATATAGTAACACACGCTACAAGTGCGCCATACGGGCGACCGTTAACTAAGTGCCCTATGGCGCAGCAATCAAACACGCTAGAATCCCCACCAGGCCTGGTTCTAATATTTAGCTTAGTCCTTCTTTCTTCACCGGCAGGTCTGTAATGGTGGTGCACTTAAACAGAGTATAACTTTGTAATCCAAGGGGTATGAAAATAACTTGTAGGCCACGGCAGTCTATAGGCCTATACACAGCAACAGTATCTAAGCTGGGCTTATGCCCTCTCACCCGCCGGACTACGGATCCAGTCCGGGAAAACCTCCACCGGCCGTGTCACACACTCTCGATCTCTCCAACGATCGGGTCCCCGATCCGACAAGGCGGTAGCTCACAAAGTCAGATGCCACCCAGGCTCGCAGAGGGGAGGATGGAAGGCTCTTCGGTGCAGAGCAAGGCCTCAGGCTTCAGGCCTTGCTCCTCCGACACATCCGCACAGGAGGATCCGTCCGTGAAGTCTCGTGTCGCCAAAGAGGCCGAGCCCGGCCCCGCCTCTTCCTTTTATAACCCCTCCCATGAGTCTCTGCGGTGGAACGTCACAACAAGAATGGGGTTATGGGTAATGTAGTTTCTTCCCAATATAGGGGAACACCCCGCTACACATATATATATATATATATATATATATATATATATATACATATATATATATATATATATATATATATATGGGGAGAGAGAGTCTACCTTGTTGATGAGCAAAGTTTGGGGCAAAAAAGTGAGTATACAGTGGGGCAAAAAAGTATTTAGTCAGCCACCAATTGTGCAAGTTCTCCCACTTAAAAAGATGAGAGAGGCCTGTAATTGTCATCATAGGTATACCTCAACTATGAGAGACAAAATATGGAAACAAATCCAGACAATCACATTGTCTGATTTGTAAAGATTTTTTTTTGCAAATTATGGTGGAAAATAAGTATTTGGTCAATATCAAAAGTTCATCTCAATACTTTGTTATATATCCTTTGTTGGCAATGACAGAGGTCAAACATTTTCTGTAAGTCTTCACAAGGTTGTCACACACTGTTTCTGGTATGTTGGCCCATTCCTCCATGCAGATCTCCTCTAGAGCAGTGATGTTTTGGGGCTGTCGCTGGGCAACACGGACTTTCAACTCCCTCCAAAGGTTTTCTATGGGGTTCAGTTCTGGAGACTGGCTAGGCCACTCCAGGACCTTGAAATGCTTCTTACGAAGCCACTCCTTCGTTGCCCGTGCGGTGTGTTTGGGACCATTGTCATGCTGAAAGACCCAGCCACATTTCATCTTCAATGCCCTTGCTGATGGGAGGAGGTTTGCACTCAAAATCTAACTATACATGGCCCCATTCATTCTTTCATGTACACGGATCAGTCGTCCTTTTCCCTTTGCAGAGAAACAGCCCCAAAGCATGATGTTGCCACCCCCATGCTTCACAGTAGGTATGGTGTCCTTTGGTTGCAACTCAGCATTCTCTCTCCTCCAAAACACGAGTTGTGTTTCTACCAAACAGTTCTACTTTGGTTTCATCTGACCATATGACATTCTCCCAATCCTCTTCTGGATCATCCAAATGCTCTCTAGCAAACCTCAGATGGGCCCGGGCATGTACTGGCTTAAGCAGGGGGACACATCTGGCACTGCAGGATATGAGTCCCTGGCGGTGTAGTGTGTTACTGATGGTAGCCTTTGTTACGTTGGTCCCAGCTCTCTGCAGGTCATTCACTAGGTCCCCCTGTGTGGTTCTGGGATTTTTGCTCACCGTTCTTGTGATCATTTTGACCCCTTGGGGTGAGATCTTGCGTGGAGCCCCAGATCGAGGGAGATTATCAGAGGTCTTGTATGTCTTCCATTTTCTAATTATTGCTCCCACAGTTGATTTCTTCACACCAAGCTGCTTGCCTATTGCAGATTCAGTCTTCCCAGCCTGGTGCAGGTCTACAATTTTGTTTCTGGTGTCCTTCGACAGCTCTTTGGTCTTCACCATAGTGGAGTTTGGAGTGTGACTGTTTGAGGTTGTGGACAGGTGTCTTTTATACTGATAACAAGTTCAAACAGGTGCCATTATTACAGGTAATGAGTGGAGGACAGAGGAGCCTCTTAAAGAAGAAGATACAGGTCTGTTAGAGCCAGAAATCTTGCTTGTTTGTACATGACCAAATACTTATTTTCCACCATAATTTGCAAAAAAAATCTTTGTTGAGGTATACCTATGATGACAATTACAGGCCTCTCTCATCTTTTCAATTTGGAGAACTTGCACAATTGGTGGCTGACTAAATCCTTTTTTGCCTGACTGTATATATATATATATATATATATATATATATATACTATTATTATTATTATTATTATTATTATACAGGATTTATATAGCGCCGACAGTATGCTTTACAACATGAGGGCAGACAGTATAGTTACAATACAATTCAATACAAGAGGATTCAGATGGCCCTGCTCATATATATACAGTGGGTACGGAAAGTATTCAGACCCCCTTAAATTTTTCACTCTTTGTTATATTGCAGCCATTTGCTAAAATCATTTAAGTTCATTTTTTTCCTCATTAATGTGCACACAGCACCACATATTGACAGAAAAACACAGAATTTTGACATTTTTGCAGATTTATAAAAAAAAGAAAAACTGAAATATCACATGGTCATAAGTATTTAGACCCTTTGCTCAGTATTTCGTAAAAGCACCCTTTTGATCTAATACAGCCATGAGTCTTTTTGGGAAAGATGCAACAAGTTTTTCACACCTGGATTTGGGGATCCTCTGCCATTCCTCCTTGCAGATCCCCTCCAGTTCTGTCAGGTTAGATGGTAAACGTTGGTGGACAGCCATTTTTAGGTCTCTCCAGAGATGCTCAAATGGGCTTAAGTCAGGGCTCTGGCTGGGTCATTCAAGAACAGTCACGGAGTTGTTGTGAAGCCACTCCTTCGTTATTTTAGCTGTGTGCTTAGGGTCATTGTCTTGTTGGAAGGTAAACCTTCAGCCCAATCTGAGGTCCTGAGCACTGTGGAGAAGGTTTTCGTCCAGTATATCCCTGTACTTGGCCGCATTCATCTTTCCCTCGATTGCAACCAGTTGTCCTGTCCCTGCAGCGGAAAAACACCCCCACAGCATAATGCTGCCACCACCACGCTTCACTGTTGGGACTGTATTGGACAGGTGATGAGCAGTGCCTGGTTTTCTCCACACATACCGCTTAGAATTAAGGCCAAAAAGTTCTATCTTGGTCTCATCAGACCAGAGAATATTATTTCTCACCATCTTGGAGTCCTTCAGGTGTTTTTTTTTAGCAAACTCCATACGGGCTTTCATGTGTCTTGCACTAAGGAGAGGCTTCCGTCGGGCCACTCTGCCATAAAGCCCCGACTGGTGGAGGGCTGCAGTGATGGTTGACTTTTTACAACTTTCTCCCATCTCCCGACTGCATCTCTGGAGCTCAGCCACAGTGATCTTTGGGTTCTCCTTTACCTCTCTCACCAAGGCTCTTCTCCCCCGATAGCTCAGTTTGGCCGGACGGCCAGCTCTAGGAAGGATTGTGGTCGTCCCAAACATCTTCCATTTAAGGATTATGAAGGCCACTGTGCTCTTAGGAACCTTAAGTGCAGCAGAATTTTTTTTGTAACCTTGGCCAGATCTGTGCCTTGCCACAATTCTGTCTCTGAGCTCTTCAGGCAGTTCCTTTGACCTTATGATTCTCATTTGCTCTGACATGCACTGTGAGCTGTAAGGTCTTATATAGACAGGTGTGTGGCTTTCCTAATTAAGTCCAATCAGTATAATCAAACAAACACAGCTGGACTCAAATGAAGGTATAGAACCATCTCAAGGATGATCAGAAGAAATGGACAGCACATGAGTTAAATATATGAGTGTCACAGCAAAGGGTCTGAATACTTAGGACCATGTGATATTTTGTTTTTTCTTTTTTAATAAATCTGAAAAAATGTCAACAATTCTGTGTTTTTCTGTCAAAATGGGGTGCTGTATGTACAGTAATGAGGAAAAAAAATGAACTTAAATGATTTTAGCAAATGGCTGCAATATAACAAAGAGTGAAAAATGTAAGGGGGTCTGAATACTTTCCGTACCCACTGTACAGTATGTATACTGTATGTGATACAATTCTACATCAATATCACTTATTATTAACAAACGCTCAGTTAGCTTTGCAAAAAATATTCAATAGAATGGGGAAGGGTTAAAACCTTTGTTGGCTTTCATTGTATCACCTTTGGGGAGTTTTCACCTGAAGTTCCAATTAAAATATTGTTGTTATTATTACCTTTATTATTGGGAACAATATCAAATTAGCTACTGACAAATAAATATTTTTGCAAATTGACAGCATTTTCAAATTTGTGGTTCACTAAAGCGCTTAATGAACATTTCTTCATTTACGGTATTAGAAAAGAATAATGTCACAGTTGTCATTTGTGATATTACCATTTTCTCTATTATAAAACTTCTTTCCTTAATCCATATCTAAGTTGATGGTGTGTTCCGGGTTGACTTTCTGCTGAGAATGAATCTTGACATGGCCTCATTACATCATGTCATAACGCCCTGAAGGCATTTTTGCTTTGCTGGCTGCCAGGTTATGACCCACTGGTAGAACAATACTTTGCATGCACTAGCTGACAGTTACACAGGACACAAAGGCAATATAATAGGAATTTCTCTAAAGTGCATGCATGTGTGTGTGTGTGTTTTATAGTCCTATGACTATTTAGAAGCTTAACACCTTAGCTCCCGAAACCAATATAAGTATATTTTATCATAAATGTGTTCAAGCTTTAAATTATATTGCTTTTTTATTTTGCCAATCTTGGTTTTTGAAATAATAAATGATAAATGGATTACTTTAAAACTCACCTTACCTGCAGAAAACACTATTTTGTGATTTCTTCAATGGTGCGAAGATGACCAATGCTATCTATATGTACAACTGTCTAAATACTGCGGCAGAATAGCTCTCCTGGGCGAAATCCCGTACATATACTGCTTCGCCCAGGAGAGCCAACAGAGGGTGCGGGAGCACAGAGGGCGCCCTCTGTAAACACACAGATTCTGATTCTCTGAGGGGAGAAATGACTGATCGTGTGTTCATACAAAGTATGAATAGAGATCTGTAATTTCCCCTAGTAAATACCATCCCCCCTTCAGTTAGAAAACAGAGAGGGAACACAGTTAACCCCTTGAACCCCCCTCTGGTGTTAACCCCTTCCCTGCCAGTGACATTTTTACAGTAATCAGTGCATTTTTATAGCACTGATCGCTGTAAAATTGTCAATGGTCCCAAAAATGTGACAATCAATATACGCTTATTGCAATTTTTTACCAAAAATATGTAGAATACATATCGGCCTAAACTGAGAAAAAATTAGTTTTTTTGAAAAAAATGTGGGATATTTATTATAGCAAAAATATATATATATATATATATATATATATTTTTATAGCGCAAAAAATAAAAACTGCAGAGGTGATCAAATACCCCAAAAGAAAGCTCTATTTGTGAGAAAAAAAAGGATGTCAATTTTGTTTGAATACAGCATTGCACGACCGCGCAATTGTCAGTTAAAACAACGCAGTGCCGAATCGTAAAAAGTTCTCTGGTCAGGAAGGGGGTAAATCCTTCCGGGGCTGAAGTGGTTAATAATGTTGATGTGCCATGTTTTGTTCATGTAACATTTGAAACATCTAAACCCGCATACAAAATAAATATATGAAAGCTGTTTTACCTGGGGAATGATTTGTATTTCTCTTAATCTCTTCCTGATATTTACACAGGCCCTCACATATCAGAACTAGGGATGAGCTTTGAGTTCGAGTCAAACTCATGTTCGACCCGAACATTGCCTTTTCGCATGTTCGCCGAACAGCGAACAATTTGGGGTGTTCGCGACAAATTCGAAAAGCCGCGGAACACCCTGTAAAAGTCTATGGGAGAAATCTAAAGTGCTAATTTTAAAGGCTTATATGCAAGTTATTGTCATAAAAAGTGTTTGGGGACCCGGGTCCTGCCCCAGGAGACATGTATCAATGCAAAAAAAAGTTTTAAAAACTAACGTTTTTTCGGGAGCACTGATTTTAATAATGCTTAAAGTGAAACAATAAAAGTGAAATATTCCTTTAAATGTCGTACCTGGGGTGTGTGTATAGTATGCCTGTAAAGTCGCGCTTGTTTCCCGTGCTTAGAACTGTCCTTGCACAAAGTGTAATTTCTGAAGGAAAAAAAGTAATTTAAAACTCACTCACGGCTATAATGAATTGTCGGCTCCCGGAAATACATAGAAAAGTCATTGATTGAAAAAAAAATAATGCGTGGAGGTCCCCCCAAATTCAATTGCCAGGCCCTTCAGGTCTGGTATGGATATTAAGGGGAACCCTGCCACAAATTTAAAAAAAAATGCGTGGGGTTCCCCCCAAATATCCATACCAGGCCCTTTATCCGAGCACGCAACCTGGCAGGCCACAGGAAAAGAGGGGGGGACGAGAGAGTGCCCCCCCTCCTGAACCGTACCAGGCCATATGCCCTCAACATGGGGAGGATGTCCCCATGTTGATGGGGACATGGGCCTCATCCCCACAACCCTTGCCCGGTGGTTGTGGGGGTCTGCGGGCAGGGGGCTTATCGGAATCTGGAAGACCTCTTTAACAAAGGGGACCCCCAGATCCCGCCCCCCATGTGAATTGGAAAGGGGTACATTGTACCCCTACCATTTTACAAAGAAAGTGTAAAAAAAAATGTAAAAAAAACCCCACAGACACCTTGGAAAAGTCCTTTATTAAAAATAAAAAATAAAAAACACATTCCACTGATGTAATCCAATGTCCCGCAGCTATCCGATATCCAGCGCTACAGTCTCCACTCGAAACGTCATTGGCTGAGCGGACCTACACTGCGGAGGAAGTTCCCCATCAGGTCCGTTTAGCAAATAACGTAGGCGGGGTCTGAGGTACGAGGGGGTGGGGGCGCCCTCGTATCTCAGACCCCGCCTACGTCATTGGCTAAGTGGACCTGATGGGGAACTTCCTCTTCAGTGTAAAAAAAATAATAGACCCACCCCTTCTCACGTTCCCCATCAGGAGTGAACCTGAAACAAAATGTCCTACCTGTGTGATTGGCTCACTGATTTTAGTGAAGTCTGCACTAAGATACAAGACAGACTTCAGGCATCCCCTGCAACAAAAAATGCATTTTTGGTGAAATACTCCCAATAGGAAATCATGTCTAAAGGGATGCAGCCCCTGCAATTTTCCTCATTAGAGCCCTGAAAGTGCAGCAGTTGATTGAAAATTATGAAACCACTCCCTTTACAAACAGTAATTTTTTAAAAAATAACAAAAGAATCAACAAAATTTGTTAAACTTGCAATGTACATAGATCATAGATCACCCAGAGGGGAATGTTTTTTTTTCTCAACAAAAGTGGATTCCACAGCAGTACCAATTACTGCTGACCTAAGAGGAGAAATCTATATTTGGAAACATCCACAAATGGAAGATAGGAAAGTGTGGGAGAGCCCTTTTTAGTACCGAGTGGCTCTTTGGTGTAATGTGTAAAGTAGGAAAGTGTAACTTACATTATAGTTGTTTCAAGTGACTATGTGAAGAAGGTACCTGCACTTGTTGATTGTGAAAAATATGACTGTCGCCATGCAAAGGGTGCCACTCTCAATATTCAGGGAGGTCCAGTCCAAAGTCCAACTGGGGAATGTCGGAATGGTGAGGTACACTCGGTCAGTGAAAAAAAAGCTGTGCATGTTACAGAGGTGTCCATTGATGAATTAGTGTAGGTATATTCAGGGACCATACCGTATTAAGATCCCTATGGTAGAAATAATCTTGATAATTAAAGAGGAAGTAAACCCTGATGGGTTTACTTCCTCTTTGTTTCCCTGCAAAGGTAAAGCATATTGGGCTACTATGCATTGCAATTGCAATGCGTAGCCCATTATGTGTCACTTACCTGCAGGAGAAGCCAGCGATGTCCCCGTCTTCCTCGCTAGTAGCGAGCATCCATTTTCACCCCTCTTCTTCCCGGGGGCCGCAAACTCCGGCTCTGTGACTGGCCAGAGTCGCGTACGATGCGTGACGTCACTCCTGCGCATCCACTTGTTCATTAGTGGAAATTTAAAACAAGATACATATGCATTTTTTAGCAAACTTTTTGGAAACATCCCCAGTGCTCTCTTTTTACAGTAAGTGGAGGAAATGTTGGAGTATAATTAGCACTGCATAGAAAAGCTTATCTTTCAGTAGATGTAATATTGTCTTCTTATATGCAAAGGAAGCCTTTTTCACTGTCAGAATCCAACAGTGACGTGTGTCTCTGTTGTCTTAATTGGCTTGATGTACATTCAGGCAAGCAAATAATTTTCACAAGTAAACTCTGAGAAATAAAAGTGCTAATTGCTGTGCTGAATACATATCAGCAAGCTCAATCAGTCTTCACTTAAACTATTTTTAGTATATAATTACCATTATAGACAAATAATAGC
This sequence comes from Rana muscosa, assembly GCA_029206835.1. Taxonomy (NCBI): domain Eukaryota; kingdom Metazoa; phylum Chordata; class Amphibia; order Anura; family Ranidae; genus Rana; species Rana muscosa. The sequence continues at coordinate 175,965,358 of CM055116.1, forward strand.
TAACAGCAATGGGTGCTTTATGAATTTGAATGTCAGAAACACAAAGCACTTATTCCTAAAGTTATCTCAATTCATAAAATGCATCAATTTAAAAACCATATAAATGTAGATTGCACTGATACTGAAAGGAATACTAATTAACCACTTGCCGACCACCCGCCGTCATTATACTGCGGCAGGTCAGCTCGATCCCACAAATCGCCATAGTTGTTCGTCTGTCCCTTTAACAGCTATAGCGGGCGTGCACACCTGCTGCATGGCGGGGGAGCGGATGCACGTTGCCTGTGGCTGCGATGTCCACCGGCCATGCACGATTGCTCCATAGAGAGCCAGAACGGGGATCTGTCAATGTAAACATACAGATCCCCATTCTGACAGGGGAGTAGAGATATTGTTTGTTCCTAGTGATTAGGAACAGCGATCTCTCTGTACTCCCAATCAGTCCACTCCCCCCAGTTAGAAACATCTCCCAGGGAACACATTTAACCCCTTGATCGCCCCCTAGTGTTAACCCCTTCCCTGCCAGTGTCATTTATACAGTAATCAGTGCATTTTTATAGCACATATTGATGTATAAATGTCACCGGTCCCAAAAAAGTGTCGAAAGTGTCCGATATGTCCGCAACAATGTCGCAGTCCCGCTAAAAATCGCTGATCACCGCCATTACTAATAAAAAAATTATAATAAAAATGCCATAAATATATCCCCTATTTTATAGACGCTATAATTTTTGCACAAATCAATCAATAAATGCTTATTGTGATTTTTGACCAAGAATATGTAGAAGAATAAATATTGGCCTAAACCGACGAAGAAATTTGTTTTTTTTAATTGTCCTTTTTTTTATAGTGCAAAAAATAAAAAAACACAGAGGTGATTAGATACCACCAAAAGACAGCTATATTTGTGGGGGGAAAAAAATGACAATTTTGTTTGGGTATCGTAAAAAATGGCCTAATCATTAAGGGGGTAAATCTACCGGGCTGAACTGGTTAAAATTATTACTGTAGGTCAGAGTCAAAACACAGTGTGCTGTTCATAAAGTACCTATTTATTTATTAATGTATAAATAATATGTATACTGTACTTTTAAACTTTGCATGTGTAAAACATATATGGCACACATGCAACAACAGAAACAATCGGAATAAGAGGGTGCCCCCAATGAGTTCCCCAAAACAAACAGGCAGCACTTAGCGTTTTGTCAGCAGTTGGCTTTTTCACCAAGATGTCCGCTCCCACAGCAAAGAGAGTGAAAGAAAAAGCCCTGAGCATCATTCAGCTTATATATATATATATATATATATATATATATATATATAGGCACAGCTGAGACTAATATTAAGGTTTGGCTATCAGGTAAGATGTGCATTAAGAATGGATGCTTTATTCCACAAAATCCCTAGAAAGCCTCTGGGCTCACAATATCATTTACTAAGATTTTGAGAAAATACAAAGTCTGTTTCTCCACATGAGACAGGTGTAGGTGAGAAACAAGACATATACACTGTTCACAATCCTGCAAGCCCTGAATTACTCATACAATATATGTGGCAAACCATAGTAATTTTGGCAGATTCTCAAATTATGGTTGGACATTTCCCACCAAAATTGTAAATGTTGACAGAGTGATGCTTTTGAAGTCTTCAAAATATTATTTTTTCATGAATATTATTAATATTTAACATGTCAAAATAATCTGTACAGGGTTGTGGACTAGTGTCTATGGGGAAGCACCAAGCCTCACCATTTGCAAAATGTTGTAAATAGTCCACTTCTAGACATCTGTTGCTTAATTCAGTACATGGGGGGAAGTGATATAAAAGAGTCAGAAGACTTACTAAAAAAAAGTAATATAAAACCATCACTCCTTTTCTTTATTTGTTGGTTTATCCAGTTATATTAGTAAATTAGTAGAGCCCAGTATGTCTCTAATAATGCTTTCTATTATGAATGTTTACTATAGTTGCATCATACAAAAGACAGAGCTTTTAGCTTTTACTAAAGGGCTTCAAAATGAATGTGCCTAAATAAGTTAATCCTTGTCAATAAATCTGTCTGGGCCACTGCATGCAGAGTCAATGAAAAATTATTAAATGTTTCTCTTTATGTGCTTATGAAGATAGAAATGTGTATGATAACTACTGCATACAGTTATTGATATAGTTGTAAATAGGGGTTGGACCATACAGTTTGGAATTGCCTATGTGTGTGCTGCTGTCTGCAAATTTGGTTGAAAACAAGCTTTTTATAAAACACTAGCAGAACCTCAATAAAGTGCCTTTGTAATATTTCACATGCTGCTCCAGGCAAGGTCAAGCTCCACACTCCACAATCCAAGGTGCTCAGCTTGTCTCCACTGAAGCAATCAATGCAGATGCAATTATATGAGATGCAAAATATCTTTCTTTATTAAAACATTCTTTGGAAAAGTGCTGTGCCTAGCACAAAACATGTCAGAATATAATTTTTTCTACTGACTAGTCTAATTATTATTATTTTGCATCTCGTTGTGCACATTCCTGCTGCTGGTGCAAATAAAGTGTCTGTCCATAGTTTTAACAGCACTTTACAAAGTTAGCGGAGACAGTACATTTACAATTCAAAAGAAGATGGTTAGGAGGTCCCCATTTTTGAGAGCTTCCAATCTAAAAAGAAAGAGCAAGTAATACAAAAATATATTACCTGCATGGAGATAAACTTAGAAAGTGAAAGTTGAATTTTTAGGTAGAGATGAGGTAAACTTTCCTGAAGAGATTCGTTTTCCGGAGTTGCCTAAAGGTGGACATAGTAGAAAATAGCCAGAGGAATTTGAGAAGGGGGTTCAAGAGGGTTGGGAGGCTCTGGAGAAGTCCTGAAGGTGAGCATGGGAGGAGGTGAAGTGGTAGCTAGAGAGTAGGGATGAGCTTCGAGTTCGAGTCGAACTCATGTTCGACTCGAACATTGCCTGTTCGCCCGTTCGCCGAACAGCGAACAAATTGGGGTGTTCGCGGCAAATTCGAAAAATCTATGGGAGAAATCTAAAGTGCTAATTATAAAGGCTTATATGCAAGTTATTGTCCTAAAAAGTGTTTGGGGACCGGGGTCCTGCCCCATGGGACATGTATCAATGCAAAAAAAAGTTTTAAAAACGCCCGTTTTTTCGGGAGCAGTGATTTTAATAATGCTTAAAATGAAAAAATAAAAGTGAAATATTCCTTTAAATTTCGTACCTGGGGGGTGTGTATGATATGCATGTAAAGTGGCGCATGTTTCCCGTGCTTAGAACTGTCCCTGCAAAAAATTTCATTTTTGAAAGAAAAAAAGGCATTTAAAACTCACTCGCGGCTATTAATGAATTGTCGGCTCCCGGCAATGCATACAAAAGTCATTGATAAAAAAAAAAAAAAAAGCGTGGGGGTTCCCCAGAATTCAATTACCAGGCCCTTCAGGTCTGGAATAGATATTAAGGGGAACCCCGCTGCAAATTTAAAAAAAAATTGACGTGGGGTTCCCCCAAATATCCATTCCAGGCCCTTCAGATCTGGCATGGATTTTAAGGGGAACTCCACCCCAAATTTAAAAAAAAATGGCGTGGAGTCCCCCTAAAAATCCATACCAGACCCCTTATCCGAGCACGCAACCTGGCCGGCCGCAGGGGAAAAGGGGGGGACGAGAGAGCGGCCCCCCCTCCCTCCTGAACCGTACCAGGCCACATGCCCTCAACATGGGGAGGATGTCCCCATGTTGATGGGGACAAGGGCCTCATCCCCACAACCCTTGCCCGGTGGTTGTGGGGGTCTGCGGGCGGGGGGCTTATCGGAATCTGGAAGACCCCTTTAACAAAGGGGACCCCCAGATCCCGGCCCCCCCCTATGTGAATTGGTAAGGGGTACATTGTACCCCTACCATTTCACGAAGAAAGCGTAAAAAAAGTTTAAAAAAAACACACAAACACCTTGAAAAAGTCCTTTATTTAAAAAACAAAACAAAAAAAAAACATTCCAGCGGTGAAATCCAGTGTCCCGCTGCGATCCCGATGTCCAGCGCTGTCCTTCATTGGTTGTGCCTGAGCGGACCTGATGGGGAACTCCCTCTCAGTGTTTTAAATGTATAGACCCGCCCCTTCTAAAGTTCCCCATCAGGTCCGCTCAGCGGACCAGATGCGGAGCATGAAAAGGGGCGGGTCTATACATGTATTACCAAAGTGAGACCAGTTCCCCATCAGGTCCGCCCCCTCGGTATGTCGGACCCGCCTACGTCATTGGCTTGAGCGGGGAACTTCCTTCACTGTGTAATTTAAATTTACATAGTGAAGGAAGTTCCCCGCTCAAGCCAATGACGTAGGCGGGTCCGACATACCGAGGGGGCGGACCTGATGGGGAACTGCTCTCACTTTGGTGATACATGTATAGACCCGCCCCTTCTCATGTTCCGCATCTGGTCCGCTGAGCGGACCTGATGGGGAACTTTAGAAGGGGCGGGTCTATACATTTAAAACACTGAGAGGGAGTTCCCCATCAGGTCCGCTCAGACACAACCAATGAAGGACAGCGCTGGACATCGGGATCGCCGGGGGACACTGGATTTCACCGCTGGAATGTTTTTGTTTTGTTTTTTTTTAAATAAAGGACTTTTTCAAGGTGTTTGTGTGTTTTATTAAACATTTTTTTACGCTTTCTTCGTGAAATGGTAGGGGTACAATGTACCCCTTACCAATTCACATGGGGGGGGCCGGGATCTGGGGGTCCCCTTTGTTAAAGGGGTCTTCCAGATTCCGATAAGCCCCCCGCCCGCAGACCCCCACAACCACCGGGCAAGGGTTGTGGGGATGAGGCCCTTGTCCCCATCAACATGGGGACATCCTCCCCATGTTGAGGGCATGTGGCCTGGTACGGTTCAGGAGGGAGGGGGGGCCGCTCTCTCATCCCCCCCTTTTCCCCTGCGGCTGGCCAGGTTGCGTGCTCGGATAAGGGGTCTGGTATGGATTTTTAGGGGGACTCCACGCCATTTTTTTTTAATTTGGGGTGGAGTTCCCCTTAAAATCCATGCCAGATCTGAAGGGCCTGGAATGGATATTTGGGGGAACCCCACGTCTATTTTTTTTTAAATTTGCGGTGGAGTTCCCCTTAATATCCATTCCAGACCTGAAGGGCCTGGTAATTGAATTCTGGGGAACCCCCACGCTTTTTTTTTTTTTTTTTAACAATGACTTTTGAATGTATTGCCGGGAGCCGACAATTCAATAATAGCCGTGAGTGAGTTTTAAATGCCTTTTTTTCTTTCAAAAATGAATTTTTTTGCAGGGACAGTTCTAAGCACGGGAAACATGCGCCACTTTACATGCATATCATACACACCCCCCAGGTACGAAATTTAAAGGAATATTTCACTTTTATTTTTTCATTTTAAGCATTATTATAATCACTGCTCCTAAAAAAACAGCAGTTTTTAAAACTTTTTTTTGCATTGATACATGTCCCCTGGGGCAGGACCCGGGTCCCCAAACACTTTTTAGGACAATAACTTGCATATTAGCCTTTATAATTAACACTTTAGATTTCAAACGTTCGAGTCCATTGTATTTAATAGGGTTCTAAAGTTCACACAAACATTTTGTCTGTTCGCAGGTTCTGGTGCGAACCGAACAGGGGGGTGTTTGGCTCATCCCTGCTAGAGAGCAGGAGGTATTCAGAAGAGCAAAGAGGACAGTCTGGGTGATATTTTGAGAACATGTTGAGTATTTAACCCAGGACAGAGTTGAAGATGGCTTTCTTTTCTGTTAGTTTTTTTTTAATCTTATTCATTCATTTTTTTTTTTTTTTTTTTTGTGGAAGGGTTGAAGACATCATGAGATTTTTATTTGCTGTCTAAGTCCTGCTATGGACATTTGCCTTCACTTTCTGTGCAACAGAACATGAGAGGAAGGGGAAGGGAATCCCCAGCTCAAGCAGTTGTCACTGGAACCTTTGCCCCAGTTGGACAATTTCCCCTTCCCTCTTTTTAAAATGTTAGGTTTTTCATCAATTTCTATTTTGGCAACATCAGGACAACGAAATGGCTGAATCTCACCACCAGGGACACAGAACTCAATAAAAACTTAACAGTTGATCTTGCCTTTCCCTATTTTATTCAAAGGTAAAAAATAAATAAAAAATGCCCTTTACATACTGTACATTCTGCTTTCAAAGTGTACCCAGAAAGACAGAAATATGTCTGTCATTGAATACTTCTGGTACAGGCACCAGGGGTGCAGTCTTGATCTTAAGCTGGCCATACACCCTTAGATTATTTGCAGATTTTATATGGTTAGATGGAAAAAGTGCAACAGATTTCTCCATGTATATTAACTGTATGGATGGAGGAATCTCCCACTTTTTCCATCTAACCATAGAAAATCTGCAGATAATCTAATGATGTATGGCCAGCTTAAGCTTCACTACCTAATAAGTGATTAACAAATATGCAGAATTGGAGTTCAAACTTTAGGGCTGTTCTGGCTGCATGCTTGTTCTAACTCAGTTATTTACTGGAAATCAAAGTCTTAATAAGAATGACAGCCCCATTCTTCACCTTTAAAGCTTAAAGTGGTAACTGGCAGCTTTTGCCTTTAAGTTTGCACAGGATCAGTTTAGGTACTCAGTTTCAAGTAAGTTGTGTCTATTTATTTCCTTTTCTTCGTGGGATCATGCTGTTTAATTATTTCCCAAATATGTATGGCAGGCCCCTTAATTATTTTCCAGCTTTGATATATGATACATTTTTACTGTCATTGACATGGGAATGTAGGCTGTACCAAAGAATATAAAATAACCACTCCAGACACAAATAATGTTTATAAATAATAATTTAATAAATATAATATATTAATTTTAATTAATAATTTTTTTTATTTTTTTTTGGTGATAAAAAAGGCTGCGGCACCTTACAAGATAATAAAACATAAATCATTCTATTTAATAATTTATTAAATAAATATATTAAACTATTCAATGCATAAAACTTTCCAATATAACAAAATAACTCTCAAATTCCTCGCTCAGTCACAGAACTCGAGCGAATGCCATAAATAAATAAATAAAATTAATTTCAAAGTCCCCCCTTTGATTCAAGGGTGACAAAACACTACAGGTGCTGCGACAGGGTGGGAGGGAAGGGGGAGCACACCAATTCTGTATGTACTCAGGTCTGACTAGAACTTAGCCTGGGGGGTTTATATAGCCCCCCCTCACGTGTACAGCTACGGAACCCACGTGTTTTTCCCGCCTAAAGTCACGTTTTTCCCGCCTGAGATACACCTGTTTGCAGGCGGGAAAATTTAAAGTGACAGTACAAAATTGCTGTGTGTTTTTTTTTTTTTTTTTTATTCTTCTGACTGCCACACTCCCATGCCGTGGGCACTAATTTGTACCCACTCTTTTCATGGGAATGTAGGCTGTACCAAAGAATATAAAATAACCACTCCAGACACAAATAATGTTTATAAATAATAATTTAATAAATATAATATATTCATTTTAATTAATAATTTATTTTTTTTTGGTGATAAAAAAGGCCGCGGCACCTTACAAGATAATAAAACATAAATCATTCTATTTAATAATTTATTAAATAAATATATTAAACTATTCAATGCATAAAACTTTCCAATATAACAAAATAACTCTCAAATTCCTCGCTCAGTCACAGAACTCGAGCGAATGCCATAAATAAATAAATAAAATTAATTTCAAAGTCCCCACCAGCCGGTTTTGTCAGCTAACAAAAACGGCCTACCCCACCACCGCGGCCATTTCTATCATCGTTTGCAGGTCCAGATTGAAAATATCCAGCCCCACCTCTGACAAATAAATTCCGTCTGGCCTATAAAGACCAGAAAACCCCCCTTCTAAATTAGTATGCCTAAAAGAAAAGCTATTTAATAGTGGCATAAATTTTTTGATGGAATGGTTCACACGCCTCCTGACCTTTTCCAAAGCTTTATTTTCAGAAGAAGATAACCAAATGAGGCGTGGGACCATTTCCGAGAAAATAATCTTAGTACCAGGAAAGGAAAGATAAATCTGATGTAAATCATTTCTTATCCTAAAAATCAAATCTAACGTTGAAATTTTTCCTACATCATTACCACCGAGATGAATTATAATAATCCCTGGAGAAGGCCAAAATTGCACCAACTTGAATATATGAAAAAGGAGATTATTCCAATGAAGCCCACGAATACCTTTCCAAAAGACTTCAAAAGAATTAGTAGATAAAGACAAATTCTGTGTATAACAGCGTTGACATGCTCGTTTGTGAGCCCAGTGAACAAACGAATGCCCAATGATCCAAACGGAAATTTTTGAACCTAAAATTAGAGAGATAAGTTAGGACGGACATATATTTTAAACCTTTCTGATTCCCATCTTCCTAATCTTTTTATAATTGCGTCACTTAAGCCCAATCTAGCAGCTTCTGTGGCGGCTCCAATGCGAAATGAGTGTGATGAAAATTTCAGATGTGAAAGGCCTAAATTTTTTAAACAACGCTGAAAAACCGCTGAAAATTGAAATCTTGTAAGGGGGGAAAAATCTAAATGTACCAGAAAATTGCCCAAAACGGCAGGCCTACAGGCTAAATATTTTGAGAGTATTAAATAAGGGCATAAAACGGAGTCACCACAGGCATGTAAATTGAGCCAATGACCTCTTCCTGTAATATCTGTCTTAGACTTTCTGATATAAACTTGAACTGTATCCTTGCAAAGAATAACTTCACCGAATTTTAATCCCGAACAACCTTTCTTATTATTTGGTATTAACTTGGAGATATGAAGAGCCGCAAAGAAAACTAGCACAAAGGCTGAATGGAATAGCAACGACTCATATTCTGAATGGCATACTGAACTAGTGGTTATGCAAATCTTTTTTAATAAATCAAAAGAAACGGGTCTACGCATGTCCGGCTTGAAAGTTTGTTTTCTGTAACCTTTTAATGCCTGGCGGACAGAAAAGAAACTTGTACAAACCGGCAACTTATGCAGTTTCAGAAAAAAGGAAATACCTGCTAAACTCTTATTAATATGATTATATGACAAATTTTTTTGCATTAGTGAGCAAAGGAAAGCCAAAATCGTTTGTTCTGTGGGTAATAACCCAGACAGTCCTAATTCTTCAGCAAATAAAAGCCATTTTTTCCATGCGATCGAATATTCGATCCATGTTTTGGGAGCTATAGAACCCTGAATAGCTGAAAGAACAGGAGTTAGATCAAATCCCATAGATGACTGGGGCAAGTGTGACCCACTAGATCCGCTTCGGGAAAAAGCTGTCTGAAACGAGCCATCTGGAAACGAGATAGTGCATCAGCTAAAATATTAAGTTTTCCCGGGACATAAGTAGCTTTAACCCATATATTATATCTTAAACATAATAATACAAAGTACCGTAATAATTTTATCACACTGGCTGATTTTGAAGAAAGACAATTTAATGCAAATAACACACCCTTGTTATCCGAATGGACCAAAATCCTTTTATTTGCAAAAAATTCTCCCCATAATTCAAAAGCCACTACTATAGGGAAAAGTTCCAACAAAACAATATTTTTTGTGGCTTTACTGGCAATCCAAAAAGGAGGCCAAGGGCCACAACACCAGTGAGAGCGCCATATTGCTGCGAAACCAAGCGAACCTGCGGAATCAGTATAAAGATCCATATCCGCTGCAAAAATGAAATCCTCCTGAAAGAAAGTACGACCGTTATAGTCAATCAAAAATTGAGACCATACTAAAAGATCATCTTTTAAGTCCGACGTAAGGCGAATGTGAGAAAAAGGCGATTTTAATCCAGACAATGCCATAGACAACCTCCTGGAAAAAATTCTGCCTACAGGCATAATGCGCGAGGCAAATGCCAATAAACCCAAAAAAGACTGAAGTTCTTTTAAAAGAATCTTCTTTTTGCGTAAAAAGATACAGATTAAATTCTGAATACGAGAAATCTTCGCTAAAGGAAGCTGGTACTGGCACAGCTTTGTATCGATACAGATACCTAAAAACTCAATATTCGTCACCGGAAGAACGGTTTTTTCAAATGCAATAGGTACGCCAAAGTTTCGAGCAATAGCCAAAAATAATTTCAAAAGTAAAGTACATATAGGGGAATCAGGAGGACCTATAAAAAGGAAATCATCTAAGTAATGAATTACTCCCTCACAGCCGGATTCAAAAGTAACAACCCATTGCAAAAAGGTTGCAAAGGTCTCAAAGTAACGGCATGACAGGGAGCAACCCATAGGTAAACACATATCATAGAAAAAAATTTCTTCAAAACAAAACCCTAACGAATTAAATGATTCAGGAGAAATAGGAAGCAACCTGAAAGCAGATTTGATATCAGATTTGGCTAATAAAGCTCCAGTACCAAATTTTTTTATCAGCTTTATGGCATCATCAAAGCTTGCATATGATACTGAAGATAATGAACTGTTGATCTCATCATTTAAAGAACCGCCCCTCGGAAAAGAAAGATGGTGGATTAAACGATAGGAATTTGGCTCCTTCTTTGGGACTACGCCCAAAGGAGAAACCCTAAAATTCCGGAACGGAGGGGTGGTAAAAGGTCCTGCTACTCGACCCGCTGCAATTTCTGTTATTAATTTTTGTCTCACCACCTGTCCATGTAGAATTACTGATTTCAGATTACTTACCACCTTACATCCTGATCCGCTAAAGACCGGAAGCTTGAAACCGGACGAAAAACCTTCAATTAAATTTTAGCCTTCGCTTTGTCTGGGTAAAGAAGCAACCATGGTAACATTTTTTCCAACCTCACTGGAGTGTAAGCTTTTTGAATTGTCCCTGTGCTGATTTTGTGGGTAGGTTCTTTTAAAACATTTCGAAATCGGGTGAGTCCCAAAACATTAAGAACACTCATGCTTATAACGGCATGCGGTTGACCACTTGCATTGGGACTCATTAAATGCATAACATACTCCTTTTTTATAGACAGAAGAATTGTTTTGGTTTGCTTGCGGTTGTTTTGAAAAAACTTGTTTTGGGGGTGAAATAAGGTTTAACCATAAACCTACATCTTTCATTCCCCATTTCAAATTTGTGTAAACTGCCATCTTTTGGCGGAATGATTCATCGTAACAATACCAACCAAAACCGCCAAAATTCCTATAAGCTTCCAGTATGTTTTCTAAGTGTTGAAATAAACCGCTACATTTCTCCGGAAATTTTTCACCCATGATTGCCGAAAATATACAAAAAGCCTGCAACCAATTGTGAAACGATTTAGGAGCAGTGCGGCGTCTATCCTCCGAAATTTCATCATCTTTTTTCTTATCATTTTTTACAGAAAATTCCTTTGAACCAGGGAGTAAAGTAAGTAAGTCTGCAAAATCTCCTTTCCATATTTTTTCTTTCACACTAATGGCTAAATGGAAACCTAACGGTGAGATTTCACATGGCAAAGCTTCCTTAAAACAAATTTCTGGTACTTGAGAAAAAACAGGAACAGCATTAATAGGCTCTTGTATGGCACCACCATTAGTATTAGATGCTGAAGAAGCCATAGGTAATGCTGTACCTGTCGACCATACATCTGCAGGCGAAGAAACCACTGGTAATTGTTGATAACTCAATGAATCATTAAATTTTTCCAAGGATGTCAGTAGCTTATTCATTAGCTGTAAATGAACTGACTCACCACTAGGCACTTCAGGGACAGCTGACTGCCTTCCTTGTGGAATGCTGGTTTGTGTGTTCCCACTCACACCAGCTTGTTCCGCTCGAGATTCCCTCTGCTGCCGAGCCATCCCAGCTTCCAGCATAGCCTGCCTGGAAACATGAGACGCTGAAGCTTCTTCTGACGCTGCCTGCACCTGAGGAGAAAAAGAAAAAATCTCTCCTCTTTGCGGAGACTGCCGTGCTCTCCCTCGCCCCCTAGTGACGCGAGGCGGAGACGGAGAGCCTGACCTCCTCTTCCTCTGATTACGATGGCTGGAGGGTTGTCTAGACGCAACATTCTTGCCTTTGGTGACCTGTGGGCGGGCTTCGACCTCTTCACGTAGTGCTGCTGATGTCTCCGGACGTTCCGGCGGGGAGCTGCGTGAGGGCCTGTGAGGATGAGATAGCTGAGCCGGAGACGAATGCGCTGTGACAGGCGCCATAAATACCTCAGTTGCTGGTGTATTCCCCGAGATATCCTCTTCCCCTGGGACCGGCTCTGTCTCCGCTTCTAGACCTGCCAGACATCTCTTCAGCCACTCTTCTCCTCCTTCCGAAGCCGCCTTCTCCAGGACCCAACGTACGAGAGACTTCATGCTGGTATCTTGAGGGGAGCACACCAATTCTGTATGTACTCAGGTCTGACTAGAACTTAGCCTGGGGGGTTTATATAGCCCCCCCTCATGTGTACAGCTACGGAACCCACGTGTTTTTCCCGCCTAAAGTCACGTTTTTCCCGCCTGAGATACACCTGTTTGCAGGCGGGAAAATTTAAAGTGACAGTACAAAATTGCTGTGTGTTTTTTTTTTTTTTATTCTTCTTCTGACTGCCACACTCCCATGCCGTGGGCACTAATTTGTACCCACTCTTTTCATTGTGTCCAATTTTGGTACTTAAATTGAGGCCTGTGGATGCAGTACAGTGTCATGTAAATTCATTAAGAGATTGCAGTGGGAATTATTGGTGGTTATCACTGCAGGGAAGCTGACATCAGAGGGTACTGCACTCACACAACTTTCCCCCCAGGATATCTTTTTCAGTAACTTATAAAATAATTGCTCCTTCTGTTTAAAGAAACAGGCAAAGGAGCAGTTAAACACAAGAGGCTCATCTCTCAGCTATCTTACGTTCCTATCTAACAGGACCACTTATTTCTCACTGTTGGTGTTTGTGAGCGATGGCACTCTATTAGAAATGTAGAGCTAGTGTATAAAGGAAATAAATCATAAATGTATCTGATTTGTTGCATCAGATTTCTGCTCCTGGTCCCAGGGATGGTATCAGATCACCATACTGTGACATAGAGGACCCTAGAGGGATTCATAAAGCTCAGAGATTCAGAAATAAAAAAAAACATCTGAATGTTACACTCAGTAGACAACAGCTGTTACTAAATTCAAAATAGAAATTGTTAATCATCAATAATTTTAAATGAAAAGTCAATTTATGATTCACAAAAATTAAGTCCTGGTATTAACAAAATATTTTTTTCTTTTTTCTATAAACTTAATTACATTTTCCTGCTGTATTTGCCAAATGTTAATATTAAGGTGCGATCATTTAGTTTCTAATTACGGTAAATAAATTGGCGTGCAGAAATTCACAGTTTCTCCATGTACATTGTGCTTGTTTTTTTTAATTCTTTTTTTGAGCTTTGAATATTTTTTCATTTTGCAATATCCTGGGGGTGTGACCTATTGTAAAGAGATATTTGTGAAAATAGGATTTTTTGTACTCACCGTAAAATCCTTTTCTCTGACATCCATGGACTGACACGGTGTCTCTTTACACTTTACACGTGGGTTATGTCCCTGCTTGCAGGAGAAGACCTAGGCAGAATGTGAGATGTTATACATACATTCTAAAAGCCCCACCCAGGGGGCGGTCCCTCCGGGCATAACCCTCCCACTACAGTCAGCAGACTTCAGTTCGTAACTAAGCAGTACAAACTTAAAAAGGAAGGGTGGGTGCCGTGTCAGTCCATGGATGTCAGAGAAAAGGATTTTACGGTGAGTACAAAAAAATCCTATTTTCTCTTATCATCCATGGACATACATTCTAAAAGCCCCACCCAGGGGGCGGTCCCTCCGGGCATAACCCTCCCACTACAGTCAGCAGACTTCAGTTCGTAACTAAGCAGTACAAACTTAAAAAGGAAGGGTGGGTGCCGTGTCAGTCCATGGATGTCAGAGAAAAGGATCTTACGGTGAGTACAAAAAATCCTATTTTCTCTTATCATCCATGGACTGACACGGTGTCTCTTTACACTTTACACGTGGGATGTCCCAAAGCAGTGTCAAGAGGGATGGGAGCAGCATAAATGGAAAAACCAAAAACTTTCACTCCAAGAAGGCAGATCTCCTCAACGGAGGGGTCGCAACTTTAAACAGCGGCCTGCAGCACCCTGCGGCCGAAGGAAGCATCCGAAGATGCAGCCACATCAACCTTATAAAAAACTTAAAAGGTATGAACAGACGACCAGGTCGCCGCCTTGCACACTTGTGCAACCGACGCTTGATGTCGGAAAACCCAGGAAGCACCAATTGCCCTGGTGGAATGCGCCGTAACCGGAAAAGGAGGCGCCCGCCCTTTGAGAGCATAGGCTTGAATGACGGTTTGTCTGATTCCCCTAAAAATGATGGCAGACGAAACCGCTTGGCCCTGTTATGGACCAGGGGCAGTCACAAACAGTGAGTCGGACTTCCGAATAGAAGCAGTAGCAGACAGGTACACCCGTAAGGCTTGTACCACATCCAATATGTGCAGCGCAAACTCTCTGGGATGCGATGGGTGAGGACACAAGGACGGGAGGACAATGTCCTCATGTAGGTGAAAGGTAGACACCACCTTTGGCAAAAGGGAAGGTCGCGGATGCAACACCGCCTTATCCTTATGGATGACTAAATATGGCGACTTGCAGGACAAAGCCGCCAACTCAGACACTCGTCAAACAGAAGTGATTGCCACTAAAAGGCCACCTTCTGAGACAAGACAAGAGAGGAATATCCCGGATATTCCCAAAAAGGAGGTTCCTGGAGGACCTAGAGCACCAAATTCAGATCCCACGGTGGGAGAGAAGGCTTGACAGGAGGGAGCACATGGCGAACCCCCAACACAAGGTGCTAACCAAGAAATGACCCGCTAGAGGTCGCTGAAAGAAGACGGCCAAGGCCGAAATCTGATCCTTGATGGTACTCAAAGCAAGCTTTTGGGTCACTCCACACTGTAGAGGACGCAGGATTCTGGGGACGGAATACGTCCGAGGACGCCAGTCCAGCGCTTTGCATATGGCGATATAAGCTTTCCAGGCACGGTGATAGATCTGCCTGGAGGAAGACTTCCGTGTCCTTAACATGGTCAAAATGACAGAGTCCGAGAGACCTCGGTCCCTCAATACCTGGCTTTTAACAGCTCTGCCGTTAAAGCCAGAGACTGTAAGCCGGATGAAACATAGGACCTTGAGACTGAAGGTCCTTCCTCATCGGCAACCGCCAGGGAACGTCCGCAACGAGACGTACCAGATCAGCGTACCAGTGACGCTGAGGCCAATCCGGAACAATTAGGATCACTGGAGTTTATATCAGGCGATAAGGACCCTATGGGGCCACCAACGCATCCGAGTCATCGCCCAAGGATCCCTGGATCTGGCCACAACCTCGACCCTTGCGACTGAGTCGAGAGGCCATCAGGTCCACATCCGACGTGCCCCCCCCGTCGGCAAAGGAGTTGAAATATGCAAGGACCACTCTTCCTGGTCCGGCGTCTGGCGATTGGCGACTCAGATAGTCCGCCCCTACAGAGCCGGCACGTTTCTTCCGGCCCACTTCAGGATACGGATTACCTCGGAAGCCGCAGCTGAGCTCCGAGTCCCCCCGTGATGGTTTACATACGCCACCGCCGTGGCGTTGTCCGACTGGCTCCTGATGGAGCGACCCCGTACTCTCTCCGACCTGAGGAGAGACACAGTCTGATGGCCCGCATTTCCAGAACATTGAATGGTAAACGGGCTCGTCCGGAGTCCAAGGCCTTGAGCCGACAGGACTCCCCAGACTCCACCCCAGCCCGTCAGGCTGGCGTCCGTCGTGAGTACCGTCCATTGGATGGGAGGGGAACGACTTTCCGGACCGAAGAGCCAAGGGTCCCAACCACCCTGTCAGGGACGCCCTGACCAGGTGAATCACCTGGATCCGAAGATCCAAGGACAACGGGGATTTGTCCCAGGTGGACAAGATCTCCTTCTGCAATGCCCTGGTGTGTGATTGGGCATACGGAACGGCCGCGAAGGAGGCCACCAGGAGTCCCGGGACTCTCATGCAAACAACGGATTGACAACCATGTTCGGGATGTCAGCACCCGCACCGCAGACTGAAGTGTCAGCAACTTCTCCAGAGGTAGGATACCTTTGCCTCCAAGGAGTCCAGAACTAGAGACTCCAGACACTGAGTCGGGACCAGGACTGACTCCTGAATGTTCAGGAACCACCCGAAGTCCCTGAGGGTCTAATTGACGATAGTCACCTTTCCTCTAAGTCTGAGCCACTTTCTGCTCATAGCAGAAGACCGTCCAGATAGCCCACGACAGCAATACCTCGCTGTAACAGAAGGCTAGAACCGGAGCAAGCACCTTGGTGAACACCCTTGGTGCCGAGGTAAGGCCGAAAGGAAGAGCCACAATCGAGAGTGGACTTCGCTGATCGCAAGGCGCAGAAACTTCTGGTGACTTGCGCAGATCGGAACATGCAAGTAGGCGTCCTTGAAGTCCAAGGACGCCAGAAGAAAATCCCTTTGGTGGAGTGTAGCGATCACCGTGTGAATGGATCCCATGCGGAATTTCTGCACCTTCTCGAAGGCATTCAGGGCCTTGAGGTCCAGGATAGGTCGAACCACGTCCTATTTTTGGGACGACAAACAGATTCGAGCAGAATCCCTGAAAACTCTCCTGTGACGGAACCGGCACAATCACTCCGGACCTGATCAAATCCTGTACAGCCCCCAAGAGGGCTGCCCGACAGGTAGGAAGGAGAGAAAGATTCAAGGGAAAGAATCTGTGTGGGGGCCAGGATCGGAATACTATCCTATAACCTGAGGTGACCACCTCGCACACCCACCAGTCGGAGATTCGGGAGGTCCACCGATCCGTGAACCTGCGAAGTCGTCCCCCCACCCCAGAGTCGGGCGGCGGCAAGACTTCACGTGGAGGTGGGCTTGGGAGCCGCTTGTTTGGCTTACGCACCCAGGGGCACTTGTGCCCACCAGCCGCACTGCCGTCAGTCTGAGAGGGCCTACCTGTGGACTCTGACTGACGAAAAAACCCCTGTTTTGCTGGAAAGGAAGGCCCCTGTTTGCGGCGGGCCTCCTCACCCTTGCTAGTCTAAGGAAGAAGAGTGCGTTTACCTCCCGTGACATCCATGACGATGTCATCCAGAGCAGCACCGAAAGGTCTACCGCCTTTAAAATAGTAGATCCGTCAGGAGCTTCCTAAGGCTAGGTCAGCAGACCAGCATTTCAACCAGATAAGACGAGGCAATACCACCGCCGAGACAGAGGCCCTGGATATTAAAGGGGCCGCGTTCAGCGTGGCGTCGCACACAGAAACCAGGCCCTGAACCAGTTGGTGGGCCAGAGCAACTGTGTCTGGAGGAAGAATATGCTCCTGTACAGCTAGGTGCAACATTTTTGCCCAACCTGTAAGTGTTTTAGACACAAGGGTCGCCGCTACCACAGGTCGTAGGGCGGATCCCAACAAGGCAAACATGGTTCTGCTCACCACTTCTGACCTCCTGTCAGTGGGGTCCTCAAATGCAGGAGTCCCCTCCATCGGCAGAGTGATGGCCTTGTTCAACCGGGCGACTGGAGGGTCGACCACTGGGGGAGAAGCCCACTTTTTAAGTAGGGCATCTTCAAGGGGTACCTGATAGACAAACGCCGCGGGACCATAAAAAAATTCTTCTGCGGCTTTTCCCAGACCTTATCAATGAGCTGGTCAAAGAAAGTACAATGGAAAAAACCCCTTTAGAAGGCCTGGCCTTAAAAGAACCAAAGGAGACAGTATCCGCCTGAGGTTCTGCATCCGCAGCATTTGAGCTTGAGATTGTCCCTCACCGCAGTCATGAGCACACTAACAAGCGCCCTGTCATTTACTGACTCAGAACTGGAGTTTCCCTCATAAGGAATGTCCTGTTCAAAACCATCCATACATTCAGAACTAGGGTCCTGAGCGATAGTGGCTAGGCCCATATCTGAATCAGCGCACTGCCCTCGAGTAGATAAAGTGGGGAGAGGGCGCCTTTTTGCACCTTGCGCTTGCACACAGCTCCCATCCTGGTCAGAAATTGATTCCAGGGCTGCCCACAACAGGTCCATAGGGACCGCAGTGCTGAAGCACTGCCTGTTGCCACTGACATTTTTAGGGGAAGCTGGTGACACAGACTCCATATTGTCCCTCTCTGAGACTCTCTCAGATAAAAAGTCCACCCACAGGCTGTGCTGACTGAGGAGGGGGCGCCCAGGGGACTTACCAAACCGGACCAGGGACCGCTTAGTTCCGCTGTCTGTACCACGCTCTGTCAGCGCTGGTAAGCTGTGAGGAGACTGTGAGGAGATTCGCGCTGCTATAGCAGCGCTAGAGGCCAAACTAGTGCTGAAAAGCGCGCGGGCTACAAGAAAATGGCCGCCACACTTCACTGAGGCGATCCGCGGCAAGATGGCCGCCATGACACAGTTAAAATGAAACAGCACACACGCACAGCGCCACTCGGCGCTCAGGCCCCAAAAAAAAACCACACAAAAAAGCCCCAAGGCATACATTGCAGACCAGCATGAGCCCCCCAAAAACAGTGTGACCCCCAAGCACCCCACACAGTCAGCGCCAGTAATGGTGACAGAGAGCGACAATAAAATACAGGGGGAGACAGGGAAAATCCCCCACAGAGAAACACACAGCCCTTTGTACTCACCTGCAGGCAGGAGAGACTACTTACCCGTCCCCTGAGGGACACACTGGTGTTTCTGACAGGACTATCACAGTGCAGTACTGAGTAGCTGTTGGCCCGGTCCACCGCGAAAGATACAGTCAGTCAGGAGCTGTTCAGTCTTGAGAGGACCGTGGGAGCATGAAAGCAAACCCGGCCACCCCTGGAGTCATGGGGCCTGTCGTGAACTGAGTCTCACGCACAGAAGGCGAGGATCAGCACGCTCGATGGTCGGACAGGGAAGACTACGAGGATATCTTGTACCCAACCTGTTGCCCAGCCGACAGTTGTTAGAAGATTCTCAAAAATAAAATAAAAAAGAATTCCAAAAAGGAATAAAATAGGTCAGGAGACTGGCTCCTGAGGGAGCCACGTCTTCTCCTTCTGCTAGGCAGAAAAAAACTGAAGTCTGCTGACTGTAGTGGGAGGGTTATGCCCGGAGGGACCGCCCCCTGGGTGGGGCTGTTCAGCTCTGGCTTTTAGAATGTATGTATAACATCTCACATTCTGCCTAGGTCTTCTCCTGCAAGCAGGGACATAACCCACGTGTAAAGTGTAAAGAGACACCGTGTCAGTCCATGGATGATAAGAGAAAAACATTTATCCTGGTTTGTTAAAGCCCAAATCAAACCTTCAATGTAACCAGCTAAATGCATTCCATGTGCATTAAAAAAAAAGATGTTTTATGTCTTACAGTGTCTTACAGTGTCTTTCTAAAGCAGCCACAGCCTTAGAAGAAAAGTCTATCACCTGCCAGCATCTGCAGATTGGGACCTCTGCTCCCTACGTTGAAATAGTGGTTTTATTGCAGAGATCTAACAAGCCCCCTGCTGTGTCAGACCCTTTAACTCTAATCAGTAAAGCTCATGCTCCCCACTGTTTACAGAGCTCTGACTCTGACTCAGCGTGGGACATGTTGGACCTCTGCAAAGAGATCACCGCTTTCTCTATGGTAAAGGTCCCACTGTACAGCTTGTTCACATTACACAGACTTTTATACTGTGTCTGTGGCTGATTTTTATCGAAAACCGACTGTAAGATTTTGATAATTGTTGGCCATTTAACAATTAGGGTTCTTATTCGACATGGTACATGCCAGATTGGCACATCTCCAAGGCCCCCCACTATCCACAATGTGTTTTAGATGTTGTAATGATACTGGAGATGTGAAACATATTTGGTGGACCTGACCCATGTTAGACAGATCTTAATCTTCTACATACCTTATTCAATAGTTCCTTTTCAAGAGACCCTTGTCTTGTGGTTCTGCATCTGAAACCCTTCCCTCAACACTAAATCCCAATTTAAGCCAACCATCCATGTGCTGCTAAGGTTTGAAAGAAAATAGTTGTACACTTTCCAGGAGTCAGGCAATGCATAAAACTGTTCTTCAACAATAAGAAACGTATGATCCAATATGCTCATGTCTCGGGTCTGCCTAAAAGCTTCGTCTCTTTAAAGGATCTTACTCTAGAAGGGAGCAAATTGGAGACTCTGGGGTTTATTTCAGCCCCCCCCATTTTTCCTTCCGTAGTGGACCATGCACTCATATCTGGAAAGGGAAACACGGATAGGTTAGGTTGGGGGTTTCCCTACTCCCTTCCCCCCCCAACACAGTTTTATAACTAATGATTCTGTCTGAGGTTTATTCTGCCCACATTCACATACACATTGCCTTGTAAGTATGCGAGTTAACATGGTCAGGCAATAAAGCTCTTTATT
Organism: Rana muscosa; assembly: GCA_029206835.1. NCBI lineage: Eukaryota > Metazoa > Chordata > Amphibia > Anura > Ranidae > Rana > Rana muscosa. Next base: position 175,985,747 of record CM055116.1, read on the forward strand.
GTATGTTCATTGCAGTTGAATATGCAACGGTATGATTCTCTGGAAACATCAATAAAAATGATTGAAATAATTAAAAAAATGTATGTGAAGTTCACTTTTAAGTGAATGTAAACCTTGGGTGTGAAATATGAACAAAAAATATCCCTCTAAAGTGTGTTCTTGTCTCAATCTAGAGCACTAAGTGTCATTTATGTCTGCTGTCTCATTCCTCTGCTATCTGCATGAGTCAGTTATGACATGTTTTCCTGACACCAAGAGAAAAAAGGTGACTGGGAAGGGAGTTCTAACACACAGTCTGTGATTGACAGCCTTTAGCTCTGTTCCTGTGTACTGTGTAAATGGGGGGGGGGTGTTCCATCCCTCCCTCCAATCTCTCCTCACTGAGCTCTGCAGTATGTAATTTCACCTCTCCACCCCCTGTTTTCTGACAGCTCGGACAAGCTTTATACATTTTTGACTTTAAACAGATGTAGAGAAAGGAAGACTGCAGATAAACAGGTACAACTTATGTATGAAGATTTTTTTTTTATCTCTGTGTATCACCCGAGGCCAGTCACGTCACTGTGTATATGTAAGATTACAACCACATTAAGCTTATTTCTGTGGTTCCAATACTAAGACATTCACAAAAATTCTCTGCTGCCCTGACTCATGCTTGAATTAGAAGGCGCTGCTCAGTCCTGCCCCTTGAGGTATTTCACTTATTCTATAGGCAGAATGCAATAGGACAGCCAATGTTATTTTAACAATAGCAGCTCTGCCGAACCAGGAAGGACAGCCAATGTTAAGTGGATAGTGTAGGTAATACAAAGTTAATAGTTTTGATGTTAGAATTGTTGAGGCTCACAACAAGTCAGTTTTTTTTCAGCCAAAAGTATAAAAACTTTATTCCTGACTTCTGCCCACTGAGGTGAGGGCGATGTCACAATCCTCCCCCTAAGGTCCTGGGTACGCTAAGAAACCAACATCTCACAAGAGATTTGCACTGTGCTCGAGTGTCTTCCATGAGAATTAGATACTCAACATTCTAATGATCTTGCCAGAGGGACTGTGATGTCACCCTTACTAGTGCTGACGCTGAGGGTAAGGTAAATATATGTTTTAAATTTTTTTTCCCCACACAAATTTTTTCCACTTTAATGTGGCAACCTTATATGAGGGAGTAGGCTATCATGCTTGACTATCATGTCATTGTCTAGCTATCATGCTGCTTGATTGGCTTCAAGTCACAGAGCAAAAAAAGTGTGGAGATAAGGAATTTTGACATTTCTGTGACTTGTTTTTGCCAATTGCTTGTTCCAAGTCTATGACTAAGATGTATTGAAGCAAGACACATCCAGGCAATGACCATTTTCAAAAGGAGGTTAGCAATAGCAGCCCCCATAACAGGTGCTCTTTAAAATGTGTACTCACTCATGCATCAATCCTTTTTCTTTGGCGATTTCACATGTTACAGGCGCTGTTGTTGTATGCCAATATTTTGCTGACATTTGACAAAGAAATTATTCTTGTTTTTTACAAAATAGAAATAGCTGTGCACCAACCATGGGTATTTATTAAGAAAAAATTGACATTTTCTCTGATGACCCGGTAAAGTGCTGTAGCACATGCAAACGTTATTTAAAATGTCAAACTAATAAACAGACCAAGGAGGCGTGTCGGTCAAGGTTCCATATGTGCCTTTAATTATTTTCAGAGGAAATACGCAATCCATGTGAACTGACATTGAAAATAAAGGTCTAAAATTATGGCTTTGGAAATCTACAGAATGCTACATATTTAAAAACCAAAAAAAAATAAAAAATCTGGGTCCTGCATGTTTTTAAAATAGGGAATTTTAGCACTTCATAAATTACTGTGATTGCTAAAAGCATGTGGGTTGCCAAACTGTTTTGACATATTTTGAATACCTATGTGCATGATTATTATATCTTTATATCCTACTGTGTCCTAAAATTCTAACTGCACTTTTCAAGTTGTGCCTACATTAATAAGAGCAGTCAGTACTCGTAACAAGCTCCGTGAGATAAATTGGTGCACTGCTGAGCCGGAAAAAAAAAAGTGTTTGAAAGTTTAATTCATTGAAAACATTTCTTCAGTTGATGTCATCCACTGATTAGAAAGTTCACCTTGATTGTATGTCACTATTTTTCATAAACAACGATTGTTCTTAATGATTAATAATTAGGCCTAAGCTAAATAACTGTAGATCTGGGTTAAACACTCTTATAAAATAATGCAGCTATGAATATATAATGGAAATAAATGAGCATCTTTAGTGAGTGAATTAAATTCATAATAAAGTGTACACATACCCTATGGTATTATAGAAAATCCCATATCTGTGTGTACTTATCAACTGGGTATGATCAGCAGCTGAACCAAAATTAGTCACCAGTGAACACCTGTAGCATGGTTCTCCACTCTCGAATTGTTGCCAATAATGCAGTCTTAGCTATTAAAGTTTATCTAAATCCAAAATGTAGTTTTTAATTTTCGGATAGACAGTGATGGGTTAGATTGTCCATGAGATTTTTTGTATTCCCTGCTAGGGGAATTTACTCTCTCTGCTTGTAAGGAGGGATTAATACCCCTTTTAATGAGGTCCTTCCCCTGGGTAGAGCTGGTGGGTGGGGTTATGCATCCCTATATATTCTGGGGTTGGAGGAGTCTAAGGCCGGCCATAAACCATAGGTTGCAGGAAAGAAATTTGCTTAATTTCCCCATCAACACAGACAGTGTTAGTGCGGGAATCCCTCCTGCTGGGCCATTGTCTTCTCCCAGCATGAGGGGCAGGGGAGGGCGGGGGAAGCCATCGCCGTTGGGAGAAGACAGAGATTATCATAGCAGCCACTAGCGATAATGCCAAGAGAATCTGGCAGGCTTTTTGTACACAAATTGATTGATTGATCAACTTGGTACATTCAGCCTGCCCATTAACGGTTTCAATCTCAGGCCAGTTCCTGCTGAACTGGCTGAGATTTGTACTGTGTATAGCTGGCATAGGGCATCAGAGTATTGAGTATAGGCTACCCCTGGTATAGAGCATGCAGTAGCCTAAGGAAGAGAACCATTCAGGGAAAGCTTGTGTAGTTTCAGAAGAAGCACCCACATAAGGGGAACATGTATTGAGGAATATGGAAAATATGGCTGGACATTCTATGTTAATATGCATTTATACTGTGGTGTATAGTATTAATGCTGGACCTAAAGCTGCGTAGGTGAAGGATGGATACCCAAAACTGCTGTAGTGTTGCTGCCAAAGTAAAGATTTTGTTAAAAGGCTGTATGTATGAACATTCCTTTATTACTGAAATGAGCCTTAAACTAGGAGAATGTACAGTCAGGTCCATAAATATTGGGACATCGACACAATTCTAATCTTTTTGGCTCTATACACCAGCACAATGGATTTAAAATGAAACAAACAAAATGTGCTTTAACTGCAGACTTGCAGCTTTACTTTGATGGTATTTACATCCAAATCAGGTGAACGGTGTAGGAATTACAACAGTTTGTATATGTGCCTCCAACTTTTTAAGGGACCAAAAGTAATGGGACAATTGTCTGCTCAGCTGTTCCATGGACAGGTGTGTGTTATTCCCTCATTATCCCATTTACAAGGAGCAGATAAAGGGTCCAGAGTTCATTTCAAGAGTGCTATTTGCATTTGGAATCTGTTGCTGTCAACTGTCAATATGAGATCCAAAGAGCTGTCACTATCAGTGAAGCAAGCCATCATTAGGCTGAAAAAACAAAACAAACCCATCAGAGAGAGAGCAAAAACATTAGGTGTGGCCAAATCAACTGTTTGGAACATCCTTAAAAAGAAAGAATGCACTGGTGAGCTCAGCAACACCAAAAGACCCGGAAGACCACGGAAAACAACTGTGGTGGATGACCGAAGAATTCTTTCCCTGGTGAAGAAAACACCCTTCACAACAGTTGGCCAGATCAAGAACACTCTCCAGGAGGTAGGTGTATGTGTGTCAAAGTCAACAATCAAGAGAAGACTTCACCAGAGTGAATATAGAGGGTTCACCACAAGATGTAAACCATTGGTGAGCCTCAAAAACAGGAAGGCCAGATGAGAGTTTGCCAAACAACATCTAAAAAAGCCTTCACAGTTCTGGAACAACATCCTATGGACAGATGAGACCAAGATCAACTTGTACCAGAGTGATGGGAAGAGAAGGGTATGGAGAAGGAAAGGAACTGCTCATGATCCAAAGCATACCACCTCATCAGTGAAGCATGGTGGTGGTAGTGTCATGGCGTGGGCATATATGGCTGCCAATGGAACTGGTTCTCTTGTATTTATTGATGATGTGACTGCTAACAAAAGCAGCAGGATGAATTCTGAAGTGTTTCTGGCAATATTATCTGCTCATATTCAGCCAAATGCTTCAGAACTCATTGGACGGCGCTTCACAGTGCAGATGGACAATGACCCGAAGAATACTGTGAAAGCAACCAAAGAGTTTTTTAAGGGAAAGAAGTGGAATGTTATGCACTGGCCAAGTCAATCACCTGACCTGAATCTGATTGAGCATGCATTTCACTTGCTGAAGACAAAACTGAAGGGAAAATGCCCCAAGAACAAGCAGGAACTGAAGACAGTTGCAGTAGAGGCCTGGAAGAGCATCACCAGGGATGAAACTCAGCCTCTGGTGATGTCTATGCATTCCAGACTTCAGGCTGTAATTGACTGCAAAGGATTTGCAACCAAGTATTAAAAAGTGATTTATGATTGTTAAAGTTTGATTCATGATTGTTAATATGTCCCATTACTTTTGGTCCCTTAAAAAGTGGGAGGCACATATACAAACTGTTGTAATTCCTACACCGATCACCTGATTTGGATGTAAATACCCTCAAATGAAAGCTGAAAGTCTGCAGTTAAAGCACATCTTGTTCGTTTAATTTCAAATCCATTGTGGTGGTGTATAGAGCCAAAAAGATTAGAATTGTGTCGATGTCCCAATATTTATGTACCTGACTGTAAGTAATAAAGATGATAGAGTTTTTCCCTATTACAGGTGTGTATATACCCTATCTCATCCCCAGCATGAAGAAGATGGTCAGCTTGGCGGCAGCTGGTTGCAAATCAGAGCATGCTTTTCCTGTTAACCTTTGTTACAGGAGTGAAAATGATAGAAAAAAAAATCATTTTTAGTAGTCACCAAAACAAGAATAGAGATGAATATTTCAATGGAAACTTTTGTTCCCGTGACAACTAAGAGAGAATTTACCTCACTTGGGAAAGATTTACTCTCACTTTCTGTTGTGTCTACAAAACCGGAACTGACTCCTGACAAGAGTTTTAACCTTTCTCCGTTGTATCTAAGATGAAAACAATTGGCTGTAGATATACTTTAAGGATTCCATTATCTTTTATTTCCACTCATATTTTCATCCTGTCAGAGCAGAAATGTCAGTCTGTACTTACCTGAGCGCAATGCTGAGCTTCAGACACTGCAAAAAATTTCATATAACAAAGGTGTTGTTTTGATTGCATTCAATTTTTTTTTTGTAAAGGCATACATGTAAGTAAACAAATTAAATGTATTAAATTGGAGTTCCACCCAAAAATGGAACTTCCACCTTTTGGAACCCTCCCCCCCTCCGGTGTCACATTTGGCACCTTTTCCTGGCATAGATCACCTCAGTGATCTACGCCACTTCCGGCACCTACTCTGTACCCCTGCTGCCTTCTGGGAGACACACAGCTCTCAGAACACAGTTGGGACCAGTGAAGACGCAGAGCGCAACTCGCGAATGCGCAGTATTGAACCGGGAAGTGAAGCCGCAATGATTCACTTCCTGATTCCCTTACCGAGCATGGTGGCGGCAGTAGCCGATCCTCGAGCGACCGATCAGCTTCGGCTGCCAAAATCGCGTGCGACCTGGACAGGTAAGGGTCCATAAATTAAAAGTCAGCAGCTGCTGTATTTGTAGCTGCTGGCTTTTAATATTTTGTCTTTAGTGGGACCTCCGCTTTAAAGGGAGGTGTTTTATCTATATGGCTATTCGTGCTGCCCCTCCCTCTCCTAGCCTGAGAACTGCCATACAATGAGGTTTTAAAAGACTGATGCCAAGTCATATTTAGTTATATTTGTTACTATCAGTTAATCTGATTTCTTAAAGCGGTGTTCCTCCGAAAAAAATAATATTAAAAGTCAGCAGCTACAAATACTCCAGCTGTTGACTTTTAATATGTGGACACTTACCTGTCCAGGGGGGACAGAGTAGGCGCCGGACGTGGCGTATGTCACCCCGATCACCGCGGTGATCTATGCCAGGAAGTGGGAGAAAATACCTGTATTACACAGGTATCTGCTCCCTGCTCCCCCCTGAAAGGTGCTAAATGTGACACCAGAGGGGGCAGGATTCCAAAAAGTGGAAGTTCCATTTTTATGTGGAACTCCACTTTGATAAAAAAAGTCAACAGAATGAGGCTGGGTTCACACTTGTACGACAAATGCTCTGACATTGGAAGCTCATGTCGCATGAGGGGTGTAAACCAATGTTTCCCTATGAGAGCTGTCTTAACTGATCTGACACAAGTTGGTCCGACTTTGAAAATGCTCCCTGCACTACTTTGGTCAGACTTTGGTCCTACTTCAGCCCATTGAATATCATTGAAGTTGGATCAAAGTAGGATCATTGTCCTAACCATCTGATTTGTGACATCCGACATGCTGATTACAGCAGCAGTAAAAATAATTTATGTCACTCTGGGATTGTTGTGATTGGTCAAAAGATAAGTCATACTATCTCAAAGTCAGAGCATAATCTCATCTTGTTCATTCAAGTTGGATGGAAGTAGGATGGAAGTAGGACCGAAGTAGGACCGATGTAAAACCGATGTAGCAGGGCAAAGTAGGATGATAGTCGTACAACAGTCATGTCGTATCAGTGTGAACCCAGCCTAAATAAAAAAAACAGAAACATGCATGGTGGCTGAACAAAGAAATATAGGATCCAAATAACCCTTAAGCCCTGTACACACGGGCGGGAATCCCATCTATTAGAAAACCGTCAGTTTTCCTGACGGGATTCCTGGCAAGCTTGCCTTGCCAAGCCATGTGTACAGACAGCTATTCAAAAGAACCGCCGTTCTTTTGAATGGCAAGAACGCGGTGACGTCATCGACTACGATGAGCCAGCTCTCGTCCCATTCGATGCAGTCGCTGCCATCTTGCTACACCCTACACTACCCTTGTATGCTACCGCGCATGCGTCGAAGTCTCATTGAGCATGTGCAGGCTTACCTGGGACAGGTAAGCATACTCACAAATTTTTTTCTCGGCAGGAAAAACTCTGCCGAGAATCCCGACGAGAAAAATAGAGAGCAGGTTCTCTATTTTTCTCATCGAGATTCCCAGCAGTTTTCACAACAAGAAACCATACACACGAACGGTTTTCACGGCAAAAAGCTCTCCCAGCAGTTTTCTTGCAGAGAAAACCGGTCGTGTGTATAAGGCTTTAGACTGTATTTGGAATTGGGCTGTTAAAGTTTGTGAGTCTGTGGATTTACAGGTTATCAGCCTATAGTGAAATACAACTAGGAATATATTTATTAACCCATTTACTGTGTAAATATATCAACATTTGCCCAGCCATTGTGAATATTATCTGTAATGTGTTTGATGTGTTAATTTCCTATGATCACCAGTTTTATCTAGTGGCCACAATGCAGTATTTTCCTAAAATACCTCAATTAAGAAATGACTGCATTATGGATACTAAATGGAGTTGAGAATCAAAGGAAATAAACATATCAGACACATTACGGGGATCATTTGGTATCACTTTGCAAATGCTGATATGTTCACACAGCAAATTCTTTATAAACAAACTTTTAAGTAGTTGTAATCCTCTGTTTTTATACCTTTGCTTTGATTTGCAAACCTTTGGCAAATAGACTGTGCACTTTGTAAAGTGCAGTTGCCCTCTGCCAGGGCAGTTGCTCCAGTCCAGAGCTTAGCAAATGAGGCAAAGCTTCACTTTGCAAAGAGTACCCAATCACGTGCAAGGAAAATAAAAAAATAAAAAAACAGCATTTTTGCTTGTACATGATTGGATGATGGACACCAGCAGAGCTACTGCTTATTTACCAAGCTATGAAACAACTGTTCTTGCAAAATGCAACTGTACAGTCTATTTTCATTTAGTAAATCAACCCCATAGCGTGTACCTGCCTCAATCCATAGCACCTAGTGTGGATCTTTGCTGCGCTCTCTTTCCTCTGTTATCTGCATGTGTCAATTGTGGCAGTTTTCTCCGACACCAGGCAATCCATGGTGACAGCCTGTCTTCTTCTAGCACACAGCAGTTGATTGTCAGTCTCAAATGTACATAATTACAGTAAGGCTGTGTAGAGGGAGTGTGGCCCTCCACTCTGCTCTGTGCTGTGCAATGTGTGACATCAAATCCCCGTCCCCTACCTCATGGGAGCTGAGAAATACCATCTGATCTATGCATTTTGGAGGACTGTGGAAGAGGGGATTTGCTTATTCATTGTTTATCACTTGAGACTTGTAATTTCAGTGAGTTTGTGTAAAGGTTTATTACCACTTTATTATACTCTCCTGTTGTCTTCACATGTTTCAATGGAGTATCTAGTTAAGGTAAAATGTATCTAAAATTAAACCTTTTTGTTGTGGCTATGATGGTGACATTGTTGAAGGGTGAAACATGTTAGTCATTTCTCTTGCCATCTTGCTGTACCTATTGGCTGCTTTATTGACTAAGGACAGTAACGGTGGTTTCCATGATGCATGGCTGCCTAGATTTTCTTTAGACATTTTTGTTTGTTTTGAATAGAGTAATGAAGGATTCAAACCCCTATCAGGTTTAATGCAGTCTATGTCTGTGCTATGGAGCTTTGCCACTATTTTTGTTCTGCTGAGGATTATGAGATACTTAGACTCCATTCACACAGGAGCAACACGACTTCCAGCGCGACTTTGGGAGGCAACATGGACACGACTTGAGTTTGAATCACAGCGCGACTTGGGGCGACTTACGACAGTTGCCTCCAGGACAGGAGGCTTTCCAGTGGCCAATCAAACAAGAATCAGCTCTGTGGGAGGGAGGGGGGAGGGAGGGGTTTGCCTGAGAAATGTATGTTCTCTTCCTGGAAAGTTGCTCCTGTTAAGAAGGTGATCCGACTTCCATTGAAATCAATGGGTACAAGTCGCCTAGCACTCGCCTAGAAGTCGGATTGAAGTAGTACAGGAACCTTTTTTGAAGTCAGAGCGACTGCAGTAGTGTACATTAAGACGGCTCCATTCACTTACATTGATTTTCTCATGCAGGGCGACTTGAGGCGACTATGGGCGACTTGAAGTCGGATCCAAAGTCATCCCTGTGTGAATGGGCTCTAAATCTAAAATGTTGGTTTGTCACCAGAGCTGGAATACAGGGAAAATCTTCTGGCGGAGACTCTTGTTCTGGTAACAATTAGGATGACATTTCTCTAACTTTGCAGAGATTTGCTCTCACGTCCTGATGTGCCTACAGGAAACTAAGTCAGGAAAAATCTTCTCAATAGGACACAAAAAAACAAGACAGGGGTTTAAAATTCTATTTAAAATAAAAGAAGGTTTTAGATATAATTAAAATTACCACTTGGTTTGTACAGAAAAAGCGTATGTATAACACATCCATATGTGGGTAGAAAATGACTTTCTAGGATATTAGCTGCTTCTTTGTGTGGAACTATAAACATCAATATGAAATGAGATTTAAACTGAACTTCAACATGATTATTCCCAGTATGCCTTCTTGTCTTACTTAATGTTTTTAATCTCACAATTAGCACTAGTAAAGTGCAGTGTAAGCTCTTATTAGGAGGCTTATACAATCAGTTTCATCACTGTGCGAGTTGGGATTTTAAGACATGAAATAAATTGCTACCAGTGGACCCCACAATGACGACTGTCAGTCCCCAGGGGCTCATTCACTGTAACAGTAAACATAACTCTTGGCTCATCAGAGATTTAAAGTCTGTGACATCAGTACTTCTTCTGGCTTTGTTATCATTAATTGTATTATTTGTCAAATTGGGATCATTGATCTGATGGTCTCTGATTAAAGTAACTATATACATATAGTTAATATAAAGTTACTATATATATATATATATATATATATATATATATATATATACAGTATATATATATATTTTTTTTTTAAGATATTCAGCAGTCCTTTGCAGATAGATAGTGTATGATTCACATCAAATCATGCCCAGCGGGGTTTATGATTTCATGTTTCTACCACTGTCAAGGAATAATATATACACTATATGCACAGTACTGTTTCTGATTTAGTGACAAGGATTATCTTATCTACTCCCACTTCGATGAATGTTACCCTCTTTCAAATCACCTAACATTCTGTACAGAAGATGAGTAGGGACATGTAGAAAATGCTACTGTTTTTGCTTACCACCTCCTGCTTTTTGTGCAGTCTGAATACTAGATGCTATATGTATGCTTATACATATAGATAGGGGGTCTCTGAAGGAGATAGAACACTGAAGGTTGTATAGTAACATGATGAACACCTAAAATGTTTGGCTTATATAATCTTACAATGGAAAGAGTAATTGTGGTTATTTCACTCTCAACTTTTTATTTACTCACTAGACCATTACTCTGCTGAAGGTCTGCCATGAAGGTATTTCTTCTGATACTTAAAGTGGTAGTAAACTCACTTAAAAAAAAAAGTACCTTAGATCAAAGCACCCACAGCGGTCCTCATACACTACTCCGGCCGTCGACATCGCTTCTGGAGTTACTTCCGGGTATCGTGGGCTCCGGAGCTGTGATTGGCCGGAGCCGCGATGATCACACTAGTTGAAGCAATGGCACGGGGATATCTCTTAAACCGTGCAGGTATCCGTAGCTAAGGGTAAGCAAAAAGTGGTGGTAAAAGGGTTTACAACCACTTTAAAGACTGATTTACTAAAGGCAAATAGGCTGAATTTATGCTTGCATGTAATTGGGTGATTGAAGTCAGCAGAGCTTTACCTCATTCACTAAGCTCTGGGGAAAATCCCCCTGCAAATTGAACAGCCTTTAGCCTTTAGTAAATCAACCTCTTACTGTTATAGGGTGACAACTATTTCCCGGTTGTGTTTTTGCATTGGTTTTCTGTCACCTGCTCCCATGTTGAAGACTACAAACAGCTATGCTGACACAAATTATGCAGGTATGGTCCACCATCTGATAGTTGGTCCAGAGTAATGATGTATAGCCAATGCAGTAGCAAATACTTGAAGACAAGAAGTGATTAAAAGAGAATGGAGGACATACCAGGTTTACTAGGCTTTACTTAATCCACAGACAAGATTGTATTGTCAGAATTTAGGCCTCTTTTTAAAATTTAATGGCTGATAAAAAAATCACATGCTTGCACTGATGATGTATACAATTAATACCTTTCTTTGAACTCAGCATGATAATGCCTTTGTACACAGCTAGTATCACTGACATTGTAATCTATTTACTTCCTTTAATAAAAAAATTGAACAAGAAAAGAGGCTGGAGGAGATCAGCAGCACTTGGATGCCAAAAAAAGATTAAAAAAGAGAGAACTGGTATATTAACTACTTCATATCTGTGCTATAGCTGAAAGACGGCTACAGCGCGGGCTTAATTTGCCGGGAGGGTGTCCATGGAAGTCCTCCCATTCTTGAGCGGCCTGTGCGCTCCCTGCAGGGCATGCGTGGCGGGCTCTGTGATCAGTGAGTCACTGAGACTCTGAGACCCTTACCACGTGATCAGCTGACATCCAATGACAGCTAATCATGTGATGTAAACAGAGCCGGTAATCGGCTAGTTTTTCTCTTCACGCTTATAGCGCAAGGAGAGAAAAAAAAGCCGATCACCGGTGGCTGTCAGAGGGACATCGGTCCCGAACAAGGAGAGCAGCCGCCTGCTCATCTGTGCCACATGTGCCACCTGCCAGTGCCACCTACCAGTGCACAACAGTGCCTCCTACCAGTGCCCACAGTGCCACCCATCAGTGCCCACAGTGCCACCCATCAGTGCCCACAGTACCACCTATCAGTGTCACCAATCAGTGTCATCTACCAGTGCCGCCAATCAGTGTCACCTACCAGTGCCCATCAGTGTCACCTACCAGTGCCCATCAGTGCCACCTATCAGTGCCCATAAGTGCCATCAGTGGAACCTATCAGTAACACCCATCAGTGCCCCCCATCAGTGCCACCCATCAGGGCCTATCAGTGCCATCTTATCAGTGGCCATCAGTGCCGCCTTATCTGTGCCCATCTGTACCACCTTATCTGTCCCCATCAGTACCGCCTTATCTGTGCCTATCAGTGCCGCCTTATCTGTGCTTACCAGTGCAGCCAATCAGTGCCCACCAGTGCAGCCTATCAGTGCCCACCAGTGCCGCCTCATCAGCGCATATCAATGAAGGAGAAAATTACCTTTTTGCTAAATTTTATAACAAACTATGAAACATGTTTTTTTTTCACATTTTCCATGTTTTTTTGTTTGTTTAGCAAAAAATAACCCCCCCCCCCCCCGTGGGGATTAAATACCACCAAAAGAAAGCTCTATTTGTGTGAAAAAATGATAAAAATGTAATTTGGGTACATCGTTGTATGACCGCGCAATTGTCATTCAAAGTGCGTCAGCGCTGAAAGCTGAAAATTGGTCTGGGCAGGAGGGGGGTTAAGTGCCCAGTAAGGAAGTGGTTAAGTAAATGGCAATTGTTTATGATACATAGTGCTTAAAAAGTTAATGTGGTATTACTAAATTTGCTCTGATAAACTCATCTAGTAAACAAATAAAGTGAATACTTAGCTTCCCTGCTACCTAAGCTGCTAAACACTGCTTAGTTGTGAAGAAATCCCATGTCAAAATGTCTTCCAAAAATCAACATACCCAGAAACGCTGGTTCAATGGGCACTTCATCATAATTTCTTCACAGTTGAGCAATATTCAGCAGTGTAGTTATCGGGGGGGGGGGGAGTATTAACTTATTTTTTTACATTTAAGTAATGTTGCCCAGCAGGGGTTTAGATCTACTTGCCACCCTAAACAGGACTGTTTTTTTTTTTTTTCTTACCCTCTGCAGGAACAGTTTTGAATATGTCAATTAATACAAAACATGTATGCTGTTATGGGGATAAAAAAATCATTATTGCCACATTTGCTCACTTTGACTTATCAGTTACATAAATCAATATCATACTTCATCCAGAGAAGTTTCTGCAGCTTGAGACCGGCTGTGACATTCTGTGATAAGTGTTTGAGCCACCAAATGTGAATTAAATGACATTCTGTTGTGCTGTGATGGTTTTATAAAACAAAAAATATGGAAGGGGTTTGATTTTCCAGAAGATGAGAAGACATATAGAGCACATTCCTTTTCTAAAAAAAAAAAAATGAAAATTTAAGTCTGCAGCCAAAGCAGAATATGCTTTAATTGTGACACGTTCACAAAAATAGATCAGTCGCCATAAAAGGTAATACCAGGTAGATTATGTGTGTATATATATATATATATATATATATATATATATATATATATATATATATGTATATATATATATATACATTTTATATATATATATGATATACATTTTGCACATACCTTAAATAAAACATTTACATCATTAGCTACTGCTGAAACAAAATTATTTTCTATTTGAAATTGGGTTATAATTTTTCATGCATTTTTTCCATCTAAACAAGCACAGGTTTCCTAATAAAATTATAGGCATTATTTAAAAGTTTCTCACAATTGATTCATTATACCAAAGGAAATCTGATTGTTTCGGGTGGGTGTATTGTTTATAATATGTAGTTACTATTGGCCTGTTTAGGCTTGATTGTATAGATTGTATAGATTGTTATAGATTGGCATATTACCGTAAGAAGTGACAGATGCTGCAATGATGAATGTCATTTCATATATGTTGAGGATTTTGTAGGACATGGACTTTTAAAAAGAATTTCCATTAGGGTAAAGCCATAACATATCAGACTTTTTCCACTTTGGCATTTCTTTGTTTTAAATGTAAAATACATATTTTAATACTATAGCAGCTTCCAACAGCAAAACCTGGAGCATCAAGTGCTCCTTGTACAAACTTTTCTAATAGATTTGTCAGAACATCCATGACCACAACCGGTAACTACATGATTTTAATCACAGCATTCTTTCAAGTCCAACTCCTTATCACATTCTAGAAGCTGGGAGATCTAATATGGCTCATATTCCCACACAGTCCCACACAGTGGTTGAGCTGTGCATCATCTGTGCTGTTTTCTCTTACAAGAAAAGCACCATGAATAGGAACCAGTGGAGAACGAGAAGATTTATGGTCTGAGTTAATGGGCTTTTGTTCACTTTCAGCAGGTTTTGCATCCCCATACAAGTCCATGGGAATAAAAATCCCACTTAAAGTAGTTCAATAAAGATCAGATGGTGGACAACTGAAGGTCAAATGCACTTTCCAATTAATTCTACATGATCTTTGAAATGTCTTAACCTCCCTGGCGGTATGATTCTGTCAGATTTTAGGTGCTGAAAGCGGTACCATTATTCTGCATGGAAATTTGGCGTTTTGTATTGTAGGCCTGTAATTCTTAGGAATAACTCACTTAAATCTGTCCAAACAAGAGTCTAATAGACATCCCGGGCATGATAAAGTAAAAAAAAAACAAAAAACATAAATTATAATATAATCAATAATTATAAAATAATTATAATAAATAATAATATAATAATAATAAAAGTGTTTTTCAGTGTTTGATGACGAATTTCCCCACAAATGGCTATCGCTCAATTCTTCGAGTGATTCTAATTTATGATCGCTGTTTTTTAGCTGGTCTAAAACCACTTTTGACGTAAACGGACACTTTTTGGTTGCTATGGACAATCTCCAAATTCCAGGCAGAAAGAACAGTTTTTATTATATAAAAGTGCATGCAGGACACTGGACAGACCACTAGGGACAAAGGGGGTGTGTAATTATGTTATACAGTACTGTAATCTGTAAGATTACAGTGTACTGTATGTGTACTGTGTTTTAACTTTTTTGAATTTGGCGCCGATCTCTGTCCCCGTGCGTCGTAACGTCGCAGGGAACGGAGTTCGGCGGCACTCGGGCACTGTGTGAATCGAGCGAGGAGACAGCTCGATCACACAGCGGGGAGGCATCGCAGGATCCAGGGGACAAGGTAAGTAACTCTGCCTGGATTACTGCAATGCAATCCCGAGTCTGGCTCGGGGTTACCGCTTTTGGTGCTGAAATTTAACCCCGAGCCAGACTCGGGAATACCACCAGGGAGGTTAATTTGATGTCAAACTGATGCCAAACACAAAGCCCATTGATACACGACCTAGCTTATATTTAAAATAAATAATCCCTAATAGGATAAATACTAAGACTAGGTGGTACTCCATGCCAGAGTGAAAATATAAAATAATTACCCTGCTACAAAGTCTGAAAAAAAATCAACATTTAATAAGTGTACATTTATAATTTTTATTAAATTTGGGAAATGGTCTTTTGTTTTCTATTTCAGTTCATATGCTTGATGCTTCCAATTATTGCAGATCATCAGGCTTCATCTCTGTTGATCCTAGAGATTTTCTGTGAGTGCCCATTGTTTATTGGTCAAACAAGTAGCAAGTAGAGGAAATACTCTAGTGTGTCTTGAACCTACACAAGGATTTTTGAGATCCCCTTTTCATCCAGTATAAACATCAACTACCTAGTAGTACATGTTAAGCAATTGCTAAGTAGCTCTTTCCCTGTATTATTCTTTTTCATATAGCCCTTAACAATAGTGTATCAATGAAAAATATCCTACCTGAAACATATCCTACAATATATATTATATGCTAATCCCAATGGCTTTCTTCTGCTGTGCTGGGATTTATTATCTGATCTTATATACACCAAGATTAAAGCACAGTTGCTCTGTTTATGTTGTACTGATAGCACTCCTATACTGTGCCAGTCTTACAAACTGTAATACCTGCATACATAAAAACATCAACCATAGTTATCATTCTACACTTGACATAAAACCCCATGTGCATACATAAGCAAAGTACAAAAGGATAAAGAATTGTCCAGTTTTTGAGCTTATCTCTGTTAACTCACTTGTGTCTTGTCCTTGATGAGGCTTAAGGCAGCAATATGTAGATAATAACAATCAATTGTTAAATTTCGTGTTCTGTCAATCTAACTCTGAGCTCAGGGAGCTTTCTCTGCAACTGAATCCATAACTCCTTCTCATCCTTCAATATTTTGTCTTGTTTCAAATTAGATATATAAAACCTAAAACAGTTTTTGGAATTCCTTTGCAGATCACTGCATGTACTGTCTTTATACATATCACTGTACACAGATCTTTTGCCTTGCACTGGCTACTATTGCCAATTCTAATATCAATAAAATGCTTTTAACTAATAATAATGGCAAGTAAGCATTGTCAGCTAAAGCAGAACTAGACCCATCGATTTAACCATTTAAAAAAATAGTTACATTTACGGCATGCCAGGATTGCTACCTGTCACATTTGCTTGTGCTCTCAACCAAACTGCCAAACCAAAAAATGTCTGGTGCCATACCTGATCAAATGTGCAGCCACATGGCAGTTGCAGATCAAACAGAAACTAAGATGGCAGCTTCCTTGGCTGAGAAGGAGAGGGGGATTCAGTTCCCCTTTAACAATGACATAAAAGCAGTATCATGTGTACTAAGCCTGTCAATGTTTTAAAACACCCCCACATCATTCTGTGTATTTCTGAGATTAGTAGAGTTCCCCATTATTTGCAGAGAATTATTTCTGGTAAGAAACTTCCAACATGCCTTGCTTGCATTGGAACATTCTGTACACTATTATAGAGCACTCATGTTACTGTCTCGCTGAAGTTTTTCTTATTATAGCACTGGTACTGATTGCATAACTATAGCTAGTGAGTGCCTGACTGCAAGATCCAATAAAATGGCAGCAGGCAGGACTGCACAGTGAAGTTTGCTAAAGTTCTTGCAATATATGTCATTGATCAGATAAAGATTTATTTTTTCAGCCAAAGTCCTGCCACAAAGTGCCCATGCTTTTACCATTATTAGCTAGAAAATATTCCTCAGTGGAGTTTTCTTGTTTAGTTTAATTTTTGAATCACTTCACCAATGCCTTACTATATAGAATAAACAAATACCTAACCTGGCAATTAAAACTGGTAATTCAAACTTTACCCGCCCCCCAATGCACTACAGGTATCAATCATAAAACATAACCTTTATTAGCATTTATATAAAATGTGTATAAATGTGTAAACACCACTTAAAGGGAGATCCTGAGTCTCCCTTAGAGAGTTGAGGAATGTGCAGTGGTATCTTATTAAAAAGTAAGGAAGAGAGGCTACCACATTCCTTCCACTCTACCCTAACAAGAATATATATAATTACTCTAGCGATATTATATCAGCTGGTCAGGCAGGAATACTAAGACCACTTAATTACCAATATCCATCCATGCCAGGAACAATGCAAGGAACACCCCCCCTCAAATATGCCCTTAATAGGGATCAATGTAAATATATTCTCAAGGGGTGTGTTCTAATATCTATCGACTGAGTTTAGATGTCAAGACATCTAGGTCACACTATCTGTACTTACAGTGCTAGATGCTGCCTACCATTTAACTTAAGTACTCCTCTTGTCTCGCTCAGACTGCTAAATACTGTTTTGTAAAATGATCACACTGCCTAAATAGCTATATAGTTTATTGTAGCTAACTGTTATCTCCTAGTGGAAAGAACTAGCTTTGGAGGCTCTTATAAATCTGTCACACTGCCTATACTAGTAAACCAGGTATCTTGCTAAAGATGCTAGCCACTTGTTGGTATTGAGGTCACACTGACTCTAGTATACTAAATATCCCTCTGCAACATTCTGTCCCCTAGTTTGTAGTCTAGAGACTGCCCTAGAATAGAGTATAGTCTAGAGCAGGGATCCTCAAACTACGGCCCTCCAGCTGTTGCGGAACTACAAATCCCATGAGGCATTGCAAAACTCTGACATTCCCAGACATGACTAGGCATGATGGGAATTGTAGTTCCTGAACACCTGGAGGGCTATAGTTTGAAGACCCCTGGTCTAGAGACTGCCCATTAAGGGAAAAGTGGCAGTGCCTTTTGATATCCATGATAACTACCACCCCCTTCTCCAGCATATAGCCACTGACCAATCTATGCTCCTTACTACTCGGATGGGACCTCTAGGTAGGTGGAAGTGTGTGCTCTCCCCCATGTGATAGTGCTTTGGTCTAAGCAGAAAATCACCAAGCCCCAAAACTGTTATTGTAGTGATGTCAGCCTTCTAAGTTATCCCCGACACCATCTGAAACTGGAGTTTACTCTGGGAGGTCAGCAGTGGAGAGTTGACAAGGTAGCACAGACTGAAGAGTATTACTTGCTGGAAGGGTGGATGAGATTCACTGTGGGTGAACCAACCCCTGTCATTTAAAACACATGCACCTGGAAGATATACGTGCTGTGAATGTCGTATTTACTGCCTTATAAATATTCCTCTTGTTGTTAATATTTTAAAATAGTGACATTGAACATGCTGTTTGTACAGATATAATTAACTTAAGAGCTAAAGGCATAATATGAATGAAATAACAACAACAACAACAACAACAATAATAATATCATTATTAATATTGTATGGTATTATTATCATTAGTGTTATTGTTGTTATTATTATTACTACAAAAATAATTGCAATTGCATTATTAATTGCAATGTATTGACAAACCATTACTTTTTCATTTCTAACCATGGTAACTTAAGTGGAAGGACATTTGTCCTGTTAACCAGTAACTTGCAGCAGTAGTAAACAATTAGTCTTCGTCTCAGGAACATTGGTCCTCTGGCATATGTAATAAAATATCACTTTAGGTTTTCATACTGCAACGGAAATTGGTGTATTGTCCCGAGGGGGAAACTGTCCATTTGCACAAAGTGATTTCTGCATGTTATGCTCCCTATCGAGATATCATATTCATAAGAATTAATTCTACCAAGTCATCCCAGCAGTAATGGATCATACTCTAACTCACCAAGTACCGACACTAATGGCTAAAGATGGGAAGGAAAAAAGGAAAACAATTAAGGTTTTCTCTGATATTCTAGTGAGGCGAACAGGTTTATTATTATTTTTCATTTTTTTTTCTTTTTTGCTGCCTGTCCATTTAATTCCAAATATAGACCCAGATAGCAGCGGAATTATTGTATTATATGGTTTGCAAACACAAATTATCTTTCTACTGGATTTATAGAAACTTAAATATGATTCAAACTTGTATTGTCAAAGGAAATTTTTGGAGTGCATTAAGCTCCCAGTAAAATCAATCATAGATATTTAATTATATACTTCATTTCAAAGCATGTAAGTTGAGTCAGTGTGCAAAGCATTTTACTGACCATGAACTGTTGAAAAATATTAATTAGAAAAGAAATGCCAAAGTCTGGTATTCATTTATGTAGTGTTTTTCAGCTATTGGTTAACCCTTTTCACTACCATTAACGTAGGGCTTGAGATGCAACAGAACTGCTTCTAGCTAACCAGCTCAGTAACCCTTACACCAGCTTCATTCCCTTCTGTTTTAAGTTCATGGTCACTTCCACAACCATGAACTTATAGCAGAGGAGTTCCCTCATTTATAAAAAAGGAATCACCCCCCCCCCAAACCACTGCCACCCCACAGTATGATCTCCTCCCTTACCATGCTTTTCACTGCCCGCTTGCAAAAGAGAGTTGAATGAGTAACCTGTGGTGTGGTTCTCCCCTCAGCTCTTGTGTGCCAACCTCCTCTGGTGTGACCTCCACCTGCTGTTTCCACATAAACCCTGCAGTCCTTACCACCAATGAGACTGGCATTCTAGCTTCATGCCAATTTCATTGGTGGATTTTTTGTTTAGGATGGCGAATGAGAAGTTCAGTAAACATGCCTCCGATGTTTACCAATCTCCTTCACTTTGTGAATGAACGCAGACCATTATAATACCAAACGCTTCTGCGCTCTTCAATAAACTGAAGGAGATTTTCAAACACAAGGGCCATGTTTACTGACCCCTTGCAGATTGTGAATGAACACAGAAGAACTCAATACTGAACACTTTTGTGTTCACTAGTAAGTACACAGCACAACATCAGAGGCAAAGGAGTTTGGGGACTTTGTGTATCTCCCAATCTCTAGTGGTGACAGTACTTAAGTAAAAAAAAAAATTGTGTACAGTTTGAGTGGACCATCTCTGAAAGCTGTAAGTAAAAAATAAATAAAATTAAGACGTAAACAATTGCAAAAATGATTTAACCACTCAAGGTGAAAAAGGGAATGTAGGGTATGGCAGCAAAAAGATACAGGGAACTGATTTATGGACATATCATTATTTTCTGTTATTGTCTTCTGAAGGAGACTTTGGTTATTTTTGGTCATTCATGACTGCTTGTTGAAGGTGCATGTTCCAGGCCTGTTATCTTTATCCTTCCATTATTACTGATATTAAACACAATTTCAGAACAAGCTTGCACATTACTTAGCTCAGGACTGCTAGGAATGCCAATTCTTGTTCCAGGTCAGCACAAATAGTGAAATAATTATAAGGACAAGACCCCAAAACATATTTAAATAAAGGTCAATCAATGAAGCTCATTATGTCAGCTTTATGCAATTTTTCTGCCACTTATACACCTATCATGACATTTCATGACATTTACTTTATTGTCTTAAGCCTTTATTAGCACATCTTAAAAATGATAGAAATGGCAAAGAATACATATTTTCTGGACATCAGGACATTGTAACATCAGGCATCACACTCACACTAAACACATATGACTTACGAGCTGATGTGTAAAAA
Organism: Rana muscosa; assembly: GCA_029206835.1. Classification (NCBI taxonomy): domain Eukaryota; kingdom Metazoa; phylum Chordata; class Amphibia; order Anura; family Ranidae; genus Rana; species Rana muscosa. The sequence continues at coordinate 176,006,687 of CM055116.1, forward strand.
TCAATCAGCATGTTTGCTTAATTTTCCTAGTTGATAAAAGATGGGACCTGATTGGTTACTATAAGAGCCTGCCCTAATTTTCTTCAGGTTTATCCATCAGCTCAATCTTTTCAGGTTTAACCATCAGCTCAATGATGATTTTATTATTTCCCAAAGGTGGTTTAAAATTAAAAAAATATATTAAAATAATAATAATAATAATAATAATAATAATAATTTGTGGTGATATTGAAATAAAGAATATATTTTATAGTTTAGCTGTTCAAATTGTTCTGACAAGTTGATTTTTTTTGCATGGAAAACTTAGAGAATTCTTAGCTCTGTTATTTTTTTATGATGAACAAAACATAAAGAGGCTTTATCTAAAGCTGCCACATTATGGATTTGTGTCAGCATGAAATTAGCATAAAACTTCTGTAACAGTATAGTATTTTGATGTGTACGTCATTATCATTCTGTCGTGTGTGTGTGGTGAATTGATTATTGAAAAGTAGGGAGACATAATTACTTTTTATTAAAAGGTCACCAATATGAAGGTCACTTATAGTATAACATCCATCATTATAATAATATTTGTTGTGTGTGTTGTAACTAAGCATGCAACCACAAAGGACACATTTTGCCTGATTTTAATTGTGATAATTAGATCATGCTTTAGTTCATTTTATTTCATTTAGCATGAAGAATGTGAATTTAAAATCTTGAAAAATCCTAACTAGTCATAAGATAACTAGCTGATTGGCGTAATTGGGGTCATATTGGATTCCTGCATATGGATCCATTTATATTTTTTACTGAAAAGTAAGCTTATCATGGGACAATACATAGGCTGTAATTACAGAAGTCCTTTAGAAGATGCTAATTGCCTGGCAGTAATTCTGACCTTCATATCTTTCTAGCTTATGAGCAACTGACAAACACATATTTAGCAACTCCTGATCTGCATACTTGTTTTACATTAGGACTTATTAGGTAAGGAAAGTATTGGGTCAGCATTACAGCCAAGAGACTAGCATTTTTAAAAGGCTGTCAGCAATGGCAACCTACGTATATATCTCAGAACAGCTTTTGTTTTCTTTTGAAGGCAGCCACAACCTGAGTAGAAAAGCTTGACTCCTTCCAGTGTGCTTTAAAAAGGAACCTTGTTTTCTGTGTTGAAGCTGTAGCCTCTCTGCAGAGGTCTGACAACACCATCTGTTAAGTTAGAGCCAGAACTCCCCAAACAGCAAGGGTGATTTAGCCGAATGCAATTTGCTAGCTGATTTAAACTGAAAGTTCAGTTGGCCTATAAAAGAAAAGTATAATGGTTTTGGATCAATTTTATTTTATTGTTTACATAGTTTTATGCGCATAAGTTTTGAACTTTTGTTTTTATATGTTTTCTCAATTTAACTAATAGCAAAGGGTTCATAAAGCACTATAGCCTATCCAAAGAGAGAGCAGAACAGGCAAGATTGCTTCCAGGATTCATATGTTTTAATCCAAGAAAAGAACCATCTGATAAGGGACGTGGTACTGTGAAGACTCATTGGGGTTGATTTAGTAAATAGACTGTTCACTTTGCAAGGGAATGGGTAGGGTTTACGGTCTTGGGACACTTGAGATGAGATCTTAACTCACCCCTTCCATGGTGTGTTGTGTTTTTTCTGAAAATATATTGTATTTCAGAATAAATTGGTTCATTCACACAAGCGATCCATCCTAACAATCTGTGTATTTTTTTTGAAAAGGCTACTGAAGATATTTATTATCAAAGATCCTTGAAGATCACAACAACAATTCTAGAGTCAGGTTTTAGTTTGTTTCTAACAATTAAGACCTAATTCACACAGACACTAGGAGGTGCAAGCAGGATCTGACATATATATAAATATGTTGGTAATTGTGACCGGGGAGCCACAGGTAGTACATGCAGCTGCCCATTAGGCCCCATTCACACCTGAGCGTTTTGTAGCCCTAAGCCTGAAGCTACAAAACGCTAGAGGAGAAAAAATACATTATTCTCTATGGAGATGGTTCACATCTCCACTCAAAAACGTCTGAAGCCGAACGCCTGAAGCTCAAACAAGTTCCAGACCCTTTTTTGTCGCGCGAATCGGGCAGATTTGGGCGTTCATATCCCCATAGAAAGTAATGGAAACGCTCGATTCAAGCGACTAGCGCGACAACAAGCGTTTCTACGGGCGTCTTATCGCTGCATCTGCTCACGTGAAAAGATTGTACATGAAGGAAATGACATAAAACATAACAGGAAGTTCCCAGATCACCATTTTAACAGACATACAGACCAGCAATATGGATGGTGAAGAAGATGAGACTGTATGCCTGCTGAATCAGGAGACCTTTATTAGAATGGTCAAGGAGCACCCCTGTCTCTATGATACAAGAGATCCTAATTATAAACTCAGAGCGAGCAAGAGGAGGGCATGGAACGAGATTGCCATGAAAGTGTTCTCAGACTGGGCAGACCTAACTGGCCATGTTAAGGATGGTAAAGGTAAGTTAAACCCATGCTAACATTATTACATTATTATGCTTAACCACTTCACACCCGGGGCCAATTATGACATTTCTCTCCTACATGTAAAATCCATTATTTCTTGGCTAGAAAATGACATAGAACCCCCAAACATTATATATGTTTTTTTTATAAAAGACCCTAGAGAATACAATGGGGGTTGTTGCAACTTTTTATCTCGCACGGTATTTTCGCAGCAATTATTTGAACATGTTTATTTTCATAAAAAATACAGTTTCATGCTTTAAAAAAAAAAAAGGAAACTTAGCCCAATTTTGTTGCATAATGTCAAAGATGAAGATACGGTGAGTAAATAGATACCCAACATGTGAAAAAGTCCTGCAAGCCGCATCTTTGGAGCGCTGTAGGAGCGGCGTATTTACCGCTCCTAAAGCTCCCCTTCCCATTGAAAACAATGGGGCAGTGCTCCAAACCCGCCTGCAAAGAGCCTCTGCAGCGGCGATTTGCGTGCCTTTCGAACCCTTTTTTGGCCGCTTAGCGGGGCAGTTTTAACCCCCGCTAGCGGCCGAAAAAGGGTTAAAACCGGCGGTTGCCCCATTGATTTTAATTTAATACACCGCTCCTTCACCGCTCCAAAGATGCTGCTAGCGGGACTTTACCGTCCTGCTAGCGCACCGTTTCAGTGTAAAAGCCGAGTGAAAGGAGTCGCTTTTGTCAGGCGCTATACAGGCGCCTGAAAAACGCCTCAGGGGCCTATGCATAGGAGTATGAGTATAGTATAGTCAGCATGTCACAAATACATGATGGCACACTCTGACCCCTAGTGTCAATTGTATGGATACTGCACACAAAGATAAATATATATTTCAAAAAAAACATTGGACTTCTTCACAATGATCAATTTTATTAAGTATTCGCAGAGCATAGTATACGGTTTTATTATTATAACAAAGAAATAAAGACTTAAATTTATTGAATTGCCTCATCCTGCCATGGGACCTGTCCTGCTGGAGACATGAAGTAGGACGCAAATTGATCCCTGACATGTGTCCCTTGTCTGCTTCCACGAACACCGGTCCAATGGGCTCTTTCCATACTGTCAAAATTACATGGCTCCTCAAAATCATATCCATCCCGCTGCCTCACAAAATTATGCAATGCACATGCAGCCTTTACAGCAGAGACTGCATTTTTCATATTGAGAACAATCGGAGTGTGCAGTACCCGCCATTTATTTGACAATATGCCAAATGCACATTCTACCACACGACGTGCTCGTGTTAGACGGTAATTGAACACACTACTCTGTTCATTTAGATTGTGGCCTGAGTAAGGCCGTAGTAGATGCTCACTCAGAGCAAAGGCCTCATCTCCAACAAACACACTGGGTAGGGGAGGGCCATTTGTGCCCGGGAGTGGCCTGCTTGCCGGAAGGTCAAGACAATCTGTACGTAGGAGGTCTCCAAATGAGGAATTGTTAAAAATAGCAGAGTCAGTGCTGCTACCATACGAACCAATGTCAATGTACCGGAAGCAATAATTGGCATCCGCAACCGCCATCAAAACAAAGGAAAAATATTTTTTATAGTTAAAATATTGGCTTCCGCCTCCCATGGGCTTAACGATCCTGATATGTTTCCGATCGATCGCTCCGACACAATTAGGGAAATTGCAGCGTTGCAGGAAAACCTCCGATATCTTGGACCACTCTTCTGATGTAGGTTTTTTAAACACCATATCCTTCAAAATCTCCCAAATTGCACAGCAGGTGTCATGGACTATATAACTGGCTGTTGATTTCCCTACACGAAAGCTATAGTGCAGACTCGATATAGATTGTCCTGTTGCTAGGTACCTACAAAGAAATAAATATATATATTTTAATTTCTGTTTTGACAGTTAAAATGCTAAAATTAAAGTGGAAAAGTATACGGGATGCCTACACTCGACATCTACGACTGACCAGGGAATGTAGGAGTGGATCTGCGTCATGTGCTCCGAGAGAGTACATGTATGCAAAAGAACTGGAGTTCCTTCGGCCATTGCTGGCTTTGGGGTGGTAAGTTATCATCTGTACTAATGTCATTAATCAAAATCTAAAGAGAAAGTTCTAATAACTAATTTCTATTTTCAGTACTGAAAACAGCTGGGAAGACAGTTCCCAAAACAATGCTTTGGACACACAAACAAGCCAAGCATCAGGTGGTGATCAAGAAGGACAAGATCTGGAGAGCCAATCGTCTACTCCAACACGCTCTACATCAGCAACACCTCTGGGAGACGATGAGTCCACACCACCTATTGCTGTACGTGTACCAGCTAGAGGAACACGAAGGAGGGCTCCGGACCCCGATTTTAACCGAATGCTGGACATTTTGTCCAGTATGTCGGACAGGATGACCATTAATAGGTCCCATGTTCAGGTGTCTGCTAGATGTCTGGAAGGTCTGATGGAGAAGGTACCATTAGAGCTCCAGGCAGACATGTTGTCAGGTACCATCCGCTACATTGCGACCTTTATCCCGCAAACAACCACATATAGGTCCTCAGAACCTCTGCCATCGTATGGTCCTTTTGCAAATCCCCCCCCGCCCCCATCTGCCAGCACCACATTCTTTACCCCTTCCTCAGTTTTCAGCACCACCTCCTAATTACCCTCCTTTGCCTACACCGCCACCAACTAATTACTATCCTCTGCCAACACCACCACCACCTTCTAATTGGCAGCATAATGATTATCCATCTACCTCCACCTGGTCACAATATGGCCATGCAATGGATGCGGTCAATGCACCTAACGAGGGAGTCAACTCCCCCCAAACCTTTCAACACCTGTGAATTTTTTTTTTGTTTTATGAGCTACGTTAGCTCTATTTCTTTGTTATGGTTGAGCTGTAAATTTTCCTAATTAAAAAAACAAGAGAAAGTAATCGCTCGTTCATATTTTATATTAACAAATAAAGTTTTTGTTTAACATTAAAATTGTGTGATTGTATGTTTATTTTTCCCTCAATTCTTTACAAAAGTATGATTTTTATTATAATAATCATTGTAATATGCTATTTTTCACAAAGGAAATGTGTATACCACAAATAACCCCACAAAATACATACATTGCACTGATGACACGTGACACTGACAGGTGGTACTGATACGTGGCACTGGGGACAGGTGGCACTAATGATGACACGTGACACTGACAGGTGGTACTGATACGTGGCACTGGGGGCAGGTGGTACTGATACGTGGCACTGGGGACAAAAGGAAAAAAGAAGAATTTACCTCAGTGTGATGATAAGTCGTTCCACTGGGGGTATACTGTTCCGGAAATAAGTGTCCATTCTTTGCAAGCGGCTACTGAGTAAACCCAGTAACTCATCAAAGCTGTGAGCAACAATAAGAAATATGGTGTTTATTAGTGGACATTAGTGGACATTATAAGACAGGAACAATGTCAAACATCATGAATCCAAATTACTTTGACTAACCTTTTTATGGACATCCTTGTGTAGTCCAAGAATTTATCATCATGCTCACGTAGATCATTATACATGACCCAAAATTGCCCTCTCTGTTCTCGTTCGGCAATTACTGGGTGGATCCAATATCTGCGTACCCTCTTCTTTCTCCTCTCTCTTTCCTGTAGAAAGTATGAGGAAACAGTGGCTGCTGCCAGAAAACACGCCATCTCATTGTCACTCATCTTTGTGCAGAAGATAGTACAAAGATGCAGCAGAAAGCACAATGATGAACCGGTAGTACAGTATTCACCCAGGAAGCATATGAACAAAATCTAAAAACATAGCAACAAATGATGACAGTGATGATCATTTTTCCTATTGGCTATCAAGAAAAACGCCGAAGTTGAAAAACGCCTTTATTTGCCTTTGCAAATGTGCAAAAACGTCCGTATTCGCGCGACAAAACGCAGATAAAACGCCCATAAAAACGTTGGTAAAAACGCTTGAAGCGCTACGCTCAGGTGTGAATGCAGCCTTAGGGTGAATGGCTGCATGCGTTTATACGCCAGATCCTACCCCCACCTCCAAACATCCATGTGAATGAGGCCTTGGAAACAAGCATCTGGTGATTGTATACATTACAGGGCTAGCAGGCTGCCAAGATTCTATTCTCCACAGAAAAAAACAACTACAATTTTAATGCCTGTGTTGTGAAATTTAAAGTGGATGTAAACCCAAAATGTTTATTTTATTTTGTTTGCTGTCATTATGTAGTGTATAAGATTTCCTATCATATGTGCCAGGTCTTGCCACAAACAGTTAATCCAGCTCTGAGCAATCCTCTTTTCTTTTTTCAGTGAGATAAACGGACAAACAGGAGAACTTTTGTCCGTTCCGCCCCCTTGCTGTGAATGACAGGTTATTTACATATCTCATGCACTAAGCCTGAGACAGGCATTATTTTTTAATTCCCACCCCCACTCCTTTTCTGAAGTCATGTGGTTACTTTTCTGGATTTGTGTATGAGGAGTGCGGGGAGTCTACTGACATCACGACTCCACCCACCGAGCTCCAGATTTTGCAGTTTTTCAGGTCTCATAACAGACAGAGGGGAGACATTTGACAGGTAAGGATACATGCAGGAGGCATGTATATCCTTATAGATCAGCACTATGGCAGTAGTTTAGAAAGGATGAGAGTGGGTTTACATCCACTTTAACATGTAATTTCTCTACTATGTTTATAGATACAGAGATGAACGAGGACTTGTTTTAAAGTGTTTTTACAGCTTATTCCAAATATGTGAATACTTTAGTTAACATGATGTGGGCGCTGGTTCACTTTAAACTGCATTATAAGTTTAGGGATTGAACCAAGTCATTTGAGAGCTGTCTATCAAAATAAGGCATGTGTAGTATTAGTTGTTGAAAACACAAACAAATCATTTACCATAGTTTAAAAAGAAACACATTTATGAGAGTGCGTGGGCTTCACCATCTGTCTATATTTATTCTGACTTTCTTAGACATGTGAGTTCAACTGCATGTTTGTTACAATTTTAGGTTTCTTTTTTTTGGTAATTTTATCTATAATAAATGTATGTTCTGTAAACAATTTATGCAGTGATTTTTTTTGCTTAAACTTGCAACTGAGCTGTTTTATAATAATACTTTTGATTGTGTTTAGTTATGAATCCTACGTTTTGTGTTTTGGGGTTTCTAAAGAACTTTGTTTTTTAGGATGAAACATAAAAGAAGATGGACAATATGTTAGTACCCATCATAGCTCAGCAATCCAGACGTTAGTGTTCTGTTTTGTAATCTCATCATATGTTTGTATGGACATCTTCTGGTCTCATATCTTTTTTTTTGTAATCCCATCTTAATTTTGGACATCCTCTGTTCTCTTCTTACAGTTTTACAGCATGATACTAGCCACCAAACAAATTTCCCCTTGGGGGTGGGGGTGTTTTTGTAAAGATCAGGATATTAGACTTGAAGCTCTTTCAACAGCAGGACTGATGCAGGTAATAATTTTTCAGCACTGGAAAAATAAAGAGTAAAGTTTAGGTAAACCCCAACAGTGAACTTCTCTAGTCCATTTTGATCTGTTAAATATACCATTGAAGGTATTTTGTTATATCTGTGCAATAAGAAAAAAAAACTGTAGATCTTTTGAGGAATGGAGAGCTGTCCTGTGTCCTTTCCACACTTTCTGTGTTTTCTGTAAGGGGCTATTTAGCCCACCTAGTTCTTATCATACACAATTATTATTTTTATTGTTATTGTTGTAGCGATGTTAGAGTGGCTGCAGTTGAGTAGTTTAGCAAAATACACTGGGCAAGACTGACACTCAGGAGAGATACTAATTAAACAAAGAAATTGACTTTTGACGGCACATGGATAAATCGTGTAAAAAACTAGGGGTTTTTATTATAGAAAAGTAATAAAAATACATAAATACATTCAGAATTATCAAGATAATAATTGTTAATACATGACCCAGGGTAATGCTCTAATATTGCTTCAAAAAACTACAGTAACATAGATGAACTCAATTTAAAGGAGATACAAATCCAACAGAAGAAGATGGTTGAACAGTGTACATATGAAGCGAGTAGCGTTAACTGTGGGTCCAGTATATAAAAATGTAGTCTAGCTTTGCTCTACATGTTTCGCGTGTCATAACGCTTCTTCAGGAGCATAATAATAGACAGGTCGTATTGCCGGATGTAACACGAACCTGGGTATCAGTAAATTGAAAGTATAACTAAAGTAAGTAGCCAATTAAATTTGTAGAAATCATAATAACCGACAGCAGGATAAACTGACACTCAGTCCACAAAAAACCCCCCAAAAAACCTGTATGCTGTCTGTGCACAGCAGGACTTGAGAGCCAAAGGCAGCTCAACAAAAGTATTTTTCTGTCCTTGCAGTGTCTATAAAGGAATAAAACAAAAGTACATTTTGCATGTATTTTGCATGTATTTGCCTTGGCATACACTTTAAACTATGGACTGAGCTACTTCTACAAATTCTTTTATAGTCAGACATTTTTGTGCTTAGCAATCTAAAATATATGAACTATATTATTTCTGTAATGGATGTGGCAAAAACAACCCCACAAAAAACATTATTTTGAATAATTTATTTCCAATCATTAAATGTCATTCAGTAATCAAATGACAACTAATAAATATAATAACAAAAATACACATTATATATCTAAAAAATAATGTTTAGAAAATATAAAATTGCACACATTAGCAATTTCTTTGTTCTGGCTTCTAGTCATTCTCCTGGTTACAGTCCTTGAGTCCTGTTTTCCTATTTCCTCTAGTCCTTTGGTCTTTTCTTCTTCTGGCTGTCTTTCCATCTTTCTCCATTAGCTGTGTTCGTTGTCTCACTATTGTCCATTTGTATTAGAGTATGTAGAATTTATTTGAATCTTGGTTAATTTTAGTTTGTGATTGCATCAAACTCATACATGTCCAGAATTTACTTTGTCAAATTGGTTAGACAGCAAAGTGACAGCTGCAATGTCATTTCATATGCAGATTAAGGTTGTTGATTCTTCAAGACCCTTTATGACCTGAACAAACTATACTAGTTTCATTTTTCCAAATAAAAAAGCATTTAGCTATAAACTCCTTTAAAGCGGTAGTAAAGTTGAAAATTAAAAAAAATTAAGGTATGTGAAACTTACCTTAAAACAATGCCCTCCAGCGGCGCTCTGTCACTGCTGACAGGGCTTCCATCTTCAACCTGTCTTCCCTCTGGGTTCGCGGGCTCCGGTACTTTGAATGGCTGAGCCGCAATGATGTTACTCCCGCAAATGCACGTGGGAGTCATGGTTTACGGCACAGAGCTCTAAAGGAACGTCACAGGTATGCCGTAACTCCAGAGTCCATGCGCGGGTGACATCATCGGCTGCTACACAAGTAAATATCTCCTAAACTATGGGTGTCTCAACCTTTGGCCCTCCAGCTGTTGCAGAACTACTTGTCTTTGAGGCATTGCAAGCCGCTGACAGTTACAAGCATGACTACCAAAGGCAGAGGCATGATGGGACTTGTAGTTCCTCAACAGCTGGAGGGTCACAGGTTGAGCACCCATGTCCTAAAACGTGCATGTTAAGGAGATATTTACAGTACCGACAGGTAAGCCTTATTATAGGCTTACTTGTAGGTAAAACATAAACATTAGACTTTACTACCACTTTAATGCATTAATATGAAAGTGTAACTTCAATTATGGTAAAATTGATATAACATTTACAGTATAATTGGTACTCAAACCTTTTATGATCACTTTCTCTTCCCAGCCTCATTGGGACAAATTACTTTAGCTGTTGAAAATTCCCCACTTAGGTATGAAGTATCTGCAGGAGATAGGGGATCAGTGGAACCCATGTGTGAATTTTTATTACACAAATGACATTAGGTAGGACACTTGCTAAAGTATTTCTAATGTAACCAACTGTTAAGAAGAGGATTATGTTTTTTCTCAGCAAAAATGTCACTTTAACCAATTCAGCTCCAGAATGTTTTACCCCCTTCCTGACCAGGCCTTTTTGATACGGCACTGCATTGTTTTAATGGACAATTGCATGGTCGTTGCTAGGCTGTACCCAAATAAAATTGATGTCCTTTTTTTCCCACAAATAGAGCTTTCTTTCGGTGGTATTTGTTCACCTCTGCGGTTTTTATTTATTATTTTTTGCACTAAAAACAAAAAAAGACTGACAATTTTGAGAAAAAAAAACAATATTTTTTACTTTCTGCTATAAAACATATCCATTAAAAAAAAAATAAAAATAAAAATTTCTTCATTAATTTAGGCCAATATGTATTCTTCTACATATATTTTTGGTAAAAAAAATCCCAATAAGCGTATATTGATTGGTTTGCCCAAAAGTTATAGTGTTTACAAACTATGGGATAGATTTAGGGACTTTATTTTTTTTATATTTTTTACTAGTAGTGGAGGCGATCAGTGGTTTTAAGCAGGACTGTGATATTGCGGCAGACAAATCTGACACTAAGTGACACTTTTTGGGGACCAGTGACACCAATACAGTGATCAGTGCTAAAGAAAAATGCAATGTCACTGTATAAATGACATTGGCAGGGAAGGGGTTTACATCAGGGGAAATCAAAGGGTTAAAGGTGTTCCCTTTCATTGCTTTCTAACTGTGTCTGGACTGCTTTGACTAAAGGAAAACAGAGATCTGTGTTTCTGCTTAGCAGAAACACATGAGCTGCATTTTCCTCTCTGGCAGAACGGAAGTCTGCCTTGTTTACATAGGCAGACCGCTTTTCTGCCTATCTACGAACGATCGACAGGTTCCCGGCAAACATTGCGTCCGCCAGACCCGCTGATTGACTCCCGCTGTGTCCAATCACATTGGGAACGGGGCTCCACACATGCGCGCCCAAGAGCCGAAGAAGAAGATCACATACAGGTATGTGATTTTGGACTTAAGGGCCACCCTGGCGCAGTATATGTACGTGGATGGTCCTTAATCAGTTAAAGAGGACCTTGCATGCTATTGCTAGGGCTGCTTATACTGCAGCTCTCCAGCCCCGATACCTTACATTCACTGTCTGCTTCCTGTAGGCTTTAGCAACATCACTGGTCCTTGATATAATAGCTGGGGAAAGCTCAGGATTCCAAATCTTGCAAGAAGATACCTCAGTACTATTTTTTTTTTTTTTTTTTATATATATAGCTTTTACTGTGCATTTTGTATTAGGATTGGGATTGCTATATAAGTGGCCATGCATTTTCTTGCCATGTCCATGAGTACCAACCCTACATCATCCAAATTAACCACTGGTCCTATTCATCCACAATCACAATCATGATACAGTAATTCATTTTATTGCTAATGCATGAATTATTATTTTTTTACCATAAGATTGAACAACATTCTATCATCTAAACAAAGTTTGCTGTTTAGAAAAAAAAAAAACACTGTTGACTGTAAAAACACGGCATAGCCGTCAGAAAAGAATTATTGGTAATGCTTTGCGTGGGAGCTTTTAGAAAACAACCAGAACTCTCTACAAATTATGAGCAGCACCCTTTGTGAAGCTTAGGCAAAAATCACAGAGCATTTGGCTATTTTTGCCCACATAATAATTTTATACTGTGACTTGACACTTGCAGTGAAATCAGGCATAGAATGTTATTCAGAAGAATGGAACAGAACTCAGCAGAGAAAATGGAAATAATTTATAGAGCCAGAGTCATTACATTAACTGCCTGGTGATGAATTTCTCCATAGATCTGACTCTAACCTCACATCATCCTGGGTTACTTAACAGGCTTCATCTCCATTCCCTTTGGTAAGGATGTGTATACAGCTTGATATAGAATATAAACGAATATCTTAATTTCATATTTGTAAACAGGCCTATGCAGCTCTTGTGCATTTGCTGTTCCTATAGGAGATAATCAGGTGTGATTAGCTCTTTCTGAAGATACAGCAAAGTAGTATTTTATCTTTTATTCCACAAATGCAGGGTGCTTTATGCACCTGTGTTACACCAGTGAGCGTTTTGCTTTATCTAAACGTAAACCACTGAATTTTGCTACACAATATAGGGCCATAATAATATATATTAAACCCACCTTAGTCACAGTGATTAATGCATTTTAATGAATGGCCATTCAGGTTGTTCTAACTGTGCAGAATAAAAGTGTGTTTTATTTTTAACATCTGTTGAATACATAACATTACATTATTTACTACATGGTCTGCCCTGATTTTGCAAGTCTGAAACAGTTAGATTTCTGTTAAAATGAGTAGAATTTAAAGGCTAAGTTCCCCTTTATGAAAAAAAAAAAAAATCAATATCCATTTTTTTATTCACAGAAGTATGCAAAGTATTCAACTTTTGATCATTGGATGGCTGATGCAATCTCAGGCTCCTGCAGACCCTGACTTTAGCTCCCTGACTATACCTCTGTATGGGCTGTCATGTTTCAGAGCTGTAGGAAGTGTGAATAAACTATAAGCACACTGATCAGCTCACTAACATTCCACTGAGAATTACAAGTCTGTCAGCCACAATGGCAGACTTGTACTTTATTCGTTCAATATCATGTGAATGAATGATGTGGCTGTTCAGGGAGGAGCATACTGTCCCAGGGAGGAGATCTCTGGTGGTGGGAGGCAGGTGATTAGGAGTATGTTTCATGTTGCACCCTAAATACAGGTGTAACATGAAACAAGTTCCTAAAGTTGAATACCTCCTTTAAAAAAATAAATAGAAAGGAGAAACTTTTGAGGACATCTTGGGCATATAACCTATACAAAGTCCAAAGTAATGTGACTAGCTTTTCTCCATTAACTGTGTTAAGCAAAACAATTCAGTAGGATACCAAAGACACTTGTGTATGTCTGCTGAGTATAACGGTAAGTGGATAGCGTTATCCACCCTTTCAATGTTTGCTATACTGAATCAACATTCAATGTATTGGCTACTTTCTATGACAGTATAAAGACTTGGGCTCAGCACCATTTTTTAATTTTGAAGTGAAATTGTACTGTGCTATCATGAAGAGGCCAACAGTTCCTTTTCAAACAAGCAAGTAGGTTTAATGTAGGTATTAACCAGCCAATGCACTGGGTGACTATGCAAGCCTCTTCTTTTCCTGGTTCTTCCTTATGATTGGCTGAATAATTAATAAATGTTATATCAGGCTCCAGTTTTTTGATGACTCCTGGCATGAAGAGACTGAACTGTCAGCCGATCTGAAGTGATGGCATTGTTTTTCTTCAGAGCCTATGCTTCTCCATAGTGGGGCCCGTGACAAACATTAAGTAGGGTTACTCCTTCCACTGATTAAACTTTGAGTTCTTTTGTAGCAGGCCCTGACACTAGTGAAGATGCTTAGTAAGCTATGGCACATAGTGCTACTTGTTTATTGACTGGGTCAGACTTTGACTGGTTATGCACAAAAATTAAGCTAAATCCTACAACCCTATTAATTTGCATAGAAGCATAGGCGTGCGCACAGGGTGTGGCGGTTGTGTCCAGGCACACTCTAATCACCCCAAACGCATTAGTGTTATCGCTCTGTGTAGCAACAGGAACATGGGAAAGATCTCAATCTTACCAGTTCTGCAAGAAGAGAAGTGTTTATGCTCTTCTCTTTCACTGTGCCAGCAGGGAGATCAATGTGCCGGGGTCATATATATGTAGATACATACACATGCATGTGTGTTTGAGCTTAAGGGTGCACACCCTAAAGCATTAGGCTGCGCACACCTATGCATACAAGTGTCCCTGTGTTGAATGGGTCAGTCTTCAATACATTTTTTTGGTTTGACTTAATATGCATCTCAGAGAATAAAGCTGTCCTTTTTTCCTAAACTTTGCTATAATATGTTATTTGCTCTGTTTTATTTATTTTGTAGCCTTTAAAATGCTTCAATGCTTGCTAATTCCCTCTAAGAAATACAATTGGTGATAGCTTCCTTTTTTTTCTATCTAAACTGGAATAGAAGGCATATATTTGTTGGAAGTATCCACTGCATTTCTGCAGCTTCAGTGAACTGGCACAGTTTTATTGTTTGAATGCTGCTGGTATGTATGCTTTAACAACTAAACTTTAAGTAGGTCAGTAATTCATTTTGCAAAGCCAGCACCAGGATAAAGCACGATGCAGGATTTTATCTTGGGAATGTGGCCTGCTTCTTACAATACATTGACCATAGAAGACAAAATATGCCAACCTTATTGGTTAGATGTGAGTTTCTGAAGATCTGTGTTAAATAATTGCTGTAAAACAGTATTTATTTAATTCTGAATGGCTGCTTTCGGCTTCATGCAGTAACATTTTGCCTTTTTGATTCTCGTTATTACTGATCCTTGGCACTATAAACCTGACTCTTCCAATTTTGTAAACACGTAGGAGTGGAATCTAATAAGCTGTGTTTTTTGTTCATTTTTTTTAAATTCTGTGTGTGTATGTTTATAAACTCTTTTATGGCATTGTTTTTATTATTTGTACATATCTTTACAAGATGCTTTCATGCTTTAGTGTATGCAGTGCATGCTGGTCTTTCTAATAAGGAAGCCAAGCACTAGCTATTATTATCATTATTATTATTACACAGGATTTATATAGCACCAACAATTTGTGCAACACTCTACAATATAAAGGAAGACAGTATGATTAAAATACAGTTCAATACAGAAGGAATGGGAGAGCCCTGCTCATGGAGCTTCCAATCTAAAGGGAGGGGGCGGTGGCAAAAAGAAATAGCTATGTACTTGTTGGCTGCTCCTGAAGACTAATGCCGACTAGACATGTGCACACTGAAATATTTCGTGTGGGAATTTCGTTTTCGTCCGAAAAATGTATTTATTTAGTTACTCCCAAAATTTGTTTTTATTTATTTAGTTTCGTTAAAAAATGCATTAGTCCGAAAATCTGAAATAATTAAGGTCAAATCTGTCATTGAAGGCTCATGGTGTCTGTCGAATGTTCTAAGAAGATTTGACGGAGCAGCTAAACTGTACGATGCCGCAATCGTACATTTCCGGTCGAATGTTCCGCCTACAAGCTATAGTAGAATTCTAATGTTGTATGACACTAGTAATAATTATATTAATAAATTATTATTACTAGTCAACTAACATTAGAATTCTTCTGTAGCCTATGGGCGGAGCATTCGACCATAAATGACCGCTCGCGGCGACTGCTTTGTCGAATCTTTTCTCTCTATGTCGAATAATCTTGGACTAATAGAGTTAGGTTAGGCACATTCAACCTTTTTTGCTATTGTCTCTATAATGTTGAATCTTTTCTCTCTATGTAGAATATTCTTGGACTAATAGCGCTAAGGTTAGGCACATTCGACCACAGGTTTGATAGACACAGATTTCTATTGTCAGCGTCATGTCAAATCTCCTATCTATCAAACTATTGTCGCAACAAAAACAAAAATAAAGCATTTGTTTATGTCAGATCTTTCTGTTTTCAGATTCTGCGCGTTCGTTATCATTTGTTAAAACGATAACGAAAATACCCGAAATTCTGATGAAAATGCATTTGGACTAAAACCAATGCACATGTCTAATGCCGACCATAGATGGATCGAATCTCAGATGGTTCAGTGGGGACTGGCCGGGATTCACTCCACCCATGGGCAGGCTGATTGCACCCAAGTCTGTCCATTGATTAACTTGGGTACATTTATCATTTTTAACATGTCATTATTGCCATTATTTTTGTTCCCCTGCCTCTTGAGGAGTGACCACAAGTTCTCAATGGGATTAAGGTCTGGGGAGTTTCCTGGTCACCTAAATAATCACTTTTGCCTTATGGCAAGGTGCTCCATTTTGCTGGAAAAGGCATTGTTTGTCACCAAACTTTTCTTGGATGGTTGGGAGAAGTTGCTCTCGGAGGATGTTTTGTACCATTCTTTAAAGATTCATGGCTGTGTTATAGCTACTAGTAGTAATCACTATGTGCTCCTGGCAGGGATAACAAAATAGATCTGTGGTAGCGATTACCACATCAACACTGACTGTGTTGATGGGTGATGGAGCCATTTTAAATATCTTATCTTCAAATAAAAAAAAACAAACATAATAAGGAATATAAAACATAAAAAGGAAATACAATTAAATGGAAAAATGGACTTGGGTTTCATCCAAAAAAGATACAGACAAATATATTAAGCAATTACCAGGGAAAATCCCCAGAATCCTAAAATGACGGAGTATAGTGGCCACAATGAGGAGACATGTTAAGTAGAATCGCAAATTGTTTATTAAACAATTAATAAAATATTTTTAGAAAAGTTGGCCCCCCTGACAAGGGGGGAAAAAAATGAGTAAATTAGAAAATACAAATCAGTGCAAATGATTGGAATGGTCGTCAGACCGTGCAGACAACACAAAATCATATCATTGTATGAACGGTATCGTTCCAACCATTTGCTCATATTGTGTATTTTCTAATGTACTCATTTCCGCCCCCCCCCCTTATCAGGGGGGGCCAACTTTTCTAAAAATATTTTTTTAATTGTTCAGTAAAAATGTTGTGATTTTACTTAACATGTCTCCTCGTTGTGGCCACTATAGTCTGTCATTTTAGGATACTGGGGATTTACTGGGAATTTTCCCTGGTAATTCTCTGGATTTTCCCTGGTAATTGCCTAATATATTTATAAAAAGGAAATATATGAAAAAAACGACATATTTCTTTTTAATATACAGTATATAAAAAAATTGGACTGTATAACATATGGATGTGTAGTCATACAAACCAACTAGAAATGTGTTTATGTGTTTTAAGCATTTTTTGTTTTCTATATGCTTGACTGTTCAACCACTTGCCAATCGGCTCATGCCGATATACGTCGGCAAAGTGTCACATTCCCACAAATCACCGGCGGGCGTGATTGCACCCGGCCACCCGCGATTGCAGGAACGAGAGCTAGAACAGGGATTTGTGTGTGTAAACACACAAATCCCTGTTCTGTCAGGGGAGAGGAGACATATTGTTTGTTCCTACTAAGTAGGAACAGCGATATGTCTCCTCCCCCAGTCAGCCCCATCCCCATACAGTAAGAAACACTCACTAGGGAAAACACTTAACCCCTTAACCACTTAAACACTTAACCCCTTGATCGCCACCTAGTGTTAACCCCTTCTCTGTCAGTGACATTTACACAGTAATCAATGCATTTTTATAGCTTTGATCGCTGTCTAAATGTCAATGGTCCCACAAATATGTCAAAAGTGTCCGATCTGTCCTCTGCAATGTTGCAGTACCGCTAAAAATTGCAGATCACTGCCATTACAAGTGAAAAAAAAAGTTCCATAAAAATGCAGTAAATCTTTCCCATAGTTTGTAGACTATGCGCAAAGCAATTAATATATGCTTATTGCGATTTTTTACCAAAAATCTGTAGAAGAATATATATTGGCCTAAAATAATGAAGAAATTTGTTTTTATTATGATATTTATTATGGCAAAAAGTTAAAATATATATATATATATATATATTTAAATTGTCGCTCTTTTTTTGTTTATAGTGCAAATAATAATAATAATAATAATATAAACCGCAGAGGTGATAAAATACCACCAAAAGAAATCTCTATTTGTGGGAAAAAAAGTACGTCAATTTTGTTTAGGTACAATGTCGCAGGACTGCGCAATTATCAGTTAAAATGACGCAGTGCCGTATCGCAAAAATGGCCTGGTCATTAACTACTTAAGCCCCGGACCATTTTGGCTGGTTAAAGACCAGGCCCCTTTTTGCGATTTGGCACTGCGTCCCTTTAACTGACAATTGCGTGGTCGTGCGACATGCCTCCCAAACAAGATTTACGTCCTTTTTTTCCCACGGTTTTTATTTTTTGCGTTATAAACAAAAATAGAGCAACAATTAAAAAAAAAGTATTTTTTTCCTCAGTTTGGCCGATACGTATTCTTCTACATATTTTTGTTAAAAAAAAACGCAATCAGCGTCTATTGATTGGTTTGCGCAAAAGTTATAGTGTTTACAAAATAGGGGATAGTTTTATGGCATTTTTATGAATTCATTTTTTTTTACTAGTAATGGCAGCGATCAGTGTTTTTTTTTTCATGACTGCGACATTATGGCGGACACATCGGACACTTCTGACACATTTTTGGGACCATTGTCATTTTCACAGCGACCAGTGCTATAAAATGACACTGGCAGTGAAGGGGTTAACCACTAGGTGGCGCTGTAGGGGTTAAGTGTTCCCTGCATTGTGTTTCTAACTGAGGGGGGTTGGGCTCTGTGTCACATGACACCGATCTCCGCTCCGAGTACACGGAGCCGAGATCAGTGTCATTGTCTCTAATGTAGAGCAGGGAGATGCTTGTTTACACAAGCATCTCCCTGCTCTATGCCTCCGTGAGACGAGCGTGGGGATCCCCGCGGTGATCGAGTCCCCACGGTCCATCTCACGGGGAAGGCAGCAGGGTCGCGAGCGCACCGCCGGCGGCGCGGGCGCGACCCTCATGTCAGGCAGTTAAAGGGGACGTACAGGTACGTGGATGTGCTTGTACGTGCCATTCTGCCGACGTATATCTACAGGAGGAGGTTGACAAGTGGTTAAGCAGGCAAATCTTCAGGTCTGTCAGTGGTTAAAAGTGGCATCTCGCTGGTTGCTAGATTTCACTGAGCACCATTGCTCATACCACTGTTAAAATAGACCTGCTGACTTGCAAGTCATGGAGATAATAATCTTGTTTTCACAGCAGCAGTAGTGATCATGGCATCAGTCAACTTATGTCATTTATATGATAATTAAGGGAGGCCATAGATGCTACAGTGTGCAGAAAAGAAGAGAGATGCTAAAACCAAATGAAAAACTTATCATGGCTTTCCAAGCCAGTGGAATCAAGCTATCCACCACCTGGCCAACATCTCAAGCAGGTGCAAAACATATTTAGAAACACTAATATCTTCCGAAAATGGCCAGAGTCCAATCCTCCCACAATGCAGATGCCCAGGGCCAAATTTAGAAACTGAACACCGGAAGGGATGGGTATGGAGCTAATGAAAAAGTTATGTTTAATAAAAAATAATTGGAGTTAGAGATATAATAATATATATCACCAAACCTAATAGAGCTGTGAACTAATCTTTCACAATCCACCGTAACTAAATCCTTGCAAGAAACCTTGCTAGTGCCAAACTTGAGCGAGGAGTAATAACATATAATCAGGATATAACAAAAAAATAGAAGGGAAAAACATTACACTGACCTGGATTTATCAAGTTTAATAAAGCCAGCAACTTTATGCACAGATGGACATACTACACAAATGAAAGCCTAGAAGACTTCTGCTGTGCACTGTTAGCAACTTCATAGCAACGCCTCTTGTTACATTTAAATGTAATAGGGCTTATTTATAAAGTTAAGTATACCTTGTTCTGCCCTGTGTTTAGTACTCCTGTCATTTATTTCCTCGTGCCATACAGAATCAATATATCACACAGCACTTTATAAAACATGTAATACCATTTACAGCAGTTCTTGACCCAACTAAGCTTAACCTACAATGTATACCTCACGTATACAACTATCCTACTAACATTAATTTTGAATTGTGCAAAAAAAAAAAAACACCTGTTTATTTTGATGCAGTTCAAAGAAAACATCTGCTGTATATTGATATTATGCCATTTGACACATTTTGCAGTTCTGGGGAGTGGCAGTCACATACCATGGCTCTGATTGTAGCATTTGATTCACTTATTTGTATAGGTGTGCGCTGCCTATTGCATTAGGGTGTGCACCCCAAAGCTCAAATACACATGCCTTTCTCTGCAGCCTCAGCTGCACAGGACAGTGAATGGATGGGAAGTGCTCTGTGCTGAGCAGTTTTCTGTTCATTCACAAACTGTATTTACTATGCTTCAGTTATGAATGAACACAGTGAATGAGTATGTTCACTGTGTTCATTTAGAAAAATATGGGGCCAGTAAATTACATATTGACTAGCCCTGCCCCCACTCTCCACCCTGAAACATCCCATGTCCATCCTGAAACATCCCATTCAGCAGCCAAGGGAAGAGGAGGGAAGCCAGCAGCATTGTGGGGGGGGGGGCAACATGGGAGGAAGCCCGGGAAGTAGGGGGAGTCGACACCAGACAGAGTGTCTAGGGAGTGCCCCCCCCACCGCAAGCCTATGCTTATTTTCTTGTACAAAGCTTAAAAACCAACTCCAGTTTTCAGGGGGAAATTAGAAATAAGTAGTCCCGTCTGTGTAAAAATAAAGATGTAACTGTGGCTACAATACTCATCTGATCCACAGTACTGTACCCTGCAGACGCACCTGCCCTCGCTGGGTGAGCTTTAGTTGGATAAAGATCTGTACAGTATATCATAAACATTAAAGCCACAGTTTATTAAAGAATTTTTGAATCAACACAAGGAGCAATACTTACTATCAATGTGAAGTGCCCCTTGGCTGCTGCTTAAAGTGGAATTCCACCCTGATTTTTTTTCCCCAAAAATTTAAAAAAATAATTGAAAAAATAAAATAAAAAAAATAATAATTTTTTACTCACCTTAAATAGTGGTTGCTATGCGGAAGTTCCTAATCTTCCTCTTCATCATCCGCGGCAGGTCTCCTTCCTCCGCCCTACTCGCGGTGTCTTCTGGTGAATGGGGTGCGCTGCCTTCTGGGAACTGTGTGTATCCCAGAGAGCAGCCGGCCCATTCACAAAACGCCACGCGACTCGCGCATGCACCATAGGAAACAGTCAGTGAAGCCGCAAGGCTTCACTACCGGTTTCCCTTACTGAGGATGGTGTCGCCGGGAGCTGCCAGCGCCGAGGGATCGGCCTCGGGGGGGCTGACATCACGGGCGAGTAGGACAGGTAAGTGTCCTTATTAAAAGTCAGCAGTTACAGTGTTTGTAGCTGCTGACTTAAAAAAATAAAATTGCAGTTGGAATCCCGCTTTAAGTTGAAATCCAAAGTCCTCTGACCACCCCCCGCAGCAGCAATTATCCATGCATGAAGAAGGCAGACCTTACATTTATCCATCTGCCCTTTATTCATAGATCACGTTTCATTGATGGAAGCTATGGTACAGCCTCTATGAATGGTGGGGAGGGCAAAAAGGTGGGCATATTCAACACTCTTGATTAGTGCTGGTCACATTTCCGTCAGACACCTCCAAAGCACTAGAAGATTACCACTGTGGGGGGGGGGGTCAGAGAACTGTGGATTATAACTAAAGCAGCAGCCATCGTCTCAAGGGACAGTTTTCTCTAATAGGAAGTCCCATTCCTTGTGCTATTTAAAAAAAAAAAAAATTGACTAAAAACTTAGGCTTTAACTTTTTTTCCCCCATGGAATGCTGTTTACTGCTTCCTTTTTCTCCAGTGCCATCTACACAAGATTGCTTTGGACTGGCTTCTTGATAGTGACAATAGTAGACAATACCAGAGCAATGTGTGTGAGCATAGTCACTTATAGGGGTTGATTTTCTAAAGGCAAATAGGCTGCACACTTTGCAAAATGAAGTTGCTCCAGTGATTAGTAAACGAACAGAAGTTCTGCTGACTACTATCATCCAATCACATCCAGGGAAAAAAGCTGTTTTTCCATGCATGTGATTGGGTATTCTTAGCAGACTGAAGCCTTACCTCATTTACTAAGCTCTGGAGCAACTGCTCTTGTAGAGTGTAACTGCACTTTGCAAAGTGTACAGTCTATTTGCCTTTAGTAAATCAACCCAACAGTCTCAACCAGGAGCATATGAGACAGAATGACAGTTTAGGATCATAATTGGAAATCTGTATGAGATTTTGGTGACTTGGTTTGCATCTACAGTACTTAAAGGGGTTTATACTAACATTATCTAGAGTTATTTTGGAAAAAAGTGGAGCAAAGAAAGCATGTTTGTCTTTAACAACCAATTTGATTGTTCAGTTGATATCTGAACATTTAGATCAGGGGTCTCAAATTGGCGGCCCTCCAGCTGTTGTAAAATTATAAGTCCAATCATGCCTCTGCCTATGGGAGTCATGCTTGTAACTGTCAGCCTTACAATGTCTCATGGAACTTGAAGTTTCTCAACAGCTGGAGTGCCGCCAGTTTGAGACCCATGATTTAGATCTTCAATCTTAATTTAAAGTGGAACTCCAGGTAAACAGTAAAGTACAATATTCAAATACATACACTCTAATTGGTTTTCATGCTAAATAATTTATTTATTTATTTTGCTCAGTCAGTCTTACAATACACACATCTAGTAAGAAAGACCACTCTCCTACTACATGGTTCAGCATTACTAATGTTGAGGTCAGTTTTCTGTCTCCTATGTTACCTTAATGCTTATAGGACAGAGGCAGTGATTCTGATTAGAGATAAGCTCAGACATTTTTGGGCACGGGTCTGAACCTACCTGAGCTATCTCACCAAGAAACAATCAGTCAGAAGAAGTGGAGGAATTCCCTATCTTGCAGCCATACATATACATGCCCCTTGTTTACCACTGCTGCTCACGATTGGCTGTCCACAGTGACAGCTTCCTGATGGCATAGCTCAGATGGATTTGGACCCATGTTCAAACATGTCTGAGCTCATCCCTGATTCATTGTCCAATGAGGAGGCTGGATGCAGAGAAGTGTCATGCTAAGCCATAAATCCAAACCAGAACAATATTGACCCCATGGCCAGCCACAAAATGACTAAAATGTACATCCAACATTCTTCTTTACTGGTCCAGGGAGGAAGCAATGGCAGGTTCTGCCAGTGTGGGAAATATGTTGTAGGAGCAGATGAGTGTTCTCTATGTTCTCTTAGCTATTTTTTTTCTACCTCCAGTGATAACATTGCTAGTGTTATGTGTCAAGAAAAGTCTGATGTGAGCTTTTGGTCGGAAATTCCGACCGTGTGTATGCTCCATCGGACTTTTGCTGTCGGAATTTCCGCCAACAAAAGATTGAGAGCAGGTTCTCAATTTTTCAGACGGAAAAAATCAGAAATTCCGATCGTCTGTAGCAATTCCGACGCACAAAATTCAGACGCATGCTCGGAAACAATTCGACGCATGCTCGGAAGCATTGAACTTCATTTTCTCGGCTCGTAGAAGTGTTGTACGTCACCTCGCTATCAATGGTCGAATATTCAGAGAACTTTTGTGTGACCGTGTGTATGCAAGCCAAGCTTGAGTGGAATTCCGTCGTAATCCAAGGTTCTTCCGACGGAAATTTTGATTGTGTGTACTCGGCATTAGAGTCTTCTGTCTGGCTATGCAGTATGTAAGATGTGCATAAATCATAAGACTGGTTGAGTAGAAAAACAAATCATTCATCAGGAAATACAATAAACATATACAGTATACATATAAATATTTCATTGTGTGTTTAGCAGCTTGCCTTGAGTTTCACTGCAAAACCATTATATAAATGAGGCCTTATGTTACGTTGAAGAACTTTGAATTTCATGTAAGAAAATGTCTTACCAACTGTGTTCGATCTTAGCAACCAAACAAATTCTTTCTTTCATGAACTACAAGCATGAAAAGCATATTTGATAGGTTGCTATGGGAAAGAAAGTTGTATTCTATAAAATTCTCTGTTGGTTTGTTTTTCTGTAATAACAAACAGCTGCATTCATCTGTCAGTGCAGTTCCCTTTGTCATTCACCAACCATTCATTAATTTTGTTGCTCGAGTCAGTTCAAGACATGGACAGAGAGAAAAGGCTACATTTATATAAAAATTATTATTTTTGTATGTGGAAGGGCAGACACATTGTGTTGAGTAAAATAGATTGTAAAATACAATGTAATTAGACATTACGTGGCTATGGAAAGTAAGTCCACAAATATTGATATGCAGTGACATTCCTCTATTCGAGGGGGCATACTCTACAAATGTTTCAGCAGCTACAGTGGCGGCTATTATACCAGAACGGATTCCTTTGGTGTAAATGTAATTTTGCGAGTGTGGGCTCTGTGTAATGTTGCTTGAAGCGAATTGATGATTAGAATACTGTTCCCTGCTATACATTATTTTCTTTTTACATACCTATAGGTACTCGGGAAAATGATACAAATGTATTTCATGACAGGTCCATTAGAAAGCATATATATTACCCTGGGAAGGTTGTTTAGTCAGGATTAATAGTACAGACAAGACCATTACATTTTGTTTCTAAGGGTAAAACCTGTTACTGCAAAAATAATATATTAGCTAATTACAGCTAAAAGATCTAAGAAGGGTGTTTACTAAAGGACATATATTTAATGAAGGCAACATTTTATTTTCACAATAATTAGTGGGAAATAGCTTCCGAAAACAAAGGTAAGGCAGAAAATGTCAGTCTCTGTCTCATCTTGACCCTGGTGGAGAGAAGGTGGTGTTCAAAGCGGCTCTTTCACGTCTAAAAAAAAAAAAAAGATACAAAGGCCATAAGGGCTTGTTTACACTAGTGGTTGGGGTGCAATAGAGCAATGCAATTGAGCTGAGCTTTTACTGGCCCTCAACTGCTCCCCTTTTAGCTGAAAGGGCAATAGAAGGGGAGCTGGGTGTACACATGTGGTGGCTTCCCTGCTTTGCGATAAAAGCAGGAAATATGTGTGAATGTAGCCGCGCTGCAACCAACCCACAACTGCGTGCAACAAGACTGTTTCTCCACTGTCAAAATGGTCCTTGGGTTTTTCATCTTGACCACTTCCAGGACGTCCCCCGCATATATTCTGTGGCAGGGCGGCCCGGCTGTGCAAAATCACGTACCTGTACGTGATTTTGTGCATACAATATGTTGCACGCGCGCCACCGAAGCGCCGCTCCCACTGTGATTGGACACGGCGGGAGCCAATCAGCGGGTTTCTGTTGCCGTGATGGCTGTAGGGACCAACCGATCATTCGGATGAAAGGCAGAATGGCGGTCTGCCTATGTAAACAAGGCAGACTGATGCTCTGGCAGGGAGTAGAAGAGAGATCTTGTGTTCACACGGATCTCTCTTTTCTTTTCATCCAGTGCATCCCCCACAGTTAGAAAACACTCCCTAGAAGCACACATAACCCCTTGATCACCCCTGATGTTAACCCCTTTCCCGCCAGTGTCATTTAAATATTTTTTTTTAGCACTGATCACTGTATTGGTATCACTGGTCACCAAAAAGTGATTGCCGCCATTAATAGTAAAAACAATAAACAAAAATAAAAAATCCACAAAAATAAGCCATAGTTTGTAGACGCTATAACTTTTGTGCAAACCAATTAATATACGCTTATTGGGATTTTTTTTAACAAAAATATGTACCAGAATACATATTGCCATTAATTGATGAAGACATTTTTTTGTTTTAATTTATTGGATGTGTTTTATAGCAGAAAGAAAAAAATTTATATAATTTTTTTTTAAAATTGTCAGTCTTTTTTTTGTTTATAGGGCCAAAATTAAAAAAACGCAGAGCTGATTAAATACCACCAAAAGAAGTCTCTATTTGTGGGTAAAAAAGAACATCAATTTTATTTGGGTACATCGTCGCACGACCACGCAACGCAGTGCCATATCGCAAAAACCTTCCGGAGCTGAATTGGTTAAAGCAGAACTTTACTTTTAACATCTTGATAAAAAAAAATTTTCATTAGCAAGGAAAATATATTCCACATTAATAATTATGCTAACTAAATAAGCGTGTGCTGTAAATTGCCTCCAGCATTACTCCTGTTTCTTCTAGCTGCCATTTTGCTGAAGACCAGATCCCCTGAGCAGCAGTGAATCATAAAGTGGAACTAAACTCATCGATTTAACAGTTTAAAAAATATATGGAATGCCAGGATTGCTAAATGTAACAATTGCTTGTGTCCTCAACCAAACTGTCAAACCATCAAATGACTGTTGTCATAACTGATCAAAGTATTTATATAAATAACTGTGGAAGGGACTCATGAGTCATCAACTCAAAACAAGAAAAAACAAACAAAATAGTAAAACCGGGTGGTCTGGGATGACTCATTGGTAATGAAAACAACCACTATTACTAAAATCAGAATTTATTAAACATAGCATAAGCAGAATACATCATATATCATACAAAAGGGATTGCATCTTATTAATATCCAACTGTCACATATTACATGGTCAATGACCAATATGTGACAGCTGAATAGAACCTTCCCTATTGTATGATATATGATGTTTCTGCTTTTTACATATACTCTTTGGAAGATTTGTATGCTATGTTTAATAAAGGATGATTTTACTATTAGCAGTTGTTTTCATTACGAATGAGTCATCTTCGACCACCCGGTTTTGCTATTTTGTTTTTTGTCATAACTGATCACATGTGTAGCACCATGGCTTTTGCAGATCAAACAGGAGCAGCTTCCTTGTCTGTAAAGGATAAGAGGGTTTAATTTCCATTTTAAGGCTGTCAGCAAATCAGCCTCTACTCACTCGACAGTGCCTAAAAATGCCTACAAATGGAGAGCAACTGAGGATGT
Organism: Rana muscosa; assembly: GCA_029206835.1. Lineage (NCBI taxonomy): Eukaryota > Metazoa > Chordata > Amphibia > Anura > Ranidae > Rana > Rana muscosa. Next base: position 176,033,610 of record CM055116.1, read on the forward strand.
GCAGAGCAGGGTGAGACAGTGTATTCCTGGATTTTAAACAGTATAGGTCCTTATTTTTAGTTTTGGATAAAGTAGGGGATGTTTAGAAACCCATTTTTAATTTTTTTATGTCTGTGCCCCATTTGGGGTTTTCTTCTTTATTTCCTGTCTCGGAGACCCTATAGGAAGTGAACTTGTTTTTCAATGAAAACAATAAAATTTTTGATTTCCCATCACTCTCTAGGACACAGACAGCTATGAAAACCTTAGGCCACTTTCACACTGAGGCGCTTTACAGGCACTATAGCGCTAAAAATAGCACCTGTAAAACGCCTGTAAAGCGCCTCTCCTGTCACTCCAGTGTGAGAGACCAAGTGCTTTCACACTGAAGCGGTGCACTTGCGGGACGTTAAAAAAAGTCCTGCAAGCAGCATATTTGAGGTGCTTTAGGAGTGGTGCATACGCCGCTCCTAAAGTGCTCCTGCCCATTGAAATCAATGGGCGCAAAGCGCTTTGGCAGCGGCGCTTTTAACCCTTTTTCGGTCACTAGCAGGGGTTAAAAGCGCCCTGCTCGCGGCTGAAAAGCGTCGCTAAAACAACGGTAAAGTGTCGCTAAAAATGGTGGCGCTTTACCGCTGACGCCCCCAACGCCCCAGTGTAAAAGTGCCCTTGCAGAGGCTCTAACTCTTCCACATTCCATACTCGATTATTTAAATGTCTATGGATACACTTAAATAAAATGGTCCCTTTTTCTGTAACTGGTGTTGTGATCGGTCTGGGGTCTAAAAGCATTTGGAGCCAACAACTTTACAATACTGTTGCTGCAATAAAAAGCATAAGCTATCTATCTCCCATTTCTGAAAAAAAATAAAAAACGGCACATAGTGGCCATTATTAAATTCTTGAAAAAGCTTTTTTTCCTCTTAATTTGTGATCTTTTGTAATGGTCAGTCAATTCATTTAACATAATAATACATTTAAAGTATATTTTGCATTAATTAGCAGACCAGTGCTGTGTACTAAGACATAGCCCAAAATAAATTGGGAAATAACAAATTGATCAGTTACAAAATAAAAAAAGGAGCACAATGTAAAAAAAAAATGTGTTTCTTATTATGCAATTGATAAGATTCAGTGTGTACACTTTTTTTGTAAAAAAATAATAATTCAAGCTCACCTCCGCTATTGATTTGATTACATAACTTTCTGTGTTTGATCAAGCTAACTCGTATTTTCTGCAATGTTGTAGAAAGGACCACCTGCAGATTCAAAGAGTACGGGAGAGATAGTAAAGCTTTGTAAAAATGCTTAAACAAGAAAATTAAGAACAAGTCAGTATATGCAGCACAAATGCACATGTACTATATGCTTATTTTGTATGTAAGTATGTGTAGCAAAAACTTTACTTACATACACAGAGAAACTCTCGGTGTGAGTACTCTCCATACAGTTGTAAGTAACTCTAAGCCCCATTCACATTATCGCGTAGCAGGAACAGGCATTCCCACTATGGGATTTTGAATGGGCTTGCCCTATATACATTTATTGCCCGAAAAGAAGCTCCTGCTCCTTTTCGGGTGAAAAACATTACCGGATTTTTAAAGGCGCGGTTCGCCACGCAATCTTGACACGCGACAATTGCAATTGAAGGATAATGGCACCCAAATGCACACTGCGCATTATGCTGCAATTGACACAGGATTTGGAATCATGAGCACAATCGTAACGATTCTTCCCTTGGTTCCAAGTCACAATGTGTGAATGGAGCCTAGGGCTAGAGTCGCGTGGATGTTTGTATCTGACAGCAGCTAAATGACAGTAATCTGCACTTGAAAAATATATAAATATTTCCTGCAGATAGTTGCAGTTTGTAAATTAATTTAGCTGCTTTTGCGTTTATCAGCATTTCGTACTTTTTTTCTCAAACCCCATTCTTCGGGGTGATATACCCCAAGCATCTCCTCTTACACTTTTTTGGTAAATTTCTGAGCAAGGAGATAGAGCTGTGCAATTGAAATGAAATGCAGAGCAAAGCTGGTGCTTACCATTGTGTGCTTGATTGAGAGGAGAAAATTGAGGGCCAGTTCACAAGCACAACACTACTTTTAAAAATGCCCTTACCAAGCTGCATGGTACTATGGTACCAAGCAGTTTGGTGCTCAAAACTGCACTGGTTTGTGATTTGCATTTGGTGTGCCACTAGTTTAATTGCCACCTGCATGCAGATCACAGGGGCAGTGAAGTCACCTGCAGTATGGGAAACACGCATGGGACAAGCCTTTGCCACATCACGTTCTGGTGCGAACTGGCCCTGAGGTAGCTAAAGAGGCAGGGAGAGAGGCAAATGAAGCAATAAAGTGTACATCCCCTAGTATCCCAGCATCTAACTAGCAGATATGTTGTCCTGATGAATGAGGAAATTAAAACCTATCCTGATAAATTTTACAACTTTACCAGAACGTCAGTGTCCACCTTTGACAGCTTACTAACTGAAGACATCTTATTGGATGAAAGCTGTCTGGGTGGAGACTGTAGGTTGACGTCAGGCTGCTGCACGATCTGTGGTCTGCAATGTGGAATTATCTGAAGATAGCTGTAGGAAGTCGACCCCGGGTGCAGCACTTTCCTTCTTTTCCTAAAAGCAGCCTCCAACTAAATGTTCCTAATAGTTATCTATAAATATGCTATGCCTATAATTCTTGTCTGGCAATGGGCCATGTTTCAGCACTTTCTTACTGGAAAGACATAAGAAAACAAGATATGAAATTATTATTTTTTGATGACATTTGTAAAATATTAAGACCCTATTTACTCTATCCCACTATCCCAATGCACTTATCAGAACACATTGGCATTTTTGCACAACGCAATGCAAACATGTGTGCATTGTGTTGTAATGCCACCAAAAATAGCACATATGTTTCCATGTTTTAAAGTGGACTTCCAACTCATTAAAAAAAATGTGCCTCCCTAACACAGTGCACCTTAACCCATGTTGAGCACATTTCTCTAATGAAGAAACTTTAGGCTGGGTTCACACCGTAGCACGGAGAGGCTCACAGCAGAGGTCCTGGGCATCCCTGTTTATTGTTTCAGGTCTGATTTCTGCCCAAATTTTTGGCTGAATTCAGACCTGAAATGGACCAGAAGACAAACAGGACTCCTGTGCAATTAGCACAGGATCCGCTCCGGAGATGTGTGAACCGGCTCCATAGAGAGCCGGTCATAACCTCCTGATATGTGAATTGAATGCGAGGAAATCCGCATCCAATTCGCAATAGTGTGAACCCAGCCTAAAGATGATGCATTTAGTAAATGGGGTCTGAAAAATTACAAGGGAAGATATCTGTACAAAGGAACTGAACTGTTGAAGGTAGGCACCAAAAAGACAAGCAGAAGGCAAAGGACTAGACACCAGGATTACAATGGAAAAGGTAACTGTTGGCGCAAATACAAAGTGTATAAGTAAATGGGGATATGGCAATGAGTCTGTTTAAAATAATAATGGCAACAGGCAGTTCAAGGGTTAAAAGGCAGATAATATGGCTGGCGGATGGCGGCTGCTCTCCTCAGAGAGCTGACTCTGTGGTAGACAAAAAAGGGTAGAGAAAAAGGAAGCGCCACCTAAGTGCAGTATTAAAAGATTATTTTAATGACACAAATATCAATCACACTTACAGGAAAGGAAGCAAAGGAAGGCTCATCTGTAAAGATCCTGTAGTCCTTGTCCCGGATCCATGGGCTGCACAGATATAGAATATGCAGAGTAGGAAACGGGAAATACAAAGGCTCATCTGTGTGTCAGTGGTCTGTAGGGAAACTTCAGATCCGGATCCATTTTTCTATGCAGAGATGGTAAACTGCAGTCGTTGTTGTTGCTCAGCCTGGAGCAGATCCTGTGGCCATCAGGAAGAAGCTGTGGCTGAGGTCACGGGTCACGGGATCACTTCCGGGGAAGGATTCCACAGAGTGAGAAGGGTTGGATAGGCTCTCATTAGCAAAATTTGGCCAGCTCCTGCTAGACAATCTTGACCTGTTCCACCAATTCAACTACTGGTCCACCATCATGATACGCAAGCTCAGTAGCTAATAGTCAGATTGAGGGGACAGTGGGGTCAGACTGGTCAGAATTTGAATAGAGAACCTAAGCTGCCACAAGACACTTGGATGTGCCTGAAATTGTATACCAGAAGTGCTTCATAAAAAAAAAATGCATTATTGTCCAATTTAGTAAAAATGTAATAAACAAACATGGAGTTGATGTGTCTTAAAGGAAATTTACTGACTTTGCCTTCTGTGACCGTAGACTGTGTTTACATTCGCTATGATTTGAATGACAGCCTTTGTTTGCTTTAAAGTCATCTTGTTCTACAAAACCTGCAAGTGTTCCATTTACGCAATTATAGAAGACAGTATTATTGTATGCAATCCATGCCAAAATATTTAGTCTTGCTGATCAACCTGTCATGCTTATAATAATCAGATGTCATGTCATATTTATCCATAAAAAGTCTATGGAAGGCATTTGATTATTCTGCATAACAGGAAAATGAAGGGCACATGCTTTGTATTGTATTTAAATGAAATAAGAGCTCTGCTAAGCATGTATTTCCATTCCAAACTATAATTGTTTTGTTCTAGGTCCAGGGCTACACATTAGACGATCTGTCTTAACAAAAAAAGAAGATAAACTTGTTAACTGGCTATGCCTGATAACCAGCTCCAGACCAAATGTTGTTTTTTGTTTGAAAAAAGATGAGAAATGGTGGGGACCTCTGTCAGGTTATTACTGGTGTATTTGTCCCCATTGGGGACATAAACCTCACTTCATGTTTTGTGACAGGTGTCAGGCAGGATTGGAAGTCTTCCCAGCAATAATGCAGTTAGCAACTGCTATGTTTAGAGTACCATTCCATTTCTGTTTCTCTAGTATGACCATTCAGAGCTGGACCAATGTAAGTATGCAATAAACTAACCCAATGATGAGGAAACCCCACTCAAGGTGTGAGTGCTGCAAGTCTAATTTTGCTTCCAAAGCAGAGGTTCCCCACCCTGCTTGCCTCTGAGATCAACAGGGAAAAATGGATGAATGGATGCACACTTTTATCTGTGTGAAACGCGTTTACATTTTTATCTCCTGGTGCTCGCTGTGCTGTACATGCTTTTATTTGTTGATCACTACAATAGAGATTTTGCCATCCTTCTGGAGTGTGCAGCCATTCATCCATTTATCCAAGTACGCAATAAAGATCAAACCTGGAGCTCAGCTTTAGTGATTTCATCACCATCTATGTAAATGGGTATAATAATAATAATAATAATAATAATAATAATAATAATAATCTTGCCTTAAAAATTCTTCTTCATCATTTTTTACTGATATTTTAGACCAAAACTTAGTTTTACTTAAAAAAAAAGCACTGGAGCAAATCACAGACATACAGATATGTTTCTGTTGAATTCTTCCTATTTTAAATAATAAGAGTAAGGTACATTTTCTTGAAAAACCAGTAGGAACAAATCCAACTACTCAAAGGCTAATTTGCAGGACTATTGAGATGTTGGAGAGATCCGGCACCATTTTCACAGACTACATTTTGGCTGTGAGACAGATAACAGCATGGACAATTTCCAGCAGATGTGCTTTCCCTATTGAAATGGCTTGGTTGTTATAGAGAAATGACAGGAGATGCTAACTCTGAGAAGAATGGGATCTATAAAGCTAGGGTTGGACCAGGACTGCTGTCAGAAAAATCATCACATTTTGAATATCGTACGTTTGTGAAATACACTTTGTACATTAACAACATTTTCTCACTGCAGAATTTTATAATCTGTTGAAAATTCACGGTAAAGGATTACCATTAGCAATGGTATTAGTTTGCAGTAACCATATTAAAAATACACTCCAATCAACATGAAAAAAAAATAATGCAAGCCTGTTTTCTTGCACTTAATCACCTTTCACACAAGCATTCCATCAGTCAGATTTGTTACCTGTGATTAGATGGATCAAAATGAACAGTAGTTTATCCCTTTGTGCATTTGTTTAAATATGGCTCTGTTTGGGTCTGTTGGACTGAGTGCAATAAACCCTGTATTGGTGAAATCCAATTAAAAGAAGATTTGAATCAGGGAGCTGATGGTTATTAACAACAGTTCTTAAAGAGACACTATCACTTTGCCCATTAAGGGCAAAGTGGGAGTGTCTCCTGATAGCCCACACGTCCAGCAAGATATAATTATACATCTGCACTTCCCACCTGTCTCCCCACTCTGTTGAATCCCTTACTTGTTTACTCTAAAGGGCAGGACTTCCCATTATTTAACATCCTCCAAATAATAGTGTTCTGGCTTGAGTTGCCAATTACCAAGCCTGAAATTATCATGTGGGAGGGACAGTGACATCACCCAGTGGCGTCTCCAGCTTTCATATTTAGGGGGGGCACATGGGGGGACAGGGACAAAAGTAGGGGGGCCAACTATAAAATGCAATTATATATATATATATATATATATATATATATACATATATATATATATCCTGGGGCCCTTTACTACGATCCCACAATGGGCCCTTTCACATGTTCTGCAGTGAGCTCCCTTCCTACTATACTGGGGCCCCACCAGGGTGGCCGAAAACAAGAGATATATGTCACCACCAGCACACCAAGAAAATATAAGGGTCCAAAGCAGTGGGAGAACTATCAGGGTTGCAAAGGTTGTCTTGCCACTGGGCCCTCGTGTTCTGCCACTGTGGGGTTCCCCAGCTGTCCTGTCCCTGTTATTGACAGCGCTGGTCTGGCATCTGTCTCCTTGGCACCGGTGGCAGTCTATTAGGACCTGGTGCTGGTGACATTATGGGTGCATGCAGGGGAAGGCTGGCACTATTGGTTATAGAGAGCCGAGTGCCCAGCTGGTCACCTAGCAGCAGTAATGCTGTATAACCTTCTCTGTTGACATGCTGATCGGGATGTGATCCTAGTGATGCTCCCAGTCAGATCTAATAAACACAGTATTTATTAGCATCAAGAGTACAACCACATATATATAATCAACCGTATGTTCAGCAGCCATTTGGGCTCTATGCCTGTGAAGTGTGGGCTTTGATCAATAAAATCACTGATATTTAACACTAGGATTTGACTAGGAGCATCACCTGGATTGCATCCCGATCAGCATGTCAGAGAAGGCTCCACTGCTGCTAAGCAACCTGCAGGGAGCTCAACTGTCTACAACCAATAGAGATGGGCTCGGGTGTGTTTGAAATCCCACATGCCCGATCCCGCCAGGAAGCCGACACTCCACAGTGCTAATCACAGCCAGTGAGACATTTCCGGATCTGTGCAGCTGCGGACCGGGAAATGTCTCACTGCCTGTGATTAGCGCTGTGCAGTGTGGGCTTCCTGGCAGGCTCTGGCATGTGGAATTTTGAACATGCCCAGCCCATCTTTAACAACAAATTGTGCTGGCCCTCCTGTACATCAGCCCCATAAAGTAACCAGCACTGGGTTCCAATGTGCTGCCGCTGCTGCCATGGAGACAGAGAACAGCACTGTGAATAGCCGGGACAGGACAGCAACTCTGGTTGTTCCAGCACTGGTCCACACTGGGAACATTCCCCCATCCACCTGTAATGTGTAGATGGGGGAATTGGATCATTTCCTTTTTTTTTTCATTCAACCTAATAGTTGAATGAAAAAAAGTGATCAATGTATGGGCTGCCTAAGAGCTAAGACCAGCCATAGACAGTTTAAATCTCAGCTGGTTCAGCAGGAACTGGCTGAGATTTTAACCATTAATGAGCAGATTCTCTTATGATTATCACTAGTGATTGCTATAGCCACTAGTGATAATCACTGTTTGTCGGGAGAATACAATTGCTGGGCAGGAGGGATATTCCCCTGTCACCATTGTCTGTGTTGATGGGGGAATCATGCAAGTTTCTTTCCTGCAATCTGTGGATGCAGGAAAGAAATGTGCACCTTATATTACCTGCCTAACTGAAAGTCTGGACACACTTACCCACGGTCCAGGCTAGAATCTCAGGCATCATTCACACACAGCCAGGAATGCTGCTGATTTTCATATTTCCCGCCCACACATCCCCTCTCTTCAGATACAGCACGCCAGGATAGTGTGGGCGGGACTGGAAGGAGGAGGAGGAGCTGTATTCCTCCCTGCTCGTATGTGAGGAGAGTGAGGGGGGGGTGGCTGGACTCTCTGAGCTGTGAAAGAGTGTCATAGACTGACACTCGGCTCAGCTTGCAGTCACCATTCTCGGAATTTACAGGCTGGTTCTCCTGTCCTAAGGACGGGAGAAATCAGTCTGTTTTTTCAGTAACTGGGATGAAGGCTTGGGCCCCCCTCCCCCCCCTCCCACAGTGCTCGTGGAGTCCTTCCTGCAACTCGCTCTTCTCCGTGCCAATGAGGATGCAGGGAAAGGAGCAGATCGGGCGGCTGTAGTTGTGTGAGCGCTCGCATTATGCAGTGTCAGCGAGCAGAGGGAGGGGGGAGGAATCCCCTGTAGGAGCTGACTGGGGACGCTCTCCCTCTCAGGAGAGACTGTTACCCCAGCAGCAGCCCGAGTGAATAAAAAAAAAAAAAAAAAAAATTTTGGGGGGCACATGGTGGGGCACAGCATAATGTTGGGGGGGCAGGGCCCCCTATGGTCCCCCCTAGGGACGCCATTGACATCACCCATGGGGGTAGCTCTGACACCTTCCAACACCAAAGCTCACTCAGGGTAAATTCCCAAAGCAGGGAGGTGACAAGGAAGCATGGATCACTGAGTACATCTTGTTGTGGGTGCTATCAGGAGGCACAGTCACATTTTCCTTAATGGGCAAGTGACAGTGTCTATTTAACTTTATTTTTATTTTTTTAATAAATATGTACAAAAGCAGAAATTCCTGTGTTACCTAAAGTAACTATTCATATTCTCCTTACTAGTTTCCTGGCTTTAGGACAGATCCTCTCACTTCAATGCTGTCTAAGCTACCTATCTAAAACAAACATGTAGAAAGGGGCTTCTTACATTTAAATGTGCATACTTGTTCCAGGTCAGTGACTTAGTATAAAAGTAGAAAGTAGAAAGTATGGAAGGTAGTTGGTCCAAATAACAGCCAGGCCTCTAGAAATTTCAGAAGGTGGTCAGCAGGGGCCCCAGTGGTTAACAGGTTTACTTTTACCATGAATTGAAATTATAGCTGGAATCTTATCTCCATGCAAATATACATTTATATAATTTTATTAATGCATGCTTATGTTTTAAAAACCTTGTTTTGATTTATAATTTGAAATTGAAATTACATGTTTACATGGGGTGTAAGCCATTATTATTCTGAGTTTTCTACCCTCCTCAATACAAAGTGTAAGTAAAGGCAAACATTGAAATGGAATCCAAAATGAAATTCTTTTTTTTTAGAATAAGAAGTGTCCAATACCTGTTCTGGTGAAAGCTGTCTAATGCCTTGTACACATGATCAAAATTTCCGTCTGAATAAACTCTGATGGGTTTTTCCGACGGAATTCCGTTCAAACTGTCTTCTATACACACTGTCACACCAAATTCCGATCGTCAAGAATGCGGTGACGTACAACACTACGACGAGCCGAGAAAAATTAAGTTGAATGCTTCCGAGCATGCATCAAATTGATTCTGAGCATGCATGTTTTTTCGGAGTTCCATACAGACGAACGGAATTTCCGCTAGAAATTTTTTTCATCGGAAAAAAAGAGAACATGTTCTCTTTCTAAGTACATCGGAATTTCCGATGGAAAAAGTCCGATGGGGCATACACACGGTCGGAATATCCGATGAAAAAATTCCGTCTGACTTTTTCCATCGGAAATTCCGATCGTGTGTACAAGGCATAAGAGTGTAGAGAGTATTATATATAAAAGAGTAGTAGATTCTTGAAACATACTTGCAACAAGGTAAGTAAATCAATGGTAAATTAATTTAAACATACTTGGGCTAAACATTGAAGAAAACAAAAAAGGGCTGACTCAATTGGCCACTTTGTCCTGCCTGTTCTTTCTATATTTCTATGTTTCTGTGTTTGTAAGATCTTATCTCTCTTAGTAGTTGTTGATCAGGAAGGGTAAGGTTGTGATTAAAAATAGACAGCCGCTAGAGGGATGATCTTCAATATGTAATACACTATCGGAAACCTTATACAGCATCATTGTGAAATATATACTGTTTACATAAATAATTAGTTTATTAAAACAGTACAATAGTAACTCAAAATATGTTTAACTAGAGGGGTGCATGGGCAATACAATAATGGTATTGTTAAAAAGCGGTATAGCAAGCATGTAAAATAAAGTTACCCCAAAACATATTAAACAATAATTATAACAGTAAAAATACACTATTGTTTATCTTTAAATCCAAGTAAAAGTATTAGTCATTTAAAAGTTTTAGCAACATTATAGCAGATTAACTTTCTTTGTTGCTTAGGCTTTGAAAAGAGAAACCAATGGTCTCAATCACCAGCCAAGTGGGAAATCAGTGTTGCAGCTTAAAATATTTTTCAAAAATCAATTTTGAATCAGGAAGCATTCATTTTTTTGTATGAGAGGCATAGCATACTTTGGCGACCTGAGGAATATTTACCATCTGCAGCCATCTATTAAAAGTTATTCGTTAACTCCAAAGGAGTACTTACTTTTTAGGTTCCTATACAAAACTTTTCATTCTAATGGTATTTTTAACTAAAATAAATGCCTAGTGATTTGATTCATTTATTTCAGATCCAACTCAGTCTCTGATTACTATATTTATGTATTCATAGCACATTCAAATGGAATATCTGCCTTATGAAAAGAAATAACTCAGCATTGAGGTCCTCTTTTTGTTATATTGTTTATTTTTGATTAGCTTATTTAGGCAAGAATAATATCAACCACTGGTGGGAATTGTGGGCAGGCTGTTATTTTTACTGAGAGGAGGTCCACTTTCAGTAAACCTGAAAATGTGTCAGGTTTATTTAAAGAAATCAGCCATTACACCGGATGGAATTTATCTTTCTGAAAATTCAGGTTAGCAGTTTGACAATAAAGAATATGTAAACCCAGTGAATGAAATTTATAAAATAAGTAATTAGCTTTTATTAATCTCTCGTACTCCTGTGTTTTTACTCTGTAAGATAGCCTGTTGCTGGAGACTTCTGATGGCAACCGCTTTTAAAATAAAATCAATGAAAAATGTTTAAAAGTACCCCCGTGTCCTCCTGTGTTCACGTGCAAATGCACACATTTGGTCTGGTATGCATATGTAATGGTGCAAATGGTGATAGCACCACATATTCCAGGTATTACTGGGAACTTGTGAGCGAGTTCAATAATTCTAGCACCAAAGCTAACTCTTAAAGTGAAGTTCCGCCCGTCCCTTTAAAAATTAAAAGTCAGCAGCTACACATACTATAGCTGCTTACTTTTAACATTAGGACACTTACCTGGAGTCCAGCGATGTCGGCACCGCAGCTGATGTTTCCAATCAGCTGGTCGGGGCTGCCGCTGCCATTGCAGGTAAGGGAACCCAGCAGTGTAGCCTTTTGGCTTCACGACCGGGTTCCTACTGCGCATTCGTGAAGCGTACTGGGCTCTCTCACTGCCCCGGCAGCAGGGGAGGGGCCTGGATATTTGATGTAATACGTCGTGGCCCAGTCTCCCGGAAGTGGGGACAGGGTACCTGTAAAAAAACAGGCACCCGCTCCCCCCAAAAGGCAACAAATGTGGCACCGGAGGGGGGAGGAATCAGATAAGAGGAAGTTCCACTTTTGGGTGGAACTCCACTTTAACTCTAAACTAGTAACCTGTAAATGGTTTCAAAGTGTCACCTTTGGACAATTTTAGGTACTGTAGTTTGTCGTCATTTCACAGACATGCGCAATTTTAAATCTTCACATGTTTGGTATCTATTTACTGGACACAACATTATATGTTATATTTTACCAAATAAAAAGGGTGTTATATTGTGTCTGTGTGCTCTAAAATACGTTTAGATGTATTTTTCCTAGTGAATTGTGTTTCATAAATGACTGTGTGAATGTCCTGTGACATTAAAAAAATTAAACAGCCAACATTTTATTCTGCTTTTAGAAAATAAATAATGTTTGGGGGTTCTAAGTAATTTTTGTAGCAATAAATGCAGATTTTAATGTATGTTAAAACAAAGAAAAAAATCCCCAGTAGGCAAGCGGTTAACATACATTGCGCAGGCATGGTACACTGTTTTCTCATCGATAAACCTGTCCCAAAAAATCACATACCGCCTCAGCTGGAGTGCATGCATGTAGACAGGAAGTGGCTGCAAAGAGGCTACAAAAATGCAACTTATGATGGAAACAATTATTTTTTTTTAAACGTGGAAATTATTACATGGATCTTGGGCAAACTAAAGTATCGTACACATGCTTAGATTTTCGGACAACCGAACGTTCATTTTTTGTGGCATGCTAGTCTCATGTCGAAAGTGAATAGGTTACTCACAATACGAAAATTTTCATACGACAGAATACAATGTCAGAAGTGACCTAATGTGTTGAATAGTTTTGTATGTATTATTTCGTTTCTGAGCATGCGTAGTCTTGCTCTTACAATTTTTTTCGAACGAAAACCGTACTAATGAAACGAAATTTGGACGTTCAGTTCACATACGATAAAAATGTTATAGTCTGCACATCCAGCTTTTGTCTGACGAAAAAGCAAAATCGGCTGTCAAAAGCACCGTACTAACGATTCAAAAATTGTCAGACAGCTCATCGTAAAAAAAAATTCCATCGGATTTTTGGATCGTGTGTACAGGCCTTAAATGTACTTTTAAGTGAAATCATAATGGTTTGTGGTTATCTTCTAAATTTTCTACACATTATTTAAATAATTTTTACTATTCTAAATGTTTGTTTTACAAATTAACATTTAATACAAGATGCACCCACGTGTATACAAAACCATTATACATTCTCCTTATGGTGTATGCCAAAAGTATTAGTTTTATTTTAAATATAAGAATGAATGGGAACGCCTGTCACATTTTTGCTTATAACCTGGGCTGCATTAGAGAGAATATTCCCTCACTTACACAGTTTTCCAGACAGAAAATTAAGAAAAATGTGTCATAGAAACACAGACAGCACTAAAAGAATCTGTCAGGGGTGTTACTCCTACCATACCATACAACTTAACCGCTTGCCGACCAGCGCATGACGATATACGTCGACACAATGGCACGGGCAGGCAAATGGGCATACCTGTACGTCCCTTTAATTTTGCCCCCCAGCCCGCCGCGTGCCTTATGAGTGCGCCCGTGGGTCCCGGGAACACAATGTTCCCAGGCGGCCCGCGATTGCAGTCGGCAAAGGCAGAACAGGGGGATGCCTTTGTAAACAAGGCATTCCCCTGTTTTGCCTAGTGACACATCAGTGATCTACTGTTCCCTGTGATCAGGAACAGTGATCGGTTACGTGTCACTGGTAGCTCCTTCACCTAGCAGTTAGAATCACTCCCTAGGACACACTTAACCCCTTCAGCGCCACCTAGTGGTTAACTCCTTCACTGCCAGTGTCATTTTCACAATAATCAGTAAATTTTTATAGCACTGATCGCTGTAAAAAATGACAATGGTCCCAAAAATGTGTCAAAAGTGTCTGATGTGTCCGCCATAAAGTCACAGTCACGATAAAAAAACGCAGATTGCCGCCATTACTAGTAAAAAAATAATAATAATAAAAATTCCATAAAACTATCCCCTATTTTGTAGATGCTATAACTTTTGCGCAGAACAATCAATATACGCTTATTGCGATTTTTTTTTAACCAAAAATATGTAGAAGAATACATATTGGCCTAAACTGAGAGAAAATATTGCTTTTTTTTCAAAATTGTCGCTCTATTTTTGTTTATAGTGCAAAAAATAAAAACCGCAGAGGTGATCAAATACCACCAAAAGAAAGCTCTATTTGTGGGAAAAAAAGGACGTAAATTTTGTTTGGGAGCTACGTCACACGACCGCGCAATTGTCAGTTAAAACGACACAGTGCCGAATCACAAAAAGTGCTCTGGTCTTTGGCCAGCCAAATGGTCCTGGGCTTAAGTGGTTAAAAATAAAAACAAAAATTGTGTGTGTTTTTTTTAGAGATTTATCCTCACTTCCTGTTTGGTAAAGTCATTGTCACCAGGACAGGTAGTGAGGGTAAATTTCTCCAATGGAGAGAGCAACAAATAGCAGTAAAAATTAGACGGGGATTTAAACCTATCCTAAAACCACGCTATCCAAAACAAAAAAAAAATGTGTTAGCTTGGTATACACTTTAGGAACAGTGCTTGGTTGTCTGACAATATTTGTAAAAGTAATTGCAGCCAACCATACCTTGTAAGTATGACATACCATTTAACATACTGTTCAGGCACACATATGTGAGTTTTACACGCTTTGACGTTTTTTAAATCCCAGCACTGTCATCTGAATCAGAACACAAAACGTACAAATGAATTCTTGATGTGGCTTTGAATACGTGCGCATTTCCATCTACGCATCAGATGTTTTCAATTCAATACACAGAAAGATCAAATTAAAGCATACCTTTTTTCATTCATTTTTGATGCCATGAGCATGATTCCAGTCAACTGCATTAATGGAAAAATGCACTCGAACAGATTAAGAATACAACATAGGGTCACCGCCCCAGCACTATATAGTCAATGACAAGTTGTGAAATGGATAATAAAAGTCAGCAAAGGAATATGTGCAAGTACAGGATGGCCTTTTAAAAAGCCCATTTTACTGTGTAGCACATCACTTGTACATTTGCCTTAAAAGGAACCTATTAGGACAGAAATATGGCAGCTGTCACTGGTGACTTGCTATTGAAGGTCCAAACTCCCTCCATGGCTGTTACCCTTGCTTTACTTCTTAGTGAATAATTGATTAAGGAAAAGAATGTAGCTAGCAAAATGTCAGAAAACCTAATTTGTGAAAAGTTTTGAAACATCTTTTTGGATTTCTTAAGGCAATGACAGATATTAACCACTTGCTGGCCACCCCATAGCGCAGGGGTAGGGAACCTCTGCTCTCCAGCTGTTTCGAAACTACAAATCCCATCATGCCTCTGCCTCTAGGAGTCATGCCTGTGATTGTGTCTTATGGGACTTGTAGTTTCAAAACAGCTGGAGAGCCAAGGTTCCCTACCCCTGCTAGCGCATTTACTGCCACAGGGAGGCCACACTGTGCGGGATCATGTAAATATACGTGATCCTGCACTTCTGGGGATTGAGTGCAAGGACACAGCTCACTCCCGCTGTGATTTTACACAGCAGGACCTAATCAGCAAGTCCCACTAACCCAATGTCCGCCAACACCCGCTGATCGTTTGGTACCCAGGCAGAATGGCAGTCTGCCTAAGTAAACAAGGCAGATTGCTGTTCTGTCAGTACATAAGGCATGGATCCTGTGTTCCTGTAAAGCAAAAACACTGATCCATGCCTTCCACTAGTAAAAGCACCTCCCCCACTACACGTAATCACCAGCTAGGAATGCATTTAACCCTTTGATCACCGGCTACCTAATTGACACTTTTGACACCTTTCGCTGCCAGTGTCATTAGTACAGTAACATATTTTTTAGCACTGATCACTGTAATAATGTCATTGGTCCCCAAAAAAGTGTCAAAGGTGTCAATTAGGTAGCCGCAGCAATATCGCAGTCCCGCTATAAGTCGCTGATCACCGCCATTACTAAAATAAAAATTAAAAAAATTCTATAAACATATCCCTTAGTTTCTAGATGCTATAACTTTTTCACAAACCAATCAATATTGGCTTATTGGGATTTTTTTAACCAAAAATATGTAGTAGAATATATCTTGGCCTAAATTGATAAAGACATTTGATTTTTTTAATTTTTTTATTGAATGTGTCTTGAGCAGAAAGTAAAAAATAACATATTTTTTTTTATATTGTTGTTTGTTTTTTGTCTATAGCGCAAAAAAATAAAAACTGCAGAGGTGATCAAATACAACCAAAAGAAAGCTCTATTTGTGGGAAAAAAAGGACATACGTTTTGTTTGGGTACAGTTGTCAGTTAAAGGAAAGATATACCGCTCACGATTGCAATAGCATCTTCTCACCTCCCCCGTTGAATAGGGTACCGGCTCAGTATACAAGATGATTGTGAGCAAAAAGAAAGTCTGAATGGCCGCACTCCAAAATATATTCCTTTATTGAGAACTGTCCATACAGCAATGGAAATAAAAGCACAAATGTTGACGCGTTTCACATTACTTTACAGGTGCATAATCATAGCTAAATAACAGATAAAAACACAATGATATATATACAAAAAAAGTGCTTATTGACGCCCACTTCATCATGTGGGACCTCTAATAGAATGTATAAATAACTGACTCCATTTTATTTAAGTAGAAATGAACTTTTGACATAATTAGCTTAACTAACAGTTTGCAAGTCATTGCGGTTAAAGCTGATTCATGGAGCAGCCTGTTGTGTAAGCAAAATCAGCTAGTTCTTGTTAAATTAAATTCAGCAGTTTTAATCATGATAAGAAAATACTGAGTTTGTAAAACTTTGAGAGACATATGCATTAAAACACAGCCCCTCCCTTCTTTCTTTTGCATATAAGCTACTGTGGTATTCAGTAAAGGTCAGAGATCTTATGAACACACTAAAATCTGTTTCCGTGTCTCATTTGATTTCTCACGGATCCGGGGGTCACTGAAAGTTATCCTGCATTACCTGAAGTACACCTGGGTGGCGGTATTACCTGCTTCAGGACCCATTAGAACATTCTTAATGATCACAAAGACAGCTGGTATTTAGATCATTCAAAGAGATGCATTAACCCCTCGTTGATAGATATCCATTACCAGAATGACCACATACATTAAAAACAGCCTAAAAACAAAGAACAATAAAAAGAAAAGTAACACATAATAATATATAATTATATGTAATTATATATATATACAGTAAGAGATGTTCTTGCCAATCCAAGACATATTTAACAGATAATAGTTATAAACGAACACATGTAAAAAATACATGCAGATACATGTAACAAAAACATGCAAAACAAGTAACAAACACATGCATATGTACATATCCATGTACATTTAAAGTTACAGTATATAATAAATCAAAAAATAATAGTATTGATACCTATGTACATGGAAACACAATCAGTTGTCAGTTAAAGTAATGCCATGCTGTATCGCAAAAAATTACCTGGAGGGGGGGTAAATCTTGCGGAGGTCAAGTGGTTAAGCATTAAAATTTACTGTGTGATTTGTTTTAAATAAAACAAAATAGTACAGCATCCACTAATTACAAGGCCAGGCTCTTGGCTGTGGATTTTAAAGACAAGTTAATCTTACAGAATCTATGACCAGTCCTCTTTATCCAGTTCACATAGCTATCTGTGAAAGCCTGAAAAGAGCTTCTTTCTTAAAAGGAATGCCAGCTTCTCTGTTGCCAGTGGCTATTCAACGCCCTTTGTCTATGCGCACTTGTTACGGTTGCTGTAAGAACAGTGTGGTGTTTCATGTCTCGATTGGCATGGAAAGAGCCAATTCAGTTGAATTTGTGACTTAGGAGGTTTTGTATATTTTGTACTTTGCGGCAAATAACTAATCTGCACAGTGGAAAAAAAAAGGAACTGAAATTGCAGTGACAGAAAAAGAAAGCAATGCATTTTAACAAACAGCCTTGCATAGCCTGAGTCACTTCTACAAAGGTGGCAAAGGCATTCGTGATCCGTAGATATGTTTCTGTCATGTGGATCTGCCCAAATCTCAGTTTAGCACCTCATGTGTAAGTAAGTGATTCAGGAGTGAACAAGGGACTCCTGAGGACACTGTCACAACTGTCTTAGCAGACAATAAAACAGAGTGCCTATTACAGCAGTGATGGCATGAGGAATTCAGTATTGCTCAGCTGCGGGAGATATGTGACTAGGCTGTTTCAAGTCTTCCTCTTTCCTCTGGCCAAAATACTGATTTCTGCATAACCGATGGGTATTCTCAGCTTAGGGAGTATTATGTAGTTATATTTAGACTCAGGATGTATAATTTACAAATATCCCTTTGGCAACAACTTCAGAACTGCATAAAGGTGGTGATAGGAGACTTGATTAAAAAGTACAAGGATAGATTTCTAAATATACAGTAAATGCTCCATTAAAACAAATGCTGTTCTTTAGCAAATCAGTGCAGACTACATATTTATTCTTAAAGCAAATTATTTTATATAAGCTTGATGATGCAACATTTTAAAGTATTACTTTATATTCTGTTTAGATTTTTATTGTCTTCTTGCCTGTATGACTTAGGAGGACCATTTCAGGTACTTGCCAACCAGGCTTTTTTTTGGCACTTTTTGTGTAAAAGTTTAATTCAGTAAATAAAAATAATCGTGGCCATCTTGGAACCTGGCAGTTGGATGTTTTATTTACATCAGGAGCCCAGTACTGGCATGCTTTATACACGTGTTTTGTAAGTGCAATATATATATATATTTTTTTTGCAATAAGTTTTTATTGTATAGAAATTATGAATTACATAGTTATACATAATTATCAAACATACAATTGGTTGTCAGGAAAACAAATGGCAATAACATTTTTTGCATATATAGAATACATATGGTGAAAAATCATTGAACAACAACTTCAAAACAGTATAAATTTATAGATTGCCTCTACCATTTTTGAAGGCCAGCAGTGTTTCAAACTGGTTGGATCTCGTAGGGTTGCGGTCTCCAGACCACTAGCAAACCCTGTCAAGTAAGGTGATGTAAATTGGTCTTTTCCGTAAGCAAGATAATCTATTATTGTTATCGGGAAGATTTGGTATGGGTATTGTGAGTAAGGAGGGGTGTAGGGGGAATTCTAACTTGAGGTGTATCTTTTTAGGGATCATGGGAGATGAGAAAATGTAGGGAAAGGGGTTGTAGGGGAGGGTATTTAGATGTCTTAGGATAGCCTGATGTGTCGTTATTGTCATTGGTGTATATGTGGGTTGGGGCAAAAATATCCACGCAAATAATATTTTTTAATAAATAGTAATTTTATATGCAGGACTTCACTATGGTTGACTTATTTCTTATGTCTCTATACATATGAGTGGTTGGGCTATATGGATTGGTCTGAAAGCAGTGATTATCTGGCTGAGAGATTGCCTTGAGCCTGATGGGAGACCACATTTGGAGCTGTGATTATATTAAGGCATATATTGACTGCTTCATTGTGGCATGACCCCACTTTCTCCACCTAGGGAATTTGAATACTCTTTGCCTTTACTTTGGAAGCTCCTCTCTATCCATCTGAGGAACTGTCACTTTGGGTCTGGAGCCCTCCACATACTGTATATACTCATTTACTTTATGAACCCTAGAATTTTATGCACTAAGCACTTTATGCCACTTTATAGTTGGATGTTTTTAAAACTATGTATTTTTATGCACATTAATTGAAGTTTATTTATATGCACATGAACTATATTTAGCACTTTAGTGGTTGCTGGTGTCATATATGTGTTTTTTTTTTTTTTAAATATCCATTTATATTGGTGTATTTTCATATACAAATTGCTTTTGCACAGTAAATTCATTGATTACCTAACATTCCAGTTCACTTTGATTATTATGTGGTTTATACATATACCCATTTTTTTCACATGAGCACCTATTAATATTAAGTGTTGCTCATTTTGAATATTTTCTAGATCAATATTTTTCTTTAGCACTGCACTTATTTTGTTTTCAAGTTTAATTCAATATTTTTTGCTAGAACATTACTTAGAACCCTCAAACATTATAATTTTTTTTTTAGCAGAGACTCTAGGGAAGAAAATGGTGATAGGTGCAATTTTTTATGTCACACGGTATTTGCGCAGCGTTTTTTCAAACATAATTTTATTGGAAATTTTTTTTTTTAATGAATTAAAAAAAAAAAAAAAAACATAAAATATATCCCATTTTTTGTTGAAATATGTGAAAGATGATGTTATGCCAAGTAAAAAGATACCTAACATGTCACGCTTAAAAATTGCACATGCTCATGGAATGGCGACAAACTACAGTATTTAATAATCTCCATAGGCAACGCCTTTACAGGTGACCTGAGTTACAGAGGAGGTTAAGCGCTCAAATTTTTGCTATCACTCTAATGTTCATGGCGATACCTCACGTGTGTGGTGCAAACACCGTTTACATATGCGTGCGTGACTTACATATGCGTGAGCACGGAGAGATAGGGGCGTTTAAAATTTTTCTTTTTTCTTATTTAATTTACTTTTTATATTTTATTTTTACATTG
Source organism: Rana muscosa (assembly GCA_029206835.1). NCBI lineage: Eukaryota > Metazoa > Chordata > Amphibia > Anura > Ranidae > Rana > Rana muscosa. Next base: position 176,053,927 of record CM055116.1, read on the forward strand.
TCTCTTATTTATTTTTTTCTTTTGATTTTTTTTTTTTATTCCTATTACAAGGAATGTAAACATCCTTTGTAATAGAAATAAGGATGACAGGCCGTTATGGAGAAATCTGCGGTCAAAAGGACCCCAAATCTCTTCTTTACCTTTAAAAGCAAAAGATAAAAAAAAATACATATATATATATATATATATATATATGTATATTTATATTTACTTCCAGCCTGGACCGGAAGTGACGTCATGACGTTGCTCTGGTCCTGTAAGGCCATAGAGTCGATCAAAGAGTCTTTGATCCCCTGTGGGAGCAGCTGGCCGCACCATCTAATCATTTCTTGCGGGAACCGGTGGAAATGGTAAGGAGCGAAAGTCCCATTCCGCTGCTTCAGAAAGCATTCCAGCAGCTCATGAGTCGCTCGGAATGCTTTCATGAGAAGCCAGCTGCAAAAAATGGTACCTGGGTTATAGCTAATAGCTTCAGCCATAATTCCAATAAACCACATGCAAACTGCAAAGGAAATACACATATTGTGATCAGCATGTGGTTATCATGACACTAAACTCTGGTTTAAGAAAAAATACATTTTATTCAAGTATGTATTTCTTAACTCAAAAAATACTTTTTATTGCTCTCAGTCTCCTTTTTCTTTTTTGCTCCTGCGATCTGACATTCTGTTAGCGGGTGGTTACGGTCAATCTCCATGGTCCTACTGTTTGGTAGTAACATAGCCACCCTCTCTTGCCTGCTCCTGAGATAAACTAGTGGCTATGGACTATGGACTGTGAGATGTGTAGTATGCATAGCACAGTGCACGTGACTTCAACTAATGTGCACTGTTCATTACAAACAGAAGAAAGTGAGTGAAAAAGGAGACGTTTGGGAGCTCATGGAGGATGTTACAATGAGGCAGAGAAACACAGTAAGAAACAATTTAATGAAAAATGAATTACAGGGTCATTAAAGAAATTTGTGAACCCTCACTTTGTAAAACAACCCATTCAGTTTAAAATAGAAATGAAAAACAAACCATTTGTGTAGAAATTTAAAAACACTATAAACAACTTTTTTCCCTTTTTTATTAGTGACTACATTCCCTCTGTTCTCAGCTGCAAATGACTTGGGGGGGGGGGGCAGCAGCACACGGATCTTCCCAGTGAATGGCTATGGGTGTGTGTGTCTGTGTGTGGGGGGAGGTGGGTGGTCAGGACAAGTCTGATCATTGGAGAGGAGGCTGAGCTTCCAGCATAGCTAGAGAACTGATCACGGTGTGGTGTGGTCAGTTTTTAATAGGAAAGCAGAGGGATTGGGAGGAACACCAGGGATTTCACACAAAGCTAGCAATACAAAGAGAACAAGATACTTTTTCATACATGTACATGGTACAGAAGGCACTGTCAGGGATCAGATGGGAGACTGATTTGATGAGGTCGGCCTCTCTTATATCTCCTGTCCTGGCTCCGCTGAAGGTGAGACAGAGGAAGCCGAAGGACAAGAGGGACACAAGTGCCTGGAGCAGGAGGTCCCGGGAGAACAGCTTGGCAGGGTTCAGCGGCCTGGAGTAGCAAAGCACAGGAGCCCAGACGCCCTTTAAATAGACCATCTGACGCCAAGGGGAATTGAGCTTGTGCGCGCCCGCGATCGCGGACTCTGGCGCGCATGCGCGCACCTGTTCGCCGTTCTATGGCAAAGATTATGTGCTTGTGCACGTCTATGTGCAAAACCTCTCACAGGAATTCCCTGACAGGCACATATCAGAAAAATGAAATTTTGGGGTAACATATTCTTTAAGTTGTGGATGTGTATGCATTATTTTTGGAAAAGAAGTATGGGCAAAGCTTTTTTGGCCCAACATCTTCTATTAATCACAGGAGTGCACTTCGTTCTGCAGTCCTGTGAAACGTTTTCAGCTGACAGCAGACTAAAGTCTGCTGAATGACTGATATCACTCCACCGGTTTAGGCTCTGAATTGATCGCCACTTTACAGTCAGAGTTCACCCAGATACCTGGACCGGCAGCTGGCTCAGCCTCTTAACATGCCAGTGAGAGCCTGAGACAGCTGCTCCTGTCCCCTCCCCAGCCCAGCGCTCCAGTGAGCACAGGTGGGGAAGTGAAGAGAGTCGGTGACTGTCAGTCAATGGCTCTATGCTCACCAAAGACCGAGAACTGAGCAATCAGCAGCCCTTGATCGCTCATTTCTCGGTCTTAGAGGCGGTGGGGGACATATGCAGCATTGGATTCTGTATCCACCTAGGTAAGTATAACTGTTTGTTTTTTTAAAACCCCATACTTCTCTTTTAAGGATCAGTAACCTATAGAAGCTTTCACTTTATTGGATTAAGACCTGTACTGTACTTTTTCTGCTGCTGGATGTCCTTCATTTGATGCCTAGCATAATTCAGCTCACTTCCCCTGAGCCCAGTTTGTCCTGGGCTAACCCCAAATTGTGATGGGACAGTAAAAGGAAAAGAAGCACAGTGATTAGCTCATATCTCTGCCTTCTCCTCCTATAAGCATGTTTCTTGTCAGCATTAACTGATTGGCTCCTTGTGCTTACATTTTTTTTGCAATTAAAAAATACATTTATTTATGTATTAATGATTATAGAGCTGCATTCGTTTGTGTCTTTTATATTTGTTCAGCTTTTGTAGTATTGAATAGGATGTGGAAAGGGTAGAATCTCTGTCAGGTTTTTATTGCTGTTTGTGCTTCCCCTAAAAAGAATGACGTTTATTTATTGTCCTGGTGACCACTGTCATTGGTAAAGACAGTGGTGGTAAATCCGAAACTTTAGGGTTGTCACTAGAATACAAGGTATATAAAAATCTTCCAGGTGGGAAAACTGTTCCATTGACAATTATATAATAGGGAATTTCTCTTTACTTTGGAGATTTCCACTCAATTCCTGTCATGTTTCTGGGACAGTAAGTGAATGGAAATCTCTCCAGTTAACTGATCATTAGCCATTTATTTGCCAACTGAACTTCCTGATTTTCCCACAGGTTAAGTCTCTTTATTAGTGATGAGCCGAACACCCCCGGGTTCGGTTCGCACCAGAACCCGCGAACGGACCGAAAGTTCGAACGAACATTAGAACCCTATTAAATACAATGGATGCGAACGTTCGAATTCTAAAGTGCTAATTATAACAACTATTATGCATGTTATTGTCATAAATAGGGTTTGGGAACCCGGGTTGTGCACCAGGGGACATGTATCAATGCAAAAAGAAGTTTTAAAAACGGTCGTTTTTCGGGAGCAGTCATTTTAATGATGCATAAAGTGAAAAAAAAAAAGTCAAATATTCCTTTAAATATCGTACCTGGGGGGTGTCTAAAGTATGCCTGTGAAGTGCCACGTGTTTCCCGTGTTTAGAACTGTCCCTGCACAAAATGACACTTCTAAAGGAAAAAAAAGCCATTTAAAACTGCTTGCGGCTTTAATGTAATGTCTGGTCCCGGTAATATGGATGAAATTCTTTAAGAAAAATGGCATAGCTACCCCATGACCCCCCCCCTACCCCAGCCCATTACCAGCCCCTTTGGGTCTTGTATGGATATTAAGGGGAACCCCGCACATAAAATAAAAAAGGCCCTATATACTCTGAACAGCCGTATACAGGCGGTGCATACAAGACAGGGACTGTAGGTTTGTTCTTATGTAGAATGTGTTTGTAATTTTGAACAGGTACATTGTTGAAGTGTAGCTCCAGCCCAAAAATCTATTTTTAAACTTTTTGGGAAACATAGGTAAGGGTTATCACCCCTGTAACATTTGTTTTGCTGTCTGTGCCCCTGTTCAGAACATTTCACCTCACTTTCCGTCCCAATGACAACTGTTTTTGAAATGTGGTGTTTTTCTTGAAACAAGGATTGCTGATAAAGCATCAGTACAGATGAGACCCCTTTCTCCCATATTTATTCTTACAGGAGAGAATTTTCCTTTCTAGGGGTAGATTTCCTCTCACTTCCTGTTGTCTTCTTTCGTTTGCAAGTAGGAGTCGTTTGTAAGTTGGATGTTTGAAAGTAGGGACCTGCCGTATATACTCTGCAGAAATAGGCCCCTTAGTTGTTGGTGTTGGCACAACACTGTAAGCACTCAGTTACTCTTGGTTGGTGCTGGAACGCCCTGCTGTCAACTATTATATCAGGAATTTTAATTACATATAATTGTTGAACAGTGGTAGTAAAAATTGGGGCTTTGATGGTGGTGCTGGTGCCACAACACTGTAAGCCCTGACAGTTACTCTTGGTGGGTGCAGCAATGGGCCCTGCTGTGAATTATTAGATCAAGAATTGTAATTACATGCCCCTTTTGAACAGGGGCTGAAAAATTGGGCCTTTCGTGGTGGTGGTGGTGGTGGCGTTGCCACAACACTGTAAGCCCTCAGAGTTACTCTTGGTGGGTGCAGCAATGGACCCTGCTGTGAATTATTAGATCAAGAATTGTAATTGCATGCCCCTGTTGAACAGGGGCTGAAAAATTGGGCCTTAGGCACTGGTGGCACAACACTACAACCCCTCACAGATACTGTACTTGGAGCACAGCAATGAGACCTGTTGCAAAGTATTGCTTCAAAAATTGTAATGACACGCCCCTGTTAAACAGGGGCTGAAAAATTGGGCCTTAGGCACTGGTGCCACAACACTCCAACCCCTCACAGATACTGTACTTGGAGCACAGCAATGAGCCCTATGGCAAATTATTGCTAAAAAAATTGTAATTACACGCCCCTGTAAAACAGGGGCTGAAAAATTGGGCCTTAGCCACTGGTGGCGGCACCCATAAACAAAAATGATCTTCCAAGCTATCATCATCAATCGTATCATTGAGGACTCGGAGGAGGAGGATAGCCAGTCAACATAACAGCACAGGCACTCAGCATCAGCATCAGTCTTGAAGGGATGTGACATGTTAAAATCAATTAGTCTGTTATATCAGCATCAGGTGTGTGGTAGCTGGTGGTGATCCAAGACTGGTTCATCTTGATGAAAGTCAGTCGATCAACCGAGTCGGTGGACAGGCGCACCCTGTGATCCGTGACAAATCCTCCAGCAGCACTGAATGTGCGTTCCGAAAGAACGCTGGATGCAGGACAGGCCAGTAGCTCAATTGCATACTGTGCAAGCTCTGGCCAGTGATCCATCCTCAAGACCCAGTAAGCCAGAGGATTTTCGGTGGGAAAGGTGTCCAAGTCTGAGCTTGCCCCTAGATATTCCTGCACCATGTTTATCAGACGCTGGCGATGGTTGCTGGAACCGATCATACTTTGGGGCTGCGGACTAAAGAATTGTCTGAACGCATCGGTCAGACGGCCACCTTCCCCACCGCTCCTTCTTTGACTGGCCGAAGCCTCAGCAACTCGTTGTCCAGGACCAGGAGTTTGTAACCTCCCAGTCTCTGGGAACGCGTTGCACAGACCTTTCTGCAAGGCCTCCCGGAGTTGTCTCATCCTCTGCTCCCTCTGCGACGGTAACATAAGGTCCGCAACCTTACCCTTGTACCGTGGATCAAGGAGAGTGGCCAGCCAGTAATGGTCCCTCTCCTTGATCCGAAGAATACGAGGATCCTTCCGCAGACTTTGCAGGATCAGGGAGGCCATGCAGCGTAGGTTTGCTGAGGCATTCGCTCCGGAGTCCTCTGGGTCACTAAGGACGACATGATCCGCAGCCACCTCCTCCCAGCCACGTACAAGTCCACTGGTTTCTTGGGACTGTAAATCATCCCTAAAAGACTGCTGCTGATGATGCTGAGTGCCAGCCTCCACCTCCATGCTGACACAATCCTCCTCCTCCTCCTCCTCCTCCTCCTCCTCTTCCTGTGCGATGGGTGGGACAGAAGGAACACTGTCTGGGTAAAGGGGGCCTTGAGAGGCAAGGAAGTCCTCCTCTTCCTGCCTCTGTTCTGCCTCAAGTGCCCTGTCCATTATTCCACGCAGCGTGTGCTCCAACAGGTGGACAAGAGGTACAGTGTCACTGATGCATGCACTGTCACTGCTCACCATCCTCGTGGCCTCCTCAAATGGTGCCAGGACAGTGCATGCATCCCTGATCATGCCCCACTGGCGTGGAGAAAAAAAACCAAGCTCCCCTGACCCTGTCCTGGTGCCGTAGTCGCACAGGTACTCATTGATGGCCCTCTGCTGCGTGTGCAGCCGCTGCAGCATGGCCAACGTTGAGTTCCACCTGGTGGGCATGTCACATATAAGGCGGTTCTTGGGCAGGTTCAACTCCTTTTGCAGCTCAGCCAGGCGAGCACTGGCATTATAAGATCTGCGGAAATGCACACAGACTTTCCTGGCCTGCCTCAGGACATCCTGTAAGCCCGGGTACCTGCCCAAGAACCGCTGCACCACCAGGTTAAGGACGTGAGCCACACAGGGCACATGGGTCAGTTGTCCCTGTCGGAGGGCGGAGAGGAGGTTGGTGCCATTGTCGCAAACCACCATTCCTGGCTTAAGCTGGCGTGGCGTCAACCACCTCTCGGCCTGGCCCTGCAGAGCAGACAGGACCTCTGCCCCAGTGTGGCTTCTGTCCCCCAAACACACCAGCGCAAGCACGGCATGGCATCTTTTTGCCTGCGTACTTGCGTAGCCCCGTGAACGGCTACGGAGCACCGCTGGTTCATAGGACAAACCACAGGAAGAGGCCATGGAGGAAGAAGAAGAGGAGGGGGTGGAGGAGAGAGGTGTGTCACAACCAGTAGTAGCATTTTGGAGGCGTGGCGGTGGGACAACCTCCAACACTACTGCACCTTGTCCTGCATCCTTCCCAGCTGCCAAAAGAGTGACCCAATGGGCCGTGAAAGAAAGGTAACGTCCCTGTCCATGCCTGCTGGACCATGAGTCAGCGGTAATATGCACCTTACCGCTGACCGCCCTGTCCAGCGAGGCCAAGACATTGCCTTCCACATGCCGGTAGAGAGCCGGAATAGCCTTCCGTGAGAAAAAGTGGCGTTTGGGAACCTGCCACTGAGGAACCGCACATTGCACAAACTCACGGAAGGGGGCCGAGTCTACCAACTGAAAAGGCAGCAGTTGAAGCGCTAGCAATTTAGCCAAGCTAGCATTCAACCGCTGGGCATGTGGATGGCTGGGAGTGAACTTCTTTCGACGGTCCAGCAGCTGGGGCAGGGAAATTTGCCTGCTAGAATCGGACGTCGGTGTACTGCTAGCAGAGTGGCCGCAAGTACTTGGCTGTGACACACCTAATTCTACACCTTCATTCCTCTCAGTGCATGTTTCAGAGAGGACTGAAGTTATAGTGGGGTTGGAGATCCCAGCTGATGCGGTGCAAGGAGAGGTCCGCTTTGTTCTTTGGTGTGGGTCTTTGAGGTAGGCTTGCCAACGAGCTGCATGGCAGGTCAACATATGTCTGGTCAGGCATGTGGTACCCAAGCGGCTGATGTTTTGGCCACGCGATATACGCTTGAGACATATGTTGCAAACAGCAGCTGTGCGATCTGATGCACTAGCCTCAAAAAAGGCCCACACCAAAGAACTTTTTGAATGACGGGCAGAGGCAGCGCCCTGCACAGGCGGAGCTCTGCGGTGTGATTCCGTCGGTGTACTGCCCTTACGCTGGCCACCAAAGGGCATCCTGCCTCGTTGGAGATGTGCCTCCTCCTCATCCTCCTCCTCCTCCTCTCTCCTATTAGGCACCCACGTGGAGTCAGTGACCTCATCATCCCCTCCCTCCTCATCACTGGAGCCAATCTGGCAGTATGCTGCAGCTGCTGGAACATGACTGCCAGATTGGTGTCCTTCTTGAGCATCCCCTCTGTCTGCTCTCACGCTACTGCCTTCCTCTAGCTGGGTTTCATCATCAGACCCTTCGAAACGCTGGGCATCCTCCTGGAGCATGTACCCAACACTGTGCTGAAACAGTTCGGGGGACTCCTCAGGAGGAGGACATGGTGGGTCTAGGGAAGGAGTGACTGATGATTTGTCTGACATTGATACCAGGGAAGACGACGCTTTGGCAGCTGCTTTTCCAGTACCCTGAGCCTGGGTGAGAGAGGATGAGGAGGAGGAGGAGGGCTTGGTCATCCACTCTACCAAGTCTTCGGCATGATGTGGCTCAACATGTCCAGCTGCCGAAAAGAAGGACAAGCGTGTCCCATGGCCATGTGCTGATGACAATGCACCGCGTCCACGACCAGCACTGTTGCCCCAAGACACAGAGCCTGCTTGCCCTCTTTTATTGCCTCCTGACTGTCTGCCTCTCCTTGTTTGCCTTCCAGACATTCTAATAGATGGCCTGCAGGGAGATGGGAAAAAAGCAATAAGGGCTACCTTCAGGTGTCCTTCTCTGTCCCTTGAAACAAGGACTTTCACAGTGAAATAAACTGACACTCTCCCTACCTACAGTTTTCTGTCCCTAGAATAAATGTTTTTTTTAAGCACAATATAGCACAAGGACAATTCACTCACTGTCCTTCCAGGTCCCTGGAAACAAGGACTTGCAGAGTGAAAGAAAAAAAACACTCTCCCTACCTACAGTTTTCTGTCCCTAGAAAAAATGTTTTTTTTAATCACAATATAGCACAAGGACAATTCACTCACTGTCCTTACAGGTCCCTGGAAACAAGGACTTGCAGAGTGAAAGAAAAAAAACACTCTCCCTACCTACAGTTTTCTGTCCCTAGAAAAAATGTTTTTTTTAATCACAATATAGCACAAGGACAATTCACTCACTGTCCTTACAGGTCCCTGGAAACAAGGACTTGCAGAGTGAAATAAACTGACACTCTCCCTACCTACAGTTTTCTGTCCCTAGAATAAATGTTTTTTTTAAGCACAATATAGCACAAGGACAATTCACTCACTGTCCTTCCAGGTCCCTGGAAACAAGGACTTGCAGAGTGAAAGAAAAAAAACACTCTCCCTACCTACAGTTTTCTGTCCCTAGAAAAAATGTTTTTTTTAATCACAATATAGCACAAGGACAATTCACTCACTGTCCTTCCAGGTCCCTGGAAACAAGGACTTGCAGAGTGAAAGAAAAAAAACACTCTCCCTACCTACAGTTTTCTGTCCCTAGAAAAAATGTTTTTTTTAATCACAATATAGCACAAGGACAATTCACTCACTGTCCTTACAGGTCCCTGGAAACAAGGACTTGCAGAGTGAAATAAACTGACACTCTCCCTACCTACAGTTTTCTGTCCCTAGAATAAATGTTTTTTTTAATCACAATATAGCACAAGGACAATTCACTCACTGTCCTTACAGGTCCCTGGAAACAAGGACTTGCAGAGTGAAATAAACTGACACTCTCCCTACCTACAGTTTTCTGTCCCTAGAATAAATGTTTTTTTTAAGCACAATATAGCACAAGGACAATTCACTCACTGTCCTTCCAGGTCCCTGGAAACAAGGACTTGCAGAGTGAAAGAAAAAAAACACTCTCCCTACCTACAGTTTTCTGTCCCTAGAAAAAATGTTTTTTTTAATCACAATATAGCACAAGGACAATTCACTCACTGTCCTTCCAGGTCCCTGGAAACAAGGACTTGCAGAGTGAAAGAAAAAAAACACTCTCCCTACCTACAGTTTTCTGTCCCTAGAAAAAATGTTTTTTTTAATCACAATATAGCACAAGGACAATTCACTCACTGTCCTTACAGGTCCCTGGAAACAAGGACTTGCAGAGTGAAATAAACTGACACTCTCCCTACCTACAGTTTTCTGTCCCTAGAATAAATGTTTTTTTTAATCACAATATAGCACAAGGACAATTCACTCACTGTCCTTACAGGTCCCTGGAAACAAGGACTTGCAGAGTGAAAGAAAATAAACACTCTCCCTACCTACAGTTTTCTGTCCCTAGAATAAATGTTTTTTTTAAGCACAATATAGCACAAGGACAATTCACTCACTGTCCTTACAGGTCCCTGGAAACAAGGACTTGCAGAGTGAAATAAACTGACACTCTCCCTACCTACAGTTTTCTGTCCCTAGAATTAATGTTTTTTTTAAGCACAATATAGCACAAGGAGAATTCACTCACTGTCCTTCCAGGTCCCTGGAAACAAGGACTTGCAGAGTGAAAGAAAAAAAACACTCTCCCTACCTACAGTTTTCTGTCCCTAGAAAAAATGTTTTTTTTAATCACAATATAGCACAAGGACAATTCACTCACTGTCCTTACAGGTCCCTGGAAACAAGGACTTGCAGAGTGAAATAAACTGACACTCTCCCTACCTACAGTTTTCTGTCCCTAGAATAAATGTTTTTTTTAAGCACAATATAGCACAAGGACAATTCACTCACTGTCCTTACAGGTCCCTGGAAACAAGGACTTGCAGAGTGAAATAAACTGACACTCTCCCTACCTACAGTTTTCTGTCCCTAGAATTAATGTTTTTTTTAAGCACAATATAGCACAAGGAGAATTCACTCACTGTCCTTCCAGGTCCCTGGAAACAAGGACTTGCAGAGTGAAAGAAAAAAAACACTCTCCCTACCTACAGTTTTCTGTCCCTAGAAAAAATGTTTTTTTTAATCACAATATAGCACAAGGACAATTCACTCACTGTCCTTCCAGGTCCCTGGAAACAAGGACTTGCAGAGTGAAAGAAAAAAAACACTCTCCCTACCTACAGTTTTCTGTCCCTAGAAAAAATGTTTTTTTTAATCACAATATAGCACAAGGACAATTCACTCACTGTCCTTACAGGTCCCTGGAAACAAGGACTTGCAGAGTGAAAGAAAAAAAACACTCTCCCTACCTACAGTTTTCTGTCCCTAGAAAAAATGTTTTTTGTAATCACAATATAGCACAAGGACAATTCACTCACTGTCCTTACAGGTCCCTGGAAACAAGGACTTGCAGAGTGAAATAAACTGACACTCTCCCTACCTACAGTTTTCTGTCCCTAGAATAAATGTTTTTTTTAAGCACAATATAGCACAAGGACAATTCACTCACTGTCCTTACAGGTCCCTGGAAACAAGGACTTGCAGAGTGAAAGAAAAAAAACACTCTCCCTACCTACAGTTTTCTGTCCCTAGAAAAAATGTTTTTTTTAATCACAATATAGCACAAGGACAATTCACTCACTGTCCTTACAGGTCCCTGGAAACAAGGACTTGCAGAGTGAAATAAACTGACACTCTCCCTACCTACAGTTTTCTGTCCCTAGAATAAATGTTTTTTTTAAGCACAATATAGCACAAGGACAATTCACTCACTGTCCTTACAGGTCCCTGGAAACAAGGACTTGCAGAGTGAAAAAAAAAAAACACTCTCCCTACCTACAGTTTTCTGTCCCTAGAAAAAATGTTTTTTTTTAAGCACAATATAGCACAAGGACAATTCACTCACTGTCCTTACAGGTCCCTGGAAACAAGGACTTGCAGAGTGAAAGAAAAAAAACACTCTCCCTACCTACAGTTTTCTGTCCCTAGAAAAAATGTTTTTTTTAATCACAATATAGCACAAGGACAATTCACTCACTGTCCTTACAGGTCCCTGGAAACAAGGACTTGCAGAGTGAAATAAACTGACACTCTCCCTACCTACAGTTTTCTGTCCCTAGAATTAATGTTTTTTTAAGCACAATATAGCACAAGGAGAATTCACTCACTGTCCTTCCAGGTCCCTGGAAACAAGGACTTGCAGAGTGAAAGAAAAAAAACACTCTCCCTACCTACAGTTTTCTGTCCCTAGAAAAAATGTTTTTTTTAATCACAATATAGCACAAGGACAATTCACTCACTGTCCTTACAGGTCCCTGGAAACAAGGACTTGCAGAGTGAAATAAACTGACACTCTCCCTACCTACAGTTTTCTGTCCCTAGAATAAATGTTTTTTTTAAGCACAATATAGCACAAGGACAATTCACTCACTGTCCTTCCAGGTCCCTGGAAACAAGGACTTGCAGAGTGAAAGAAAAAAAACACTCTCCCTACCTACAGTTTTCTGTCCCTAGAAAAAATGTTTTTTTTTAATCACAATATAGCACAAGGACAATTCACTCACTGTCCTTACAGGTCCCTGGAAACAAGGACTTGCAGAGTGAAATAAACTGACACTCTCCCTACCTACAGTTTTCTGTCCCTAGAATAAATGTTTTTTTTAAGCACAATATAGCACAAGGACAATTCACTCACTGTCCTTCCAGGTCCCTGGAAACAAGGACTTGCAGAGTGAAAGAAAAAAAACACTCTCCCTACCTACAGTTTTCTGTCCCTAGAAAAAATGTTTTTTTTAATCACAATATAGCACAAGGACAATTCACTCACTGTCCTTACAGGTCCCTGGAAACAAGGACTTGCAGAGTGAAAGAAAAAAAACACTCTCCCTACCTACAGTTTTCTGTCCCTAGAAAAAATGTTTTTTTTAATCACAATATAGCACAAGGACAATTCACTCACTGTCCTTACAGGTCCCTGGAAACAAGGACTTGCAGAGTGAAATAAACTGACACTCTCCCTACCTACAGTTTTCTGTCCCTAGAATAAATGTTTTTTTTAAGCACAATATAGCACAAGGACAATTCACTCACTGTCCTTCCAGGTCCCTGGAAACAAGGACTTGCAGAGTGAAAGAAAAAAAACACTCTCCCTACCTACAGTTTTCTGTCCCTAGAAAAAATGTTTTTTTTAATCACAATATAGCACAAGGACAATTCACTCACTGTCCTTACAGGTCCCTGGAAACAAGGACTTGCAGAGTGAAATAAACTGACACTCTCCCTACCTACAGTTTTCTGTCCCTAGAATAAATGTTTTTTTTAAGCACAATATAGCACAAGGACAATTCACTCACTGTCCTTACAGGTCCCTGGAAACAAGGACTTGCAGAGTGAAAAAAAAAACACTCTCCCTACCTACAGTTTTCTGTCCCTAGAAAAAATGTTTTTTTTTAAGCACAATATAGCACAAGGACAATTCACTCACTGTCCTTCCAGGTCCCTGGAAACAAGGACTTGCAGAGTGAAATAAAGTGACACTCTCCCTACCTACAGTTTTCTGTCCCTAGAATAAATGTTTTTTTTAAGCACAATATAGCACAAGGACAATTCACTCACTGTCCTTACAGGTCCCTGGAAACAAGGACTTGCAGAGTGAAAAAAAAAAAACACTCTCCCTACCTACAGTTTTCTGTCCCTAGAAAATTTTTTTTTTTTAAGCACAATATAGCACAAGGACAATTCACTCACCGTCCTTACAGGTCCCTGGAAACAAGGACTTGCAGAGTGAAAGAAAATAAACACTCTCCCTACCTACAGTTTTCTGTCCCTAGAATAAATGTTTTTTTTAAGCACAATATAGCACAAGGACAATTCACTCACTGTCCTTACAGGTCCCTGGAAACAAGGACTTGCAGAGTGAAAAAAAAAAAACACTCTCCCTACCTACAGTTTTCTGTCCCTAGAAAAAATGTTTTTTTTTAAGCACAATATAGCACAAGGACAATTCACTCACTGTCCTTCCAGGTCCCTGGAAACAAGGACTTGCAGAGTGAAAGAAAAAAAACACTCTCCCTACCTACAGTTTTCTGTCCCTAGAAAAAATGTTTTTTTTAATCACAATATAGCACAAGGACAATTCACTCACTGTCCTTACAGGTCCCTGGAAACAAGGACTTGCAGAGTGAAAGAAACTGACACTCTCCCTACCTACAGTTTTCTGTCCCTAGAATAAATGTTTTTTTAAGCACAATATAGCACAAGGACAATTCACTCACTGTCCTTCCAGGTCCCTGGAAACAAGGACTTGCAGAGTGAAAGAAACTGACACTGTCCCTACCTACAGTTTTCTGTCCCTAGAATAAATGTTTTTTTTAAGCACACTATAGCACAAGCACAAAACACACTGACACTCTCCCTACCTATCCTTCTCTTTCCCTAAACTAAAGGAATCCAGGTTAAGCAAGAAAGAAATAACAGTCACTGTCCCTGCCTATGCTGCTCTATCCCTGCTCCGGAACACACTACACTAGGCCGCCGTGCTGGCGGCCTTTTATAGTGTGGGGCGTGTACTAAACACCCTCAGCAATAATTGGCCACAGGCATCCTGCCTGTGGCCAATCATTGCTCTCCTCGCTGCCGGCGCTGTGATTGGCCAAGCATGCGGGGTCACAGTGCATGCTTGGCCAATCACAGCGCCTGGATGACACTGCGATGGCGTAGTGCATTGTGGGCCGTTCGCGTCACTCGAATTTGGCGCGAACGGCCCAAATCGTTCGATCTTCGTCGAACGATCGAACAGCCGATGTTCGAGTCGAACGTATGTTCGACTCGAACACGAAGCTCAACCCTACTCTTTATGTTTGGCTTTCTTTTGCCATTCTTCAATCAATCCGGTCTCAGAAGCAGTGGCCACCTCCTCTAAGATTTTGGCTGAAGTCTTTAGCCCTCTTTATCTGGTACTGGAAAAGTTAGTGGCAGTGACAAATGATGGTGAATTCCAGTAAATTACATTGACCTTATTTTTACAAATTGGTCCCCTATTGTGTAGGTAGCGATACAGTAATTGTGCTTTATTGTTCTTCTTATGTAGGTTTCTGGGCTAGTGCTAATTAAACAGGACAATCTTTGTGGGAATAATGTTGCGATTTTCTATATGTTATCAACTGTTCTGATAACTGATTGTACTTAAAAGATTACTTTAATGTGAAGATTTCGCTAGTACCAACCAATCAGTTTTAGTAAGAGGAAACAAGATTGATTGGACATTTCATTGTCTGTCCATGTATGTGGCTATTCCCCACTCCCTTCTGTTAAAATGCTATATTACAGGAAAAAAAAGCCTTTTGGGGTTGATCTTCTATAAGTGGAGAGTGTAAAACATGGCGCAGCTCTGCAAAGAAACCAACTGGCTTCCAGTTTTTTTTTCAAAGCTTATTTGAACAAGCTGAAGTTAGAAGCTGATTGGTTTCTATGCACAGCTACACCAGATTTTGCACTCACCATGTTTAGTAAATCAACCCCTTTGAGAGAAAATCGTGAAAAATCTTTACCTTACTGTGATGAATCCCGGATACACTGGCTGGGCACCTCCGCCAGACCTGTGTCTCCTGTTATCCAAATGCACCCGCAGCTGGCAGACTCGCCATAACCAGTCCTTAACCCCCCAATCATGAGGCAAACCACACAGATGTTGAGGGTTAAACATGCAGAGCATAAACTGTTTATTAAGTACAATACACCTTTAAACACAGTTAGGGACACTCCCCTTAGCCTTGTCATAGAGAGGGTAGGGGACAAGGAAGAACCAATGGGAACTCAATACTTCTACATTCAAACAGAAACTACAGTTGAAACACATAAAGGGATTATGATAAGCAGGCCTTTTTGTCTATGTTATGATCAGCAGACCTTTTGCCCATGTTCCATGACATAACATACTTAAACACAATAAAAAGAGGGGGAGATAGAGATGAAGCTGATATAGGGACCTTCATTACATTATCCCAACACCATTTTGTCCCCAAGTCTCATAGCCCCACGCTTTGGGCATACCGCCATCTTGTATATGCCTTTATCAACTAAAAGTACATTGTTTGTGGAATAAAAGTAGATATTTAGCCCAGCTGGACCAATAGGTTTAAGTAGCCAGAAATTACTCCACGAGCCCCGCCCACAGATACCGCGCTCACCCAGTTCCGTTGAACTGGTGACCGCAGACACAATTGTCTGGAGGTGGCGTCTTCTCCTGGTGGTGGGAGAGGGCAAATAGCCCTCCAAATCTGCCATTCTCTGCTGGGCCATAGTCTGTGGGTAGGAGGCCAGCCCACAGCCCCCTCCGAAACACAGTGACAGTGGGTTCTGTCACATTTCTACCCTTTTAAAAAAAGACTGACCAGGTCCCTGACCCCCAACTGGTCTGGACCTGCATTAGTCAAAAACTCCCACCCCAGGCAAACAGCAAAAGGAAAAGTATGACTCTGGCATTGAGAGCAAAACCGCACATACGGTCTCCCGTAAATAAAAATAGCCACTGCAGAGTGGGAATGGCTGTCCACACTACCCTGATCCGGGGCCGGGTTGCAGGTATTGGGGGGAGGTGAATAATCCTCTGCCCCGATGCCAGCGCTTCAGCTGGTAGGGAACGTAGGCTGGTAGTGCTAAGCTGTTGGGGAGGAAAAGGTACTTGCTTTCCCCCTGGTGTAGTTACCAGCTGCTGGGGAGGTATCTTGCAGGGACTATGTCGTGGACTCTCCGTCTCTTTTTCTGATGCTGGGCAGAGACCAACAGAGCTCTACCCCGTAGCCTGTCTACAGATACCGCGTTTACCCAGTTCCGATGAACCGGCGACTGGGGTACACAAATGTCTGGAGATGGCATCTTCTCCTGGTGGTGGGAGACAGAAAATAGCCCTCCAAATCTCCTGTTCTCTGCTGGGCCATAGTCTGTGGGTTGGAGGCCAGCTGACAGCCCCCTCCAAAACACACAATGACAGTGGGTTCGATCACACTTACTCCCAGGCTTCCAGCAGGATAGCTCAGACATCATTGGATCTTCTTGTGGGATGCTAGGAAAGTTGACAAACCACAATCCCATGAGAATACACTTCTGTATAGTGCAGTGGTGTCCTTTTGTGAGAATCAGGATCCTGAGCTTTCCCAAGAGGACCAGTGACATCAGCAACCAGATGCAGGAAGCGGACAGATCTCAGCAGTAAAGTGAGTTTTATTTTAATGCATTTTTTAATTTCTTTTACTTCTATAATGAAGCATGTTGTCGACAGGGGGTGGGGACAGCCATAAAAGCAGACTGTGCATTTTAGAGGATGCCTAAAATATGACGATCTGATCAGGTCTGCCTGTCAGTTTTTCAGGCGGCCATATTCCAACAGTACAAACAAATGGCCGCTGCTGTTAACTATAACTGGCCTTAGCGGCAAGGAGCACATGGAAGGGCAACGCATGTAAAACAAAACCAAAGAAAATTCCCAACTCAACTTGTCAGCCAGCCTGCAACCAACCAAATTAACCAGTCTAACTCTCATCAGACCCTCCAGTCTCTTCTATGGAGCGGACACATGTCTGCTGACACCCACTGCCCTCTGATCCTGTCCACTAAAAACAGACAGATGGGGGCCCTTTGGTGGATTATATCGGGTGGCATCAGATAGGAATGGACGAGTGGTCCATTTCCATCTGATTGCCCCATAGACGAGAGTGCTCTGTGTCCATGTCCACTACGCATAGGGGAGTGGACACGGACCTGTCATCTGCCTGCTCAGCGGGGATCAGCGGAGAGATCCCCCACTGAACAAGCAGGGCCCGCTTCAAGGAGGATGCCTGTGTGAAAGGGGACTTAGTGTATCCTAGTCTAGACTTCTGAGAAATTCAGCCAATCACATAAGCTGGGGAAAGTCTGTACACCAACTGTGTACAGAAGGCCTCCAGGTTGCCATATTGCATTGAATTGCATAGAAAATTACAGTAGCTGCAGATTGAAAAGTATAACAGTATAGCTTGTGTAGCAATTGAATAGGCTACATTACTTTTTTACTATTACTTGCTATATTTCTTTCCCCACAAAAGTGGAGTTACCCTTTAAACTCATGTCATGATGAAAGAACAAGCACTAGTAAGCATAGGGACTAGAATCCAAATGGTCTTCTGACACTGGGACAAGACATTTGTATGTATTTGACTTCAAATGTTAAACATTTTATATATTTCTTAACAGAGACTTTGTGCATTCATGAACAGTACTGTAGCTGAACTATATCAGCTTTTTTTTTGTACTATATGTGATGCATCCACTTTAAGAGAACCGCTATGGAATATATGCATAGAACCGATATCACATCCCATGGGTTAGTCAGAACTGCTTCTCTAGTAGACATACTATTATTATTATTGTAATACACAGCACATTCCCAGCAAGCGTTAAGCTCATTGTCAGTCATGCTACAGCAATGATATAATTTCATGCATGTCATAGCAGCCAGACTCTCAGGTGCAGCTCCCACACAACATATTAGAATCAGCTTCATTCCAGCTTGACTTTAAAATTAGAATTCAGCACTTTTCTTCATTACATTGTTAATCAGCCGTATTCCAGTCTTTCGGGACCAGATATTTTGTGGCTGCTAAAATAAATCAATAAATAAACAAATCCCTACTAAAAATATGTTCCAGTCTTCTCTTTAAAGTTCTCCCTGGGACTTTTTTTTTATGCTGACCATCTGAGCTAAAACCCACTGAAAAATAGAAGTGTATGGTTTTCATCCACATAGGTATATCATGAGCGGCTAATTGGCTCTCCTTTTAGTAAGCATCATTTCACATGATTAAACTGAACTTCTTAACATAGCATAAATGGCAAATGAATTGCCTAGAACTGTGCTACTTTTCATTCACTGTTGCAGACTTTTTCCTGACTGTTACTTAAAAAGACAAGAAGTCTCCAGATATTTATTCCCGTACTCTAATTCACATGCTTCTGCACTGAAATCTTGCATTATTTAACAGATAGTTAAAATGTATGTCACAGCAAAGAGGTTGCTTAACTTTTTTTAAATCTTTTGAAGGTATTTTACTGCACATTAACTATGATTCAGTGATCCCTCTGCTCCCAGTTCAGGGTTATATGCATTTTATTGCAGACTTTAATGTCTAACACTTTGAAAGCCATTTTACCTTCAATGCTCTAGTAACCCTATTCAGCCAAACAGTGATGTGGAGTGATGTCATGAGCAGCAGGGGTTGCTGGCTGCTAATGGTGGACAGGACAATCGGAGGTTCTGAGGGTTGGAATATCAGAAACCAACGACAGAAGCATGATGGAAAATCTGGGATAGGCACAGATAGGAGCAAAAGCCAGAGGTTGAGCCTATGAAGGTACAAGCTAAAATCAGGATAGGAAGTCAGCCAAGCTAGAGGTGAAACTTTAAACTCTGTAAGAGACAGAGAGGCGTTAGTCATTTTTTTAATGAATTAATTGCAGTGCGGGACCTGGAGTATTGTGTTATTAGCAATACAGTAGGTCATCACCCTCCAACCATGATTACCAGCTTGCGTGTTTCATTTGCTATGTTGGTATTGTTAGGAAGGTGAAGAAGGAGCATTTTTTGTTTTAAGAAAATATAATCTAACTGAAAGACTTTCGTTTGCTATTTACTGTATTTTGTCTATTACAGGTACTTATATAGTGCAGTCAATTTACACAACACTTTACATCTATATATCTATTATACATTAACATCAGTTCCTGCCCTCCAGGAGTTTAAGGTCCCTAATTCACATTCATACATACACATACTAGGGCTAATTAAGACAGGAGCCAATTAACCTACCAGCATGTCTTTCAAGTGTGGGAGGAAACTGGAATACCCAGCGGAAACCCACCGAGGCTCAGGGAGAACATGTAAACTTTGTTTTGTGCAGGTAGTGCTGTGGTTGGTATTTGTACCTCTAACAACTTAGCACTGTGTATATGAAACAAACTTTTTTTATATATAATATACTTTCACCTTTTATTCATTCTTTGTTGCATCCCAGTACTGTAAATCTTCTGCTGCCAAATTTAAAGCAACATCCTAACTACATGCGTGCACTTCAGCGGCAACTGCATGTCTTTGCTCAGAGAGGCTTTTTTGATGGTGACAACAATAGACCATGCCTATATTATGTGTATTTAAATGGCCAATTGAAAGCTTAATTGCAAGCCCCAGTGATAAAATAAGAGCACAATTGGGAGACAGGAGAGTGTTGTTACCCTATAAAAGGAGGCATCAGAGTTAGAATCTTCGTGGCAGAACCAGGTGTTATTTTTATGCAAATTGCACATTCAAAGGATTGGAAATTACATTAAAAGAGTATGGAATTATTTTTTATTTGAGAATAATTCTTACCTAGGTGGATGCAGCACCGGTCCAATGCTGTATCTGTCCCCAGCAGGCTCTAAGGCTGAGAACCGAGCGATCAAACACTGCCGATTGCTAGCTTCTCAGTACTCCCTGAGCAGAGAGCTGGTGACTATCAGTCACCACTGTCTGCTCTGCCCCTCCAGCGCTCACTGGAGGGCTGGGGGGTGGAGGGGGCAGAAGCGGCTGGCTCAGGCTCCCAATGGCTCGCTGAGAGGCTGAGCTAGGTGCCGGTCCAGGCATGTGGGCAGATCCCAACCATATGGTCACCATCTTTCCCAAGCCTGGACAGTCTCTGTGACATCAGCTGACAGCGGGCTTTAGCTGTCTGTCTGCTGAAAATGGGTCACAGGAGCACAGAACAAACTAAACTCCTGTGATCCACAGGAGAAGTACAGCCAAATGAGCTTTGGGTGTACTTCTTCTTTAACATGGTTGAGCTTAAATGGGATTCCAGATCGGGCTTGCTTTCATGAAAAATTGTTAAATAAATGTTGAAAAAAGATTGTAGGGTGGCTAGTAAACAAAACCTGTGATTGAATGATATTATCACTCTACTCTTTCCTCCTCTCCTCCTCTGTGGACAGCTATGAGCACTGTAGTAGAGCTCTAGTTAGATTTTAGTTCAGTACCCCTCTCTCGTAATGCTTGCTGTGCAGGAGGATTACATGAGGTTATCAAAACAGTTTCTGGTGTTTATACTGCTTCTGTGTGAAAATACATTTAGCACCACACATAAACAAACAAAATTGCACTGCATTCATAGGGCTACATTTCTACTGCTAGTTTGATGCATTCATAGGTGGCTAAATACCACCTCTAGATGCAGCAACATGCTGTGCTTCGGCCGCATGCAAACTGGCTGATTTCCTGCTGCAAGTTTGTGTGTGGCCAAAACTCCACAGAGACGCCAGCCCTGGATGCACAATGGCTGCATCCATTGTCAGTATTAACATGTTACCGCTTGGATGAGCAGTTACATGCAAACAGCAGTGGAGCTTTCCATTGATTGTACAGAATACAAATCCGACAGTCGCCACTGGCAGCTACTGCTGGTCACACACTGGGGTTGATTTACTAAAACTTGAGTGTACAAAATCCGGTGCAGCTCTGAATAGAAACCAATCAGCCTCCAGGTTTTATTGTCAAAGCTTAAATGAACAAGCTGAAGTGTGAAGCTGATTGGCTAGCATGCACAGCTGCACCAGATTCTGAGTGCCCCAGTTTTAGTAAATCTCCCTCATAGTGTATGCCAGAGGCATTTACAATCACCAGCCAGAATCTACTGATTCTTGCCAGTGGCTGAACATCTAAATGTAACCTAATTGTGTGAACAAGGCATGAAGGGTGTAAACAATTGTTTTTGATGTACCCTAGCAGTGATCTGCATTCTTTTGGGCGCAAATGCAGGTTCATTGTACAAGCCTTTAATGTTGTTTAAATAATTACAATAATAGCCATCTGTTTATATTTACCTGGAAATCAGTTTTGAAGTGTTTACCAGAGAAACAATAATAATAAAAAAAAATCCTAAAAGGAAAAAAAAAATTGATTTCTTTGAGGTTGAACAATGAATGGATCATCAATTGAAGGCAAGAGGCCATTTCCTATTGTCTTACAGTCAGTGCTCACCCAAGCACTTGTGCGTACTGCTGGACAATTTCTCTATAGGATTAATTAAATATATATACAGTGCTTGAGAAGCTCCGCTCAACCCATGCTGAACTGCCAAAGTCAATCAGTTATCTTTTATTTTACATCAACACAACTGAGATGTAAAACCAGGGTGCCTTCTTGTATTATTTTGTTCTAGTTTCCAAAGGGAATTTAGGAACCAAAGATATGTCAGATCCTTTGGCATTTGACTTCAGGGTATTTTTAACACTGTTTTCTGCAGTATGTCAATATGGCTAGTTCAAAATGGTAAAATATGCTGCACTATGATATAACTCTAAAAAAATACCTGACACAGGATAATGAAAGGGTTTCTTTCTCAGTGCCATGTTTACTTGACAATCTGGAAAAAAAAAAGCTAGCGTAATTGTTACAGCAGATTTTTCCCCATAGACAACAGCTCAGCTGAAATTCTCTGTACAGTTTAAATTAACTGAATTTGTCATGGATTAGTGAATGTGCAAATCAGCAGTCTAGAAAATCATGTAGCTGCTTGGGAGCATAGTAACAGCAGCTAGAGATCCAGAAGTTGAGTCAGGGTTATTTAGAATGGGGAAGATTTTGAACACTGGGATTTTCACTGCAGTGGATGGAACACACTCTAGTGGAAAAGAAAAGGAATGACAGACAGGAGCTGATTAATCTGGATACTGAGGAGTCTCAGCCAATGAACTGAATTCAATGGTATCCTCTGCCTAAAGTCATTTGCTAAGAGACAGAAACATTTTCTCTGGCACAGTGTTTGATATACTTTGACACACATTCATTTACTTGTCCCCCTAATGCAGCTAGAGGACTGAAGATTTACAACTCGGCAACTGCACATGAAAGGAAACTCTACATTTCATTAGACTCTGGCTTCAGATGATCATAAACCTCACAAAAAGGTGTTAATTGGGTTAGCTTATTGCAGTTTTGGCATATATGTCGAAATTCAGGGAGAATTATCGGTACCTGCAGGAATTTGTTTTACACACGTATGTCAAAAAGATAGCAAGTTTATTAGGCTAGTGTGTTTAAATTAGGAAGATTTCAGTTCCTGTCATACTCATGCCGGAAGAAGAGACCAGAGCTGTCTCAATAGCTTATAGTTTTAATTTACTCAGCTAATGTCTCAATATTTCTCGCTCTACATTTTCTTGTTACTTTAATTGTTAACGCAAAGAACACTTTACGGAAATGATCTAGAACTTTTTCTCCAAGACAAATAAACATTGCTTTTAGTATTTTTACCATTATAGGATTCCTGGAAAAAGGGTACTTGAACAAAGGAGAGATGGGGTTGGAATGAGATTTTGAGGTTCTTTGTGAAGAGACATTCTTATCTTTCTATGACTAAAGGTCATTATTTCTTAAGTGTCAGGCCCCTTCGCAGCGGAGTCCGCCAGCTCCCGCCAGCTCAGCGGGAGATCTCTCCGTTGATCTCCACTGAGCTGGCGGGTGACAGGTCCCTGTCTGCTCTCTGAGCCAGGAGGGGCTTGTCGAGCGCCGCTGTCTCCTATGGACAGATTGGACGAAAATGGACAGCATGTCCGTTTTCATCAGATCTCACCCGATCCAATCCGCCATGGACGGATGGCGACGTATCGCCATATATGTCTGATTTTAGCGGATCAGAGTGGGTCGGATGTCAGCTCCATAGGCTTGCATCTAGCGCCCGTTCAGGTCTGCCAAAAAAACTGACAGGCGGACCTGAACAGTCCGCCCGTGTGAAAGGGGCCTCAGACCCAAATTTCCAGCATCAGTATGTGGCAGTAAACTTGTCAATAACTCTATGATTTGTTTGTCAGTTTAGCAGAGGCAACTAGAACCACGAACAGTTGCATATTCACAGTTCTGTGCTGCAACATTAATTACACATTTTACAGCACTCTGTGAGGACTTCAAAAAAACGTATTGTAGTCACAAAGTGTAGGCTGAAGGTACTCATTAATGCCATTAGGAACCTCCTCAATACCCGAGTAGAAGCTGAATAACAGTCTTCAGTTGAACCCCCAACATTGAAGCCACCGCTCAAACCCACCATCTAATCAGTGCCTCAGTGGTCAGTAATGGGGCTCTGTTTAAATAGCAGGTCTTTGAGGTGAAACAGGAATAATTCTAAAGCAGCTTTTTTAGCCGAGAGGAACCTTTAAAATAATTTTCAGGGTTCCAGGGAATGATAAAACCACTTCATTAGGGGTAAGTATGAAAATAACCACTTACATTGGTGGTCAGTGGGAACAATGACCCTCCTTATAGTGGTGGTCAGAATGGCACCATTAGGGTTCATTTATACTTGCTTCCACTTTAACACACATTAAAGCGCCTACCGCTTCAACATGCTTTTTTTATGTGTTTTTGATGCTTCCGTGATGCTTTGGTGATGCTTTGGTGATGCTTTGATGATTCAAAATGTTTTGGGCAGTATTGGGTTAAATGTTTTTAACCTATAGATCTTCTAAGCAGAACTGTAATTTGTGCTATATTGTTTATCTATTATTTCTTCATTTTTTAATTTGACAGTTGATCTAAATAAAACCTTCTCTGAAACAAATACCAAGGCTGCCATTGCAAAACTCCTTTTGAAAATGTTGATTTCCTGGCTGTCATGGCGACCTAATAGTGTCCATAGATCTGGGGATCTGACTTCACGCTGACATCATTAGCTGAATGCTTGTTCTCCAGTAGGGATGAGCTTCGTGTTCGCGTCGAACTTTATGGTCCGTTTGCGTTAAATTTGTGTTGCGCGACACGGCCCATAATTCACTGCGGCATCGCAGTGCATTGCTGGCTGATGACTGGCCAAGCATGCACTATGACCCGCATGCTTGGCCAATCACAGCGCGTAAAAAACGGAGAGCCGTAATTGGCCAAAGCCAGGGTGGCGTTGGCCAATTATGGCTCAGGGGGTTTAGTACACGCCTCACACTATATAAGGTCACCTGGAAGTCGGCCTTGTGTAGTGTGTTGGCGTTTGTGAAAGAGGCAGTTTCAGAGAGATAGACAGTGTCATTTATATTGAGTTAGATAGAGCAGGCAGGTGAGTCAGTTAGCTGCTGTTACAGTGTGTAGAAGATACATATGCACCCTAGGTGTTGTATATATATTTATACACTGTATTGAGTTTAGATAGATCCATTCCTGTTAGTCTCTATACTGTGAAAGGCAGACAGGTGATTGTGCTAGCTGCAGACAGTCAGGCCCCTTTCACACTGGGGCGGTTTGCAGGCGCTATTGTGCTAAAAATAGTGCCTGCAAACCGAGCCTAAACAGCGGCTGCTGTCTCTCCAATGTGAGAGCCCGAGGGCTTTCACACTGGAGCGGTGCGCTAACAGGACATGAAAAAAAGTCCTGCTAGCCACATCTTTGGAGCGGTGAGAGGAGCGGTGTGTTTACCGCTCCTACACCGCTCCTTCCCATTGAAAGCGATGGGAAACCGCGGTAATACCACCGGCAATGTGCCTCTACAGAGGCGCATTGCGGGCAGTATTAACCCTTTTTTGGCCGCTAGCGGCCGAATACCTCCGCAATTCAGACGGTATAGTGCCGCTAAAAATAGCGGCGATATACCGCCACCGCACCCACCGCCCCAGTGTGAAACCAGCCTCAGTGTTTCACTTAGGCTGGTTTCACACTGGGGCTGTGGGTGCAGTGGTGGTATAGCGCCGCTATTTTTAGCGGCGCTATACCGTCGGAATTGCGGAGGTATTCGGCCGCTAGCGGTGCGGTTTTAACCCCCGCTAGCGGCCAAAAAAGGGTTAATACCGCCGGCAATGCGCCTCTATAGAGGCGCATTGCCGGCGGTATTACCGCGGTTTCCCATTGCTTTCAATGGGAAGGAGCAGTGTAGGAGCGGTAAACACACCGCTCCTCTCACCACTCCAAAGATGCGGCTAGCAGGACTTTTTTTCACGTCCTGTTAGCGCACCGCTCCAGTGTGAAAGCCCTCGAGCTTTCACATTGGAGAGATAGCAGCCACTGTTTAGGCTCGGTTTGCAGGCGCTATTTTTAGCACAATAGCGCCTGAAAACTGCCCCAGTGTGAAAGGGGCCTTAGTGTACTACTGTGTCCTTTGCATAGCGATAACCTAAAGCTCACCTGGATACAGTTATTCTCTATACTGTGACAGGCAGGCCGGTGATTGTGCTAGCTGCAGACAGACAGTCAGTGTTTCACTTAGTGTACTACTGTGTGCTTTGCATATCATTCACCTAAAGCCTAAATTTTTGATGCAATACTTCGCAACAGGGCTCATTGCTGCGCTCTAAGTACACTATCTGTGAGGGGTTGCAGTGTTGTGGCACCAGCACCAGTGCCTAAGGCCCAATTTTTCAGCCCCTCTTTAACAGGGGCATGCAATTACAATTCTTGATCTAATATTTCACAGCAGGGCCCATTCCTGCACCCATCAAGAGTAACTGTGAGGGCTTACAGTGTTTTGGCACCAGCACCACCACCAAAGGCCCAATTTTCCCTACCACTGTTCAACAGTGACATGTAAATACAATTCCTGATATAATAGTTGACAGCAGGGCGTTCCAGCGCCCACCAAGAGTAACTGTGAGGGCTTACAGTGTTGTACCAACACCTAAGGGCCAAATTTCTGCAGACTATATATGGCAGGCCCCTACTTTCAAACATCCAACTTACAAACGACTCCTACTTGCAAATGGAAGGAGACAACAGGAAGTGAGAGGAAATCTACCCCTAGGAAGGGAAATTCTCTCCTGTAAGAGTTAATATGTGAAAAAGGTGTCTCCTCTCCACTGATGCTTTATCACCAATCCTTGTTTCAATAAAAAACCCACATTTTCGAAAAACATTTGTCATTGGGATGGAAAGTGAGGTGAAATGTTCTGAACAGGTGCACAGACAGCAAAACAAATGTTACAGGGGTGATAACCCTTCCCTATGTTTTCCAAAAAGCTTAAAAATAGATTTTTTGGTTGGAGCTACACTTAAAAAATGTACCTGTTCCAAGTTACAAACAGATTGTACTTAAGAACAAACCTACAGTCCGTGTCTTTTTTGCACTGCCTGTATACTGCTGTTCAGAGTATATAGGGCCTTTTTTTTATTTTGGGTGCGGGGTTCCCGTCAATATCCATACAAGACCCAAAGGGGCTGGTAATGGGCTGGGGTAGGGGTGGATGATGGGGTAGCCATGCCATTTTTCTCAATGATTTTCATCCATATTGCCGGGACCAGACATGACATTAAAGCCGCAAGCAGTTTTAAATGGCTTTTTTTCCTTTAGAAATGTCATTTTGTGCAGGGACAGTTCTAAACAAGGGAAACACGTGCCACTTCACAGGCATACTTTAGACTTCCCCCAGGTACGATATTTAAAGGAATATTTCACTGTTTTTTTTCACTTTATGCATCATTAAAATGAATGCTCCCGAAAAAACGACCGTTTTAAAAGATTATTTTTACATTGATACATGTCCCCTCGGGCAGGACACGGGTCCCCAAACCCTTTTTAGGACAATAATATGCATATTAGGCGTTATAATTAGCACTTTCGATTTCGAACCTTTGCGTCCATTGTATTTAATAGGGTTCTAAAGTTCGTGCGAACGTTCGGTCCGTTCGAAGGTTTTGGTGCGAACCGAACGGGGTGGGGGGTGTTCGGCTCATCCCTATTCTCCAGTCACTAATTCAGAAAGCAGTGAATTAAGGAACCCACGTGGCAGTCAGTCAGAAGCTGCACTAGTCTGAGACAAAAGGTGTGGAGAGTTTGATGTGTTGTAATTACTGCAAAGATAGGAAGATCTCCTAACTCCTATTGTCAATGGTGACAGATCTGCCTATCCAGGGGTAGTCAATGTCTTAATACCTTACATGGTAATTTATTTTCCCCAGATGTCCTCAAACAAATATCACAGTTCATACTGTAGCATGGCATTTGTTTTTTTAATTGTGTGACACGTGTGCATGATAGATAAGGAATATTACCTGTCTGCTGTGCACTGTGTATTACTTCATATTGCTACAGCCTCATCATTTTTACAGTGATTATGCTTGAAATGATGTTGACTGAGGAGTGCTGATTAATTATTTTCCCAAGATTTAGAGTGAAGACATTCTAATTGCACAATGTATTGTTTCAGCAGAGGATTTCCACATTCATTCAACAGAGACATATTTTACAGGGGAGAAAAAAAATGTAAACGAACAATTTGACATTGTGACAGATTAATACTTAATCATTAGAACAGCAGAACAATTAGACAGCTTAAATGTGTTCTACATGCTAATGTCTATATCACTTCAGGAATCCACATTAAAACGTTCTCCTTTGGAAGGTCTGTCACTGTTTGACTGATCTAACTAAGTCAGTGACTAACCATGGATTTAACTGGATTATCACTAGGCTGGCAACAATTACACTTAATTCCAGGAAATTAAAATCTAGGGAATTACATTATGGCTAGAAAGGTCACTTGTCTCAATAAAATACTGTCAAGGGATAATAATGAATGCTGGGATATATATATTTTCAATGGCTAGTAAAATCTGAGTTGATGTCTGGGTCTTAGCAGTTACATTATTTGGATGGTCCTTCAAGATGACCTCTGACATCCTGTGACATACTGAGATTATTCTGTAACATAGAAAAAGATAAAGAGAAGCAAAAAAAAAAAAAAGATTTTAGTTGATTGCATCAGATTCGATGATACATTGTAGATTATTCAGTTTTTTTTTTTAAATATTGGGGCAAAAGCATTTGGAGTCAATGGACAAGGCAAAATGAAGGTGGTGTTTAGTGCATGAATTGGTGAAATAGGCTTTGAATGGTTCTAAAAGTGGTTGTAAAGGCACAAAGTTTTTTAGAATGCCTGAAGGTAAAAAAAAACTTCTGTGCGCAGCAGCTCTACCTAATACTTACCTGAGTTCCCTCTCAATCCAGCGATGTTCATGAGAGCCTTGTCTCTTGGGGACTCAAACTCCTGATTGGCTATTGGCAGCAGGGGGAGCCATTGGCTCCCCCTGCTGTCAATCACAGCCAGTCAGGAGGTGGAGGGGGCATGGCCGAGCCACGGCTCTGTGTGTAAATGGGCATACAGAGCAGTGGCTCAGGAGTGCACCTGCTTGGGTGCCCCAGAGCAAGCTGCTTGATGTGGGGGCAACCAGCATGAGAGAGGTGCCAGGATTGCCAGCATGGGACCCGAGAAAAGGAGGATCGGGGCTGCTCTGTGCAAAACAATTGAACAGAGCAGGTAAGTATAACATGTTTTTATTTATTTTTATTCTTTAAACAAGGCTTTGAAATCACTTTAAGTGTCAGGGAAGTTCATATCAACTATCCTAGAATGGTTCCTCTCACAAAAAAACATAACTTCTTTAGAAATATCATTATTTTTACCGAAAATAATAAAATTTGTAGGGAAAAATAATAAAATAAACATTTGCAGTGATAGCACACAAATAACATTCAACTACACATAAAAAAAGAAAACCCTAATACAAATAGCACTAATTAAAATAAACTAAGCTACCCTAAATACACTACATATTCCCCACAATAAAGACTAGATCATTTATTTTAGGCAAATAAATAAATGGCGATATCCATGTAGCTAAAATCACTGGACTAATCCCTATTATCCATCTACAGAAAACAAAACAGTGCCCAAAGCCCCCCCCCCCCCCTTTGTATAGGTGGCTTACCAGTTTATTAATACATGAAAAATAGTAATAATGAAGACATTGTATAAAAATGCCTCAAACAATATAACAAACTTGTTAGTATACAATCTGCTTGTAATTTACAAGCACATAGTGGTGATGCTTCAAGAATAGTAATGTGAAAGCATGAAAAGATTCATAAAAGATTAATGAATGAGTGGTGGGTCCACCAGTGCCATGGGGCCTGTAGTTGCTTCTTACTCTTGATAGTTATTTCTTCCATTGATTTCAAATTTACATTTATTGATGCAAAAATGCTTTCCAAAAGCATAAACATGAATACACATGTCCTCAAAAACAGCTATAGATTTTCATTAAAGTTATAATGCTGTAAATGATCTACCAAACTGGTGAAAAAGCACACGGACTTGCTCTGTTAATAGATTGTTAATCAACACAGAAGGTACTGGAATGTAAAATTTCTTAGAATTTTATTTCCTCTGGATAGGAAGATCTTTGCTGGCCTTCTGCCTTTTTAATTACAATATAATGACTGTTCTGGCAACGGAGTAAAAGAAACCTAAATCACTACTGCTAATGATTTACTGTAGTTTCTGTGCTTGCTGTCTGTGAATTTGAAGGAATTTAATTATTTCTCTTCATGACAAAGATTGGTTTATAGAGGAAGTACTCTAGAACAAGAAAACTCTTTGATATGTGTAAGAAAGGGACATCTTTAGGAAAGTAATGCAATAATTTGGAATCATGGTGTGAATTAGAAGGGTGCATAACCAGGGAGCACAAAAACAAATTCAGTTGCAATTATTTTTGGGTATCTATAGCAAATCCTTGAGTGTGAATTGTAATAACGTATCTCATTAAAGGCCAAGTTTAAAAGTGATATTTAATGTTCTTGGTGATTATGGGGGAAGGAGTCATCAATGAGTCATAATGTTGATTTTACTAAAGTAGAAAGTTAACTTAGTCCAGTAAAATTTAAATATTCAGTCGCATGCAGGACATTTTAAAAAAGGAAGCACTTTCCTTCACCCAAATTGGAAGATTGAACTGAATGCTTTACTGAGCTAAGTGAACATTCTGCTCATTTAATTTATCAAACCATGTACAGTAAGTCTCTTGCCTTATGCTGGCCATACATTATACAATTTTCTTATTAAAGTGGTTGTAAAGTCACAAGTATTTTTTTTTTATCTTAGTGCATTCTATGCATTAAGATAAAAAGCCCCCCCCCCTCAGCCCCCCTAATACTTACCTGAAGTCCCTCTCTGTCCAGCGATGTCTACGAGTCATCCAAGATTCTCCCCCCTGAATGGCTGAGACACAGCAGTAGTGCCATTGGCTCCCTTTGCTGTCAATCAAAGTCAGCTAACCAATCAGGGGAGAGAGGGGGCTGGGTCGGGTCGGGGCTCCGTGTCTGAACTCAGGGAGCTGTGACTCTGCTCGGGTGCCCCCATAGCAAGCTGCTTGCTGTGGGGACACTCAACAGGAGGGAGAGGCCAGGATCACAGAAGAGGGACCCGAGAAGAGGAGGATCTGGGCTTCTCTGTGCAAATCCACTGAAACAGAGCAGATAAGTATTTTTATTTTTATTGGGGAAAAAATTGAGACTTTACAATCACTTAAATGTTTCCTTTAGATTTACCAAAACCATATAATATGAGGTCAAGTCTAAACACTTTCAATTTGTATGCAATCAGGCAGGCCCGTGCACTATATAGTTGAAGGTAAATCTAAAAGAAATTGAATAAGAAAATTGTATAATATATGGCCAGCCTTAGTGATGACATGATTTCCATAGATTTGTTTGCAGTATTAGCAAGTATTAGCAAGTATATTGGGTCAGTTAAAAAAAAAATTGTCTTCCAATATGCATAAGCAGTCACAAGTACACTTCCTAAATAAGGTAGTGAAAATAATTGGGCAATTGTCATCTGTAGGGGCAGTAACAGGTTTCAAATTACTTTGGTCATATCAGTTAAAGTGTATCTCTAAGCAAAACCTATTTTTTTATATATATATATTTTAGTTTTATATAGAGTGGAGAAGGGTCAGGCATTCTGTCAAGTCTCTGTCAAGTGTTGATTGCTGTCAGTGTCCCCATTGAAAGACATTTACCCTTATATTTTTACTGGAGACATTTGTCACATAGAAAGAATGTGAGGGGGAATACAAAATTTCGGAGCTGTCCCCAGAAAGAAATATCAAGGGAACTCTTCCAATGGGAACATGTTGTGAAGACGACTGTGTGAGAGAAGAAGTCCCCTCACTTTGGGAGATTTCCTTTAACATCCTGTTGCATTCCAGGGACAGGAAATATAAAGGACTTTGAAAAATATAAAGACAGCAAAAATGAACTAATGGGGTTTTAACCATTCCCAGCCTTGTCTACAAAAAGCATGTTTTGGCTATACATACATTTTAACCTCCCCGGCGGTATTTCCGAGTGTGGCTCAGGGTGAATTTTTCATACCAAAAGCGGTAACCCCGAGCCACACTCGGGATTGCCTCACAGGATCCATGTAGAGGTTACTTACCTTGTCCCCTGGATCCTGCGATGTCTCCCCACTGTGATCTGCGAGCTGACATGTCTCGCTCGATTCAGTGTCGAGCTCCGTTCCCTGCGAGTGTTGTGACGCACGGGGACAGAGTTCGGCGCCAAATTCAAAAAGTAAAAAACGCAGTATAGATACAGTATACTGTACTGTATCAAATAATTACACACACCCTTTGTTCCTAGTGGTTTGTCCAGTGCCCTGCATGCAGTTTTATATTATAAATACTGTTCTTTCTGCCTGGAAACTGGAGATTGTCCATAGCAGCAAAAAGTGTCCCTTTATGTCAAAAGTGGTTTTAGACCAGCTTGAAAACAGCGATAATAAATTAGAATCACTTGCAGAATTGAGCGATAGTGATTTGTGGGGAAATTCGTCATCAAACACTGAAAAACACTTTTATTATTATTATATTATCATTTGTTATAATTATTTTATAGTTATTTATTATATTATAATTTATGATTTCGTGTTTCAAACTTTATCATACCCGTGATGTCTACTAGACTCTTGTTTGGACAGATTTAAGTGAGTTATTCCTAAGAATTGCAGGCCTACAATATAAAACGACAAATTTTCATGCAAAATAATGGTACCGCTTTCAGCACCTAAAATCTGAAATAATCATACCGCCAGGGAGGTTAAGAAACATTTCTAACTGATATGCTTTCCGATTGCTGCACTTTGCTTTTCATTGTTGTTGTTTGCACTTTTTTTTAAAACTTAGAAACAGTTTAAGTCATACATTTTATTTAAGCTTACATCTGTTGATACTGTGAGGTTCATTTTTAAACTCATCCCGTTCACTTGCCAGCTCTCACCAGTCAGTGACCAAGCCTCTATTTTTGACTTTCTAGGCTGTGACAATAGACCCCAGCTGCCACCCATGGGCTTAAGAGATCATGAGAGCCAGGCCACCTGTAGTGAAACATTTCCAGGAAGACGCTTCACTCAACGATGGGCAAATACCCTGCCACTCTGCCCCAGAGGTGGGAATTGCAGTATTTTCATGAAAAATATTATTGTCTAAGCCAGGGATGGGCAACCTACCAGACTATGGGCATTTCCAAATGGCTATACACAACAATTTTAAGTTTTCCTACAACCAAAGTAATTAGAATTTTTAAAAAGGATTATTAATGTCATCTGTAGTGCTTCATTGTATTAACAATCAGTCTAAAATGAATTCTCCGCTCATAGACTTTTTATAATACAATATGGGTGTCAGCTGTAATTTTAGCAATATTTCATCAGTACCATTAATGTACCACAAATTCTTCTAATATCTGGGGATGATAGCTCTTATATTCAGCAAAGATTTAACATGCATAGTTCAGCAGCAAACAGAGAAAAGTGAAGTGTCTTATAACACTTCAATACTGCCATGAGTTGCCCCAGTACAGAAACCAAAGTGCAATCTTTTATTTTAATCAAGCTTTGCCTCCTTCCTATAAAGCCATGATCCCTCTACCTTTATTCTCAAGGTGGGTGCAAAATGCAACCCTGCCTTCACAAACATATAGCATTTGTTCTTGTTAGCAGGTTGGAATATGGTAACATCTGTAATACCCAGCACTTCATTACTGGTTCACACTTGATTCTAGTGTTTAAAGAAATGTAAAATCCTGGCACTAAGGCAGGCTAGTGCTACTCATTTACCAATACAGGGGTCCTTGGGTTACAAACCTGTTAGGGACTTTCCTCCTGTTTGTAATTCGGAAATGTTCGTAAGTCGGCCGCGCATGCGCAGAACGACAATTTACAAACATTTCCGATGTTTTCCAATGTTCCGTCGAATGCCGTTCTGCGCATACGCAGAACAGCAGATGGACCGCGCAGAACGGCAGAGGTTCCCCGCAGCGCCCGGTTCGTAAGTAGGAGGGGTTCGTAAGTCGGGCGTTCGTAAGTCGGGGACCCCCTGTAGAGCTTTTCACAGGTGAGGTAGCAAATCCAGCAACAATTGAAGACTTGATAATCTAGTTGCCATCCTATGTAAGCACTGAAAACACAGGCAAACTATAACTGGCATAATGTCACTTACTTATTAGTGGTGCTTAATCCATGCTTTTTTACATCTAAAGTAGCATCTGTAAAATTATATTCATCACGGCACTCATACCTATATGTAGCATAGGAGCCACAAAACTCACTAATTGGTAGATCTGCCTGTCAACCTGTCATGTTAGCATAGCCAGTATGAACTTATTACATGGAATGTAACTGTATAATAATAGGTAAAATGACCTTTACGTCTACAAATTTTTACTTATGATAATATAACATGGAAGCTATTCTTGTAGCTGGCTAATAGGTTTTAAGTAGCAATGTATTAAATATTATGTATATAAAACATAACAAAGAAGACAACAGAAAGATGTTGTTGGTGTTGGAAAAATGACTAGATTGTCATCCAACAGATGTTAAAAGAACACTTTAAAATGCTACTTAAAACTTTCAAAAATGCTTTGTCTACCTATGACGTTTCTATGTACTCAAAAACAGGGCTTGAGCAAGATCCAAATACCTCTGTTGCTTGTTTTGCTTGCTGGACATACGTTTCCCCTTCAGGAACAGTAGATCTCATTGAGAACCATTGCATCTGATGGTTTTTGCTATATTAACAAATTTCAGTACCAGGGATCTAAAATTCCCGTTCCATTTCTGATACTGATAATTGTAGGAACTGTGGTTTAAAACCATTATGTAAATGATAGATAGAAGTAGAGAATGAAAACACGTATAATTTTTGTAGATAAGAACTCTGATTGTGCACTCTATCCACTTCCAGACCAGTTATTTTCTGTCACTGTTTACATGTAACAATCAGTATTTTTTGCTAGAAAATTACTTAAAACCCCCAAACAGTATATATTTTTTAAAGCAGAGACCCCAGATTATAAAGTTGGCGGTATTTTAAATGTTTTATCTCACATGGTGCTTGCGCAGCGGTTTTTCAAACACAATCTTTTTGGGAAAAAATTAATTTTATTCAATTGTAAAGCAAAAAAACACAATCCATAACCAATTTTTTTTATACAATATAAAAGATGATGTAATGCCGAGTAAATAGATACCAAACAAGTCATGCTTTAAATTTTTGCACGCTTGTGAAATGGCAACAAACTATGTAAATGTTACTATCTATAGGCAAGCCTTTAAAAGCCTTTACAGGTTACCACTTTAGGTTTACAGAGGAGGTCTAGTTCTAGAATTACTGCCCATGATCTGATGTTCACGGTGATACCTTACATGTGTGGGACTGTTTGCATGCTTGAGGGACCGATGCGTGCGTTCGACTTTGAGAGCGAACATGGGGGGGAGACAGGGCACTTAAAAAAAATAATCAAACTATTATTATTATTTCCCTCCTCTGCCCTTAAAAGCATTTGATCACATTAGGATTGATGATTTTGAATGCTTTTGATTTTTGAAAATGGACCCGTTTACATCCGGGTAAACCCAGGATATCAGGCCATCACTTTCGGGTCGCCATAGCCGAGAGCCCTTCAAAGCCAATCTGAGTTGTGTTCAGATCTTTGATCAGGCAGTGGATGCCCTGGCTGGTCGCTCAGGTCTCCTGGTGGGATGGGAGAGAAAGGGAAAGCTGTGGAAGGCAGAAAAAGGGGGGCACGTCCCCTCCCACTGCTTGTAAAAGCAATACAGCAGGAAGTTAGCTGTTAGGATTGCTTTTACAAGCGAGTCGACTGCCGGATCTAAAAAATGATACTGGGGTGATGCCTTATGTGTACTTTGTGCATACAGTATGTTGTAGCACTTTAGTGGTTATGTCAGAAGATGTTCCCTTGTAACATTCTCTGACTATTTACAGAAAATACTAGGCTGGCCATTTCTTTTTTCATCACATTAAAAATTAAATATCCATTATAAAATAAAAAGGAAAAAAAATGTATGGCATGAAAATTTCACTCTAAGTAGCAAAAGGTTAATTTTACACTCCCATACACTGATGTGCATAGAATGTTTTTCTGTCCACAAGCAATTAATAAGCGCTCGAACTGTATCACAGTCTGCATGGCACAAACAGAAGAGTTATGCTTGATTTTATTCAGCTAGACTGCTTTAGAGATGGCATCCAGTATCCCAATGATACATGATAATGCCACATTCAAAATGACAGCAGTCAAAGCCTTGGGGCAGGAGATGCTTCTTGAGATATGTTCAATTGCTGTTTAACTCTGTTTAGCCCGGGGTGCAGAGAAGGAAGTTGCTGATTCTTTCAAACATGTTTAAGAATTTTAATAGTGTCCTACTATGTCAAGATATGCTGCAACACTAACTACTGCTGGATTATTACAGCAGTCCTTTTTCCAGGATGCTTCCGACAGTTTCCTATTTTACATTAATATTAAATTGATAATTATTCTTCGTATGCATATATTGATATGAGTCATCAAATAGAAATATATTAGCAATATATGTTTGAAATGAACAAAAATATTTTACATGATAGGACAGTTTTGTAAGATATTTACAAAAAAGTTTAGTTTATTGCTAAGGAATAAATGACAGCATATATACTGTAAATCCGATCACTAATATCATATAAGCTTCAACATGTTAATGTTATTTCAAAAGTAATTTTTTATATATTTAAACTGCAACTTTTATCCCAATAAAAACTGGGGATCCTGCTATGAAGATCCTTGTTCAGGGACTTCCTGTTGTAGGGTGAAAACTCTCTGTCACTTCCTCTCAGTTGATCTCTTACGCTGTCACCCTGTCACATATTATCCCAAAGCAGGCAGCTGTGCCGACACACATAGCTCAGGAGTTGTTCACAGTTTTCATCATTGGGAAACCCACACTGAGAAGCAGTTGATGTAAAAAATTTGGAAAACAAAATATCATTAGTTAGGGCCTATTTATATCTGCTCAGTCCCTTTCGGTGTGTTAAAATGCTTTATTAATTTTATTGGGCTGCCAATGCACCATGACAGACCAAAAAACAGATATTAGCCATTTTCCAACTGCAATATTCAGCAACACAATACTAAGGGGGAGGCCTGTACAAATGGGCTGAAGATCGGGTGGTATCAGTCGTTTCAAAATAAACTGGCCGACATTGGGTCTGTGTGTACAGCAGCTGGTCTGACAGACCCAACGTCCGGCTTCTGTCAAAGGGGCATGACCGACAAAGATCTGCCGATTAGCATCCGATCAGCATTCTCAGCCAATGGTTGAGAACGCTAACTGGTGTGTTTTGGCAGGGGGCCACCTCCTTGTCGGAACACAATATCTCAGCGGGAAGATAGCTGTACTAACATCGGATTGTTAGTACAGAATCTCCTCCTGAGCGCTTCAGTTTTTTTTCCGTTCAGCACACTGGGCTGAACAGAAAAAACTAATAGTGTGTACCAGGCTTTAAACTAGAACATGGAGAATGTGGTGCAGTTGTGCATAGTAACCAATCAGCTACTAGATGTTATTGTCAAAGCTTCATTGAACATGCTGAATTTAGAAGCTGATTGGTAACTATGAACAGCTGTACCAGATTGTCTGGGCTCCAGTTTTAGTAAATTTTCCCCTAAGCCTCTTAGTGAACTGCAATGTAGATGTATCGGAAGTTGTTGCCTTGGCGCATGGAAGGCACCATAAAATATGAAGAATTCACTGGGAGAGAAGGTGGATTGTTTTCATTGAAAGAAATTAGTCGCACATAAGTTAACTAATGAAGGCAGATTTTTTTTTAAGTAGATAATAATTTTCATATAAAATACTACAATACTCAATACAATTATCCAATTATGTCAAAAGTGAATTCCTGTTTACTTACTTCATCTGCACATGATTGACAACTAAATTGTTGAATATCTACACATGGTAATTGATTTACTAAAGGCAAATAGGCAGGTCACTTTGGAATGTAAGTCGCCATTGCAAGAGAACTTGTCCCTGTACTTAGTGAGTGCAGAGGTGAAGCTCTGCGGATAGCCATCATCCAATCATGTGCAAGCAAAAATGTTTTTTTAATTTTTATTTCCTTGAACGCGATTGGGTATTTTTTTAAATGTGCAATATTGTCACATTCACTAAGCTCTGAGGCAAATTATTTTGCAAAGTGAACAGCCTAACTGCCTTTAGTAGGTCATCCTCAGTGTAATGTGTAAGGATTCTCAACTCCCTAAGTAAATCAGTCCAACATTTTACTTTCCGCTACTTGTGAGTGTCCTTTGTCCATAAGTTTCCCATAATGTTTACCTGTAGAATCTGCCAGTAAACATCACTGGATAGTTGGGCATGCAGGAGAAAGATGGGAGAAGATGGTGCCAAGGGGAAAGCATAGGAATCAGCCTTTTGCAAAGATATCCGTTTTCTATTAGATTTAGATTCATTTAAGATGCATGTTAAAAGCTGTGTTACAATAAACCATGTACTTTAACTCCCATCCACCTTTTATCATGCCAACCAGTCACTTCAGTACTGTGGGGCACTTTGTATGGCACACTTTCTTTACTTCACAGGAAAAGGTCCCTATCATGAAAAGGCTAGTTGGTTTAATTTGCCTTCATAGTGAGACATTCCGACTGACTCAGATTTTGCACCATTTTTGCTTGTTATTGGACTCACTTTATGTTATCAAGATTCTTGTAAGTGAGGTCTACAAATCTGCACTCAGTATTGTTAAATTAAGGTCAATAAAATCTCTCTAAAGGGGAATCAGGAACTCCTTATTTGCTTTAACAGCTGCTTGGAAATAATATTTGCTAATTTTGCAAACACCTGTAATTAGAACCCCAAATTTTTCTTCTGTAGTTCTTGTTATGCATGCTTCCCCAGTAATAAACCCTGTGAGAGGATTTGTTTTCCCTGACTTGTTTCTTCTGGGGGTGGAGACCTATGATCCAGCACTGTAGCCCGTGCATGGTGCCGACCAGCCTTATTGCCGACAGACAAAGGGAAATGTTCACATTACCCAGGCAGTGACATGAACAGCTGAATAAGGACCCTTCCACTCTGCTGTCCAGAAGAAAGGAGACCTGGAACCCTAATGTCCCATGACCACAGATTCAGCAAAAGGGTCTTTCACTGCTTTTCGGTCGTTTTTGTTTATTATTAACCCACCAGTTCGTTAGGGGCCAGGGGTGTTAAAGATATCCTTATCACATCAAAGTTTCTTTTTTTTATTTCCTTGAATATGATTGGATATATGAAAAGAACATTCACCCCCTTGTTTTTTTGTATTTTCAAGCAGAATAATCTGGAATACATTCTATTCTGTTTGCCTGCTCATCTGCAATCACTGTACCCAGTGTGATACTGCTGAGAAAATAATTAATAAGTATTAATATTTTAATTAAGCGTTTTATGTGATTCCATTTATTTGTACAATTTTATTCTCAAGTGTGTGAGACAAAATTCAAACAAGTTGTAATCTACAGCATCAAAGGAAATGCACTATCATGGACATACTTTGAAAAGGTTAGGTTGCCATATTTTCTGTTTGATATCAATTGCAAACAAATTTATTTCAATGTCTCTAATTATTGTACTTGAAGATAAATGTGGTTCATTTAGGTTACATGTGCTTGGAGCTACCCACACACAGGGACACTGCACAGAGCAAGTTCAAAACTTAACAAATGGAAAAATAAAAAAGATCATTATATTTCTTTTAACATTGACAACAGCTGGTTCAAAATATAATTTACAGAATAAGAATATTATAAAAATAATGAACGTTTATTGTGATTTATCCTATGCTGCCCATTCTTCTACTTTGTGTTGAATGTTTCACTGTACAGTCAAACCCTTGCAGATGTACATACACTGTAAATGTAAAGTGGTTGTAAACCTCAGACATATAATATGAACAAAGCATATCCCTCTATAGTGTGTGCTTGTTTCAATCTAGAACACTTAGAGGTTGATTTACTAAAGCTAAATAGACTGTGCAGTCGCACTCTGCAAGAGCAGTTGCTCCAGAGCTTAGTATATGAGCAGAAGCTCTGCTGACTTCCATCATCCAATCATGTCCATGCAAAAATGCTGTTTTTTTAATTTTCCTTGCACAAAATTGGGTACAATTTGCAAAGGGAAGCTTTACCCCATTTTCAAAGCTGCCTTTGCAGAGTGCGACTGCTATTTGCCTTTTGTAAATTAAGCCCTAAGTGTCATATCTGTCTGCTGCCTCATTCCCCTGCTATCAGCATGAATCACTTCTGAGAAGTTTTCCTGACACCAAGAGGTAAAATGGTAACAGGGGAGGGATCTCCTGCTGATTGAAAGCCTTAGCTCTGTTCCTGTGGGCTGTATGAAGGGAGGCGTGTCTCTTCCCTCCAATCAGCTCTCAGAGTTCTCCTCACTGAGCTCTGCAGAGTGTAATTTCAGCTCCCTGCTATCTGGACAAGTTTGATAAATTCTGGACTTTTGAGTGGTTGTAGAGAAGGGACGACTGCAGATAAATAGATTCTGCTTATTTAGGATGATTTGCTTCATCTCTGTGTATTGCCTGCTAATTTCCATTCACTTTCCTGCCACTCTGTTCTGCCACCAGGAGAGAGAGAGATAAAACCTGAGTAAGCTAAAAGTCACTTACATAGAAGTATGAACTCTCCTGTGCCAGAAAACCACATCAACCAGTTACTGATGTGTCCAAGTTATCATACTTTACATTTTAAAGGAAAAATGTTTAAATAATACATCAAATCTCCTACAATAAATAAGC
Organism: Rana muscosa; assembly: GCA_029206835.1. Classification (NCBI taxonomy): domain Eukaryota; kingdom Metazoa; phylum Chordata; class Amphibia; order Anura; family Ranidae; genus Rana; species Rana muscosa. Next base: position 176,094,299 of record CM055116.1, read on the forward strand.
ATCCATATAAACAGTAAAAAAAAACAATAAATAAATGTCCAAAGAATAGTCCATGCAGAGTCCATCCATCCAGAGACCAAAGATGAAAAAGTCTACTGGTCACTACTCAGATAATGAAAAAACACGCAGTGTCAATCCGGATCAGAAAGCTACTCATTGTTATTATTGACACCCTATACTTGGAAGGTCTAACATCGCTTTATACTCCACTGGACAATGCCAGTCTTTATTTATCCGGGCCACAGATGATTCTCTAGGGATAGAGTCCCCAACAAAATAAAATAAACTTGCAATAGTGAAGTACTGTAAATTAAAATTATTTATAAAATAATGAAAGTGTAAACTCACATATGTGGGTATTACATCAACATATCATAAGTTCATAAAATCTATCAGGCTGCAAGTGCAAACTCCGGCATCACAGCACCCACACAATTCCATCTCCTAGCATGATGATGTTAGCAGACTCACCCTGTGACAGCACCGATTGGCTTAGCATTGTCACATGCAGTAATTCATATGCACCTCCAAAGCCTGAATTACTTGGTATTTATTTTGAATGCCAGGGGAATGAAGGTAAGTTAAGTATATCCTGCTGGGGATAAGGATAGGGGGGTAGGGACATTTAAAGCAAATCTATTACTTTAAATCACACTGAATGGACACATCACATGTAGTTTTGCCCTCTATTTTAACTAGTCATACATAGTTTTTACCCAAATAATCCATCCAAATAAAGCATACTAAAATCAAAAAATGTAAATACTGTTTTACCTTCTAAAGGAATTCTCTGAAGCCGATCATGTGATTTACAGCTATTTTCCACATTGCACAACCAAAATAAGTGACACACAGCATGGGGGGGCTGGTTTGGGCAGGGGGGGCTCCTTGCTGATGGAGACAAGGGCCTCTTCCCAACAACCCTGGGCTGTGCTTGTGGAGGTCTGTGGGCAGGGGCTTTATCTGAATCTGGAAGCCCCCCTTAACAAGGGGGCCCCCAGATCCCGACCCACCCCCTATGTGAATGAGGTACTTATTATCCCTACCCATTCACCAAAAAAGTGTCTAAAAGAAATAAAAACACACACGTTTTTCGACAATTCCTTTAATAAAATCATTATTTTTTGTAAATAAAAAATAAAATGTCCTCCAATGTAGATCCATTGTCAATCACAACGTCAACGCCACTGCTAGACCAGAAAAAAGACAAAAAAAAAATCTCCGCCTGCAAAGAAGGCTAACCGCCATCTGCCTGCTCCGCCATCTGACAGTTCTTAAATAGGTAAGGGGCAAAGCCACTTGGCGACATCACATGGGATGGTGCCACCAGGTGTGGTCACCAGGTGGGCCTGCCCCTTACCTATTTAAGAACTGTCAGGTGGCTGAGCAGGCAGATGGAGGTTAGCCTTTGGGGTGGGTGATGGCAGCGGCATTGTGATTGACGATGGATCTACATTTTTATTTAAAGAAATTGTCAAAAACTGTGTGTGTGTTTTTATTTCTTTTTGACATTTTTTTGGTGAATGGTTAAGGGTACTATGCACCCCAAACTCATTAACATAGTGGGGGGGCGGGATCTGGTATGGTTCAAAAGGGGGGCTCTCGCTCCCCCTCCCTACTTTCCTGGCCTTCGGGGCTGCATTCTCGGATAAGGGTCTGGTATGGATTTAGGGGGGGGCCCAATACTGATTTTTTTTTTCTATTGCCAGCAATTATTTTTTAATTCAGCTGTTAGCGGGGGAAGCCCAATGACAGCTGATGGCTCATCCATTGTTAAGGACGCAGTGGCTGTCTTCCCAGGCCACTCCTTAACAACCAGCTATTTACTATGCCCTGATTGGGGAAAGCTTTCCCCAATCAGGGCTTAAAATGCACTTTGCAACGCACAGTGCATTGTGGGGCACTCGGCGGGTGAACATCTCGCCGAGTGCCCCGCAAATTCGGATGTTCGCCGAATTGGCAAAAAGGCGATGTTTAAGCCAAACTTTGGCTCGACTCAAACTGTTCACCCAACTCTACTGGCCCCTAAGTTCAAGGAAAAGTTGTGGATGGAGTGTACCTGCCATATAGCATTTGGCATTTCATACGATAAACTAGTGGCAGTTACAGGTCTATAGCAGTATACAGGGGGTTAAGTGCTGGCCGCATCTTGATCCCCATATGGGGTATAATTAGTATTTTCCCTGAGATAATTAGTGTTGTTGGGGAAGGATGCATGTGAGCAGTGATGGAACATGTCTTTAAGGTTTGAGAAGACCCAGTGGGGTCTCACTACTAGCCAAGATGCTGATTAACTTTTGTTAGATTTTGGACTGTGACTGTTAATCTTGCAAGGAGACCTATTGTTTTGGTCATGCCTTTCTGCAATGCTGATGGATAACTTTGGCATTTGGATCACGTCTCTACAGGCTCTTCACTTGAAGCTAAACCCCAACTATATATATATATAAATATATATATATATATATATATATATATATATATATATATATATATATATATATATATATATATACATATACAGTACGTGTGTGTGTGTGGGTGTTTTGCTTTGTACTTAGCTGTTTGTCTGGCTGTTCCACTTTAAAAGTGTAGCATACTGTACATAGACATAGGTGATGCATGAGAAATGTAGTATGTGCTATAGGAGGAATGTATTGTTGTCTATAGCAACCAAAAGCTTTGCTGCTATAATTTCTACAGTCCAATTTTGAAGCATGAACATTTTCTTGTTGGTTCAATTTTCATATCACCATATCATCAGAAACTATCTTTATATAATTTGCTGAAACAAATGCGAAAATTGCAAGGAGGAAAGGAGTGAATAATTAAAGTGTGAAGTCATGTGAAGTGAACCAGTATTCACATAAAGCACGTACTAAAAAACACCTTTTAAAACAGTTATATTCATTAAATACAAATTTTTTGTTAAATCCATATAATGTAAGCACCCAAATCTGTCTTAATATACACCTCCTGTACAGTAAACCTTAGGCCACTTTCACACTGAGGTGCTTGAAAAACTGCCAGTAAAACACTGAGCGCTTTTGAAGCGCTTTTCAGGCGCTTTTGAATCGCTTTCAATTCATTTCAATGGAGAGGGGCGTTTTTTCAGCGCACTGCCTCAGTGTGAAAGAATCCATTGATTTTAATGGAAATACGTTTTTAGGTGCTTTTTTTAGGATGAAAGCGCCTGAAAAGCGCCTCAGTGTGAAAGGGGCCTTAGGCTAGGATAGGGCATATTGGTATTCAGAGACAATCAGGTTCTACTGCAAACACATGTGTGGACAAGGAACATACTGACAAATGGAGAGAACACAGGGAATAGATCATCTGCTGCTGCTCACTCACTCTCCAGTTGCATGCTAAGGGAGGGGTGGTATTCAACTGTATTACTTAAAGTGGAAGTTCAGTCCCTGTAAAGAAAAGATCTGTATACTTCCTATTCTGAAGCTGCTCAGGTCCAGTCACATTATCTCTCCATCTTCTGCTTCTGTGTAGAAGAGATATTGCCAACAATGACTGCAAATACCTGTGTGGTAACATCACCCTTAGGCTTTCTATAGGGCAGCCATTATTGGCTGCCCCTCCTCTAAATTAAAGCTGTCACTGACCGCCAATCATGGGACTGGACCAGAGCTGCTTCAGAATAGGCAAGTATAAAGATATTTTCTTTGCAGGGTTAGATGCAATAGTCTTGGAATGGGGGTGGGAGTAGGTTTAGCCTTTGTTTGCTTTTGACTGAACTTCCACTTTAACTGCGGTATAGAAAAGTCAAGACACCTACTTGGCTGTGCAAGACTATGTAAATCTCAAGACTGGCAGGACAAAATTACAAAGCCTTTTGCGGATATACCAGGTCCCATATACGTATTTTAATGGTGTGTTCATCTATGTGATAGAACAGCTTTATTTGTTAAATTCCCCTATGTATAGCTAGATTTTTGATGTGAACAAAGGTTCACATCACTTCACACTTTAGTAAACCACCTCCAAGGTGGTATAGCTTACAGTTATTTTTGTCAGAGGTGTGGGAAAGAATTTAGCATCACAAAGCCAACAGTCCAGAAATCCCCGTAAAGGTAGACGGTCCCTTTCCAGAATGAAATAACTGACTGCCAATATCATAAGATGAAATGTTCAGGGAGCTAAGCAACAAATACTGAAGAAATTTTAAAGGTCTTAACATTAGGTCATTTTATATTATACAGTATCTCAATGTCATTTTTATTATTATAGGCCATTTTAGGACTAAATTGTGCCAGGCTTGTGATTCACTATTCAGTTCTATTAAATGTAACTTGTAGTAGCATATACTGTAAGTATTAAATGTAACTTGTAGTAGCATATAAGTATAAATTTTACTTGTAGTAGCATATAAGTATAAGTAGCATATTAAGCATATAAGTATTTAAAGGCAAAAATTTTACCATGGTCAAATTTCTAGGACATCTGTAAAATTAAAGTTTATAATTGTATGAATTGTACTTTACAAAATAATTATCAGTACAGTTTAAAGTGATACTAAAGTCTTTTTTTTTCTATAAAAATAACAAACATATTATACTTACCTGCTCTGTGCAGTGGTTTGTCACAGAGCAGCCTTGGTCCTCTTCTTCTTGGGTCCCTCGTCGGCCCTCCTGGCCCATCCCTCGAGTTGAAAGCCCCTATAGCCCCCCTCTCTCTTTATTGCCTAGCTGACTTTGATTGATAGCAGTGGGCGTCAACGGCACCTCTGCTGTGTCTCAGCTAAACAGGAGGGAGAGTCCGGGATGGTCGAGGCACTCATGGACATCATTGGATGGAGATGGACTCAGGTAAGTATTGGGGGGGGGGGGCTGAGTGGGGCTGCTGCACACAGAAGGTTTTTTATCTTAATGCGTAGAATGCATTAAGGTAAAAAAAAAACTTCTGCCTTTACAATCAGCCTTTACAATAATTTTCAAGAATATATGTGAATCCGCTATGGGACCCAGTGCTGGCAGCATCTCATCCCATTCATATCTGTGCTGTTGTTTGGAAATAAAATCATATTGTTATTACTGTCAGTGCTGGCTGTAGCTCTCCCTCTGGTTAAGCTCAAATTTATAAGCATTCCCTTGGGGGGGTATAGCCAGCACTGAGCCCCCGCCCCTTCTCTAATGCAGAGTTCCTATGGATTACCTGATTACAGGCACATTGCTGTCATCAGGTAATCTACATAAAAATGCAAAGAAGTAAAAAAATTGTGCACGATACTTGTGCACTGTGTTATACATTGTAAAGACACTGATTTTGGTCTTGTACACGAGAGCAAGATCAAAGCCTGCTCTCTTCTCCTGTGTGCAGCCTCAACCCAGTGTTGGCTTTTCTCTGCTCCATATCTCCTCCCCTTCATTCTCCTTCTGTGTCTCTCCTTTGCTCCCTCCCCTGAGGGGTTTAAACTATTTTTATAATGATACTTCTTCTTCCTTAACCACTCCAATACCAGGCATTTTCCCCCACTTCCTGCCCAGGCCAATTTTCAGCTTTCAGCACTGTCACACTTTGAATGACAATTGTGCGCTCATGTGACGTTGTACCCAAATTACATTTTGATTATTTTTTCCCCAAAAATAGAGCTTTCTTTTGGTGGTATTTGATCCCCTCTGCATTTTTATTTTTTGCGCTATAAACAAAAAAAGAGTGACAATTTTGAAAAAAACACAATATTTTTTACTTTTTGCTATAATAAATATCTTCTTTTTTTTTTAACAATTTTTTTTCCTCAGTTTAGGCCGATATGTATTCCTCCACATATTTTTGGTAAATAAGCGTATATTGATTGGTTTGCGCAAAAGTTATAGCATCTACAAAATAGGGGATAGATTTATGTCATTTTTATAAATGTTTTTTTTTTTTTTACTGCTAATGGCGGCGATCTGAGATTTTTATCCTGACTGTGACATTGCGGCGGACATATCAGACACTTTTGACACTATTTTGGGACCATTCACATTTATACAGCGATCAGTGCTATAAAAATGCACTAATTACTCTATAAATTTGACTAACAGGGAAGGGGTTAACACTAGGGGGCAACCAAGGGGTTAATTGTGTGTCCTAGGGAGTGACTGTAACTGTGGGGGGAGGGGACTGATGAGAGGAGGAGACCGATCGTTGTTCCTATATTCAAGGAACATACGATCAGTTCTCCTCTCCCCTGACAGGACGTGGATCTGTGTGTTTACACACACAGATCCACGTCCCTGCTCTGTGAAGAGCAATCGCGGGTGCCCAACGGCCATCGCAGCCGGTGGGCACGCGCATCAGGACCCCAGTGATGCGGCGCGCGTGCTCTCGCCACAATGCCGGGAAGACAAAGACGTCATATGACGTCCACCCGGAGGGAGGGAGGGTTCCTGCCGCCGTCATTTTACAATACGGCAGTAGGCAAGTGGTTCTAAATGCAGAAAGTTTTTTCCTTCATGCATAAAATGCATGAAGGTAACAAACCTTACGAGTGCAGCTCCCCCCCCCCAGTGCCCCATTATTATTACCTGAGCCCACTCTCGATCCAGTCTTGTGCATAAGAGCACAGGATCTGTCTGCTCCCTCCCTCCCTCCTCTTTGGTTTAGAGACAGCAGTGGGAGCCATGGGCTTCTGTTGCATTTAATCACAGCCAGTGATAAGGGACACACAGGGCCGGCTCGGGAGCGAACATGCATGAGTGCTACCTTAGCAAGTGGCTTGCTATGGGGGCACTTGGTGGGGGGGGGCAGGAGCTTAGACGGGGACCCAAGAAGAGGAGGATAGGGGTTGTTCTATGCAATTGAACTGGTAAGTATAACATATTTATATATCCTTGCTATACAAACAAGGTCACTGTCATGTTTAAGATATACTTTAACCATAAGCTATCGATTTAAACAGCTAAGCAAGCATTTTTCATGCAACATACTTTGGATTTCCCCTACATGTATTATTCCATTTGGTAACAGTAACCACAACAACAACAGAAAAAAAAAAAAAGATTAAAAAAAAAAAATCCCGTGTGAGTGAAATTACTTGTTCAGCATTTAAAAAAAAAATAATGTTCCAGGAATTAAAGTAAAATTTATGTTTACCTAGACCATTACAGTGTTATTTTTTCATCAAGTGACATGAGAATCTAAATCTGGGTGGCAGAGGCGATGTTCTCACCTTGCTGACATTTAATACTTGCCTTCTACATGTCATCCAATATTATGTTATAAGTTAATTTTAAATTCAATAATCTAATTTCTTCAAAAATAAAAATCCTAATTTACAGTTACAGAGTTGCTAAAAACCTATACTATTTCCCAAGGTGGACCCATGACAACACTGTCTTCATTAGTATAACCCTAGAACTATTCAATATCTATACAGAATAATAAACTCTAGGAGTTTTGATATTTATTATAGTTGCTAGCATTCCTAAACCCAGGGGAAAAATGTATTTTAGTTGTAAAAATCATATAGTTTCTCTTTAACATAGAAAATCTGTTTTTCCGCTGCAAATGATTGGATGTGAAATTTCTTTTAAAGTATTTTGTTGACGGTGAGCAAGAAAAGGATATTCACCAAATGGCCCGTAGGCTCAAAGTCTAGCCTCACTCTGTCAAGAATGGTTACAGTTTGCTGTTTTGATCCAACCTTGCTCTGAAAAGATTGTTTTTTTTTTTATATTTATAAACAAGTAAAAAAGAAGAAGTAAAGATGATAATGTATATAAATATATATATATATATATATATATATATATATATATATATATATACTGTATATATAAATATTGTAGGTCACCATATCAGCTTTTCCAATTGATTAAACCTTTCTGAAAAAGAATTATTGCTCAAACTGAGGAAGTCAGAGATATAAAATTTCCTTTAGACCTATGGACAATTCTCCTTGGATTGCCAATATAACCTTATTATCCCCTCAAGAATAAGCTCATAACTCACGCTTATCAGCCACTAGATGCTCCCTGGCAGCTGAATGGAGGGGAAAAGATAAACCTCCCACTGGAGATTATCACTTTTCTCAGGTTGGTATATACAATAAATGTGTTTAACTTTGGGAATCAGACTTACATCAGATGACTTACAGAGCAGGGATGAAATCCAAAAGAGACTTAAAGAGACCATGTTACATACACACTAGAGCACAGAAAAGTGGTTGTGTAGACAGAAAGGAAATATGCTTAGAATATTGCTAAAGGTTTCCATTATGGTCATTAGATGTCTGCTTGACTTATAAGGAACTGTTTTTTACTATGCACTCTGCATATCTGTGAATTTCTGGGTGCCCTCTAAAATGTGCTTCAAATAAATATAAAATCTGAGGATAGTGAACAGCCTGGCTACTTAAAGCAGAGCTCCACCCAAAAGGGAAGCTCTGCTTATTTGCCTCCTCCTCCCCTCTGCTGCCACATTTGTCACCTTTTGGGGGGAGCGGGTACCTGGTTTTGACAGGTACCCGCTCCCAGTTTTGAGTGAATTCTCTGTGGCAACTTCAGCTGGACGTTTGGTCCCCCTCCTCCTTCCCCCTCAGCTGGCCCAATCAGAGAGCGCAGTACACCTCACGCATGCGCAGTAGGGAACCAGCTGTGACGTCACATGGCTTCACTGACGGTTTTCCTTAGTGGAGATGGCGGCGGCGGCAGCACCCGAAAGCCGATTGAAAAATCAGCTCAGGTGAAGACACCACTGGATCCCTGGACAGGCAAGTGTCCTATTATTAAAAGTCAGCAGCTACAGTATTTTTTCTGCAGGAACCTTGAGTTCCGCTTTAAGCATGTTAGGGCTTCTCTGGATAAGAATGTCCTTTGGTGGAGGTAATATTCCTGATAGATTTCCATAAAGCAGAGATAATACAACACAGAAACCTCTTATCTGGTGCATTTTCAAATAAGCATTGGGGGTTTATTTACTAAAACTAGAGAGTGCAAAATCCAGTGCAGCTCTGCATTGTAGCCAATCAGCTTCTGACTTCAGCTAGTTCAATTAAGCTTTTACAAAAATCTTGAAGCTGGTTTTATGCAGAGCTGCACCAGATTTTGCAGTTTATAAATCAACCCCATTGAGTCTAATATGCTATAACTAACAGGAAAATATATAACTGATAGCAATGGAAAATACTACACTTCCCTCCATTTTTCATTGCATGATGTTTATTACCTTTCTGGGTATTCAAAGACTTTTTAAATAAGATAGAAGAAAAAGCGCTTCCAATATAGAAAGTTCATGTAAGTTATGTCAGTGAAAGTTTGATCCTATTGGGTTGTTTTGCTATGTATTACTGTCGGGTTGTTGCAGTCTGCATGATACCTTTTTTTATTGTACCGTATGTCTTTAACCACTTCCCATCCCAGCTATTCTAGAATGACGGCCACAAGGTGGCTCTACAATGCCGGGAGGCCGTCATATGACGTCCTCGGGCCTCCCGGCCGCTGGGGGGCAGCCGCAATGTCCTCCAGGTACCCGCGATCGGAAGTTACAGAGCCAGGGACGTGGATCTCTGTGTGTAAACACAGAGATCCATGTCCTGTCAGGGAGAGGAGACCGATGGTGTGTCCCTTGTACATAAGGACACTGATCGGTCACCTCCCCCAGTCAGTCCCCTCCCCCCTTAGTAAGAATCACCTAGCAGGGCACACATTTACCCCTTGATCGCCCCCTAGTGTTAACCCCTTCCCTGCCAGTCACATTTATACAGTAATCAGTGCATATTTATAGCACTGTTCGCTGTATAAATGTGAATGGTCCCCAAAATGTGTCAAAAGTGTCCGATGTGTCCACCGTATTATCGCATTCCTGACAAAAATCACAGATAACTGCCATTACTAGTAAAAAAAATAATAAATACATCATAATTCTATCCCCTATTTTGTAGGCGCTATAACTTTTGTGTCACTATACGCTTATTGCGATTTTCTTTTACCACAAATATGTAGAAGAATACATATTGGCCTAAACTGAGAAAAAAATGGATATTTATTATAGCAAAAAGTAAAAAAAATATTGTGTTGTTTTCAAAATTGTCAGTCTTGTTTATAGCGCAAAAAAACGCAGAGATGATCAAATACCACCAAAAGAAAGCTCTATTTGTGGGAAAAAAAGGAAGTCAATTGTGTTTGGGAGCCACATCCCACGACCGTGCAATTGTCATTCAAAGCGTGACAGTGCTGAAAGCTGAAATTTCGCCTGGGCAGGAAGGGGGTATATGTGCAAGCAAGTGGTTAATATGTTGATACAGTATGTATTGCAGATATATGGTATATTAAAGCCTAAATGCAGCCAAAATAAAACCCCAAAAATCAGTGCAAGGGACTTAATTTCATCCATGAATGGAAGTATTGAAGGTTTCTGTCATCTGTCCATCCTCCATTTATAGAAGCTGTAGTACAGAATATATATATGGACAGCAGGCCAGAAAAAGGACAGGCATAGTCAGGCTCTCTTTATGAGTACCTATTACAGCTCCTCAGCTCTATTAACCCCCACTGCACCAAAAGATTACAGCTGAGGGGGTGGGGGGAGGCATGGTAAGAGGAGGATTTCACCTAACATAAGATGCATCAGCACAAGGGACACATCCTACTGACAATACATTGCGTCCCTTGTACTGATTGTTGTGTTTCTTAGTTGGGCTACACTTAGGCTTTAACCACTTAAGGCCCGGAAAGATTTATCCCCTTAATGACAAGGCCATTTTTTGCAATTCTGCACTGTGTTACCTTAACTGACAATTGCGCAGTCATGCTACGCTGTACCCTAAAAAAAAAAAATTCCTTTTTTTCCCCCACAAATAGAGCTTTATTTTGTGGGTATTTGATCGCCTCTGTGATTTAAATTTTTTGCGCTATAAACAAAAAAAAGACAGACAATTAAAAAAATATTTTTTTTTTATTTTCTGCTATAAAACATACCCAATACAAGGCTAATCATTCTGTAGTTCCAAGATAAGATCAGGAAGGCTAATTACTCCTTGAAATAACAGGAATATTACACAAAATACATGACAGTTCTGAATTGCTGACAGGTATTTTTTTGCAATTATTAAAAACAGACAAAATGTTTTAAATTTTATATTTAACATGCCAAAAGGGAACAAATAAGTATAGTTCACAACAAGAACAGTTTAAGTCGGGTTAAACTCAATCTGTCTGTAGTTGATTAGTATATGGTTTGTACAGTATATAATTCCCCATGAACAAATATTTTAATGCTACAGCTTACCAGTTTTATAAATGCAGTGGCTGCATTTGTTTTCTTTATTCAAGCTTTTATTTCTTTATTTTTACCCGATGATTCTGTCAATAACACCCTTCCTGTCCTAGAATGACAACCCTCACTCACTTTACTTTATCTATGAAAGAGCAGCATTGCCACCCTAGAACAGGAAGTGTCCTATTCTACATAATACAGAGTGGGGGTGTTGTGTAGTTCAGAGGTACCCTCTTCAAGGCTAACCAGGGCTGCTCTGACAGCCTGAATTAATGCCATTAAGTGTACTGGATACAGAACAGCACTGGATTTCTAATAGGATCAACTTTTTTTTTTATGTTTCAAACAAATATAACACTTGTCAATGGTAGAATTTCAGATCAAATGAGAGCAAATAAGGGAAGTTCATTGTTAGGGTTTACATACACTTTAGCCCCTTAAGGGTAAAACAAATCTAAATGCCTAAGCACAATTTTGCAACTTTGACATGTGTTAGTAAAACCGTACATATCATCACAGCTACTTTGTGCATCCAGGTGGATTATACCTTGTTTTTTTTTAGGACAAATTGGGCTTTCATTTGGTGGTAAATAGTAATGGATATCTCCAGATTTTTTTTTTTATTATGAAAGGAAACCTTTTTTTAATTTAGCTGTATATCTTTTGGTAATTAAATTATCCTGTTCCTGACGATCACAGTAATACCACATATGTGTATGTTAGTTGTATGTACCCATAGTACTGCCCAAAATCAATAGTGCGTATTTTGCTTTTTTTTATCCTACTTAAAACACGCTTACATTAGTTACATAGTTGGTGAGGTTGAAAAAAGACACAAGTCCATCCAGTCCAACCTGTGTGTGCTATTATGTTAATAGTACATTGTATACCCCTGTATGTTGTGGTCATTAAGGTTCCCATTGAATAGTTTTTTGACATTATCGATGCTCCCCGCTGATACCACTGCTTGTGGAAGAGAATTCCACCTCCTTAACACTCTGACAGTAAGGAACCCTCTACGCAGTTTAAGGTTAAACCGCTTTTCTTCTAATTTTAGTGAATGGCCATGTGTCTTTTTATATTCCCTTTCACTGAATTTTTTTTTCCCTATTGTGGGGTCACCAGTAGACATGGGAGCTGTCAAAAAATTTGTTTTGTTTCGTTCTGTTCCGTTACGTATTTAAAAAAATTCGTAATTCGTAATTCGTGTACGGAATTTAATTCGGATTTATACGAAATACGAATTTCGTGCGAATCGTTAATTTTGATAACGAATAGCGACACTCTACGAATAATAACGAATAATAACAAATGATTAGGAATTTCTGAAAGCCTTATTTTTAGTTGATTTATAATTCGTAATTTCGGTAGAGTACATTGTTTTCGTTGATTCTGGACACAACTCCTACTTTCATAACTTTTTTTTTTGTTTGTTGATTCGTAATTTTCCGTGTCTCTTACAATGGCGCTGCCTAACGTGCTTCGAATGGATTCGTAAATTTGTTACTTTTTTTTGTTTGTTGATTTGTAATTTTACGTGTCTCTTACAATGGCGCTGTCTAACGTGCTTCGAATGGATTCGTACATTCGTAACTTTTTTTGGGTTCGTTGATTCGAAAATTTACATGTCTGACAGTGGCGCTGCGTGCTTCGAATGGATTCATACTTTTCTAATACATTGCGGTTATTCGTAACTATTCGAAATCTCGATTTGTTTACTTTCATTTTTGACATGTGGCACTGGCTATAGTCTCTGCCCCTGTATGTCATGGCACAGAGACAGAACGTCCCACCTGCTGCTCATGTACACTGCTCATAGCTCTCCCTCTCCCAGCAGCACTCTTGCTGCTTTTTTGGCCTTGTTTGCTGCTAATTTTTCCTTTAAAAGTTAGAAAAATATAGACAAAAAAAAATATGATTTTGATCGCAGCAAACCAACACCAAAATCACCAAATGTACAAAAAAATAAGTAGACCAACAGAAAATATCAAAATATTAACTATATGAAACAAGAAATAAAAAAATAAAATTATCTCTCAAAACCAACCAAAAAACTAATAAAACCAGAAACTAAACACTAACAGATGATACACTCGCACACTACAAGAGATATAAACTAAAATGAACAACGAAAATCAAAGGATTGCAAAGATATTCGCTCAGATGCACAGACAAATAATTGTGTGATCTGCTCCACTACACTAACTAACCCACAAAGGGAAGTCACATGATCGGGCCTGCCCTGTAGGCCTCAGCATCAGAAAAAAACCTCTGATTGGTCAACCAACAGTCACATGTTTCTGTAGTAAATAAATTTGGACCGAAAACAAATTTGTTATTATTCGTTGAGTGTCGATATTCGTTATACTGAATCTCGAATTCATTCAAATCATTCGTTATATCCGCTATAATTTCTTTCATATTAGTTGAAATTCCTTATTTGGTAGTTTGGATTCAGATAATTTGGAGCCAAAATTCGTAAACGAAATTTCGTATTTCGTACAGAATTCGTATTCGTAAATATTCGTAATTCGGATTCGTAAAAATGTACGAATTTCGAAAAATTTGTACGAATTTCCAATTCGTACGAAACTAATCGCACATGTCTAGTCACCAGTATGGTATTTGTACATTGATATCATATCCCCTCTCAAGCGTCTCTTCTCCAGAGTGAATAAGTTCAATGCTCGTAGTCTTTCCCCATAGCTGAGATCCTCCAGTCCCTTTATTAGCTTTGTTGCCCTTCTCTGGACTCTCTCCAGTTACAGCACATCTCTCCTGAGGACTGGTGCCCAGAACTGGATGGCATACTCCAGGTGTGGCCGGACCAGAGTCTTGTAGAGTGGAGGAACTATTGTTTTATCTCTGGAGTGAATTCCCTTTTTAATGCATGCTAATATTATGTTGGCTTTGCTTGAAGCAGCTTGGCATTGCATGCCATTGCTGAGCCTGTCACCTACTAGGACCCCCAGGTCCTTTTCCATCCTAAATTCCCCCAGAGATTCTCCCCCTAGCGAGTAAATTGCATTCATGTTTTTGGCACCTAAATGCATTACTTTACATTTTTTAATATTAAACTTCTTTCGCCATGTAGTTGCCCATCCCATTAATTTATTTAGTTTTTTTTGCAAGGTTTCCACATCCTGCGCAACTTTGTATCGTCCGCAAATACTGAGATTGAGCTGTTTATCCCATCCTCCTGATCCTTTATGAATAAATAATAATAAATAAACAGGATTGGTCCCAGGACAGAACCCTGGGGGACCCCAGTTTCCACACCAGACCACTCTGAGTACTCCCCATTTATCACCACCCTTTGGATTCGCACCTGTAGTTTTAAATCCAGGTACTTACCCTATGGTCCATGCCTACAGATCTTAGTTTGTACAATAAATGTTTGTGGGGAACTGTATTGAATACCTTTTCAAAATCTTGATACATCACATCCACAGGCCTTCCTTTATCTAGATAGCAGCTCACTTCTTCATAGAAGGTTAATAGATTGGTCTGGCAAGAACGATTTTTCATGAATCTATGCAGATTACTGCTAATGATACCTTTTTCATTACTAAAATCTCGTATATAGTCCCTTATCATCCCCTCCAATAGCTTGCAGACTATTGATGTTAGGCTAACTGACCTGTAGTTCCCAGGTATATATCTCTGCCCTTTTTTAAATATTGGTGACACATTGGCTTTTCTCCAATCACTTGGTACCATTCCAGTCAGTAAAACATCCACAAAAATTAGAAACAATGGTCTGGCTATCACTTGACTGAGTTCCCTAAGGACCCTCGGGTGTAAGCCATCTGGTCCTGGTGATTTATTTTTGGTACGTTTTTCAAGTCTATTTCTAATTCTGTCCTCTGTTAGCCATGAGGGTGCTTCCTGTGACATGCTATGAAAATGAACATTACCGTCTTGGTTACTGTATCCCCCTGTTTCCCTTGTGAAGACTGAGGATAAGAATAAATTCAGAGCCTTTGCCAGATTCCCTTCATCATCATTTATAGGACCAATATGTACTGGCTTCCCTTTCTTACTATTTATATACTTAAAGAATGTCTTGGGATTTTTTTACTCTCCTCCGCTATGTGCCTTTCATGTTCTATCTTAGCCGCCCTGATTGCACCCTCACATTTTTTATTGCATTCTTTGTAAAGTTGAAATGCTGACAATGACCCCTCAGCTTTGTATTTTTTGAAGGCCTTTTTACCGACCCTTTGACTCTCACCTTGACCCAAACACTAACCCTGGCACTGACCTAGATCAAACCTTGATCTAGATATTTATTTGTATTTTATATATTTTTATTATTAATATTTTCTATTTAATGTTTTAAGGCTTCATGTACAATGCTGCTGGTAAATGGACGTTTAGGAACAGTTTGGCATTTTTTTCAGCTGCTCCTGAACTCTCCTCTATGTTGCCTTATCAGTACATGTACACAGGGTTGTTTATAGTTGTTTCTAGGCAGTTGAGTTTAGAAGCATTTTTTGGAAAGCAAAAAAATGCGTTCAGGATGGATGTTCAGAGGCATTTGAAACGTCAAATGCCTGTAACAGCTTGTAAACACGGTAACTCGTGTTTAGCCACGTTTCGTTTACAGCTGTTTTTAATGGAGATACATTTTTGACTATTTTGAAAATTAATAAATAAATAAAACGATCCTAAATGCAAACATGGCTAAACGCGGCATGTAAACGTGGCAAAATTGAAATTTTTAAACATCGTTTATTATCTGTCTGGTTAAATTGTTCAGGGGAGGTTGTAAAACATCCCATGTACATTAAGTCTCACACACTTTTTTTTCCTCTGCAAGGAGAGAGAGAGTTAAGATGTATCTCTCTCCTCCATTCACAGAGAAAGAAAACATGGGGGCAGGCTTGATCTAGGTATTTTTTTGTATTATTATTATTATTAAAAAAAAATTTACACAAACTTTTTTTTTTCTCTGCAAGGAGAGAGAGAGAGAGAGAGAGAGAGAGAGAAAAAGTATCCCTTTCCTACATTCACATAGAAAGAAAACATGGGGGCAAACTTCACAGTGACTGATCACTGTGATAGCCAATTAGAGGCTATCACAGCGATCAGGTGACCCAGCATCTCGAGTTCCCGGGTCCCAATCGTTAGTACATGGTCCAGGGCTCTCGTGAGACCCCGGTCTCTGTGCTGGGAGCATGCCGCAAGGGATATATATGCAATTATGGGGCCCCAGGGAATAAAGCCCAGTCCAGTGTGCATGCATATTTGTGTTACATCGGCATAAGGGGTTAATCAATATCCACTGATCACATAGTATCGAAAATCTGACTACTATAGAAACATGTTCTCATAAAATCTCTTATCTAGAAAGTCTAAATCCCAAACTTTCCAAATAAGGCTTTGCCATCATGTCTACCCAGTGACAGGAAGAATCCAAATCATTGCTACAGATAGTAAGCTTAGTTCTGTCTTGAAATGCATTCATACATAAGAGGAAATGTAAAAGTGACAGCACAGCATGTGTAGGATACAACATTTAAGAGAAACGTCCAGGATCATTATGTTAGAATACTCTATATTCTATACATGTGCTATGTACTCTACATTCACTGGATGGCAAAATGCTCATTTTTACTGTGGTGTCTTTGAACATGTCTATGAAGGGGTTGCAAAGCCATAATTTTGTGTGTTGCTCATCGATAATGTGTGAGAAATCACATGACTACTTAGGTGCATTTATATCCATCAAGCCATGCAAAAAGCAGAGCTTTTGCTTTGCTATGTAATTACTTTTATTTGAAGGCACCTGAAAGAAATATACTGTATATGGCAGGCAATTATGAGACATAGGAAAGCCTGGCAGAATTGCTTACGTAGTCATGTACTATGTCATGTGCAGTGTTAATGCAGAGGAGTCCAATGACCATGACACAAAATAATGAATATTTGATAGCTGTTTGGAGTATTTTTAATACATTTGAGTTTCCAACCATCTAGAAATTTTACAGCTTACAATGTAAAATAAAAATGTTTGTGTCCAGGTTTGCTCAGTGCCCTTGTAGTTTCAGTCTTGATGCCTTGGATACTGTTCTTACAATGAGTCATAATGTAGATATTAATGATATGTAAAACAATTTCTATAGTTTGGCATATGTCCTAACCTGTGGCAGTTCCTGGCTGGTTGAGATTAATATGTATTTTCTGATCCACCTCATATCAGTCAGTAATTAAACCACCAGTTTTTTTTTTTTATTGCCAATGTGCAAAAGACTTGCAGCCACCCCTTGATGATACCAATACACCACACCAGGCATATAAGCTGGGATTCCTCATAGCGAAGATTGGTAATAGGTAAGCTCCCTGCCATGCTAGTTCCATTGGAGCTTTTAAAAGGCCGTTCTGCAAATTGGAGACTAACTACCACTGGGTGTTTCGCTCAAAGCCCAGGAAGAGGTATGGCTAGTTAAAAGGGTTTGTAAAGGCAATGTTTTTTTTAAATAACAAACATGTTAGACTTACCTGCTCTGTGCAGTGGTTTTGCACAGAGCAGCCCTGATCCTCCTCTTCTCGGGTCCCCCGCCAGCGCTCAGGGCCCCTCCCCTCTTCTGAATGCTCCCAAAGCAAGCTGCTTGCTATGAGGCCACTCAAGCATGCTTGCTCCCGAGCTCCGCTCTCTGTGTCCATAAGCAGCTACAGGCATCATTCAGATATCTTGGTGCTTCTACCGGCTCACCCGTGCGATTGGCGAGCTGGAGAATGAATCGGCCGGTGGCGGACATTTACCATAGAGTTGTCTCTATGACCTTCGGAGGCCGGGCGTGACGTTAAGACGTCACGTCATGCCTCAGCAATTGTAAACACTGCTGTTGCCTCGGCTGGTAAGTCAAGATCATTTGTTTGGGGGGGGGATTTTAGGCTTTCCAGCATAAAGGCGAGATCTGGGCACTCCAGATCTCACTGTAAAGAGGACCTGTCATGCCCTATTCCTGTTACAAGGGATGTTTACTAATAGGTAATAGGAAATTTGTAATAGGAATAAAAGTGATTAAAAAAATGGGAAAGTGTCAAGATATAAAAATAACAGTAAAATAAACAATAAAAAATAAATAAATGTAAAGCTCTCCCGTCCCTGCGTGCTCACTTGCAGAAGTGAACGCATATGCACGTTGTGCCCGCATATGTAAACGGCGTTCAAACCAGACATGTGAGGTATCGCCACAAACATTAGAGCGAGAGCAATAATTCTAGCACTAGACGCCCTCTATAACTCTAAACAGGTAACCTGTAAAAAAAAATTAAGCGTCGCCTATGGAGATTTTTAATTACCAAATTTAGTATCATTCCACGAGTGTGCACAATTTTAAAGCCTGACATGTTAGGTATCTATTTACTTGGCGTAACATCATCTTTTACATTATGGGAAAAAACAAAAATAACTTTAGTGTTTTTTTTTTTTTTTTTACTATATGATTTTTTTTTTCCCCAAAAAAAAGAGTTTGAAAAATTGCTGCGCAAATACCGTGTGACCTAAAGAGATGCAATGGCCACCATTTTATTCCCTAGGATCTCTGTTAAAAAAAAAACATATATAATGTTTGGGGGTTCTGAGTAATTTTCTAGCAAAACAATGATAATTTTTACATGTAGTAGAGAAGTGTCAAAATTGGCCTGGGGGGGGGGGGGCAAGTGGTTAAAGTCGCAATGTGTTCCTAGCATAGCCATCTCTCTGGTTACTGCAAGCATTGCTGTGTATACAGGATGTATTATATACCATATGGAATGTACAGTTTCTGTTTTATAAATGATACAGTGCATTGGGGTTGATTTACAAAAACTGGAGAGTGCAAAATCTGGAGCAGCTGTGCATGGTAGCCAATCAGCTTCTAACTTCAGCTTGTTCAATTAAACTTTGACAAAAAGGCTCCGTTCAAACTTGTGTGACTTGTCATGCAACATTGTACACATCTTTCTAGCACTTCCACACTGTGGGTGTTTTCCACTGCCCCAGACAGCGGCTATGTGTTGACAGCTTGCGGAGATGGAGCAACCTGATGTCATGGGTTACTATGACGTTGGCAACTCTGGCCCGATATCGCTCCCGGCTACTAGACGATCGCCGGCCTGCATTGCGCATGCCTGGCCGGTGATTCCGGTTTTGATTGGATTAAGTGCAGTTGCCTGGCAACCCATTACACCTGTCCTGATGTCTGCTTCTGACAGATGTGTCCGATCCAGCTCCAGAATAATGTTAATACTGTTACTGATGGTGCTACAACAATGCAAAGCTGAGTATGCAGGTCAGTATCCATGTGAGTGGGTAATCCAGCTTTCTAAAACTACACAGTACTGTACTGTGAGATGTCTGTTGGTAATTACTGGCTTTTTGGCAGGACTTATGATGTCATACCTATCCTGGGGTGGGTGGTGACTTATTTTTTGCCTCTTTCTGATTGGTGGGTGTTTATTAAAATATGCTGCACTGTTAATTTGCACTTATCACCTGCCTGACGAAGGGGTCCTGCGTGGCTCCGAAAAGTTGCACTCTCTTGCTTGTGATGTGATCAAGCTTTAATAAAAAACAGTTGGACTGAATTTGGACTGAATATCTGTGGTGTGCTGGAAAAAATATTCATTGTGGCTTTCATGATCCAGTCTCCAGCTGGTGGTTGCTACAGCTACAGCACCCAGTATCCGAGAGCTTTCCCCAGGAACATGTGCGATGGGAATATGGACTATCAATTGTACACACAAAGTCACATGACAAGTCACAGCCCATTGATTTCAATGGAGTCCGCGACTTTGAAAAGGTTCCTGCACTATTTTTAAGCAATTTTCTTGCAACTTGAGTGCCAAAGAGTGTAAAAGTCACATGAAAGTCACACTCTAAAGTCGTACTCAAAATTGGACGACTTTGGATTCGCACAAGTGTGAGCGGAGCCTAAAATCTGGAAGCATATTGGTTCCTATGCAAAGCTGCACAAGATTTTGCACTCTCCAGTTCTAGTAAATCAACCCCAGTGTGTATTTATATGCTTACTGCTGTAAAGGCTCTTTGCAATAATGCACCTACCCTGTAAGCATGAAAAGGCCCCAGTTTAGGTTTCAAAGTCCTCTGTTTATGTGATTAAAGAGCTGTATATATTGTCGGTAATATTTTAATGAAATAGTTGTAATTATGGCATGGTCTTTTATAGTTTAGCGACAATCTAATACGTCATGCCCTCTATTGTCGTTGTACTTCAACCAAATCTCATAATTTTCATCCTAAAAACTGCTGTTCTAGGATGACATCTCTGCAAATGGTGTTGGGATATTATTTTCATACACGTCCTAACATACTGTATACTGTTGCTGGTGTATTATATTACAATCAGCCATGTAACTGTATTGCAGAGCAAGTAATTACTTTAAGGCTTAAAAGAACAAGCCTGCTTATTGTACTAACTTCTTGCTGTATCATTTGTCCATGAAAGAAAATAATTTGTATTTTATTTTATTAAATTGTATTTTATTTCACAAATTTTTTTTCTTTCTCGTACATCACGGGACACAGAGCGACATAGTCATTACTAATGGGTTATATAGATACCGTCAGGTGCTGGCACTGGCAACTTCCAAAACCGGAAGTACCCTCCCCTATATAAGCCCCTCCCATCCGGGAGCACCTCAGTTTTTTGCCAGTGTCTAAGGTGTTGGCCAAGAAGAAACGTGTTTTTCACTGAGCTTGCGTACAGGTTCTTTTGGGCCTCAGTAAGCTATTCCGGATCCGACCAAAAAAGCTTCATAGCTAAACGGTCGGTACCCGGGCCTTGCAGAGAAGAGCAAGGTTTTGCCTGTAATGCTTCTCTTAGGAGAGCTGGACCCTGGGATCCAGAGCTCTGGTCATACCCACGACCAAGATGTTTTCTGTGCAGGGTGCTATACAGGTCCAGGGGAGTGGAATCCTTGGGAACCCGGTCCCTGAAGGTTTGATTACAATGCCTGCCGTGATAGGTGAAGTTTGGGCTTTTGTGGACCAAACAAAGTCCTGCGGCGGGGAACAGGTAAGTGGGGGCCCCCAGGAACTTGGTTCTATTGGGGGACCCCCAAGCCTAATTTGTCTTTCTGTCTGTTACCTAATGGTATTCCCGCAAAATTCTGTGCATGCCTGTAACTACTAAAAAAATTTAATAATTTTTAATGGTGGTCAAGAAAAAAAAAAAAAAAAATTTTTATATATATTTAAGATATTAGACTGCGGTACCTGTGTTTGTCCACTAGAGGCCGCTGTGGAATGTTTTCTTGTCATGTGGACTAGTTTCTTCTCAGCAGAGCAAGTCCAGGCAGATGGTGAGTTCTCTTATGGGAAACTGCTTCCTCTGCCATGTTGCAATGCTCGTCCATCCCCCGGCCTGCGGCAAAGAGGGGCCCTGGCTCTTGTCCCTAGTCTCCATTTTTCAAAATTAGCGCCGAAGGCGCACGTGGCCGCGCGCGTGCGCGTGCACGCGCCTCTATATATAGAGGTGAGCCAGGAAAGGGGGCGGAGCCTGGGGGATGACGCTCTGTGTGCGCCGCAGCGCTTCTGCGCATGTGCGGGCGTCCCAGCATGTAAAAACCACAGTTTTGTGTGGTGAGCTGGCTATGAAGTACAGAGACAGAGCTGGCAACATTTAAAAAAAAAAGGGCATACAGCAAGCGGTTGATACAGGCATCCCCTAGAAAGGCACATTAGTAGACACCAACTGTGATATAGCAGCAATTGTGCTAGACTATTCTCAGTAAAAGTGGTGTATTACGGCTGGAATACCTCAGCTTTAGGCTTAGGAATATGCCGTCCAGAAGCTCCGGAACTGAATCTTCCAGGAAGCGAAGGGGGTCTCATCGGGCTCGGAGGATCTTGGGCATACTTCTGCTGCACCAGTCTCCCCTGAAGTTCAGAGGTAAGTGACCGTAGAGACCCCGCAGGGGTACTTGGTACTGTGGCTGTCCTCAGTTCACCTGCTCCTGTGTATGTAACAGAGGAGGTTTTTTCCTCAGCTCTGGGAGGATTAGAGAGAGATTGTCAACATTTATCGCTGCCTCCCTGTCAGGGAAAGCACGCCCGATCTCCGTCTCCTCCTTCAGAGTGCCTGTTAGCAGAGCAACAGTCCCATACAGGGATCGACCTGCCTGAAGGGGATCAGGATGAGGTTGATTCTGTTATAGAGGAATCAACAGTGGGGGAACCTTTTCTCAGCATCTCAAGCTGAAAGATTATGGGTTCAGTCTCTGACTAACATGGTCCGATCAGCATTTAAAAATGCACCTTGCGGAACCATCAACCACTACTGTATCCTCGTTGGGGTCGCTAGAAGCCCCCAGACTGTTTGTTCTTTTCCACTTCACCCTTTACTGAAAGGGCTCATTTACCAGGATTGGGAACGTCCTGAGAAAATATTTATTCCCCCAAGAGATTTCCGGTGGTCTATCCCATGGAGGATAAGTTCATCAAAAAAAAAAAAAATGGAAGGTCCCTACAGTGGACGCAGCCATCTCTTGTATGTATAAATCACTGACATGTCCAGTGGATAATGTCCAAATGTTCAAGAACCCAATAGATAAAAGATTGGAGTCCTTATGAAAATCTGCTTGGTGATACAACCAGCAGTAGCAGCTATTGGGGTCTGCTAAGCAGTGAAGGATCAGTTGAAACAGGTCTTGAGGGACTTGACAGATCAGCAGGCTTTGCCCTAGGGCTTTGCGGTTGACGCCATAAAGGATTCAGTCCATCAGGCCTCCCGCCTTACGCTGTCTATAGTACATATGCGTAGGCTCCTATGGCTCAAAAACTGGTCTGCTGAAGCTCCCTGTAAAGAATGGCTGGTTAGCGTCCCATTTCATGGTGAACGCTTATTCAGGGAAAACCTGGACAAATATATCCAGAAAATTTCCAGCGGTAAAAATACGCTCTTGCCGGTTAAAAACAGAGTTAGAGGTCCCTCTTTAAGAGACCTGCTTCTCCAGTCCCTGGGGCATCGGCTGTGTAACAGTTCCGACGGCCTCCTCGGTCAAATCCCGGGGGTAAAAAACAGGGACAGTAGCAGGGTAATGAGAAACCCTGGCTCAGGGGAGGTACAAAACCTCCCCCAAAGTTAAATTCATTGAAGCCCCCACTCAGTCGGGTGGGGGGAGGACTCCAGTTGTTCGCAAGAGACCTGGCGGGACACGATCAAGACAGATAGGTGCTCTCCGCAGTAGGTTTGGGATACAGTTTGGAGTTAAAAGACTCTCCTCCTTCCCATTTTTAAGGTCAAACGTGCCAAGGGATCCCCGGAAGAGAGAGTCCCTCCTGTTGGCACTAGAACAACTATTGCTCCAAGGAGTAATTATGGAGGTTCCCCTGGAAGAATGAGGGTTCGGGTTTTACTCAAACCTCTTTACAGTCCCGAAGCAAACGCGGACGGGAGGCCCATATTAATTCTAACAGGGCTATACAAATTCCTGTATATCAGGACTTTCCGATGGAGTCGATCCGATCGGTGGCCACTGCCCTACAAGGGGAGGATTGGTTAGCCGCGATCGACATCAAAGATGCTTATTTGCACATTCCCATCTTTCCAGTCCACCAAAAATTTCTACGCTTTGCAGTAGAAGGGCGCCATTTTCAGTTCAGAGCCTTACCCTTCGGTTTGGCCACAGCACCACGAGTGTTTACAAAAATTCTGGCCCTTTATTGGCCGATCTAAGAACACAAGGTGTAATGATAATGGCATATCTGGATGACTTGTTGCTGATAGACCACTCAGTGAAAAAACTAGACGTGGTCGTTCACAAGACAATCAAGTATCTGGAATCTCACGGTTGGATTATCAACCGAGACAAGTCAGCCCTAAAAACCAGTCAAAAGTCTGGAATACTTGGGGCTAAGGTTGGATTCAGGCCAGAGAAAAATATTCTTGCCTCGAGGAAAGGTGTTGTCTTTGAAAGATTTGATCCACTTAGTGGGTACAAAAAAGACAGCCGTCCATACGCCTGTATATGAGGCTGCTGGGAAAAATGGTGGCATCATTCGAAGCAGTACCCTACGGTCAATTCCATTCAAGGAATTTGCAAGGGGCCATACTGTCAGCCTGGAACAAAAAAGTTCAGGCCCTAGACTTACAATGTCCTTGTCCCCTTCCGTTCGCAAGAGCCTCCGTTGGTGGTTGGTTCCCCAGAATCTGGAAAAAAGGAAATCCTTCAGTCCGATTTCTTGGAAGGTGGTCACTACAGATGCCAGCCTTATAGGCTGGGGAGCAGTACTGGAGCAATAGTCTCTCCAGGGCAGATGGTCGGATGCAGAAAAGGCCCTGCCCATCAATCTCTTAGAGATACGAGCAGCCCGGTATGCCCTAGTAGCATGGACATCCAAACTCCAAGGGTCCCCTGTCAGAATTCAATCAGACAATGCCACAGCAGTGGCATATATCAATCATCAGGGGGGCACCAGGAGTCGTGCAGCCCAGAGGGAAGTAAATTACATCCTGAAATGGGCAGAAAAATATGTCCCAGCCATATCTGCGGTATTCATTCCAGGAGTGGAGAATTGGAAGGCGGACTTTCTAAGTCGCCAGCAATTAGGCCCAGAGGAAGGGTCCCTTCACCCCGAGGTTTTCTGGACAATATGTCAGCGGTGGGGAACATCGGATGTAGATCTTCTAGCATCCAGATTCAACACAAAGGGGGACAGGTTTGTCTCTCGGACAAGGGATCCCCTAGCTTGCGGCTCGGATGCCCTAGTGTTCCCTTGGGATCAGTTCAAGCTGATATATGCATTCACACCGCCACAATGGTTACCTCGATTACTCCGCAGAATCAGGGTAGAAAATAAACCAGTGATTCCGGTGGCTCCAGCGTGGCCCCGAAGAGCGTGGTACGCGGAGATTGTAAAATTTCAGTGGGGAGTCCTTGGACTCTCCCACGTCGTCCGGACCTGCTTTCGCAAGGACCGATATACCACCCTTCCTTACCAGCCCTAGGTTTGACGGCCTGGCTATTGAAGCCCACATTCTAAAAAAGAGAGGGCTCTCTAATGCTGTGGTATCTACCATGATCAATGCCAGGAAGCCTGTATCCAGGCAGATCTACTATAGAATGTGGAAGGCGTACATCGCGTGGTGTGAGGCCAAGAAATGGCATCCACATAAGTACGTAATAGGTAGGATTCTGGACTTCCTACAGTGGGCTGTAGATAGGAAGCTTGCCTTGAGTACTATCAAGGGTCAGATTTCGGCCTTGTCAATATTTTTTCAAAGGCCCTTGGCTTCGCATTCACTAGTCAAAGCCTTTATACAAGGAGTGATGCGTATTAGTCCTCCGGTTAATATTCCCATATGTCCATGGGATCTAAACTTGGTTCTGTCGGTTCTACAGAAACAACCATTTGAACCATTACAGCATATTTCCTTGGTGCTTCTCACCAGGAAATTGATTTTTCTAGTAGCCATTTGTTCGGCTAAAAGAGTATCGGAATTAGCAGCTATGTCCTGTAAGGAGCCATATCTGGTTATCCATAAGGACAGAGTAGTGTTACGTCCTCATCCAGCCTTTCTTCCTAAGGTGGTATCGAGGTTTCATTTGAACCAAGATGTGGTTCTTCCTTCTTTTTTCCCCAAACCTACTTCGGTAGAGGAAAAGTTATTGCATTCTTTGGATGTAGTAAGAGCAGTTAAAGCTTATCTAAAAGCCACTGCTCAGATTCGCAGAACGGATACTTTGTTTATTCTGCCGGAAGGCCCCAGAAAGGGTCAGGCAGCGTCAAAATCTACTTTAGCCAAGTGGATTCGACAGGTCATTATGCAAGCTTATGGCTTGAGAAGGAGACCGCCTCCGTTCAAAGTTAGAGCGCACTCCACGAGAGCAGTTGGAACTTCATGGGCAGTGCATCACCAGGCCTCCCTGGCTCAAATCTGTAAGGCCGCAACATGGTCTTCAGTTCACACGTTTACTAGGTTCTACCAGGTGGACGTTAGAAGTCAGGAGGATGTCGCCTTTGGGCGCAGTGTGTTGCAGGCCGCAAAAGATCCTCATGTCTGATAGAGCTCAGCTTATATATGGTGTATCCCCCCCCCTCATTTGGCATTGCTTTAGGACATCCCATTAGTAATGACTATGTCGCTCTGTGTCCCGTGATGTACGAGAAAGAAAATAGGATTTTTATAACAGCTTACCTGTAAAATCCTTTTCTTGGAGTACATCACGGGACACAGAGCTCCCGCCCCTCTTTGGGGACACTTATTGCTTTGCTACAAAACTGAGGTGCTCCCGGATGGGAGGGGCTTATATAGGGGAGGGTACTTCCGGTTTTGGAAGTTGCCAGTGCCAGCACCTGACGGTATCTATATAACCCATTAGTAATGACTATGTCGCTCTGTGTCCCGTGATGTACTCCAAGAAAAGGATTTTACAGGTAAGCTGTTATAAAAATCCTATTATCTTATAAAATTGTATTTTGTTAAATTGTATATGTGTATATACAGTATCTCACAAAAGTGAGTACACTCCTCACATTTTTGAAAATATTTTATTATATCTTTTCATGTGACAACGCTGAAGAAATTACACTTTTCTACAATGTAAAGTAGTGAGTCTACAGCTTGTATAACAGTGTGAATTTGCTGTCCCCTCAAAATAACTCAACACACAGCCATTAATGTCTAAACCGCTGGCAACAAAAGTGAGTACACTCCTAAGTGAAAATGTCCAAATTGGGCCCAATTAGCCATTTTCCCTCCCTGGTGTCACTCGTTAGTGCTACAAGGTCTCAGGTGTGAATTGGGAGCAGGTGTGTTAAATTTGGTGTTATCGCTCTCACTCTTTCATACTGGTCACTGGAAGTTCAACAGGAAGTGCCACCTCATGGCAAAGAACTCTCTCAGGATTGTTGCTCTAAATAAAGATGGCCTAGGCTTTAAGAAGATTGCTAAGACCCTGAAACTGAGCTGCAGCATGGTGGTCAAGAATATACAGCGGTTTAACAGGACAGGTTCCACTCAGAACAGGCCTCGCCATGGTCGACCAAAGGAGTCGAGTGCATGTGATCAGCGTCATATCCAGAGGTTGTCTTTGGGAAATAGATGTATGAGTGCTGCTAGCATTACTGCAGTGGTTGAAGGGGTGGGGGGTCAGCCTGTCAGTGCTCAGACCATACGTATACACTGCATCAAATTGATCTGCATGGCTGTCCCCCCAGAAGGAAGCCTCTTCTAAAGATTATGCACAAGAAAGCCCGCAAACAGTTTGTGGAAGACAAGCAGACTAAGTACATGGATTACTGGAACCATATCTTGTGGTCTGATGAGACCAAGATAAACGTATTTGGTTCAGATGGTGTCAAGCGTGTGTGGCGGCAACCAGGTGAGGTGTACAAAGATAAGTGTGTCTTGTCTACATTCAAACATGGTGGTGGGAGTGTCATGGTCTAGGGGCTGCATGAGTGCTGCCGACACTGGGGAGCTACAGTTTATTGAGGGAACCATGAATGCCAACATGAACTGTGACATACTGAAGCAGAGCACGATCCCCTCCCTTCAGAGACTGGGCCACATGGCAGTATTCCAACATGAGAAAGACCCCAAACACACCTCCAAGACGACTACTGTCTTGCTAAAGAAGCTGAGGGTAAAGGTGATGGACTGGCCAAGTATGTCTCCATACCTAAACCCTTTCGAGCATCTGTGGGGTATCCTCAAACAGTAGGTGGAGGAGCTCAAGGTCTCTAACATCCACCAGTTCCACAATGTCATCATGGAGGAGTGGAATAGGACTCCAGTGGCAACCTGTAAAGCTCTGGTGAACTCCATGCCCAAGCGGGTTAAGGCAGTGCTGGAAAATAATAGTGACCACACAATATATTGACACTTTGGGCCCAATTTGGACATTTTCACTTAGAGATGTACTCACTTTTGTTGCCCGCGGCTTAGACATTAATGGTGTGTTGAGTTATTTTGAGGGGACAGCAAATTTACACTGTTATACAAGCTTTACACTTACTACTTTACATTGTAGCAAAGTGTAATTTCTTCAGTGTTGTCACAATAAAGATATAAAATATTTTCAAAAATGTGAGGGGTGTACTCACCTTTGTGAGATACTGTATATATATATATATATATATATATATATATATATATATATATATATATAGTATGTATATATATATAGTATGTATAGTATAGTATGCAGTGTTGCCAACTGTCAGTAAATTTATGAACAGTTTGTAAAATCTATAATTTTTGCATCTGTCCATGAATGTCCATTATGAACATGCAGTCTACGAGTCCGTAATGGTCATTCATGAATAGAGGCAAAAATTACGGATTTTACAAACTTTTACAAACTGTTCTTTCATTTACTGACATTTGGCAACCCTGATAGTATGTCTGTTTTGGTTTTTGGAATAGCCTAAGGAGGAAAAATTAAAATCCAAAATAAAGACTCTGCTTCATACATAGTTATTCAACTGACTAAAATGTAGAAGTAGTACATTTAAATCTCTATAGTATAGGAAGAACCAACATAATCTAGATTAAAGCTACAAAATACAGGTCATATGCATTGCATAAAATGAACCTTTATTTGAAAAACAATCCTCCCTTCCATACCTTTAAGAAGTAAGAGAGTAACAATAGCTGTTTGATGGTGATGAACACTTGTGTTCTCTTGTTGTATTTTCTGCATGCTGTGTAGAACTCCCAAGTGGCAGTGGTCTGAGAATTGATGTGCTGACAAATGTCAATATTTCTGTTATCCATCATTGAGGAAAGAAACTGCAGGAGTCAGGGCTGCAGCAGAATTTAAAGGTATTGCTTAGAGACATATTGATGATTAGTTAAAGTACACTACTGTAGAAACATGCAAATGGAAAAATGTTCCATGTACATTTTACAAATAATTGGAAACACTTTGCTAAAATGTTGACATATATTTTGCGTAGCCCATATTTTATTAACCATAACCCTTTATGACTACATATCACTGTTAATGCTATTTATCTAATTTAAAAGATATACACTTGTGTAAGTAAAACATTAAACTAGGGCTCTCTATTTTACAATATCTAGTCATGTCAGACTAAATATCAGCAGGTTAAGAAGGATATACATGGGCCAAAAATCAGTCAGTCCCTGCTGTCTTTTCCTTTTGCTTGTGTGTACTACTGTCTGTTCTGTCAAACAGTCATGCTGGAAAACCAGCATTCAATCAGTGCTTTCAGCCAATGGCTGCAAGTGCTGTTTTGTAAAATCTAACAGGGAAGAGGGCTGGGAGTCCCAGCCAGTTGATTGAAAATAAAATTGCCCGATTCCCCCATACACACATTCAAAGTGAATGGGGGAATCCTCCCTGTTGAGTCATTGTATTCTGAAAACACCAATCAGTGCTATTGACTATAGCCTGCAGTGCTGATCAAGTGGAAAATACCAACAGGCTAGTTGTACAGAAGTCGAACAGTAGATTGCCCGTACATGGATTGAAGTTTATCCAGTTCCTGCTGAACTGGTTGAATTTTGTTCCATGTATGGCCAGCTTTAGGCTACTTAAATACTTAAAGGGATACAGTGCAAGATTTTCACAAATTCACCCACTTTGCATATATTCACTTTCTTTTTTTTTTTCTCAAAACGATTTATTTGAATTTGCAGGTTTACAGTAAATTAGGAACAATTAGATAAGGTAATCACATTATATGCAATACATATTGAAGTGATAAACGGTAGATCAAAAGCAACTGAGCGTTAGTAGTAAACAATGAAATATTGTCTAACAGCAGCACAGACTATATATACCTAGAGTAAGATGAGGGCAGGGTATGTCCATCTGCTCTCGATTGAGTTATTGTAACCAATTTGGAGTAGGGGGTGAGGCGGGAAAGGTCGCTGAAATAGGACGGGAGATGGGGGGGCCTAAGAAGTAAGCCGCGGGGCTAAGTAAGGTATACCAGCCAAGATCGGCCTCCTGTCCACTCACCCCTATACGGGGACTTGCTGTGAGGGATAGGGGGCTATAATTGGGTTTTCAGATTCATCAGTGCGGTGCTGGTATATTGTAAGACACAGGTGAGGCTTAGTCGGGGAGATAGTGTAGCATGAGTAAAGTGGAGGGGGGGTAGGAAGGGGGTCCAGTGGTCCTTTTAGGGGCATCTTGGTACTCAAGCAGGCATACGGCCACCAACGGTTGTTCTGTGTGAAGGGCATATGCTGAGGCATATTTAAGCATGTAGATGGAGGGTATTTACAATGAAGAGAGGAAGAGGAGGTTGGAGCGAGCTAAGGGGTGGGTCCCATTGGGGGGGGACCACAGGGGTGGGCAGAAGCGTGGTGTGGTGTGGCGAGGGTGATTGTGTAGCACTTTCTCTATAGTGTATCCAGCAGGCCCAGGTGTCAGTGAATTTGGTAGGGTTGTCATGGGCTTGGGATATGAGCTTTTCCATTTCAGCTATTTTGTCTACACGGCGGCGTCACTCGGCTATCGTTGGAGGTGTGAAGCTTCTCCAGTGTACTGGGATACATAGATTAGCTGCATTAATGAGGTGCATGGTCAAGGATTTCTTGTAGCTAGACAGGGGCCTGGTGGAATGGTGAAGCAGATATTGTGCGGGGTTAAATTCCGGGGTGTACGTGGTGATCTGCGAGATGAGACGTTGCACCTCATTTCAAAAAGGTCGTATGGAGGGGCAGTCCCACCACATGTGGAGCAAAGAGCCAGCGCTAGCGTTACACATCCAACAAGTTGGAGGAAGGCTGGGGTAGAACTTGTGAAGTCTTTCGGGAGTCCTGTACCATTTGGAAAATAATTTATACCTGTTCTCCTGAGTGGAAATGTTTATGGTCCCTTTGTGCATGTGCGTGTAGATGCGTTCCCAATCCAATTCGGATAGTTGCATAGATAGGTCTGATTCCCATTGTCGGACCAAGTGATCATCTTTGATCTTATGAATGGAGAACAAGGAAGCGTAGAGGGTCGATATCAGGTGGCGTTGGGGTTCACCATTATAGCAGAGTGTTTCTATAGGTGTGAGGTCTCTGGTCCAGGAGGCCGGAGATCTACTTGAGCGTAAGTAGTGTCGGGTTTGCAAGTAATTGTAAAATGGGATGCCACGGTTCGGGAGCGAGTCGGTAAGTTCTGTATAGGACAAGAGGTTGCCGTTACGGAAAAACTGATGGGCTCTACGAGGGGTGATGTCGGTGTCATTGGTGGTGATGTGGGTAATCAGGCCTGGAGTGAAGTCGGGATTACAATCCAAAGGGGTCATTGGCCCTGGAGAGGATGTGACGTTCAAGTAATTGCATATTTTGGCAAAACAGGATAGTGTGGCTCCGACGAGAGGGTGTTTGGAGTCTTTAGTGGTTACGGCAGTGCGAGTGATCCAAGGGAGGTGTGTGAGAGGGACATCAGAAGTGGCGTTCTCAAGCGTGATCCAATTTTTGTTATGACTGTGGACGTGCCAGTCCACAATCCTCGTCATGTGACATGCCCAGTGATACTTTTGGATGTCAGGGAGGCCAAGACCCCCTGCTAATTTGGGGAGCGTTAGCCTATCCCAGCTCAATCTAGGGGATTTGGAAGCCCAAACAAAGGTCCTGTACATACGTTTGTATGCGGTGAAGAATGAGGGAGGGAGTGTAATTGGGACGGCTTGAAGGAGGTAGAGGAGTCTAGGTAGGACGTTCATTTTTAGAACAGCGATTCTGCCTAGCCAGGAGAAGGTCCCGAAATGCCATTTGTGCAGGTCTTCTAGAATTGCACAGAGGGCTGGTAAGAAATTTTTTGCGTAAAGATCAGACAGTTTTGACGGTACTCTAATACCTAAATATGTAAGTGCTTCAGTTTCCCAGCCAAAGGGGAAGTTAAGTTTACACTGTGAAACTAGTGTGGGGGGTAGAGAGACGTTCAGAGCCTTGGATTTAGCGAAGTTAATCTGTAAATTGGACAAAAATTTGAACAATGTGAAGTCTGCCAGGAGGTTAGGGATGGAAGTAATGGGGTCTCTTAGAAAAAGAAGTATATCATCGCATAGGCGGCTATTTTGTACTGTGTGTCCTGGATGTCAACTCCCTTAATATTCAGTTTTTCTCTTAGTTTGCGCAACATGGGCTCCATCGTGAGGACGAAAATTATGGGGGAGAGGGGGCATCCCTGGCGGGTGCCGTTGGTGATGGAGAAGGCGTTCGACAGGCGGCCATTGATCCTGAGTTTTGCAGACGGGTTGGAGTAAAGTGCCATGATCATTTGGATCAATCGAGGGGGGAAACCCATTGTTTGAAGGGCAGCTTCCATATAGTCCCAGGCCACTCTATCGAACGCCTTCTCCACATCAAGAGACAGGAAAAACCCCTGTGTCGGCTTTTTAGATAGCCAATAATATACATTCAGGGCCTTGATGGTGTTATCCCTGGCTTCCCTGCCTGGGACAAACCCAACCTGGTCCAAGGAGATAAGTTTATGCAAGAGGGGGAGGATGCGATTGGCTAAAGCTTTGGCATAGAGTTTCAAATCCATGTTGAGGAGGGATATTGGGCGGTAGTTAGAGACTAGTTCAGGGTCTTTGCCTGG
The DNA here is from genome assembly GCA_029206835.1 of Rana muscosa. Taxonomy (NCBI): domain Eukaryota; kingdom Metazoa; phylum Chordata; class Amphibia; order Anura; family Ranidae; genus Rana; species Rana muscosa. The sequence goes on from CM055116.1 coordinate 176,127,041, forward strand.
CTTGGGGAGAAGTGTGATGTGGGCTTCAAGAAATCCCCTACTGGCAGCTGAGTAAGGTGTTAGGGAGTTGAAGGCTTTAACCAGGTGGGGTAGTAAAAAGTCTGGGAAGGATTTGTAGTAACTGACTGTTAGTCCATCCAGGCCTGGGCTCTTGCCCGGTTTCATCTGTTTCAAGGCCATGGTGATTTCAGCAACTGAAAAAGGGAGGTCTAGGTCAGCAGAATCGTCCGGTGAGAGGGGGTCGGGCTATGTTGTGCTAAAAAATCGTTGAGAGCTGAGCTCCTGTCCAAAGTTATAATGTTTGCTCGAGTCTTGGGGAGGTTGTATAGATCAGTAAAGTATTGAACAAATTGGTCAGATATGTCTTCAGGCTTAACCAGGGGATCCCCCGATGGCGTTCTCAGTTTGTGTATGGTGTGAGCCGCCCGTTTGGATTGTATGGCCCTGGCTAGGAGCTTGCCTGACTTATTACCAAATTCGTAGAATATCTTTTGGGACATGGCGAACTTTTGTTTGAGCACATAATTGAGCTCTCCAAGGAGCTCCTCTCTAGCCTCTGTTAATTCAGAGAGGGTGGTCTTGGCCAGGGAAGATTTATGCGTCTGTTCAAGCTGTCGTATGTGTGCAGTCAAGTCTGCAAGTCTCGCTTTCCTGGCCCGAGATCTTTTAGCAGTTAGAGAGATCACTCCAGATTACGCATTTATGAGCGGCCCAAAGCGTTTCAGGGGACACATCCTCTGAGGTATTTTCCGAAAAATAGTTGGAGAGGCTTAGGGACATAGTCTGAATATTATTGGGGTCGGAGAGGAGGGAGTTGTCAAGTCTCCAAATGTTGGATTGTGCGCAGGTCGGTGGGAGGGTAAGAGACATGGAAATAGGGTTGTGATCGGAGAGTACCATAGGTTCAATCGTGGCTTTGGACAGATAAGTCAGGTCCTGCTGGGTAAGGAAGATGTAATCTAGTCTTGTGTACTTATTGTGTGGGGCAGAAAAGTACGTGAAATCCTTTGTAGAGGGATGGAGTGTGCGCCAGGAATCGTGCAGTAGGAGGTTACTGAGTTGTAGTTTAATTGCTCGTAGGGCTCTATATGTCAGGGAAGATGTGCCATTAGAGACATCCAAGGTAGGTGTGAGCGCGACATTGAAGTCACCACCAACAATAAGGGTGCCAGAATGGAAGTTGATCAATTGATCACACATGGTTCGGAAGAATGTGACTTAATTGGTGTTTGGGGCATATATATTTGCTATTGTCACCTGTCTGTGATGGAGGGTCCCTTTAATAAAAGGAACCTACCTAATGGGTCACTTTGTACGTCCGATATTTGAAAGGGGCAGTGTTTGGATATGAGAATGGAGACACCTTTGGATTTGGCCTCAGCGTTGGAAGCGTGGAAAACTGTAGGAAAACAGGAGTCGTGTAGTTTGGGGATGCTGTTGGTCCTGAAATGCGTTTCTTGTATGAGGGCAATGTGTACTTTAGCCAGTTGCAAGGAGTGCAATAGCCGTGACCGTTTTTCAGGTGTATTCAGCCCCCGGATGTTGATTGAATAGAGTTTGAGGGAAAGGGGCTGGGGACTTGGGGTTGTGGCTGATGGGATGTTAGTTTCCGACATGACGGTGTAAGTAAAGATCAAGAAGGGGAGGAGCGGGGGAAGTGGAACTAAAACCTATGAGATATTTTGGTGGATTCAATACTTGTGAAGTGTGCTTGTCTGGGTTGGACGGCCACTGGACTGGAACCGAAGAGGCAGTAGAAAAACTATTCCACTGGCCTCAGGAAGATAACTATCGGTGTGGTACAGCGAGGGAACAGTGTGTGCTACTCAATAAGAGAACAGCACCCTGTTCCTTGACTGTGTGGGGGTTGGCAGTCACGGGACAGAAAAGATGTACTATCAGCAGACAGGGGTCTGCCACCACGGGTAGTGAAGAGGCATGGGAGGTAGGTAGGTGTCACTTCTGAAGGGGTGACTGCTGGGAAGCAAATCAGCTTGAAAGTGTGTGTAGGAAGGGAATGCGGCATTATTGTTACATTAAAACCATAGCTGAACTACTGTATACAAGAAAGTAATAAACGAGTGATCCGGCCATTCAAGCCTCTGCGGGTTGCTATCTGTAGGCAGCCCACTGCCAAGCCATAGTGAGGTGTTATAAACCCTGGTATATAACGTTCATATTGGGTCAAGGCACTGCGATGCATAGGAAAGGTTAAAGGCCGTGGGCTGAGGACAGAGAGAGTGAAGCATAGCTGTGCATAGGAAACATGAACATTTATCAAAACTGTAGAACAAATGAAAACAATCTAACAGCCACTTCAGCATATACTCACTACCCATAACCGAGCTTGACATCAGTAATAGAGGACATGGCAAGCTCAGAACAGTCCTGGCCGAGTCCATTAGGATCGAGGAGAGAGGGCACAGTTCCCAGGTCATTCACGCGGGGAATGGTAGTCATGGAAGGAGTGTCTTCTCATTCCTATTCGGAGCTGCAAGTGCCAGTCTGCGGCTTAAGTGCGATCTGGAGGGGAGGGTGGTATCATGACTGGACTCCAGAGGACGGTGAGGGATCATCAGGCGAATGTAAAGTCAGGAGGATGGCAGATAAGGAGAGCATGAGGGACGGAAGAAGCCTGTCGTGTGATGCGAAGATGCAGAGCGTAGGAGGGTGGCAGCATGCCTGACGTCAGTCAAGCCCAGGTTCCTAGCCGAACAGTAGTATGGTTAGTGTAGTTCTTTTAGCTGGAAGTGGAAAGGCAAGCAGCATGAGCAAACAGTCTCTCTGAGGGTCCAGTGACAGCAGCACATTGTAGTAAAGTCTGCAGAGTCTTTCCAGCAGTCAATGTAAATGCCTGAACATGGCAATAGAGGTGTTACAGAGAAATTCCGTGGGATTGATAGCGCTGACGGAACGAACACAGGGCAGTCGGCAAGCATTCCATTAAAGGGTGGAACAGTCGGAGGGGGAGTTCAAATTCGGCCCAAACGCGGCCATAACAGTTCCAAAACATTCTAGAATAACTGAAAGAGCTGAAAGCAACCACCTGCATTTAGTAGTCTCGACGGGTCCTCCTCGCCCTTGGAGAGTTAGAGGGGCTAGCTTTGCGGTGTTGGTGGCGGGAAGACTGATAGCGCCCAATGGGGGTGGGAGAACGTCTCCTACGGTTTCCACTGTCTTGAGCTTACATGGGTTCGTAACGAGGCGGGTCCCTCTTTGTTAGAAAGTGGCGGTAGTCCGCATACCAATTTGGGACCTCCACCATCGGTATGCCCAGAGTACCAGAGAAGTGCGGTAAATCTTTGGGTACCTTTAGAAGAGCTGAGTGCCCTTGTGAGGATGCCGCAAGACAGAATGGGAACTTCCATTTATATGGAATGCTCCTGGCACGGAGGACCTCTAATAAAGGTTTCAGGTCGCGGCGGTTCTGAAGAGTGATCCCTGAGAGATCTTGATAAATCTGTACCGTGTGACCCTCAAAAAGAATTTGTTGTCTGAGTCTAGCTTGCCTCAAAATCTCCTCTTTGAGGGTGAAGTCGACTAAGTGACAGATAATGTCTCTTGGGGATTCATTTCCCTTGCCTTTAGGGCGCAGAGCGCGATGTACTCTGTCCATCTTAACGGCTGTCTGAGGTGGGCGACCAATGAGGTCGTTAAAGATGCCGGTAATAGTGGGGGAAAGCTGTTCACTCTCGATCGACTCTGGCACGTTTCGAATCCAGAGGTTGTGGCGACGGCTGCGGTTCTCGAGGTCCTCTAAGTGGCGGTTCATATCCCTCATCTGTCTGGTGTGGATGTCAATGCGGGACGTAGCTTTAGTCACAATCGCTTCATGGCGGCTAGTTACCTTTTCTACTGAGAGGACCCTGTCATTCAGTGAGCGGATCTCCAGCCGCAGATCAGCAATCGCCGCTGACAGGGTGTCCTTGATGTCCGTCGCTATGGTCCGGAGATCCTGTATGTTGAGTTGGGGTTGAGGTAGGAGCTCTATCCCGGAGGATGTCTGGTTAGTGCTTGGCGGTGATGAGAAAGGAGGGTCAGTCAAGGCAGGCGTAGGAGCTTGAGAGTGCCCGTGGCGGGAAGCCGCCATATTGCCTCGGGGGGTCCGGAACATTTCAGGGATGTTCTGGCTCAGGCCGGTGTTCAGCTCCCTTGGGGAATGGGATCTGGAGGCCGACGAATTCCGGGAGGCAGTCCCCATGTTTTGAGTGTGAAATGCGGGAGTGAGTACCTCCGTTAAGGCTCGTTTTGTACCGTGGTGGCTGGAGCTCAGAGACTAAGCGTCCATCTTCCTGTCTCGTCAGCATATTCACTTTCTATTTGTTCCCTCACTGCCTTGGTCACCTGTCAGAGCAAAGCAATGTATAAGCCTTAACACAGTTTGATTGAAGCTTCATAATTTCATTTTACCCACATGTCTTAACAGAACTGGAGTGACATAGGCACCCAGTGCAGCTCTGTGGAAGAAAGAGAGGAGAATAACATTTTCCCCCATACCCGAGTACTAGGTGTAACGAAACGTCCCACACTCTGTTTGAGTGCTTTCATCATATACCGCTTCCTATCTGTCTGAATATAGATATCAGATATTCCAACCACTGACAATGACAAACAAGACGATACTTGCTTGATTGCTGAACATGGACTGTTTTTAGAACCAGAATACAAGTCTTATATACAGTAGAAGAGGAGGTGCATACCTCCTGCTCATATTACTCTAAAATGCATTTGTAACCAGAAACATGCTGAACCATGTGAATGTATTTGTAAAAATAGGCAGGTATAAAGGAATTAAAACAAATGATGGAGGTTAAAGTAATGACATATAATGTAAGAGGTTTAAATACCCCTAAAAAAAGACATATGATATCAAGAGAACTAGAAAGGTATGCAGTTGATATAGTTTTTTTACAGGAAACGCATATATCTCATGATTCAAATATTAGATTGCATACACGGATAATCTCAACATGGTATTATGGAGACTCTCCAAATAAAAAGGCAAAAGGAGTAGCGATTGGCATAGGAAAAAATGTAAGTTTTGTATTAGAGAGTAGAAGAGTAGATCCAGATGGCCGTTTCTTGTTTTTGAAGGGGACTCTGCAGGGAATCAAGTATACACTAGTAAATGTTTATTGCCCTAATAGGCACCCTAAAAAATACTTTAAAAAAATATTAGACGCCCTAGAGGAATTTAAACAGGGATATCTGATTGTAGCAGGGGACCTCAACTTTATAATGGACTATGGTCTTGATAGTACGTCTGGTGCACTGATGAGAGAGAATAAACAAATGAAACTGATAAAAAAGAAAATGTATACACATCAGTTGTTAGATATATGGCGAATAGCCCATCCAAATAAAAGAGACTATACATTTCACTCGCCGGTGCACGATACGTACACGAGATTGGACTACATCTTAGTCGACCATGCAATTCTGGAATACGTGGTAGACACCTCCATTGAAACAATAACAATTTCGGATCATGCCCCGGTAATTGTAAAACTTAAGTTTGAAGAAAGGGAAAATAGGAAAAAGACGTGGAAGTTAAACGAAGAACTAATAGAAGATGAAGAAGTGATTAAAAATTTAATAACTGAAATAGAGCAATTTTTTTGTATAAACGATACATCAGAGGTCTCGAGGGCTACAATATGGGAAGCCCATAAGGCATTTATAAGAGGAAAGTTAATTTCAATAGGGGCATGGAAAAAAAAAGAAAGGGAGATAAACTTGAAACGGACAATAAAGGAACTACATGATCTGGAACAACAACACAAAACACAATTAAATCAGGAAATGCATCAGAGAGTGGTGATAAAAAGAGAACAACTAAGGGAATTGTTGGAGGAAGAAACAAGGAAAGTTTTCTGTAATGTGGCAAAAGAAAGATTTAGATGGGGAAATAAACCAGGAAGATACTTAGCAAAAATCTCGAAGCGAAAAAAAACCTTAAACTATATAGAAAAAATAAAAAATGAAAAAGGTGAATTAAAATATAAAACCATTGAGATTGCAAAGGTTTTCGAGAAATACTATAGTTCCCTATATGCAATCAAAAATAATGTAATACAGCAGGAGGAACATCATAAGATAAGTAAAATACAAAAATACCTAGCTGATCTGAAATTACCAAAAATTACAACAGAGAATATTGAACGCCTAGAGAGACCAATAACAGAGGATGAAATCAATGATGCCTTAAAAAAAATACCAGGAGGGAAAAGTCCAGGCCCTGATGGGTTTACAATAAAATATTTTAAAAAATTCAGGAAGCAATTGGTACCAGTTCTTTGTACTTACTTTAATAAAATAGGGGAAAACGAGGAAATCAGAAAAGAATCCCTGCTAGCGGATATTACAATAATACCGAAAATAGGCAAAGATATATCCATATGCTCAAGCTATCGTCCTATTGCGTTATTAAACGTAGACATAAAACTCTACGCAAAGGTTTTAGCGGCAAGGTTAAAAAGCCTGATGCCCGATTTAATAAACAGAGACCAGGTAGGTTTTGTCCCAGGAAGGGAGGGCAGGGACAATAGTATTAGGACAATGCTACTAATGCACAGGACACAGAAGAAAGGACCCCCAGTCTTGCTCATGTCGATTGATGCTGAAAAAGCATTCGACAGAGTAGACTGGGGGTTCCTGATGGAGACAATACGCAATACGGGGATGGGCCCAAAATATATAAAATGGATAGAGAATCTATATAAACATCCAACGGCGAGGGTAAAAGTAAATGGAAGTATGTCGTCCACTTTTGAGATGTTCAATGGAACAAGACAAGGATGCCCGCTCTCACCCCTCCTGTACGTAATGGCACTGGAGCCCTTGTTGGAGAAAATAAGGAAAAATGTAGACATAGGAGGGGTCAGAGTGGGGGAAGAAGAACATAAGATAGCAGCATACGCGGACGACATACTTCTATATATAACAAACCCAAGAATATCATTGCCAAACGTTATAAAAGAAATAAAAAAATATGGGGAGCTTACAAACTTCAAGATTAATCCAACAAAAACTGTAATATTAAATCTAGGAATAGGGAAACAAGAAGTAATAGCGTTGCAGCAAGAATTCCCTTTTTCTTGGGAAACAGAAGCACTGACCTACTTGGGGGTTAGAATAACGCCGACACTGGAAAAAATATATGGTGCTAATTATATCCCATTGCTAAATGAAGTAAAAACAGAATTAAAAAAGCTATCGAGGAGTCCAATCTCCTGGATAGGGAGGATAAATCTACTGAAAATGGTGATTTTACCAAAAATTTTATATAAATTTCAAATGCTTCCGATAGAGATACCCCAGTGTTTTTTTAGAGTAATAAAAAGTATAATTTTAAAGTTTATCTGGCAAAATAGAAAAGCCAGAGTGGGTTATACGCTCTTGTCAAGGAAAAAAAATAAAGGAGGATTGACTGCCCCCGATATTAAAAGATACTATACGGCGGTAATATTGGCTAGGTTAATAGAATGGGCAAACATCAGCACAAATAAGAGGTGGGTAAACATGGAGAATAATCTATACACAGCACCATTAGGGAAAGAAATATGGATTCCACCGAAGTATAGGACACACAGTTCACAAATACATGGTTTAACAAAAAAAGTATTTAAAGAATGGGACAAAATATATAGAAGAGAAAAATGGGAGTATAACTCCCCACTGATTCCGTTGGCAGGAACAAATTTTTTTGTTCCAGGAAACGGGACTCAGATGGGGAGGTACTTAGGGGATGCACAAATAAAAGACATAATGATACAAGGGAAAATAAGGGCGAGAACAGAACTAATCACAACATATGGGTGGCAGTTTTTAAGTGAATGGGTATACACACAACTTAAACATTTTGTAAGCACAATTCCCAAACCAGTTAGAGAGGAGAAGACACTGAACCCAATCGAAAAGCTTTGCAATATTAAAACACCTACGAAAAATGGAATATCTCAAATGTATAACATATTAACAGATTTAGAAGGAACCGGGGCCCTCCCCTTTATAGGAAAATGGGAACAAGACCTTGGGATAAAACTAGATGAAAAACAAATGATTGGAGCAGTACATGACTATGCGACAGATATTGTAACGGTAGAAGCGAACTATAAGAGTTTGGTGAGGTGGCATCTAACCCCGGTGAGAATCAATCAATTTCAGCCAGGTAGATCATCACAGTGTTGGAGGGAATGTGGGCAAAGGGGAACAACAATGCATATTTGGTGGGAGTGTCAAAAAATAAAAGAATATTGGCATATTATATTGGAGTATATAAATGAAATCACTGGGGAAAAGATACCCCAAAATGCCTGGAATGTTCTGTTCCATGGGACAAATAAAACCAAAAAACAATATAAAGAAACATTAGTCCCTTCCCTACTCAATGCTGCAAAGGCCTTGATTCCCAAAAAATGGTTGCAAGTGGAGAGCCCATCCATAAAAGAATGGATACAGAGAGTAGACTACGTGCATGAGATGGAGTACCTGAGCAGCAGAGAGCAGGGAATGGAAAGTAGACATAGAAGTACCTGGCTGAAATGGAGTGAGTTTAAGTGTTCAGAGAAATATGTAATAGGAATGACAGAAACGGAAAAAAAAAAAAATTTTTTTTTGAGATAACTTAAGATGGCGAAAAGGGCGGACCTTGGGGGCGGGGGGTGGGCGGGTAGGGCGTGGGAAAAATATAAATAGGAGATATGTTAGATTTAAAAAGGTTATGATATGTGTACTTTGTATAACGCATTTTATCTCAAATAAAATAAAGATTAAAAAAAAAAAAAAAAAATGTAACCAGAAACATAAATTAACATGAGCTAATTAACTAATCCCTTATGCAGCCGATGTGACTCCCTAACTACAATACACATTACCATACATATCAACACAGAACTCCTTCATACAATTGCAGGGTCAATTAGCACAAGCAACAATGGGTGAAAGACCCATAGAAGTTATACTAGACTAATTTACATTATAACGGACAGACATGTGGCTGGAGTTGACATCAGCATCTCCTAACCGTTATGTCTCCCAACAGTATGAATCAGTCACTCTTTCTAATATGACATATACAGGGTTCCCAGAGTCTGTGTGTCTTGGGGGGACATGGACCTGAATCCAAAGTAACACCACCTCAAGAGTCCCGAGGCATACAATTCACAAAGAGCACCGTTCCCCCAAATGCCAGGGCCCATGATCGGTAGGCTAGAGGCTAGCATTCAGTCCTCTTCAAAAGCCTCTGCCGCGGGTGAGTCTGTCACACTAGGTATTGTACTTCACGCTGGCATGTGAACAAGGGAATTAAAAGTGAGCATAAAGAACCAAAGTCGGGAAGGAGGATGGGACAGCTAGGTAAATCTGATAAGTAAAAAAAGGGATAATTTTTTAGTTTAATCCACTGATATTGTATCCGTACATGTAAATAAGTTGGCTCTTGCCACATTAGTCAACACACATTTTAAATGGTAGGGATGGAAAATCGAATTGAGTGATAGCCCCACCCTACTTACGATGTGTGAAGAAATAAGAAAATGTTAAAAGGGCTTTCAACAACATGAGGAGTATTTAAATTCAGAGTGATGTTGTACCAGTTAGATGGGAAATGCGTAATTAACTATCAAATTCACTTTATTTGTGAGCACTTTACCATCAGCAGTATGAAAGAGAGGCGCCTCTAGGTGCAGACTGTATGGTACGTTTTAATCAATGAAGAGTTAAAAGAGCTAACAACTCACATTTCAGTAGTAAAAGCAGGCATGTTAAAGTCCCATACAACGGGGGGTCATCAGTTAGGTCAATCCCTTGATTCGCCCGTGGATGTGTTCTCCTCAGCAATCGTCTCCTGTGCCGCTAGATGGTGCGCAGCCCGCTGTGATGGATGGATGTCAGAACGAGGCTTGGGGAGCAAGCTGGGATCCAGGCGAAGGGAGATGACGTCACTGGAAGTGCGACGCGTTTCTGAGCGTACTGGCCGTGAATGACGTGACGGCCATGCTCCTTTCATAAGCAGATTGATAGGGACAAGTTTAAGGGGAGGAGAGGGGAGTGGCCAGTGTGTTAGTCCGGCCCTAAGCAAGGATATGTGATGGCATGGCGAGTGAAGGGAGACATAATATATTATATAAACAGGCTAAAAATTATTAAAAATCCCATGTAAATAACATCAGAACAACAACATTAAAAGAGCAAATTGGTGAAACATCATCACAGGCTAAAAAGAACTTGATTAAAATGATCGTATTTATGATAGACACAGAGCGGTAACAGTTTGGGGCTAGTAAAGGGAATGAGAGTGTTTAGGCATATATGGGAAGAATGGACCAGAGGTATGTATGTGAACAATGGCAAATTAGCAAGGACAAGCGTAGTGATCGGACTGTGTCCATCATACATACAATCATTTTAATTATGTTCTTTTTAGCCTGTGATGATGTTTCACCTATTTGCTCTTTTAATGTTGTTGTTCTGATGTTATTTACATGGTATTTTTAATACATTTTAGCCTGTTTATATAATATATTATGTCCCCCTTCATTCGCTATGCCATCACATATCCTTGCTTAGGGCCGGACTAACACACTGGCCACTCCCCTCTCCTCCCCTTATATACCGCTTGCAAACTTGTCCCTATCAATCTGCTTGAGAAAGGAGCGCGGCCGTCACGTCATTCACGGCCAGTACGCTCAGAAATGCATTTCCAGTGATGTCATCACCCTTCGCCTGGATCCCAGCTTGCTCCCCAAGCCTCGTTCTGACCTCCACCCATCACAGTGGGTCGCGCACCATCTAGCAGCACAGGAGACGATTGCTGAGGAGAACACATCCATGGGCGAATCAAGGGATTGACCTAACTGATGACCCCCCGTTGTATGGGACTTTAACCACTTAAGCCCCGAACCATTTTGTTGCGATTTGGCACTGCGTCGGGGCTCCCAAACAAAATTGATGTCCTTTTTTTCCCACAAATAGAGCTTTCTTTTGGTGGTATTTGATCACCTCTGCGTTTTTTTTATTTTTTGCGCTATAAACAAAAATAGAGTGTAAATTTTGAAAAAAAATGCAATATTTTTTACTTTTTGTTATAATAAATATCCCCCAAAAATATATAAAAAACATTATTTTTCCTCAGTTTAGGCCGATACGTAGTCTTCTACATATTTTTGGTAAAAAAAACCGCAATAAGCGTATAGTGATTGGTTGGCGCAAAAGTTATAGTGTCTACAAAATAGGGGATAGTTTTATGGCATTTTTATTAATACTTTTTTTACTACTAATGGCGGCGATCTGCGATTTTAATCGAGACTGCGACATTATGGCGTTATGGCATTATGGCGATCAGTGCTATAAATATACACTGATTACTGTGAAAATGACACTGGCAGTGAGGGGGTTAACCTCTAGGTGGCGCTGTAGGGGTTAAGTGTGCCCCAGTGAGTGATTATTACTGTAGGGGGTCGTGGCTTGGCGTGACAAGTCACTGATCACTGTTCCCTATGACAGGGAACAGACGATCACTGACATGCCACTAGGAAGAACATGGAAAGGTTGGTTTACACTTACCTCTCCCCGTTCTTCAGCTCTGTGACCGGATCGCGGGACACCGGCGGTGATTGGGTCCGCCGGTCCTGCGGGCGCGGTCATGGAGCTTCGGACCAGGTCGCGAGCGTGCCGCTGGCAGCGCGCGCACGACCCACGTGCCAATCTGTCGACGTATATCGTCGTGCGGCGGTACTTAAGTGGTTAACATGCCTGCTTTTACTACTGAAATGTGAGTTGTTAGCACTTTTAACTCTTCATTGATTTAAACGTACCATACAGTCTGCACCCAGAGGCGCCACTCTTTCTTGTTTTTTTTTTTACAGTATTTGGGAACATGGTTTCTGTTCCCCCCGGATGGCTGCCGTGAGCGTGGACTATCCCCCCCCCTCCCCTCCTCCCCCTCCCCCGCTGCCTATATTAACATTGAAGCCTAATTGTGCCTGTATCGCCATTGTGCATATTGTATGGACTTCTACAACACTTAATACAAAGAATGGACTTTATATCTCTTTGTACATGCCATTTATGCATATTCAGCACCTTGTTGTCTTATATATACTAGACATTGGATACTTTGGTTTAGTCTTGCACCATCTACTTGTATTACCATCAGCAGTATGGAATATGTAATATTTGGTTTCTTTATTTCAACTGACTTTTATTTCCCTGATTAAAATGCTTTTTTTTTCTCTACGAATGTGACTAATATGAAAAGTTTGTTCATTTTAGTGACACATTATGTAATTCAAAGGAAATGTCAAAATATGTTGCATTCAAATTAATTTTAAACTGATATATTTTTGTCTGATAAAATGCTTTGAAAATTATACAATATGGTAAATTACCAAAGAACTCATATTACAAAAGAAGGATACTGAATCGTTTTTATGGAATTACAGAAAATAATTTAATGCTACATGATTTTAAATAGCAACTTTTCAAAGATAACCTTCCTTCTTATACTTATTAAAATAATAAAATCGGTACTTAACGTTAAATATTTGATTGTACTGACATAATATACCATAAACAGGTATTATATCTGCTGATCCCTTAATATAATGTAAAGGGAATGCATAATTGTTTTTCATCAACTTCTTTGTTTTGAAACATTTGTAGGTTTATTAGCATTTTTTATCCTGTATACATAACATAGGGGTTGATTTACTAAAGGCAAATAGACTGTGCACATTGCAAAAAGTGCAGTTGCACTCGGCAAGTGCAGTTGCTCCAGAGCTTAGTAAATGAGGTAAGGATTCACTTTGCAAAGAATATCCAATCACATGCAAGGAAAATAAAAAAAACAGCATTTTTACTTGCACGTGATTGGATGATGGAAGTCAGCAGAGCTTCTGCTCATTTACTAAGCACTGGAGCAACTGCTCTTGCAGGGTGCAACTGCACTGTCCAAAGTGCACAGACTAGTTGCCTTTAGTCAATCAACCCCATTGTGATTGCAAATTCTACAGAGATAAGTTTTGTTTTTATGCCTTCTAGCAAGTTAAATCTATTAGTTAAGACATTGCCATCCTTGTTAGCAGAAGAGGAGGGTGATGTATCCAACCTCTGATCATCATGTGTGTGTTTAGCAAAATACAGCAACACCATTGCTTAAGTCAAGTTTTTTTGATGAACAGACAATAGAACATGAGGACTATTAAAGAATTAAAAATTTCTATGAAAATTAGGCTTCGAAGACAGACACAGGAAACTAGCATCTTAGATTGCTTGGCCATGTGATAAGGATAGGATAAAAGAGGAAATTATACGTTTAAGGGAATTCAAGAGCAAGAAGGAAGAGGGGAATATCAAAGAAGGGATAGATAAGGGTCTAAGAGAGATGGAAGTCTCTTGATATAAATTAAAGTGGGGATGAGCCTGTGTGGCCAGGAAAGGGAGAAAAGTGAGTGTTTGTCCTTCCTACCTCCCTGAACCAGAACAGGCAACATGCTTTCAAGATTTGAAGGCTACCTTGCATGGGGGGATCATAGCCTTCCCAATTGAAGGCATGGCAACTTGTTGATTGAGACAAGGGCTTCATCCATACATTCCAAAAGGGATGTGAGGGTTTTCTGGGAGGGTCTTAGAATCTGGAAGACCCCTTTAAAGTAAGGAGAACCCCAGAAATCCCCCAAGTGGAATGAGTATGGGATAAATTGTACCCCTTGTCACTCATTTCAAATAAATACATACATAAATAAAAGTAAAGAAAGAACCCATACCATGACAAAGTCCTTTATTTGAGAAGAAAAAAATAAACAATGCTTCCAATGTATATCCAAGGTTGTCTTGCAATGTAGATACTTGTCACTCATGACGAACCATCACAACAACAACCCACTCCCCGACTATCTACTACCAGACATTGTTCACCTATCACTCTCCTGCGATGTAGATCCTTGTCAGTCATGATGACCCTTTCATCCAACAATATTGACCTGCCACCCAATGATGCTATAGTTCAACTCCCATCACAAATGACAGATTCCCAGCTGCCAGCTGTATGAAACAAAATGGCTGGGGATTCTGGATGGCATCCTTAACCAAATATGGCTATGACCTTATTTGGTCAATTATGTCACCCAGGATCGCTGACTGGTTGGTTCACAAACACCTGCCAGCCAGGTATCTGTCCTTTTGCTTTCACCATATAATGACAAACATACGTGTGTTTAGACATGTGCACACTGAAATATTTAATTTTGGAATTTCGTTTTCGTACGAAAAATAAATGTATTTAGTTACTCCCGAAATTTGTTTTTATTTATTTTGTTTCGTTAAAAAATGCATTCATCCGAAAATCCGAATTAATTAAGGTCGAATCTGTCAATTGAAGGCTTATGGTGTCTGTTGAATGTTCTAAGAAGATTCAACGAAGCAGCTAAACTGTACGACGCCACAATCATACATTTCCGGTCGAATGCTCCACCCACAAGCTATAGTACAATTCTAATGTTGTATGACTAGTAATAATTATATTTATTTATTATTATTACTAGTCAACCAACATTAGGATTCTTCTATAGCCTATGGGCGGAGCATTTGACCATAAATGTCCGTTTGTGGTGATCGTATGATTTTAGCTGCTTCGTCAAATCTTCATGTCTCTATAATGTTGACTCTTTTCTCTCTATGTCGAATCTTCATGTCCCTATAATGTTGAATCTTTTCTCTCTATGTCGAATAATCTTGGACTTATAGAGTTAGGTTAGGCACATTCGACCACAGGTTCGATAGACACAGATCGCTATTGTCACCGACATGTCGAATCTTTTATCTATATCGAACTGTTGTCGCAACAAAATGAAAATAAAGCATTTTTTATGTCGGATCTTTCGGATTTTGCGCGTTCGTTATCGTTTGTTAAAACGAATGCTAAAATCCCTGAAATTGGGACAAAAATGCATTCGGACGGAAACGAATGCACATGTCTACATGTGTTTACAAATATCAGCCGAGGGTTCAGGCAGGCAAACTAGCCAAATACAGGAATGATCTTTTGGACTGAACTGCGAATAGGCTGGAGATAGGTTGAACTCAGGTTTAAACCCAAACCAGAAGCTCCCTCCTTATAAAAGCATGGAATTTAAATTAATTTAAAGTGGATGTAAACCCGATTCATAAAATTTGAGCTGGGCACATATATCTGCAGTGTTTTGTTAACTCTCTTCAAAGAGCTATGTCCCATATCTCTCTCCTGACCTGTTCCTCTGTTATCAGCCTGATAACTCCTGACAAATTCTCGGACACATCAGATAAAAGCAGCCTGAAATTTCTGTCATGGGAGATTGCTAAAATAGATTAGCAGGGAGCTGGCCCTGTTGCAAAACACCTCTGAGAGTCTCTGCCATGATAAGAGGGGGTGTGTGCCTTTTCTCCAATCAGCAATTTTAGCTATCTTGGCTGTATGCCCAGACATCACACTCTGTGTTAAACAGGAAGAGAAAATCTCCTAACACGATCTGAACTTTCTAAACATTATATAAATGTGAAGACAGCAGATATACATGTAAAACCTATGTAGGGAGATTTGGTTCATCCCTGTATATCATCTGAGGCTGTTCAATTCACTGGGTGTATGGAGGGTTTACATCCACTTTAAATTGTTCATGAGGAGAGAGCCCTGAAGAGATATAACACCATAAAATAAATGGTCTGAAAAGCTTTTTTATGTACACTCCTGGCTTTGCTTAGACTTGCCTGATGTTGGGTCAGAAACTTAGGAGTCAAACCATGTCTAGGATACCTTCCTGTTCAATTAAAGAGCTCAGTGGTAGTTGAAGTTGGGGTACCCATTCATTTTCTGTACATTTAAAAGTTTAAAAGGCTTGACAAGTTGTTTGTAAGACTTTGTAATATGATTGTGTGACACAGATATTTTTGTTTCTTCTATAAGTATATCAATATGTATACATATACTGTATAATAAGATGGAGACGTCAAATTAAAATATATACACTGTATAATGAAAAAACAGAAATTTTCTTCCTGTGCTATGATGAAAGGTGATATTTGGTTGGTTTAAAGGACAACTGCAATAAGCACATCATTATTGGTGTTATTTTTATAAATAGGTCCAAAAACCCCAGATGTAAACTGTATTTCAGAACTTAGACTTAGGGTTGCAAAAAGACGTTAAAGTCAAATTATATCTTGTAATTTAATACATATGGAGTTTACCTGCTATACAGTGTTCAGACTTTAGGAAAAGTCTGCCTGCCTAGATGTCTTACCAGTGCTGGCTATTAATGAGATGGTCTTTTATGGGCCCCCTGATATTTCTCCTGTTGATGAAGCAATGAAACTGCCTAGCAACAATAGCCAAACTTAGTAGATTGGCTTACTATATAATTAGCAAGCAATGCTTCTTTAACTGAATTAAGATATTTTATGTATGTAAAAAGTCTATTCCAAAATATCTTGCTAGTTGTTATGCACACATGCTGGAACTGATGGTTATTTTTTCCCCCTACCATTATTTTGAATGGTTTTTAGATTGTAATATTATTCAGAATAGTAGACCATAGATTTTCTCAGGTTGTTGAAAGAACTCCAAGGCTGGGTTCACACTATTGTGAATTGGATGTGGGTTTTTCCTGCATCCAATTCGCATAGCAGGAGATTGTGACCGGCTCTCTATGGAGCCGGTTCACACATCTCTGCAGCGACTGTGCATCTTTTGGTTTGTTTCAGGTCCGAATTCAGCCCAAAAATTGAGCTAAAATCGGACCTGAAATGATGAATGGAGACGCACCAGACTCCTGCTCTGAGCTGCTGCATTCTCAAGTGTGAACCCAGCTTTAGGTAGGCATTATGACTCCTATTTTATACAGTATGTGAAACTATAAGGATGGTACAACAAAACTCTATATTTTTAATATGGAGTATGGGCCAACCTTTTAATACATATTCACATCAACTAAATGATTTGTATCCAAAACCTAATAATAATTAATATTAATGTTATTAATAAATAAAAGACAAGAGCTCCGATTAGAAGAAACCTGCCAGTTGCTTGGCTGTCACACAGAATCTCTTGCTTAAAGTACAGGTATGCAGATAAGGTCTTCTGAATTTCCACTGGCATTCCTGATCTGCATAATTGCTTTACATCACTGATTCTGAAAGTATAAAAGAAAAAGTAAACTCTCATTCGTGGGGGTGATTGCTTGCCATGATGTGCAAGTGTGCACCGCCCTACTTATGTATTATGGCATACTTACCTCTGAATGTGTGGACCTCCAGCACTGATGGGTCCAGGATCTTGTTACTTCTTTGTCCCCTATCTTTTTGAGTATAGAGCCGGAGTGTATACTGCATCATACAGTGTACATAGCAGACAAAAACTACCAGGAGACATGAAAAAGATATTTTGCATTTCTCTTCTGCCAAACAATTCTACATTTTGGTGATTTTTTCTTTGGGGCAGCTTAGTTTTGATTTAAAGGCAGGTGATAAAAGTTAGAGCTACAGTTATTGTTGGGAATTGCTGGTGTTAATTCCTCTTGCTAATGTGCTGAGCCAAATTCATGAAGCATCTGACACTTTTTTTCTGACAGCGACTTGTGCACCAAATTCAGGAATTTCTTAAATGTTCTAACTTTACATTGTGGCGCAATTAATACGCCAAATTCTAAATGAAATACCGAACAGCTCGCATCTTATGAAACTTGAGCTAATTAAAAAACACTTTCTTTTAGCGCACAGAGACAGATTTTAGTAAAATGTGTTTTAAAAGTGGTGCAGCATATGCCAAATCCAAGGACAAGTTCTAGCTACATGAATTTGGCACCTGCTGCACCGCTTTTAAAACACATGTGAGACATTTTCGCAGAATCTGTCTGTGCCAGTCTTTATGAATTCCAGGGATTGTATACAGAAGGATGAAAGCAATGACCAAAGACATTTTCCATATTACCCACATGACAGATTTACCCTAACATAAGTAATAATATTACACATATCTAAATACATTTAGGAAGAAAAAACAGTAGGTATCTTCCATGATCCTATCTGGGTATTTAGAATGAACACAGAATAAAGTATAACTAATCCTTTAGCAAATCCAAGTGTATGATTCCTTACAGATTTCAAGGTCAAGATAAAAATAGACATACATATTGAGAATCACAGACATATGTATATGTTAAAGTTTTAAAGGCAATTACAGAAATTATTTTAACAAGTTTTAAAATTTTTAGTCAGACTATGTGAAACGACTGTCTTGTTCTGTTTTTCTGTACATAAAAAATTGGTTTGTTTTCATAATTAATAAAGGGATTTTTTTCTTTCAGACTCAAGACCTTTGCCTGATGTAGCTTTAACTGGTAAATGCACAAGAGAATGTGATGAATATGGGCACTCTGACTCCTGCTGGATGCCAGTTCGTACATCACCTGAAAGGAAGCCGAAGAACCAGCCAAAACTTTCAACATTCATGCCAGTCGATGAAAGAGATAGCCAAGAAAAGATGGCCAATGGAGAGGTTTCCCTTATGGGCGATCGCAA
The DNA here is from genome assembly GCA_029206835.1 of Rana muscosa. Lineage (NCBI taxonomy): Eukaryota > Metazoa > Chordata > Amphibia > Anura > Ranidae > Rana > Rana muscosa. Next base: position 176,145,593 of record CM055116.1, read on the forward strand.
CAGGAATCTACTTAACAAAAAGTTGGCATCGTATGAGACCTTCAATGCAGCCACATTCAGTAAAAGTGAAGAAGCCAATCCCGAGGATATTCCCCTCAAGCAAGCGGGGGAGTACAAGCCATCTCCTGTCAACACTTTAACTAGAAGAGAAGTTTACTTGTGAGCTATTTGAAGCAGCAGGGTTCTTTCATATATATTGCGAGCAAAGAATTAAGTTAAAACTTTACAGTTACAACAATATAACACAGAAATATGAGGGGGCCACCAAAGAGACAAAAGCTTTGCCTGCCACTTTTGCCTCCATATCAGGCACTTCATTATCATGTCTGCTTGACAATAATGTGATATAAAGAGACCATTGTTATTACTTGCATGTGTTAGCTTTTCCACTGCTATTCTTTTCACTCGATTGATGGTTGCAAGAGATTTTAATGGCAACTGGACTGATTAACAGAACACAGATTACTGATGTTATTCATAAGCAAAAGCATGTAACATAGCATTCTAATTGTGTCTAGTTGTGAAATGATTCATTTTTGACAGCTTAGTTGACTACGATCAAGATATATCTGAATGGAACATATGTTAAAAAGAGCCTTTTTCCATATTATACTCATTGTTTGTATTAAGCTTCATCAGATGGACAGCCATATTGACTACAAGTCATTTATATGAAACAGAACACATAAACAATCTAAAGTTAATCCTTTGTGTGTAGGGCATCGGTCCATGTGTAGGAGGACATAGTGAAAATAAGCACAAGGTTTTTGAGAGGAACCTTTCCTGACGTCAACAACTGAAGGTTTCTCCCAGGCTGTTGTGCTTTTCTGACTGCATTTGTTTCCTTGTGTGTGTTTATCTAGATTACTTTACACTTTGGGAAGACTGTTTTCCAAAAAGCACCTAGCTGTTTGATGAAAATTAGAATGACATAGGGGCTTCAAGCCAATCAACGGAAGTCTCATTTGTGTAGTGCAAATAACATTTTAAATAAGTTCAGAACCAGAAGGAAGTAATATGTAGTGTCATTGACAATTTTGGTCATTGTCGGTCTTAAATGAAACCAGCATTAAAAAAAAAAATCCATGCAATATGTAAACATGATCATATACTGTATGTTTTGGATTAAAGAGCTAATATGAGAAATAGCAAATAAATCTAACAAATGGCCTTCAATAAAAGTCTAAGGTAGTGCAACCTAATATGTACAGTAAGTCTGCAGGTACAGATACAAAAACACATCTGAATGAATGACATGTTTTCAAGCAAAGAATGTAATTTGCTGTATTATAATGAGGAAGCTAAGTAGGATTTAGCCATGCAAAGAAAAATGTATATTCAGTTTTAAAAATGGGCACCTGATTATCCACTATGCTGTAAAATAATAACAATAATCTAAAGATGGGAGTTCACTGAAAAACATAACAGTAAAAAACGAAGAAAAATAAAAAAATGACCCTTTAGCATTATTGACATTTTACATTTAGAATGAAAAAGGCAATTTACTTCTATGACAGAAAGAGTTGAGAAATATCATACAATAGGCTTGATCCATAAAGCGTTAACACCTGCCTAAGGCACTCTATGTTCAGTTATGTGACTGTCATTTTCAAATCTCACTGGACTCAGCTAAAAATAACTGTCACTTTGAAAAAAAAAATGAGGATCCTTGCCCTGGTGTGTTAGCTTTGTGAATTGAGCCTTTTGTGATTTACAGGTAATAATTTGCTAGGATGGGGTAAGAAAACAAACAAAGAACATTTGACATTGCTTTGGTAGATCAGAAATTATCTCTTTGGTTTACCTGACATGCCAGAATTTACTAATGTACAGATCATTCCTATTACCTAGAAGACTGCAAGCCAAACATAATTTACCCACACTGATCATTACAGGTCTCTCAGGTGACACTTTATATGGTAGCAGAATAAATAGTTAATATTTCAGACTTAGAGAAGTAAATGTAAAGCATTGACTTTTGAGTAGTTATAATTTCCCCTAATTTTATTATGCAAATAAACACTTAATTGTGTTTTAATAGGTTATTTTTCTAACTATATTTAATGCAGTACTTCATTGAATAATTATCTGTAGTATTTTATGTGTATATCTTAAATTTTTGTTTCTCTTTGGGGGCCCTTTAGCTATTTTGCTTTTGTTGTTTTGTGCATGGTAGCGGTAAAATATGTGCATACCTACATGAACATAAATGCACATTAATTGTATGATAGGCATAGGAAAAATGGATCCAAAACTTGACATCACTGAAGTTATGAAACATTGTATAATTTGTAAGTACTAGTTGAAAACAAAAACTCATCAAATGCTTTTTGTATACCTATGGAGTTTTACTGCATGCGTCTCCTGTCTGCATAGTCAATTATTTAAGCATACTGTGCGCAAACATAATTTTTTACCAGTATATTTTATTTGCTTAGTAAAAATACAGTTGTAATAGAAAAAAATGGCATAAATGAAAAACATAGATGATTATAACTTTAAGTAATTCAGCAATTTTTACTCCATTAGAAAAAGAACAAAATAAAAAAATAACCTTCTATGATACACCTACATTTTATGCAAGTACATTTTGTTAGAGCTAAATTGAATTAGAAAAATACAATCTCTTTGTTTGTACACATAATTTCTAGTCAAACAACCAATAAAGTAACCCTCATACTATAACATGTTGATTACTCTATTCACTTGGCTTGGCATGATAAAGAGAGCAGTATTTCCTTTTTTTTAAATATTAATTTCATTTGAATAGTTTCTGTATGTTGCCTTTACGTATATTTAAAGGATTTTGTAGTAAAGAAAAGAAAAAAAGAAAAGAAAAAAGGAAAAAATAGTAAAAAAAAAAAAAGAAACAATAAAAAGAGTGAATGCAAATTCTGCAACGTGCCTTTTATTCCTGTTATTATTGTAAGATGATGGTCAGATTTGGAAGATAAAGGGTACTGGGCTCATCCCAATTTATCAATTCTCTGCATTTCATAAGATTTTTTTTCTGACACCTTCTAAAGTTTCTACATGATGTTCAAAACTGTAAAAAAAAAAAAACTTCCTAATGATAGACCAATATGTACAATTAGTTTATTCTCTGAAGGGTTTACACCATTGATATAGAGGAGCATCTTTGAAATACGTGTTATACACTTGGGCTTGTGTTCTAACTGTACATAATGATGAATACACAAATCCAAAGTTGAGTAATCAAATAATTTTCTTTGATTAACTATTATTATTTTTCATCAGTTGTGTTTGACTGCTCTTTCATCTTGTTGGTATAATATTCATACAAATACCACATTAGGATTTCAGATGAACTGTGCATGCCTTTTTACATGACATTTCTAGATTTATGCATAATATCTTAACTACTTTATATGTGTGTATATAGGTAAATATGAATATATAAAGTCTGTAACCTCAATCCTACCGTCTTTTGCTCCTTCAGAACTGCATTTAATTGTGTTGAATATGATTCTGGACTGGCTGGCTTGCTGTCCGAGTTTCAGAGAAAGGATAAGAATATATATATATTTTTTTTTTTTGAGCAGTAAAGGGAACATGGTTTAAAATGTTTTTTTGTTTTTTTTCTCTATAAAAAGCCCAAGCAGGTCAAAAGCAAAAACTAAAATTGAGCCACATTGGTTTGAGTTGCAATTGGCAGAAATGTTTTTTTTTTTTTCTTTAAACTTAAGGCTGGGATAGTTATCATTATCTGATTTTCTAACTTTCCTTAAAGGGACTAAATACACTTGCATACAATGTGGTATGATCTGTTTGTAATATTAATCATTGACTATTGTTCTGCAACTTGGATGTTGATAGTGAAGCAAAGAACAATTTAGTATTGTTTATTATGCACGCAGCTATGCTAAACAAGCAAAATGTATTAAACGCTAGTCCACTTCTATTTATGAAATATTTTACATAATTTAATTTGCTTTTGTACAGTTTTCTGTAAATAAATTGCTTGCCATGACTATTATTCTTTCCTTTGGTCTTTGCAGATTAAAATATAATATGTTTAAATCTGTCTCCTTTTTTCCCTTCCCCTGAGTGTGTTACCAGAATATTGCCCATTTGAAAGAAACTGCACAAATTCCTGTGACATTTTGGTCAAAGCTTCTTTTTTTCAATAATCATTGTAAAGCAAAAAAAGAAAGAGAAAATTACTCTGATGATTGCCCACTTCATGATGCAGCCAGGGCTATGCTTATGTTTGGATTATGAAAAATTACATGAATTTATTTGGGCTTTTAGTACAAGAAAAAAAAGGTTTTCTCCTAACTTGCTTTTAAAGTGTACATAAAGCATCAATAATGGTAGAACTTTTGTCCAGATGCAAAAAGGTGACCTTCTAGTACAATATTTTCACATTTTCCAGAATGATGAAAAATGAGCTTAAAGTGTAGTGACACATACCTACATTTGCTTCCCTTACATCTCTTAACCAGACTTGAATACATATAGCATAGAATACATATAGCATTGTGTCCCAACTGTTCCCAAATTGACTGAGGTGGCCTAGAGGTTCCAGAGGGTGGAAAACAGGAGCCTTGGAGATGCGTAAAGATGGCCATAGATGGATCAAAATTTAATCAGTGTGTGGTCATACCTGTTTGACAGAATTTGAACTAATTTAACCGGTTCCCGACCACCGCATGACGATGTACGTCGACAGAATGGCACGTCTGCGCACATTGGCGTACAGGTACGTCCCCTTTAATGTGCGAGCCGTGGGGTCACGCACGCGCCGCGGGTGGCGCGCTCGCGACCCAGTCGGGAACTCCGTGACCGCGCCCGCGGGACCCACGGACCTGATCGCCGCTGGAGTCCCGCGATCAGGTCGAAGAGCTGAAGAACGGGGAGAGGTAAGTGTAAACAAACCTTTCCCTGTTCTTCCTAGAGACACTGTCAGTGATCATCTGTTCCCTGTCATAGGGAACAACGATCAGTGATGTGTCACGCCAAGCCATGCCCCCTAACAGTAAGAATCACTCTTTAGGTCACTTTTAACCCCTTCAGCGCCCCCTACAGGTTAACCCCTTCACTGCCATTGTAATTTTTACAGTAATCAGTGCATTTTTATAGCACTGTTCGCTGTAAAAATGACAATGGTCCCAAAATGGTGTCAAAAGTGTCCGATGTGTCTGCCATAATGTCGCAGACACAGTAAAAAATCGCTGATCGCCATGATTACTAGTAAAAAAAAAAAAATATTAATTAAAATGCCATAAAACTATCCCCTATTTTGTAGACGCTTTAACTTTTGCGCAAACCAATCAATAAACGCTTATTGCGATTTTTATTACCAAAAAAATGTAGAAGAATACGTATCGGCCTAAACTGAGGACATTTTTTTAAATATTTATTATAGCAAAAAGTTAAAAATATAGATTTTTTTTCAAAATTGTCGCTCTGTTTTTGTTTATTGCATTAAAAAAAAAAACACAGAGGTGATCAAATACTACCAAAAGAAAGCTCTATTTGTGGGAAAAAAATGACATCAATTTTGTTTGGGAGCCACGTCGCACGACCGAGCAATTGTCAGTTAAAGCGACACAGTGCCGAATCGCAAAAAGTGGCCCGGTCATTTAGCAACAAAATGGTCCGGGGCTTAAGTGGTTAACTTTAACTGTCCAATGAACAAGATGGAAAATGTTTGTTGATCAGTGGCCGCAGTGGTTGATCAGTGTATTATGCCTTAAAAATAAAATGTCTCAGCAAGAGGAAACCACCTTGTTTGCCAGCTTGCTGGCTAAATAAATAAAATAAAAAAATACTCATCCACACCAGCCAAACTGCCAAAGAGGACTTTCATAAGCTTCCTGTGGGATATCCTGTTATGTACCGCCTTGTTTGAACCCCAGGTTTGGAACACCTGTAGTCCAGCAAGATTGTACCCAGGACAAAATGTTCACATTTCCTGTTTTATTACCCAGCCGATGCTTTAAAAATAGCGCCTGCAAAGTGCCTGAAAAAAGCCTCATCTGCAATCCCAGTGTGAAAGCCTGAGTGCTTTCACACTGGGGCGCTGCACTGGCAGGACGTAAAAAAAAAGTCCTGCAAGTAGCTTCTTTAAAGGCGCTTTAGGAACAGTGTATACACCACTCCTAAAGCGACCCTTCCCATTGAAATCAATGGGAAGCGCCACAAAAGTGCCTGCAAAGCGCCTCGGCAGTGGCGCTTTGTGGGCACTTTTAACCCTTTATTCGGCCGCTAGCGGGGGTTAAAAGCGCCCCGCTAGTGCCTGAAAAACGCCGGTAAAGCACCGCTAGTTTTAGCTGCGTTTTACCAGCGTTTTTTGGGCGCTGGAAGTGTGAAAGGACTCTTATTTTAAAAAGAGAGCCACATTGGTTTGAGTTGCTATAAGCTATAATTTTGTTTTCTTTAACCACTTCAGCCCTGGAAGAATTTACCCCCTTCCTGACCGGGCCATTTTTTTTGATACAGCACAGTACCCAAACAAAATTGATGTCCTTTTTTTCTCACTAATAGAGCTTTCTTTTGGTGGTATTTGATTTGATCACCTCGGTTTTTATTTTTTGTGCTATACTGTAAACAAAAAAAAATAGCGACAATTTGGAAAAAAAAAACACTATTTTTTACTTTTTGCTATAATAAATATCCCATATTTAAAAAAATAAAATATATTTTTTTCCTCAGTTTAGGCCGATATGTATTCTTCTACAATTTTTTGTTAAAAAAATTGCATTAAGCGTATATTGATTGGTTTGTGCAAAAGTTATAGCGCCTACAAAATAGGTTATTGATTTATGGCATTTTTATTTATTTTTTATTTTTTTACTAGTAATGGCGGTGATCTGCGATTTTTATTGGAACTGCAACATTGCGGCCGACAGATCAGACACTTTTGACCCTTTTTTTAAACCATTAACATTTATACAGCGATCAGTAATAGCCACTGATTACTGTATAAATTTCACTGGCAGGGAAGGGGTTAACACTAGGGGGCAATCAAGGGGTTAAATTTGTTCCCTCATTATGTGTTCTAACTGTGGGGGGATGGGACTATTATTATAAGTCACTATGCAAAACAAAATTCAAAAAACAAAAATCTAGCTGTGTCGAGGCTCCAGAAGGTGTAAGACAGGAGCCTGTGAAATGCGTAACTGATAAACAGGACCTTACCAGGCTCCCTGTAAGATATCCTGTTACATACCCCCTTGTTGGAACACCTGTAGCAAGAGCGTACCTGGGACAAAGTGTATATATTTATTTTTTTAGTACTTGGCCGATGCTTTACTGCAAATAAAAATACAACAAACCACCAGTTCATCCACCTATTCATTAAAAAAACACAATAAACCACCAGTTCACCCACATAGTTATCTAATTTTTCTGAGCCATCCACTTCACTAGATAAAAATAGCACCCTAAAAATAGTATGCTAGTGCATCCAATACCTTATTTATAGCTTCTCAATAACTGCATATTTCTTTTTATATTCATTAATTTTTTGCTTAGGTACACTATGGGGTGTTCCTCTCCATCTTGTACCTGTAACAACACCACCCTAGACCAATATCAGTTGGATCCATCTGAACTGCAAATTACCTGTAAAAATCTGGAGAATACAAAACTGGCTATATAAAAAGAGCCTTCTTTAGGACCTGAAATGATTTGTCCACTTTGGAGGATTATTTTATTATAACAGAGTTTTTCCCCTTGGTAAGGTTAATTAATGGGCTACAAGAGTTGCAAAGTGTTAGGATACCAAGTGCTGGTATCCTGCAAAAGCAGGTTTGACCAGATCTGTGTAGCTGCATAAAGGAAATGGAATCTGATCTAAGTGTAATAAACGTAACATTTATTTGGAGCACAGCAAGAGACAAAATCATACAACACCACAAACATATAAATACAATAGTCAACACACATGACGATTACTACTTAGGTAAAAACAACCTATCTAACTGAATATCTAACTATATACTGTACAATCGGGGAAAGATCAGGTAAGACTGGGTCAAGTGGGAGGTGTAGCGGAGAGCAGTGAGATGGGTCAGAAAGGGGGTCAGAATAGGGATCAAGTACAAGGGAGCAGGTAGAGGCAGCTGGATCCGGTAGTAGGTGCAATTGGTGGGAAAAGGATGAAAGGTTCAAGCCAGCTCGGTTGGGGTAGCAGGTACTGTACAACACAAACTGAGTTAGGATAACAGGTACAAAGCACGGGTACAGGAGCAGGATCACTGGGTACAAAGCAACAGGAACAGTGTGGAAACCTAATGGAGGGGATAAATATCATCCAAGCAACCAGAATCAGGTGAAGACCAACTGCTGGGGTCTGCTGGCTACTGGGCAGCACCCACTGATGGAAACAGGGACTAGACCATTGAGGCCCGAGAACCACAGTGCCACCAGCAGCTAATCCAGTAACTAGATATGCCAAAAAAAAGATCTGACCCTTTTCTTATTTGTGGGATGTGGCTTTTTTGGATAGATTGTGTTTGGTTTGGTGTAGCCTAAATACTTGGCTTCCTCAAAACCAATGGCGCACTTTTGGGGATTTCCAGTAAAACGTGCTTTACAGTGCAATTCCAAGTCAGTGCACTTTATCACTATATTATCCAGATATTCTGCAGCATACTGCTGGTAGGGTCATAGGATTCTGTTCTTGGCCCTCTGGAATTTGGCTTGGGCAGTTTGTAACCCAAAAGGCTTTTTTTATATTGAAATTAATCCTCGAGGTTTACAAATGCAGTCTTTCCTTGGCGCTTCCAGGGGGATCTTCCAGTCTTATTTTGTTACGTCAAGAATTGTGAAATAATAGGCTGTCCCCAGTTTGTCTATGAGCTTATCTAGCAAGGGCATTTGATGTCAAATTTTGTCACTGAATTGAATTTCCTAAATCCATAAAACTTCCATCTACTGTCTGGTTTGGGGACTAAGGCTGGATTCACACCTATGTAGTTTTAGTGCTTTTTGCATTTTGCAGATTTGCACTACAGTCCATTTAACATGGTTTCCTAAGGCCTAACAGGGCCATGCTTATGATAATAAAGGTATAGGTGTCCCTATCCTCAAGAAAGTGCCTCTGAATGCACCAATGCATTTGGAGGCATAGAGTCAGATCAAATCCAACAGAAAAGTGCAGGAGATATCAGAAAAGGAGGTCCATCCACTCTCAGTCTACTGGAGAGATGTATAAGAAGGTAAATCAGCGCAATGGAAAAACTGACCCTAAACAAAGCAGGGTCAATGATCAAAGAATCCTTGTTTTATATTACTGGAGAGATGTACTTAATCCAAGGGTCCCAGGTTTTGTGAAATTTTGTAATATTATTATGGAGGGTACAGGTGAGTTTATCATAACCCAGTTCAATTTATGTTTAACATAACCTAAATGCACCACAGCTGTCTTCCAACAACATGCTATCACGATTCTTGCTGCCAAAAGCATATATAGTATGAGCTGTTTAGGCCATTTTGGAATATCGGAGTCTAATTTCTGAAACAAGGCTGTTTCAGGGGCTCTAGCAAGATTGACACCTGTGACCGAGTGTTTGAGGTTAAAAATTCTTATCCAAAAAACCAGGACACCTTGGGCATTGCCACCACACATGAAACATTGTTCCCAGGTGTCCACATTGATGAAAACAATTCAGAGAGACAGACGTGTGCATTTTAGCCATCTTTGTTGGTACTAAATACCAGCGTAAAAGGGTTTTATAATTAGATGCTATCAAGATAGTATCAATCAATGTTTGCGATGTCCTGACAATCTGAAAAGTTTTAGGAAAATAACTTTTTTTAAGTGAAAGAACTGTTTATTGTTCTTCTGTTCTCACTAAAATAATTAGGAAACCACAGATGACAGCAGTGTAAAATAGGACAGCAGAAGGACAATTTTAAGTAGCAATTTTAGGCCCAAATTTACTTCAGACAAAGAACCCAGGTAGGGTGATACAGTAAATTAGCTTGAAGTAATGTGTGGTGGTTTAAGTACACACTGTTCTTGCAATTATTAATAATATTATATACTGCGGCAGGGCCTATATGTTATTTTGTGCATACGGTGTAGGGGGCATGCACACGCCGCCGGAGCATCGTTTCCCCTGTGATTGGACACAGCAGGAGCCAATCAGCAGATCCAGTGGCCGCCATGGCTGCTGCGACCCGCCGATCATTCACAGACACGGAGTAGCGTTGTGCTTTTGTAAACAAGGCACGCCGCTTATCTGTCAGTGAGGAAAAGAGAGATCTTCTGTTTCAGCCAAGCTGAAACACAATCTCTGTTTTCCTCCAGTGTAACACTCCCCACAGTTATAAAGCACCTCCCTAGGACACACTTAACACCTTGATCGCCCCCTAGTGTTAACCTCTTCCCTGCCAGTGTCATTTAGGGTCAGATTTGTCTGACACAATGTTGCAGTCCCGCTAAAAATCTCTGATCGTCACCATTACTAGTAAAAAAATAAAAATGCCATAAATCTAACTAATAATTTGTAGACGCGATAACTTTTGCGCAAACCAATCAATAAACGCGTATTGAGATTTTTGTGGCCCTTTAACAGGCCCCAGATCCTATGTGAATGGGTAGGAGGTACATAGTACCGGCCCAGCATGCACCGATTCCATGATGTCACAAGGGGGCAGGGCCACCAGGTGATGTTAACAGGTGGCTCCTCCCTTACCTACATAAGAACAGTCAAAACATGGAGGGGGCATTCGGCCGGCGGCCATCCTGGAAGGTAGAGTGTTTTTTTTTCAGGGCCACGGTGTGGCGGGTGGCGTGATTGATGATGGATTTACATTGAGGAACACTGTTTTTTATTTTTTAATAAAGGATTTGTCAAAAACGTGTCTCCTGTTTTTGTTTTTTTTACACTTTTTTGGTGAATAGATAGAGGTACATACCCATTCACATGGGGGGGCTGGATCTGGTGGCCCCCTTGTTAAAGGGTGCTTCCAGATTTTGATAAGCCCCCCTGCCTGCAGACCCTGACAACCACAGCCCAGGGTTGTTGGGAAGAGACCCTTGTCCCCATCAACATGGGGGCAAGGTGCTTTGGAGTGGGGGGGAAAGCACCCACCCCCTTATGTTGAGGGATTTTGGCCTGGTATAGTTCAGGTGGGGGTTGCTCGCTCCCCCCTTTCCTGACCTGCCAGGCTGCATGCCTGGATAAGGGTCTGGTGTGGATTTTGGGGGGGGCACATGCCATTTTTTTTATTTAGGTGTCGGGTTCCCCTCTAAATCCATACCAGACCCAAAGGATCTGGTATGGACTGGGGGGGAACCACGCCATTTTTCTTTCTTTTTTTTTACCAGCACTTTTTCCCTGTTGTTGGAAAGAGGCCCTTGTCCCCAACAACATGGGGACAAAGTGCTTTGGGGTGGGGGGCAGAATACCCCAGGGAACCCCAAGACAACATCAGATAGACAAAACGTACGTCGGGAGGTTGACATGCTGACGTCATCGCATTTGTTTCCCTAGTGGACAGGTGATTGCAAGCCAGCCAGCTTACTATTTGATGCATTTAACTTCTGCTTTCTCGTAAGTGTAACCTTTTATGCCTTTTTAATAAACCTTTTATACTGTTTACACTATGGTGAGCTTTTCTCATTTTGGGTAAACGCTGGTTATACATTCTGATTGCCTGACGATCGAGGTCCTCTGGTTGCCTGCCTATGGTCTATGCCCATTCATTCCAACTTGGAGAGCCGTTTTTCCCATTGCCTTTGGATAAAGACCCCGTTGGATGCACTAATTGCAGGCTTTTTTTAAGCTTGCCTCTGGTAAGCGCACAATTCATGTGGTGCACATCCTTTGTTGGTGTTTCGTTATGAATATTTCACACCTTTGTTTGCACTATTGGGACTTATTTGATCAATATCAGCAGGGCCGGTTTCCCAACAAGGCCACCGAGGCCAGGCCTCGGGGCGGCGCCGGTTGTAACTGCTGTGTCACGGAGCTCACTGTGAAAAGTTTGGGCGCGCTGTGATAAAAGTCCCGCCCTCCTCCTAGACCAGCTCGTGTGATAGAGGCAGTGTTCTGTCTATCACACAAGCTGGTCTAGGAGTATTATCACAGCGCGCCCAAAATTTTCACAGTGAGCTCTGTGACACAGCAGTCTCCCGCTGTGTGTTACGACCGGCGCTGCCCCTGCACCCACTTTTCACAGTGAGCTCCGTGACACAGCAGGAGATGCCCGATGTGCGTAATGCACACACTGACTGGTGAGGCTACATTGTTTGGCACAGTAAGGCTGCAATGATGGTGAGGGGGGCTGTAATGATGGTGTGGGGGGCTGTAATGATGGTTAGGGGGTCTGTAATGATGGTGAGGGGGTCTGTAATGATGGTGAGGGAGGCTGTAATGATGGTGAGGGGGGCTGTAATGATGGTGAGGGGGTGTGTAATGATGGTGAGGGGGCCTGTAATGATGGTGAGGGGGGGCTGCAATGATGATGACTCCAAAGACATGCTGGTAGGTTAATCAGAATCCTGTCTATAAATTGGCCCTAGTATGTCTATGTGTATGTGTTTGTAAGCGCGTCGGGACCCTTCGGGGTAAGACCGCGCTATATCAAGATACCTCTCATGATGAGGGGGGCTGTAATGATGGTGAGAGGGGCTGCAATGATGGTGAGGGGGGCTGCAATGAGGGCACAGGAAGGCGGCAGTGATGGTGAGGCTGCAATGAGGGCACGGTAAGGCTGCAATGATGGTAAGGCGGCAATGATGGGCACGGTCAGGCGGCAATGATGGGCACTGGTTGGGGGACTTTCAGGTTTTATTTGGCAGGGGGGGGGGCGGCATTAAAGGACCCGGCCTTGGGGCGGCAAAGGGAGTAAATCCGGGCCTGAATATCAGTCATATTTGATCTATATATTAGACACCGTTGATTTATATATTATGTCACATTTGAATTGATGGACATTGGTGTAGTGCATTTATTGAAATATAAAATCATAGAAACTACTCATAAGCATGAGTATAAAAGTTTGCTTAAGCCACTCGTCCGTAGCTTAAGAACCCTGGACTCCGCAGTCTCCAGACCGTAGGGGGAGTTCACCGGGATCTCTGCTGGCTGATGCGTTTCAAAGGATCTTCCTTCTTGCAGGCTCTGAGGAAGCAGGAGAATCCTTTGAAATGCATAAGTCAGGAGGGATCCCGGTGAGGTCCTCCTATGGTCTGCAGACTGCTGAGTCCAGGACTCTTGAGCTACAGATGAGTGGCTTTTTAAGCAATCTTTTATTCTTATGCTTGTGAGTAGTTCCTATGATTTTATATTTGAATAAATGTTGTTGGGGTAATGCAGTAGGTTGCTGCCCACGCTTCAGCTATGGCACTGCCTGCTGAATGTGACATGCCATTTAACTATTATCACAGCTCTGAAGCAAAGCATCACAGCCAGACATGGGTACAGCTCTGAGTGACTGCATTGCTTTGTTTATGTGGGTGGTCGGGGTGAGGTAAACCATGGCTCAACTGCCTGCTTTTACTGTCCCCCAGCTGCTTGTGTGAAAGAGCCCTAAAAGAGCCCTAAAAGACAATATTTTATTGCAGCTGGGCTGGCAGGTGGTTGCAGACAGCTGCTACTACTCAGCCTGTATGAAGCAATGACAGGCTGACAGGAGTCGCAACTGTCTGCTGATCTATACATCGAGCAGTTCGGGACAGATGTTTGACTCTTGATGCAGAAATTTGTTTTCATGGACAGCCATCTGTCTCTTTTTGCAGGTAACCTCTGGATATGCAAATACTGTACATGCTGACGGCAGCATATCCTGTAAGCCTGTCATTAATTTGTACAGGCTGAGTGACAACAGCTGTCTGCAGCCACCTGTCAGCCCAGCTGCAGAAAAATTATGTCTGTTACAGCTGTCCATGCCTGTTCATCCTTGTGAATGAGGCCTAAGGCTTTAAGTACCTTTTTTAATTCACTTTGAATGTATTTATCTGTTTTGAAACTGAAAGTTCGGCTAGGCTTTAACTCTGCAGAAATTTTTTCCCTGCCTTATTTATTTATTTCTTGACACTTGTTGTTCAATATGCCCACATAATGAAATATACCCATGTAAAGTAGCTGAAACACCAAGGTGCTGTTGTTTACATTTGTCATCAAGTGAGAGCACAAAGCACGGAAATCTTAGCATCAAAGTACCTCGTCTCTATATCCATAGCAACAGTGTAACTCCTCATGCTAAGTCATATTGATTAGCTTTCATGATTCTTGAAACATGGAGCTCCCAAATCTCACTAACTTCTTTCCTATGGCTTGGGAATTATTTGTTTATACATTTTCAGTACAAGATATAACCACAAGCAATGCCACACATGACAAGCCAGTGAATAAAGTCAGTGTTCAGGAATTGTTGCAGGCTCTGATCTACCAGTGAAGCTGGATGAAAGTATTGAACATGACCCACCATTATATAATGAAATACTGTGGTTCCTATAACTTATTCACCCAAGTATATGAGAACATGTAAATGTGTTAAATCTCCACATCTGCTACATATTTAATAAGAGAAGTGATTGAAAGTAGTGGGAAAACATGTAATGTAGTGAAATGTATATCAAATCACATCACTGTTTGTATCATTCCAAGTGCACGTTATAAAGGAGACAGTGTATTGTTATATTACAATGTTAGAGTATCATATACTGTATATTAATAAATAAAAAGAACAGAAGACTACTTCTATCTTTTGTTTGTAAAAAATATATAAATTTAAAATGATGAAATACTGTGGAGAAAAAATAAAATAATGCCGATGCATACTTATATTTCAAGGCTCCCACTATTTACATGAAAAAGGGTTTTGTTTATGAAAATTTGGAACTTACTCAATCTGCAGTATGTTAGTTATTGCTGCAAATGTCTGTTCATCTTTAAATAATAATTATAAATCTGTAGTGTACATGACTAATTGAACATTCATTTTGCTTTTCAGGGGTTATGAGAAATGGCCCTCCCCAAACAGGATACAGCATTGCACTAAACCTGTAGGTAAATAAGAAAATGTGAACCTTCGCTAAGTGGAAAAGTGGGTTTGAAAATTAGGTTACATAGTTACATAGTTAGTCAGGTTGAAAAAAGACACAAGTCCATCCAGTTCAACCAAAAAAAAATATATATATAATAGCATACAATCCCATATACCGAATTCTATACCCACAGTTGATCCAGAGGAAGACAAAAAACCCCAGCAGAGCATGATCCAATTTGCTACAGCAGGGAAAAAAATTCCTTCCTGATCCCCCGAGAGGCAATCAGATTTTCCCCGGATCAACTTTACCTATAAATGTTAGTTCCCAGTGATATTATACCCAGTGCCTCCATCCATGACAGGGCCTCTGTGAACATAGGGAATTCTCTTCCTGGGAATTAACCAGTAATTTAATCTAAGTAATAGGGAACAGAGTAACTACTAGAACCAGGAAAATAAATCTCAGTTTTGTTTTTGTAGCAGTTAAGGTCCAAATCAATGTTAAGACCCTGCGGCTGCATGGTCCCCAATCGATACAGCCACTGGGTCTCATTCTGAGAAATGGCCTTCTTAAGGTCCGTCCCTCGCCAGTTATAGATGGCTCTATCTATCACATAAAAAATGAGATAGCATGACTGACTTTGACACACAGGCTGCAATCCTTACTGAAAGGTTCAATGAAAAGGGGTATCCCCAACATATGCTTCTCAAGGTTAAAAATGAAGTTTCCACCATGAATAGAGATACCCTTTTAACCTCTAAGAAGAAAACCCCCTTTGCAGGGGATTTGGCTTTTGTTTTGGGGTTCCATAGGCAATATAAAAGTGTAGAGCAGGCTTTCAAAAAGTTTTGGCCTATACTTTTAGAAAGATAGGGACTTAGAAACTGTTTTACCTCCTAAACCCAAATTCATTTATAGGAGGGCTCCGGGATTGAGGAACATTATTGCACCAAATGTCCCGGACCCCCCAAGAAACCTCCTACTTTTCTGGATGGGTCAGGGTTCCATTACTGTACCAGATGTAAGGCCTGTCGCACTACCACTAGACACACAAAGAAAATCACCAAATTTAAATCTTTGGTGACCCAGCAGGAGTTCAAAATCAAACCCCTCATAACATGCTATTCTAAACATGTCACATATGTTTTGGAATGTCCATGCTCTCTCCAGTGTGTGGGGCATACCACACGGGAGCTTAGGGTTAGGATAAATGAGCATGTGGCTAATATTGCTAAAGCCGTGTACACACGATCGGTTTTTCATCGGACGAACCGATCGTGTATGGGCCCCATCGTTTTTTTTCCATCGGTGTGAAAAAATAGAACATGTTTTAAATGTATCCGATGGGAAAAAAACGATAGCAAAATCCGATCGTCTGTGTGGAAATCCATCGGATAAAAAACCCACGCATGCTCAGAATCAAGTCGACGCATTCTCAGAAGCATTGAACTTAATTTTTCTCGGCTCATCTGAGTGTTTTACGTCACCGCGTTTGAAACGGTCCGTTTTTTGACTGATTTTGTGTGGGCAAGACTGATGGAAGACAGTTTCATCCGATTTCCGATGGAAAAAAACATTGGATTAGAATCCATAGGATATCCGATCGTGTGTACAGGGCTTAAGGGTTTTCCAAACCATAGTGTGTCACGCCATTTCCTCCAGTGTCATGACAAAGACCCTCGCCAGCTAATTTTTTATGGGATAGATAGAGCCATCTATAACTGGCGAGGGACGGACCATAAGAAGGCCATTTCTCAGAATGAGACCCAGTGGCTGTATCGATTGGGGACCATGCAGCCACAGGGTCTTAACATTGATTTGGACCTTAACTGCTTTTTAACCAATTAATAACCCTGTATTTTACCAGTTTAGTCCGTGTTTTATGTATGATATATTGTATCTGCTTTTTAACCAATTAATAACCCTGTATTTTACCAGTTTAGTCCGTGTTTTATGTATGATATATTGTATCTCTTTTTTATATATTATATATTTAAAATGCCATTTCACGAGTCAATTTTAAATATTTTTTATACACCATCTAACATTCATGTTTTTTATTATATATATTTGTATGTTTTGTTTTCCTTAATATTGCATATGGCATGTGATTGCTATCAGTGTCATGTAATATATGTTTCCAACTTAATAGCCATGTCCATTGGAGTTGTGTGTATTCTCATACCTGCTGTGCAGAAA
This sequence comes from Rana muscosa, assembly GCA_029206835.1. Classification (NCBI taxonomy): domain Eukaryota; kingdom Metazoa; phylum Chordata; class Amphibia; order Anura; family Ranidae; genus Rana; species Rana muscosa. The sequence continues at coordinate 176,162,766 of CM055116.1, forward strand.
CGTTAGTAATGATATGCCTAGTGATCCAGGACAGAGGCTGGATTTAGTTCTAAACTCCTCCCCTAGCTAGCTAATTGTCAGACACATTTAAGTCCATGCAACTAGTGACCTAGTACGCTTCCTGAAGACGTGCCATACGAAACGTATGTCGAGGCGGTACTAGGTCACGCACAGACGTAACTTCCGGTCCCTCTGGCTCACCACTGTCACAGGTGGAACGCACGCCAGTACATCTACACTCGGGACATCTCTTTCCACTTACGGTCATGCTATTCAGCCTCAGTGCTGGGTCTGTGGCACCCCTCAAGTAATCTTTTGTCTATGTTTTTGGCTCATTAAATGGATTTACGCTATTCCCATTTTACCTTTTATTTGCATATCCTGATCTGAGCCTCCATGAGGCAGGGGTTCGCTCCGGTCACATCATCTCCATCTATGTCAGCAAGTAAATCTTGCTATAAGCGCATTTGACCTCTTTTTTGATTAAAAGGGTCAACTACTTTTGGTAAGCTGCCATCCTTATTTTGAGCACGTTTGGGTGTTTGTTTTGCAGTTGGTGAAGGTGGACATTGCTAGCTGTCACTTCTGAATTCTGTTCTCATAGGATGTCTTCAGAGTTTATCACAGATTTTTTGAACGCATTATGCACTGAATTTAAGGACTTTTGCAGCAAATCATTTTCTTATTTAGCACTTGTAAATTGTAGCGCTAATAAATGAATGTGTGAATATATATAACACCCAGTGAATGAAAGTGATACTCAATCCAAAAAAACAAATAACAATAGTCCATATAAATCATGTGAATGAAGTCTCTGATGATGTGAAAATCAAAACAAATGTGTATTGCTTCCACAATCCTGGGTAGGTGAAGTGAAGATAACCACCACCGAAAGCAGAGAGGCTTACCGGAAAATGTGGACCCTACTGGACATATGTCTAGAGGGTCAACTTAGACTTTGGTGTGTACCACTGTAGAAACTGGAACCTCCATGGATGATGCACCAAAAATGTCACTCACAACATACAATAACAGGAGAGTGAGTGGAAGGTTGAGAGATGGTGACCCAATGATGGTTAACCGGGATGTAGACCAATGGCAATGTGAAGGAAAAGAAAAGAGCACATAGCGTAATACTGTAGATAGTTGGAATTTAATGTAGGTAAATACACTTGCATAAATGATGAAAATAAGCGCTTTTCAGATATCAACAGCAGCAGTGGAGTCTCACAACGCATTTCGCAACAAGAGTGCATCTTCTGGGGTGTACATCCACTACTGCCTCCACAAAATATATAGACAATCTAACCCCAAATGAACGGGGCCTCACCTGGGAGTTCATTACATGAGCAACAACTTCCTGGGTGATCCAAGATGGCGTACTGGCGTGCGCTCCACGCCTCCATGTGAAATAAACTCTGGGTACTGCAATTGGCCATAACAGATCTAGGAGCCATATGTATAAAAATGAATCCAATGTTTAAGCTAGAAGGACACTGCGTGTATTGCAACACGCGTACTAACCTGGTGGAAATGGACCAATGGCGAGCACAGGGGTTGGTCAAACCTAACCCCCGCACGTCACCAGCGTAACAGGCATCCAATGACATAGCGCGCAACCTGCGTTGAACACGCAGGATTACAGGATGCGCACCAAGCTCAAAATCCAGGAAGTAGCTGCGTTCCAGCCAAGGCGTGTCGATAGCACGTCGCCCACCACATCACGGCACGTCACGCAAAGTCACGTGATGCGCACCACGCCACACAATGTCACGTGATGCGCACCACATGGGTAAAACAAGGAAGTGATGCGTTCCTCCCTCCCCGCATCATCAAGGCGATCCGCATACCATTAAGCTGTAAATCAAGATGCTCTCCCAATATCGGAGCGTATAAACAATAAGTGTACCACCTAATCAAATATTTATTGTGAAATAAATGCATTTAAAAGGGAGTGTAAAACGTAAATATAAAAAGTGTTGACACTCTAAAGGGACAACAGAAGGGTACATACTGCCATAATGTGGGCCAAAGGTCAGTCTGTCAAAAATAATTATTTTGACAAAAAAACTTTTCTTGATAATGCATCAAAACATTCCACCCAACCCAGGGGGCTGGCAGATTCCAGTGTCCCGACCTGTAAATCATGGGGAAAGACATCGCAGAAAAAGAAAAACAAGAGAGGAAGAAGAGGAGGAAGGAGAATTCAAAAGAGTAAAACCCCTCTTGGGACAGGGATCTACAACTTAAGTGGTATACCCCTTAATGATGATAAGATTAAGACTCTTGACAGAGGTTTGAAATATGCTCCTACTAGGAATCTTAACAAATTCCAAACCTATGTGAGTCTACAGAAGTATGTGCAAAGTTTAAGTATTAAGAAATATTTTTTGTCAAATCCAGTCATTAAGAATAGTATTCCCATTGACAGAGCCCCCACAAGTCACCATTCTAACCTTGGCAATAAATCGGTTTTTAATCCGCCTAATGTAGATACCAAACATCTAGATGTGTTTAAAAATATGATCACCAAAGATCTGGAACTTCCTAAAGTTCGAAAGATCAATAATCCAGAATACATCAAGAGGGGTGTTGATTCATTATTGGATAGGAAAGATCTAATAATCCGACCAGCAGATAAAGGAGGTGGGCTAGTAGTGCTCGGCAAGGCCTATTACTATAATGAAATGGAGAATTTGCTTAATGATCTTAATACTTATTGCACCATGTCAAAGGACCCTATGTTGGAATATAAAACCGAATTGCATTTCCACATTGAAAGAGGGAAGCATATAGGTGTTCTCAATTCCAAAGAAGCATTATTTTTAGATCCCCTTTTTTGTCGAACCCCTATTATTTACTTTTTGCCTAAGATCCATAAGGATAGTGTCAATCCTCCAGGCAGACCGATAGTGAATGGCATAGACTCAGTCTCTTCTAGGCTGGGTCAATACATAGATGTGTTCCTTCAACCACTGGTCAGAGCCACTGATGCGTATTTGAAGGACACAAAACATATCATTCAAATTTTGGAATGCCTCACTGTGTCTTCTTCTACTTTTCTTATTACTGCGGATGTTAGTTCCCTTTATATCATTATCAGTCATGAAGATGCACTTATCTCGGTAGGTTGGGCGTTGAAATCATCTAGCCTATCCAGACGACATAAGAACTTTCTGATAGACAGTTTGAGGTTCTGTTTGGCCAAGAATTACTTTTGGTTTAACAAACAGTTCTACATACAAACGAGAGGGGTTGCTATGGGAGCCAAGTTCGCTCCCAGTGTTGCCAATCTATTTATGGCACACTGGGAGGAAGAAGCTGTTTTTAAACATAGGCTCCCTGAGCTAGTATGTTACCAACGCTACATAGATGACGTGATAATGATTTGGGAGGGAGGAAGATCAGGTCTCAATGACTTTATAAGGAAATTGGATACGAACAATAGAAATATAGTTCTTACGTGGAATATTAGTACTGAACACATCGTGTTCTTAGATTTGGATTAATCTAAACTTGGTAATCAGATCAAAATGACTAATCATTTTAAAGCCACAGATAGAAACGCATTGATCCCCATAGAAAGTTGTCATCATAGCAAATGGCTTTGCAATATCCCCAAGGGCCAATTCATTTGCCTATGGCGAAATTGTACTCTAGAGGATGATTACATCACACAGTCTCGTATCCTGACTGCTCGCTTCTCGCAGAAGGGATATGATAGCATCCGACTGAATGATGAAATGGAAAGTGTCCGTAAGCTGGATAGAAGTAATTTAGTGGCTAATATTCCTAAATCGGACAGAAATAACAGTTGCAACATGAGGATGTGCTTGGAATTTAATGTGCAACATAAGAAATTCGAAAAGATAGTGCAGAAACATTGGCCGATCCTGAAACAAGATAGAGTCTTAGGTTCTTTGTTGCCTGAACGCCCACAATTTATCTACAAAAAAGCTTCGTCCTTGAGAGATAAATTGGCGCCTGGGGTGGTTGATCCACCTGTGAATCTTGAAAATAAAATCTTCAACTTTCTGACAGCTTTTTTTGCCTGTGGTAAATGTCCGACGTGCAAGCAGGCAAAGGGCAACATTAGGAAACGAAAAGAGTGAAAGGTTCTGGGTGGTTCTGGTGCTGGTGCTGTTGGACCTCTGCTCGAGCTGGACCCAGGATCTGTGGAAGTAACTCTCTGACCTGTCGGATATTCAAGAAACCATACACAAGGTGTGGATATGCAAGAATACAAAGCTTTATTGTCTGTGTAGATCTTATATACACTTTTGGCAAAAGTTGCCACCTTTGTGTAAACCAATTAGGACAGACCCGTGGTTTATACAAGACAACATAAGTAAAACTCGTGAAGGAAAAGTACAACATCTATAATCACATATAGTTACACGTCAATGCGGTTAGTATGTCTTACATCTTCTAGGAATTGGCTTAACCGCAGGCTACATCCCGTTATCTGCTAATATTTTACATTCTTTAGCACGTACATAAACAAGCTTGTCCATGAAAAAACATTTTGTACAACACAATAATTCCTGTCCTAATATATGCATATTTAAAGTGGAGCCCTGAAACAATGGCTCACTAATATCTTACAACCCTTCCTTTGATCATGAATTTGATCATGAATATAATGATCATTCGCTATACCATCTTTGTTTTTAGGGCAATCATTGACATTCCAAGTGCAGGGTCTCTCCTGTCCTTTCTTAAGCTAGTAATTTTCCCAAAGGCACAAACTACCAGTTTAAAAACTAAATACAAGAAAATAATAAAAACCAATATCACCACAATAGTCATTACAATATCTTTTAACCAGGAAAATATTCCATTGAGGACAAACCCCCCCCCCCCTCCAAAAGGGCTCCACGTTTTAGCAATATCCCTTGCTTCTTGTTGTAACTTATTTACCTCCTTTCTATGTTGGGTATGTAGCGCTACCCCCAGTTAAGAGAGCCGCTGGTTTGATTTCAGGCCCTGCATACAGCACCGCCAACCCCCGGCAATCTTACTCGATCCACTCTGGCACAGTTAGTCTAGGGTTAGACTTATATCACATTCAGTAATATTGCAAAGGGGCAATCTCTCCTCTATTAAGACAACACACTGAGGCGAGAGATCAAATGCAACAGCTTTACTTGTATATCAAAAGTATAGGCAGAACAGAACACATGCAACTTGCTTACAGAGCCCTGCAGCAATAGGTGTAGCACACAACAATGGCCCAGCGCGGTAACCCACCGCGCGCAGCTATTATGGTGTACGTGCCCTGTGGCGCACTAAACAATATTCTATCTCCCCTCCTTGGTCAGGCCTGACATAGAAGAAATCTCAGTCTTTTCACTGGTTATTTCTTTGCATGCAAACTTTCGGTGGTGCACTTGATGAAACAGAATTTGTAATCCACAAGTAGGCAGTCTCAAAGAACACTATACTGGAGACCATTTAACTCTGTCCTGCTACTGGTCTCCTAATGGAACAACAAACAACGATAGGTGGGCCAAGGCCTAACACGGTACAGTCTATTGGTTTGAGCAAGTGCTCGCTCACCACTCTGGACGCGATCCCAGTCCAGGACTTCCACCTGCTGTGTCTCCACACACAGCGTCCGCAACGATCGGGTCCCCGATCCAATTGATGTCCTCACTCGACAAGTCCGATGCCACCCAGGCTCCGCAGTGGGGTGGAAGGCTCTTTGGAAGTTGCGCAAGGCCCAGGCTTCAGGCCTTGCACTGCAGCAGATCCGCACAGGAAGAAACTCTTGCTTGCAGCGCGGTGTCCAAAGAGGCGGAGCTCCGCCTCTCCTCCTCCTTAAATAGCCCCTCCCATGAGTCTCTGCAGTGGCTAATTGCACTCTGGGTGCCGAACAGGGTTCTGGGTAACATAGTCCCGGGCCTTAAAGGAGACCCCGCTACACACTCCCCCCACTTAAACTCTTTGGTCCCCAAAGATAACATAACACTACATCACAGAACGTACAACCTCAACCAAAGTTTCGTATGATGCTGGCAGAGGAAATTCCCACCAAAAACGAGGCAGTGAACTCCCCTGCCCACAGGTCACACTATCATCCGTGTCCTGCCTAACTGTGCCAGAGAGTGAGTTGGGGTTGCCCCCCACTAAATGAACAGTGGGAGGGTCAGGGTCTTCCATACTCCTCCTAGCAGTAACCACAGTGTCCTCCGCACTCTGCCCCATCTGTGGGTAAGTTAATCTTCTGGGAGGTTTTATGGCTCTTCGCTTCCTCTGTCCTCTTGGGCTTTCTGTTAAAATGGGCTCTTCCTCTGGAACTGACCTAGGAATTTCCTCTGGTTCAGGAGCACTGGACTCTGGAGCAGGGAGGTACAGAGACTCCCTTTGATCTTCTTCCTGCGTGAGTATGCGTACCACTGTCTGTGTTTCTTCTCTCATGGTTTTGAATGCTTCCACCTATCGTGAGAACACATCCATGATGACCAAAAGATATTCCTGTTTGTTTTCCTTCTTTGGCATGTGAGTGAAATCTATCTGCGGATGAGTGAAAGGTGTAGTAGGATACGGAAGGTGTCCATGTTTCGCTTTGTGTGGTGTATTTGGGTTATTATGTGATGCACCGTGAAACACACAAGCTTTAACAAGTTTAGGTAGGCCTAAAATAAAAAGAATCTTCCAGTAAAACTTCTAATGCGTTCCGCGATCCCCTATGGCCTAGCCATATATTGGGCTATAAACAAAGATGCACTAGCTGCGGGGATGCATGCCTTCAGCTTCCCCTCTTCGAGGAAAAATCCATTTATGTGTAGCGGAAATGTACTTTCCCGGGTGTAAATTTGAACTTGACAGAGACATTTGTGATGTGTAATTCCCTGCAGCCCAGCAGGTGGCGCTGTCGCTCTGGGCTGGGGTTGAATCATTGCTGGTGTCGTGCCTCCTTTTTGTCCTCCCTCGGCAGCGGTATTGTGGGGTGGGGAACCCGCTGTGCTTGCTGGGAGAGGGTATAAAGGGGCCAGCCATCTTTGTCAGGGGGAGTCCGGGGCACCTTTAGCCTGTGGACGGTGGTTCGTGTCGGTTCTCTAGGCGGGCCTAGGCCTAGAGGACAGCCGGAGGTCGTGTTCCATTCCAGGCACCTTTAGCCTGGGGTGAGGTACTCAGATGGAGGTCCGGAGCTCAGTGCCCAACACTGAGTTCCGCGAGGGAAGGAGATCCTAGGGAATCCCGGGAGTGGGTACCCGAATCCGGAAGGCGTAATGGACCGGGGGGAGCTCCTCATTCGAAGACCTTGTGCAGCAGATTGCCAGTGACAGGTGAGTCTCTCACCGGAGACCGCTTGGAAGGAAATTCCCCCTCGTTCAGAGACTGCAACCCACTTTCAGGAAGGAAAGTGGAGAACACATTGTGTCTGGGCCTATTCGCATCCACACCTCCTTTTCTGTTCTGTTTCTATCAAGGGAGTTCAACTGATTGTGTTCATTCAAGAAGAATAAAGGAGTGTTGAACTTTAATGGTGTGGGGCTCATTTCCTGACAGACATCGTTCAAGGTAACTCTCGGTGGAGGCTCCAGATGCACAGCACTGACCCGAAGGTAAAAGAACTTTGCTTGTATCACACTGACACCTGTGACAAAGGCCTGGCGTAGCGTCCCCGCTCCCTTCCCCTTTAAAAGATACCCCTAGACAAGAGAGAGACGAGCTGAAGAGAAAGAGGGGAGTGAGGAGGGTGCTACATATGTTTTTTTCCAAGTCATCCCCTGCCCTATCCTTCAAATCTATCTTTGTTGCATGTGTCTGGAGATCTAATAATGTATGATCTAGCAGTACTATTGGATATGTGCTGGGTGCTCTAGCAGCTGACTCTGCAAATGCACTCTAATAATCTACAAAACTCTTGTGTACATCAGGTAAAACAGTGGAAGTCATAAATGACCTGGGATAAGTGTCCCGTTGAGCAATGTGCATACAGTCATGTTTGTGGTATTACCTCACCCTGTTCTCTCATTTAATCCTAAAAAGGCATTAAAATCGGGCTGGGTGTGAATATGTTAAGTGACATTGTCACTTTGCGAGTGGTGGGCAAAGTAGTAGGTCTGCCCAGGGTAAATGATGTTGCCATCCCGACTACCATTGCACAGGATGCTAATGCTCGGAGGAACGCAGGCATGCCTTGAACCTGAACTGGGACCATCTTTTGGGAAAAACCCTGCAGGGCGCAGCCCTCCACCATATTTTTGGGCGAGGACACCTGTCATAGTCTTACAATTTATCCCTTGCATACCAATAAAACATTCTTTTTTTTTCCTATTGAGGAGACCAAGTCTGGGTGCTACAACCACAGCACTTTTCAGATACCCTCACTCGGGCACCCGGATACATTCTTTCTTCCATCTCCCGAAGGGAGGTTCAACCTTTGGCAACACCTTGGTAACAGGTAAAACAAGAAGTGGTATATTATAAAACCAACTGTGGTGAACCCTGTCTCTATCCCATGGGCAGCCATAACTGCTTGTGACTGAAGACACGTTCCATGTGTCAGGCTGGAGGCCTGTAGGGAATATGGCTGTGGAGGGGTCAGAATGGCTGGCAGACATAAAAGATCACATTGATTCCAAAGTCTTGTTTTGTTTCCTTCAAACTTGCCCCCTGTGGACCACTTGTTCTTCTCGTTCTTCCCAGCTTATACTGGGCCAGAACTAGGTGGAATCTGTGAGTTGCACAGACCCATCAAGTGTCCAGGGCTGTAATGCAGCAGCATCCTTGGCCGCTTGGTCTGCCTCCGTATGTGAGTCTCAAATGCTAGGATGGCTACCTCAGCAAGAACCTGGAAAGCTGAAAACAGCAAATCAATCTAACTTATTGCTTGATTGGTTTACCTGCCGAAGTGAAACAAACTTCTGGCCCCTAAAATGAAACCAAAAAGCCCTCTGTCTCTCTATTAGCTTGATTAACTATATAAATATATCCAACGACCCCGAGTAAAGGATCCAATGACTCTGAATACAGAGTGTCCTTCTGGGTGCAAACTCAACCCATCCATTTAACCGGCCTCCAAAGGGTAATTACATACTGTAGCAGGACCGATCTATGTGTAGGTGTGGTCTCGCAGGTGGGCTCGCAAAGTGGTCTGGAGCATAATTGCATAGACAACAAAGGTACATAACCCTGGGGATCTCCTCCACCAGGTTAGTCACCGGCCATGAAGGATAAATGAAAAGATGGGCTGTGTCCACAAGGGAATGCCCTCCCTTCATCCACCAGGACGCTAAAACGCATTTCATAACACAATCACTATGAAGTGAAGTAAGTAGCATCGAATGGTATGGCTTTGGCATGTCACATCAGGTACAACTGGTGCTCTAAGTATAGTCAACTAAACTGTTAATTTCCCTCAAGTCCTGTATAAAGCGGTAAGTTCCATCGGCTTACAATACAGGGTTTATAGAGGTGTTGTAGGGTGATCTCTTATCCCCTCTTCTAGAAATGTATAAATTATAAATTTTTTGACTATGCCTCAGAACACCGACATTTATCAACATTACACAACACTACTATACTACACATATGCTCACCAATACACAGTTTTAAGTTTAATATGTGTTTAAAGTATTATGTTCATTTATTCAATAAAATGTCAATGTGCTGGTTCGCTTTACTATTTCAGCACAATCACCAGTTTGCGTGGTGAAGCTACCTAGATTTTGGTGCTCTTGCAATGCTCTGGCAGTGCAGTGTATATGGGATATAGTAACCATGTATTTATTAGCAGTTCTTACTCTAAGAATCTTAGGGGCTTGGAACAAATATACCTATCAAGAGTTATGACTTTACTGGCTGCATGCTACCTTGGGCAAGTGACTCAGACTATAAAAGCCAGAAAAAAACAAAAAAGTCAGATTGTCGACCTTTTTATTTTTATTTTTTAAAATCACTTTTTTTTTTTTTTTTTTTTTAAAACCTCTAAATTTTTGGCCAAATGCCAAATGACAATATTTTGCACCAAGATCCCCCTGTATGCAGGGATCAATGTGCAAAAATCTATTTTTCAAAATAAACCTTTGGTTAAGAGATATACTCAGTTGGCGTCTTGCCAATTATTATTTTTTCCTATTATTGGACCCCCCCCCACCCATGATTCTTTACAGAGTGTACATTGGGCGAGTCCTACAACATATATAATGTTTATCTAGCAAATATAAACAATAAATGCGCAAGTTCTTTTCCTAGCTAAAAATAAACACTCTGTTTTCTGTCTGTGAAATAAAAATTGTCACGCTGAGTGACCATAAACACACAGATCTCCATCTGGAAAATCTGTCAGTGCACGCAACTTAGACTAAAACAACAACCTCTCCAGAGATATGAGTCCTAGCTCATTTTTCTTTTAATATCCCGGAAGTTGGCAGCGCATTACTTTCTTAGGATTCCTCACAGACAGCCCAGAGGATAGGGCTTCTGCGGAGGAAAAAATTCCTCTTTCTTTTTCTTTTTTTATTTAGCCAATGGACTCCAGACACCGATACACTTCTTGCCACCTCAAACAACATTTAATCGAGAACAATTTTTCTCAACGTGGCCACTACTTTTGTTCAAGGTGCGTTCCATGTCTTTTTGGTCGGGTATGTTCATTGAGCTGTATTTACAGTAACATTAACTGACCCTTACTGTCAGCATTTTGCAAGTTTTCACATTAACTTATAGAACACCTTGGCTCATAGAGGTACAGGATTTTCCTGTACTTTTCCCATTTATCATAAATCACAACACAGTGGACAGATGCCGTCTCACCCATGGTTTCTAGACAACTCCATATAAACAGATTATCTTATATTTTGTTACGCGGCAGGAAGGACAGTGACAGACTTGAAGGAGCTCAGTTTTTCCCTTCACTCAGAATTTCTTCTACTGCTTCTTAGAACAGTTAAACTGGTCCGGTCTAACAAAAATAACAGACCCCACACAAGACGGATCGGTCATCTAAATGCTCAGACCCGCCTCATGAGTCCAGACATCTTTGAACCATGCCCAGTCCCCTGTTTTCTATCTGCAGTCAGACGGAGGGAAACTATACATTTAAAAAAAAAACAGTACTGTTTTATTTCCTTGACTCCTCAAGAGTCTCTTTATTATTTTATGTGCGTCTAAAGCACCATATATGTGTGTGACACATAGACTTGTCTCCGCTCTGACCAGGTTGACCCTTACATCATCCTTTAACAGATGATTTATTCTAATTTTATGTCTTCTACTTCCTTTGTGAAGTCTGTTAATCTCGAACTTTATGACATTTCAACATATATTTAGAATCAAGGCCACCTATGGGATAGTTATACTGTTTATGTTGGCACAGATTCTGGTCACTTCTTCCCAATCTTCATCGGAACATGGTCCGGCTTCCCCTAACCCTGACACCTCTAGTTGGTGTGCTATATTTAAAACCAGAGACCAAAAAGGATCAGTATAATGTTTCCCATAGTTTCCTTTTATGTAATCAATAGGGGAGGGCTGATATTGCTCACCTTCAACATCTCCTTTACCCTGTTGATTACCCATAGTTATACTTCAAAAAAAAAAATACGATATCTTAACTGTAATATCTACAACAACCTCCTTCAATATTTTCTCTTTCCCTTATTATTTCACTTGAGGGTCTATAGACGTCTCTATAGCCCGTTGTTAATACAGACAGAGGACATACAGAATATGATTCACGGGAGAAAAAGAAACCCTGGACTGCCGCACTCTGTATAGACAGTTATTTATTCCAAAATTTCAAGTAAAAAATCCAAATTCAAAATAAATCCATAAATCCAAAACAACAAATGCAGATGGTGTGCATGCAGGGAAGGGTGTCTAACGCGTTTCACGTCACGAATTGACGCTTACTCCTTTCCTCAGAATATGATTCACATTGTAAATAAACAATACGGCACTGAACCCCTGCCACAGAAAGTCCTTCTACAAATTCAAAGTTATTATGTAGATTTATCCTGAGCATATGGACCTTCGGGTTAGCATTAGGGAACAAAGGTCCCTTTCCTATCTTGGTATAATAACCACCAGGTACAGTAGCAACAAGATATGGCAGTTGACCCTTATATGCAAATAATAAACCTGTCTTACAATCTGGACAGCGCTGATTCATTTATAAAGTTTTGTGCACATAGAAAAAAAATCGTACAGAGTTTCCACAGACCCATCCTATTTTCCTGGGGAAGGAAGGAATTATTCCTGCCCCTTTATATTAACCTGGCTTGGCCAACCTAGCGAAGCCTAAAACTAATTTTTCCTGCACCTTTATATTAACCTGGCTTGGCCAACCTAGCGAAGCCTAAAACTCATACCATATATCTAGTCACAACAGCATCACCTTCCAATGTCTTAGAGTCCCAGAGAACGGAGTTCTCTCAAGAGTCTTAGAGTCCCAGAGAACGGAGTTCTCTCAAGAGTCTTTCAGGGGTAAATCAAATGACAGAGTAAGACAGTATTCCCAGTAAAATAATTTAAAGGGGTCTCACCTGTACAGTTGATGTACCCCACTTCTGGTACCATTTGAAAGGTTCTGGGTGGTTCTGGTGCTGGTGCTGTTGGACCTCTGCTCAAGCTGGACCCAGGATCTGTGGAAGTAACTCTCTGACCGGTCGGATATTCAAGAAACCATACACAAGGTGTGGATATGCAAGAATACAAAGATTTATTGTCTGTGTAGATCTTATATACACTTTTGGCAAAAGTTGCCTCCTTCATGTAAACCAATTAGGACAGACCCGTGGTTTATACAAGACAACATAAGTAAAACTCGTGAAGGAAAAGTAGAATATCTATAATCACATATAGTTACACGTCAATGCGGTTAGTATGTCTTACATCTTCTAGGAATTGACTTAACCGCAGGCTACATCCCGTTATCTGCTAATATTTTACATTCTTTAGCACGTACATAAACAAGCTTGTCCATGAAAAAACATTTTGTACAACACAATAATTCCTGTCCTAATATATGCATACTTAAAGTGGAGCCTTGAAACAATGGCTCACTAATATCTTACAAAGAGCTCCCAGCCTCTGCTACCAACAGAAACGATCAAATTAAACAACTTATCACATATAATACCGAGGGGGTGGTGTACATGATGGAATGCAGCTGTGGGTTGCAATATGTAGGAAGAAAATCTAGGCCCCTGCATGTGAGAATAGGGGAACATGTTAATAACATTAAGAAGGGTCTGGTTACCCATAATGTTTCTAAACATTTCAGGTTGTTCCACAAATGTAATCCTGCTAAACTGAAATTTTGGGGAATAGAAAAGGTCACCAATCATTGGAGGGGAGGAAATTTTATTAGGCAATTAAGTAGACGGGAGTCATTTGGGTATATGAGACCAAGGTGGGGGTCCCTTTAGGACTTAACGTCGAATTTGATTTGAATTGTTTTATTTCTGATCGTTAATTTATATTTATATAATTTTATTATACATTTTGTGTAAGTCCTCTTGACATTCCCGGCGATTGGGCACATGACATCATATTTGAATATCTGTACCTTAATTGGGGTCCCATAGGAGAGGAGATATGAATATCGGGGGGTTGTATCCACCCATATTTTCCTTCCAGGTATTACAGGATATAATATTTTTTATTAATTTTATTTGCATATAATTTTTTGCATTGGTATCACACCTATATGCCCAATATTGGGTGCATACCCCTTGTGAGTGATATGTGCATAGACAGGATTGCTTTGATCGTTCCAACCAGCTTAGGCATAGTGCTTATGTATAGTCAGTAATAATATAATTTTTTATCAGCGCTTAAGGGGTTCATTATTATTGTTTAACCATCAGTGTAGTTGTCCCACTGTGGTTTGCATTAAATGGCTTGATGGTATGGTGCAGCAGCATTGATTAGTGGCCTCCTGTGCTCTGATTATTTTTAGTTTGAACGTATCAGTATTGCCTGGGTCCCCTTAGGATGCCAGCTATAGGCCGAATGAGGCCATGTGATCGGGCAGCATGTGACCGCTGGGTCTGCATGACGCAGCGGCGCATACCCCGCTGTGACCAATCGCAGGTGGCTATGGCTTGCTTGGCTTGCGCTGCAGCCGTTTCTATGACGGAGGTTACCAGCCTATGATTGGTCAGGATGCCTCACATGACGACGCATCGCTGATCTGTAATGAAGGTAATGACGGAAGTGCTGTACACGCTGCCGTCTCCCTTCGGTATGGGGCTTCATTTATATGCTGATGGGCAGCATCTGCTGACATGCCTATTCCGCACGGCCATGCACAGGTGGAATGGATTTAGCATCAGTGATTAAGGTAGGGGGGCTATAAATAAGACGCACACTGGGTGTCCCTGTATACGCTGAGGAAGTCCTGCCCTTGGGACGATACATGTGCGTGGGGATGGGACCACCGTGTGACGTCATCTGTTCATATCTGCCTGGAATGTAAAGAGAGACACTTCCATATCTATGTCTATATCAGAGGCTTTTTACCCCTAGCACTGGGAATAGTGCTTTTTAATTTTTCTATTTTAAATAAATATGACTTAAACTGTGATATAGAGAGCACTATGTCTTATCCTATTGGATTTTTCATGTTTACCACTGAATGATAAGTGTATGGGATACACTCACCGCCACCGTTATTAAGAAGTTTCTGATGCAAGTACCATTTATCTTTTGGAGACAACTTTATACATTGATTATATCCCTGTGGGGAACTGTGCATTTGGTCTTCTGTTAGGTCAGAGACCCACTGATTGAGGTGAGCGGCCTACATATCTGGTGAAGGAAGCACTTTAAGGACACACTGAAGTCTATTATCACCTTGATCACCTTTTGAGGACTTTCTTTTGGTGCATTTATATACATTTTCATTTTGGCTGTGATAGCCATTCCTCTGGACTTTTCATTTATATGGAACTCTTTGCATGTTTTGCTATTTAGTGATTGGTTATTTAGTTTGTATGTTTACTAGTGCTGCACTATAATTTTATCTATGTTTACATTAGGAGTGTGCTATATTGACCCTAAGTGTCCAGCTGCTTTAGTTTTAGGATTGATCTTAATTTTTTGCGCTGACTGAACCCTGTTACATAATGCATCAAAACAGCCCACAGATGCATAAAGAAATATGTAAAAAACAAATTTGCTCCTGTAAGGCTGGGTTCACACTTGTGCAGTGAGAATTCCAGCTCTGTTATCTCTGCAAGGAGATAAGAGAACTGTTCAGTGTTTTGTGTGCGGTGGAACATGCAAACTTGTTGACCTGGGAGAGGGGGGGGGAAGTGTAGTGAGCATTGAAAAAAGTCCTGTTCAGAACGCAAGACATCTGCGAATCAGGTGCGTGCCCATAGAAGATAATGGACCTGAATTCGCACCTGAGCCGCACCGCAATGTCTAGAAGACGCACACGTTTTTTTGGTAATGTGCAGTGCGAATGCATCGCACATATGTGAACCAGCCTCATTGAAAAGAATGTATTTTTTAATGTTATGCAAATTGGATGCGGTGTAAGCCACAACCAATTCGCATAGGTGTGATCCCGGGCCTAAGAGTGAGTAGTGGATTATAACTATACTGGAATCTTGCTATTAGGAAATGTTAAGAATATATATCAAAGGTGCAGGTGAAAACCTCACAACCTTGGTTGCTCACTAAATGAACTACTCCCAGAGCAGACCCCCCGTAGATGGGTAATAGTCAAATCAATACTAGTTAAAAACATGTATGCATAGGTTGCAATATACCTGAACACATTATAAAACTATATGAATACAAATATAAATGAATATATATATATATAAACCTTGTAAACTATATGTTTCAATATTTTATATAAAAATTTATTAAAATTAAAGGAAGAAAGCTCAAGATACCCATGTTCAATGTAAAAAGGAGCCCAAATCTATGACTTATTGATAAAGTAATTGATATCCCATTCAACATTCAAACCTGACGGCCTATGTGTCTATAATTCATAGATCCAATAGGTCTCACGGTGTTTAAAACAGTATCGTTCCTTAAAATCCCCCAGTGTCTAGCCATGATGGCTCTCACCTGTTTATGCTGGGTGAGAGCCATCATGGCTAGACACTGGGGGATTTTAAGGAACGATACTGTTTTAAACACCGTTTTACCAGATCAAGCCAAGGTGGTTTTCAGGGGTAAGAGAGCTCCTAATATCATTAATCCCCCTGTGCGTCCCTCTTTTTTCCACCAATTAGTGGGCTACCATCCGTGTAAAAGGTGTAGTGTATGCAAATACAAAATTTCTGGGAGAGGGAAAACCCTGGAATTCAGTTCCACCGTTACGGGTAAAACTTACCCTATCAAACAATTTTGCACTTGTGCCACCACACATATTGTATATCTTATTACGTGCCCTTGTGGCAAACAATATGTGGGTCGCACCATTCGAACCTTTTCGGTAAGGGGGGGTGAGCATGTCTCTTTGATTCTCGGTTGTGACATTCACCATACTGTACCTAGACATTATAGGCTGTGTCATAATAGGAATCCTGCTGGCACGCAATTTCTTATCATTGACCATTTCATTCCCCCTTGGAGGGGAGGTCCCAAAACTAGGGGGGTATCAAAACTTGAGACCTATTGGATCTATGAATTACAGACACATAGGCCGTCAGGTTTAAATGTTGAATGGGATATCAATTCCTTTATCAATAAGTCATAGATTTGGGCTCCTTTTTACATTGAACGTGGGTATCTTGAGCTTTCTTCCTTTAATTTTTATCTATTTTTTTTTTCCACAATTAGTTTTATTAGCAAGAAAAAAGAATATGGTTGTACAAACATTATGTAAAATACTCCATCTGCAAATGGAACCATCGCACTTCAACATGCAACAAACATTTTATGCGGTAATACAGCATTAGGTAGCAAAAAGTAAGACAACAGGGAATAGTACAAATTTATTCACGACAAAGCCTATGTAATATTGAAGATCGACCGCATCTCCTTCTAGCAGGGTCAGGTATCTGGATGCCCCGCGGGCACCCTGTTCATGAAAGCAAAGGCCCCGTAGACCCCTATCAACCGGTCGTGGCCAATAAGGTTATAATATACCTGGTGGCTCGGAGGGTAGATGTGATGCATGGAGCCCCAGCCGGGACCCCGGTAAGTATTAGGTGAGTTGCGGCCGTGTGGTGATGAACCTATGGGGTGGACGAGAAAAGGAAGAGGGGAGGGGGGAAAGGTAGTCAGGGTAGAAGGAAGAAGGAGGGGGTAAGGGGTCTGGGTGTTAGAGAGGGGGGGAGGAGGGAGCAGGGAGGGGGGGTCACTCCACCTCTCAGGACCCCCGATCCCCCACCGGGACACCGGGTTTGGGTATTGGGTGGGTTTAGGATCTCAGTGTTGAGAAGAAAAATGGGATTTAAACTGGTCAGTGGTTTTAAAATGAATCCAACAGGCCCAGGTTAGTGTAAATTTCTGAATGCGGTCTTGTGCGACCGAGATTAATTCCTCCATCTCCTCTATTCTGACTATTCTAAACAACCATTCCCTAATGGAGGGGATATTCGTCGAGCGCCAATGGGCAGGGATGCATAGTCTGGCAGCATTCACCATATGCATGGCTAGCGACCTATGGTAGGTGCGCTTCGCTAAGGTAGAGTGATGGGCTCTTACCAACAGGCATTTGTTTAATTGCTACGCTGAGTTCATCCATGGAGAGCGGGCTCTCCAAGGCTTCGGCCTGCTGAGTGGTGAGAGGTTTGGGGCAATATTATGTTAAAAATTCTGCTAATTGGGAAGAACGGTTGACAATTTTAATCTATTTTTATATAAAATATTTAAACATATAGTTTACAAGGTCTATATATATATTCATTTATATTTGTATTCATATAGTTTTATAATGTCTTCAGGTATATTGCAACCTATGCATACACGTTTTTAACTAGTATTGATTTGACTATTACCCATCTACGGGGGGTCTGCTCTGGGAGTAGTTTATTTAGTGAGCAACCAAGGTTGTGAGGTTTTCACCTGCACCTTTGATATATATTCTTAACATTTCCTAATAGCAAGATTATAAGTTATAATCCACTACTCACTCTTACAGGAGTGAATTCGTTTTTTACATATTTCTTTATGCATCTGTGGGCTGTTTTGATGCATTATCAAGAAAGTTTTTTTTGTCAAAAGAATTCTTTTTGACAGATTGACCTTTGGCCCACATTATGGCAGTATGTTCCCTTCTGTTGTCCCTTTAGAGTGTCAACACTTTTTATATTTACGTTTTACACTCCCTTTTAAATGCATTTATTTCACAATAAATATTTGATTAGGTGGTACACTCATTGTTTATTAGGCTTGTGCAATTCGTTTCGTAACGAATTGAAATTCGTCCGAATTTAGCAACTTTCGGACATTCGGAAGCATTCGAATTTCCGAACAAAGCAATTACGAATAAGACCGAATCCGAAATAAATTATACCGCAAATAGCGAATGCCCGAATGTCTTCGGCATAATTCGTTATGAAAAAGTTACGAATGTACGAATCCATACGAAGCACAATAACACTCACTCTGCTCTGCTCTCTGCTTCTCCCACACCGTGCTGAACTCCCTCTCAAAATGGTGTACAGGGGCGGAGGCTATAGCCGCATGTAAAAAACGAAAGTAAAATACGAGATTTCAAATCCATTCGAAGCACAATAACACTCTGCTCTGCTCTCTGCTTCTCCCTCACCGTGCTGAACCCTCTCAGAATGGTGTACAGGGGCGGAGGCTATAGCCGCATGTAAAAAACGAAAGTAAAATATGAGATTTCGAATCGTTACAAATAACCGCTATGTATTTAGAAAAGTACAAATCCATTCGAAGCACATTAGGCATAATAGGCAGCATCGTCGTGAGAGAGACACAGAAAATTACGAATCAACGAACCCAAAAAAAGTTACGAAAGTAGGAGTTGTGTCCAGAATCAACGAAAAACAATGTACTCTACCGAAAGTACGAATTATAAATCAACTAAAAATTCAACGAAAAATGTCGCTTGCGAAAATACGAATTAGTCCGAACACGAAAAATCCCGTCTAGCAAAATTACGAATGATTACGAATCAACAGGACCGAAAAGAAACGAACCGAAACTAACCAAATTTTTCCGTTGTGCACAAGCCTATTGTTTATACGCTCCGATATTGGAAGCGCATCTTGATTTACAGCTTAATGGTATGCGGATCGCCTTGGTGATGCGGGGAGGGAGGAACGCATCACTTCCTTGTTTTCCCCGTGTGGTGCGCATCACGTGACATTGTGTGGCGTGGTGCGCATCACGTGACTTTGCGTGACGCACCATGATGCGGTGGGCGACGCGCTATTGACACGCCGTGGCTGGAACGCAGCTACTTCCTGGATTTTGAGCTTGGTGCACATCCTGTGATCCTGCGTGTTCAGTAGGGATGAGCTTCGAGTTCGAGTCGAACTCATGTTCGACTCGAACATTGCCTGTTCGCCCGTTCGCCGAACAGCGAACAAATTGGGGTGTTCGCGGCAAATTCGAAAAATCTATGGGAGAAATCTAAAGTGCTAATTATAAAGGCTTATATGCAAGTTATTGTCCTAAAAAGTGTTTGGGGACCCGGGTCCTGCCCCAGGGGACATGTATCAATGCAAAAAGAAGTTTTAAAAACGGCCGTTTTTTCGGGAGCAGTGATTTTAATAATGCTTAAAATGAAAAAATAAAAGTGAAATATTCCTTTAAATTTTGTACCTGGGGGGTGTGTATGATATGCATGTGAAGTGGCGCATGTTTCCCGTGCTTAGAACTGTCCCTGCAAAAAGTGTCATTTTTGAAAGAAAAAAATGCATTTAAAACTGACTCGCGGCTATTATTGAATTGTCGGCTCCCGGCAATACATACAAAAGTCATTGATAAAAAAAAAAAAAAAAGCGTGGGGGTTCCCCAGAATTCAATTACCAGGCCCTTCAGGTCTGGAATGGATATTAAGGGGAACCCCGCCGCAAATAAAAAAAAAATTGACGTGGGGTTCCCCCAAATATCCATTCCAGGCCCTTCAGATCTGGCATGGATTTTAAGGGGAACTCCACCCCAAATTAAAAAAAAAATGGCGTGGAGTCCCCCTAAAAATCCATACCAGACCCCTTATCCGAGCATGCAACCTGGCCGGCCGCAGGGGAAAAGGGGGGGACGAGAGAGCGGCCCCCCTCCCTCCTGAACCGTACCAAGCCACATGCCCTCAACATGGGGAGGATGTCCCCATGTTGATGGGGACAAGGGCCTCATCCCCACAACCCTTGCCCGGTGGTTGTGGGGGTCTGCGGGCGGGGGGCTTATCGGAATCTGGAAGACCCCTTTAACAAAGAGGACCCCCAGATCCCGGCCCCCCCCTATGTGAATTGGTAAGGGGTACATTGTACCCCTACCATTTCACGAAGAAAGCGTAAAAAAATGTTTAAAAAAACACACAAACACCTTGAAAAAGTCCTTTATTAAAAAAAAAAAAAAAAAAACATTCCAGCGGTGAAATCCAGTGTCCCGCGGCGATCCCGATGTCCAGCGCTGTCCTTCATTGGTTGTGCCTGAGCGGACCTGATGGGGAACTCCCTCTCAGTATTTTAAATGTATAGACCCGCCCCTTCTAAAGTTCCCCATCAGGTCCGCTCAGCGGACCAGATGCGGAACATGAGAAGGGGCGGGTCTATACATGTATTACCAAAGTGAGAGCAGTTCCCCATCAGGTCCACCTCCTCGGTATGTCAGACCCGCCTACGTCATTGGCTTGAGCGGGGAACTTCCTTCACTATGTAAATTTAAATTTACATAGTGAAGGAAGTTCCCCACTCAAGCCAATGACGTAGGCGGGTCTGACATACCGAGGGGGCGGACCTGATGGGGAACTGCTCTCACTTTGGTAATACATGTATAGACCCGCCCCTTCTCATGTTCCGCATCTCGTCCGCTGAGCGGACCTGATGGGGAACTTTAGAAGGGGCGGGTCTATACATTTAAAATACTGAGAGGGAGTTCCCCATCAGGTCCGCTCAGGCACAACCAATGAAGGACAGCGCTGGACATCGGGATCGCCGCGGGACACTGGATTTCACCGCTGGAATGTTTATTTATTTATTTTTTTAAATAAAGGACTTTTTCAAGGTGTTTGTGTGTTTTTTTAAACATTTTTTTTACGCTTTCTTCGTGAAATGGTAGGGGTACAATGTACCCGTTACCAATTCACATAGGGGGGGCGGGATCTGGGGGTCCCCTTTGTTAAAGGGGTCTTCCAGATTCCGATAAGCCCCCCGCCCGCAGACCCCCACAACCACCGGGCAAGGGTTGTGGGGATGAGGCCCTTGTCCCCATCAACATGGGGACATCCTCCCCATGTTGAGGGCATGTGGCTTGGTACGGTTCAGGAGGGAGGGGGGCCGCTCTCTCGTCCCCCCCTTTTCCCCTGCGGCCGGCCAGGTTGCGTGCTCGGATAAGGGGTCTGGTATGGATTTTTAGGGGGACTCCACGCCATTTTTTTTTTAAACTTGGGGTGGAGTTCCCCTTAAAATCCATGCCAGATCTGAAGGGCCTGGTAATTGAATTCTGGGGAACCCCCACGCTTTTTTTTTTTTTTTTCTCAATGACTTTTGTATGTATTGCCGGGAGCCGACAATTCATTAATAGCCGCGAGTCAGTTTTAAATGCATTTTTTTTCTTTCAAAAATGACATTTTTTGCAGGGACAGTTCTAAGCACGGGAAACATGCGCCACTTCACATGCATATCATACACACCCCCCAGGTACGAAATTTAAAGGAATATTTCACTTTTATTTTTTCATTTTAAGCATTATTAAAATCACTGTTCCCGAAAAAACGGCCGTTTTTAAAACTTCTTTTTGCATTGATACATGTCCCCTGGGGCAGGACCCAGGTCCCCAAACACTTTTTAGGACAATAACTTGCATATTAGCCTTTATAATTAACACTTTAGATTTCGAACGTTCGAGTCCATTGTATTTAATAGGGTTCTAAAGTTTACACGAACATTTTGTCTGTTCGCAGGTTCTGGTGCGAACCGAACAGGGGGGTGTTCGGCTCATCCCTGGTGTTCAGCACAGGTTGCGCGCTATGTCATTGGATGCCTGTTACGCTGGTTTGACCTACCCCATGGCCCATTTCCGCCAGGTTAGTAGGCGTGTTGCAATACACGCAGTGTCCTTCTAGCTTAAACATTGGATTCATTTTTATACATATGGCTCCTAGATCTGTTATGGCCAATTGCAGTACCCAGAGTTTATTTCACATGGAGGCGTGGAGTGCACGCCAGTATGCCATCTTGGATCACCCAGGAAGTGGTTGCTCATGTGATGAACTCCCAGGTGAGGCCCCTTTCATTTGGGGTTAGATTGTCTATATATTTTGTGGAGGCAGTAGTGGATGTACACCCTAGACGATGCACTCTTGTTGCGAAATGCGTCGGGAGACTCCACTGCTGCAGTTGATATCTGAAAAGTGCTTATTTTCATCATTTATGTAAGTGTATTTTCCTACATTAAATTCCAACTATCTACAGTATTACGCTATGTGCTCTTTTCTTTTCCTTCACATTGCCATTGGTCTACATCACGGTTAACCATCATTGGGTCACCATCTCTCAACCTTCCACTCACTCTCCTGTTATTGTATGTTGTGCGTGACGTTTTTGGTGCATCATCCACGGAGGTTCCAGTTTCTATAGTGGTACACACCAAAGTCTAAGTTGACCCTCTAGACATATGTCCAGTAGGGTCCACATTTTACGGTAAGCCTCTCTGCTTTCGGTGGTGGTTATCTTCACTTCACCTACCCAGAATTGTGGAAGCAATACACATTTGTTTTGATTTTTACATCATCAGAGACTTCATTCACATGATTTATATGGACTATTGTTAATTGTTTTTTTGGATTGAGTATCACTTTCATTCACTGGGTGTTATATATATTCACACATTCATTTATTAGCGCTACAATTTATTTGTTATTTCTGCTTGTACCCATTTGTCTATTGGTTTTGTAGCAGCTCACTTTCACTAGCAGCGCATAAATTTCTGTATTTGTTTTTATTTAGCACATGTGAATTCACGTATTATATAAGTTTCATCACTTTGTACTTGGGGGCACTTGTTGCCTGGTTTTGTATTGCTGATTCAGGTATCAACCTCACAATTTTCAGTGCACTACAGCACTATTTTGGTTCAGCACATTAAGCACATTATGATTTTTACATTGTGTATATAGGTAGGCTGGTGTTTGTTTTACATTTTCATATATTTTTGCTAATTAGCTCCATTTATATATATTTCACTATCAGGTATTGCACCTAGCGCCCCCACCAATATATTTTATATATTTTTCTCAACTACTAGAACCAGCATATAACGTTAACCATAAGTATACAGATGCACACCAGTTCAGTATGCACACCAGTATGTAAATAATACAAGCTTTATATAGGAAAGGATTAATACTTACTGTACATCCAATGTACAAATGGGTATTATCAGCAAAGGATCCCAAAAAGACTCCTTGTGGAATTGTGCACATATACCCTGGTATATATAGTTATTTATAGTTGTGACAGAACCCACTGTCACTCTGTGCTTTGGAAGGGACTGAGGGCGGGCCTCCTACCCACAGATTATGGCCCAGAAGAGACTGAGACTCGGGGAGAAGCTGGCATTGAGATAATGTAATGTAATGCTACATCCCTTCTCCCCCATCCCCCCCTCTTGTTGCTGTGTTTAGCTGTGTTGAGTCATGGCACATAGACAATGGTCTGCACTGCAGACATCTCTCCGTAGGGGATGTGTATTGAGGGGTTGCCTGCTTACCATAATCCCTTTATGTTTATCTGTAGTCTCTGTTTCAATGTACAAGTGTTCAGTTCCCATTGGTTCTTCCTTGTCCCCTACCCCCCCTCTATGACAAGGCTAAGGGGAGTGTCCCTAACTGTGTGTAAAAGTGTATGTTTTGTATTTAATAAACTGTTGATGCTCTGCATGTTTAACCCTCAACACCTGTGTGGCTTGTCTCGTGATTGAGGGGTTAAGGGCTGGTTATGGCGAATCTGCAGGCTGCGGGTGCGTTTGGAGGACAGGAGACACAGGTCTGGCGGATGTGCCCACCTGGGGTATCCGAGATCCATCAAAGTGGTGGCAGCAGTGGGATGTCTCCTGAAGTCCGGGACATCCAAACCACCACCAGGATTCAAGATCCGGGCAGCCGCCGAGGAGCGATCCGGGGACCGGCCAGCATGAGAGCGGAGTATGGGAGGAGGCTGCAAGGCATGCGGAAGCAACATCGGGGACCAGCGACAGAGCGCACCATGCTCGGCTGGGAGGATGTGATCCGCTGGCAACTCTGGCATGAGACACTAAGCCACGAGCGGCACCATCAGGGGAAGATCCTTCCCTCCTCCACAGAGATGTACTGGACGCAGTACCGTGCGCGAGAGGTGTTCCTGAGGGAACGACCGCGAGATGAGTGTAAGATGGAGCTCGGAAGATTGGTCCAGGAGGAGATGAGGCTGGACGCCAGCTACAGAGCCCTCCGGTGGTTCGCGGCTCAACTGTGGCCAAGTACAGCAGATGGCAGCCCGACAGAAGACGTTGGCTACGGCAGCGTGGGGCTGCTCCATCAAAAAATGTATGGAGACCCAGACTTTGGGAGCGACGAAGAGTGGCGGCTGGAAGACATCCTGGACTTCCGAGATGAGGTGCTGGACCTTCCCGAAGAGGCGTGTGGCCTGGAGGAATTGGAGTTCCTGGTTGAGTAGGAATGGGAGCTCGAGATTGCCTACAAGCGGCTGTTTGACTGTGATCAGCAGCCTGGCATGGCTCCCGTTGCCTGGGACTGTCCTGGAGAAATAGCGGACAGTCGCGAAGATGCAGAGCAAATGGGGCCAGGAGTGCCCCTACGTTTTCCCGTCCTAACCGCAATGAAAGAAGCGGCAATGATACAGAGGGCACTGCGAGTGCTAGAATGCCAGAATGCACCAGAGGTTTCCCAGGCAGCGAGACAAGATAAAAGCATAAAGGTCTCAGAAGGGGAAGTTGAGACGGGCGCTGGAAGGCTGGTAAATGGTGATCAGCAGCAAGTCCAGAGTATCGAATCCGGTGCCCCAGCAGAAGCGCTGGCTACAGGGCAGAGTGCCGCTGGCCTCTGCCCAGCATCAGAAAAAGAGTTGGACCCGGAGAGTCTGAGAGATGCTCTTCGTGAGCCGTTTCCCCAACAGCAGATATCCCCAACGGGAGTGGAGGAAGCAATTCTCCCTCCCCAGCAATTGGACAGTACCCCAATGTTCATCCCCCCAGCAGAAGCACCTCAGAGTTGGATCCAGGGAGTCCGAGGGATGACCTCAGTGAGCTGTGTCCCCGGCACTTGGACACTATCCCAGTGTTCATCCCCTCAGCAGAAGCGCTGGCTACGGGGCAGAGTGCCGCTGGCCTCTGCCCACCCTCAGAGTTGGATCCAGGGAGTCCGAGGGATGACCTCAGTGAGCTGGTTGCCCAGCACTTGGACACTACCCCAGTGTTTATCCCCCCAGCTGAAGCGCTGGCTGCATGGCAGAGTGCCACGGGCCCCTGCCCAGCCCTCAGTATGTCTTTGGAGGGTTTGGGAGACAGCCCCTGTCAGAAGTCGCCTCAGCAGCTGGTCACAGAACCAGGAGGGGGAAAAACCCTTCCCCCTCTCCAGCGGCTGAACTCTACCGTTGTATATGTCCCCCTAGCAGAATCGCTGGCTACAGAGCAGAGCGCTGTTGGCCTCTGCCCAGCATCAGAAAAAGAGATGGAGAGTCTGGGAGATAGTCCCTGCAAGATACCTCCTCAGCGGCTGGTAACTACTCCAGGAGAAAAGCAAGAACCTTTCCCTCCCCAACTGCATAGCACTGCCAGCCTATGTTCCCTACAAGCTGAAGCGCTGGCATCGGGGCAGAGGATTATTCAGCTCCCCTCAATATCTGCAACCCAGCCCCGGATCACGGGAGTGCAGACAGCTGTTCCCACTCTGCAGCGGCTGTTTTTATTCACGGGAGACCGTATGTGCGATTTTGCTCCCCAGTGCCAGAGACGTACTTTTCCTTTTCCTGGTTGCCTGGGGTGGAAGTTTGTGACTAATGCAGGTCCAGACCAGTTGGGGGTCAGGAACCTGGTTAGTCTGTTTTTAAAAGGGGAGAAATGTGACAGAACCCACTGTCACTGTGTGCTTTGGAAGGGACTGAGGGCGGGCCTCCTACCCACAGATTATGGCCCAGAAGAGACTGAGACTCGGGGAGAAGCTGGCATTGAGATAATGTAATGTAATGCTACATCCCTTCTCCCCCATCCCCCCCTCTTGTTGCTGTGTTTAGCTGTGTTGAGTCATGGCACATAGACAATGGTCTGGACTGCAGACATCTCTCCGCAGGGGATGTGTATTGAGGGGTTGCCTGCTTACCATAATCCCTTTATGTTTATCTGTAGTCTCTGTTTCAATGTACAAGTGTTCAGTTCCCATTGGTTCTTCCTTGTCCCCTACCCCCCCTCTATGACAAGGCTAAGGGGAGTGTCCCTAACTGTGTGTAAAAGTGTATGTTTTGTATTTAATAAACTGTTGATGCTCTGCATGTTTAACCCTCAACACCTGTGTGGCTTGTCTCGTGATTGAGGGGTTAAGGGCTGGTTATGGCGAATTTGCAGGCATCAGGTGCGTTTGGAGGACAGGAGACACAGGTCTGGCGGATGTGCCCACCTGGGGTATCCGAGATCCGTCACAATAGTGATACCTCCAGATGAATGTTGCAGCAAAATGCAATTGCCAGGTCCCTGAGGATGACGTGATGCAGCATCCGCCTTTGTGTCAGAGATCTGAAGACAGGATCAGCAATGATGGAGAGATCCTCCAAATGTTTTTCAACCAGCCTGGAATACAGCTTCTCACCAGCAGAAACGATGGTGTGGCACTGAAATATAGAGTTGTCTACCTACTCTGCCTCCCAGTCCCTAGTAGTTTCTAATCTGACATGCAACCAGACCTCTAACTACCAGAAGTGCTTATCAGATACCTAATCTGACTCTAGCCTTAAGCTAAACTTACGGTAGCTATAGAATCCCAGACTAGAGCAGACAGGGTTAAATAAAATACCAGGAGCTGCATATAAACTCTATTGCAATAAACATGCTCACCTACTGCTATACTGGAAGGAGAGCACTACACACATACAGACCTAGCTATGTGGCACTGTGTATGTGAGATAATAACAATAAGACAGAGATGCTTCTGTCACCATTCTTTATATATATACAGTATATGCAGTATCTCACAAAAGTGAGTACACCCCTCACATTTTTGTATTTTATTATATATTTTCCTGTGACAACACTGAAGAAATTGCACTTTGCCACAATGTAAAGTAGTGAGCGTACAGCTTGTATAACAGTGTAATTTTGCTGTCCCCTCAAAATAACTCAGCACACAGCCATTAATGTCTAAATCGCTGGCAACAAAAGTGAGTACACCCTAAGTGAAAAAGTCCAAATTGGGCCCAATTAGCCATTTTCCCTCCCCGGTGTCATGTGACTCGTTAGTGTTACAAGGTCTCAGCTGTGAATCGTGAGCAGGTGTGTTAAATTTTGTATTATTGCCCTCACTCCCTCATACTGGTCACTGGAAGTTCAACATGGCACCACATGGCAAAGAACTCTCTGGGGATCTGAAAAAAATGATTGTTGCTCTACATAAAGATGGCCTAGGCTATAAGATAATTGTCAAGGCCCTGAAACTGAGCTGCAGCATGGTGAGCAAGACCATAAAGCGGTTTAACAGGACAGGTTCCACCCAGAACAGGCCTCGCATGGTCAACCAAGGAATTTGAGTGCACATGCTCAGCGTCATATTCAGAGGTTGTTTTTGGGAAATAGCCGTATGAGTGCTGCCATCATTGCTGCAAAGGTTGAAGGGGTGGGGGCTCAGCCTGCCAGTGCTCAGACCATACGCTGCACACTGCATCAAATTGGTCTGCATGGCTGTCGTCCCAGAAGGAAGCCTCTTCTAAAGATTATGCACAAGAAAGCATGCAAACAGTTTGCTGAAGACAAGCAGGCAAAGGACATGGATTACTGGAACCATGTCCTGTGGTCTGATGAGACCAATATAAACGTATTTGGTTCAGATGGTGTCAAGCGTGTGTGGCGGCAACCAGGTGAGGAGTACAAAGGCAAGTGTGTCTTGCCAACAGTCAAGCATGGTGGTGGGAGTGTCATGGTCTGCAGCTGCATGAGTGCTGATGGCATTGGGGTGCTACAGTTCATTGAGGGAACCATGAATGTCAACATGTACAGTGACATTATAAGAAATGATAGGGGGAGCTAAAAAAGTGTGATAAAATTAAACCAAAAAGAACCTGCAGTAGTGGTAGGCGGTACCTGGTCACGCTACTCACGGCGTTTCTGGCGCTGCTGGTTGTTGGAAACAAGCAGGTGGAACGCACGCCATCCACGAAGGTGGACGGGAACACGGCAGTTCCCCACAGCTATTGCTTGACAAGCCAGCAGCCCCAGTGCCAGGTAGGGACTTTTAAATGTAAGTAGCCATTTGGCTATTCTTTTATATTGCTCTGTTTTAATAAAACATTATTATGCTATGGATGTCCTCCATTATCATTTTATATCTGGCCGGTACCTATGAGGAGGAAGGTGTACTATATCTCCAGCTACATTCTATGTGAGCAGGCACAATCCTGCACAAGCACTGATTGTCTTTCTTTTTGTGTAAAGAATAGAGTTGAGCGGACACCTGGATGTTCGGGTTCGACGGGTTTGGCCGAACTTCGGAAAAAAGTTTGAGTTCGGGACCGAACTTGTCCTGAACTTGACACCAATCCCGAACCCTATTGAAGTCAATGGGGACCCGAACTTTTGAGGACTAAAATGGCTCTAAAAAAGTAATGGAAAGGTCTAGAGGGCTGCAAATGGCAGCAAAATGTTGTTAAGAGCATGGCAAGTGCCCTGCAAACAAATGTGGATAGGGACATAATTTAAAATAACATAAAAAAATAAAATAATATGCTGGAGGCCCCCTTCTCAGCAAAAGAGGTACAGGAAGTCATTAAGAACCTCAGAAACTCAACGGCACGATGCCACACATATGGTGGGAATGCCCCAGAATACGCCCTTTCTGGAAAAAAAATATTCAATTTAATGGATAAGCTAGTGGGGAAATAAAATACTTTGAAATTAAAAAAATTAAAAATTATAATCTTGACCTAGGAGGACGAGGTCTATATGGATTAGGAGGTTGAGGTGGCGGTGGATGTGGCTGTGTAGGTGGAAGCAGTGGTGGAGGAGGACGAGGTAGCCAACACTGGTTCAAAAATACAACAATGGCTGGGTAAGGCCGGTGATTTGTCAAATTCTGTCCCCCGTCGGATAGTGTCCGCCCTGTACTGCACTTGCTCAGTACGTAGGACAATGGGATTTCGAAAATCTCCGAAGACGAACGGCGCCTGTGCGGTGAGTCTAGGTTCAAGCCACACCATCCGAGGTTCAAGCCGAGCCAAGCGAGGCCGTGCCCGAAGCGTGGCGAGCGAAGCGAGCCCGTGAGGGGCCCTGTTACTATGTGCTACCGTATGTCCACTTGGATGGTGGGGCTTGAACCTGCACTCACAGCGCCGGCGCCGTTCATTTTCGGAGATTTTGTGAATCTCCTTGTCCTCCGTACTGCGCAAGCGCTGCGCTTGCGCAGTACGTGCCGGACACTATTCGATGGCCGGACAGTTTTTGTCAGAACACTGGTATACATGTCTATTCTGTACAAGGTACGGACAAGTCCTGTGGGATCCATGCCTGGTTCATTTTAATGAACGTGAGCTTGTCCACATTGGCTATGGACAGGCGGCTGCGCTTGTCTGTGATAGCGCCCCCTGCCGTGCTAAATACACATTCAGATAATACACTGGCTGCAGGGCAGGCCAGCACCTCCAAGGCGTAAAGGGCAAGCTCAGGCCATGTGTCCAATTTGGAGACCCAGAAGTTGAAGGGGGCAGACCCGTCATTCAGTATGTGTAGGCGTGTGCACACATACTGCTCTACCATGTTGGTGAAATGCTGCCTCCTGCTAAGACGTTCCATCTCAGCTGGTGGTGCAGGTTGTTGTGGCGTGCTGACAAAGCTTTTCCACATTTCGGCCATGCTAACCCTGCCTTCTAAGGTGCTGGCGGTGCCCCAACTGCGTTGGCAACCTCTTCGTCCTCCTCTGCCTTCGCCTTGTGCTTCCACCGTACCCCCGCTGTCAGGTGGGAATGCCACCAGCAGCGCGTCTACCAGCGTGCGCTTGTACTCGCGCATCTTACGTTCATGCTCCAGTGAGGGAATTAAGGATGGTACGTTGTCCTTGTAACGGGCATCCAGCAGGGTGGCCACCCAGTAATCAGCACCAGTTAGAATGTGGGCAACTCGGCGGTCGTTGCGGAGACACTGCAGCATGTAATCGCTCATGTGTGCCAGGCTGCCCAGAGGCAACGGAAAGCTGTCCTCTGTGGGAGGTGTATCGCCTGTGTCCTCTGTATCCCCTAGCCATGCACCAGTGATGGCCATGAGCTGGTCTGGGTGCCACCCTGCTGTGAAAATTGTTCCTCTTCCTCCATCTCCTCCTCCTCCTCCTCCACCTCGTCATCCTCCAGAACTGTGCCCTTGCTGCCGGACAATTGTGTACCTGGCGTTTGTTGGTGCAGGAACCCACCCTCGTAGCCACTTGTGAATGACTGCCCTGAAAGCCTTGGAAATGATCCCGGTTCCTCCTCCTCCTCCTGTGCCACATCCTCTTCCATCATCGCCCAAAGCGTTTTTTAAGGAGGCATAGAACTGGGATAGTAACGCTGTGAACGGCGTCATCGGCGCTGACCATGTTGGTGGAGTACTCAAAACAACGCAACAAGGCACACAGGTCTCGCATGGAGGCCCAGTTATTGGTGGTGAAGTGGTGCTGTTCCGCAGAGCGACTCACGCGTGCGTGCTGCAGCTGAAACTCCACTATCGCCTGCTGCTGCTCGCACAGTCTGGCCAGCATGTGCAAGGTGGAGTTCCAGCTTGTGGGCACGTCACATATGAGGCAGTGAGTGGGAAGGCCGAAGTTACGCTGCAGCGCTGACAGGCGAGCAGCAGCAGGGTGAGAACGCCGAAAGTGCGCACAGACGGCCCGCACTTTCTGCAGCAGCTCTGGCATATCGGGGTAATTTTTCAGGAACCTCTGGACCACCAAGTTCAGCACATGCGCCAGGCAAGGGATGTGCGTCAAACCGGCTAGGCCCAGAGCTGCTATGAGATTTCGCCCATTATTGCACACCACCAGGCTGGGCTTGAGGCTCACTGCCACCAACCACTCATCGGTCTGTTGTTCCATGTCCCTCCACAACTCCTGCGCGGTGTGGGGTTTTTCCCCCAAACAGGAAAGTTTTAAAACTGCCTGCTGTCGTTTACCCCTGGCTGTGCTGAAGTTGGTGGTGTTACGCTGACTGGATGAGGAGGCGGTAGAGGATGAGGAAGCGGAGTAGGAGGAGTTAGCAACAGGAGGCAAACTGAAGTGCCCTGCAATCCTCGGTGGTGGAAGGACATGCACCAAACTGCTATATGCCTCAGGCCCAGCCGCCACTGCATTTACCCAGTGTGCTGTTAGGGAGATATAACGTCCCTTGACCGTGTTTACTGGTCCACGCATCCGTAGTTAGGTGGACCTTGCCACAGATGGCGTTGCGCAGTGCACACCTGATTTTGTCCCCCACTTGGTTGTGCAGGGAAGGGATGGCTCGCCTGGAAAAGTAGTGGCGGCTGGGCACAATGTACTGTGGGACAGCCAATGCCATCAGGCTTTTAAAACTCTGCGTCTCCACCAGACGGAATGACAGCATTTCAAAGGCGAGGAATTTTGAAATGCTGGCATTCAGGGCCAGGGATCGCGGGTGGCTAGGGGGGTACTTCCTCTTTTGCTCCAGTGTTTGGGAGATAGAGAGCTGAACGCTTCCATGGGACATTGTGGAGATGGTTGGTGACCCAGGTGCTAGTGTTGCTGGCAGATCCTCTGTTTGTGGGTTGGCAGGTGCCACTGTCACAGAGGTGGATGAAGAGGCAGAGACTGCAGCAGAAGAGGAAGCAGGAGGAGCCAGAGACCTTTCTTGGTTTTTGAGGTGTCTACTCCACTGCAGCTCGTGCTTTGCACTCAGATGCCTGGTCATGCAGGTTGTGCTCAGGTTGAGAACGTTTATGCCTCGCTTCAGGCTCTGATTGCACAGTGTGCAAACCACTCGTGTTTTGTCATCAGCACATTGTCTGAAGAACTACCACGCTAGGGAACTCCTTGGACCTGGCTTTGGTGTGCTCGGTCCCTTGCTGCGTTGGGTAGTAGCAGACGTACAGTCTAGGGGACGGATGCTCTGCTTTTGCACCCTGCTCCCTCTTCTGCTGTGCTGGTGGCTCTGTGCGAGCACCGCCTCTTCCTCCAAACTACACTGGTCACCTGCATGACGTTGATTCCATGTGGGGTCGAGGACCTCATCGTCCTCCACATCATCTTCCACCCAGTCTTCACCCCTGCCCTCCTTTTGAGTCTGCACAATTGCGAAAGCAGCAGCAGCTGGCACCTGTGTTTCATCATCATCCGAGACGTGCTGCGATGGTCCTCCCATGTACTCATCATGAAACATAAGTGGTTGGGCATCGGTGCACACAAACTCTTCCACTTCTGGGGCAGGGCTAGGTGGATGGCCCTGGGAAACCCTGCTAACAGAGTCATTGAAAAGCAGAAGAGACTGCTGCATGATTTGGGGCTCAGACTGCTTGACTGATTTGCAAGGGGGTGAGGTGAAAGACTGATGGACATTGGCTGCAGGTGCCAACTCTGATATTTCATCAGGAGACTGGGTGGGAAACAATGTGAAGGAACCGGATGCAATGTCAGCAACCCAATCTACTATCGCCTGTACTTGTCCTGGCCTCAACATTCGTACACCCTCATTAGGCGCGACCAAATACCGCTGCAGGTATCGCCTACTCGCACCTGAGGAAGGTGTTTCACTTGTGCGTGTAGCTGGCACAGATCGACCACGTCCTCTCTCTGCAACAGGAGCTCCACCAGCAGCACCACGACCGGGGCCACGTCCCTTCTTTGACGTTCTCATCATATTTTCCAAAATTAGGATCTTGCCCTAAATATTTTTGCCCTAAAAAAATTTTATTTGAATAGCACAATAGAAGAAAAATATATAAATTGTGTATCTCACACCTCCAGATATGCAGAAAACACAGCAAATTTTTTTTTGCCACTAAATGTGTGTTTTTGCAATAGCAGAATACACCCACAGTATGTAAACGGTGTATCTCACACCTACAGAACTGCAGAAAATGCTATTCAAAAAAATGTTTTTGCCATAAATTTATTTTGATTGAATAGCACAATAGAAGAAAAATATATAAATTGTGTATCTCACACCTGCAGATATGCAGAAAACACTGCAAAATATTATTTTTTTGCACTAAATGTGTGTTTTTGCAATAGCAGAATACACCCACAGTATGTAAACGGTGTATCTCAAAACCTACAGAAAAGCAGAAAATGCTAATCAAAAAAAATGTTTTTGCCCTAAAATATTTTTATTTTAATAGCACTATAGAAGAAAAATATATAAATTGTGTATCTCACACCTCCAGATATGCAGAAAACACTGCAATATTTTTTTTGCCCTAAATGGGTGTTTTTGGAAGAGCAGAATACACCCACAGTATGTACAGGGTGTATCTCACAGTAACATATGCAGTGCTGGTGCACTGAGCTTGCAGATAAAAGTTATATTTTCTCTGGCACTTGACTCATGGCAGTGTAAAAAGACTGTGCACTGCAACCCAACCAGGTAAATCTATGTAGATCGCTGAGTTATTAGAATAGATTTCTGAATCTGGACTCCTAGATAATTCTCTCTTCCTAAAAGCAGCAACAGGAACCTTTCCCTACACGGTCTATCTTTTCTCTCAGTGCAGTGTAAAAAGCTTGTGCACTGCACCCACACAACTAAATCTATGTAGATCGCTGACTAATTAGAATATATTTCAGAATCAGGACTGACTCCTATCATGTAATTCTCTCCCTCACAGCAACAGCAGCCAGGAACCTTTCCCTACACTGTCTAAAGAAGATTAACGTGCTGTGCTGTGTGCCTCTAGCTTATATAGAGGCTGGGTCACATGCTGCACTGGCCAATCACAGCCATGCCATTAGTAGGCATGGCTGTGATGGCTGTGATGGCTTCTAAGGGCACACCAGTTAAACAAAGGTTGATTGGCTGCCCTGCAGCTTTTAAAAATACGCCATTACATCGCCGAACACCGGACCTGAACCCAAACATACAGTCAATTGTTCGGGTCCGGGACCCAAAAACCCAAAAGTCTGGTACGAACCCGAACTTTACAGTTCGGGTTAACTCAACCCTAGTAAAGAAGTCAATGTTTTCTGGTAAGCAGACTACATATCCAGTCACTTTGGGTGTCTTATCACAGTTTGGTAAAGGATCACGTCATTAGTTATTTCAAGATGAATCACAGCAGCACGGAATTGGTTGTTTGATTTTTTATGGACTCTGAGTATCACATTTGGATCCATCCACGATTGGGACTTATTGTTTATATTATTTTCACCTGTTCGAACAAGCATTTTTTTACTTACTTTTATTTCACATGTGCACATGATTTATGTCAAGGTTACTTATGTATACAAGGTTGTTAACCAAGGAGCTATTATGCAGGTTCTTTTTGGTTTAATTTTATCACCCTTTTTTAGCACCCCCTATCATTTCTTATACTATCACTAGGAGCACATCACTCTTCCAGGGGAGCAGCTTGTTTAAAATAATTTCATATATTTTCTATTATTATACACAATTTACTATGTACTGTGACATACTGAAGCAGAGCATGATCCCCTCCCTTTGGGGACTGGGCTGCAGGGCAGTATTCCAACATGATAATGACCCCAAACACACCTCCACAACGACCACTGTCTTGCTAAAGAAGCTTGGTGTAAAGGTGATGGACTGGCCACGCATGTCTCTAGACCTAAACCCTATTGAGCATCTGTGGGGCATCTTCAAACAGAAGGTGAAGGAGCGCAAGGTCTCTAACATCCACCAGCTCCATGATGTTGTCATGGAGGAGTGGAAGAGGACTCCAGTGGTAACCTGTAAAGCTCTGGTGAACTCCATGCCCAAGGGGGTTAAGGCAGTGCTGGAAAATAATGGTGGCCACACAAAATATTGACACGTTGGGCCCAGTTTGGACATTTTCAATTAGGGGTGTACTCACTTTTGTTGTTAAGTTATTTTGAGGGGACAGCAAATTTACACTGTTATACAAGCTGTACACTCACTACTTTGTAGCAAAGTGTAATTTATTCAGTGTTATCACAAGAAAATATATAATAAGGTGAGGGTTGTACTCACTTTAGATACTGTATATATATATATATTGTGAGGGGGTTAGCTCGGCAGCGGGTGTGTGTGACCCCCGGGATGGGCTCCCCACACAAAACAGGCCCAGCAAACGGAGGTTGTGGTTTTCAAAATCAAAAAAAGGTGCGGTTTATTTTCTATTTACAGTGACAAAACACAGCAAAGCAAAAGAAACATAACCAAAATAAATCCTGGTCAAGTTGACCTCTGACTAAACATACAGGTTTCCTAACTAACAACTGGGATCAGCCTAGTGCTGTCCTAGTCCCTAAGTCCCTGGTTTAGTAAAAGTCCAAACAAATAGCCACACAGGCTTTGCCTCACCGCACAGGGGTTCACTCTCCCTAGACAGTCCACACAGGTCTGGTTCCAGGCATGAGCTAACCCCTAATGAAGCTGGGAGTTTTTATAGAGGCCTAAATGAGCTGACAAGCTTCAGCTGGCCTCATCAACTCCCTGTCTGTACGACGCCCCACACTCTCCCTAGAGGTATGAGTCATCCATGAGCCTACTAGCCTCAGCTGGGCTTATACAACTCTCCACCCTAGTTGTATAAGTCAGCATAAAGCCTGAATCTGGGAGAAATATATCTACCCCCCTGGATGCAACCAGGTGACTTTACCTTCCTGCTGTCACATACCCCCCCCTCTTGTTTTAACCTCGGGGTTGGAACACCAGCAATCAGGCATTCATGTACTCGAGACAAAGCATCCACATTCCCCATTTGAACGCCAGGGCGATGCTTTACTGTGAAGTTGAATTCCTGGAGGGCCAGGAACCACCTATTCACTCTTCTATTTGTTTCCTTGTTTTGAGCCATCCACTTTAACGGAGCGTGATCCGTAACCATGTCAAAGTGCCTACCTAGCAGGTAGTACCGAAGGGAATCTAGAGCCCACTTCACCGCTAAACACTCCTTTTCAACGGTGGCGTAATTTACCTCATGGGACTTCAACTTCCTGCTGAGGTAAATGACTGGGTGCTCTTCCCCGTTCCAGACCTGGGACAATACTGCTCCTAACCCCACATCTGACGCATCACTTTGTACGACAAAGTCTTTAGAGAAGTCGGGTGAGTACAACACTGGCTGGCTACATAAGGCTTGTTTCAAGAATTGGAATGCTGCCTCAGCCTCGGGGGTCCATTTAATCATGACCGACCCTTTCCCCTTCGTCAGGTTGGTTAGGGGCACAGCCTTAGAAGCAAAGTGGGGAATGAATCGCCGATAATACCCAGCGATTCCCAGAAAGGCTCGTACCTGCTTCTTGCTGTTGGGACGTGGCCAACTCTGGATGGCCTCGACTTTGTTGAGTTGGGGTTTTATTACTCCCCTCCCAATGGTGTACCCAAGATATTTGGCCTCCTCCTGCCCAATGGTACACTTCTTGGGGTTAGCCGTAAACCCCGCTTCCCGAACAGAGTCCAGGACTGCTTGCACTTTTGGCAGATGTGAGGCCCAATCTGTGCTATGGACAATTACGTCATCCAGGTAAGCCGCAGCATACTTCCGATGGGGCCTCAGCATCTGGTCCATTTTCCGCTGGAATGTGGCCGGCGCATTCTGTAACCCGAACGGCATTCTTTTATATTGGAACGCCCCGTCTGGGGTTACAAATGCGGTTTTCTCTTTGGCCGACTTGGCCAGGGGGATTTGCCAATACCCTTTTGTGAGGTCAAGAGTCGTCATGTATCGGGCTGTTCCCAGCCGGTCGATCAACTCATCTATACGTGGCATGGGGTAGGTGTCAAATTTTGTAACTTTGTTCAACTGACGAAAATCGTTACAAAATCGCCAGCTCCCATCCGGTTTAGGCACCAACACGATGGGACTAGACCAATCACTTTGGGACTCCTCTATCACCCCTAAGTTCAGCATTTTCTGTACTTCCTCCCGTATTGCCTCCCGTCGAGCCTCTGGGATCCGATAGGGTTTTAACTTCACCCTTTCACCGGGCGGGGTAATGATGTCATGCTCTACCCCAGATGTTTGTCCCGGCAGCTCAGAGAATACCTCCTTGTTGCGAAGCACAAACTCCTTAACCTCCTGTTGTTGGGGTTGTGACAAGGTGGCTGCTATTCCAACCTCAGGAATCACGCAACCAGTTTGAGCTGGTGACCAAGTGTCTGCGACTAGGGACTCTCTATCCCTCCAGGCTTTCAACAGATTAACGTGATAGATCTGTTCGGGCTTTCGCCTTCCTGGTTGTCTGACCTTGTAATTCACTTCGCTCACTTTTTCCATTATCTCGTAGGGGCCTTGCCATTTGGCAAGGAATTTACTTTCAACCGTAGGGACAAGTACCAATATCCTATCCCCCGGGGAAAAGGTACGGGTCTTGGCTCCACGGTTGTACACTCTCTGCTGTGCCAACTGCGCTTGGGCCAAATGTTCCTTCACGATGGGCATTACCTGTGCAATTCGATCTTGCATCAGGGCGACATGCTCAATCACACTCCTGTGGGGAGAACTCTCACTTTCCCAAGTTTCCTTGGCAATATCCAACAGCCCTCTTGGGTGTCTCCCATACAGTAACTCAAAGGGGGAGAATCCCGTAGAGGATTGGGGCACCTCCCTAATAGCAAACATCAAATAAGGAAGTAAACAGTCCCAATCCTTTCCATCTCTATCCACCACTTTCTTCAACATTTGTTTTAGGGTTTTGTTGAATCTTTCAACCAGCCCATCGGTTTGGGGGTGATACACAGACGTACGCAATTGCGTCACTTTGAACAATTTACACAGCTCTTTCATAACCCGGGACATAAAGGGTGTACCTTGGTCCGTAAGCAGTTCTTTACAAATACCCACCCGGCTAAAAACAAGAGATAGCTCTTTGGCTATGGTTTTGGCCGAGGTATTTCGGAGAGGGATCGCTTCTGGATAACGGGTGGCATAGTCCATTATAACTAATATGTACTGGTGCCCCCTAGCGGACTTGATTATAGGACCTACCAAATCCATGGCGATCCTCTCAAACGGGACCTCAATGATGGGTAGAGGGACCAGCGGGCTACGGAAATGTGGCATCGGGGCCAACCTCTGACACACAGGGCAGGAGGAACAATAATTTTCTACGTCCTTCATCACCCCCGGCCAATAGAATCTCTGTAATACCCTCTCTCGGGTTTTCTCTGTCCCCAGATGACCTCCAAGAATGTGCCCATGGGCCAACTCCAACACCAACTTCCTGTAAGGTTTGGGCACCACAAGCTGCTCAACGGTTTCTTCTGCCCTTTTTGCCACCCGATACAGTAGGTCCTTCTCTACGCTGAAGTATGGGTAAGTGCAGGTATTATCTGGGTTCACTAACTCACCATCTATTTTCACTACGTTTTCCCGTGCCTTTATTAGGGCGGGGTCTTTCAACTGTTCTGTGGCAAAGTTTTCCCTGTGAACCTCAAGATCAGAAAACTCCACAGACTGTAGGTTTTCGTCTGAGGAGGTGGGCTCCTCTCCAGTTTCTTGAGTCTCCCCTGCCAATACTGATAAGGGAAATTCCGGAGAGTCCTCACCACTCTCAGGGGAGTTCTGGCTATCACATTCCTGGTACATAGGGGCACCAGTGAGGGGCTCAGGATCATCCCACAGTTCCCAGAACTTCGGAAAATCCCTTCCCACAATGGCGTCATGCGGTAACTGAGATACTAAGCCCACTGGATGAGAGAGGGTACCTTTGGGGGTCTCGAAACACACTGTAGTCACTGGATACTCTCGGGTGTCCCCATGCACACAAATAACAGCTACCTTGCTATTCCCCGAGACCTCTGTTTTAACTAACTCAGCCTTTATCAGGGTCACAAGGCTACCTGAATCCAGCAATACCACAACATTTCTACCATTAACACACATTTTGCATAAATGTTTCTCAGTTCCTCGAATGGCAGTGCATGCGACTGTCGCACACAGCGACTGACGTCTGCCCGTCAGAAAGTCACACTGCATGGGTTCCTCCACAACCGGGCAATTGGCTGCAATATGTCCCGCTTGCCGGCAGCGGTAGCAAACGATCCTTCTTGCCGCCTCTTGAGCCGCTGATTTCCCAGGCTGTTCTCGCCAAACTTGGGGTAGAGCTCCCACCCTCTCACTCTCTCCACCCTCACCCCTTGGAATCCTCTTATCCGCCCCTGGGGATGGTCTGGTCTTAGGGTGGAAAGTCCGAGTGTCTCTGGAAGAGGCCGTCAGGTTCTCTGTAGCCAAGTATTTCTCCACACGATCCACAAGACCATCGGCCGTCTCTGGGTCTCCATGGCTTACCCACTTTTGGATGGCAGTAGGAAGAGCTCTCAAAAACCGATCCATTACAACACGTTCCACAATCTTTGGTGCGGACAAAGTCTCTGGCTGTAGCCACTTTCTGCTCAGGTGAATGAGATCATACATTTGAGACCTGGGGGGTTTTCCAAGCTGGAAAGTCCAGTTATGCACACGCTGAGCCCGGACAGCCTGGGTGACACCCAGCCTTGCCAATATTTCAGCTTTTAGCATCACATAGTCTTTTGCTTGGTTAGGCTCTAGGTC
Source organism: Rana muscosa (assembly GCA_029206835.1). Lineage (NCBI taxonomy): Eukaryota > Metazoa > Chordata > Amphibia > Anura > Ranidae > Rana > Rana muscosa. Next base: position 176,202,753 of record CM055116.1, read on the forward strand.
ATAGTAAGCTTTCTGCGATTCACCAGTTAACAGAGGAGCCACCAGTCCAGCCCACTGCTCCTCAGGCCACTTTTCTCTTTCAGCGGTCCTTTCAAATGTGGTCAAAAATACCTCTGGATCATCCTCTCCAGTCATTTTTGTCAATAAACGACTCACCCCAAAGGACGCGGTATTAGTGGGACGGCTTTCCTCACTGGTCTGCGGACGTTGCTGCATTACTGCTTCCATCTGTTGTTGTAGTCTCTGCTCTTGCTTCTGCAACAGGTCTATGAAGCGGGCCTCAGATTGCTGCTGGGCTCGTTGCTGAGCCTCCAGACTCTGTTGCAAAGTTGCGTTTGTCTGCTGCTGGGCTGCAAGGCTCCTTTGCAAACCTGCATTTGTCTGCTGTTGATTGGCATTTGCTAGAGCCAGCTGCTTCAGTATCTCCTCCATGCTGGCTTAAAAAAAACTGCCACTGGTTCTCCACCAACTGTGAGGGGGTTAGCTCGGCAGCGGGTGTGTGTGACCCCCGGGATGGGCTCCCCACACAAAACAGGCCCAGCAAACGGAGGTTGTGGTTTTCAAAATCAAAAAAAGGTGCGGTTTATTTTCTATTTACAGTGACAAAACACAGCAAAGCAAAAGAAACATAACCAAAATAAATCCTGGTCAAGTTGACCTCTGACTAAACATACAGGTTTCCTAACTAACAACTGGGATCAGCCTAGTGCTGTCCTAGTCCCTAAGTCCCTGGTTTAGTAAAAGTCCAAACAAATAGCCACACAGGCTTTGCCTCACCGCACAGGGGTTCACTCTCCCTAGACAGTCCACACAGGTCTGGTTCCAGGCATGAGCTAACCCCTAATGAAGCTGGGAGTTTTTATAGAGGCCTAAATGAGCTGACAAGCTTCAGCTGGCCTCATCAACTCCCTGTCTGTACGACGCCCCACACTCTCCCTAGAGGTATGAGTCATCCATGAGCCTACTAGCCTCAGCTGGGCTTATACAACTCTCCACCCTAGTTGTATAAGTCAGCATAAAGCCTGAATCTGGGAGAAATATATCTACCCCCCTGGATGCAACCAGGTGACTTTACCTTCCTGCTGTCACAATATATATATATACATATATTTATTTATACACACAAAGAAGCTATGAGCAACAAGCTAAAACTCTTAAACATAAGAGCACTCGCCTAGCAATCTCTGTATTGTATTCTAAATGAGGTTTGTAACAGCTCCCCCATAGCAGGACATGTGGTATCAGACTCTCCCATACCCTCAATGTCCTCCTTCTGGGGTTCCAAAGCCAGCCTCCCAGAGACAGGAAGTGCTAATACATAACTATACATAAATAATTATCATTGTGCCTAAAGGTAAAGGAGGGCATCATCATTCAAAAATGACTACAGAGAAAGGCACAGAACAGCACAAAGGGCTTTATGCGACTGGTGACCGGGTTAAGGACAGAGGGAATGCACTTGTGATTGTGTGACTCAGGTGAGCATTTGTGGACCACTGATTTTCCAACTCCCGAGGGGCTTTTTTGGCCTTTGACATGTTTTTTATTGTTATCTTTCAATCCATCATTTGTATTTTCACAGACCCTTGAATTTTTGATCCTTTTTGGCTGTGGTCCCCAAACCTTCCTCTTTTGGGGCCAGACATTCTCAGAGCCCACCTAAAAAGTGTCACCCTGGAAGGTGTTGAGTGATTTTTGTTGCTGGGCCAACTTACACATCATTTTCTAAGTATCAATAATAACAATTATCTGGCTTTACTTCCCTTTGGCATATTTAGTATGTTTACTTTATATATATGTTCCTTCCCCATTTGTAGCCTTACTTTATTCCTCCTCCCCTTGTAGCCTACTTCGTTCTTTCCCTCTTTGTCTCCCTTTTCCTTTTTTTCTCCCCCTCCCCCTTTTTCCCCTCCTACCCTCCTCCTCCCTTCCTCTACCCTTCATCTCTCCCTCATCCCTTTGCCCCCTTCCCCCCTTCACTTGTTTTTCTACTTATTTCCCCCCTTCCCCCCTTTTCCCTTTCTTTCACCTCCCCCTTCTCTTTTTCTGTCCTTCTGTCAGGATGGGCATGCCAGTAGACAAGATGGCCCCTCTGGGCAGACTTCTGTGCATCTTCACAGGCTAATCCACATTTCTTCTCATGGATGTAGGAATTTGGCACATACTAATACTTTTGCACATTAATATTTCTGCACACACAAATGCACGCATCCATTCGCATACACGTGCACGTCGACATGTTCATGCGCACCCATGACAGATAGAGGTGCAAAATGGCCTATTTAAACTGAGCCAGTGCTCAGATTCAGTGCTGCTTTGTCTTCAGCCTTCTGTGTCCTGAGAACCTGTGAGCCTGTATCCAGTCTCCAGTTACTGACCCGGCTCGTCTGACTACTCCCTGAACTCTGCCTGTACTGACCTCAGCTTACCTTCTGACCAGCGCTTCTGCCTGCTCCACTGTTCGGCTCCTGACCTGGCTTGTACCTTGACCATGCTTTTGCCTGTGCCCCTGTACCTGATCTGTCTTGCCAGTTTATGACCTGGCCTGCCTGACTCTGCTATTCCTCCTTCTGATGCCAGGACCTACCTGTCAACTGGCTGTGCCTGCTTACCCACTGTCTGCTTCCAGCATATGCCTTACCTGCTTGCTATTGCCAGTACCAGCTTGCTTTGGTCTGCTGCTCACCAGCTGCCACCCAGCCTGCCTGCTTCACTGAAGACCTCTGGGAATTACCCCTGCCTGGCATGGACACCTGCTCTGCTAGCAAGACTTACAGGCACTCAAGCCACTCTGCACTCATGCGCCTTCTGTTTACACTATCAGGGGTCCCAAATCAGGGGTGTAAGAGAGGACTTGCTCATCATATCAGACTCTGCTACCAGGTACGTGAGAACTTATTTCCCCTCTGTTACTTTGCCCTCTCCCACAACCCTTACCCCATCTTTTCCTTTTTTTTCCCCTTCACCCCCTCCCTTTTCTTTCTTTCCCCTCCCCTTTCCTTTCCCCTCCCTTCTTCCCCTCATTCTCTTTCCCTATTTCATCTCTTTCCCCCGCCTCCTTTTTTAGATTTTCTACTTTATACTATTTTTTCAGCCCGTGAATTGGGCACTGGTGGATGCTTTCCTTTGGCACCCATGCCTGCCATGGGGGGGATGATTTTAAATATTTGTCTGGTGTCTTCCTGTTGATGCTCACCCCAGGACTCTATCGTTAAGTAGATCAATGATCACTACCTTACTTCCACATCATGTGGAATCACCAATCAATGTATAAAGTAAAATCTTTTTGTGAATATTGTATTAACATAATTATATGTACCTGTGATCTATTATAGACAGCTTTTGGCTAATTTTTCCTACTAAAGAGACAACAAATGTTGCAAAAGTTTTAGAGGGTCGACCCAATCCCATCTGATCTTTGGTGGTCATTGATCAGTTTGAGGAAATATGTGCTACTTTAGATGAGCTGATATTTGCCTAATTGTCAATTGTACCACTCTTCAGTGATTAGTTATTGTCCGTAATGAATGTAGTGGGGGAGAGGGATGAGTAGTGTTGCAGGTGCTGCTTAAGCCATTTATCTCAGTGTAGAACAATATCAGTCATACCAGGTTTACTTTTGTGACTGTCCAGAAGAGTTGAGGTTTCCTTTTGACAAGAAATTTTACTCTGTGCAGCCAAAGATAGTCATATTGTGTGACTGTAATTTTGTGTCAATGGCTTGGTAATTATTATTCTTTTTTTTTTTAATTGACCATCACACTATATGGCCAAAGTATGTGTAAATCCACCCAAATTATGCAAATGAGATGTTTCCAATGAAGAGAAGGGATGAGCCGAACACCCCCCGGTTCGGTTCGCACCAGAACCTGCGAATGGACCGAAAGTTTGTGCGAACTTTAGAACCCTATTAAATACAATGGACGCAAATGTTCGAAATAAAAAGTGCTAATTATAATGGCTAATATGCAAGTTATTGTCCTAAAAAGGGTTTGGGGACCCGGGTCCTGCCCCAGGGGACATGTATCAATGCAAAAAAAAGTTTTAAAAACAGATTTCTTTTGCAAGCAGTGATTTTAATGATGCTTAAAGTGAAAAAAAAGTGAAACATTCCTTTAAATATCATACCTGGGGGGTGTCTGTAGTATGCCTGTGAAGTGTTTCCCGTGTTTAGAACTGTCCCTGCACAAAATGACATTTCTAAAGGAAAAAAAGTCATTTAAAACTGCTTGCGGCTTTAATGTAATTTGTGGTCCCGGCAATATGGATGAAAATCATTGAGAAAATCAGCATGGGTACCCCTCCCCCCCAGCCCATTTGAGTCTTGTACAGATATTAAGGGGAACCCCGCACCCAAATAAAAAAAAAGGAAAGGCGTGGGGCCCCCAGGCCCTCTATACTCTGAACAACAGTATACAGGCGGTGCAAACAAGACAGAGACTGTAGGTTTGTTCTTAAGTATAATCTGTTTGTAATTTGAAACTGGTACATTTTTAAAGTGTAGCTCCAGCCAAAAATTCTATTTTTAAGCTTTTTGGAAAACATAGGGAAGGGTTATCACCCCTGTAACATTTGTTTTGCTGTCTGTGTACCTGTTCAGAACATGTCACCTCCATTGTCCATGACTAGGGATGAGCTTGGTGTTCGAGTCGAACATACGTTCGACTCGAACATCGGCTGTTTGATCGTTCGACGAAGATCGAACTATTTGGGCCGTTTGCGGCAAATTCGAGTGACGCGAACGGCCCACAATACACTGCGCCATCGCAGTGCAATCCCGGCGCTGTGATTGGCCAAGCATGCACTGTGACCCCGCATTCTTGGCCAATCACAGCGCCGGCCAAGAATGCGGGGTCACTAACAGGCATTTGCAGCACTTACAGCAGGCGGAGTGTGCCTCCTGCACATTATACAGGTTGCCTGTGGCCAATTATAGCTCAGGGGGTTTAGCACACGCCCCACACTATAAAAGGCCGCCAGCGCGGCGGCCTTGTGTAGTGTGTTCCGGCCCAGGGAAAGAAAAGGATAGGCAGGGACAGTGTCATTGTGCTATTCTTTGTGCTATTCTTGTGTGTAGGGAGAGAGAAGGATAGGCAGGGAGAGTGTCAGTGTAATATTCTTTGCTAAATCTTGTGTGCAGGGAGAGAGAAGGATAGGCAGGGGACAGTGTCAGTGTCATATTCTTTGCTAAACCTTGTGTGCAGGGAGAGAGAAGGATAGGCAGGGAGAGTGTCAGTGTCATATTCTTTGCTAAACCTTGTGTGCAGGGAGAGAGAATGATAGGCAGGGGACAGTGTCAGTGTCATATTCTTTGCTAAACCTTGTGTGCAGGGAGAGAGAAGGATAGGCAGGGGACAGTGTCAGTGTCATATTCTTTGCTAAACCTTGTGTGCAGGGAGAGAGAAGGATAGGCAGGGAGAGTGTCAGTGTCATATTCTTTGCTAAACCTTGTGTGCAGGGAGAGAGAAGGATAGGCAGGGGACAGTGTCAGTGTCATTCTTGCTAAGCCTCCTGCACAGTATACACCTGAAGCTAGCCCGTATTGCTGTGTTTTCCTGGTGTGTTACACTAACAGGCATTTGCAGCACTTACAGCGGGCGGAGTGTTTTTCCTGCCAAATATACACCTAAAGCTAGCCCGTATTGCTGTGTTTTCCTAGTGTGTTACACTAACAGGCATTTGCAGCACTTACAGCAGGCGGAGTGTGCCTCCTGCACATTATACACCTGAAGCTAGCCCGTATTGCTGTGTTTTCCTGGTGTGTTACACTAACAGGCATTTGCAGCACTTACAGCGGGCGGAGTGTGCTTCCTGCTAAATATACACCTGAAGCTAGCCCGTATTGCTGTGTTTTCCTGTTGTGTTACACTAACAGGCATTTGCAGCACTTACAGCGGGCGGAGTGTGCCTCCTGCACATTATACACCTGAAGCTAGCCCGTATTGCTGTGTTTTCCTGGTATGTTACACTAGCAGGCATTTGCAGCACTTACAGCGGGCGGAGTGTGCCTCCTGCACATTATACACCTGGAGCTAGCCCTCATTGCTGGAGCTTTTTTTCTTTTGTGTTACACTAACAGGCATTTGCAGCACTTACAGTGGGCGGAGTGTGCTTCCTGCAAAATAAACACCTGAAGCTAGCCCTTATTGCTGTTTTTTCCTGTTGTGTAACACAGGCAGTCATCTGCAGCACTTACAGCGGGCGTAGTGTGCTTCCTGCTAAATATACACCTGAAGCTAGCCCGTATTGCTGTGTTTTCCTGGTGTGTTACACTAAGAGGCATTTGCAGCACTTACAGCGGGCGGAGTGTGCTTCCTGCTAAATATACACCTGAAGCTAGCCCGTATTGCTGTGTTTTCCTGGTGTGTTACACTAACAGGCATTTGCAGCACTTACAGCGGGCGGAGTGTGCTTCCTGCTAAATATACACCTGAAGCTAGCCCGTATTGCTGTGTTTTCCTGGTGTGTTACACTAACAGGCATTTGCAGCACTTACAGCGGGCGGAGTGTGCTTCCTGCTAAATATACACCTGAAGCTAGCCCGTATTGCTGTGTTTTCCTGGTGTGTTACACTAACAGGCATTTGCAGCACTTACAGTGGGCGGAGTGTGCCTCCTGCACATTATACACCTGAAGCTAGCCCTTATTGCTGGAGCTTTTTTTCTTTTGTGTTACACTAACAGGCATTTGCAGCACTTACAGCGGGTGTAGTGTGCTTCCTGCAAAATATGCACCTGAAGCTACCCCTTATTGCTGGTTTTCCCATCTCCCTGCCAGGCCATTAGAATGTCTGGAAGGCAAACAAGGAGAGACAGACAGTCAGGAGGCAATAAAAGAGGGCAAGCAGGCTCTGTGTCTAGAGACAACAGTGCTGGTCGTGGACGCGGTGCATCGTCATCAGCACGTGGCCGTGGGACACGCTTGTCCTTATTTTCGGCAGCTGGACGTGTTGAGCCGTATCATGCCGAAAACTTGGTAGAGTGGATGATCAAGCCCTCCTCATCCTCCTCATCCTCCCTCAACCAGGCTCAGGGTACTGGCAAAGCAGCTGCCAAAGCGTCCTCTTCCCTGGTATCAATGTCATCATCATTCACTCCTTCCCTAGACCCACCATGTCCTCCTGAGGAGTCCCCCGAACTGTTTGAGCACAGTGTTGGGTACATGCTCCAGGAGGATGCCCAGCATTTCGAAGGGTCTAATGATGATACCCAGCTAGAGGAAGGCAGTAGCGTAAGAGCAGAGAGAGAGGATGCTCAAGAAGGACACCAATCTGGCAGTCATGTTCCAGCAGCTGCAGCATACTGCCAGATTGGCTCCAGTGATGAGGAGGGAGGGGATGATGAGGTCACTGACTCCACGTGGGTGCCTAATAGGAGAGAGGAGGTGGAGGAGGATGAGGAGGAGGCACATCTCCAACGAGGCAGGATTCCCTTAGGGGGCCAGCGTAAGGGCAGCACACCGACTGAATCACACCGCAGAGCTCCGCCTGTGCAGGGCGCTGCCTCTGCCCGTTATTCAAAAAGTTCTTTGGTGTGGGCCTTTTTTGAGGCGAGTGCATCAGATCGCACAGCTGCTGTTTGCAACATATGTCTCAAGCGTATATCGCGTGGCTAAAACATCAGCCGCTTGGGCACCACATGCTTGACCAGACATATGTTGACCTGCCATGCAGCTCGTTGGCAAGCCTACCTTAAAGACCCACACCAAAGAACATAGCGGACCTCTCCTTGCACTGCATCAGCTGGGATCTCCAACCCCACTATACCTTCTGTCCTCTCTGAAACCTGCACTGAGAGGAATGAAGGTGTAGAATTAGGTGTGTCACAGCCAAGTACTTGCGGGCACTCTGCTAGCAGTACACCGACGTCCGATTCTTGCAGGCAAATTTCCCTGCCCCAGCTGCTGGACCGTCGAAAGAAGTTCACTCCCAGCCATCCACATGCCCAGCGGTTGAATGCTAGCTTGGCTAAATTGCTAGCACTTCAACTGCTGCCTTTTCAGTTGGTAGACTCGGCCCCCTTCCGTGAGTTTGTGCAATGTGCGGTTCCTCAGTGGCAGGTTCCCAAACGCCACTTTTTCTCACGGAAGGCGATTCCGGCTCTCTACCGGCATGTGGAAGGCAATGTCTTGGCCTCGCTGGACAGGGCGGTCAGCGGTAAGGTGCATATTACCGCTGACTCATGGTCCAGCAGGCATGGACAGGGACGTTACCTTTCTTTCACGGCCCATTGGGTCACTCTTTTGGCAGCTGAGAAGGATGCAGGACAAGGTGCAGTAGCGTTGGAGGTTGTTCCGCCACCACACCTCCAAAATGCTACTACTGGTTGTGACACACCTCTCTCCTCCACCCCCTCCACTTCTTCTTCCTCCATGGCCTCTTCCTGTGCTTTGTCCTCGGAACCAGCGGTGCTCCGTAGGCGTTCAAGGGGCTACGCAAGTATGCAGGCAAAAAAATGCCATGCCGTGCTTGCGCTGGTGTGTTTGGGGGACAGGAGCCACACTCGGGCAGAGGTTCTGTCTGCTCTGCAGGGGCAGGTCGAGAGGTGGTTTACGCCACGCCAGCTTAAGCCAGGAATGGTGGTTTGCGACAATGGCACCAACCTCCTCTCCGCCCTCCGACAGGGACAACTGACCCATGTGCCCTGTGTGGCTCACGTCCTTAACCTGGTGGTGCAGCGGTTCTTGGGCAGGTACCCGGGCTTACAGGATGTCCTGAGGCAGGCCAGGAAAGTCTGTGTGCATTTCCGCAGATCTTATAATGCCAGTGCTCGCCTGACTGAGCTGCAAAAGGAGTTGAACCTGCCAAAGAACCGCCTTATATGTGACATGCCCACCAGGTGGAACTCAACATTGGCCATGCTGCAGCAGCTGCACACGCAGCAGAGGGCCATCAATGAGTACCTGTGCGACTACGGCACCAGGACAGGGTCAGGGGAGCTCTGGTTTTTTTCACCACGCCAGTGGGGCATGATCAGGGATGCATGCACTGTCCTGGCACCATTTGAATAGGCCACGAGGATGGTGAGCAGTGACAGTGCATGCATCAGTGACACTGTACCTCTTGTCTACCTGTTGGAACATACGCTGCGTGGAATAATGGACAGGGCACTTGAGGCAGAACAGAGGCAGGAAGAGGAGGACTTCCTTGCCTCTCAAGGCCCCCTTTACCCAGACAGTGTTCCTTCTGTCCCACCCATCGCACAGGAAGAGGAGGAGGAGGAGGATTGTGTCAGCATGGAGGTGAAGCCTGGCACTCAGCATCATCAGCAGCAGTCTTTTAGGGATGATTTACAGTCCCAACAAACCCGTGGACTTGTACGTGGCTGGGAGGAGGTGGCTGCGGATCATGTCGTCCTTAGTGACCCAGAGGTCTCCGGACCGAATGCTTCAGCTAACCTACGCTGCATGGCCTCCCTGATCCTGCAAAGTCTGCAGAAGGATCCTCGTATTATTCGGATCAAGGAGAGGGACCATTACTGGCTGGCCACTCTCCTTGATCCACGGTACAAGGGTAAGGTTGCGGACCTTATCTTACCGTCGCAGAGGGAGCAGAGGATGAGACAACTCCGGGAGGCCTTGCAGAAAGGTCTGTGCAACGCGTTCCCAGAGACTGGGAGGTTACAAACTCCTGGTCCTGGACAACGAGTTGCTGAGGCTTCGGTCAGTCAAAGAAGGAGCGGTGGGGAAGGTGGCCGTCTGGCCGATGCGTTCAGACAATTCCTTAGTCCGCAGCCCCAAGGTATGATCGGTTCCAGCAACCATCGCCAGCGTCTGATATACATGGTGCAGGAATACCTAGGGGCAAGGTCAGACTTGGACACCTTCCCCACCGAAAATCCTCTGGCTTACTGGGTCTTGAGGATGGATCACTGGCCAGAGCTTGCACAGTATGCAATTGAGCTACTGGCCTGTCCTGCATCCAGCGTTCTTTCAGAACGCACATTCAGTGCTGCTGGAGGATTTGTCACGGATCACAGGGTGCGCCTGTCCACCGACTCGGTTGATCGACTGACCTTCATAAAGATGAACCAGTCTTGGATCACCACCAGCTACCAAACACCTGAAGCTGATATAACAGACTAATTTATTTTCAAATGTCACATCCCTTCAAGACTGATGCTGAGTGACTGTCCTGTTATGTTGACTGACTATCCTCCTCCTCCTCAATGATCCGATTGATGATGATAGCTTGGAAGAACATTTTTGTTTCTGGGTGCCGCCACCAGTGGCTAAGGCCCAATTTTTTTATGCAATGCTTTGCAGCAGGGCTCATTCCTGCACTCCAACTAGAGTATCTGGGAGAGGTTGCAGTGTCGTGGCACCAGCACCAGTGCCTAAGGCCCAATTTTTCAGCCCCTGTTTAACAGGGGCATGTAATTACAATTTTTTATGCAATTCTTTGCAGCAGGGTTCATTCCTGCACTCCAACTAGAGTATCTGGGAGCGGTTGCAGTGTCGTGGCACCAGCACCAGTGCCTAAGGCCCAATTTTTCAGCCCCTGTTTAACAGGGGCGTGTAGTTACAATTTTTGATGCAATACTTTGCAACAGGGCTCATTCCTGCACTCCAAGTACAGTATCTGTGAGGGGTTGCAGTGTTGTGGCACCAGTGCCTAAGGCCCAATTTTTCTGCCCCTGTTTAACAGGGGCATGTAATTACAATTCCTGATCTAATAATTCACAGCAGGGCCCATTCCTGCGCCCACCAAGAGTTACTGTGAGGCCTTACAGTGTTGTGTCAACACCACCACCACCACCACCAAAGGCCCAATTTTTCAGCCCCTGTTCAACAGGGGCATGCAATTACAATTCTTGATCTAATAATTCACAGCAGGGCCCATTTATGCGCCCACCAAGAGTAACTGTGAGGGCTTACAGTGTTGTGGCAACACCAACATGTAAGGGGCAAATTTCAGCAGAGTATATACGGCAGGCCCCTACTTTCAAACATCCAACTTACAAACGACTACTACTTGCAAACGAAAGGAGACAACAGGAAGTGAGAGGAAATCTACCCCTAGGAAGGGAAATTCTCTCCTGTAAGAGTTAATATGGGAAAAGGGTGTCTCCTCTCTACTGATGTTTTATCACCAATCCTTGTTTCAATAAAAACCCCACTTTTCAATAACATTTGTCATTGGGACGGAAAGTGAGGTGAAATGTTCTGAACAGGGGCACAGACAGCAAAACAAATGTTACAGGGGTGATAACCCTTCCCTATGTTTTCCAAAAAGTTTAAAAATAGATTTTTTGGCTGGAGCTACACTTAAACAATGTACCTGTTCAAAATTACAAACAGATTCTACATAAGAACAAACCTACAGTCCCTGTCTTGTATGCACCACCTGTATACGGCTGTTCAGAGTATATAGGGCCTTTTTTATTTTGTGTGCGGGGTTCCCCTTAATATCCATACAAGACCCAAAGGGGCTGGTAATGGGCTGGGGTGGGGGGGGGGGGAGTTGATGGGGTAGCTATGCCATTTTTCTCAAAGATTTTCATCCATATTAACGGGACCAGACATTACATTAAAGCCGCAAGCAGTTTTAAATAGCTTTTTTTTCCTTTAGAAATGTCATTTTGTGCAGGGACAGTTCTAAACACGGGAAACACGTGGCACTTCACAGGCATACTTTAGACACCCCCCAGGTACGATATTTAAAGGAATATTTGACTTTATTTTTCACTTTATGCATCATTAAAATGACTGCTCCCAAAAAACTGCAGTTTTTAAAACTTCTTTTTGCATTGATACATGTCCCCTGGTGCAGAACCCGGGTTCCCAAACCCTTTTTAGGACAATAACATGCATGTTAGTCATTATAATTAGCACTTTAGATTTCAAACGTTCGCATCCATTGTATTTAATAGGGTTCTAACGTTCGTGCGAACTTTCGGTCCGTTCGCGGGTTCTGGTGCGAACCGAACCCGGGGGTGTTCGGCTCATCCCTATCCATGACAATTGGATTTAGAAAATTTGGGGGTTTTAGGGAAACAAGGATTGGTGATAAGGTATCAGTGGAGAGGAGACACCTTTTTCCCATATTAACTCTTACAGGAGAAAATGTACCTTCCTAGGGGTAGATTTCCTCTCACTTCCTGTTATCTCCCTCCGTTTGTAGGTAGGAGTCGTTTGTAAGTCGGATGTTTGAAAGAAGGGGCCTGCCCTATGTACTCTGCAGAAATTTGGGCCTTAGGTTTTGGTGTTGCCACAACAACGTAAGTCCTCACAGTTACTCATGGTGGGCACTGGAACGCCCTGCTGTGAACTATTATATCAAGAATTGTAATTATATACCATTGTTGAACAGTGGCAGAAAAGTTGGGCCTTTGGTTGTGGTGGTGTGCTGGTGCCCCAACACTGTAAGTGCTTACAGTTACTCTTGGTGGGCACTGGAACCTTAGGCACTAGTGCCACAACACTGCAACCCCTCACAGATACTATAGTTGGAGCGCAGGAATGAGCCCTGCTGCAAAGTATTGCATCAAAAATTGTAATTACACGCACCTGTTAAACAGGGGCAGAAAAATTGGGCCTTAGGCACTGGTGCCACAACACTGCAACCCCTCACAGATACTATAGCTGGAGCGCAGGAATGAGCACTGCTGCAAAGTATTGCATCAAAAACTTTAATTACACACCCCTGTTAAACAGGGGCTGAATAATTGGGCCTTAGCCACTGGTGGCGGTGCCCAGAACCAAAAATGTTCTTACAAGCTATCAGCATGAACATTGAGGAGTAAGAGGGTAGTCACTCAGCATAACAGGATAGTCACTCAGCATCAGCATAGGAAGTCTTGAAGGGATCTCCCATTCAAAAAAAAAATTGGTTACATCAGCATCAGGTGCTTGGTAGCTGGTGATCCAAGACTGATTCATTTTTATGAAGGTCAGCCGATCGACCGATTCGGTGAACAGGCGCACCCTGTGATCGGTTACAAAGCCTCCAGCAGCACTGAATGTGCATTCCGAAAGAACGTTGGATGCAGGACAGGCCAGTAGCTCAATTGCATACTGTGCAAGCTCTGGCCAGTGATCCATCCTCAAGACCCAGTAACCCAGAGGATTTTCGGTGGGAAAGGTGCCCAAGTCTGATCTTGCCCCTAGGTATTCCTGCACCATGTAAAACAGACGCTGGCGATGTTTGCTGGAACCGATTATACCTTGGGGCTGTGGACTAAAAAATTGTCTGAACGCATTGGTCAGACGGCCACCTTCTCCACCGCTCTTTATTTGACTGACCGAAGCCTCAGCAACACGTTGTCCAGGACCAGGATTTTGTAACCTCCCAGTCTCTGGGAACGCGGTGCACAGACCTTTCTGCAAGGCCTCCCGAAGATGTTTCATCCTCTACTCCCTCTGCGATGGCAAGATAAGGTCCGCAACCTTACCCTTGTAACGTGGATCAAGGAGGGTTGCCAGCCAGTAATGATCCCTCTCCTTGATCACACGAATACGAGGATCCTTCTGCAGGCTTTGCAGGATCAGGGAGGCCATGCAGCGTAGGTTTTCTGAGGCATTCGGTCCGGAGTTCTCTGGGTCACTCAGGACAACATGATCCGCAGCCACCTCCTCCCAGCCACGTACAAGTCCATGGGTTTCATGGGACTGTAATTGATCCCTTGAAGACTGCTGCTGATGCTGAGTGCTACGCTCCACCTCCATGCTGACACAATCCTCCTCCTCCTCCTCATCCTCTTCCTGTGTGATAGGCGGGCCAGCAGGAACACTGTCTGGATAAAGGGGGCCTTGAGAGGTAAGGAAGTCCTCCTCTTCCTCCCTCTGTTCTGCCTCAAGTGCCCTGTCCATTATTCCACGCAGCGTGTGCACCAACAGGTGGACAAGAGGGACAGTGTCACTGATGCATGCACTGTCATTGCTCACCATCCTCGTGGCCTCCTTAAATGGTGCCAGGACAGTGCATGCATCCCTGATCATGGCCCACTGGCGTGGGGAAAAAAGTCCAAGCTACTCATTGATGGCCCTCTGCTGCGTGTGCAGCCGCTGCAGCATGGCCAACGTTGAGTGCCACCTGTGCCACCTGGTGGGCATGTCACAGATTAGGCGGTTCTTGGGCAGGTTGTATTCCTTTTGGAGGTTAGCCGGCCGAGCACTGGCATTATATGACCGGCGGAAATGCACACAGAGTTTCCTGGCCTGACTCAGGACATCCTGTAAGCCCGGGTACCTGCCCAAGAACCGCTGCACCACCAAGTTAAGGATGTGAGCCAAACAGGGCACATGGGTCAGTTGTCCCTGTCGGAGGGCGGAGAGGAGGTTGGTGCCATTGTCACAAACAGTGTTGGTCATCTTACTTTAAAAAAATAATTAGTTACAGTTACATAGTTACATAGTTACATAGTTAGTCAGGTTGAAAAAAGACAAAGTCCATCCAGTTCAACCATAAAAAAAAAAAAAATATCGTACAATCCCATATACCCAATTCTATACCCACAGTTGATCCAGAGGAAGGCAAAAAACCCCAGCAGAGCAGTTACAAATTACTTCTCCCAAAAAGTAATTGTGTTAGTAACTCAGTTACTACATTGGAAAAGTAATTAGTTAGTCAGCAAAGTAACTGTGACTTTTTTTTAATATTGACTCGCGTATAAGCCGAGGGTGAGAAATTCAGCAGCTACTGTAAGAGGAAAAGAGGGTCATCAATGCCCATCTGCAGCTGCATACCTCACTGTGTCTATTGCATACCCCCCTGTGTCCTGTGCATGCCGACCTGTGCAGATCTGCCTACCTCACTGTGTCCTGTGTACCTCCCTGTGTCCATTGCAGCCTACCTGTGTCCTGTGCATGCCTCCGTGTGCCAATCTGCAGCCTCCGTGTGCCGATCTGCAGCCTCCGTGTGCCCATCTGCAGCTCCGTGTGCCATTTTGCATCCACCGATCAGCGTGTCATAAAAACATACGGTGGCCATTCCAGTATTCAAAAGCCACGCCTCCTCCTCGTCTGTGATAGGCGGAACACTCAATTTCCCAGCAGTCAGTGTTCCGCCTATCACGGACATCTGCTCATCCTCATAACACGGACGAGGATGAGAGGATGTCCGTGATAGGCGGAACACTGACTGCTGGGAAATTGAGTGTTCCGCCTATCACAGACGAGGAAGCGCGGCTTTTGAACACTGGAATGGCTGCCGTCTGTCTGCATGACACGCTGATCAGGTAGGCGGACGGCGGACGGCGGCCGGCGACTCGAGTAGATGGGAACAGTAATGGGAACAGCGTTACCATGAGGGGAAGAGTAATCAGTTAGATTACTCGTTACCCTCAAAAGTAACTGCGTTAAGTAACGCCGTTTATTTTAACGCAGTTACTTACAACACTGGTCGCAAACCACCATTCCTGGCTTAAGCTGGCGTGGTGTCAACCACCTCTGGGCCTGCCCCTACAGAGCTGACAAAATCTCTGCCCCAGTGTGGCTCCTGTCCCCCAAGCACACCAGCTCAAGCACCGCATGGCATATTTTTGCCTGCATACTTGCGAAGCCCTTTGAACGCCTACGGAGCACCACTGGTTCCGAGAACAAAGTACAGAAAGAGGCCATGGAGGAAGAAGAAGAGGAGGGGTGGAGGAGAGAGGTGTGTCAGAATCACCAGTAGTAGCATTTTGGAGGTGTGGTGGCGGAACAACCTCCAACACTACTGCACCTTGTCCTGCATCCTTCCCAGCTGCCAGCAGAGTCACCCAATGCGCCGTGAAAGATAGATAACGTCCCTGTCCATGCCTTCTGGACCATGAGTCAGTGGTAATATGCACCTAACCGCTGACCGCCCTGTCCAGCGAGGCCAAGACATTGCCTTCCACATGCCGGGAGAGAGCCGGAATTGCCTTCCATGAGAAAAAGTGGCGCTTGGGAACCTGCCACTGAGGAACCGCACATTCCACAAACTCACGGAAGGGGGCAGAGTCTACCAACCGAAAAGGCAGCAGTTGAAGTGCTAGCAATTTAGCCAAGCTAGCATTCAACCACTGGGCATGTGGATGGCTGGGAGCGAACTTCTTTCGGCAGTGCAGCAGCTGGGGCAGGGAAATTTGCCTGGTACAATCTGACATTGGTGTACCGATAGCAGATTGCCCGCAAGTACTTGGCTGTGACACACCTAATTCTACACCTTCATTCCTCTCAGTGCAGGTTTCAGAGAGGACTAAAGGTATAGTGGGGTTGGAGATCCCAGCTGATGAGGAGCAAGGAGAGGTCCGCTTTTTTCTTGGTGTGGGTCTTTTAGGTATGCTTGCCAACGAACTGCATGGCAGGTCGACATATGTCTGATCAAGCATGTGGTGCCCAAGCGGGTGATGTTTTGGCCACACGAGATACGCCTGAGACATATGTTGCAAATAGCAGCGCTGCGATCTGATGCACTCATCTCAAAAAAGGCCCACACCAAAGAACTTTTGTAATAACGCACAGAGACAGCAGCGCCCTGCACATGCAGAGCTCTGCGGTGTGATGCTGTCAGTGTGCTGCCCTTAAGCTGGCCCCTGGAGGGCATCCTGCCTCGTTGAAGATGTGCCTCCTCCTTCTCCTCTCTCCTATCAGGCACCCACGTAGAGTCCGTGACCTCATCATCCCCTCCCTCCTCATCACTGTAGCAAACCTGGCAGTATGCTGCAGCTGGGGAAACATGACTGCCAGATTGCTGTCCATCTTGGGCACCCCCTCACTCTGGGCTCATGTTACTGCCTTCCTCTAGCTGGGTACCATCATTGGAGCCTTCAAAATGCTGTGCATCCTCCTGCAGCATGTACCCAACACTGTGGTCAAAAAGTTCGGGGGACTCTTCAGGAGGACATGGTGGGGCTAGGGAAGGAGTGACTGATGCCATTGAGCCGAGGGAAGAGGCCGCTTTGGCAGCTGCTTTGCCAGACAAAGTACCCTGAGCCTGGGTGAGAGAGGATGAGGAGGATGAGGACGGCTTGGTCATCCACGCTACCAAGTCTTCGGCATGTTGCGGCTCAACATGGCCAGCTGCCGAAAAAAAGGACAAGCGTGTCCCATGGCCACGTGCTGATGAGGATGCACCGTGTCCATGACCAGCACTCTTGCCTCTAGACACAGAGCCTGTTTGCCCTCCTTTATTGGCTTGTGACTGTCTGCCTCTCCTTGTTGTCCTTCCAGACATACTAATGGCCTGCAGTGAGATGTAGCTGCACAAAGCTGGGATGTATATATACTGATTTTACTGCAGCTAGCAGAATCAACTGCCTGCCTGGAGTATTATTAGTAAGAGAACACCAGCAATTGTCTTCAGGTATCTTTAGGTGCACACTGTGCAAAGGACACAGTACACAAACTGAAAATACTGCAGTTCCCTGCCTGTGGTATTAGTATGAGAACACCAGCAATTGTATTCAGGTAGCTTTAGGTGCACACTGTGCAAAGGACACAGTACACTAACTGAAAATACTTGCAGCTCCCTGCCTGTGGTATTAGTATGAGAACACCAGCAATTGTATTCAGGTAGCTTTAGGTGCACACTGTGCAAAGGACACAGTACACTAACTGAAAATACTGCAGCTACCACAATCACCTGCCTGCCTCGCAGTATATTAGGAAGAGAATAACAGGAATGGATCTAGCTAAGCTGAATACAGTGTATATATATATATATATATATATATATATATACAACACCTGGGATGCATATATATCCTCTACACACTGTAACTGCAGCTAACTGACTCGCCTGCCTGCTCTTTCTAACTCAAATGAAATTACACTATCTCTCTCTCTGTCTTTCTTTCACCGCTGCCGCAACACACTACACAAGGCCGCCACGCAGGCGGCTTTATATAGTGTGGGGCGTGTACTAAACCCCCTAAGACATAATTGGCCAAAGCCACCCTGGCTTTGGCCAATTATGGCTCTCCGTTCTTACCGCGCTGTGATTGGCCAAAGCATAGTCATAGTGCATGCTTTGCCAATCATCAGCCAGCAAAGCACTGCGATGCCGCAGTGAATTATGGGCCGTGACGCGCCACTCGAATTTGGCGCGAACGGCCCTTAATGTTCGAAATTCGATGAACGGTCGAACAGCCGATGTTCGAGACGAACATGAGTTCGACTCAAACTCAAAGCTCATCTCTAGTGAAGAGCACTGTTTTCCAGACATGGGAGTAAGTCACACATGTGCAAGTCACAAGCAAGTCTCAAGTCTTAACCTTCAAGTCTCAAGCAAGTCCCAAGTTACTGTGACGAAAAGCAAGCAAGTCAAGTCGAGTCCCTGCTAGAAGTCAAGCAAGTCAAGTCAAGTCATTTATTTTGGTCAAGTCACAAATCAAGTCAAAATACTGATCTACCCCATACTGTATAAAAATAATAGGAGGGATAACAATAAATAATATTGGTTATGTGCCCATGCCTCACTGTGCCCATGCCTCACTGTGCCCATGCCTCACTGTACCCATGCTTCACTGTGCCCATGCCTCACTGTGCCCGTGTCTCACTGTGCCCATGCTTCACTGTGCCCATGCTTCACTGTGCCCAATGCCTCACTGTGCCCATGCTTCACTGTGCCCATGCTTCACTGTGTCCATGCTTCACTGTGCCCATGCTTCACTGTGCCCATGTTTCATTGTGCCCATGTTTCACTGTGCCCGTGCCTCACTGTGCCCGTGCTTCACTGTGCCCATGCTTCACTGTGTCCATGCTTCACTGTGTCCATGCTTCACTGTGTTCATGCTTCACTGTGCCCATGTTTCACTGAGCCCATGTTTCACTGTGCCCTTGCCTCACTGTGCCCTTGCCTCACTGTCCCCGTGCCTCACTGTGCCTGTGCCTCACTGTGCCTGTGCTTCACTGTGCCCAATGTGTATAGAAAGTAATTCCGCGCTACTATAATAAAAAAGATAATCTGCTGCAAAGCACTGAAAGGTATAATCCGTGACCCTGAGTGTGAATAGATATAAAGAAATAGTGCTGAGCTGATGGGAATGATATGTGATGTTCTGTGTCAGTAATGCTGGTTCTCAAATATCCAATATACTAAATATCCAATTACTAAAACTGGCATAAATACTTATTGAGATAGCATAAAATAATAAAACATAAATATTGTGCCTTAATATACTGCTGTATTAGTAAGGTGCTTATATTACCAGCAAGTGCTGGAGCAATGATAAAGTGCAAAAGTGCAAATGATCCGTGATGCAGGAAAAATAAAATAATTGAGACAGTAGTAAAAGGTGCATGTATCCGTGGAGAGAAAAAAAATGGTACTAAGCAGTACCTGTACTACCAGTAAGGTAAAGTGCAAAGGTGCATGAATCCGTGACACAAAAAATTATACATAGCAGTAACAAATACTTGTGTAAACAATTGCTGTGTTCATACAATAAAATGACTGTCCTTTTTAAAATCTGTGAGAGAAAAAGCTTTAAAATAAATGTGCAACAGAGCAACTATGTTGCTGCGAGAAAGTCCAAAAAAGGATTCGTTATGGACTGAAAGCGGTGCTGTGATAAGGTGCTAGGTGATGAGTGGTTTAAACTTCGTGCCTTCCACACTGACCCCTGTGGTATATGGATGGCCCCTTACCTCACTTGCCTTACCTCACTGGCACCTTACCTCACTGCTCCCTACGCGTATCGTCATTGACGATACGCGTAGGGACAACACAAGCACCGGAGGTGACGCGGATGAGCTCGGCACTCGTATTTGATATACCTGTTTATACATTTTAAATGTGAGTACTTGCAAACCTTGCTGTTTAAATACACCTTTTGCATAACAATACTACACTATCTTGGGATTCCTTCGCTCTTCCCCCCATTTATGTACATTACTTTGGAGTCTCCACGGCTAGAGGATTCGCCCCCCCCCCCCATACCAGGTAGCACAACTACCCCAGGTTCCAAGGGACAATCCAGGCAGGAGGAGGTCGGACAAACAGAGGGTTTCTCTTATATGGTTGAACTGGATGGACTTGTGTCTTTTTTCAACCTGACTATCTATGTAACTATGTAACTATTCACATATGCTGTAACCTCACAGCAGTGAGGTAAGGGGCCATCCATATATCACAGGAGTCACAGTGTGGAAGGCACAAAGTTTAAACCACTCATCACCTAGCACCTTATCACAGCACTGCCCATGTCTCACTGTGCCGTGTCTCACTGTGCCCATGTCTCACTGTGCCCGTGTCTCACTGTGCCCATGCTTCACTGTGCCCGTCAGCCGTGTACCTGATCGGCGGCTAATCCAGTATTCAAAAGCCGCGCCTCCTAATCGTCTGTGATAGGTGGAACACTACATTTCCCAGCATTCAGTGTTCCGCCTATCACGGACATCCGCTCATCCTCATAACACAGACGAGGATAAGAGGATGTCCGTGATAGGCTGAACACTGCCTGCTGTGAAATTGAGTGTTCCGCCTATCACAGACGAGGAGGTGCGGCTTTTGAACACTGCAATGGCCGCCATCTGTCTGCATGACACGCTGATCAGGTAGGCAGACGGCGGCTTGCGGTTAGTGTTAGTGGTGCCAAGTCATTGCAAGTCATATAGCCCAAGTCAAAGTCAAGTCGCAAGTCATTAGTGACAAGTCAAAGTCAAGTCGAGTCATTTATTGAATTCTGTCAAGCAAGTCGCAAGTCCTCAAACAGGTGACTTAAGTCTGACTTAAGTCAAGTCATGTGACTCAAGTCCCCCACCTCTGCTGTTTTCCAACATGACTGCTCATAAATATATGATTTATTCAGTTTGTTGTGAAGGAACTAGAATGACCTACCCAGAGTCCTAACCTCAACCCTATTGAATGCCTTTGAGATGAATTGGAATACCAATTGCAAGCCAGACCTTTCCATTCGTCAGTACCTGACCCTTTGGCTGAAAGGGTACAAGATCTCACAGACTCACCCCGCAATTTTGTGGAAAGATTTCTCCAAATAATATGCTATAGCTGTAAGTTGGGGTGAGGAGGGCAGCTCCATATTAATGCCCAAGGTTTTAGAATGAGCATATGAAACATAAAGGAGTGATTATCAGGTGTCCACAGACTGTATGACTGTACAATATGGGCTGATCATGCAAAGAACTCAAAGTTGAATAGATTTTATTAAAATGTCAGTTTCATTGTAATATCAATACAGTTAAAAAAGAAGTTCAAAGTTAGATGCCTGATTACCATTTTTCACAATTATCAAGCCTGGAAAACTTTGATCAAAAGCACTGTTATTAATTGAATGGTTCATGCACACCTGTTTATTTTAGAGACTTTTAGTGCATTTGATAAACTATGTCATGGCAGTTCATTGTTCTAATTTTAATGAACTACTCATTATCTTTTTTGTATATTCATAAAATATCTGAGCTTAAAATAAATATTCCCTAAATCTCCCTCATCCCCTGTGCAGAATTCCCCACTGAGAATGTTAAGTTGCTCCTGTCTTGAGAAATCTTGTTTTAGTCCCCTGTGATGTCATTGTCATCCTCCAAAAAATCTATTATTTGCGGAAACTTGGGAGTGATCTGCAAGGTGCTGGGTACTCTACATCACATACTATTGAGGTGGGGCTCTCCAGACAGCAACATTTCCCCAGAGTCTTCAGCCTACTCATGTGGGCAGGCGTTTTGAAATGTAGGTAACCAACTAAATGAGCAGTGACAGGTGAAATTGTCTGTCATTGTCATCACATTCCACTGGCAGCATTACAGTATGCTGAGTGAGTAGAGATGCACATGCTCTGCATGCACCACTCCTCTTACTGCCGGCCTAAAAAGGAATCTTCCAATACTTTTGACAATATAGTGTATAAGAATGAGTCCATGCAAATTAAATTGAGAATGTAAATGTTACAGCTTGTGGATTCACTCTAGCAGCCAGTTGTAGCCTGCAGTCCAGCTGCTTAATCTATTCTGTCTCTCCCCCTATTGCTGCAGGGGTGGTCCTGCCAGCAGATGTTGTTTTTTCAGGGCTCTTCCTCTTGTTGCAAGAGTGGGCTAAGGAGGCTCAGGAGGAAGAAATCACTGACAGCTCGACTGCTAGCAACAGAACAATATATTGCCATTGAGGAAAAGTTAGAGGTTGCTGGGCAATGCATTTTTGACCACAGCCCTTAAGCCTCTAGCTATCCTTAAGTTCCTTGTGTGAATATATTAACACAAACAAAAACAGCAGCTGCAACCATTCTCTACTCTATCAAAAACTGAAGAAAAAAAAGTTTTGCCCGTAGATAAACTTTAAAAGCCGATAAAATAACTGGCTTTGACTGGAAACATATTTATGCCTTGTACACATGATCGGATTTCTGATGGAATAAAATCCGATGGACTTGTTTCATCTGAAATTCCCCATCAGACTTTTTTCCATCTGAATAAAAAAATAAAACATGTTTTAAATTTTTCCGATGGAAAAAAAATCCGATGGGAAATTCCGATTGTCTGTGTGGAATTCCATTGGAGAAAAATCGACGCATGCTCAGAATCAAGTCGACGCATGCTCGCAAGCATTGAACTTCATTTTTCTCAGCTTGTCGTAGTGTTTTTACGTCACCACGTTTTGGACGGTCAGAATTTAGTCTGACAGTGTGTATGCAAGACTGATGGAAGTCAGCTTCATCGGAATTCCGACAGGAAATTCCATCGGATTTTATTCCATCGGAAATCCGATCGTGTGTACAAGGCATTAGAAGGAAAATAATTCAGAGCTACCTAGTAGTATTGAAAAAAAATATCTTGAAAAACTGAACCTGCGGATAAGAATCAGGGCCCTATTCTTTGGAAGATCACATGCATATTGCACCATAGAAAGGCCTTTGCACTGCAAAACCACATGCTGTAAACCATCGTCAAATCTGCTTTTTCTATGTACATTTAGAGCAGCTGCCCTCAATTGACCAGAACCTGCTACACGGTAGAAATTGGAGTTTGGTTATTATTATAGGTTAAAGAACAGACAGAACATTTGACAAAAAAGCAATGGAAGTATAGAAGCAGCAGCTTTCTGTTGTTGTATATTTTATTTTGTAGCAAAAGATCTGTGACACTGTAAAGGGAAAAGAGTTGCCGCAGGTCACTTCTAATCAAGAAAAGGTAAGACTTGTGTGTGCAGTAAAAAATGACACTGACTCATTTTTAAACGATTGATATTAGGTGAAAAAAATACAAGGAGCAATTTTTATTTAGTTTTGATTTGCAGTTCAGAAAGATTGTTTTAATGAAGAGAGAAAAGTCTATATATTTTTTTTCATTCTTTAACCACTTCAATACCGGGCACTTTCATCCCCAATTTTCAGCTTTCAGCACTGTCACGCTTTGAATGACAATTGCGCAGTCGTGCGACGTGGCTCCCAAACAAAATTGACGCCCTTTTTTTCCCACAAATATAGCTTTCTTTTGGTGGGATTTGATCATCTCTGCGGTTTTTATTTTTTGCGCTATAAACAAAAATAGAGCGACAATTTTGAAAAAAAAATCAATATTTTTTTACTTTTTGCTATAATAAATATCCCCCCAAAAATATATAAAAAAACATTTTTTTTCCTCAGTTTAGGCCGATACGTATTCTTCTACATATTTTTGGTAAAAAAAAATGCAATCAGCGTTTATTGATAGTTTTATGGCATATTTTTTTTATTTTTTTACTAGTTTATGGCGGCGATCAGCGATTTTTTTCATGACTACGACATTATGGCAGACACATCAGACACTTTTGATACATTTGTGGGACCATTGTCATTTTTACAGCGATCAGTGCTATAAAAATGCTCTGGTTACTGTATAAATGTGACTGGCAAGGAATTGGTTAACACTAGGTGACAATCAAGGGGTTAAATGTGTTCCCTAGGGAGTTATTCTAACTGTAGGGGGAGGGGACTGACTGGGGGAGGTGACCGATCGGTGTCCCTATGTTCAAGGGACACACCATCGGTCTCCTCTCCCTGACAGGACGTGGATCTCTGTGTTTACACACAGAGATCCACATACCTGGCTCTGTGACGAGCAATCGCGGGTGCCCGGCGGACATCGCGGTCGCCAAATATGCGCAACAGGTTCCCAGTGATGCGCCAATCCCAGGACATCATATGACGGCCGCCCAGAGGGACGAAGGGTTCCTGCGGCTGTCATATGACAATACACCGGGTGGGAAGTGGTGAATCACTTAAGCCCCAGACCATTTGGCTGGCCAAAGATCAGGCCACTTTTTGCGATTCGGCACTGCATCACTTTAACTGACAATTGCGCGGTCGTGCGACGTGGCTCCCAAACAAAATTTACTTCATTTATTTCCCACAAATAGAGGTCTCTTTGGTGGTATTTGATCACCTCTTCGGTTTTTATTTTTTGCGCTATAAACAAAAATAGAGCGACAATTTTGAAAACAAGTCAATATTTTTTTACTTTTTGCTATAATAAATATCCCCAAAAAATATCAAAAAAACCAAATTGTTTCCTCAGTTTAGGCCGATACGTATTCTACATATTCTTCGTAAAAAATAATGCAATAAGTGTTTATTGATTGGTTTGCGCAAAAGTTATAGCGTCTACAAAGTAGGGAATAGTTTTATGGCATTTTTATTCATTATCATGACTGCGACATTATGGCGAACACATCAGACACTTTTGATAAATTTTTGGGACCATTGTAATTTTTACAGCGATCGGTGCTATAAAAATGCACTGATTACTGTAAAGATGACACTGGCAGTGAAGGGGTTAACCTGTATGGGGCACTGAAGGGGTTAAGTGTGTCCTAGGGAGTGATCCTAACTGTTAGGGGGCATGGCTACGAGTGACACGTCACTGATCGCTTTTCCCGATGAGAGGGAACAGACGATCAGTGACATGTCACTAGAAAGAACGGGGAGATGTGTTTACACTGACATATTCAGCTCTGTGACCCGATCGCGGGACACCGGCGGACATGGAGTCCGCTGGTGCCTTTGCCGGTCACAGAGCTCGTGAAAGGGACGCGAGCGTGCCGCAGGCGGCGTGCGCGCGACCACACGTGGAAAATTAAAGGGGACGTATATAAATGCCCATTTGCCCAGGCGTGCCATTCTGTTGACGTATAAGTTTGTGCGGCGGTCGGCAAACGGTTAACCACTTAAGCCCCGGAAGGATTTGCCCCCTTACTGACCAGGCCATTTTTTGCGATACGGCACTGTGTCGCTTTAACTGACAATTGCACGGACGTGCAACTTTGTACCCAAACAAAATGTATGTCCTTGTTTCCCCACAAATAGAGCTTTCTTTTGGTGGTATTTGACCACTTCTGCGGTTATTATTTTTTGTGCTATAAACAAAGAGTGACAATTTGAAAAAAAAAACCACAATATTTTGTACTTTTTGCTATAATAAATATACCCAAAAAAACAAAAAAATGTCTTCATCAGTTTAGGCTGATATGTATTTTTCTACATATTTTTGGTAAAAAAATTTGCAATAAGCGTATATTGATTGGTTTGCGCAAAAGTTATAGCGTCTACCAAATAGGGGATAGATTTATGGCATTTTTATTATTATTATTTTTTTTTACTAGTAATGGTGGTGATATGCGATTTTTATCTGAGACATTGCGGCGGACAATTAGGACACTTTTGACACTTTTTTGGTACCATTGACATTTATACAGCGCTCAGTGCTATACATAGCAAGTGATTACTGTATGAATGTCACTTTCAGGGAATGGGTTAACACTAGGGGGTGATGTGTTCTAACTGTGGGGGGAATGTGGCTGACTAGAGGAGGAGAGAGATCGTTGTTCCTACTTGGAAGGAACACGCGATCTGTCTCCTCTCCCCCGACAGCACAGGGATTTATGTTTTTAGTGATCCTGGTTCTCGCTCTGTCACGAGCGATCGCGGGTGCCCGGCGGTCATTGAGCCCACCGGGCACACGGGCACATGGTTTCGGGGATACACTGGGGGCAGGCGCCTGCTACAGCGTCTTAAAGAGCTGACGTACAGCTATGACGGCTCGCGCAGCAGTGCCAACTTGCTGCAGTATACCTGTGGCGGCTGGTCGGGAAGGGGTTAAATAATATCATATTTGGATTGTCCATTCATTGGTGAAACACTCATCAAAATAGGCACCTCATCCCAAGCAATTTATAGTAAAGGGGAAGTAGGACAAAAGGGATTTTTGTGGCGCATAGATAAATCAATGAGAGAGCGTTTCTAAAAATATATAATTTTTTATTGGTACAAATTTTTGCAAGAAATATAAAAAACAGATCCTAGGTATATTCAATGCATGGTAAGTCATACAGAGATGGTGGTCATAATGCATAAAGTTTTGGATGGAATACAAGAACTCGCATAGAAACCCAACATGTTTTGCTTAAAAAAGCTTCCTCAGGGGTATGCGATGACCATCAACGTTTGTCAAGTATGACTATACAAAAAAGAAAAAGAAATATAAGATTATACCTTTGAATAGCTAAACAACCGTATTTAGACAAATTAGATACAGACAAGATTAGACTGCAGGGTCAAATCCCTCCCTCTGTCACTTACCAAGCCACCCGTACTGTCTGCGGAGCACCACCAAGAAACACAGGATCGAGAACTACGATCAACCCATATAGAGAAAGGCGCGGTTGTGTGACCACAGCGAACAATAGATAGGGGACCAGCTATATGTCAAAGAGAAGGACAAGAATTAAAAGAAAAGAAAAAGAAAAGAAATGGAAATGAAAATGCAGTAAGATTGGCGAACCAATAAGCAAACCACAGAAGACGGAAAAATCCGTCTGCTATGAGTTCAAAATGCAGTAAATAAGGTTAACTTACATATAATCAAGTGAACAAAGATATGTTAACTTGCAAGTATTGTGGGGCTGTCTGCTTGAAGAAAGACCGATTTTTGTTGTGGAAACCACTAAAAGAAAACACAATAGGTTTGGTTTATTTAGGTATGAATAGCATGGCGTGCCTATATCCTCCAAAAATAAGCACACAAAATCAAAAAGTAAAATTGATCAAGAAAAATTGAAGGACTGGATGTATTACAGGACGTGTATTGCATTTAGGCAATATTATTATACATAGATATTTAAGTATTTAAAGTTGTTCCATATAAAAAGGAAATGAAACATCATGGACAGCAGTCTCCATATATATATAGCAAAATCAATAATGAAGATGGAAACAATAAATAATTACAGGTCCGACAGTCCAAAATAAAGTGGGACAAGAGCCCACTCTAACCTAATAAAAAACATCATATACATTTGGTATGGTCCCTCATTAGTAGTGCAGACTAAGAGGTAAGTTATAAGCAAAAAAAAAGGGGGGTGTAGCTAAACCTTACCTATCGATGTCCAAGACATCAGCTTAGGCTCCACCAGCCCACACTGCTGCAAACAGCGTGTGAGCAGGTTATATACTGTCCGCTATTGCGGTCGGCGTCTGCTATAGCCATACATGTCTAAAACAAGCCTTTAATCAGGTAAAGACCCAAAAAAGAAGTGCTCTCATCTTTTCCTCCAAAAACTCTGCAACTACTGACACGGTCAGACTAATTACTAGGTACGCTTCCCAACATAAAGAAATGAGAAACATCTTACAAAAATTCTGGCCTTTATTATTAGCAGATTCGACTGTAAATAAATATGTTAAAAAACATCCAGAGATTACCTTTAGACGGGTTCCCTCTTTGAGAGACCGCCTTGTTCATAGTCATTTTCAGACCTCCTCAGTCTCCAAAAATATATCCACTGGAGGCACATCGCCTTGTGGTCATTGCGACGTTTGTCGCTTTGTAGATACCAAAATTAAGTTCAGATTACCCAATGGCAATTGGCACTCTACCCGAGTTGTAGTCACCTGCCAAACAGTGGGGGTGATTTATCTGGCTCAGTGTCAATGCGGTGGGTACTATGTTGGGAAAACCAAAAGACCTTTTTTTAAGAGAATAACGGACCATATGAGACCTATTTTGAAGAGAAAAGTAATGACGGCAATCAGTGGGCATGTTGGTCACTATCATAACTTTGATCCTGATGTTATCAAGTTTTTGGCCCTGGACCATGTCCCGCTCGACTCGAGGGGGGGCAGTGTAGACAGAACCCTGCTCCAACTCGAGGCGCGCTGGATCTATGACCTTAGGGCCACTCATTTTCCTGGATTTAATGAAAGTCTCAGTTTTAGACCATTCCTTTGACGTTATTCCTCGAATGGATTTTTGGTTTTATATTCATTGTCCTTCCCCCCCTTTTTTTTTTTTCCAATTAGCTGCCTACTGTTGCCACTGTAAAATGGTGTATGTCTCTGCATCAAGGGTCACGAGCATATTTTCGTGGCCCTTCATGTTATGGACATTTGAGCTTTAACTTTCATCTAAAGGTTATTGCATTATAATAAGTGTTGTTTTAATTGTTGATACTATGTAACATTCTATATATCTGTATCAAATAGTTTTGATATGATTGTTTAGGGATTGACATGGGTCTCTTTTCTTTTCTCTCCCTCGGAGCATCGGGCTATGTGAGCTGGTTCTCCAGCTGGGCCCGTTTATCTGTATCTGTGCTTATCCCCCCTTTTTTTGACATCAGCCACCTGCCCTGTCTGTTGTGTGCCACCATCTCGCTCAGGCCATGATTCCCCCTTGATTTGTGCGGTGTGACCATATTGGCGCCCAGGGTCATCTATGTTCCTCCACGGATGACCCTACTCCAGCGCAGCGTCATCCTTGGTGACAGGCACGTTGTCCGCTTCAGGCTGCTTTCATCATCTCCATCGGAGGATGTGTTCGCACTTCCTCTGTTGGTTGGTTATTCCAATGGGGAGTGTCCGCTTGCGTCTGTCCCGCCCGCGGTAACGGTGAGCGGCTCCTCCCCATGCCCTGGTGCATTCTGGTTTCCGCAGTCCTCGGCATGTGTTGTGTCCTACGGGCTGACGTCATGCGCTCTTAGCCCGCATTGCGGTCGGTGATGCCAGATGCCGACCGCAATGGCGGACAGTATATAACCTGCTCACACGCTGTTTGCAGCAGTGTGGGCTGGTGGAGCCTAAGCTGATGTCTTGGACATCGATAGGTAAGGTTTAGCTACACCCCCCTTTTTTTTTTGCTTATAACTTACCTCTTAGTCTGCACTACTAATGAGGGACCATACCAAATGTATATGATGTTTTTTATTAGGTTAGAGTGGGCTCTTGTCCCACTTTATTTTGGACTGTCGGACCTGTAATTATTTATTGTTTCCATCTTCATTATTGATTTTGCTATATATATATGGAGACTGCTGTCCATGATGTTTCATTTCCTTTTTATATGGAACAACTTTAAATACTTAAATATCTATGTATAATAATATTGCCTAAATGCAATACACGTCCTGTAATACATCCAGTCCTTCAATTTTTCTTGATCAATTTTACTTTTTGATTTTGTGTGCTTATTTTTGGAGGATATAGGCACGCCATGCTATTCATACCTAAATAAACTAAACCTATTGTGGTTTCTTTTAGTGGTTTCCACAACAAAAATCGGTCTTTCTTCAAGCAGACAGCCCCACAATACTTGCAAGTGAACATATCTTTGTTCACTTGATTATATGTAAGTTAACCTTATTTACTGCATTTTGAACTCATAGCAGACGGATTTTTCCGTCTTCTGTGGTTTGCTTATTGGTTCACCAATCTTACTGCATTTTCATTTCCATTTCTTTTCTTTTTCTTTTGTTTTCATTCTTGTCCTTGTCTTTGACATATAGCTGGTCCCCTATCTATTGTTCGCTGTGGTCACACAACCGCGCCTTTCTCTATATGGGTTGATCGTAGTTCTCGATCCTGTGTTTCTTGGTGGTGCTCCGCAGACAGTACGGGTGGCTTGGTAAGTGACAGAGGGAGGGATTTGACCCTGCAGTCTAATCTTGTCTGTATCTAATTTGTCTAAATACGGTTGTTTAGCTATTCAAAGGTATAATCTTATATTTATTTTTCTTTTTTGTATAGTCATACTTGACAAACGTTGATGGTCATCGCATACCCCTGAGGAAGCTTTTTTAAGCGAAACATGTTGGGTTTCTATGCGAGTTCTTGTATTCCATCCAAAACTTTATGCATTATGACCACCATCTCTGTATGACTTACCATGCATTGAATATACCTAGGATCTGTTTTTTATATTTCTTGCAAAAATTTGTACCAATAAAAAATTATATATTTTTAGAAACTCTCTCTCATTGATTTATCTATGCACCACAAAAATCCCTTTTGTCCTACCTCCCCTTTACTATAAATTGCTTGGGATGAGGTGCCTATTTTGATGAGTGTTTCACCAATGAATGGACAATCCAAATATGATATGATATCCCTATCCGGTGTTTAAATACACCATTTCCTTTTGTCCATCATTGGGGAACACAATAAATATGATAAATTTTCAAATATAGATTATATATCAATGAGAAAGTGTCATTTTCATTCATTTATTATGTAATATATGTATTGCCATACTGTGGTTAATCAGTACGTTGGATTCATTGGTTCCTTTGTTCCCTTTCCCCCTTTTTTTTTTTTCATTATGGCCGCCTTCAGTGGCGAAGCATGGGAGGGACTCATGAACAAGGTACAACTAAATAGCAAATCTGGCAATATCTCTGATAGAGATTTAGATCAAGTGTTTCTCAGACTTCAGAGGATACTAGAGAAAAAAGTTAGAATTTTTTGGCATAAACGATATCTTGAAAAATATAATGAAAATGATATAGTACCCTGGGGCTTGAGGGTTCAGATCTTTCCAAACCTCAGGAAGGTAGGGGATCTTCTTAAAACACAATGGGAAGCAAACCTACAAACCTGTTCGAAAGGCATGATGACCATTTTATGCACCCAATACAAGCAGGAGTTAACTGCACTGGATGCTTCTGTCTCCAAATGGTATGATGATTATAGTCTGGTCATGACCAGTACAAGATTCAAGAAAAAAGAACAGGCCCTTAAAGAACATATAGAATCCTATACGATAGACATCATTAGGACGAAAGAGGATAAATTTATACGTGACAAAAATGCTTATACAAACAATTTTGCCTATAAATGGAATGTCAATACCAATCAGAAACCATTCAGATCTAATAGTTATAGAAATGCGAAAAAATATGAAAATGCATCAAATCTCTCTACCAACTCTTCTTTATCTTCTAGCCAATCTACGATTTATCGTGATTTGTCTGGGGACAGATTGCCCAAAAAGCGTAAAGGCAATTCGGATGCAGCATCAACCGAATCACTACGACACCAACTCGGCACCCCTTTACCACGTCGACCATCTGACACCCAATCTAAATTGATTTCTTCTCACCTT
The DNA here is from genome assembly GCA_029206835.1 of Rana muscosa. NCBI lineage: Eukaryota > Metazoa > Chordata > Amphibia > Anura > Ranidae > Rana > Rana muscosa. Next base: position 176,234,019 of record CM055116.1, read on the forward strand.
TCCACTTTGTTGCACCCTTCCTCTGGCGCACTTCGTGGCCCTCAACCCACAGCATCGCACGCGATTGTTTCTACCGCACGCGACACATCTATCACAGCGTCACCCATGCATCTTGGTGCAACTCCTAAGGTGAGTAATACTGATATAATGGTATCACCATCGGGGACACTTTTACCATCCGACACTAGGATTGCACCCATTTTTTTAGGGAAAGAATAGATTCCCTCTCCCGTTTAAGTAATTCATCTAATCTTGCTAAACAGGTGGACAGTGGTCTTGAATTATCCATAGTCAACCTGTCCAGCTATAACCTATCTGAAAGTGAGATTCAAATTTTGAAACTAGGATTGACCTTTTGTCCAGATTCTGATGTTGATAAATTTCATTTTATTAAAGATGTACATTTGTTCGCGCGTCGCCTTATGTATAGAGTGATCTATGATAAACCTCCAGTTGAATCATCTATATGTGATATAGATATTAATACTAAACTAAAGATCACTGAACATAATGCGATGCTAGACCTGATTGATCTTTGGGAGGAGGGCCATGTCCCCGATGAGGATTCCTGGTGGAGTGATGTACCGGGTTTATCTATCGCTGGCATGTCCTTCCCCCCTCCTCAATCTTTCAGATCTAAAGCTCGAAATTTTCCCCTGTTGAACACCAATCCCAATATTTGGGTCTTTGTTCAACAGGTTTCAAATAGTATTCAAGAAATGAACTTTGCTTCTCCAGCAGCTTCAAATTTAACTATATCACAAAAAGCGGCTGTCAGGAAAGGCATTTACATAATCTGCCCGGCAACAGCAGCATCAAAAGAATGCCTGCCTTTGGAGGAACTGTTCGACGCATGCGCGTGCGCGATAGCGCAACGGGTGCGCGCACACGCGCGCACGCCCGCGGGAGTGCGCACGCACGGTGATGGACGCACGCACGGTGATGGACGCACGCACGCCAGAATCGGGTATTTAAACTCCCCTGTCATGCTGCCCAGTGCTGTCTGGTCTACAGCGTTTCCTGAGACCCCTGCTGATTGATACCCCGCTGCTGAACTTCCTACCTGATCCGGCTTCCCTCTGTGTATCCTGTTTGCTGCCTGCCCTTCTGATCCCGGCTTGCCTTGACGACTCTTTTGCTTATCCCTCTAACCTGATTTCTGCCTGCCCAACGAACTGACCCGGCCTGGACTCTGACTCCCGTTTTGGATCCCGCTTTTGTACCTGAACCAGCCTGCCAGTGTTTGACCCGGTCTGCCCTCACCTGCTCTGCTGCTCATCCACGAGTGTTCCACTACTGCACCTTGCCGTGGACTACAGCTTCTGCTCAAGGCCCCTACTCAGCTTACCAGTCAGGCACTTGTGCCCTCTGCCCTCGCGAGCTCCTGTTCCCTCTACCAGGGCCTCGTGAATCAGAGGCTACGAGAAGCCGCTCCCTGCACATTGGGCTCGTCTACCAGGTACGTGACAGTACCAGACAGCCATGTCCGAGCCCACGCAGGGAGCCTCTCCAATGGAGGACTTGTGCCGCCACCTGGACGGACTTACCTCGGCCGTCAGAAGTTTGCAAGAGGGGTACACCCGTCTGGAGGAACAAGTCTGGACCTTATCCACCCCGGCCTCTGGAACTTCTCCTGCGCCATCTGTGGTAATGCTGCCACCAGAACCTAGGGTCCCCACTCTGGAAAGATTCTCGGGGGACCGCAGCAAATACAGGGCCTTTCGTAACGCCTGCGAACTGTTTTTTGCGTTACAGCCCCGGACATTCTCGCTTGAATCCACCAAGGTGGGTTTTGTCATTTCCCTACTTTCAGGAGAACCCCAGACGTGGGCCCATCGTCTCTTGGAACACAAGGACGTCTGCCTGAACCTGCTAAGTTCCTTCCTTCAAGCAATGGACCTCCTCTATGAGGACCCCCTTCAGGCGGCCACTGCAGAAGCCGCATTATGCTCCCTACAACAAGGCCGCAGGGCCGTGGAAGATTACGTGTCCGAATTCCGGCGTTGGAGCGCGGATACTAACTGGAATGAGGCTGCCCTGCGTCACCAGTTCCGCCTAGGCCTCTCGGAACCTCTTAAGGATGAACTGGCCCGGGTGGGCATCCCCGCAACGCTTGACGCTCTGATTCTGCAGGCTACCCAAATCGACAGACGGCTAAGGGAACGAAGGGCAGAACGCACCACGGGCCCTTCTCGCCCTGTCTGGATGCTTCCCCGTGTGTTTAACCCAAACCTTCCTCACTCCGCTCCTCCGGCGTTCGCTCATACGCCCACCGACGTTCCAGAGCCCATGCAGCTTGGTTTGCTTCGACCCTCGCTTACTCCCGAGGAGCGTCAACGCCGGCGGAACAACAACCTCTGCCTTTACTGTGGCAAACCGGGACACTACGTGAGGTCCTGTCCCGCCAAGTCCCGTAAGTCTTCCTCTGTTTGTTCTACCTGCTCACCTGTTTCATTTGATAACGCAACTCATCTGGCTGTTTCAATTTCCCTACAGCTTCCAGGAGGGAATATCCAAGCTACCGCCCTAATTGACTCCGGAGCGTGTAGCGGCTTTATGGATGCATCTTTCGCCAGCAAGTTCCGAATCCCCCTACAACCCAGAGCTAAGGGTCTATCCATCCATCTGGCCGACGGATCAGCCATCAAATCCGGGCCTGTTACCCAGGAGACGGCCCCTCTGGACACAGTCATCTCCAATAGCCACCGGGAATGGCTTTGCCTGGACATTATTGAGTCCCCCTTGTTTCCCATTATACTGGGTATGCCATGGCTGAAGGCTCACAACCCCAAGATTGACTGGATTACTGGAAAGATCAGCTTCCGCTTTCCTTATTGCCGCCAGCATTGCCTATTGAAAAACACTGATACGCCTTCTTCGCTACTGTGTCTTGATGCTGATACCGAGACCCGCCAATCCGTCCCCAAAGCATACCACACCTTTCTGGATGTATTCAGCAAGAAAGGTGCAGAGACATTACCCCCACACAGGCCCTACGACTGCCCGATTGAACTCCTCCCCGGGGCAGAGGTACCATTCGGGAGGATCTTCCCTCTGACCGAATTGGAGCTGGGGACTCTTAAAACTTACATTGATGATAATCTGAAAAAAGGGTTCATCCGCCCTTCCACCTCACCGGCAGGAGCGGGGATATTCTTTGTCGAGAAGAAGGACCACTCACTACGCCCTTGCGTAGACTACCGTGAGCTTAACAAGATTACGATCAAGAATCGTTACCCCCTTCCTCTGGTGCCTGAACTCTTCCAGAGACTCGGAACCGCTTCTATATTTACCAAATTAGACCTACGTGGGGCCTACAACCTAGTCCGGATTCGAAGCGGGGATGAATGGAAGACCGCCTTCCGTACCCGATTCGGGCATTTTGAATACCGTGTGATGCCCTTCGGTCTATGCAACGCCCCAGCTACATTTCAACATTTTGTGAATGAGGCCTTCAGAGACTATCTTGACCTGTTCGTTATCGTCTATCTAGACGACATCCTAATTTTCTCTTCCTCTCTGTCCATCCATCGGGAACATGTTGGGAAGGTACTAACCCGACTCCGTCAACACGGTCTGTATGCGAAACCTGAGAAATGTGTCTTCGAGCAGCAAAGCATCCAATTCTTGGGGCTGATTATCTCCGTGGAAGGCATCAAGATGGACCCACAAAAGGTCTCCGCCATCCTGGATTGGCCAGCCCCTACGGACAAGAAAGGGATCCAGCGGTTTGTGGGGTTTGCGAATTTCTATCGCAAATTTATCCGGGGTTTTTCCACCATCATCGCCCCCATCACCAGCCTAACAAAACAAGGCACGCGCTTCAACTGGACCCCTGAGGCCCAGGCTGCCTTCTCTACCCTCAAGGGTCAGTTCATCTCAGCCGCTGTCCTAAGACACCCAGACCCAGCCCTGCCCTATACCCTAGAAGTAGACGCCTCAGAGATTGCCGTGGGAGCAGTACTCTCCCAGAGGCAGGGTCCCAAGGCCCTGTTACACCCTGTAGCTTTCTTTTCTCGTAAGTTGTCCGAAGCAGAAAGAAACTACGATGTCGGGGACAGAGAATTACTCGCAATTAAGGCAGCACTGGAGGAATGGCGCTACTTGCTGGAGGGGGCAGCACACCCCATTTTGGTCTACACAGACCACAAGAACCTGGAGTACTTGAAAGCTGCCAAGAGACTGAGACCACGTCAGGCTAGGTGGGCACTTTTTTTTACCAGGTTCTCATTTCACATTACTTACAGGCCCGGGTCAAAGAACACAAAACCTGATGCACTTTCCCGGATGTTCAGTGAACCTCAAACCTCGTCACTCCCGGACACCATCCTGACGCCTGGAAACTTTCTTTTATTACAAGAAGACGTACTATCTCAGATCAAACGAGCTTACACAAGTGAATTACACCTACCGGACGTTACCTTACAGCAGAGAAATGACCTGCCGTGGTTCCAGGACAGGATTTTCGTACCTCAACAAGCACGAGTCAAGGTCCTTAAGTCTTGCCACGACCATGAACTGGCTGGCCATTTCGGTATCCGCAAGACATCTGAACTTCTTCAGCGCATGTTTTGGTGGCCTCGCCTATTGAAGGACTGTAGAGACTACGTGGATTCATGCGCCGTTTGCACCCGAAACAAGGGCAGCAAGGCCAAAGCATGGGGACTATTAAAACCCCTACCCATTCCAGAAAGACCCTGGAGAATGATCTCCATGGATTTTATTGTTGAGTTACCTCCATCCGAAGACTGCACTACCATTTTTGTGGTAGTAGACAGACTATCCAAAATGGCCCATTTTTTGCCTATGAGAGGCACACCTTCCGCTCCTGAAACCGCAAAACTGTTCATCAAGGAAATAGTAAGGCTGCACGGTATCCCTTCAAACATCGTATCCGATCGACGAGTGCAGTTTACGTCCAGATTTTGGAGAGCACTTTGTGGATCCTTAAAAATTGACCTGTGCCTTTCTTCGGCTTATCACCCGCAGACCAATGGGCAGACTGAACGAACCAATCAGACGCTCGAACAATATCTACGCTGTTTCTCAGGCTTTTCTCAGGACGATTGGGTACCCTTACTACCTCTTGCCGAGTTTGCGTACAACAACTCTGTCCACTCAGCTACCAAACAGTCCCCCTTTTTCGCAAACTACGGTTTCCACCCCTTGTTCCTATCCAATAATATACCGGAATGTGCAGTTCCAGCCGCCCAAGAGACTCTGAACTTCTTTAACGATAACAACAAACTACTACAAGAAACAATGGCAAGGACCCAGAAATATAACAAAGAGATATTCGACAGGAGGAGGAGGGGGGAGCTTAACCTCGTGCCCGGAGACCAAGTCTGGCTGTCCACGGTGAACTTGAAATTAGCATGCCCTTCCAAGAAATTGGGCCCCAAATTTGTGGGCCCCTTCCCTGTTTTAAGACGGATTAACGATGTGGCTTATGAGTTGAAACTGCCGGAATCCTTCCGGATACACCCGGTGTTCCATGTGGCCCTACTCAAACCTGCAGTTCCAGATCCATTCTTCGATCGGGGTATAGGCCCCCCAGAACCAGTACTAATCAATGGGGAGGAGGAGTTCGAGGTCGAATCCATCCTAGACTGCAGGAGGAGGCGCAACCAAACCCAGTACTTGGTAAAATGGAAGGGCTATGGCCCAGAAGAAAATTCCTGGGAACCAGAGACTAACATCCACGCAGAGAGACTAATTCTGGCCTTCAAAAGATCCCACCCAGTTAGGATGGCCCAGTTGGGCATCCGGAGGCAGCCCGTTGGAGGGGGGCAATGTCAGGAAAGGCATTTACATAATCTGCCCGGCAACAGCAGCATCAAAAGAATGCCTGCCTTTGGAGGAACTGTTCGGCGCATGCACGTGCGCGATAGCACGCACGGTGACGGCGCTTGGCGCCAGAATCGGGTATTTAAACTCCCATGTCATGCTGCCCAGTGCTGTCTGGTCTACAGCATTTCCTGAGACCCCTGCTGATTGATACCCCACTGCTGAACTTCCTACCTGATCCGGCTTCCCTCTGTGTATCCTGTTTGCTGCCTGCCCTTCTGATCCCGGCTTGCCTTGACGACTCTTTTGCTTATCCCTCTAACCTGATTTCTGCCTGCCCAACGAACTGACCCGGCCTGGACTCTGACTCCCGTTTTGGATCCCGCTTTTGTACCTGAACCAGCCTGCCAGTGTTTGACCCGGTCTGCCCTCACCTGCTCTGCTGCTCATCCACGAGTGTTCCACTACTGCACCTTGCCGTGGACTACAGCTTCTGCTCAAGGCCCCTACGCAGCTTACCAGTCAGGCACTTGTGCCCTCTGCCCTCGCGAGCTCCTGTTCCCTCTACCAGGGCCTCGTGAATCAGAGGCTACGAGAAGCCGCTCCCTGCACATTGGGCTCGTCTACCAGGTACGTGACAGCGGCTATCAAATCTCTACAAAGTAATTCCGAGATAATAATAAAACCCGCAGATAAAGGCGGCAATCTTGTTATCATGGATGTGGAAAACTATGAGATCATGTGTATGAAGATTTTGTCTAACTCTGAATGGTATAGACCAATTTCTAAAACTGTTTTGGAAAATTATCATGCCAAGTATCGTTCCATTATCCTCAAAGCTTTTCAGCAGGGCATTATAGATCAGGATACATGGAAATTCCTTGATATTAAGAATCCAAGGACTCCGACGTTTTATGCTTTGCCAAAGACACATAAATCATTAACTAACCCGCCAGGACGGCCTATTATTTCTGGCTGTTCCAGTCTCACTGAAAACGCTAGCTCTTTAATTGACAGTTATCTATCCCCTCATGTCACCTCGCTTTCATCGTATGTCAAAGATACCATCGACTTATTAAGAACAATAGAAGGTATACAGCTTCCGGCCAATACTTGGCTTGTTTCTCTCGATGTTGAGAGCCTCTATAACACCATACCACATGCTAGGGGTTTGGAGGTTATAGAGGGTCACCTCTCTGAAAGAGGCCCCTCTTCACGGGTATACAACGATTTTGTCTTGGAGCTATTAAGCTATATTTTGAAACATAACGTTTTTCTTTTTGGATCTTCCCACTACCTCCAGGTACAGGGGGTTGCGATGGGGACTAAGTGTGCCCCATCGTATGCCAACCTGTACCTGGGGGGTGGGAACGACAGGTCTTCTCTAGAAATGACCTTGCTCCCTTCCTGGACCATGTCACCTCCTGGTACAGGTATATAGATGACCTACTGATTTTTTGGTCAGGTGATGAAATTCAACTGCAGCAGTTTTTTGATCTTTTGTCTATCAATGACTTTTATTTAAAATTTACAATTAACTGCAGTCAAACTACTATTAGTTTCCTGGACCTCAATATTTCTATTGATGGCACAGGGCTAATTAACTCATGTCTATACAGGAAACCCACCGCTGGAAACACCATCCTTCATGCCAGCAGTGCACATCCAGCACCCCTTCTGCGGAGCATTCTCTATAGTCAATATCTTCGACTTAGGCGTAACTGTAGTAAGGATGCGGATTTTAGAGACACTTCAAAAGATCTCTATCGGAGACTAAAAGCTAGAGGCTATAGCCATAAATGTCTAAAACGAGCCTTTAATCGGTTAAAGACCCAAAAAAGAAGTGCTCTCATCTTTTCCTCTAAAAACTCTGCAACTACTGACACGGTCAGACTAATTACTAGGTACGCTTCCCAACATAAAGAAATGAGAAACATCTTACAAAAATTCTGGCCTTTATTATTAGCAGATTCGACTGTAAATAAATATGTTAAAAAACATCCAGAGATTACCTTTAGACGGGTTCCCTCTTTGAGAGACCGCCTTGTTCATAGTCATTTTCAGACCTCCTCAGTCTCCAAAAATATATCCACTGGAGGCACATCGCCTTGTGGTCATTGCGACGTTTGTCGCTTTGTAGATACCAAAATTAAGTTCAGATTACCCAATGGCAATTGGCACTCTACCCGAGTTGTAGTCACCTGCCAAACAGTGGGGGTGATTTATCTGGCTCAGTGTCAATGCGGTGGGTACTATGTTGGGAAAACCAAAAGACCTTTTTTTAAGAGAATAAGGGACCATATGAGACCTATTTTGAAGAGAAAAGTAATGACGACAATCAGTGGGCATGTTGGTCACTATCATAACTTTGATCCTGATGTTATCAAGTTTTTGGCCCTGGACCATGTCCCGCTCGACTCGAGGGGGGGCAGTGTAGACAGAACCCTGCTCCAACTCGAGGCGCGCTGGATCTATGACCTTAGGGCCACTCATTTTCCTGGATTTAAAGAAAGTCTCAGTTTTAGACCATTCCTTTGACGTTATTCCTCGAATAGATTTTTGGTTTTATATTCATTGTCCTTCCCCCCCTTTTTTTTTTTTTTTCCAATTAGCTGCCTACTGTTGCCACTGTAAAATGGTGTATGTCTCTGCATCAAGGGTCACAAGCATATTTTCGTGGCCCTTCATGTTATGGAAATTTGAGCTTTAACTTTCATCTAAAGGTTATTGCATTATAATAAGTGTTGTTTTAATTGTTGATACTATGTAACATTCTATATATCTGTATCAAATAGTTTTTGATATGATTGTTTAGGGATTGACATGGGTCTCTTTTCTTTTCCCTCCCTCGGAGCATCGGGCTATGTGAGCTGGTTCTCCAGCTGGGCCCGTTTATCTGTATCTGTGCTTATCCCCCCTTTTTTTGACATCAGCCACCTGCCCTGTCTGTTGTGTGCCACCATCTCGCTCAGGCCATGATTCCCCCTTGATTTGTGCGGTGTGACCATATGGGCGCCCAGGGTCATCTATGTTCCTCCACGGATGACCCTACTCCAGTGCAGCATCATCCTTGGTGACAGGCACGTTGTCCGCTTCAGGCTGCTTTCATCATCTCCATCGGAGGATGTGTTCGCACTTCCTCTGTTGGTTGGTTATTCCAATGGGGAGTGTCCACTTGCGTCTGTCCCGCCCGCGGTAACGGTGAGCGGCTCCTCCCCATGCCCTGGTGCATTCTGGTTTCCGCAGTCCTCGGAATGTGTTGTGTCCTACGGGCTGACGTCATGCGCTCTTAGCCCGCATTGCGGTCGGTGATGTCAGACGCCGACCGCAATGGCGGACAGTATATAACCTGCTCACAAGCTGTTTGCAGCAGTGTGGGCTGGTGGAGCCTAAGCTGATGTCTTGGACATCGATAGGTAAGGTTTAGCTACACCCCCTTTTTTTTTTTTGCTTATAACTTACCTCTTAGTCTGCACTACTAATGAGGGACCATACCAAATGTATATGATGTTTTTTATTAGGTTAGAGTGGGCTCTTGTCACACTTTATTTTGGACTGTCGGACCTGTAATTATTTATTGTTTCCATCTTCATTATTGATTTTGCTATATATATATATATATGGAGACTGCTGTCCATGATGTTTCATTTCCTTTTTATATGGAACAACTTTAAATACTTAAATATCTATGTATAATAATATTGCTTAAATGCAATACACGTCCTGTAATACATCCAGTCCTTCAATTTTTCTTGATCAATTTTACTTTTTGATTTTGTGTGCTTATTTTTGGAGGATATAGGCACGCCATGCTATTCATACCTAAATAAACTAAACCTATTGTGGTTTCTTTTAGTGTTTTCCACAACAAAAATCGGTCTTTCTTCAAGCAGACAGCCCCACAATACTTGCAAGTGAACATATCTTTGTTCACTTGATTATATGTAAGTTAACCTTATTTACTGCATTTTGAACTCATAGCAGACGGATTTTTCCATCTTCTGTGGTTTGCTTATTGGTTCACCAATCTTACTGCATTTTCATTTCCATTTCTTTTCTTTTTCTTTTGTTTTCATTCTTGTCCTTGTCTTTGACATATAGCTGGTCCCCTATCTATTGTTCGCTGTGGTCACACAACCGCGCCTTTCTCTATATGGGTTGATCGTAGTTCTCGATCCTGTGTTTCTTGGTGGTGCTCCGCAGACAGTACGGGTGGCTTGGTAAGTGACAGAGGGAGGGATTTGACCCTGCAGTCTAATCTTGTCTGTATCTAATTTGTCTAAATATGGTTGTTTAGCTATTCAAAGGTATAATCTTATATTTCTTTTTCTTTTTTGTATAGTCATACTTGACAAACGTTGATGGTCATCGCATACCCCTGAGGAAGCTTTTTTAAGCAAAACATGTTGGGTTTCTATGCGAGTTCTTGTATTCCATCCAAAACTTTATGCATTATGACCACCATCTCTGTATGACTTACCATGCATTGAATATACCTAGGATCTGTTTTTTATATTTCTTGCAAAAATTTGTACCAATAAAAAATTATATATTCCTGGGTTAAATAATATGTTATATACAATGCTGTGAAAAAGTATTTGCCTCCTTTCTGATTTTTTTTTTTTTTTTTTAGAAATGGCTTTGTAATCATTTCCAGACTGATACATGTCAATGCCTGTTTCTCATCTGTTCTTGATTTTCTTTAGATCACAGTATGATGTGTTGCTTTTTGAGATCTTTTTGAGATCTTTTAGCGTGCTTCTATTTGTCAGACAGCTTTTATTTAAGTGATTTTTTGATTCAAACAGGTCTAGCAGTAATCAGGTCTGGGTGTGGCAGGTGAAATTTAACTCAGCTTTCCAAGAAATTGTGGTTAATCACAGTTCATTCATGATTCAGCATGGAAGGGGGCAATTCCTTTTCACAGCACTGTAAGTGGATAAAATACATTTATCTAAATTATTTAAAGCCAAATGCTGAGATCATAGTTACCCAACCCCCCTCCCCCCACTGAATAATCAATGCAACCATACAAAAAACCTTTATGCATACCCTTTTTCCAGGTGTCTTTTGAGCATCTTCACCCTCTTTTGGGCAAATCCTAAATACTGCGGATAGTGGTGGTGATGCAGCAGTGATATTATAATTCTATATTATAATTTTTTTGTTTTTTTCTATTATTTTAACCACTTCATGTCCAGAAACACAAACATTCCAAGGTATTTTTTTAAAGTGGAGTTCCACCCTATTTTTCAAGTTTGTTCCATCCTCTCTAGTAATGTCCCCTTAATAACAATTGGCATATTATAATTTTTTATTTTAAAAACTCACTGTTTAGTAGTCATCTATTTGTATCTCCCGCCGCAGCCGCATCAGCCTCGTCACGTCATCCACTCATCGCTAGGCCTCCTGGGAGATGTTTGTCATCAATCCCAGAAGACATAGCCATCCCTGGGCTGTAGAATCACGTTATTTCAAAAACTGGAAATTACGCGAAACCGGAAATGACGCCGGCGCCATTTTAAATGAGGGCAACCAGGCTATTGTTGCCAGTATTCACCTAGCGTCCCTAGCAGCGAGATCGTTGCCGGAGGATAGCAATGTGATGTGCTGGGGGACATGTAATGATTGAAATGTGCTGTGCTGGTGGACATGTAATGTTTGCAATGTGCTGTGCTGGTAGACATGTAATGTTTGCAATGTGCTGTGCTGGGGACATGTAATGTTTGCAACGTGCTGGGGACATGTAATGTTTGCAACGTGCTGTGCTGCTGGACATGTAATGTTTGCAATGTGCTGTGCTGGTAGACATGTAATGTTTGCAATGTGCTGTGCTGGTGGACATGTAATGTTTGCAATGTGCTGTGCTGGTGGACATGTAATGTTTGCAATGTGCTGTGCTGGTGGACATGTAATGTTTGCAATGTGCTGTGCTGGTGGACATGTAATGTTTGCAATGTGCTGTGCTGGTGGACATGTAATGTTTGCAATGTGCTGTGCTGGTGGACATGTAATGTTTGCAATGTGCTGTGCTGGTGGACATGTAATGGTGGCAATGTGCTGTGCTGGTGGACATGTAATGGTGGCTATGGGCTGGGATGCGATGTGATGCGATTTGGTGGGGGGCAATGCAATGCAATGTGGCGGGGCGGCAATGCGATGTGCTGGAGCAATGCGATGTGCTGATGCAATACAATTTGGCGGGGGGGCAATGTGATGTGCTGGGGCAATGCGATTTGGTGGCGGGGCGATGTGCTGGTGCAATGCGATGCAATTTGGCGGGGGCAATGCGATGTGCTGGGGCAATGTGATTTGTTGGCGGGGTGATGCGATGTGCTGGTGCGATGCAATTTGGCGGGAGGGCAATGCGATGTGCTGTATCGATGCAATTTGGTGGCGGGGCGCCATGCGCTGGTGCAATGTGATGCAATTTGGCGGGAGGCCGATGCGATGTGCTGGGGCAATGCGATTTGGTGGCGGGGCGATGCGATTTAGCGGGGGTATTTGGCTGGTGCGATGTGATGCAATTTGGCGGGGGGCGATTTGTGGGGGGCAATGCAATGTGCTGGGGCGATGCGATTTGGTGGCGGGGCGTTGTGCTGGTGCGATGTAATTTGGCGGGGAGGCAATGCAATGTGCTGGGGCAATGCGATTTGGTGGCAGGGTGATGCAATGTGCTGTGAATGATGCGATTCGATGTGCTGGGGGTGATGCAATGTGCTGTGAGTGATTCGATTCAACGTGCTGGGGGTGATGCAATGTGCTGTGGGCCATGCGATTTGATGTGCTGGGGGTGATACAATGTGCTGTGGGCCATGCGATTCGATGTGCTTGGGGTGATGCGATGTGCTGGGGGTGATGCAATGTGCTGTGATTGATGCGATTCGAAGTGCTGGGAGATGCAATGTGCTGTGGGCCATGCGATTTGCTCGTATGAGAACAGCAGGGCTCAACAGCTTTTGTGTTGCCGACTCAGTCTAGGAGCAAGGGAGACTGTGGGATTCCAGGAGAAGCAAGAGCTGAAGGACACCCACACCTCCAAGAGCCCTGCTGTCCTCATAGGAGCAAAGGCCGCGGCTGGGTCACAGCCGACCGTTTTTCGTGGGCTTGCTTCTAGTAAGCTGCTACCTTATTATGGTGGAGGGCACCTTTGTCTGCTGATATCACCGGGTGTTGAATATTCATCTACTGATTTCATCTTGCTTTTTTACTGGATATCATATTTTTGCTTGGGACTATCAATTCATCATTTAGTTTTATAATTTAGGTTATTGTGGTCAAAGTTTTTTTGGGTTCTTATTGCATCATTGGGTACTCATCTGGACTTTCATCATTATTTTCATTTATATTTTTTCAATCTATGGACATTATTTTTGGGATTTAGTGGCTGGTGCCTTTTCCGAATGTGCACTGCTTTTTGCACATTAGCCCCTGCATGCTATAATAACATTTGTTTATTGGCGCAGTTTTTTCTGTTTATTTTTCTATTGTGTTTATTTCACCACAGCTGCTGCCTTTTGTTTATTCATTTATTTAACCTACCCAATTTGCTATTAGCGCAGCCTTTTTTCCCTACTGTATCAGGAGGTGGTATTGCACTCCTCTCCCTCCACTAATAGGGATAAGCTTCGTGTTCGAGTCGAACATACGTTCGACTCGAACATCGCCTGTTCGATCGTTCGACGAAGATCGAACGATTTGGGCCGTTCGCGCCAAATCCGAGTGACGCGAACGGCCCACAATGCACTACACCATCGCAGTGTCATCCAGGCGCTGTGATTGACCAAGCATGCACTGTGACCCCGCATGCTTGGCCAATCACAGCGCCGGCAGCGAGGAGAGCAATGATTGGCCACAGGCAGGATGCCTGTGGCCAATTATTGCTGAGGGGGTTTAGTACACGCCCCACACTATAAAAGGCCGCCAGCGCGGCGGCCTTGTGTAGTGTGTTCCGGAGCAGGGAAAGAGAAGCATAGGCAGGGACAGTGTCATTTTTTTCCTTTACTAATCCTGGATTCCTTGTGTTTAGGGACAAATAAGGATAGGTAGGGAGAGTGTCAGTGTGTTATTCTGTGCTAAACCTTGTTTGTAGGGACAGAGAGGTACAGTGAGGGAAAGTGTCAGTGTGCTATTCTGTTCTAAACCAATCTTGCTGAACCATATTTTCAATCCTTGAGTTTAGGGACAGAGAGGTACAGTGAGGGAAAGTGTCAGTGTGCTATTCTGTGCTAAATCTTGTTTGTAGGGACAGAGTAGGACAGTGAGGGAAAGTGTCAGTGTGCTATTCTGTTCTAAACCAATTTTGCTGAACCATATTTGAAATCCTTGAGTTTAGGGGCAGAGAAGGACACTCGTGTAAACTATCAGTGTGCTATTCTGTGCTAAATCTTGTTTGTAGGGAGGGACAGAGTAGGACAGTGAGGGAAAGTGTCAGTGTGCTATTCTGTTCTAAACCAATTTTGCTGTTCCATATTTGAAATCCTTGAGTTTAGGGACAGAGAAGGACACTCGTGTAAACTATCAGTGTGCTATTCTGTGCTAAATCTTGTTTGTAGGGAGGGACAGAGTAGGACAGTGAGGGAAAGTGTCAGTTTGCTATTCTGTTCTAAACCAATTTTGCTGTTCCATATTTGAAATCCTTGAGTTTAGGGACAGAGAAGGACACTCGTGTAAACTATCAGTGTGCTATTCTGTGCTAAATCTTGTTTGTAGGGAGGGACAGAGTAGGACAGTGAGGGAAAGTGTCAGTGTGCTATTCTGTTCTAAACCAATTTTGCTGAACCATATTTGAAATCCTTGAGTTTAGGGACAGAGAAGGACACTCGTGTAAACTATCAGTGTGCTATTCTGTGCTAAATCTTGTTTGTAGGGAGGGACATAGTAGGACAGTGAGGGAAAGTGTCAGTGTGCTATTCTGTTCTAAACCAATTTTGCTGTTCCATATTTGAAATCCTTGAGTTTAGGGACAGAGAAGGACACTCGTGTAAACTATCAGTGTGCTATTCTGTGCTAAATCTTGTTTGTAGGGAGGGACAGAGTAGGACAGTGAGGGAAAGTGTCAGTGTGCTATTCTGTTCTAAACCAATTTTGCTGTTCCATATTTGAAATCCTTGAGTTTAGGGACAGAGAAGGATAGGCAGGGGACAGTGTCAGTGTCATTGTTGCTAAGCCTCCTGCACAGTATACACCTGAAGGTAGCCCTTATTGCTGTTTTTCCCATCTCCCTGCAGGCCATCCATTAAAATGTCTGGAAGGCAAACAAGGAGAGGCAGACAGTCAGGAGGCAAAAAAAGAGGGCAAGCAGGCTCTGTGTCTGGGGGCAACAGTGCTGGTCGTGGACGCGGTGCATTGTCATCAGCACATGGCCATGGGACACGCTTGTCCTTCTTTTCGGCAGCTGGACATGTTGAGCCACATCATGCCGAAGACTTGGTAGAGTGGATGACCAAGCCCACCTCATCCTCCTCATCCTCTCTCACCCAGGCTCAGGGTACTGGCAAAGCAGCTGCCAAAGCGTCCTCTTCTCTGGAATCATTATCTTCATTAGTCAATCCTTCCCTAGACCCACCATGTCCTCCTCCTGAGGAGTCCCCCGAACTGTTTGAGCACAGTGTTGGGGACATGCTCCAGGAGGATGCCCAGCGTTTCGAAGGATCTGATGATGATACCCAGCTAGAGGAAGGCAGTAGCGTGAGAGCAGAGAGAGGGGATGCTCAAGAAGGACACCAATCTGGCAGTCATGCTCCAGCAGCTGCAGCATACTGCCAGATTGGCTCCAGTGATGAGGAGGGAGGGGATGATGAGGTCACTGACTCCACGTGGGTGCCTAATAGGAGAGAGGAGGAGGAGGAGGATGAGGAGGAGGCACATCTCCAACGAGGCAGGATGCCCTTGAGTGGCCAGCGTATGGGCAGCACACCGACGGAATCACACCGCAGAGCTCCGCCTGTGCAGGGCGCTGCCTCTGCCCGTCATTCAAAAAGTTCTTTGGTGTGGGCCTTTTTTGAGGTGAGTGCATCAGATCGCACAGCTGCTGTTTGCAACATATGTCTCAAGCGTATATCGCGTGGCCAAAACATCAGCCGCTTTGGCACCACATGCTTGATCAGACATATGTTGACCTGCCATGCAGCTCGTTGGCAAGCCTACCTTAAAGACCCACACCAAAGAACAAAGCTGACCTCTTCTTGCACCGCATCAGCTGGGATCTCCAACCCCACTATACCTTCAGTCCTCTCTGAAACCTGCTCTGAGAGGAATGAAGGTGTAGAATTAGGTGTGTCACAGCCAAGTACTTGCGGGCACTCTGCTAGCAGTACACCAACGTCCGATTCTAGCAGGCAAATTTCCCTGCCCCAGCTGCTGGACCGTCGAAAGAAGTTCACTCCCAGCCATCCACATGCCCAGCGGTTGAATGCTAGCTTGGCTAAATTGCTAGCGCTTCAACTGCTGCCTTTTCAGTTGGTAGACTCGGCCCCCTTCCGTGAGTTTGTGCAATGTGCGGTTCCTCAGTGGCAGGTTCCCAAACGCCACTTTTTCTCACGGAGGGCGATTCCGGCTCTCTACAGGCATGTGGAAGGCAATGTCTTGGCCTCGCTGGACAGGGCGGTCAGCGGTAAGGTGCATATTACCGCTGACTCATGGTCCAGCAGGCATGGACAAGGACGTTACCTTTCTTTCACGGCCCATTGGGTCACTCTTTTGGCAGCTGGGAAGGATGCAGGACAAGGTGCAGTAGTGTTGGAGGTTGTTCCACCGCCACGCCTCCAAAATGCTACTACTGGTTGTGACACACCTCTCTCCTCCACCCCCTCCTCTTCTTCTTCCTCCATGGCCTCTTCCTGTGGTTTGTCCTCGGAACCAGCGGTGCTCCGTAGGCGTTCAAGGGGCTACGCAAGTACGCAGGCAAAAAGATGCCATGCCGTGCTTGCGCTGGTGTGTTTGGGGGACAGGAGCCACACTGGGGCAGAGGTCCTGTCTGCTCTGCAGGCCGAGAGGTGGTTGACGCCACGACAGCTTAAGCCAGGAATGGTGGTTTGCGACAATGGCACCAACCTCCTCTCCACCCTCCGACAGGGACAACTGACCCATGTGCCCTGTATGGCTCACGTCCTTAACCTGGTGGTGCAGCGGTTCTTGGGCAGGTACCCGGGCTTACAGGATGTCCTGAGGCAGGCCAGGAAAGTCTGTGTGCATTTCCGCAGATCTTATAATGCCAGTGCTCGCCTGGCTGAGCTGCAAAAGGAGTTGAACCTGCCCAAGAACCGCCTTATATGTGACATGCCCACCAGGTGGAACTCAACGTTGGCCATGCTGCAGCGGCTGCACACGCAGCAGAGGGCCATCAATGAGTACCTGTGCGACTACGGCACCAGGACAGGGTCAGGGGAGCTCAGGTTTTTTTCACCACGCCAGTGGGGCATGATCAGGGATGCATGCACTGTCCTGGCACCATTTGAGGAGGCCACGAGGATGGTGAGCAGTGACAGTGCATGCATCAGTGACACTGTACCTCTTGTCCACCTGTTGGAGCACACGCTGCGTGGAATAATGGACAGGGCACTTGAGGCAGAACAGAGGCAGGAAGAGGAGGACTTCCTTGCCTCTCAAGGCCCCCTTTACCCAGACAGTGTTCCTTCTGTCCCACCCATCGCACAGGAAGAGGAGGAGGAGGAGGAGGATTGTGTCAGCATGGAGGTGGAGGCTGGCACTCAGCATCATCAGCAGCAGTCTTTTAGGGATGATTTACAGTCCCAAGAAACCAGTGGACTTGTACGTGGCTGGGAAGAGGTGGCTGCAGATCATGTCGTCCTTAGTGACCCAGAGGACTCCGGACTGAATGCCTCAGCTAACCTACGCTGCATGGCCTCCCTGATCCTGCAAAGTCTGCAGAAGGATCCTCGTATTCTTCGGATCAAGGAGAGGGACCATTACTGGCTGGCCACTCTCCTTGATCCACGGTACAAGGGTAAGGTTGCGGACCTTATCTTACCGTCGCAGAGGGAGCAGAGGATGAGACAACTCCGGGAGGCCTTGCAGAAAGGTCTGTGCAACGCGTTCCCAGAGACTGGGAGGTTACAAACTCCTGGTCCTGGACAACGAGTTGCTGAGGCTTCGGGCAGTCAAAGAAGGAGCGGTGGGGAAGGTGGCCATCTGACCGATGCGTTCAGACAATTCTTTAGTCCGCAGCCCCAAAGTATGATCGGTTCCAGCAACCATCGCCAGCGTCTGATATACATGGTGCAGGAATACCTAGGGGCAAGGTCAGACTTGGATACCTTCCCCACCAAAAATCCTCTGGCTTACTGGGTCTTGAGGATGGATCACTGGCCAGAGCTTGCACAGTATGCAATTGAGCTACTGGCCTGTCCTGCATCCAGCGTTCTTTCAGAACGCACATTCAGTGCTGCTGGAGGATTTGTCACGGATCACAGGGTGCGCCTGTCCACCGACTCGGTTGATCGACTGACTTTCATCAAGATGAACCAGTCTTGGATCACCACCAGCTACCACACACCTGATGCTGATATAACAGACTAATTGATTTTAAAATGTCACATCCCTTCAAGACTGATGCTGATGCTGAGTTCCTGTGCTGTTGACTAGCTATCCTCCTCCTCCTCCTCAATGATCCGATTAATGATGATAGCTTGGAAGATCATTTTGGTTTATGGGTGCCGCCAACAGTGGCTAAGGCCCAATTTTTCAGCCCCTGTTTAACAGGGGCGTGTAATTACAATTTTTGATGCAATACTTTGCAACAGGCCTCATTGCTGTGCTCCAAGTACAGTATCTGTGAGGGGTTGCAGTGTTGTGCCACCAGTGCCTAAGGCCCAATTTTTCAGCCCCTGTTAAACAGGGGCGTGTAATTACAATTTTTGATGCAATACTTTGCAACAGGCCTCATTGCTGTGTTCCAAGTACAGTATCTGTGAGGGGTTGCAGTGTTGTTCCACCAGTGCCTAAGGCCCAATTTTTCAGCCCCTGTTTAACAGGGGCGTGTAATTACAATTTTTGATGCAATACTTTGCAACAGGCCTCATTGCTGTGTTCCAAGTACAGTATCTGTGAGGGGTTGCAGTGTTGTGCCACCAGTGCCTAAGGCCCAATTTTTCAGCCCCTGTTCAACAGGGGCATGCAATTATAATTATTGATCTAATAATTCACAGCAGGGCCCATTGCTGCGCCCACCAAGAGTAACTGTCAGGCCTTACAGTGTTGTGTCAACACCACCACCACCACCAAAGGCCCAATTTTTCAGCCCCTGTTCAACAGGGGCATGCAATTATAATTATTGATCTAATAATTCACAGCAGGGCCCATTGCTGCGCCCACCAAGAGTAACTGTCAGGCCTTGCAGAGTTGTGTCAACACCACCACCACCACCAAAGGCCCAATTTTTCAGCCCCTGTTCAACAGGGGCATGCAATTATAATTATTGATCTAATAATTCACAGCAGGGCCCATTGCTGCGCCCACCAAGAGTAACTGTCAGGCCTTACAGTGTTGTGGCACCAGCACCACCATCAAAGGCCCAATTTTTACTACCACTGATCAACAATTATATGTTATTACAATTCCTGATATAATAGTTGACAGCAGGGCGTTCCAGCACCCACCAAGAATAACTGTGAGTGCTTTCAGTGTTGTGCCAACACCAACACCTAAGGGGCCAATTTCTGCAGAGTATATACGGCAGGTCCCTACTTTCAAACATCCAACTTACAAACGACTACTACTTGCAAACGGAAGAAGACAACAGGAAGTGAGAGGAAATCTACCCCTTGGAAGGAAAATTCTCTCCTGTAAGAATTAATATGGGAGAAAGGTGTCTCCTCTGTACTGATGCTTTATCACCAATCCTTGTTTCAATAAAAACACCACATTTCAAAAACAGTTGTCATTGGGACGCAAAGTGAGGTGAAATGTTCTGAACAGGGGCACAGACAGCAAAAAAAATGTGACAGGGGTGATAACCGTTCCCTATGTTTTCCAAAAAGCTAAAAAAAGGAATTTGGCATGGAGCTACACTTAAACAATGCAGCTGTTCAAAATTACAAACAGATTATACATAAGAACAAACCTACAGTCCCTGTCTTGTATGCACCGCCTGTATACGGCTGTTCAGAGTATAAAGGGCCTTTTTTATTTTGTGTGCGGGGTTCCCCTTAATATCCATACAAGACCCAAAGGGGCTGGTAATGGGCTGGGGTAGGGGGGGGGGTTGATGGGGTAGCTATGCCATTTTTCCTAAAGATTTTCATCCATATTACCGGGACCAGACATTGCATTAAAGCCGCAAGCAGTTTTAAATGGCTTTTTTTCCTTTAGAAATGCTATTTTGTGCAGGGACAGTTCTAAACACGGGAAACACGTGGCACTTCACAGGCATACTTTAGACACCCCCCAGGTACAATATTTAAAGGAATATTTGACTTTTTTTTTTCACTTTATGCATCATTAAATTGACTGCTCCCGGAAAACGTCCGTTTTTAAAACTTCTTTTTGCATTGATACATGTCCCCTGGTGCAGAACCCGGGTTCCCAAACTCTGTTTCGGACAATAACATGGATAATAGTCGTTATAATTAGCACTTTAGAATCCGAACGTTCGCATCCATTGTATTTAATAGGGTTCTAATGTTCGTGCGAACTTTCGGTCCGTTCGCGGGTTCTGGTGCGAACCGAACCCGGGGGTGTTCGGCTCATCACTATCCACTAACTACCCCCCGCCATACACTCCGCACTCCTCTCCTGTACATATTACCCCCCGCCATACATTCCGCACTCCTCTCCTGTACATACTACTCACCACCATACACTCTGCATTCCCTATTTAACATTACCACATTCTGCACTATATAAGTCATCTCAGACTCTCTTTAACAACACCCCCTTTAAGCCACGCCCAATATTTAGCGCAATTTAAGACATGTCCACAGTTCACCACGACACGTTATTGTTGTTCTTCTTGATGCATAGGGCCCACTTTTGATCTTGCACACAGGTCCACTGATTTCATACGCCCCTGTCCCAAAAATCAGCAAAAAAAAATCAAAAATCATCTTTTGGGGGGGGGGTGTCCCTGAATGGCAGTTTGGAGATGAGGTCACCCTACATGTGCTGTGTTGGGGGACATGTTTAGTGGAACATGTGCTGTGATGGGGGACATGTGCTCCTTCCCCCTCCAGTATGTACAAGCAATAATATTCTAGAAATAC
This sequence comes from Rana muscosa, assembly GCA_029206835.1. NCBI lineage: Eukaryota > Metazoa > Chordata > Amphibia > Anura > Ranidae > Rana > Rana muscosa. The sequence continues at coordinate 176,255,027 of CM055116.1, forward strand.
AGAAATCTTCTGCTAAAGGTAAGAGCTTTAAAAATATCCTAATTGTAAACAAAATCATTTGTTTCTGTGCAGATATATCTACATAATAAGATATTATTTATATATATATATATATATATATATATATATATATATATATATATATATAATGTGTGTAGATATATCTGCACAGAAACAAATGATTTAGTTTACAATTAGGATATTTTAAAAATTCTTACCTTTAGCAGCATATTTCTGTATTTCTAGAATATTATTGCTTCTACATACTGGAGGGAAGGAGGGGAGGAGATGTTTACATAAATAGGGGGCGGCAACTTGCTATGAAACTGGAGAGAAAAGGTAACATGAAACTGGAACCGTTTACACTGTTTGTGCGAGATTTGCAAGCCTGAAATCCAGGAAGACATACAGTCTGGCTTCAGATGCCCAGACTTAAAATGGCCACAGTCTATTTCTGTAATAACCTAACAAAACGGACCTTAGTTTACAGACTAACTTTACTAGTGTAGTGGGGTCTCCTTTAAGGTCCCTGGACTATGTTACCCAGAACCCCGTTCGGCACCCAGGGTGCATTTGGCCACCGCAGAGACTCATGGGTGGGGCTATAAAAGAAGGGGGCGAGGCTGAGCTCGGCCTCTTTGGACACCGCGCTGCAAGCAATAGGACTCCCTGTGCGGATCCGCTTCTGTGAAAGGCCTGAAGCCTGGGCGGCCTTGCATACCTTCCAAAGAGACAGATCGCTATTGTCAGCGTCATGTCGAATCTCCTATCTATATCGAACTGTTGTAGCAACGAAAACAAAAATAAAGCATTTTTTTATGTCGGATCTTTTGAATTCCGGATTCTGCGCATTCGTTTTCGTTTGTTAAAACGATAATGAAAATACCCGAAATTCGGACGAAAATGCATTTAAATGAAAAGTAAAAACACAAGGTATTTTTAAATGTCATGGGGAGTTTTTAAAGACTTCATTTTTTGCCACAAGATTTTGGAAAATGTGAAAAGAAAATGAAAATAATTTTTTATAAAAAGTTGTTCATTTAATAAGATATTTCCAACAAACAGCATGGGCATTCTTAGAATTACACATCAAAACACATTCTGCTACTCCTTCCGAGTAAGGGGATACCACATGCGTGAGACTTTTTCACAGCCTAGAGACATAGAGGAGCCTGACATCCAATAAGTACCCTAACCACATCTAGTCCAGGCCAATACTGATATTTCTCTCCTACATGTATAAAACCTAATTTCAAACACAAATCCTTTGGAAAAAATACATGTTAGTGAATATTAACCACTTCAGCCCCGGAAGGATTTACCCACTTCCTGACCAGAATTATTTCTGATTCGGCACTGCGTTGTTTTAACCGACAATTGCACGTGTCGTGTGACGTTGTACCTAAACAAAATTGATGTCCTTTTTTTCCCCACAAATAGAGCTTTCTTTTGGTGGTATTTGATCACCTCTGCGTTTTTATTTTTTACGCTATAAATAAAAAATGACCAACAATTTTGAAAAAAAAACTATATTTTTTTACTTTCTGCAATAAAACACACCCAATAAAATAAAAAAAAAATCAAATGTATTCATTAATTTAGGCCAATTTGTATTCTGCTACATATTTTTGGTAGAAAATAAACAATAAGTGTATATTGGTTTGCGCAAAAGTTATAGCGTCTACAAAATAGGGGATATATTTATGGCATTTTTATTTTTTATTTTAATTTTTTTACTAGTAATGGCAGTGATCAGCGATTTTTAGCGGAACTGCGACATTGCGGCGGACAGATCAGACACCTAACTGACATTGTTGCTAAAAATATGCACTGACATTGTACTAATGGCATTGGCAGGGAAGGGGTTAACATCAGGGACGATCAAGGGGTTAAATGTGTTCCCTCACTGTGTGTTCTAACTGTATGCGGGATGGACTGCCTGGAACAACACACAGATCCATCTTCCTGCATAGCAGAAAGACAGGATTTGTGTGTCATTCCCTGTCAGAACAGAGATCTGCCTTGTTTACTATGGCAGATCCCTATTCTGTCACTGCAGGGAACAATCGCAGGCGGCCGTCGGACATCGAGTCCACCGACCCGCTGATTGGTCCCCCCCGCTGGGCAATGGGCACAGGCCTCCAGTGCCGTGTTCGCGCTTACAGATCACCATGTACGAGCCCGACATACAACTACAGCGATTTGCGCAGCTGAACCAACCTGCTGCTGTATAACTGTGGTGACTGGTTGGCAAGCTGTTAATGTGCACAAACACCATATAATACCCCATTTTTGGGTAAATTTAAAATACAACGTTATGCCGAGTAAATAGATACCAACCGTGTCACACTTTAAAATTGCATCGGCCTGTGGAAAGGTGCCAAACTACAGTACCTAAAAATCCCAATAGGTGACACTTTAAAAGCCTTTACAAGTTATCAGTTTACACAGGAGGTCTGGAGCTAGAATTATTGCTCTCAGTCTGACGTTTGCGGTAATACCTAACATGTGTGATACAATCACGGTTTACATATGCGTGCAGGACCAACATGCGCATTCGCATTTGTGTGTGAGCACAGGCAGATGGGGGCACTCTAATTTTTTTATAATTGTATTATTTATTTTATTTAAAAAAAAAACATTTTTAAACTGTCTCTTTAATTTTTTGAATCAACTTTATTGCTATCAGAAGGGATGAACAACATTACAGTGTGACTTAACAGCATTGGCAGTGACAGGTCCTCTTTATGGCAAGATCTGGAGTCTATTAGACAACAGACCTCTCCTTTGCCCCCCCCCCCCCCTTACAGCCAATCAGACACAGATCCATCTAATTATCTGCTTCCCTGGCCTGTAACAGCCAGGTAAACAAAGAACCAAAATGTTGGTATGGGGCATGGCGGGGATCAGGATACTGGTATGGGGTATGGTGGTGATCAGGATGCTAGTATGGAGTATGGCAGTGATCAGAATACTGATATGGGGTATGGCAATGATCAGGATTCTGGTATGGGGTATGGCAGGGATCAGTATGCTGGTATGGTATATGGCAGTGATCAGGTCGCTGGTATGGGTTATGGTGATAAAGAGGACACTGGTATGGGCTATGGCAGTGATAAGGACAGTTATATGGGTAATGACGGTGATCAGAATGCTGGCATGACATATGGCGGTGATTGGGACACTGGTATGAAGTATGGCAGTGATCAGAATGCTGGTATCGCACATGGCGGTAAACAGGACTCTGGTATGGGGTATGGCGGAGAGCAGGACGCTGGTATGGTGTATGGCAGTGATTAGGATGCTGGTATGACTTATGGCGGTGATCAGGACACTGGTACAGTATATGGCGGTGATCAGGATGCTGGTATGGTGTGACGGTGATCAGCGCGCTGGTATGGTGTATGGTGGTGATCAGGATGCTGGTATGACGTGGCTGTGATCAGGATAATGGTATGATGTATGGTGGTGATCAGGATAGCTGGCATGGGTTATGGCGGTGATCAGGACAGTGGTACAGTATGGGGTATTGCAGTGATCAGGATGCTGGTATGGCATATAGAGGTAAACAGTAGACATGTACATTCGTTTTCATTCAAATGCATTTTCGTCCGAATTTCGGGTATTTTCATTATCGTTTTAACAAACAAAAACGAATGCGCAGAATCCGAAATTCAAAAGATCCGACATAAAAAAATGCTTTATTTTTGTTTTCGTTGCTACAACAGTTCGATATAGATAGGAGATTCGACATGACGCTGACAATAGCGATCTGTGTCTATCGAACCTGCGGTCGAATGTGCCTAACCTTAACTCTATTAGTCCAAGATTATTTTACAATAGAGAGGAAAGATTCCACATTATAGAGACAGTGTTGGGGTAGACCAGTCGACATGAACGACGAAGATTTGACGAAGCAGCGAAAAACATACAAACCTTGAATCTGTCATTAAAGGCTTATGGTGTCTGTCGAATGTTCTAAGAAGATTCGACAAGCAGCTAAACTGTACGACGCCGCAATCGTACATTTCCGGTCAAATGCTCGGCCCATAGGCTATAGAAGAATTTGAATGTTGGTTGACTAGTAATAATAATTAATAAATATAATTATTACTAGTGTCATACAAGATTAGAATTCTTCTATAGCTTGTAGGCGGAACATTCGACTGGAAATGTACGATTGCGGCGTCGTATAGTTTAGCTGCTCCGTCGAATCTTCTTAGAACATTCGACAGACACCATAATAAGCTTTCAATGACAGATTTGACCTTAATTAATTCGGATTTTCGAACGAATGCATTTTTTAACGAAACAAAATAAATAAAAACAAATTTCGGGAGTAACTAAATAAATGTATTTTTCGTACGAAAACAAAATTCCGAAACAAAATATTTCAGTGTGCACGTGTCTAGTAAACAGGATGCTGGTATGGGGTATGGCGGTGATCAGGATGCTGGTATGATGTATGGCGAAGATCAGGACACTGGTATGGTGTATGGTGGTGATTAGGATGTTGGTATGATGTATGCTGGTCATCAGGGTGCTCGTATGGCGGTGATCAGGGCACTGGTAAGGTTTATGGGGAAGATCAGGATGCTGGTATGGCGTGTCAGTGATCAGGATGCTGGTTTGGCATATGGTGGTTATCAGGATGCTGGTATGGAATATAGTGGTGATAGAATGCTGGTATCCCGTGGCAGTGATGAGGATGCTGTTATGGCACATGGCGATGATCAGGACGCTGATTGGACACAGCAATCACATGGTACAAGACCATGTGATCACCCGGACACAATAGAAATAATAATAACAGCAAAATGGACACTCCAAATCACAGGCTCCTGGGTGCGCACTCTGTGCTGCATAACATACGGGTACATCAACCCCCATCGGCACTGCTCCTTTCCTGCCATTTATGTGCAGTGGGCAGACGAGAAGCAGTGTACACCCTTCAGCAACCACTGAGATTTTTACAGTCTACCTGTGGTGGGTGATGATACACTATGGGGTTGATTTTCTAAAACTGGAGAGTGCAAAATCTAGTGCAGCTCTGCATGGTAACCAATAAGCTTCTAAATTCAGCTTGTTAAATTAAGCTTTGACAAAAAAACAAAGAGCTGCACCAGATTTTGCACTGCATTGGTAACAGGGTACATTGTACTCCTACCTCTAGCCGTATAGAGTAGTTTTCAATGACTTTTTTTCCTTTAGAAATGACATTTTGTGCAGGAACTGTTCTAAACATGGGAAACAAGTGCTACTTTACATGCATACTATAGACACCTCCCCATGTACGAAATTTAAAGGAATATTTCACTTTTATTATTTCACTTTAAGCATTAGGGATGAGCTTCGAGTTCGAGTTGAACTCATGTTCGACTCAAACATTGCCTATTCACCCGTTCGCCGAACAACGAACAATTTGGGGTGTTCGCGGCAAATTCGAAAAGTCTATGGGAGAAATCTAAAGTGCTAATTATAAAGGCTTATATGCAAGTTATTGTCCTAAAAAGTGTTTGGGGACCCGGGTCCTGCCCCAGGGGACATGTATCAATGCAAAAAAAAGTTTTAAAAACTGCAGTTTTTTTAGGAGCAGTGATTTTAATAATGCTTAAAGTCAAACAATAAAAGTGAAATTTTCCTTTAAATTTCGTACCTAGGGGGTGTGTATGATGTGCATGTAAAGTGGCGCATGTTTCCCGTGCTTAGAACTGTCCCTGCACAAAGTGTCATTTTTGAAGGAAAAAAAGTAATTTAAAACTCACTCGCGGCTATTAATGAATTGTCGGCTTTTATCAATACATAGAAAAGTCATTGATAAAAAAAAAAGCGTGAGGGCTCCCCCAAATTCAATTACCAGGCCCTTCAGGTCTGGAATGGATATTAAGGGGAACCCCGCCGCAAATTTAAAAAAAAATGGCGTGTGGTTCCCCCTAAATATCCATATCAGGCCCTTCAGATCTGGCATGGATTTTAAGGGGAACTCCACCCCAAATTTAAAAAAAAATGGCGTGGAGTCCCCCAAAAATCCATACCAGACCCTTATCCGAGCATGCAACCTGGCCGGCCGCAGGGGAAGAGGGGGGGACAAGAGAGTGGCCCCCCCTCCCTCCTGAACCGTACCAGGCCACATGCCCTCAACATGGGGAGGATGTCCCCATGTTGATGGGGACAAGGGCCTCATCCCCACAACCCTTGCCCAGTGGTTGTGGGGGTCTGCGGGCGGGGGGCTTATCGGAATCTGGAAGACCCCTTTAACAAAGGGGACCCCAGATTCCGCCCCCCTATGTGAATTGGTAAGGGGTACATTGTACCCCTACCATTTCACGAAGAAAGTGTAAAAAAAATTAAATAAAAACACACCAACACCTTGGAAAAGTCCTTTATTAAAAAAAAAACAAAAAAAAAAACATTCCAGCGATGAAATCCAGTATCCCGCAGCGATCCCGATGTCCAGCGCTGTCTGTCATTGGTTGTGCCTGAGCGGACCTGATGGGGAACTTCCTCCGCAGTGTTTTAAATGTATAGACCCGCCCCTTCTAAAGTTCCCCATCAGGTCCGCTCAGCGGACCAGATGAGGAACGCGAGAAGGGGCGGGTCTATTCATGTATTACACAGTGAAGGAAGTTCCCCATCAGGTCCGCTCTACGAGGGGGCGGACCTGATGGGAACTTCCTTCACTGTGTAATACGTGAATAGACCCGCCCCTTCTCATGGGGACCTGATGGGGAACTTTAGAAGGGGCGGGTCTATTCACGTATTACACAGTGAAGGAAGTTCCCATCAGGTCCGCCCCCTCGGTATGTCAGACCCCGCCTACGTCATTGGCCTGAGCGGGGAACTTCCTTCACTGTGTAATTAAAATTTACACAGTGAAGGAAGTTCCCCATCAGGTCCGCTCAGGCCAATGACGTAGGCGCGGTCTGACATACCGAGGGGGCGGACCTGATGGGAAACTTCCTTCACTGTGTAATTCGTGTATAGACCCGCCCCTTCTCGCATTCCGCATCTGGTCCGCTGAGCGGACCTGATGGGGAACTTTAGAAGGGGCGGGTCTATACATTTAAAACACTGCGGAGGAAGTTCCCCATCAGATCCGCTCAGGCACAACCAATGACGGACAGCGCTGGACATCGGGATCGCCGCGGGACACTGGATTTCATCGCTGGAATGTTTTTTTTTATTTATTTTTTAATAAAGGACATTTTTTTACACTTTCTTCGTGAAATGGTAGGGGTACAATGTACCCCTTACCAATTCACATAGGGGGGGCCTGGGATCTGGGGGTCCCCTTTGTTAAAGGGGTCTTCCAGATTCTGATAAGCCCCCCGCCCGCAGACCCCCACAACCACCGGGCAAGGGTTGTGGGGATGAGGCCCTTGTCCCCATCAACATGGGGACATCCTCCCCATGTTGAGGGCATGTGGCCTGGTACGGTTCAGAAGGGAGGGGGGGCCGCTCTCTCGCCCCCCCTCTTCCCCAGTGGCCGGCCAGGTTGCGTGCTCGGATAAGGGTCTGGTATGGATTTTTGGGGGGACACCACGCCATTTTTTTTACATTTGGGGTGGAGTTCCCCTTAAAATCCATGCCAGATCTTAAGGGCCTGGTATGGATATTTAGGGGGAACCGCACACCATTTTTTTTTATTTGCTGTGGGGTTCCCCTTAATATCCATTCCAGACCTGAAGGGCCTGGTAATTGAATTTGGGGGAACCCCCACGCTTTTTTATTTTATTTTTTATCAATGACTTTTCTATGTATTGATAAAAGCCGACAATTCATTATAGCCGCGAGTGAGTTTTAAATGACTTTTTTTTCCCTTCAAAAATGACACTTTGTTCAGGGACAGTTCTAAGCACGGGAAACATGCGCGACTTTACATGCATATCATACACATCCCCCAGGTACGAAATTTAAAGGAAAATTTCACTTTTATTTTTTCATTTTAAGCATTATTAAAATCACCGCTCCCGTAAAAACATCTATTTTTTTAACTTTTTTTTGCATTGATACATGTCCCCTGGGGCAAGACCCAGGTCCCCACACACTTTTTAGGACAATAAATTGCATATACGCCTTTATAATTAGCACTTTAGATTTCAAACGTTCGAGTCCATTGTATTTATTAGGGTTCTAAAGTTCACGCGAACATTCTGTCTGTTCGCAGGTTCTGGTGCGAACCGAACAGGGGGGTGTTCGGCTCATTCCTGTTAAGCATTATTAAAATCATTGCTCCCGAAAAACTTCAGTTTTTAAAACTTTTTTTTGCATTGATACATGTCCCCTTGGGCAGGACCCAGGTCCCCAAACACTTTTTATGAGAATAACTTGCATATTAACCTTTAAAATTAGCACTTTTGATTTCTCCCATAGACTTTTAAAGGGTGTTCCGCGGCTTTCGAATTTGGCGCAAACTCCCCAAATGGTTCACTATTCGGCGAACAGCCAATGTTCGAGTCGAACTCATGTTCGACCAGAACATAAAGTTCATCCCTAATCACAAACGTGGGACTCCTATTCTCCGCTACCGGTTTGCACACCTTCTCCTTTTTACAACACTCCTATGGGATATCTTCTAATGCTGCGTACACACGATCGGAAATTCAGACAACAAAACCATGGATTTTTTTCAGACGGAATGTTGGCTCAATCTTGTGTTGCATACACACGGTCACACAAATGTTGTCGGAAATTCCGAATGTCAAGAACGCAGTGATGTACAACACGTTTGACGAGCCGTGATCAATGAAGTTCAATAGGCAGTTCGGCTCTTCTGCTTGCTTCTGAGCATGCATGTTTTTTTTGTGCATCGGAATTGCATACAGACGATCGGAATTTCCAACAAGAACTGTTCTTGTTGGAAAATTTGAGAACCAGCTCTCAAATTTTTGTTGTCGGAAATTCCGACAGCAAATGTCCGACAAAAAGCTCACAATGAGCATTTGTTGTCAGAAATTCCAATTGTGTGTACGTGGCATAAGTCTTTCTATATGTACTTCCACATTCGTTCCCTATTTTCCAAAACTCATTGGTCTGAGGAAGACTCAATACCATGCTCCCTTCTGAAGTTTGACACACCTAAACCTGCTGTCAGAGGGATTTCCTTGGTCTACAAGCTACTCATAACTCCTTCTCAAGACCTATCTTCACCATCAATACAATACTGGTCTTCCTTCACGACAGATCCCCCTGCAGCCAAGCACTGGCACCTGGCCCTTTCACTGCCCCATTGTATCTCATATTGGGAAGCATTACTAAAGCTGTTTCGCAAACGGTACTATACACCATCCAGACTTGCCATTATATACCCTACCACCTCACTGAGTTGTTGGCGCAACTGTGGATGCATTGGAACTCTATATCACATCTGGTGGGACTGCTCTTATATTAAAATCTACTGGTTAGTTATTGTCCTAAAAAGGGTTTGGGGACACGGGTCCTGTCCCAGGGTACAAGTATCATTGCAAAAAAAAGTTTTAAAAACAGACGTTTTTTGGGGAGTAGTGATTTTAATGATGCATAAAGTGAAAAAAAAGGGAAATATTCCTTTAAATATCGTACCTGGGGGTGTCTATAATATGCCTGTGAAGTGGCACGTGTTTCCCGTGTTTAGCATTGTCCCTGCACAAAATGACATTTCTAAAGGAAAAAAAGTAATTTAAAACTGCTTGCTGCTTTAATGTAATGTCTGGTCCCGGCAATATGGATGGAAATCATTGAGAAAAATGGCATGGTTATCCCCCCCCTCCCCCCCAGCCCATTACCAGCCCCTTTGGGTCTTGTATGGATATTAAGGGGAAATTTAAAAAAGGAAAGGCGTGGGGCCCCCAGGCCCTATATACTCTGAACAGCAGTATACAGACGGTGCAAACAAGACAGGGACTGTAGGTTTGTTGTTATGTAGAATCTGTTTGTAATTTTGAACTGGTACATTTTTAATGTGTAGTTTCAGCCAAAAAATCTGTTTTTTGCTTTTTGGAAAACATATGGAAGGGTTATCACCCCTGTAACATTTGTTTTGCTGTCTGTGCACCTCTTCAGAACATTTCACCTCACTTTCCGTCCCAATGACAAATGCTTTTTGAAAATTTGTTTTTTATATTGAAACAAGGATTGGTGATAAAGCATCAGTGGAGAGAAGACACCTTTTTCCCATACTAACTCTTACAGGAGAGAATTTCCCTTCCTAGGGGTAGATTTCCTCTCACTTCCTGTTGTCTCATTCTGTTTGCAAGTAGGAGTCTTTTATAAGTTGGATGTTTGAAAGTAGGGGCCTGCCATATATACTCTGCAGAAATTTGGCTCTTAGGTGTTAGTGTTGCCACAACACTGTAAGCCCTCACAGTTACTCTTGGTGGGCGCTGGAACGCCCTGCTGTGAACTATTATATCAAGAATTGTAATTACATGCCATTGTTGAACAGTGGCAGGAAAGATTGGGCCTTTGGTGGTGGTGTTGCCACATCACTGTAAGCCCTCACAGTTACTCTTGGTGGGCGCAGGAATGGGCCCTGCCGTGAATTATTAGATCAAGAATTGTAATTACATGCCCCTGTTGAACAGGGGCTGAAAAATTGTGCCTTAGGCACTGGTGCCACAACACTGCAACCCCACAGATACTCTAGTTAGAGCGCAGGAATGAGCCCTGCTGCAAAGTATTGCATCAAAAATTGTTTTTTCACGCCCCTGTTAAACAGGGGCTGAAAAATTGGGCCTTAGGCACTGGTGCTGGTGCCACAACACTGCAACCCCTCACAGATACTGTAGTTGGAGTGCAGCAATGAGCCCTGCTGCAAATTATGGCAACAAAAATTGTAATTACACACCCCTGTTAAATAGGGGCTGAAAAATTGTGTCTTAGCCACTGGTGGCGGTGCCCAGAAACAAAAATGTTCTTGCATGCTATCAGCATGATCATTAAGGAAAAAGAGGATAGTCACTCAGCATAACAGGATATTCACTCTGCATCAGCATAGGCAGTCTTGAATGGATCTGACATTTCAAAGAAAATAATTCTGTTACATTAGCATCAGGTGCTTGGTAGCTGGTGGTGATCCAAGACTGATTCATTTTTAGGAAGGTCAGTCGATCGACCGAGTCGGTGGACAGGCGCACCCTGTGATCTGTTACAAAGCCTCCAGCAGCACTGAATGTGCGTTCCGAAAGAACGCTCGATGCAGGACAGGCCAGTAGCTCAATTGCGTACTGCGCAAGCTCTGGCCAGTGATCCATCCTCAAGACCCAGTAACCCAGAGGATTTTCGGTGGTGTCCAAGTCTGATCTTACCCCTAGGTATTCCTGCACCATGTAAACCATATGCTGGCGATGGTTGCTCTAACCGATCATACCTTGGGGCTGTGGACTAAAAAATTGTCTGAACGCCTTCGGTCAGACGGCCACCTTCTCCACCGCTCCTTCTTTGACTGACCGAAGCCTCAGCAACACGTTGTCCAGGAGGGTTGCCAGCCAGTAATGATCCCTCTCCTTGATAGCATTAATACAAGGATCCTTCCGCAGGCTTTGCAGGATCAGGGAGGCCATGCAGCGTAGGTTTGCTGAGGCATTTGGTCCTCTGGGTCACTCAGGACGACATGACCTGCAAACACCTCCTCCCAGCCACGTACAAGTCCATGGGTGTCTTGGGACTGTAATTGATCCCTTGAAGACTGCTGCTGATGCTGAGTGCTAGGCTCCACCTCCAAGCTGACACAATCCTCCTCCTCCTCGTCCTCTTCCTGTGTGATAGGAGGGCCAGCAGGAACACTGTCTGTATAAAGGGGGCCTTGAGAGGTAAGGAAGTCCTCCTCTTCCTCCCTCTGTCATGCCTCAAGTGCCCTGTCCATTATTCCATGCAGCGTGTGCACCAACAGGTGGACAAGAGGGACAGTGTCAAGGTGAACAAGAGGGACAGTGTCACTGATGCATGCACTGTCACTGCTCACCATCCTCGTGGCCTCCTAAAATGGTGAAAGGACAGTGCATGCATCCCTAATCATGGCCCACTGGCGTGGGGAAAAAACCCAAGCTCCCCTGACCCTGTCCTGGTGCCATATTGCAACAGATACTCATTGATGGCCCTCTGCTGCGTGTGCAGCCGCTGCAGCATGGCCAACGTAGAGTTCCACCTGGTGGGCATGTCACTGATTAGGCGGTTCTTGGGCAGGTTGTATTCCTTTTGCAGGTCAGCCAAACGAGCACTTGCATTATATGACAGGCAGAAATGCCCACAGAGTTTCCTGGCCTGCTTCAGAACCTCCTGTAAGCCCGGGTACCTGCCCAATAACCGCTGCACCACCAAGTTAAGGACGTGAGCCAAACAGGGCACATGGGTCAGTTGTCCCTGTCGGAGGGCAGAGAGGAGGTTGGTGCCATTGTCGCAAACCACCTTTCCTGGCTTAAGCTGGCATGGTGTCAACCACCTCTGAGCCTGCCCCTGCAGAGCTTTCAGAATCTCTGCCCCAGTGTGGCTCCTGTCCCCCAAGCACACAAGCTCAAGCACTGCATGGCATCTTTTTGCCTGCGTACTTGCGTAGCCCCTTGAACGCTTACGGAGCACCGCTGGTTCTGAGGACAAAGCACAGGAAGAGGCCATGGAGGAAGAAGAAGAGGAGGGGGTGGAGGAGAGAGGTGTGTCAGAATCACCAGTAGTAGCATTTTGGAGGCGTGTTGGCGGAACAACCTCCAACACTACTGCACCTTGTCCTGCATCCTTCCCAGCTGCCAGCAGAGTCACCCAATGCGCCGTGAAGGATAGATAATGTCCCTGTCCATGCCTGCTGGATCATGAGTCAGCGGTAATATGCACCCTACCACTGACCGCCCTGTCCAGCGAGGCCAAGGCATTGCCTTCCACATGCCGGTAGAGAGACGGAATCGCCTTCCGTGAGAAAAAGTGACGTTTGGGAACCTGTCACTGAGGAATCGCACATTCCACAAACTCACGGAAGGGGGCAGAGTCTACCAACTGAAAAGGCAGCAGTTGAAGTGCTAGCAATTTAGCCAAGCTAGCATTCAACCGCTGGGTATGTGGATGGCTAGGAACGAACTTCTTTCGGTGGTGCAGCAGCTGGGACAGGGAAATTTGCCTGGTACAATCTGACATCAGTGTACCGATAGCAGGTTGCCCGCAAGTACTTGGCTGTGACACACCTAATTCTACACCTTCATTCCTCTCAGTGCAGGTTTCAGAGAGGTCTGAAGGTATAGTGGGATTGGAGATCCCAGCTGATGAGGAGCAATGAGAGGTCCGCGTTGTTCTTTGGTGAGGGTCTTTTTTGTATGCTTGCTAACGGACTGCATGGCAGGTCGACATATGTCTGGTCAAGCACGTGGTGCCCAAGCGGTCCATGTTTTGGCCACGCGAGATACGCTTCAGACATATGTTGCAAATAGCAACAGTGCGATCAACTTCACACATCTCAAAAAAGGCCCACGCCAAAGAACTTTTGGAATAACGCGCAGAGACATCAGCGCCCTGAACATGCGGAACACTGCGGTGTGATGCAGTCGGTTGGCTGCCCATAAGCTGGCCCCCGGAGGGCATCCTGCCTTGTTGGAGATGTGGCTCCTCCTCCTCCTCCTCTCTCCTATCAGGCACCCACGTGGAGTCAGTGACCTCATCATCCCCTCTCTCCTCATCACTGGAGCAAATCTGGCAGTATGCTGCAGCTGGGGGAACATGACTGCCAGATTGCTGTCCTAGTTGGGCACCCCTTCTCTCTGGGCTCACGTTACTGCCTTCCTCTAGCTGGGTACCATCATCAGAGCCTTCAAAACGCAGGGCATCCTCCTGGAGCATGTACCCAACACTGTGGTCAAAACAGTTTGGGGGACTTCTCAGGAGGACATGGTGGGGCTAGGGAAGGAGTGACTGATGCCATTGAGCCGAGGGAAGAGCCCGCTTTGGCAGCTGCTTTGCCAGACAAAGTACCCTGAGCCTGGATGAGAGAGGATGGGGAGCATGAGGACGGTTTGGTCATCCACTCTACCAAGTCTTCGGCATGTTGCGGCTCAACATGGCCAGCTGCCGAAAAGGACAAGCGTGTCCCACGGCCACGTGTTGATGAGGATGCACCGTGTCTATGCCTCTAGACACAGAGCCTGCTTGCTCTCTTTTATTGGCTCGTGACTGTCTGCCTCTCCTTGTTTGCCTTCCAGACATACTAATGGCCTGCAGTGAGATGTAGCTGCACAAAGGTGGGATGTGTGTATGTGTGTATATATATATATATATATATATATATATATATATATATATATAATTGATTATACTGCAGTTGGCAGAATCAACTGCCTGCTGTGGTATTAGTATGAGAACACCAGAAATTGTCTTCAGATAGTTTTAGGTGCACACTGTGCAGAGGACACAGTACACTAACTGAAAATACTTGCAGCTCCCTGCCTGTGGTATTTGTATGAGAACACCAGCAATTGTATTGAAGTAAGCTTTATGTGCACACTGTGCAAAGGACACTAAAGAAAAATACTGCAGCTCCCTGCCTGTCATGGAAACCCTGTCAGGAACAGACGCCCTGGACTTCCTGGTTCCCGCCCCCGCAGGTGACGCCCGAAGGGCTATTTAAACTCCTCACTTGCAGACAGTCCCTGCTGTCTGCTCTACAGCGTTTATCCCAAGTAGACCTGATCTGCCTTGTTTACCTGTATCTGATCCGGCTTCCTGTGACCCTCCTGCTATCTGCCTGTACCTGACCATCGGCCTGTTTTCTGACTTCGGTATTGCCTGATCCTTTTGTGCCTCGCTGTCTGCCAGTTTACCCGACCCCGGCTTGTCTGACGATCCTGCCTGACCTTGGCTCTTGTTCACCTGCTGCTGCCTAGTGGTTCCAGTTTACCTGCTGTGCCTCCCGGTCTGGGTCATCTGCTGAGTTCCTGGTTCCTGTCTGCTCATCTGCTGGTTCCTGTCTGCTCATCTGCTGGTTCCTGTCTGCTCATCTGCTGGTTCCTGTTCATCTGCTGCTGCCCAGTGGTTCCAGTCTACCTGCTGTGCCTCCCGGTCCGGGTCATCTTCTGAGTTCCTGGTTCCTGTCTACTCACCTGCTGTAGTTCCTGGTTCCTGTCCACTCACCTGCTGTAGTTCCTGGTTCCTGCCTCCTCACCTGCTGGTTCCTGATCACCTGTGGTAGTTCTTGATCCTGCCAGGCACTCGTACCCCTTCCACCTCCGTGCTTCCTGTTATACCACCAAGGGCCGCCGGTGGGAGCCGTAAGGGAGGCCTCCCTCTGCTAACCGGGCTCGTCACTGTCAGGTATGTGACACTGCCTGTATTTGTATCAGAACACCAGTAATTGTATTGAGGTAAGCTTTAGGTGCACACTGTGCAAAGGACACTAAGGCAAAATACTGCAGCTCCCTGCTTGTATTTGTATTGGAACACCAGCAATTGTATTCAGGTATGCTTTTGGTGCACACTGTGCAAAGAACACAGTACACTACGTGAAACACTGCAGCTAGCACAATCACATGCCTGCCTGTCAGTATAGAGAATAACAGGAACAGATCTAGCTAAACTGAATATAGTGTGTAAATATATATACAACACCTAGGATGCATATATATCCTCTACACGCTGTAACTGCAGCTAACTGACTCGCCTGCCTGCTCTATCTAACTCAAATCAAATTTTGCTGTCTCTCTCTCTCTGTCTGTCTCTTTCCTTTAACCAACGCCAACACACTACACAAGGCCGCCAAGCCGGTGGCCTTATATAGTGTGGGGCGTGTACCAACTCCTCTGAGCCATGATTGGCCAAAGCCACCCTGGTTTGCCCAATTACGGCTCTCTGACCTATGGCGCTGTGATTGGCCAAGCATGCGGGTCATAGTGCTTGCTTGGCCAATCAGCCAGCAATGCACTGCGATGCCGCAGTGAATTATGGGCCGTGATGCGCTACTGAAATTTGGCGCGAACGGCCCATAATGTTCGAAATTAGACGAACGGTTGAACATCCGATGTTCGAGACGAACATGGGTTTGACTCGAACTCGAAGCTCATCCCTAGTCCTGACAAAAAGCATGCTGAAAGGAAGCAAAAGCAGAGGGACAGACAGATGAGCTCACTGCTGTGTTTATTTTACTTTACCTGCAGCTAACAGGCTGGTGCAGGTCTAGGACGGCTGTGGCTCAAAGGAAATTATTGAATGATGTTGGTCAGCACACTGAGGACATCTAGTTGGACAATAAAAGTGGAAATATCTGGATTGAAGGAGAAAATTATAGCAAGAGGTGGTTTTGTTATTTTAACTTTGAATGGGCTTTTAATTGTTATCTTGTAATTTTGGGCTGAAATTCTGCTTTAAAGATTGCATTTTTTTTTTTACATTTATTTCATAATGCATTTCATGATCTGATGTTTTACAGTGTTGTATGAAGTAACACTCTGGTATAACTGATGTATTTATTAAAATTCTTTGCATCATTGCAAACCATAAATTCTGACTTTAGCATGGAAAATGGATAATTCGGCTTTCTATAAAATTGCTAGCCTTATGCTGTTTTACCCGAGGATAACAGAAGACACTCAACCTTGTAATTAAGTATTTTACCATTACACATTTACACCCTAAGGAAACCTAGAGGTTGGCAAAACAAATAAATAATAACCACCTCAAATAAAATAAAACTGATATATGCTATATGGAAACGCACACAATTTTTCAATTTTATTTGTCAATATAACCAATAACCACCACAAGATGTGTCACTGCTGTTTTCAAAAGAATTTCATTGTTTATTGGTGAATGGTAGTAGTTTCATGAGTAAAATCAGCTGAAGATGAGAAGGAGGCAAGAGTGGTCCAATACATTGAAGGAAGGCATACTGCATTCTCTGAAACTGCTTTGTCACCAGTAGGGATGAGCTTTGAGTTCGAGTCGAACCCATGTTCGACTCGAACATTGCCTGTTCAGTTGTTTGCTAAATTGCTAACATTATGGGCCGTTTGCGCCAAATTCGAGTGGCGCGTCACGGCCCATAATTTACTGCGGCATCGCAGTGCTTTGCTGGCTGATGATTGGCCAATCACAGCGCGGAAAAAACAGAGAGACATAATTGGCCAAAGCCAGGGTGGCTTTGGCCAATTATGCCTCAGGGGATTTAGTACACGCCCCTCACTATATAAGGCGGCCTGGAAGTCGGCCTGGAAGTCGGCCTTGTGTAGTGTGTTGCAGAGTTGTTTAAAATACAGACAGAGAGAGAGAGACAGTGTATTTTGATTTGAGTTAGATAGAGCAGGCAGGCGAGTCAGTTAGCTGCAGTTACAGTGTGTAGAGGATATATATGCATCCTAGGTGTTGTATATATATTTATACACTGTATTCAGTTTAGCTAGATCCGTTCCTGTTATTCTCTATACTGTGACAGGCAGGCAGGTGATTGTGCTAGCTGCAGTGTTTCACTTAGTGTACTGTGTCCTTTGCATAGCGTTCATCTAAAGCTTACCTGAATACAGTTACTTGTGTTCTCATAATAAAACCACAGGCAGGGAGCTGGATTAATTTAATTTAGTGTACTTCTGTCCTTTGCACAGCGTTCAATTAAAGGAACCTGAATACATATGGTGGTGTTCTCATAATAAAACCACAGGCAGAGAGCTGCAAGTATTTTCAGTTTGTGTACTGTGTCCTCTGCACAGTGTGCACCTAAAACTAACTGAAGACAATTGCTGTTTTTCTCATACTAATACCACAGGCAGGCAGTTGATTCTCATAGCTGCATTATAATAATCAGTATAGCTATATATATATATATATATATATATATATATATATTGTGAGGGGGCTAGCTCGGCAGCGGGTATGTGTGACCCCCGGGATGGGCTCCCCACCCAAAAACAGGCCCAGCAGACGGAGGTTGTGGTTTTCAAAATCAAAAAGGTGCGGTTTATTTTCTATTTACAGTGACAAAAACACAGCAAGGCAAAAAAAAACAAACACAAAATAAGTCCTGGTCAACTTGACCTCTGACTAAACTTACAGGTTTCCTAACTAACGACTGGGATCAGCCTAGTGCTGTCCTAGTCCCTGGTTTTAAATGTCCAAGCAAAATATAGCCACACAGGCTTTCTCTCACCGCACAGGGGTTTACTCTCCCTAGACAGTCCACACAGGTCTGCTTCCAGGCATGAGCCAACATCTAATGAATCTGGGAGTTTTTTATAGAGGCCTAAATGAGCTGACAAGCTTCAGCTGGCCTCATCAACTCCCTGTCTGCACGACGCCCAGCCCTCTCCCTAGAGGTATGAGTCATCAATGAGCCCACTAGCCTTATACAACTCTCCACCTAGCTGTATAAATCGGCGTAAAGCCTGAATCTGGGCGAAATATATCTACCCCCCTGGATGCAACCAGGTGACTTTACCTTCCTGCTGTCACATACCCCCCCCTCTTGTTTTAACCTCGGGGTTGGAACACCAGCAATCAGGCATTCATGTACTCGAGACAAAGCATCCACATTCCCCATTTGAACGCCAGGGCGATGCTTTACTGTGAAGTTGAATTCCTGGAGGGCCAGGAACCACCTATTCACTCTTCTATTTGTTTCCTTGTTTTGAGCCATCCACTTTAACGGAGCGTGATCCGTAACCATGTCAAAGTGCCTACCTAGCAGGTAGTACCGAAGGGAATCTAGAGCCCACTTCACCGCTAAACACTCCTTTTCAACGGTGGCGTAATTTACCTCATGGGACTTCAACTTCCTGCTGAGGTAAATGACTGGGTGCTCTTCCCCGTTCCAGACCTGGGACAATACTGCTCCTAACCCCACATCTGACGCATCACTTTGTACGACAAAGTCTTTAGAGAAGTCGGGTGAGTACAACACTGGCTGGCTACATAAGGCTTGTTTCAAGAATTGGAATGCTGCCTCAGCCTCGGGGGTCCATTTAATCATGACCGACCCTTTCCCCTTCGTCAGGTTGGTTAGGGGCACAGCCTTAGAAGCAAAGTGGGGAATGAATCGCCGATAATACCCAGCGATTCCCAGAAAGGCTCGTACCTGCTTCTTGCTGTTGGGACGTGGCCAACTCTGGATGGCCTCGACTTTGTTGAGTTGGGGTTTTATTACTCCCCTCCCAATGGTGTACCCAAGATATTTGGCCTCCTCCTGCCCAATGGTACACTTCTTGGGGTTAGCCGTAAACCCTGCTTCCCGAACAGAGTCCAGGACTGCTTGCACTTTTGGCAGATGTGAGGCCCAATCTGTGCTATGGACAATTACGTCATCCAGGTAAGCCGCAGCATACTTCCGATGGGGCCTCAGCATCTGGTCCATTTTCCGCTGGAATGTGGCCGGCGCATTCTGTAACCCGAACGGCATTCTTTTATATTGGAACGCCCCGTCTGGGGTTACAAATGCGGTTTTCTCTTTGGCTGACTTGGCCAGGGGGATTTGCCAATACCCTTTTGTGAGGTCAAGAGTCGTCATGTATCGGGCTGTTCCCAGCCGGTCGATCAACTCATCTATACGTGGCATGGGGTAGGTGTCAAATTTTGTAACTTTGTTCAACTGACGAAAATCGTTACAAAATCGCCAGCTCCCATCCGGTTTAGGCACCAACACAATGGGACTAGACCAATCACTTTGGGACTCCTCTATCACCCCTAAGTTCAGCATTTTCTGTACTTCCTCCCGTATTGCCTCCCGTCGGGCCTCTGGGATCCGATAGGGTTTTAACTTCACCCTTTCACCGGGCGGGGTAATAATGTCATGCTCTACCCCAGATGTTTGTCCCGGCAGCTCAGAGAATACCTCCTTGTTGCGAAGCACAAACTCCTTAACCTCCTGTTGTTGGGGTTGTGACAAGGTGGCTGCGATTCCAACCTCAGGAATCACGCAACCAGTTTGAGCTGGTGACCAAGTGTCTGCGACTAGGGACTCTCTATCCCTCCAGGCTTTCAACAGATTAACGTGATAGATCTGTTCGGGCTTTCGCCTTCCTGGTTGTCTGACCTTGTAATTCACTTCGCTCACTTTTTCCATTATCTCGTAGGGGCCTTGCCATTTGGCAAGGAATTTACTTTCAACCGTAGGGACAAGTACCAATATCCTATCCCCCGGGGAAAAGGTACGGGTCTTGGCTCCACGGTTGTACACTCTCTGCTGTGCCAACTGCGCTTGGGCCAAATGTTCCTTCACGATGGGCATTACCTGTGCAATTCGATCTTGCATCAGGGCGACATGCTCAATCACACTCCTGTGGGGAGAACTCTCACTTTCCCAAGTTTCCTTGGCAATATCCAACAGCCCTCTTGGGTGTCTCCCATACAGTAACTCAAAGGGGGAGAATCCCGTAGAGGATTGGGGCACCTCCCTAATAGCAAACATCAAATAAGGAAGTAGACAGTCCCAATCCTTTCCATCCCTATCCACCACTTTCTTCAACATTTGTTTTAGGGTTTTGTTGAATCTTTCAACCAGCCCATCGGTTTGGGGGTGATACACAGATGTACGTAATTGCGTCACTTTGAACAATTTACACAGCTCCTTCATAACCCGGGACATAAAGGGTGTACCTTGGTCCGTAAGCAGTTCTTTACAAATACCCACCCGGCTAAAAACAAGAGATAGCTCTTTGGCTATGGTTTTGGCCGAGGTATTTCTGAGAGGGATCGCTTCTGGATAACGGGTGGCATAGTCCATTATAACCAATATGTACTGGTGCCCCCTAGCGGACTTGATTATAGGACCTACCAAATCCATTGCGATTCTCTCAAACGGGACCTCAATGATGGGTAGAGGGACCAGCGGGCTACGGAAGTGTGGCATCGGGGCCGACCTCTGACACACAGGGCAGGAGGAACAATAATTTTCTATGTCCTTCATCACCCCAGGCCAATAGAATCTCTGTAATACCCTCTCTCGGGTTTTCTCTGTCCCCAGATGACCTCCAAGAATGTGCCCATGGGCCAACTCCAACACCAACTTCCTGTAAGGTTTGGGCACCACCAGCTGCTCAACGGTTTCTTCTGCCCTTTTTGCCACCCGATACAGTAGGTCCTTCTCTACGCTGAAGTATGGGTAAGTGCAGGTATTATCTGGGTTCACTAACTCGCCATCTATTTTCACTACGTTTTCCCGTGCCTTTATTAGGGCGGGGTCTTTCAACTGTTCTGTGGCAAAGTTTTCCCTGTGAACCTCAAGATCAGAAAACTCCACAGACGGTAGGTTTTCGTCTGAGGAGGTGGGCTCCTCTCCAGTTTCTTGAGTCTCCCCTGCCAATACTGACAAGGGAAATTCGGGAGAGTCCTCACCACTCTCAGAGGAGTTCTGGCTATCATATTCCTGGTACATAGGGGCACCAGTGGGGGGCTCATGATCATCCCACAGTTCCCAGAACTTCGGAAAATCCCTTCCCACAATGGCGTCATGCGGTAACTGAGACACTAAGCCCACTGGATGAGAAAGGGTACCTTTGGGGGTCTCGAAACACACTGTAGTCACTGGATACTCTTGGGTGTCCCCATGCACACAAATAACGGCTACCTTGCTATTCCCAGAGACCTCTGTTTTAACTAACTCAGCCTTTATCAGGGTCACAAGGCTACCTGAATCCAGCAATACCACAACATTTCTACCATTAATACACATTTTGCATAAATGTTTCTCAGTTCCCCGAATGGCAGTGCATGCGACTGTCGCACACAGCGACTGACGTCTGCCCGTCAGAAAGTCACACTGCATGGGTTCCTCCAAAACCGGGCAATTTGCTGCAATATGTCCCGCTTGCCGGCAGCGGTAGCAAATGATCCTTCTTGCCGCCTCTTGAGCCGCTGATTTCCCAGGCTGTTCTCGCCAAACTTGGGGTAGAGCTCCCACCCTCTCACTCTCTCCACCCTTACCCCTTGGAATCATCTTATCCGCCCCTGGGGATGGTCTGGTCTTAGGGTGGAAAGTCCGAGTGTCTCTGGAAGAGGCCGTCAGGTTCTCTGTAGCCAAGTATTTCTCCACACGATCCACAAGACCATCGGCCGTCTCTGGGTCTCCATGGCTTACCCACTTTTGGATGGCAGTAGGAAGAGCTCTCAAAAACCGATCCATTACAACACGTTCCACAATCTTTGGTGCGGACAAAGTCTCTGGCTGTAGCCACTTTCTGCTCAGGTGAATGAGATCATACATTTGAGACCTGGGGGGTTTTCCAAGCTGGAAAGTCCAGTTATGCACACGCTGAGCCCGGACAGCCAGGGTGACACCCAGCCTTGCCAATATTTCAGCTTTTAGCATCACATAGTCTTTTGCTTGGTCAGGCTCTAGGTCATAGTAAGCTTTCTGCGATTCACCCGTTAACAGAGGAGCCACCAGTCCAGCCCACTGCTCCTCAGGCCACTTTTCTCTTTCAGCGGTCCTTTCAAATGTGGTCAAAAATACCTCTGGATCATCCTCTCCAGTCATTTTTGTCAATAAACGACTCACCCCAAAGGACGCGGTATTAGTGGGACGGCTTTCCTCACCGGTCTGCGGACGTTGCTGCATTACTGCTTCCATCTGTTGTTGTAGTCTCTGCTCTTGCTTCTGCAACAGGTCTATGAAGCGGGCCTCAGATTGCTGTTGGGCTTGTTGCTGAGCCTCCAGACTCTGTTGTAAAGTTGCAAGGCTCTGTTGATGAGCTTGCTGCTGGGCTGCAAGGCTCCTTTGCAAACCTGCATTTGTCTGCTGTTGATTGGCATTTGCTAGAGCCAGCTGTTTCAGTATCTCCTCCATGCTGGCTTAAAAAAAAACTGCCACTGGTTCTCCACCAACTGTGAGGGGGCTAGCTCGGCAGCGGGTATGTGTGACCCCCGGGATGGGCTCCCCACCCAAAAACAGGCCCAGCAGACGGAGGTTGTGGTTTTCAAAATCAAAAAGGTGCGGTTTATTTTCTATTTACAGTGACAAAAACACAGCAAGGCAAAAAAAAACAAACACAAAATAAGTCCTGGTCAACTTGACCTCTGACTAAACTTACAGGTTTCCTAACTAACGACTGGGATCAGCCTAGTGCTGTCCTAGTCCCTGGTTTTAAATGTCCAAGCAAAATATAGCCACACAGGCTTTCTCTCACCGCACAGGGGTTCACTCTCCCTAGACAGTCCACACAGGTCTGCTTCCAGGCATGAGCCAACATCTAATGAATCTGGGAGTTTTTTATAGAGGCCTAAATGAGCTGACAAGCTTCAGCTGGCCTCATCAACTCCCTGTCTGCACGACGCCCAGCCCTCTCCCTAGAGGTATGAGTCATCAATGAGCCCACTAGCCTTATACAACTCTCCACCTAGCTGTATAAATCGGCGTAAAGCCTGAATCTGGGCGAAATATATCTACCCCCCTGGATGCAACCAGGTGACTTTACCTTCCTGCTGTCACAATATATATACATCCCACCTTTGTGCAGCTACACCTTACTGCAGGCCATTAGTATGTCTGGAAGGCAAACAAGGAGAGGCAGATAGTCACGAGCCAATAAAAGAAGGCAATCAGGCTCTGTGTCTAGAGGCAACAGTGCTGGTCGTGGACACGGTGCATCCTCATCAGCACGTGGCCGTAGGACACGCTTGTCCTTCTTTTTAGCAGCTGGCCATGTTGAGCTGCAACATGCCCAAGACTTGGTAGAGGGGATGACCAAGCCGTCCTCATCCTCCTCATCCTCTCTCACCCAGGCTCAGGGTACTTTGTCTGGCAAAGCAGCTGCCAAAGTGGCCTCTTCCCTTGGCTCAATGGTATCAGTCAGTCCTTCCCTAGCCCCACCATGTCCTCCTGAGGAGTCCCCTGAACGGTTTGACCACAGTGTTGGGTACATGCTCCAGGAGAATGCCCAGCATTTTGAAGGCTCCGATGATGGAACCCAGCTAGAGGAAGGCAGTAACATGAGCCCAGAGAGAGGGGGTATTAACGTGAGCCCAGAGAGAGGGGGTGGCAGTCATGTTCCCCCAGCTGCAGCATACTTCCAGATTTGCTCCAGTGATGAGGAGGGAGGGGATGATGAGGTCACTGACTCCACGTGGGTGCCTGATAGGAGAGAGGAGGAGAAGGAGGAGGAGGCACATCTCCAACAAGGCAGGATGCCCTCCAGGGGCCAGCTTAAGGGCAGCACACCGACTACATCACACCGCAGAGCTCCGCATGTGCAGGGCGCTGCTGTCCCTGCGCCTTATTCCAAAAGTTCTTTGGTGTGGGCCTTTTTTCAAACGTGTGCAGCAGATCGCACCATTACCATTTGCAACATATGTCTGAAGCGTATCTCGCGTGGCCAAAACATCAGCCGTTTGGGCACCACGTGCTTGACCAGACACATGTCAACCTGCCATGCAGTTCGATGGAAAGCATACATAAAAGACCCACACCAAAGAACAAAAGCGGACCTCTCCTTGCTCCTCATCAGCTTGGATCTCCAACCCCACTATACCTTCAGTCCTCTCTGAAACCTGCACTGAGAGGAATGAAGGTGTAGAATTGGGTGTGTCACAGCCAAGTACTTGCGGGCAATCTGCTTTTGGTACACCGACGTCAGATTGTACCAGGCAAATTTCCCTATCCCAGCTGCTGCACCGCCAAAATATGTTCGCTCCCAGCCATCCACATGCCCAGCGGTTTAATGCTAGCTTGGCTAAATTGCTAGCACTTCAACTGCTGCCTTTTCAGTTGGTAGACTCTGCCCCCTTCCGTGAGTTTGTGGAATGTGCCGTTCCTCAGTGGCAGGTTCCCAAACGCCACTTTTTCTCACGGAGGGCGATTCCGGCTCTCTACTGGCATGTGGAAGGCAATGTCTTGGCCTCGCTGGACAGGGCGGTCAGGTAAGGTGCATATTACCACTGACTCATGGTCCAGCAGGCATGGACAGGGACGTTACCTATCTTTCATGGTGCATTGGGTGACTCTGCTGGCAGCTGGGAAGGATGCAAGACAAGGTGCAGTAGTGTTGGAGGTTACTCCGCCACCATGCCTCCAAAATGTTACTACTGGTGATTCTGACACACCTATCTCATCCACCCCCTCCTCTTCTTCTCCCTCCATGGCCTCTACCTTTGCTTTGTCCTCGGAACCAGCGGTGCTCCGTAGGCGTTCAAGGGGCTACGCAAGTACGCAGGCAAAAAGATGCCATGCGGTGCTTGAGCTGGTGTGCTTGGGGGACAGGAGCCACACTGGGGCAGAGATTATGTCAGCTCTGCAGGGGCAGGCTCAGAGGTGGTTGACGCCACGCCAGCTTAAGCCAGGAAAGGTGGTTTGCGACAATGGCACCAACCTCCTCTCCACCCTCCGACAGGGACAACTGACCCATGTGCCCTGTTTGGCTCACGTCCTTAACTTGGTGGTGCAGCAGTTCTTGGGCAGGTACCCGGGATTATAGGAGGTCCTGAAGCAGGCCATGAAACTCTGTGGGCATTTCCGCCGGTCATATAATGCCAGTGCTCGGCTGGCTGACCTGCAAAAGCATTACAAACTGCCCAAGAACCGCCTAATCTGTGACATGCCCACCAGGTGGAACTCTATGTTGGCCATACTGCAGCTTCTGCACACGCAGCAGAGGGCCATCAATGAGTATCTTTTGCAATGTGGCACCAGGACAGGGTCAGGGGAGCTTGGATTTTTTTCCCCACGCCAGTGGGCCATGATCAGGGATGCATGCACTGTCCTGGCACCATTTGAGGAGGCCACGAGGATGGTGAGCAGTGACAGTGCATGCATCAGTGACACTGTACCTCTTGTCCACCTGTTGGAGCATACGCTGCGTGGAATAATGGACAGGGCACTTGAGGCAGAACAGAGGAAGGAAGAGGAGCACTTCCTTACCTCTCAAGGCTCCCTTTATCCAGACAGTATACCTGCTGGCCCGCCTATGACACAGGAAGAGGACGAGGAGGAGGAGGATTGTGTCAGCATGGAGGTGGAGCCTAGCACTCAGCATCAGCAGCAATCTTCAAGGGATCAATTACAGTCCCAAGACACCCATGGACTTGTACGTGGCTGGGAGGAGGTGGCTGCAGATCATGTCGTCCTGAGTGACCCAGAGGACTCCGGACCAAATGCCTCAGCAAACCTACGCTGCATGGCCTCCCTGATCCTGCAAAGCCTGCGGAAGGATACTCGTATTCGTGCGATCAAGGAGAGGGATCATTACTGGCTAGCAACCCTCCTTGATCCACGTTACAAGGGTAAGGTTGCAGTTCTTATTTTGCTGTCGCAGAGGGAGCACAGGATGAAGCATCTTCGGGAGGCCTTGCAGAAAGGTCTGTGCAACGCGTTCCCAGAGACAGGGAGGTTACAAATTCCTGGCCCTGGACAACGTGTTGCTGAGGCTTCGGTCAGTCAAAGAAGGAGCGGTGGAGAAGGTGGCCGTCGGACCGATGCGTTCAGACAATTTTTTAGTCCACAGCCCCCAAGGTATGATCAGTTCCAGCAACCATCGCCAGCGTCTGGTTTACATGGTGCAGGAATACCGAGGGGCAAGATCAGACTTGGACACCTTTTCCACCGAAAATCCTCTGGGTTACTGGGTCTTGAGGATGGATCACTGGCCAGAGCTGACACAGTATACAATTGAGCTACTGGCCTGTCCTGCATCCAGCGTTCTTTTTCGGAACACACATTCAGTGCCGCTGGACGCTTTGTAACCGATCACAGGGTGCGCCTGTCCACCGACTCGGTCGATCAACTGACCTTCATAAAATGAATCAGTCTTGGATCACCACCAGCTACCAAGCACCTGATGCTGATGTAACCGAATATATATTTTTTTTAGATGTCAGATCCCTTCAAGACTGCCTATGCTGATGCTGAGTGACTATCCTTGTGACATGGGGGTCACTTTGGACACAGGGTGAGCCAGGAAACAATGGACATTGAGAATATGGCTTGGATTGCTTAAAATGGGTCTGTAATATTTATCCACCATATTCCCCAGGATACCTGCAAAGAACTATCTACTGTTTTATGAACTCAACAGGTTAAATTAAGAGAGGCTGATATGTCTCCTGTCTCCTTGTGTAATGCTAATGAGCCTCATCTATGCTACAGGCCCTTTCATTGTGATAATGTGGATTGGAGCTTGGTAAACCGTCTGGCTCCATATTATGGGATGTGGAAGTGTCTTCTGTGAGGAGGGGGGGGAATCAACCCTCCTGCCTAAGACTGTTTATCAAAGGAGAAGTTTGAACACACCTGACCTGTATCACCATTGTCATTGGACAGTTTAACCCGCCCTGTTCCCCAAAGGATGGGAGGGGAGGGTTTTGAAGAGAAATGTGTTACCATGTGTTTTGAAAATAAAGTGATTCCCTGTTTTGGAACTTGAATACAGAGCGTTATCTCGTATCTGGGGGGAGAATCATTCGTATGGGGTCTTATTCGGCTGGTTGGAGTGTCTGGTGGCTGTCGTGTGGTTGGAAAGGGAATATCCTAACGGTGTTATCCCCTTTCATACTTGGGGTGCCGTTACAATCCTGTTATGCTGAGTGACTAGCCTCTTCCTCCTCAATGATCATGCTGATAGCTTGTAAGAGCATTTTTGGTTCTGGGCACCAGTGGCTAAGCCCCAAATTTTCAGCCCCTGTTTAACAGGGGCGTGTATTTAAAAATGTTGATGCAATACTTTGCAGCAGGGCTCATTGCTGCGCTCCAACTACAGTATCTGTGAGGGGTTGCAGTGTTGTGGCACCAGCACCAGTGCCTAAGGCCCAATTTTTCAGCACCTGTTTAACAGGGGCGTGTAAATACAATTTTTGATGCGATACTTTTCAGTAGGGCTCATTGCTGTGCTCCAAGTACAGTATCTGTGAGGGGTTGCAGTGTTGTGGCACCAGTGCCTAAGGCCCAATTTTTCTGCCCCTGTTCAACAGGGCATGTAATTACAATTCTTGATCTAATATTTCACAGCTGGGCCCATTCCTGCGCCCACCAAGAGTAACTGTGAGGACTTACAGTGTTGTGGCACCAGCACCACCACCACCACCAAAGGCCCAATTTTTCTACCACTGTTCAACAATGGCATGTAATTACAATTCTTGATATAATAGTTCACAGCAGGGCGTTCCAGCGCCCACCAAGAGTAACTGTGAGGGCTTACAGTGTTGTGGCAACACCAACACCTAAGGGCCAAATTTCTACAGAGTATATACGGCAGGCCCCTACTTGTAAAAAATGTACCTGTTCCAAATTACAAACAGATTCTACTTAAGAACAAACCTACAGTCTGTCTTGTTTGCACCGCTTGTATACTACTGTTCAGAGTATATAGGGCCTTTTTTTAATTTGGGTGCGGGGTTCCCCTTAATATTCATACAAGACCCAAAGGGGCTGGTAGTGGGCTGCGGGGGGGGGGGGGGTACCCATTCCATTTTTCTCATTGATTTTCATCCATATTGCCAGGACCAGAAATTACATTAAAGCCGCAAGCAGTTTTAAAAGACTTTTTTTCCTTTAGAAATGTCATATTGTGCAGGGACAGTTCTAAATACAGGAAACACGTGCCACTTCACAGGCATACTTTAGACACCCCCAGGTACGATATTTAAAGGAACATTTCCCTTTTTTTTACTTTAAGCATCATTAACCACTTAACGACCGCCTCCAGTAGATCTACGTCGGCAGAATGGCACGCACAGGGCACATCAACGTACCTGTACGTCCCCTTTAACTGCACGGCTACCTTCCCCGTGAGTCGGACCGCGGGTCTCGCGGACTCGATCGCCGCAGGGATCCTTGTGATCGTCTCACGGAGGGATGGAGCGGGGAGATGTTAGTGTAAACACAGCATCTCCCTACTCACCTACTGACACTGTCACTGATTTCCGCTCTGTGTAATCAGAGCAGAGATCAGTGACGTGTCACTCGTAGCCACGCCCCCTAACAGTAGTAATCACTCCCTTAGGCACACTTAACCCCTTCAGCGCCCCTAGTGGTTAACCCCTTCACTGCCGGTGTAATTTTTACAGTAACCATGCATTTTTATTGCACTGATCGCTTTAAAAATTACAATGGTCCCAAAAATGTGTCAAAAAATAGCTGATCGCCGCCATTACTAGTAAAAAAAAAAAAAAATTATAAAAATGCCATAAAACTATCCCCTATTTTGTAAACGCTATAACTTTTACGCAAACCAATCAATAAACGCCGATTGTGATTTTTTTTTACCAAAAATATGTA
Source organism: Rana muscosa (assembly GCA_029206835.1). Classification (NCBI taxonomy): domain Eukaryota; kingdom Metazoa; phylum Chordata; class Amphibia; order Anura; family Ranidae; genus Rana; species Rana muscosa. The sequence continues at coordinate 176,284,158 of CM055116.1, forward strand.
GAAGAATACGTATCCGCCTAAACTGAGGAAAAAAAATGGTTTTTTATATATTTTTGGGGGATATTTATTATAGCAAAAAGTAAAAAAATATTGAATTTTTTTTCAAAATTGTCGCTCTACTTTTGTTTATAGTGCCAAAAATAAAAACCGCAGAGGTAATCAAATACCACCAAAAGAAAGCTCTAATTGTAGGAAAAAAAGGACATCAATTTTGTTTGGGAGCAACGTCGCACAACCGCGCAATTGTCAGTTAAAGCGTCGCAGCGCAGAATAGCAAAAAGGGGCCTGGTCTTTATGCTGCATATTGGTCCGGGGCTTAAGTAGTTAAAATCACTGCTCCCGAAAAAACTGCAGTTTTTAAAACTTTTATTTGCATTGATACATGTCCCCTGGGGCAGGACCCGGGTCCCTAAACCCTTTTTAGGACAATAACTTGCATATTAGCCTTTATAATTATCACTTTTGATTTTGAACGTTCGAGTCCATTGTATTTAATAGGGTTCTAAAGTTTGCGTGAACTTTCGGTCCATTCGCAGGTTCTGGTGCGAACCGAACCGGGGTGTGTTCAGCTCATCCCTAGTCACCAGCCCTACCTCTTAATTTCTGTGTTATAATGACAAAAATTCACTCATCAAAACATCGTAGTAAAGCAAATATGAAAATTGTAAAACACACCAACAGGCTTTGAATCAGAATATTTAGACACATAATGCTTCAACAAAAAATATATGTAGCCCAGTTTCTGGTTTGAAAATACTTAAAGGAACAGGTTCACATAAAGAGACAATTTACTAGGTGGCACTACACCCCTGTAATATTGCATAGGACTTTTTTTCCTCAGATAACCCCTCTATGTTGGCGTGGGTGTGGAGAACAAGCGACGCACGCTCACATATGGTGGTTGTGTCCACGTATCCGCCCTTTCTGGCTATCCATTATACATTGGATGAAGGAAATTCAGGGCTTTGAGATCCCTGAGGATCCTTGGGTTATTTTGTTGCACTGTACGGACCGACCAGTCGGACCATATAAGAAGTCACTTACACCGCATCTGCTGAATGCAGCAAAGTCTCTCATCCCTAGATTTTGGAAACAAACTGTCATACCCACTGTACGTCAGTGGTTGGTGGAAGTAGATCATATTTACCACATGGAGGATCTCACCTATTCCCTTAGGAACAAATTGGAATTGTCACAGAAGATATGGTCCGACTGGTTTGCCTTCAAGTACACTTCTGCTTTTACAGACATTATGTCTCAACCCTTGTAAACTGGGAAATTGCTAGGATTTAAGATTGTTTCATGTATATGAAGGTGGTCCGAGGCAGTGTACCCCTCCCCCCCTCCCTCCTTCCTCCCTCCCTCCCTCCCTCTCTCCTTCCCCCCTCCTTTCCATCCTTCTCTTTACCCCCTCTCCTATGCTCTCCTCTTATTTTGTTTTGGTTTGTTTGTTTTTTCTTTTGCCTTTCCAAAATATGGACTGTTTTGTGCCGTTAGGTCATGGTATACCGGACGTACCACTACACAGTGAATTCAGACGACTACTTACACTGCCTCTGTCACTGATAGATGTTTTGTTTGTGCTGCTTTACCAGCTTCTTGTCTGTGCATACCGGATAATTTTCTAGCTTTTTGTACAATGACCTACCTATTGTATTGCTCACACTCATTTGCAATGGGTGTATTTCTTTTGTTTTGCTTCTGTCCTTCAACTAAATAAATACTTATTAAACAAAAAAAAATAAAGAGACAATTTCACTTTGTCTATTGAGGGAAAAGTAACAGTGTCTGTGTAAAGCATAATTCCAACCTAATACTTATTCCTCCAGTGCTCTCCTGCTGCTGCATCATCTTCTGTGTTCAGCATTAAACAATACTCAGTGTTTTTAGGTGTGGGAAATCATGTGACCTTCTTCATGATGCAGCACTTGAGCCTAGCTGCCAATAGCTGGGTCCAAGCACTGTTGCATGATGGAGAAGGTGATGTCATTGATTCTTCTAGGTTTTGACATAAGTAAATTCTGTATATTTTAATGGTGGCTGTGATAGTGGAAGGAGCAGCAGGATATTGCTAAAGAGGTTAGTATTAGTTGGTCGGGAGAGAGGAGAGGCTTTACACAGACAACGTAAATTTTTTCTCTAAAAAACGGATTAACATTTGACATACCTTCTGTTAATCCCAGACAAACCCACTTACGTATACCCCTCTGGACTTTCAACACTCTGTGAATTCCCAGAAGACTCAAGGTCAAAAAGTTGTTTAGCTATTATAAGAATACTTAGAGTAAGATAACCCAGAGTCTAATATTCTCTCCTACTTCTTCCCACATAACAAACTATACCGTTCAAATGTCCACACATTCTTTTTTATTACCTCACTACAAAGTTGGAGGAGCTAGGAGGAACAAGACCATAACCATCAGGCCTACAGTATAGTCTGATTGAAGCCATGTTCAGAATTTCCCAACAGTCTTATCTAAGTCATGACTTCTCAGGGAACCTACATAGAGATAAGGATTCTCGTCCAGGCCCTGTGTGACATTGCTATGTGTTTGGATGGCAAAATAAAAGGCACCAGCATCATGTGAGAAGTAGAATAAGTCACGTTCTCCCACTACCTAGAACTACAGGGTATTTTTAATCACTCCAGGTGATCAAAAAGAATGGTGTAGTGAGGGTATGTATGATCAGCTGAGTGAACTTTTTTTGCTCTGTATGGGCACAAAACAGGTTCACTTTCATTAAAAGTTTATATAAACCTTAAACAAAAATGTGATATAAAGCATCTTCTCAGTCCTTATATGAAGTGACTACATTGTTTTTTCAGACTAGGAACATTTTCAGCAAGTACAAAAAATACCTGTTGACCTTGCCAGATATAAAATATTCAATATTCTTTTCACTTTCAATGAGCTGAAAAACAAACCACAAACATTGTTATCTTTTTGTGTAGCTACTTGTCCTAATATTCTACTATATACTGAGGTTGAGTGAAGGCAGGCATGTTTGAAGTCCAGCTTGCTTGACAATTATGAATCACTTTATTCATATAGTGGAACAAAGAGTGGAGACGTGAAAGGACAGGAAGTGTGTAAATTACAAGAAATAAAGAAGAAAATCAGATAAAAGGAAAATAATGCAGGTACCTCATCTATGATTTGGTAAGATGCAATACTGTACAGTTTTTTTTCTTGGGTTTAACACTTTAACTTATCCATATCGTGTTAGGACCAAATACATTTATTGATACTAAAATGTTACTTAGTATCAATGATGAAACTATTGCAAGAAACATTTTAAAAGGTAAGAGGTTATGCATGTATACATATGCATATACCCCAGAGCTGAAATGGGCTGTTGGGAGTGCAGAAGCTGTAGAAATGGTGCAGGAATTTTCAATGCACCTAAAAAAGCAAAAAAAAAAAGAGAAAACAAAACAAATGCAGCCACCACATCTAATAATTGGTAAGCTGTAATATATATATATTTTTTTTATCAAAACCAAACACTGTGATCTGCATCAGTCAGGGGGATAATAGAATGTAGTGGTCTCCCAAAAAAAAAAAAAAAACTAGGGGAAGCGCATAGCGTAATCCTGCTTTATTCTATAAGACACCCCTCACAGACAATATCCCCTCAAACATTAAACGTACATCATAGTATCATCAAATAAGCAAAAAGGAAAGTGGTGGCACTTCACTGTAACCGCCGTCCGGCGTGTATCGTTAGAACCGCAAGCTGTGTACAGCTTAATTCCTTCTTCCTGGTTCTCACTCGGTGGAGCACAACAAACACTTCCGGCGTGTCGTGTAGGTCACGCCCTTAGGCGTGACCTACACAACACGCCGGAAGTGTTTGTTGCGCTCCACCCTTAGGCGTGACCTACACGACACGCCGGAAGTGTTTGTTGCGCTCCACCGAGTGAGAACCAGGAAGAAGGAAGTAAGCTGTACACAGCTTGCGGTTCTAACGATACACGTCGCATGGCGGTTACAGTGAAGTGCCACCACTTTCCTTTTTGCTTATTTGATGATACTATGATGTACGTTTAATGTTTAAGGGGATATTGTCTGTGAGGGGTGTCTTATAGAATAAAGCAGGATTACGCTATGCGCTTTCTCTTGTTTTTTTTGTTTTTTTGGGAGCCCACTACATTCTATTATCCCCCTGACTTATGCAGATCACAGTGTTTGGTTTTGATGAAAAATCTTCTGTGCAAGGCCTTTTTTCAATATCGCTCTGGTGAGTGTTAACCCATAAAGGGAGTGTGTTTTCACGTGGTGGGTCTGGAGAGTTCGGTGGAAGGTGCACACTGCAATTTCTTTAGGATCACCCATGGACACTATTTTGAAGCACTGTTTTTATCTATCATCTGTCTAAAGACTTTTAATGTGGTGTTGGCCACTTATTCTCACTCAACATCAGTGCTGTTTGTAGTGTATGACTAATACAGATTACTGTTTTTATTTTTTTATACTATTTTATATATATTTTGCCAGGTTTTAAACAGCTGCTCAGATATTATCTTAGCTTGATGGAGTTTTAAGAAATATTTTCTGTCAATATTTAATGCTTATCTGTGGATGACCCCTGTGTTTGTCCCAATTTTAGGTCCAGCATTACTTCTTGTTCCATAGGCGTTGAGTGGTGTATTGTAGGCCTTTTATACACCCTTTTTTTTCTATAATTTTTTTGGGTTTTGGGTTTCCTACCAATTTTAATGTTCTCAGGCTTACCACTCTATTATTCTCAGGCTTAGCAGATAGCACTGCTGCCTGGAAGCAATAGAGTCATCAGTTTGATTCCCAACCACAACACTACCTACTTAAAGGGCAGGGACTGAAGTGAATGTACAATATACAGTATATATACATATGTTAAGCACTGTGTAAATTGCTAATGCTAAATAAGCACCACAACTAAATAAAATATATATATATTTTTTAAATCAGATATGACATCATGTCTTATCTGAACTACTGAATGTCCAACAGTATCTTATCGAGGATAGATCGATGTTTAGGTCTGAAACCATTATAAAACAATTTTCAAAGTAATGATGCTGTCAAGAAAGATGATGGCACCCCATAGCTGTGCTTCTGAGAGTGAAATGGCCCAATAGGTCACAAAGACGATGAAAAATAAACATTGGAGAACCACAAACATAAGCTGTCTCTTGGGCTGATAAATTACTTAAATCAATCAAATGACTTTTCTGCCATTTCTGTATAAATTCTGTCAAAGGTTTCAGAGTTCCTGCTGTAATCTATCTCCCTTCAGATCCACTTGGTTAGTGTCCAGGTAGGTAGTAGAAATCATAAGTGTTTCAGTTTATTTAGCACTACAGGAGCAGTCACTTCAAATCAATACTTTAATTTGTCTGGTGAAAAGCATGAACATTAAATTTGAGATGGAATATTATATTTATTTGTGTAACAAAATACAAAAACATCATATATGCTTTGAAGCTACTATTTTTACATTACAATTATTTTGTTATGTTTTATAAATCACATGTACTTTACATTGTGCTTTTTAGTGTGTTTTCATGTATTAGTGATTTTTTTACCTTTTATAGTTGTATCTAATGCTGAATAATGGCTCAGGAGATCATTTTAAATTGCAAAGTTAAAGGGGAGGTTCACTCAAAAACTTTCTAAATCTACTCTTAGCCACAACCTAAAACTAATTCATCTAACCCTGTAAAGAAAAAGTCACTATACATAGCTTTTCTAAAGCCGATCCGTTCCGGTCTCAGCGGCGGATGCTTTGTGCAGAAGGGAGCCAACGACGACTGGGAAATGCCTGGGAAGTGACGTCATCTATAGAGTTACTACGGAGCTTCCATGGCCGGCTGCTTCTCCTGCACACTCCCACACACTAAAACCGCGTCTGACAGCTAACTGTGGGACCGGACCGGGGTGGCTGCATAACAGGTAAGTATAGCGATTTCTTTTTTACAGGGCTAGATAAATTAGGTTTAGAATGCGTCTGCAAGTAGGTTTAGAGTTAGTTTTGGCTGAACTTCTACTTTAAAGTTGATTTTACAAAGCAAATGTTTACTTAGCCTAGTGAAAAGGTACTAAAAAAGACAATATTCGAGTGCTGGGAAGGAGAGCTTTGTTTTTGTAGCAATTACATTGCCAAAATGGAGGTGGTATCACTCAAGTCACATTCGTTTTTGTTGGCCTTGTCCTACAGATGAGACCTATTATTATAGAATTTTCAAGTAGAAGTAGAGTGTTTGTCTGTTTCCTGGTTACTCACAAAGTACAAGTAATTCCCCCATTTCACCTTTAATGTATTCTGTAAAGAAAGGTCAGGATGAATGATTTTACAAATGTTTTTTTTTTTATTATTGCTAGCATAGAAACAACACAGAAAGGAGAACGATATAAGAATCAAGAAGTATTTTTGTCACCAGTCAGTAGCCCTGATCACCACCACTCCAGTCATATGATGATGTTGCAAAAGCACATTTTATTGAATAATTAATATTTATTCATTTTCCCAAAAATTGTGTCAGAACACAATAGCACAGCAGGGGTTGGAAAAAAATGTATAGCATATATCAGGCTTAAGTGTGGCACCTGTATACTCACAATAGGTGCTTTAATAAAAAATAAATAAATAATCCCTTATCCTTTACAGTGGGGAAAATATTTATTTGATCCCTTGCAGATTTTGTAAGTTTGCCCACTTACAAATAGATGAAGGGTCTATAATTTTTATCATAGGTGTATTTTAAATGATAGAGACAGAATATCAACCAAAAATCCAGTAAAAACACATAAAAAAATGCTATAAATTAAGTTGCAGTTTAGTGAGCAAAATACGTATTTGATCCCCTAGCAAAACATGATATAGTACTTGGTGGAGAAACCCTTGTTGGCAAGCACTGAGGTAAGACCTTTCTTGTAGTTGGTGACCAGGTTTTCACACTCAGGAGGGATTTTGGTCCACTCTTCTTTACAGATCTTCTCTAAATCCTTAAGGTTTCTTGGCTGTCTTTTGGCAACTTGAAGTTTCAGCTCCCTCCATAAGTTTTCTATAAGATTACGGTCTGGAGACTGACTAGGCCACTCCATGACCTTATTGTGCTTCTTCTTGAGCCACTCCTTTAATGCCTTGGCGGTATGTTTTGGGTCATTGTAATGCTGGAAAACCCATCCATGACCCATATTCAGTGTTCTGGCTAAGGGAAGAAGGTTCTCATCCAAGATTTTACAATACATGGCCCCATCCATTGGCCCCTAAATGCTGCAAAGTTTGCCTGTACCTTTAGCAGAGAAAAAGCCCCAAAGCATCATGTTTCCACCTCTGTGCTTGACTGTAGGGATAATGTTCTTAGGGTCATAGTCAGAATTGTATTTCCTCCAAACATGGCGATTCGAGTTAATTCCAAAGAGCTCCATTTTTGTCTCATCTGACCACAGCACTTTCTCTCAATCCTTCTCTGAATCATTTAGATGTTCATTGGCATTACTGTACATATGCCTTCTTGAGGAGGGGGACTTGCCGTATTTGGAGGAAGAAAAATGCTGACTTTGACCCTAAGAACACCATCCCTACAGTCAAGCACGGAGGTGGAAACATGCTGCTTTGGGGCTGTTTCTCTGCTAAAGATACAGACTGATTTTGCTGCATTGAGGGGCCAATGGATGGGGCCATGTATTGTAAAATCTTGGATGAGAACCTTCTTTCCTCAGCCAAAACACCAAAGATGGGTCATGGATGGGTCTTCCAGCATGACAATGACCCAAAACATTCCGCCAAGGCAACCAAGGAGTGGCTCAAGAAGAAGCACAATAAGGTCATGGAGTGGCCTAGTCAGTCTCCAGACTAGACATGTGCACTCATTCGTTATGATCACAATTCGTAAATTCGTAATATTGAAAATCCAAAAATAAGAAAGAAAATCAGAAGATTCTAAAGAATAACTAACTAACTAATAATAACTAACCATTAAATTACATGTATTGGAAGTTTCTTTCAAATTTGGCTGTTAGTGAATGTAACGAATATGAATTTATCCAAAGTTACGAATTATCCGAAATAACGAATGCCGCATCTAAACAAATGGAACAGAACAAATTAATAATAAATAATAAGAAGAAGTTTTTATTATTATTTTTTTAATTATTATTAATTAGTTACTTTCCATTTGTTTAGTTATGGCATTTGTTATAATTTGTAACTTCGGATAAATTCATATTCGTTACGTTCACCAACAGCCAAATTTGAAAGGAAATTACCTATAATTTAATAGTTAGTAATAGGGATGAGCTTCGAGTTCGAGTCCAACTCATGTTGGACTCGAACATTACCTTTTTGCCCGTTCGTCGAACAGCGAACAATTTGGGGTGTTCGCGGCAAATTCGAAAAGCCGCAGAATGGGAGAAATCTAAAGTGCTAATTTTAAAGGCTTATATGCAAGTTATTGTCATAAAAAGTTTTTGGGGACACAAGTCCTGCCCCAGGGGACATGTATCAATGCAAAAAAAAGTTTTAAAAACTGCCGTTTTTTCGGGAGCAGTGATTTTAATAATGCTTAATGTGAAACAATAAAAGTGAAATATTCCTTTAAATTTCGTACCTAGGGAGTGTGTATAGTATTCCTGTAAAGTAGGGCTTGCTTCCCGTGCTTAAAATTGTCCCTGTACAAAGTGTCATTTCTGAAGGAAAAAAAGTCATTTAAAAGCACTCGCGGCTATAATGAATTGTTATGCTAAAATATATATAAATCAGTGCGCAACCTATTAATTAAGCCAACACAGTGCTTATAATTGTACAAGTAAAAGGAAAAAATAGACATGTGAAAAGGTGGACACTTAAATAAATGTCCTATGATACCTAATTACCAGGTGAAAACAGAAAAAATAGACAAAAACCAAAAAACACAGCAAAGTGTATTGTCCCCTAAGACTGATATACTCCTGGGTACACAGTTCAGGTGTATTAGAGTTCATATAATCAGGAATGTCAGCATCAAACGATTTCCATCAAACAAACAAATCCCGGTCCTGTGATATAGGCAAAGCGAGACTTTTTCAACTTGCTGAGATGAATAATAAAGGCAATGGAGGCTTACCAGCTCAGGTGGATCCCGATTACAGAGATCATATAGGGCTCATACACAGAAATCCATCGGCATGCCACAGATCCGTACCTCCAATCTTCCGATATCCCGATCCGGGGTGGAGCTGTTGATCGGGCCGTCACTACGCTACAGCTGACTGCAACACAGCAGCTGAGTACGATCCGTTTTTTGAAATTGCCGCTTTTCTTTTTCTTTTGCTAAACTTCATGTGAAGCGATTTTATCTACCCGAATCTAATAAAGGGTATCCTTTTTAAAACGAGAAGTATTGCACCATGAGGTTTTTTTCTTTTGTCATTTCAACATCCTTTTCTGCTGTCTGAGCGAGGGAGCCTTTTGCTTGATCATTTGGCTCTGAGGGCCCCCGGAGGATCGGGATATCGGAAGATTGGAGGTACGGATCTGTGGCATGCCGATGGATATCTGTGTATGAGCCCTATATGATCTCTGTAATCGGGATCCACCTGAGCTGGTAAGCCTCCATTGCCTTTATTATTCATCTCAGCAAGTAGAAAAAGTCTCGCTTTGCCTATATCACAGGACCGGGATTTGTTTGTTTGATGGAAATCGTTTGATGCTGACATTCCTGATTATATGAACTCTAATACACCTGAACTGTGTACCCAGGAGTATATCAGTCTTAGGGGACAATACACTTTGCTGTGTTTTTTGGTTTTTGTCTATTTTTTCTGTTTTCACCTGGAGGTATCATAGGACATTTATTTAAGTGTCCACCTTTTCACATGTTTATTTTTTCCTTTTACTTGTACAATTATAAGCACTGTGTTGGCTTAATTAATAGGTTGCGCACTGATTTATATATATTTTAGCATAACAATTCATTATAGCCGCGAGTGCTTTTAAATGACTTTTTTTCCTTCAGAAATGACACTTTGTACAGGGACAGTTCTAAGCACGGGAAACAAGCCCTACCTTACAGGCATACTATACACACTCCCTAGGTACGAAATTTAAAGGAATATTTCACTTTTATTGTTTCACATTAAGCATTATTAAAATCACTGCTCCCGAAAAAACGGCCGTTTTTAAAACTTATTTTTGCATTGATACATGTCCCCTGGGGCAGGACTTGGGTCCCCAAACACTTTTATGACAATAACTTGCATATAAGCCTTTAAAATTAGCACTTTAGATTTCTCCCATAGACTTTTACAGGGTATTCTGCTGCTTTTCGAATTTGCCGCGAACACCCCAAATTGTTCGCTGTTCGACGAACGGGCAAAAAGGTAATGTTCGAGTCCAACATGAGTTGGACTCGAACTCGAAGCTCATCCCTATTACTAACTATTAAATTATAGGTAATTTCCTTTCAAATTTGGCTGTTGGTGAACGTAACGAATATGAATTTATCCGAAGTTACAAATTATAACAAATGCCATAACTAAACAAATGGAAAGTAACTAATTAATAATAATTAAAAAAATAATAATAAAAACTTCTTCTTATTATTTATTATTAATTTGTTCTGTTCCATTTGTTTAGATGCGGCATTCGTTATTTCGGATAATTCGTAACTTTGGATAAATTCATATTCGTTACATTCACTAACAGCCAAATTTGAAAGAAACTTCCAATACATGTAATTTAATGGTTAGTTATTATTAGTTAGTTAGTTATTCTTTAGAATTTTCTGATTTTCTTTCTTATTTTTGGATTTTCAATATTACGAATTTACGAATTGTGATCATAACGAATGAGTGCACATGTCTAGTCTGGAGACTGACTAGGCCACTCCATGACCTTATTGTGCTTCTTCTTGAGCCACTCCTTGGTTGCCTTGGCGGAATGTTTTGGGTCATTGTCATGCTGGAAGACCCATCCATGACCCATCTTTGGTGTCTTGGCTGAGGAAAGAAGGTTCTCATCCAAGATTTTACAATACATGGCCCCATCCATTGGCCCCATCCCAGAGGATTGGGATATCGGAAGATTGGAGGTACAGATCTGTGGCATGCCGATGGATATCTGTGTATGAGCCCTATATGATCTCTGTAATCGGGATCCACCTGAGCTGGTAAGCCTCCATTGCCTTTATTATTCATCTCAGCAAGTTGAAAAAGTCTCGCTTTGCCTATATCACAGGACCGGGATTTGTTTGTTTGATGGAAATCGTTTGATGCTGACATTCCTGATTATATGAACTCTAATACACCTGAACTGTGTACCCAGGAGTATATCAGTCTTAGGGGACAATACACTTTGCTGTGTTTTTTGGTTTTTGTCAATTTTTTCTGTTTTCATCTGGTAATTAGGTATCATAGGACATTTATTTAAGTGTCCACCTTTTCACATGTTTATTTTTTCCTTTTACTTGTACAATTATAAGCACTGTGTTGGCTTAATTAATAGGTTGCGCACTGATTTATATATATTTTAGCATCTACGTTTACAGCTGTCATTCTGGCTGTTTATAAGTTTGCAGCACCTATCACATACATATTCTCAGAATTTTTTTCACATTTGTATATGGTTTTTATCCCATTGGTTTAGATAAGGTTAGCGCGGATTATTTCACTTTTTTACAAATTATAATGAATTGTTGGCTCCTGGCAATACAGAGAAAAGTCATTGATAAAAAAAAAAAAAATATGTGGGGGACAGCCCCAAATATCCATACCAGACCCTTCAGGTCTGGTATGGATTTTAAGGGGAACTCCACGCCAAATTAAAAAATAAATGGCGTGGAGTTCCCCCCAAAAATCCATACCGGACCCTTTATCTGAGCACGCAACCTGGCAAGCTGCAGGAAAAGAGGGGGGACGAGAGAGCGCCCCCCCTCCTGAACCGCACCAGGCCACATACCCTCAACATGGGGAGGATGCTTTGGGGGTCTGTGACCCCTCAAAGCACCATGTCCCCATGTTGATGGGGACAAGGGCCCCATCCCCACAACCCTTACCCGCTGGTTGTGGGGTCTGTGGGCGGGGGGCTTATCGGAATCTGGACATTGTATCCCTACCATTTCGCAAAGAAAGTGTAAAAAATTGTAAAAAAACACACATACACCATTGGGAAAAGTCATTTATTAAAAAAAAAAAAAATCACAGGATACCGAGAGTGGATTACCACTGCTGGAATCTTTTTAAAAAATTTTTTATTTTAATAAAGGACTTTTCCCAACTGTGTCTGTGTGTTTTTTTTATTTTTTACACTTTCTTTGTGAAATGGTAGGGGTACAATGTACCCCTTACCAATTCACATAGGGTGGGCCGGGATCTGGGGGTCCCCTTTGTTAAAGGGGTCTTCCAGATTTCGATAAGCCCCCCCGCAGACCCCCACAACCACCGGGTAAGGGTTGTGGGGATGAGGCCCTTGTCCCCATCAACATGGGGACATGGTGCTTTGAGGGGTCACAGACCCCCAAAGCATCCTCCCCATGTTGAGGGCATGTGGCCTGGTACGGTTCAGGAGGGGGGGGCGCTCTCTCGTCCCCCCTCTTTTTCTGCGGCCTGCCAGGTTGTGTGCTCGGATAAAGGGTCTGGTATGGATTTTTGGGGGAACTCCATGCCATTTTTTTTTTATTTGGCGTGGAGTTCCCCTTAAAATCCATACCAGACCTGAAGGGTCTGGTATGGATATTTGGGGGGAACCCCACGTCATTTTTTTTTAAATTTGACGCAGGGTTCCCCTTAATATACATACCAGACCTGAAGGGCACGGTAATTGAATTTGGGGGGACCCCCACGCATTTTTTTTTTATCAATGACTTTTCTCTGTATTGCCAGGAGCCGACAATTCATTACAGCCCAGAGTGCTTTTAAATTACTTTTTTTCCTTCAGAAATGACACTTTGTGCAGGGACAGTTCTAAGCACGGGAAACAAGCGCTACTTTACAGGCATACTATACACACTCCCTAGGTACGAAATTTAAAGGAATATTTCACTTTTATTGTTTCACTTTAAGCATTATTAAAATCACTGCTCCCGAAAAACTGCAGTTTTTAAAACTTTTGTCTGCATTGATACATGTCCCCTGGGGCAGGACCCGGGTCCCTAAACACTTTTTATGACAATAACTTGCATATAAGCCTTTAAAATTAGCACTTTAGATTTGTCATGTTCGAGTCCCATAGACTTTAACGGTGTTCGGATGTTCAAACAAATTAATTGCCTGTTCGGTGCGAACCGAACTGCGGGGGTGTTCGGCTCATCCCTAGTTAGTAATAGTTAAGTTATTATTAGATAGTTATTATTTCAAGTTTTCGGATTTTCGCATTTAGAATTTCTGAATTTACAAATTTACGAAAAGGTAACATATTCCACATTAAACAATTCATCACATGCTCTACTGAGTTTGTCATTTATATTCTACGGTGCCCCCGTGGCTTGCATTATGTGGGACGAACTATGCGCACCTTGCGGAAGCGCATAGGGGTGCACTGTAGATTCCTACACAAGGGCTGTGACAAGCACAGTGTTCCTCGCCACTTACTCCAGGCGCACAAGAAAAACTTTAGATGCCTGGAGGTAATGGCGATTGAAGCTATTCCCAAAGGTTCCCTTACTGATAATGAAAGGTTCCCTCTTTTATGTAAAAGAGAAGTGTACTGTTACAGCAGGCAGGGTTGAAAAAAGACACAAGGTGTCCAAGTACACCTGCTCCCAAACCATGTTGTCCCTCTCTGCCGCCGATGTAGTTCCCTGGGCTACCCGCTGCCGCTCTTGGTCGTGGGGGGTCTGGTCCGGTCGTGCGGTTCACCACGCTGCTTCTCTCAGGGGTGGGGGGGCCTGGTCCAGTTCTCTGCTCGCTGCTCACACACTCCCTCTCACACCACGCTGTCCCAGCACTGACTTCCGCACCAAAAAAGCTCTGCAACAGCACGATTTACTGGAGTTACCATTTTGGTTTCTTGTCACCCAATGGATTGAATGAGGACCTAGAAGTACATAATGCCATTTGATATTGGATTTCAGTATATGTCTTGTCCTTTATATACAGTATCTTACAAAAGTCAGTACATCCCTTAAATTTTTGTACATTTTTTATTATATCTTTTCATGTGACAACACTGAAGAAATGACACTTTGCTACAATATAAAGTAGTGAGTGTACAGCTCGTATAACAGTGTACAATTTCTGTCCCCTCAAAATACCTCAACACACAGCCATTAATGTCTAAACCACTGGAAACAAAAGTACACCCCTAAGTGAAAATGTCCAAATTGGGACCAATTAGCCATTTTCCCTCCCCGGTGTCATGTGACTCGTTGGTGTTACAAGGTCTCAGGTGTGAATGGGGAGCAGGTGTGTTTAATTTGGTGTTATCGCTCTCACTCTCTCATACTGGTCACTGGAAGTTCAACATGGCACCTAATAGCAAAGAACTCTCTGAGGATCTTAAAAAAAAGAATTGTTGCTTTACATAAAGCTGTCCTAGGCTATAAGAAGATTGCCAAGACCCTGAAACTGAGCTGCAGCGTGGTGGCCAAGACCATACAGCAGTTTAACAAGACAGGTTCCACTCAGAACAGGCCTCGCCATAGTCAACCAAAGAAGTTGAGTGCATGTGCTCAGCATCATATCCAGAGGTTGTCTTTGGGAAATAGACGTACGAGTGTTCCCAGCATTGCTGCAGAGGTTGAAGGGGTCAGCCTGTCAGTGCTCAGACCATATGCCACACTGCATCAAATTGGTCTGCATGGCTGTCGTCTCAGGAGGAAGCCTCTTCTGAAGATGATGCACAAGGAAGCTTGCAAACAGTTTGCTGAAGACAAGCAGACTAAGGACATGGATTACTGGAACCATGTTCTGTGGTCTGGTGAGACCAAGATACATTTGTTTGGTTCAGATGGTGTCAAGCGTGTGTGGCGGCAACCAGGTGAGGAGTACAAATACAAGTGTGTCTTGCCTACAGTCAAGCATGGTGGTGGGAGTGTCATGGTCTGGGGCTACATAACCTAAACTCTATTGAGCATCTGTGGGGCATCCTCAAACGGAAGGTGGAGGACTCCAAGGTCTCTAACATTCACCAACTCTGTGATGTCATCATGGAGGAGTGGAAGAGGACTCCAGTAGCAACCTGTGAAGCACTGGTGAACTCAATGCCCAAGAGGGTTAAGGCAGTGCTGGAAAATAATGGTAGCCACACAAAGTATTGACACTTTGGGCAAAACTTGGACATTTTCGCCTAGGGGTGTACTCACTTTTGTTGCCAGCGGTTTAGACATTAATGGCTGTGTGTTGAGTTATTTTGAGGGGACAGCATATTTACACTGCTATACAAGCTGTACACTCACTATTTTACATTGTAGCAAAGTGTAATTTCTTGTTTCATGTTGTCACATGAAAAGATATTATAAAATATTTACAAAAATGTGAGGGGTTTACTCACTTTTGTGAGATACTGTATATCCATCATGGTTTTCTTATTTTTCTTTATAGACCCCATCTAATTTTAATTCTGTATTTATGTATTGTTATATTATTTTTATTTCATTTTATTCATATTTATTTTATTTTATTTTTATTATTATTTTTATTTTCATTTTTATTTTTATTCCATTTTAATTTATTTTTAATTATTATTATTATTTCCAATGGTTCATGTCAAGCGTCATAACAAATTTGTATGTAATAAATATATTAAGTGTATAGGATTTTAAATTAATATAACATTGACACAGGATTTTAGGTCTGCATGTGTGTAGATGCATATATTATATAGATATACACAGGCAGTGTTTCATTATTTTTGCAGATTTTTCTCTTGCAGTTTTTATTTTTATAATGTCTATGGGACTTGTAATACAAGAGTTAATAGTCTATAATTGTTTTCAATGGGTTAAGGGCACTGATTGATCAATTAGTCCAGACCTCCATTTACTCTTTGCCTAGCTCTGCCCCTACAATGGAGTTATATTGCCTCTGTTAGCCGTTTTCCAGTGACTTGACAAAGCACGCAATCGTGCAAAACTGGTAGTCACGTCAACAGAGACGCCCTGCTCCACGTTGTCTGCGGCTGGTTCCCTCTCCGACACCTCAGTTCCAGCATGTCTTCTGTGATGCCCTCTTCCTTTCGACGCTCACCACAGAGCTATTCCCCTGGACACGGTCAGCTGCTTGACTCTATTCACATTGCCAGTGTCAGTGACACCATCTTCCCTTGCCGGCGGGTCCAGCTCTACACACCACACACTGCAGCTGGCTTGTCCTTGTGGCTTTCCATGGTCGATTTCCCTTGGTTGGTTGTCCTGGTCTGTCTTAGTGATCCATTAGTGCCTGAGCGAGCCTTACAGCCTTGTGTTAACATTGTCTTTCAAATATGTACTGTTTTAATCTTTGGAATAAATCGCTAGCAACCTTTTTGAGTATACATGTGGTTCATTGCAGCCATTACTCATCAATTCCAGCTCATTTCCTGAGTGCTGTCAACCCTTTTTGTCTTCAGAATTTCAGCATCTGATCCTTTTCCATTAGACAGCAGCACGGTTCAGCTGAACATATATTGCACTGTGAGTTTTTTTTCCTGTGATTAGCGCCTTTGACTCAAACTTGCTGATCATCTATGTCTACATTTTATTTTGAATGATGTGTATCCGATTTCATCTTTCTGCAATCCTAAAGGTATTCTTGTGACACCAAGGTTTCCTCATTTGGAACCCCTATCTTTAACTTCATTACAGCTTGTATTTAAAAATATGAAATATGAAATAAAAAGTGGTATGTATAATGTAGTATATGCATTTACCAAAGATTTTTGTTCACAATAAATTTATTATAACCAAATTTTACATCTTATAACTTTGTTATGTTCTGGCCCGTGTGGTTCAGGCATCTCTAGTTGCAAAAATTGAGGCAAGATGCAAGTGTCAGTGGAACAATGCGGTGGTTAGGGGATGTTGTTGGACACGTTTAGGATACTGTTTCAATCAGTTATCACTGCCACAATGTCAACTTCTACCTCTTTGCAGCAGTTGCTAGGGCTTCATTCTTCTCCTAGCAGGATAGACAGTGATGGGAATGCGAAAAAGAGGAACTAAGAATGCTGAGAGATAACTTGGCAATATGCCCAGAATCTAAGTTTGAGAAGGATAACCACAAACAGTCTGGCATTTCCAATGCTCATGATGCATGTGAATATTGCAAGTGCAATGTTTGAAGATTGTATGCAATAAATGGATTATGGTTTTAGACATATTGCACTAGTGGAGCTTTCTTTTATCTCCTCTCTTATGTGAGCGTGTTACACCTGGATTGTGTCAATTGGAGAGTGGCCCATTGAAGTAATAAACCCTTTGTAGGTAACTGCTCTGCTGCCAAACACGCGAGTGTGAGGCCCCTTTCACACGTGCGGACCGTATGTCCGTATTTCATCCATCGGTTTTCGGATGAAATACGGACATACATGTGTCCCTTTTGGGGTTGAGATCTGACAGGGACTGCCCTGTCAGATATCCGCTCTCCTCCAAACCCCCCATAGAGGAGAGCGGAGATCTGACAGGGCGGTCCCTGCACAGTGTGCAGGGACCGCCCTGTCATCTGCCGACTCTGCGGCGATCAACGGAGCGATCCCCGCTGAGCAAGCGGATGTTCACAGGGAGGATAATCACGGGATCCGCCCGTGTAAAAGGGCCCTTAGGAAACTATCTTTGATGAGTTTACTACTGATGGGGAGAGGTGCTTGCTACACTCATGGTGTTGTGTGAAGATTTCGCTACTCTTTGAAGGATCGCTTCCATGCACTTTAGCATCTTTTGAACAAATTTGTGTGACTTTTTTGTGGACTTTCATACACTTTTTTTCCATTTTCTACACTATTGGTTCATTGTGTTGGCCTTACAAGCTTAACACTTTAACACATTTTGATGTTAAAGACTTTGGCTATGTTTTACCACTTTAACCAATTGTTTTTCCTGAAATTCAGATAATTAGAACCAAAGTCACTAACACCAAAAAATGCACTAAAATGTACATATTATAATAAAATCCTCCCCTTTGCTTCACTGTACACATTATAATTAGCAGGAATGTAACAAATACCATTAGGTGCATTGTAATCCTTTTATTAGGAATATACAATTTTGATATCCTGTAAAATCGTGTTAAGTCACAGATCACCTTTCTTCTAATTATTTGTAAAGATTTATGATCGAGATACTGTAGCACCCCATAACCCATGGAGGCATGTAAGGGACCCCCCAGTGGTAGGGTGGGCTGACATTCACTCCAGCTCTGCGTTCATGGCTAAAAGTGGGGGATTTGAGAAATGTTGGATGCCAGGCACTTTAATTGTTCTTTTAAAGATTTTATTGCTTAACATACAAAGAGAGAAGGATAAGGGCTGCAGATACCAAAAGGCAACAGTTACAGACTCCAGATCTGCATTCAGATTGTACAGTGTAAAGGGCCTTCAAGCTGGCACCGGCCAAGCTCTAAAGTGCATCTCTGGCTGGCTAGCAGACTTCTCTGTTTATGCTCTCATGCATCTCTGCATCTACCAGGCCCTCTTGTACATCCTCCCAAGAGAGTCACCAGGTACCTGCGAGAAACTAATAACTTCCTGGCCCCTACCTCAAGTAGGGCCCTCCTGGTGGTTCCTCTTACTGGTTCAGCTTCCTCCTCTTCCAGGCAGGATAGCTTCCAAGAACCACTCCTACTAACTCCAGGCCTCAGCACAAAGCACATGTTAGGCCTGAATAAGATACATAAATAACAAGCCATGTAATTTAGCAGCAACTCCCCAGGCCAAACCGTGGGGGGAGAAAGCGCTTCATAAGGTCAGCCCCAAATATTTATACTCTGATACACAACAGTCAAAACTCCTAGTGGTTGGCCAGAGGGAACATAAATATTCACAACCCAGCATTTCTGTGTCCTCTCACTGTGATGTACCTGGTGGAGATCGAACTGGAGAGGGCTTTTCTTGCACCTTTTGTCCAGCACTCCTAGTGGTGGTGACAGGTGGTGTGAGGACATAGAATGGCACAAGAGGCAGTGTAGCAGGCAGCACCATCTGTTGGTTGCAGGATGCAAATGACTGTGAATTATTACATAAGGACCAGAGACTGGAACGCGGTGACACTTGATCAGCAGACAGGAGCATATCCAGGACACAAACCAAAAGGTCATCAGCAGCCAGGCAGCAAGGTACAGGAACAACAGACAGATACAGAGTCAGGATATAGCTTTTGGTCAGTACACAGCCTGGCAGGGAGGTACAGGAACATAAGATGGGAGTAGAGTCAGAGTACAAGCTGAGGTCACAACAGGTAGGCAAGAATCCAGAGGCAGGTCAAGCTGCATCATGCATGGGCAGGCAAATATAGCAGGTCGGGCTGCAGGTAAAGCAGAAACTAGCTGAAGACCACTCGGCTATCTGTTCATGTCACAGTCTAACTTCAATAGGTCGTTTGGCAACAATGGCAGTGGCGATTGTGCATGTGTGCATGCACATGCACTACTTAGTGTGCATGTGTGCCATTACTCTTCCTGCAGTAAGCCTTTGGTTAGAATTATGAGCATGGGCATATGCATGAACATCTTCTTGTCCTGAAACGTACTGGGCTTTTCTTATACTCATTTTATTTTCAGAGGTACTAGTGATACCTACTGGCAGAAGCCAAAAACAACATCCACACAGGGCCAAGGGGAAGACCAAATGAACACAGTGATAGATATCAGCGTAGGCTGGTAACCACCCAGTAAACTAAATTTGGTTAGAGTAGGGTGGCTACAATACTTAAAAGTAAAGTGATATATATGTTCACAACTTTATTTGTTTACAAAATAAAAATGGTACAACCTTTTTTTCCTATTTACATTGTTTATTCATAGAATAATATAAAATCATAAAATCCCAGTTTCTGTATCAGTAAAAAAGTGTTGCTATTCTTAGATTAAATAAAATAATCTCGTGTATAAAAAATAATCCTATGGCAGGTGCACATGGGTATTTTAGTTATTTTATCATTTCTAAAAGTAGGAAGAAGACAGCAGCACAATGTATGTCTTTTGTAATTCTCTGTGCATATGATCATTTTATTACATTTTCTTTCCTTTCAGAATTGTATCTAGTTTCATAAATCCAAGTTCCAAATTCATTTTTTAAAAGCTGAAAACAGGAAAATATGTCATTGAAACACATACGTATATGGGAGCTGTCTTACCTGCCAAAGGATTTGTACTTCTGCCCATCATTTTCTGAGATTTGCACAGCTGTAATAAATAGCACAGCTAGCTTTGTGACCTTACTTTTTCTTTGCTTCAGTTAAGCAATACATCTAGGTAACCTTTCTTCCCTCAGCCTGTGACTGGACAGTAAAAGAGCAGCAACAAGCTTATGAGTTTATCTCTCTGCTGTCTCATCCTGTCATAATGATCCTTGCAGCACATGTTCACGTAGAAGAGACTGATTGGCCACATTGTGCTGCTCTCTTCCTCTCCCAGTCTGAGCGTTGCTAAACAGAGATAATAGAGGGACAAAATCAAGTTAAATTCAGACCATTACACTAGCTGCATTTAAAAATACAGTGCAATGATATTAATTAGGAAACACTAGACACACACAAAGACTTTTGACATTCCTTCTTTATTGTGTATTTAGATCCAAATGTTCATATTTGATAGAGAAGTGAAGGGTTAGAGCCCCTGACAGGTTTTCATTCATGTCTGTGTTCCAACTGGGTAGTTCCAACTGGGTAGATTTACTTTCTCAACTTGTCATTAACAAGCAGGGCCTGAGGTACATGATGCCCAAGGTGGCTAATTTTCACTTTGATATCTAACTGTGGTTGGTCCTCTTCATGCAACTTATTTTCTGTGGGATAGCTAATATGGCTTTCCCCCAATTTTTTGTTTTGTTTAGCAAATTGTCCACAGCTGCAGAGGTACCCCGTCCCAATGGACAAATCAGTATTATTAGAATTATGATTGATCCCAGGCCCTGACATTGTTTTTATATAATTTGATCCTTAATTTCTGCCACCCACCCCACCATGGCAGAGATGGCCCCTGGCCTCAGTGTCCCTTACCACCATGCCTACATTACTACTGTCTGAGGTCTAATTGACCTGTACATAACACATTTCTGTTCCTAGGGTGACTAAACTCATTCCTCCACTTTATGAAGTTAGCCATGGCTGCCACCCAAGCTGTTTTCCTGATTTGGACAACAAAGTGGTCCTTCCCAATTCGTCCCCATTACATGGGGGTAGAAGAATTAGTCGTTTACAGAAAACAACTTGGAAGGCAGATAAGTAAATCTGTGCATTCATTTAACAGAAAGTGACCAAGATACATAGTTTCTGGCAAGATAAACTGGTATTTTCTGTATTTGCTGAAAATGTTGCAATGCAACCACCTGCTATAGATTAAATTTGAATTCTTGGTTTAACCACTTACGGACCGCCTGCCGTCATTATACAGTGGCTGTTTGAAGAGGGATATCGTTGGTATGGCAGCAGCTAGCTACCATAACCCTGGTATTCTCTTCTTCAGCGGGTGGTCCGCTTTCAAATAAAAGTCATCTCTGTGGCAGATTCACCACGAGATCACTTTTATCAGTGGCGGGAGAGGGCCCCCCTTCCGCTGCTCTCCAGTGCCCTCTGCCGCTTACCGGAGCTGCCAGCTGGCGGAGGTGATCGGGTCAATCTCCCTGCTAGGTATGGAGATGAGTGAGGGGAAGATGTCACCCACCCTCTCCATACCATTGCAGGGCGAAAGTGACGTCAAAACGTCACTTCCGCCCAATGCTCTTAAAGCAAATTTTTTTTTTTTAAATGACATAAAAAAAAATTTATTGCATTTTTGTGTAAATATATAGGTCTTTTTGACCCCAGATCTTGTATTTAAGAGGTCCTGACGTGCTTTTTTTCTATTACAAGGGATGTTTACATTCCTTGTAATAGGTAAAAAAGTGCCACAATGTTTTTTAAAAGAACAGTGTAAAAAATAAAAATAAAAGGTAAAATAAATAAAACATTTTTTTAAACGTGTGCCGTCCCACTGTGCAGAAGCGAATGCATACGTGAGGAGCGCCATGATCGTTAGAGCGAGAGCAATAATTTTAGCCCTATACTTCCTCTGTAACTCAAAACATGCAACCTGTAGAATTTTTTAAACGTCTCATATGGAGATTTTTAAGGGTAAAAGTTTGTCGCCATTCCACGAGCGGGTGCAAATTTGAAGCATGACACATTTGGTATCAATTTACTTGGTGTAACATCATCTTTCACAATATAAAAAAAATTGGGCTAACTTTACTGTTGTCTTATTTTTTAATTCAAAAAAGTGATTTTTTTACAAAAAAAGTGCCCTTGTAAGACCACTGTGCAAATACGGTGTGACAAAAAGTATTGCAACGACCGCCATTTTATTCTCTAGGGTGTTAGAAAAAAAATATATATACAATATCTGGAGGTTCTAAAGACATTTTCTAGCAAAAAAAAAAAAATGATTTTAACTTGTAAACAAGTTTGAAAAATAGTCTGGTCTTAAAGTGGTTACGTTTTTGAGTTAAACTTTTCAAGCACAGCAACCTATCCAACTAATCAAAATTCACTTGCCCTGTTCTGTCTTTAGCAGAATAAATTGCTTGTCTTACCAATAGGTACAAAATTGTTTTATTTGAGCACTGTCCATACACTCACAATAATTACATATTGTACTATAGGACTCTTGCCTTCATCCCCTTATCACTTGAAAATTTTGTACAGGTAACAGGTAACAAGATTTCACACAGAAATTCAGTCTTTAAACTTGCTGCAGCCAGCTTATGAAAAAAAGACAGCATCAAAAAAATAAATAAATATAAAAATAAACCTTAACCTCACCATCCCATACTAAACAACACATAGCCGTATCTGACTCTCTGACAGGGAAGTGGGGCTTGTTCCCATCTCCACAAAAAGCTTTGTACTTACATGGTTGCCACCTCAGACGAAGCACAGCCTGGCCCTCCTCCATAAGGATTGAGTGACATTGTGAAGACAGTTGGATTCCTCTAAACAGGATAACCAATAAATAGCCCACACCCCTCTTACACTTACCTGAACCCTCATTCAATTCAGCTCTGTGCCCATCTGCAGTGGCTTTCTCCCCTCACTTTCTGGTCTCACAGGCTTTGATGAGGCAGAAGGCATCATTTGCTCCTGCTGCTGTCAATTAAATCCAGTGACAAGGGATCAGGGGTGCCACCATAAGAACTCTCCAGAGAGGACGAGCCAGTGGGGGACCTGAGAAGGGGTGGATTGGGGCTGCTCTGGGTAATTCTATTGCCCAGAGGAGGTAAGCATAAACGTGTAGGTAAGTTTTGCACAGAGCAGGTAAGTATACATAAGTATAAATGTGTTTGTTATTTTTTTTTATTTATTTTACAATAACTTTAAAGTGACACTGAATGATATGCTATTTTCCAAAATAATTGATGCACATTCACTACCTAATACTCCTGTAATCAATTTTTCATGAAATTGTTTCTTAGTGTGTTTTTCTGCCTCCTTGTAATATCCTCAGTGAATTCCCGAACCTCTCCTTTTTCCTCCCCACTTCCATTTGTATTGAGGGAGCACTGCATGTTAGTTGCAGTGATGTACATTGCTTAGTGCACACTACATATCCCATAGTCCATCTCGGAAGCCAGCAAGAGAGGGTGGCTATGCTTCTACTTACAGTGGGACCTTGTAGAATAAACATAACCACCTGTTAACAGGAAGTCAGATCACATCAGAAAAAAATAATAATAATAATTTGGAGATTTGGAGGAGACTTAAAGGAATAGAAGGGCTTTTTTTTTAAATTTAAGAATACAAGCTTGAATAGAATATACCGGTATATTTTTAAACCAAAGTTTAGTGTCACTTTTATAGTGACACTTATTTTGACAGATTACCTTTAATTTTACTTGTAAATATCTGCATTTTTTTTATATCTTAGTTCCACAAATACTTTACTGAGGTAAAGCAAGTTCAAAAAGACAATAAGGGCCACAACAAGTGTTTACAGCATAAAAATGGATTTTAAGAAA
Source organism: Rana muscosa (assembly GCA_029206835.1). Lineage (NCBI taxonomy): Eukaryota > Metazoa > Chordata > Amphibia > Anura > Ranidae > Rana > Rana muscosa. The sequence goes on from CM055116.1 coordinate 176,308,242, forward strand.
AGAATAAACGTCTTTATATGCAATCATTTTGTAAAACTTCCAGTCTTATGAGATGAATGTGTTTAATCTGATCCATAATTGTAAATGCTCAAAAAATCTTTACGTAAACTTCTTGTATATGAATAGTGTCCTATATTATGAAATAATTACATCAGCCTTTATGCTAGCTACAGCTGAAAGAAGCTGCACATGTCTCAGTGAAAGACTGCATGGTCTGTAATTGCAATTACAATGGTAATTTTATTTTCCAAGAAAACATTTTTACCTAAATTTAGGAGAGAACCATAAAATTGATCTACTTTTATTCTGTATTAGAAATAATGTATTGGAAACATTTCTCGGTGAACTATGCCTAGACAGCCATATGCTAGTCTGAACTCTAGATGGTGCTGGCATGCAAAAAAAGCTACCTCTGCAGCAAGCATCAAGCCGAATTCTAAAATCCGATCTCATAAGAAGATGGTATAAAATGTACCAGAAATTTGAGAATTTGGATACATAATAAAACTGCTCAATAAAAGCCCTCCAGGAAACAAATATTATCTATATCTATATATTACAAAAGCTTTTCTAAGTTAAGTTTAGCAGCTTTGACCTAGCAGCAAACATATGCATGCCTGTAAATGGTGTCTTTTTTTTTTTTTTTTTTTGTCAGAGCTCCCATTTCACTAGTGGTCCATTATAGTGATGGGTGTCCTCAGTGAAAAAAAATAGCTCATAAGACTGGAGGGATTGGGCTTGAAGTACCGAATGCAGCTAGTTTACTAGTTTTATGTTACCATATAGTACAGTGGTTCTTAACCTTTTTTGAATCACAGACCCCTTTAGGAAACCTGATGAAAGCTATAGACCCCCTCCTCAGAAATATTCACATGAACACAACTTTGCATGCAATAAAAATATGTACTTTATTTTATTGAAATTTGATTGCCTCATACATATATAACATACCTGAAGTCTGAATAAAGTAAACCCTCCTAACAAAAAACTTACACCTTTCATGCAAAAAGTAATGGTCATCCATTACAAAAATAAAACACAATCATCTTGTCCAAATTAAACAAAACTATTTTAGTTTTAATTCAAATCTACTAATACTTTGGGTTCTACTACCTGTAGAAAATGAGAATTAGCACTTGCTATTATGGAGTGGCACAAGATGGTGGTTGTGCAGAGAAAGATTATATACATTTAAATAGTAAATGTGGGCCAACAACGAGTCAAAAGAAGCTTAGTGGTTGGCACTATAAGCAGTGGCAGTGTGCATTTTCTTTAATTTCCTTTAAAGTGGTATTAAACCTGTATTGGGGTATCGTTTTTCACCCAAAGACTACAGTTCCCAGCACGCTTTGAGGCACCCAAAGTGCATTGCCCAACGCAAGGGTGAACTTTAAAAGGGAGAGGCGGAGCTCTCTCTTTCTCTTTGGACACCGCCCTCCCAGCAAGAGGATCCCTGTGCTGACCTGCTGTGCATGCAAGGCCTGAAGCCTGGGCCTTGTACTTTCTTCCAGAGAGCCTTCCGCTCCACTGAGGAGCCTGCGGAGCGTCTGACCCTGCTGTGAAGAGTTGTCATCAGTAGGACCGAAGACCCGGGCATCGTGGACACTGTGAAGCGAGTCACAGTAGCGGAGGTACCGGACAAGGACTGGTCCGGTCAGGTGAGAGAGCGCTTGCTCAGAGCCATATACTATTAACTTTGTGCCTATTCAACTTTATCCAGGCCCATCAGTGGTTACAGTTACACTCTGGGGAGACTGTCTGCTGAACTGAGTTTACTAGTCTTTCCAGTTTTACAAAGTTAGCGATCATCGCTACCCCATTGGATTACAGTTTGTTCTTTAAGTGCACCACTGTGGTTTGCTAGCGAAGATTTCCTCATCAAACTTTACCCCAAGTTATAGTCAGGCCTGACTGGGTAGTATAGGACATTGCTGGGCGCCATCTTGCTCACGAGGGAGGATAGCTGCAGCGGGTGTCTGTTAAACTGCCATTACATTGCTGAATGTTTTATCTTTTGATAAGTATACTTAAATTGCAGGGATCTGCATGTGACATTTCATACTGTTTTACCCTTTTAACCTTTACTAATAGTAAAGAACCTATAGTTAAGTATATTGGTTGTCAGTGTCAATTACCGTGCTATATTATAAAGGGGACTGTGTCATATAGAATACTAGAGAGAGAGAGTGCAATTCTATAATCCCCTTTCCTAACTGTGTCACAAGAGGTTAGAGCCAATTGCCAGGGGTTGACAGCGGTGCACTACAGGGCCCAAAAACAAACAAGGCAGCCCTCTTAACTGGGGGTATCGCTACACGTGGGGGCTCGGTTCTGGGATCCTTGTGGGTTGCACGCTGCAATCAAGCCGGTCGGAAGTACCAGCATGGACCCGCAGGCAGTGACACAATGGTGCGCAGAGTGGGCTGTTGATCCAATCCGGGCGGTAGCTGTTGAACTCCCGGAAGGGATTCAGGAAAAAGAAGAGGTAAAGCAGCTAATAATGTCAATATCTCCAAGATGGAAAGCATGGGCGGTGGATGTAAAATCAGATACCTCGGGGGCATATGCACTAGTAGAATGGACAAGAGGAATCCCAGAAGAGTTCAAAGGGCAGAATGTAAAAGACATAGATGACAAAAGTATCGCTTAGGGCATACTGAGGCTGTGAAGAAAGAGTTTCCACGAACCTCCCTATCATTATCTCCGTTACTCTTCTCCAAAATGGGAGGCAGTCGCGAGACAAAAGCTCCGGAATTACCCCTGGCCGCCATAGGGCCGGAACTGCTGACTGCTTTGGGAGACTTTGTTACTAAGTGCCAGAAAACCAGCACGACACATGTGGAAGCCGGGTACCGGAAGCTCCGGGTGTTTTCAGGAACACAACCTGTGCCACCCGGGGAAGAAGACTTTGACACCTGTATTGAGCAGGCAATGCAGGCAGTAGAAGGTTGGGAAGTTCCAGAAGCGCAGAAAAAGCAGCGCATCAACGAAAGCTTGAAGGGTGCTGCTGCTGAGGCTGTGAAGAATCTTAGGTGCAGCAATACTGTGTGTACAGCAATAGATTATCTGTCTATGTTGCAGGAGGAATTTGGCCAGCTGGAGAAGGTGTCTGCGTTGGTGTATCAATTTGAACATACCCTCCAACAGCCGGGGGAGAAGTTGTCTGAATATGTCTGGAGACTGAACAGGATGCTGTGCCAAATTGTACTGAGAAAGGGAATGTTGCCACAAGTCATAGACACTACCAGGATGAAGCAGATCCTGAGGGGAGCCTTACGTTCAGATCCAGTTTGGCTTCACTTGAAGACCTCTGACGGAGTCATTGGTTTGAGTTACCCAGACCTTGTGTGGATCATAAGGGACGAAGAGGCCTTGCTGAAGGATCAACAGGGGGTTGAGAAGACCACCCCACCTGCTTCCGTGGGAGTCAGAACAGCAGTAGATACCGAACATGACTCAGAAGTAGAAACCTTGAAGTCTCAGATGGCCCAAGTACTGGATTTATTGACCTCTTTATTGGCCAAGGACTCAGGAACCAAGGAGAAAGGAGAGATCAAGAGTAAACCAGACCGGAATGTTCCCATTCCAACATCCCCAAAAATAAGGAAGAAAATTGTCTGCTTCAACTGTGGAGGAGCTGGTCACACTGGGAAAGTGTGCCCCAGTCTATGGAAGAACCGAGGCACTCAATACCAGCAGGCGGAAAATTTCAGAGGGCCCCGGTGAAGGAGTCAGCCGGGCGCCCGCTACTTACAGAAAGCTCCAAAAAGATGCAAAAACAAGCAGAGCAAAAAGAGAAGGGAAACAATGCCCCTCCTAAAACCCCCATACCGCCTGTCGGGAGTTGAAATTTTACAACCGGAGAAAGATCAATGCATACGAGGTCCAAAAAGGGTTGAGGTCCAGAGAAAAATGGAAGAAGAAGAAAACACCATTAGGAAAATCAAGGAGTCCAAAGGAGGAAGCACCTCAGAAGAAGTTCCCAGACAAGTTAATAGGACCCTCCCCTCTAGTCTCCGTTCAAGTGGAGGGAGTCTACACCAAGGCCCTCCTAGATACAGGAGCCCAAGTGACTCTTTTATACAGAGACTTTTATCGGAAGTATTTGAGTCATGTGCCTTTACAGAAGCTGGAAGACCTACAGATAGGGGGAATTGGCACTCATAGCTTTCCCTACGACGGTTATGTCTCAATCAGGCTGGCCTTTGATCCATCAGTGACAGGAAAGGCGGAAATCTTTGACACCCTGGCGGTAGTTTGTCCTCGCCCGTCAAGGGCCAACACCAGCTCCATGTTGATAGGGACCAACACTGACTTGGTCAGGAGACTGATGACCCCTTTAGTGCAGGAGCGGAGTCCTCCCAAACAGAAAATTCACCCCATGCTGCAACAGGTCTATCAGAAGTTGATCCTGGAGCAAAAGGCCCTCGGAAGAGGAGGTGGGAAGAGTCTGGAGACTGTTGAGGAAGGAGAAGATACTGCAGCCTGGTGAGGTGACCTGTCTTCAGGCTACGGTAAAACTCTCCTGGGAGCAGCCTGGCCCATTTGTGGTCTTGGAGCCAGACCCCTTCAACACTCACCCAGGATTGGAAGTGATCCCTGAAGTGGTCCCGTTGAGGGCATTGAAGAAGGCGAAGGGCCAGATTCCAGGGAGCATCAGAAATGTCACTAGTTCTCCTGTGAAGATCCCAGCCCGGGTACTACTGGGCAAAGTAAATCCTGCTACCCCAGTGACCTTGTCTGAATTGAAGGGGACGGAGGGAGGAGAAGTCACCCTGGAGGGACTCTGGAAGATACCACCTTGCCACTGAAGTGGAAGTAGAGAGCCAAGGCCCAGCTGACTAGATGGAGGAAGATATTCTCAGAAGATGAGTTTGACGTGGGGTGTGCGAGGAGTGCCACCCATAAAATCCGTCTGCAGGAAGACAAACCCTTCCGGGAGAGGGTCCGACGAGTCCCCCTGGCTGACTTGGAAGATTTGCGTGAGCAGTTAACAGAGCTCGAGAGGACAGGGGTTATTCGAGAGTCAAGGAGTCCATATGCTTCCCCCATCATGGTGGTAAGGAAGAAGAACGGGTAGCTGAGGCTCTGCATAGACTACAGGACTCTCAATAGGAGGACCATACCCGAACAGTACACTACTCCCAGGATAGAAGATGCTTTGCAGAGTCTGTCTGGGGCCAAGTGGTTCAGTGTCATGGACCTGAAGAGTGGGTATTATCAAATCCCAATGCACTCTGAAGACAGAGAGAAGACGGCCTTCATCACCCCGGTGGGATTCTATGAGTTCAATAGGATGCCTCAAGGCCTGTCGGGAGCCTCTTCCACTTTCCAGAGGTTGATGGAGAAGACAGTGGGGGACATGAATCTTATCGAAGTCTTGGTGTACCTAGATGACATCATTGTCTTCGGGAATACTCTGGAGGAGCATGAAGAGAGATTGGAGAAAGTCCTGAAGAGACTCAGTGATGAGGGACTAAAACTCTCCAGAGAAAAATGCCAGTTTTACCAGTCCTCGGTCCACTATTTGGGACACATAGTATCTGCAGAAGGAGTGTCTACAGATCCCGACAAACTGGACGCCGTTACCTCCTGGCCCAGGCCAACTACAGTGACTGAGCTCAGATCCTTTCTGGGGTTCTGCTCTTACTACCGTAGATTTGTGGAAGGGTATATATATATATACAGTACTGTATATTTGAACATTGATTAATCCTTATGTACTGATTTCCTACCTTATTTCTTGAGGCCCTAAAGTGTCAGTAAAAATACCCCCAAATGTCCCCTTTTCGGAAAGCAGACAGTACAAGGTATTTGGTAAAAGGCATTTTTTGTTTATTGTATTTTTTATGGAGATAATTTTCTCATAATGTTTTGGGAAAATTAAGAAATTAAATCTAATTCGATTTTTTTCCCCCAAAATTGTCATTTTAACAAGTTATTTCTCCCACACAATATTGGCATACTTACAATTACACTTCAAAACACATTCTACTCCTAAGTATGGGGATACTAAATGTGTGAGACTTTTTCATACCCTTGATGCATAGAGGAGCCCAAAATCCAGGGAACACCTTTAGGCTTTCATGGAGCATAATTCTGACTACCTATCATATTTCTTGAATCCCTGAAGAACAAGGACAGGAGAAACACTCACAAAAAAGCATGTTTTGGAAAGCAAACGCCCTAAGGTATTTTATGAAAGGCTTAATGAGGCTTCTAAAAATATTGTTTTTTGCCACAAGTTTCTAGAAAAAGCAGAAAAGAATATGAAATTTGTATTTTTTTTTTTTACACAAAGTTGTCAAATAAAAAGGTATTTCTAACACACAGCATAGACATACTTGGAATTACACCTCAAAACCCATTCTGCTACTTCTAAATAAATACAGTAGAATGTGTTTTGAAGTGTAATTGTAAGTATGCCAATATTGTGTGAGAGAAATAACTTGTTAAAATGACAATTTTGGGGGGGAAAAATCAAATTATATTTAATTTCTTAATTTTCCCAAAACATTATGAGAAAATTACCTCCATAAAAAATACAAAAAATGCCTTTTACCAAATACCTTGTACTGTCTGCTTTCCAAAAAGGGGACATTTGGGGGTATTTTTACCGACACTTTAGGGCCTCAAGAAATAAGGTAGGAAATCAGTACATAAGGATTAATCAATGTTCAAATATACAGTATATATATATATATATATATATATATATATATACAGTCATAGCCAAAATTGTTGGCACCCCAGAAATTTTTCCAGAAAATCAAGTATTTCTCAGAGAAAAGTATTGCAGTAACACATGTTTTGCTATACAAATGTTTATTCCCTTTGTATGTGTTGGAACAAAACAAAAAAAGCAAATTGGACATAATGTCACACAAAACTCCAAAAATGGGCTGGTCAAAATGCTTGGCACCCTTTCAAAATTGTAGATAAATAAGATTGTTTTAAGCATGTGATGCTCCTTTAAACTCACCTGGGGCAAGTAACAGGTGTAGGCAATATAAAAATCACACCTAAAAGGAGATAAAAAGGAGAGAAGTTCACTTATTCTTTGCATTGTGTGTCTGTGTGTGCCACACTAAGCATGGGCAACAGAAAGAGGAGAATAGAAATGTCTGAGGACTTGAGAACCAAAATTGTGGAAAAATATCAACAATCAAAAGGTTACAAATCCATCTCCAGAGATCTAGATTTGCCTTTTTCCACAGTGCACAACATTGTCAAGAAGTTTGCAACCCATGGCACTGTAGCTAATCTCTCTGGGCGTTGACGGAAGAGAAAAATGTATGAAAGGTTGCAATGCAGGATAGTCCGGATGGTGGATAAGCAGCCCCAAACAAGTTCCAAAGAAATTCAAGCTGTCCTGCAGGCTCAGGGAGCATCAGTGTCAGCGCGAACTATCCGTCGACATTTAAATGAAATTAAACGCTATGGCAGGAGACCCAAGAGGACCCCACTGCTGACACAGAGACATAAAAAAGCAAGACTACAGTTTGCCAAAATGTACTTGAGTAAGCCAAAATCCTTCTGGGAAAACGTCTTGTGGACAGATGAGACCAAGATAGAGCTTTTTGTAAAGCACATCATTCTACTGTATACCGAAAATGGAATGAGGCCTACAAAGAAAAGAACACAGTACCTACAGTGTAATATGGTGGAGGTTCAATGATGTTTTTTTTTTTTTTGCTGGCACTGGGGGCCTTGAATGTGTGCAAGGCATCATGAAATTGAAGGATTACCAAAGGATTTCGGGTCGCAATGTAGAGCCCAGTGTCAGAAAGCTGGGTTTGCATCCGAGATCTTGGGTCTTCCAGCAGGACAATGACCCCAAACATACGTCAAAAATCACCCAGAAATTGATGGCAACAAAGCGATGGACAGTTCTAAAGTGGCCAGCAATGAGTCCAGATCTAAATCCCATTGAACACCTGTGGAGAGATCCTAAAATTGCTGTTGGGAAAAGGCGCCCTACCAATAAGAGAGACCTGGAGCAGTTTGCAAAGGAAGAGTGGTCCAAAATTCCGGGTGAGAGGTGTAAGAAGCTTATTGATGGTTATAGGAAGCGACTGATTTCATTTATTTTTTCCAAAGGGTGTGCAACCAAATATTAAGTTAAGGGTGCCAAGAATCTTGACCAGCCTATTTTTGGAGTTTTGTGTGACATTATGTCCAATTAGTTTTTTTTCCTCCCTTTTTTTGTTTTGTTCCAATACACACAAAAGGAATAAACATGTGTATATCAAAACATGTGTTACTGCAATACTTTTCTGTGAGAAATACTTGATTTTCTGGATAAATTTCTGGGGTGCCAACAATTTAGGCCATGACTGTATATACTGTGTGTGTATATGTGTATATGTGTATATGTATATATATATATATATATATATATATATATATATATATATATATATATATATATATATATATGTATGTATATATATGTACACTATTGTTTGTAGACTATAACTTTGACACGGACTAAACAATATACATCTTTTTTTTTACCAAAGAAATGTAGCAGAATTCCTTTTCACCCCAATTTTTTTAAGAATTTTTTTTATTTTCAACGTTTTTTTTTTTTTCAATCAGTATTTATTGAATTTTTCCAGAAAATACAAGAACACTTTATCAATGTTTGTCATGCAACGACGTCTATAATAGAATAAAATAGAGTAGAACACGAGTAATAAACTCTAACACAGTGATGCTAAGAATACATGAAATAGTAACGTTCTAAAGTCCTCTCTCCTCCAGGGTCACCCCAGGGAGAGCAGACCGCAGTCGCCCAAAGCGGTATGAAGATAAGTCCAAACAGGTATAGTTCCAAATATACAATAGGTGGCGATATACAAACATTAGAACAAGGTGTTGCATACATATTGCTCACCCAAGAATTTCTCATAGCTAATCAGGGTACGTCATAGGAGAGGCACAGCTCCGGACCAGGCGATCCATGGGACCCAGGCTTTCCGGGTCTTTTCGGCTTGGCCATTACTGGCTGCCATAACGGATTCGTAACTATAGTGTAGATTTACTAGGTCAATAGTTTGGGAAGTTGACGGGACCTTTTCTGATCTCCACAGCCTTGTTATACATAATCTGGACGCCAGGAGAATGTGGGACGTGACATACCTAAGGGGAGGGGAGATGTCATCGATCTTCAGGTTCAGAATCGCCAGCTCTGGAGAAGGGAACATTTTACTATGAGTGATTCGAGATAGGAGTTTGAAAATGTCTTCCCAGAACGGTTGTATAAGGGGGCAAGACCAGAATGTGTGTATCAAGTCTCCTTTAAGGGTTTTACAGTGCCAGCAAGTGTCAGAGGCTTGGGGAGAAAAGTATACTAATTTGGCTGGCGTTAGATACCAACGCAGGGTGATTTTTTGGGTAAGTTCCCATAGAGCAGAGCATTTAGTGGAGGTATATATGGACTGTAGTGCTGAGGTCCACTGTTCGGTGGAGAAGCAGCATGCTAGATCTGATTCCCAACGAATGTGTGAGGACGATTTAGAAAAGTGTTGTTTACGATGAAGGCAGTTATAGAAATGAGAGATGCCTTTTGTTTTGGAGAGAGTGTTTGTGAGGAAATCCCACGTTTTGGGAGGGATGGCGTACAGGGGAGTAGGTACGGTTTTTAGACAGTGGCAAATCCTTAGGTGGGTATAGTATTCCTTGGAGGAAAGGCCAAATTCCTTTTTGTATAAGGGCGAAGGGTTTGATTTGGGACCCTAGGAGAAGAGTTTGTAGGGAGCATATTCCTTTACTGGACCAATGTGATAGTGACATGTCTGGAGATAGAAATTGGAGAGATTCCAGGGGTATTTGATGTAGCGGATTGGGGGGAGTGTAATCTAATTGGGTGATCATTTTTTTCCACGCTTGCGCTGAGGCCTGCATGGTTGGAGGGAAGGCTGATGGGATAATAGTCCCTAGAGGGGTACTCATTAGCCAACTTTTCAGATCTGAGCAGGGGAGGAAGGAGTTTTCTATTTGTCCCCATAGAGTAGTAGGGTGGGTACGAAACCAATCTTGCAGTTGAGCAAGGATGGCAGCGAGATAATAATCCTCAAAATCAATGGAGCCCACCCCTCCCGCTAGTTTGTTTTTGATCAGTTTAGAGTGGGCACATCTGGGCTTTTTACCTTTCCAAAGATGAGTATTCAGAACATGTTGAAGGGACCTGAAGAAAGAAAGAGGGACGGGAATGGGAAGGGTCCTAAAGTAGTACAATATTTGCGGGAGACAAATCATTTTGAAGGCCGCAAGCCTAACCGACCAGGATAATTCATGCTTCGCTATTTGCTGGGATTCCCTCTGGATCTTAAGAAGCAGGGGTAAGAAATTGGTGGAGAATAGGGCTTTGGTTGACCTGGTCAATTTAATCCCTAGGTAGGAGATTTCTGTCTCTGCCCATTTAAACTTGTGTTGCATTTGTAATAAATATTTTGTGGTAGCATCTAGATTGTCGTCGAGTATAAATTACTTTGTTGTGTTGACCTTATAATAAGAGGTCTCGCTGAACTAGGTAAGTATTTTTCGTACTTCTGCCAGGGAAGAAGCTGGATTTGTAAGGATTAAGATCACGTCATCCGCGAACAGGCTTATTTTATGTGAGATCTGACCTATTTGTATACCTGAGATGTAAGCGTGGTCTCGGATGCGTGTCGCCAATGGTTCCATAAGAAGGTTGAAAATAAGGGGAGACAAGGGACAACCTTGTCGGGTGCCATTAGTTATGGGGAATAGGTGGGAGGTCACATCTTCCGTGAAGACTGTGGCCGAGGGGGATGAATATAGTGCCATGATAGCATTAAGAATATAGCCTTCAAATCCAAATTTCTGTAGCACTGATCTGAGGTAGGCCCAGTGTACTCTGTCGAACGCCTTCTCTGCATCCAAAGAGAGGAGAAGAGAAGGTGTTCCAGTAGCTTTCGCTTGATGTATGAGGTCTATCACTCTTCTTGTGGCATCAGATGCCTGTCTGCCTTTTGTGAAGCCAGACTGGTCACTGTGAATCAATGTGGGCATTATGTCTATCAGTCTTGCTGCTATTGTTTTAGCGTAAAGTTTGACGTCTAGGTTTAGTAGGGATATCGGGTGGAAGTTTTGGGGATTAGTCGGCTCCTTCCCTGGTTTAGGTATCGTTATTATAAGAGCATTTAACATATCAGTCGGGAATTGAGAAGAGAAGGCAGCGTTATTAAATATCTCAACTAGGTGCGGGAGTATTTGGTCAGAGAATTGTCTATAATATTCCCCCGATAGGCCATCAGGTCCTGGGGCTTTGTCCGTGGGGAGAGAGCGTATTGTCGTTCGAAGTTCTTGTTCCGAGAACGGAGCATTCAAGTGTGTAAGTTGGTCAGCAGTCAAAGCAGGTATGCGTAAGTCATGCAGAAAGCGGTTGATGTCTTCTTGAGAGGGTTGGGGAGTGGATTGTACAGGTCCTTATAGTAGTCGCTAAATGCGTTGGCGATGTCCTGGGGGTTTGTCAGGGGGGTATGATCGTGTGGATGACATAGATGTCGTATTTTGGTCTTGGCACGTCTGCCTTTAAGGCGCTGTGCCATACGTTTCCCAGCTTTGTTGGATGTGGAATAAGTGGTGGCTTTTAGCTTCCGTTGGAGACGGTCGAAGGAATGTAGGAGTAAAGTTCGGAGCTCCTGCCGTAGGGATGTTAGTTGGTCAGGTAGTGGGGTGTGGGGGTTTGTTTTGTGACGTGTTTCTAAGTCAGCTATCCGGGAGGAGATTTCATTTATACGCTGCGTCCTCTTCTTTTTATGTATCGCACTAATTTTCATCAGGATTCCCCTCATATAAGCCTTGTGTGCACTCCACACCACGTTAGGGTCAGACACTGAGCCATCGTTTAGCATAAAGAATTCATTAATGTGGGTCGCTATCTCTGGAGCATAGTCCTTATTTTGTAAGATGTAGTTATTAACCCTCCAGCTAAATGAGTTGTGGGTATGTTTAGAGTCTGCAATGGAGAGCGAGATTGGGGCATGGTCTGACCATGTGGTGGTGTGAATTGCGGAGGCAGCAATTTTTTGTAATACCCATTTATCAGACAGAAATAAGTCAATTCTGGAGTAGGAATTATAACTAGGGGAAAAGTAAGTATAGTCTTTTTCCGTGCCGTGGTGGCACCTCCAAACATCAAATAGGTCATTTGCAGCTAGTAGTCCCTTCAGTGGGGAGATCCTCCTATTTGCAGCAGAGGTAGAGTCCAAGTGAATATCCGGTACTAGAATGAAGTCTCTACATATTATGAGGTGACCTTTCTGTAAAGTTTTGGCAAGTCTGAGAACCTTGCGTATGAATTTAACCTGGTGAGCATTTGGGGCGTAAAGATTGACGATGGTGTATGGCGTATTGATGGTGCAGACCAGGATTATGTAACGCCCCTCAGGTCAAGGGTTATAGAGGAGAGGTGGAAATCTACCTTGTCTCTAATCGATATCAGGACTCCTCTAGCTTTAGAAACGTAGTGTGCATGGAAGACGTGGGGGAACATCCGGTTGGTACACAGCCGTAGGTCGGCTTGTAGGAGGTGAGTCTCTTGTATGCAAATAACGTCACTGTGGAGAGCCTGGACAGTTTTCCACAAGGAGTGGCGCTTAGCCGGGTGATTAAGCCCATTAACGTTTAAGGACAAAAGATTGAGAGGCATCGTGTAGTTGTGGATAAAGTTGTGATGTGTGGTCAGCACTTACAGTTAGTTGGTTGGTGTCCGGTTTGCCGTTAGGTGAATTCAAGGTGATGTGGAGGAAGAGGAAAGGATCAGGGTCTTCTTGCAATGTGGATGCTAGAGCTGTGAATAGAGCAACATGTTATCAGGAAAAAAAGAAAACCAAAAAATTTTAAGGAAAAAAACTGGACACAGTCAGCGTGTTATAAAATAGAGGCGAAACTCTGAGGAGCACGCACTATGCTAGATCGAATTTGTAGCTGTATCAAGAGACCATTAAAACTGCGGTACTCAACGTTGTTGGTAAGTAGAGGTGGAGCGCAACTCCGCTGCGACCTCTGGAAAGGGGTAAAAACAGTCTGAACAAAGAGAACTGAAGTAACCAATAATATACTCTGACATCCCAGAGGCATATTAAGATGATTCATATAAAACACAGTCATAAAAAGACTTAAATTAAAAAGTTCATAATAAAACTGCAGCAGCGCTACGGACAAAATGTTCATATGTGCGTCTTCTATATAGTTGAATATATAGGTGATGATGATAGTGATTGGTGAGTCTGGTTCTACTTGATCCTAGTTTCAGTGCTTCTTTCACCAAGGTGTAATTCACTGCGTGGGGGTAAAACAATCCCCCTATGGGGATGCACTCACCAGATATTTGATCAATAAGGGCATATATAAACCATCCTCATTCCAATGTGACTGCAATCTTATGTTTTTTGGACACCACTTGCAAATGTGAGGGAAAAAGAACAGATCCACATAGGGCAGTATTGTTTGGAAAATGTATTCAACAATCCCCAAAATGCCCCCTTTACAAAATGCGCGTACCCAAAATACAAATAAAACAGGCGTTGTATATAATGAGCGCTGTGAGCGCTTTTAAACTTGCCACTTGATGAGCGCCCCTGGCGTCCTCCTGGTAATACAAGTCCTGGAGCGCAGACAGCGTCACTTCCGGTCTGCTTGGTGTGCTGGTCACGCCCTGACGTTTCGTCACTTCCTGACTTCTTCTGAGACGCCCTCAGAAGAAGTCAGGAAGTGACGAAACATCAGGGCGTGACCAGCACACCAAGCAGACCGGAAGTGACGCTGTCTGCGCTCCAGGACTTGTATTACCAGGAGGACGCCAGGGGCGCTCATCAAGTGGCAAGTTTAAAAGCGCTCACAGCGCTCATTATATACAACGCCTGTTTTATTTGTATTTTGGGTACGCGCATTTTGTAAAGGGGGCATTTTGGGGATTGTTGAATACATTTTCCAAACAATACTGCCCTATGTGGATCTGTTCTTTTTCCCTCACATATGCAAGCGGTGTCCAAAAAACATAAGATTGCAGTCACATTGGAATGAGGATGGTTTATATATGCCCTTATTGATCAAATATCTGGTGAGTGCATCCCCATAGGGGGATTGTTTTACCCCCCACGCGGTGAATTACACCTTGGTGAAAGAAGCACTGAAACTAGGATCAAGTAGAACCAGACTCACCAATCACTATCATTATCACCTATATATTCAACTATATAGAAGACGCACATATGAACATTTTGTCCGTAGCGCTGCTGCAGTTTTATTATGAACTTTTTAATTTAAGTTTTTTTATGACTGTGTTTTATATGTACTTTTTGATTTTTAAGCAGCTGCTGTTATCTTATATATTCCTATTTAGCGTCTATTTCTCTAGAGATTTATCCATAAGCGCAGAGCGATACTGAGAAGGAGGGCCAGAGCATTTTAGTATCTTTTATTGAATATTAAGATGATTGCATGGCCCACCGTGATGGTGGAGTTAGTAGCCTCCTAGGTGTAGGTTTGGTCCAGGTTACAGCGTGCTTGGGTGTTGCTGTTGCGTGGCGGGAGAGGAGAGGGTGGTTCCGGCAGTATGCCCCAGGTGTGGAGCAGATTCAACCCCGCAGTAAGGTCGCTGACGACATGCGATTTGCCATTTTTAGTAATAAGGAGTGTAGCTGGGTGTCTTCATTTATATTGCATTTTATGATTCTGAAGCCCCTTGGTGATCGGATTTAGCTGCCTTCTTAATTGAAGTGTGAATTTGGAGAGATCCTTAAATAGTTGCACATCTGTGAAGCGAGCAGGGAGAGGGGATTTTGCTCTGACCCCAAACATGAGTTTCTCCTTGACGTGAAAAAATGCACCCTCATAAGTACATCTCTGGGGACAGTGGCAGCGAGGTGGGAAGGTTTAGCAATCCTGTGTATTCTGTCTACTATTAAGTCTCTGGGTGACGCTTCGGGAAGTATGATATGCATGAGCTTGTTCGCGTACTTGGGCAGGTCAGCTGGTGGTATTGTTTCAGGGACCCCTCGCATCTTAACATTGTTCCTGAGAGATCTGTCTTCCAAATCGGACAGCTTGGTGGGCAGCCATGCTTGTTCTTCTCTAATGTCCTCATACACATCTATGACCCCATTCACTGTGGAGGCACACTCATTCATACATCTTTCTATGTTTGACACTCTTTCATCCAGAGAATGTATGTCAGATGTGACTTTGGTGAAGAGTGAGGAGAGATCAGTCATTAGGGAAGATTGTAGTGATAAAAGCATATCCTTCAGGGTCGAATCTAGCACAGGCTGTCCTGAGGTGGGGAAGGATGCCATAGAGGAATGCAGGGCCTGGTTTGATGAGAAGGGATTGAAGGCCTGGGCCTCGATTAGCACCTGTGGTGCCCGCTGCGGCGGCGTGTCTAGACGCATTTTAGCTTTTGCGGGGCTGCTGGTGAGGGGGTCACACTCGGGGAGGTGATCTGAGCTTTCTGGGGGCACAGGGAAGGGCGGATTGTCTGAAGCAGCATCCGGGAGATCAGTGTAAGAGTCCCGTTGTTCCATTGGCGCGGCTAAGCCGGCGTCATCTTTGAAACCACTGACCTTCTCCGCAGGTTTAAAGGCAAACTCTGTCAGTTTTTGGGGTTTGTAGTCCGTCATTCTCTTCCTGGACATGATGCCTGTGGTCAGGAGAGCTTCTGCAGCTAGGATGGCCATGGATGGTGTAGCTGTGTGGGCCGTAGTCGCTCCACTGTTGTCTCTGGGATGATGAGCTCTTAGCTTAAGCAGCCATCTTCAGCTCCGGTCGGCCACGCCCCCCCTATTTCCAAAGTTTAATAACAAAACTTTTGGTTGTTTTTTCTTTATATAGAAAAAGAAATAAAAAATGTGGTGATTAAATGCCACCAAAACAAAGCTCTATCTGTTTCAAAAAATTATATAAAAATGTGAGTACAGTGTTGTATGACTGAGTAATTGTCATTCAAAATGTGAGACTGCTGAAACTGAAAAATGTCTGGGGTAGGTAGGTAGTAAAAGTGTCCAGTCTTGAAGTGGCAAATATAAATTATATTAATTCATTCAGCTCTGTAATCACTAATAAATAATTGAATGTATGCAAGCAGTGTAAGTAATTTGACTTAGTAGTCCCTGTACAACAGAGCTCACAGGGAAAAGGGGAAATCTATTAGCCGCAAATCGTGGGAAAAAAAGTCCCTGACCATTTCCAAAAATGCATCAGCCACAAAACACATAGATGTGAACTAGTACCATGGGAAACCATGTTAAATGGACTGTAGTACATTTCTGCAAACTGCAAAACGCACTAAAAACCGCATAGGTGTGAACTTAGGGCAAACTAAACCTCTGGTGTTTTTTCTGAGGAGAACACAGAGGATAGTGACATTTAGATTTACTTTTACGTTTGCTTCCTGCAGCTTTATGAAAGTGTTTATCTCTTGGATCTCTGGATCATTTAGAATCTTTAGAATGGGAAGAGTTGGTCTGTATGGAACCTGATAATATCTTCACTTTCACTTCTATTTTTACAGCCATTGGAAATTCCAAATAGCTCTGCTTAGCTCACTCCTTGTCCTCTGATTGGGTTGCTCTGTGGTGATGGCAGACCCATAGTAGAAGCAGTAACAAAATACAGTGGATATAAAAAGTCTACAAATCCCTGTAATAATGGCAGGTTTTTCCAGATGTAAAAAAATCAGACCAGTATAAATCATTTCAGAATTTTTCCACCTGTATTGCAAAATAAAATCTGTGAAATTCAATTAAAAAAAAAAAAATCTTTAAAATGGGGAAAAAATGAAAGTAAAAAACTTACAATAGTGTGGTTGTATAAAAAAATCACACCCTTAAACTAATACTTATGTAGCCGCCTCACCCTCTCTCTCTTCTTTAGCGGTTACTTTGGCTTCGGTCTAGGGGTACCTTGAAGGGGAGAGCGAGGTGCGCCACGGCCCATGTCCTCTAGATTACTGCATGTAGAGGTGAAGGCCAGAATCAGATTACCTTCGGGCTTTGTATACGCTCAGAGCCAAGTCTGTTCTGCTGATAACCCAAATAGAAAAGGAAGAAGCCCTAGGGCTAACGTTGCGCTAGAAAAATTAAAATTGATAAAGTGATCAGTGATCAAAAGACAGCAGCTAGCATAAATAGCTAAATACTAAAACTATACAAAACATAAAAAACAAAGGTATGCAGCGCTGAAATGAGATCTCCAAAATTGAATGTAGAGAACATAAAGTGAGTTGATAATCAACTAAATTAATAATAAAAACACAAAAAATTATTAAGTGAATAGTAAATAGGTGCAATAGTGAACCATGAAGAAAATTATTAAAATCCTAAATGTTGACAGTGTGGATAATAATAATAATTAATCCGTGAAAAAGTTCATAAACAAAGTCCATCAAAAAAAACCTCCTTAGTGCAAAAAATCAACGACAATCCAATGTGAAGTGAAGTGTTCCAAAAAAAAGAAGAAAACTTGCTCCCAAACGTGAAGTAATGGATACAATGGTGACACCCGTGTGAGAAAGATATATATCCTGCTTACCAGATGCCCATGACTGCATCCAACAGTCTCACCCAGCACAGGGAAATTAGGCTTCCCCCACGGCCTTTAGATTTCAATGGTGTAGATTCCTCGACCGACCTTAAACTGGGAGAATTTGGGATCATGTCTACACCTCCTAATGTCCTCCAATGTCCATTTACATCCGCTCAAAAGCTTAAGAATTCACCAAATGGCTGCTTCCGCCCGGTCACTCACACAGGTGCTGGCTCTGCACTGATGCATGGGAGTGCATGAGCCAGCACCTGTGTGAGTGACCGGCGGAAGCAGCCATTTGGTGAATTCTTAAGCTTTTGAGCGGATGCAAATGGTCATTGGAGGACATTAGGAGGTGTAGACATGATCCCAAATTCTCCCAGTTTAAGGTCGGTCGAGGAATCTACACCATTGAAATCTAAAGGCCGTGGGGGAAGCCTAATTACCCTGTGCTGGGTGAGACTGTTGGATGCAGTCATGGGCATCTGGTAAGCAGGATATATATCTTTCTCACCCGGGTGTCACCATTGTATCCATTACTTCACGTTTGGGAGCAAGTTTTCTTCTTTTTTTGGAACACTTCACTTCACATTGGATTGTCGTTGATTTTTTGCACTAAGGAGGTTTTTTTTGATGGACTTTGTTTATGAACTTTTTCACGGATTAATTATTATTATTATCCACACTGTCAACATTTAGGATTTTAATAATTTTCTTCATGGTTCACTATTGCACCTATTTACTATTCACTTAATAATTTTTTGTGTTTTTATTATTAATTTAGTTGATTATCAACTCACTTTATGTTCTCTACATTCAATTTTGGAGATCTCATTTCAGCGCTGCATACCTTTTTGTTTTTTATTTTTATTTATTTATTTTTTATTTATTTTTTCTGCTGATAACCCCCCTTTTGCTCCCAGTAATTGGAGTACCACACACTGAAAAGGTCCAACACTTATTTATTCCATAACGGCAAACAAATAGTCCTTTGCGAGCAGACAGTTTGAGACCCATAGAACAGTTCAGTATTGGTGGGGAGTAGGTCAAGGCACAATCCTCAAAGAAAACTAAACCGTTGAGATTTCACCAATGGTTGCTAAGCGCAGTGGCTGTAAAACATACTTTTTGGCTTCAGAGTCTCTTCCAGCGACTCTAGTGAACAGGAGTTACCTTCGCTACGTTGCAGCCTCAGGGGGAAGACATCCCTCCAAGAGAGTTACCAGAGTCCCCGCCGTCACCGGATTAATGCTGTACCGGGCTATTCGGAAGGGTTACACTCCCCGGCCTCCTCACCTCAGATACGGGTCCCAACACCTTAGGGCCCCTCGGACTCCTCCACCTTTGCGGAACCCAGTCGAAGTTACTGGGCCCCAGGCCTTGGTCATAGTACCTCACCCTAGGCTTAAGGTGCCTGGGATGGACTCCATCCCTCGCTCTGGCCAGGTCAAGGGCACCTGGGCCCGGAACTCCGGAACGCCAGCACCCAGGCTGAAGGTGCCTGGGCACGGCTGCATCCTCCAACTCTGAACCCCGAGGTCAGGGCATTAACCCCTTTTATCTCCTCTCCCTTTGCGTCACAGCGGGTTCCCCGCCCCGCTGTACCGGCGCCAGAAAAGGACAAAAAGGAACAGTCTTGCGGTGCAGGTTCAGCTCCGGCCAGGGCGACAATGCCACCTGCAGGCCACAGGGAACCCCGCACCACCAGAGTCCTCCAAGAACCAAAAAAGGGATTCTCAGATTCCCTAACAATCAGTACATCTGGGTTGAATAACCCAGTTGCTCCCCCCCCCAAATTTAAATGCGCGCTACACTTAGTTGAAGCATCTTTTGATTTTTTGGCAGCATTTAGTCTTTTGGGGTGAGAGCCTATCAGCATGGCACATCTTGACTTGGGGATCTTATTTTTTTTCTAAACTAGAGTTTATTAAACAAAAGAAGAGGGGGTAGTACAGAAATAAGGGTGGGGTATACACAATCCATAAGGAATACAATGTTTTTGTTGAACAATTCAGCATGTCTTATGGCATTTAGGTGTTAAATGTTGTAGAATATGAACGGTATATAGAATAATAAGACAGCTGTTCACCTTGTAACAATATTTTGCGTATTAACAGATACATGGTGTGTAGATAGGTCTGTGTGTTCAATAGTGAAGTACAGGTTTGAACCGTCTATTGCCTATGTACTAGTTATGCCAGATTTGTTGCAGTGATTCGCGGCTGTGAACAACATGTTATCTATAATTGTTTCATATAGGTCCATCATCTTGGACCTGTCGTGACCTGCACGGTAGGTCCCGTATGATGGGATCAGTCCTGCAGAGGTTTCTGGATTCTGAAGGAAGATGGGGTGTTGGAATATGTTTTAAAAGTAGTACTATTTTGCTAGGTTGCAGATGAACAGGATTTGCAAGACATTGATTTGTCTTTAAGTAAGCATGGTGTTTCAGTTGAGGGAGTATATGTGAGAGAATTGTCAGTGGTATAATTGGTATTGAAGGGCTGTTTGCCTTGGGAATCTTTGCCTACTCTTTCTTGCAAGAGAGCTCCAAATATGTCAGATTGTGAGTAGTGATGAGCCGAACACCCCCGGGTTCGGTTCGCACCAGAACCCGCGAACGGACCGAAAGTTCGCACGAACATTAGAACCCTATTAAATACAATGGATGCGAACGTTCGGATTCTAAAGTGCTAATTATAACGACTATTATCCATGTTATTGTTCGAAACAGAGTTTGGGAACCCGGGTTCTGCACCAGGGGACATGTATCAATGCAAAAAGTAGTTTTAAAAACGGACGTTTTCCGGGAGCAGTCATTTTAATGATGCATAAAGTGAAAAAAAAAAAAGTCAAATATTCCTTTAAATATTGTACCTGGGGGGTGTCTAAAGTATGCCTGTGAAGTGCCACGTGTTTTCCGTGTTTAGAACTGTCCCTGCACAAAATAACATTTCTAAAGGAAAAAAAGCCATTTAAAACTGCTTGCGGCTTTAATGCAATGTCTGGTCCCGGTAATATGGATGAAAATCTTTAGGAAAAATGGCATAGCTACCCCATCAACCCCCACCCCCTACCCCAGCCCATTACCTGCCCCTTTGGATCTTGTATGGATATTAAGGGGAACCCCGCACACAAAATAAAAAAGGCCCTATATACTCTGAACAGCCGTATACAGGCGGTGCATACAAGACAGGGACTGTAGGTTTGTTCTTATGTATAATCTGTTTGTAATTTTGAACAGCTGCATTGTTTAAGTGTAGCTCCATGCCAAATTCCTTTTTTTTAGCTTTTTGGAAAACATAGGGAACGGTTATCACCCCTGTCACATTTTTTTTGCTGTCTGTGCCCCTGTTCAGAACATTTCACCTCACTGTGCGTCCCAATGACAATTGTTTTTGAAATGTGGTGTTTTTATTGAAACAAGGATTGGTGATAAAGCATCAGTAGAGAGGAGACACCTTTCTCCCATATTAATTCTTACAGGAGAGAATTTTCCTTCCAAGGGGTAGATTTCCTCTCACTTCCTGTTGTCTTCTTCCGTTTGCAAGTAGTAGTCGTTTGTAAGTTGGATGTTTGAAAGTAGGGACCTGCCATATATACTCTGCAGAAATTGGCCCCTTAGGTGTTGGTGTTGGCACAACACTGAAAGCACTCACAGTTATTCTTGGTGGGTGCTGGAACGCCCTGCTGTCAACTATTATATCAGGAATTGTAATAACATATAATTGTTGATCAGTGGTAGTAAAAATTGGGCCTTTGATGGTGGTGCTGGTGCCACAACACTGTAAGGCCTGACAGATACTCTTGGTGGGCGCAGCAATGGGCCCTGCTGTGAATTATTAGATCAATAATTATAATTGCATGCCCCTGTTGAACAGGGGCTGAAAAATTGGGCCTTTGGTGGTGGTGGTGGTGGTGGTGGTGTTGACACAACACTGTAAGGCCTGACAGTTACTCTTGGTGGGCGCAGCAATGGGCCCTGCTGTGAATTATTAGATCAATAATTATAATTGCATGCCCCTGTTGAACAGGGGCTGAAAAATTGGGCCTTTGGTGGTGGTGGTGGTGGTGGTGGTGTTGACACAACACTGTAAGGCCTGACAGTTACTCTTGGTGGGTGCAGCAATGGGCCCTGCTGTGAATTATTAGATCAATAATTATAATTGCATGCCCCTGTTGAACAGGGGCTGAAAAATTGGGCCTTTGGTGGTGGTGGTGGTGTTGACACAACACTGTAAGGCCTGACAGTTACTCTTGGTGGGTGCAGCAATGGGCCCTGCTGTGAATTATTAGATCAATAATTATAATTGCATGCCCCTGTTGAACAGGGGCTGAAAAATTGGGCCTTAGGCACTGGTGGGACAACACTGCAACCCCTCACAGATACTGTACTTGGAACACAGCAATGAGGCCTGTTGCAAAGTATTGCATCAAAAATTGTAATTACACGCCCCTGTTAAACAGGGGCTGAAAAATTGGGCCTTAGGCACTGGTGGCACAACACTGCAACCCCTCACAGATACTGTACTTGGAACACAGCAATGAGGCCTGTTGCAAAGTATTGCATCAAAAATTGAAAATACACGCCCCTGTTAAACAGGGGCTGAAAAATTGGGCCTTAGCCACTGGTGGCGGCACCCATAAACCAAAATGATCTTCCAAGCTATCATCATTAATCGGATCATTGAGGAGGAGGAGGAGGATAGCTAGTCAACATAACAGCACAGGAACTCAGCATCAGCATCAGTCTTGAAGGGATGTGACATTTTAAAATCAATTAGTCTGTTATATCAGCATCAGGTGTGTGGTAGCTGGTGGTGATCCAAGACTGGTTCATCTTGATGAAAGTCAGTCGATCAACCGAGTCGGTGGACAGGCGCACCCTGTGATCCGTGACAAATCCTCCAGCAGCACTGAATGTGCGTTCTGAAAGAACGCTGGATGCAGGACAGGCCAGTAGCTCAATTGCATACTGTGCAAGCTCTGGCCAGTGATCCATCCTCAAGACCCAGTAAGCCAGAGGATTTTCGGTGGGGAAGGTGTCCAAATCTGACCTTGCCCCTAGGTATTCCTGCACCATGTATATCAGACGCTGGCAATGGTTGCTGGAACCGATCATACTTTGGGGCTGCGGACTAAAGAATTGTCTGAACGCATCGGTCAGACAGCCACCTTCCCCACCGCTCCTTCTTTGACTGCCCGAAGCCTCAGCAACTCGTTGTCCAGGACCAGGAGTTTGTAACCTCCCAGTCTCTGGGAACGCGTTGCACAGACCTTTCTGCAAGGCCTCCCGGAGTTGTCTCATCCTCTGCTCCCTCTGCGACGGTAAGATAAGATCCGCAACCTTACCCTTGTACCGTGGATCAAGGAGAGTGGCCAGCCAGTAATGGTCCCTCTCCTTGATCCGAAGAATACGAGGATCCTTCCGCAGACTTTGCAGGATGAGGGAGGCCATGCAGTGTAGGTTAGCTGAGGCATTCAGTCCGGAGTCCTCTGGGTCACTAAGGACGACATGATCCGCAGCCACCTCCTCCCAGCCACGTACAAGTCCACTGGTTTCTTGGGACTGTAAATCATCCCTAAAAGACTGCAGCTGATGATGCTGAGTGCCAGCCTCCACCTCCATGCTGACACAATCCTCCTCCTCCTCCTCCTCCTCTTCCTGTGCGATGGGTGGGACAGAAGGAACACTGTCTGGATAAAGGGGGCCTTGAGAGGCAAGGAAGTCCTCCTCTTCCTGCCTCTGTTCTGCCTCAAGTGCCCTGTCCATTATTCCACGCAGCGTGTGCTCCAACAGGTGGACAAGAGGTACAGTGTCACTGATGCATGCACTGTCACTGCTCACCATCCTCGTGGCCTCCTCAAATGGTGCCAGGACAGTGCATACATCCCTGATCATGCCCCACTGGCGTGGTGAAAAAAACCCGAGCTCTCCTGACCCTGTCCTGGTGCCGTAGTCGCACAGGTACTCATTGATGGCCCTCTGCTGCGTGTGCAGCCGCTGCAGCATGGCCAATGTTGAGTTCCACCTGGTGGGCATGTCACATATAAGGCGGTTCTTGGGCAGGTCCAACTCCTTTTGCAGCTCAGCCAGGCGAGCACTGGCATTATAAGATCTGCGGAAATGCACACAGACTTTCCTGGCCTGCCTCAGGACATCCTGTAAGCCCGGGTACCTGCCCAAGAACCGCTGCACCACCAGGTTAAGGACGTGAGCCATACAGGGCACATGGGTCAGTTGTCCCTGTCGGAGGGCGGAGAGGAGGTTGGTGCCATTGTCGCAAACCACCATTCCTGGCTTAAGCTGGCGTGGCGTCAACCACCTCTCGGCCTGCCCCTGCAGAGCAGACAGGACCTCTGCCCCAGTGTGGCTCCTGTCCCCCAAACACACCAGCGCAAGCACGGCATGGCATCTTTTTGCCTGCGTACTTGCGTAGCCCCTTGAACGCCTACGGAGCACCGCTGGTTCCGAGGACAAACCACAGGAAGAGGCCATGGAGGAAGAAGAAGAGGAGGGGGTGGAGGAGAGAGGTGTGTCACAACCAGTAGTAGCATTTTGGAGGCGTGGCGGTGGAACAACCTCCAACACTACTGCACCTTGTCCTGCATCCTTCCCAGCTGCCAAAAGAGTGACCCAATGGGCCGTGAAAGAAAGGTAACGTCCCTGTCCATGCCTGCTGGACCATGAGTCAGCGGTAATATGCACCTTACCGCTGACCGCCCTGTCCAGCGAGGCCAAGACATTGCCTTCCACATGCCTGTAGAGAGCCGGAATCGCCTTCCGTGCGAAAAAGTGGCGTTTGGGAACCTGCCACTGAGGAACCGCACATTGCACAAACTCACGGAAGGGGGCCGAGTCTACCAACTGAAAAGGCAGCAGTTGAAGTGCTAGCAATTTAGCCAAGCTAGCATTCAACCGCTGGGCATGTGGATGGCTGGGAGTGAACTTCTTTTGACGGTCCAGCAGCTGGGGCAGTGAAATTTGCCTGCTAGAATCGGACGTTGGTGTACTGCTAGCAGAGTGCCCGCAAGTACTTGCCTGTGACACACCTAATTCTACACCTTCATTCCTCTCAGAGCAGGTTTCAGAGAGGAGTGAAGGTATAGTGGGGTTGGAGATCCCAGCTGATGCGGTGCAAGAAGAGGTCAGCTTTGTTCTTTGGTGTGGGTCTTTAAGGTAGGCTTGCCAACGAGCTGCATGGCAGGTCAACATATGTCTGATCAAGCATGTGGTGCCCAAGCGGCTGATGTTTTGGCCACGCGATATACGCTTGAGACATATGTTGCAAACAGCAGCTGTGCGATCTGATGCACTCGCCTCAAAAAAGGCCCACACCAAAGAACTTTTTGAATGACGGGCAGAGGCAGCGCCCTGCACAGGCGGAGCTCTGCGGTGTGATTCCGTTGGTGTGCTGCCCATACGCTGGCCACTCAAGGGCATCCTGCCTCGTTGGAGATGTGCCTCCTCCTCATCCTCCTCCTCCTCCTCCTCTCTCCTATTAGGCACCCACGTGGAGTCAGTGACCTCATCATCCCCTCCCTCCTCATCACTGGAGCCAATCTGGCAGTATGCTGCAGCTGCTGGAGCATGACTGCCAGATTGGTGTCCTTCTTGAGCATCCCCTCTCTCTGCTCTCACGCTGCTGCCTTCCTCTAGCTGGGTATCATCATCAGATCCTTCCAAACGCTGGGCATCCTCCTGGAGCATGTACCCAACACTGTGCTCAAACAGTTCGGGGGACTCCTCAGGAGGAGGACATGGTCGGTCTAGGGAAGGATTGACTAATGAAGATAATGATACCAGAGAAGAGGACGCTTTGGCAGCTGCTTTGCCAGTACCCTGAGCCTGGGTGAGAGAGGATGAGGAGGATGAGGTGGGCTTGGTCATCCACTCTACCAAGTCTTCGGCATGATGTGGCTCAACATGTCCAGCTGCCGAAAAGAAGGACAAGCGTGTCCCATGGCCATGTGCTGATGACAATGCACCGCGTCCACGACCAGCACTGTTGCCCCCAGACACAGAGCCTGCTTGCCCTCTCTTTTTGCCTCCTGACTGTCTGCCTCTCCTTGTTTGCCTTCCAGACATTTTAATGGATGGCCTGCAGGGAGATGGGAAAAAGAGCAATAAGGGCTACCTTCAGGTGTATACTGTGCAGGAGGCTTAGCAACAATGACACTGACACTGTCCCCTGCCTATCCTTCTCTGTCCCTAAACACAAGGATTGAAAATATGGAACAGCAAAATTGGTTTAGAACAGAATAGCACACTGACACTTTCCCTCACTGTCCTACTCTGTCCCTCCCTACAAACAAGATTTAGCACAGAATAGCACACTGATAATTTCCACGAGTGTCCTTCTCTGTCCCTAAACTCAAGGATTTGAAATATGGAACAGCAAAATTGGTTTAGAACAGAATAGCACACTGTCAGTTTCACTCACTGTACCTCTCTGTCCCTAAACTCAAGGATTGAAAATATGGTTCAGCAAAATTGGTTTAGAACAGAATAGCACACTGACACTTTCCCTCACTGTCCTACTCTGTCCCTCCCTACAAACAAGATTTAGCACAGAATAGCACACTGATAATTTCCACGAGTGTCCTTCTCTGTCCCTAAACTCAAGGATTTGAAATATGGAACAGCAAAATTGGTTTAGAACAGAATAGCACACTGACACTTTCCCTCACTGTCCTACTCTGTCCCTCCCTACAAACAAGATTTAGCACAGAATAGCACACTGCTAATTTCCACGAGTGTCCTTCTCTGTCCCTAAACTCAAGGATTTCAAATATGGAACAGCAAAATTGGTTTAGAACAGAATAGCACACTGTCAGTTTCACTCACTGTACCTCTCTGTCCCTAAACTCAAGGATTGAAAATATGGTTCAGCAAAATTGGTTTAGAACAGAATAGCACACTGGCACTTTCCCTCACTGTCCTACTCTGTCCCTCCCTACAAACAAGATTTAGCACAGAATAGCACACTGATAATTTCCACGAGTGTCCTTCTCTGTCCCTAAACTCAAGGATTTGAAATATGGAACAGCAAAATTGGTTTAGAACAGAATAGCACACTGTCAGTTTCACTCACTGTACCTCTCTGTCCCTAAACTCAAGGATTGAAAATATGGTTCAGCAAAATTGGTTTAGAACAGAATAGCACACTGACACTTTCCCTCACTGTCCTACTCTGTCCCTCCCTACAAACAAGATTTAGCACAGAATAGCACACTGATAATTTCCACGAGTGTCCTTCTCTGTCCCTAAACTCAAGGATTTGAAATATGGAACAGCAAAATTGGTTTAGAACAGAATAGCACACTGACATTTCCCTCACTGTACCTCTCTGTCCCTAAACTCAAGGATTGAAAATATGGTTCAGCAAAATTTGTTTAGAACAGAATAGCACACTGACACTTTCCCTCACTGTCCTACTCTGTCCCTCCCTACAAACAAGATTTAGCACAGAATAGCACACTGATAATTTCCACGAGTGTCCTTCTCTGTCCCTAAACTCAAGGATTTGAAATATGGAAGAGCAAAATTGGTTTAGAACAGAATAGCACACTGACACTTTCCCTCACTGTCCTACTCTGTCCCTCCCTACAAACAAGATTTAGCACAGAATAGCACACTGATAATTTCCACGAGTGTCCTTCTCTGTCCCTAAACTCAAGGATTGAAAATATGGAACAGCAAAATTGGTTTAGAACAGAATAGCACACTGAAACTTTCCCTCACTGTCCTACTCTGTCCCTCCCTACAAACAAGATTTAGCACAGAATAGCACACTGATAATTTCCACGAGTGTCCTTCTCTGTCCCTAAACTCAAGGATTTGAAATATGGAACAGCAAAATTGGTTTAGAACAGAATAGCACACTGTCATTTTCACTCACTGTACCTCTCTGTCCCTAAACTCAAGGATTGAAAATATGGTTCAGCAAAATTGGTTTAGAACAGAATAGCACACTGACACTTTCCCTCACTGTCCTACTCTGTCCCTCCCTACAAACAAGATTTAGCACAGAATAGCACACTGATAATTTCCACGAGTGTCCTTCTCTGTCCCTAAACTCAAGGATTTGAAATATGGAACAGCAAAATTGGTTTAGAACAGAATAGCACACTGACATTTTCCCTCACTGTCCTACTTTGTCCCTCCCTACAAACAAGATTTAGCACAGAATAGCACACTGCTAATTTCCACGAGTGTCCTTCTCTGTCCCTAAACTCAATGATTTGAAATATGGAACAGAAAAATTGGTTTAGAACAGAATAGCACACTGACACTTTCCCTCACTGTCCTACTCTGTCCCTCCCTACAAACAAGATTTAGCACAGAATAGCACACTGCTAATTTCCGCGAGTGTCCTTCTCTGTCCCTAAACTCAAGGATTTCAAATATGGAACAGCAAAATTGGTTTCGAACAGAATAGCACACTGTCAGTTTCACTCACTGTACCTCTCTGTCCCTAAACTCAAGGATTGAAAATATGGTTCAGCAAAATTGGTTTAGAACAGAATAGCACACTGACACTTTCCCTCACTGTCCTACTCTGTCCCTCCCTACAAACAAGATTTAGCACAGAATAGCACACTGTTAATTTCCACGAGTGTCCTTCTCTGTCCCTAAACTCAAGGATTTGAAATATGGAACAGCAAAATTGGTTTAGAACAGAATAGCACACTGACACTTTCCCTCACTGTCCTACTCTGTCCCTCCCTACAAACAAGATTTAGCACAGAATAGCACACTGATAATTTCCACGAGTGTCCTTCTCTGTCCCTAAACTCAAGGATTTGAAATATGGAACAGCAAAATTGGTTTAGAACAGAATAGCACACTGACACTTTCCCTCACTGTCCTACTCTGTCCCTCCCTACAAACAAGATTTAGCACAGAATAGCACACTGCTAATTTCCACGAGTGTCCTTCTCTGTCCCTAAACTCAAGGATTTCAAATATGGAACAGCAAAATTGGTTTAGAACAGAATAGCACACTGTCAGTTTCACTCACTGTACCTCTCTGTCCCTAAACTCAAGGATTGAAAATATGGTTCAGCAAAATTGGTTTAGAACAGAATAGCACACTGACACTTTCCCTCACTGTACCTCTCTGTCCCTACAAACAAGGATTAGCACAGAATAGCACACTGACACTTTCCCTCACTGTACCTCTCTGTCCCTACAAACAAGGTTTAGCACAGAATAACACACTGTCACTGACACTCTCCCTACCTATCCTTATTTGTCCCTAAACACAAGGAATCCAGGATTAGTAAAGGAGAAAAAATGACACTGTCCCTGCCTATGCTTCTCTTTCCCTGCTCCGGAACACACTACACAAGGCCGCCGCGCTGGCGGCCTTTTATAGTGTGGGGCGTGTACTAAACCCCCTCAGCAATAATTGGCCACAGGCATCCTGCCTGTGGCCAATCATTGCTCTCCTCGCTGCCGGCGCTGTGATTGGCCAAGCATGCGGGGTCACAGTGCATGCTTGGTCAATCACAGCGCCTGGATGACACTGCGATGGCGTAGTGCATTGTGGGCCGTTCGCGTCACTCGAATTTGGCGCGAACGGCCCAAATCGTTCGATCTTCGTCGAACGATCGAACAGCCGATGTTCGAGTCGAACGTATGTTCGACTCGAACACGAAGCTCATCCCTAATTGTGAGGTTATCTCTTATGCTGGAGAACATCCATTTAGGAATAACATCAGCACTATTGTTCCAAGAGAGGGTTGCCCGGGTGGAAAAGGGAGCTGGTCTTTTGACATAGAAACATCTTCCATCCGAAGGTCTCAGGACAGAAATATAGAACATAATGCTGCGTACACACGATTGGAATTTCCGACGACAAATGTTCGATGTGAGCTTTTGGTCAGATATTCCGACCGTGTGTAGGCTCCATCGGACATTTGCTGTCGGAATTTCCGACAACAAATGTTTGAGAGCAGGTTCTCAATTTTTCCGACAACAAAAGTTCTTGTCGGAAATTCCGACCGTGTGTAGCCATTTCCGACGCACAAAAGTGCTGCGCGTGCTCGGAATCAATTTGACGCATGCTCGGAATCCTTGTACTTCATTTTTCTCGGCTGGTCATAGTGTAGTACGCCTCCGTGTTCTTGACCATCGGAAATTCCAAGCAACATTTGTGCGACCGTGTGTATCCAAGACAAGTTTGAGCCAACATCCGTCGGAAAAAAAAAACACGGTTTTGTTGTCGGAAATTCCGATCGTGTGTACATGGCATAAGTTAAATGGCATTGCATTTTTTATTTTTCGGGTAAGATATTGCTTTAAAAACCTTTAATTCAACTGTAGATACATTTGCCAAACTCTGTACCAGAACCATAATTGTAGGGTTATATTAAATGGGAAAAAATTATAAAAAACATTTGTACTTTTTATTTACCAGAGCTCTAGTAACATAGATTGTTTGTGTCTTGTTGCCTATGGTTTTCATAACATGTAAAATTACTTTTGTAAAACAGTATTTCCCACATAAAGCCTTGTTTGTTGTCCAAAGCCAAAAAACAATACATAGACTATACACTGTATGTAATATATCATTTACTTAAAGAGACAATCCCGTCCAAACAGCTGACACACACCTTTCTAGCATTCGCTTGCTGAATACCAGTTAAAACTACCTCCGTACTAGTCAAAACTAAAATCCCTACTGTTAACATGTGACAGGGAGAAGTGATTTTACTTCCTTTGTCATGTGACAGTGTTTGGGCCTAGAGAATTGATTACTAGATTTGAGTACTGTGTCACAAGAGAGAAGGTTACATGTAGAGATTTGACCTCAAGCCTTCTGCTGCATCCTCACTGTCCAATCTTAGGCTTGGGCATGGTCTAGCTGTAGTAGAGAACTGTCAGGCCACCAATTTTGGCTGAGTTGTCAGGCAAGGCTGTGTAATTATGAGGACTGTATGGAGGAAAATATATATTTTTACTCTACTGTAGTTAATGTATAACTGAAGGCAAAACATATTTTTTTGTTTTAGATAGACTGAAGAGGGATTAAAACAGCTGTCAGGTTTTTACTGCTGTCTCTGTCCCCATTAGGTAGATTCACTCTATTTATCCTGGTGACCATGATCAGTGAGAATCCCAAGTTTTAGTGGTCACCAGAAAAAGAAAAGAGGGCAAATCTTTGAATGGGTACTCTGATTCTGGTGACCCTGATGACTACTGGGAATTTTCCTCATTTTGGAGGGCTCTCTTTTCAATTATTAATGTGGCTATGGGACGGGATGTGAAGGACAATCTCCCAAATTGGTTACTGCATTAAAAAAACTTGAGGTCACAACCCTCCCTTATTTTATCCAAAATAAAACAAAATGATTTGCCCTCAGTTTTACTATAAGTAATACAACTAGGTCATGTCCTTGCACTCCAACCTGTGACTGGACAGTATAGTAGAAGCAGCACACTGATTAACTGATCTTTTTGTCACTCTTCTCTCCTCCTATTAGGCGGCCCCTTTCACACTGGGGCGGGCAGGAGCGGTGGCGGTATAGCAGCGCGATTTGCAGCGCTGCTATACCGTCGTTCTTACCGCGGTATGCGGTCGCTAGGGGGGTGAATTTAACCCCCGCTAGCGGCCGAAAAAGGGTTAATACCGCCTGCAAACCGCGGCTATTGCCGCGGTTTGCGGGCGGTATTACCGCGGTGTCCCATTGATTTCAATGGGCACCCACGGTAAAGGAGCGGTGAACACACCGCTCCTTTACCGCTGTAAAGAAGCGGCTAGCAGGACTTTTGGAGCGGTCCTGCTAGCACACCGCTTCAGTGTGAAAGCCTTCGGGCTTTCACATTGAAGGCTACAGGGCAGGAATTTTTCATGCGGTATAATAGCACTATTATTAGCGCTAAACCGCATGAAAAACGCCCCAGTGTGAAAGGGGCCTAAGTATGTTCCTTGTTAGCACAAGAGCACTGTGGCACACCTGATTGGTGCCTTGTGCTGCTTCTCCTTCACCCAGCCTGAGTGCTGCTGAATGGGGGGATGCAAGAGGCTGGTACCAGGTCAAATTCAGCTGCATCTGAAGTTGCTTTTTTTTTTTTAAAATACACTTAACTTTTAATAAATACATACCTGCATGAATTATTATTTTTTATTGCTGATCTGCCTGCAGTTAAATTATAAATATTCTGTGATTCAAGCACCTTTGCCCACCTATAGGAAATGTCCTTAAACCTGCATGGAAAGCTGAGCAATAGAAATAATTTTAATTTAAAGGCAAATGTGAGCTGGTAAAAGAAGAGTCCAACATATAACTTTGCACCACTGCATGCCTAGCCTTATGCGGCGTACACACGATCGTTTTTCATGCCATTTTTTAAACCAACGTTTTTCTCGTCGTTTTTTTTTCATGTTTCCTCTCAAGCCTGTCTTGCGTACACACGATCATTTAAAAAAACGTTCAAGCAAAGCGCAGTGACGTACAACGGCACTATAAAGGGGAAGTTCCGTTCGGATGGCGCCACCCTTCATGTTAGTAAAAATTGTTGAGCGACGATTCGCGCTTTTCAGCCTTGTGCTTTTCAGTCCGTTACAGCGTGACGAATGTGCTATCTCCATTACGAACGCTAGTTTTACCAGAACGAGCGCTCCCGTCTCATACTTGATTCTGAGCATGCGTGGTTTTTTTTCACGTCGTTAAAGCATACACACTATCGTTTTTCACGTTGTTAAAAAAAACGACATGAAAAACGACGTGAAAAAATAGAGCACGTTCGAAATTTTTAATGCCCGTTTTTCACGTCGTTAAAAATGCTCTGGAGCATACACACGATCGGTTTTAATGCCCATTTTTAAAAATGCCATTTTTAACGGCATGAAAAACGATCGTGTGTATGGGGCATTATGCAAATAATGATTTTTAGGAAGTTGATATTTGCATGGAGGGCAAGCTCTAAAAAAATGTGGATGCAAGCTAACGAATTTCGCTGTTACCTTTCTATGCATGGCAATGTTACAGGGTCACTTTAATAATATGTTCTGTATAAGTATAGCCAGTCTTTTGATTAACACACCAAACCAGCACAGATTTTAAAAATCAAAAGCAGCAGCATTCATTATTGATTTGTTCTGCATTAGTAAATCTGGTCCATGCCTTGCTTAATTTACCCAGTCTTTAGAATGATTTAAGGCCACTAGCTAATCTCCCAGGTATCTCTGGCAAAGGACATCTATTCTGCATGCATTTAAACAAAATATTTAGTAAGGCGAATATAGCTGTCTTCTCTGAGCTGATCACTGAAAACATGTCTTACTCTTGCATTTAGCTTGCAATATGCCTTTTATATTTAATTTTATATCCATGAAAAGGAGCAAAGAGCTGTATATTTAGAGAAAATATGCTTGTGTGGAAAGCTCAAACGTAATATATACATATGCAGTGCTGTGAAAAAGTATTTGCCCCCTTCCTGTTTTATTTATTTTTTTGCATATTTCTCACACTTAAATGATTCAGAGCATCAAACAAATTTTAATACTACACTAAATTAATCCAAGATGTAGTTTTTAAATTATTATTTAATTTATTAAGGGAAAAAAAAGCTGTTCAAACCTGCCTGGCCCTATGTAAATAAGTAATTGCCCCCTCCCATGCTGAATTATGAATGAACTGCGCTGTAAAACACAGGGGGGGGGGGGGGTGTAAGGTGGCGCAGAGAAGTGGAATGTGGCTGATAGACAAAGTGACAAATAAGGGTAAAAAATACCTATGACTCTGCTAAATATACAGTAAATGCCAGTGCATGCACAAAAGATAAAATTGATAACAGGTGATTACATAAAATGAACGTCCAAAATACATCTCAGTGTGTCAGAGTTATCAAACTCATAATGAATGTCCCAAACAGTGTAAGTTGCTGTGCTGGGTGAGATAAATAGTCCAAAAATGGAAACAAAACTGTATAGATAATAATAAAGTCTGTGTGTGGTAAAATCCCTCCACCAAATAAACGCAGTGTGCTGGAAAAACTTTCTTCAGTGATGAACACCTCTGTGTCTGCTAGCAGCTCACCTCACTGCTGTTAGGCAAACAGCATAATAAGTAGATCTCAGAGTTAAATTTCACTTGCCACACCCAGGCCTGATTACTGCCAGACCTGTTGAATCAAGAAATCACATAAATAGAAGCTGTCTGACAAAGTGAAGCACGCTAACAGATCACAAAAAGCCACACATCATGCCACAATCTACAAAAAAATCAAAAACAGATTAGAAACAAACATGTATCTGTCTAGGAAGGGTTTCAAACCATTTCTAAGGCTCTGGAACTCCAGTGAACCACGGGGAGAGCTATTATCCACAAATGGAGATAACATGGAACAGTGGTGAAGCTTCCCGGGAGTGTCCGGCCTACAAAATGTACTCCAAGAGCATGACGACAACTCATTCAGGAGGTCATAAAAGAACCCAGAACAACATCTAAAGAACTGCAGGCCTCATTTGCCCCAGGTAAGATCAGTGTTCATGATTCAACAATAAGAAAGAGACTGGGCAAAAATTGCATCCATGGGAGAGTTCCAAGGCCAAAGCCTCTGCTGACCAAAAAGTACACAAAGGCTCATCTCACATTTACCAAAAAAAATCTTGATTATCCCCAAGACTTTTATGCCGCGTACACACGATCGTTTTTTCCTATGAAAAAAGACAGATGGACTTTTTTCATCGGAAAAAACGATTGTGTGTGGGGCCCATCGGTCTTTTTTCCATCGGTGTAAAAAAATAGAACATGTTTTAAATTTTACCGATGGAACAAATACCGATAGCAAATTCCGATCGTCTGTGGGGAACTCCATCGGTGAAAAAACTGACGCATGTTCAGAATCAAGTCGACGCATGTTCAGAAGCATTGAACTTCATTTTTCTCGGCTTGTCTGAGTGTTTTACGTCACTGCGTTTTGGACGGTCGGAATTTGGTCTGATGGTGTGTAGGCAAGACTGATGAAAGTCAGCTGTATCGGAATTCCGATCGTGTGTACAGGGCATAAGGCAAATATTCTGTGGACTGATGAGACAAAAATGTTACTTTTTGGAAGGTGTACGTTACATCTGGCATAAAACTAATACAGCATTTCATAACAAAAACATCATACCAACAGTCAGACATGGTGGTGGTAGCATGATGGTCTGGGGCTGCTTTGCAGCTTCAGAACCTGGACGACTTACCATAATTGATGGAACCATAAATTCAGAGCGCTACCAGAAAATCCTAAAGGAGAATGTCCGGCTATCAGTTTGTAACCTCAAGCTCAAGTGCACTTGGGCTATACAGCAGGACAATGATCCGAAACACAACAGAAAGTCCACCTCCAAAGGGGTTCAAACAAAGCACAATTCAGGTTTTGGAGTGGCCTAGTCAAAGCCAGGACTTAAATCCAATTGAGATGCTGTATCATGACCTTACACAGGCCGTTCATGCTGGAAAACCCTCCAATGTGGCTGAATTAAAAAAATTCTGCAATATTCTCCATATTTTGTAGCATGGACTCGGTCTTCTGCCAGTTTGCATTGAAGATGTAATATGGTGCGCAAGTGTTGTTTGCATAGTTCAGGTGGTCTGACAAGAGACAGACCAGGCTAAAACTGCGGGTGTTCTTGGATAGAGCAGTGTTTCTCAACTCCAGTCCTCAAGGCGCCCCAACAGGTCATGTTTTCAGGCTTTCCATTATTTTGAACAGGTGATTTGATCAGTTTACCTGCCTTAGTAATTACCACAGCCGTTTTATCTGAGGGAAATCCTGAAAACATGATCTGTTGGGGCGCCTTGAGGACTGGAGTTGAGAAACACTGGGATAGAGAACAAACGTAATGGAGGTGGGAATATATTGCAGGCCATAAAGGCATGTGTGAAGATATGTCCTGTTGGTGAGATGGTTGAGTGTTTATGCTAAATCAAAATTAAAGTCAGAGCGAAGCTTGTTCCATACCAAAGCATTGTTTGATATTAAGAACTCTCTGCCAACCCAGGGCTCTGGTCAGGTGTACTGCACGTTGGTATAATCTAACTTCTGGCTGGGACATCCTTCCAAGATTTTTCCGTCTGCACAATGTTTTGGGTTTAATGCATGCAGGTTTTGGGCTCAGGCAAACCTATTAAAGATGGATTGGACATTTTTAAAGTAAGACGGTGGGATGTGAATAGGAATTGTTTGAAGTAAATGAAGGAGGTGAGGCAGTAGATGTTGTTTGATTGCTTTGCACCTCCCCATCCAGTAGAAATTTTTGAATGTCCTTGTGTTCAATATGCTGTTAAATAGAAAGAGAAGTGGTAGAATATTGGGAGGGAAGACTTTGGAGAGATCTCTAGATAACAAGATACCTAGGTACTTAAAGGGACACCAAAGGTTCAGTTTTTTTTTTTTAAATAACAAACATGTCATACTTACCTCCACTGTGCAGTTCATTTTGCACAGAGTGGCCCCAAACGTCCTCTTCTGGGGTCCCACAGCGGCTCTCTCGGCTCCTCCCCACAAAAGCTAACCCCCTCTGGGAAGCTCTCTCCCGAGGGGGTTACCTTGCAGGCACACTCCCAAGTTATACACTTGGAATGCATAGCCGCTGAGTGTATTACTCGTCCCCGCTCCCTGGCGGCCACGTCACTAGATTTGATTGACAGCAGCAGGAGTCAATGGCTGCGCTGCTATCAAACTATACAATGAGGAGCCGATCAGCTATGGAGAGAATGACTCGGGATCGCGCCCACGGAGATTTGGGGCTCAGGTAAGTAAAATGGGGGCTTGGGGGGGCCGGAGAGTGCAAGGTGTTTTTTCACCTTAATGCATAGGATGCATTAAGTTGGAAAAACACAAAGTTTTACAACCCCTTTAATGTTGTAAGGCACCCATTTGAAGTCATCAAATTTGTCTGTAGTCTATGATTCAGAGAGGTCGGTAAAGTCATATTTAAGACTTCAGATTTTTGATAGTTAATATAAAAATAAGATAGTTCCCCATAAGTAGCAAACTCAAACAGAAGATTAGGAATAGTAATGGCAGGTTTACGAAAAAAAAAAGAATAGGTCGTCCACGTAAGCAGAAATCTTATGATAAAAATAAGGTGGAAAGGGAACATGCTTGGTGTGTCCCATTCTCAATTAAAAATATGTCCAATAAGGTACTGTTAGTTCAAACTCGAGCCAATGGAGTGGAGTATTGTGACCCAATACACTGATGCATGAAAAAAAAACCTATACCTTCTAGGCTAAGCCAAATGATAGTCCAGTCAACCGTTTTGCCTTTTCTGCATCTGTGGACAAGAGAAAAGAAAAGCATTTCTCCAACAGGGTTGCATGGATTATATTTATAGTTCTTATTTTTCCATCCCTGGCTTCCTTTGTAGGTATAAATCTCACTTGATCAATATGTTTGGCAATATGTTTTTCAAACAGTTTCAGGTCTACAATAAGTAAAGAAATTGGGTGATAATTTGCACAGTAATGTGGACCCTTCTCCTCTTTCAGTATAATGGAAATGTGAGCTATCATTGCAGATGGGTGCAGTGGTAAAGTTTGTTGAAGAGAGATATATGTCTTAACGAAATGCGACACTAATCAAGACTGAAATTGACCATAGTAAGTAAAAGTGTGTTCGTGCTGTGTGGCAATTTATGGTGAATATGAGAATTCAGGGAGGGGTCACTATTGGGTGGCCACCCTATTAGATCCTTAATACAAGAGTAGCTACAAGGCCAGGGGAAGCCCAAAATGTGTCACTTTCAAGAGGTGACATGTTTCCTGAGGGTGGCACAATCCCCTCTGATGACAAATGTGCCACTGATCCTCTGATCACTTAAAGGAGAAGAGGCAGTGGTGGCAGCTGCCCTTAGTGCTGATTTTACAGGTTTTTTTCATACCACAGTTGTCAAGCCTGGCTGCATGCAGCACTCACAGACAGATCCTGAACCACATTATTGCTGAATGCATTGGGTCCAGGACTAATACAGGCAGTATCAGAAGTGTGTGACTCTGTGGACTATTGGATGTCCTGGATATACAGTACCAGCAGCTGGAATGTTCAGAATCACAATATATAAAAACATAAAAGTGTAGCGCCAAGCTTATAAAGTGCACCTAGTGGTGAATGAACACAGTGCCAAACAATAATAAATGAATGAAAACAAGTATACAAACAAAAAATGAACAAATGTCTGTGAGAAAATGTAAACCAAAAAAGTCTCTGCTATATTGAAGATGAAAATATAGAGTTCAATAAAAAATTCAGTGTAAAGTGATGGTACTCCCAAAAAGTGAATCTTGAGTGAAAAACTGAATGAAGTGGAAATAACCGCCACCAACAAAGGAGAGGCTTACCGGAAACAGTGAACCCTAAAGGGTCAACTGGACATGGTATAAACCACTGTAGAAACTGGATCCTCAGCTGCAGTTCCAACAAACGCCCCACACATCAAACCAATGAAAGGAGGGTATTCTAATATTGGGTTCGTATGGGCAGCGGCCCAGGTGATGCCAGAGAGTTGAACCAGATGATTATGTAGAAAATTGAGAGAAAAGAGGAGGGCACAAAGCATAATACTGTATAATAAGGAACATTTAATATAGTAGGAACACTTACATTAGGAAGTTAAAACAGTGCTTGTCAAAGTACTTAACGGCAACAGTGGATTCCTCCCGACGCGTTTCGTAGCCTAGTACATTGTCTGTTCACAATATACACTAGAGCTTCTGCCTTACCCTGCATCCAGTGTGCTATTTGAGAAGGCCTTCGGCACAGCAGTTACATTTGTTATGGGGAGGTGAATCTGCCTGTTCCCTGACAGTGTGGGCCAGCACATATTTATTAAAAGGAACCAGTTTTGAATTACAAATGACTATAAAGCCAGTGAGCCAGTCAAGCTTATGCTATAGACTAAACTTTTAATTATCACCCCCCTCAAAAATTAAATTCCTGACACCATTTCCAGTTCCTGCCACCTGAAAAGGCCTATTACAGTGACTGGACACTAAAAAGGTTCTACACAGTGTTTCCAAAGTAAAAATACATCTATAGGGTAAATTATCCAGTGTGCCTCAAACTTTGCGAACTATTCTGGTTATCCAGTATTGTAGAGGTGCAAGATGATGTTTCCATAGCTGAACCTCAGCTGCCAAATTTTGAAATGCAACATTTTGAAATGTTTGCTTCAGGGTAAATCCTGCTTTGTGTCTCAATGTATGTGGCATATTCCAAGGTCCAGGTACTGTAAACTTCAGACCTGTGAAGCAGCTACAGGTTTAGGATAACGAATGGGCGATTGGAGGGCGAGACTATCGGTTTATATCCTGGGTCCGCCGTGACCGTGATACACCTTAGTACACCCCTGCAAGCTTTTCTGCTATGTGAAGTTTTCATCGTTGAAGTTTTATTTGTGAAGTGCCTTGATGTATTTGGAGTGATGTGAGTGCAATAGTTGAAGGTTACGTGTGCCTTTTTTTAATAAATGATTCACTGACAATATTTCAATATTGGAAGCACTTTTTATTTTTACATTTACATATGGAATTTCCCTGTATTGATTGAGCACCGTTGGAAATGCTGAAGTCACCTTGGTTGGTGCATTTAAGCCTTATTGCCTGAGCATGAGAGTGCTAGGCTATTTTATCGGGTGAGTGCAAGTCTTATGGGAGAGGAGTCACAGTCACAGCGGTGTGGTGGAAGATTTTGATTCAAGTTAATTAGAGGACTGTTCTATTATTTGAGTTCAAACACTTGAAAACACACAACTTTTTCTTTGGACTTGTTCTTTTCCTTCTTTTGGAGTTTTTCTCACAAATTATTCTGATGGTCACCAATGAACGTTATGAACATTGTTTACAGTGATTTGAGTTATTTTGTGCACTATCACATGGTGTATTCATTATTACTCAATTGGTTATATTTGTACATATTTATTGAATATGGTTATAGCGCTACTATTTTTTTAGTTAAAAATACTTTTTAGATCACTTTTTTAATTCAAGTAGCAGCTTTAGGTTTATACACATATATTTTCACTTGTGCGCAGTGGTGGTAAAACTAGTCAGGGTGCGCGTGATTTT
The DNA here is from genome assembly GCA_029206835.1 of Rana muscosa. Taxonomy (NCBI): domain Eukaryota; kingdom Metazoa; phylum Chordata; class Amphibia; order Anura; family Ranidae; genus Rana; species Rana muscosa. The sequence goes on from CM055116.1 coordinate 176,347,866, forward strand.
TTGACCAACATTTGCACTGTAAAGTGTCAGACAATGTTTTGTATATGGACCCTGGCTGCAAAATTTCTAATGTTTGCTGCAGAGTTTAAACCAGCAGGGTGCTTCTGCACTTTTATACTGTGGTTTACCCAGGCTACTTACCTACTGTCCTGCCACTGTATAATGTTTGTAGCTATTGTTTCATTATTTAAAGATAAGACCTGTCATATCTGTTCCTCATTGTGGCCAGTTACATTTTAAGTCTATTTGAATGTGACTAACTACAGTACTACTTGCTCCTGGCCTAGCAGTTTGTGGATGCATACTTCCTTTGTCTCCTTTTAAACTTGTTTTCATTGTGAATTTTTTTTGGTACAACTAACTTGTCCAATTATTTGCATGGATACAGTATTAATGCTTGGTTATGTATGTTTGTTTGAAATCAACCACTGTCTCAACCTTCTGGCAGATTTTTTTGCCTACCTCAAAACATCATCGCAATGCCAATCAATTATTTTTCCCCATGTAAATCCTTCAAAGCTTTTATTGCAATATAAAGCATTTCAATATGCAGACAGACATTAAGTACACTAATTGAATTGAAAATGGTCATATACTATTTATGAATATATACAATAGTGAAATAAAGCATGTTTTGTACCTTTTCCTGGAATTTGTTTTTTGGAACTGTACCCAAGGAAAGCAGAAAACTGTCACCCAAATCAAACCATATGTGTGGTTTTGTACAATCGTCAGATGTTGGATTACATGTCAGTGTCATATGTATGCCAGGATAACATATTCAGAAGACCAAGTGGGTAAAATTAACCTCTGCTTTACCAATGCAATAGGTTCACTTTAATACCAGTCTCAGCAGCAATTTCTGCTCATCTTCCATTCTGTCCTTCGTCAGTGCATTAACAGCTGGTAGAGTAAAGAAATACCCATTACTTTCAAGTGTGCAATTGACTACTCAGGCACCAATGCTGTCACTTAAAGACATAAATAATGTCCCCAATCTTGTTTGAGCTTTAAATAGGAGTGACTTGTAGCTTTCAAAGAGTTTTTTAAACCTCATTCTGGAGAAAGCAAAAGGGAAGATAAATATAAACTACTTTAGGGGCCAGCTTTAAAGTGAATCTGTTCTTGTCTTGTATGATGATAGTACTGGTTCACTTTAAATGTCTTGTAACCTGTCCATATGTTCTAATTTGTTACCCTTGGTTAAGGCAGATATTAACCCAACACCTCACAGACTGTAGAGTGCTCAAACGGCATGCGATATGTGCACACTGCACAGTAACCAGATGTTGGTTTAAACAAAAAAAAAAAGTGTGTAATATGTTCATTTTTTTTATTTATTTTTTACAATTTGATTGTGTCAGAATGTAAATCGTTATATTTACTGCAAATGAACTATATGGAATACCTTAACATTATGTTTTTTTGGATTATCTATACTTTTCAATTTTCACAATCGGCAGCCATGTGTTACATTTTAGCCTTATTTAATGAGTTTTCTGTGTGCCATTTGTACGTTTGTAATAGGACAGAATGAAGATAAAATAAAAGTAAACAAACATAAAGGTCAAGCTGTGGGCACTCCATTAAAAGTAGGAGTTCTGATTGAATCCATTTGTTCCAACTATGCTACTGGGCATCCTTTGTGTGCTCCATTCAATTTATCTGGCATTTATATGGCATTATCTGTCAAAAGAGTAGATAGGCCACGACCCAGAGGAATTTTTTTTTATTTCATAATGTCCTACATATACTCTATAACTGTTAACTTTACAATGGAACAAAGGTATTTTCCTATGATTATTTGTAGCACTTCCTGATAACAATGCAGCATTCTGAAGTTACAGTGAAATGATTTTGTTTCTAACTGCAGTATAGCTGATTTAAGATAAAATCTGTGTTATATACATTTATTAAAATCAACTCCATGCAGTTGACTTAGTAAAGGAGTAGAATAGGGTTACCTTGCAAAGTGTATTTTAATTAATTTTAGTGAATGGTGTGAAGCTAAGTGAAGTGAAGCTTTGCAAAGAATAGCCAATCATGTGGAATTGTCTTTTTAAAAACTGAGTTTTTTATTGTACATGATTAGATGATTGACATCGGCATGACTACACCCCATGCAGTATTTTCATTATTGTACATTATTTGTTAATTTTTACAGTTTAGCCCAGTGCATTCCATCCACTAAAATGATTGCACAGATCAGCTACACTTTAAGGCTGGGTTCACACTGCCGTGTGGAGCTGCTCACAGCAGGGGTCCGGTGGGTTCCTGTTCAACATTTCACGTCTGATTTCGGGCTGAATTTTTGGCTGAATTCGGACCTGAAATGGACCAGAAGATGCACAGTGTCACAGTGCTACTGGTGTGGGCCTTTAGGCGAGCAGGTGACATGGGATCCCCCAGGTCATGGAATCTAAGGGCCAGACAGTATCCTGCCAGGGTCCCCTCACGGGAGTTTGGACTAAGCTGCGTGCTGACCCAAGGTCACGACCCCCAGGTTCACCCTGCTCGTGACGGGAGTAATAAGTGTGGGCACCACAAACGTTTTACCTGGAGGAGGCTGCGTAGGCAGGAGCTGAGTAGTGGCTGGAATTCGGTGCAAAGGGATGATGGAGCCATGGTCTAGGTGATTTTCAGAATCGTTGACATCGAACGACCTGGACAAGGCATCGGCACAAACATTTTTGCCACCAGGACAAAGTTGAACCAGGTAAAAAAGAGAGACCAGCAAGCTTGTCGTGGGTTCAAGCGTTTAGCAGATTGTAAATATTGCAGATTTGTATGATCAGTATAGATGGTGATGCAATGGGGGGAACCCTGTAGTAGATGTTGCCATTCTTGAAGAGCTAGTTTAATAGCCAGTAGCTCACGGTCCCCAACGGTATAGTTCTTCTCTGCATCCAAAAACGTTTTGGAAAAGAATGCGCAAGGCTGAGATTTGCTCTTCTGAGCTTGGAGTAGGATTGCACTGACTCCTACTGAAGAGGCATCAACCTCAATAGAATAGGGTTTTGTAATGTCCGGACGTAGGAGAATTGGGGAAGAGAGGAAGGCTGCCTTAAGTTTGTGGAAAGTATCAATGGCTTCAGGGGGTCAGGGCCTGGCATTGACACCCTTACGGGTAAGAGATGTAATAGGAGCCACCAAAGTGGAATAGTTACGAATGAATTGGTGATAATAATTGGTGAAGGTCAAAAAGCATTTGGTGGCTTTAGGACCAGAAAGTTGAAGCCACTCGGAGATGGCCCAAAGTTTTGGCTGGATCCATGAGGAGAGCCTGGTATGTGATTATGTAGTCCAAAAAATGGAACTTGTGTTTGTTCAAATAGGCACTTCTCCAACTTAGCATAGAGACAATTGTCCCGCAGTCGCTGCAGTACAGCTTTCACATGGAGACGATGAGTGTGCAAGTCTGGAGAGAAAATAAGAATAACATCCAGATATACAATAATTCAGACACTCAAAAGGTTACAGAAGATCTCTCTAACCAAGTTTTGGAAGACAGCTGGGGATTACATAGGTCAAAGGGCATCACAAGATATTTATAATGGCTGTCCCTGGTGTTAAAGGCGGTCTTCCAGCCGTCTCATTCACAGATTCTTATTAAATTGTAAGTCCCCCCAAGATCCAATTTAGTGAAAAAATTAGAAGCCCGCAGTCCATAATTAAAGGGAGAGGGTATTGGTTCTTTACGATGATGACGCTAAGACACCTATAGTCGATGCATAGACGGAGTGAACCATCTTTTTTTCCTGCAAAGCAAAACCCGGCTTCGGCAGGTGAGTTGGACTACCTGATGAAACCCTTTTGCAGGTTTTCCTGAATGTATTCAGACATGGCTTGTGTTTCTAGGATAAATAGAGGGTAGACTTGGCCTCGGGGGGGAGAGGTTCCTGGTAACAGATCAATGGAGCAGTCATATGCCTCGTACACACGACCGGTTTTCCCGACAAGAAAACTGCCATGATTTCTTTTGGCCGGGAAAACAGACCGTGTGTATGCTCCATAGCAGTTTTCACGACAGGAAAACTGCCGCGAATCACAACGGGAAAAAAATAATCTGGTTCTCTTTTTTTCCCGCCACGATTCCCGCCGGTATTTTAACACCCGATTTGGGTGTTTTCCTATGGGGAAAACTGCGGTGGAGCATACACACGGCCGAGTTTCCCGACCAAACTCTCAGGGCAGTTTTCCTGTCCGGAAACCCGGCCGTGTGTAGGGGGAAAAAGATGCTGAGCAGGTTCTCGGCTTTTCCCGGTGGACTTTTGGTCGCCGGGAAAACCGAACGTGTGTACGAGACAATAGTCTCTGTGAGGAGGAGGGCGATTTGCGGACTTTTTGCAAAAAACATCATGGAAGGACTAATATTTGGAAGGCAACATAGGAGTTGTGGAGGTTTCAGCCAGAGGGACTGAAAGAGGCGGTAGTACCTTGGACACACATCGTTCATAACACTGTGGCCCCCAAGCCAATACTTATCCAGAGTTCCAATCTGAGCATCTCTGCAACCATAGGAGGCCCAGAATGATGGGACTGGAGGATTTAGGCAGAATTATGAAAGACGTTTCCTTACCATGCAAAACCCCATGTTACGTACCTCGTAGTAGAGCCTGACTTGTAGGAGGAGACCTCTCTTACAGCCCTGGCTCAGGAGTCACTGGAGTGGGAACAGTGATCTCGTGAGCGCAGTGAGGTAGGTGTGCCTGTGGGAAATGCAGTAGCTGACACAGTAGTTGGATGATGACCCTCCAGGGATGACTGGAACTGCAGATGACAGCAGAGGCAGGTGCAGGTCAGCGACCTGATGAGCTGGTGGGTGCAGGATCAGCAGCAAGCTGGAGCAGGGTGAGACAAGCCGGGTCAAATACAGGAGCAATACAGAGCAAGTTAGCAGGCAGTATCAGGGTCAGACAAGCTGGGTCAGAGTAGGTAATCAGGCAGATTAATGCAGCAGGCTGAAGCGCGGTCAGATAAACCGGCAGAGGTTTGGCAGCAGGTAAGCGAGCAGAAGATATAATCAGGGTCAAGGCAAGCCGAGGTCAGAATTGGAGATCAGGGGTAAGTCAACAGAGCCGGGTCGGTACAGGTGATAAGCAGACAGGTTTACAGGTTACTAGGCACAGAGCTGCAGATCAAACAGCACTGCACAAGTGCAGCTGCTGTCTTTTTAAAGGCCCATTGGCACAAAGTAGTGCTATCGTGTGTGTGCGTGCACCTGTTGCGCACGCCCGAGGCGCGTGCTGGCGCACAGGCACATGCGGGCACCGTTGTCTGGTCTGGACAGGAATGCGTGTGCACATGCGTATTGGCCGACTGTCATTCCTTGCTTATGAAGACAAAAGAGGACCCCAGCAGCAAAAGAGGCTCTGCCAGGCTTGTGAACAGTTTTCCGGAATGCATCCAAAAAATGCCTGGAGGTTGAAGGTGATAGGATCGTGTCATTCCCAGAGTGGAGAGGCCCAAGCAAGGGCATCACCAGAAAAGAGGGAGATGATATATGCCACATGGGAATGCCATATGGTGCGATCTGTTGGAAAATGGTGGCTGGAAAGTTCAAAGTGGATGGAACACTGATTAATGAAGCCACAATAAGCCTTAGGGTCAACATAAAAATTAGATGGTGGTGGGAAAGGGATGTAGGGATTGCCAGGTGTTGCAGGTGTAGTACCCTCTACCGTAGGTAGGTGCTAGAGTAGGATTTTTTTTAAGGAAAGCTGCAGTGCAGATACATTTAGGCAGGCCTATGCTTCAGGCTAGGTCTGTTTGTTTTTATCTGTGGGTAGGGAGTGGTTAGTGTAGCAGTGGGTGTGATCACCTGTGCTCTAGTTCTGGGGCGCCTCCCCCGCTCCCATGATCTGGAACATAGGGGCAGGACACAGGACTGGAGGGGCAGGGAGCTCATGTGAGGAGCCCTGACCAATCCCCAATTGGAATTGGCAGGGGGCAGGCCTCCCATATAAGCTCAGGTCCAGCCCACTGGAGGGGGTGGTCGCCCGGGAGACGTGAAGAATGGAGCACTAGGCAGTAGCAGGGGCCCCATCCCCATCTGGGAGGGGGTGCGAGGCCTAATGGAGGAGCCCGGGAGAGCTGGGAGGGAGCTTCATCTTTACATGGTCATGGATGAAGTGTCCTGGAACAGAGGGGCTAGAGAAGCTGCCGGAACGTATGTCCAGTTAAAGTTCTCCATCATGGACTCGGGGCAGGAGAAGGTTGGTAAGTGGACCACAATCGATTACTGGATGAGACATGCCAGGGGAGCTGGGTATGAGGCCAGAGTTGAGACTGTGGGGAGAGTGTCAAATCGATGCGGCCTGAGGGCGCAGGATTTGCAACCGGACTAGCTGGGAGCAGTAGTCCACAAATCTACACGTGCTACTGAATTACTAGGCCACCGGGGAGAGGTACTGCAGACCTCTGGCCTAGTAACAGCATCTATTGCAGCCAGCATTTGAGACCTTTTCAGAGCGGCCTCTTTCGCTCATAGAGAAGGATGTGATAGGAAAGATAATGATCTACAGTGAAGTTTGTGCAGGAGGATAAAAGTCCTGGTAGCAACAGTCTGCGGGAGATACTAAGAGGAGGGGAAATAGTCTGCATGGTGATGCAGGGGAAGTGACTGTAGATATTATCTGTGCATCAGTACTTCAAGGCTCAACCAAATTTCAAGTTCTTTAATATGATGGCAAAGCAATATGTTCTATGGGCATCCCGTGTCCCCTTTCCCCCAACTGAGTTGTGTCCCTCAATAAACAGGAACAAAACAGCACAAATGACTGTTCATTGTCTCTGAGGTGATGGATGGAGGTCTGGCAGTGGGGTGATATGGTGGATGCTAGTTACTAGTGGCAACCGAGTGCTACACAGGTAACACCTGAGCCGATGAGGCAGAAGCAGGGGCTGAAGAAGTCGATGTTACAGCGGCTTGCAGACGATCCAGGCAGGAGGTAAGATTCTGTAGAAACAGCATAACTTGCTTTTTATTTGCTTTCTGGGAGTTAAGTCTCTGAGCCAGGTGTTGCATTTGGTCTTCGGCTGGTGACAGACCCTCCGAGGAGCTCATAGCTTGATCAAACTGTAACGGTGCTACTGGTGTGAGCCCACAGGCGATCAGGTGTCCATGACCATGGCGTGGAATTTAAGGGCCAGCCGGTATTCCACCAGGGACCCCCTCACAGGAGTTTGGACTTAGCTGCGTGCTCACCCCAGGTCACGACTCCTGGGTTCACCCTGCTCACGAGGAGAATACCCGAAGAGACAGTGCTGCCACGGATGGAAGGATGGAGCAAAAGGAGAGCCGGATAATGAGCCAAGGTCAGGGCGGGCAGCGGAAAAACGTAATCAGGAGAACTAGCTGAGTCGCTACACAAGAGATCAGACCATGAGAAGTCAGGTAAGAAAGGATTGCACGGAAGGGGTTCAGGAACAAGTGTTGCTCAAGCAACCAAAAACGCAATAGTGTGAACCCAACCTAAATCATTCATTGTTGTGTGTTGTTCTCCATTAAAAGATCAGTTCACAAAAATGATCATATTAGTTAGCCTAATTTGAAATACAGCTACCTTCTGATTGAATGTAAAACAAGGGACAGTGAACAAACATTAATTGTACACTGGCCCTTTCAATTTTTATATTTATTTATTTTTTACTTTTTTTGCTGTTTTTCTATATGTTTTTATATGTATGTATTGATAAACCGATCAAAGATCAATGGAAACCATAAACTGGAGGTGCTGGTTTTGGTCATGGAGCAGGGAGGGCTCAAGCAAACACCACTGTGTCATTAATTGCCGGCCAACTAGTGAGTGTGTCAAGTGCAATCTCTGTTCATCCAGGTGGGGTACCAGCAAACACAAGAGTAGCAGCTTCAAGGGGCTGTTGAAAGACTAAAAGACAAATTAGCCCAAAAGGACCAGTTCATGTGCAAAAAAAACAGTCTTTCAACAGCCCCTTGATGCTGTTTCTCTTGTGTTTGCTGGTACCTCACCTGGGTGAACAGAGATTGCACTTGCCACACTCACTAGTTGGCCTGCAATTAATGACTGTGGCAGACAGAGCAAAGCAGCTGGATTCATATGCTGTGTCTTAAGCATGTGAACCAGCATTTCAACCTGCCTATTACAACAAGACACATAAATAGGTTAGGTAGAGTGCAGCATTTACCCGAAGGCCCTCACCACTCCGGCGATGTTAGATGTCAGCTTCCCAATGTGTCTGTTGATGCTGCTCAGGTTCAGGCCACCTTGTACCTTCCATGGAGTTTCCTCTATTAGGCATAGGCATGCATGCATTCTGGTAATCCCGGGATCAATAGCACATAGTGCCTGTCAGTGGAGCGGCAAGTTGGAATCCACCATTATGGCTGTGACTGTAAGCTTCATGACGAAGTATGACAAAAAAAGTGGATTTATTGTATCTTCACAGGGTGACACTGTGGATACACAGGTAATAGTGTGCCAACGTCCCAGTAGTTTGAAAAAGAGTTTGGATAAAGATATGGACTTTATAGACACACGCATAGACTTTATGTAAAAAAATTTAACTTTAATCGGATAAAGTTAAAAACAATGTATGTAAACACATAAAAAAACTCTAATACCACCTATAATACAGAAAAGAGATCACATATACTGTATATAGATGTACAATGATTGAAACATGCAGTATCAATATAAATCCAAATACATATACTAGATACTCAAGCTCCTGAAGAAGCGCATCAATGTGCATAACATGTAGAGCGATTCCTATGAGCGACTTCTTAACACGACCCAACCTTGTGTATCAAACAAATTTTGGATTTATATTGATACTGCATGTTTCAATCATTGTACATCTATATATGTGATCTATTTTCTGTATTATAGGTGGTATAAGAGTTATTATTAAGGTCATTTATTTATGTTTTTAATGTGTTTACATACATTGTTTTTAACTTTATCCAATTAAAATTTTAATAATTTTTTACATAAAGTCTATACGTGTGCCCATAAAGTCCATATCTTTATCCAAACTCTTTTTCATCAAGACGTATGTTCCTGCAGCATCCAGCCTACTTACTCCTATCAGCCGCCAGGAAGGTTCTGAAACTTAAGCAGCCATCTCAGCATGTACATAGCAACTTATAAAGAAAGTACATTTATTTAATGGTGTTTCCTAATTCACCCAAAAGGGTATTATCACTCAGATCATAAGAATTTAAATGGACCCTAGCCATTCATACGTTTCAGAGCTGGTTTAAGCAAAGGGTTATACATAGCCTATCTTATCAACAACTTGCTCCATATAGTAAATTGATATTTGTTTTTTTATATATCTCCAAGAAGACCCTCAGACTTCTCTCCATATTGAGCCCTTTTGAAATTTCTTCTCCTTTTTAAGTAGAATGGTATTAAAATCTTTCCTCCTGTTTGTCAGTTTTAAAGCAAAGAACCCCTTTACTCTTAGCCCATCTGTGCTCCCATCATGATATTCTTTGAAGTGATGAGTCAAGGGTAGGGATGAGCTTCGAGTTCGAGTCGAACTCATGTTCGACTCGAACATTGCCTGTTCGCATGTTTGCCAAACAGCGAACAATTTGGGGGGTTCGCGGAAAATTCGAAAAGCCACGGAACACCCTGTAAAAGTCTATGGGAGAAATCTAAAGTGCTAATTTTAAAGGCTTATATGCAAGTTATTGTCATAAAAAGGGTTTGGGGACCCGGGTCCTGCCCCAGGGGACATGTATCAATGCAAAAAAAAGTTTTAAAAACGACCATTTTTTCGGGAGCAGTGATTTTAATAATGCTTAAAGTGAAACAATAAAAGTGAAATATTCCTTTGAATTTCGTACCTGGGGTGTGTGTATAGTATGCCTGTAAAGTCGCGCTTTTTTTCCGTGCTTAGAACTGTCCCTGCACAAAGTGTCATTTCTGAAGGAAAAAAAGTCATTTAAAACTCACTCGCGGCTATAATGAATTGTCGGCTCCCGGCAATACATAGAAAAGTCATTGATAAAAAATAAAAAAAATAAAAAAAAATGCGTGGGGGTCCCCCCAAATTCAATTACCAGGCCCTTCAGGTCTGGTATGGATTTTAAGGGGAACTCCACCCCATATAAAAAAAAAATGGTGTGGAGTTCCCCCAAAAATCCATACCAGACCCTTTATCCGAGCACGCAACCTGGCAGGCCACAGGAAAAGAGGGGGGGACGAGAGAGTGCCCCCCCTCCTGAACCGTACCAGGCCACATGCCCTCAACATGGGGAGGATGTACCCATGTTGATGGGGACAAGTGCCTCATCCCCACAACCCTTGCCCGGTGGTTAGACCCGCCCCTTCTCACGTTCCCCATAAGGAGCGGACTTGATGGGGAACATGAGAAGGGGCGGGTCTATTCATTTTTTTACACTGCAGAGGAAGTTCCCCATTAGGTCCGCTCAGCCAAGACGTAGGCGGGTCTGAGATACGAGGGCACCCCCGCCCCCTCGTACCCCAGACTCCGCCTACGTCATTGGCTGAGCGGACCTGATGGGGAACTTCCTCCGCAGTGTAGGTCCGCTCAGACAATGACGTTTCGAGTGGAGACTGCAGCGCTGGACATCGGATCGCCGCGGGACATTGGATTACATCGCTGGAATGTGTTTTTTATTTTTTATTTTTAATAAAGGACTTTTCCAAGGTGTCTGTGTGGTTTTTTTACATTTTTTTTACACTGTCTTCCTGAAATGGTAGGGGTACAATGTACCCCTTACCAATTCACATGGGGGGCCGGAATCTGGGGGTCCCCTTTGTTAAAGGGGTCTTCCAGATTCCGATAAGCCCCCTGCCCGCAGACCCCCACAACCACCAGACAAGGGTTGTGGGGATGAGGCCCTTGTCCCCATCAACATGGGGACATCCTCCCCATGTTGAGGGCATGTGGCCTGGTACAGCTCTCTCATCCCCCCTCTTTTCCTGCGGCCTGCCAGGTTGCGTGCTCAGATAAAGGGTCTGGTATGGATTTTTGGGGGAACAGTTGGGGTGGAGTTCCCCTTAAAATCCATACCAGACCTGAAGGGTCTAGTATGGATATTTGGGGGGAACCCCACGTCATATTTTTTTTTAATTTGATGCAGGGTTCTCCTTAATATCCATACCAGACCTGAAGGGCCTGATAATTGAATTTGGGGGGACCCCCACGCATTTTTTTTTTTTTTATCAATGACTTTTCTCTGTATTGCCGAGAGCCGACAATTCAATTCAGCCGCCAGTGGTTTTAAATGGCTTTTTTCCTTCAGAAATTACATTTTGTGCAGGGACAGTTCTAAGCAAGGGAAACAGGCGCTGCTTTACAGACATACTATACACCCCCCAGGTACGAAATTTAAAGGTACATTTCACTTTTTATTGTTTCACTTTATGCATTATTAAAATCACTGCTCCCGAAAAAACAGACGTTTTTAAAACCCCAAACACTTTTTAGGACAATAACTTGCATATTAGCCTTTATAATTAGCACTTTAGATTTCGAACGTTCGAGTCCATTGTATTTAATAGGGTTATAAAGTTCACGCAAACTTTAGGTCTGTTCGCAGGTTCTGGTGCGAACCGAATAGGGGGGTGTTCGGCTCATCCCTAGTCAAGGGAGTATCAGCATTTTGCTTGATACTAACGATGTGCTCGCTGATCCTCACACTAATTTGACACTTTATTTTCCCTACATAGGATTTCCCACAAGAGCGTTCGATGATGTTCAACACATGTGTGCTACTGTAGTTAATAAACTACTAGATTTTATACTCCTTGTGGGTGTCAGAGTCAGCGACCACATATTTACAAATTTTACAATGACCGCACAGGAACATCCCCCTTATTTCTGAGGAATTGGTGAACCAATCTCTTGAGGGTGTCTTAACAAATTCAAATTTTACTAGCATATCTTTCCATTTTTTTTTGCCCTCCTAGCCACCATAAGGGGTCTTTCACCATTAATGGCCTTCAATTCTGGAGACTTGGTAAGGAGCTCCACCCTTTCTCAAGTGGCTGCCTTTTCCTGGTGGTTCTTATAATTCTATGGAAATAGCTCCTCTACCTGAATGTATCATAAAGCTTTACTGCCTCATGCCTGTAGACAGCATCCTCTGAGCAGTTTCGCCAAATCTGCATAAACTGCCCCACTGGTATACTCTTGATAAGAGATCTCAGGTGGTGACTAGAAGCATGGAGCAGGGTGTTAGCTGTAGTGTTTTTCCTGTAGGTCTTGGTCTTCAGCCCATGATTTTCAATCCTAATTGTAAGGTCTATAAACGGGATCTCTTTTGGATCTGCATTGTAGGTTAACTTGATATTATGATTATTTTGCCCAATTTCTTCCTTACCAGAGCATCATCACGTCATCAATGTACCATAACCATAGCCCCACATGTTCACAGTACATTGGTGAATCATACACTATTCCTTCCACCATCTGAGGCGGAGACAGCCATATGCTGGGGCCCACTGACATGCCTCTCACCTGTTGATAACTTAGATATGTAAACTGAAAAAATATTCCTCAAACGCAAAATCTAAGAGTTCAATAATGAATTCATTTTGTGCCTCCATACTTAGGAAGTTTTCATCAAGCTAGTGAGAGACCGCTGCTATACCCAACTCATGTGGTATAGATGTATAAAGTGATTCTATGTCTCTACCAATGAGCACAGCTTCCTCTGAATCTGTAATTTGCCCAGGACATCAGTCGTATCCTGTATGTAGGAGGGCAGGGCTGCCACCAGATCTTTATCAGAGAATTAATGAATTTACCAGTTCTCCGAAATGGCCCTTTTATTGCCAATTTAATCTGCATTTCTGGGGGCTTTTCTGCGTTCTTGTGAATTTTTGGGATTATATAAAATGTGGGGGTATTATACCCCCCATGTGTAAATACAATTTTTTTGTAATGGGGTTTGCTTCCAACGCATAGAAAAGTTTCTCATTAAGGGATGCCACTAGAAAGGGAAAGAGGTTATGTTTCAGCTTTTTAAATATAGAATGGTCTTGCCAGTTGTCTCTGAACTTCACTCTCATAAAGTTCTTCCGATAGAAGAACCCCATTGCCCCCTTTATCGCTCTTTTTTAATTACCACCTTCTTTGCATTTTTTAGCTCAGCTAGCACTATTCTTTTATCAGAGGTTAAGTTATCAAGGGTCCTTCTATCTCAGCCAGCCTTACTTGGGTCATCCTGGACAAGGTCCAGGAAGACTCCTAGCCATCTATTTTCTATAATGACTCTCTTTCTTTTGATTACCCTTTTCCACCTTCTGATCCTTGTTCCTTTTCTCCCTTTAGGATCCCCATGGGTGCTGACTTCTCACCTCCTCACCTCTTCATCCTTGCTATCCATAGAGATTACACCCGTTCCAGATCTTGTACGGGAGCTATACTTTTTTTAAACTTTTTCAACTTCTTTTTTGAGGAGATCATTAAATTTTGTGAAATCTTGTTTGTCTTTAAATGGCTAAAGTTTTAAAAGACTTTCATTGATCAGCACTTGAAGTTCAGCAAGCTAAAAGCCCATGATCAATGCATTATTTTTTCAATTTTTCTAATTATAAAGCTTTGGTCTTTAATATCCAAAGGCTTAATCACCTGTGTGGGTTAAATCCAGTAAACAGCAGCTTCTGGGATAATGGCTTTAATCTTTTTGAGTAGAATGATGCTATGCTAGTGGAATGACTCAGTTGCAGTTATCCCATCATGCCTAATGACCCAGGTTACCCAGTATGACTCCAACACTTTATGTTTAAATAACATGGCAGATTTAAAGGCTCAGAGCTGGCAGCTCCATACAAACATTATATAAATAACGTCAAATGGAGGATTTGGTCAAATATAATGTCTGATATACCAAGATGACATATCTTGAAGTCCATTGAACAATGGAAATCATGTTAAGCACTGTGTTAACGGCACCTGTGGAGGACAGACAACTTCCCCATAGAGATTGAAGGATTAAAAAGCATGTCTGCTCATTTTCATTGCTGCTTGCCTATTAATATAAGGCAGACTGATCCTGTACCACGGACTATTCTGCAGTTGCAGATTGTGAAATATGTTATGCCCGATTAGTGGCTAACTGTGGTTTGATCTGATCCCCTGGGTTTAATTTAATTATTATCGTGTTTCTATTATCCAGTGTGTGTATGTCAGTGTGTAATTGTGATGGTGCCCCAGCTCAAGTAGTATAAGGTGACAACATTGTCAATCCTAATTTTAAATGGTGGGTGGAGGTGTTATATATATATATATATATATATATATATATATATATATGTATCACTGTGTTGGTAATGTAATTGTAATTACTCTTTCGTCCATGGACCGACACAGCTTCTCTATTGACAAAGTGGGTATTATCCGTTAATTAGGAGTGACTAGGCAGAAAAACTTGTAAAAAGTGTTGCATCACACCTTCTACAGCACCGCCCAGGGGGCGGACCCTCTGGGTATAACCTCTCAGTCTGCATCTTCGCAGATCAGTTTTTTTCTGTCTAGCAAGGAGTAGGACATGGCTCCCTTCGGGCCCATTGGTCCGGGGGAAAAAATATATATATATTTTTTTTTTTCATTTGTTGTTTCCTGCGATCTTCGATCAACTGCCGACTGGGTGACAGGCTGGATCCTCGATCCTTGTAGTCTCCCCAGTTTTGGCCATCGAGCGTGTGCCCGACCCTAGCTACGCGCTGGGTTTTCCACGACATGCCCATCGCTCCACGGGTGGCCGGTGAGCCTACGCTCCAGGGCCTGCATCGGACCGTTCAGCTTCGGCTGACCTTACGGCCGAGTCACAGCAGCCTGGCCGGTGAGCTTACGCTCCAAGGCTTGCATCGGACCACTCAGCTTCGGCTGACCTTACGGCCGAGTCGCAGCAGCCTGTCTGGTGAGTGTCACGCTCCAGGGCATACATATGATCGTCCCTTTTGGGTCCAATCACAGCATGCCTGGCCAACAGTCACCGTCCGTGCGCGGACGATGACCTGTTTGGAATGTCTTCCAGCATAATACATGCAGGATAGGTAAGTAAAACTCCCCTGCCTCGGCTGGGTGATTTTAGCTGGACATTCCTGAAGAGATCAAGTAAGTGGTTGTGGCCCCTTTCTTCCCTCTCTCCCTGCCTTTCCCTCCTCCCTGGGCTTCTAGCTAAAGGTTGCTGGGTGCTGGGGGTCACCTAGGGGGTTCCACTGGAGCGGGGCTGGCTGTTACTAACATTTAAAAGAAATGTAATTTCTGCTTACCTGTGTTTGTGTGCTTCCTCCTCCATGCTGTCGGCGGCCATTTTTAGGTGGTCCATGCCTAGTTCGGCCTCTTGTGACTGCCCGGCGGCCATCTTCCTGTGGTTCGGTCACACCCACTGGCCCCTATCAGCTGATCGGCGGCCATGTTTGTCCACCCTGTATGCATATATTGCCGTTCGGCGGCCATCTTTTTGTAGGCTATGGCTGCTTGACCTCTATCTTCGGTCGGCGGCCATTTTCTTAGAGCCCACATTATCGTCCATACAGACGTTTTTGGCAACCATTTTGCGAGAGCCTCCGGCCTCTAGGGTGCATTACACTGGTGCGAAAATTCACACAGGAAATGCTGATAAAAGAAGCAGACTGACACAGCAGCAATGGGACAGCATCACAGGCGCAGCACACGGCAGCATAGCAGTACCTATCCAGGGTGGTGAGTCCTCTGGGTGACCCAGCCTCTCTGCAGCACAGGAGGGTGGCCTGTTGATATCTTGCCTGGAGCCCTGTGGGTGTCAGCGTGTGGTCAGCATGGCATCTGAGCCAGATGTCTTCTCCCCTGAAACACCAGATTTAGCAGCTGGTGCCCCTGGGGTGTCTATGAACGCTATGACGGCAATCCTAGAGGCGTTTGCTGCCAGGGTGGAAGCAGCACACGGGAATACAGGGGGTAGTAAATGCCCCATCCCCTGCAAGCTTCTGGGGATAATTCTGGTGCAGAACCAGGTCCAGCTATGGCTCGGGGCCCAGATTCTGACGCATCAGAGACTGCAGACCGTGACCGGACAGTGAGGATGACTCAAAGTCCAGGTCAGTATGCGAGACGGCTTTGGTATCTGACCTTATTACTGCAGTGCGGGATATGCTAAAATTGGAAAATACTGCAGAAGCAGCAGAGACTCCGGTCCACTTGGGTTTCATAGACCTGCCCGCACTGCTAAGGTGTTCCCTTGTGTGTCTTTTGATAAACTCTTATACAAGGAATGGGAGAACCCACTGAGGGTCTTTACAGCCCAAAGAGGTTTGCGGTACGGTACCCCTTTGAGGAGAGTTTTCTGAAGAAATGGACCTCTCCCCCCTATAGTGGACCCTCCGGTGTCCAGACTTAATAGAGCCACCACAATTCCTGTAGAAGGGGCTCCTGTTTTTAAGGACCCTGTGGATAAGAAGGCTGAAGCACTCGCTTGCTACCTATACTCAGTGGTAGGCTCGGCAGTACGCCCGGCATTGGCGGGGGCCCTAGTGTCTCACACACTTACTGAATGGGCAAGATTGCTACTCCAGGGGTTAAGGAGCGAGATGCTCCTCCTGATGAGATAACATTGGCCGACCAGTTGGTCCAGGGCCTTAGGTTTGTCTGCGAGTCAGACATAAAAACTATTCCCCTGCTGTCTAAAACTTCGGTTTATGCAGTAGCAATACGCCGCCTGATCTGGCTAAAAGGCTGGTCTGCGGACCAGATTCCAAGAAAGCCCTGTTGGATCTGCCTTTTAAGGGCGACAGACTTTTTGGGGCTCTCTGGATGACATCATCAAGGATGCCACAGGAGGTAAAGGCACTTTACTTCCCCAAATTAGCAAGGGTAAGGGGCCATGCCAAGGGCAAAGGCCCTCCTTTACTGCATGCAAGCGTTTTTTTCATCCCCCTAGGGCGACAGGGAAAAGACCCCAGGCCGATAAAACGCCTGCCCAAGGACAAAAGCGTCCTTGGTCCCGCAGACCCAACAAGCCTGCGGACAAATCTGCATCCACATGAAGGTCCGCCCCCACCCAGCTCTCGGGTGGGGGGACGTCTTTGTGAATTCGCGACTCAGTGGGCTGCTCTAGTCTCCGACAGGTGGGTTTGCGAAGTAATCTCCTCAGGCTACAAGATAGAATTTCTCTCTTGTCCACCGGACAGATTCATCACCTCCAATCTCCAGCTACTACCGACCCGTCGGGAGGCCCTGTATGGGGCGGTCCAGGGTCTACTGGAACGCGGGGTAGTTATTCCAGTTCCAGAACAGGAACGGGGTCAGGGTTTTTACTCAAATCTGTTCATTGTGCCGAAGAAGGAGGGGGTTCGGCCAATCTTGGATCTCAGAGCCCTCAATTGCTTTGTGAAAGTACAAAGATTTCGGATGGAGTCGGTTCGATCTGTAGTCACAGCTCTCCATCCGGGGGACTTTCTGGCCTCCTTGGACTTCAAGGACGCATACCTGCATGTCCCCATATACTCCAGACACCAGAGGTTTCTGCGATTTGCTATCAGGAAGGACCACTACCAGTTTGTGGCCCTCCCGTTGGGCCTTGCCTCAGCACCCAGGACGTTCACCAAGGTGCTCGCTCCGATTCTGGCACTTCTAAGACAGCGGGGTATCGCTATCACAGGCTACTTATACAACCTTCTGCTGAAGGCCCCTTCAAGCTCAGAATTAGAGGTAAGCGTGTCCATTACCTGTCAGACTCTTCGAGACTGTGGTTGGAGACTAAACACGCAAAAGTCAGTATTGGTGCCCACTCAACGCCTAGTGTACCTGGGGTTGATTCTGGATTCTTCAGAGGCAAAGGTATTCCTCCCTGTGGAGAAGTTGCAGACCCTCCGGGCTGCAGTACGGCAGCTGACTTCCAGGAATTGGTCGTCACTACGTTTTTTGCATGCGAGTGTTGGGCCTCATGGTAGCCTCCTTCGAGGCGGTCCCATATGCTCAGTACCACACTCGAGTGTTACAGAAGGAAGTTCTGTCCAGATGGAACAGATGTCCATCATCTCTGGATTATCAAATCCGAGTGAGCCACCTAGTCAGGAGATCCTTGGTATGGTGGCTGACAGCACCGGCTCTAATGGCCGGGAAGTCATTTCTTCTAGTTTACTGGATAGTGATCACGACGGACGCCAGCCTTACAGGTTGGTGGGGAGTCTGGGGTGTTCAGTCGGCGCAAGGTCGCTGGACCCCAGAGGAAGCCCTCCTGCCGATCAATGCCCTGGTAATCCGGGCGATCAGGCTGTGCCTCTTCAAATGGTCTCAGAGGCTGCAAGGGCGTCCAGTCAGGATTCAGTCAGACAACACCACAGCAGTGGCATATGTCAATCATCAAGGAGGAACAAGAAGCTCAGCTGCAGCATCGGAGATCGCTCGCATCCTGAAGTGGGCAGAGAGGAGCGTACCGGCACTGTCGGCCGTGTACATTCCGGGTGTGGAAAACTGGCAGCCGGACTACCTGAGCCGCCAGATGCTGGACCAGGGAGAATGGTCCTTACACCCGGAGGTGTTCCAACTCCTCTGCCAAAGATGGGGCACACCAGATGTAGATCTTCTGGCTTCCCGACTCAATCGGAAGGTATTGAGGTTTGTGGCCCGGTCAAGAGACCCATGGGCAGACGCAACGGACGCGTTGGTAGCATCGTGGGGTCAGTATCGGCTAATCTATGCCTTCCCTCCCTTAAGGCTTCTTCCTCTTCTGCTCGGCAGAGTGGAGGCAGAGGGAATTCCAATGATCCTAATCGCTCCAGATTGGCCTCAGCGTCCTTGGTACGCCGATCTAGTACGTCTGGTAGCAGACGTCCCCTGGCGCCTACCACTACGGAAGGACCTGCTATCGCAAGGTCCCATACTCCATCCTGCTTTACAGTCATTGGCTTTAACGGCATGGCTGTTGAGAACCAGGTACTGAGAGACCGGGGCCTGTCAGACTCAGTAATTTCTACTATGAGAAGTGCTCGAAAACCGTCCTCTAGGAAGGGTTATCACCGCACTTGGAAGGCCTACATCTCCATGTGTGAGGAAATGAAATGGCATCCGCGTACCTATTTGGTTTCCAGAATCCTGCTGTTTTTACAGCATGGGGTGGACCAAAGGCTTGCCCTAAGTACGATTAAGGGACGGATATCTGCCCTGGCTGTCTTTTTTCAGCGACCCCTGGCGACTCACTCTCTCGTGAGTACATTTGTGCAAGGGGTACGACATGTGGCCCCTAGGGTCCGTCCCCCGTTACCTCCGTGGGACTTGAACCTGGTCCTCTCGGTGCTTCAGAAGGCACCGTTTGAGAAGATTAGAGATATTCCCCTGTTGACACTTTCTCAGAAAGTGGTCTTTTTGGTGGCTGTTACGTCAGTTAGACGAGTCTCTGAGCTGGCAGCCTTGTCCTGCAAGGCTCCCTATTTGATTTTCCACAAGGATAAGGTGGTGCTGCGGCCGCAGCCTTCCTTTCAAAGGTCGTTTCGGCTTTTTATCTCAATGAAGACATTGTACTTCCATCCTTGTGTCCTCAGCTGTCGAATCCTAAGGAGTCGGTGTTGCATTCCTTGGACGTTGTCCGAGCTTTGAGAGTATACCTATCTGCTACTTCCCTGTTTCGGAAGTCAGACTCACTGTTTGTTTCGGTGGCTGGTCCCAAGAAGGGCCAAGCAGTCTCATCGGCCACCATCTCTAGGTGGATCCGACAGATAGTAATCCAGGCTTACGCCTTAAAGGGTCAAGCGCCCCCCTTCCCGGTCACGGCGCATTCGACCAGGGCAATAGGTGCCTCTTGGGCTTTCCAACATCAAGCGTCTGTTTCCCAATTATGTAAAGCGGCGACTTGGTCGTCCGCTCACACTTTCACAAAATTCTACAAAATTGATGTAGGTGCATCTTCGGATGCCTCTTTCGGCCGCAAGGTTTTACAAGCGGCTGTTTAGAGTTGCAGCTCCTCCGTTGGAGGAGTGCTGTTTTGTGTTTGGGGTGAAGTTTATTTTTATGCTGTTACCACCCCTCGTTTTTTCTCTGACACTGCTTTGGGACGTCCCACTTTGTCAATAGAGAAGCTGTGTCGGTCCATGGACGAAAGAGTAAATAGGATTTTTTACTCACTGTAAAATCCTTTTCTCTGAGTCCATGGATCGACACAGCACCCACCCCTCCTTTTAAGTTTGTACTGTTTTTTGACGAACTGATCTGCGAAGATGCAAACTGAGAGGTTATACCCAGAGGGTCCGCCCCCTGGGCGGTGCTGTAGAAGGTGTGATGCAACACTTTTTACAAGTTTTTCTGCCTAGTCACTCCTAATTAACGGATAATACCCACTTTGTCAATAGAGAAGCTGTGTCGGTCCATGGACTCAGAGAAAAGGATTTTACGTTGAGTAAAAAACCCTTTTTTTTCTATAACATTTTCTAATAAAGCTTAAATGAATTTTCCTGATACACTGCTGTCGGACCCTAACCACTTAAGGATCTCCGCCTGTACATATACGACGGCAGAATGGCACGGCTGGGCACAAGCACATACAGGTACGTCCTCTTTAAGATGCCCAAACGTGGGTCGTGCGCCGGTGGCAGCGCGCTAGCGACCCGGTCTTGAGCTCCTTGACCGTGTCCGCGGGACCCGCGGACCCGATCACAGCCGGTGTCCCACGATCGGGTAACAGAGCTGAAGAACGGGGGGAGGTAAGTGTAAACAGACCTCTCCCTGATCGACGATCAGTGATGTCACACGCCAAGCCACGCCCCCACACAGTAAGAATCACACATTAGGTCACACTTAACCCCTTCAGCGCCCCCTACAGGTTAACCCCTTCACTGCCAGTGTCATTTTCACAGTAATCAGTGCATTTTTATAGCACTGATTGCTAGACATGTGCACACTGAAATATTTTGTTTCGGAATTTCGTTTTCGTCCGAAAAATAAATTTATTTAGTTACTCCCGAAATTCGTTTTTATTTATTTCGTTTTTCGTTAGAAATTGCATTCGCCCGAAAATCTGAATTAATTAAGGTCGAATCTGTCATTGAAGGCTTATGGTGTCTGTCGAATGTTCAAAGAAGATTCGACGGAGCAGTGAAACTGTACGACGTTGCAATCATACATTTCCGGTCGAATGTTCCGCCCACAAGCTATAGAAGAATTCTAATGTTGTATGACTAGTAATAATTATATTTATTCATTACTATTACTAGTCAACCAACATTAGAATTCTTCTATAGCCTATGGGCGGATGCATTTGACCGGAAATGTACGATTGCAGCGTCGTACAGTTTTGCTGCACCGTCGAATCTTCTAACTTTCGATGCTTTGTCGAATCTTCGTCATTCTAGCTATTTTACTGCTCCTATTCTTTGGTTACAATCAGCCAATAACATTCATCATCAACTTTATTTTTATTTTACTTCCCCCACCCAATTCCAGCAGTGATCTTTTCTCTCTATGTCGAATCTTTTCTCTCTATAATAACAAATCTTTTCTCTCCTATGTCGAATCTTTTCTCTCCTATGTCGAATCTTTTCTCTCCTATGTCGAATCTTTTCTCTCTATAATGTCGAATCTTTTCTCTCCTATGTCGAATCTTTTCTCTCCTATGTCGAATTTTTTCTCTCCTATGTCGAATCTTTTCTATCCTATGTCAAATTTTTTCTCTCCTATGTCGAATCTTTTCTCTCCTATGTCGAATCTTTCTCTCCTATGTCAAATCTTTTCTCTCTATAATGTCGAATCTTTTCTCTCCTATGTAGAATAATCTTGGACTAATAGAGTTAAGGTTAGGCACATTCGACCACAGGTTCGATAGACACAGATTGTTATTGTCAGCATCACGTCGAATCTCCTATCTATATCGAACTGTTGTAGCAACGAAAACAAAAATAAAGCATTGGTTTATGTCGGATCTTTCGGTTTTCGGATTCTGTGCTTTCGTTTTCGTTTGTTAAAACGATAACGAAAATAGCTGAAATTCGGATGAAAATGCATTCGGACGAAAACGAATGCACATGTCTACTGATTGCTGTAAAAATGACAATGGTCCCAAAATAGTGTCAAAAGTGTCCGATGTGTCCGCCATAATGTCGCAGTCATGATAAAAATCGCTGATCGGCGCCATTACTAGTAAAACAAAAATTATTAATAAAAATGCCATAAAACTGTCCCCTATTTTGTAGACGCTATAACTTTTGCGCAAATCAATCAATAAACGCCTATTGCGTTTTTTTTACCAAAAATATGTAGAGGAATACGTATCGGCCTAAACTGAGGAAAAAAAAGTTTTTTTTAATATATATTTGGGGGATATTTATTATAGCAAAAAGTAAAAAATATTGCATTTTTTTCAAAATTGTCGCTTTTTGTTTATAGCGCAAAAAATAAAAATCGTAAAGGTGATCAAATACCACCAAAAGAAAGCTCTATTTGTGGGAGAAAAAAAAACGCCAATTCTGTTTGGGAGCCATGTCGTACAACCGCGCAATTGTCAGTTAAAGCGACGCAGTGCAGAATCGCAAAAAGTGGCCTGGTCCTTTAGCTACAAAATGGTCCGGGGCTTAAGTGGTTAAAGCAGAGTTCCACCCAAAAGTGGAACTTCTGCTCATTTGTCTCCTCTCCCCCTCCGGTGCCACAATTGGCACCTTTAGGGGGGGCAGGGGATACAGGATATCTGTCTTCGACAGGTATCCTGTTCCGGGAGTCCAGGCTGCGGCGTGAAGCCGTAAGGCTACACTGGCGGGTACCCTTACCTGCAATGGCGGCGGCAGCACCCGACAGCTGATGGAAACAAACATCAGCTGCGGTGCCGACATCAGCTGCGGTGCCGACATCGCTGGACTCCAGGACAGGTAAGTGTCTGATTATTAAAAGCCAGCAGCTGCAGTATGTGTAGCTGCTGGCTTTTATTTTTTGGGCGGACCTCCGCTTTAAAGGAAAGAAGCTGCTGCTGGGGTCGCCTCTCTCTGGCTCTCTTGAATTGTTTTTTTTTTTAATCAAATAATTTTTTTATTGATTTTTGTTATTGCTTATTACATAGATAAATTTACTTATATATAATTAGTACAAATTTCATTTAGTTTCTTTAAGTGATTCTATGAAGGAGGAAAAAAACAAATGAAATCTTAATTCAAGCACTTGTCATAATATACAGCTATTTTTAAGAACGTATCCAGCGGTACAATACAACAGACATCTAAAAACAGACAAACAACACTCACAAAAAAAAAAAAAAGCTGTTGGATAATCACTTACACCAGTAGTTGAAATTTCATATTCGTTCTGTTTTCTGCTTATTGATTTATTATAAGTCATTCTCCCTGTCCTCGTCTAATCCTCCTCCCCCTCCCTGCCCTCCCCATCCCCCTCACATAGATCATCATATAGCAAATTGCTATGGTTAAGCCAATAGGATCATATTTTATTAAATTTATAGGGGACTCCTCTATGTTTATAAGCCAGTCTCTCTCTTTTCAATATATAATTTACTTTATTGCACCATTTTTTATGGGTTGGTGGCATTATAGCAATCCATTTTTGTAGGATAAGCTTACGGGCTAGGTAGAGGGATCGAGTCAACATCTCAGCTGGCAGTACTCCTTTTGGAATTATTCCGAGTATTCCTATTTTAGGGGATCTTGTTATTTCTGTCTTACATAATGTATTCAGGGTCTGGAACACTTTTTCACAAAATTTATGAAGCTTAGGACAACGCCAGAGCATATGTATAAGAGATCCATTAGATACGGAACATCTCGGACATAGGGGTGATGTATATTTTCCCCAGGCAAATAATTTTTGTGGAGTGTAGTGAGATCTGTGTATTATGAAAAGCTGAGTCAATTGTTGCGATGGTGAGATAGATACCTCAGGTAGAATCTCCATGGCCCTCTTCCATTCCTCCTCATTAAGATCTATCAAGTCTTTTTGCCAATGGTTAAAGCTATTCACCTGCCCTTCTGATTTTTCTACATTTAATAATATCAAATATCAAATAGAGGTCCCTATTAGTCCTCGTTTGTCAACATCTGTGATGGGTGGTATTGAAGTTGGAATGTTTGGGTCTGACTCTGCAAAGCGTGTCGTATCTGAAGATATTGGTAGAAATTGCTATTTTGTAATTGAAAGCGGGATTTCAGTATATCGAAAGGTAAAAGCACATCTCCTTCGAATAATTGATATAGAGGGGTTAATCCTAATTTTTTCCATTCTAGTAATTCTGGTAATTTATTCAGCTCCGGTAAACAGTAGTTATCCCATATTGGCATATGTCTAGTGTATCCCCTATGTTGCGTAACAGCAAGTATTGTTTCCCATAGTCTATGAATTAAATTAAACGTTGGAATCTTTCTCCTTTTAAAGAATTGGTGGGAGACTATTTGCTGTACCAATGGTGATGCTTTAAATTGGGTCATTAATATATTCTGTATGGGATCATGTTTGTCTATTTCCTCCCATCCACTCCAATGTTGAAGTTGTGCTGCCATATAGTAAAATATTGAGTTAGGTACCGCTATTCCCCCTCTGTCTTTTGGTTGTTGCAGGGTTTCTAACTTAATTCTTGGTTTTCCATATTTCCATATAAGGTCTCTAAAAGTCGCATCAGTTACTCTAAATAATTTTAATGTCAACCAGACTGGGCAATTATGTAATAAGTATAGCAGTTGGGGTAACCACACCATTTTGACCAGGTTTGCTCTTCCAATCACAGTCAATGGAAATTTAGACCAGGTTTTGCCTTGTTGCCTAAATTTTGATACTAGAGGAAGTATATTTTTATCTATATATTCATTGACGTTTGGGGTGATTATCACCCCCAGATATTTGAATGATACAACCTGCTTCATCTGATTTTCCTGATGTGGAAACTCCACTTGCATTGGGTCACTAGAATCAATAGGCATTATTACAGATTTATCCCAGTTGATTTTGAATCCTGAGAGTTTACCGTAGGATTCAATCAGTGAAATGGCTGCTAATAAAGATTTATATGTGTCTCCCAAAAACAGTAAAGCATCATCTGCGAACAGTGCTATTTTTTCCTCCCCCCCACTTCTCCGGAATCCCACAATATCTGGACAACTACGGATAGCTTCCGCAAGGGATTCCAGGGCCATCGCAAAAAGAAGTGGAGACAGGGGGCATCCCTGTCTTGTTCCTCTTTCCAAAGAGAATGGTAAGGAAATAGACCCGTTAATTTGGACTCTTGCACTCGGAGCACTATACTACAATTGTACCCACTTTATAAATCTTGGTCCTATTCCAAATTTCTTTAGACAGGTCCAGAGGAATTCCCACTCCATACTATCAAAAGCCTTGGACGCGTCTAAAGACACTATGGCTCTATTTCCTGTATTATCTATGGGTATTTGCAAATTTAAAAATAATCGTCTAATATTGTTAGCTGCCGATCTGCCAGGGATAAACCCTGACTGATCAGGATGTATTAATTTGCCAATGTATTTCGAGAGTCTGTTTGCCATTACCTTTGCCAAAAGTTTAACATCAGATGTCAATAATGAAATTGGGCGGTATGAATCCAGTTTAGTGGGGTCTTTACCAGGTTTCAGAATAGAAATAATCACTGCTTCATTCATCGAGGGGGGCAGAGATCCCACCTCGAAAGCGTGGTTGAAAATTGAAAGGAGATCAGGCAATAGCACGTCTCCAAAGTTTTTATAAATTTCCCCTGGCAGACCATCCGATCCTGGTGATTTATTGTTAGTTAGATTGGCTGTTGCATTTCTGAGCTCTTCCAGTGTTAAAGGTCTCTCTAGCATCTCTTTCTCATCATCTTGTAGCATTGGCAAATCAATAGTCCGAAATAAAGTTTCCGTCTCCCCCTCCTGTTCTCTCATCCTACTTTTGTATAACTCCTGGTAAAAAATCTGAAATACCTCAAGGATTTCTGGGGTTTTACTAGTCTTCCCATATACTGAGGATTGAATTTCAGTTATAACGGACGAGGAGCGTTGCATTTTTACCACTGAGGCCAACATATGTCCAGTGCCTTCCCCTCCTCAAAATAAGGTTGCTGTAAAAATTAAGCTT
Organism: Rana muscosa; assembly: GCA_029206835.1. NCBI lineage: Eukaryota > Metazoa > Chordata > Amphibia > Anura > Ranidae > Rana > Rana muscosa. The sequence goes on from CM055116.1 coordinate 176,373,861, forward strand.
GTGCAATTCGTTTCGTAACGAATTGAAATTCGTCCGAATTTAGCAACTTTCGGACATTCGGAAGCATTCGAATTTCCGAACAAAGCAATTACGAATAAGACCGAATCCGAAAAAAATTATACCGCAAATAGCGAATGCCCGAATGTCTTCGGCATAATTCGTTATGAAAAAGTTACGAATGTACGAATCCATACGAAGCACAATAACACTCACTCTGCTCTGCTCTCTGCTTCTCCCACACCGTGCTGAACTCCCTCTCAAAATGGTGTACAGGGGCGGAGGTTATAGCCGCATGTAAAAAACGAAAGTAAAATACGAGATTTCGAATCCATTCGAAGCACAATAACACTCTGCTCTGCTCTCTGCTTCTCCCTCACCGTGCTGAACCCTCTCAAAATGGTGTACAGGGGCGGAGCCTATAGCCGCATGTTAAAAACGAAAGTAAAATACGAGATTTCGAATCGTTACAAATAACCGCAATGTATTTAGAAAAGTACAAATCCATTCGAAGCACATTAGGCATAATAGGCAGCGTCGTTGTGAGAGAGACACGGAAAATTACGAATCAACGAACCCAAAAAAAGTTACGAAAGTAGGAGTTGTGTCCAGAATCAACGAAAAACAACGTACTCTACCGAAAGTACGAACCCAAAAAAAGTTACGAAAGTAGGAGTTGTGTCCAGAATCAACGAAAAACAACGTACTCTACCGAAAGTACGAATTATAAAGCAACAAAAAATTCAACGAAAAATGTCGCTTGCAAAAATACGAATGAGTCCGAACACGAAAAATCCCGTCTAGCAAAATTACGAATGATTACGAATCAACAGGACCGGAAAGAAACGAACCGAAACGGAACGAATTTTTCCGTTGTGCACAAGTCTAGTAAAAATAACTTTTTGTTTTCTGCTTTCTTAATAGCTACTTGTGCATATTCATCTTGACTACGCGTCCAATGTATTTGGGTAACTTTATTGGGGTTAGATACGTAGTCTGCCTCAGCTTGCATCATATTATCAGCCAGGGTTTTTTCCCATTTTCTAAACTGCTTCTTTTTTTTAGATATTTGTGAGATAAAAAGACCTCTAAGATAGGCCTTTTGGGCATCCCAATAAATCAAAGGTGAAACTGTAGATTTATTTATCTGCTGAAAAGTAGTAATATCTGATTTAACATCCTCAGGAGGAAAAAGTGATAGCCAATAAGGATTAACCTTCCATAGCTTATCTCCCTTGTTAACCTTAAATCTAAAGGACATAACCAGGGGAGAATTATCTGATATGCCTCTGGCCTCATATTTAATATCACAAAGGTATGGCAACATGGAGTGGGATCCTAGCGCCAAGTCTATTCTGGAAAGCGTTTTATATGTGCTCGAAGTACATGAAAATTGTCTAACTTCCGGATTTCGCAACCTCCAGAGATCAAGCAACCCAATCTCCGTAATATATTTAGAAAAGGCCCTGGATCCTTCCGGATATTGTTTCTCAGAGGGACAAAATCTATCAATTGATGGTATCAAACAGTTATTGAAATCCCCAGTTATTAGCCAGGAGCGATCCAATTTGTCAGATATAAATATAATAAATTCTTTCAATATTTCCGGGGTATAGGGTGGGGGGATATAGATATTCGCCAATACACATTTCTGTCCGGCTAACAAGCAGTCTAAGAAAATATACCTTCCCTTATCATCTCTCTTAACCTGTATACATTTAAATTCTATTGTGTTAGCTATGAGTATAGATACCCCTCTAGAGTATGATGTGTGTGTTGAATGAAATTGGGTTATAAACTGTTTTTTTTTAAAGTAATGTAGAGTATTAGGAAGTAAGTGTGTTTCCTGAAGGCAGATTATGGAAGGAAAAAATCTTGCCAATGATGTAAAGATCGCTTGTCGCTTGGACGCAGAGCCCAGACCTCTAACATTCCATGAAACTATTACATCCCGTTGGTCCTTAAGACAGTATTATCAAATAAATAAATTTAGAGGCTATAACCATAGGCCCAGTAGGGAGAGGAGCCAGGGACAGGGGATCAAGCCGAAAACATGGGCAAGGGAATGAAGTTAGTAAGCAGTCACACTTGAACGAAAGCAAAAGAATATTGGTAGTATGTACACATATAAACACACACATACAAACATTTATACACCAACATAGACAATACCAAAACATTGAAAAATTCATAGGGGTTATACGATCCAAAAGACCCCAAAAGAAGAAAAGTGGAGTCCACCCTAATCCCTCCATCTCTATACTTCCCCCTCCCTCCCATCCACCCCCCCCTTCCCTCCTCTGGGACAAAAAAATGAAGGAAAAAAAAAAAAAAGAGAAATTTAATATGTCTCCAAAGGAAAAGGAAAAAGGAGGGCGAGAAGAAGAGAAAGAAAGAAAAACTATCACACCCTTTCTTAAGAGAAAGGGAAAGAGAGAGAAAAAAAAAGAAAAAAGAAAAAAAAAAAGAGTAAAAGAAGAAGGAGAGAGAGAAAAAAGAGAAAAAAAAAAAAGGGGGGAGAAAAAAAAAGGGAAATTTCTCCTTTTTCCTTAATTTCTCTCCCCTCCCCTTCTCTCCCCCTCTCAATCTAGTCGTGGATAACTATCCAACCATTGGGAAACTGAATCTGGCGATGTAAGTCATTACTTTTAGTAATTGTTGATTTGTTGAATTGTTGATACACATTAATTCCATCTCCCCATTGACATGCATTTTGACAAAGTATTACAGAAATGTCCAGAGTTTGCCAAAAAATTGATGAAGCATGCTTATCCCTACCTCTCATCACGCTGCAAAATTCTACAGTTTTTATTTGGTATAATAGCTTAACTGTAGCTCATTTACATGTGGACAAAAGAAACAACTTTATTTGCCATTATTAACACACCTAAAGAACAGTGGATACTAACATACATTTGTACATAAATTATTTAACCACTACAGGCCCGCGCTATAGCTGAATGACGGCTACAGCGCGGACCTAGAATGCCGGGAGGACGTCAATTGACGTCCGCCCCTTGCTTCGTTCCCTGCGGCCACTTGGGGGCGCGCAAGCACCACCAGCGGCGCGCGCGCATGCCCGACATCTCACTGAGATGCCGATGCGCGTGCCTGGCGGCCGCGATGTCCGCCAGGCACCCGCGATCGGCCGGTACACAGACAAGGACGTGGATCTCTGTGTGTAAACACAGAGATCCACGTCCTGTCAGGGAGAGGAGACCGATGCTGTGCCCCTTGTACATAGGGGCACAGATCGGTCACCTCCCCCAGTCATTCCCCTCCCCCACAGTAGTAATCACTCACTTAGGCATACTTAACCCCTTCAGCGCCCCCTACAGATTAACTCCTTCACTGCCAGTGTCATTTTTACAGTAACCAGTGCATTTTTATAGCACTGATCGCTGTAAAAATGACAATGGTCCCAAAATGGTGTCAAAAGTGTCCGATGTGTCTGCCATAATGTCGCAGTCACAATAAAAATCGCTGATCGCCGCCATTACTAGTAAAAAAATATATATTAATAAAAATGCTATAAAACTATCCCCTATGTTGTAGACGCTTTAACTTTTGCGCAAACCAATCAATAAACGCTTATTGCAATTTTTTTACCAAAAATATGTAGAAGAATACGTATCGGCCTAAACTGAGAAAAATTAAAAATAAAAATAAAATTGGGATATATATTATCGCAAAAAGTAAAAAATAGTGTTTTTTTTTCAAAATTGTCGCTCTTTTTTTGTTTATAGCGCAAAAAATAAAAACCGCAGAGGTGATCAAATACCACCAAAAGAAAGCTCTATTTGTGGGAAAAAAAGGACGTCAATTTTGTTTGGGAGCCACGTTGCACGACCGCACAATTGTTATTCAAAGCGTGACAGCGCTGAAAGCTAAAAATTGGCCTGGGCAGGAAGGGGGTTTAAGTGCCCAGTAAGCAAGTGGTTAAAAGAGATACTAATATCAGTTCATATTCATCCTATTTTAATCTTTATGAGTTCTTCTTAGAGAAAAACTGACATTTTAGGGTGAATATACTAAGTGCAAATAGGCTGTGCTTTTTGCCAGTGCGGTTGCTCCAAATCTTAGTAAATGAGATGAAGCTTCTCTTCACAAAATACCCAATGACATGCAATGAAAAAAAACATAAAATAAAAACACATTTTTGCATGCACATGATTGGATGATGGAAGTCAGCAGAGCTTCACTTCGTTTATCAAGCCCTGGAGCAACTGCACTTGCAAAGTGCACCGTCTATTTGTCTTTAGTAAATCCACCCATCAGGACCCTGAATCTATGCTATTTTCCTTGTGCCCTGGGACAAATCTCATTGCTCCCTATATCCTCATCACAATAATCATATGATGTCACTTCATATCTAGGGATGAGCACAATTAGCCAGGTTCTGTGCATTGGCGGTTTGGTGAACCCATCAGTAAGTTCACAGATGCTAAGCTTGTCTGCAAACACTGTAAAAGTTTATCGGAGGCAACTTTTGTTAAAGGATAATATACAATCTATTGCTGAAAAAAGTGCATGGGTAGCTGAGCACTGCCACATAGGACATGAATCAATGTTAAAAAAATATTTTAAAATATTGTTCAGGGAGAAGAGGCCATAATATAAAATGATTTAAAAAAAAATTGTGAAAAATTAATAATGCATATACAGTACCATTGCTACACAAGCTATATTGTAGTTAAATGCTATTAAAAATTACCTTTCCATTTCAATCTGCAGTTCTATAATTTTCTGTAAAATTCAATAAAATATGGCAACCTGGAGAACACAGAAATGTTGTTTGCTGCTTGTGTAATTGACTCACTGATTCCTCTGAAGTCTGCAAGATACAAGTGAGATTTTTTTGTGAGCTACTACTAATGCGGCGTACACACGATCGTTTTTTCATGCCATTTTTTTTACCGACGTTTTTCACGTCGTTTTTTTTCATGTTTCCTCTCAAGCCTGTCTTGCATACATCATACACGATCATTTTAAAAAACGTTCAAGCAAAGCGCAGTGACGTACACCACATACGACGGCACTATAAAGGGGAAGTTCCATTCTAATGACGCCACCCTTTGGGACGCTTTTGCTAATTTCGTGTTACCGCGTGTTAGTAAAAGTTTGGTGAGAGACGATTCGCGCTTTTCAGTCTTCGTGCTTTGAAGATCATTATGTGGAGTTCAGTTTGTGCCTGTGGGTTCGTATCTGTCTTGCAGTGCTTGTAGTCAGTTCGTATCTGTTTATTCAGTGCGTTCTTGTCTGCTCGTTCCTGTTTTTCAGCTTGTTCTTCATAGGCCTTGCTGTTCTTCCGTTCGTTCTTCTAGTTCGTTCTGAGCTGCCGACCGTTATCTAGCCATGTTGCGGCTACGTACTCGTCGTAGAGTTCGTGCTGTAGTTGGTGCAGGGGTTCATGCTGTATCCCGACTCCAGGCCATGAACAGGGTGAGGAGGAGTTCATGGACCAAGAATTGGTTGCTCCAGCGGCACCAGTTCTGTCATATGCCTTTGTTACGGGAGATCAGGGAGAATAATCCTGAGGACTACAGGAATTTTCTCAGGATGTCTGACCCCGTATTTCAGCATCTGTTAGCTTTGGTGTCCCCCTACATTACCAGGCAGGACACCGTTATGCGTGAAGCCATCAGTGCTGAGCAGAGGCTCATTGCCACGTTGCGATACCTGGCGACTGGGAGAAGCCTGCAGGACCTAAAGTTCTCCACAGGCATATCCCCCCAGGCTCTGGGTATCATTATACCAGAGACGTGTTCTGCCATCCTTCAAGTTTTGTAGGAGGACTATATTAAGGTAAGTGTTCTTATTTCAAACATCACATTGTATGCATTTCTTTGTTTAATTTGTTTTTTTGGGTTTATTAGCAGTCCCTAATTCCCATGATTCTTAGCTGCAGGGAATGTCCCCTTTCCCCACATGGTTATTTATTTTTGGGAATGTTTTTATTAGGCCTACATTTAAATTTGCCTTACCTAACCTCTCCAGCATGCTATCCTGGGGCCATACCCACCTTGCCTAGTCATTTCCATGTATTTTAATCTATGCTCCATCGTAGTGCTTTACCCTAAATGCCCCCTAAAGATTGCCTAGGAATGTAACATTTTTCAATAATTCATACAGAGTGCTACAGCCTACATTTGTGATCTCCCCAACTCATCTTCAACCCCCCCCCCATTTTTTGGGGGGGTTTGTTTTTGGTTTGTTGTTGCTTACTAATAATGTTTTAATTTTTCGGTTTCTCCCAATGTTGGCCATGAATGGTTTTCTTAAATCTGCTTTCAATGTTTCTGTCTCAAAGTATTATTTTTTTTTTATTTAATTCCACAGTTCCCTTCTACGCCACATGAATGGCAGAATGTGGCATCTGAGTTTGCCCAACGATGGAACTTTCCGAACTGTGGAGGGGCCATCGACGGCAAACATGTTCGGGTCGTCCCACCACCCCATTCGGGATCCTTTTATTATAACTATAAGGGGTTCCACAGCATCGTCATGATGGCAGTGGTGTCGGCCACCTACGAATTCCTCTATGTGGACGTTGGCAAGAATGGCAGGATGTCTGATGGAGGAGTCTTTGCACAGACGGACACTATGATGTGTAAACTTTTCGGGGTCACCGGCCAGAACTGCACCTAAACAAAAAAAAATCATGTAGTATAGAATATGTAGGCCTACATCTATTAACCTGCATCTGTCTGGTTTGACACTGACCTCTTGTGGTGCCACTTTCCACTTCCACAACTTCACGTTCCTCTCCAACATGTGGTTCAGGGGGTATTGTTGAAGGTGTTGGATTTCTAGGCTCATCTGACGTAGCTTTTTGAAGCCCTATGGAGATTGCAATAAAAGGTAGAGTTTCATTAGTAACTAATAATTTTTTGGCCACAAAAAAACAAGAAAAAGAGATTTCTAAATATTATTTGGAAGTGTGGTCCATATTTAAATGTACCCTCAGTGACAACCGGAACACATGATTGGATACATTGCCAAAACCAGAGCATATACTTTTTGAAACAAAGTTTGACACATTGTAACACCCCAAAGTATATACACAGGATCACCTGTGTGTGACACCCTAAAAATTTAGGGGTTTTGTCCCACACTTGTACTACTGCGTTCAGATGTTTAAGCAGCTGCTGAGCATTCTCTCCCTTAACATTACAATGCCTACCCTTTTCCCCCCCAAAAAATGTGATTTGGATTCTAAATATAAGGCAAATTGTTTACCAAATTTGCTCCCTAAAACCCCCAAAAAATTGTGTGTTCACACTGGATGATCCAAAAACATCGTTTTAGGAACTGGACGGAGAAAGAGGTTTACTACGTCCGTTTAGTGTGTGGACGAACATGAAAGTTGTTATCTTTCACTGTACTATATCAAAGTCTAAATATACACAACTTAATACAAGTAATAATCTTTAGCAGGGAAAATGAAGAAAAAGTACTTACTTTTTCCTATAACTTTCTTGATTCTTTTGTATTGGTCGGGCTCCCGCAACTTCAGATCAGACCATCGTTTTCTGAGCTGTTCCTTCGTTCTGCACACCCCGAATTTTTGGTGAAGAGTTTTGACCACTTTGCCCATAATTTTTGTCTTGACAAGATTAGGTCTTTTATACGGCCCATGCTTGGCATCATAATCCTTCCTCCTCAAAATGGCCACCATCTCCACCATTTCCTCGAATGACATGTTGGATGCCTTATATCTCCTGGATCGGGATTTGGGCTCCTCTGGAATTTCCTCCTCTGTAGAGGTAATCTCAGCCACCTGTGTCTCTGCCATGTTGTTAAGCACTACGACGAGTGAGAAGGGGCGGGGAAAGTACAATCTCAAATGTCGGGGGCGGGGAAAGCGTGCGTAGTTTCACGCATGCGCAGTGTATATCAAGTGAAGATCCATGTGTCGAAAATACGTTCATTTGGCGGGAGAGGGAGTTAGCAACGAACGTGTTGACCAAGGTACATAAGTTTTTAAGGATTTGGGTTTCATCAGAGGAGGAGATTTTGGGCTTGAAAATCTGTCAAAAATGCTGATTTGATGAATGTTGCCTGAAACATATGTATTTTCTTGTTGCTTGATTTTACAGAGAGAATGAATAGTTTCAAGAACCCTGACTTTATGGGGGAGTTCATTGATAAATGGAAAGACCTCCCTATCCTTTGGCAGACAAAAAGTGGTGCAAATAAAAATAAAGTGGCCAGGACAGCAGCACTGGAGAGCCTGCTTGCATTTGTGCAAACACAGATACCCACAACAACTCTCCAAGATGTGAAAACCAAAATTGCTACCATCAGGGGGACATACAGGACCCAGAGGAATATGGTCCTGAAGTCCCAGAGGTCAGGTGCTGCAGCAGATAAGGTTTATAAACCCAGTCTGTGGTACTACAGCAAGTTATCTTTCCTGGATGACCAGCTGGAAGTGCGGGAATCTCTCTCCACCCTTCCCCCCAGAGGTCAATCCAGCCTTCCTTGTAGCCAGCCCTCCAGCCTTCCTTGCAGCCAGCCCTCCAGCCTTCCTAACAACCCTGTTCTGGCTTCCCCTGAGGATCAAGATGAGGTCCTTGAGGAGGCAGATTTGGATATATGGAGCCAGGTAAAGTATTGATATCTCCATTTATATGTTACAAAAGTGATGATTTTCAATTGATGTTTTAGTATTGTTAGGTATTTAATGTTAAAAAAAAAGAGGATTTAAAGAGCAAGATAAAGTAGTGGTCAAATTTGATGGGGAAAAGGCAACAATATCAGGAGGCGGAATCTATGCAAAATCAATACCTTTTGACATTCAATTCAAAAATGTCTGGAGGTGAACAATGTGTGTGATTGATGGTGTAAAAAAATAAAGAATGTCCCTTTCTTTTTTTACAGCCAGAGCTGAGCCAGGAAGAGGGTGATGTTGGGGACCAGGAGGAGGCAGGGCCCAGTGGCACACAGGAGGAGGCTGGGCCCAGCACAAGAGCCCAGATGCCTCCCCTGATAATGAAACAACAAGGGCCAAGGAGAGCTAGGCAGGTGGAGGAGGAATCAAGAGCCTTTCTGAAAGAGGCTACTGTGGCCCTCAGAGAGGCACCCTCTGCTGAGGAGGGCTTTGCCGCAGTCCTGGCCCATAAGTTAGGCCAAATGGACTTGCGGCAAAAGCTCTATAGTGAAAACCTTTTGCTGAAGGTGATTAACAAAGGGTTGCTCGGTGAACTGACCAAGTTCACCGACATCACTGAGGTTGTCCCTACTCCTCCACCTCCTCCTCCTCCTCCTACTACTCCTCCTGCCACCTCCTCTCCTCCTGATCCCCAGCCTCCGAGGAAGCAACCAACAAAGGCTACAAGGAAGCGAAAAAAATAATGCCTGCTGTAGTACCACAGACTGGGGACATATATGACTTATCTGCTGCTGTTCCTGACCTCTGGGAGTTCAAGCCAAGATTTGGCTCCTTTTTTTTTCAATTAAATTGTTTGGTTTTGACATCTTGGATGGTTGTTGTGGGGTCCAAAGGATGCACAAATGCAAGCAGGCTCTCCAGTGCTGCCTTAATGTTTAATTTGTAATGTACCTAAATAAAGGATTCTTTTTTTGGGCTTCAAATACTTGACTATGTGGATATAAGTGTGGCGCTAATTTTTGTTAGTCTAAGTGCGATAATAAATCGCACTTAGATGAATAAAGTGATTGAATGTGTTACCAAAACAAAAACCAGTGTGAAAACAAAAACCAAAATTACAAATGAATTGTGTGGTTATACATATAGAACAGGATTACTGTGATAATTAGTGATAATCATTAAAGCAATAAATATGAACTATAAAAACTCAATAATCGAGAAATGAATAAATTAAATAAAGTCCAAGGAAAAATAAACATTCATCTGTTTTAAAGGTGAAGTGAAAATAAATCCCGAATAGTAATGTTCATTAGTGATATAAACTTGAAATCCAAATATGGAGTGCTGTGAAAACTGCCACCAAGAGTGAGTTGAAGGAGGCTTACCGGAAATCTCAGACCTGGGAAAGCATATGCCACTCAGGTCGAGAAAAGCTTGGGGGTTTACAAACCCAATGTAGATGATCTAGAGTCTGAGGGGTTTCTTATTCCACTTCAATCTCATAGGATATCTAATATGTTGATCACGTGTTCATAAGCGTATACAAAAGGCTCGGTATCCGTATTTGGTGCGTATGAAAGTAAAAAAACTCACATTGCGTGATACCGTATGGAAAGGTTTTAATAGCAAAAAAGGAGTAACAATAAAACACTCACATTTGAGATGGTATAAAAGGCATAGATTCAGGTACAGGAGCGATACGTGTAGACAGGTCCACCCGACTAGTTTCGACTAATCAGTCATCATCTGTATTAACTTTTATACCATCTCAAATGTGAATGTTTTATTGTTACTCATTTTTTGCTATTAAAACCTTTCCATACGGTATCACGCTATGTGAGTTTTTTTACTTTCATACGCACCAAATACGGATACCGAGCCTTTTGTATACGCTTATGAACACGTGATCAACATATTAGATATCCTATGAGATTGAAGTGGAATAAGAAACCCCTCAGACTCCAGATCATCTACATTGGGTTTGTAAACCCCCAAGCTTTTCTCGACCTGAGTGGCATATGCTTTCCCAGGTCTGAGATTTCCGGTTAGCCTCCTTCAACTCAATCTTGGTGGCGGTTTTCACAGCACTCCATATTTGGATTTCAAGTTTATATCACTAATGAACATTACTATTCGGGATTGATTTTCACTTCGCCTTTAAAACAGATGAATGTTTATTTTTCCTTGGACTTTATTTAATTTATTCATTTCTCGATTATTGAGTTTTTATAGTTCATATTTATTGCTTTAATGATTATCACTAATTATCACAGAAATCCCGTTCTATATGTATAACCACACAATTCATTTGTAATTTTGGTTTTTGTTTTCACACTGGTTTTTGTTTTGGTAACACATTCAATCACTTTATTCATCTAAGTGCGATTTATTATCGCACTTAGACTAACAAAAATTAGCGCCACACTTATATCCACATTTTCTATTGTTTTATCTACAGCAGTGTTGGCGGCTGCTTTTTTGTGTTTATCTCAGCGCAGTATGCTCCTTTTTTCTTTACACTAATACTTGACTATGTGATTTGTATTTCAAAAGAGACTTTGCTAGGGAGTAGGCAGGGACATTTCAAATAATATTATTGTTATTAACAAGGGACACAAACCTCCTTAAGGCAAAATGAGACAAATTTTGAAGGTTGGTGTGGTAACTTTACACACCAATAATTTAAGCAAAATCACCCCAAAAAAAATAAAAGAAGCCTACATATATCAAAGAAGCCCATCACAAATAATAAAGCTAACTTAATTACAAAAAAAAAAATTAAAAAAGAAAAAAAAAAAATTACAATTATTGTGATCTTTACATTTAGTTATGAATTTATGCGGGAGATGTGGCTTCAAAAGAATATTTTACAATCATTAGATCAATAAGGAATTACTTAAGAACCTAGTTTGGCATAACTCTCAAATGTCATTAGCAAAAGAAGGTAATTATTTAAGCATTATCAAAAGAAGAACGGAATGCGCAGCATTAAAACGATGCTGTTAATTCCACCGTGACGAATGTGCCATCTCCATTTCCAACGCTAGTTTTACCAGAACGAGCGCTCCCGTCTCATACTTGATTCTGAGCATGCACTTTTTTTTCACGTCGTTAAAGCACACACACTATCGTTTTTCACGTCGTTAAAAAAAACGACATGAAAAACGACGTGAAAAAATAGAGCATGTTCGAAATTTTTAATGGCCGTTTTTCACGTCGTTAAAAATGCTCTGGAGCATACACACAATCGGTTTTAATGGCCATTTTAAAAAATGGCATTTTTAACGGCATGAAAAACGATCGTGTGTATGGGGCATAAGGGTTATTTCACATCTAAAGGGATTTAGACCTTGCAATTTTTCTCTTTGGAACCCTGCAAGTGCATCATCTGATTGATAATGAAAGTCACCCCCCCCCCATTCAGATTTACTTTGCACATTGACACCAGACAAACAAACAGCTTTTTCTTTGGAGCAACAATAAGTAAGAATATGAAACAAAGTTTGCTAAAATACTTGCAATGGGTTGTTTTTTCTCAACAAAAGTGGAGTTGCTCTTTAAAGGATAGGTTCTCTTTTAGTAACATGTTACATATAGCATCCAAATTTAGGGTGTAACATGTAACGTGTTACTATGCAGCAGCCCCCCACCCCCACCACCTGAGAACCCCTGTTAGAGCAAGTGGTGGATCCTCTCCCCTGCAGCCTCTATCACATTTTAAAATTAGAGATGTGTGAATGAATATACTACAAGTCTTTTTGCCACTGCAGCAGCAGATGCTTGTAGTTTTCAATGGGATGTGCCCTAATAGCCTACTCACTCTTCCTGCAGCTCTGAAACATACAGCCTTTACAGAGGTATAGGCACAGAGCCCGACATTTAATTTGCGATCCACTGAACGTAGGTGAAATGCTCTTCAGGCTCCAGAGAAAAAAATTGAAAATTCACATCTTTTACCTCCAAAATATGTGCATTTATTATTATTTTTAAAGGTGAACTTAGCCTTTAACCCCTTCCATACCGGCCATTGGAAAATGACGCCGGCAGGAACCCTCTCTCCCTCCGGGTGGGCGTCATATGACGTCCTGGGTTTGAGGGGGGATATCCTTCTTTTCAGCCGGCAATCCTGCGCACCATAAGAACAATCATAGCGGCGGTTCCGCTGCTTGATCATTCTTATAGGCGGCGGGAGGGGACATCCCCCCTCCCGCCGCCATCCGGTGCTTCTCCGAGCTCTCCCGTTTCATCGGGGACCCCGGAGAGAATCGTCTGCGCCGGTGGTGGGTCACGTGACGAGCATAGGGATGACTGGTGACCAGATGGTCACCAGTCATCTCTATGATCGTCGGAGGCCCGGGCGCGATGTGATGACGTCACGCCCGGGTCCTCAAATGTAAACAAAGCCGCCATTGTGGCTGTAAGTATGAGATCAGTGAATTTTTTTTCACGATCTCATGCTTTCCAACCTGGAGGAGAGATGTGGGGTCTTATTGACCCCGCATCTCTCCATAAAGAGGACCTGTCACACACATTCCTATTACAAAGGGATGTTTACATTCCTTGTAATAGGAATAAAAGTGATCAAAAATAAATAAATAAGTAAAATAAAAAAATTTTTTTTTTTTTTTTTTAAAACGCCCGTCCCCAATAGCTCGAGCTTAGAAGCGAACACACACGTAAGTCCCGCCCGCATATGTAAACGCTGTTCAAACCACATATGTGAGGTATCGCCGCATGCGTTAGAGCACGTGCAACAATTCTAGCACTAGACCTCCTCTGTAACTCTAACCTGGTAACCTATAAAATTTTTCAAAGCGTCGCCTATGGAGATTTTTAAGTACCGAAGTTTGGCGCCATTCCATGAGTGTGCGCAATTTTAAAGCGTGACATGTTAGGTATATTTTTACTCCGCGTAACATAAGCTTTCATATTTTACAAAAAAATTGGGCTAACTTTACTGTTTTGTTATTTTTTAATTCATGAAACCATTTTTTTCCCCAAAAAAAGGCGTTTGAAAAATTATTGCGCAAATACCATGCAAGATAAAAAGTTGCAACGACCGTCATTTTATTCCCTAGGGTGTCTGCTAAAAAAACCACATATAATGTTTGGGGGTTCTGAGTAATTTTCTAGCAAAATAATGATGATTTGTACATGTAGGAGAGAAGTGGCAGAATAGGTCCGGTATGGAAGTGGTATAAAAAGCCCTGTATGGAAGTGGTTAAATAACATACCTGTAAAGCCCCATACACACGGTAGGACTTTTTGACAACAAACTTCAAAATGAGCAGGTTTTCAAAAAAATCCTACTGTGTGTACGCTCCATCGGACAAACTTATTCGGTTTTCATCGGAAAAAAGTTCGCTCTGCAAACGGACAAACTTTTCGGCAACAAAACTCCTACGGTGCAAAGTCCTATCGTGTGTACAGAAATCCATTGAACTTTAGTCCAAAGTACAAACACGCATGCCCAGAACCAATGTTAAAATCAACCAACAATAGCAGAAGTTGACTAAAGGGTGGCGGTAAAGAGCAGAGAAGAGCAGAAAAACCATATGATTTGGGGAAAATTTGCAGAAAAAGTCCTGCGTGTGTATGCTATGGGCGTTCCCGGCCAACGCCCTTCAAATAAAAATCCACGGAAAAGTTTGTTTGAAGTCTGATCGTGTGTATGAGGCTTTAGATGCCTAAAGTTGCACATGAACAACACACCAGTGTTATCTAGTCCTATTAAAATTCCTTTTTTTAAATCTTGTTTGTGAGTATTGTCTCTTGGAATAAAAAAAAATGCATTGGATTCCCCTTAAAAATAAATAAAAAAAAGGCAGGGTATTGTACAAATTTTAAGAGGGCAAAGCACCTTGCCCCTATGTTGGTGAGAACAAGGATCTTTTCCTCACAGCCCATGCTGTGGATATCTGCAGGGTTGGAGTCTTATAGGAATTTGGAAGCCCCCTTTAAATATAAGGGGGTCCCAGATACCGCCCTCCTACATAATTTGGCTGGGGTACATTGTAACTCTATTTCTTTTTCGTACATCACGGGACACAGAGCGACTTAGTCATTACTAATGGGTTATATAGATACCTTCAGGTGCTGGCACTGGCAACTTCCAAAACCGGAAGTACCCTCCCCTATATAAGCCCCTCCCATCCGGGAGCACCTCAGTTTTTTGCCAGTGTCTAAGGTGTTGGCCAAAGAGTAACATGTGTTTTCACTGGGCTTGCGTACAGGTTCTTTTACGGGCCTTAGTAAGCTGTTCCGGATCCCACCAAAAAAGCTTCATAGCTAAACGGTCGGTACCCGGGCCTTGCAGCAGAAGAGCAAGGTTTTGCCTGTAATGCCTCTCTTAGGAGGGCTGGACCCTGGGATCCAGAGCTCTGGTCATACCCACGACCAAGATGTTTTCTGTGCAGGGTGCTATACAGGTCCAGGGGAGTGGAATCCTTGGGAACCCGGTCCCTGAAGGTTTAATTACAATGCCTGCCGTGATAGGTGAAGTTTGGGCTTCTGTGGACCAAACAGAGTCCTCCGGCGGGGAACAGGTAAGTGGGGGCCCCCAGGAACTTGGTTCTATTGGGGGACCCCCAAGCCTAATTTGTCTTTCTGTCTGTTACCTAACGGTATTCCCGCTAATATCTGTGTATGCCTGTAACTACTGGAAAATGTAAAATTTTAATAGTAGTCAAGAAAAAAAAAAAAAAAAGAGGACCGCGGTACCTGTGTTAAACCACTAGAGGCCGCTGTGGTCCATTTTTTCTTGTCATGTGGATCTTTGGTTTTCTCAAGTCAAAAGATCCAGGCAGTTGGTAAGTTTCTCTGTGGGAATCCACTTCCTCTGCCCTGTTGCTGCGCTCATCCACCGCACAGGCCCTCCGGCAAAAAGGGCCCTGGCTCCTAGTCCCTGCTTGGTTTCGAAAAGGGCGCCAATGGCGCACGGGCGCGCGTGCGGGCGCGTGCACGCGCCTCCTATGAAAAAAAAGGGGCGGGGCGGGTGGATGACGCTCGATGCGCGCCGCGGCGCTTCTGCGCATGTGCAGGCGTCCCAGCATGTGTAAAAGACACAGTACAAGTGTCAGCTGGATGCAAGCAGAGCTAGCAACAAAACGGTGGCACACAGAGGCGGTTGATGCAGTCATCCCCATAGAAAGACACTTTAGTGGACACCAGCTGGTATATAGCAGCAACTGTGTTAGACTATTACCAGCAAAATTGGTGTATGACGACGGGAATACCTCAGCTTTGTGCTTATAGATATGTCGTCCAGACGCTCTGGAAATAAATCTTCCAAGAAGCGAAAGGGGTCTCCATCGGGCTCTGAGGATTTTAGGCATGCTTGTACTGCACCAATCTCCCCTGAAATTTCAGAGGTCAGTAGCCGTAGGAAACCCCGCAGGAGTACCTGGTGCTGCGGCTGTCCCCAGTCCACCTGCTCCTGTATATATAACAGAGGAGGTTTTATCCTCAACTCTGGGAGGATTGGAAGAGAGATTAACAGCATTGATCGCTGCTTCCCTGTCACAGGGAAAGCGCGTCCGATCTCCGTCTCCTCCTTCAGAGTGCCTGTTAGTGGAGGAACAGACCCAGAGATCGACCTACCTGAAGGGGATCAGGTGAGGTTGATTCAGTTATAGAGGACAGTGGAAGAACCTTTCTCAGCATCTCAGGCTGAAAGATTATGGGTTCAGTCTCTGACTAACATGGTCCGAGCAGCATTTTAAATGCCTCTGGCGGAACCATCAACCACTACTGTTTCCTCGCCTGGGGTCGCTGAAAGCTCCCCAGACTGTCTGTTCCTTCCCAATCCACCCTTTATTGGAAGGGCTTATTTACCAGGATTGGGAGCATCCTGTTAAAATATTTACTCCCCCCAAGAGATTTCCAGTGATCTATCCCATGGAGGATAAGTTCATAAAAAAATGGAGGGTCCGTACAGTGGACACAGCCATCTCTTGTGTAAATAAATCACTGACATGTCCAGTAGATAATGTTCCAAATGTTCAAAGACCCAATAGATAAAAAATTGGAGTCTTTACTAAAATCTGCTTTCTCTACAGCAAGCATGGTGACACAACCTGCAGTAGCAGCGATTGGAGTCTGCCAAGCGGTGAAAGATCAGTTGAAACAAGTCTTAAGGGACTTACCAGATCAGCAGGCTCTTGCCCTAGCTGACCTACCTAGAGCCTTGTGTCGCGGTGGACGCCATAAAGGATACAATCCAACAGGCCTCCCGCTTTACGCTGTCTGTAGACATATGCGTAGGCTTCTATGGCTCAAAAACTGGTCTGCTGAAGCTCCCTGTAAGAAATTGCTGATTAGCTTCCCATTTCATGGAGAACGCTTATCTAGAGAAGATCTGGACAAATATATCCAGAAAACTTCTGCCGGTAAAAGTACACTCTTGCCGGTTAAGAACAAGGGTAGAAGTCCTTCTTTTAAGAGGCCTACTTCTCCAGTCCCTGGCACATCGGCTGTGAAACAGTTCCGACGGCCTCCGCGGTCAAATCCAGGGGGCAGAAATCAGGGACAATCACAGGGTAACAAGAAACCCTGGGTCAAGAGAGGTACAAAACCTCCCCCCAAGTCATGAAGGGTTGTCCCCACTCAATCGGGTGAGGGGAAGACTTCAGTTGTTCACAGAGACCATGGTGGGACACCATCAGAGACAGATGGGTGATCTCCGCAGTAAGTCTGGGATACAGGCTGGAGTTAAAAGACATTCCTCCTGCCCATCTTATGAGGTCAAATGTGCCAAGCGATCCCCAGAAGAGAGGATCCCTCCTTCTGGCACTAGAACAACTATTGCTCCAAGGGTAATCATGAGGTTCCCTTGGAAAAAAGCGGGTTCGGGTTTTACTCGAACCTTGTCACAGTCCCTAAACCAAATGGGGACGTGAGGCCCATATTAAATATAAAAGGGCTAAACAAGTTCCTACATATCAGGACTTTTTCGGATGGAGTCGATCCGATCGGTGGCCACCGTCCTACAAGGGCAGGAATGGTTAGCCTCGATCGATATAAGGGATGCTTATTTGCATATTCCCATCTGTCCGGCCCACCAGAAATTTCTACGCTTTGCAGTAGAAGGGCACCATTTTCAGTTCAGAGCCTTACCTTTCGGTCTGGCCACAGCACCACGAGTGTTCACAAAAATTCTGGCCCTACGATTGGCCAAACTAGGAACACAAGGTGTAACGATAATGGCATATCTAGACGACTTGTTGCTGATAGACCACTCAGTGGAAAAAACTAGAAGTGGTCGTTCACAAGACAATCAAGTATCTGGAATCTCACGGTTGCATTATCAACCGAGACAAGTCAGCCCCAAAAAACAGTCAAAAGTCTGGAATTCTTGGGGGCTAAGACTGGATTCAAATCAGAGAAAGATTTTCTTACCTCCAGAGAAGGTGTCGTCTTTGAAAGATTTGACCCACTTAGTGGGTACAAAAAAGAAAACCATCCATACGCCTGTGCATGAGGCTGCTGGGAAAATGGTGGCTTCATTCGAAGCAGTACCCTACGGTCAATTTCATTCAAGGAACTTGCAGAGGGCCATACTGTCAGCCTGGAACAAAAAAGTTCAGGCTTTAGACTTACCAATGTCCCTGTCCCCTTCCGTTCGCAAGAGCCTCCATTGGTGGTTGGTGCCCCAGAATTTGGAAAAAGGGAAACCCTTCAGTCCGGTTTCTTGGAAGGTGGTCACTACAGATGCCAGCCTCATAGGCTGGGGGGCCAGTACTGGAGCAATGGTCTCTCCAGGGCAAGTGGTCAGAAGCAGAGAAGGCCCTGCCCATCAATCTCTTAGAGATACGAGCAGCCCGGTATGCCCTAGTAGCATGGACATCCAAACTCCAAGGGTCCCCTGTCAGAATTCAATCAGACAATGCCACAGCAGTGGCATATATCAATCACCAGGGTGGCACCAGGAGTCGTGCAGCCCAGAGGGAAGCGAATTGCATCTTGGAATGGGCAGAAAGATATGTCCCAGCCATATCCGCGGTTTTCATCCCAGGAGTGGAAAATTGGAGAGCGGACTTTTTAAGTCGCCAGCAATTATGCCCGGGGGAATGGTCTCTTCACCCCGAGGTTTTCCAGGCAATATGCCAGCGGTGGGGAACACCGGATGTAGATCTGCTAGCATCTAGATTCAACGCAAAGGTGGACAGATTTGTGTCTCGCACAAGGGATCCCCTAGCTTGCGGTTCGGATGCCCGAGTGTTCCCTTGGGATCAGTTCAAGCTGATATATGCATTCCCACCGCGATTAATCCGCAGAATCAGGGTAGAAAAGAAACCAGTGATTCTGGTGGCTCCAGCGTGGCCCCGAAGGGTATGGTACGCGGAGATTGTAAAAATGTCAGTGGGAAGTCCTGGGACCCTCCCACATCGTCCGGACCTGCTTTCGCAAGGACCGATATACTACCCTTCCTTACCAGCCCTAGGTTTGACGGCCTGGCTATTGAAGCCCACATTCTAAAAAAGAGAGGGCTCTCTAATCCTGTGGTATCTACCATGATCAATGCCAGGAAGCCGGTATCCAGGCAGATCTATTATAGGATCTAGAAGGCGTACATCACGTGGTGTGAGGCCAAGAAATGGCATCCACGTAAGTACGTAATAGGTAGGATTCTGGACTTCCTACAGTGGGCTGTACATAGGAAGCTTGCCTTGAGTACTATCAAGGGTCAGACGGCCTTGTCAATATTTTTTCAAAGGCCCTTGGCTTTGCATTCAGTAGTCAAAGTTTTCATACAAGGAGTGATGCGTATTAGCCCTCCGGTTAGTATTCCCATATGTCCATGGGACTTAAACCTGGTTCTGTCGGTTCTACAGAAACAACCATTTGAACCATTGCGGCACATTTACTTGGTTCTTCTCACCAGGAAATTGATTTTTCTTAGTAGCCATTTGTGCGGCTAAAAGAGTATCGGAATTAGCCGCCTTGTCCTGTAAGGAGCCATATCTGGTTGTCCATAAGGACAGAGTAGTATTACGTCCTCATCCAGCCTTTCTTCCTAAGGTGGTATCGAGGTTCCATTTGAACCGAGATGTGGTTCTTCCTTCTTTTTTCCCCAAACCTAGCTCGGTAGAGGAAAAGTTATTGCATTCTTTGGATGTAGTAAGAGCAGTTAAAGCTTATCTAAAAGCCACTGCTCAGATTCGCAGAACAGATACTTTGTTTGTTCTGCCGGAAGGCCCCAGAAAGGGTCAGGCAGCATCAAAAATCTACTTTAGCCAAGTGGATTCGACAGGTCATAATACAAGCCTATGGCTTGAAAAGGAGACCGCCTCCGTTCAAAGTTAGGGCGCACTCCACAAGAGCAGTTGGAACTTCATGGCCAGTGCATCACCAAGCCTCCCTGGCTCAAGTCTGTAAGGCCACAACATGGTCCTTAGTACACACGTTTACTAGATTCTACCAGGTAGACGTTAGAAGTCAGGAGGATGTCGCCTTTGGGTGCAGTGTGTTGCAGGCCGCAAAAGAGCCTCATGCCTGATGGCGCCCAGCTTATGTATAGTGTATCCCTCCCCTCATTTGGCATTGCTTTGGGACGTCCCATTAGTAATGACTAAGTCGCTCTGTGTCCCGTGATGTACGAAAAAGAAAAAGGGATTTTTATAACAGCTTACCTGTAAAATCCTTTTCTTGGAGTACATCACGGGACACAGAGCTCCCACCCCTCTTTTTGGGACACTTATTGCTTTGCTACAAAACTGAGGTGCTCCCGGATGGGAGGGGCTTATATAGGGGAGGGTACTTCCGGTTTTGGAAGTTGCCAGTGCCAGCACCTGAAGGTATCTATATAACCCATTAGTAATGACTAAGTCGCTCTGTGTCCCGTGATGTACTCCAAGAAAAGGATTTTACAGGTAAGCTGTTATAAAAATCCATTTTTTTCACAAAAAAAAGTGTAGTGTATTAAAGACACACACTTTTTCGCAAGTCCTTTGTTTAAAAAGATAAACCCCCCAAAAAATGTCAAACTATGTAAAACAGTTATTGTAATCCAGCAATTCAGATCCATGTCAATCATGATGAACAGTGCCCGGCAACCTACTGAATGTAAAAAAAAAAAACACCAACCGATGGACACCTGATCCCATCGCTATTCTCACTGAATGAAAGCTCTGGTCTCCTGCCATTAAATTAAAAAAAAGGGTGGCATATACCAAGTGATGTTAAATATGATTATGTGGCCATATTTGATCAGTGATGTCAGTGCTGTCCTTGCCCCTTTGCTTACATGGCCAGGAGTTCATGGTTAGCAAAAGAATGGGGCCAAGTGATATCACTGGTTGATAAGAATTCAGCGGATGCCAGCACCCGCTGCTTCCATTTCAACCATTGAAAGAATAAGCAGTATATAGAAGTGGTAGAAGAAAAAACACTTGACTACTGTATATGACATCCGGCTCCCACTGAACAAGCTAAAAGTCTAGCATTCAGAGGATGGACTTGCAGGGCGTCCCTAGTAGTTGCAAAGTCCAAGAGTTGATAACGTTTAACTGAGAAGTTTGTAGGTAGAAATAAGCAACAAGCCATAATGCAGCGCATTTTACCTTGGTCAGCGGAGTCACAAAAGCCAATGATTTGAAAAAATGGATAACCCAGCTTCTTTCTATGAAAGAGTTGTCTCAGGCACCAGCCTGATGAATCACTAGAAGACTCCCTGGTAAAGATGCCCATGTCATCACTTGTATCCTTATGTATAGCTTAAAGCATTGCACCTTGAATCATCCCCTGAGCTAAATTTTCATTGGAAAGTACTTCAAACTGTGTTAAGCATAGCTCGTAATTGCCTTATAGGGAAGCCACTAGCTTAACTTTAATCTGATGGCTCACCTATTAGGAAATTACAGGTTATTCTTCACACAGTTTTAAGAACTTTCCTATAAGGATTGAATTGCCAACATAAGATGATTTAAGGTGACATGCTGTGAGCTATGCACAAGGACACCTTTCCCTGGGAGACTTCCAGCAATTTCTGACTTATTTGCCATAATTTTACTCTGGTTCTACACCGTCCACATGTGGGTTGGTCCTAAAATATGTTTAACTATAAGATTTCACTATGGAAATCTGAAAAGTGGTCAGCTAGCCATATGAAGTGGCCTATCTTTGGATGCTAATATGGAGGAGAGGTCTTTTCCATGTTACATAGCTACAGTATATATTTAATTTGGACTATGCCTCTAATGGGGTATATATACATTACCTGTGCTTGGGTTTTTAATAATTGGCCAATTATGGTTTTATAAGTTAGACAATAGGTTTTTGTATGTTCTAGGTTTTTTAATAAAGCATTCATTCTTTTTCTAATCCTTACATGTATCAAGCAATTTGCTGGGTATCTTACTCATTTAGTGATATATTATATATTTTGATATATTGAGGGTTGAGCTTTAGTCCGGTTTTAATTCTTTTTTTCAGGAAATTATTTACTTTGAGGCATGTTTAGGTTGTGGTGTGAAAGCAGGCAAGTTTGTGAATTCTCTGCGAGATGGATTCATATACTTTGACCTCTTTGACACTTGGCTTGGTCCAGCTCAGATTTGCTGTAACAATTATTTTTTTTCAATGGCAATAATGCTCAACGAGCAGGGCCCTCTGATCCCTCCTGTATTGATTTGTATTGTAACTGTACTGTCTGCCCTCATGTTGTAAAGCGCTGCGCAAACTGTTGGCGCTATATAAATCCTGTATAATAATACTGCCTCTGCTCCTGCCTGCCATTGTCAGTATTGTTGGCTGGTTG
Source organism: Rana muscosa (assembly GCA_029206835.1). Classification (NCBI taxonomy): domain Eukaryota; kingdom Metazoa; phylum Chordata; class Amphibia; order Anura; family Ranidae; genus Rana; species Rana muscosa. Next base: position 176,396,228 of record CM055116.1, read on the forward strand.
TTGCTTTTGCCTGCACACAAAAGCAAATGTGTCATTGCACGGCTACTCTGTACAAACAGGAAGTGGCTGGAGCTGCTTTGTCTTTGTTGTCTTTTATTTCTCAGTGCATTCTAGGATACAGGAACCTTAACAGCATCTCTTCAGTGCCCAGCTAATGCTTTATAAATGCTTCATTAACACTCAATAAATGCAATAGGTGCTGTTAAGGTGCAGTTACAGAGCATTACCATTGGAATCACTGGAGGCGGCCAGCAAGCATCAATGCATCATGAAAGCTACATGCTACTTATTTTTGAACAAAACACAATGCTACCACTTAATTGTGTGATACCCATTGTAATAAACATGTCAGGTGTTGAAGGGCGGTTCTGCAGATTTAAAAGTGCTGAATTAATACCTTTCCGAAACACTGGGTATTGACACACATGTGAACGAGCCCTTTGGGAAAGCTGACAATTCCCTAAGGGAGGGAGGAAGAGATACTGCTTTTTTTTGCTATGGCCCCTCTTGGCAGTGCCCAGCTTTCCATGTGTTTTGTTTGCCAAAAGTTTTCTTATTAGCCCCACAAATGGCCAGAAAATAAAAAAGAATAACAGGTCCATCCACCCCCCCCAAAGACCTCAGTGGGCTTTGCTACATAGTATGTGACCACCCAGTAGGGGGTCTGACCAACCAGGAGCTAAACTTTACACAGGGAGGTTGAGTGATTGCTATATATTTTATCCAATATGACTTTTATAATTACCGGTATATATAATAGAATATTATAGAGGAGCAATCCTAATACAATATGGAAACCATGTAAAAATGACTAAGTTATAATGACTGCAATAATAAATACAAATATGCACTCACTGGCCTTTTAAGTACCTGAATAAATAGTTTACACCTAAGTTTTGCTATGAAATCTTTTATAACAAATTCAATACACAAACATATTATCTATTCACATCAGATGAATATATCATGTCAAGGCACAAGAAATAAAGAAATCCTTCTTTTCTTTTGTTCAAATAATAATCACTTTCCCAATTTCTGGAAAAAAAGACGCATAGAAAGTCACTGTGGGAAAGTTACTCATTCATTTTCTGCCTTTGTTTCATCACAGACAGGGAGTTTTTCTGCACATCAATCTTACATGAAAGTGTTTTGCTGAACTTTGCACTATGCTGATATCTTCCTATCCTTCTACCTGATGGTTTTGTTGAATTGGGAAACAATGTGATCATTGTTTCCTTTTCTTATTGTTCTATTTCACCTTCTATTGAGCAGGCCAGCAACAAAAGAGGTGAACTATTACAGAATTCAATGATTTTAACCCTTAGAAACTTTAAAAGAAAATTAAATGGCACTGCTAAATTATTGACTCCATGGTACCTGAAGCTTGCAACTTTTCCCTCTGTTGTGGGTAGGCAATGGATACAAGGACACCCTGGAGGCAATGAGTCTATCAAACGTTGTCAACACTATACTTTATTAAGGCAACTTGACAGTTTATTCCTCACAAATCATTCCAATGTTAAAGGGACCCTGTCACCAAATTAAAAAAGTAATTTAAATGCTTAATTATTATTTATTTCCATATATAATTATATTTATATTAATTTGCAATGTACCTCTAAACTTGCTAAAACAATTGACTAGACAGCATTCTCCCTCCTTGCATGTTATAGCCCTCTCCTCTGTCAGGTGTATCTACTCTCTGTGCTGGCCTAGGTACCCCCTCTTTACCTCCCTATATAACCTTTTAATGTCGCTTCTGAGGGAGGAGAGAAGAGGAATACTATATAAAGTCAACTGAGTGACAACTCTGAGTCTGCCGGGACGGCTGACATCAAATCCATGGTGGTGGAACCAAGCTGCAGTTCCAGGGCTTTTGGATAGCTATACAATGGAGGCTTGTACAGGAAAAATGACATGCATAAAATACATTAAATGCACACATATGCTTATAGGAAGAATTCTATTTAAATTGAAATAAATGGTCTGGTAAAAGGGTCTCTTCAATCAATTAAGTACTAGCCTGTAATATCGCTTCATTACCAGGCCTTTAGTTTTCAGTGCTACGATAGCTTGACTGACAATTGCTTGGTCATGCAACACTGTACCCAAATACATTTTACTTTTAATTGTCATTTTTTGAAACAGATGCTATATAAATAAAACATTCTGGAAAAAAAACGGTTTAATTTACACAAAATGGTATATACAACATTTGATGTGCCACAATTAATGTAAACTTTAGGGCCAGTTCACACCACATGCAGTCCAGTGCATTTTTTTTCTGCATCAAAAACGCATGGAAAGTAGGTTATGTGGTTTTCTTTTTTTTTCAATAATGTTTATTGATTATTTTCAAAATTTAACAAAATATAAAGGATAAATTGATATACACAGCAACCGATATACATCCTTACATATCAGAGAGAGTCATGACAGTGAAGCAACTTGGCGATATGTCAAACGCATTTGGGCCAAATAGACAAACAGTTGTCAAATTTTTTGCAGTTCATAGAATTAATAGCTATTAGTCATTCAAATGTGTAGTTCCTATGTACCGCTGTTGTAATATCAGATATATTTATGGCTTTGCTGGATTTCCTTTTACGCAGAATCAGTGGATGTGTTTCTAAAAGTATGTGATTTATGACTGGTCTGAAGCTGTACTGAAATTTGTCTATGTTTAAATGTAGAAGTGCTATAGATGGATCTGGGGTTGTGATTATTCCTGTCAGAGATGAAATTAATTGGAAAACTTGGTTCCATAGGCTTTTTATGTTTGGGCATTGCCAGAACATATGTCGTAGGTTGGTTATATGGTTTTCAATGGCATAGTTCACACCATTGGTTTCAGTTCCAGTGTGTTCCAGTTCCAGAAAAAAAAGTAGAACATGCTGCATATTACCTGCACTGGACTGTACTGGAACACTGTAAAACTCTATAAAAACGCTCTGGAACACACCAGAACGCACCTACATGCACCAAAAATGCGCTGGCACACAATTGTCATAATTTAAGAAAAAAGTGGGGTGAAAAAAAGCACTGGACTGCATCAAAAACGTACCAAAAACGCACTGGAACGCATCAAAAACGTGTCAAAAACGCACATGCAAAAAAGCATCTGAAACGCATCCGGATTGTGTTTATATGGTGTGAACTGGCCCTAAATGGAATAAGTCTCTCCAGGTGTCACAGACTGTATCTCTGTTCTCTTAATATGAAATCTGCAGTATCTGCCTGACTTCACCCCGCATTTATAAGAGCCCTTATTTAAGGGTCAAGTTCTATTTTTATTCCCCTGTGAGCAAAAGAGACATGGAGATAATAAAGTACCCAATGTAGGGGCTCTCTGACTTGAGAAATTACAGTCCAGCAGATACTGCAGATTTCATATCAAGAGAACAGAGATACAGTTTGTGGCAACTAGAGAGACATATCTGATTACAAATACATTGATTGTGGCACATAAAATGTTGTATATAGCATGTTGTGTACAGCGTGATGACTACAATATGTTGGTTGTACTGGTCGCCCACTTAAAACCAGGATTGGGGAGCATTACACAGCCACCACTAATTATAATGTGAGACAGCTCTCTGCAATGTCCCAAAATTTTAGGGACACTCATGGTGGTAATGTGATATGTAAGGGGATATGACTGTTGTAAAAAGTTGTTAAGACGTGAGGCATGGTGGATCTACAAACCTAATACTCATACCCGTTGAGGGTTAAATCAGAGGGGCATTTGTTTATTTTGAAACAAAAATTATAATTTTTTTGGACACCATACCTCCCCTGTTTGGTTACAGATAGTTTGTTTGTGCATAATTCCTTAATTTTGTTTTTATGTATCAATGTGAATTGATATGTTGAAACTTTTCTATGTTTTCTTAGATGCATTCCAACTAATATGATCCCATTTGCACCTGTGCTGTCTGGTTATTCATTGGATGAAGAGGTTTTAAATTAAACTGTGCTACTGACTCCCCTTTGCTATGATTAAGACCCACATAGGGCCTAAAATGTGTAAGCATGGGACTGTATTTGTAACGTTTATTTTTTTTTATTTTTTCATTTCAATATTTTTATTGAGTTTTGACAAATGACAAAAAATGAAAACAATATAAATTGTTGGCCTGCAGAGCCCACAATAGTGAAGTACAGTTACAAAAAACAAAAATCCAAACTTGAAGGATATTTTGAGTAAGTAGACATAGTAAATCAAGACTAGAGAAGAGATTGTTACAACAATTAACCAGTAGTCCCCCCCAAGATTAGGAGAAGCTGCTTTTTCCTTGGTCCTGAACCTCCAAGGAATCTAAGTTACTGAAGATCCATCCAGGTCGAAACACACTGTGGACACCCTCCTGACAGACCAGGAGCCCGCAGCCCACCCCCCAAACCACATCAGTCTTAGGGCAAAAGGTCAAGCTAGACCAAGAGGGAGCTGGTCATGAATGGGTAAACCTATCTTAGTGAGTAAATTGAACAAAACTTTGATTTTAATGTCACGATTCAAATATCCTACAGAGTTCTGCAGATAACGGTATAACATTATTCATAGAGCTACAGAATGCCCCCCTAACAAAAGTCTGCCATGGAGGAAGAGAGGTGAAAGTAAAGGAAATGGGGCTTCAGAGTGCCCCCCGGAAGAGAAAGGAGAGAAGAGAGAAGCCGATAGAGAGAAGATTACCAGGACATTTCTACTACTGGGCTGTGATACCAGGACAGAGGGGAATCTTGATATAGTCTGTCCAAGGTTCCCAGATTGCCTCAAAGTTTGGGATTTGTTTAAAAGTTTTGCCACTATTCTCTTCTGCGTCATGTCAAAGAAATCTTCAGTTTAGCTGTTATAAAGGAGATTGAAGATTTTTTCCATGCCCCTGCCAGCGTAATCTTGGCTCCCAGGAGGATGAAAAAGATTAAAGTCTGCGTGTGTTTAGAGACTTGCTCTACCCTGCCTCCCAAGAGGGCTATCGTGGGTTCCTGGGGCACTGCCACGCCCGTGAATTTCCTTATTAGGTGGAATATTCTGTTCCAGTATGTTCTAATGTGGGTAGAAGACCACACCACCAGGTTACACCCTCTGTAGCACAGTGGGGAGGAATCTGGGTATATTGTGGCAAGTCTAGCAGGAACATAATACCATCTCGTAAGGACTTTCACATTTGCTTCAATCAAAGACACATTCATGATACCTTTGTAAGCTCGTTCAAGCGATTGGAACCAGCGAATCTGGTCCCACGAGAACTTCACGTCAGATTCCCAGGCTTGGGCATAGGATGGTTTGTCGTCTCTGTGTGCCAGTATAGAATAGATGATTGAGATGCCTCCCCTCCGATCCATAATATTGGAGCACCATTGTTCGTAAAGTGTGAATAGGGGGGGGTTCAGATTTGTCTCACCAGATAGGGTGGAGGAAATGTCTAATTTGGGAGAGTCTGAATTTTTTCTGAGGCAGGCATATTGAGTTTGCTTATACAGTATCCTAGAGAGATAAGTCCCATTGAGTTGAGAATGTGGCCTATTCGGAACAGACCTTTATTGAGCCACCAACAAAAATCCTGTAAATTCATGCCCGGCTGAAAGGAGGGGTTATGGGACATGTGTTATAGTGGTCTTGTGCAGGATATTAGTGAGGATATTTTGTGTAATGTGTCACACAAGGTGAAAGAATGGGATAGGATGGGAGCTAAAATTGAGGGTCTTGATGTGAGATTTCACCACAGCAGATAATCATTTGTGTTGAGGGGGATTGCTTGCCTTTCCATTGAGACCCATTCAGGTTTAGGCCCACCAGCGTACACTATGGAGAACTGTGCTAATTGGGTGGCTTTGTAATACCACCAAAGGTTGGGGAGACCTAAACCTCCCTGTTTTTTCCAGCGAAATAGGACTTCCTTTGCACACCGATAACCCTTGTTCCCCCATATGAAGCAAGTTATATGTGATTGGAACTTGAGGAGCAGCTGTTCCTTTATAGGTATAGGTAGAGATCTAAAGAGGTATAAAAGACGTGGTAACTATGTCATTTTTATGGCATTTATCCTACCCTGCCAGGAGAGACCACACCTTGACCATGTTTGTAAGTCACCTTCTAATTTCCGAAACATCGGAGGGTAGTTAACCGAGTATAAGTTGCTTATCTTCCGTGGAAGTCTAATTCCCATGTACGGAATAGAGTCAGAGGACCGTGTAAAAGTGAAATGTTGTTTTAATCGTTCCACCAAATCAGCATGTACCGATATATTTAATGCAACAGATTTGGATATATTAACTGTTAGAACAGAGATAGTACCGAAGTTCCTAAGTTGCTGATGTAATATGGGGGTGGATGTCAGTAGAGAAGTGATAAATAGAAGTAAGTCATCGGTGAAAGAGCACATTTTTGTTCTTGAGGGCTGCAGCACACTCCTCTAATGTCAGGATGAGTTATGATTGCAATAGCTAACGTTTTGATCGCAATCGCAAAAATGTAAGGGGAAAGTGGGCATCCCTGTCTGGTTCCTCTTCTAATTTCTGCCCATTAGGCGTACCTGCACACTCAGAGTCAAGCACAGTGAGTGGATAATACCTCTAAATCTAGAGCTGAACCCCCACCTCTCCAGAATTTCAAAGAGATAGGGCCAGGATACAGAATCAAATGCTTTTTGAAAGTCAATTGAGAGGAAGAAGCCCTCTTGCAGTGATCCTCCGTCTCAATTGGAGTGTAGTAGCGAAATTATGTCTACGGCTCTTCTAACTTGATCTGGGCCCTGTCTTCCAGGAATAAAGCCTACCTGATCCTTGTGTATAGTATATTTTTAGCAATAAAACTAGACATTCTTCTGGCAAAGATTTTGGTCATAATTTTGAGATCATTGTTTATGAGGAAGATAGGGCGATAATTATCAACATTGCTTGTATTTTTCTCTGGTTTGGGGATGTCTGAAAAATAAGCTGAATTTAGATCTACGTCTAACTGGGCTCCATCTCTGAGAGAGTTAAAGATCCGGGCCATGAAAGATAAAATTAATTAAAAAACAAAACAAAAATCTAAAAATATCTTTTATTTTTTGCTTTTTTTTAATCTTTCTCCCCCCCCTCCTTTTTGTGTATGGATTTTTTTTTTTTTTTAATTTACTCTTTATTGGAAAAACTGTTAAAATTATACAGCACACACCCACATGGGTGTAATACAGTTTCATCATACAAAAAAAATACAAATATATACATTTTTCCTAGTCTTCCCTTTTTACCCTATTTCCCGTATCCCCCCTCCCCTCTCTTCTATCCCCCCCCCCCCGGATCTGTCATTTCCTTCCTCTTTTCTTTACTTTTTCTCCTCTCTCTTTCCTTTCCTTTCTCTTTTTCCCCCCTACCTTTTCTCCTTCTTCTTTCCTTTCTCCTTCCTTCCTTTTCCCTTCTTACTCTGTTTTATTATTTATCTTTTTCTATCATTCCCTTCGCATATTTATCTGACAGTTTGAAAACTCTCAATTTTTCCCATTTTACTCTGTTACTTTCCCCCCTTCCCTGCTCTCCCCGGCTCAGGTATTCCATCTCAGGGATATAGTCCACTTGCTGTATCCATTCTTTTATGGTTGGCTTTCTTATTGATAACTAATTTTTTGGAATTAACCCCTTTGCCGCGTTTAGCAGGGATGGGACTAACGTTTTTCTGTATTGCTTTTTTGTTTTCTTTGTGCCGTGGAATAGGCATGTCCAGGTGTTTTGTAAAAAATTTTCTCCCGTTACTATTTCTATATAATCCAGGATTTCAGTCCAATACTCCTCTATTTTTGGGCATTCCCACCACATATGAATTGTCGTTCCTAGTTGCCCACATCCCCTCCCGCACAATAGGAAGTTGTTAGGATGTATTTTATTCATTCTCTCTGGGGTCAAATGCCAGCGTACCATGTTTTTATAGTTTGTTTCTATCGTCGCTATGTCAGATGCAAAGCTATAAACTGATTCTATTATTTGTTTTTCCTCTATTTCTTTACCTAGATCTTGGCTCCATTTTTCTAAGAAGGGTAGTGATCCTTCCATTTCTAATTCTGTTAATATTTTATATACCTGCGATATACCATGCCTCAGAGGCTTCTCTATACTACATATCTTTTCCATGGGGGTTAGCGCTTTTTCGTTTCTAATTGGTTGTGGGATAGTGCTTACTAGATGTTTTATTTGGAGATATTCCCAGTCACTAAGCTGATTCCACCCGTGCTTCTTACTTAACTCTTGTTTTGTCATTATTTTTCCTAGTGAGGTGATGTCCTTTAATTGTGCAGTTCCCATTTGTTTTCCCAATCGTGTGTCGTTTCCTGGTATAAAGAACTCTGTGTCTGCTAATGGAATTAATGGAGAATTATATTTCCATTTTTCGTGTCTATACAGTGTATCCCATGTTTTAAATACATTTCTAGTTATATTATGTGTTTCTTTACCTAGTGCTCTAAATTTCGGTGGTATCAATATGTTTTTGTTTAAATGAGTCTTACTTAAAGTGTCTTCCATTTGTGCCCACTTCTTTTTTGTGTGTGGATTTGCCCATTCTGCTAATCTGGCTAATTTGATCGCTTTGTGGTATCTTTTTAAATCTGGTAGGGCCATCCCCCACTTTTTTTTCCTGGGTTAACAGTGCATATTTAATTCTAGCCTTTTTACCTTGCCATATGTAGTTCAGGATAATCGTTCTAATCAGCTTAAAGAAAAATTGGGGTATTTCTATTGGAAGCATCTGAAGCTTATAAGTCACTTTCGGTAGGATCATCATTTTTAATATGTTAATCCTTCCTGTCCATGTATTGGGTCTCTTGGAGGTGTTTTTTAATTCTGCTTTGATTTAATTTAATAAAGGGATAAAGTTGGCCGGGTACAGTCCTTCTTGCGTTGGTGTTATTTTATTTTTTTATTTTTTTTTGTTTACAAAAGTTTTATTTGGAAGATTCAAAAATAAGTTACAAAACTGTGAGGAAGTATTACAGTAGAAGATATAATGCAATATGATATATACCATGAGAATAGAGTAGAGTTTTTATTAAGAGCAGAAAATCATATGACAATATAGGGATAGGGTACCTAGTGAGTTTGGTGCAAATCAGAGGAAGGGGTAACAATGGGGTGTATAGGAACAGAAAAAAGAATCAAAACAAAAAAAAAGAAGTTCCTGCGATTCGGAAGGCATATGTTTCAATCATTAGACCAGTACATCCATTTTGAATTAAAGGTGTGAATGCTATCAGTTAGGGTATGATGGATTCTTTTGGATAAATGTAGATTTCTCATTCTGGATAAAACCTGGGGCCAGGGTAGGTTATTGGATTTCCAATTGAGAGCAATCATCCATTGAATTGAGCTTACTAGTGAATGGATCAGTCTAACACAGGGTGGGGGGGATATCTGGGATATTAGCATAGAGAATACATATTTGTGGGGAGAGGGTGATTCTCTTTTTGACTATGGTTTCTATTTTTAATTTGGCGTGTCTCCATATTGTTTCTAAAAATCTACAACTCCAGAAAATGTGAGTGTATGTTATTTTAATTCCTAGGCATGTTAAAGTTTTTTTTCTCCCAGGTAAACGGGAATTCCCTCTGTAATAATCTTTCTTCCTCTTTGTCTATACCTAAGTTCAAGATTACTGTCTTAATTGGGTTAATCTTAAAATTTGAAAGCTCCCCATTTTTTTTTATTTCTTTGATCACATTGGGCAATGACAACCTTGGCCTTGTTAGGTATAGGAGTATGTCGTCTGCATACGCGGCCACTTTATGTTCCTCCTCTCCGATTCTCACCCCCCTATATCCTGACTATTCCGTATATTTGACAGTAATGGTTCTAATGCCAACACATACAGGAGGGGTGAGAGCGGGCACCTTTGTCTTGTTCCATTATACATCTCAAATACCGACGACACACTCCCATTTACCTTTACCCTAGCCGTTGGGTGGGTATATAGGTTTTTAATCCATCTCATTTGGTCCCAGACCTACATACCTGAGTGTATCAATCATAAACCCCCAGTCGACTCAGTCAAATGCTTTTTCCGCATCTACTGACATGAGTACGACTGGGGGTTTCCTCTCTCTCTCTCTTTCTGAATTAATAATAGAGTTCTTATACTATTATCTCTCCCTTCCCTCCCTGCCACGAAGCCCACCTGATCTGCGTTAATTAGTTCTGGCATTAAGATTTTTAATCTCGTTGCCAATACTTTTGCGTATAGCTTAATATCTGTATTCAATAACGCTATGGGTCGATAGTTGGAGCATATAGTTCCATCTTTTCCTCATTTTTGGTATAATAGAAATATTGGCAAGGAGAGATTCTTTTCTTGTTTCTACATCTTCCCCTATTCTGTTAAAATAGTTACATAGTTCTGGGACCAACTGTTTTTTTTTTTTTTATAGTACTTAATCTGAAATCCGTCGGGTCCTGGGCTTTTCCCCCCTGCTGTTTCTTGAAGGGCTTTATTTATTTCTTCTTGCGTGATTGGGTCTTCTAAACTCACGGCACTATTCGTTTTACAAATAGTTTAATGTTTTTTTCCCCTTTGCTATTCTTGCTAGGTATTTCCCAGGCTTGTTCCCCCACTCCTTTGCACATACCTTTCCTTTGCTACGTTTTTAAATACTTTTCTGGTTTCCTGTTCCATCAAGTCTCTGAGTTGACCTCTCTTAATTATTATCTTTTGGTGTATTTCCCTGTCTACCTGTTTTTTATCTTTTTGTTCCAGGTCGTTCAGTTCCTTTAATAGATTTTTCCTATTTAGATCTCTTTCCTTCTTTTTCCCTGCTCCTATGGCTATCAGTTTACCTCTTATGTAAGCCTTATGAGCTTCCCATATCGTTTCTACACTTACTTCTGGTGTATTATTCATTTTGAAATATTATTCTATTTCCTTTGATATTATCTCACCTACTTCTTTGTTATCTAAGAGGTCCTCATTTAAACTCCATGTACCCTTTCTTTGTTCTATATTGTTAAATCTTATTTTTACCATTACGGGGGCGTGATCTGAAATTGATGTAACTCCTATAGAGGCATCCACTACATGTTCCAAAAGCTCTTGGTCAATTAATATATGATCCAATCTTGAATACGTGTCGTGCACCGTTGAATCGTACGTATATTCTTTTTTACTTGGGTGTGCCACCCTCCATGGATCTACCAGTTGATGATTATGTATTTTTTTTTAACCAAATTTAATTGTTTACTATCCCTTATCGGTGCACGTATTATCAAGTCTATGTTTCATTGAAAAATTGAAATCCCCTGCGAGAATTACATGACCTTGTTTAAAGTCCATTAAAGCATTTAGGATCCCATTCAAATATTTTTTGGGATGGTTATTTGGGCAGTATACATTTGCTAATGTGTATTTTTTTCCCTGTAAATTCCCTTTTAGGAACAGATAGCGACCCTCAGGGTCGACTCTTCTATCTTCTACTATAAAACTTATATTCTTCCCCACACCTATGGCTACTCCCTTTGATCTTTTATTTGGGGAATCTCCATAGTACCAGGTTGGAATCGCACGCAAGTATATTTTTGTGTTAGACTCTAGAGCTAGATGTGTCTCCTGGAGGAAAACAATTTCTGCGGAGTACCTTTCCAGCTCCCTTAATATCATATGCCTTTTTTCTGGAGAATTAAGACCTCTTACGTTATATGTGATACAATTTACGTCAGTCATTTAAGTCTTTCTTTTTTCTCTTCCTCTTTCCCCTTTTTCCTCTCTCTCTCTCTTCCTCAAAAGTACAGATACAGATCCTTTTTCCCTTCCTCCCTGCCTCCCTCCTCCCCTGTCCCCTCCCACCCCATCTCTCTCCCTCTCCCCTCCCCCCCTCCATCCCCCCTCTTCCCTCCTAGAATGTACATATTCTTTTTTCTCCCTCCCCACCCCCTGGTACGCCTCAAATTCTTATGTTCTTCCTTCTGTCTCTGTTCTCTTGATCTTCTAGTTTGTATGCTTGTTCCTGTTGTTCTTTTTTAATACATTTTATTTCTCCTTTCAGCTTTTTTATAGTGATTTCATTACCGTCTGCTTTTTTTTCCACTTCCTCTACTCTTTCGCGCATGTACCCCATATTTTCCTGTATTACTTCCATTTGCGCTTTTAGCACTTTTTCCAGGGCTGCAAACATCCACTCTATTTCCTTTTTTGTGGGTAATTGCCCCTTGTTTTGTTGTTCCTCCTCTTTTCTCTGCTCAAGTTCTGCTTCGGCTTCTTGTTCTATTCTAGACTCTGATAGTGTGTCTGTTTCTGCAGAGTTTTTATTCTGGGCCTTTTTCTTTTCCTTCTTCTTCTCCTTGCTGTCCATCTGATTACTTTTAGCTCCTTGCTGCTTTTCCGCCACCTGTTTATCTCCGTTTCCACTATGGGTTACATATTTATTCATTGGGCCCGGGCTAGGAATCAGACTTAGCCGTGGAGATTTTGGGGTCCCCCCCTCTTGCTCCCTTTCCTCTCGTACTCATGTTACTTAAGTTCCTTAATCTGCCTTCCCAGTGTTTATTTTTATTAATGGGGGGGGTGTATTTCTTCTACGAACTGTTCTTTAAGGTTATTGTAACTTCTGCTATTTTCCACCCTTCTGTCTGTTGCAGTGCCTGTGTCCTCACTACTAGTACACTGTTAGTACACTGTCTACCAACCACACAGCACCCGTCACCAGGAGTAACATTTCTGTTGTGCCCCCCTTTTCTCTTTTTCTTTTCCTCCTTCCTCCCTTTATATAGTCCTAGACAGTTTACGGTTGAAGTTTAGCCATGGTGTCAACTTTTCATGGGTTCTTGGGATTCACTGCTAACACACTGCTAGCACACTTTTCCACTTTTCCACTCCCGCACAGCACCGAACCGTGCTAGGGAGTATAAACAAAGTATAGACACAGAAACAAAGTAACAGTTCTGATCTTTCTCTTTTTTTTCTCCCCTCTCCTTCAGTAATCACAAACAGTTCATAATTCACAGCACAGCTCAGGGAGACAAACAAATAGCAGTGGATTTTCTTTGCTTATAGGAGGATATGGCAGCAGAAAAAAAAAAAAGGAAAAACGCAGCGACAAGTCTTTATGGTATAAAGAAAAAGTGTCTGTGCGCCTGGCACTGGGTATTACTACACTAACAAAGTGCAACGTGCTAAATAATATAATGGATTAAATCAAATAAATAAATAGGACACACAGAATTTGTATGGATAGGGATCACTGCAAGGCTCTCCACCACTTCCCGTAGTTGTTCCTTGGGTTAAATCGCTGTGTCTCCACAAACTCCAGACCAGCCAGCTTGCAAGAAGATGACCTCTGACTCAACCGGTGTGCATCGTGGGGTTCTTCCCAAGTCAGTGTCTGCAGAAAATAAGTCAAGACTGTAGGGCCAGGCTTGTTCAGTTAGTAGGAAGGCTTCCAAGGGTTGGATGTGACTATCTGGAGCAGTGGAGATTGTTTGAGGCTGTGTCTGACCCCTTGGGGTCCATCATTAAGGTGAGAGGCTGGTGTCTACGGTGGAGGATTGTGTATGCCTAGTGATTCCCTACTGACCCTTGTTATCCCTGATGCATTAAGCTGTATTTTTACACCTGTCTTTTTACTCCGTGCCTGCTTTTGGCCGCCGATGACTTTGAAATAATTAATTTTTTTAGCGTTTTGGACTTTTTTTGCACTTTATCCCTCTGGGGACTTATGAAGACTTTGAATTGCATTTTTTGCACTATATTACCTATAGTTAGACTTATATTAGTAAATAGCACTTCTATCAGTTTTTTGCTGGTTTTATACCAGTTATAACACGGTTATTCACTGACACTTAGCGCTGCTTCAATTTTTATCCCAGCTCTTTATGGTACTCACTATCAGCCCCTAATTCCAGTTCAATACTTCAGAGGGGGAACAAAGACTAGCAATTTTACCAGTTTTCTATGTTTTGTAGTGTTCCTAGTTGCTAAAAAGCTGCAGAGTCCAGTAACAGGTGATGGAACATTTCCTGGTTCTCTATTGGTCACTAAGAGAAGGTGCGATTTAATCAATTTTAGCACAGCCTTGCTTCTGGTTTGGTGTAGACCTGCGTCCAGTTTTAAGGATTTAAAAAAAAGGTCTTAACTCACTGGTTCGCTTCTACCCCAGAGGGTGCAGTCCCCTTTAAACCGTTTTTCTGTAATTTTTATCGTATTCACACGTCCAAGGTTTAAGAGGGGTTTCTGGGGTTTGCTACTGAAGCTCAATTACCATTAATACAGTTCAGTGTTATGTATAGAAGTGGTAACCACCAGATTTCTGTACATCCTCCACTGCTCTCTGTCACACACAACTCCACTTCATCTCAGTTTGGGGCGGTAGAAGTAGGGGGTAAGTAGGGGGAAGAGAGAAGAGAGACCACTTTTTCTGTCCTTTTATTATATTTGCTGTCCTTTCGACATTCAATAGTTCTTGATCAGGCACAGGAAGCTCTTACTAAGGCACTGGTAAAGAGCCAAGCAGCAAAAAAAGGGGGGGGGTTTCTTCCTCCTACCCCTTTGAGGTTTACACCCAACACACCCCTCTAGGTCAGCTAGATGTTATAGGCTATTTACAGTCCATTTTCAAATCCACATGTGCTTGCATCAAAATAAAAGGACAGATATTTATCGATCATACCTCTGTGTCTTCTCTTTTTTTTTCCTTGCTCTACTCACCACTACCTCTTTTCTGAAGAAAGACAGGGAAGTCCATACAGCTTACTGGAGACAGCAGGGGGGGTCCGGAAGAACCAGGTGCAGCATCAGCGTGGGGGGAGCACCCGCCACTCCCTGTTATGGTTCTTTTTGATTGCAGGCTTCGGGCTGTGGCTCTCCCAGGTCCCCGCAAAGTCCCCGGTTTCTGAGCTCCCTCCGGGTTCTCTCAGGTCTCATGTGGCGTACCCACTCAGTGTGGCCAGTTCAGCCGCGGGCTTTCCCGGAGTCCCTCTCCCACCGCGTCACTCAATGCAGAGAGCGAGAGGGTAGGTACGGTGCGGTGCGGGGGGTAGCGGGGAGGGGTAGCGGCATTCAGGCGGTGCTATGCATGTTCCTGGAGCAGGGTAGGCTGGAGACCTGGCTTCACACCTACGTGCTCCGGCGCGGGGTCAGCGCCATTTCGAGAGTCCTCCCTCCTGTTGTGTATGGATTATAATGTATATATGTATGCACTTTGTATTTTTTATTTTTTGTTTTAGATGTTGACTAAACTATACAGTAACCAAGTCTTGATGAAGCGGCTATAGATTACAACTGTGAAACATGTCGGCCATCATTTGCTCTTATGCAATATATACTGTATATGTACTGTATCACTGTCTTGTATTTCTGGGGATTAGTTTTTCCCCTTTTTATGTATATGTATGATATATTTTTAATTTTTATATATATCTGTGTCTTTACACATATGTCTGGAGTTGACCGTTTAACGCCCACTTTACACTTTTCTTCTTTTCTTCTTGATTAATTGCTTCCCCAGCTACAGAAGCCGGGAAATGACAGCTATGAACCAGGAAGTGATGTAATACATGTGGCTTGTAGGTTCACTCATTGCAGAGAAGATTCGGGAATGGATGTTCCTCAATCATCTTCGAAGGAATGGGTTGGGGCATTTTACTGTTGTCCCAGACTCCCCGGAGGAAAGAAGGATCCTTGAAACCACCACAGCCAGTATTAGAGGAGGGAGGGCAGCAGTTTCCCGATACTACAAAAGTGATTACTTTTCAATGAAAGTCGATCAATATAACAAACAAACAAAAAACAACAACATCAGGTACACAGTTGCACTAGCAAGCTTGAGATTTTTTTAACCCCTTAAATACCAGGACCTTTATAAACATACCTTCATGGGCAAGGGGTTAAACATGGAGCTTGGAAATGATGTACTAGATGCAGTTAATCATAAATACATAGGTAGGCAGGTTGAAAAGTGTTTACAGTTTAGTTAGGCAGCAGCAGCCCAGGCTGGGGAAGTGGTTAAGTATTTTAGCCCTGTTCCTGGGCTTTTGGTCTCAGCAGGCCCCCATGCTATAAAAAGGGGGATCAACTTAGGTCCAAAGCTACTAGAGTGGGAACGAGATCTCTGGTATCAGTGGATTCAAGTGCTGCAGGACTACATTATTCTAGTTAGGATCAAGGATGTTGTTCATATTGAACTGTATGCTGCATCATGTTCAGCAAAGTTTTATTAACTGCTATAAGCCAGGTCTGAAACTTATTCAAAATGGTGCATATTGGTTATGGCGTATTCCAAAAAAACTGGGTCTGTAAAGCACTATGGGGTATCAAGTAACACTGCTACAAAATGTTAACTCACAAGACGGGGAGTGTAGTTGCTACAGGTAATCAAGTAAAGGAACAAGCTACAAGCAGCCAGTCATTAAGCATGGTACCTGGTATTGGTGACAGGTCCTCCCGTAGCGTGGGGGTCAATGTTCTGGCTCCATCCCTAGCAGTCAGTATTCAATAGCAACTGGATCCGAATCTGCAATACAAGTAACTATGGCCTGGTCATGAGGTACGAGAAGGAAAGACTTAAGTCAGAGCATGCATGAGGTCTGCGCTAGGTGCTCGACAGGACCCCATTTTGTTACTGGGAGTGAGGTAACAGATGTATGCTGGATGGGTGGAGTGGGTGCAGGCTCAGCACATCCCTCCTAATGCAAACATACACTACAGAATCCAGTTGTCAATAATGGCCTTTCTTTTTTTTTTGTATAATCAGTATTTATTTTGAGATAACAAAGGACAAAACTTGCCCAACAAATATAAAGGCATTAGACCATCGACGGGCGCAGGGTCGTAAAGTGACAATTATCTAGTGGTCATGTTGAGCAGAGACACATACAAAAAGGAAACACAAAAATAAAAAGGTGGGAAGGGCACACAAGAAAAAAGGATAACAAGAGCAATGCTAATAGTTGTTCAATCAAAAAAAAAAAACAACTCAGCATTCCTGAGCATGGTGAAAAACATAGTGAGCCTGAAAGGAGGGGCCACAGTATAATACTAAGAAGGCCGTGAAGGTGAGGGGGGACCCAAAAAGCGTATAATCTATCCCAGGCGTAGCTCCAGCCCCCCAAGATAAACCGGGGGTGAGCTGCCATCAGAGGTGTGCGGGGAGAATGGTCCCGCCGCCTGCATCAGAGGCAGGGGGGCAATAGCCTCCATCAAACCACCCCCCACCTCCCCACACGCCTGGGGAAACCAAAAAGCAACAACATATGCCCATATGGGACCGCCAGTGCCCCAAAAAAAAAACGGGGGTCTGTCCCGTGGCCCCGGTGTTATGCAAGCCAACAGACCCCCTTCAGTCCAGCAGGAGTTACATAGTTATCAACCACATGTTTAACAAAAGGAAAAAAGAGCTTCCAACTCATAGAGAAAACTGGGAAAGAAATAGAGAGAGGGGGAGAGAAAAGGGAGGAAGGGGGAGAGAAAGGTGGAGAAGAAAGGGGTAAAAGAGCCAGGTTACCTATAAATTAGGAAGGAGCATCTACCAAGTCCGCACCGAGCACACCACTCCAAGATTTCAATAGCTGTGAATAAAATCTGGTCTCTACGGTCTACCAACGGGGTGTGTCGTCGCCTCCCGGGCTCCAGCCAACCTGAGAGCTTTGAGTGTTAGGTCTGCCAATTCTAATAGTGCAATATCTAAGCTAGAGGGTACATAGTCAGGGTTTGAAACATATTCGGACCAGGGCGCCCAAATGTTATGAAAGCGGTCCCCAGAACCTTTACAGTTAGCTACCCAATCCTCGGCTTCCCGAACTGTGCTCACTCCGTTGATCCACTCCTCTCGGGTGGGAATCCTGGGCGTCTTCCAATAAATTTGAAGCAAGCGTCTCACTACATTCAACAGATGGGGTAGCACGCTTTTCCTATATTGACTGAGCGGAATTGGGGGACATGGGGGAGAAAGTGTTTCGGGGAAAAGGGGACATCTATCCCTGTCACTACATTTATTTGGTCCTGTAAGTCTTCCCAAAAGGGTTTGATCAGGGGACATTCCCACCAAATGTGGAGTAACTTACCCTGGTGCTTACAACCACTCCCACACCCTGGTGCCCACACCCCCTCGAGCACAGCTCGGGTAAATACGAGACAAATCTGCTGGCACTCGGTACCATCTGGACCAGGGGTCTCAAACTGGTGGCCCTCCAGCTGTTGCGGAACTACAAGTCCCATTGTGCCTCTGCCTGAGGGGGTCATGCTTGTAACTGTCAACCTTGCAATGCCTCATGGTGACTTGTAGTTTCGCAACAGCTAGAGGGCCACCAATTTGAGACCCCTGATCTGGACAGTACCTTGAAATTCGTCTCCTGAATCTTGGAGTCTATAGAGGACGAGTGGGTGAGGTAATATAGGTTGGATAAGTGCTGTTCCGCAAGAGTGAACCCTAGGTCTGTCTCCCATCACCGGATATAGGCGGGTGTGGTCTGGGGGGCAGCCGAGCCCAGGAGCCGATACAGTTCCGAGATCAAGTGAGGTGTCGGTTCATCAGCAATGAAAAGGTGCTCAAATGGAGTGAGGGAGGAGGAATCCCTAATCGAATGGCCATGAACCTGGAAGAAGTGGTGTAGTTGTCTGTACTTCCAAAAGTTCAGTCATGGGCCTTGTCATCCTGTAGATAAGGCTTCATAACTCAGGAGTCTGCCATCTTTCATAAGTTTACCACAGCTGGCGTTTCCATAGTCTACTCAGGGCCCGAAAAAGCCCATTTGTTCACCCGGGGGGAACCATAGGAAACCCCCCAGTGGGGCCAACGGGGACATAGGGGGGGCTAGCTTCAACAGTGGGTTAATGCGATCCCAAACCGACAGCACCTGAGCCGTCAGGGGGAAGGTCGTCTCAGATAGCCCCCTATGTTCCCGGGGCAGCCAAGGCACGTAGGACAAATTCCTTCCTGCCAGACATTTCTCTAGGGAAACCCAGGGCTATGGCTCGGTAATATTGTCTGACATCCAGGACCCCCAGGCCACTACTCCGCTTCGAGCGTTGCAGCACCCGCAGAGCTATCCTGGGTTTACGTGCGTTCCAGATAAAGTCGGACAGCAGGCCGGACAGTCGGTCAAAAAATAGTCTGGGTAAGGGGATCGGTAGCATCTGTAAGTTAAAAAGTATGCAGGGTAGGACATTCATCTTTATGATGTTCACCCGACCCAGCCACGTAATGGCCGTCTGCGTCCAGTGTGAGAGGTCTTTTATAACCGCTGCGAGCAGTGGGGGATAGTTAGCTGTGTATAGGGTTTCAAAGCGGTCCGTCAGTTGCACTCCCAAGTATCGCAGGGACGATGTAGTCCAGAAGAAGGGGAAAGCCCCTTTAAGGGTTGTAGCCAAGTGGGGTGTCAGGCAGATGGGAAGAATTTCAGACTTGGAGAAATTTATCTTAAAATTGGAAAAGGAGCCAAAGAGCTTCAGTTCCTTAATCAGATTGGGCAAGGAGAGCAGGGGGTCTGAGAGGTGGAACAGGACATCATCGGCATACGCCGAGAGTTTATGCTCTGTATTACCAACCTCAAGGCCCTTAATGTCGGGGCTGGCTCGCACTGTGCGGAGAAAAGGCTCCAGCACCAGGGCGAACAAAGGGGGCGAAAGAGGACACCCCTGCCTTATGCCGTTTCCGATGGGGAATCGAGTCGATAGGGTCCCATTCACTTTGACCTGGGCGTAGGGTGTGGAATACAAAGCCAAAATTGATGCCAGCATTTGTGGTCCTAACCGCAATGACCGGAGCACTTCTGTCAGATGCGACCAGTCCACGAGGTCAAAGGCTTTTTCCGCATCAGTTGACAGAATAATATAAGGTTGCGGTTCCGGGCGGTTACAAGCCCAGTGTATGAGGTGTATTGCTCGGAGGGAATTGTCCCTAGCTTCTCTACCTGCTATGAAGCCTGTCTGGTCTGGGTGGACAATGTCAGGGATAAGGTGTTTAAGCCTATTCGCCAATATTTTGGCTAAAATCTTTATGTCCAAATTAAGGAGAGAGATGGGGCGATAGCTTTGAGGGATAGTGGGGTCCTTGCCTTCCTTCGGGATCACAGTAATGTGGGTCAATAGGGCCTCTGGGGGGATGTCTCCGCCCCCTGCTATAGCGTTGAAGTAACTGCACATGGGAGTCGCTAGGTGCGGAAGAAAGGCTAAAAGTCACGATCTGCCATCTTTCGTGACTTGGAGGCAGAAGGGGAAACCCCATCTGTATGCTAGGCCCGCATCCTGAATAGCTGCCAGGAGGGGGCGGAGAGCCCTGCACTGCATGAGGGTGCGTCTGGAAATATCTTGGTAAAAATCTAAGTGAGCACCATCAAAGTCAAAATAGGGTTTGCCCCACATTTTCTGCATGATGCGGTCCTTGAGCGTATACTTATGCAATTTGCAAATGATGTCTCTTGGATTGTTCACATCCTGAGAGGGGGGTTTCAAGGCCCGGTGCGCACGGTCAATTTCAATGGTGGCAGTAGCAGGCAGCCCCAGTATTTCTTTAAAAACACCTTCCAGGGTGGGAATAATGTCCTTAGGGCCAGTGGCTCCAGGGAGGATTCTGATGTTGGCTCTGTGGCTGCGGTACTCTGTGTCATCTAATTGGCAAAGTAGGGCCTCAATTTGGTGTCCCTGTGTGACACAGATATCCTGCAGCGTGGAGATGACAGGGAGTGCGTCCTCAAACTTTTGTTCCAAGGTTTCAAGCCTGCCACCCAGGTGTGTTGTGTGAGTTTTAAGTTGAGCAATGTCCTCTTTAAAGGCCCTTTCCACCCTGTCAGCAAAACGTTCAAGGTCAGCTTTAGTAGGTAGGGACATATTATGGCGTCTGATGTCCGCGTCGGCCAGTGGATCTGGGTCAGCAGGATCACCATCTTGCGATGCGGTGGAGCCCGGGGAGGTCGGTGGGGCCAAGTCACTTACCGACCGCAGGGAAGGTATGGGAGAGCTGGATTTCTGCTGGGAGCGAGCGGCGGTGTTCTGCGTGGCCTTGGTCGCCTTCTGGGTCTTCACGGCCAACGCCATCTTGGAAGCCTCGCGGCCTCTCCCGCTCTGCCCGGGGAAGAAGGATTCCAGCTGGGCTTGCCTTGTCCGGTCGTTTTGTGGCGGTTGGGAGGATGCCCTGCTCCTCAGGGACATGACAGGTGGCGGATGGGGTAAGATTCTCCCCCATACCGCTGATTAATCGCAGCGGTGAGACGTAGCTGAGGAGACACACGTCTTCACTCCTCCATAGCCTGGACACGCCCTCATAATGGCCTTTCTTGACTTTGAACAGTGGTTAGGTGATGTAGACAGCCCACTAATAGGGGCTTTCATGTGTGCTAGCTGCCCCTATAAATGTTATGATTCTCAGCATCTTTTTGTCAGTGTGTTTTGAAGACTTGAAGTAGATAGGGAGAGCTATGTTTTAAAGAAAGAACTGATCGCTCAGTTCTTGGGTCCCTGGAAATGGCTGGGAATCCCTGTCCACATAAGCAAATGGGCGGAGAATGGAGAAGGTTTCATCATTGACTAAATAAGACCACATGGCCTTATTTGGACAATAGCATTTTTAATTTGACAGATTTGTCTCTCATTGATTTCAATGGGATTCAGGTTTGGAATCCAAATGTCATTGAAGTTTGAATAACCCCTACTGAACCTAAGCCAGGACAGTTTGGCTCAACACTAGCAGCTTGTCTCAACATGGTGACAAGGTGCTTTGGGGCAGGGGGGCGCTCACTCATCCCCCCTTTCCTGACCTGCCAGTCCACAGCTGGTTAAATGATTTCAATAAAGGAAATGTTGTCCTTTGAAATCTTCACATAAGAGCCTCTGATGACGTTGGCTTTTTTGCATATACCTGTAAATTGCCTTGCCCACACCATTGCTTTTCTCTTTGCTATGGTCCTGTTTTCACATGCAGTGTATTCCCAGATAGCAAGGATAACTTGCCACAAACTGGTGGCAGTGTTGAATTGTAAGTCTTGTTAACTTGCTACACATTTTCACTTACAAGTTGTGCACTTGCAAAGCACTTGAAGCACAAGTTCTAGTTAACACTTTTCCAAATTCAGCCACAGTGACCCCTGTGGTGAGATGACTACATAACTGAACCAGAACTTGCAGCAAAATTGCAGAATGTTTGCAAAGAAAGTTGATCTGGAGATGCAGACTTGCTGCAATTGTGCAACGAACTTGTGAAACCTGGCATGTCTAGCAATAGCTGAGCAAATCGTTTTTAAACTTGCAGCTCAATTGCTTGCTATCTGGGTAGTCGTGTATGTAGCGGGGTGCCTATTTGTAGTGTGTTATAAAGCAGTGGTCATCAACCCTGTCCTCAGGGCCCACTAACAGGCCAGGTTTTATGTATTACTTTGAGGAGATGCAGACTAGAATACTGCAATCACTAAGCAACAAATGATATCACCTGTGATGTATTTCAGTTATCTTGCAAACCTGGCCTGTTAGTGGGCCCTGAGGACAGGGTTGATGACCACTGTTATAAAGGACTATGGTTATATTAAGAATATCCTCAGCTCCCTCCGGAGTCTCTTTAATAGATCGCAGCAACTGTTGTTTACCTTATTGAACAATGCATTGTGGAACTTATGGTACAGGGAGAAAGGGACTCCATTGCCTTAGGTATCTAATAGACTATGGTACCCACAGTGCAGCTGTTCTCCCAAAGTGCATTGCATTCTCGCACAGCTTTCTGAGGGAGGTTACTTAAAGGAAGGGAGGGGCTACGCTAGCTCTCTCTGGACTTCGCCCTCAATCAAGCAGGAAGTCTGTGTGAGGCCTGCTGCTGAAGCAACTAGGCCTAAAGCCTGGGCCTACAGCTTTTGCGAAGGATCATCCAGCTAAAAGAGGGATCCTCTTCCGTGTGACCAGCTCATGCTTCTCAGAGACCGGAGTCATCCTTCAACCAACATCCACTGTGGCTGTGAGAGGAACCGGAGACTGCAAGTTGCGGAGAGGTCGCGGATCAAGGTACCGACAGCGGGACGTACCGGAGGGACGAGGCCTACTTTGGTGAGAGGGCACCTGCCCGGATTTCGTTAACTGTTTATATAGACCTGTGACTTTGTAAGGCCCACCATTGTTAGAAGTGCGCCACACGCCAAGACATAGCTCAACTCACGGGGGCCGCATGGCTTAAGGTTGGCGTTTGCACCACTATAAATGTTTCATTCACAAACATTGTGGAAGTTTAGTTTGCTTTCCTTTAATACCCATTTGGATTACAAATGTTATGTGCACCAACGTTTGCTAGTGAAGACTCCTACCACTGAAGGAACTGGACATTGAACTTAGTCAGGCCTGACTAGGATTGATAGTGACGGGACACGGGCACAGTATTGCCCATTAGGGGGAGCTCGCGAGCGTAGGCCTTTTCACTTATTTAGAAAGTGCGCATTTAGATTGTGTTATAATATTGCCATATATCATTGATTCTGCAGGGCCCTGCACAAGTCAACTGTACAGTTGTTTAACTCTGCTATTTTTATCACTAAGTAAACGTGATTTTTGGTTAAGCAGAATACTGTGTGGAATTCTCTATATTATCCTGCCGGACCAGTGGCTATACAAGGCAACGATTTTATGTATCATTTTACTGTTGTGTAGTATTATTGTGTATCCCATTGCCATTGGGTTCCACAACATAATTGCAGACCAGTTGTGCCAAGGGAGGGTTCGAGCCAGATTCTTGGGGTTGATAGCTAGGGTACAGACCCAAAACAAACCAGCAGCTCTCTTAACTGGGGGTAGTGCTACACGTAACAGTTAAAAAAAAACTGTAAAAAGGTCATATGCCTGAAGGTAAGTCACATAGTATGCCAGGTATCACAGTGTACCTGCTTCTATGTTCAGTGTGCCCCAATCCACTTTCCACAGATGAAGCCCTGTGAAGAACCTGAACCTTCAGAAATGGGGTGCACATGTACAATCCAACTATGCCTACCAACAATGCAATATCTGATACCTGAGGGAACTATAGCCAAGCCCAAACACTGTCAGATAGAGGACATGTTTAGCCATATGCAGATACTGACTTTCAAAAGGTCATTATTGTCATGGATGTAAGGGAGACTCTATACAGCACGTAAGGTAAATGCAGAACAGACACTTGTGTCGATTTACTGTATAAAGTAAATTGTAGTTTAGCTGCCCATGACCATAGTATATGGAAAAGGAAGGGGAAGTCATTGGCGTTTTGGGACTTTGAATGAGATTGCATCAAAAGATGCATCTCCATCCCATGTTCAAGAAACATGAGACACACTGTGTAAGTAACCAGAATCGACTCAGTCCTTTCTGAGGAATTTACCTTTATACCCTGACCATGATCAATTGTGTCATTCCAGATACCCCATTACATCTGCCCCTGAGGAGTGTTTTTCATACACGAAACGCGTCGGGCTTATCAAAGATGTAGCTATTAGCGCAAATGGGATTTTGTTTCAGATTGACCTTTTTTATGACTTTTTTGTATATTGTATTTCCCTAACCACATGTCATGTTTGTTGCTCAGTGTTTATGTGTCCAAACATGCCCCCATTGATCCATTTGAATCACTTAGTGCAATGTATTATTATATCAATACTTTTTATATGGACATCACAATGGCTATTTATGCATTTGTGTACTTATTGTCTGTTTTTACTGCAAACACTTTATATCCAATACATGTATGCAATATCAAATGTTTCTATTATTTTATCCCCATTCAGCCCACTGTTTCATCTAAAGTCCCAACTTTCTTTGCCTTGTTCATGACCATAGTATAGGTTTACTTTAATTCTCTGCAGAAAATGATGGACAATAACACACCTTCTCTAATTCAATGGCCACTGCTTTTGCCATAAGTCAGAGGGCTGCCATAAGTCAGAGGGCTGCCATAAGTCAGAGGGCTGCCATAAGTCAGAGGGCTGTCATAAGTCAGAGGGCTGTCCTTTATTGTGACAGTAGAAGGAGAATGATAAAGAAACGCATGCTTCACATTTGTGCTGCTGCCCTGGGTTCTGGAAGACATACCAGGTTAGTGAAAGTTACTTTTAAAGGTATGAAATATACTTAGCTCCATCCAAATTGTAATAGTAATCATATGTAGAAGGTTTAATATTTTTTGAAATTTACATCAGTACTTCCTAAATTGGCACATTCATTTATGTTTTTCAATCTATTACCCTACTCTGCAGTAGAATAGAAGAATCCATTACACAAAACAATTTTTTTATATATACATTAAATGTTAAGCTTTATGAAAATTATATAGCAATATACAAGATAGCTAGTGATGTCTAATTAGAAGTATGACCTTCATGCACTATATATAGAAATTTTGGAACAATACAGAGAAAATGAGCATGGCCTCTGTGAAAACATGGAATGGAAATTCTTGAGATAAAGTACACTTGACCTTAAGAGCTTGAACATGCTAATAAATCAATGCTGTTCTCCTATTGTATACATCTCAAGCTACCGTACATATCTGGACCGTAATACATTTTAGTCAAATCTATTTACCTTCCTCTAGAAAAACCTCTTACTTTAATGTCAGTATGTCTCATATATTAATTATAGGCAGACACTAAACAATAGACATCTAAAACTACAACATATAATTGCAAACAAGTATTGAGAAGTATTTTTTTGTAAATAACAATAATAATGACAAAAACTCAAATGACATTGATTAATCAAAGTGAATTTTCATAGTGGCAAGCCAAGGTTTTTATAATTGGTGCTGGAATTAAAAGTGTATATTGCATGCTCCTCTTGAACTGTAGCAGGAATGCTATACTTTATAATATAGGAGTCAATATTTTTTCATTAGTTCCTAAAGGCATTAAAAAAACATTTCTACCTACAATATGTGTTTTTCACATGCATAAGATGTCGTTTTGTGGTGTCATTTGTTTCCCTTTATGCACAGCCTACAGTAGCTTCACATTTCTAGACCAATCACGTGTACGCTCCTGATGAGTGGCACAAGGCCGCGAAACACGTCGAGCCAACTGGTGCCATGGTTTCATCAATATATGTTCCTAACAACCTCCCAACCATCATACCTACCTTACCTCACAGGTCTAGTGAGGCCATAGGTCCTGCAGGTTCTACTTTGTAGTATGTTTTTACTAAACCCTGATGTTGGTGACTTTGGATATTTTGTTACTGTCTTACAATAGACATTACTACCAATTTTATTATGTGTATCGGTTGTTATCATGTACATTGTTCTCCTTAGTAGTGGTCACACTCTGAGGCTCCAATGGTATCACCATGTCCATTGTGAATATTATGCTTACTGTTTACCAATTATTAGCAATGCCTATATGTTTTAAATGTACCAACTATAATAAAATTCCTATCGTTCACCTTTTATTCTTTTGCATCCTTGTGCTTTACTTAAAGTCTCACCCCCGTGCTCCCCTTTTCATTTACCTACAATGTGTTTTTCACATGCATAAGATGTGCATTGATCATGTAGTTTTGTGGTGTCATTTGTTTCCCTTTATGCACAGCCTACAGTAGCTTCACATTTCAGGCCAAGCAGACAGAGCAATTAACAGAGATCACCATGCAGTTATTTACCACCCTATGCACACAATGGCACTCGCATATTTGTGGGGCAACACAGAGGAAATGGCAAGGCATGGATTGTGATCAAGGAAAATAAGCTACCTGTCCCTATAGCAAATAGGGACAAACTAGTTGAATGAATATATGAATAAATATATGGACATAGGGAAATCCATCAATATGACACTACAAACTGCAGCCACAATGTGAGCCCATCATTACAAGGTAAGACAAACAATACAGAGAATATAGCTACATGAATATCTTGTTAAAACAATAAAAATGTTTGAAGGTGTACAATGCCTCTGGGGCCAGTTCACACCATAGAAACGCAATCCGGATGCGTTCCAGGTGCTTTTTCGCATGCACGTTTTTGATGCGTTCCAGTGCGTTTTTGGTACGTTTTTAATGCAGTCCAGTGCTTTTTTCACCCCTCTTTTTTATTAACCTTAGATAAAGACAAGTGTGTTCCAGTGCGTTTTTGGTGCATTTAGGTGCGTTCCGGTGCATTTTTGATGCGTTTAACAGCGTTCCAGTACAGTCCAGTGCAGGTAAAATGCAGCATGTTCTACTTTTTTGTTCTGGAGCTGGAACGCACTGGAACTGCAAACACTGGTGTGAACTATGCCATTGAAAACCATATAACCTACTTTCCATGCATTTTTGATGCAAAAAAAAACTCACTAGACTGCATGTGGTGTGAACTGGTCCTTAAAGTTTGTGACTTAATGAGGCTCTATAGCAGGGGTGTCAAACTCAATTTCATCGTGGGCTGCATCAGCATTATGATTGTCCTCAAAAGGGCCAGTTGTATCTGTAAGATTAGATGTCCAGCGCATCCACTCCCCTTATATTAGATGTCAAGAGCCACCCCATCATCAGAAGTTGAGTCCCCTACTTTCCCTTACATCACAGTGCACCCCCCTTTCTTATGCTGCTGCTAGGAAGAAGCTGGATGCATTGCTTTAAAGCAGAAAGTAGGGGTCTGGAGGATGACCAGAGGAGGGCTGGAGCTCTCCTGCACCTGCAGGAGAGGTGCGAGGGCCACATGAAATAACCTGGAGGGCCAGATTCAGCCCCTGGGTCTTGTGTTTGACACCTGTGCTCTATAGTGTTGTCCAAATATTAAAATGACAGTTCTGCTTGAAATTAGGCAACAAGGCACCTGTTATCTTACCAGCACTTTCTCACTTCTCAACCCATCCACTCCCTACCCAAAAAAGGATATTTAGGCAAGGGGAACGTGACACTAATACAATTTTTTTTTTTTTTATTAGAGATTTTTCAAAGTACAAAGTAAAGTACAAAATAGTACTGAGAATACATGGAGAACAAGAATACACCATAAGCAACAGGTGCCCCAAACATACAGTACGCATAGTAATGGGTTGGGTCAAACGGGGGTATAATAATACATGAGTTGAGTGAGCACATATTATACCCTTGGGAGAGTGACATAGTGTATTCCAGAGAAGCAATAATAGTAACAAGAAAGGAAGGAGGGAAAAAAAAAAAGGGGGGGAGTGGGTAATGGATGGATAATCACAGGATGTACATTAAACATTTCCAAACAAGTACAGGTATCGTTTGAATGCTGCTGCTATCATAATTAATACGGTACCGAAGACATTTTTTATTCTACTTTGCATCAAACCATTCTGCCCATATTTTCCATTGAGTGTCAAACCTCGCCCTCTTGCCATCTCTATTTGCTAACAAAGCTTCGAAGGTATAGTTATTTTGTGTAATTTCAAGAACTTCCGAAATGTTGGGGACCTTGTTAGATTTTCAATTTCTAGTTATCAATGATCTAGCTGCTAACAGGAGATGTGTAACTACAATGCGGAAGCAAGGGGGGGATTTTTCAATGCCTAGGTTTAGCAGTGCCAATTCAGGATTGGGAGGTGTTAGGATTCCTGTAATGCGTGAAATACATCTAAATACATTTCTCCAGAAGCTGGTAAGGTGTTTGCAGAGCCAGAACACATGCAAGATGTTGCCCATAGCACCACATTCTCTTCAGCACAGCGGAGAGTTAGAGGAATTTTTTTTTGCCATTCTATATGGAGTTAGGTACCATCTCTGAGCAATTTTTTGAGTAAGTTCCCAGTGGTTTACGCATCTGGAAGCTTTGTATGTAATTCCAAATGCATATTGCCATTGGTTCGGTGTAAAGGTTTTACCCAAGTCTAATTCCCATTTGTGGTAAGGAGGGGAGACAGTGAAGTCCAATTTGTTTTGGAAGGGAGTGTAAAAAAGGGAAATCCCTTTAGGGGATGAGAGCTCCTTAATATAGAATTTCCATAGGTTATCTTGGATAGGTATGTGATGGGACTTTATTGACTTTAGCAAGTGAGAGGCCTGGATATATTTAAAGCGGTCGGTAGGTGGAAGGTCAAATTCCGCTGAAAGTGTGTCAAATTACTTAAGTGTGTCGTTACTGTATAGATAGGCTATCCAGGAGATGCCTCTGACATGCCAATCAGAGTAGGTAGTGTGTGGGATTGCGTGTGTCAGGATCTCAATGGGGATAGGGATAGTTATTGTACTGGGGGACTTGGATGCCAAGTCGCACAGGTCTCTCCAAGCCATTAAGGAAGCTTGAAGTGTTAGTGGGAACTGGCGCAGGGAGAAAGGTTTCCATACGTCAAGAATTAGAAGGTTGCGCAGATTTAGAGTTGGACTAAGGGCTTGTTCAATGTTACACCAGAGGATGTCGGAGGATGGGGATATCCAATGCCTGAGTTGGGTAAGTATGGCTGCCCGAAAATAGTCCTTAATGTCAATTAGACCCATCCCCCCACCAATCTATGTTTAATTAAAAGGGATTTGGAGCATCTAGGTCGTTTAGAACCCCAGATATAATGTTTGAGAATGGAATTTAAGGATTTGAGGTGGCTGTTGTTCAGTGGGATGGGTAGTGTTCGGAAGAAATACAAAATCTGTGGGAGTAGGAGCAATTTGAAGGAGGCCAGACGGCCCGACCAGGTTAGTTCGACCTTGGATAGTCGGCTTGTCTCCTTGGTTATTTTGCCTATTAAAGGGATATAGTTAGCATCTGCAAGTTTAGAGGGGTCTGCAGTGATTTGGAGTCCTAAGTAAGGTATACTGGATGTGTTCCATGAGTAGGGAAAGGAATTTTGCAGATGGGATTGGAGGCAAGGGGTGAAGTGTAAGCCTAGTATGAGAGATTTCGTAAAATTTACCTTATAGTAAGATATTTGGCTAAATTTGTTAAGAATGTTGTGTGCCTGCAGTAGAGATGTTTGTGGCGAGGTCAAGAAGAGGATGATGTCATCCGCAAAAAGGCTTATGTTATGTGATCTACCTAGCAACGTGAAGCCTGGCGTACCAGGGTGAGCTCTGATTTTTTCGGCTAGGAGCTCTATAAGGAGATAAAAAATTGATGGGGACAGGGGGCACCCCTGTCTAGTACCATTGGTTATACAAAAGGGGAGGGACAACATATTAGAAGTGTAGACCTGTGCACCTGGGGAGGAATAAAGAGCCAAAATGGGCGATAATATATGACCGGAAAACCCAAATTTCCTCAGGACCTGAGTCATGTAGCCCCAATGTACCCTGTCGAACGCCTTCTCCGCATCCAAAGAGAGTAGCAGAGAAGGCGTCCTACTGGATGTAGCACAATGCACAATGTCTATGACTCTTCTAGTGGCATCTGATGTCTGCCTACCTGAGGTGAACCCTGTTTGATCGGGTTTGATCAGAGTTGGCAGGATGGGGAGCAACCTGTGGGCTAAGATTTTGGCATAAAGTTTGACATCAGTATTTAATAATGATATAGGCCTAAAATTAGCCGGCGTGGTAGGGTCTTTGGGATGGTAACAAAATATGCTTTAAGCATTTCAGCGGGAAACGAGGCAGAGGATATTGCTTCAGAAAACACCCTTTCCAGTGAGGGGGTGAGGACATCTTGGAAGGTCTTGTAATAACTATTAGGTAGTCCGTCTGGACCTGGTGATTTACCACCTGGGAGAGTTTTGATCGCCTTCCGGATCTCAGGCTCCGTGACGGGTGAGTTAAGAGATTCTAACTGTGAGTGTGATAGTGTAGGGAGTGCGAGATCGGCCAAGAAAGATTAAATGGCATCTTCAGTTGGTTGGGGGGTGTTAGGGTCATCTCGTAAGTTATATAAGGAGTAGTAGTAGTCAGCAAAAGAGTTTGCTATCTCCTTCGGATTAAAAATGTTGCTGCTGTCTGAGTTACGAAGTAGAAAGGGGATGTTGGCTTTTGCTCTGCGATCTTTTAGCCTCTGAGCTAGGAACTTGCCTGCTCGGTTGCCAGAAGAATAGTGGGTCAATTTTAGAGATTGAACATGTTTATCATATTGGTCTAGTAACAGGAGCCTGAGATCTGAACGCAACTTGGATATTTTATTGGCCAGGGAACTGTCAGATGTGTTTTTATTCTGCGTTTCTAGGAGTCTAATCTCTGTGAGTAGGGAGTCTAATTTCTGTGTCCTCTGCCTCTTTGCCCGCGAGCACAGTTGGAGTATAATACCTCTAATGAAAGCCTTATGGGCACACCATACAGTAAATGGGTTGGATACCGAGTGAGAATTTAAAGAAAAGTATTCCTTTAGGTGGTTGGTTAGGGAAACCAACTGAGAGGGTTGTTGGAAGAGTCGAGAGTTAGCCCTCCAGATGTAGGCTGGGGTTGAGGGATATCTCTCATCTACCGTAATGGACACCGGTGCGTGGTCCGACCAGGTGATATCATGAATGGTGGAGGAGGATATTTTCTGCAACAGGAGTCTATCAACTAAAATCAGATCAATACGTGAGTACGAATTATGCCGGGAGGAGGGAAAGCAGTAGTCTCTTTCATTCGAGTGTTGGCATCTCCAGGAATCGTACATTTCCTCAGCATGGAGCAAGGATTGAAGGACCGGTTGGGGGCGTTTTGACTTAGAAGTGGTATCCATCTCAAAGTCAACCGTTAAGTTATAATCTCCACACATTATCAGAGCACCCCGTTTCACTGCGTTGATTTTGCAAAAAAGCTTTGTCAAAAAGCGTAGTTGATGAGTATTGGGCGCGTAGAGATTAACTATTGTGTAGGGGTGGTTATTGAATATGCCCACTAGGATCAGGTATCTGCCATCAGGATCAATGATTGTCTCTTGGAGGGAGAAAGTCACAGAGTCTTTGATAGCAATGAGAACCCCTTTCTGTTTTTTGGAGGCTGAGGCCTTGAGTATGTGTGGAAATTTTTTATGATGAAGGGAGGGGGTATTAGAAGGTGTCCAATGTGTTTCCTGTAAGCACAAAATGTCAGTATGTAGTTTAAGGGCCTCTTTCCAGACCGAGGTGCGTTTTGCCGGGTGGTTCAGGCCACGGACGTTGAAGGAAGTTACTGTAATAGCCATGAGTTATAGGTGGAGAAAAGAGAAAACAGTACCTTATCGAGCCCATGGTTTTCCCACAGAGTCTGTAATTTCCGGATGGTGAGCGCAGATGTTGTACCGGTCGTCTTCAGAGTTAGAAACTTGTTATCCATCTCAGACGGGGTAGGGAAGAAGATAAGAAACATAGAAAATGGGAAAGCAAAAGTCAAAAAACAAACATAGAACTGGTAAAATAAAAAGGTAGATTCTGTTGGGAATCTGGTGGCAGATTTACTGCACATTACTCAAAGAGGGGGATCTCGTGGACTTTGAGCTCCAAAGTGAGTCAGGAATCTTGTGGTTCAGGTGGATTATTGCTACCGAAGCATTGAGGCTATGTTTTCTTTTTGTTGTTTCGCTTGTGCGACACGACCTGCCAGGTATCCTGAGTATCCTAGAAGTGGAGGGAGGATTGTCAGGAATTTGTTCAGGCAAGATATCCCATTCCCGCAGAAGGGCCAGGCTGTCAGGGACGTGCTGGGCTTGAACCTGGGACCTCTATCTGTGTCTGGCATTGACTCTACCAGCGGAGCTATCTGAGATGCTGGACAGTTCCCTGCCTGATCTGCTGGATAACCTATCTGATCCATTAGACTACTCTGCTTGGTGTCTGCTTACTGTTGAACTCTGAACCCCTTGCTCCTCCCATGTACTTCCTATAAAAGACATTCCAGAGATGTTGCCCCTTGCGGTTTGATCTGCTTCTGTTCCCTGAGTTCCTGATTCTGTGCTTGTATCCTGTTTCTGTGTTTGACCCGGCTTCCTGACCACGCTTCTGTCCCCAGTCCTGACCTCGGCTCGTTTGACCCTGCTCAGTTATCTGCCAGTCTGCCTGTTGCCAAGATTCGGCCTGGACTTTGACTACTCTCTGCCTGCCACTTGTGATGTTTACCTTGATGTGTATGACCCGGCTTGTCTGACTCTGCAAACCTGCACCAGCTTACCTGCATCCTCTGCTCTGCAAGCTGCACACGCTGACCTGCATCCTTTGCAATGCAAACCTGCACCTGCTGACCTGCATCCCTGCTCTGCAAACCTGCACCTGCTGACCTGCATCCCTGCTCTGCAAACCTGCACCTGCTGACCTGCATCCCTGCTCTGCAAACCTGCACCTGCTGACCTGCATCCCTGCTCTGCAAACCTGCACCTGCTGACCTGCATCCCTGCTCTGCAAACCTGCACCTGCTGACCTGCATCCCTGCTCTGCAAACCGGCACCTGCTGACCTGCATCCTCTGCTCTGCAAGCTGAACCTGCTGACCTGCATCCGCTGCTTCCGGAACCAGCCGTTCCAGTCTCCACTCGGCTCCACCACTCCAAGCAGTGAGGATCAGACAGGCACCCTTACCTCACCGTGCTCTTACCACCACTGTCCCCACTCCAGTGGTCTCCGAGCCGGGGTTGTACGGGAGGTCCCTCTCCACACGTCAGGCTCACACCTAAGGTACGTTACAGTATCAAACCGCCATGCCTGAGCCTGCAGGAGATACCTTGCCTATGGACAATGTCTATCAACACCTTACAGCTCTCACTCAGATCGTGAAGTCTCTGCAGGGCAGCCATGTCCGAATGGATAAGCAGACACAAACTCAAGCCACCTCTGCAGATTCACCTCCAACCCCAACTTCCTCTATTGGAATGTTACCATCTCCTGAGCCCAGGGTCCCTGTTCCTGAGAAGTTTTTCGGGGATCGGAGTAAATTCCGTGCGTTTCGCAACGCATGTGAACTTTACTTTTCGTTGCTACCTCTGACTTTTTCATCTGAAGCCACCAAGGTGGGCTTTGTTATCGCTTTGCTGCAGGGGGAACCTCAAGCTTGGGCCCATCACCTACTTGAAGTCCGCCATGTAGTTCTAGACTCTCTGCCCTCTTTTCTTGATGCCATGGCCCGACTTTATGACGATCCACAGCGGACTTCTACTGCCGAGGCTGCTCTCCATGCGCTCCAGCAAGGCCGCCGAGCGGTCGAGGACTATGTGACTGATTTCAGACGCTGGAGCGCGGATACCCAGTGGAATGAGGCGGCTCTGCGGCATCAGTTCCGTCTTGGTCTCTCTGAAAGCCTGAAGGATGAGTTAGCACGGGTCGGTGTTCCTGATGTTCTAGAGACTTTAATTTGTCTATCCAGATAGACCGACGACTCCGGGAGCGCAGAGCAGAAAGGTCTACCCAACAGCTCCGCCCAGCTTGGATGCTACCCCGGATACGAGCCCCTGTGTACCCTGCCAGTGCCAGTACGGTTCCAACTGAACCCTCACCCCTCAACCAGACCATCAAGCCAGGGCAGCTTGGACTAATGAAACATTCCCTATCGGCCAAGGAACGACTTCGTCGGCTGCAGAATTATCTATGCCTGTATTGCGGTGAACCCGGTCATTATGTCTCTTCTTGTCCTGCTAAGCTGCGCAAGGTCCTGGCTACCTCTTCTCCCAACTACTCACCTCCATCTACCAATGCTACTCACCTGGCTCTTCCTATCTCTTTCCAACTACCAGGGAGGACAATACCAGTAACTGCAATAATCGACTCAGGGGCATGTAGTTGTTTTGTCGATCTAGACTTTGCAGCACAACAACACATCCCACTCCAACCTAAGACTCAGGGACTTTCCATTTTCCTGGCAGATAGGTCTCGCATCAAGTCTGGAGTAGTGACCCAGGAGACCCCTCCTTTGCCTGTGATCACCTCCATGGACCATAAGGAACTATTGACTTTGGATGCTATTGCATCTCCCATGTTTCCAGTTATCCTGGGTCTACCCTGGCTTCAGGCACACAATCCACAGATTGATTGGGGAACCGGAAGTATTAAGTTCCAGTCACCATACTGTCAACGCCACTGCATGCTTCCATGTCCCAGCACCTTGGGGCCTCTGTTATGCCTGGATTCAGATCCAGAGATACGAGCTTCTGTACCCAAACAATATCATGAGTTCCTGGACGTCTTCAGCAAACGAGGGGCCGAAGTCCTCCCACCTCATCGTCCTTACGATTGTCCAATCGAGCTTCTTCCCGGTGCTGAGATTCCTTTCGGACGGATCTTCCCCCTATCTGAACGGGAGCTTGAGGTACTGAAAGAATACGTTGATGAGAACCTTAAGAGGGGTTTCATCCGTCCTTCCACTTCTCCAGCAGGGGCAGGAATCTTCTTTGTGGAGAAAAAAGACCATTCTCTTCGGCCCTGTGTAGATTACCGGGAATTAAATAAAATCACGGTCAAGAACCGGTACCCTCTGCCTCTGGTACCTGAACTTTTTCAAAGACTCAGGACTTCCTCTGTGTTTACCAAATTAGACCTGCGGGGGGCGTACAACCTGGTACGCATCCGAGCAGGGGATGAATGGAAGACTGCCTTTCGTACCAGGTTCGGCCATTACGAATACCTAGTAATGCCCTTCGGCCTATGTAACGCCCCTGCCACCTTTCAGCATCTAGTCAATGATGTTTTCAGAGACTGTCTGGACATTTATGTAGTTGTCTATCTTGATGATATTTTGATTTTTTCCTCCTCTCTTGAGCAGCACCGGAAACACGTCAAGAGTGTACTCTGTCGTCTCCACCAGCATGGACTGTACGCAAAACCAGAAAAGTGTGAATTCGAGCGACAGAGTATCCAGTTCCTTGGCCTAGTGATCTCTACAGAGGGATTCAAGATGGACCCACAGAAGGTTTCAGCCATTCTGGATTGGCCTGCACCTTCAGATAAAAAGGGGGTGCAGCGCTTCGTTGGCTTTGCCAATTTTTATCGGAGGTTTATCAAGGGATTCTCTGCTATTATTTCCCAGATTACGCAGCTAACGAAGCAAAATGCTCGATTCCAGTGGACATCTGAAGCACAGGCTGCTTTCACAAACCTAAAAATACTTTTTACGTCTGCTCCTATCCTAAGTCATCCCGATCCTGCCCTACCGTATCTACTTGAGGTAGATGCCTCAGAGACAGCGGTTGGAGCTGTTATCTCCCAGCGCCAAGGTCTCAAGGACTTGATACACCCGGTAGCCTTCTTCTCCCGTAAGCTTACCCCATCCGAGAGGAATTATGATGTTGGAGACCGGGAGCTCCTGGCCATTAAATCTGCCCTTGAGGAGTGGAGGTACTTGTTGGAGGGAGCAGCGCATCCTATACTCATTTACACAGACCACAAGAACCTAGAGTATCTGAGAGCTGCCAAACGTCTGAGACCACGCCAGGCACGTTGGGCACTATTTTTCTCTAGGTTCTCGTTCCACATAACTTACCGGCCAGGCTCCAAGAACACCAAACCAGACGCTCTTTCCCGCATGTTTGATGATCCAAAAGAGGTGTCAGCTCCAGATACCATTCTATCGGAAGGCAACTTCTTACTTTTACAAACTAGCCTGATGTCTGTCTTGAAGCAAGCTTCTACAGGTGTGTCTGGTCCCTCTGAAATCACTCTGGTACCCAAGGACGGGTTACTTTGGAAGAATGACAAAATCTTTGTGCCAGAAGAAGTTCGAGTCACAGTGTTAAACTTGTGTCATGATCATCCCCTGGCAGGCCATTTCGGAATGCATAAAACCCTTGAACTGATTCAACGCACGTTTTGGTGGCCGGATCTTGAAAAAGACTGCAGGGAATATGTAGGTTCATGTGCCACCTGTATCCGTAGCAAGACCACTAGAAGCAAGGCCTGGGGTCTGCTCAGACCCTTACCAGTCCCTGACCGTCCCTGGAAAATGATTGCCATGGACTTCATAGTGGAACTCCCCCCGTCTGAAGGTTGCACAGCCATCTTTGTAGTGGTTGACCGTCTATCCAAGATGGCCCACTTCGTGCCTCTCAAAGGCATGCCCTCTGCCATGGAAACTGCCCAGGTCTTCATTAGGGAAGTAGTAAGGCTACATGGGGTCCCTGCGGACATCGTTTCGGATAGAGGGGTGCAGTTCACCTCTCGCTTTTGGAAGGCTTTGTGCAAGGTCCTGAAGATTGAGTTGTCCATGTCCTCGGCCTATCACCCCCAAACTAACGGGCAAACCGAAAGAACAAATCAGACGCTCGAACAGTACCTCGGATGCTTCACCACCTTCGTTCAAGACGACTGGGTAGCTTTACTACCGTTGGCAGAGTTTGCCTTTAACAACGCCAGTCATTCGGCTACAGGTCAATCGCCATTTTTTGCCAACTACGGGTTTCACCCGACCTTCTTACCTGATCTCATCCCTGATTCAACAGTCCCAGCGGTCCAGAGTATTGTTGATTTCCTGACCCGTAACAGCAGGATATTGCAGGAAGCCATGACTAGGGCACAAGCAGCCAATAAAAGGATCTTTGACAGGAAAAGGAGAGGGGAATTATGCCTGCAACAGGGTGACCAAGTATGGTTATCGACCACCAACCTTAAGATGGCTTGCCCCGCAAGGAAACTGGCACCCAAGTTCATCGGTCCTTTCCCAGTAAAACGGAAATTAAACAAGGTCTCCTATGAACTTGCCTTACTGGAGTCATTGAAGATTCACCCAGTCTTTCACGTTTCCTTGCTGAAACCCGCAGTGCCCGACCCGTTCCCAGACAGGGGATCGGGACCACCAAAGCCTGTAATCATTGACGGTGATGAGGAGTTCGAGGTGGAGGCCGTCTTGGACTGCCGAAGAAGAGGGAACCAGCTTCAATTCCTGATCAAGTGGAAGGGGTACGGTCTGGAGGAGAACTCCTGGGAACCCCAACAGAACATTCACGCCCGAGAGTTAATCCAGGCTTTTTTTCGCAGTCACCCCCAGAAAAGAGCTCTATTGGGCACCCGGAGGTTGCCCTTAAGGGGGGGCACTGTCAGGGACGTGCTGGGCTTGAACCTGGGACCTCTTCTGTGTCTGGCATTGACTCTACCAGCGGAGCTATCTGAGATGCTGGACAGGTCCCTGCCTGATCTGCTGGATAACCTATCTGATCCATTAGACTACTCTGCTTGGTGTCTGCTTACTGTTGAACTCTGAACCCCTTGCTCCTCCCATGTACTTCCTATAAAAGACATTCCAGAGATGTTGCCCCTTGCGGTTTGATCTGCTTCTGTTCCCTGAGTTCCTGATTCTGTGCTTGTATCCTGTTTCTGTGTTTGACCCGGCTTCCTGACCACGCTTCTGTCCCCAGTCCTGACCTCGGCTCGTTTGACCCTGCTCAGTTATCTGCCAGTCTGCCTGTTGCCAAGATTCGGCCTGGACTTTGACTACTCTCTGCCTGCCACTTGTGATGTTTACCTTGATGTGTATGACCCGGCTTGTCTGACTCTGCAAACCTGCACCAGCTTACCTGCATCCTCTGCTCTGCAAGCTGCACACGCTGACCTGCATCCTTTGCAATGCAAACCTGCACCTGCTGACCTGCATCCCTGCTCTGCAAACCTGCACCTGCTGACCTGCATCCCTGCTCTGCAAACCTGCACCTGCTGACCTGCATCCCTGCTCTGCAAACCTGCACCTGCTGACCTGCATCCCTGCTCTGCAAACCTGCACCTGCTGACCTGCATCCCTGCTCTGCAAACCGGCACCTGCTGACCTGCATCCTCTGCTCTGCAAGCTGAACCTGCTGACCTGCATCCGCTGCTTCCGGAACCAGCCGTTCCAGTCTCCACTCGGCTCCACCACTCCAAGCAGTGAGGATCAGACAGGCACCCTTACCTCACCGTGCTCTTACCACCACTGTCCCCACTCCAGTGGTCTCCGAGCCGGGGTTGTACGGGAGGTCCCTCTCCACATGTCAGGCTCACACCTAAGGTACGTTACACAGGCCTTCCTCTAGACATGTGATCACTGATGTTTTGCCCTCCCGTGTGATAGTGAGTTTGGTTGGATAGCCCCATCTGTACACAATACTGTGGTTTTGCAGTGCCTTGGTTACGGGCAAAAGAGACTTACGTTTCTGCATAGTGTACTGCGAGAGATCCGCAAAAACTTGAATGGCAGAGTATTGTGCAGGGGGTTGTGAGTTCTTGCAAAATGCCAGCATAAATTGCTCTTTTACATGGTAGAAATGCACCCGCATCAGCACGTCCCTTGGAACATTGTTCGGGAGGTGGGAAGGCTTGGAGAGGCGGTGGATTCTGTCGATAACCAGTTCCGATTTTGGTGTAGAGGGTAGGAAGGCACCTATGAGGTCCTGGGCGTATTGGTGGAGTTGTGCAGGTATAATTGATTCAGGTATGCCACGCAGTTTAATAATATTCCTGCGTGACCTGTCCTCGAGGTCTGCGACTTTAGCTTTGAGCCAGGCCACCTCATCTGACTGATCATTGTGGGAATCTACCAGAGAATTATAGGAGGATGCATATTCACCCATCTTTTTTTCCACATGGTCAATCCTACCTCCCAGTTCTCCCACCTCGGCTTTGAAGTTCTTCATGCATTCCATCATGTCTGAATGCAGAGAACTACGCAAAGAAATCAGCATGTCTTTTAAAGTTGTATCTGAGATGGGCTGGTTAGTGGTAGGGAAAGCGTTAATGGTGTCAGCCAGCTCCCTCGTGTCATCCAGTGAACTCTGGTGTGCACTCACCTTAGTGCTTTGAGGAGCAGCAGATAAGCGGGGCTTTGACTTCACAGGGCTGCAGGAGAGAGGTGTTGAGACAGCTGGAGAGTGCCGGAGTGATCCGTCCCTTGAGACAGGGCTTGGTGTGGCAGAGGAGGATCCGCCTGTGGAGGTCGGGGAACAGCCACCGGCGCCATCTTGGAGCGCGCCGCTGCTCTTAGGGGAGAAGAAATACTCCAGTTTTGCCGGGTGAGCAGCGGGTTTCCTCTTTTTAGCCATCCCCGGATGTCGAGCGGGATAGCAGCTACTCGGTGAGGCTGGTGGGGTCGGTCTCAAGTGCCTCAGATTGCTGAGATTCCTGTCACTGGAGCGGAGCTCTCAGTTCAGCCGTCCATGCAGTTGCGCGGTAGCCACACCCCCCACACTAATACAATTTAAGAGCACGATTATATCTTGTGCTCAGATAACATGATCACAATGTCCTGTTTCCTACTTCAAAAGGTGCAGCCAAAGACAAGTTGTCATTGTAGAAGCTTTAAGAAGAATTTTAGGTATGGATATTTTACGCATAATTTCTCTGGTCCAGCTTGGACTTTGTCATTTGAAGCTGGAAATCACAAAAAAAAGATATAGCTAGTCCAGTAATCTCCACTAGTTTCCATGTCCTAAACACAGAAGGTTGGCCACTCGGCACTGGCAGCATTCAGAGAATGCTTTTCATTTTCCAAATGAATGAAAAGTGTTCTATAATTGGATGAGATTGAGAGGTGGAGTGGTGATGTCATACTCTCCAACTCATATAATAAGACAGTGATTTGCATTCATTTAGAAAATACTAAGCATGCCCTAAATGGCACCTACGTGGAACATTTTTTTTTACTGGCTAGCTGGTAAGTATGCTGGGAAAAAAAAATAATGTTGCACTCTCCCTGATGTCAGGTTTTATATACTCTTTAAGAATTTCTCAACAACTTTGCAACTGCTTTTTATTAACCTTTTCCAGCCAATTTCTCAAACTAATGATGCACCAGATCTGCCTCAACTTGCATTTCCAAAATTTTACTGAAGGAGAGGGTCTGACAGATCAGAGTATACACTTCCCAAAATGTCACAGAATAGACTAGAGGAAGCCCACCTTTGTGACCTGCCTGTGTACTAACTGCTATAAATCATGAGAATGTAGTTTGATCACAGTTGCATGATGATGCCAATCACAGAAAAAAGGCATGATGCATTTCAGAAACTATTGCAGTATATTAGATGCAAGTCTTGGTGTGAATGATTGGTTCTGAAAATGGAGAGAGAAATGTTGGTAAAAACAGTAAACATTGATTCTACTTTGACTGAGAAACCATTTTCTAGCAACACAATATATAGAGTGTGAAAAGCACACTTATTTCCTAAAATGAAGGTGTTCCTCCTTAAATGCATGCCACAAACTTTCAGATTAGCAGTGTACCTTAGCTGTTTATGTAGGCGTAGGGTTTTTAAATTTGATTACATTTTGATTCTGTTGCACCAACACACTGTGGTGGTCCAAGTGAAGGAGCGCTGCTTAAGCAGATCCACAACAATACACCTCACAAACTCTCCAGCATGTGCAGGCCTAGTTTGCACACCTGAGGAAAAAACTAGAACAGTTCAGACAGCCGCACTAAATTCTGTGTCCCATCTTTATTGAAGCAACATTGGGGTTGATTTATTAAAACTGGAGAGTGCAAAATCTGGTGCAGCTGTGCATAGTAGCCAATCAGCTTCTAATTTCAGCTTGTTCAATTAAGCTTTGACAGAAAAACCTGGAAGCTGATTGGTTTTTATGCAGAGATGCACAAGATTTTGCACTCTCCAGTTTTAGTAAATCAACCCCAATGTTGTTTCAATAAAGATGGGTCCCATATTGGTAATGTCTTTGATGACGAAACGCGTCTGAGGGGGTACGCGCTGACGTCACCACGCTCGCAGGATGGGAGTTTTGCATTGTAGACGGCGGGCTTCATTTTACTTGTCTTTTTTTATCATAAATAGAGTAAGTGTATTTGCTTTTTTTTACAATAAATGCTCTGATGATATTACACTATCCAGTCCTTATTTCTTCCTGGGTACTCATCATATTATCGAGTCTTACGGAGATACGGTCCTAACAGTGAGAGTTTCCATCCATCCATCAATCCGCTAGCCTGCGGTTGATCTTGATGATTTTGAATGCTTATAAGC
Organism: Rana muscosa; assembly: GCA_029206835.1. Classification (NCBI taxonomy): domain Eukaryota; kingdom Metazoa; phylum Chordata; class Amphibia; order Anura; family Ranidae; genus Rana; species Rana muscosa. Next base: position 176,437,857 of record CM055116.1, read on the forward strand.
TACTTCAATCTGGTAAGGAGATTCCCTGTATGGTGGCGGTTCACATTGCAGTGGATTTGGGTGTCATTGTTTAACCACGGGTTAGGGCTCGTTATTACATACTGTCTGGTAAGGAGACCCCTTGTGCGGTGGTGGTTCACTCATAGTAGCTGTCATACACTGGGTGTAGTTGTGTCTCTTATACCCCATAGAATTGATCCAATCATAGGGTCGTCATTTTTGGCAGGATCACGCTATGTTTTTTCTTTCTTTTTCCTTTCTATTTTTGGGCTAAAATATCTACGCATATTGTGGAGTCATCCTTCCATCTGCTGAAACCCATCAATATTTGGAGAAGTTAGTACTGGTGTGCTAACCAAAGGCCTGGGCTGGGTTATAGCCATCTGCTATATTGGCTTGCTTTCTGGTAAGCATGCATTCTATCAGGTTGTCCTCTGTGTTTTTTTAAACCAGCATACCTTTGGACTATATCATGTATTACCTATTTGGACTCATTAGCACATTTTTTTCCTTTTTAATTAGTAAATCAACCCCATTGTCACAGCAGAAAAGCACAATGTAAGCACAGTGGGGAAGAAGCAAAGCTCATGTGTTTCACACTACTAGCGCTTAATCGTGACCAAGAGCAAGGATCAACTGATCTAAATATATACACTTAAGGGCATGAAGAGCACATAGGTGAAAATAATTTGTGATCATAGATACCTGCAATGCTATCAGTGCACGAACATTACCAGCCGACATATAGAAAAAACATGCTAAAACATCACTTGAATAATAGTTGAATAAAGGTATGTATGTATATATATATATATATATCACACAGACCCCTCCGCTTCACCCATTTGCAGTAGGGAACACCTGCTACTTGCCCGTAGGGATGAGCTGAACACCCCCCCCCGTTCGGTTCGCACCAGAACCTTCGAACGGGCCGAAAGTTTGCGCGAACGTTAGAACCCTATTAAATACAATGGACGCGAACGTTCGAAATCTAAAGTGCTAATTATAACGACTAATATGCATGTTATTGTCCTAAAAAGGGTTTGGGGACCCGGGTTCTGCCCCAGGGAACATGTATCAATGCAAAAAGAAGTTTTAAAAATGGCTGTTTTTCAGGATCAGTCATTTTAATGATGTATAAAGTGAAAAAAAAGTCAAATATTCCTTTAAATATCGTACCTGGGGGGTGTCTAAAGTATGCCTGTGAAGTGGCATGTGTTTCCCGTGTTTAGAACTGTCCCTGCACAAAATGACATTTCTAAAGGAAAAAAAGCCATTTAAAACTGCTTGCGGCTTTAATGTAATGTCTGGTCCCGGTAATATGGATGAAAATCTTTGAGAAAAATGTCATAGCTACCCCATAACCCCCCCCCCCCCTACCCCAGCCCATTACCAGCCCCTTTGGGTCTTGTATGGATATTAAGGGGAACCCCGCACACAAAATAAAAAAGGCCCTATATACTCTGAACAGCAGTATGCAGGCGGTGCAAACAAGACAGGGACTGTAGGTTTGTTCTTAAGTAGAATCTGTTTTTTTAATTTTGAACAGGTACATTGTTTAAGTGTAGCTCCATCCAAAAAATATATTTTTAAGCTTTTTGGAAAACATAGGGAAGGGTTATCACCCCTGTAACATTTGTTTTGCTGTCTGTGCCCCTGTTCAGAACATTTCACCTCACTTTCCATCCCAATGACAACTGTTTTTGAAAAGTGGGGTTTTTATTGAAACAAGGATTGGTGATAAAGCATCAGTAGAGAGGAGACACCTTTTTCCAATATTACATGAGAGAATTTCCCTTCCTAGGGGTAGATGTCCTCTCACTTCCTGTTGTCTCCTTCCATTTGCAAGTAGGAGTCGTTTGTAAGTTGGATGTTTGAAAGTAGGGGCCTGCCGTATATACTCTGCTGAAATTTGCCCCTTACATGTTGGTGTTGCCACAACACTGTGAGCCCTCACAGTTACTCTTGGTGGGCGCTGGAACGTCTTGCTGTGAACTATTATATCAGGAATTGTATTTACATGCCATTGTTGAACAGTGGTAGGAAAAATTGGGCCTTTGGTGGTGGTGCTGGTGCCACAACACTGTAAGCCCTCACAGTTACTCTTGGTGGGCGCATGAATGGGCCCTGCTGTGAATTATTAGATCAATAATTGTAATTACATTCCCCTGTAGAACAGGGGCTGAAAAATTGGGCCTTAGCCACTGGTGCCACAACACTGCAACCCCTCACAGATACTGTACTTGGAGCACAGCAATGAGCCCTGTTGCAAAGTATTGCATCAAAAATTTTAATTACATGCCCCTGTTAAACAGGGGCAGAAAAATTGGGCCTTAGGCACTGGTGCCACAACACTGCAACCCCTCACAGATACTGTACTTGGAGCACAGTAATGAACCCTGTTGCAAAGTATTGCATCAAAAATTGGGCCTTAGGCACTGGTGCTGGTGCCACGACACTGCAACCTCTCCCAGATACTCTAGTTGGAGTGCAGGAATGAGCCCTGCTGCAAAGCATTGCATCAAAAATTGTAACTACATGCCCCTGTTAAACAGGGGCGGAAAAATTGGGCCTTAGCCCTGACCCAGAAACAAAAATGTTCTTCCAAGCTATCATCATGAATCGGATCATTGAGGAGGAGGAGGATAGTCAGTCAACATAACAGGACAATCACTCAGCATCAGCATCAGTCTTGAAGGGATGTGACATTTGAAAATAAACTATTCTGTTATATCAGCTTCAGGTGCTTGGTAGCTGGTGGTGATCCAAGACTGGTTCATCTTTATGAAGGTCAGTCGATCAACCGAGTCGGTGGACAGGCGCACCCTGTGATCCGTGACAAATCCTCCAGCAGCACTGAATGTGCGTTCCGAAAGAACGCTGGATGCAGGACAGGCCAGTAGCTCAATTGCATACTGTCAAGACCCAGTAAGCCAGAGGATTTTCGATGGGAAAGGTGTCCAAGTCTGACCTTGCCCCTAGGTATTCCTGCACCATGTATATCAGACGCTGGCGATGGTTGCTGGAACCGATCATACCTTGGGGCTGCGGACTAAAGAATTGTCTGAACGCATCGTTCAGACGGCCACCTTCCCCACCGCTCCTTCTTTGACTGACCGAAGCCTCAGCAACTCGTTGTCCAGGACCAGGAGTTTGTAACCTCCCAGTCTCTGGGAACACGTTGCACAGACCTTTCTGCAAGGCCTCCCAGAGTTGTCTCATCCTTTGCTCCCTCTGCAACAGTAAGATAAGGTCCGCAACCTTACCCTTGTACCATGGATCAAGTGGCCAGCCAGTAATGGTCCCTCTCCTTGATCAGAAGAAAACGAGGATCCTTCTGCAGACTTTGCAGGATCAGGGAGGCCATGCAGCGTAGGTTAGCTGAGGCATTCGGTCCAGAGTCCTCTGGTTCACTAAGGACGACATGATCCGCAGCCACCTCCTCCCAGCCACGTACAAGTCCACGTGTTTCTTGGGACTGTAAATCATCCCTAAAAGACTGCTGCTGTTGATGCTGAGTGCCAGGCTCCACCTCCATACTGACACAATCCTCCTCCTCCTCTTCCTGTGGGATGGGTGGGACAGAAGGAACACTGTCTGGGTAAAGGGGGCCTTGAGAGGCAAGGAAGTCCTCCTCTTCCTGCCTCTGTTCTGCCTCAAGTGCACTGTCCATTATTCCATGCAGCGTATGCTCCAACAGGTGGACAAGAGGTACAGTGTCACTGATGCATGCACTGTCACTGCTCACCTTCCTCGTGGCCTCCTCAAATGGTGCCAGGATAGTGCATGCATCCCTTATCATGCCCCACTGGCGTGGTGAAAAAAAAACCGAGCTCCCCTGACCCTGTCCTGGTGCCGTAGTCGCACAGGTACTCATTGATGGCCCTCTGCTGCGTGTGCAGCCGCTGCAGCATGGCCAACGTTGAGTTCCACCTGGTTGGCATGTCACATATTAGGCGGTTCTTGGGCAGGTTCAACTCATTTTGCAGCTCAGCCAGCCAAGCACTGGCATTATATGATCTGCGGAAATGCACACAGACTTTCCTGGCCTGCCTCAGGACATCCTGTAAGCCCGGGTACCTGCCCAAGAACCGCTGCACCACCAGGTTAAAGACGTGAGCCACACAGGGCACATGGGTCAGTTGCAAGGATGCCAACTTTCAGTAAATTTACGAACAGTTTGTAAAATCCGTACTTTTTGCATGTCTCCTTGAATGTCCATTGCGGACATGTAGGCTGCATGTCTGTAACTGACATTCATTGACAAATGCAACAATTATGGATTGTAAATTTACTGAAAGTTGGCAACCCTGGTCAGTTGTCCCTGTCGGAGGGCGGAGAGGAGGTTTGTGCCATTGTCGCAAACCACCATTCCTGCCTTAAGCTGTGTGGCGTCAACCACCTCTCGGCCTGCCTCTGCAGAGCTGACAGAACCTCTGCCCCAGTGTGGCTCCTGTCCGCCAAACACACCAGCGCAAGCACGGCATGGCATCTTTTTGCCTGCGTACTTGCGTAGCCCCTTGAACGCCTACAGAGCACCGCTGGTTCCGAGGACAAAGCACAGGAAGAGGCCATGGAGGAAGAAGAAGAGGAGGGGGTGGAGGAGAGAGGTGTGTCACAACCAGTAGTAGCATTTTGGAGGCGTGGCGGCGGAACAACCTCCAACACTACTGCACCTTGTCCTGCATCCTTCCCAGCTGCCAAAAGAGTGACCCAATGGGCCGTGAAAGAAAGGTAACGTCCCTCTCCATGCCTGCTGGACCATGAGTCAGCGGTAATATGCACTGTCATGGACCTTAGAATACTGAAGTATTTCTCCTTTGAATCTATTACACAGTGGGGGGTCTTCTGCCCTGTCTTAAGGCTAACCCCCCCCCCCTCCAGACGGCTCCATGGTCTAGAAGAAAAGCATTGTTCTGTGTTTGACTGTTTGTTTATGTACTTTAATTACCCCCTGGGGCTTCTGTGTCAATACACATCTCAGTTCTCCTATTCAAGCTATCGGACCAATCCCTGCTGACCCTGTTTCAAGTCCTTATTTGCATGGCCAAGAGAAGCTAATTGCGAACTACAATGTACTTTACAATTGACCAATAGGAAAGTGGTTGTTGGGGGCAGGGTGTTCAAACTGCTGTATAAAAGTGTGTGTGTGTGCATCCAATAAAGAGAGATTCCTGTTTGAACTTACATACAGCCTGCCTGGTGTTTGTTCTGAGTTATAACAGATGGATTAGAATGGCACATAGCTGTAGTTTGAATCCTTGAGCATCGGATGACCGAACCATCAGACGTTGCAATCTGCAATATGATCCAATAGTAGCAGAGGAGTGTCGGGAGAGTGGAACCGAGCGAGCAAGGGGCTCGTTACATTGGTTGGCAGCGGTGGGATTTGCTCTCCAGTTCCTGGGACACTCCAAACCACCACAGTGAATGACCAGCTATGCAGCCTGCAGGAAAGTCACGGTGAAAGACCCACTTGAGAGCCGAGATGGTCCAGAAGAAGGGTGATGCAGGACCCCGGTCAGTTGAAGATTTGTTTCAGCGAGTGCGACAGCGGTTGGCATTATATGGGGCTAACCCATCAGAGACCGCCATACAGGAAGCCATTAAAGGCATCCAGCTGCAGGATGCCCGACAAAAGAGAGAACTAGAGCGGCAACATGAGCGGAGAATGGCGGAAATACGGCAATCGGAGACAACGCCTAAAGAACCAGCCGCCATGGAAGAGGAATTCGGAAGGAGGTTGCGAGAGATGCAGATACAGCATAGAGGACCAGTATCAGAGGAGGTCCTGCTGGGATGGTCGGATTCGATCTGCTGCGAACTCTGGAAGAAAGTGCTAGCTCTCGAGCAGCAACACCAGGGAAAGATTCTCCCCTCCATCTATGTAAGGTACTGGTCGCAGTATGAAGTACGAATGCCGTTATTGGGGAAACAACCGAAGCAGGAGTGGACAGCTGAGTTAAGCAGGCTGATCCGGGCAGAGATGCGGTTGGATGAGAGCTACAGAGCCCTCCGGTGGTATGTAGCCCAAGAGTGCCCATGGTCAGCGGATGACAGCCCCACGGAAGGCTTTGACTATAATGGCCTGAGATTGTTGTATTGGAGACTGTCTGAGGACCCTGACTTTGGGAGTGATCGGGAGTGGCGTTTGGAGGAAATAATGGAGCACAGAGAGCAAAGACTGAATGTCTCGGAAGGGCACTGGGCACAGGAAGATTTGGAGTTTCTGGCCGTTCAGGAATGGGAGCTGGAGATTGCCTACAAACAGCTGCTAGACTCTGCTCAGCAGCAGGGTGGGGCTCCCTTTGCCTGGGACTATCAGGAAATACCAGTTGACAACTCTGAAATCCTGGCTGAAGAATCAGCAGTTGAAAATCTGAAGATTACCACCCTTAAAGCCGAAGTGGATGATATGGAGTTCCAGGGAGCTAGGGCAGTTGGCTCATCTCCCCAGCCACAGATTACGGAAGGTATGGACTTAATGGGCTGTTCAGAGGATGTTAGGGATTATGCATCGCCTGCGAAACCTAATTTTGCCGCCCCCCCCCGGCTGCGCCCCTGACTCCACTTTAACCTGCCCTTGCAACACATGTGACCTATCTGACCCCTACACTGACCCCTTGACACATACACTAACCCCCTGTCCCCTACACTAACCCACCTGACAATTACACTGACCTGACACATACACTGACCCCCCTTACCTGACACATACACTGACCCCCCCCCTTACCTGACACATACACTGACCCCCCTTACATGACACATACACTGACCCCCCTTACATGACACATACACTTACCCCCCTTACATGACACATACACTGACCCCCCTTACATGACACATACACTGACCCCCCTTACAAGACACAAACACTGACCCCCCTTACCTGACACATACACTGACCCCCCCTTACCTGACACAAACACTGACCCCCCTTACATGACACATACACTGACCCCCCCTTACATGACACAAACACTGACCCCTCTTACATGACACAAACACTGACCCCCCTTACATGACACATACACTGACCCCCCTTACATGACACAAACACTGACCCCCCTTACATGACACAAACACTGACCCCCTTACATGACACATACACTGACCCCCCTTACATGACACAAACACTGACCCCCCTTACATGACACATACACTGACCCCCCTTACATGACACATACACTGACCCCCCTTACATGACACATACACTGACCCCCCTTACATGACACATACACTGACCCCCCTTACCATGACACATACACTGACCCCCCTTACATGACACATACACTGACCCCCCTGACTCCTACTTCCTGCACTACTCAAACACACCCCCGCCCCCTCATACAGCTCAATGTAGATCGGGGAGGATCCGTCCTCCTCCTTACCTCTGCTCTTTGGTGCTTCCTCAACCATCATCAGGGCTCTGCTCAGGGGCCAGGCCAGCGCCATCCATCCGCTCCACAGAGTCCCCGCCAGGGCCAGTCCAGCGCCGCCAATGCCATCCACCCGCTCCACGGAGTCCTCGCTGGGCGGGAGGTCAGTCAGCTACTCCTCTCAATGCTGCCAACTTCATCGAGCCCCGCCCCTCCGCTGCACACACAAGACACACAGCGCCGCACCAGAGGGACAGGCTGGAGCAAAGGAGTCCCGGAGCGGCGCTGTGTGATATACCTGTCTGAGGACTGAGATGTGACAGCGCAGCGGGGCGCTCTGCGCTACACATGGGGGAATTTGGTGGCGCTGTGGCAGCACACTGAATGGGGCCAGCGATCAGGAGAGAGGAAAGCCTAGCTCACACAGGACAGAGGCTGTGGTTGCGCCCTAGGTGGTAGCGCGCCCCTAGGCGGCTGCCTACTTCGCCTAGTGGTAGCGCCGGCCCTGCTCACAGTGCACCCAGGTGTGTTAGCAAAGCAAATTAATATTTGCTTTGCTAACACAGAAATGAATCTCAGCCAATCAAGAGGCCTGGATGTAACACCGGGCACCTAATTGGCTGAAGGCAGAGGTGATCCCATTGGCACCAAGGAATACAGGAAGAAGACACGCATGGAGGAGTCGCTACAGTCCCACAGCTTACCGCCTGACCAGCTGCCTGACATGCCACCACAATGGGGTAAGTGCCAGGCAGATGGCAGGCGGGTGGGCGGGGGGCACAGTGGCTGCATATTATGGGCACAAAGGATGCAATTGATGGAGCACAGTTGGCTGCATTTGCGGGGCACAGTGGTTGCATATTATGGGTACAGAGGTTACAATTGATGGGGCACAGTGGCTGCATTTGATGAGCACAGAGGTTGCATATTATGGGCACAGTTGACTGCATATTATGGGCACAGAGTCTTCATATGATGGGCACAGTGGTTTCATATGATGGAGCACAGTTTGCTGTATTTGATGGGCACAGTTGGCTGCATATGGTGGGCACAGTTGGCTGCATATGATGGGCACAGAGTCTGCATATGATGGGCACAGTTGGCTGCATGTGATGGGCACAGGTGGCTGCATATGATGGGCACAGTTGGCGGAATATTATGGTCACAGTTGGCTGCATATGATGGGCATAAATATAGCAATCTGATCTCGAAACAAAAAATATTTATATTGAGAAGCTTGGCTTTTGGACTTCAGCATAATTGTTTTTGGCACAGCTCTGACTATTTTAGACAGTTAAATGGGATAGGGATGGGAGCCAAGTATGCACCTAGTGTTGCCAATATATTTATGTCTGAGTGGGAAGAAGAACCCATATATACAAATACACCAGACCAATTGATACTCTATAGAAGATTCATTGATGATTGTATATTGATCTGGAATGGCGATAAAAGCACTTTAGTTAAATTCTTTGAAAAACTCAATGATAACCATAAAAATATAAAATTAACGTATACAATTAGCTACAAGATTATACAGTTCCTGGATCTGGAAATAGAATTGGAGAATAATAAAATCACTAATAAAACGTATTTCAAACCAGTGGAAAGGAACAGTTATATCCCAGTGGACAGCTGTCATTTTGACCCATGGCTGATCAATATACCGAAAGGACAGCTGATTAGGCTTCGACAAAATTGTACAGAATCACAAGTATATCTGGAACAGGCTGAAATGATTGGAAATAAATTTATTACGAAAGGGTACAATGAAGAGTTTATAAACGCTATGATTAAAGAGGTCTATGAAATACCCAGGGAGAAACTCATAAAGGATAAGGAAAAGAAAAACACACAATTCCAGGAGCTACCGATCATTATGAATTTTAACACTCAACACAGACAGATTGAATACATTTTTAAAAAGCATTGGCCAATCCTTAAGGCAGATAGACAACTACAGAGTATATTACCAGATCTGCCACGGGTAATATATAGAAGAGCTCCCACACTTAGGGATTTAGTGGTGAAGAATGTGCCGGATCCTCCAAAAAAAGTAAATGAATTAACCTTTTTTCAGGGAAAAGGTTTCTTTCCCTGTAAGAGATGTTATGCTTGTAGGGAGACGAAGCTGAATAGACAAAAATGTTCCAAATTTAGATCCAATGTTACGCAATGATCGTTTTTCTCTTGTTTTTATCCTGTATATGGACATAACACACACCATCAATTGTGAACGGTGGATGATTGCCTCTGACTGAAGGAAGTGGATGTGAATGCACCGATCAGTAGTTAGGATATAATTAACTCCAGCCCATAGGACCTTGTTATGCTCATTGATTAGGTGTTGTGACAGTAACACTATCTATCACTGTTTTTGGACTCATATATCTCTAGTTTATTGCTGCAATATTATTCTCAATACTAGATTGGTTTATATTAGCACGGAGCACTTTTCTATTAGGATATTTTTTGCTTACTGCCGCAAATATTTTTATTACCAGATTGGTTTACATCAGCACGGGGCACTTTTCATTAGGATTTATATGATATGTTATTGGCACGGAGCAGTTTCACTAAGGACTTACCGTATATACTCGAGTATAAGCCGACTCGAGTATAAGCCGAGGTACCTAATGTTGCCACAAAAAACTGGGAAAACTTACTGACTTGAGTATAAGCCGAGGGTCAACAATGCCTCACTGTTCCCATCCTTACTGTTCCCATCCTTACTGTTCCCATCCTTACTGTTCCCATCCTCACTGTTCCCTATCCTCACTGTTCCCTATCCTCACTGTTCCCTATCCTCACTGTTCCCTAGCTCACTGTTCCCTAGCTCACTGTTTCCTATCCTGACTGTTTCCTATAAATTTTACATTGTAAATAGTACCTGTAAAGAAGTTGCGGCTGCGGCGTCCATCGTTCAAATTCCGCGGTCTCTTCCTGTTCCTTCCGTGATAGGCGATTCTCATCAGACACTCTCCGCCTATCACGAACGTTCTCTCATCCTCAGTTTCCCAGCAGACACTGTGTTGGGTGTTCTGCCAATCACAGACGTCTGCTTGGAAACTGAGGATGAGAGAACGTTCGTGATAGGCGGAGAGTGTCTGATGAGAATCGCCTATCACGGAAGGAACGGGAAGAGACCGCGGAATTTGAACGATGGACGCGGCAGCCGCAACTTCTTTACAGGTACTATTTCCAATGTAAAAATTTCGCTGACTCGAGTATAAGCCGAGGGGGGACTTTCAGCCCAAAAAAAAGGGCTGAAAATCTCGGCTTATACACGAGTATATACGGTATTAGGATTTTATTATTTATTTCACTGTGCATTGCACTAGGGTTGGTTCCAGCGCATCATTATATATATACTTTCATATTTTTTGGGATCACAGTTTACCTTGAATGGTCGCAGCTGTTACCATTTGTTCATCCTTGGTTTGCATGTTTTTCACTACATCTGGCACATAGTAGCACTTTAGTACCATTTTTTCAATATGATGGGCACAGGTTGCTGCATTTGCTGGGCACAGTGGCTGCATATAATGGGCACAGTGGCTGCATGTGATGGGCACAGTGGCTGCAATTGATGGAACAGTGAGGCTGCAATTGATATTTTTCTGAATTTTTTTGTTCGTTTGTGCCCCCCCCCCCCCCCCAAATTTTAAACACCAGCCGCCACTGGGTTTAAAAACAATTTAGGGCAGCCCTCAAGCATTTTATTGAAAAAAAAATGTGTATTTTCAATGTTGCAATGTTGTTTTTGTTTTGGTACATGTCCCTCATAATAGTGTTCAGCTACCCATACTCTTTTTCAGCAATAGATTACCTATGATCCTTAAAAAAAAGCCTGAAATGCTAGCAAGATTCTGTTACCGTAGACTTCAGTGGGGTTTGGTGCTAAGCTCAAACTGCACCTAGCCAGGTTTGTTTCTTAGTGACTCATTTACTTTAAAAATAAATTGTTTTATAGTACACATTTTAAGTTATTATGGTTACATTTACTGTAAAGCCACTTTTTAATGTGACCTTCACATTCTTTCTTTTTATTTTGTTTTATATTGATTTTTGTTCCTAATCATCATTTGTGCATTTAATATACTGATATGTAAAGTGATTTTTTTTATTTTTATAATTCAACTTTTATTAAAGATTTTGTTTACATGATATAAAAAAACACAACATTTACATTCCCCTTCATACTACATACATACATTCACTTTCCCTTTGGAGTTAAGGTGGGTCACTCCCCCGCTGCCATTTTGCCTCCCCACTCTTTCCCACCGCTAATCTTCCCAGAGGAGAGAGAAAAAAAAAAGAAAAAAAAAAAAGGTTCCCCTCCCAGTAATTTTGTGTGCTTAACAATCCCCTATTTATATGTGTTACCCGTTCTTCTTGGGTATATACCCTTCTGTTTACTTTGTGTTTAGTGTATAATATATTCCTTCTTTAATTATTTTATTATCCTTCTTATTGCCCTGTGTTCCATCTTCTCCATGTGTTGTACTTTCTCTGTGTGTTATACTTTCCTCAATTTTTTTTTATTACCCATTCTTTTTAGGTGTGTTCTATTCTATTTACTTTGTATTTAATGTGTAATATTTTCCCCTTTTTTATTTTCCCCTCTTTCCTCCCCTCCCCTACCCCTTTCTTCCTCCCCTCCTCCTCTCCCCCCCCCCCCTTCCCTTTATATCATTATCCCCTCCCCTCCCTTTTTGTCCTGTGCTCAACCCTCTATATGTAAAAAAAAAAAAAGAAGGGGGGAAACCCCCCACCCTCCCTTTTTCCTTAAGGGAATTTCACGTACCTGGGAACTGGTGGTGAGGTGCCAGGGGGGGAGATTCCAACTCCTCCAATTCTACCATACTTATCAAACATTTGGTACTATTGCAGTTGGTCTTGGTCCCGTCTCTATATTATATGTCCTACTGTCACCCTTCAGGGGATAAAGGGGATATTCCCCCCTTTTCCTTCTTTAATATACTTATTTTCTTTCTTTTCCCTTTTCCTTCCTTTCTCGCCTTCTCTCCCACTCCCAATTTCCCTCTTCCTCTCCTCCTCCCCTAGGCTCTTTCTATCTCTAATGCCAAAGTTCTCCAACCTTCCCAGATTTCTCTGTATTTCTTCTGTTGGTCTCGTATTTTGTATATCCACCTTTCTGCTTCCCTTATTATCTCTACTTCCTTCTTCCATTCTTTAATGGTGGGAGATTCTTCTTTTCTCCAATACCTAGGGATTAGTTTTTTTGCTGCATTCAATAGGTGTGGTATTATACTATTTTTATATTCTTTTACTGAGCCGGTAGTTCCATGGAACAAAATATGCATAGGTGTTGGGTCTATCGGTATTTTACCTGTTTTCCTGGTCCACAGGATTACCTCCTCCCAAAATTTCCTTATCTTCGGGCAGGACCACCAAATATGAAGTAGGGTACCTTGCTCCTTGCACCCCCTCCAGCATTGAGCATCTGCTGTCGGGTAAATTTGTGCTATTCTCATTGGTGTTCGGTACCATCTGGTCATAAATTTATATGACATCTCTTTAGTGGAGGAGCATATTGAGGATGAATGCATCATTTCTATGAATCTTTTTTTTTGTGTTGTTGTAAATATTTGTCCGAATTCCCTTTCCCATTCTTTAATGAAGTAAGGGATTGGATTTTTTTTTTTCATTCAGGACTATTTTATACATCCGTGACAGCATGTTCTGGGATTCCCCTTTCCTCACACACTCTGCCTCGTACATTGTCAACGAGTCCAGTGCCCTAATCTGAGGTTCTAGTTTGTTAAAAAAATTATTTATTTGGCCATATCTCCATCCTACCATCACCATATCTCCCTGTGATGCTATCAACTCTGATTGTTACATCAGATGACCGCTCGGGGCATACCGTGCGCACATTGTGTTCCCGTTCGATTCCCAGGGGCCCAAAGAGCCCCTCTCCTGCCCAGGTGGGAACCATGGGTACCCTCCTAGTGGGGCCAAAGGGGATGTTCTAGGTGCATATTTACCGTTTTTATTCATTCTATTCCACACTGCTAATGTGTTTAATGTCAGAGGAGATGTCCATTTCGACAACCCCCTTGACTTAGTGGGTATCCATGGAGCTCCAGCTAGATTCCTGCCCGCCATACTTCCCTCCATCCTAACCCATGCCCTGGTAGAGGCGTCATGGCACCAGTTCGTTATTCGGACTAGTGCCATCGCCTTATAGTAATTGGATATATCTGGGAGTCCCATTCCCCCTTCTCCTCTCTTTTTGCACAGTATATTATATGCTATTCTCGCATTCCCATCCTTCCAAATAAAGGAGGTGAATGCTCTGCAAATTTTTTTTATAAGAAGGTTTGGGGTAGTTCCATGGGTACTGCATTCAGAATATATATTAGTCTTGGTAACACATTCATCTTCAAGGTGCTCATCCTGCCAAACCAAGTTAATGTATGGCCTCTCCATCTATGTAGGTCCTCTATAATCTCAGTGACTAGCTTTTCATAATTAAGTTCGTACATCAGTTTTTTGTCAGCTGTTATATGTACTCCTAAGTAATATAGCGAGTCTTTTTTCCAGACCATTGGGTAGATTTCTCGTAGCTGTTTTATTATCAATGTGGGTACATGAGTAGGGAGTATTATAGATTTCTCTATGTTTACTTTAAAATTGGATAGTTTCCCGTATCTCTCTATTTCCTTCATCAATACTGCTATGGATTCCTGTGGTTTTGCTAGGAAGAATAGTAAATCGTCCGCATATGCTGACACTTTGTGTTCTTTTTGATCTATTTTCACTCCTTGTATTCTTTTATTTGCCCTTACTCTGCAAAGGAGTGGTTCCAAAGTCAGGGCAAACAAAATTGGTGACAGGGGGCATCCCTGTCGTGTGCCATTGTTAATATCAAAGATACCTGACAGGGTTCCGTTTACCTTGACTTTCGCTTTTGGGTTTGTATACAGTGCAGTTATCCATCCCATCATCCGCTCCTTCAGGCCTATTTCCCTCAATACTTCCATCATATATGTCCAATTCACCCGATCGAATGCCTTTTCGGCATCCATCGATAGGGCTACTTTTGGTTCTATATTGGGTCCCTTCTGAATCCAATGGAGTAAGTGCAGAGCCCGGATAGTACTATCCTTTGTCTCCCGACCCATCACAAAGCCCGTCTGATCCAAATGAATCAGTTTCACTATTTTGTCCTGTAGTCTTCTTGCTATTATTTTTGACAATATTTTAATATCTGTATTCAGGAGGGAAATAGGCCTGTAGTTTGCGCAATGCTGAGGGTCTTTCCCAGGTTTTGGAATACTAGTAACATGTGCCAGTAATGCTTCGGGATGTGGGGGGTTATTTATTCTAATTTTATTAAGATAATTACATAATGGTGTTATCAGTATTTCCAAGAATTTTTTATAGTATGCATTTGGTATACCATCTGGTCCCGGGCTTTTTCCCTTTGGTAGATCCTCTATTGCTTTTTTTATTTCATCTATGGTAATATTTTCCTCCAATCTTTCCACCACCTCCGAGGAAAGAGATGGTAGTTCTGAGTTTTTTATATATTCTTTTATTTCATCTACTTGCTTCTCTCTTTCAGTTATTGTTTCTGTTGGGTGAATGTTATACAAGCTTGTATAAAATTGTTTAAATTCCTTAGCTATTAATTTCGTATCCATTATCTGGTTATTATTAACTCTTATTTCATGGACATGGGATAGCTCTTGTTGCTTATTCAACTGCCTCGCCAATAATTTGCCGCAATTGTTCCCATGTTCATAAAAACTATATGCCATAAATCTATATTTTTCTTTGGCTTTTCTATCTAAGCAGATGGAAAGCTTGTCCCTCAGTAATCCCAATCTTATGTCTACCTCTGGATCATAACCCTTTTTATGTTTATCCTCCCACTCTCGTATCTCTCCCAATAGATCATCCATCTCTTTCTTTTTATTTTTTTAATTCGGGATCCGTGGGCTATTAACTCCCCTCTGATAACTGCCTCATGGGCTTCCCATATTGTTTTTTTCTGGGACGTCCCCTACTGTATTTAACTCAAAGTATTCTTTCAATTTATTTTCAATATCCTCCACTATCCATTTATCATCTAACAGAGACTCATTTAGTCTCCATGTTCTTTCCTGATATCCTGCCTTTACTGGGATGAATGTGAGCATCACTGGAGCATGGTCGGATATTGTTATCTGTCCTATCCGGGCTGTTTTTACTTTTTCCAGGTAATACTGATCCACCAAAAATAGGTCTAACCTTGAATATACTTTGTGTGTTTTGGAATAATAGCTATAATCCCTTATCCCCATGTTTAATGCCCTCCAGCTATCAACCATATGATAAGATTGATTTTTTTTTTTAATTGTCTGAGGGCTCTGAATGATAATGCGGTCTTCCCTGCTGTTGTATACAATTCAGGATCTAGTATTACATTGAAATCTCCTCCTATTATCACACATCCCTCCTTAAACAGGTTCAATCTTTTCATAGTTTCCTCTATGAATTCCACAGTACCCACATTGGGTGCATAGATGGCTGCCAGCGTATGACGGTATCCCTGAAGCATACCCTTGATAAAGACATACCTTCCCTCTGGGTCTATCTGTGTTACTATTGAGTTTAAGGGACATCCCTTCCCCAATGCTATAGTTACCCCCCTGGACCTTGCTACTGGTGATACTGCGTGGAACCCTTGGTTAAATAGTTCCTGTGGGAGTCTAGGTATCCTATCTGACAGAAAGTGTGTCTCCTGTATGAATGCAACATCCACTGCGTAATGTTTCAGTTCCTGCCATAACCTCCCCCTCTTATTTGTGGAGTTTAGGCCCCTCACAGTATATGTAATTAATTTTAATGCATTAGCCATCTCCCTTTCATATCCTCCACCTCAGGGGAACATAGTAAGACTGACCTATTTCTAGATATTCCACAACCTACTACAACGTACCACTTACAACATACATCATACATCACATCATAAATACAACATATCACTCCTGTTTTTCTTAGAGTTTACCATCTACTAGGTGGTTGAGCCCATGTGGGTGTTACCCGACCCTCCCGAGCCCTCCCTCCTAACTGCATTCTGCAGTTTAAACAGTTCCTATCGGGACCTACCTACTTACTCTCCAAGATATTGGGAGTATTTGACCTTCATGCCCCCGGGCCTAACTTTCTATATAAACTGCACCTAGCCAGGTTTGTTCCTTAGTGACTCATTTACTTTAAAAATAAATAGTTTTATAGTACACATTTTAAGTTATTATGGTTACATTTACTGTAAAGCCACTTTTTAATGTGACCATCACATTCTTTCTTTTTATTTTGTTTTATATTGATTAAGTTCCTAATCATCATTTGTGCATTTAATATACTGATATGTAAAGTGGTTTAAAGGGGATGTAAAGGTTTGTTTTTTATTTTCTAAATAGGTTCCTTTAAGCTAGTGCATTGTTGGTTCACTTACCTTTTCCTTCGATTTCCCTTTTAAATGTTTTTTTTCTTTGTCTGAACTTCTCACTTCCTGTTCCTCCTCAATAAGCTTGCCCCCATCATCCGAGCCATTTTGGCTGGGGGTTAGTCAGCGTGCTCGCCCCCTCCCTTGGGGCTACATCCCTGCGGGGAGATGCTGTGAATGTTCCCAGCATCTCCTCGCAGGGATGTAGTCCCAAGGGAGGGAGCGAGCATGCTGCCCCCAGCCAGAATGGCTCGGATGATGGAGGGGGGCAAGCTTATTGAGGAGGAACAGGAAGTGAGAAATTCAGACAAAGAAAAAAAACATTTAGAAGGGAAATCAAAAGAAAATGTAAGTGAACCAACAATGCACTAGCTTAAAGGAACCTATTTAGAAAATAAAAAACAAACCTTTACAACCCCTTTAATGTTGCAAGGTAAGTCATATAACACATGCATTGCTAGTAGTAGTAAACCACATTCAACTAGACTTGTGTAATGTTAAACATATTTTACCATTTATCCAAGTGGCTTTCTCAACTCTAATAAATATTGAGATGGCCATAGATGAATCAAAATTTGGCTGGTTCAGCAGGGACCATTAAATACTTCTATTATTGAGTTACCATTTATGTTGAAGGCCCTTTCCAATTCACCGCAAAAAGTGTTATTTATTACTGCAACTTATAAGTGAAGGGGACCACAGTGGGAAAATAAAAAGCAACAGTGGAATTACAGAGTTTGTTCACTGCCACAATAGTGACATGTACAAGTGGGGGCACAATAACTACCTCCAGAATCACTGACAAATGACTTCTAGCTGGTCCCCAAGCAACCACACCAAGGTTTGTTGCAGCACCTTATGCACATTTATATATCTACAGAATTTAGCTGTGTGGTTCCTCTACTATTATTCCAATTTTCTCCTCACTAAGCAAAGCCTTCAAGTCCTCAGGTACTCTTTGCAACCCCTATCATTTCACAATTGTTTTAAAGTCATTGCTGTATTGATGAGAACACTTTTTTGGCATTTCTGGGCATTTTCACTGTGGCATTGATCTAAATGTATACTTACAGCTTTAGTGTGATTTTGAGAGGAGAATAAAAACTTTTGCTATCTGGCCTTGTAATTTCTGACTACTGCTCTCTGACCTGATAGCTTTAATTCCCAGTCCTCCCTCTCTCTCTTTAATATTCTAAAGTGACAGACAGTTCTTTTCTTTTAATTTCCCATGCACAATGTTACACATACAAAATGTACACTACTGGGAAGAATGACTGACAGAGATAATAATGAACTGTTGCAATTACTGCTCTCTAGTCATCAAGCTAGTGGTGAAAGTCCTGTTAGGTTGTCATAGTCTGTAATCTCATTCAGCAAAATAAAAATCTATCTCTTTTTCACTTATACATCATATTGTCCTCTCTGATCTTTACAGGGTGACAGTATCTGCTTACTGATTTGAGATGGAGACAATTTTATGGCTTCTGTAAATGTTGCACATCAACTAAAATAGAAATGCATGTATAGTTAACTTCATAAAGTGACATCTGCTTCAAGATAAAATTTTAATTTCTAGAGTTTGTGATTATTATTTTTTTATATTTTACATATGTTAACATAATTTTGTATGCCTACTCTTAAATAGGGATGAGCCGAACACCCCCCTGTTCGGTTCGCACCAGAACCTGCGAACAGCCAGAAAGTTTGCGCAAACTTTAGAACCCTATTAAATACAATGGACTCGAATGTTCAAATTCAAAAGTGCTAATTATAAAGGCTAATATGCAAGTTATTGTCCTAAAAAGTGTTTGGGGACCCGGGTCCTGCCCCAGGGGACATGTATCAATACAAAAAAAAGTTTTAAAAATGGCCGTTTTTTCGGGAGCGGTGATTTTAATAATGCTTAAAGTGAAACAATAAAAGTGAAATATTCCTTTAACTTTCGTACCTAGTGGGTGTGTATAGTATGCCTGCAAAGTCGCGCTTGTTTCCCATGCTTAGAACTGTCCCTGCACAAAGTGTCACTTCTGAAGGAAAAAAAGTCATTTAAAACTCACTCGCAGCTATAATGAATTGTCGGCTCCCGGCAATACATAGAAAAGTCATTGATAAAAAATAAAGCGTGGGGGTCCCCCCCAAATTCAATTACCAGGCCCTTCAGGTCTGGTATGGATATTAAGGGGAACCCTGCTGCAAAAAAAAATGCGTGGGGTTCCCCCAAATATCCATACCAGGCCCTTCAGGTCTGGTATGGATTTTAGGGGAACTCCACCCCAAATAAAAAAAAAATGGCGTGGAGTTCCCCCAAAAATTCATAACAGACCCTTTATCCGAGCACGCAACCTGGCAGGCTGCAGGAAAAGAGGGGGATGAGAGAGCGCCCCCCTCCTGAACTGTACCAGGCCACATGCCCTCAAAATGGGGAGAATGTCCCCATATTGATGGGGACAAGGGCACCCTTGCCCGGTGATTGTGGGGGTCTGCGGGCAGGGGGCTTATCGGAATCTGGAAGACCCCTTTAACAAAGGGGACCCCCATATCCCGCCCCCCCCCATGTTGAGGGCATGTGGCCTGGTATGGTTCAGGAGGGGGGCGCTCTCTTGTCCCCCCTCTTTTCCTGCAGCCTGCCAGGTTGCGTGCTCAGATGAAGGGTCTGGTATGGATTTTTGGGGGAACTCCACGCCATTTTTTTTTTATTTGGGGTGGAGTTCCCCTTAAAATCCATACCAGACCTGAAGGGCCTGGTATGGATATTTGGGGGAACCCCACGCATTTTAAAAAAAATTTGCGGCAGGGTTCCCCTTAATATCCATACCAGACCTAAAGGGCATGGTTATTGAATTTGGGGGGACCCCCACGCTTTTTTAAATTTTTTTTATCAATGAGTTTTCTATGTATTGCCGGGAGCCGACAATTCATTATAGCCGCGAGTGAGTTTTAAATGACTTTTTTTCCTTCAGAAATGACATTTTGTACAGGGACAGTTCTAAGCACGGGAAACAAGCGCGACTTTACATGCATACTATACACACACCCTAGGTATGAAATTTAAAGGAATATTTCACTTTTATTGTTTCACTTTAAGCATTATTAAAATCACTGCTCCCGAACAAAAACGTCCGTTTTTAAAACTTTTTTTTGCATTGATACATGTCCCCTGGGGCAGGACCCGGGTCCCCAAACACTTTTTTTGACAATAACTTGCATATAAGCCTTTAAAATTAGCACTTTAGATTTCTCCCATAGACTTTTCGAATTTGCCGCAAACACCCCAAATTGTTTGCTGTTCAGCGAACGGGCGAACAGGCAATGTTCGAGTCGAACGTGAGTTCGACTAGAACTCGAAGCTCATCCCTACTCTTAAACTATTTTTAGTTAAAGATGATCAGTCACCCCCTTTAAAAAAAAAAGCCCAGTTATGCTGTAAAAGACAAAACTGCAATATCTGTGAGGAGAGCTTGTGTAGGAGAACTTGTGAGTTAGAACCTTTCAGCCACAGGTATGCTCCCACCTATCTTCCACAGCAGAATCATATTTACAGACCATTCAGTAGGTGCAGCATGTTCTTTTGAATCCTCCCCCAAAACAATCTCTGTTTTATTACTCTAAAGTTAGAGCAAGAGTTAAAGAGTAAAAATTAAAGCCAAGAAAAGGGTTACAATCAGGGCTGGGCCAAGACAGAGGAAGAAGAGGCAGCCTCTTTGGGTGCCTTGCTGTGTAGGGGGCTTAGATGAGGTGGAAGCCTCTTTTTCCTCTGCATCACTCAGATGTATCTTTTACTCTACATTAATTCTCCCTGCCATCCCAGATTTACAATACCCCTCCTAACTTCCCCCCTCGTAACCCTGGCATCACAGTAACCCTCCCTATCACCTCAACCTTTAACTATAATTGTCCTTGGAAAACTAACCTCAACAGAAACCCTTTTCTACGTAAACCTAACCTTTTGCTTACACTCTCACTTCCCCTGTCATGGTGAAGACCAACCTTCCTGAACCAATAGATATTGATAGCAAAATCCCAATGTTTGAATATTCTTCTTCCACCTTTGACCCCATCAGAAATAATTATAACATTTAAAAAATTAATGATCATATTTTTGCAACTGCTACTAAATCCAAAATTTTCTGTTTGACATTTTCACATGAATGCAATGTGTTGCAGAAATCACTGTGAAGCATAGCGGTTGTAATACACAGTGAGGATACATTCCATCCACAGGGAAAACCTGGAAACTGGAGAGGAAAAAGATAGATGGTACACAAGAGCATTCAACCCCCTACCCACCACACACACAAAAAAAAGTTAAGACACTATAATAACATGGTGCAAATTCTCTGTTTTGAATCTGAATTTCACATTTTGCAAACAAACTGGATTGTGAATCTCTAAAAAAAAAATAAAAAACCCACAGCGGATTGGATCTTGGGAATTGATCAGATAAATTTCCATTGGTGGTAGTTTTTAATTGTTCACTCATTTGCAATTATAAGGTAAAATGATTGCAGACAATGTGCAGACTGTATTACTGTTAGAAAATGTCACATCTATTTAGCTTTCTGCTCACTTCTCAAAGACAATTGCAAGTGAAATGACCCTATTCTGTACTGGGAATTCCTTGAATTTTGCTTGTCAGTGACAAAAGCTCAGTCTGTTTGAAGCAGTAAAGTACAAAGAAAAGTATAAACTGAAAGCAAAAATGTCCGAAAAGCAGCTTAGCTTTATATTTATGCAGTTGTGTAGTTATGTCGTTTTGTCTCTAGTGCTATATTTATTTTCACAAGTAGTTAAAAGTATATTGTATAGGTGAACATACGGCATACAATATACAGACATTCTTCACTGAATGGCTGAGTTCTGTTCCTATGACCAGGTCATTAAGTGAATTGGTTGCTAAGTGAGGGGCAGCCCCTTACCAATATTTCAAGCATACTGTACTGGACTGGTAGAGGGTGTGTGTCAGTAATCGTTAAATATTGTTTTAATGTCATTTTTGCACCATGTATAACATTTTGGTATATTTATAAATGTTTATACAGCAGTGTACTGTGTACTGCTGTTTCCACGACCAAAGTTCTTATACAGCAAACAATACCAACTGGTCAGAGAGTTGGTCATACTGTAAGTCTGAACAGTAATGAAACAGGTAGGTTGTTAAGTGAGGAGTGTCTGTATAGTGGAAGCATAGAGATTAAATCCTATTGGTGTATAAATATATTATATTGGGCATCCAATATTTTATGTGTATATCTAATAGGAATGGCTAGCATACTGATATGACTATTATGTTGAGAAAATAAATTTCTTTGGATGAACATGAATCTTCCTATCCAAAGCTATAATCCAATATACCAACATTTACCAGTTTTCAAGCATATATACAGGAATCCAAGGGAGAAATGACCCGAAATATTCACAATATTCAGAATTTTTCATATATAGTCTTAAGCTGTGTACACACAATCGTTTTTACCGATGAAAACAGTCCGATGGACTGTTTTCATCGGAAGAACTGATTGTGTGTGGGCCCCATCGGTCTTTGTTCCATCGGTGTGAAAAAATAGAACATGTTTTAAATATATCCGATGGGAAAAAAAACGATAGCAAAATCCGATCGTCTGTGTGGAAATCCATCGGATAAAAAACTCACGCATGCTCAGAATCAAGTCGACGCATGCTCAGAAGCATTGAACTTAATTTTTCTTGGCTCATTGGAGTGTTTTACGTCACCGCGTTTGAAACGGGCCATTTTTTGACTGATGGTGTGTGGGCAAGACTGATGGAAGACAGTTTCATCGGATTTCTGATGGAAAAAAACATTGGATTAGAATCCATAGGATATCCAATCGTGTGTACAGGGCTTTAGCCTTGGTTGGCAATCTGGCAATTCTAAACGTGCAGCAATAATTGTTTTTAACAATGTGTTTTAGCTGGTGTAACCTCCTATTTACCATTCATGCATTACCAGCCCTGCTTTATTAACAGTACTGCTATATTAACATAGCACTACAGCTCATACACATTATGCATCTTTCTATATTATTGAAGCAAGCCAGGAATTATACAATGCATTAGTCCTGTAGTGGGCTTTAAATTTTGGTTATGTGCACAATATGTGCTTATGTGCTATGTATATGCCAAAGCACACATTTTTATTCTTTGCTTTTGTGTATTAACTTTGGGTTGATTGCACATTATTGCTCTGTATTAATTACCTTCTCAGGAGACCTAGGATTGATTACCAAATCAGGAGATACAGAAATTACTGTGGATATTGACTAATGGAATTGCTCAGAGTTAACTGGTGCATACACATTTGAATCTTTAAAGGAGGCTAACTGAAAAAGGTTAAAGGTAAAACAATCATTCAAATGTTGGATATGGGCATATGCTGTGACCATACATATTAGATGGCTGTTAGGCAGGAAGAACTTCACAACTGTGCAGTCCTGTTCACAAATAAATGTTTATACTGTAAAAGAGACTTTGTAGACATGTCTATTACCAGTATTATATTGGAGGGATCAACAGTGATCAACATCACTAGTCAACTATAACATGTAGAACACTAGACCAAGAGGAACCTCTGCATAAAGATTGTCAATGCTGCATATAAAAAAAGGTCCAGAAGCTTCCTTATTGATGTTCAAAGCCACTAGGATTAATTTCATCAACAATTCTTCAAATCTGAACCGGCAGTGTACTTTGCAAATCAGATTATCCTCTGCATGTAACCTAGGGTAGAAAAGATATGTCCAACCAAAATAGTGTCCTTAACAAATCACATACTAGTGATTATATATATTTCACATACGTTCCAAAATATAATATATAAAAGTATTTTTTTAAACTGTGCAATCTTCAATTCTGTTAGTAGCCCAATTCCCAGGGTATCTCCTGTAGTGAAAGTTCCACCTAGTGCTAGATTCATACACCGCACTCACCATATGTTGATGCCCCCCTTACTGTACAGCAAAGGGAGTCATATGAGCTTGTAGCTCTTTAAGGGAGACCTGTCTTGATATTTCTGGTGGTCCCTGGTATTGCAGATCCTTACTCCTCCTTGTACTCCCGGTGATACTCCCAAAATTTTAATGGACAGGCAATATAATGAAAATGGAGAGGCGGCCTCTCATAGTACAAAATCCTTGGATTTATTTATTAAAACTTATACTATATAAATGTAGTTAAAATGTGCCACTGATACAATAAGTATATGTAATAATGGCCTGCTGTGCCAGTTTGGACTGGCACAAGGTGGAATATTCACTACAGGGGATACCCTGGGAATTAGGCACCAAACAGCACTCAAGATTGCACAGTTTAAAAAAGACTTTTATTTGCACTAAGTCACTTTTATATATTACATTTTGGCATCTATGTGAAATATATGTGTTCAAATTTAAATATATCACTAGTATGTTATATGTGATTTGTTAAGGACATTAGTACTAGTACTTAAATAGCGCCGTCAAGGTCCCTAACACAGATTCATACATACACATACTAGGGCCAATTTAGACAGGAGCCAATTAACCTACCAAAAACTTGAAAACATGTGAAGCCTCGTACACACGGCCAAGAATCCAGTCGAAAAAAAACTGTTGGTTTTCTCGACGGGATTCCTGGTAAGCTTGTCTTGCCAATCCCTGTGTACACATGCACATTCAAAAGATCCACCGTTCTTTTGAATGGCAGGAATGCAATGACGTCATTGACTACGACGAGCATGCGCTCGTCACATTCAATGCTGTCGCCGCCATCTTGCTACACCCTACACTACCCTTGTATGCTACCGCGCATGCGTCTAAGTCTTTTCGAGCATGCGCGGGTTTACCTGGAGACAGGTAAGCATACACATGCACAGTTTTCTCGTCGGGAAACAGGCCAAAGAGAATCCCGACAAGAAAATAGAGAGCAGGTTCTCTATTTTTCTGGTCGAGATTCCCGGCAGTTTTCCCGACGAGAAACCATACATACGACCGGTTTTCTCTGCAAAAAGCTCTCCCAGCAGTTTTCTTGCCGAGAAAACCGGTCATGTGTATGACCGGCCAGTTGCATCCCTGATCAGTTTACTTCTGTATGAACCTGAGCATGATTTGCCCATCTACTGAAGATTCATACCAGAATGTGAATCTCATGCAGCATAATTGGCAGGTAACAGAGTACTTATATAGTACTTAAAAAGGTGCCATCAAGGTCCCTAACCCTAACTCAGATTCATACATACACATACTAGGGCCAATTTAGACAGGAGCCAATTAATTAAGGCTTATTTGGCTAATTGGCAGGTAACTCTGTTACTATAAATTAGGCTTAACTGATTCTTTAAGTAAAACCCATGCAATGATATACATTTTCATATTGATAGGGTGCAATTATGAGACAATGCAAAGTGGCAGTGAACTGCAAAATGTCAAAAGGACTGCTTTACCAGCTCAATGGGCAGAATTGGCAATCTGGGGTGAACATTTGATCACTGTGCATTGGCCAAAATCACAGCCAATCTAGGTTCAGTATAAATGCTGAGAAGCAACTACACTTATTGAAAATGTTCTGCTTCCCTGAGATAAATGTTTTTCTTATAAAGATCTTTTATACAGTTGCCTAGACATGTTTTACTTTAAGGATAATACAGTATAATATGCAATATTGTATATGTTTATGCATGGGAAAACAGAGCCATATTTAGGTACTGCAGAACTTGCTAGTCATCATATTATCAGTATATAAATACTGTACATATTATATGCTCTGAAATGAAAAAAAATATTAGTTGATATGGATTGACTTAGATCATATTGACCACAAAGAGATGTCAACAACCATCCTCACTACAGTCTTTCAAGTACCTATGACTCATTTTAAAGAAATCCCTCTTCTAATGCCCATTTAATAAATCTGAAAGGGTCGAACTCCACCGCAGCATTGTTTTGTTAGTTCAAGAGTCTGACATTTTAAATCTGTCTATACACAAAGAGATTTTTATCCATGATACAAGTCATTATGGCTTAATCATCAACAGTCTTACCTCATAAAGGGCACAAACACAACAGATGGTCTTGTGTTTCAGCTGGAAGATATCACTTAGAGCACAAGAGATAATCTGCTATCATATGTTAGGTAGATAGGAGTTCATCTTGCATGCTTTAATAGTGCATGTTCAGGCAAAAATATTATCTTAAAGGTCTTCTCAATTTGGAAACAAATAATTAAATCACCATAAATGACTAGCTTTATGGTGCTCATGAACAGAAGTTGATGGTTAGATTCCTTTCCTCTCCATCACACATAAACCATAACCATATGCCCATAACCATGAGCCTAAAGATCAATGCTGATCATTTTTGTAAAGACTTTGAGAACCAGACAAAATGTCAGTAATGTCAAGATCTGCCAAAGATTTTAGCCCAGTATTTCAAAAACTAGTATGCCACCATGACAGATTTTGCAGTATGTGAGCAACATCTTTACCATTGCAATGTGTACTCTCCACTTACATTGTTATATTATTTCATTGTCCATGTTGTTCTTTTAGAGCACTATAAAGGTCTTTTACCTGGGTGGTAACAGATGAAAGAAGTTTTCTATATCCTTCCCTTACATACATGTTTACACCTTTTAAGCCATCAAAAAGATGAGACCTCTATTTCTATTCTATGAGTCAAAGATCCACTATGTCACAAGTCAAATAAAACAGTGATAACCAGACCCTTCCCTTACATTTAGATTAGTCAGACAGCAGAGTCTAAGGAACAGGTGGTTTTCACCAGGGGCATCCTCACCAAAGTTTGGCTGCATCCTGCCCCAGGTCACTTTCCCAGACACTGGCAGATGTAATAGGAAGATGTAAATGGGCCGTGAGTGGGAACAGTCAGGTGATTAGGGAGGAAATGGTTAAGCTCAAAGGAGCACACAAGAGAGAAGATTCTATGAGGATCTTGGCTGTGAGGGCTCGGGGGAACACAGGTTTGTAAGCATATGTCATTAACAGTGTCTGTGGCCAAGAGCATCAGGTAGAGCATACCAGGAGCAGTGCCTGCAGATAGGAGGAAAACAGATGGAGCGTACAAGGTACAGTGTCCATGGTCAGAAGTGACAGATGGTGCATACCAGGAACAGTGTCAGAGACCAGAAGCAGCAGATGAAGCATACCAGAAACAGTGCCAATGGTGAGGAACATCATAACCAGGCAGGGACAAAGGCACAGAGAAGCTCAAGAACAGAGAAGGCATGCAAAGGAAGGCTTGGGATCCACTGATCCACTGCCTATAATCATCAATATACCATAATTTATGCTTTCCAATTATGTTCTTAAAAAAAAATCCAGCTGATAACTTGATTTTCCTGAACACTGATGACACCACAGCATTTTGGGAACGGCAGGATAATGACAATGCCTGCAGGTCAGTACAGTAGATTTGCATGCATAGTAAACAGTTTAACTATTAACTAAAACTATACATCATAGTCACAATACTTTTTATCAGTCTGAGAATCCCATGTGCATCTATCTGTTCATTATCAGCCAAATACAGTCTAGTAAGTAATCTGTTTAATTTAGAATAGCTCCAGAACCCATAGAAGCATACACAACCATCATCCTGGATAAATTAATAGTTTACCTCTAGAGCCTGCCAGATTTGCACCATCAGTGATATGCATTCTACCTTATGGGAAACACTATTTTATTCCAGCAAACTGTTAAAGATTGGACAATAGATACTTTATATGCTATACTTTCTATGAAAAGATCAGTTTAAGCATTTTATGAAGCCAACCTGAACTATATTTGTACATATTTTAAACTGTATCCACCCCTCTGCCATCAATGTATATTAACCTTTTCCCTTTCGCTATATGGTATCAGTATGTTCCTGTTTCCGTCCTGCCAACAAGTGCATTAATGTGACTAACAGTAGAAAATTAATAACCATCAATTACTATTCTTGCCAGAGCTTAATTAGCTTAATTATTTCTGAAGGAGCCAGACATTTATACTCAATTAGTTCATCAGGTGTTTTGGATGTGTTTATTTTTTACCATATACTGTAAGTTTGTATGTTCTGTACATTCTGCATGATTCCCGATTTTGAAATGAAAGCACCTAAATAGAACATGTTTATCATAGTAAAAGAGGTAAGTACGTGCTCGCACAGTTATATGTTAGTGTATTAAAAGGTATTTATTACCTCGTACAAAGCTTGTAGTACTCCCCAGATGTTTTCATATGCATTTTCCGCCACCATGGGAGCACCATATTTGTTCAGGCATTATCAAGTGTCTGTATCTGCTACCTGGACAGCTCAGAGGTGACACAGTCATGTTAGTCCTGGTACCCGTGCACTTATTTGCTGTGTTCAGAAATGTCTGACACAGATCAGTCTATTCTGCAGCCTTTTGCTATGTGGCTTAGCACAGAGTTAGAATGTTGTAGTGAGGGAGAAAAAAACAGAGGAAACGCTTCATTCTACCTGTAGCAGAGTGATGACATAATTTCAACCTAGACAATGTCACTGACTGAAGTCAAATGACTTTGAGGTCCACTTTAAGTCAAGGTTCCTGAATGGTCCACTTTAACTCCCAACTCTATCCAAAACTATCTATTAATTATATTTATTTGTGTCCATAAGAGGGGCATAGACAAATTTATTCTAATAGAGATTCCAATTCTTCTCTACTAGTGTAAGGGAAAAAGCACACAAAA
Source organism: Rana muscosa (assembly GCA_029206835.1). Classification (NCBI taxonomy): domain Eukaryota; kingdom Metazoa; phylum Chordata; class Amphibia; order Anura; family Ranidae; genus Rana; species Rana muscosa. The sequence goes on from CM055116.1 coordinate 176,466,409, forward strand.
GAAAAAGCATTATTGAGCAAAGAAAGCATAGGAAAATTTTGTCACAATTTTATTACTGACTGTCCCCATTTACACTTCCCTTAATTTCTTGTCCCAGAAGCTAAGAGTATTCTAAACAATTGGGAAACAAAAAAATAAATAAAAACACAGAGCACTCAGCACCTAGACTAGATTTTTTTTGAGAGTCTCCAAAGTTGGAACACATATACAATAATGGATAGAATGGATAGATTGAGGGCAGGTATCCCACCCCTCCTTAAAGGTATAGAGAGACCAGTGCATCTCTATACCTTTAAGGGGTGGGATCCCACCAGATATATCCAGCAATAGTACAATGACAATGAAGGTATCCAGATGCATCCCCTCACCAATTAACCAACAGTACAAACAAATGGCAACCACCCCAACCTATAACTGCCCTTTGCAGCAAGGAGCACATAGAAGGTTGTCAAAAAAGAAAATGTTGGTTTTATTGAAGGCTGGCTGGTAAGTGAGCTGAGAATTTTTCTGTGTTATTTTTGACATGTTTCGCCCTTCCACGTGCTCCTTGCTGCAAAGGCCAGTTATAGGTTAGGGTGGTTAATTTTTTTTCTCAAGTCAGATTAGAGGAGGAGGAGAGCAAATACAATTTCTTAGGCAAGAAAACTTAAATAAAATAATGGAAGCCTTGTTTGACCTCCCATCCTTTGACCTTCATTCCAGAGCAGACATCTAGCATCATGCAGGTATTCCTTTCAATTATTTTATTTATTCTTTTTGATACGAGGAAATACAACATCATAATATACAATTATACAATATCCAAAAGATACATCCAGCTCCACATCCATTATTTCAAACACCTAACCAGTAGAAGTATCTAAAGCATGAACTCATATTCAAAACAGTGGCAAAAAAAATAAGAGGGGAAAAGAGGGAAGAAGAGAGAGAAAAAAAAAAAGGGAAAAAAGGAGAAAAGGGAAGTCCATCCCCCATTCTGTCTCTCTATGACCGTCAAAAAAAAAAATGCCCGACTTTCCTTTTTCTAAATTACTTCAATTAGTGGGCTTAATGTTCATTAATTCTTTCCTCCATCATTTCATTTTCGGAGAGGGTTTTCCTCTCATCCGAAGCCAAGAAGGTGTTCCAAGCATGCCAGGTCTCGGAATACCTTCTATGCTGTTGGTGTGCAGAAAGAACTAGGTCTTCTAGTTTACTAATCTCTTGTACCTTACGAATCCACATCTCCATCATCGGTGGTGATGGTGATTTCCATTTTAAGGGGATACATGCCTTAGCGGAGGTGGGGAATGCATGATTCCTTATATCTCCTGTCAGGTATCTGGTTAACATGTAAGAGGAAGAACGCCGGGTCTTCTGGTATTATTAACTCTGTGCAAAATTGAAGACTCTGTTTAATCCCCTGCCAAAAACCTCTTAGCTTGGAGCAGTTCCAGAAAATATGTAGCATAGTGCCTTTATCTTTCTGACATCTCCAGCATCGATCTGAGACATCGGGAAATATTTTCCCCAGTTTCTCTGGTGTTCTGTACCACCTAGTAAAAATCTTGTAGTTAGTTTCTTGTGTTTTAACACAAGTTGATGTTTCATGTGTAAGCATAAGCATCTTCTGTCGCTGCTCCGAGCTAAACGTCCTGCCCAGTTCCTTTTCCCATTCCTGAACACATTTCAGGGAGTAAGATTCCGATTGTGAAATTAACAATCCGTAACTTACGGATAGTGTATGCGATATTACTCCCTTCCCGTTGCAAAGTTTCTCGAATGTAGTAAGGGGTCTATCGAGCTGACCCGGATTCGGAAGAGTACCGAGAAAGTGAGTGATCTGTAGGGCATTCCAAAATTTTAATCTAAAGATATTTTCTTGTTCCATCAATTCACTTATTGTAAGCCATGTTCCTGTATGACTGTAGTTAGATGCTTGAGTATATCCCATGCTCACTAAATGTCGAAATGCCCTATCTTCACATCCTGGCTGGAAGAGAGGATTGCCTAGTATTGGATATAAAGGGGAAATCCTAGGCTCTATACCCAGAGTGGGAAACAGGGTCGAACAAATTCTAGCCGTATTACCAAGTACCGGGTTTGTAGTCACCTCTCTAGGAAGTGCTGCATAACACCATGGTGCTCTGTTCAATAACACTGTTGACTGGGCATTTTCAATTTGTACCCACAATTTGGTCTCTTTATATCTATTCCAGTCAATGCAGGGATTCCTTTCATATAGATCCATACAACCTCCTGGCTAAGATGAATGCTATACCTCCCTCCACAATTCACCTGCAATTGCAGCAAGGAGAGAGGAACAAATTGTGCATCCAACCCTGACCCACCCTATATTGCCATATTAGGGAGAGGTTGGAAGAACCTCCACCCACTTTATTTTCTGCTGAGGATAGACAATTCCTTGAGTCACTGCTGAGGACAAGTGTCTTCTTGTGTCTCCACTGAGCATAGGCAGCTCGTTGTGTGTCTGCTGAGGTTAGACACATTTTGGTGTGCCTGTAGGGTATAGGTTCCTCCTTATGTCTTTGGTGGAGATAGGTCAAATTGTGTATCTTAGCTGAGGATAAGTGCCTTCTTATGTGTCTGAAAGGATTGTAACACTCTTATGACGCTACTAGTGAAAGGGACAGTTTTGCGAATCTGCAGAGCAAAATACCTTCTAGTTTTCAGTTGCTGCCTCATCTAATACAGCATGGCTGGCAGGCTGAAAAGAATAATTTCTGATAATTTCTAGCTCTCAGTTTTGATGAAAGTACCCTGACAATATTTCTCTTACACAGGTCCCTGCTACCACTTCCTCCTGGTGGCCCTCATTTACTCTTTTTTACTGTGATTTAAACTTGAGAGTACTGATGACAAGTAAGCAGAAGCACAGCAGTGAGGGCACGCAGAATACATTAAGTCCAGTAGAGATCAGAGCAGCTCACAAGCCAAGTTTGGTAACTGTTGAGCAGGAAGGCACCAGCTTGTAAGCATGATCAAGGTCAGGGACAAGCAGAGGTTGACAAAATGGTGGCAATGAGGTACAGAATCGATATTGGTCAAAACTTTAGGCCAAGGTTAATAAGAAAGGTAGGCCGCATAAATAGACAGACAATTATTTTTCAGAAGCAAGTCAGATAAAAGCCAAGTGTCACAATCAGGGGTCAGGCTCGAAGACCAGTTGCTACCAGTTGCTATAGCAGTAGCAGGACTACCATGGACCAGCAGGATAGGTACACAGGCAGTCATCCTGGCGGATGGCGTGGGCTTACCTAATGTACAGAGTTTAAGTACTAACCAGTGTTCACCCGAGCTCCTGATGGTGGAGATGGATTTTGCTGTGTGTTAGTACAAGGTCCTGGTCCTCAGGGTTTCTCCACCAGCAGGTGAGCAAGCCAGGTTCCAGAAGTGGATAAGGAGGTAAGGATTAAACAGAAGCATAGTCAGTAAAACAAGCCAAAGTAACGAGTAGTTGCAGGTTGGGATCATGAAGAAGGGTAGTCGAGGAACAAGCCAAGGGTCGATAACGAGTGGTAGCACAATATGGATGGGAAGACAAGAGTGAGATACTGGCTGAAGAGAGCACAATAATCTGGCAAACAGGAAGTGCAGAGACATGGCCTAAATCAGGAAGTTCATGGGAGGAGCAAAGAGTTCAAGGTTCAACAGAAATCAAGGCACAAGACAGGGTTGTCCAATGGATCAGACAGGGCACTGTCCAGCATCTCAGGTAGCTCAGTGAGAAGAGTCATCACCAGACACAACACAGGTCCCAGGTTCAAGCCCAGGCCCTGACACCAAGTCAAGGAAAGGGGCAAACAATAGCCCACTAGGCACCAGTACCTGCGGTGGACACACCTTTGCATTCACAAGCACACACCTGTGTGCATTATTGCACATTTATTTAGAATCTCATTCCCGAAAAACATATGCGTTTATGCTCATAAGCTTTATGGCTGGAAATTCACCATAAACACAGCATTGTAAGGAGCTGGCGGATCTGCTGGTATGAGTGACTATTATGCTCCCAATTACTCATTTATGTAAAAGACATGGGTTATATCATTAGAGTTGGGTGAACAGTTCGAGCCGAGCAAAAGTTTGGCCCGAACATCGCCTGTTCGCCCATTCGGCACTTCACGCTGCATAGTGCATATTTGGTTGTTAAGGAGTGAGCGGGGAAGCCGGCCACTGTGTCCTTAACACTGGTTGAGTCATCAGCTGTCAACGGACTTTATGAAAAAAAAACTTTGCCGGCAATAACAAAAAGTGAAATAAAACAGAGTGGGGTCCCCCCCAATCCATACCAGGCCCTTTGAGTCTGGAGTGGATCTTAAGGGGAAACCCACGGCAAAAAAAATAAAAAATGGTAAAGCGTGGGGCCATCTGGTGGCATCACCTGGTGGTGCCGCCCCCTTGTGATATCACCAGATGCCCCCCTTAGCTATTTAAGAACTTTCAAATTTCAGATGCGGCAGTGCAGCGGGCGTCGTGATTGATGATGGAGCTACATCGGGGGACTTTTTGAAAAAAATGTAATACAGGAATTGTCAAAAAGTGTGCTCACTCGCTGGGCTGCATGTCTGTATAAGGATCTGGTATGGATTTTGGGTGGGGGGACCATGCCGTGGATATTTTTTTATTTTGATGTCTGGTTACCCTTAAAATCCACCGCCAGACCCAAAGGGCCTGGTATGGATTGGGGGGACCCCCACGCCGTCTTTTTAACATTTTTGTATTGCCGGAAATGGTATTGCACCAGTTTTGCTGCAGCAGGTTCTATACATCGTACAGATACACCACTTTATAGGCAGACTAAGGGGACCCCCAGTGCACTATATTCAAAGGAATTTTTCATTTTTATTGTTTCACTTTAAGCATCATTAAAATCACTGCTCCTGGCGGGCTGGGGGGGGGGCTGACCTGGGCGCAGGATGATCCCTGAATGCCTATTTTTCATTATTTATTTTTTTTATCTCTTGATGAGAACATTGTGACATAAACAATTGGAAATAACCCTTTGTCATGTTTAACCACTTCCCGCCCAGTCAATAGCGAATTGACGTCCGCGAAGTGGTTGCAATATCGATACTGGACGTCATATGACGTCCTGCAGGATATTGCCTTGCGCGCGCCCGCGGGGGCGCGCAGCGCGGTGATCGGGGACGGCATGTGTCCCTCGGACACAGCGCTTCCCCGATCACGGTAAACAGCCAATTTCATTGGCTGTTTACCATGTGATCGGCTGTGTCAAAGTCACAGCCGATCACCTGTCAAAACAAACTCGGCGGCGCGCTCCGTGCACGCCGCCACAGGCTTGCAGAGCGGGGATCGGGGAAGGCGAGTGTCCCTTGGACACAGCGCGTCCCCGATCAGAGTAAACAGCCAATGAATTGGCTGTTTACCACGTGACCGGCTGTGTCCAATCACAGCCGGTCACAAATGTAAACAAACTCCACAGGAGTTACTACCTGATCCCTGCTCTCTCCTCACACACCGATCTGTGAGGAGAGAGAAGAGATCAGTAAGTTAGCTCAGTGTAGTTTGTCTACATAAGTTTACAGTGCACAACACGCCCCCCCCCCCATAAAGAGGACCTGTCACACAGCCCAGCACATCAATCAGCCCATCTGTCAATCAGCCCATCTGTCAATCAGCCCATCTGTCAATCAGCCCATCTGTCAATCAATCAGCCCATCTGTCAATCAATCAGCCCATCTGTCAATCAATCAGCCCATCTGTCAATCAATCACCCCACCTGTCAATCAATCACCCCACCTGTCAATCAATCACCCCATCTGTCAATCAATCAGCCCATCTGTCAATCAATCAATCAGCCCATCTGTCAATCAATCAGCCCATCTGTCAATCATCTGTCACAGGCCCACCTCCATCGGTACCGCCATTGGCACCGCCACACAGGCTACCAGTACCGCCATCGGTACCAGTACCACCACCAGTACCGCCACCAGGCCCAGCATCTATACTGCCACACAGGCCCGCTACCAGTATCACCACTAGTGCCGCCATCGGTACCACCACCAGTACCACCACCCGTACCACCGTCGGTAGTGCCACCACCACTTGTACCACCACCTGTACCGCCATCGGTACCATCACCACCCGTACCACCACCACCTGTACCGCCATCGGTACCACCACCACCCATACCGCCATTGGTACCACCACCACCCATACCGCCATCGCTACCACCGCCACCTGTACCGCCATCGGTACCGCCACACAGGCCTACCACTAATACCTCCATCGGTACTACCACACAGACCGCCACCACTACCACCAGCAGTACCATTACACAGGCCCACCAATAAGCACTGCCATAATGTCCCAAAGGGTTTACACACCTGAGGAGGCATATGCCATTCTTGCCATGTTGGATGATGAGAGCAGCGGGGAGCTCCCATTATCCGATTCTGGTTCGGAATACGAGCCAGTGGAGGATAGTGGCTCAGAGTCCGAGTCCCCGGAGGAAACCGTCCCTCCCAAAAGAATGCGATCGGCACCAAGATCAGCACCAAGATCAGGAGAACTGCCCACCACCAGCAGAGCCATACCCCAGGAAGGGGAGCCCAGTACAAGCAATGGAAATGCACGCCCAACCCGAAGAATCCAGCCCCAATCCTACCTTCCCGATGCCCTGGCAAACCCCTTATGGTTGCCTGCCAACTCAGGATCCGCTATCATCCCCCCTTTCACCGCACAGCCAGGTGTGCAGCCCGACACTACAAATTTTTCTAAATTTGATTATTTTTGTTTATTTTTCCCACAAGATTTGCTGCAGAATATAGTGGATCAAACAAATCTGTATGCATCCCAATTTATTGCTGCCAACCCCGATTCTTCCTACGCCCGCATGTTCCAGTGGCGGCGTCTAACATTGGAGGAATTTAAATTATTTTTGGGCCTTATGTTCAATATGGGGCTTACAAAAAAGAACGAAGTCCATTCATATTGGTCCAAACGCCCCATCCAACACATGCCCATATATTCCGCTGTCATGTCCAGGAAAAGATACAACATGATTATGCGCTTTCTCCACTTCAATGACAATTCACAGTGCCCTCCCCGAGATCATCCCAACTACGACAAATTGTACAAGATACGCCCCCTAATCAATGCCTTTTCCCAGCGATTTAAAGAAGTTTTCATCCCAGACCAAAAAATTTGTGTGGACGAGTCCCTCGTACATTTCACCGGCCGACTGCAGTTCAAGCAGTACATACCAAGCAAGAGAGCCAGGTATGGGTTAAAATTAAATAAATTATGTGATCGAGCCACTGGATACGTCTGCAAATTCAGGATCTACGAAGGCAAAGACTCCCAGCTCCAGCCCCGTGATTGCCCCACATATATTGGAACCAGTGGGAAAATTGTCTGGGAGTTGGCATACCCCCTGTTCGGAAAAGGTTACCATTTATATGTTGATAATTATTATACCAGCCTGCCTCTTTTTCGCCACCTTTACAGTAAACAAACCCCGGCCTGCGGTACCTTAAAAAAAAAACCGGAAGGGATTCCCACAAAATGTATTGACAAAAAAATTGCGACCTGGAGAATCGGCATCCATGAGGAACGAGGAGGTGTTGGCCATGAAGTGGAGGGACAAGAAAGATGTCCACATCCTCTCTACGATCCACAATGACACCATGGTGGAGATCCCAAGAAGACGCGGCTCCATTGTAAAGCCTGAATGTGTCCACGACTACAATTTGTACATGGGGGGGTGGATTTAAACGACCAGATGCTACAGCCCTACTTATCAACCAGAAAGTCCCATTATTGGCACAAAAAAGTTGCGTTTCACCTGTTTCACATGGCCCTTTTTAATTCGTTTGTCTGCTACCAAAAAGCAACTCAAAATCACTGACTCCACTACATCCAATATATCGAAGATATCATCGATGCCCTCATTTACCAACAAGATCCCGCCCCAGGAAGCATTCGCTCTGATAGTGTGAGTCGGCTTCACGAGCGACACTATCCCTTTAGCATCCCCCCCACAGAATCTGGAAGAAGACGCCAAAAGAAATGCCGTGTATGCAGCAGAGGAGGAGTAAGAAGAGACACCAGCTATTATTGTCCCGATTGTCCCTCCCAACCTGGCCTGTGCATCGGAAATTGCTTCAAAAATTATCATACATCCATTAGTTCCCCTTATTATTAACAGACTGCCATTTCCCTATTTGCCTGCTACCATGTTACTAACTACCTTCCATGTTAATTAACTGACCCTGGCCTGTTTACCGACGATGCCTCTGCCTGCCGATTTAAACCACGTTTCTGACTTCCACGTGTACCGACCTTGGCCTGTTAATCGACCATGTTTTTGCCTGCCACTTGGACTGATCTTTTGGCCATCTACTTTTAGTACACAGGGGTCTCACATATGTGAGGGGCTTCAGAATAGCGTTCTGAGTAGAGAAAACCAGTTTTTCGTTTTCTGTGCTCCAAGAACAGGGTCTGGTTGCCCGGAGGCTTCAAAGTGATTTGGGTGGGAGAAGCCTCTACCCCTGTCCCCCTGGCCCTAAGCTTGATGGTCCTTCCTGCTGCCTGGACCAATAATTTGGCTGTGCTGACCATATTACTGCCTGCAATGACCCATGACATTATGGACCATGTTTCTTCCTGCTGCTTGGACCAATACTTTGGCTGTGTTGACCATATATCTGCCTGCTGCCTCTACTGACTTTGGACAGCATTTCTGCCGGGACACCTCTGCCTGCTACCTGGACCTGTGCTTTGGCTGTGCTCTGGCTGTGCTGACAGTATCTCTGCCTGTGCGAACTATGGACAGTATTCCTGCCTGCTGCCTGGATGATTGCTTTTGCTGTCGCTGACCTCATCCCTGCCTGCTGCCTGGACCGATGCTCTCCTCTGTGGACCACTGCACTTCTAAAACCACAGGTAATCTTTTGTTATTTGGTATGTACCTGCTATGTGTTAGATATATGAAGGGCCTCCAAAAATGTGATCGGTAGTCAGAAAATGATATGTGCAATTAATGCTGCTAGAATGCCTGGAGGTACTACTTGGATGTTGGGCCTCTGTATGTGGCCAGGCTGTGTAAAAGTCTCAAACATGTGGTATCGCCATACTCAGGAGAAGTAGCAGAATGCATTTTGGGGTGTAATTTTTGCTATGTACATATTATGTGTTAGAAATATCTTATAAATTGACAACTTTGTGTAAAAAAAATGCATTTTAATTTTTTCTCCACATTTTCCAAAACCTTCTGGAAAAAAATGAACCGTTCAAAAGACTCATAATGCCTCATAGATTATACGTTGGGGTGTGTGCTTTCCAAAATGGGGTCATTTTGTGGAAAATTCTATTGTCCTGGTGCTCCAGGGCCTTCAAAATTGTAATAGGTGGTTGAGAAAGGATATGTGCGATTTATGCTTGTAGAACGCCTGAAAGTGCTACTTCAATGTTGGGCCTCTGTATATGGCCAGGCTGTGTAAAAGTCTCACACATGTGGTATCGCTATACTCAGGAGGAGTAGCAGAATGCATTTTGGGGTGTCATTTTTGCTATGTATATGCTATGCGTTAGAAATATCTTATAAATGGACAACTTTGTGTAAAAAAAATGCATTTTCATTTTTTCTCCACATTTTCCAAAACCTTCTGGAAAAAAATGAACCGTTCAAAAGACTCATAATGCTTCATAGATTATACGTTGGGGTGTGTGCTTTCCAAAATGGGGTCATTTTGTGGAAAATTCCATTGTCCTGGTGCTCCAGGGCCTTCAAAAGTGTAATAGGTGGTTGAGAAAGGATATGTGCGATTTATGCTTGTAGAACGCCTGAAAGTGCTACTTCAATGTTGGGCCTCTGTATGTGGCCAGGCTGTGTAAAAGTCTCACACATGTGGTATCGCTACACTCAGGAGGAGTAGCAGAATGTATTTTGGGTTGTAGTTGCAATTATGCATATGCTGTGTGAGAGAAAAAAACTGTTAATATGACCAGTTTGTGTAAAAAAAAAAAAAAAAAAATTTTCCCAAGAATTGTGGGAAAAAAATACAACTTCAAAAAACTCACCACGCCTCTTAGTAAATACCTTGGACTGTCTACTTTCCAAAAAGGGGTAATTTTGGGGTATTTGTACTTTCCTCGCTTGTTAGTGTCTCAAGAAATGAGAGATCCCTTCAGTACATCAGGCGTGATCAGATGTGATCAATTTTCAGTGATTGCCACCATAGATTGTAGACTCTATAACTTTCACAAAGACCAAATAATATACACTAATTTGGGTTCATTTTACCAAAGATATGTAGCAGTATACATTTTGGCACAAATTTATGAAGAAAAATTACTTATTTGCAAAATTTTACAATAGAAACTAAAAAAAAGTGTTTTTTTAAAAAAAAATTGCTGTTTTTTTGCTTATATCGCAAAAAATAAAAAACCCAGTGGCAATTAAATACCACCAAAAGAAAGCTCTATTTGTGAGAAGAAAATGATAAAAATTTTGTTTGGATACAGTGTAGCATGACTAAGTAATTGTCATTCAAAGTGTGAGAGTACTGAAAGCTGAAAATTGGTCTGGGCGGGAAGGTGCATAAGTGCATGGTATTGAAGTGGTTAAACAACAATTTAAGATTTTCTGTACATGTCTTGAATTGAAAAAAAAAAAATTATTGAAAGAAAAAAAAAAAAATCACTGCTCCTGTAAAAACAATCTTTTTTAAAAACATTTTATTCATCGATACATGTCCCTCCAGGGCAATACCCAGGCTGTCATACCCTTTATATGGCCAATAGCTTGCATATGAGCCTTCACAATGGGCACTTATGATTTTTCAAGTTTGGGTCCCATAGTCTTTAATAGGGTTTGCAGTTTGGGTCCAAACTTTTGCGATGTTCGAGAGTTCTAGCGTGAACCGAACCAGGGGGTGTTCGGCCCAACTATAATTATCATCACCTTTATATTCCTCTCTGCAATACACAGCCTTCATCCAAAGCCCAGAGATGGCCTATTTACTCCTGATCATTGACAGAAAGTAGGATTTTTAAAACAGCTTACCTGTAAAATCCTTTTCTTGGAGTACATCACGGGACACAGAGCAGCATAGTCATTACTATGTGGGTTATATAGAATTACCTTCAGGTGCTGGCACTGGCAACTTCCAAAACAGGAAGTACCCTCCCCTATATAAGCCCCTCCCATCTGGGAGTACCTCAGTTTTGTAGCAAAGCAATACGTGTCCCCAAAAGAGGGGTGGGAGCTCTGTGTCCCGTGATGTACTCCAAGAAAAGGATTTTACAGGTAAGCTGTTTTAAAAATCCTACTTTCTTGTTCATACATCACGGGACACAGAGCAGCATAGTCATTACTATGTGGGACGTCCCAAAACAATGCCAAATGAGGGGGGGGATACACCATACATAAGCTGGGCGCCATCAGGCATGAGGATCTTTTGCGGCCTGCAACACACTGCGCCCAAAGGCGACATCCTCCTGACTTCTAACGTCCACCTGGTAGAACCTAGTAAACGTGTGTACTGAAGACCATGTTGCGGCCTTACAAATTTGAGCCAGGGAGGCCTGGTGATGCACTGCCCATGAAGTTCCAACTGCTCTCGTGGAGTGCGCCCTAACTTTGAACGGAGGCGGTCTACTTCTCAAGCCATAGGCTTGTATTATGACCTGTCGAATCCACTTGGCTAAAGTAGATTTTGATGCTGCCTGACCCTTTCTGGGGCCTTCCGGCAGAACAAACAAAGAATCCGTTCTACGAATCTGAGCAGTGGCTTTTAGATAAGCTTTAACTGCTCTTACTACATCCAAAGAATGCAATAACTTTTCCTCTACCGAGCTTGGTTTGGGGAAAAAAGAAGGAAGAACCACATCCTGGTTCAAGTGAAACCTCGATACCACCTTAGGAAGAAAGGCTGGGTGAGGGCGTAATACTACTCTGTCCTTATGAATAACCAGATATGGCTCTTTACAGGACATGGCGGCTAATTCCGACACTCTTCTAGCCGAGCATATGGCTACTAAAAATATCAATTTTCTGGTGAGTAGAACCAAGGAAATGTGCCGCAAAGGTTCAAACGGCTGCTTCTGCAGAACCGACAGAACCAAATTTAGATCCCATGGGCATATGGGAGCTTTAATCGGTGGAATAATACGAGTCACCCCTTGCATAAAGGATTTGACAAGTGAATGCATAGCCAGGGGCCTTTGAAATAGTATTGATAAGGCCGAAACCTGGCCCTTGATAGTACTTAAGGCAAACTTCCTGTCTACAGCCCACTGCAGGAAGTCCAGAATTCTGCCTATAACGTACTTACGTGGATGCCATTTTCTGGCCTCGCACCAAGTGATGTACGCCTTCCAAACTCTATAGTAGATCTGCCTGGATACAGGCTTCCTGGCATTGATTATAGTTGATACCACAGAGTTAGAGAGACCTCTCTTCTTTAGGATGTGGGATTCAATAGCCAGGCCGTTAAACTTAGAGTTAGTAAGGAAGGGTGGTATATCGGTCCTTGCGAAAGCAGGTCCGGACGACGTGGAAGGGTCCAAGGACTCCCCACAGACATTTTGATGATCTCCGCGTACCAGGCCCTTCGGGGCCACGCTGGAGCCACCAGGATCACCGGCTTCTTCTCCAACCTGACTCTGCGAAGGAGTCGAGGCAACAATTGTAGCGGAGGGAATGCATATATCAGTCTGAACTGATCCCAAGGGAACACCAGAGCATCCGAGCCGCAAGCGAGGGGATTCCTTGTCCGGGAGACAAATCTGTCCACCTTTGCGTTGAATCTGGATGCTAGCAGATCTACATCCGGTGTTCCCCACCGCTGACATATTGCTCGGAAGACCTCGGGATGAAGGGACCATTCCCCTGGGCATAACTGTTGGCGACTCAGAAAGTCCGCCTTCCAATTCTCCACCCCTGGAATGAAGACAGCTGATATACATGGGACATGCTTTTCTGCCCATTCCAGGATGTGACTTACTTCCCTCTGGGCTGCACGACTCCTGGTGCCTCCCTGATGATTGATATATGCCACTGCTGTGGCATTGTCTGATTGAATTCTGACAGGGGACCCTTGGAGTCTGGATGTCCAGGCTACTAGGGCATACCGGGCTGCTCGTATCTCTAAGAGATTGATGGGCAGGGTTTTTACTACATTTGACCATCTGCCCTGGAGAGACCATTGCTCCAGTACTGCCCCCCAGCCTATAAGGCTGGCATCTGTAGTGACCACCTTCCAAGATATCGGGCTGAAGGGTTTTCCCTTCTGGAGATTCTGGGGGATCAACCACCAGCAGAGACTCTTCCGAACGGAAGGGGACAAAGCCATCGGGAAGTCTAGAGCCTGAATTTTTCCGTTCCAGGCTGACAATATGGCCCTCTGTAAATTCCTTGAGTGGAATTGGGCGTATGGCACAGCTTCGAATGATGCTACCATCTTTCCTAGCAGCCTCATGCACAGGCGTATGGACGGCTGTCTTTTTGCACAAAGCAGACGGACCAAGCCCCTCAAAGAGGATATCTTGTCTAGAGGTAAGAAAATCTTCCTCTGGTCTGAATCCAGCCGTAGCCCTAGATATACCAGGTTTTTCACTGGCTGTAGGGCTGACTTGTCCAGGTTGATGACCCAACCGTGAGATTCTAGATACTTGATTGTATCGACAATTACCACTTCTAGCTTGGCAACTGAGTGGTCCATCAACAACAGGTCGTCTAGGTATGCCATTATCGTTACACCTCGTGTTCTTAGATCGGCCAACAGTGGGGCCAGAATTTTTGTGAACACTCGTGGTGCTGTGGCCAAACCGAATGGTAAGGCTCTGAACTGAAAATGGCGCCCTTCTACTGCAAAGCGTAGAAATTTTTGATGACCTGGAAAGATGGGAACATGCAAGTAAGCATCTTTGATGTCGATCGAGGCTAACCATTCCTCCCCTTGTAGGGCAGCGGTGACCGATCGGATCGACTCCATCCGGAAAGACCGGACGTTTAGAAATTTGTTTAGACTCTTTAGGTCTAATATGGGTCTTATGTCCCCGTTTGGCTTTGGGACTGTGAAAAGGTTTGAGTAGAAACCCAACCCCCACTCTTCCATAGGAACCTCCATAATTACTCCTTGGAGCAATAGTTGTTCTAACGCCAATAGGAGAGACCCTCTTTTCAGAGGGTCTCTTGGCATGCCTGACCACATAAAATGGGAAGGAGGAGACTCTTTTAACTCCAACTTGTATCCCAGAGTTACTGCGGAGAGCACCCATCTGTCTTTGATCGTCTCCCGCCAGGTCTCTGCGAACAACTGAAGTCTTCCCCCCACCCGTTTGAGTGGGGGCAGCCCTTCATAGGCTTGACTTGGAGGCTGGTTTAGTACCCCTTCGGATCCAGGGTTTCTTATTACCCTGTGACTGTCCCTGATTTTTACCCCCTGAGTTTGACCGAGGAGGCCGTCGGAACTGCTTAGTAGCAGACGTCGCAGGGATAGGAGAGGTAGTCCTCTTAAAAGATGTACCCCTAGACCTCTTCTTACTCGGTAAGAGAGTACTTTTACCACTGGAAATCTTCTGGATATACTTATCCAGGTCCTCGCCAAAAAGGCATTCCCCATGAAATGGGAAGCTAACTAAGAGCTTCTTACAGGGAGCTTCAGCAGACCAGTTTTTGAGCCACAGAAGCCTACGCATATGTACCAAAGACAGCGTGAGGCGGGAGGCCTGATGGATAGAATCCTTGATGGCGTCAACCGCAAAGCATAATGCTCTAGGCAGATCAGCCAGAGCCTGGGCCTGCTGGTCTGGCAAATCCCTCAGGACCATTTTCATTTGATCCTTTAAAGCTTGGCAGACCCCAATAGCTGCCACTGCTGGCTGTGTAACAGCCCCTGCTGTGGAAAAAGCAGATTTTAATAAAGATTCCAATTTTTTATCTACTGGATCTTTGAACATTTGAACATTATCTACTGGACATGTCAGTGATTTGTTCACAGAAGAGATGGCTGCATCCACCGTAGGAACATTCCATCTCTGGGTGAACTTTTCCTCCATGGGATAGATCACCGGAAATTTCTTAGGCGGAACAAATAGTTTATCAGGATGTTCCCAGTCCTGGTATATAAGTCCTTCCAATAATGGATGTATTGGAAAGGAGCAATTAACCTGGGGAGCTTTTAGCGACCCCAATGAGGAGACAGCAGTAGTTGATGGTTCAACAAGAGGCATTTTAAATGCAGATCGAACCATGTCAGTTAGGGTCTGGACCCACAATCTTTCAGTCTGTGATGCTGAAAATGGTTCATCTACTGTCGATTCCTCAAAAACAGAGTTAACCTCCTCCTGATCCCCTTCAGGTAGGTCGGTCCCTTCCTGGGACTGTTGCTCTGCCAACAGGCACTCTAATGGAGGTGATGGAGATCTGGCGCGCTTTCTTTCCTGTAGAGAAGAAGCGATCAATGCTGCCAATCTCTGCTCCAATCCCTCCAGAGTTGAGGAAAAAACCTCCTCTGTTATAAATGCAGGAGCAGGTGGACTGAGGACAGCCGCAGTACCTGGCACTCCCGGGGGTTCCTTGTGGGTATTAACCTCTGATTTCTCAGGGGAGGAGGGTGCAGATGACTGCTCCAGATCCTCAGAGCCCGATGGAGACCCCCTACACTTCCTGAGAGGTATATCTCAGAGTTTTTTAGGCGGCATATTCCTTAGTTCAAAGCTGAGGTATTCCAGCCGCAATACATCCCTTACTGAAATAGTCTAATGCAATCTGCTGCTATGTACATCAGTGGGTGTCTACTAATGCGTCTTTCTGGGGATGCCTGTATCAACCGCCCGCTGTAAGCCCCTATACCATGCTACCAGCTCCTTTTCATGCTCTGTGTCCATAGCAAGCAGCGTGGACTGAGTCCTTTTATCTTGCTGGGACGCCCGCACATGCGCAGAAGCGCTGGGCGCACAGAGCGCGTCATCCGCCAGGCTCCGCCCACTTTTTGAAGCTAAATCTATAAAAAGAAAGCGTGTGTGCACGCGCGCGCACGTGTGCGCTCTTGGCGCCCTGTAGGGAGAGGAGCCAGGGTCCCTGTTTCACCAGGACTCGGGGATGGAAGGAAACTACTTGGCAGCATGACAGAGGAATGCAGCTTCCCTGATAGAGAGCTCACTCATCTGCCTGGACTTTCACCATGGAAGGAATAGTCCCAAGAAAAAAAGACGTTCCACAGCGGCCTCTAGTGGACAAACACAGGTACCGCACTTTGTCTTTTTTTTTTTTTAAAACCTCCTTTATGAAAAACATTTCCAGGTTTACAGTTTTTAAAACTTCCTTTATGAAAAAACATTTCTAGGATTTCTTAGGCATATACAGCTATTAGCGGGAATACCTTTTAGGTAACAGGCAGAAAGACATATTAGGCTTGGGGGTCCCCTCAATAGAACCAAGTTCCTGAGGGGCCTCCACTTACCTTTTCCCCGCCGCAGGACTTTGTTTGGTCCACAGAAGCCCAAACTTCACCTTTCACGGCAGGCATTGTACTAGACCTTCAGGGACCGGGTTCCCAAGGATTCCACTCCCCTGGACCTGTATAGCACCCTGCACAGATAGCCTCTTGGTTTTGGGTATGACCAGAGCTCTGGATCCCAGGGTCCAGCCCTCCTAAGAGAGGCATTACAGGCAAAACCTTGCTCTTCTCTGCAAGGCCCGGGTACCGTCCGTTTAGCTATGAAGCTTTTTTGGTCGGATCCGGAATAGCTTGCTAAGGCCCAGAGAACCTGTACACAAGCCCAGATGAATACATGTTAACCTTGGCCAACACCTTAGACACTGGCAAAAAACTGAGGTACTCCCGGATGGGAGGGGCTTATATAGGGGAGGGTACTTCCTGTTTTGGAAGTTGCCAGTGCCAGCACCTGAAGGTAATTCTATATAACCCACATAGTAATGACTATGCTGCTCTGTGTCCCGTGATGTATGAACAAGAAATACTCATATTTTTACAGGAAGATACCCTGTTAGTGCCCTCAATGATTAGACATACTTGATTGGCCTTCCCTTATAGTGCCTTCCAGCACTGATGAAAAACATTAAGTTAGATTTTGGGATGTGTTTCCACTTGAGTTCTAGCATTTCTGGGTTTACATGGACAAGATAGCTGAACATACTAGCACCAGCTGTGGCACAGTTTTATGAAGAAGGGGTTGAACACCCCCCCCCCCCCCAATCAATACAGAAATAGAATCTAAAAAGTGGAAATGGGTATATTTACTCCATTACTGTGATTTAATCAATTCCAATATTGCTCCATTTTCACATATGCCTTATATAATCTTATTCAAATATCCTATGGATTTTAACTGTTGTGAATGATAGGAATGATAAAAGGAAATGGTGTATAGTTGTGTCAGCCACTTAGAAGAGAGCATCTACCATTAAGTTAATATATTGACTACTGTCACCGTGCTTCTGGCCCACACTAATATAATGAAGGCTGATGCTAAGACTTACTGAATGCACATTAGACATTTCTTTAACATCTGTTCTGAGCCATATAAATCATTAGTGTGTCTAGTCAGATAAGTCACTACGGTGATTGCTGCAAGAAGTTTCTTTCTTTGCAGTGTCTTAATTGACTCAGCAATTTCTGTCATCCTGTCTTCCTGTGTTGGACTCCCTAAGAGTGTCAAGCAGCAGTCAGGATCAAGCACATCTGACATGTCTAATAGTAGCTGAGGACCCTAGATGTCTTCATCCAAAGGATTTCCCATCAATCTTTTCTCTTTGTTATTCAGAATAGCAATACACTGTAGATGTTTATGCCTCAGATTTGGAATGTTACTTTACAGAAAATATTCACTTCTATACAGCGTATCAGTATAAGGAATCCGGGTTGATAATATATACAGTATATTTTCATTATGTCCTGTACATGTACATGTACAGGACATAATGATCAATTTTAATCATAAGTCATTTGTGTGCCCACCAGCTTAAATAAAAGCCTCCCTCAAAACATAAAAATCAGTTATAAATGAGTTTGGACGGATTAAATCACAAAATATTTCTCTAGGAAACACCACTAACATAATTTTCCTACAAAGTTTTGTGTACACATACCTCTATACAAGGCTACAACAAATGCTGTGACCCTTTAATACCCGGATTCACTAGCTGTTTTTCTCCTATTTCCTATATTTATAACAATTACAAATTACAGTACATAGGAGAACTTAAAAGTGGCATACTTTTTCAATAGTAAGTGGTGACTAAGTACCTTAAAAGTATATGCTTAGAGTGTCAGTCTTACAAGAATAGGGCTGTAAAACTGACACTAACTCAGAGGTTGTCTTTGGGAAATAGACATATGAGCGCTTCCAGCATTGCTGCAGAGGTTGAAGGGGTGCGGGATCAGCCTGTCAATGCTCAGACCATACGCCGCACACTGCATCAAATTGGTCTGCATGGCTGTCGTCCCAGAAGGAAGTCTCTTCTAAAGAATGAATAAAAGGGGGGGACAAATGTTGGGACTTTAAATGGGACGTGAGGGAAGGTTCACGCCCCCATCCCTGTCTGTAGACATAAGGGGGGAAAAAGGTTTTGGACTTTGTATGAGGTGTATGTGGTGGAACCAAAACATTATGATAGGGGTATAAATAACCGGCGGGAAACCGGGAAACAAACACCCGATACCACCAAAGTGTCCTGAGTGTGAAGTCTTTGTGCCGTGATTGGGATTCTTGCAACAACACTGGATGTGAGAAGCCGGGCCGAAAGGTGCTTGTTTCCCGGTTTCCCGCCGGTTTCCCTCTACAGTTCACGGATGGGACTTTCCCTGGCCGACCCTTGGCACATGGTTTTGCACAGCCCCTCATATTGATTTATATAAATTGATGCATCATGCTCCTGACGAGTGGGTTTAAGCTCACGAAACGTGTCGAGATTATTTCTGATGCATCTAAAATTACTCCAATTCAATGGTTTTTACCATGTTGTTTTATTCCAGACTGACTTCTTTATCCATTTTGGGGAATTATATACAAAGTCCCAAACCTTTTCCCCGCCCTTATGTCTCTTCTAAAGAAAGTCTGCAAACAGTTTGCTGAAGACAAGCAGACTAAGAACATGGATTACTGGAACCATGTGCTGTGGTCTGATGAGACCAAGATAAACTTTGGTTCAGATGGTGTCAAGCGTGTGTGGCGGCAACCAGGTGAGGAGTACAAAGACAAGTGTGTCTTGCCTACAGTCAAGCATGGTGGTGGGAGTGTCATGGTTGGGGGCTGCATGAGTGCTTTATTGAGGGAACCATGAATGCCAACATAGTTACATAGTTACATAGTTAGTCAGGTTGAAAAAAGACACAAGTCCATCCAGTTCAACCATAAAAAAATGAAATAATACAAATAATAATATCGTACAATCCCATATACCCAATTCTATACCCACAGTTGATCCAGAGGAAGGCGAAAAACCCCAGCAGAGCACGATCCAATTTGCTACTGCAGGGGAAAAAATTCCTTCCTGATCCCCCAAGAGGCAATCGGTAGGGATGAGCTTCGAGTTCGAGTCGAACTCATGTTCGACTCGAACATTGCCTGTTCGCCCGTTCGCCGAACAGCGAACAAATTGGGGTGTTCGCGGCAAATTCGGAAAATCTATGGGAGAAATCTAAAGTGCTAATTATAAAGGCTTATATGCAAGTTATTGTCCTAAAAAGTGTTTGGGGACCCGGGTCCTGCCCCAGGGGACATGTATCAATGCAAAAAGAAGTTTTAAAAACGTCCGTTTTTTCGGGAGCAGTGATTTTAATAATGCTTAAAATGAAAAAATAAAAGTGAAATATTCCTTTAAATTTCGTACCTGGGGGGTGTGTATGATATGCATGTGAAGTGGCGCATGTTTCCCGTGCTTAGAACTGTCCCTGCAAAAAATTTCATTTTTGAAAGAAAAAAAGTCTTTTAAAACGGACTCGCGGCTATTAATGAATTGTCGGCTCCCGGCAATACATACAAAAGTCATTGATAAAAAAAAAAAAAAAAAGCGTGGGGGTTCCCCAGAATTCAATTACCAGGCCCTTCAGGTCTGGAATGGATATTAAGGGGAACCCCGCCGCAAATTTAAAAAAAAATTGACGTGGGGTTCCCCCAAATATCCATTCCAGGCCCTTCAGATCTGGCATGGATTTTAAGGGGAACTCCACCCCAAATTTTAAAAAAATGGCGTGGAGTCCCCCTAAAAATCCATACCAGACCCCTTATCTGAGCACGCAACCTGGCCGGCCGCAGGGGAAAAGGGGGGGACGAGAGAGCGGCCCCCCCTCCCTCCTGAACCGTACCAAGCCACATGCCCTCAACATGGGGAGGATGTCCCCATGTTGATGGGGACAAGGGTCTCATCCCCACAACCCTTGCCCGGTGGTTGTGGGGGTCTGCGGGCGGGGGGCTTATCGGAATCTGGAAGGGGACCCCCAGATCCCGCCCCCCCCCATGTGAATTGGTAAGGGGTACATTGTACCCCTACCATTTCACGAAGAAAGCGTAAAAAAATGTTTAAAAAAAACACACAAACACCTTGAAAAAGTCCTTTATTTAAAAAAAAAAAAAAAAAAAAAAAACATTCCAGCGCTGAAATCCAGTGTCCCGCGGCAATCCCGATGTCCAGCGCTGTCCTTCATTGGTTGTGCCTGAGCGGACCTGATGGGGAACTCCCTCTCAGTATTTTAAATGTATAGACCCGCCCCTTCTAAAGTTCCCCATCAGGTCCGCTCCCTCGGTATGTCGGACCCACCTACGTCATTGGCTTGAGCGGGGAACTTCCTTCACTGTGTAATTTAAATTTACATAGTGAAGGAAGTTCCCCGCTCAAGCCAATGACGTAGGCGGGTCCGACATACCGAGGGGGCGGACCTGATGGGGAACTGCTCTCACTTTGGCAATACATGTATAGACCCGCCCCTTCTCATGTTCCGCATCTGGTCCGCTGAGCGGACCTGATGGGGAACTTTAGAAGGGGCGGGTCTATACATTTAAAATACTGAGAGGGAGTACCCCATCAGGTCCGCTCAGGCACAACCAATAAAGGACAGCGCTGGACATCGGGATCGCCGCGGGACACTGGATTTCACCGCTGGAATGTTTTTTTGTTTTTTTTAAATAAAGGACTTTTTCAAGGTGTTTGTGTGTTTTTTTTAAACATTTTTTTACGCTTTCTTCGTGAAATGGTAGGGGTACAATGTACCCCTTACCAATTCACATAGGGGGGGGCCGGGATCTGGGGGTCCCCTTTGTTAAAGGGGTCTTCCAGATTCCGATAAGCCCCCCGCCCGCAGACCCCCACAACCACCGGGCAAGGGTTGTGGGGATGAGGCCCTTGTCCCCATCAACATGGGGACATCCTCCCCATGTTGAGGGCATGTGGCCTGGTATGGTTCAGGAGGGAGGGGGGGCCGCTCTCTCATCCCCCCCTTTTCCCCTGCGGCCAGCCAGGTTGCGTGCTCGGATAAGGGGTCTGGTATGGATTTTTAGGGGGACTCCACACCATTTTTTTTTTAAATTTGCGGCAGGGTTCCCCTTAATATCCATTCCAGACCTGAAGGGCCTGGTAATTGAATTCTGGGGAACCCCCACGCTTTTTTTTAATTTTTTTTATCAATGACTTTTGAATGTATTGCCGGGAGCCGACAATTCATTAATAGCCGCAAGTCAGTTTTAAATGACTTTTTTTCTTTCAAAAATGACATTTTTTGCAGGGACAGTTCTAAGCACGGGAAACATGCGCCACTTCACATGCATATCATACACACCCCCCAGGTACGAAATTTAAAGGAATATTTCACTTTTATTTTTTCATTTTAAGCATTATTAAAATCACTGCTCCCGAAAAAACGGCCGTTTTTAAAACTTTTTTTTGCATTGATACATGTCCCCTGGGGCAGGACCCGGGTCCCCAAACACTTTTTAGGACAATAACTTGCATATCAGCCTTTATAATTAACACTTTAGATTTTGAACGTTCGAGTCCATTGTATTTAATAGGGTTCTAAAGTTTACACAAACATTTTGTCTGTTCGCAGGTTCTGGTGCGAACCGAACAGGGGGGTGTTCGGCTCATCCCTGGCAATCGGTTATTCCCCGGATTAACTTTCCCTATAAATGTCAGTACCCAGTTATAATCCAGGCCTTTCTTAACCTCCGTAGCGGTAATCCCAAGTCGGGCTCGGGGTGAGTTTTTACTACCAAAAGCGGTAACCCCAAGCTAGACTCGGGCTGCATCGCAGTATCCAGGGAGAGTTACTTACCTTGTCCCCTGGATCCTGAGATGTCTCCCCGCTGTGTGTGCGAGCCGTGTCTCGCTTGATTCACAATGCCGTCGCACGGGGACGGAGTTTGGCACCAAATTCAAAAAGTGAAAAAGACAGTATAACACACCTGACTGGGGGGTGTGGCTGATCATGGCAGAGTGAGAGTGAGACGTGCAGTGCTGGGTGTCCTGACAGTGCTCTCCTAACTGGATAGACTTACCAACAGATATAGAGAGAAGAGCAGCCCTGCAGAGGAAATCTCAGACATATCAGAATAAAGGGATAACACTGCCTGAGTACAGCAGACCACTGAATTACTCTACAAGTTTGATTAATAAATAAATATAAATGTTCTTTAAAAAGGAGACTATCTGTTCTCCAAATGCCCATCTTTTTGTCCTTTTTTTTTGCATTTCTGACAATGATAAATGATAAAAGGTTTCTCGTAAACCTCTAACAGCTACATGTACTGGGCAACTTAGGGACAATTTTTGCATTTTTGCTTTTTTTGTGTTTGTTTTTTTTCCCCGGAGAGACAGGATGGGCTTCCCCCTCTCCCCCCCTGGACCATGAGGGGAGGGAATGGGATTGTGGGAGGGTTGTTTTTTTTGGTGATGGGAGTTATTTTATTTTTTTGGTGATGGGAGTTATTTTTTTTTTATGTTTTAAAGAGTATTACGAGAAATTATACCAGTTAGCAGAAAAACTCATGCCAGAAAATGCTCAAAAGAAACTGGAAGCGGCTAGGGGGTATATTAGAGAAACACAGATGCCAAAATTAACAGAGGAAATAACTAGAAAATTGGATGAACCAATTACAATAGAGGAGTTCATGGAAGCAATAAAAGTATTAAAATTGGGTAAGGCACCAGGTCCGGATGGGTACACCCTATCATACTACAGAATGTTCGCTGAGAAACTGGCTCCCAGGTTTATATCAGCTTATAACTCACTGCGGGAGAAAAAGAAAATACCGAATGAGATGCTGTTGGCACATATAACAGTCATCCCAAAGGAAGGTAAAGATCCATCACAATGCGCTAGCTACCGCCCTATATTACTGCTGAATGTGGACCTGAAAGTGTTCACTAAGATTCTTGCCACAAGATTAATAGAGTATATCCCGGATTTAATACACCCAGATCAAGTGGGATTTACCCCTGGGCGAGAGGGAAGAGAAAACACACAATGGGTGGTGAGTGCGATTTATCTAGCACAAAAACAGAGGATGCAAATGATATTAGTATCTGCTGACGCAGAAAACGCTTTTGATAGAGTGGAATAGATGTTTCTAAAAGCAACGCTACAGCATATAGGACTGAGAGAAGGGATGATGAGCTGGTTCGATAATCTATACTCAGAACCGAGCGCGAGGGTTAAAATAAATGATAAAATATCGGAACCATTTCTTATTTGAAATTGGACAAGACAATGTTTCCCACTGTCGCCTATTATTTTTATTTTGACAATAGAACCCTTTTTAAGGAAGATACGGGCAAATCCGAACATTAAGGGGATAATAACGAAGGGTAAAGAACAGAAACTGGCGGCATATGCTGATGACTTAATTTTTTTTATAACGTCCCCAGTTATAGCCCTGCCTTCCCTGCTGGCAGAACTAAGAGAATATGGAAAATTGTCCAATTTTAAGTTGAACTATGGGAAATCAGAGGCAATGGGAATGGAAATAAAATCCTCACTACTACAGCAGATCACTACGCAATTTGATTTTAGATGGACAGATTCCCATATAAGCTAATTAGGGACTAAGATATTGAGAAACTTAAACAAATTATTCAAACTTAACTATGTTGCATTGGGTAGACGAATAAAAATAGACTTTATGAGATGGGATAAAGAAATCTTTACTTGGTTCGGGCGGACAAATATAATAAAGATAAACGTGTTACCGAGACTTCTGTATCTAATACAGACTTTACCAATTAAGATCCCCAAAGTTTTTTGAGGGGAATAACAAAGAGAGAGATTGAAAGAGAGGTAGCACCAGAATTAGATTTTTTTCGGATGCTGCAATTAGAAGCGTTCTTACAAGCAAAGGCAAAGATATATACAGAAGTCAGAACTTTGTCAAAATTTGATATGCCTGAAGTGGAGCCCCCTGAGACACTCACTGTCTTATTTCTATGCAATACTAATTAATTTAGACATACCACAAGAAGTTACGTTCCTTCAGGCTTGGGAGAGGGACTTAGGGTTAACATTCTCCCAAGAACAGAGAGACAGGATCTTGTTATTTACACACAAGGCCTCAGTAGTGAGCAGATACTAGGAGGGAGGATACAAAATTTTAACTAGGTGGTATAGAACACCAACAGTACTGCATCAAATATATCCTCAGACGTCAGATACCTGCTGGAGATGTCACATGGCAGAAGGGACTCTATTACATATTTTCTGGGAATGTGTGAAAATACAGGAGTTTTGGAAAATGGTAATAGAAACTATCAAAATAATTACAAGAGTGTCTTTAGAAGACAGACCAGCAGCCATTCTAATACTAGATATACCTATATCAGTGGAAAAATACAAAAGTTCACTACTAAGACATCTTATTATAGCCGCAAGTGCATGTGTCCCTGTCCTGTGGAATAAGGAGAGTCCACCAACTAGAGCACAATGGTTCGCTAAAATCGCAGAGATTCAACAGATGGAGAACCTCACAATGGCAATGAAAGATCAAGATGGGAGATACCGGACGATATGGGCACCCTACTTTAAATATAGGGAGGAGCGGTGAGGGGGTGGGGATTGGGGAGAGGAGGAGAGAGAGGAGGTGTGAGGGTGGGAGTGTGTAATCTCTCCCGCCCTCTTTTTTCCCTTTTTTTTGTGTTTGGTTGGGGGAGGGAGGGGGGGCTTCACGGAAAAGAAAGACAGAGGTTAAAGAGAAAAAGAGAAGTCACATTGAATTAATGAAGCATAAAGGAGGTGGGAGAATACAAGATTGTAGTCTCTTTTTTTTTTGTGTTTGATTTTTGATTGATATAAGCAGATGGTATAAAACGTGAAAACTTGTAATGTGAAATCTATGGAAAAAAAAAGAAAAAAAAAAAAAGACAGTATAGATACAGTATACTGTAATCTTACTGATTACAGTACTGTATCAAATAATTACACATCCCATTTGTCCCTAGTGGTCTGTCCAGTGCCCTGCATGCAGTTTTATATTTTAAAAACTGTTCTTTCTGCCTGGAAACTGGAGATTGTCCATAGCAACCAAAAAGTGTCCGTTTATGTCAAAAGTGGTTTTAGACCAGCTAGAAAACAGCGATAATAAATTAGAATCTCTTGCAGAAATGAGCGATAGCAATTTGTGGGGAAATTCGTCATCAAACACTAAATCTAATGACAGCGACAATTCTGCAACTGAGCAAATTTCTGTGTTTTTGATTTGATTACATTATTGAATATTTTTTATTATTATTATATTATTATTTGTTATAATTATTTATAGTTATTTATTATATTATAATTTATGATTTTGTGTTTCAAACTTTATCATATCCAGGATGTCTACTAGACTCTGGTTTGGACAGATTTAAGTGAGTTATTCCTAAGAATTTTCAGGCCTACAATATAAAACGCCAAATTTCCATGCAAAATAATTGTACCACTTTCACCTAAAATCTGACAGAATCATACCGCCAGGGAGGTTAAAGCAATCTACTGAGCTGGCCAGAACCACCTCTGCAGGGAGTCTATTCCACATTTTCACAGCTCTTACTGTGACAAAACCTTTCCGTATTTGGAGGTGAAATCTCTTTTCCTCTAGACGTAAAGAGTGCCCCCTTGTCCTTTGTGTTGACCGTGAAGTGAATAACTCAACACCAAGTTCACTATATGGACCCCTTATATATTTATACATGTTGATCATATCCCCCCTTAATCTCCTCTTCTCAAGAGTGAATAAATTCAGTTCCTCTAATCTTTCCTTATATGCCTCTTATCAGTTTGGTTGCCCTTCTCTGCACTTTCTCCAGTTCCCCAATATCCTTTTTGAGAACTGGGGCCCAAAACTGAGCTGCATATTCCAGATGAGGTCTTACTAATGATTTGAACAGGGGCAAAATGATATCTCTCTCTCTGGAGTCCATACCTCTCTTAATACAAGAAAGGACTTTGCTCGCTTTGGAAACCGGAGCTTGGCACTGCATGCCATTATTGAGCTTATGATCTACCAAAACCCCCAGATCCTACTCCACTATGGATTCCCCCAGTTGTACTCCCCCTAGTATGTATGATGCATGCATATTCTTAGCCCCCAAGTGCATAACTTTACATTAATCAACATTAAACCTCATCTGCCACATAGTCACCCAATTAGACAGAGCATTGAGGTTGGCTTGTAAATTAGAGACATCCTGTAAGGACGTTATTCCACTGCATAGCTTGGTGTCATCTGCAAAGACAGAAATGTTACTTTTGATCCAAGATCCAATATTATTTATAAAGATATTAAAAAGTAAGGGTCCCAATACTGAACCTTGGGGTACACCACTGATAACCTTAGACCATTCAGAGTAAGAATCATTAACCACTACTCTCTGAATTCTGTCTTTTAGCCAGTTTTCTATCCATTTACAAACTGATATTTCCAAGCCTGTAGACTGTACCTTACACATGAGCCGTGTGTGCGGAACTGTATTGAACGCTTTTGCAAAATCCAAATATACCACGTCCACCGCCACCCCTCTGCCAAGGTTATACTTACCTCTTCATAAAAAGAAATCAGGTTTGTCTGACAACTTCTGTCTTTCTTGAATCCATGCTGTCTGTTGCTTAAAAAAAAAATGTCCAGCAAGAACTCGTCTATGTGGTCTTTTATTAATCTCTCCAGTATCTTCCCAACTATAGAAGTTAAACTAACAGGTCTATAGTTACTTGGTAAAGACTTTGTTCCCTTTTTAATTATAGGCACCACATTGGCCCTGCGCCAATCCAGTGGTACTATTCCTGTCATTAATGAGTCCCTAAAAATTAGATACAATGGCTTTGAAATTACAGAGCTCAATTCTTTTAGGATCCGTGGGTGTATGCCATCTGGTCCAGGTGCTTTATCCACCTTTATTCTGTCAAAATATTTCTGGACCATATAACTTTTGAACCATTGTGGATTTGGGGCTGTGTCACTACCACCCTCATTTTGGACATGAACTCCCCCATGCTCCTTTGTATACACAGAGCTGAAGAAAATATTTAATAAATTAGCCTTCTCTTTGTCCCCAGTCACCCACTCTAGATTATTTTGTAAAGGGCCTACATGCTCAGACTTGACCTTTTTACTTTTAATATATTTGAATAATGTTTTGGGGTTTGTCCTACTATCTTTTGCAATCTGTCGTTCCTTTTGAGTTTTTGCATCCTTGATTTCCTTTTTACATATCCTGTTATATTCTTTGTAACATTTAAACGACACTAGTGTTCCTTCATTTTTATATTTTTTAAAAGCTCTTTTCTTATAGTTTTATAGATTTTTTAACTTTGGCCATGAGCCACATAGGTTTTATTTTTAGCCTTTTAAAATTATTGCCCATGGGAATATACTTTGCAGTGAGTTCACAAACAGTCTTTTTGAAGAATTCCCATTTCTGTTCTGTGCCCATTGATGCCAATATTCTCTCCCAGTCTAAGTCCTGGAGAGCAGCCCTCATCCTTGGAATATTTGCTCTCTTGAAATTAAGTGTTTTTATCTTTCCCGTATGTGATTTTTGCCTGTACTGTGACATACTGAAGCAGAGCATGATCCCCTCCCTTCAGGGACTGGGCTGCAGGGCAGTATTCCAATATGATAACGACTAGGGTTGAGCGAACCCGAACTGTAAAGTTCGGGTTCGTACTGGACTTTTGGATTTTTGGGTCCCGGACCCGAACAATTGACTGTATGTTCAGTTCCAGGTCCGGTGTTCGGCGATGTAATGGCACATTTCTAAAAGATACAGGGCAGCCAATAAACTTTAGTTTAAATGGTGTGCCCTTAGAAGCCAGATTCCAGATTCAGAGATCTAATAACTCAGCGATCTGCATAGATTTACCTGGTTTTGTTGCAGTGCACAGTCTTTTTACACTGCCATGAGCCCAGTGCCAGAGACAATCTAACTTTTATCTGCAAGCTCAGTGCACCAGCACTGCATATGTTATGTTGAGATACACCCTGTACATACTGTGGGTGTATTCTTCTCATCCAAAAACACCCATTTAGGGAAAAAAAAATTGCAGTGTTTTCTGCATCTATGCAGGTGTGAGATAAACAATTTATATATTTTTCTTCTATTGTGCTATTCTAAAAAAATAATTTTAGGACAAAAACATTTTTTTGAATAGCATTTTCTGCAGTTCTGTAGGTGTGAGATACACCGTTTACATACTGTGGGTGTATTCTGCTCTTCCAAAAACACCCATTTACGGCCACAAAAAATATTTTGCAGTGTTTTCTGCATATCTGGAGGTGTGTGAGATAAACAATTTAAATATTTTTCTTCTATTGTGCTATTGTAAAAAAATAATTTTAGGACAAAAACATTTTTTTTGAATAGCATTTTCTGCAGTTCTGTAGGTGTGAGATACACTGTTTACATACTGTGGGTGTATTCTGCTCTTCCAAAAACACCCATTTAGGGCAAGATCCTAAATTTGGAAAATATGAGGAGAACGTCAAAGGGACGTGGCCCCGGTCGTGGTGCTGCTGGTGGAGCTCCTGTTGCAGGGAAAGGATGTGGTCGATCTGTGCCAGCTACACGCACAAGTGAAACACCTTCCTCAGGTGCGAGTAGGTGACAGAGCC
Organism: Rana muscosa; assembly: GCA_029206835.1. Classification (NCBI taxonomy): domain Eukaryota; kingdom Metazoa; phylum Chordata; class Amphibia; order Anura; family Ranidae; genus Rana; species Rana muscosa. The sequence goes on from CM055116.1 coordinate 176,495,476, forward strand.
TGCAGCAGTATTTTGTCGCCCCTAATGAGGCTGTACGAATGTTGAGTCCAGGACAAGTACAAGCGATAGTAGATTGGGTTGCTGACAGTGCCTCTGGTTCCTTCACATTGTCTCCCACCCAGCCTTCTGATGAAAGATCAGAGTTGGCACCTGCAGCCGATGTCTATCAGTCTTTCACCTCACCCCCTTGCAAATCAGCCAAGCAGTCTGAGCCCCAAATCATGCAGCAGTCTCTTCTGCTTTTCGAGGACTCTGTTAGCAGTGTTTCCCAGGGCCATCCACCTAGCCCTGCCCCAGAAGTGGAAGAGATTGAGTGCACCGATGCCCAACCACTTATGTTTCATGATGAGTACATGGGAGGACCATCGCAGCACGTCTCGGATGATGACAAAACACAGGTGCCAACTGCTGCTGCTTTTGCAATTGTGCAGACCGACAAGGAGGACAGAGGTGGAAGATGATGTGGAGGACGATGAGGTCCTCGACCCCACATGTAATCAACGTTATGCAGGTGACCAGTGTAGTTCGGAGGAAGAGGCGGTGGTCGCACAGAGCCACCAGCACAGCAGAAGAGGGAGCAGGGTGAAAAAGCGGAGCGTCCGTCCCCTAGACAGTACGTCTGCTACTGCCCAACGCAGCAAGGGACCGAGCACACCAAAGCCAGGTCCAAAGAGTTCCCTAGCGTGGCAGTTCTTCAGACAATGTGCCTATGACAAGACACGAGTGGTTTGCACGCTGTGCAATCAGAGCCTGAAGCGAGGCATAAACGTTCTCAACCTGAGCACAACCTGCATGACCAGGCATCTAAGTGCAAAGCACGAGCTGCAGTAGAGTAGACACCTCAAAAACAAAGAAAGGTCTCTGGCTCCTCCTGCTTCCTCTTCTGCTGCAGTCTCGGCCTCTTCATCCACCTCTGTAGTGACAGTAGCACCTGCTAACCCACAAACAGAGCATCTGCCAGCAACACTACCACCTGGGTCACTAACCATCTCCACAATGTCCCATGGAAGCGTTCAGCTCTCTATCTCCCAAACACTGGAGCGGAAGAGGAAGTACCCCCCTAGCCACCCGCGATCCCTGGCCCTGAATGCCAGTATTTCAAAATTCCTCGCCTTTTAAATGCTGTCATTCCATCTGGTGGAGACGCAGAGTTTTAAAAGCCTGATGGCATTGGCTGTCCCACAGTACGTCGTGCCCAGCTGCCACTACTTTTCCAGGCGAGCCATCCCTTCCCTGCACAACCAAGTGGGGGACAAAATCATGTGTGCACTGAACAACGCCATCTGTGGCAAGGTCCACCTAACTACGGATGCGTGGACCAGTAAGAACGGTCAGGGACTTTATATCTCCCTAACAGCACACTGGGTAAATGCAGTGGCGGCTGGGCCTGAGGCAGATAGAAGTTTGGCGCATGTCCTTCCACCACCGAGGATTGCAGGGCGCTTCAGTTTGCCTCCTGTTGCTAACTCCTCCTACTCCGCTTCCTCATCCTCTACCGCCTCCTCATCCGGTCAGCGTAACACCTTCACCACCAACTTCAGCACAGCCAGGGGTAAACGACAGCAGGCAGTTTTAAAACTTTCCTGTTTGGGGGAAAAACCCCACACCGCGCAGGAGTTGTGGAGGGACATGGAACAACAGACCGATGAGTGGTTGGTGGCAGTGAGCCTCAAGCCCGGCCTGGTGGTGTGCGAAAATGGGCGAAATCTCGTAGCAGCTCTGGGCCTAGCCGGTTTGACGCACATCCCTTGCCTGGCGCATGTGCTGAACTTGGTGGTCCAGAGGTTCCTGAAAAATTACCCCACTATGCCAGAGCTGCTGCAGAAAGTGCGGGCCGTCTGTGCGCACTTTCGGCGTTCTCACCCTGCTGCTGCTCGCCTGTCAGCGCTGCAGCGTAACTTCGGCCTTCCCGCTCACCGCCTGATATGTGACGTGTCCACAAGGTGGAACTCCACCTTGCACTTGCTGGCCAGACTGTGCGAGCAGCAGCAGGTGATAGTGGAGTTTCAGCTGCAGCAATCACGCGTGAGTCGCTCTGCGGAACAGCACCACTTCACCACCAATAACTGGGCCTCCATGCGAGACCTGTGTGCCTTGTTGCGCTGTTTTGAGTACTCCACCAACATGGCCAGTGCCGATGACGCCGTTCTCAGCGTTACTATCCCAGTTCTATGCCTCCTTGAAAAAATGCTTTGGGCGATGATGGAAGAGGATGTGGCACAGGAGGAGGAGGAACCAGGATAATTTCAAAGGCTTTCAGGGCAGTCTTTCACAAGTGGCTACGAGGGTGGGTTCCTGCACCAACAAACGCCAGGTACACAATTGTCCGGCAGCAAGGGCACAGTTCTGGAGGATGACAAGGTGGAGGATGAGGAGGAGATGGAGGAGGAGGAACCATGTTCACAGCAGGGTGGCACCCAGACCAGCTCATGGCCATCACTTTTGCATGGCTGGGGGGATACAGAGGACACAGACGATACACCTCCCACAGAGGACAGCTTTTCGTTGCCTCTGGGCAGCCTGGCACACATGAGCGATTACATGCTGCAGTGTCTCCACAACGACCGCCGAGTTGCCCACATTCTAACTGGTGCTGATTACTGGGTGGCCACCTTGCTGTATCCCCGTTACAAGGACAATGTACCGTCCTTAATTCCCTCACTGGAGCGGGATCATAAGATGCGCGAGTACAAGCGCACACTGGTAAACGCGCTGCTGGTGGCATTCCCACCTGACAGCGGGGGTACGGTGGAAGCACAAGACGAAGGCAGAGGAGGAGGAAGAGGCCGCCAACGCAGCCGGGGCACCGCCAGCACCTCAGAAGGCAGGGTTAGCATGGCTGAAATGTGGAAAAGCTTTGACAGCATGCCACAACAACCAGCACCACCAGCTGAGATGGAACGTCTTAGCAGGAGGCAGCATTTCACCAACATGGTGGAGCAGTATGTGTGCACACACCTACACGTACTGAATGAAGGGTCTGCCCCCTTCAACTTCTGGGTCTTCAAATTGGGCACATGGCCTGAGGTTTCCCTTTACGCCTTGGAGGTGCTGGCCTGCCCTGCAGCCAGTGTATTATCTGAACGTGTATTTAACACAGCAGGGGGCGTTATCACAGACAAGCGCAGCTGCCTGTCCAGAGCCAATGTGGACAAGCTCACATTCATTAAAATGAACCAGGCATGGATCCCACAGGACTTGTCCGTACCTTGTGCAGAATAGACATGTATACCAGTGTTCTGTCAAAAACTGTCCGGCCATCGGATAGTGTCCGGCCCGTACTGCGCAGGCGCATCGCTTGCGCAGTACGGAGGTCAAGGAGATTCATAAAATCTCCAAAGATGAACGACGCCTGGGCAGTGAGTGCAGGTTCAAGCCCCACCATCCAAGTGGACATACGGTAGAACATAGAAATAGGGCCCCTCACGGGCTCGCTTCGCTCGCCACGCTTCGGGCACGGCCTCGCTTGTCTCGACTTGAACCTTGGATGGTGTGGCTTGAACCTGGACTCACGGCGCAGGCGCCGTTCATCTTTGGAGATTTTTGAAATCCCCTTGTCCTACGTACTGAGCAAGCGCAGTACAGGGCGGACACTATCCGACGGGGAACAGAATTCGACACATCACCGGCCTTACCCAGCCATTGTTGTATTTTTGAACCAGTGTTGGCTACCTCGTCCTCCTCCACCACCGCTTCCAGCTACACAGCCACATCCACCGCACCTCAACCTCCTACTCCATATGGACCTCGTCCTCCTAGGTCAAGATTCTAATTTTTATTTTTATTTTTATTTCAAAGTATTTTATTTTCCCACTAGCTTATCCATTAAATTGAATTTTTTTTTTCCAGAAAGGGCGTATTCTGGGGCATTCCCACCATATGTGTGGCATCGTGCTGTTGAGTTTCTGAGGTTCTTAATGACTTCCCGTACCTCTTCTGCTGAGAAGGGGGCCTCCAGCATATTATTTTTTTATGTTATTTTAAGTTATTTCCCTATCCATATTTGTTTGCAGAGCACTTGCCATGCTCTTAACAATATTTGGCTGCCATTTTCAGCCCTCTAGCCCTTTTCATTACTTTTTTAGAGCCATTTTAGTCCTCAGAAGTTCGGGTCCCCATTAACTTCAATGGGATTCGAGTTCGGGGTCAAGTTCGGGTCAAGTTCGGTCCCGAACTCGAACTTTTTTCCGAAGTTTGGCCGAACCTGTCGAAGCCGAACATCCAGGTGTCCGCTCAACTCTAATAACGACCCCAAACACAACTCCAAGACGACCACTGCCTTGCTAAAGAAGCTGAGGGTAAAGGAGATAGACTGGCCAAGCATGTCTCCAGACCTAAACCCTATTGAGCATCTGTGGGGCATCCTCAAACGGAAGGTGGAGAAGCGCAAGGTCTCTAACATCCACCAGTAGGGTTCAGCGAACCAGAACTGTAAAGTTCGGGTGCGTACCGAACTTTTGGGTTTTTGGGTCCCGGACCCGAACCCGAACAATTGACTGTATGTTCGGGTTCGGGTCCGGTGTTCGGCGATGTAATGGTGCATTTTTAAAAAATACAGGGCAGCCAATAAACGTTTGTTTCGGAATTTTCTGTATATTGTTTCCGTGTGTGTAAAGTAAGCCTGTAAAGTCGCGCTTGTTTCCCGTGCTTAGAATTGTCCCTGCACAAAGTGTCATTTCTGAAGGAAAAAAAGTCATTTAAAACTCACTCGCGGCTATAATGAATTGTCGGCTCCCGGCAATACATAGAACAGTCATTGATAAAAGAAAAAAAAAGCGTGGGGGTCCCCCCAAATTCAATTACCAGGCCCTTCAGGTCTGGTATGGATATTAAGGGGAACTCCACCCCAAATTTAAAAAAAAAATGGCGTGGAGTTCCCCCAAAAATCCATACCAGACCCTTTATCCGAGTACGCAACCTGGCAGGCCGCAGGAAAAGGGGAGGGGACGAGAGAGCGCCCCCCCTCCTGAACCGTACCAGGCCACATGCCCTCAACATGGGGTCTGCGGGCAGGGGGCTTATCGGAATCTGGAAGACCCCTTTAACAAAGGGGACCCCCTGATCCCGACCCTCCCCTATGTGAATTGGTAAGGGGTACATTGTACCGCTTCCATTTCACGAAGAAAGTGTAAAAAAAATGTAAAAAAAAAACACACAGACACCTTGGAAAAGTCCTTTATTAAAAAAAAACAAAAAAAAAACAAAAACATTCCAGCGATGAAATCCAGTGTCCCGCGGCGATCCGATGTCCAGCGCTGTCCACACGAGACGTCATTGGCTGAGCCTGAGCGGACCTGATGGGGAACTTCCTCCGCAGTGTATTAAATGAATAGACCCGCCCCTTCTAAAGTTCCCCATCAGGTCCGCTCAGCCCATAGGCATGCACACACGGTGTGCCAGGTGTGCCCAGGCACACCCTAATCACCCTGTGCAGCACAGATTCCCCCTACTGCCCTGGCTTCCATCTTTCCCCCCGCAGCGCTGCCAGCTTCCCTCCTCTCCTATCGGCTGTTGCTGCTGGGATGTTTTAGGAGTGGGGAAGGGGTCAGTAAATATGAAATTTACCGGCCCCTTCCCTTTCTGAATGAATACCGTGAGCGATCGGTAGTGTGTGTTTGGGCTTTGGGGTGCACACCCTAATGCAATAAGCTGCGCACACCTATGGCTCAGCCAATGACGTAGGTGTAAGGCCAAGCGGACCAGATGCGGAACATGAGAATGGGCGGGTCTATTCATTTATTACACTGTGGAGGAAGTTCCCCATCAGGTCCGCCCCCTCGTATGTCAGACCCCGCCTACGTCATTGGCTGAGCGGACCTGATGGAGAACTGCCTCGCAGTGTAATAAATGAATAGACCCACCCCTTCTCACGTTCCGCATCTGGTCCCTTTAGAAGGGACGGGTCTATTCATTTAATACACTGCCGAGGAAGTTACCCATCAGGTCTGCTCAGGCTCAGCCAATGACATCTTGTGTGGACAGCGCTGGACATCGGATCGCCGCGGGACACTGGATTTCATCGCTGGAATGGGTTTTTTATTTTTTATTTTTAATAAAGGACTTTTCCAAGGTGTCTGTGTGTTTTTTTTTATTTTTACACTTTCTTCATGAAATGGTAGGGGGTACCAGATTCCGATAAGCCCCCTGCCCGCAGACCCCCACAACCACCGGGCAAGGGTTGTGGGGATGAGGCCCTTGTCCCCATCAACATGGAGACATCCTCCCCATGTTGAGGGCATATTGCCTGGTACGGTTCAGGAGGGGAGAGCGCTCTCTTGTCCCCCCCTCTTTTCCTGCGACCTGCCAGGTTGCATGCTCGGATAAAGGGTCTGGTATGGATTTTTGTGGGAACTCCACGCCATTTTTTTTTTACATTTGGGGTGGAGTTCCCCTTAATATCCAAACCAGACCTGAAGGGCCTGGTAATTGAATTTGGGGGGACCCCCACGCTTTTTTTTTATGACTTTTCTATGTATTGCCGGGAGCCGACAATTCATTATAGCCGCGAGTGAGTTTTAAATGACTTTTTTTCCTTCAGAAATGACACTTTGTGCAGGGACAATTCTAAGCACGGGAAACAAGCGCGAATAGTCCTCAGAAGTTCGGGTCCCCATTGACTTCAATGGGGTTCGGGGTCGAGTTCGGGTCAAGTTCGGTCCCGAACTCAAACTTTTTTCCGAAGTTCGGCAGAACCCATCAAACCCGAACATTCAGGTGTGCACTCAACTCTATCCACCAGCTCTGTGATGTCATCATGGAGGTGTGGAAGAGGACTCCAGTGGCAACCTGTGAAGCCCTGGTGAACTACATGCCCAAGAGGGTTAAGGCAGTGCTGAAAAAAAATGGTGCCCAAACAAAATATTGACACTTTGGGCCAATTTAGACATTTTCACTTAGGGGTGCACTCACTTTTGTTGCCTGCGGTTTAGACAATAATGGCAGCGCGTTTAGTTATTTTGAGGGGACAGAAAATGTACATTTATACAAGCTGTACACTCACTACTTTACATTGTAGCAAAGTGTAATTTCTTCAGTGTTGTCACATGAAAAGATATAATAAAATATTGACAAAAATGTGAGGGGTGTACTCACTTTTGTGAGATACTACTGTATGTGTATACATATATATATATATATATATATATATATATATATATATATATATATAGTCTCAGGGGTTAACAAGCAGCTGAGAGACAGTTCAGTCAACTTAAAAGGCTTTATTCAGCAAAAAGCAACAGAAAATTGACAGGATTTGTCTTTATAGGCAGTTCAAACAACACAAAAACTCTTCTTAGCAGTATTACAGTCCTTTTTAAATAATGCTCAGCATCCCAGCCACAGCATATGACATAGTCCCATTCAGGCAAGCTCACCCAGCAGGATCAAGTCAGAGGCAACATGTATTGTGGTAGTGTGGTACTGGGAAAGGGTCAATGAAACATTGTAGTGATCCGGAATTCTCAACTGGACGGGTTGAGGGGCTCTAGGGAGCTTATAATGTACAGAGGAAACTGGTGTTTCGGTTTCCTCTATATTTAATAAAGTCCACTGTGGGACCTGGAGCCCGGGGATTTCGTAGAGACCCGGGTGGGATGAAATCCCCAGTCCTGGGTCCAGATTTTGAGATTTACCAGCACACTGACTGGTCAGATGTGTGCTGGCCTATTTGTAGACACCTGACCATGGTTCTAAGCTCCACCCTCCCGAGGAGACCAGGCCTGCAAGGGAGAACCCAGAGAGTGCTGGTGTCCACTGAAGTAGCTAGAGAACCTGGAGTAGCTAGAGAGTGCAGGCTGCACTGTGAAACCCAGAGACCTGAGTCTGCGGTTGCTGACAGGTGTCAGGAGGGCTCCATGCGGCAGCCTGAGCAGTGGTGCTGCTGCTGAAGAGAGCCAGGCGGCTCTGTATTTTCATTTTTGCATGTGTGAGCCAGGAGGCTGAACATACAACTGTTTAATGTTGATGGTGAAAACCCCCTGCAAAGGGAAACCACATGTGTTTTCATTTCTGGAACTTTGCTTGATTCTTTTTAATAAAAGTGGGCCAACAAGCCCTCAAAAGGAACATTTGTGTGGGACTGTTCTTGCTAGCGGGTGCTACACTTGAGCTAAACAACCCCCAACATTACAGTATATGTATATATATATATATATATATATATATATATAAAACAAACTTCTCTTCTGGGGGTCTCAGCTCCTCCTCCTCCTCTTCTCTGTGTGCCACCATAGAAAGCCCCTGAGCCGAGGTATGGCGATAAAGCATAAGTGGAGAGGAGACACGTTTTTCCCATATTAACTCTTACAGGAGAGAATTTTCCTTCCTAGGGGTAGATTTGCTCTCACTTCCTGTTGTCTCCCTCCGTTTGCAAGTAGGAGTCGTTTGTAAGTTGGATGTTTGAAAGTAGGGGCCTGTCCTATGTACTCTGCAGAAATTTGGGCCTTAGGTGTTGGTGTTGCCACAACACTGTAAGACCTCACAGTTACTCTTGGTGGGCGCGGGAACGGGCCCTGCTGTGAAAAATTGGGCCTTAGGCACAGGTGCTGGTGCCACAAAACCTGCAACCCCTCACAGAAACTCTAGTTGGAGCGCATGAATGAGCCCTGCTGCAAAAAAAAAAAATTGGGCCTTAGGCACTGGTGCCACAACACTGCAACCCCTCACAGATAGTATAGTTGGAGCGCAGGAATGAGCCCTGCTGCAAAGTATTGCATCAAAAATTGTAATTACACGCCCCTGTTAAACAGGGGCTGAAAAATTGGGCCTTAGCCACTGGTGGCGGTGCCCAGAACCAAAAATGTTCTTACAAGCTATTAGCATGAACATTGAGGAGGAAGTGGATAGTCACTCAGCATAACAGGATAGTCACTCAGCATCAGCATAGGCAGTCTTGATTGATCGCCCATTCAAAAAAAAAAGTATTCGGTTACATCAGCATCAGGTGCTTGGTAGCTGGTGATCCAAGACTGATTCATTTTTATGAAGGTCAGCCGATCTACCAATTCTGTGGACAGGCGCACCCTGTGATCAGTTACAAAGCCTCCAGCAGCACTGAATGTACGTTCCGAAAGAACGCTGGATGCAGAACAGGCCAGTAGCTCAATTGCATACTGTGCAAGTTCTGGTCAGTGATCCATCCTCAAGACTCAGTAACCCAGAGGATTTTCGGTGGGAAAGGTGTCCAAGTCTGATCTTGCCCCTAGGTATTCCTGCACGATGTAAAACAGACGCTGGCGATGATTGCTGGAACCGATCATACCTTGGGCATGCGGACTAAAAAAATTGTCCGAACGCATTGGTCAGACAACCACCTTCTCCACCGCTCTTTCTTTGACTGACCAAAGCCTCAGCAACACGTTGTCCAGGACCAGGATTTTGTAACCTCCCAGTTTCTGGAAACGCGTTGCACAGACCTTTCTGCAAGGCCTCCCGAAGATGTTTCATCCTCTGCTCCCTCTGCGAAGGCAAGATAAGGTCCGCAACCTTACCCTTGTATCGTGGATCAAGGAGGGTTGCCAGCTAGTAATGATGCCTCTCATTTATACCACGAATACGAGGATTCTTCCGCAGGCTTTGCTGGATTAGGGAGGCCATGCAGCATAGGTTTGCTGAGGCATTTGGTCCGGAGTCCTCTGGGTCACTCAGGATGACATGATCCGCAGCCACCTCCTCCCAGCCACATACAAGTCCATGGGTTTCTTGGGACTGTAATTGATCCCTTGAAGACTGATGCTGAGTGCTAGGCTCCACCTCCATGCTAACACAATCCTCCTCCTCCTCCTCGTCCTCTTCCTGTGTGATAGGCAGGCCAGCAAGGACACTGTATGGATAAAGGGGGCCTTGAGAGGTAAGAAAGTCCTCCTCTTTCTCCCTCTGTTCTGCCTCAAGTGCCCTGTCCATTATTCAACGCAGCGTGTGCTCCAACAAGTGGACAAGTGGACAAGAGGGACAGTGTCACTGATGCATGCACTGTCACTGCTCACCATCCTTGTGGCCTCCTCAAATGGTGACAGGACAGTGCATGCATCCCTGATCATGACCAACTGGCGTGGCAAGAAACAAAACAAAGCTCCCCTGTCCTGGTGCCATATTGGCCTCATTGATGGCCCTCTGCTGCATGTGCAGCCGCTGCAGCATGGCCAACTTTGAGTTCCACCTGGTGGGCATGTCACAAATTAGGCGGTTCTTGGGCAGGTTGTATTCCTTTTGGAGGTCAGCCAGCCTAGCACTGGCATTATATGACCTGCAGAAATGCACACAGAGTTTCCTGGCCTGCCTCAGGACCTCCTGTAAGCCCGGTTACCTGCCCAATAACCGCTGCACCACCAAGTTAAGGACGTGAGCCAAACAGGGCACATGGGTCAGTTGTCCCTGTCAAAGGGCGGAGAGGAGGTTGGTGCCATTGTCACAAACAACCATTCCTGGCTTAAGCTGGTGTGGCATCAACCACCTCTGAGCCTGCCCCTGCAGAACTGACAGAATCTCTGCCCCAGTGTGGCTCCTGTCCCCCAAGCACACCAGTTCAAGCACCGCATTGCATCTTTTTGCCTGCGTACTTGCATAGCCCCTTGAACGCCTACGGAGCACCGCTGGTTCCGAGGACAAAGCACAGGAAGAGGCCATGGAGAAAGAAGAAGAGGAGGGGGTGGAGGAGAGAGGTGTGTCAGAATCACCAGTAGTAGCATTTTGGAGGCGTGGTGGCAGAACAACCTCCAACACTACTGCACCTTGTCCTGCATCCTTCCCAGCTGCCAGCAGAGTCACCCAATGCACCGTGAAAAATAGGTAACGTCCCTGTCCATGCCTGCTGGACCATGAGTCAGCGGTAATATGCACCTTACCACTGACCTCCCTGTCCAGCAAGGCCAAGACATTGCCTTCCACATGCCGGTAGAAAGCCAGAATCGCCTTTCATGAGAAAAAGTGGCATTTGGGAACCTGCCACTGAGGAACCGCACATTCCACAAACTCACGGAAGGGGGCAGAGTCTACCAACTGAAAAGGCAGCAGTTGAAGTGCTAGCAATTTAGCCAAGCTTGCATTCAACCTTTGGGCATGTGGATGGCTGGGAGCGAACTTCTTTCGGATGTGCAGCAGCTGGGGCAGGGAAATTTGCCTGGTACAATCTGGCGTTGGTGTACCGATAGCAGATTGCCTGCAAGTACTTGGCTGTGAATCAGCTAATTCTACACCTTCATTCCTCTCAGTGCAGGTTGCAGAGAGGACTGACGGTATAGTGGGGTTGGAGATCCCAGCTGATGAGGAGCAAGGAGAGGTCCGCATTGTTCTTTGGTGTGGGTCTTTTAGGTATGCTTGCCAACGAACTGCATGGCAGGTCGACATATGTCTGGTCAAGCATGTGGTGCCCAAGCGGGTGATGTTTTGGCCACACTAGATACGCTTGAGATATATGTTGCAAATAGCAGCGGTGCGATCTGATGCACTTGTCTCAAAAAAGGCCCACATCAAAGAACTTTTGGAATAACGCTCAGAAACAGCAGTGCCCTGCACATGCGGAGCTCTGCGGTGTGATGGAGTCAGTGTTCTGTACTTAAGCTGGCCCCTGACTGCCAGATTGCTGTCCTTCTTGGCACCCCCTCTCTCTGGGCTCACGTTACTGCTTTCCTCTAACTGGGTACCAGGAGCCTTCAAAACTCTGCGCATCCTCCTGCAGCATGTACCCAACACTGTGGTCAAACAGTTCGGGGAACTCCTCAGGAGGACATGGTGGGGCTAGGGAAGGAGTGACTGATGCCATTGAGCCGAGGGAAGAGGCTGCTTTGGCAGCTGCTTTACCAGACAAAGTACCCTGAGCCTGGGTGAGAGAGGATGAGGAGGATGAGGACGGCTTGGTCATCCACTCTACCAAGTCTTCGGCATGTTGCGGCTCAACGCGGCCAGCTGCAGAAAAAAAGGACAAGTGTGTCCCACGGCCACATGCTGATGAGGATGCACCGTGTCCACGACCAGCACTGTTGCCTCTAGACACGGAGCCTGCTTGCCCTCTTTTATTTGCTCGTGACTGTCTGCCTCTCCTTGTTGTCCTTCCAGACATACTAATGGCCTGCAGTGAGATGTAGCTGCACAAAGCTGGGATGTATATATATACTGATTATACTGCAGCTAGCAGAATCAACTGCCTGCCTGTAGTATTATTAGTATGAGAACACCAGCAATTGTCTTCGGGTAGCTTTAGGTGCACACTGTGCAAAGGACACAGTACCCTGACTGAAAACATTGCAGCTCTCTGCCTGTGATATTATTATGAGAACACCAGCAATTGTCTTCAGGCAGCTTTAGGTGCACACTGTGCAAAGGACACTGTACACTAACTGAAAATACTGCAGCTCCCTGCTTGTGGTATTATTTTTATGAGAACACCAGCAATTGTCTTCAGGTTGCTTTAGGTGCACACTGTGCAAAGGACACTGTACACTAACTGAAAATACTGCAGCTCCCTGCCTGTGGTATTATTATGAGAACACCAGAAATTGTCTTCAGGTAGCTTTAGGTGCACACTGTGCAAAGGACACAGTACACTAACTGAAAATACTTCAGCTCCCTGACTGTGGTATTATTATGAGAACACCAGCAATTGTCTTCAGGTAGCTTTAGGTGCACACAGTGCAAAGGACACAGTACACTAACTGAAAATACTGCAGCTCCCTGCCTGTGGTATTATTTTTATGAGAACACCAGCAATAGTCTTCAGGTAGCTTTAGGTGCCCACTGTGCAAAGGACACAGTACACTAACTGAAAATACTGCAGCTCCCTGCCTGTGGTATTATTATGAGAACACCAGCAATTGTCTTCAGGTAGCTTTAGGTGCACACTGTGCAAAGGACACAGTACACTAACTGAAAATACTGCAGCTCCCTGACTGTGGTATTATTATGAGAACCCCAGCAATTGTTTTCAGGTATCTTTAGGTGCACACTGTGCAAAGGACACAGTACACTAACTGAAAATCCTGCAGCTCCCTGCCTGTGGTATTAGTATGAGAACACCAGCAATTGTCTTCTTATAGCTTTAGGTGCACACTGTGCAAAGGACACAGTACACTAACTGAAAATACTTGCAGCTCCCTGCCTGTGGTATTATTATTATGAGAACACCAGCAATTGTCTTTGGGTAGCTTTAGGTGCACACTGTGTAAAGGACACAGTACACTAACTGAAAATACTGCAGCTACCACAATCACCTGCCTGCCTGTCAGTATTAGGAAGAGAATAACAGGAACGGATCTAGCTAAACTGAAAACAGTGTGTATATATATATATATATATATATATATATATATATATATATATATATACACAACACCTAGGATGCATATATATACTAAATACACTGACTGCAGCTAACAGACTCGCCTGACTGCTCTATCTAACTCAAATTAAATTACACTGTCTCTCTCTCTCTATCTCTCTCCGCCGCCGCAACACACTACACAAGGCTGCCACGCAGGCGGCCTTATATATTGTAGGGCGTGTACTAAACCCCCTGAGACATAATTGGCCAAAGCCACCCTGGCTTTGGCCAATTATGGCTCACGGTTCTTACCGCGCTGTGATTGTCCAAAGCATGCGGGTCATAGTGCATGCTTGGCCAATCATCATAAAGCAATGCACTGCGATGCCGCAGTGAATTATGGGCCGTGACGCGCCACTCGAATTTGGCACGAATGGCCCATAGTGTTTGAAATTCGGCGAACGGCCGAACAAACGATGTTCGAGTCAAACATGAGTTCGACTCAAACTCGAAGCTCATCCATAGTCACCTTCTGTTCCTTCTGTTTTAAGAAGGCCCTCCCGTGCTAACACACCACTTAGAGTGAGGACTTTTTGATTGCTGTAATCCCTTCTCACCATAACTTGTATAGTTATACTGCTCCTAAGCATCAAAGAGAACCTGTCACTGTTGGCTGTTTGTGGTGACATTTATCCTTTGTTCTGTATGATATGTAACCCAGTGTTTTTCTCTTTGGATTTCACATGAAATTTCACACATTGTTAGTAAATCAACCCCAGAGGCTGTATATAGTATCCTTACAGGTACATTTCTTCCACATAGTTGCAGAGAGGACTGACGGTATAGTAGGGTTGACCAGTTTCTTTTCTTTTTTGAATAATCTGAAGTACTAGTGTTTTACAGTTTTGTAAATGCAAAAGCATGCTATTATTACATAAAAACATTTAAGGAATGTATGCATATACAGTATGTTAATCCTTGACACAATTTGCAATGGTTATATTTTCCAGTGTTACATGTCTAGAGACTATTTTAGATATTTTGGCACTTTTGCGCCTTATACAGTATATTGTTTGCTGTTCTTGCTACTTTTTTGTCATTTATAGCTAGAGGTGAATTTTGAACTTTACTCCGTTCGGTTGCAATCATCTGAGATGCCAAAGAGTGGCATCCCATGTTAAAAGAAAATTTTGAGGGATAAATTTCTAAGCTAAATTGTATGTTTTCTACCTAGTAAGTGCCTATATTGTGTATAGTTGTTCAGTCACATCATGTACACGCTCCCAGTAAATGCTATACTTGCTATATTTGTCTGTCATCAACTTCTTCTCAGTTCCTAGGAATTCACGCTCATTTTTTAAGAAATATTATCTATTTATATCAATATTAGCCTCTACCACTGACTTTATTTTTTCTTCAATCTTCTCCAGCATCAAAGCCTTGCCTAATGAATCCTAAGTATTTGACTACTTGAGTTTAATCCTAACTACCAGGCCTTCTACCAGACAGCCTTATTTTATTTCATGTATTATTGACAGGTTTGATCTTCTTGAAGTCCAGGGAATTCTCAGCAGTTTTTCCCAGGACTGCAATTCAAAAGCATAAAATCTGCAGCACACGGCCTTCCTTCCAGTCTACCTCTCAGTGCTGCATGTTACCACAAAAAAAAGACCATAACTTTAACTATATGAACATTTTTCTGATAAGTTATGTCCATAACCCTTTATATTCTGTCCAGTCCTTTCATAGCTTTCCACGCAAAAACCATATATATGTCTTTTCATTCTGTGATTGCATTTCCCATCTGCAGAGATCTTTTAGCTTAGATTTAGGTTGTCACTTTAAAGCCGTGTACACACGATAGGTTTTACCGATTAGAACAGCCCGATGGACTTTTTTCATCATACAAACCGATCGTGTATGGGCCCCATCGGTCTTTTTTCCATCAGTGTTTAAAAATAGAACATGTTTTAAATTTATCCAATGGTTAAAAAACTGATAGCAAATTACTATCGTCTCTGGGGAACTCCATCGGATAAAAAACCCAAGCATGCTCAGAATCAAGTCAACGCATTCTCAGAAGCATTGAACTTCATTTTTCTCGGCTCGTCGGAGTGTTTTACGTCACCGCGTTTGGAACGGACGTTTTTCTTTTTCGTACATCACGGGACACAGAGCGACATAGTCATTACTAATGGGTTATATAGATACCGTCAGGTGCTGGCACTGGCAACTTCCAAAACCGGAAGTACCCTCCCCTATATAAGCCCCTCCCATCCGGGAGCACCTCAGTTTTTTGCCAGTGTCTAAGGTGTTGGCCAAGAAGAAACATGTGTTTTTCACTGAGCTTGCGTACAGGTTCTTTTGGGCCTCAGTAAGCTATTCCGGATCCGACCAAAAAAGCTTCATAGCTAAACGGTCGGTACCCGGGCCTTGCAGAGAAGAGCAAGGTTTTGCCTGTAATGCTTCTCTTAGGAGAGCTGGACCCTGGGATCCAGAGCTCTGGTCATACCCACGACCAAGATGTTTTCTGTGCAGGGTGCTATACAGGTCCAGGGGAGTGGAATCCTTGGGAACCCGGTCCCTGAAGGTTTGATTACAATGCCTGCCGTGATAGGTGAAGTTTGGGCTTTTGTGGACCAAAAAAGTCCTGCGGCGGGGAACAGGTAAGTGGGGGCCCCCAGGAACTTGGTTCTATTGGGGGACCCCCAAGCCTAATTTGTCTTTCTGTCTGTTACCTAATGGTATTCCCGCAAAATTCTGTGCATGCCTGTAACTACTAAAAAAATGTAATAATTTTTAATGGTGGTCAAGAAAAAAAAAAAAAATAATTTTTTTTTATATATATTTAATATATTAGACTGCGGTACCTGTGTTTGTCCACTAGAGGCCGCTGTGGAATGTTTTCTTGTCATGTGGACTAGCTTCTTCTCAGCAGAGCAAAGTCCAGGCAGATGGTGAGTTCTCTTATAGGAAACTGCTTCCTCTGCCATGTTGCAGTGTTTGTCCATCCCCCGGCCTGCGGCAAAGAGGGGCCCTGGCTCCTGTCCCTTGTTACCATATTTGAAATTAGCGCCGAAGGCGCACGTGCCCGCGCGCGTGCGCGTGCACGCGCCTCTATATATAGAGGTGAGCCGGGAAAGGGGGCGGAGCCTGGGGGATGACGCTCTGTGCGCGCCGCAGCGCTTCTGCGCATGTGCGGGCGTCCCAGCAGTTTTAAAAAAAACACAATATTGTAGTGAGCTGGCTATGAAGTACAGAGACAGAGCTGGCAACATTTAAAGGCATACAGCAAGCGGTTGATACAGGCATCCCCTAGAAAGGCACATTAGTAGACACCAACTGTGATATAGCAGCAATTGTGCTAGACTATTCTCAGTAAAAGTGGTGTATTACGGCTGGAATACCTCAGCTTTAGGCTTAGGAATATGCCGTCCAGAAGCTCCGGAACTGAATCTTCCAGGAAGCGAAGGGGGTCTCATCGGGCTCTGAGGATCTCGGGCATACTTCTGCTGCACCAGTCTCCCCTGAAGTTCAGAGGTAAGTGACCGTAGAGACCCCGCAGGGGTACTTGGTACTGTGGCTGTCCTCAGTCACCTGCTCCTGTGTATGTAACAGAGGAGGTTTTTTCCTCAGCTCTGGGAGGATTAGAGAGAGATTGTCAACATTTATCGCTGCCTCCCTGTCAGGGAAAGCACGCCCGATCTCCGTCTCCTCCTTCAGAGTGCCTGTTAGCAGAGCAACAGTCCCATACAGGGATCGACCTGCCTGAAGGGGATCAGGATGAGGTTGATTCTGTTATAGAGGAATCAACAGTGGGGGAACCTTTTCTCAGCATCTCAAGCTGAAAGATTATGGGTTCAGTCTCTGACTAACATGGTCCGATCAGCATTTAAAAATGCACCTTGCGGAACCATCAACCACTACTGTATCCTCGTTGGGGTCGCTAGAAGCCCCCAGACTGTTTGTTCTTTTCCACTTCACCCTTTACTGAAAGGGCTCATTTACCAGGATTGGGAACGTCCTGAGAAAATATTTATTCCCCCAAGAGATTTCCGGTGGTCTATCCCATGGAGGATAAGTTCATCAAAAAAAAAAAAAAAAATGGAAGGTCCCTACAGTGGACGCAGCCATCTCTTGTATGTATAAATCACTGACATGTCCAGTGGATAATGTCCAAATGTTCAAGAACCCAATAAAAGATTGGAGTCCTTATGAAAATCTGCTTGGTGATACAACCAGCAGTAGCAGCTATTGGGGTCTGCTAAGCAGTGAAGGATCAGTTGAAACAGGTCTTGAGGGACTTGACAGATCAGCAGGCTTTGCCCTAGCTGATCTACCTAGAGCCTTAGGCTTTGCGGTTGACGCCATAGAGGATTCAGTCCATCAGGCCTCCCGCCTTACGCTGTCTATAGTACATTTGCGTAGGCTCCTATGGCTCAAAAACTGGTCTGCTGAAGCTCCCTGTAAAGAATGGCTGGTTAGCGTCCCATTTCATGGTGAACGCTTATTCAGGGAAAACCTGGACAAATATATCCAGAAAATTTCCAGCGGTAAAAATACGCTCTTGCCGGTTAAAAGCAGAGTTAGAGGTCCCTCTTTAAGAGGCCTGCTTCTCCAGTCCCTGGGGCATCGGCTGTGTAACAGTTCCGACGGCCTCCTCGGTCAAATCCCGGGGGTAAAAAACAGGGACAGTAGCAGGGTAATGAGAAACCCTGGGTCAGGGGAGGTACAAAACCTCCCCCAAAGTTAAATTCATTGAAGCCCCCACTCAGTCGGGTGGGGGGAGGACTCCAGTTGTTCGCAAGAGACCTGGCGGGACACGATCAAGACAGATAGGTGCTCTCCGCAGTAGGTTTGGGATACAGTTTGGAGTTAAAAGACTCTCCTCCTTCCCATTTTTGAGGTCAAACGTGCCAAGGGATCCCCGGAAGAGAGAGTCCCTCCTGTTGGCACTAGAACAACTATTGCTCCAAGGAGTAATTATGGAGGTCCCCTGGAAGAATGAGGGTTCGGGTTTTACTCAAACCTCTTTACAGTCCCGAAGCAAACGCGGACGGGAGGCCCATATTAATTCTAAAAGGGCTATACAAATTCCTGTATATCAGGTCTTTCCGATGGAGTCGATCCGATCGGTGGCCACTGCCCTACAAGGGGAGGGTTGGTTAGCCACGATCGACATCAAAGATGCTTATTTGCACATTCCCATCTTTCCAGTCCACCAAAAATTTCTACGCTTTGCAGTAGAAGGGCGCCATTTTCAGTTCAGAGCCTTACCCTTCGGTTTGGCCACAGCACCACGAGTGTTTACAAAAATTCTGGCCCTTTATTGGCCAATCTAAGAACACAAGGTGTAATGATAATGGCATATCTGGATGACTTGTTGCTGATAGACCACTCAGTGAAAAAACTAGACGTGGTCGTTCACAAGACGATCAAGTATCTGGAATCTCACGGTTGGATTATCAACCGAGACAAGTCAGCCCTAAAAACCAGTCAAAAGTCTGGAATACTTGGGGCTAAGGTTGGATTCAGGCCAGAGAAAAATATTCTTGCCTCGAGGAAAGGTGTTGTCTTTGAAAGATTTGATCCACTTAGTGGGTACAAAAAAGACAGCCGTCCATACGCCTGTATATGAGGCTGCTGGGAAAAATGGTGGCATCATTCGAAGCAGTACCCTACGGTCAATTCCATTCAAGGAATTTGCAAGGGGCCATACTGTCAGCCTGGAACAAAAAAATTCAGGCCTAGACTTACAATGTCCTTTTCCCCTTCCGTTCGCAAGAGCCTCCGTTGGTGGTTGGTTTCCCAGAATCTGGAAAAAAGGAAATCCTTCAGTCCGATTTCTTGGAAGGTGGTCACTACAGATGCCAGCCTTATAGGCTGGGGAGCAGTACTGGAGCAATAGTCTCTCCAGGGCAGATGGTCGGATGCAGAAAAGGCCCTGCCCATCAATCTCTTAGAGATACGAGCAGCCCGGTATGCCCTAGTAGCATGGACATCCAAACTCCAAGGGTCCCCTGTCAGAATCAATCAGACAATGCCACAGCAGTGGCATATATCAATCATCAGGGGGGCACCAGGAGTCGTGCAGCCCAGAGGGAAGTAAATTACATCCTGAAATGGGCAGAAAAAATATGTCCCAGCCATATCTGCGGTATTCATTCCAGGAGTGGAGAATTGGAAGGCGGACTTTCTAAGTCGCCAGCAATTAGGCCCAGAGGAAGGGTCCCTTCACCCCGAGGTTTTCTGGACAATATGTCAGCGGTGGAGAACATCGGATGTAGATCTTCTAGCATCCAGATTCAACGCAAAGGGGGACAGGTTTGTCTCTCCGACAAGGGATCCCCTAGCTTGCGGCTCGGATGCCCTAGTGTTCCCTTGGGATCAGTTCAAGCTGATATATGCATTCACACCGCCACAATGGTTACCTCGATTACTCCGCAGAATCAGGGTAGAAAAGAAACCAGTGATTCTGGTGGCTCCAGCGTGGCCCCGAAGAGCGTGGTACGTGGAGATTGTAAAATGTCAGTGGGGAGTCCTTGGACTCTCCCACATCGTCCGGACCTGCTTTCGCAAGGACCGATATACCACCCTTCCTTACCAGCCCTAGGTTTGACGGCCTGGCTATTGAAGCCCACATTCTAAAAAAGAGAGGGCTCTCTAATTCTGTGGTATCTACCATGATCAATGCCAGGAAGCCGGTATCCAGGCAGATCTACTATAGAATCTGGAAGGCGTACATCGCCTGGTGTGAAGCCAAGAAATGGCATCCACGTAAGTACGTAATAGGTAGGAGTCTGGACTTCCTACAATGGGCTGTAGATAGGAAGCTTGCCTTGAGTACTATCAAGGGTCAGATTTCGGCCTTGTCAATATTTTTTCAAAGGCCCTTGGCTTCGCATTCACTAGTCAAAGCCTTTATACAAGGAGTGATGCGTATTAGTCCTCCGGTTAATATTCCCATATGTCCATGGGATCTAAACTTGGTTCTGTCGGTTCTACAGAAACAACCATTTGAACCATTACAGCATATTTCCTTGGTGCTTCTCACCAGGAAATTGATTTTTCTAGTAGCCATTTGTTCGGCTAAAAGAGTATCGGAATTAGCAGCTATGTCCTGTAAGGAGCCATATCTGGTTATCCATAAGGACAGAGTAGTGTTACGTCCTCATCCAGCCTTTCTTCCTAAGGTGGTATCGAGGTTTCATTTGAACCAAGATGTGGTTCTTCCTTCTTTTTTCCCCAAACCTACTTCGGTAGAGGAAAAGTTATTGCATTCTTTGGATGTAGTAAGAGCAGTTAAAGCTTATCTAAAAGCCACTGCTCAGATTCGCAGAACGGATACTTTGTTTATTCTGCCGGAAGGCCCCAGAAGGGGTCAGGCAGCGTCAAAATCTACTTTAGCCAAGTGGATTCGACAGGTCATAATACAAGCCTATGGCTTGAGAAATAGACCGCCTCCGTTCAAAGTTAGGGCGCACTCCACGAGAGCAGTTGGAACTTCATGGGCAGTGCATCACCAGGCCTCCCTGGCTCAAATCTGTAAGGCCGCAACATGGTCTTCAGTACACACGTTTACTAGGTTCTACCAGGTGGACGTTAGAAGTCAGGAGGATGTCGCCTTTGGGCGCAGTGTGTTGCAGAGCGCAAAAGATCCTCATGTCTGATAGCGCTCAGCTTATATATGGTGTATCCCCCCCCTCATTTGGCATTGCTTTAGGACATCCCATTAGTAATGACTATGTCGCTCTGTGTCCCG
This sequence comes from Rana muscosa, assembly GCA_029206835.1. Taxonomy (NCBI): domain Eukaryota; kingdom Metazoa; phylum Chordata; class Amphibia; order Anura; family Ranidae; genus Rana; species Rana muscosa. The sequence continues at coordinate 176,516,493 of CM055116.1, forward strand.
TGATGTACGAAAAAGAAAATAGGATTTTTATAACAGCTTACCTGTAAAATCCTTTTCTTGGAGTACATCACGGGACACAGAGCTCCCACCCCTCTTTGGGGACACTTATTGCTTTGCTACAAAACTGAGGTGCTCCCGGATGGGAGGGGCTTATATAGGGGAGGGTACTTCCGGTTTTGGAAGTTGCCAGTGCCAGCACCTGACGGTATCTATATAACCCATTAGTAATGACTATGTCGCTCTGTGTCCCGTGATGTACTCCAAGAAAAGGATTTTACAGGTAAGCTGTTATAAAAATCCTATTTTTTGACTGATGGTGTGTAGGCAAGACTGATGGAAGTCAGCTTCATCGGTTTTCCGATGGAAAAATCCATCGGTTTAAAAACCATAGGAAATCCGATCATGTGTACAGGGCTTTAGTGTGAGGCTTCTACTATGATATATGATTACAGAGTCAGAGAACTGAAAATACTACCTAGGTAAATGCCAAGAGCCCAGCGGGTATCATGAGGGCTCATGATGACCTCCACATTTATACCCACCACCACAAAATAGCAAAACATTGATTTTCATGTCAGTTGAAGGAGTTTGCTGATATCATTAATGCAGTTCTGCCTGCTCCTTACTCTGACCAATAGATTGCTTTTATTGTTGTTTTGTTTTTGACCACATCCACCCCTCTTCCTCTGTGCCATTTTTTAGGGAGTCAGAAAGTGAACCAAGAAGCAAGGGGCCACCTGTTAGATTATAGTCAAGACATAGGCATGACCCAGATACAACATAACCCATGTTATACATTAGTTTAATTTGTTTTTTTAAATGTCTTAAATATATAAAACAAAATTTGCATAACAAACCCCCCCCCAAAAAAAAAAAAAAAAACAACAAAACATTTTTAACACAATAAGATTTTAAGAAATTACCATGCCCAGTAAAAAATATATTTGTAGGGAAAAGATGTATGTAATATATTTTTATAGGATAAATGTGATATGGGTAAATACATAGTGGGATGGCTTTGAACATAGCTGATCTGAAGTATGTTTGTATACCATACAGGACAAGATTACCTCTTCTCTGCCTTTAGTAGCGTGTCATAGCCAAATATTAAGCATTTTAATTAGGATTGCCCCTTTTGTCTTTAGGGCTGGTGATCAGACATTGTGTCTCCATTTAGTTATAGGGCCATAGCAAACATATACATGCTGTAGATCATCGGGTCATCAGAGATCTTAATTATTATGTTATAAGCATCATAGAAAAGTAGACTTGAGTTCCATCCAGTCATGTTCTTGAGAAAGATTTGATTGTACCAATAAGAGCTTGGCCAATTAGGTGAATGTAGGGAACTAGTATAAAAATAGCCAAACTGCCAGGGCTGGTGTTAGACTATTTGTGCCCTAGGCAAGACCAGCCTCTTGCACAGCTCTGCACCCCCCCCATCACCAATGTTATATCCGTGAAGAAATATAGGAAATGAAAAAAACTCTGACTGATAGAGATAGTATGTAGTGAAATGCAGCCCCTGAAGGAACACAAGGCTGTGACAGGCTTACCAGTCCAACTGCACCATCCAGGGAAAGAAACAAAGGGTAGTACCACCAGTGCCTCCACAAGGCTAAATGACCTACCAAATTGACCTATATACAAGACCCACAGCAGAACCAATGACCACCGCTGCCATCTTGAAAGAAGCAGGGCGGCGGCATACCAAGCACCAGGCATTGGAGCCAACAGAGTGCGGGACAAGCTGTCTGCATGACCCCAAAGATGCAGGCATAAAAAAAAATACGACAGGGACTACTGTGGGTCAAGGTCAAACAGTACAAACCAGTGGCCATGGCTGCATCTTAGACAGTGGCTGCCTAGTTCACCTAGTGGTAGCACAAGGCTAGAAGACTGGACTGAGGAGTAGCTGGCAAACCCTGACTGAAGGCCAGAGAGGACAGGGGGAAACCTAGATGGGAAGCTTGACTGGTAACCTGATAGGGAGCTTGAAAAGGGAGACCTGAGGGGAGCTGGACAGGAGAAGAGGATGCACTGCAGAGTTGACTGAGATGACATGGCTGGAGTACATAGTTACATAGTTAGTCAGGTTGAAAAAAGACACAAGTCCATCCAGTTCAACCATAAAAAAAAAATTATAATAATATCATACAATCCCATATACCTAATTCCACACCCACAGTTGATCCAGAGTAGTGGACCTGGAGCTTGGACAGAGAAAGAGCAGAGTCCTGAGGGACAGGGCCTGCAAGAGACTTCAAGCCTTGCCTCATCCCCTGGGATTGGTAATATTTTATATACTTTTGACTAGTTATCCAGTTTGGATTTATAGTCTTGGGTTGCATAGCGATGTCTTCCTTATTTGGTGAATTGTTGCTACAGGGTATCACTGTGGATATTTGTCTGTGATATATGTTATTTAGAATCTGTTCTGTAGTATTGGTGGCATGTTTTCCTGATACTGTTATAATCCTGTACCTGCAGTTTTTATGCTTCAGAAAGTATGAATTAATGTAATATTTTCTTATCAGAGACTGAGCTGTTCATTTTAATTCTGGGTACAATATAATCTTTTTTGCCTACAGTTTGTGTTGTGTGTTTCATTGCGGTGAGAAATGGGAGAGTGGATATTATTATTTATTGATGTCTGTTTATTATTTGCGTAATCAACCCCCCCCCCCCTCCATTTTCTTACAATATAAATGAAGACGAAACAATGTATAATATTAAAAACACCACTCATAATAATAATAATAATATATATATATTAATCATAAAAATAGTTGCACAGCACCACTGTCTCTACAACACAAACTTCCCCTCAAACTCTTTTCCTCCACCTTAACATCACTCAATTTCACTTCCCCTCCACCGTTGTATAGCACTCACCCTAAAATAAAAGAAAAGCAAATAAGTGAGACACAGAAAACATCAAAACAACCAACAAGGATATTTCTTTCAAAACAATAGGAGACTTTAAAGACATCATTCTAAAACTGATGACACACTTAACCACTTAAGCCCCGGACCATTTGGTAGCTAAAGGACCAGAGGTGAATTCAGAATTTTGCACTGCGCTGCTTTAACTGTAAATTGTGCGGACATGCAATGTTGTACCCAAACGAAATTTGTGTCCTTTTCTTCCCACAAATAGAGCTTTCTTTTAATGGTATTTGATTGCCTCTGCGATTTTTATTTTTTGCGATATAAATGGAAAAAGACTGAAAATTTTGAAAAAAAAATGATATTTTCTATTTTTGTTATAAGAAAAATCGAATAAACTCAATTGTAGTCATACATTTAGGCCAAAATGTATTCAGCCACATGTCTTTAGTAAAAAAAATGTCAATAAGCGTATATTTATTGGTTTGCGCAAAAGTTATAGCGTCTACAAACTAGGGTACATTTTCTGGAATTTACACAGCTTTAAATTTATGACTGCCTATCTCATTTCTTGAGGTGCTAAAATGGCAGGGCAGTACAAAACCCCCCCAAATGACCCCATTTTGGAAAGTAGACACCCCAAGCAAATTGCTGAGAGGCATGTTGAGCCCATTGAATATTTTTTTTTTGTCCCAAGTGATTGAATAATGACAAAAAAAAAAAAAATTACAAAAAGTTGTCACTAAATGATATATTGCTCACACATGCCATGGTTATATGTGGAATTGCACCCCAAAATACATTCTGCTGCTTCTCCTGAGTATGGGGATACCACATGTGTGGGACTTTTTAGGAGCCTAGCCACGTACGGGACCCCGGAAACCAAGCACCGCCTTCAGGATTTCTAAGGGCGCAAATTTTTGATTTCATTCCTCACTACCTATCACAGTTTCGAAGGCCATAAAATGCCAAAATAGCACAAAACCCCCCCAAATGACCCCATTTTGGAAAGTAGACACCCCAAGCTATTTACTGAGAGGCATGATTAGTCCATGGAATATTTTATATTTTGCCACAAGTTGCGGGAATATGACAAACTTTATTTTTTTTGCACAAAGTTGTCACTAAATGATATATTGCTCACACATGCCATGGGCATATGTGAAATTACACCCCAAAATACATTCTGCTGCTTCTCCTGAGTACGGGGATACCACATGTGTGGGACTTTTTTGGAACCTAGTCGCGTACGGGACCCCAAAAACCAAGCACCGCCTTCAAGGTTTCTAAGGGCATACATTTTTGATTTCACTCCTCACTACCTATCACTACCTATCACAGTTTTGAAGGCCAAAAAATGCCAAGATGGCACAAAACCCCCCCAAATGACCCCATTTTGGAAAGTAGACACCCCAAGCTATTTGCTGAGAGGCATGTTGAGCCCATTGAATATTTTATTTTTTTGTCCCAAATGATTGAATAATGGCAAAAAGAAAAAAAAAAGAAAAAATGTACAAAAAGTTGTCACTAAATGATATATTGCTCACACATGCCATGGTTATATGTGGAATTGCACCCCAAAATACATTCTGCTGCTTCTCCTGAGTACGGGGATACCACATGTGTGGGACTTTTTGGGAGCCTAGCCGGGTACGGGGCCCCAAAAACCAAGCACCGCCTTTAGGATTTCTAAGGGCGTAAATTTTTGATTTCACTCCTCACTACCTATCACAGTTCCGAAGGCCATAAAATGCCAAAATAGCACAAAACCCCCCCAAATGACCCCATTTTGGAAAGTAGACACCCCATGCTATTTACTGAGAGGCATGTTCAGTCCATGGAATATTTTATATTTTGCCACAAGTTGCGGGAATATGACAAACTTTGTTTTTTTTGCACAAAGTTGTCACTAAATGAGTGGACTTTTTGGGAGCCTAGCCGCGTACGGGACCCCAAAAACCAAGCACCGCCTTCAAGGTTTCTAAGGGCATAAATTTTTGATTTCACTCCTCACTACCTATCACAGTTTTGAAGGCCATAAAATGCCAAGATAGCACAAAACCCCCCAAAATGACCCCATTTTGGAAAGTAGACACCCCAAGGAAATTGCTGAGAGGCATGTTGAGCCCATTGAATATTTTTTTTTTTTGTCCCAAGTGATTGAATAATGACAAAAAGAAAAAAAAAATGTACAAAAAGTTGTCACTAAATGATATATTGCTCAAACATGCCATGGTTATATGCGGAATTGCACCCCAAAATACATTTGGCTGCTTCTCCTGAGTACGGGGATACCACATGTGTGGGACTTTTTGAGAGCCTAGCCGCGTACGGGCCCCCGAAAACCAAGCACCGCCTTCAGGATTTCTAAGGGCACACATTTTTGATTTCACTCAATGGCAAGATAGCCCAAAACCCCCACAAATGACCCCATTTTGGAAAGTAGACACCCCAAGCTATTTGCCGAGAGGCATGGTGAGTATTTTACAGCTCTCATTTGTTTTTGAAAATGAAGAAAGACATATTTTTTTTTTCTTTTTTCAATTTTTAAAACTGTGACAAAAAGCGAGATCTGCAAAATACTCAACATACCTCTCAGCAAATAGCTTGGGGTGTCATTTGGGGGGGGGTTTGTGCCATCTGGGCATTCCATGGCCTCCGAAACTGTGATAGGCAGTGAGGAGTGAAATCAAAAATTTACACCCATAGAAATCCTGAAGGCGGTGCTTGGATTTCGGAGTCCTGTACGCGGCTAGGCTCCCAAAATGTCTCACACATGTGGTATCCCCGTACTCAGGAGAAGCAACAGAATGTATTTTGGGGTGCAATTCCACATATAACCATGGCATGTTTGAGCAATATATAATTTAGTGACAACTTTTTGTACATTTTTTTTTTTCTTTTTGGCATTATTCAATCACTTGGGACAAAAAAAAAATATTCAATGGGCTCAACATGCCTCTCAGCAAATAGCTTGAGGTGTCTACTTTCCAAAATGGGGTCATTTGGGGGGGTTTTGAACTGTCCTGGCATTTTATGCACAACATTAGGAAGCTTATGTCACACATCATCCACTCTTCTAACCACTTGAAGACAAAGCCCTTTCTGACACTTTTTGTTTACATGAAAACATTTTTTTTTTGCAAGAAAATTATGTTGAACTCCCAAACATTATATATATTTTTAAAGCAAAGGCCCTACAGATTAAAATAGTGGGTGTTGCATTTTTTTTTCCACACAGTATTTGCGCAGCGATTTTTCAAACGCATTTTTTGGGGGAAAAACACACTTTTTTTATTTTTAATGCACTAAAAAACACTATATTGCCCAAATGTTTGATGAAATAAAAAAGATGATCTTAGGCCGAGTACATGGATACCAAACACAACATGCTTTAAAATTGCGCACAAACGCGCAGCGGCGAGAAACTACATTCATTTTTAAAAGCATTTAAAAGCCTTTACAGGTTACCACGTTAGATTTACAGAGGAGGTCTACTGCTAAAATTACTGCCCTCGATCTGACCTTCACGGTGATACCTCACATGCATAATGCAATTGCTGTTTACATATGACGCTAGACCGACGCTTGCGTTCGCCTTTGTGCAAGAGCAGGGGGGGACAGCGGTGCTTTTTTTTATTTTTTTTATTATTTATTTTGCTTTTTTATTTTATTTTTAAACTGTTACTTCCATATTTTTTTTTATAATTTTTATTGTTATCTCAGGGAATGTAAATATCCCCTATGATAGCAATAAGTAGTGACAGGTACTCTTTTTTTGAAAAAAAATGGGGGGTTAGACCCTAGATCTTTCCTCTGCCCTCAAAGCATCTGACCACACCAAGATCGGTGTGATAAAATGATTTCCCAATTTCCCAATAGCGCTGTTTATATCCGGGGGGGGGGCATTCCCTCCCACTGCTTGTAAAAGCAGTCTAGAGGCTAATTATCTGCTAGAATTGCTTTTACATGAAAGCCGGCCACTGGCTGAAAAGAATGATACCAAGATGATACCTAAACCTGCAGGCATCATTCTGGTATAAACATTCAAAGTCCAGCAACATACCAGTACGTTGCTGGTCCTTGTTGGACATGTATTGTAATCTTTTTTTTCATGCAGCCTGTTGGCTGAACGAAAAAAAGAGATTGATCGGTGGGTATGCCCACCATTAGAATACCTCCCTTCATCCACCCACTTCTAATGATGGGCATATATGCCGAAGCATGGGGGCATCCTCCCGCAAAAAAGTTATGCCGCGTACACACGGTCGGACTTTTCCACGGGCAAGCCTTCGTCGGAATTTCGACCGTATGTACGCGGCATAAAAGGTTATGCCACGTACACACGGTCGAACTTTTCCACGGGCAAGCCTCAGTCGGAATTTCGACCGTATATACGCGGCATTAGGAGCAAAATCGCCCCTCCGCCCCTGCTGCCCCCATGCTTCGGCATATATGCTCTTTTTTTAACTGTGGTGGTGAAATCACCTCCTACAGCGTTGGAGTCACGGCTTTATGTATCGTGGGAGCAAACGCTGTTGCTGTCAAGATAAATAAATCCGCGATGCAACTGAATGGCGTACCTGCTAAGCAAATGATGGTTAACATTAAAACAAAGTAACATTACAGTACAACAGTAAGACCTTACCATACCATACCTGCAAAGCAAATACCAAAACAAAACCTAGTAAAAAATAAAACATTTTTTTAACGCAACCTGTGCCTAAAATATATATATGCCGAAGCATGGGGGCATCCTCCCGCAAAAAAGTTATGCCGCGTACACACGGTCGGACTTTTCCACGGGCAAGCCTCCGTCGGAATTTCGACCGTATATACGCGGCATTAGGAGCAAAATCGCTCCTCCGCCCCTGCTGCCCCCATGCTTCGGCATATATGCTCTTTTTTTTTTTTAACTGTGGTGGTGAAATCACCTCCTACAGCACTGGAGTCACGGCTTTATGTATCGTGGGAGCAAACGCTGTTGCTGTCAAGATAAATAATTCCGCGCTGCAGCTGAATGGCGCACCTGAAAACAAAAAATTACATACCTGAAAAGCAAGCATGATAAAACATTGCAGAATGGAATACAGTAAAAAAGAGCAGAACAATAGAGAGAAAATAGAGAGAGAGAGAGAGAGAACAATAAAACAACAACTATTTTTGGTTTTTTTATTTTATATTTTTTTGTGTTTTTGTTTTTTACGTTTTTTTTTTTCTTTTTTACACTTTTTTTTTAAACTTTAACAACTGTAATGGTTCGGGTCTCTCGAAATGTAATGGCATCTTGGGAGACCCTGTGTAAGTGTGTCCTAGTCTGTGAAATGCTGTACCCTACGCTAAAACTTCACTTTTGAGTGGTAGCGTTCAAAACATTCACCAAGGCAAAGACCAAGTTTGTCAGGACAGAGTGGACAATAATAACGGGTGTCACGCCTAAATCCGCGCTTGCTACAGACACGACATCTTTTTTGGGGGATTCGTTGGGTAGGGGTACTCGGGAGGAGATGCGTATAATGCCTCTCATGCAGCCGGCTTACTGCATTTGGTAGGGGATGGTGAGGTGCAGAACCGCCTGGATACAGGAGTTCTGTGACTATCTCATTCTGGAATTTTAGAAGAGATAAAGTCCCGCCTGAAGCTCTGTATAGCACATGAGCGTTCAGCAAAGCCAATTGGAATAAGGATAGAGACACTTTTTTGTACCAGCGTCTCGCCTTACGGTCAATTAGATACGGCGCCATCAACTGGTCGTTGAGGTCCACCCCTCCCATATTTTTGTTATATTCGTGGACACAGAGAGGTTTCTCCACAACACCAGTCGCCGTACGAATTTGGACTGTCGTGTCTGCATGAAGGGAGGTAAGAAGGAAAACATTCTTATTGTCCCTCCACTTCATAGCGAGCAAGTTATTACACTTTACGCAGGCTCTCTCCCCCAGCCTAAGACGGGCATCTACAAGCCGCTGGGGAAAGCCCCGGCGATTAGGCCGCACGGTGCCACATGCTCCAATCTGATGATCAAACAAGTGACTAAACAGTGGCACGCTCGTGTAATAATTGTCCACATACAAGTGGTACCCCTTTCCGAATAAGGGTGACACCAAGTTCCACACTATCTTGCCAGCGCTCCCTATGTAATCCGGGCAGTTGACCGGCTCAACCTGACTATCTTTTCCCTCATAAACCATAAAGCTCCATACATAGCCTGTTGCCCTGTCACAGCACTTATAGAGCTTGACCCCGTATCTGGCACGCTTGCTGGGAAGGTACTGCTTGAAAGCCAAGCGGCCAGAAAATTTAATCAGGGACTCATCAACGCAGACAGCTTGATCGGGAATAAACAAGGCTGCAAAACATTCATTGAAGTGGTTTATGAGGGGCCAAATTTTATAGAGCCGGTCGTATTCAGGGTCCCCACGTGGACGACAAAGTTCATTGTCGTTGAAATGCATGAACCGCAAAATCTGCTTGTATCGTTTCCTGGGCATGGAGGCAGAGAACACGGGCATGTGGTCAATTGGGTGCGTGGACCAATAGGCACGCAATGACGGGAATTTATGTGTGCCCATGTTGAGGGAAAGGCCCAGAAAGGTCTTAAATTCGGAAACCGTAATTGGTTTCCAATCTTTGGCAATGGAAGGCAACTGGGGATTAGCGGCGATGAATTGACCAGCATATAAATTACTCTGGTCCACAATAGATCTATAGAGATCTTCCGTGAAAAACAGCGAATAAAAATCAATTGGCATAAAATCAGCTGTTTCCACCTGAATACCGGGTTGGGCAGTGAATGGGGGAAGTACGGGTTCTGCAGAAGTGGTGGGGACCCAATCAGGATAGGCGAATTCTGCAGGAAGGGCACTATGGGCACGACGGGCCTGCCTTTGTCTTCTTGGTGGCAGCGGGACACTACTTGTGCTTGCCACCTCGCCAGCTTGAACTGCACTTATGGGACTCGCCAGGTCACCACGTGATACTGCAGTGCTGGATGTACGCCCAGGCTGTACTAGGCCGCTGGTGCTTGCCAATTCACCAGAAGGAATAGCGGCGCTAGTACTACTCTGCTCCATGATACGAGAGCCCTGCGGTTCTTGCTCCTCAACAACCTCAGAAGATCGGGATCGGGTACGCCTGACCTTAGCAGGGACCTCAACTTCGTCGTCAGAGCTATCTGACGTGGGGCCGCTGACATCACTGTCTTCTACGGGAAGATATTCTGAGCCTGAATCTGACAGATACGTGACCTCCTCTTCACTATCTGTCATGCTCAGAATCTCGTAGGCCTCTTTACTAGTGTACCTTCGACTTGCCATTTTGGGCTCTAAATTCAGGGGTACACTAGTAAGATTCACAGGAAAAAAAGCACCTGACTGTCGTCAGCAAATATATCAAACGCTACAAAAAAAACTGTTAGCGGTCGCAGGGATCAGGACTGTCTCTGCGAACGCTGCAGTTATGTGTTTTGTGTTTGGTAAGTGACAGTGATCGATCGATACTGAACTTGGGTGGGCTGGGCTGGGCTGGGCGGAGGGGCTAAACGCAGGTGCTAGCAGGTATCCGGGCTGATCCCGCTAACACTGCGTTTTTGGGAACCCTAAACCGCTGGGGATGCTAGTATAGATTTGATCAGATACTATACCACTAAGGGAGGTGTATGCTTTGCGCGTGGGTGTTAGCGTTACTGGCACTAACCTAACGCTGCCTGGGGCGACGCAGACCCTCTCTGGCGCTAAAACCTAATTGATCTCACCCGCCGGGCGATCAGGGGGTTAAACCTTTATTGGGTTATATACGGCGGGTGCCCTGATGCTATAAAAAGCAAACTAACCAACCAGGGTCACCCGTAACCTTTATATGGTGATCACTGGTGAAAGGGTTAACTACGGGCAATCAGGGGGTTAAAACCTTTATTAGGTTAAATATGGGGGTACCCGACGCTATATAAAAACCTGACGGGTTACCTAAATAACTAACTGGGTAACCAGTGGGTAACCAGTGTCACCAGTGACGCTTATACGGTGATCACTGGTGAAAGGGTTAACTCTAGGGGCAATCAGGGGGTTAAAATAATATATGGGGGTACCTGACGCTCTAAAAACCTGTGGCGAAACTAAAAATAAATAACTGGCTATCTAGGGCACCACCGGCACTAAATACAGCGATCGAAAATACGATCGCTTAGTGACGCTGGTGTTAGGGGGTGAAAGGGTTACCTGGGGGGCGATCAAGGGGTTAAACCTTTATTAGGGGGGGTTAGGGGGCTACCCTGGACCTAAAGGGGCCTAAACCTAACTGTCCTGCAACTTTTTACTATCACAGATGACACTAAATGCAGTGATCAGTAAAATAAATGATCACTGCAATCAGTGACACTGTGATTGGGGGCTGGGGGGTGACCTGGGGGGTGATCTGGGGGTGACTGGGGGGTGAAATGTGTGCCTATGTGTACCTAAGTGTCAGTGGACTGTTGGTGCACTAACCTGCTTCCTCTCTCCTCGGCACCGGAATCAAAAAGACCGCCGCGAGGGAGATGACATCACTTCCTCCTGCCTGTGTTTACATCACATGGCGGAGGGAGCATTTTCATTCGCCGGGAGCGATCGCGAGGGGGTGGCCGAAATCGAATGGTCACCCCCTCATCTCTGATCGCTCCCCAACGATAAACGGCCGCTCACTGTATAGGAGGGGGGTCCGATCGGACCCCCCAACTATACAAAGGCGATCACGTATGCTCTACGTGATTGTGCCTGTCGGTGCCATTCTGCCGACGTATATATACAGTGAGCGGTCGTTAAGTGGTTAAATAAAACAAAATTTATTATAACCCTTTAAAAAACAGTGGAGTATAACATAATGATCGCATTAAAATTATATGCATAAAGGATTAAAAACTGTACAAATGCATAAATAGACTAGTCGCTAACTAATCCTGCTCGTCTGTGCTAAAGTGTTTTACAGTCCAAAACTGCTTCGTCACGGACACCGCAGAAGCATCTGAAAAGTTAAACAACATTTTGATAGTACAAAAAATTATCCTCAATTTTCTCATGTACAATACATAGTGTCACCTATATAGTGTCAGCTGACTTTCATAAGTATGTCACAACCGAGGTCTAAAACTATAGATTCCCAACAACACAACAGGCGGAGGGGAGGTGGCTAGACACTGGACCAGTCAGAGGGGAGACCCAGGCCACAGAAAGCCACCCAGTCATAGCTGCAAAAGACAAAAATGGCATACATTTTAATATATACAGTATTTACACAAAATCCAAATAGTATCCATATGAGATGATAAAAGAGGGAGGAAATCCTGGCCACATACACACTCCTTAAAAAATATATATGCTGTATTCTCATTCCTCTAAGCCAAACACACAAATTTTGGTGTTACCATTGTAAAAACTGCAAATACAAACTATCCTAGCTGCCAATAAATCTCCATAGCTCCCACCTAAATACAACCATTAGATCCATCATCCAAAACCATTACAACCCCACATACAAAACCAACCACCTCCTACACACCTACATCCCGCATACACACCCAAAACATAACCCACAATAGATCACCCCCCGCCCCCCAAAAAAGGACAAACTCCACCCAGAAAAGCAGGCCAATTACCGCCAGCCAAATCTGGAAACCTAGTCTTCAAAATGGTTCCCCTATGCATCAGCACAATACATTCAAACCAACCTCCCTACCAAACAAAATCCGGCCCAAAAGAGGGCCCCAGTATGAAGTCAACAAACATATAGTCAGTCACCTCTTAAAAGAACCCTCACAGATACAGAGGGTCTCCAAAAGAGATACAGCATGCAGCAGCGCACACTGAGGCCCCCACAATCTCCCTAGATAGTCCCGTCAGGCAGGACACCAATGGACCAATGTCTGACGTCACAGGATGCGGATACACAAGTGTCTGACGTCATGCCAGCGTGGAGACCCAGCTGCCGAGCATGCCCCCGCCAAGCAACAAGGCAAGCAACGCATGGTGGGCGGGAGCAACAATCGCACCTCTGCCCATCAGGGGGAGGGAGAAACTCGCCTCTCCAGCTAGGCACTCAAGTGTTTGGCCAGACATAAGGCTGAAGAAAAGCATAGCATCCCTTAAAGAGCAGAAATAGTTGACAAAACAACACTACACAAAGAAAAATATAGATCATAAAACAGCCCAAATAAACTGCATTATACATATTAGAATGCAAAACATGATTTTGTCTACAATAGAGATTCCACCCGTGAACACAAAAAAAGGGACATATAAATAGTTGAAAATATATTCCTAAGACAACATATTATCACACAGAAAACATCAATTACTATATATACTGTATATAGATGCAAAATATCCATCATCAACAATATACTCCTCCCACATCCCTTTCAATTGTAAGACTTTCCACCTCCCCCGTCCACAAAAAATGGCATACTTTATCATGACAGATCAGTTCTTATCAATCCTCATCCATAAAAATCTGAATTACTCCATTCCTCCCACCTCCCAAAACAACCCACTCCAATATCAAAGCATAGTACAAAACCTCCCACCTCCCTATTCATATAATTTACACCATTTGCCCATTCACTCACACAACAACATTATCATACTCTTATGTACTCCACTCCCTCTTCCCACTCGGTTTCCAAATTGTTTGTGCTTCTTCATACCCATAATTCTTACAAATACAATATGCATATAAGTATAGACTTCCACAGACCCTGGATACACATTCTGTTTATACTCAATTCCTCCTTCCTTAAGAATAAAATATTATGAGCATTCCACAACATTTCTTTTAAACAATTTGCCAACATCCATAAAACCCTTTCTTCATATTTCCCAATCTTATACAATCCAAACATCATTATTTCAAACGTCATCTTCTCCACTGCAAGTGCCAAGTCATGTTGAAACAGGAAGGGGCAATCTCCAAACTGTTCCCACAAAGTTGGAAGCATGAAATTGTCCAAAATGTCTTGGTATGCTGATGCCTCAAGAGTTCCCGTCACTGGAAATAAGGGGCCAAACCCAACCCCTGAAAAACAACCCCACACCATAATCCCCATCCACCAAATGATTTGGACCAGTGCACAAAGCAAGGTCCATAAAAACATGGAAGAGCGAGTTTGGGTTGGAGGAACTTAACTGGCCTGCACAGAGTCCTGACCTTGACCCGATAGAACACCTTTGGGATGAATTAGAGCAAAGACTGCGAGCCAGGTCTTCTCGTCCAACATCAGTGCCTGACCTCACAAATGTGCTTCTGGAAGAATGGTCAAACATTCCCAAAGACACAGGCCTAAACCTTGTGGACAGCCTTTCCATAAGAGTTGAAGGTGTTATAGCTGTAAAGGGTGGGCCAACATAATATTGAACCCTACGGACTAAGTCTGGGACGCCATTAAAGTGCATGTGCATGTAAAGGCAGGCATCCCAATCGTTTGACAATATAGTGTACCTCACTGTCTACCAGCCTTCTTCAGTATTGAAACTCTCCTGTTGGCAAACACCTAAGCACAGCCATCCATGCAACATCCTTCTGCCTATTCGCAAGTTCTTTATTACATAAATTCCTACATACTTTCCTACTCTGCACCTCACTCAATCCACCTATCATCTCTAACGCCTCCTTTTTTTCTAACATGCCCATCCCATCATTACTTTCACACCACACCTCTCTAATTACTTCATGAAATTCATATATCCTCGTGCACCTTTCAATCCTCACATAAAAGCATAGCACTCTAAAACACACTGGCTTTTGTACATCAATCCCACACAACTTATATTTTCTCAACACACTCTTACTTGCATATTTTAACATACAGTAGATCCCACTGAAATCTCTATTTTGCTAATCCACACACACATACTTACATACCAAAAATCACTAAGGCCCCTTTCACACTGGGGCGGTGGGAGCGTCGGCGGTAAAGCGCCGCTATTTTTAACGGCGCTTTACCGTCAATTTCGCTGCGCTATTCAGCCGCTAGCGGGACGCTTTTACCCGCCGCTATTGGCCAAGATAGGGTTACAACCACTGCAAAGTGCTGCTGCAGCAGCGCTATGCCGGCGGTATAGCCTCGCTGCCCATTCATTTCAATGGGCAGGAGCGGTGGAGGAGCGGTATACACACCGCTCCTTCACCGCTCTAAAAGATGCTGCTAGCAGGACGTTTTTTTACTGTTCTGCTAGCGCACCGTTCCAGTATGAAAGCCCTCGGGGCTTTCACACTGGAGAGACAGTGCGCTTTGCAGGTGGTATTTTTAGCGTTATAGCGCCTGCAAAGCGCCACAGTGTGAAAGGGGTCTAAATGTTCACCACAACTTTTCCTTTATTTGCCTTTCATGATCTTGTCTCTCTGTACCATTCTTAACAACCACACAAACATAAAGCACCTCTTTTTTTATTATCCTCAGCTCTCTGTGAGAAGCAGGAAAAACATAAAATATGACCAGAAGTTTTTTTTTTTTTTTCTGTACTTTTTCATATACCTCCTGTCAGATTCCTCTCCTAAACAAATTACTATTGATTCTTATGCCGCGTACACACGACCATTTTTCTCGTGGGGAAAAATTAAATTTTTTCTCTTTGACGAGGAAAACGACCGTGTGTGGGCTGTTCATCATTTTTCCCGACGAGAAAAACGGCATGAATCACGACGAGAAAAATTAGAACATGCTCTAATTTTTCTTGTCGTGATTCAAGGCATTTTTTTCCGCGGCAGTTTTCCCATAGGGAAACACTGCCAGGGAGCTTACACACAGTAATTTTTCTCGACCAAGAGAAAAAATGTCAGGAAAAACGGCCGTGTGTAGGGGAACAAGCCGCTCGAGAAAATCAATCGTGTGTACACGGCATTACACCCAATTTATTTATTTATTACAGGCACTTATATAGCACCATCAATTTATGCAGCGCTTTGCATATTTTTATTATACATTAACTCAAGGAGCTTACAATCTAAGATCCCTAAATCACATTCCTACATACATATATTAGAGCCAATTTGGACAGGGGCCAATTAGCCTACCAGCATGTCTTTGGAGTGTGAGTACAAACCGGAGTACCCGGAAGAAACTCACACAGGCACAAGAGAACATGCAAACTCCAGGCGGGTAGTGGCGTGGTTGGGACTCAACACTTTAAACTTCCCTTATGCACCTTCCATATCGCTCCATTCACTAAAAAACTTACATTCACTCTTTACCATATTTATTCCAAACCCACTCACAGAAAATAAAATATCAATCAACAAATTCGCTCTTCTCAAACCAGCCATACTTTTATATATCACTGTCACATCATCCATATAACCAACCATATTTAGATTTCTCCCACCACTACCGGGAACTTCCACCCATTTCACAAATGTATCCTTTACAAACATCCACAATAGCAGTTAAATTATACATACAAAATATGCTAATAAAGACAGCACTACACCTCAAAATGCAATATTAAACACAACAATAAATAAAGATGAAAAAAAACAAAAAACGTATGCATAAATGACAAACATTGTAACAAATGTACATAAATTAAAAAGTGTCACTATCCACCCACACACTATTGCAACTGGTGAAAAAAAGTCCCAATACTTTAATATAAAGTCCAGTGTAATTGTGACATACAACTCATTAAAGTTTGTACTGCTCTACTGTGAAATCTTTCACCATTCTACCATGCTCAAAATGCTGTTAAAGGCTTACCAGAACACCATGACCCTCAGAGTAGCTGAGTAGATACAAACTCCACTTCCAGGTATAATAGGGCTTTATATATTCAAAAAACAAACAAGCCTGAAATAGTGTCAATCTTTTGAGTTGATTTTTTCTTCTTCTTCCTAGTCAACTCAATCTTATGTTTTGGCAGGAAGATAGAAGTGTTGGTTGTGTTGAGGAGGGCTCCTAAGTAGTAAGGCAAAGTTGGCTTTTTTTGTAGTTGATTATCCACTCAAATTACTGCAATGCTTTTATCAAAATCTCCCTGTGACTAAGCATCTGTTTCCTGCTGCCAGCCAAAAAGACAACATCATTCACGTAGTGGTGATAGCACCAGGGCTGGTAAAAAGACCTTATTGAAGGTCCTCAAGGAGGCGCAGAGGTCGATCGGAAGGCAGCAGAAATGTAAGTTGGGTTGGCGTACCACAAATCTAAGATATCTTTAAAAAGACAGAACGATAAGACTATGCAGGTAGGCATCCTGTAACCTTGACGCCCCCTGAAGACGTAAACCCACAAAACGTACGTCGGCGGCAGTACCTGGTCACGTGATTTGCTGATGTCATCCCGCCGCTCTGGTTTGAATCGATCTGTGAAACACCAAGCGCGGTACCTTGGAGGAAACAGCGGAGGAGTTCACTTTTCATACAAGCTCTTAGCCCTAGTGCCGGGAAAGGCACTTTTCAAAGTAAGAGGCCATTTGGCACTTCTTGTTTTTTATCATTTTTTTAATAAACTGTAATACGCTATGAGGCTTCCTGTTTCTATTTGCATATCCTGTCCTTATGCCTGACAAGAAGGGTCTGATTCCTGTGTATAACGGTCGATGTGCATGCAGGCACAATCCTGCACAAGCTCTCAAGACCATCTTTTTAACTAAAGTGGTCAACAAAATCTGGTAAGCGCATCCTTTGTCTGAGCACTTTGGGTGATATTTAGTGTTTGGTGGAGGAGCATCACGCAATCTAAGAGGATCTTTTTTTGATTGTCACTAGCAACAAATGATCTATGGATAACCGATGTTTGAAGCAATATTTGATTTATTACCTACATTTGGTTGGAACTTTTATTGGAGACTTTTTCTTGGGAGAAATTGGATATTGGGACTCACATTTATATATATATATTTTATATTTTGTTTGGACTTAAGTACTACTTAGTAACTAAGCACCAATTAATAGTATTAATGTAGTTTGCTCATTAGAGGTATTTGTGAGAGATTTACCTGAGATACCTTTAATAGGGCTATCTTTATATTTATAGATTATCACATAAGTAGGTGTGATTTTATTTGTAGGTATATTAAGAGTACTCTAATTATTTATTTTAATTTTTTTTTTCACTTGATCATTTTGGAAGTCGCCATGGCTCCCATTTTGCAGAGTAGCAGCTGTAAAGCAATTAATTGATAAGTATTCACTAGTGTTGGCGCGGATTTTTTTTTATTTATCCTGTAACCTACTGAAAGTTTCCAGTCTTCAGGCTGTACTGCTTGCCCTAATATCTGGAAGGATTCCATTTGATGTCTTCCAAGAAAATGCACTGAATTAGCTTCTTGAAATCTATGACTGGTTGCCAACTGCAGTTCCTTTTTTTGGCCAGCAAGAGAGTTGAATAAAACCTGGTGACGAAATTGGCAGGCAGTGGATGTGCAAAAAATCCATACATGGCCATGCATAATTGTATGATTGTAGACAACGCCCACTTGTCTTTGCAATGCTTTGTTTAGACCCCTGAAAAGTGGGCTCTCACCACAAGAGTCTGGACACTCTGACCATCACAACAACTTTGAGGGTACTGCAGAACACCCAAGGTTTGCATCCATGATTTTGGGAAAGTTGACTGGGTACTTCTCCAGCCTTTCCTATTGACTCTAGCCTGTCAAAAAACCCTTGGATCTCTCTACCTTGATGGCTGAAACTTACTCTGACAGACCCTTGTACATCTCAACTTCCTGCCCTGGGGAAGGAAATCCTACTTCCTTCCTGAGATTGCCGTCTCTAGTTTGCTTCCACAGAGGGCCTTCCCATCAAAGGGAATATTACACCAACTTGGTTTTGATGTTGTATCCACAGACCCTGTTTCCAACCAGAGGGCTCTATGGCTCTCATGCAAAGGAGCATAGTACTTACTGAACAAATGAAGGTGTCTATGACTGTCTCGCCTGACTGACTGCAAACATCTATATTTCCTCTATTGCCGGGATAATATCCTGCCATGAAAGTCCCTTATTGATGGCAGTGTTTTGAGTCCACATTTTAGTCTCATTTGCCACTGAGGTTAACTTGACCATTGGTTTACATGCTGCTCCTGCCAACTGGTAAACCTTCCTGAGGTCCAGATCAAACCTTCTATCAATGATGTCCAAGAAAGCAGCTAAATCCCCCATTGGGAGGGTGACATTCCTAGTCAATCATATCACTGCAGTATCCACCATCTTTGGTGTATTCAGGCAGCTGCATCTCAGACCTGTAAAGGGTAACTTTCCCAGTCTGTGCAGTGAAATTCACTTTCTATCTTTTTGCCCTTGGGCAGATAAGACTTTAAACTCTTCCATAAATGGAAAATAGGACTGCAATTTCTGTAGGCTCTTTGTCTTATTTAAAGCAACCTTTTTCCAACCAATTACCTGCTTACTTCCACAAGATAGGGCTGCACTAGGGCAAAGTTGAACCATAATTGCTCAGCATACTAACTCTCTCTGACATGGAGAGCTCCCCTCCCACCCCAGGCACCCCACTGGGTGACAGCCTCGAAGATATCAAGTTAGTAGGGGAAGAGCGTTAGGTTCATCTTGGCTGGTCCCCTGTGAAAGTCCTGCTTGGAAGGCATTCCTCTCCGTATCCACTAGCATCTCAGGCCATCATCCCCTACAGCCTAATTTGTTTGGCGTGGGAGTTTCTCACCCGATCCAGCAAGCTTTATACCTGGATGGTGTGGATTCTCTGGTGAAAAGGACAAGTGTTGTCTCTCCCTAAATTGAAGCCTGGGAGACTCTGAGGAGGGTCTATCATTGGCTGACCAAGCATAATGCTTGATGATCTCTTAGATCTCTTTTAGCATGACTGGGCAGGGATGAAAGCAGACAAAGGAGTCGGTTAGATGCATTTTTTTTTAAGTCAGTCCAACTTACCTGACCATAGGTCCCTTACCTATTATGCAAGTGAGGGTCTTGTAATGGTGATGACTAGGGATGAGCCGAACACCCCCTGGTTCGCATTCCAGAACATGAGAACGGACTGATAGTTCATGCAAACTTTCGAACCCCGTTAAAGTCTATGGGACTCGAACGTGAGAAATCAAAAGTGTGAATTTTAAAGGCTAATATGCAAGTTATTGTCCTAAAAAGGTTTATTTTTTATTTTTAAAGTGTAGCTCCAGCCAAAAAATCTTTTTTTAAGCTTTTTGGAAAACATAGGGAAGGGTTATCACCCCTGTAACATTTGTTTTGCTGTCTGTGCACCTGTTCAGAACATTTCACCTCACTTCCTGTTCCAATGACAATTTTTTTTTTTAAATTTGGGTTTTTTATTGAAACAAGGATTGGTGATAAAGCATCAGTGGAGAGGAGACACCTTTTTCCCATATTAACTCTTACAGGAGAGAATTTCCCTTCCTAGGTATATTTCCTCTCACTTCCTGTTGTCTCCCTCCGTTCGTAAGTAGGAGTCGTTTGAAAGTCGGATGTTTGAAAGTAGGGGCCTGTCCTATGTACTCTGCAGACATTTGGGCCTTAGGTGTTGGTGTTGCCACAACACTGTAAGCCTTCACAGTTACTCTTGGTGGGTGCTGGAACGCCCTGCTGTGAAATATTATATCAAGAATTGTAATTACATGCCATTGTTGAACAGTGGCAGAAAAATTGGGCTGTTGGTGGTAATGGTGGTGGTGCTGGTGCCACAAAACTGTAAGTCCTCACAGTTACTCTTGGTGGGCCCTGCTGTGAAATATTATATCAAGAATTGTAATTACATGCCCCTGTTGAACAGGGGCAGAAAAACTGGGCCTTTGGTGGTGGTGGTTGTGGTGGTGTTGCCACAACACTGTAAGCCCTCACAGTTACTCTTGGTGGGTGCAGGAATGGGCCCTGCTGCGAAATATTAGATCAAGAATTGTAATTACATGCCCCTGTTGAACAGGGGCAGAAAAATTGGGCCTTAGGCACTGGTGCTGGTGCCACAACACTACAACCCCTCACAGATACTCTAGTTGGAGCGCAGGAATGAGCCCTGCAGCAAAGTATTACAGCAAAAATTGTAATTACACGCCCCTGTTAAACAGGGGCAGAAAAATTGGGCCTTAGGCACTGCTGCTGGTGCCACAACACTGCAACCCCTCACAGATACTCTAGTTGGAGTGGAGGAATGAGCTCTGCTGCAACATGAACTTTGAGGAGGAAGAGGATAGTCACTCAGCATCAGCATAGGCAGTCTTGAAGGGATCTCACATTCAAAAAAATATATTCGGTTACATCAGCATCAGGTGCTTGGTAGCTGGTGATCCAAGACTGATTCATTTTTATGAAGGTCAGCCGATCGTCCGATTCGGTGGACAGGCGCACCCTGTGATCAGTTACAAACCCTCCAGCAGCACTGAATGTGCGTTCCAAAAGAACACTGGATGTAGGACAGGCCAGTAGCTCAATTGCATACTGTGCAAGCTCTGGCCAGTGATCCATTCTGAAGACCCAGTAACCCAGAGGATTTTTGGTGGGAAAGGTGCCCAAGTCTGATCTTGCCCCTAGGTATTCCTGCACCATGTGAATCAGACGCTGGCGATGGTTGCTGGAACCGATCATACCTTGGGGCTGCAGACTAAAAAATTGTCTGAACGCAGCAACACGTTGTCCAGGACCAGGACTTTGTAACCTCCTAGGCTCTGGGAATGCATTGCACAAACCTTTCTGCAAGGCCTCCCGAAGATGTTTCATCCTCTGCTCCCTCTGCGACGGCTGGATAAGGTCTGCAACCTTACCCTTGTAACGTGGATCAAGGAGGGTTGCCAGCCAGTAATGATCCCTCTCCTTGATACCACGAATGCGAGGATCCTTTTGCAGGCTTTGCAGGATCAGGGAGGCCATGCAGCGTAGGTTTGCTGAGGCATTCGATCCGGAGTCCTCTGGGTCACTAAGGACGACATGATCCGCAGCCACCTCCTCCCAGCCACGTACAAGTCCATGAATTTCTCGGGATTGTAAATGATTCCTTGAAGACTGCTGCTGATGCTGAGTGCTAGGCTCCACCTCCATGCTGACACAATCCTTCTCCTCCTCGTCCTCTTCCTGTGTGATCGGCGGGCCAGCAGGAACACTGTCTGGATAAAGGGGGCCTTGAGAGGTAAGGAAGTCCTCCTCTTCCTCCCTCTGTTCTGCCTCAAGTGCCCTGTCCATTATTCCACACAGCGTGTGCTCCAACAGGTGGACAAGAGGGACAATGTCACTGATGCATGCACTGTCACTGCTCAACATCCTTGTGGCCTCCTCAAATGGTGACAGGACAGTGCATACATCCCTGATCATGACCCACTGGTGTGGCAAAAAAATAACAAGCTCCCCTGACCCTGTGCTGGTGCCATAGTCGCACAAGTACTCATTGATGGCCCTCTGCTGCGTGTGCAGCCACTACAGCATGGCCAACTTTGAGTTCCACCTGGTGGGCATGTCACAGATTAGGCGGTTCTTGGGCAGGTTGTATTCCTTTTGGAGGTCAGCCAGCCGAGCACTGGCATTAATGGACCGACGGAGATGCACACAGACTTTCCTGGCCTGCCTCAGGACATCCTGTAAGCCCGGGTACCTGCCCAAGTACTACTGCACCACAAAGTTAAGGACGTGAACCAAATAGGGCACATGGGTCAGCTGTCCCTGTCGGAGGGCGGAGAGGAGGTTGGTGCCATTGTCGTAAACCACCATTCCTGGCTTAAGCTCCTCTGAGCTTGCCCCTGCAAAGCTGACAGAATCTCTGCCCCAGTGTGGCTCCTGTCCCCCAAGCACACCAGCTCAAGCACTGCATGACATCTTTTTGCCTGTGTACTTGCGTAGCCCCTTGAACGCCTACGGAGCACCGCTGGTACCGAGGACAAATCAGCACAGGAAGAGGCCCTGGAGGAAGAAGAAGAGGAGGGGGTGGAGGAGAAAGGTGTGTTAGAATCACCACTAGTAGCTTTGGAGGTGTGGTGGAGGGACAACACTACTGCACCCTGTCCTGCATCCTTCCCAGCTGCCAGCAGAGTCACCCAGTGCACTGTGAAAGATAGGTAATGTCCCTGTCCATGCCTGCTGGACCATGAGTCAGCGGTGTTATGCACCTTACCACTGACCGCCCTGTCCAACGAGGCCAAGACATTGCCTTCCACATGCCGGTAGAGAGCCGGAATCGCCTTCCATGAAAAAAAGTGGCGTTTGGGAACCTGCCACTGAGGTACCGCACATTCCACAAACTCACGGAAGGGGGCAGAGTCTACCAACTGAAAAGGCAGCAGTTGAAGTGCTAGCAATTTAGCCAAGCTAGCATTCAACCGCTGGGAATGTGGATGGCTGGGAGCAAATTTCTTTTGGCGGTGCAGCAGCTGGGGCAGGGAAATTTGCCTGGTACAATCGGACGTTGGTGTACCGATAGAAGATTGCCCGCAAGTACTTGGCTGTGATACACCTAATTCTACACCTTCATTCCTCTCAGTGCAGTTTTCTGAGAGGACTGAAGGTATAGTGGGGTTGGAGATCCCAGCTAATGAGGAGCAAGGAGAGGTCCACTTTGTTCTTTGGTGTGGGTCTAATATGTATGCTTGCCAATGGACTGCATGGCAGGTCGACATATGTCTGGTCAAGCATGTGGTGCCCAAGCGGCTGATGTTTTGGCCACGCGAGATACGCTTCAGACATATGTTGCAAATAGCAACGGTGCGATCTGCTGCACACGTCTCAAAAAAGGCCCACACCAAAGAACTTTTGGAATAACACGCAGAGACAGCAGCGACCTGCACATGCGGAGCTCCGCGGTGTGATGCAGTCGATTGGCTGCCCTTAAGCTGGCCCCTGGAGGGCATCCAGCCTCGATGGAGATGTGCCTCCTCCTCTTCCTCCTCCTCTCTCCTATCAGGCACCCACGTAGAGTCAGTGACCTCATCATCCCCTCCCTCCTCGTCACTGGAGCAAACCTGGCAATATGCTGCAGCTGGGGGAACATGACTGCCAGTTTGCTGTCCTTCTTGGGTACCCCCTCTCTCTGGGCTCACGTTACTGCCTTCCTCAAGCTGGGTACCATCATCTGAGCCTTCAAAACCCTACGCATACTCCTGCAGCATGTACCCAACACTGTGGTCAAACAGTTTGGGGGACTCCTCAGGACATGGTGGAGCTAGGGAAGGAGTGATTGATGCCATTGAGCCGAGGGAAGAGGCCGCTTTGGCAGCTGATTTGGCAGACAAAGTACCCTGAGCCTGGGTATGAGAGGATGAGGAGGATAAGGACAGCTTGGTCATCCACTCTACCAACTCTTCGGCATGTTGCGTCTCAAAACGGCCAGCTGCCGAAAAAAGGACAAGCGTGCCCCACGGCCACGTGCTGATGAGGATGCACCATGTCCACGATCAGCACTGTTGCCTCTAGACACAGAGCCAGCTTGCCTTCTTTTATTGGCCTGTGAGTGTCTGCCTCTCCTTGTTGGCCTTCCAGACATACTGTATTTGATGTATTGGAATAGGTACACAAGGAATTTTCTGCAGTCAGCTTTACGTGCACACTGTGCCCAGTATACAGTACACTGACTTAATATACTGCAGCTTAGCACAATCAACTGCCTGCCTGTATTATTAGTAGGAATAGAATAACAGGAACGCTCTGCAATGAGATTTAGCTAAACTGTATACAGTGTATATATATATATATATATATATATATATATATATATATACAAAGCGTGCAAATGCATATATATATATATATACTAAATATACTGGATCTAACTAGCTCAATCAACTGCCTGTATTATTAGTAATAGGACAGGATGGAATAGTCAGCTTTACGTACACATTGCGGCCAGTAGGGATGAGCTTCGAGTTCGAGTCAAACCCATGTTCGACTCGAACATCGCCTGTTCGGTTGTTCGCAGTGCATTTCCGGCTGATGATTGGCCCGCATGCTTTGGCCAATCACAGCGCGCAAAAAACGGAGAGCCATAATTGGCCAAAGCCAGGGTGGCTTTGGCCAATTATGTCTCGGGGGTTTAGTACACGCCCCACACTATATAAGGCCGCCTCTGTGGCAGCCTTGTGTAGTGTGTTGCGGTGGTTAAAGAGAGAGCTTACAGAGAGAGAGAGAGACAGTGTCATTTATATTGAGTTAGATAGAGCAGGCAGGCTAGTCAGTTAGCTGCAGTTACAGTGTGTAGAGGATATATATGCATCCTAGGTGTTGTGTGTATATATATTTATACACTGTATTCAGTTTAGCTAGATACGTTCCTGTTATTCTCTATACTGACAGGCAGGCAGGTGATTGTGCTAGCTGCAGTGTTTCACTTAGTGTATTGTGTCCTTTGCACAGTGTGCACCTAAAAATACCTGAAGACAATTGCTGGTGTTCTGATCATATTAATACCACAGGCAGGCAGCTTCAGTATTTACAGTTAGTATACTGTGTCCTTTGCACCGTGTGCACCTAAAAATACCTGAAGACAATTGCTGGTGTTCTGATCATATTAATACCACAGGCAGGCAGCTTCAGTATTTACTGTTAGTGTACTGTGTCCTTTGCACAGTGTGCACCTACAAATACCTGAACTCAATTGCTGGTGTTCTGATCATATTAATACCACAGGCAGGCAGCTTCAGTATTTATTGTTAGTGTACTGTGTCTTTTGCACAGTGTGCACCTACAAATACCTGAAGTCAATTGCTGGTGTTCTGATCATATTAATACCACAGGCAGGCAGCTTCAGTATTTTTTCAGTTAGTGCACTGTGTCCTTTGCACAGTGTGCACCTAAAAATACCTGAAGTCAATTGCTGATGTTCTGATCATATTAATACCACAGGCAGGCAGCTTCAGTATTTACAGTTAGTGTACTGTGTCCTTTGCACAGTGTGCACCTAAAGCTACCTGAAGTCAATTGCTTGTGTTCTGGTCATATTAATACCACAGACAGGCAGTTGATTCTGCTAGCTGCAGTATAATCAGTATATATACATCCCAGCTTTGTGCAGTTACATCTCACTGCAGGCCATTAGTATGTTTGGAAGGCCAACAAGGAGAGGCAGACAGTCACGAGCCAATAAAAGAGGGCAAGCAGGCTCTGTGTCTAGAGGCAACAGTGCTGGTCGTGGACATGGTGCATCCTCATCAGCATGTGGCCGTGGGACACGCTTGTCCTTCATTTCGGCAGCTGGCCATGTTGAGCCGTAACATGCCGAAGACTAGGTAGAGTGGATGACCAAGCCGTCCTCATCCTCCTCATCCTCTCTCACCCAGGCTCAGGGTACTTTGTCTGGCAAAGCAGCTGCCAAAGCGGCCTCTTCCCTTGACTCAATGGCATCAGTTACTCCTTCCCTAGCCCCACCGTGTCCTCCTGAGGAGTCCCCCAAACTGTTTGACCACAGTGTTGGGTACATGCCCAAGGAGGATGCCCAGGGTTTTGAAGGCTCCGATGATGGTACCCAGCTAGAGGAAGGCAGTAACGTGAGCCCAGAGAGAGGGGGTGCCCAACAAGGACAGAAATCTGGCAGTCATGTTCCCCCAGCTGCAGCATACTGCCAGATTTGCTCCAGTGATGAGGAGGGAGGGGATGATGAGGTTACTGACTCCACGTGGGTGCCTGATAGGAGAGAGGAGGAGGAGGAGGAGGTGGAAGAGGCACATCTCCTACGAGGCAGGATGCCCTCCAGGGGCCAGCTTAAGGGAAGCCAACCGACTGCATCACACCACAGTGTTCTGCATGTTCAGGGCGCTACTGTCTCTGCGCGTTATTCCAAAAGTTCTTTGGTGTGGCCCTTTTTTTGAGACGTGTGCAGCAGATCGCACCATTGCTATTTGCAGCATATGTCTGAAGCATAACTTGCGTGGCCAAAACATCAGCCACTTGGGCACCACGTGCTTGACCAGACATATGTCGACCTGCCATGCAGTCCGTTGGCAAGCATACAAAAAAGAGCCACACCAAAGAACAAAGCGGACCTCTCCTTGCTCCTCATCAGCTGGGATATCCAACCCCACTATACCTTCAGTCCTCTCTGAAACCTGCACTGAGAGGAATGAAGGTGTAGAATTAAGTGTGTCAGAGCCAAGTACTTGCGGGCAATCTGCTATCGGTACACGGACGTCAGATTGTACCAGGCAAATTTCCCTGCCCCAGCTGCTGCACCGCCGAAAGAATTTCGCTCCCAGCCATCCACATGCCCAGCGGTTGAATGCTAGCTTGGCTAAATTGCTAGCACTTCAACTGCTGCCTTTTCAGTTGGTAGACTCTGCCCCCTTCCTTGAGTTTGTGGAATGTGCGGTTCCTCAGTGGCAGGTTCCCAAACGCCACCTTTTCTCACGGAAATCGATTCCGGCTCTCTACCGTCATGTGGAAGGCAATGTCTTGGCCTAGCTGGACAGAGCGGTCAGCGGTAAGGTGCATATTACCGCTGACTCATGGTCCAGCAGGCATGGACAGGGACGTTGCCTATCTTTCACGGCGCATTGGGTGATTCTGCTGGTAGCTGGGAAGGATGAAGGACAAGGTGCAGTAGTGTTGGAGGTTGTTCTGCCACCACGCCTCAAAAATGCTATTAGTGGTGATTCTGATGCACCTCTCTCCTCCACCCCCTCCTCTTCTTCTTCCTCCATGGCCTCTTCCTGTGCTGATTTGTCCTCGGAAACCAGCGGTGCTCCGTAGGTGTTCAAGGGGCTACGCAAGTACGCTGGCAAAAAGATGCCATGCGGTGCTTGAGCTGGTGTGCTTGGGGGACAGGAGCCACACTGGGGCAGAGATTCTGTCAGCTCTGCAGGGGCAGGCTCAGAGGTGGTTGACACCATGCTAGCTTAAGCCAGGAATTGTGGTTTCAGACAATGGCACCAACCTCCTCCCCGCCCTCCGACAGGGACACCTGACCCATGTGCCCTGTTTGGCTCACGTCCTTAACTTGGTGGTGCAGCGGTTCTTGGTCAGGTACCCAGGCTTACAGCAGGTCCTGAAGCAGGCCAGGAAACTCTGTGGGCAGGCTGGCTGACCTGCAAAAGGAATACAACCTGCCCAAAAACCACCTAATCTGTGACATGCCCACCAGGTGAAACTCTACGTTGGCCATGCTGCAGCAGCTGCGCACGCAGCAGAGGGCCATCAATGAGTATCTGTTGCAATATGGCACCAGGACAGGGTCAGGGGAGCTTGGATTTTTTTCCCCACGTCAGTGGGCCATGATCAGGGATGCATGCACTGTCCTTGCACCATTTGAGGAGGCCACGAGGATGGTGAGCAGTGACAGTGCATGCATCAGTGACACTGTCCCTCTTGTCCACCTGTTGGAGCACACGCTGCGTGGAATAATGGACAGGGCATTTGAGGCAGAACAGAGGGAGGAAGAGGAGGACTTCCTTACCTCTCAAGGCACCCTTTATCCAGACAGTGTTCCTGCTGGCCCAGCTATCACACAGGAAGAGGAGGAGGATTGTGTGAACATGGAGGTGGAGCCTAGCAGTCTTCAAGGGATCAATTACAGTCCCAAGACACCCATGGACTTGTACGTGGCTGGGAGGAGGTGGCTATGGATCATGTCGTCCTGAGTGACCCAGAGGACTCCGGACCAAATGTCTCAGCAAACCTATGCTGCAAGGCCTCCCCCATCCTGCAAAGCCTGCGGAAGGATCCTTGTATTTGTGCGATCAAGGAGAGGGATCATTACTGAGAGGGCTGGCAACCCTCCTTGATCCACGTTACAAGGGTAAGGTTGCGGACCTTATCTGGCCATCGAAGAGGGAGCAAAGGATGAAGCATCTTCGGGAGGCCTTGCAGAAAGGTCTGTGCAACCCATTCCCAGAGACTGGGAGGTTACAAATTCCTGGTCCTGGACAATGTGTTGCTGAGGCTTCTTTCAGTCACAGAAGGAGCAATGGAGAAGGTGGCCGTCTGACCGATGCGTTCAGACAATTTTTTAGTCCGCAGCCCCAAGACATGATCGGTTCCAGCAACCATCGCCAGCGTCTGGTTTACATGGTGCAGGAATACCTAGGGGCAAGATCAGACTTGGACACCTTTCCCACCGAAAATCCTCTTGGTTACTGGGTCTTGAGGATGGATCACTGGCCACAGCTTGCACAGTATAATAATTGAGCTACTGGCCTGTCCTGCACCCAGCATTATTTCGGAACGCCCATTATTGCTGCTGGAGGGTTTGTAACCGATCACAGGGTGCGCCTGTCCACCGGCTCGGTCGATCGACTGACCTTCATAAAAATGAATCAGTCTTGGATCACCACCAGCTACCAAGCACCTGATGCTGATGTAACAGAATATTTTTTTTTGAAATGTCAGATCCCTTCATGACTGCCTATGCTGATGCAGAGTGACTGTCCTGTTATGCTGAGTGACTATCCTCTTCCTCCTCAATGATCATGCTGATAGCATGTAAGAACATTTTTGTTTCTGGGCACCTCCACCAGTGGCTAAGGCCCAATTTTTCAGCCCCTGTTTAACAGGGGCGTGTAATTACAATTTTTAATGCAATACTTTGCAGCAGGGCTCATTCCTGTGCTCCAACTACAGTATCTGTGCGGGGTTGCAGTGTTGTGGCACCAGCACCAGTGCCTAAGGCCCCATTTTTCAGCCCCTGTTTAACCGGGGCATGTAATTACAATTTTTGATGCAATACTTTGCAGCAGGGCTAATTGCTGCGCTCCAACTACAGTATCTGTGAGGGGTTTCAGTGTTGTGGCACCAGCACCAGTGCCTAAGGCCCAATTTTTCAGCCCCTGTTTAACAGGGGCGTGTAATTAAAATTTTTGATGCAATACTTTGCAGCAGGGCTCATTCCTGCGCTCCAACTAGAGTATTTGTGAGGGGTTGCAGTGTTGTGGCACCAGCACCACCACCAAATGCCTAATTTTTCTGGCCCTGTTCAACAGGGGCATGTAATTACAATTCTTGATCTAATATTTCACAGCTGGACCCATTCCTGCACCCACCAA
Organism: Rana muscosa; assembly: GCA_029206835.1. NCBI lineage: Eukaryota > Metazoa > Chordata > Amphibia > Anura > Ranidae > Rana > Rana muscosa. The sequence continues at coordinate 176,546,272 of CM055116.1, forward strand.
GAGGAACTGTGAGGACTTACAGTGTTGTGGCACCAGCACCACCATCAAAGGCCCAATTTTTCCTACCTTTGTTCAACAATGACATGTAATTACAATTCTTGATATAATAGTTCACAGCAGGGTGTTCCAGCACCCACGAAGAGTGACTGTGAGGGCTTACACCTAAGGGCCAAATTTCTGCAGAGTATATACGGCAGGCCCCTACTTTCAAACTTCCAACTTACAAACGACTACTACTTGCAAACGGAAGGAGACAACAGGAAGTGAGAGGAAATCTACCCCTAGGAAGGGAAATTCTCTCCTGTAAGAGTTAATATGGGAAAAAGGTGTCTCCTCTCCACTGATGCTTTATCACCAATCCTTGTTTCAATAAAAAACCCAAATTAAAAAAAAAAAAATTGTCATTGGAACAGGAAGTGAGGTGAAATGTTCTGAACAGGTGCACAGACAGCAAAACAAATGTTACTGGGGTGATAACCCTTCCCTATGTTTTCCAAAAAGCTTAAAATAGATTTTTTGGCTTAAAAAATGTACCTGTTCCAAATTACAAACAGATTATGCTTAAGAACAAACCTACAGTCCCTGTCTTATTTGCACCGCCTGTATACTGCTGTTCAGAGTATATAGGGCCTTTTTTTAAATTTGGGTGGGGGGCTTTTTTTTTCACTTTGAGCATCATTAACCCGCCTAGCGGTATTCCTCAATCTGGCTCGGGGTAAGATTTCAGTACCTAAAGCGGTAACCCCGAGCCAGACTCGGGATCGCATCGCAGGATACAGGGGAAGTTACTTACCTTGTCCCTGGATCCTGCGATGTGTCCCCGCTGTGTGAGCGAGCCATCATCTCGCTCGATCCACACTGCCGAGTGCCGCCAAGCTCCGTTCCCTGCAACGTTGCGGCGCACGGGGGCGGAGTTCGGCGCCAAATTCAAAAAGTGAAACACACAATACACTTACAGATTACAGTACTTTATCAAATAATAACACACCCCCATTGTCCCTAGTGGTCTGCCCAGTGTCCTGCATGCACTTTTATATTAAAAAAAACAGTTCTTTCTGCCTGGAAACTGGAGATTGTCCATAGCAACCAAAAAGTGTCCCTTTACATCACTTTACAACACTTTACATCAAAAGTGGCTTTAGACCAGCTAGAAAACAGCGATAATAAATTAGAATCACTTGCAGAATTGAGCGATAGTGATAGTGATTTGTGGGGAAATTCGTCATCAAACACTGAAAAACACTTTTATTATTATTATATTATTATTTGTTATAATTGTTTTATAGTTATTTATTATATTATAATTTATGATTTTGTTTTTTGAACTTTATCATACCCGGGATGTCTACTAGACTCTGGTTTGGACAGATTTAAGTGAGTTATTCCTAAGAATTACAGGCCTACAATATAAAAGACCAAATTTCCATGCAGAATAATGGTACTGCTTTCAGCACCTAAAATCTGACAGAATCATACCACCAGGGAGGTTAAAATCACTGCTCCCGAAAAAACTGACGTTTTTAAAACTTTTTTTGCATTGACACATGTCCCCTGGGGCAGGACCCGGGTCCCCAAACCCTTTTTAGGACAATAACTTACATATTAGCCTTGATAATTAGCACTTTTGATTTTGAATGTTCAAGTCCCATTGTATTTAATAGGGTTCTAAAGTTTGCGCGAACTTTCGGTCCGTTTGCAGGTTCTGGTGCGAACCGAAGCGGGGGGTGTTCGGCTCATCCCTAGTGGCCAGTATACAGTACACTGACTTAATATACTGCAGGTTAGCACAATCAACTGCCTGCCTGTATTTTTAGTAGGAATAGAATAACAGGAACGCTCTGCAATGAGATCTAGCTAAACTGTCTACAGTATATATATATATATTGTGACAGCAGGAAGGTAAAGTCACCTGGTTGCATCCAGGGGGGTAGATATATTTCGCCCAGATTCAGGCTTTACGCCGACTTATACAACTAGGTGGAGAGTTGTATAAGGCTAGTGGACTCATGGATGACTCATACCTCTAGGGAGAGGGCTGGGCGTCGTACAGACAGGGAGTTGATGAGGCCAGCTGAAGCTTGTCAGCTCATTTAGGCCTCTATAAGAACTCCCAGCTTCATTAGATGTTAGCTCATGCCTGGAACCAGACCTGTGTGGACTGTCTAGGGAGAGTGAACCCCTGTGCGGTGAGGCAAAGCCTGTGTGGCTATTTGTTTGGACTTTTACTAAACCAGGGACTTAGGGACTAGGACAGCACTAGGCTGATCCCAGTTGTTAGTTAGGAAACCTGTATGTTTAGTCAGAGGTCAACTTGACCAGGATTTATTTTGGTTATGTTTCTTTTGCTTTGCTGTGTTTTGTCACTGTAAATAGAAAATAAACCGCACCTTTTTTTGATTTTGAAAACCACAACCTCCGTTTGCTGGGCCTGTTTTGTGTGGGGAGCCCATCCCGGGGGTCACACACACCCGCTGCCGAGCTAACCCCCTCACAGTTGGTGGAGAACCAGTGGCAGTTTTTTTTAAGCCAGCATGGAGGAGATACTGAAGCAGCTGGCTCTAGCAAATGCCAATCAACAGCAGACAAATGCAGGTTTGCAAAGGAGCCTTGCAGCCCAGCAGCAGACAAACGCAACTTTGCAACAGAGTCTGGAGGCTCAGCAACGAGCCCAGCAGCAATCTGAGGCCCGCTTCATAGACCTGTTGCAGAAGCAAGAGCAGAGACTACAACAACAGATGAAAGCAGTAATGCAGCAACGTCCGCAGACCAGTGAGGAAAGCCGTCCCACTAATACCGCGTCCTTTGGGGTGAGTCGTTTATTGACAAAAATGACTGGAGAGGATGATCCAGAGGTATTTTTGACCACATTTGAAAGGACCGCTGAAAGAGAAAAGTGGCCTGAGGAGCAGTGGGCTGGACTGGTGGCTCCTCTGTTAACTGGTGAATCGCAGAAAGCTTACTATGACCTAGAGCCTAACCAAGCAAAAGACTATGTGATGCTAAAAGCTGAAATATTGGCAAGGCTGGGTGTCACCCAGGCTGTCCGGGCTCAGCGTGTGCATAACTGGACTTTCCAGCTTGGAAAACCCCCCAGGTCTCAAATGTATGATCTCATTCACCTGAGCAGAAAGTGGCTACAGCCAGAGACTTTGTCCGCACCAAAGATTGTGGAACGTGTTGTAATGGATCGGTTTTTGAGAGCTCTTCCTACTGCCATCCAAAAGTGGGTAAGCCATGGAGACCCAGAGACGGCCGATGGTCTTGTGGATCGTGTGGAGAAATACTTGGCTACAGAGAACCTGACGGCCTCTTCCAGAGACACTCGGACTTTCCACCCTAAGACCAGACCATCCCCAGGGGCGGATAAGAGGATTCCAAGGGGTGAGGGTGGAGAGAGTGAGAGGGTGGGAGCTCTACCCCAAGTTTGGCGAGAACAGCCTGGGAAATCAGCGGCTCAAGAGGCGGCAAGAAGGATCGTTTGCTACCGCTGCCGGCAAGCGGGACATATTGCAGCCAATTGCCCGGTTGTGGAGGAACCCATGCAGTGTGACTTTCTGACGGGCAGACGTCAGTCGCTGTGTGCGACAGTCGCATGCACTGCCATTCGAGGAACTGAGAAACATTTATGCAAAATGTGTGTTAATGGTAGAAATGTTGTGGTATTGCTGGATTCAGGTAGCCTTGTGACCCTGATAAAGGCTGAGTTAGTTAAAACAGAGGTCTCTGGGAATAGCAAGGTAGCTGTTATTTGTGTGCATGGGGACACCCGAGAGTATCCAGTAACTACAGTGTGTTTCGAGACCCCCAAAGGTACCCTCTCTCATCCAGTGGGCTTAGTATCTCAGTTACCGCATGACGCCATTGTGGGAAGGGATTTTCCGAAGTTCTGGGAACTGTGGGATGATCCTGAGCCCCTCACTGGTGCCCCTATGTACCAGGAATGTGATAGCCAGAACTCCCCTGAGAGTGGTGAGGACTCTCCGGAATTTCCCTTATCAGTATTGGCAGGGGAGACTCAAGAAACTGGAGAGGAGCCCACCTCCTCAGACGAAAACCTACCGTCTGTGGAGTTTTCTGATCTTGAGGTTCACAGGGAAAACTTTGCCACAGAACAGTTGAAAGACCCCGCCCTAATAAAGGCACGGGAAAACGTAGTGAAAATAGATGGCGAGTTAGTGAACCCAGATAATACCTGCACTTACCCATACTTCAGCGTAGAGAAGGACCTACTGTATCGGGTGGCAAAAAGGGCAGAAGAAACCGTTGAGCAGCTTGTGGTGCCCAAACCTTACAGGAAGTTGGTGTTGGAGTTGGCCCATGGGCACATTCTTGGAGGTCATCTGGGGACAGAGAAAACCCGAGAGAGGGTATTACAGAGATTCTATTGGCCGGGGGTGATGAAGGACGTAGAAAATTATTGTTCCTCCTGCCCTGTGTGTCAGAGGTTGGCCCCGATGCCACATTTCCGTAGCCCGCTGGTCCCTCTACCCATCATTGAGGTCCCGTTTGAGAGGATCGCCATGGATTTGGTAGGTCCTATAATCAAGTCCGCTAGGGGGCACCAGTACATATTAGTTATAATGGACTATGCCACCCGTTTTCCAGAAGCGATCCCTCTCCGAAATACCTCGGCCAAAACCATAGCCAAAGAGCTATCTCTTGTTTTTAGCCGGGTGGGTATTTGTAAAGAACTGCTTACGGACCAAGGTACACCCTTTATGTCCCGGGTTATGAAAGAGCTGTGTAAATTGTTCAAAGTGACGCAGTTGCGTACGTCTGTGTATCACCCCCAAACCGATGGGCTGGTTGAAAGATTCAACAAAACCCTAAAACAAATGTTGAAGAAAGTGGTGGATAGAGATGGAAAGGATTGGGACTGTTTACTTCCTTATTTGATGTTTGCTATTAGGGAGGTGCCCCAATCCTCTACGGGATTCTCCCCCTTTGAGTTACTGTATGGGAGACACCCAAGAGGGCTGTTGGATATTGCCAAGGAAACTTGGGAAAGTGAGAGTTCTCCCCACAGGAGTGTGATTGAGCATGTCGCCCTGATGCAAGATCGAATTGCACAGGTAATGCCCATCGTGAAGGAACATTTGGCCCAAGCGCAGTTGGCACAGCAGAGAGTGTACAACCGTGGAGCCAAGACCCGTACCTTTTCCCCGGGGGATAGGATATTGGTACTTGTCCCTACGGTTGAAAGTAAATTCCTTGCCAAATGGCAAGGCCCCTACGAGATAATGGAAAAAGTGAGCGAAGTGAATTACAAGGTCAGACAACCAGGAAGGCGAAAGCCCGAACAGATATATCACGTTAATCTGTTGAAAGCCTGGAGGGATAGAGAGTCCCTAGTCGCAGACACTTGGTCACCAGCTCAAACTGGTTGCGTGATTCCTGAGGTTGGAATAGCAGCCACCTTGTCACAACCCCAACAACAGGAGGTTAAGGAGTTTGTGCTTCGCAACAAGGAGGTATTCTCTGAGCTGCCGGGACAAACATCTGGGGTAGAGCATGACATCATTACCCCGCCCGGTGAAAGGGTGAAGTTAAAACCCTATCGGATCCCAGAGGCTCGACGGGAGGCAATACGGGAGGAAGTACAGAAAATGCTGAACTTAGGGGTGATAGAGGAGTCCCAAAGTGATTGGTCTAGTCCCATCGTGTTGGTGCCTAAACCGGATGGGAGCTGGCGATTTTGTAACGATTTTCGTCAGTTGAACAAAGTTACAAAATTTGACACCTACCCCATGCCACGTATAGATGAGTTGATCGACCGGCTGGGAACAGCCCGATACATGACGACTCTTGACCTCACAAAAGGGTATTGGCAAATCCCCCTGGCCAAGTCGGCCAAAGAGAAAACCGCATTTGTAACCCCAGACGGGGCGTTCCAATATAAAAGAATGCCGTTCGGGTTACAGAATGCGCCGGCCACATTCCAGCGGAAAATGGACCAGATGCTGAGGCCCCATCGGAAGTATGCTGCGGCTTACCTGGATGACGTAATTGTCCATAGCACAGATTGGGCCTCACATCTGCCAAAAGTGCAAGCAGTCCTGGACTCTGTTCGGGAAGCGGGGTTTACGGCTAACCCCAAGAAGTGTACCATTGGGCAGGAGGAGGCCAAATATCTTGGGTACACCATTGGGAGGGGAGTAATAAAACCCCAACTCAACAAAGTCGAGGCCATCCAGAGTTGGCCACGTCCCAACAGCAAGAAGCAGGTACGAGCCTTTCTGGGAATCGCTGGGTATTATCGGCGATTCATTCCCCACTTTGCTTCTAAGGCTGTGCCCCTAACCAACCTGACGAAGGGGAAAGGGTCGGTCATGATTAAATGGACCCCCGAGGCTGAGGCAGCATTCCAGTTCTTGAAACAAGCCTTATGTAGCCAGCCAGTGTTGTACTCACCCGACTTCTCTAAAGACTTTGTCGTACAAAGTGATGCGTCAGATGTGGGGTTAGGAGCAGTATTGTCCCAGGTCTGGAACGGGGAAGAGCACCCAGTCATTTACCTCAGCAGGAAGTTGAAGTCCCATGAGGAAAATTACGCCACCGTTGAAAAGGAGTGTTTAGCGGTGAAGTGGGCTCTAGATTCCCTTCGGTACTACCTGCTAGGTAGGCACTTTGACATGGTTACGGATCACGCTCCGTTAAAGTGGATGGCTCAAAACAAGGAAACAAATAGAAGAGTGAATAGGTGGTTCCTGGCCCTCCAGGAATTCAACTTCACAGTAAAGCATCGCCCTGGCGTTCAAATGGGGAATGTGGATGCTTTGTCTCGAGTACATGAATGCCTGATTGCTGGTGTTCCAACCCCGAGGTTAAAACAAGAGGGGGGGTATGTGACAGCAGGAAGGTAAAGTCACCTGGTTGCATCCAGGGGGGTAGATATATTTCGCCCAGATTCAGGCTTTACGCCGACTTATACAACTAGGTGGAGAGTTGTATAAGGCTAGTGGGCTCATGGATGACTCATACCTCTAGGGAGAGGGCTGGGCGTCGTACAGACAGGGAGTTGATGAGGCCAGCTGAAGCTTGTCAGCTCATTTAGGCCTCTATAAGAACTCCCAGCTTCATTAGATGTTAGCTCATGCCTGGAACCAGACCTGTGTGGACTGTCTAGGGAGAGTGAACCCCTGTGCGGTGAGGCAAAGCCTGTGTGGCTATTTGTTTGGACTTTTACTAAACCAGGGACTTAGGGACTAGGACAGCACTAGGCTGATCCCAGTTGTTAGTTAGGAAACCTGTATGTTTAGTCAGAGGTCAACTTGACCAGGATTTATTTTGGTTATGTTTCTTTTGCTTTGCTGTGTTTTGTCACTGTAAATAGAAAATAAACCGCACCTTTTTTTGATTTTGAAAACCACAACCTCCGTTTGCTGGGCCTGTTTTGTGTGGGGAGCCCATCCCGGGGGTCACACACACCCGCTGCCGAGCTAACCCCCTCACAATATATATATATATTTATATATATACAAAGCGTGCAATGCATATATATACTAAATATACTGGAATACTGGATCTAACTAGCTCAATCAACTGCCTGCTCAATCGAGCTGTAGCTAACTGAAATAAAGCCACAATATCTCTCTCTCTCTCTCTGTCTCTCTCTGAACGCCGGAACACACTGCACAAGGCCGACACGCAGGCCGCCTTATATAGTGTGGGGCATGTACTTAGTCCCCCTGAGCAATGATTGGCCAAAGGCACCCTGGCTTTGGCCAATTATGGCTCTCTGTGCTGACGGCGCTGTGATTGGCCAAAGCATGCAGGTCATAGTGCATGCTTGGCCAATCATCAGCGAGCAATGCACTGCGATGACGCAGTGCATTATGGGCCGTGACACGCAACTCAAATTTGGCACGATCGGCCCATAATGTTCGATCTTCGTCGAACGAGCGAACCGCCAATGTTCCAGTCGAACATGAGTTTGACTCGAACTCGAAGATCATCCCTAGTGATGACTGGCTCATGATTTTGAGATACTTCCCTTATGGCAAACACAGGAGTCATCTAACCTTTCTCGAGCTACCTTCAGGTACTGTCTTGCCAGGTGGACCCTATTACCACATACTGTATGTGACACTTCTGTCCTTAGGGACATTCATACATTTTGTGCCCTGGTTTGAAACAGTTATGGCACACCTGCCCGATATTCACAGTCCCATCCTGGTCATCCTTAAACTGCACCCAAAACCTTTTGTGGCTATTAAATGTACCAAGTACATTGGTCAGTTTAGTACATGCCAACACAAAATCACAATATCGCAGCAAGAGCACTCAGATCTTCTTGTTTTGCACACTCAGAACCCACTGCAAAGAAAGGTAAACCCCTCCAGCAGTGGATCCTCTGCCTTCTCACCCTTCCATAGGAAACATGTCTGTCAGTGGAAAATGTATCTCTACTGAATTAAATACGAAGAAGAACTGTTGAAAACACCCCCTTTTGCAAGTCTTCATTTCCTCTGCTCTTTCTACTCTTCTCCTTCAACTGTCACCACTTTCCCCTCCACCTCCTTACCCAAGGTGGTTATGGCACACAGGGCCGCTGATAGGGGGGGGGGGCACCAGTCCTCCTGTAGGGGGCCAGGGCACACAGGGGGGCCCAAACAACAGGGGGAATTAGTGTGGTTTGGTGGAGGGGCAATTACAGAAGGATGCCCTGTGCAGCTCTCTGCAGCAGCTGAAAGCCAGTTCCTCCCCCTCCTGCCGGGTTTCAGCTGCTGCAGGGAGAGACACAGACACAGGGCATCATTCCTGTAATTGCTTCCCTGACACCCCTCCCTGTTCTGCCTGCTTCTGCCCCCCCTGTGTGCCCCATTGTTACTGTGAATATCATTTTTTTTTATATGTAAAAAACTAATAAAAAAGGGCTAATTCACACAGGTTCTCTGTTATGTTTGTGTAGCGACCTCACCCCTTTCACCCCTTCTCATTCACGGCTTGTCTGTCTCGTCTAGGGGTTAGTACTGGGGGGAGGGATGAGATACACCACGGCCCATGTCCTCCAATGTGTAGAGGTGAAAGCCAGAACTATCGGGTTTTGTGTATGTGTCCCAGAGTCAAATCCTCTCCTCGGATTGACTCCCCTTTGCTCCTAGTAACCAGAGTTCCACACACTGAAAAGGTCCAACTCGTATTTATTCTTCTCTTCTTATAACACTTCAGTCTTTGTGGGGAGTAGGCCAAGGCACAATTCTTTTAGATAGAGCTAACCACTGTGGTGTCACCAATGGTGAATAGTCACTGCCACTGACTATATTGAACAGAACATGGATTACCTTCGCTAATGTAGCCCCTATCAGGGGAAGGACATGCGTCCAAGACAGTTACCGGAGGCCTCTCCGTCACCAGCAATGCTGCGCTGGACTCTCCAGAGAAGTTCCGCTCACCGGCCTCCTCGTCTCAGACACGGGCACCAAAGGAGTTAGGGCCCCCTCGGATTCCTCTACCCTCGTGGAACTCAGTTGAAGGTACTGAGCTCCAGGCCTCCGCCATAGTACCTCACCCCAGGCTAAAGGTGCCTGAGATGGACTCCATCTCCTGCTCCGGACAGGTCAAGGGCACCTGGGCCCGGAACTCCGGAACGCCAGCACCCAGGCTGAAGGTGCCTGGGCGTGGCTGCGTCCTCCGACTCTGAACCCTGAGGTCAGGGCGTCCGCCCCTTTTTATCTCCTCTCACTTTGCGTCACAGCAGGTTCCCCGCCCCGCTGTACCAACGCCAGGAAAGGACAAAAAAGGATGCAGTCTTGCAGTGAGTGTTCAGCTCCGGCCCAGGGCGACAGCGCCACCTGCAGGCCGCAGGGAACCTCACACCAACAGAGTCCTCCAAGAACCACAAAAAGGGTCTCAGATTCTCTAACAATCAATGCATCTGGGTTACACTACCACCCATATGCCTCCCCTAAATTCAAATACCCGCTACATTTGTGTCCACTAATAATGATTTTAGTGTATTTTTTTGTGAAAATATGGTCTTGATAAATTGGGGAGGGGGGCCCTGCCAGGTAGGCTGTACGGGGCCCGTGATTTCTAACAGCAGCCCTGATGGCACAGGATGAGGCCCTATGGAGCTGTGGTTATATCTGGTAAATATCACCCTAGCGAACCATGTTAAATGAAGCACTGTTTCTACATCCCCCTTCCCCCGGGACACCACCTCTTCCTTCCTCTGGGAAGCTAGAGTTTTATGTAGAGGGCATTGCTTTACTTAATCACACATGATGAAAAACTGTAGAAAATATCCCTCATCCTGCATGACAAGGCCATCACAATCTTTGTATGTAATTTTATTTAAAAAATTGCTCTTTTTAACCACTTGACCACTGGGCACTTAAACCACCTTAATAACCAGACCAATTTTCAGCTTTCGGTGCTCTCACATTTTGAATGACAATTACTCAGTCATACAACACTGTACCCATATGATTTTTTTGTCCTTTTTTTCGCACAAATAGAGCTTTCTTTTGGTGGTATTTAATCACCGTTGGGTTTTTTATTTTTTGCGCTATAAGAGAAAAAAGACTGAAAATTCTGTAGAAAAATGATTTTTTTTGTTTCTGTTATAAAATTTTGCAAATTACTATTTTTTCTTCATAAATTTTGGCCAAAATTTATACTGCTACATATCTTTGGTAAAAATAAGTACAAATTGGTGCATATTATTTGGTCTTTGTGAAAGTTATAGAGTCCACAAGCTATGGTGCCAATATCTGAAAATTTATCACACCTGAAGTACTGACGGCCGATCTCATTTCTTGAGACCCTAACATGCCAGAAAAGTACAAATACCCCCCAAATGACCCCTTTTTGGAAAGAAGACATTCCAGGGTATTTAGAAAGAGGCATTGTGAGTTTTTTGAAGTTGTCATTTTTTCCCACAATTCTTTGCAAAATCAAGATTTTTTTTCTCTTCTTTTTTTTTTTCCACAAAATTGTCATATTAGCAGGTTATTTCTCACACACAGCATATGCATTCCACAAATTACACCCCAAAACACATTCTGCTATTACTCCTGAGTATGGCAATACCACATGTGTGAGACTTTTACACAGCGTGGCCACATACAGAGGCCCAACATGCAGGGAGCACCTTCAGGCGTTCTGGAGCACCCAGGCCAATTCTGACATTTCTCTCCTACATGTAAAAATCATCATTTGTTTGCAAGAAAATTACATAGAACCCCAAAACATTGTACATGTTTTTTTAGCAAAGACCTTAGAGAATATAATGGTGGTTGTTGCAACTTTTTATCTCGCACGAGATTTGCGCAGCAATTTTTTTAACGCGTTTTTTACGGAAAATAAATGTTTTGTGCTTAAAAAAAAAAAACAGTAAAGTTAGCCCAATGTTTTTGCATAATGTGAAATATGAAGTTACACCGAGTAAATAGATACCCAACATGTCACCCTTAAAAATTGCACACACTCGTGGAATGGCGCCAAACTTCGCTACTTAAAAATCCCCATAGGTGACGCTTTAAATATTTTTACTGGTTACATGTTTTGAGTTACAGAGGACGTCTAGGAACAAAATTATTGCTCTCGCTCTAACGTTCGCAGACATACCTCACATGTGTGGTTTGAAAACCGTTTTCATATGTGGGCGGGACTTACGTATGTGTTCGCTTCTGTATGCGAGCACACGGGGACAGGGGCGCTTTAAAAAATATATATATTTTTTTATTGTTAATTTTACTTTATTTATTTTAGTTTGACATGTTTTTCCGCCCCCAAAATTTTTTTGATCACTTTTATACCTATTACAAGGAACGTAAACATCCCTTGTAATAGGAATATGGCATGACAGGTACTCTTTACAGTGAGATATGGGGTCAATAAGACCCCACATATCACCTCTAGGCTGGGAAGCCTGAAAAAAAAACAAAAAACAAAAAAACAATCCTGGCTTTGATCGTAGCGGTGAGTCGGTAGAAGCACCGGAGGGCGGCGGGGGGGGGGTCATCCCCTCTCGCCTCCCGTAAGAATGATCAAGCGGCGGAACAGCTGCTATGATTGTTGTTATGGTGTAGGGAATCGCCGGCTGAAAAAGCTAATATCTGAATGATGCCTGTAGCTGCTCCCATCATTCAGATATCCCCGCACAAAGTCAAGAACGTCATATGATGGCTGGCGGGTGGGAAGTGGTTATTGCAGAGTATTGCCGGGCATTGCGGAGTATTGCCGGGCATTGCGGAGTATTGCCGAGTATGGCAGGGTATTGCAGAGTATGGCAGGGTATTGCACGGGGTATTGCACAGGGGGTATTGCACAGGGTATTGTAGAGTATTGCAGAGTATTGCGCAGGGTATTGCAGAGTATTGCGCAGGGTGTATTGTGCAGGGTATTGCAGAGTATTGCGCAGGGTATTGCAGAGTATTGCGCAGGGTATTGCAGAGTATTGCGCAGGGTATTGCAGAGTATTGCGCAGGGTATTGCAGAGTATTGCGCAGGGTATTGCAGAGTATTGCGCAGGGTATTGCAGAGTATTTTGCAGAGTATTGCGCAGGGTAGTGCAGAGTATTGCACAGGGCATTGCAGAGTATTTTGCAGAGTATTGCGCAGGGCATTGCAGAGTATTTTGCAGAGTATTGCGCAGGGTATTTCAGAGTATTGCGCAGGGTATTGCAGAGTATTGCGCAGGGCATTGCAGAGTATTTTGCAGAGTATTGCGCAGGGTATTGCAGAGTATTGTGCAGGGTATTGCAGAGTATTGCGCAGGGTATTGCAGAGTATTGCACCAGGGTATTGCAGAGTATTTTGCAGAGTATTGCGCAGGGTATTTTGCAGAGTATTGGCAGGGTATTTTGCAGAGTATTGCGCAGGGTATTTTGCAGAGTATTGGCAGGGTATTGCACCAGGGATGGCTGAGCAGGGATGGATGGATGGCTGGATCTGTGACTGCAATTGTCACAGATCCAGCCCACAGCGCTGCTGCCTTGATCCGCTCCCTCCCCTCTCCTCTCACACTGTACCGATCGGTACAGAGAGGGGAGAGAGGAACCGACGTCATCACATGACACCGGTCTGTTTACAAGTGATTGCTCCGTCATTTGACGGAGCGATCACGTGGTAAACGGCCACTATCAGCGGCGATTTACTGCGATTCATGATGCAGAGGACCCGGCGGTCACGGAGTTTCCCGGGTGCGCGCCCCAGGGGGCGCGTGGGAGCGCGATTCTGGGAGGACGTTATATAACGTCCTCCCAGAGTTAAGCAACCACCTTGTCGACGTTATTTGCCGGCAGGTGGTTGCTAAGTGGTTAAAGAAAAATGCATTACTATTATTTTTTTCCTAAAAGGCTGTTGTGGCTCTCCTCAACCAAACACAGGCAGAGAAGACAATAATAATTGTGTAAAAATAGTGGCAACTAGGAAAGGGATCTTTCTCTTGGTCCTTAATTAGCCTTTACCTCTGATCCTTTTTCAAGGATAAAGAGGGGTAGGCAGGCAGTAGCAAAAATTAAGCATACAATCCTATGGACTCGACTTCCTGCCCTTCCCCAGAGTAATACCTTGAAACGGAAAGCAGCACTCACCAACAGCCAACACCCCCCCCCCCCAACTGCCCTTGGCAAAACCTTCCCCTGTATACCAGATTATCATTTCAACTGCTTATATACCAGTTGGTGAAAACAACACACCATACAATTGTGAATTATGGAATTTTGAGCAGCCAGCTTTCTAAGGAGGCAGTGATGAGGCAGGGTGATGTCACCTGCACCTAACCAGAAGCCTCAGATTTTTTGCAACAATAAAAAAATACATTCAGCCTGTCTTCACTGTAGTGCCTGTGGACAGGGACAGGCTGCAAAGAGGCTGCACAACATTAGCAGTAGTGATGAGCCGAACACCCCCGGGTTCGGTTCGCACCAGAACCCGCGAACGGACCGAAAGTTCGTACGAACATTAGAACCCTATTAAATACAATGGATGCGAACGTTCGAATTCTAAAGTGCTAATTATAACGACTATTATGCATGTTATTGTCCTAAAAAGGGTTTGGGAACCCGGGTTCTGCACCAGGGGACATGTATCAATGCAAAAAGAAGTTTTAAAAACGGTCGTTTTTCGGGAGCAGTCATTTTAATGATGCATAAAGTGAAAAAAGAAAAGTCAAATATTCCTTTAAATATCGTACCTGGGGGGTGTCTAAAGTATGCCTGTGAAGTGCCACGTGTTTCCCGTGTTTAGAACTGTCCCTGCACAAAATGACACTTCTAAAGGAAAAAAAAGCCATTTAAAACTGCTTGCGGCTTTAATGTAATGTCTGGTCCCGGTAATATGGATGAAAATCTTTAAGAAAAATGGCATAGCTACCCCATGACCCCCCCCCCTACCCCAGCCCATTACCAGCCCCTTTGGGTCTTGTATGGATATTAAGGGGAACCCCGCACATAAAATAAAAGAGGCCCTATATACTCTGAACAGCCGTATACAGGCGGTGCATACAAGACAGGGACTGTAGGTTTGTTCTTATGTAGAATCTGTTTGTAATTTTGAACAGGTACATTGTTTAAGTGTAGCTCCAGCCCAAAAATCTATTTTTAAACTTTTTGGAAAACATAGGTAAGGGTTATCACCCCTGTAACATTTGTTTTTCTGTCTGTGCCCCTGTTCAGAACATTTCACCTCACTTTCCGTCCCAATGACAACTGTTTTTGAAATGTGGTGTTTTTCTTGAAACAAGGATTGGTGATAAAGCATCAGTACAGAGGAGACACCTTTCTCCCATATTAATTCTTACAGGAGAGAATTTTCCTTCCTAGGGGTAGATTTCCTCTCACTTCCGTCTTCTTGCGTTTGCAAGTAGGAGTCGTTTGTAAGTTGGATGTTTGAAAGTAGGGACCTGCCGTATATACTCTGCAGAAATAGGCCCCTTAGTTGTTGGTGTTGGCACAACACTGTAAGCACTCACAGTTACTCTTGGTTGGTGCTGGAACGCCCTGCTGTCAACTATTATATCAGGAATTGTAATTACATATAATTGTTGAACAGTGGTAGTAAAAATTGGGCCTTTGATGGTGGTGCTGGTGCCACAACACTGTAAGCCCTGACAGTTACTCTTGGTGGGTGCAGCAATGGGCCCTGCTGTGAATTATTAGATCAAGAATTGTAATTGCATGCCCCTGTTGAACAGGGGCTGAAAAATTGGGCCTTTCGTGGTGGTGGTGGTGGTGGTGGTGTTGCCACAACACTGTAAGCCCTCAGAGTTACTCTTGGTGGGTGCAGGAATGGGCCCTGCTGTGAATTATTAGATCAAGAATTGTAATTACATGCCCCTTTTGAACAGGGGCTGAAAAATTGGGCCTTTCATGGTGGTGGTGGTGGTGGCGTTGCCACAACACTGTAAGCCCTCAGAGTTACTCTTGGTGGGTGCAGCAATGGGCCCTGCTGTGAATTATTAGATCAAGAATTGTAATTACATGCCCCTGTTGAACAGGGGCTGAAAAATTGGGCCTTAGGCACTGGTGGCACAACACTGCAACCCCTCACAGATACTGTACTTGGAGCACAGCAATGAGCCCTGTTGCAAAGTATTGCTTCAAAAATTGTAATTGCACGCCCCTGTTAAACAGGGGCTGAAAAATTGGGCCTTAGGCACTGGTGGCACAACACTGCAACCCCTCACAGATACTGTACTTGGAGCACAGCAATGAGCCCTGTTGCAAAGTATTGCTTCAAAAATTGTAATTACACACCCCTGTTAAACAGGGGCTGAAAAATTGGGCGTTAGGCACTGGTGGCGGCACCCATAAACAAAAATGATCTTCCAAGCTATCATCATCAATCGTATCATTGAGGACTCGGAGGAGGAGGATAGCCAGTCAACATAACAGCACAGGCACTCAGCATCAGCATCAGTCTTGAAGGGATGTGACATGTTAAAATCAATTAGTCTGTTATATCAGCATCAGGTGTGTGGTAGCTGGTGGTGATCCAAGACTGGTTCATCTTGATGAAAGTCAGTCGATCAACCGAGTCGGTGGACAGGCGCACCCTGTGATCCGTGACAAATCCTCCAGCAGCACTGAATGTGCGTTCCGAAAGAACGCTAACATAAGGTCCACAACCTTACCCTTGTACCGTGGATCAAGGAGAGTGGCCAGCCAGTAATGGTCCCTCTCCTTGATCCGAAGAATACGAGGATCCTTCCGCAGACTTTGCAGGATCAGGGAGGCCATGCAGCGTAGGTTAGCTGAGGCATTCGGTCCGGAGTCCTCTGGGTCACTAAGGACGACATGATCCGCAGCCACCTCCTCCCAGCCACGTACAAGTCCACGGGTTTCTTGCATACAGTAGCTCAATTGCATACTGTGCAAGCTCTGGCCAGTGATCCATCCTCAAGACCCAGTAAGCCAGAGGATTTTCGGTGGGGAAGGTGTCCAAGTCTGACCTTACCCCTAGATATTCCTGCACCATGTTTATCAGACGCTGGCGATGGTTGCTGGAACCGATCATACTTTGGGGCTGCGGACTAAAGAATTGTCTGAACGCATCGGTTAGACGGCCACCTTCCCCACCGCTCCTTCTTTGACTGGCCGAAGCCTCAGCAACTCGTTGTCCAGGACCAGGAGTTTGTAACCTCCCAGTCTCTGGGAACGCGTTGCACAGACCTTTCTGCAAGGCCTCCCGGAGTTGTCTCATCCTCTGCTCCCTCTGTGACGGTAACATAAGGTCCACAACCTTACCCTTGTACCGTGGATCAAGGAGAGTGGCCAGCCAGTAATGGTCCCTCTCCTTGATCCGAAGAATACGAGGATCCTTCCGCAGACTTTGCAGGATCAGGGAGGCCATGCAGCGTAGGTTAGCTGAGGCATTCGGTCCGGAGTCCTCTGGGTCACTAAGGACGACATGATCCGCAGCCACCTCCTCCCAGCCACGTACAAGTCCACGGGTTTCTTGGGACTGTAAATCATCCCTAAAAGACTGCTGCTGTTGATGCTGCTGAGTGCCAGGCTCCACCTCCATGCTGACACAATCCTCCTCCTCCTCCTCCTCCTCGTCCTCTTCCTGTGCGATGGGTGGGACAGAAGGAACACTGTCTGGGTAAAGGGGGCCTTGAGAGGCAAGGAAGTCCTCCTCTTCCTGCCTCTGTTCTGCCTCAAGTGCCCTGTCCATTATTCCACGCAGCGTGTGCTCCAACAGGTGGACAAGAGGTACAGTGTCACTGATGCATGCACTGTCACTGCTCACCATCCTCGTGGCCTCCTCAAATGGTGCCAGGACAGTGCATGCATCCCTGATCATGCCCCACTGGCGTGGAGAAAAAAAACCAAGCTCCCCTGACCCTGTCCTGGTGCCGTAGTCGCACAGGTACTCATTGATGGCCCTCTGCTGCGTGTGCAGCCGCTGCAGCATGGCCAACGTTGAGTTCCACCTGGTGGGCATGTCACACATAAGGCGGTTCTTGGGCTGGTTCAACTCCTTTTGCAGCTCAGCCAGGCGAGCACTGGCATTATAAGATCTGCGGAAATGCACACAGACTTTCCTGGCCTGCCTCAGGACATCCTGTAAGCCCCGGTACCTGCCCAAGAACCGCTGCACCACCAGGTTAAGGACTTGAGCCACACAGGGCACATGGGTCAGTTGTCCCTGTCGGAGGGCGGAGAGGAGGTTGGTGCCATTGTCGCAAACCATCATTCCTGGCTTAAGCTGGCGTGGCGTCAACCACCTCTCGGCCTGGCCCTGCAGAGCAGACAGGACCTCTGCCCCAGTGTGGCTTCTGTCCCCCAAACACACCAGCGCAAGCACGGCATGGCATCTTTTTGCCTGCGTACTTGCGTAGCCCCTTGAACGCCTACGGAGCACCGCTGGTTCAGAGGACAAAGCACAGGAAGAGGCCATGGAGGAAGAAGAAGAGGAGGGGGTGGAGGAGAGAGGTGTGTCACAACCAGTAGTAGCATTTTGGAGGCGTGGCGGTGGAACAACCTCCAACACTACTGCACCTTGTCCTGCATCCTTCCCAGCTGCCAAAAGAGTGACCCAATGGGCCGTGAAAGAAAGGTAACGTCCCTGTCCATGCCTGCTGGACCATGAGTCAGCGGTAATATGCACCTTACCGCTGACCGCCCTGTCCAGCGAGGCCAAGACATTGCCTTCCACATGCCGGTAGAGAGCCGGAATAGCCTTCCGTGAGAAAAAGTGGCGTTTGGGAACCTGCCACTGAGGAACCGCACATTGCACAAACTCACGGAAGGGGGCCGAGTCTACCAACTGAAAAGGCAGCAGTTGAAGCGCTAGCAATTTAGCCAAGCTAGCATTCAACCGCTGGGCATGTGGATGGCTGGGAGTGAACTTCTGTCGACGGTCCAGCAGCTGGGGCAGGGAAATTTGCCTGCTAGAATCGGACGTCGGTGTACTGCTAGCAGAGTGGCCGCAAGTACTTGGCTGTGACACACCTAATTCTACACCTTCATTCCTCTCAGTGCATGTTTCAGAGAGGACTGAAGTTATAGTGGGGTTGGAGATCCCAGCTGATGCGGTGCAAGGAGAGGTCCGCTTTGTTCTTTGGTGTGGGTCTTTGAGGTAGGCTTGCCAACGAGCTGCATGGCAGGTCAACATATGTCTGGTCAGGCATGTGGTACCCAAGCGGCTGATGTTTTGGCCACGCGATATACGCTTGAGACATATGTTGCAAACAGCAGCTGTGCGATCTGATGCACTAGCCTCAAAAAAGGCCCACACCAAAGAACTTTTTGAATGACGGGCAGAGGCAGCTCCCTGCACAGGCGGAGCTCTGCGGTGTGATTCCGTCGGTGTACTGCCCTTACGCTGGCCACCAAAGGGCATCCTGCCTCGTTGGAGATGTGCCTCCTCCTCATCCTCCTCCTCCTCCTCTCTCCTATTAGGCACCCACGTGGAGTCAGTGACCTCATCATCCCCTCCCTCCTCATCACTGGAGCCAATCTGGCAGTATGCTGCAGCTGCTGGAACATGACTGCCAGATTGGTGTCCTTCTTGAGCATCCCCTCTGTCTGCTCTCACGCTACTGCCTTCCTCTAGCTGGGTTTCATCATCAGACCCTTCGAAACGCTGGGCATCCTCCTGGAGCATGTACCCAACACTGTGCTCAAACAGTTCGGGGGACTCCTCAGGAGGAGGACATGGTGGGTCTAGGGAAGGAGTGACTGATGATGAGTCTGACATTGATACCAGGGAAGAGGACGCTTTGGCAGCTGCTTTGCCAGTACCCTGAGCCTGGGTGAGAGAGGATGAGGAGGAGGAGGAGGGCTTGGTCATCCACTCTACCAAGTCTTCGGCATGATGTGGCTCAACATGTCCAGCTGCCGAAAAGAAGGACAAGCGTGTCCCATGGCCATGTGCTGATGACAATGCACCGCGTCCACGACCAGCACTGTTGCCCCCAGACACAGAGCCTGCTTGCCCTCTTTTATTGCCTCCTGACTGTCTGCCTCTCCTTATTTGCCTTCCAGACATTCTAATGGATGGCCTGCAGGGAGATGGGAAAAAAAGCAATAAGGGCTACCTTCAGGTGTCCTTCTCTGTCCCTTTACTTAAGGATTTCTAAATATGGTTGAGGATGATTGCTTTCGCACAGAATAGCACAATGACAATTTCCCTGACTGTCCAAAAAACAAGGATTTCAAAGATGGTTGATGAGGAATGCTTTAGCACAGTATAGCACAATGAGAATTTCCCTCACTGTCCTTCCCTGTCCCTACAAACAAGGTTTAGCACAGTAAAACACACTGACACTCTCCCTACCTATAGTTTTCTGTCCCTATAAAAAATGTTTTTTTAAAGATGGTTGATGAGGAATGCTTTAGCACAGTATAGCACAATGAGAATTTCCCTCACTGTCCTTCCCTGTCCCTACAAACAAGGTTTAGCACAGTAAAACACACTGACACTCTCCCTACCTATAGTTTTCTGTCCCTATAATTTTTTTTTTTTTAAAGATGGTTGATGAGGAATGCTTTAGCACAGTATAGCACAATGAGAATTTCCCTCACTGTCCTTCCCTGTCCCTACAAACAAGGTTTAGCACAGTAAAACACACTGACACTCTCCCTACCTATAGTTTTCTGTCCCTATAAAATTTTTTTTTTTTAAAGATGGTTGATGAGGAATGCTTTAGCACAGTATAGCACAATGAGAATTTCCCTCACTGTCCTTTCCTGTCCCTACAAACAAGGTTTAGCACAGTAAAACACACTGACACTCTCCCTACCTATAGTTTTCTGTCCCTATAAAAAAATTTTTTTTTAAAGATGGTTGATGAGGAATGCTTTAGCACAGTATAGCACAATGAGAATTTCCCTCACTGTCCTTCCCTGTCCCTACAAACAAGGTTTAGCACAGTAAAACACACTGACACTCTCCCTACCTATAGTTTTCTGTCCCTATAAAAAATGTTTTTTTAAAGATGGTTGATGAGGAATGCTTTAGCACAGTATAGCACAATGAGAATTTCCCTCACTGTCCTTCCCTGTCCCTACAAACAAGGTTTAGCACAGTAAAACACACTGACACTCTCCCTACCTATAGTTTTCTGTCCCTATAAAAAATTTTTTTTTAAAGATGGTTGATGAGGAATGCTTTAGCACAGTATAGCACAATGAGAATTTCCCTCACTGTCCTTCCCTGTCCCTACAAACAAGGTTTAGCATAGTAAAACACACTGACACTCTCCCTACCTATAGTTTTCTGTCCCTATAAAAATTTTTTTTTTTAAAGATGGTTGATGAGAAATGCTTTAGCACAGTATAGCACAATGAGAATTTCCCTCACTGTCCTTCCCTGTCCCTACAAACAAGGTTTAGCACAGTAAAACACACTGACACTCTCCCTACCTATAGTTTTCTGTCCCTATAAAATTTTTTTTTTTAAAGATGGTTGATGAGGAATGCTTTAGCACAGTATAGCACAATGAGAATTTCCCTCACTGTCCTTCCCTGTCCCTACAAACAAGGTTTAGCACAGTAAAACACACTGACACTCTCCCTACCTATAGTTTTCTGTCCCTATAAAAAATTTTTTTTTTAAAGATGGTTGATGAGGAATGCTTTAGCACAGTATAGCACAATGAGAATTTCCCTCACTGTCCTTCCCTGTCCCTACAAACAAGGTTTAGCACAGTAAAACACACTGACACTCTCCCTACCTATAGTTTTCTGTCCCTATAAAAAATGTTTTTTTAAAGATGGTTGATGAGGAATGCTTTAGCACAGTATAGCACAATGAGAATTTCCCTCACTGTCCTTCCCTGTCCCTACAAACAAGGTTTAGCACAGTAAAACACACTGACACTCTCCCTACCTATAGTTTTCTGTCCCTATAATTTTTTTTTTTTTAAAGATGGTTGATGAGGAATGCTTTAGCACAGTATAGCACAATGAGAATTTCCCTCACTGTCCTTCCCTGTCCCTACAAACAAGGTTTAGCACAGTAAAACACACTGACACTCTCCCTACCTATAGTTTTCTGTCCCTATAAAAAATTTTTTTTAAAGATGGTTGATGAGGAATGCTTTAGCACAGTATAGCACAATGAGAATTTCCCTCACTGTCCTTCCCTGTCCCTACAAACAAGGTTTAGCACAGTAAAACACACTGACACTCTCCCTACCTATAGTTTTCTGTCCCTATAAATTTTTTTTTTTAAAGATGGTTGATGAGGAATGCTTTAGCACAGTATAGCACAATGAGAATTTCCCTCACTGTCCTTCCCTGTCCCTACAAACAAGGTTTAGCACAGTAAAACAGACTGACACTCTCCCTACCTATCCTTCTCTTTCCCTAAACTAAAGGAATCCAGGTTAAGCAAGAAAAAAAAATGTCACTGTCCCTGCCTATGCTTCTCTTTCCCTGCTCCGGAACACACTACACTAGGCCGCCGTGCTGGCGGCCTTTTATAGTGTGGGGCGTGTACTAAACACCCTCAGCAATAATTGGCCACAGGCATCCTGCCTGTGGCCAATCATTGCTCTCCTCGCTGCCGGCGCTGTGATTGGCCAAGCATGCGGGGTCACAGTGCATGCTTGGCCAATTACAGCGCCTGGATGACACTGCAATGGCGTAGTGCATTGTGGGCCGCGAATTAGGCGCGAACGGCCCAAATCGTTCGTTGTTCGGCGAACGATCGAACAGCCGATGTTCGAGTCGAACGTATGTTCGACTCGAACACCGAGCTCATCCCTAATTAGCAGTATTGTGACATACAATGAAAACAATTAAAAACCCTTCTATGCACAACATCACCAAACTGTATGTATGATTTTGCTACCTAATGACATTCAATAAAAGTTTACATTTATTTTATCACACTTAAAGCAGCACTTACCATCAGCCAATGCCCACCCCACTGCCATTGGTAAAACCTTCCTGTGTATACCAAATTATCACATCAACTGCTTCTATACCAGTTGGTGAAAACAGCACAATAGACCATTGTGAATTACCATGGGATTTTGTGCACCCAGCTTTCTAAGGAGGCAGCGATGAGGCAGGGTTATTTCACCTGCACTTTACCAGAAGCATCAGATGTAATTTCCGGGGAAGGTATTTTTTGCAACAATGAAGGAATATGCCCTGTGAAAAACACATTTAGCCTGTCTTAATTGTAGTGCCTGTGGACAGGCTGCAAAGAGACTGCACATAGTTACATAGTTACATAGTTAGTCAGGTTGAAAAAAGACACATCCAGTTCAACCATAAAAAAATAAAAAAATAAAAAATAAAAAATAAAATCATCGTACAATCCCATATACCCAATTCTATACCCACAGTTAATCCAGAGGATGATCCAATTTGCTACAGCAGGGGAAAAAATTCCTTCCTGATCCCCCGAGAGGCAATCGGATATTCCCCGGATCAACGTTACCTATAAATGTTAGTACCCAGTTATATTATAATTGTACATTTAAGAAATAATCCAGGCCCTTCTTAAAGCAATCTACTGAGCTGGCCAGTACCACCTCTGCAGGGAGTCTATTCCACATTTTCACAGCTCTTACTGTGAAGAAACCTTTCCGTATTTGGAGGTGAAATCTCTTTTCCTCTAGACGCAAAGAGTGCCCCCTTGTCTTTTGTGTTGACCGTAAAGTGAATAACTCAACACCAAGTTCACTATATGGACCCCTTATATATTTGTACATGTTGATCATATCCCCCCTTAATCTCCTCTTCTCAAGAGTGAATAAATTCAGTTCCTCTAATCTTTCCTCATAGCTGAGCTCCTCCATGCCTCTTATCAGTTTGGTTGCCCTTCTCTGCACTTTCTCCAGTTCCCCAATATCCTTTTTGAGAACTGGGGCCCAAAACTGAACTGCATATTCCAGATGAGGTCTTACTACTCAACTACATTAACAGTATTGAGATGGAACAAAGAATGAAAGATTATAAACCCTTCTATGTCACCATTCCCCAAATTCTCCAAGGTACACAGCATTTTGCTAGACAATGACATTCAATACAAGATTACATGGATTTTATCACCCTCCTAGAATAGGCTGCTAGAGAGGTTCATGCAAATTTGGTTTTTGGCTCCTCTGTAAATAGCGGATCAATGTTTGATTAGGTTTGGCTGTTCTGGGTTTCACAGGTTGCAGTCTATGCTATTTCTCCCTGCCTTCTAGTAGGTTCTAGAATGTAGTGGGCTGAAAGAGGCTGACCCTGAATCTGCATATTTATGGATTCTCAGCCAATCCCTGGGAAGGAGTTCCCATTAGGTGGCTGAGAAGAGATACATAGTCTGAGGCAGAGAGCAGCAGGTTTCTCCTCCTGAAGGAGGAGAGCCCAGTCTGGAAGGACTGCTGCCCTTCTGGGCAATTCATCTGAAGCATTCAGAGAATTAATCGAGGTCCCATCTGTGCTAGAGCTGAAGGGGCTATTTTCCTGGAAGCAGTTAAGAGCCAATTAAGGGGGTGCACTGAGGATCTGGCCTGGAGATTCATGGTACAGTGTCAAGCCAATATTGGACAGGAGATATCCGAGTATCTGTAGACATAGTGAGTAGAGGCCTGGAAGTGGAGTCCTAGTGACTGTTTGCTGTTAACCCTTCGTGTGACTGTATCAGTTTAGTTAAAGTGGGATCTGCTATACCGGGAGTCCCAAAAGTGCTTGTGATTCTAGTCTCTGCAAAGAGGGGGGTATTCTCCCTGAAGACTAGAAAGAGTCCTCCAAATGTTTGGGCACTAAATTTTGTAATTCCCCAATACTTTCCCTACCCCGTATCCAAGTTTTTAATCAGCAATAAAACCAAGAAAAGACTTCTACTTTCCTGGTTATTGCAAGAGACTGTGCAAATGTTGTATGCCTGGCTGCCTGGGGACTAGTGATGAGCCGAACACCCCCGGGTTCGGTTCGCACCAGAACCCGCGAACGGACCGAAAGTTCGTACGAACATTAGAACCCTATTAAATACAATGGATGCGAACGTTCGAATTCTAAAGTGCTAATTATAACGACTATTATGCATGTTATTGTCCTAAAAAGGGTTTGGGAACCCGGGTTCTGCACCAGGGGACATGTATCAATGCAAAAAGAAGTTTTAAAAACGGTCGTTTTTCGGGAGCAGTCATTTTAATGATGCATAAAGTGAAAAAAAAAAAGTCAAATATTCCTTTAAATATCGTACCTGGGGGGTGTCTAAAGTATGCCTGTGAAGTGCCACGTGTTTCCCGTGTTTAGAAATGTCCCTGCACAAAATGACACTTCTAAAGGAAAAAAAAGCCATTTAAAACTGCTTGCGGCTTTAATGTAATGTCTGGTCCTGGTAATATGGATGAAAATCTTTAAGAAAAATGGCATAGCTACCCCATGACCCCCCCCTACCCCAGCCCATTACCAGCCCCTTTGGGTCTTGTATGGATATTAAGGGGAACCCCGCACATAAAATAAAAAAGGCCCTATATACTCTGAACAGCCGTATACAGGCGGTGCATACAAGGCAGGGACTGTAGGTTTGTTCTTATGTAGAATCTCTTTGTAATTTTGAACAGGTACATTGTTTAAGTGTAGCTCCAGCCCAAAAATCTATTTTTAAACTTTTTGGAAAACATAGGTAAGGGTTATCACCCCTGTAACATTTGTTTTGCTGTCTGTGCCCCTGTTCAGAACATTTCACCTCACTTTCCATCCCAATGACAACTGTTTTTGAAATGTGGTGTTTTTCTTGAAACAAGGATTGGTGATAAAGCATCAGTACAGAGGAGACACCTTTCTCCCATATTAATTCTTACAGGAGAGAATTTTCCTTCCTAGGGGTAGATTTCCTCTCACTTCCTGTTGTCTTCTTGCGTTTGCAAGTAGGAGTCGTTTGTAAGTTGGATGTTTGAAAGTAGGGACCTGCCGTATATACTCTGCAGAAATAGGCCCCTTAGTTGTTGGTGTTGGCACAACACTGTAAGCACTCACAGTTACTCTTGGTTGGTGCTGGAACGCCCTGCTGTCAACTATTATATCAGGAATTGTAATTACATATAATTGTTGAACAGTGGTAGTAAAAATTGGGCCTTTGATGGTGGTGCTGGTGCCACAACACTGTAAGCCCTGACAGTTACTCTTGGTGGGTGCAGCAATGGGCCCTGCTGTGAATTATTAGATCAAGAATTGTAATTGCATGCCCCTGTTGAACAGGGGCTGAAAAATTGGGCCTTTCGTGGTGGTGGTGGTGGTAGTGGTGTTGCCACAACACTGTAAGCCCTCAGAGTTACTCTTGGTGGGTGCAGGAATGGGCCCTGCTGTGAATTATTAGATCAAGAATTGTAATTACATGCCCCTTTTGAACAGGGGCTGAAAAATTGGGCCTTTCGTGGTGGTGGTGGTGGTGGCGTTGCCACAACACTGTAAGCCCTCAGAGTTACTCTTGGTGGGTGCAGCAATGGGCCCTGCTGTGAATTATTAGATCAAGAATTGTAATTACATGCCCCTGTTGAACAGGGGCTGAAAAATTGGGCCTTAGGCACTGGTGGCACAACACTGCAGCCCCTCACAGATACTGTACTTGGAGCACAGCAATGAGCCCTGTTGCAAAGTATTGCTTCAAAAATTGTAATTACACGCCCCTGTTAAACAGGGGCTGAAAAATTGGGCCTTAGGCACTGGTGGCACAACACTGCAATCCCTCACAGATACTGTACTTGGAGCACAGCAATGAGCCCTGTTGCAAAGTATTGCTTCAAAAATTGTAATTACACACCCCTGTTAAACAGGGGCTGAAAAATTGGGCGTTAGGCACTGGTGGCGGCACCCATAAACAAAAATGATCTTCCAAGCTATCATCATCAATCGTATCATTGAGGACTCGGAGGAGGAGGATAGCCAGTCAACATAACAGCACAGGCACTCAGCATCAGCATCAGTCTTGAAGGGATGTGACATGTTAAAATCAATTAGTCTGTTATATCAGCATCAGGTGTGTGGTAGCTGGTGGTGATCCAAGACTGGTTCATCTTGATGAAAGTCAGTCGATCAACCGAGTCGGTGGACAGGCGCACCCTGTGATCCGTGACAAATCCTCCAGCAGCACTGAATGTGCATTCCGAAAGAAGGCTGGATGCAGGACAGGCCAGTAGCTCAATTGCATACTGTGCAAGCTCTGGCCAGTGATCCATCCTCAAGACCCAGTAAGCCAGAGGAATTTCGGTGGGGAAGGTGTCCAAGTCTGACCTTGCCCCTAGATATTCCTGCACCATGTTTATCAGACGCTGGCGATGGTTGCTGGAACCGATCATACTTTGGGGCTGCGGACTAAAGAATTGTCTGAACGCATCGGTCAGACGGCCACCTTCCCCACCGCTCCTTCTTTGACTGGCCGAAGCCTCAGCAACTCGTTGTCCAGGACCAGGAGTTTGTAACCTCCCAGTCTCTGGGAACGCGTTGCACAGACCTTTCTGCAAGGCCTCCCGGAGTTGTCTCATCCTCTGCTCCCTCTGCGACGGTAACATAAGGTCCGCAACCTTACCCTTGTACCGTGGATCAAGGAGAGTGGCCAGCCAGTAATGGTCCCTCTCCTTGATCCGAAGAATACGAGGATCCTTCCGCAGACTTTGCAGGATCAGGGAGGCCATGCAGCGTAGGTTAGCTGAGGCATTCGGTCCGGAGTCCTCTGGGTCACTAAGGACGACATGATCCGCAGCCACCTCCTCCCAGCCACGTACAAGTCCACGGGTTTCTTGGGACTGTAAATCATCCCTAAAAGACTGCTGCTGTTGATGCTGCTGAGTGCCAGGCTCCACCTCCATGCTGACACAATCTTCCTCCTCCTCCTCCTCCTCCTCCTCGTCCTCTTCCTGTGCGATGGGTGGGACAGAAGGAACACTGTCTGGGTAAAGAGGGCCTTGAGAGGCAAGGAAGTCCTCCTCTTCCTGCCTCTGTTCTGCCTCAAGTGCCCTGTCCATTATTCCACGCAGCGTGTGCTCCAACAGGTGGACAAGAGGTACAGTGTCACTGATGCATGCACTGTCACTGCTCACCATCCTCGTGGCCTCCTCAAATGGTGCCAGGACAGTGCATGCATCCCTGATCATGCCCCACTGGCGTGGAGAAAAAAAACCAAGCTCCCCTGACCCTGTCCTGGTGCCGTAGTCGCACAGGTACTCATTGATGGCCCTCTGCTGCGTGTGCAGCCGCTGCAGCATGGCCAACGTTGAGTTCCACCTGGTGGGCATGTCACATATAAGGCGGTTCTTGGGCAGGTTCAACTCCTTTTGCAGCTCAGCCAGGCGAGCACTGGCATTATAAGATCTGCGGAAATGCACACAGACTTTCCTGGCCTGCCTCAGGACATCCTGTAAGCCCGGGTACCTGCCCAAGAACCGCTGCACCACCAGGTTAAGAACGTGAGCCACACAGGGCACATGGGTCAGTTGTCCCTGTCGGAGGGCGAAGAGGAGGTTGGTGCCATTGTCGCAAACCACCATTCCTGGCTTAAGCTGGCGTGGCGTCAACCACCTCTCGGCCTGGCCCTGCAGAGCAGACAGGACCTCTGCCCCAGTGTGGCTTCTGTCCCCCAAACACACCAGCGCAAGCACGGCATGGCATCTTTTTGCCTGCGTACTTGCGTAGCCCCTTGAACGCCTACGGAGCACCGCTGGTTCGGAGGACAAAGCACAGGAAGAGGCCATGGAGGAAGAAGAAGAGAAGGGGGTGGAGGAGAGAGGTGTGTCACAACCAGTAGTAGCATTTTGGAGGCGTGGCGGTGGAACAACCTCCAACACTACTGCACCTTGTCCTGCATCCTTCCCAGCTGCCAAAAGAGTGACCCAATGGCCCGTGAAAGAAAGGTAACGTCCCTGTCCATGCCTGCTGGACCATGAGTCAGCGGTAATATGCACCTTACCACTGACCGCCCTGTCCAGCGAGGCCAAGACATTGCCTTCCACATGCCGGTAGAGAGCCGGAATAGCCTTCCGTGAGAAAAAGTGGCGTTTGGGAACCTGCCACTGAGGAACCGCACATTGCACAAACTCACGGAAGGGGGCCGAGTCTACCAACTGAAAAGGCATCAGTTGAAGCGCTAGCAATTAAGCCAAGCTAGCATTCAACCGCTGGGCATGTGGATGGCTGGGAGTGAACTTCTTTCGACGGTCCAGCAGCTGGGGCAGGGAAATTTGCCTGCTAGAATCGGACGTCGGTGTACTGCTAGCAGAGTGGCCGCAAGTACTTGGCTGTGACACACCTAATTCTACACCTTCATTCCTCTCAGTGCATGTTTCAGAGAGGACTGAAGTTATAGTGGGGTTGGAGATCCCAGCTGATGCGGTGCAAGGAGAGGTCCGCTTTGTTCTTTGGTGTGGGTCTTTGAGGTAGGCTTGCCAACGAGCTGCATGGCAGGTCAACATATGTCTGGTCAGGCATGTGGTACCCAAGCGGCTGATGTTTTGGCCACGCGATATACGCTTGAGACATATGTTGCAAACAGCAGCTGTGCGATCTGATGCACTAGCCTCAAAAAAGGCCCACACCAAAGAACTTTTTGAATGACGGGCAGAGGCAGCGCCCTGCACAGGCGGAGCTCTGCGGTGTGATTCCGTCGGTGTACTGCCCTTACGCTGGCCACCAAAGGGCATCCTGCCTCATTGGAGATGTGCCTCCTCCTCATCCTCCTCCTCCTCCTCTCTCCTATTAGGCACCCACGTGGAGTCAGTGACCTCATCATCCCCTCCCTCCTCGTCACTGGAGCCAATCTGGCAGTATGCTGCAGCTGCTGGAACATGACTGCCAGATTGGTGTCCTTCTTGAGCATCCCCTCTGTCTGCTCTCACGCTACTGCCTTCCTCTAGCTGGGTTTCATCATCAGACCCTTCGAAACGCTGGGCATCCTCCTGGAGCATGTACCCAACACTGTGCTCAAACAGTTCGGGGGACTCCTCAGGAGGAGGACATGGTGGGTCTAGGGAAGGAGTGACTGATGATGAGTCTGACATTGATACCAGGGAAGAGGACGCTTTGGCAGCTGCTTTGCCAGTACCCTGAGCCTGGGTGAGAGAGGATGAGGAGGAGGAGGAGGGCTTGGTCATCCACTCTACCAAGTCTTCGGCATGATGTGGCTCAACATGTCCAGCTGCCGAAAAGAAGGACAAGCGTGTCCCATGGCCATGTGCTGATGACAATGCACCGCGTCCACGACCAGCACTGTTGCCCCCAGACACAGAGCCTGCTTGCCCTCTTTTATTGCCTCCTGACTGTCTGCCTCTCCTTGTTTGCCTTCCAGACATTCTAATGGATGGCCTGCAGGGAGATGGGAAAAAAAGCAATAAGGGCTACCTTCAGGTGTCCTTCTCTGTCCCTTTACTTAAGGATTTCTAAATATGGTTGAGGATGATTGCTTTCGCACAGAATAGCACAATGACAATTTCCCTGACTGTCCAAAAAACAAGGATTTCAAAGATGGTTGATGAGGAATGCTTTAGCACAGTATAGCACAATGAGAATTTCCCTCACTGTCCTTCCCTGTCCCTACAAACAAGGTTTAGCACAGTAAAACACACTGACACTCTCCCTACCTATAGTTTTCTGTCCCTATAATTTTATTTTTTTTAAAGATGGTTGATGAAGAATGCTTTAGCACAGTATAGCACAATGAGAATTTCCCTCACTGTCCTTCCCTGTCCCTACAAACAAGGTTTAGCACAGTAAAACACACTGACACTCTCCCTACCTATAGTTTTCTGTCCCTATATTTTTTTTTTTAAAGATGGTTGATGAGGAATGCTTTAGCACAGTATAGCACAATGAGAATTTCCCTCACTGTCCTTCCCTGTCCCTACAAACAAGGTTTAGCACAGTAAAACACACTGACACTCTCCCTACCTATAGTTTTCTGTCCCTATATTTTTTTTTTTTAAGATGGTTGATGAGGAATGCTTTAGCACAGTATAGCACAATGAGAATTTCCCTCACTGTCCTTCCCTGTCCCTACAAACAAGGTTTAGCACAGTAAAACACACTGACACTCTCCCTACCTATAGTTTTCTGTCCCTATAATTTTATTTTTTTTAAAGATGGTTGATGAAGAATGCTTTAGCACAGTATAGCACAATGAGAATTTCCCTCACTGTCCTTCCCTGTCCCTACAAACAAGGTTTAGCACAGTAAAACACACTGACACTCTCCCTACCTATAGTTTTCTGTCCCTATATTTTTTTTTTTAAAGATGGTTGATGAGGAATGCTTTAGCACAGTATAGCACAATGAGAATTTCCCTCACTGTCCTTCCCTGTCCCTACAAACAAGGTTTAGCACAGTAAAACACACTGACACTCTCCCTACCTATAGTTTTCTGTCCCTATATTTTTTTTTTTAAGATGGTTGATGAGGAATGCTTTAGCACAGTATAGCACAATGAGAATTTCCCTCACTGTCCTTCCCTGTCCCTACAAACAAGGTTTAGCACAGTAAAACACACTGACACTCTCCCTACCTATAGTTTTCTGTCCCTATATTTTTTTTTTTTTAAAGATGGTTGATGAGGAATGCTTTAGCACAGTATAGCACAATGAGAATTTCCCTCACTGTCCTTCCCTGTCCCTACAAACAAGGTTTAGCACAGTAAAACACACTGACACTCTCCCTACCTATAGTTTTCTGTCCCTATAATTTTTTTTTTTTAAAGATGGTTGATGAGGAATGCTTTAGCACAGTATAGCACAATGAGAACTTCCCTCACTGTCCTTCCCTGTCCCTACAAACAAGGTTTAGCACAGTAAAACACACTGACACTCTCCCTACCTATAGTTTTCTGTCCCTATAATTTTTTTTTTTAAAGATGGTTGATGAGGAATGCTTTAGCACAGTATAGCACAATGAGAATTTCCCTCACTGTCCTTCCCTGTCCCTACAAACAAGGTTTAGCACAGTAAAACACACTGACACTCTCCCTACCTATAGTTTTCTGTCCCTATAAAACATTTTTTTTTAAAGATGGTTGATGAGGAATGCTTTAGCACAGTATAGCACAATGAGAATTTCCCTCACTGTCCTTCCCTGTCCCTACAAACAAGGTTTAGCACAGTAAAACACACTGACACTCTCCCTACCTATAGTTTTCTGTCTCTATAAAATTTTTTTTTTTAAAGATGGTTGATGAGGAATGCTTTAGCACAGTATAGCACAATGAGAATTTCCCTCACTGTCCTTCCCTGTCCCTACAAACAAGGTTTAGCACAGTAAAACACACTGACACTCTCCCTACCTATAGTTTTCTGTCCCTATAATTTTTTTTTTTTAAAGATGGTTGATGAGGAATGCTTTAGCACAGTATAGCACAATGAGAATTTCCCTCACTGTCCTTCCCTGTCCCTACAAACAAGGTTTAGCACAGTAAAACACACTGACACTCTCCCTACCTATAGTTTTCTGTCCCTATAAAAATTTTTTTTTAAAGATGATTGATGAGGAATGCTTTAGCACAGTATAGCACAATGAGAATTTCCCTCACTGTCCTTCCCTGTCCCTACAAACAAGGTTTAGCACAGTAAAACACACTGACACTCTCCCTACCTATAGTTTTCTGTCCCTATAAAAAAAAAATTAAGATGGTTGATGAGGAATGCTTTAGCACAGTATAGCACAATGAGAATTTCCCTCACTGTCCTTCCCTGTCCATACAAACAAGGTTTAGCACAGTAAAACACACTGACACTCTCCCTACCTATAGTTTTCTGTCCCTATAAATTTTTTTTTTTAAAGATGGTTGATGAGGAATGCTTTAGCACAGTATAGCACAATGAGAATTTCCCTCACTGTCCTTCCCTGTCCCTACAAACAAGGTTTAGCACAGTAAAACACACTGACACTCTCCCTACCTATAGTTTTCTGTCCCTATAATTTTTTTTTTTAAAAGATGGTTGATGAGGAATGCTTTAGCACAGTATAGCACAATGAGAATTTCCCTCACTGTCCTTCCCTGTCCCTACAAACAAGGTTTAGCACAGTAAAACACACTGACACTCTCCCTACCTATAGTTTTCTGTCCCTATAAAAATTTTTTTTTTTAAAGATGGTTGATGAGGAATGCTTTAGCACAGTATAGCACAATGAGAATTTCCCTCACTGTCCTTCCCTGTCCCTACAAACAAGGTTTAGCACAGTAAAACACACTGACACTCTCCCTACCTATAGTTTTCTGTCCCTATAAAAATTTTTTTTTTAAAGATGGTTGATGAGGAATGCTTTAGCACAGTATAGCACAATGAGAATTTCCCTCACTGTCCTTCCCTGTCCCTACAAACAAGGTTTAGCACAGTAAAACACACTGACACTCTCCCTACCTATAGTTTTCTGTCCCTATAATTTTTTTTTTTTTAAAGATGGTTGATGAGGAATGCTTTAGCACAGTATAGCACAATGAGAATTTCCCTCACTGTCCTTCCCTGTCCCTACAAACAAGGTTTAGCACAGTAAAACACACTGACACTCTCCCTACCTATAGTTTTCTGTCCCTATAAAAAATTTTTTTTTAAAGATGGTTGATGAGGAATGCTTTAGCACAGTATAGCACAATGAGAATTTCCCTCACTGTCCTTCCCTGTCCCTACAAACAAGGTTTAGCACAGTAAAACACACTGACACTCTCCCTACCTATAGTTTTCTGTCCCTATAATTTTTTTTTTTTAAAGATGGTTGATGAGGAATGCTTTAGCACAGTATAGCACAATGAGAATTTCCCTCACTGTCCTTCCCTGTCCCTACAAACAAGGTTTAGCACAGTAAAACAGACTGACACTCTCCCTACCTATCCTTCTCTTTCCCTAAACTAAAGGAATCCAGGTTAAGCAAGAAAAAAAAATGTCACTGTCCCTGCCTATGCTTCTCTTTCCCTGCTCCGGAACACACTACACTAGGCTGCCGTGCTGGCGGCCTTTTATAGTGTGGGGCGTGTACTAAACACCCTCAGCAATAATTGGCCACAGGCATCCTGCCTGTGGCCAATCATTGCTCTCCTCGCTGCCGGCGCTGTGATTGGCCAAGCATGCGGGGTCACAGTGCATGCTTGGCCAATCACAGCGCCTGGATGACACTGCGATGGCGTAGTGCATTGTGGGCCGCGAATAAGGCGCGAACGGCCCAAATCGTTCGTTGTTCGGCGAACGATCGAACAGCCGATGTTCGAGTCGAACGTATGTTCGACTCGAACACCGAGCTCATCCCTACTGGGGACCCAGAAGGGAATAGAACCTGGCATAAAACAGCAGGGCCAGTCAGAGGGTTTGCTCTACAAACAGACCTGCCAGTCTCTACACACCCTACACTAATTTCTCTCTATGCACTTTATTAGCAGAACTTCCTATGCTTTCCTTATAACAGCTAAAGAACATTATAAATATGGCTGCTGTGAGCTCACCCTTTTTCTAGTAAGGGCCCCCGGCTTATACAAAAATCCCCTTGCGCTTTGGACCTTTAAGCCAGCTTGCCTAAATGCAAAGACTAGGCAGTGAATTATAGTTACTATAGTGAATTCCCACACTATTTGTCGGGGTCCATAAATCATTAACACGCAGGATTTTCCACAAACCCATGGCAGTGGTGAACTCAATCCTCATTCCTAATTCAGAAGAATCAGTATTATTTACATCTGTAAATACACACAGATTCTTGGAAAATCCATCCGCAAAATACATTATGCAAAATATCCCCTAATATTTCCACTGACAGTTCTACTGCCATTGTTGATTCTTGCAATTAATATAAACTGAAATTCTATTCTATATTTGCAAAGCTCAACTTCTAAACCAGTAATGTTTATTGCGCGTCAAAGTCTGTGTAAAAAAAATTAAAACAAAACATTGTTTTTGTTATTCTATATTTCAGTTTAGTATCCAGTTTTGAGGCATATTAATTAAGGTTGCTATACCAACTCCCTTGCCTGACAGATTAATTGTCAGTAAGACTGTACAACTTGTCCAATAGGACTCATTATGGAAGCACTCCAAACAGAATCCAGAAATAGCATCCTCCTGAGTTGTCAACATAAAAATGAATCACTTTACAACAGTATCTGATTCAGAATCTGCTGCTGGCATTGGTAAACAGAATGAGAAGCAAATAAAATATGTTTACAGAAGTTTGGCAGTTCACTTTGCCTTGAGGCTTGGACTGTTAAATATCCATGTAGACAAGAAAATAAATATGTTCTAATTATTGCATACCATTCTTGATGTCCCATATTTTAAATTCCTGTTATTTGAAAGTTAATCTGACATCTTTTTTAACTAGATACTGTATGTTGACAAAACGGTATATTGAAAAAAAAATATTGTTTGATCTATAGTTTTAAATAGATAAGTAGCCACATGTAGGCTGTCGTTATACAACAGGTGATAAAGTCGTAATTGCAGAATCACCAAGGTGAAATAAGCTGACAAACTGCCACCAGCAACAGGAAACTCATTTGATATTATACATTATACAATTTTCTTGTTCAATTTCTCTTAGATTTACCTTCAACTATGTAGAGCAAGGGCCTGCCTGATTGCATACAAATTGAAAGTGTTTAGGTTTGAAAACATATTATATGGTTTTGGAAAATTGTACAAGAAAATTGTATAATGTACTGTATGGCCGGCCTAAAGCCTAGTACACACAATGAGATTATCGGAGGAATGATCGTCCATTTTTTTGGATGCTAATCTTCATATCAAAAACAAATAGGTTACTAAAGTACAAACATTCTCGTACGTCAGAATAAAAATTTGGAAGTAATGTAGTGTTTTGTAATGTATTTGTATTGTATTTTCAGATGAAAACTGTACTGATTAACCACTTGTCCCCCGCCCACTGTCAATTGACGGAGGGCGGAGGACACTCTCGTTCTGGGAGGACGTCATATGACGTCCTCCCTTTAAAACGAGCTAGGGGGCGCGCCGCGTTCCCAAGGCCCCGATGCGCGTGCCCGACGGCCGCGATTGCCGCCGGGCTCCCGCGATTGCCCGGGAAACGAGCAGGAAAGTGGATCTCTGTGTGTAAACACAGAGATCCATGTCCTGTGAGGGAGAGGGGACCGATGGTGTGTCCCTTGTACATAGGGACAACCATCGGTCACCTCCCCCAGTCAGTCACCTCCCCCCACAGTTAGAACACATTGAGGGAACATATTTAACCCCTTCCCGACCCCTAGTGGTTAACCCCTTCCCTGCCAATCACATTTATACAGTAATCAATGCATTTTTATAGCAGGGATCGCTGTATAAATGTGCATGGTCCCAAAAATGTGTCAAAAGTGTCCGATGTGTCCGCCGCAATATCGCAGTCACAATAAAAATTGCAGATCGCCGCCATTACTAATAAAAAATAAAAATAAATAAAAATGCTATAAATCTATCCCCTATTTTGTAGACGCTATAACTTTTGCGCAAACCAATCAATACGCGCTTATTGCGATTTTTTTTTTTTACCAAAAATATGTAGAAGAATACGTATCGGCCTAAACTGAGGAAAATTTTATTTGAAAAAAAAAATGGGTATTTATTATAGCAAAAAGTAAAAAATAGTGTTTTTTTTCCAAACTGGACGCTCTTCTTTTGTTTATAGCGCAAAAAATAAAAAACACAGAGGTGATCAAATACCACCAAAGAAAGCTCTATTTGTGGGAAAAAAAGGACGCAAATTTCATTTGGGAGCCACGTCGCACGACCGCGCAATTGTCATTCAAAGTGTGACAGCACTGAAAGCTGAAAAATGGCTTGGGCAGGAAGGGGGTTTTCGTGCACAGTAGGGAAGTGGTTAAACGAAAATCGTTCGATCTGGTATCGTACAAGAAAGATTTTTGTGTTTGCCGCTTCGGAATATATCGGATGACAGTTGTGTACTAACGATCAGATTATCATACGATGGCTTTGAAAGCGGATTTTTTTGTACGATATTGTTTTTTTTGTTTACAAACTATTTTTATTTGCAAAATAAAGAAAAAGAATAACAAGATACAACACATATCCAAATAATATATATCCAATATCAACTTAATTCAAACATAACAAACTGGTAAATTAGATACATAAAATAATGGGCATTTTTCATTAAAGAGATAATAATACAAATCATCTGAAAGACTGTCAAAACACGATGGCCACAACAGTAGGAGACTTAAAGCGGAGTTCCACCCAAAAATGGAACTTCCACTTTTTGGAATCCTCCCCCCCCTCCGGTGTCACATTTGGCACCTTTCAGGGGGGAGGATAGGAGCAGATACCTGTGTAATACAAATATTTGCTCCCACTTCCGGGCATAGACCATGCGGTGATCGTGGTGACCTATGCCGCGTCCGGCACCTACTCCATCCCCCCGCTGTCTTCTGGGAGACACACAGGTCCCAGAAGACAGCAGGGACCAGTGGGATAACGCAGTGCGACTCGCGCATGCGCAGTAGGGAAACAGGAAGTGAAGCCACAAGGCTTCACTTCCTGATTCCCTTACTGAAGATGGCGGCGGCAGCACCCGAGAGCCGACGGACAGATCGGCTTTGGCTGCCGACATCGCGGGCACCCTGGACAGGTAAGTGTCCATATATTTAAAGTCAGGAGCTGCAGTATTTGTAGCTGCTGACTTTTAGTATATTTTTTTCGGCGGAACTCTGCTTTAATGTCTTGGACAAACAGCCAAAACTGAGACCAAAAGAAAAATTATAAAGGAGAAGAGAAGAATAAGGAAAATGGGTAGATTTGTACGATATTCTGATCATGTGTACGGAGCTTTAGTCTTCGCATACATAAGCTGTGCTTCATGTTTGGAGCATGTAGCATTATAATCAGGATATGTCTGTCTAGCTGTGTAGGAAAGTTTCAACAAATAGCCAACTGTTCTTCCTCGAATTACCATGTGCATTGCACATATCTACTATATAAATATTTATTTTATGTACTGCATTTATTTATATATATATGCATGTTCACACAGTCTTGTACTTAGCGATGACAGAGTGTCAAAATCAATTGCGTCAGGCATTTGATAATCTGCTTCCAGGATCCAATTTACTACATTTTAATATACCATTTATTTATTTTTCTTTCTAAATTACCTTTTTTTATTATTATTAAACAAAGACATATAGGGGTTGATTTACTAAAGGGAAAAATACCGTTCCCTCTGCAGGAGCAGCTGCTCCAGAGCTTGGTAAATGATCAGAAGCTCTACTGACTTACATTATCCAATCATGTGCAAGCAAAAATGCTTTTTTTTTTTTTTTTCTTGCACGGGATTGGATACTCTTTTGCAAAGTCAAGCCTTACCTCATTTACTAAGCTCTGGCGCAATTGCACTTGCAGAGGGCAATCACACTCTGCAAAGTGCACAGTCTATTTGCCTTTAGTAAATCAACCCCTTAGTCACCACAAAGACAAATATATATATATATATATATATATATATATATATATATATATATATATATATATATAAAATAACAGTATTCCTTATTAATAATATAAGTTATATTTATGTTCCTGTTTAGAGAGAATTCCCCTCACTCCCTGTTCTGAGAGGAAGCAAGTGGAAATCTTCCCAACAAGGAAACTGATGACTGGCAGAGTATCTAACCCTTCCCAATTTGATTGAAAAGCTGGATGTTGACAAATAGCACTTATTTTGGAAAAACTTCAAATAGAATTCAAAAATACATCCAGTTGAACTTGATAATAACCTCAGCTAATGCATTTGTGATCACACAGTACAAATGGCCATAGTTTGTGATAGGTTTTCTTTAATGGCCTTTTTGACATAGAGTTTAATGTGCCCTCCCATGGAATCAGCATCTATTTTTTTTTTTAAATCTGTGTAAGAAATACTACACAATAAATTATTACAAAACACACATAAAAATGTGAAATCATGTTGAATTGTTTTGATTAACAGCACATAAAAATGCTTACAGAACTCACACAAAATGTTTTTCCTTCAGTAACCAGCAATAGTTTCTGTAT
The DNA here is from genome assembly GCA_029206835.1 of Rana muscosa. Lineage (NCBI taxonomy): Eukaryota > Metazoa > Chordata > Amphibia > Anura > Ranidae > Rana > Rana muscosa. The sequence continues at coordinate 176,584,655 of CM055116.1, forward strand.
TCTACCAAGAGCTAAACAATCTCTGATATGTAAAATACAAATAACTTGAGAAGGTATGCTTTTAGGGTGTTTTACATCATTTGACCTCTTTTGTTGTCATATTTCATTTTAGCCAAGCTTTTTTATTCCCCAGTTTATAAGATGACGAGTAATTTTCTGCTTGACATTTATTTCAGTTGAAACTTTCTGTAATTATGATTGAGTAAATGAAATTAGGAATGTATGATTTTTTGAATGCTTCATAATTCGTTTTGTTATGCACTGGCTGGCAGGTAAATGTGTGTCATGTAGTTTTCTCACCCACACATAGTGAGGACCTCCACACTTTGTGTCTGTTGTAATGAAAACTGGTCCGCACTGGGTCCTGGAGTCTGGAGACTCTGTAGAGCTTTAGGTTTATCACTTGCCGACTGCCCTATAGCAGTTTTAATGCTACAGGGTGGCCACGTTGGGATTTGCGCATGTCCCATAGGCCGTGCTTCGGCACGATCTGTCAGTCGCTCGCTGTGCCCACTGGACACAATAGATGACATATTAGTGTACCAGGCCACTGGTGACCAATCACAGAAAATCACATGACAATTGTACACAATGATAGGAAAAGTGCAGTTGCGCTGCAAAACTAACAACACATAAATTATATAGGATGCTACCTCAATGGAATGAACCAATGCCAAATACATAAAGTGATGTGAACAATGACCAAAATTGTTCAATGAAAAAATAAAGTGATATGTGACAGTCTCGGATCTTCCATACAATGTCCACAATATGATGATGAAAAACAAGAGAAACCATATAAGAACGTTCCACGATGGCACTGTAGCAAGCAGCTCTCTCGTGCAGGTAGATAATCGTGACTCCACACTCTTAAACACCCAAGAAAAAAGTGCAGTGATGGTAAAGACAGAGATCCTCCACCTCTAATATCAGATCCGCTTACCAGCTCAAATAGATCTCAATGGAAGAGATCACAACCGCTTGTGGCTTAATTCCCCCGCCAAGGGTCTTTCAACTGCAGACCAGCATACAGGATGTAGCCTTCCTCAACACTCTGGCACCCTAATGTAACTCCCGGGAGTATAATCCCCAAAAAGACATAAGGGCCACAATAGTGAAGTATGCAATGGAATTTAATAAAAGAAAAGAGAAAATACACTTACAATAACGATGTAAGATAAAATCATTTAAAATGTCTCAAGCCGGCCGGCTCTTGCTATCCGCTCGTTCCTTCCGGGATAGCGTTGTATTCGTTGGTGACGTCAGCACGCCGCTCCTCCCTACGCCGTTTCATCAGAGATGACGTCATCCAGGGGCACGAGCGGTGTGCTGACTCACCGCTATATATCTAACATATGACAAAAAGGCATGCCCAGCTCTGAGCTCCAGGGAACCCTTGTATCAATCCACCATCTTTGAAAGGGGAAAGTTGCCCATACTTCGCCGTTCTCACCATATTGCAGGTGGGAACAACACTAGTATTTCAGCATAAATGTAGTCATTAAGGCTGCAATCAATTAATTGTATAAAATAATAATATAATCATTACCCTAAAGACAAAACCTGAAATTATGCCATAAATAGAGGACAATAAAATAAATAAAAAAACACTAAATGCACAATGGCATCTATAAAAACGGCAATTGTTGTTTGCATTGCCATAATAATAGAAAGGCTATGAGTAACGTTAGTGATGTCAGTTGGTGGAACGGCAGATATTCCACCCATAGACACATTGTTCATATCCACATGTTACCCAACCAGAAATAAACTAAATATAAAAAAACATACTAAAAAATAAGCATGTATGGATGCTGAGTAATGTGTTAACCACAATGTCCCAGCGTTGGACATAAGAGTGGGCAAATTTGAAATACTAGACCACCAATGGAATACAAATTGTTTAATAAATGTGTTGGAACTACATCAGCTTGGAGATGCTGACATAACTGGGGAGCAAGGGACGTGATGTCCCATTGTGCCACCCGCTGGTAGGCCAATGGTACTACATCCTGATAATGATACCATTGTGTCCAAGGAAAAACAAAACAAAAAAAAAAAAAGGAAGAAAAAAAGGGGAATGGAGATGGACAGAAAATCCATCAAGACAGAATATCCAATACCCACAATCAAAAATGATAAGACAACATGTGGTATTGATTTGGAATAAATTCCGGATCGCATATCAAGGGATCCAAAGTGACATAGAAAGTCACATCAGAGATGCAAATAGGTAATAGGTTGGATTTACCAGAGGTTTACCCAGAATTCAGTGCTGGTTTACATTTTGCCTCATTAAGCTGGACTATCTACATAAACAAGAGATGGGCAAAGATTCTCAATTAACCATTGTCAATGAACGCATTGACGTCAGTGTCAATGTTAAGGCCATAAGGGCTATAGCATCATACTCGATATATCCAGGCCATCTCAAGCCTGGACAGCTCCCTAACTAATGAACTACCCCTCCAGTGGGGCTCGAATTTATCGATCCCCAGAAAGAGGGTGTTAGCTGGGTTACGATCATGGTGAGTGTCGTAATGTTTCGAAACAGAATGGTTTTGAAAACCCGTTTTAATATTCGTGATATGCTCACCTAGTCTAACCTGCATGGACCTTTTGGTCCTGCCAATATATTGGAGCCCACAAGGGCACTGGAGCAAATAAACAATACCCGTTGAACTACAAGTAATAAATGGCTCTATAGTGTGCTCCTTAGAGGTACTGGTGGAATGAAAAGATTCTGTTTTCTTTAATTTGCTCTTATTATAGGTGCAAACCTGGCATCTACGACACTGATGATATCTTGTCAGTCCCTTCTGGAAGAAGGACACCTTTCTTGTAGGAGGGTCAACCACATTGGGGGCCACCCTATCACGAAGGGAAGGTACTCCCCTAAAAATTACTTGAGGTTTAGATGGTAAAAATTGGCTAATGACTTGGTCATTGCCTAACAAATGCCAATGTCTTTGAATATTTTTTTTAATTGCGAAGTGCTGTGTAGAGAAGGTAGTGATGAAAGGTATCTGAGGTCTTTTTTTCTCTATTTTATGATGATCCTCCAATAATTGGGATCTATCAATATTGGCCACTTCCTCAATTAAGGTCTCAAGAAATTCTACATCGTAACCCTTTTCACAGAGCCTGGATTTCAATATGGCTGTCTGTGATCTGTAATCTTCCAAAGAGGTACAGTTTCGTCTCATCCTGACAAACTGTCCCCTAGGAACAGATCTCAGCCAGGGTTCGTTATGGCAGCTTCCAATGGGAATATATGAGTTACGATCCGTCTGTTTAAAAAAGGATTTTGTAGTCAGAGAGCCACCTTCCCTCATGATAGTGAGATCGAGGAAATTAATGGCCTCACGGCTTGCATCGTGAACAAGTCTGATTCCCCGTTCGTTGTTATTAAGTGAGGAAACAAAATCATCAAGTTGGTTTTTGGTGCCGTCCCATAGGAGGAGGACGTCGTCAATATACCTTGCCCACAACACCAGATGTGGGCTTCTATTGGTAAAGACGACGTCCTCCTCCCATTTGGCCATAAAAAGATTGGCCAAGCTGGGGGCATACTTGGCCCCCATTGCAACACCATGTATTTGGCGATAATATTGACTATCAAACCAAAAATAATTATGCCCTGCGGCATATTCTAATAGGTCCATAATGTAATCTTTTTGAAGCTGGGGCAGACCTGACCAGAGATCCAGATAATATTTCACAGCTGAAATACCCATCTCATGTGGAATGATAGAATATAATGAGGTGACGTCAGCCGTCACCATCCACAGTTCTTCCTTAGGTTCTACTCGGGCCACCAAATTGATGGCATGTCTGGTGTCCTTCAATTAGGATGGCATTTGCTGAACTAAAGGTTGTAAAAAATGGTCAATGTACTTGCCCACCCGGGACGTAATTGAGTCTATACCACTCACTATTGGTCTGCCCGGGGGGCAAGTCAGGCTCTTGTGTATTTTAGGTAGACCATACATAACGGGCACCCTGGGAGCCCTGGGTATCAAAAACGATTGTTCTTTATCGTTTAGAATACCCAAATCAGAACCCTTTTGAACCAATTCGTTCAGGGTGTCCCTATATTTAATAACTGGGTTCCCAGGTAGTAACACATAGGTGTCGCGATCATCGACAATTTTATGCATTTCTCTAAGGTAGTCAGTCCTATCAAGGACTACTATTCCACCTCCTTTGTCAGCAGGAAATATTACTAACTCCCTGTTCTGACAAAGGGAGTCAAGTCCTTTTTCTAGATGTTGATCCATCTTATTATTGGTAATTTTCATTTTATCAAGGTCTCGTAGGACTACATCTCTAAAGACCCTGAGTGACGGAGCCAAAATTCCAGGGGGGTTGAATGTGGAAGCGTTTCTTAGTCCCGAATGTTGGAATAACGGTGGAACTAATCCCTCTTCCCTACTTGGAACGTTTGCAAAATGTCGCTTGATGTTTACTTTACGGACATACTTGTGTACATCCATAAAGGTTAAAAATGTATTTAATATATTAGGAGGTGCGAACTTTAAACCTTTGTTGAGAAGGGTTAGTTCTGGCTTGGTCAAGATTTGGGAACTGAGATTAAAGATGCCATCCTGACTCACATCTTTTGCTTTTTTAAGTTGTGCTCTCCTCCCCCCTCTTGTTCCTCTTTGCTTTCCACAGGCCTTTTTACTCCCTGGTTGGGCCTGGGAAAACCCCAATGCTGGTCAATATCTTTTTCATACTGACCCGTGGGAAAATCTCTTGAAGGCACCGAACTGTATGCCTCACGTACTCTGTTGTTCTGTTCGTAATCCTGATGACCCGAATATCCAGGCCCTTCTCTGTCTCTCAATGGAGAAAATCTATTACGAGTTCCCGAGTCATCACCATACTCATCTCTATCTCGTTCTGAGTAATAGTTGTTTTCATAGTGAGATCTCTGGTTAGGATGTGTGTCAAAACTGTAATTCTCAGAATAAGTCCTCTCAGGGACTCTTACAGGTCTCGGTGATTCTCGATAAGAGTAATATTGACCCTGAGAGTATTGTTGTCCATAACCTCTATCATAACTGTGGCCCTGTTTGGATTGGGTCTGCTGTGTCCAACCAGAGTTCTTTAGATGCTGTCCCCCCTTCACGGGTCCTGATGCCCTCGGAGGGGACTGATGTGACACTCGTCTGCCCTTTTTGGCCTGTTTGGCAGAATTCTGAACTTTTTTAGGAGTTTTAGATGTTTCACTCCTATTAGGTAAATGTTGTACCTCATTCATTGAACCAGATGCGACACTATCACTTTGAGTAATCGCATCCATCCTGGAGCTGTTATCTGTTTGTGATTCTGGCAGTAGTTTCTTCTGCCAATCAAAAACTAAACTTGCTTGATAATCACTGTAGTCCCTATTGTATTTCTTCCTTTTTTTAGCTTTCTGTTCCTTTTCCTCTTTGTCCAATACCTTTAAAAGGTTTAAACTCCTATCTTTATATTCTTCACTTTCTTTGTGAGGATTGAGGCTATCTTTTAACGTTTTGATTTCAATATCAAGCTTAACTAATTTACTGTTCTTTCTGGTGACCAGAAAGCGTAAAAAGTTCAGTCCGGCTTCGTTGAAATACCGAAACCATTCTTGTAGCTCTAATTCTCCTTTCTGCGGGCTGACCTGCCATCTAAGGCTCCTTGGTACCATACTTAATTTGATATACGTCTCAAGGAATGCCACATCCCATTGAGTGTGGACTTCAGAGATGGTTAGATTTTTAAGTCTTAAAAAAAGTCCACTCAAATCACCCTCCTTGTCATTATACATCTGAAACACCCCCTCGGTGTTGACCACCTTAGAGGCCCTGTATTCGAAGACGTCCATATTATTGACAGTGACAAAGGTGATATCTAATGAAACTAACTAAATTCTTCTAAATGAATAAAAAAACTAGTGCACAAACAATTATTTAAACACCGTGAAGTGTGCTGACTGCTGCTGTAGGTGAGTATCAAAAATGGTAATAGCAAAAGAAACTACTGCGCATGTCTAAAGTAAATAATTAAACTAAAAAAATTAATTGAATAACCGCTGCTGCAATCGTGAATGTGGATACACACAAAGGCAAATAATAGGAAAAGTGCAGTTGCGCTGCAAAACTAACAACACATAAATTATATAGGATTCTACGTCAATGGAATGAACCAATGCCAAATACATAAAGTGATGTGAACAATGACCAAAATTGTCCAATGAAAAAATAAAGTGATATGTGACAGTCTGGGATCTTCCATACAATGTCCACAATATGATGATGAAAAACAAGAGAAACCATATAAGAACGTTCCACGATGGCACTGTAGCAAGCAGCTCTCTCGTGCAGGTAGATAATCGTGACTCCACACTCTTAAACACCCAAGAAAAAAGTGCAGTGATGGTAAAGACAGAGATCCTCCACCTCTAATATCAGATCCGCTTACCAGCTCAAATAGATATCAATGGAAGAGATCACAACCGCTTGTGGCTTAATTCCCCCGCCAAGGGTCTTTCAACTGCAGACCAGCATACAGGATGTAGCCTTCCTCAACACTCTGGCACCCTAATGTAACTCCCGGGAGTATAATCCCCAAAAAGACATAAGGGCCACAATAGTGAAGTATGCAATGGAATTTAATAAAAGAAAAGAGAAAATACACTTACAATAACGATGTAAGATAAAAGCATTTAAAATGTCTCAAGGCGGCCGGCTCTTGCTATCCGCTCGTTCCTTCCAGGATAGCGTTGTATTCGTTGGTGACGTCAGCACGCCGCTCCTCCCTACGCCGTTTCATCAGAGATGACGTCTTCCAGGGGCACGAGCGGCGTGCTGACTCACCGCTATATATCTAACATATGACAAAAAGGCACGCCCAGCTCTGAGCTCCAGGGAACCCTTGTATCAATTCACCATCTTTGAAAGGGGAAAGTTGCCCATACTTCGCCGTTCTCACCATATTGCAGGTGGGAACAACACTAGTATTTCAGCATAAATGCAGTCATTAAGGCTGCAATCAATTAATTGTATAAAATAATAATATAATCATTACCCTAAAGACAAAACCTGAAATGATGCCATAAATAGAGGACAATAAAATAAATAAAAAAACACTAAATGCACAATGGCATCTATAAAAACGGCAATTGTTGTTTGCATTGCCATAATAATAGAAAGGCTATGAGTAACGTTAGTGATGTCAGTTGGTGGAACGGCAGATATTCCACCCATAGACACATTGTTCATATCCACATGTTACCCAACCAGAAATAAACTAAATATAAAAAAATACTAAAAAATAAGCATGTATGGATGCTGAGTAATGTGTTAACCACAATGTCCCAGCGTTGGACATAAGAGTGGGCAAATTTGAAATACTAGACCACCAATGGAATACAAATTGTTTAATAAATGTGTTGGAACTATGTCAGCTTGGAGATGCTGACATAACTTGGGAGCAAGGGACGTGATGTCCCATTGTGCCACCCGCTGGTAGGCCAATGGTACTACATCCTGATAATGATACCATTGTGTCCAAGGAAAACAAAAAAAAAGGAAGAAAAAAAGGGGAATGGAGATGGACAGAAAATCCATCAAGACAGAATATCCAATACCCACAATCAAAAATGATAAGACAACATGTGGTATTGATTTGGAATAAATTCCGGATCGCATATCAAGGGATCCAATGTGACATAGAAAGTCACATCAGAGATGCAAATAGGTAATAGGTTGGATTTACCAGAGGTTTACCCAGAATTCAGTGCTGGTTTACATATTGCCTCATTAAGCTGGACTATCTACATAAACAAGAGATGGCAAAGATTCTCAATTAACCATTGTCAATGAACGCATTGACGTCAGTGTCAATGTTTAGGCCATAAGGGCTATAGCATCGTACTCGATATATCCAGGCCATCTCAAGCCTGGACAGCTCCCTAACTAATGAACTACCCCTCTAGTGGGGCTCGAATTTATCGATCCCCAGAAAGAGGGTGTTAGCTGGGTTACGATCATGGTGAGTGTCGTAATGTTTAGAAACAGAATGGTTTTGAAAACCCGTTTTAATATTCGTGATATGCTCACCTAGTCTAACCTGCATGGACCTTTTGGTCCTGCCAATATATTGGAGCCCACAAGGGTACTGGAGCAAATAAACAATACCCATTGAACTACAAGTAATAAATGCCTCTATAGTGTGCTCCTTAGAGGTACTGGTTGAATGAAAAGATTCTGTTTTCTTTAATTTGCTCTTATTAAAGGTGCAAACCTGGCATCTACGACACTGATGATATCCTGTCAGTCCCTTCTGGAAGAAGGACAACTTTCTTGTAGGAGGGTCAACCACATTGGGGGCCACCCTATCACGAAGGGAAGGTACTCCCCTAAAAATCACTTGAGGTTTAGATGATAAAAATTGGCTAATGACTTGGTCATTGCCTAACAAATGCCAATGTCTTTGAATATTTTTTTAATTGCGAAGTGCTGTGTAGAGAAGGTAGTGATGAAAGGTATCTGAGGTCTTTCTTTCTCTATTTTATGATGATTTTATGATGATTCAAAAGGGTTCTGATTTGGGTATTCTAAACGATAAAGAACATTTTAAATGCTTTTATCTTTACATCGTTATTGTAAGTGTATTTTCTCTTTTCTTTTATTAAATTCCATTGCATACTTCACTATTGTGGCCCTTATGTCTTTTTGGGGATTATACTCCCGGGAGTTACATTAGGGTGCCAGAGTGTTGAGGAAGGCTACATCCTGTATGCTGGTCTGCAGTTGAAAGACCCTTGGCGGGGGAATTAAGCCACAAGCGGTTGTGATCTCTTCCATTGAGATCTATTTGAGCTGGTAAGCGGATCTGATATTAGAGGTGGAGGATCTCTGTCTTTACCATCACTGCACTTTTTTCTTGGGTGTTTAAGAGTGTGGAGTCACGATTATCTACCTGCACGAGAGAGCTGCTTGCTACAGTGCCATCGTGGAACGTTCTTATATGGTTTCTCTTGTTTTTCATCATCATATTGTGGACATTGTATGGAAGATCCCAGACTGTCACATATCACTTTATTTTTTCATTGGACAATTTTGGTCATTGTTCACATCACTTTATGTATTTGGCATTGGTTCATTCCATTGACGTAGCATCCTATATAATTTATGTGTTGTTAGTTTTGCAGCGCAACTGCACTTTTCCTATTATTTGGCTTTGTGTGTATCCACATTCACAGTTGCAGCAGCGGTTATTCAATTTATTTTTTTAGTTTAATTATTTACTTTAGACATGTGCAGTAGTTTCTTTTGCTATTACCATTTTTGATACTCACCTACAGCAGCAGTCAGCACACTTCACGGTGTTTAAATAATTGTTTGTGCACTCGTTATTTTATTCATTTAGAAGAATTTAATTAGTTTCATTAGATATCCCCTTTGTCACTGTCAATAATATGGACGTCTTCGAATACAGGGCCTCTAAGGTGGTCAACACCGAGGGGGTGTTTCAGATGTATAATGACAAGGAGGGTGATTTGAGTGGACTTTTTTTAAGACTTAAAAATCTAACCATCTCTGAAGTCCACACTCAATGGGCTGTGGCATTCCTTGAGACGTATATCAAATTAAATATGGTACCAAGGAGCCTTAGATGGCAGGTCAGCCCGCAGAAAGGAGAATTAGAGCTACAAGAATGGTTTCGGTATTTCAACGAAGCCGGACTGAACTTTTTACGCTTTCTGGTCACCAGAAAGAACAGTAAATTAGTTAAGCTTGATAGTGAAATCAAAACGTTAAAAGATAGCCTCAATCCTCACAAAGAAAGTGAAGAATATAAAGATAGGAGTTTAAAACTTTTAAAGGTATTGGACAAAGAGGAAAAGGAACAGAAAGCTAAAAAAAGGAAGAAATACAATAGGGACTACAGTGATTATCAAGCAAGTTTAGTTTTTGATTGGCAGAAGAAACTACTGGCAGAATCACAAACAGATAACAGTTCCAGGATGGATGCGATTACTCAAAGTGATAGTGTCGCATCTGGTTCAATGAAGGAGGTACAACATTAACCTATTAGGAGTGAAACATCTAAAACTCCTAAAAAAGTTCAGAATTCTGCCAAACAGGCCAAAAAGGGCAGACGAGTGTCACATCAGTCCCCTCCGAGGGCATCAGGACCCGTGAAGGGGGGACAGCATCTAAAGAACTCTGGTTGGACACAGCAGACCCAATCCAAACAGGGCCACAGTTATGATAGAGGTTATGGACAACAATACTCTCAGGGTCAATATTACTCTTATCGAGAATCACAGAGACCTGTAAGAGTCCCTGAGAGGACTTATTCTGAGAATTACAGTTTTGACACACATCCTAACCAGAGATCTCACTATGAAAACAACTATTACTCAGAACGAGATAGAGATGAGTATGGTGATGACTCGGGAACTCGTAATAGATTTTTTCCATTGAGAGACAGAGAAGGGCCTGGATATTCGGGTCATCAGGATTACGAACAGAACAACAGAGTACGTGAGGCATACAGGTTGGTACCTTCAAGAGATTTTCCCACGGGTCAGTATGAAAAAGATATTGACCAGCATTGGGGTTTTCCCAGGCCCAACCAGGGAGTAAAAAGGCCTGTGGAAAGCAAAGAGGAACAAGAGGGGGGAGCAGAGCACAACTTAAAAAAGCAAAAGATGTGAGTCAGGATGGCATCTTTAATCTCAGTTCCCAAATCTTGACCAAGCCAGAACTAACCCTTCTCAACAAAGGTTTAAAGTTCGCACCTCCTAAGAAATTAAATACATTTTTAACCTTTATGGATGTACACAAGTATGTCCGTAAAGTAAACATCAAGCGACATTTTACAAACGTTCCAAGTAGGGAAGAGGGAATAGTTCCACCGTTATTCCAACATTCGGGACTAAGAAACGCTTCCACATTCAACCCCCCTGGAATTTTGGCTCCGTCACTCAGGCTCTTTAGAGATGTAGTCCTACGAGACCTTGAGAAAATGAAAATTACCAATAATAAGATGGATCAACATCTAGAAAAAGGTCTTGACTCCCTTTGTCAGAACAGGGAGTTAGTAATACGTCCTGCTGACAAAGGAGGTGGAATAGTAGTCCTTGATAGGATTGACTACTACCTGGGAACCCAGTTATTAAATATAGGGACACCCTGAACGAATTGGTTCAAAAGGGTTCTGATTTGGGTATTCTAAACGATAAAGAACAATCGTTTTTGATACCTAGGGCTCCCAGGGTGCCCGTTCTGTATGGTCTACCTAAAATACACAAGAGCCTGACTTGCCCCCCGGGCAGACCAATAGTGAGTGGTATAGACTCAATTACGTCCCGGGTGGGCAAGTACATTGACCATTTTTTACAACCTTTAGTTCAGCAAATGCCATCCTATTTGAAGGACACCAGACATGCCATCAATTTGGTGGCCCAAGTAGAACCTAAGGAAGAACTGTGGATGGTGACGGCTGACGTCACCTCATTATATTCTATCATTCCACATGAGATGGGTATTTCAGCTGTGAAATATTATCTGGATCTCTGGTCAGGTCTGCCCCAGCTTCAAAAAGATTACATTATGGACCTATTAGAATATGCCGCAGGGCATAATTATTTTTGGTTTGATAGTCAATATTATCGCCAAATACGTGGTGTTGCAATGTGGGCCAAGTATGCCCCCAGCTTGGCCAATCTTTTTATGGCCAAATGGGAGGAGGACATCGTCTTTACCAATAGAAGCCCACATCTGGTGTTGTGGGCAAGGTATATTGACGACGTCCTCCTCCTATGGGACGGCACCAAAAACCAACTTGATGATTTTGTTTCCTCACTTAATAACAACGAACGGGGAATCAGACTAGTTCACGATGCAAGCCGTGAGGCCATTAATTTCCTCTACCTCACTATCATGAGGGAAGGTGGCTCTCTGACTACAAAATCCTTTTTAAACAGACGGATCGTAACTCATATATTCCCATTGGAAGCTGCCATAATGAACCCTGGCTGAGATCTGTTCCTAGGGGACAGTTCGTCAGGATGAGACGAAACTGTACCTCTTTGGAAGATTACAGATCACAGACAGCCATATTGAAATCCAGGCTCTGTGAAAAGGGTTACGATGTAGAATTTCTTGAGACCTTAATTGAGGAAGTGGCCAATATTGATAGATCCCAATTATTGGAGGATCATCATAAAATAGAGAAAGAAAGACCTCAGATACCTTTCATCACTACCTTCTCTACACAGCACTTCGCAATTAAAAAAATTATTCAAAGACATTGGCATTTGTTAGGCAATGACCAAGTCATTAGCCAATTTTTACCATCTAAACCTCAAGTGATTTTTAGGGGAGTACCTTACCTTCGTGATAGGGTGGCCCCCAATGTGGTTGACCCTCCTACAAGAAAGGTGTCCTTCTTCCAGAAGCGACTGACAGGATATCATCAGTGTCGTAGATGCCAGGTTTGCACCTTTAATAAGAGCAAATTAAAGAAAACAGAATCTTTTCATTCCACCAGTACCTCTAAGGAGCACACTATAGAGCCATTTATTACTTGTAGTTCAACGGGTATTGTTTATTTGCTCCAGTGCCCTTGTGGGCTCCAATATATTGGCAGGACCAAAAGGTCCATGCAGGTTAGACTAGGTGAGCATATCACGAATATTAAAACGGGTTTTCAAAACCATTCTGTTTCGAAACATTACGACACTCACCATGATCGTAACCCAGCTAACACCCTCTTTCTGGGGATCGATAAATTTGAGCCCCACTGGAGGGGTAGTTCATTAGTTAGGGAGCTGTCCAGGCTTGAGATTGCCTGGATATATCGAGTACGATGCTATAGCCCTTATGGCCTTAACATTGACACTGACGTCAATGCGTTCATTGACAATGGTTAATTGAGAATCTTTGCCCATCTCTTGTTTATGTAGATCAGTGGTTCTCAACTCCAGTCCTCAGGGCCCACCAACAGGCCAGGTTTGCAAGATAACTGAAATGCATCACAGGTGATATAATTTGCTGCTCAGAGATTGCAGTATTCTAGTCTGCATCTCACCAAGGTAATACTTAAAATCTGGCCTGTTAGTGGGTCATGAGGACAGGAGTTGAGAACCACTGATGTAGATAGTCCAGCTTAATGAGGCAATATGTAAACCAGCACTGAATTCTGGGTAAACCTCTGGTAAATCCAACCTATTACCTATTTGCATCTCTGATGTGACTTTCTATGTCACATTGGATCCCTTGATATGCGATCCGGAATTTATTCCAAATCAATACCACATGTTGTCTTATCATTTTTGATTGTGGGTATTGGATATTCTGTCTTGATGGATTTTCTGTCCATCTCCATTCCCCTTTTTTTCTTCCTTTTTTTTTGTTTTCCTTGGACACAATGGTATCATTATCAGGATGTAGTACCATTGGCCTACCAGCGGGTGGCACAATGGGACATCACGTCCCTTGCTCCCAAGTTATGTCAGCATCTCCAAGCTGACGTAGTTCCAACACATTTATTAAACAATTTGTATTCCATTGGTGGTCTAGTATTTCAAATTTGCCCACTCTTATGTCCAACGCTGGGACATTGTGGTTAACACATTACTCAGCATCCATACATGCTTATTTTTTAGTATGTTTTTTTATATTTAGTTTATTTCTCTTGGGTAACATGTGGATATGAACAATGTGTCTATGGGTGGAATATCTGCCGTTCCACCAACTGACATCACTAACGTTACTCATAGCCTTTCTATTATTATGGCAATGCAAACAACAATTGCCGTTTTTATAGATGCCATTGTGCATTTAGTGTTTTTTTATTTCTTTTATTGTCCTCTATTTATGGCATCATTTCAGGTTTTGTCTTTAGGGTAATGATTATATTATTATTTTATACAATTAATTGATTGCAGCCTTAATGACTGCATTTATGCTGAAATACTAGTGTTGTTCCCACCTGCAATATGGGAACGGCAAAGTATGGACAACTTTCCCCTTTCAAAGATGGTGGATTGATACAAGGGTTCCCTGGAGCTCAGAGCTGGGCGTGCCTTTTTGTCATATGTTAGATATATAGCGGTGAGTCAGCACGCCGCTCGTGCCCCTGGAAGACGTCATCTCTGATGAAACGGCGTAGGGAGGAGCGGCGTGCTGACGTCACCGACGAATACAACGCTATCCCGGAAGGAACGAGCGGATAGCAAGAGCCGGCCGGCTTGAGACATTTTAAATGCTTTTTTTTTTTTCAAATGAATTTTATTGAAATTATCATAATAACAGAGGAATGATAATGGACTCATGTGTTTCAAAAAATCATACAACAATATATATCTAGTATGAAGAGGGTGGACTATAATGAAACAGTACATGAGAGTATAATAGCAACTAGCTATATATGAGATTCAACTAGGGGGTTAGAATAAAGAATGGAACAAGGCATACATTCAAACGTGAGGTGAATGTGGTCGGTGTCCAGAACTCAGGGGCAGGACCGATTCATGGAACTGTAGAGAGTCGGAGGGAAAGGAGTGCACTATGGGGGTACAGCAAAAAGGAGTAAGACAAACCTGCGGAGGCCTCCATCCTCCCGCCCACCCCTAATGGGATCATTCTGTGGGCGAGAAGGTGACCATTGTTAATGACAGGAAAGTGTAGGACAGACGGTTTATCGGTAATATAGTAAGATATGACATCCCCAGTAGCACCGCCTCCCCTCATGGAATGAACATGGAAGGACTAACCAAACTGGTCGGGGAGACTAAGACATCCTCGAGTATAATGCAAAAGCAATAGAAATCAGTTATAGGACTAAAGATATGGGATATTTAAGTTTAGGTCAGAAGTAGGGTTGTCCCGATACCACTTTTTTAAGACCGAGTACAAGTACCGATACTTTTTTTCAAGTACTCGCCGATACCGATTACCAATACTTTTTTTTAATGTCAGGTGACAGTTTTCAAGCACAATACAGATTAGGTGGCACTGATATGCAGCACTGATAGGTGGCACAGATTAAGCAGCACTGATGAGCACTGATATGATTAGGTGGCACGGATATGCAGCACTGATGAGTACTGACAGGTGGCGGGCACTGATGACTGGCACTGACAGGTGGCACTGATAGCTGGCACTGACAGGTGGCACTGATGGCTGGCACCAACAGATGGCTGGCACTGACAGGTGGCTGGCACTGACAGGGGGCTGGCACTGATAGATGGCACTGGCACTAATAGATGGCAGGTGGCTGGCACTGATAGCATTGACAGGTGGTAGTGATAGATGGTACTGACAGGTGGCTGGCACTAATAGGTGACACTGAGTAAGCAGCACTAATGAGAACTGACAGATAGCGGGCACTGACAGGTAGTGGGCACTTATAGGCACAAGAGGATTTATTTTTCTATGCTGCCTCTGCGACGCCCATCTTAGTACACCCCGCACTCGGCCTCAATAAAGCAGCAGCGGACATCTTGTTACACCCAGCTCGAACTACATGGGCTGGGTGTAACAAGATGTCCGCTGCTGCTTTATTGAGGCCGAATGCAGGGTGTACCAAGATGGGCGTCGCATTTTTCAAGCACTGACAGTGTAACACGGAGCGTCACTTCCTTTAATGTGACGGCTCCGGTCGACGATGGATCATGATGCGGCTGCAAGCTTACCCGCCTGAGGACTCTCCGCTCCACTCTGCTCTCCGCTCCGCCCCTCCCACCCTCCGCTTGCCGACTCTGCCTGCCGACTCCGCCCACTGACTTCTCCTCTCAACTCTGCTCTCCGCTCCGCCCTCCGCTTGCCGACTCTGCCCGCCGACTCCGCCCGCTGACTTCTCCTCTCCACTCTGCTCTCCGCTCCGCCCTCCGCTTGCCGACTCCGTCCGCTGACTTCTCCTCTCCACTCTGCTCTCCGCTCCGCCCTCCGCTTGCCGACTCCGTCCCGCTGACTTCTCCTATCCCAGGTATCGGCAAAGGCATCGGGAGCATTTGCGCGAGTACAAGTACTCACGCAAATGCTCGGTATCGGTCCCGATACCGATACTAGTATCGGTATTGGGACAACCCTAGTCAGAAGTACAGAATAGATCTGAAGTCTGAAGATCAATAAGCTATAGGGTGAAGGAGGGAGAGGGGGGGATTAGGGGAATGACGGAGTGACCGGAATACTCTGAGCGGTGTCCTGAGGGTTTTCAGGTGGGAGTGCTATTCCCTGCTATAAACATTGGAGTCGGGTGGGGGTCTGTGGTTGACGCTGTCTCCCTATATTGGATCCAGCAAGCCCATATGATTCTGAATTTAGTGGGGTTATCTCTGACTTGGAAAATAAGTCTTTCCATCTCCGCTACCTTGTCAACTCTATTATGCCATTCGGCTACGGAAGGGGGGACCGTGCTTCTCCAGTGAGTTGGTATGCATTGAGTTGCTGCGTTAATAAGGTGTAGGATAAGAGATTTGCGGTAGGTTGAACTAGGAATGGATGTGTGGTGCAGAAGGTATTGTGCTGGGGAAAAGTCTGGAGTGTAAGTAGTGATTCTGGTGATTAAAGCATGTATGTCTTTCCAAAAAGGTTGTATCATAGGGCATTCCCACCAAATGTGGAGAAAAGACCCAGGGGCTGAAGTACATCTCCAGCATAGAGGGGAAACAGTCGGGAAGAATCGATGTAGTTTGTCTGGTGTACGGTACCATCTCGTGTACAGTTTATATCTATTTTCTTGCGCGGATACGTTGACCGTGCCTTTATGTGTATGTTCGCAAATGCGATCCCAATCCACCGTGGAAAGGTCTATGGATAGATCATTGGCCCATTGTAGTCGATTTCGAGCGTCGGGGGGGGGGGGATCCTGAGAGTAAAAGGGCATATAAAGTAGATATTAAGTGTCTGTGTGGTTCCGTGTCCGTGCAGGTTGTGTGAGAAGTGTGTCAACTTCAAAGCATTGATAGGCCCTAACCGGAAGGTCGGCGGGTCCTATGTGCCTATCATTGGCCGGTATATCTGCTGGAAAGGCCGGGTTCTGTGTAAGGGGCGTCAGTGGCCCTGGAAAAGGGGTTAGTTGGAGGATGTGGCAGGAAGTCTTAAAGTTGTGTAGTGTTGGACCTATTAAAGGATGAGTGGAGCAGTTCTGGGGGATGGAGCCTGTGTTAATCCATGGTAGATGGGAAAGAGGAGTTTGGGAAAACGAATTTTCCACTTGCACCCAGTCTTTGCTCAAGTAATGTGCATGCCAATCCACAATTCGTGTTTATTGGCAAGCCCTGTAATAGGATTGAAGATCCGGAAGTCCTAAACCTCCCCTATTCTTGGGAAGCGTCAATTTTGCCCAGCTCAGACGAGGGGGTCCCGCTGACCAGAGGAGGCGTCTGCATATTTGTTTAAATTAGGTAAAATAGGACGGGGGAGTTTAATTGGGATAGCTTGCAAGAGATATAGTAATATGGGAAGCACATTCATCTTTAAAATGGCAGCTCTGCCGAACCAGGAGAAGGGGCCTTTCAGCCATATAGTAGTGTATTCCCTAATAGTTTGAAGTGCGGGGAGAAAGTTCTTTGTGTACAGGTCAGACAATCTGGTAGGGATTTTAATGCCCAAGTAAGTGAGTTTGTTGGGTTCCCATTTAAAAGGGAAATTGGCTTGACAGAGAAGGACCGTTTGTTGAGTTAAGAAAATGTTGAGTGCCTTAGATTTATCGAAGTTGATTTGGAGGTTAGAGAGGTGTTTGAAGAGGGTAAAGTCCTTGAGGAGGTTCGGGATGGTAGTCAAGGGATTTGAAAGAAATAGTAAAATATCGTCTGCGTATGCCGCAATCTTGTATTGCTTGCGATGAATGGTAATCCCCTGTATATCGGGGTTGTCTCTAATTTTGCGGAGGAAAGGTTCCATGGTAAGGACGAAGATTAGCGGGGAGAGGGGGCAACCCTGGCGTGTACTGTTGGATATGGAGAACATAGACGATAGTTGACCATTGACCCTTATCCTGGCCGTGGGGGACGCATTGAGTGCCATAATCATTTGTATAAGCCGTGTTGGGAGTCCCACAGCTTGAAGACAGGCGGACATAAAGTCCCATGCTACCCTGTCAAAGGCCTTTTCAGCGTCAAGGGACAGAAAAAATCCCTTAAACGTAGTGGAGGTCAGCCAGAGGTGTATGTTAAGGGCTTTGGTAGTGTTATCTCTGGCTTCTCTGCCAGTGATAAAACCCACTTGGTCGGTCGATATTAATTTGGGGAGTAAGGGGAGTATGCGGTTCGCCAATATCTTTGCGTACAGTTTCACATCTACATTAAGGAGGGAAATAGGGCGATAGTTGGAAACTACCGTTACGTCTTTACCTGGTTTTGGAATGAGTGTTACATGTGCCTCCAAAATGTCCCTGTTTTGTGGGGGGGAAGAGGATAGTAGGTCATTAAAAGCTGCCACAAAGTGTGGGAGTAAGATATCTGAGAAAGATTTGTAGTAGCTAGAAGTCAGTCCGTCCGGGCCTGGGCTCTTACCCGGTTTCAACTGTTTTAGGGCCTTAAAGGCTTCTTCGGTGGAGATTGGTATGTCTAGGTCAGTTAACTCTTCCGGGGGTAGAGGGGAGGGGCTGTGTTGGGCTAAGAATTTGTTTATAATTTCAGGACGTCTAGCGAAAGGATCAGTCAAGCGTGGAGTGGGAAGGTTATATAGTTTGGAGAAATACAGTATGCAACAAATTGGTTAGCTATGTCTTCCGTGCAATTAACAGTGACGCCAGAAGGGGTTTTGATAGTGTGGATCGTGTGCGTGGATTTTTTCTTTTGCAGGGCTCTTGCTAAAAGTTTGCCCTTCTTATTCCCAAATTCATAGAACGATTTCTGTGTTAATGTATATTTACGTTTTATGCCCCATACACACGATCGTTTTTCATGCCGTTAAAAATGCCATTAAAAAATTGGCCATTAAAAATGATCGTGTGTAGGCTCCAGAGCATTTTTAACGACGTGAAAAACAGCCATTAAAAATTTCGAACATGCTTTCTTTTTTCACGTCGTTTTTCATGTCGTTTTTTTTAACGACGTGAAAAACGATAGTGTGTATGCTTTAACAACGTGAAAAAAAAACGCGCATGCTCAGAATCAAGTATGAGACAGGAGCGCTCGTTCTGGTAAAACTAGCGTTCGTAATGGAGATAGCACATTCGTCACGCAGTCACGGACTGAAAAGCACGAGACTGAAAAGAGCGAATCGTCGCTCAACAAACTTTACTAACATGAAGGGTGGCGCCATTCGAACGGAACTTCCCCTTTATAGTGCCGTCGTACGTGTTGTACGTCACTGCTCTTTGCTTGATCTTTTTTTAAATGATCGTGTGTACGCAAGACAGGCTTGAGAGGAAACATGAAAAAAAACGACGTGAAAAACGGCAAGAAAAAAAATGGCAAGAAAAACGATCGTGTGTATGGGGCATTAGAGTTTTCTGGAGTTCCTCTAAGAGGTCGGCCCTCGCTGCCAGTAGGTCAGTCAGGCATTTGTCAGCTAACAATCGTTTGTGGATGTTTTCGAGTCTTTTTACTCGGTTTGATAGGTCATCGATGTGTGCCTTTCTAAGTTTGTTTCTTTTGGCCGCCAGAGATATGATTTCGCCCCTGATTACACACTTGTGTGCGGCCCAAGTAACCGTCGGAGACGTGTCCCCAGTGGAGTTTTCCTTAAAGTAGTGTGAAAGACCTTCCGATATTTTTAGGGTATTATCTACGTCCAGGAGAAGCGAGTCATCCAGGCGCCAAATCGTTGATCTGGTCCATCGGGACGGGAGTGTGAGGGTCATGGTTATGGGGTGATGGTCTGATAAAACCATGGGCTCAATAGTGGCCTCTGTAAGTGTGGTTAGGTCATCCTGTGTTACGAAGAAATGATCGAGTCTGGAGTATTTGTTGTGTGGTGCGGAAAAAAAGGGTGAAGTCTTTCACCGTCGGGTGAAGTGTACGATACGAGTCATGGAGAGTTAAGGTACTAAGGCTAGTCTTGATTGCACGAAGGGCGCTATATGCAATATAGGAAGAGCCATTGGAAGTGTCGAGGGATGGGACAAGAGGAACATCAAAATCCCCACCCAGAATTAAGGTGCCGATTTTAAACGCAGTAAGTTGATCCATGGTTTTACGGTAGAAGGCCACGTGCTGAGAAATTGGTGCATAAATGTTCACAATGGTAATGGGTTTGCCATTATTGGAACCTTTTAGAAAGAGATATCTCCCATTAACATCCCTCTCAGTGTCAGTGATCTGGAGGGGACAGTGTTTCGAGATTAAGATGGAGACTCCTTTCGATTTGTTTATGTCGTTTGTCGCGTGGTAAACCATCGGATAGTGGAGGTCGTGAAGCTTGGGGATATTATCCGTACGGAAATGGGTCTCTTGGATAAGAGCGATTTGTGTTTTGGCTCTGCGAAGGGTATGCAACAATTGGGATCATTTCTCGGGAATATTTAGGCCTCACATATTGATAGAATAAAGTCTAAGTTGTGTAGGGAGGTTGGGTACCATAGGGTCAGAATCAGTTCTTGGAGGTGCGTCCGTCATTCCTAGGGATGGGGGGGAGAGAGATTATACAGGTGTTACGGTAGTGATATCAGTACTACCAATGTGCTATAGAGGAGAAGATGGGGAGGAGAAGACCGATGAGGGAAAGGAACCTGTCCAAACTCCTCAAGATTGGGAGATGATCACGCCTCCATGTGGGGGTTGACCAAGACTAAAGCCGGTGAAGGATGCTAGAAAAAAGGGGGTGAAAATGTGAATACAGGGGATAACCCACCACCCCAGGACAATCCAACATTGTAATATGGGGAAAGAAACGTGGCGCACGCTATTACGGATCATAATAGCCTGAGGCCTTGTTATGAGTGTTAGAGCCTAGAAGCAGAAAGAAGATATTGCGTCTGGGCCCTAGGGGGTGAGACGGTGTCACAAGTAAATATGGTGCCTCCTAGAGATTCATGCTCGTGTTAGGATACCTAATGTAAGTTTTTAGAAGCATATCTGCGTGAATATAGTCACGATCCATCATTTTGGATAAACTGAATATAAAAGTTGTAACCTGTAGCGGGACCAGTACCTAACAAGGGATCGTACCGAACTAAATAACCATAAAAACATAGAAACGGAACAATCTTGAACAAATAGTAAACAGTAAACGGTACATGGAATGAGTCAATGCAAAATTCTCCGTACTGTACCTTAATGAGCAAACAAGTGGTGTCTAGTCTCAAAACTGCATAAGAGCAATTATTAATAGTAAGGACCCGCCCACCCACCAGTCGGGAAGCAGACCAGTAAAGTTAAGCAACCACGGCAACAGTTTTAAGCTCAGATGGTTAGCCAGAAAGTTATTATTTCCTTTAGGGCATTTAGCACTTAGGTGTGAGGGAGAAGGGAGGAATAAAGATGAGAAGGAGAGAAACAGGATAGCAGGGAGAGGGGAGGGGGGGAGTAAGAAAAAAAAAAGGGGGGGGTGTAGGAGAGAAAGGTGGGCTGCGGGTAGAGGGATGAGGGGAGGATAAGAACAGGGTGTGGAGATGTGGAGGAGAGATGGGGATAAGGGAAGAGGATAGAAAATAGGGGTGTGAGGAAGAGATCAGAGAAGAGGGCAAGGGACTGAGGGGGGAAGTAACCCGATATTTCTATTGATAGCATACGGTAAGTAAGCAAGGTTGTGGAGAGGTGTTCGGCATTGGGCTGAAATGTTCAGGGCTGAATCGTAGTCTTGATGCTCTTGACTGCTGATGGTGGGCGAGGTAGAACCATTACTTCCATTGAGCTCTCGGGTAAGAGTCAAATGGGATTAGAATGGGGAAGCAAAAAGTGTGTGGGACCTGCGGGACAAGATGTGATGAAACGCAAGTTCAAAGGAGAATATCGTCCCTATATTCATAGTCTATAAGCAGCCCAGAGGATCCAGTGATATAGTAAAGGAAAGTCTGGAAGATGATAAGTTCCCATAGCGCCAAAGGAAGATTGAAGTGAGGGGGGTGTAAAGGGGCTCACCTCAGCAAAGGTTGGAGCAGGTAGTCTGTACATCGTTCTTCTAGCGGAAGGGCCCTGAAGCGCTGACGTCTTAGTAAACGCACCGTAGCAGCAGATCGGAGGTGCCGGCATCAGATGGAAGGTAAGTTGAAGTAGGCGCCGAGATCGGGTTTTCTGCTGGGAAGATGAGCGGTGTCCAGCGGATGTTGTGAAGAGAAGCATCCTGTGCGTCGCATCCGGAAATTACGTGATAGGGTGCGCTGTCAATGACGTCCTACGAGCCGCGGGTTGGTCTGGGGGATGTAGTCAGCGTAGTACATTGGATTACGTAGGTTGGAATACGCAGGCGGGAGGGCGGGTCAGTGTCTAGGCGTCGTGGAGCGGGAACGGAGGTTCAGACAGCCCGCGTACTCCTGGAAGAGTTATTGCCATTGGGTGGGGCGAAGTGAGGCCTGCAGTACATAGAGGCCTAAGAGACTAAGTGGGATGAGAGTGAATAAAGTATAAGATTTTCTTTTTGTAAAAGCGTGGTCAATTCTGTGAAGATGCATAGTAGTGCAAACGAGGGAAACCGAGATTAACGGGGCCAAGTCACGGTGGTCAGAGAGTACAATACCTAATGATCCTGACGGGCTCTCCTGGAAGTTGGGGAATCCGTAGGGCTGGGACCTTGCTGGGAGTTGCGGGAGGTGGCGTGTCCTCTGGAACCTGACGGGGATCGCCTCCTTCTATAGCTGGTAGCCTGTGCTTCCATGGGTTCTTCCCGGAGTTTGACGGGTTTGCTGACTGCATAGCGGAAGTTTGCGTACCAATCTGGGACGGCCACACGGGGAATTTCTAATGCCTCGCAAAATGATGCTAGATCCTCCGGTACCCTGAGAAGTGCCGTACGTCCCATAGCTGTGGCCAACAAGCAGAAGGGAAATTTCCAATTATATCTGATCCCTTTATCTTGCAGTACTGTCAGCAGAGGTTTTAAGGCACGGCGATGCTGGAGTGTGATTCCCGATAAGTCCTGAAACAATTGTATTGGCCTCCCATCATGTACCAACTGTTGACCTCTCGCCTGTTTGAGAATGTCCTCCTTCAGCATGTAATCCACTAAACAGCAGACGATATCCCTTGGGGGGTCAGATTCTCTGCCCTTAGGGCGCATGGCGCGGTGGATGCGCTCCATGACGATCGGGGTCTGTGGAGGCCTATTGAGGATACTATTAAACAGAGTGGTCACTGTTTGGGGGATTTGATCTCCCTCAACGGATTCCGGTACACCCCGTACTCTGAGGTTATGGCGGCGCCCCCTGTTATCCAGGTCCTCCAAATGGCGCTGCATGTCACGGAGCTGAAGGGTGTGGGTGTCTATTTGCTTGGCGGCCCTGCGAATATCTTTCTCCTGGTGTTCCGCCTGTAATTCCACGTATTGTACCCTGTCATTTAAATCGTGGATGTCCAGGCGGAGGTCCGCAATGGCCGCCGACAGGGTGTCCCTTATGTCCGCTGCAATAGAGCGGAGGTCTTGTATGGTCAGCGGTGCCTGAGAGGAATTCGCTCCCCCATTGTCCGGTGGAGAGGGAGCCACTGAGACTGCTGACAGGGATATTCCCTGCACTTGATGGGATTGTGTTTGGGAGCGGCTCTCCTCGGCGGGACGACGCCATGTTCCCCCTGTTGTTTCTGAACATCTAGGGTATGTTCTGGTTCATATCTCCCGATTGTTCGAGCGGCGAGCAAGATCTGGATGTTGAAGATTGCCTGGATGCAGTCCCCATCATTTAAGGTAAGAATGGGGTGGATTTGAAGTGACAGGACTCCCAAAAACAAACAAAATTGTCCTGAGGTGGCAGGAGCTCTTGACTCAGGCGTCCATTCAGTAGCAAGGTCCGCATAAATGCTTTTATCTTACATCGTTATTGTAAGTGTATTTTCTCTTTTCTTTTATTAAATTCCATTGCATACTTCTCTATTGTGGCCCTTATGTCTTTTTGGGGATTATACTCCCAGGAGTTACATTACGGTGCCAGAGTGTTGAGGAAGGCTACATCCTGTATGCTGGTCTGCAGTTGAAAGACCCTTGGCGGGAGAATTAAGCCACAAGCGGTTGTGATCTCTTCCATTGAGATCTAATTGAGCTGGTAAGCGGATCTGATATTAGAGGTGGAGGATCTCTGTCTTTACCATCACTGCACTTTTTTCTTGGGTGTTTAAGAGTGTGGAGTCACGATTATCTAACTGCACGAGACAGCTGCTTGCTACAGTGCCATCGTGGAACATTCTTATATGGTTTCTCTTGTTTTTCATCATCATATTGTGGACATTGTATGTAAGATCCCAGACTGTCGCATATCACTTTATTTTTTCATTGGACAATTTTGGTCATTGTTCACATCACTTTATGTATTTGGCATTGGTTCATTCCATTGAGGTAGCATCCTATATAATTTATGTGTTGTTAGTTTTGCAGCGCAACTGCACTTTTCCTATTATTTGCCTTTGTGTGTATCCACATTCACAGTTGCAGCAGCGGTTATTCCATTTATTTTTTTAGTTTAATTATTTACTTTAGACATGCGCAATTGTACACAATGGATGGCTTTGATTACCATCCATTGTGGCATATTGTGTTGATCTCTGTGATTGGTCACAGTGATCACATGGTACAGACAGGGCCAATCACAGCCCATTTGTACCATGTGATTAACTGTGGCCAATCATAACTAATCACATATATGTATGTTGGTTGGACAATTTCCAGTAACAGACAGGTATCTCCAAGTCCCTGGTGATTGACAAAAGAAGAAATACAAGAGAGACTATGCTCTCTCAGGGATGATGGGACCTTTTTGGAGATAGTATAACTGTTGTTAAGGTAAGCACACAAACAAAATACTTTAAGAAAATATACATTTATTAAATAGTATTTGATAAAAATAGCATAGTCATAATACATAGACCATGAGTTAATGCTTGATGCATGAATATAGATGCTTGAGAATGCAGGAGGCCAACATGTTTCACAAAATGCTTCTTCAGGGCAACCGCATACATCTATGCTTTCATCTAGTTTATAAAGGACATAAAATATGTCATTAGTATAATATCAAACAGATAGTTACATATTATAATACAAGTACAGTTTTTTTTTGTGATATTGTACATTATATATTAACAGCAAAAGCTGCAAGTGCTCACCTGCAGAGTTGAGCGGACACCTGGATGTTCGGGTTCGATGGGTTCGGCTGAACTTCGCAAAAAAGTTCGAGTTTTGGACCCGAACTTGACCCCGAACCCAAACCCCATTGAAGTCAATGGGGACCCGAACTTTTGAGGACTAAACTGTCTCTAACAAAATAATGGAAAGGGCTAGAGGGCTGCAAATTGCAGCAAAATGTTGTTAAGAGCATGGCAAGTGCTCTGCAAACAAATGTGGATAGGGAAATGTAGCGGATCTCCAACGTCCGCTGGGAAATTCTTGAAGCTGAGGAATTACTAACTTATCCAAGGCAACCTGTTACCCCCCCCAGTAACTGGACGACACACAGTTCTGGGAGTAAATCAACCCTTTATTTAGCCACAGCTGGCTTTTTATAACATTCCCCATGCAAGGGGTTTCTTAACTAATTTTCCAGGGGCATTCCCTTCAGCAACTAACAGATGACAGTGATTTAATTACCTGGAACTATTTCTAACACACTTAGTATGCGTGAGATGTTTGTCACCCCATGGACAGAGCTCCACATATTTACCCATAACAATGAAACCGTGCCAGACACATTACTAGGAGTGTAATTACATCCCGTAGCAGATAATAGGTAGGGTCATTAACACACTGAACAATAGATGAATGGAAAGCTACCTCAGACCCCAATTAACCCAATTTACTTATTCAGACATCAGTAGACATTCTGTCTCTACATCTCCTGGAAGGAATATTTACTGTCACATTTGAAGTGATCCCCACCAGATTCCCAGTGTTCAGTATTTTGCTACAATGCTCCCCCTTATGCCCCGTACACACGATCGTTTTTAATGTCATTTTTTAAACCGACGTTTTTCTCCTCGTTTTTTTTCATGTTTCCTCTCAAGCCTGCCTTGCGTACACACCATCATTTAAAAAAATGATCAAGCAAAGCGCAGTGACGTTCAACACATACGACGGCACTATAAAGGGGAAGTTCCGTTCGAATGGCGCCACCCTTCATGTTAGTAAAGTTTTTTGAGCGACGATTCGCGCTTTTCAGTCCGTTACTGTGTAATGAATGTGCTATCTCCATTACGAACGCTAGTTTTACCAGAACGAGCGTTCCCGTCTCATACTTGATTCTGAGCATGCGCGTTTTTTTTTCACGTCGTTAAAGCATACACACTATCGTTTTTCACGTTGTTAAAAAAAACGACATGAAAAACGACGTGAAAAAAGAGAGCATGTCCGGAATTTTTAATGGCCGTTTTTCACGTAGTTAAAAATGCTCTGGAGCATACACACGATCATTTTTCAGGGCCATTTTTTAAAATGGCAGTTTTAACGGCATGAAAAACTATCGTGTGTACGGGGCATTACCCACAAGCCGGCATACACAGTCTGATCCTTAACGGATCGGCTTGGGGATGTCCAGGGAGTATTCACGGATCACTTTTCCAGTTCAGTTTGCCGCGATAATCCGCAAGCATTGCCGTTCTGTTTCCCGGGTCAGTAGCTGATGGTGAGGTTGTAAGGTTGCAGGGCGAATAATGGAATTCAGTTCTGGAAAAGTCACTTGCTTTGCTCTCTCAATGGCTCCCAAAACTTGCTGCTGATGCTCTTGGGAGAGGTAAGGCAAAACCTGGGCACAAATCCCATTTAACCTTTTGCAAATTTCAGCCTGTTTGTGCATTTCAATGTTCAAGTCATGGGACATCTCATAATACATGACGAAGTGTCGTTGCATCTCCGATTTCTCACTGGCCAACTTGTCACATTCCAATTTTAGACTGTGATATTGTGCCTGATCTACGGTACCTGTCGGGGAAGATAGTTTTACCCGGGTCTCAGCAGCACGCGGGTCGGTTCCAGCAGCACGGGTCTGGGCACAGGTAGTCACGGGGTTGGCTTCAGCGGGGCCCATCGGGGCGTAAGCAGAAACGAGGGGGGCCAAATCATTCCCCAGTAGTACATCCGCTGGCAAATACTTCATCACCCCCACATTCACGTGTCCCGAACCAACCCCCCAATCCAGGTGAACACAGGCAACGGGTAGCTGGAAGACGGTGCCTCCCGCTACTCTTACGGCTACAGTGTCTCCGATGTGTTGGCTCTCTAGGATGAGGTTCTTCTGTAGTAGGGTCATGGTGGTGCCAGTATCACGTAGGCCATTGGCTACCTTTCCATTGACCCAGACAGTCTGCCTGTGTTGCTGCCGGTTGTCCCGGTTAGCTGCTTGTATTGGATCAGCCTTGTGCAAGACGCCCTAATGTTCCTCCAATTCTTCAGCTCCGCGGTTGTCTGGGGCCGCTTCCGTGTGATAGCAACGAGTGGCAGCTCATGCTGAAGGGGGTGGCCCTGGTTGAATCCATGCCGCTTGGTCCTGGTTCTGAGTGCAGTCTTTCTGATAGTGCCCAAATTGCTTGCACGAATGGCACTGCACTCCCTTGCGCCCAAGGTATTGATTTGCAGGGGGGGTAGGGATTAGCCTGGGTCATTGTGTAGCTGGTGGCCCTGAGTTATTGTTCAGCGGTCTGGTGTTTGGTCTGAAGCTAGTCTGTGATGGCCTGTGGGCATCTTGATATTCATCAGCTTGCCTGGCCGCTTCTGAGAGAGTGGTAGGTTTGTGGTCCCTTACCCACTCCTGTACCTCTGGGTTTAGTCCATTAAAGAATTGCTCCAGTAAAATCAGCTGGGTGATCGCATCTGCTGTGGTTGCCTGATGGGCTTGCAGCCAAGCTAGGGCTGCCCTCTGCATTCGGCAAGCCCATTCGGTGTGGGAGTCCTTCTCCTGTTTCTTTGTGTCCCCGAAGCGTCTCCTGTATGCTTATGGGGTGATAGCACATCTTGCCAAAATAACTTCCTTTACCCGGCTATAGCTTGCGATTTCCTCCTCTGGCACGGCTCTGTAGGCTTCTGCTGCATGGTCTGACAGCTTACCAGCTAAGATCCGTACCCAGTCTGTCTGGGGTACTTGGCACAGCTTGCATTGCCGTTCAAAATCTTGCAGGAAGCTATCAATCTCTTCCTCTGCTCCCACAAACTTTTTAAAGGCATCATGGGGTACTTTTAGTTTTGTCTCTGGTGCCGGTGTAGTCGTTAGCAGTCTCTCAGGGGCACGCTGTTCCACCAGCCGGAGTTGGGTCTCCCGTTCTTCTCTCGCCGTGATAAAGGCATCCACTTGGGCTAACGTTGCCTGTACCAGCTCTGTCAAGGGGTTTTCTCCATAAAACGCTAGCCTGCGTTTCACTTCTTGGTCAAACTCAGTCTTCATGGCTTCTGTAGCCATACTGTGTGCCCGATCTCCCTCGGTCAGTTCTGCAATCAGCTCGGCTTTGGATTTATTGCTGGTGATCTTCCCTCTTGCTTCCAGCAAATCCTTTAACGTCGCTCGTTTTAATCCAGCATAGTTTGTCTCCAATCACACTTCCATTCGTGTAGCCGAATTTGCATGAACGCTGCTTCCTCTTGCTGCAAGGCTTTAATCCCACCGCTGCCAACCAGTGTAGCTTATCCAAGGCAACCTGTTACCCCCCCTGTAACTGGACGACACACAGTTCTGGGAGTAAATCAACCCTTTATTTAGCCACAGCTGGCTTTTTATATCATTCCCCATGCAAGGGGTTTCTTAACTCATTTTCCAGGGGCATTCCTTTCAGCAACTAACAGATGACAGTGATTTAATTACCTGGAACTATTTCTAACACACTTAGTATGCGTGAGACGTTTGTCACCCCATGGACAGAGCTCCACATATTTACCCATAACAATGAAACCGTGCCAGACACATTACTAGGAGTGTAATTACATCCGTAGCAGATAATAGGTGGGGTCATTAACACACTGAACAATAGATGAATGGAAAGCTACCTCAGACCCCAATTAACTCAATTTACTTATTCAGACATCAGTAGACATTCTGTCTCTACATCTCCTGGAAGGAATATTTACTGTCACATTTGAAGTGATCCCCACCAGATTCTCAGTGTTCAGTATTTTGCTACAGGAAATATTTTAAAATAACATAAAATACATAAAAATAAATAAAATCTTTACCTAGGAGGACGAGGTCCATATGGAGTAGGAGGTTGAGGTGGCGGTGGATGTGGCGGTGTAGGTGTAAGCGGCGGTGGAGGAGGACGAGGTAGCCAATACTGATTTTTATTTTTATTTTATTAGGGTACACCCCAAAAGAGTGAGAAAGATCAAAATACAACAATGGCTGGGTAAGGCCGGTATACATGTCTATTCTGCACAAGGTATGGACAAGTCCTGTGGGATCCATGCCTGGTTCATTTTAATGAACGTGAGCTTGTCCACATTGGCTCAGGACAGGCGGCTGCGCTTGTCTGTGATAACGCCCCCTGCCGTGCTAAATACACGTTCAGATAATACACTGGCTGCAGGGCAGGCCAGCACCTCCAAGGGCAAGCTCAGGCCATGTGCCCAATTTGGAGACCCAGAAGATGAAGGGGCAGACCCGTCATTCAGTACATGTAGGCGTGTGCACATATACTGCTCCACCATGTTGGTGAAATGCTGCCTCCTGCTAAGACGTTCCATATCAGCTGGTGGTGCTGGTTGTTGTGGCGTGCTGACAAAGATTTTCCACATTTCGGCCATGCTAACCCTGCATTCTGAGGTGCTGGCGGTGCCCCGGCTGCGTTGGCGACCTCTTCCTCCTCCTCTGCCTTCGCCTTGTGCTTCCACTGTGCCCCCGCTGTCAGGTGAGAATGCCACCAGCAGCGCGTCTAACAGCGTGCGCTTGTACTCACGCATCTTACGATCACGCTCCAGTGAGGGAATTAAGGACGGTACGTTGTCCTTGTAACGGGGATCCAGCAGCGTGGCCACCCAGTAATCAGCACTAGACATGTGCATTTCGTTTCGTTCCGAATCGAAATTCGGACGAATTTTTCATTATTCGGACATTCGGATGCATCCGAATTACCGAATTACAATACTAACGAATTTAACCGAATCCAAATTTTTTCGAATCTAAAAATATTTTTGACCCGACTTTGGGTCCATGTATCTCGGGGTTCCTTGGTGATAGAAACCCCAAATTTGGAGATGTTGTAGTGCTAGTTCTCCTGTGTTTGCATACCAAATTTGGGGTTTCTATCACTAAGTGACCCCGAGATACGTGGACCCAAAATCGGGTCGCAAAATGTCAAGCACTTTACTGGAGCAGAGAATGACATTATGCGACCTGATTTTGGGGCCACATATCTCGGGGCCACTTGTAGCTAGAAACCCCAAATTTGGTATGCAAACACAGTAGAACTAGCACTACAACATCTACAAATTTTGGGTTTCTATCACCAAGTAACCCCAAAATACATGGACCCAAATCGGGTCGCAAAATATTTTCGAATCCGGTTGAAATAGTATCAACATGATTCGAAATTATTTCAACTGCATTTGAAACTATTTCAACCGGATTCGAAAATATTTTGTGACCCGAATTTGGGTCCATGTATCTCGGGGTTACTTGGTGATAGAAACCCCAAATTTGGGGTTATTGTTTTTCTAGTCTATTTTCTATTTTATTATAATCTTTTCTATCCAAAGTTAAAATTAATTAATTAATTAAAAAATTTGAATTCATACTATTCGAAATTCAAATTTATTCTATTCAAAATTCGAATTTCAGAAGATGGTTGTATATTCTTTCTATTTTATTCTTCTAAATTATATATTTTTTTCTATTCTGTTCTAATCTTTTCTATTTGAATTATACATTTTGGAAGAAGGTTATTTACTTACTTATATACATCTGTCACATAAAAAAAAGATGTGAAATGGCTGTCACGGATGTCGATCGCAAGGCAAGTACATATGCTGTATGTCATTGTCCACTTACCACAACACCTGCCACGGGTGCCACGACACCGGCCACGAGTGCCACGACACCGGCCACGAGTGCCACGTGACCGGCCACGAGTGCCACGTGACCGGCCACGAGTGCCACGTGACCTGCCACGTGACCTAGTTGTGGATTGTCTACTTGCCACGTCACCTGCCACAAGTTATGGGGCTCCTAGCACCAAGTGACCCCCAGATATGGGCGATATTTCAAGTACTTTTCTGCAGCAGAGAATGACATTTTGTGACCCGACTTTGGGGCCACGTATCTCGGGGCCACTTATAGCTAGAAACCCCAAATTTGGTATGCAAACACAGTAGAACTAGCATTACAACGGGGTTACTTGGTGATAGAAACCCCAAATTTGGGGTTATTGTAGTGCCAGTTGTAATGTGTTTACATACCAAATATTTTGGGATTTCTAGCTATAAGTGGCCCCGAGATACGTGGCCTCAAAGTCGGGTCACAAAATTTAATTCTCTGCTGCAGAAAAGCACTTGACAGATCGCCCCTATCTGGGGGTCACTTGGTGCTAGGAACCCCATAACTTGTGGCAGGTGACGTGGCAAGTGGACAATCCACAACTTGGTCACATGGCACTCGTGGCCGGTCATGTGGCACTCGGACAATGACATACAGCATATGTACTTGCCTTGTGATCGACATCCATGACAGCCATTTCACATCTTTTTTTTTATGTGACAGATGTAAGTAACTAACCATTTTTCTAAATTTATAATTCAAATAGAAAAGATTAGAACAGAATAGAAAAAAAATATAATTTAATAGAATAAAATAGAAAGAATATGCAACCATCTTATGAAATTCGAATTTCGAATAGAATAAATTTGAATTTCGAATAGTAGGAATTAAAAAAAATGTAATTAATTAATTTTAACTTTGGATAGAATAGATTAGAATAGAAATAGAGAATACACTAGAAAAACAATAGAATAGAATAGAATATAGATACTATCTATTTCATGTTTAATTTTTTTTGCAGATTACTATTTTTTACATAAGATCTCCTGCAGACTATTAGCATTTATTTTATTTTTTTTGCAGATCTCCTGCAGACTATTATTATCTATTTAGTTTTCTCACCAGGTCTCCTGCAGACTATTAGCATCTATTTCTTTTTTTAGCAGATCTCCTGTAGACTATTAACAGCCATTTCACTTCTTTTTTTTGCAGATCTCCTGCAGACTGTTAGAATCAATTTCATTTTTTTTTCAAAGTCGGGTCGCAAAATATTTTCGAATCCGCTTTAAATAGTATCAACATGATTCGAAATTATTTCAACCGCATTTAAAACTATTTCAAACGCATTTGAAACTATTTCAACCGGATTCAAAAATATTTTGCGACCCGACTTTGGGTCCACGTATCTCGGGGTTAGTTAACGATAGAAACCCCAAATTTGGGGATGTTGTAGTGCTAGTTCTCCTGTGTTTGAATACCAAATTTGGGGTTTCTATCACTAAGTGACCCCGAGATACGTGGACCCAAAATCGGGTCGCAAAATGTCAAGCACTTTACTGGAGCAGAGAATGACATTTTGCGACCCAATTTTGGGGCCACATATCTCGGGGCCACTTGTAGCTAGAAACCCCAAATTTGGTATGCAAACACAGTAGAACTAGCACTACAACATCTCCAAATTTTGGGTTTCTATCACCAAGTAACCCCAAATTACATGGACCCAAATTCGGGTCGCAAAATATTTTCGAATCCGGTTGAAATAGCATCAACATGATTCGAAATTATTTCAACTGCATTTGAAACTATTTCAACCGAATTAGAAAATATTTTGTGACCCGAATTTGGGTCCATGTATCTCGGGGTTACTTGGTGATAGAAACCCCAAATTTGGGGTTGTTTTTCTAGTCTATTTTCTATTTTATTATAATCTTTTCTATCCAAAGTTAAAATTAATTAATTAAAAAATTTGAATTCATACTATTCGAAATTCAAATTTATTCTTTTCGAAATTCGAATTTCAGAAGATGGTTGTATATTCTTTCTATTTTATTCTTCTAAATTATATTTTTTTCTATTCTGTTCTAATCTTTTCTATTTGAATTATAAATTTTGGAAGAAGGTTATTTACTTACTTATATACATCTGTCACATAAAAAAAAGATGTGAAATGGCTGTCACGGATGTCGATCGCAAGGCAAGTACATATGCTGTATGTCATTGTCCACTTACCACAACACCTGCCACGAGTGCCACGACACCGGCCACGAGTGCCACGACACCGGCCACGAGTGCCACGTGACCGGCCACGAGTGCCACCTGAACGGCCACGAGTGCCACGTGACCTGCCACGTGACCTAGTTGTGGATTGTCTACTTGCCACGTCACCTGCCACAAGTTATGGGGCTCCTAGCACCAAGTGACCCCCAGATATGGGCGATATTTCAAGTACTTTTCTGCAGCAGAGAATGACATTTTGTGACCCGACTTTGGGGCCACGTATCTCGGGGCCACTTATAGCTAGAAACCCCAAATTTGGTATGCAAACACAGTAGAACTAGCATTACAACGGGGTTACTTGGTGATAGAAACCCCAAATTTGGGGTTATTGTAGTGCCAGTTGTAATGTGTTTACATACCAAATATTTTGGGATTTCTAGCTATAAGTGGCCCCGAGATACGTGGCCTCAAAGTCGGGTCACAAAATTTAATTCTCTGCTGCAGAAAAGCACTTGACAGATCGCCCCTATCTGGGGGTCACTTGGTGCTAGGAACCCCATAACTTGTGGCAGGTGACGTGGCAAGTGGACAATCCACAACTTGGTCACATGGCACTCGTGGCCGGTCATGTGGCACTCGGACAATGACATACAGCATATGTACTTGCCTTGTGATCGACATCCATGACAGCCATTTCACATCTTTTTTTTTATGTGACAGATGTAAGTAACTAACCATTTTTCTAAATTTATAATTCAAATAGAAAAGATTAGAACAGAATAGAAAAAAAATATAATTTAATAGAATAAAATAGAAAGAATATGCAACCATCTTATGAAATTCGAATTTCGAATAGAATAAATTTGAATTTCGAATAGTAGGAATTAAAAAAAATGTAATTAATTAATTTTAACTTTGGATAGAATAGATTAGAATAGAAATAGAGAATACACTAGAAAAACAATAGAATAGAATAGAATATAGATACTATCTATTTCATGTTTAATTTTTTTTGCAGATTACTATTTTTTACATAAGATCTCCTGCAGACTATTAGCATTTATTTTATTTTTTTTGCAGATCTCCTGCAGACTATTATTATCTATTTAGTTTTCTCACCAGGTCTCCTGCAGACTATTAGCATCTATTTCTTTTTTTAGCAGATCTCCTGTAGACTATTAACAGCCATTTCACTTCTTTTTTTTGCAGATCTCCTGCAGACTGTTAGAATCAATTTCATTTTTTTTTCAAAGTCGGGTCGCAAAATATTTTCGAATCCGCTTTAAATAGTATCAACATGATTCGAAATTATTTCAACCGCATTTAAAACTATTTCAAACGCATTTGAAACTATTTCAACCGGATTCAAAAATATTTTGCGACCCGACTTTGGGTCCACGTATCTCGGGGTTAGTTAACGATAGAAACCCCAAATTTGGGGATGTTGTAGTGCTAGTTCTCCTGTGTTTGAATACCAAATTTGGGGTTTCTATCACTAAGTGACCCCGAGATACGTGGACCCAAAATCGGGTCGCAAAATGTCAAGCACTTTACTGGAGCAGAGAATGACATTTTGCGACCCAATTTTGGGGCCACATATCTCGGGGCCACTTGTAGCTAGAAACCCCAAATTTGGTATGCAAACACAGTAGAACTAGCACTACAACATCTCCAAATTTTGGGTTTCTATCACCAAGTAACCCCAAATTACATGGACCCAAATTCGGGTCGCAAAATATTTTCGAATCCGGTTGAAATAGCATCAACATGATTCGAAATTATTTCAACTGCATTTGAAACTATTTCAACCGAATTAGAAAATATTTTGTGACCCGAATTTGGGTCCATGTATCTCGGGGTTACTTGGTGATAGAAACCCCAAATTTGGGGTTGTTTTTCTAGTCTATTTTCTATTTTATTATAATCTTTTCTATCCAAAGTTAAAATTAATTAATTAAAAAATTTGAATTCATACTATTCGAAATTCAAATTTATTCTTTTCGAAATTCGAATTTCAGAAGATGGTTGTATATTCTTTCTATTTTATTCTTCTAAATTATATTTTTTTCTATTCTGTTCTAATCTTTTCTATTTGAATTATAAATTTTGGAAGAAGGTTATTTACTTACTTATATACATCTGTCACATAAAAAAAAGATGTGAAATGGCTGTCACGGATGTCGATCGCAAGGCAAGTACATATGCTGTATGTCATTGTCCACTTACCACAACACCTGCCACGAGTGCCACGACACCGGCCACGAGTGCCACGACACCGGCCACGAGTGCCACGTGACCGGCCACGAGTGCCACGTGAACGGCCACGAGTGCCACGTGACCTGCCACGTGACCTAGTTGTGGATTGTCTACTTGCCACGTCACCTGCCACAAGTTATGGGGCTCCTAGCACCAAGTGACCCCCAGATATGGGCGATATTTCAAGTACTTTTCTGCAGCAGAGAATGACATTTTGTGACCCGACTTTGGGGCCACGTATCTCGGGGCCACTTATAGCTAGAAACCCCAAATTTGGTATGCAAACACAGTAGAACTAGCATTACAACGGGGTTACTTGGTGATAGAAACCCCAAATTTGGGGTTATTGTAGTGCCAGTTGTAATGTGTTTACATACCAAATATTTTGGGATTTCTAGCTATAAGTGGCCCCGAGATACGTGGCCTCAAAGTCGGGTCACAAAATTTAATTCTCTGCTGCAGAAAAGCACTTGACAGATCGCCCCTATCTGGGGGTCACTTGGTGCTAGGAACCCCATAACTTGTGGCAGGTGACGTGGCAAGTGGACAATCCACAACTTGGTCACGTGGCACTCGTGGCCGGTCATGTGGCACTCGGACAATGACATACAGCATATGTACTTGCCTTGTGATCGACATCCATGACAGCCATTTCACATCTTTTTTTTTATGTGACAGATGTAAGTAACTAACCATTTTTCAAAATTTATAATTCAAATAGAAAAGATTAGAACAGAATAGAAAAAAAATATAATTTAATAGAATAAAATAGAAAGAATATGCAACCATCTTATGAAATTCGAATTTCGAATAGAATAAATTTGAATTTCGAATAGTAGGAATTAAAAAAAATGTAATTAATTAATTTTAACTTTGGATAGAATAGATTAGAATAGAAATAGAGAATACACTAGAAAAACAATAGAATAGAATAGAATATAGATACTATCTATTTCATGTTTAATTTTTTTTGCAGATTACTATTTTTTACATAAGATCTCCTGCAGACTATTAGCATTTATTTTATTTTTTTTGCAGATCTCCTGCAGACTATTATTATCTATTTAGTTTTCTCACCAGGTCTCCTGCAGACTATTAGCATCTATTTCTTTTTTTAGCAGATCTCCTGTAGACTATTAACAGCCATTTCACTTCTTTTTTTTTGCAGATCTCCTGCAGACTGTTAGAATCAATTTCATTTTTTTTTCAAAGTCGGGTCGCAAAATATTTTCGAATCCGCTTTAAATAGTATCAACATGATTCAAAATTATTTCAACCGCATTTAAAACTATTTCAAACGCATTTGAAACTATTTCAACCGGATTCAAAAATATTTTGCGACCCGACTTTGGGTCCACGTATCTCGGGGTTAGTTGGCGATAGAAACCCCAAATTTGGGGATGTTGTAGTTCTAGTTCTCCTGTGTTTGCATACCAAATTTGGGGTTTCTATCACTAAGTGACCCCGAGATACGTGGACCCAAATTCGGGTCGCAAAATGTCAAGCACTTTACTGGAGCAGAGAATGACATTTTGCGACCCGATTTTGGGGCCACATATCTCGGGGCCACTTGTAGCTAGAAACCCCAAATTTGGTATGCAAACACAGTAGAACTAGCACTACAACATCTCCAAATTTTGGGTTTCTATCACCAAGTAACCATAAAATACATGGACCCAAATTCGGGTCGCAAAATATTTTCGAATCCGGTTGAAATAGTATCAACATGATTCGAAATTATTTCAACTGCATTTGAAACTATTTCAACCGGATTAGAAAATATTTTGTGACCCGAATTTGGGTCCATGTATCTCGGGGTTACTTGGTGATAGAAACCCCAAATTTGGGGTTGTTTTTCTAGTCTATTTTCTATTGTATTATAATCTTTTCTATCCAAAGTTAAAATTAATTAATTAAAAAACTTGAATTCATACTATTCGAAATTCAAATTTATTCTTTTCGAAATTCGAATTTCAGAAGATGGTTGTATATTCTTTCTATTTTATTCTTCTAAATTATATTTTTTTTCTATTCTGTTCTAATCTTTTCTATTTGAATTATAAATTTTGGAAGAAGGTTATTTACTTACTTATATACATCTGTCACATAAAAAAAAAGATGTGAAAAGGCTGTCACGGATGTCGATCGCAAGGCAAGTACATATGCTGTATGTCATTGTCCACTTGCCACGTGACCGGCCACGAGTGCCACGTGAACGGCCACGAGTGCCACGTGACCGGCCACGAGTGTCACGTGAACGGCCACGTGACCAAGTTGTGGATTGTCCACTTGCCACGTCACCTGCCACAAGTTATGGGGTTCCTAGCACCAAGTGACCCCCAGATATGGGCGATATGTCAAGTACTTTTCTGCAGCAGAGAATGACATTTTGTGACCCGACTTTGGGGCCACGTATCTCAGGGCCACTTATAGCTAGAAACCCCAAATTTGGTATGCAAACACAGTAGAACTAGCATTACAACGGGGTTACTTGGTGATAGAAACCCCAAATTTGGGGTTATTGTAGTGCCAGTTGTAATGTGTTTGCATACCAAATATTTTGGGATTTCTAGCTATAAGTGGCCCCGAGATACGTGGCCTCAAAGTCGGGTCACAAAATTTAATTCTCTGCTGCAGAAAAGCACTTGACATATCGCCCATATCTGGGGGTCACTTGGTGCTAGGAACCCCATAACTTGTGGCAGGTGATGTGGCAAGTGGACAATCCACAACTTGGTCACGTGGCACTCGTGACCGGTCACGTGGCACTCGGACAATGACATACAGAATATGTACCTGCCTTGCGATCGACATCCATGACAGCCATTTCACATCTTTTTTTTATGTGACAGATGTATATAAGTAAGTAACTAACCATCTTTCAAAATTTATAATTCAAATAGAAAAGATTAGAACAGAATAGAAAAAATATATAATTTAATAGAATAAAATAGAAAGAATATGCAACCATCTTATGAAATTCGAATTTCGAATAGAATACATTTTAATTTCGAACAGTAGGAATTAAAAAAAAATGTAATTAATTAATTTTAACTTTGGATAGAATAGATTAGAATAGAAATAGAGAATACACTAGAAAAACAATAGAATAGAATAGAATATAGGTACTATCTATTTCATGTTTAATTTTTTTTGCAGATTACTATTTTTTACATAAGATCTCCTGCAGACTATTAGCATTTATTTTATTTTTTTAGCAGATCTCCTGTAGACTATTAACAGCCATTTCACTTCTTTTATTTTTGCAGATCTCCTGCAGACTGTTAGAATCAATTTAATTTTTTTTTCAAAGTCGGGTCGCAAAATATTTTCGAATCTGCTTTAAATAGTATCAACATGATTCGAAATTATTTCAACCGCATTTAAAACTATTTCAAACGCATTTGAAACTATTTCAACCGGATTCAAAAATATTTTGCGACCCGACTTTGGGTCCACATATCTCGGGGTTAGTTGGCGATAGAAACCCCAAATTTGGCGATGTTGTAGTGCTAGTTCTCCTGTGTTTGCATACCAATTTTGGGGTTTCTATCACTAAGTGACCCCGAGAAACGTGGACCCAAAATCGGGTCGCAAAATGTCAAACACTTTTCTGCAGCAGAGAATGACATTTTGCGACCCGAATTTTGAGCCACATATCTCGGGGCCACTTGTAGCTAGAAACCCCAAATTTAGTATGCAAACACAGTAGAACTAGCACTATAACATCTCCAAATTTGGGGTTTCTATCACTAAGTGACCCTGAGATACGTGGACCCAAATTCGGGTCACAAAATGTCAAGCACTTTACTGGAGCAGAGAATGACATTTTGCGACCCGATTTTGGGGCCACTAATCTCGGGGCCACTTGTAGCTAGAAACCCCAAATTTGGTATGCAAACACAGTAGAACTAGCACTACAACATCTTCAAATTTTGGGTTCCTATCACCAAGTAACCCCAAAATACATGGACCCAAAGTCGGGTCGCAAAATATTTTCGAATCCGGTTGAAATAGTATCAACATGATTCGAAATTATTTCAACTGCATTTGAAACTATTTCAACCGGATTAGAAAATATTTTGTGACCCGAATTTGGGTCCATGTATTTTGGGGTTACTTGGTGATAGAAACCCCAAATTTGGGGTTGTTTTTCTAGTCTATTTTCTATTTTATTATAATCTTTTCTATCCAAAGTTAAAATTAATTAATTAAAAAATTTGAATTCATACTATTCGAAATTCAAATTTATTCTTTTCGAAATTCGAATTTCAGAAGATGGTTGTATATTCTTTCTATTTTATTCTTCTAAATTATATTTTTTTTCTATTCTGTTCTAATCTTTTCTATTTGAATTATAAATTTTGGAAGAATGTTATTTACTTACTTATATACATCTGTCACATAAAAAAAAAGATGTGAAAAGGCTGTCACGGATGTCGATCGCAAGGCAAGTACATATGCTGTATGTCATTGTCCACTTGCCACGTGACCGGCCACGAGTGCCACGTGAACGGCCACGAGTGCCACGTGAACGGCCACGAGTGCCACGTGACCGGCCACGAGTGCCACGTGAACGGCCACGAGTGTCACGTGAACGGCCACGTGACCAAGTTGTGGATTGTCCACTTGCCACGTCACCTGCCACAAGTTATGGGGTTCCTAGCACCAAGTGACCCCCAGATATGGGCGATATGTCAAGTACTTTTCTGCAGCAGAGAATGACATTTTGTGACCCGACTTTGGGGCCACGTATCTCAGGGCCACTTATAGCTAGAAACCCCAAATTTGGTATGCAAACACAGTAGAACTAGCATTACAACGGGGTTACTTGGTGATAGAAACCCCAAATTTGGGGTTATTGTAGTGCCAGTTGTAATGTGTTTGCATACCAAATATTTTGGGATTTCTAGCTATAAGTGGCCCCGAGATACGTGGCCTCAAAGTCGGGTCACAAAATTTAATTCTCTGCTGCAGAAAAGCACTTGACATATCGCCCATATCTGGGGGTCACTTGGTGCTAGGAACCCCATAACTTGTGGCAGGTGATGTGGCAAGTGGACAATCCACAACTTGGTCACGTGGCACTCGTGACCGGTCACGTGGCACTCGGACAATGACATACAGAATATGTACCTGCCTTGCGATCGACATCCATGACAGCCATTTCACATCTTTTTTTTTATGTGACAGATGTATATAAGTAAGTAACTAACCATCTTTCAAAATTTATAATTCAAATAGAAAAGATTAGAACAGAATAGAAAAAATATATAATTTAATAGAATAAAATAGAAAGAATATGCAACCATCTTATGAAATTCGAATTTCGAATAGAATACATTTTAATTTCGAACAGTAGGAATTAAAAAAAAATGTAATTAATTAATTTTAACTTTGGATAGAATATATTAGAATAGAAATAGAGAATACACTAGAAAAACAATAGAATAGAATAGAATATAGATACTATCTATTTCATGTTTAATTTTTTTGCAGATTACTATTTTTTACATAAGATCTCCTGCAGACTATTAGCATTTATTTTATTTTTTTAGCAGATCTCCTGTAGACTATTAACAGCCATTTCACTTCTTTTATTTTTGCAGATCTCCTGCAGACTGTTAGAATCAATTTAATTTTTTTTTCAAAGTCGGGTCGCAAAATATTTTCGAATCTGCTTTAAATAGTATCAACATGATTCGAAATTATTTCAACCGCATTTAAAACTATTTCAAACGCATTTGAAACTATTTCAACCGGATTCAAAAATATTTTGCGACCCGACTTTGGGTCCACATATCTCGGGGTTAGTTGGCGATAGAAACCCCAAATTTGGCGATGTTGTAGTGCTAGTTCTCCTGTGTTTGCATACCAATTTTGGGGTTTCTATCACTAAGTGACCCCGAGAAACGTGGACCCAAAATCGGGTCGCAAAATGTCAAACACTTTTCTGCAGCAGAGAATGACATTTTGCGACCCGAATTTTGAGCCACATATCTCGGGGCCACTTGTAGCTAGAAACCCCAAATTTAGTATGCAAACACAGTAGAACTAGCACTATAACATCTCCAAATTTGGGGTTTCTATCACTAAGTGACCCTGAGATACGTGGACCCAAAATCGGGTCGCAAAATGTCAAGCACTTTACTGGAGCAGAGAATGACATTTTGCGACCCGATTTTGGGGCCACTAATCTCGGGGCCACTTGTAGCTAGAAACCCCAAATTTGGTATGCAAACACAGTAGAACTAGCACTACAACATCTTCAAATTTTGGGTTCCTATCACCAAGTAACCCCAAAATACATGGACCCAAAGTCGGGTCGCAAAATATTTTCGAATCCGGTTGAAATAGTATCAACATGATTCGAAATTATTTCAACTGCATTTGAAACTATTTCAACCGGATTAGAA
Organism: Rana muscosa; assembly: GCA_029206835.1. NCBI lineage: Eukaryota > Metazoa > Chordata > Amphibia > Anura > Ranidae > Rana > Rana muscosa. The sequence continues at coordinate 176,626,573 of CM055116.1, forward strand.
AATATTTTGTGACCCGAATTTGGGTCCATGTATTTTGGGGTTACTTGGTGATAGAAACCCCAAATTTGGGGTTGTTTTTCTAGTCTATTTTCTATTTTATTATAATCTTTTCTATCCAAAGTTAAAATTAATTAATTAAAAAATTTGAATTCATACTATTCGAAATTCAAATTTATTCTTTTCGAAATTCGAATTTCAGAAGATGGTTGTATATTCTTTCTATTTTATTCTTCTAAATTATATTTTTTTTCTATTCTGTTCTAATCTTTTCTATTTGAATTATAAATTTTGGAAGAATGTTATTTACTTACTTATATACATCTGTCACATAAAAAAAAAGATGTGAAAAGGCTGTCACGGATGTCGATCGCAAGGCAAGTACATATGCTGTATGTCATTGTCCACTTGCCACGTGACCGGCCACGAGTGCCACGTGAACGGCCACGAGTGCCACGTGAACGGCCACGAGTGCCACGTGACCGGCCACGAGTGCCACGTGAACGGCCACGAGTGTCACGTGAACGGCCACGTGACCAAGTTGTGGATTGTCCACTTGCCACGTCACCTGCCACAAGTTATGGGGTTCCTAGCACCAAGTGACCCCCAGATATGGGCGATATGTCAAGTACTTTTCTGCAGCAGAGAATGACATTTTGTGACCCGACTTTGGGGCCACGTATCTCAGGGCCACTTATAGCTAGAAACCCCAAATTTGGTATGCAAACACAGTAGAACTAGCATTACAACGGGGTTACTTGGTGATAGAAACCCCAAATTTGGGGTTATTGTAGTGCCAGTTGTAATGTGTTTGCATACCAAATATTTTGGGATTTCTAGCTATAAGTGGCCCCGAGATACGTGGCCTCAAAGTCGGGTCACAAAATTTAATTCTCTGCTGCAGAAAAGCACTTGACATATCGCCCATATCTGGGGGTCACTTGGTGCTAGGAACCCCATAACTTGTGGCAGGTGATGTGGCAAGTGGACAATCCACAACTTGGTCACGTGGCACTCGTGACCGGTCACGTGGCACTCGGACAATGACATACAGAATATGTACCTGCCTTGCGATCGACATCCATGACAGCCATTTCACATCTTTTTTTTATGTGACAGATGTATATAAGTAAGTAACTAACCATCTTTCAAAATTTATAATTCAAATAGAAAAGATTAGAACAGAATAGAAAAAATATATAATTTAATAGAATAAAATAGAAAGAATATGCAACCATCTTATGAAATTCGAATTTCGAATAGAATACATTTTAATTTCGAACAGTAGGAATTAAAAAAAAATGTAATTAATTAATTTTAACTTTGGATAGAATAGATTAGAATAGAAATAGAGAATACACTAGAAAAACAATAGAATAGAATAGAATATAGATACTATCTATTTCATGTTTAATTTTTTTTGCAGATTACTATTTTTTACATAAGATCTCCTGCAGACTATTAGCATTTATTTTATTTTTTTAGCAGATCTCCTGTAGACTATTAACAGCCATTTCACTTCTTTTATTTTTGCAGATCTCCTGCAGACTGTTAGAATCAATTTAATTTTTTTTTCAAAGTCGGGTCGCAAAATATTTTCGAATCTGCTTTAAATAGTATCAACATGATTCGAAATTATTTCAACCGCATTTAAAACTATTTCAAACGCATTTGAAACTATTTCAACCGGATTCAAAAATATTTTGCGACCCGACTTTGGGTCCACATATCTCGGGGTTAGTTGGCGATAGAAACCCCAAATTTGGCTAAGTTGTAGTGCTAGTTCTCCTGTGTTTGCATACCAATTTTGGGGTTTCTATCACTAAGTGACCCCGAGAAACGTGGACCCAAATTCGGGTCGCAAAATGTCAAACACTTTTCTGCAGCAGAGAATGACATTTTGCGACCCGAATTTTGAGCCACATATCTCGGGGCCACTTGTAGCTAGAAACCCCAAATTTAGTATGCAAACACAGTAGAACTAGCACTATAACATCTCCAAATTTGGGGTTTCTATCACTAAGTGACCCTGAGATACGTGGACCCAAAATCGGGTCGCAAAATGTCAAGCACTTTACTGGAGCAGAGAATGACATTTTGCGACCCGATTTTGGGGCCACTAATCTCGGGGCCACTTGTAGCTAGAAACCCCAAATTTGGTATGCAAACACAGTAGAACTAGCACTACAACATCTTCAAATTTTGGGTTCCTATCACCAAGTAACCCCAAAATACATGGACCCAAAGTCGGGTCGCAAAATATTTTCGAATCCGGTTGAAATAGTATCAACATGATTCGAAATTATTTCAACTGCATTTGAAACTATTTCAACCGGATTAGAAAATATTTTGTGACCCGAATTTGGGTCCATGTATTTTGGGGTTACTTGGTGATAGAAACCCCAAATTTGGGGTTGTTTTTCTAGTCTATTTTCTATTTTATTATAATCTTTTCTATCCAAAGTTAAAATTAATTAATTAAAAAATTTGAATTCATACTATTCGAAATTCAAATTTATTCTTTTCGAAATTCGAATTTCAGAAGATGGTTGTATATTCTTTCTATTTTATTCTTCTAAATTATATTTTTTTTCTATTCTGTTCTAATCTTTTCTATTTGAATTATAAATTTTGGAAGAATGTTATTTACTTACTTATATACATCTGTCACATAAAAAAAAAGATGTGAAAAGGCTGTCACGGATGTCGATCGCAAGGCAAGTACATATGCTGTATGTCATTGTCCACTTGCCACGTGACCGGCCACGAGTGCCACGTGAACGGCCACGAGTGCCACGTGAACGGCCACGAGTGCCACGTGACCGGCCACGAGTGCCACGTGAACGGCCACGAGTGTCACGTGAACGGCCACGTGACCAAGTTGTGGATTGTCCACTTGCCACGTCACCTGCCACAAGTTATGGGGTTCCTAGCACCAAGTGACCCCCAGATATGGGCGATATGTCAAGTACTTTTCTGCAGCAGAGAATGACATTTTGTGACCCGACTTTGGGGCCACGTATCTCAGGGCCACTTATAGCTAGAAACCCCAAATTTGGTATGCCAACACAGTAGAACTAGCATTACAACGGGGTTACTTGGTGATAGAAACCCCAAATTTGGGGTTATTGTAGTGCCAGTTGTAATGTGTTTGCATACCAAATATTTTGGGATTTCTAGCTATAAGTGGCCCCGAGATACGTGGCCTCAAAGTCGGGTCACAAAATTTAATTCTCTGCTGCAGAAAAGCACTTGACATATCGCCCATATCTGGGGGTCACTTGGTGCTAGGAACCCCATAACTTGTGGCAGGTGATGTGGCAAGTGGACAATCCACAACTTGGTCACGTGGCACTCGTGACCGGTCACGTGGCACTCGGACAATGACATACAGAATATGTACCTGCCTTGCGATCGACATCCATGACAGCCATTTCACATCTTTTTTTTATGTGACAGATGTATATAAGTAAGTAACTAACCATCTTTCAAAATTTATAATTCAAATAGAAAAGATTAGAACAGAATAGAAAAAATATATAATTTAATAGAATAAAATAGAAAGAATATGCAACCATCTTATGAAATTCGAATTTCGAATAGAATACATTTTAATTTCGAACAGTAGGAATTAAAAAAAAATGTAATTAATTAATTTTAACTTTGGATAGAATAGATTAGAATAGAAATAGAGAATACACTAGAAAAACAATAGAATAGAATAGAATATAGATACTATCTATTTCATGTTTAATTTTTTTTGCAGATTACTATTTTTTACATAAGATCTCCTGCAGACTATTAGCATTTATTTTATTTTTTAGCAGATCTCCTGTAGACTATTAACAGCCATTTCACTTCTTTTATTTTTGCAGATCTCCTGCAGACTGTTAGAATCAATTTAATTTTTTTTTCAAAGTCGGGTCGCAAAATATTTTCGAATCTGCTTTAAATAGTATCAACATGATTCGAAATTATTTCAACCGCATTTAAAACTATTTCAAACGCATTTGAAACTATTTCAACCGGATTCAAAAATATTTTGCGACCCGACTTTGGGTCCACGTATCTCGGGGTTAGTTGGCGATAGAAACCCCAAATTTGGCGATGTTGTAGTGCTAGTTCTCCTGTGTTTGCATACCAATTTTGGGGTTTCTATCACTAAGTGACCCCGAGAAACGTGGACCCAAAATCGGGTCGCAAAATGTCAAACACTTTTCTGCAGCAGAGAATGACATTTTGCGACCCGAATTTTGAGCCACATATCTCGGGGCCACTTGTAGCTAGAAACCCCAAATTTAGTATGCAAACACAGTAGAACTAGCACTATAACATCTCCAAATTTGGGGTTTCTATCACTAAGTGACCCTGAGATACGTGGACCCAAAATCGGGTCGCAAAATGTCAAGCACTTTACTGGAGCAGAGAATGACATTTTGCGACCCGATTTTGGGGCCACTAATCTCGGGGCCACTTGTAGCTAGAAACCCCAAATTTGGTATGCAAACACAGTAGAACTAGCACTACAACATCTTCAAATTTTGGGTTCCTATCACCAAGTAACCCCAAAATACATGGACCCAAAGTCGGGTCGCAAAATATTTTCGAATCCGGTTGAAATAGTATCAACATGATTCGAAATTATTTCAACTGCATTTGAAACTATTTCAACCGGATTAGAAAATATTTTGTGACCCGAATTTGGGTCCATGTATTTTGGGGTTACTTGGTGATAGAAACCCCAAATTTGGGGTTGTTTTTCTAGTCTATTTTCTATTTTATTATAATCTTTTCTATCCAAAGTTAAAATTAATTAATTAAAAAATTTGAATTCATACTATTCGAAATTCAAATTTATTCTTTTCGAAATTCGAATTTCAGAAGATGGTTGTATATTCTTTCTATTTTATTCTTCTAAATTATATTTTTTTTCTATTCTGTTCTAATCTTTTCTATTTGAATTATAAATTTTGGAAGAATGTTATTTACTTACTTATATACATCTGTCACATAAAAAAAAAGATGTGAAAAGGCTGTCACGGATGTCGATCGCAAGGCAAGTACATATGCTGTATGTCATTGTCCACTTGCCACGTGACCGGCCACGAGTGCCACGTGAACGGCCACGAGTGCCACGTGAACGGCCACGAGTGCCACGTGACCGGCCACGAGTGCCACGTGAACGGCCACGAGTGTCACGTGAACGGCCACGTGACCAAGTTGTGGATTGTCCACTTGCCACGTCACCTGCCACAAGTTATGGGGTTCCTAGCACCAAGTGACCCCCAGATATGGGCGATATGTCAAGTACTTTTCTGCAGCAGAGAATGACATTTTGTGACCCGACTTTGGGGCCACGTATCTCAGGGCCACTTATAGCTAGAAACCCCAAATTTGGTATGCAAACACAGTAGAACTAGCATTACAACGGGGTTACTTGGTGATAGAAACCCCAAATTTGGGGTTATTGTAGTGCCAGTTGTAATGTGTTTGCATACCAAATATTTTGGGATTTCTAGCTATAAGTGGCCCCGAGATACGTGGCCTCAAAGTCGGGTCACAAAATTTTATTCTCTGCTGCAGAAAAGCACTTGACATATCGCCCATATCTGGGGGTCACTTGGTGCTAGGAACCCCATAACTTGTGGCAGGTGATGTGGCAAGTGGACAATCCACAACTTGGTCACGTGGCACTCGTGACCGGTCACGTGGCACTCGGACAATGACATACAGAATATGTACCTGCCTTGCGATCGACATCCATGACAGCCATTTCACATCTTTTTTTTATGTGACAGATGTATATAAGTAAGTAACTAACCATCTTTCAAAATTTATAATTCAAATAGAAAAGATTAGAACAGAATAGAAAAAATATATAATTTAATAGAATAAAATAGAAAGAATATGCAACCATCTTATGAAATTCGAATTTCGAATAGAATACATTTTAATTTCGAACAGTAGGAATTAAAAAAAAATTTAATTAATTAATTTTAACTTTGGATAGAATAGATTAGAATAGAAATAGAGAATACACTAGAAAAACAATAGAATAGAATAGAATATAGATACTATCTATTTCATGTTTAATTTTTTTTGCAGATTACTATTTTTTACATAAGATCTCCTGCAGACTATTAGCATTTATTTTATTTTTTTAGCAGATCTCCTGTAGACTATTAACAGCCATTTCACTTCTTTTATTTTTGCAGATCTCCTGCAGACTGTTAGAATCAATTTAATTTTTTTTTCAAAGTCGGGTCGCAAAATATTTTCGAATCTGCTTTAAATAGTATCAACATGATTCGAAATTATTTCAACCGCATTTAAAACTATTTCAAACGCATTTGAAACTATTTCAACCGGATTCAAAAATATTTTGCGACCCGACTTTGGGTCCACATATCTCGGGGTTAGTTGGCGATAGAAACCCCAAATTTGGCGATGTTGTAGTGCTAGTTCTCCTGTGTTTGCATACCAATTTTGGGGTTTCTATCACTAAGTGACCCCGAGAAACGTGGACCCAAAATCGGGTCGCAAAATGTCAAACACTTTTCTGCAGCAGAGAATGACATTTTGCGACCCGAATTTTGAGCCACATATCTCGGGGCCACTTGTAGCTAGAAACCCCAAATTTAGTATGCAAACACAGTAGAACTAGCACTATAACATCTCCAAATTTGGGGTTTCTATCACTAAGTGACCCTGAGATACGTGGACCCAAAATCGGGTCGCAAAATGTCAAGCACTTTACTGGAGCAGAGAATGACATTTTGCGACCCGATTTTGGGGCCACTAATCTCGGGGCCACTTGTAGCTAGAAACCCCAAATTTGGTATGCAAACACAGTAGAACTAGCACTACAACATCTTCAAATTTTGGGTTCCTATCACCAAGTAACCCCAAAATACATGGACCCAAAGTCGGGTCGCAAAATATTTTCGAATCCGGTTGAAATAGTATCAACATGATTCGAAATTATTTCAACTGCATTTGAAACTATTTCAACCGTATTAGAAAATATTTTGTGACCCGAATTTGGGTCCATGTATTTTGGGGTTACTTGGTGATAGAAACCCCAAATTTGGGGTTGTTTTTCTAGTCTATTTTCTATTTTATTATAATCTTTTCTATCCAAAGTTAAAATTAATTAATTAAAAAATTTGAATTCATACTATTCGAAATTCAAATTTATTCTTTTCGAAATTCGAATTTCAGAAGATGGTTGTATATTCTTTCTATTTTATTCTTCTAAATTATATTTTTTTTCTATTCTGTTCTAATCTTTTCTATTTGAATTATAAATTTTGGAAGAATGTTATTTACTTACTTATATACATCTGTCACATAAAAAAAAAGATGTGAAAAGGCTGTCACGGATGTCGATCGCAAGGCAAGTACATATGCTGTATGTCATTGTCCACTTGCCACGTGACCGGCCACGAGTGCCACGTGAACGGCCACGAGTGCCACGTGACCGGCCACGAGTGCCACGTGAACGGCCACGAGTGTCACGTGAACGGCCACGTGACCAAGTTGTGGATTGTCCACTTGCCACGTCACCTGCCACAAGTTATGGGGTTCCTAGCACCAAGTGACCCCAGATATGGACGATATGTCAAGTACTTTTCTGCAGCAGAGAATGACATTTTGTGACCCGACTTTGGGGCCACGTATCTCAGGGCCACTTATAGCTAGAAACCCCAAATTTGGTATGCAAACACAGTAGAACTAGCATTACAACGGGGTTACTTGGTGATAGAAACCCCAAATTTGGGGTTATTGTAGTGCCAGTTGTAATGTGTTTGCATACCAAATATTTTGGGATTTCTAGCTATAAGTGGCCCCGAGATACGTGGCCTCAAAGTCGGGTCACAAAATGTAATTCTCTGCTGCAGAAAAGCACTTGACATATCGCCCATATCTGGGGGTCACTTGGTGCTAGGAACCCCATAACTTGTGGCAGGTGACGTGGCAAGTGGACAATCCACAACTTGGTCACGTGGCACTCGTGGCCGGTCACGTGGCACTCGGACAATGACATACAGAATATGTACCTGCCTTGCGATCGACATCCATGACAGCCATTTCACATCTTTTTTTTATGTGACAGATGTATATAAGTAAGTAACTAACCATCTTTCAAAATTTATAATTCAAATAGAAAAGATTAGAACAGAATAGAAAAAAAATATAATTTAATAGAATAAAATAGAAAGAATATGCAACCATCTTATGAAATTCGAATTTCAAATAGAATACATTTTAATTTCGAACAGTAGGAATTAAAAAAAATGTAATTAATTAATTTTAACTTTGGATAGAATAGATTAGAATAGAAATAGAGAATACACTAGAAAAACAATAGAATAGAATAGAATATAGATACTATCTATTTCATGTTTAATTTTTTTTACAGATTACTCTTTTTTACATAAGATCTCCTGCAGACTATTAGCATTTATTTAATTTTTTTAGCAGATCTCCTGTAGACTATTAACAGCCATTTCACTTATTTTTTTTTGCAGATCTCCTGCAGACTGTTAGAATCAATTTCATTTTTTTTTCAAAGTCGGGTCGCAAAATATTTTCGAATCTGCTTTAAATAGTATCAACATGATTCGAAATTATTTCAACCGCATTTAAAACTATTTCAACCGCATTTGAAACTATTTCAACCGGATTCAAAAATATTTTGCGACCCGACTTTGGGTCCACGTATCTCGGGGTTAGTTGGCGATAGAAACCCCAAATTTGGGGATGTTGTAGTGCTAGTTCTCCTGTGTTTGCATACCAATTTTGGGGTTTCTATCACTAAGTGACCCCGAGAAACGTGGACCCAAAATCGGGTCGCAAAATGTCAAACACTTTTCTGCAGCAGAGAATGACATTTTGCGACCCGAATTTTGGGCCACATATCTCGGGGCCACTTGTAGCTAGAAACCCCAAATTTGGTATGCAAACAAAGTAGAACTAGCACTATAACATCTCCAAATGTGGGGTTTCTATTACTAAGTGACCCTGAGATACGTGGACCCAAAGTCGGGTCGCAAAATATTTTCGAATCCGGTTGAAATAGTTTCAAATGCGGTTGAAATAATTTCGAATCATGTTGAAATAATTTCGAATCCGGTAGAAATATTTTCGAATTCGGTTGAAATATTTTCGAATGCAACCGATTTTCGAATTCGGTCGAAAACAAAACGAAATCCGAAAACGAATTTAACAAATTTAACGAATCTAACTAAACGAAATTAATTAATTAACGAATTAAAACGAAACGAAACAAAACGAATTTTTTCCTTTTGCACATGTCTAATCAGCACCAGTTAAAATGTGGGCAACTCGGCGGTCGTTGCGGAGACACTGCAGCATGTAATCGCTCATGTGTGCCAGGCTGCCCAGAGGCAATGAAAAGCTGTCCTCTGTGGGAGGTGTATCGTCTGTGTCCTCTGTATCCCCCCAGCCACGCACCAGTGATGGCCATGAGCTGGTCTGGGTTCCACCCTGCTGTGAAAATTGTTCCTCTTCCTCCATCTCCTCCTCCTCATCCTCCACCTCGTCATCCTCCAGAACTGTGCCCTTGCTGCCGGACAATTGTGTACCTGGCGTTTGTTGGTGCAGGAACCCACCCTCATAGCCACTTGTGAATGACTGCCCTGAAAGCCTTGGAAATGATCCTGGTTCCTCCTCCTCCTCCTCCTCCTGTGCCACATCCTCTTCCATCATCGCCCGAAGCGTTTTTTTAAGGAGGCATAGAACTGGGATAGTAACGCTGAGAATGGCGTCATCGGCACTGGCCATGTTGGTGGAGTACTCGAAACAGCGCAACAAGGCACACAGGTCTCGCATGGAGGACCAATTATTGGTGGTGAAGTGGGGCTGTTCCGCAGAGCGACTCACACGCGCGTGCTGCAGCTGAAACTCCACTATTACCTGCTGCTGCTCGCACAGTCTGGCCAGCATGTGCAAGGTGGAGTTCCACCTTGTGGGCACGTCACATATGAGGCGGTGAGCGGGAAGGCCGAAGTTACGCTGCAGGGCTGACAGGCGAGCAGCAGCAGGGTGAGAATGCCGAAAGTGCGCACAGACGGCCCGCACTTTCTGCAGCAGCTCTGGCAAAGCGGGGGAATTTTTAAGGAACCCCTGCACCACCAAATTCAGCACATGCGCCAGGCAAGGGATGTGCGTCAAACCGGCTAGGCCCAGAGCTGCTACGAGATTTCGCCCATTATCGCACACCACCAGGCCGGGCTTGAGGCTCACTGCCACCAACCACTCATCGGTCTATTGTTCCATGTCCCTCCACAACTCCTGCGCGGTGTGGCATTTTTCCCCCAAACAGGAAAGTTTTAAAACTGCCTGCTGTAGTTTACCCCTGGCTGTGCTGAAGTTGGTGGTGAAGGTGTTACGCTGACCGGATGAGGAGGTGGTAGAGGATGAGGAAGCAGAGTAGGAGGAGTTAGCAACAGGAGGCAAACTCAAGCGCCCTGCAATCCTCGATGGTGGAAGGACATGCGCCAAACTGCTATCCACCTCAGGCCCAGCCGCCACTGCATTTACCTAGTGTGCTGTTAGGGAGATATAACGTCCCTAACCGTGCTTACTGGTCCACGTATACGTAGTTAGGTGGACCTTGCCACAGATGGCGTTGCGCAGTGCACACTTGATTTTGTCCCCCACTTGGTTGTGCAGGGAAAGGATGGCTCGCCAGGAAAAGTAGTGGCGGCTGGGCACGACGTACTGTGGGACAGCCAATGCCATCTGGCTTTTAAAAATCTGCGTCTCCACCAGACGGAATGACAGCAGTTCAAAGGCCAGGAATTTTGAAATGCTGGCATTCAGGGCCAGGGATCGCGGGTGGGTAAGGGGGTAATTCCTCTTCCGCTCCAGTGTTTGGGAGATAGAGAGCTGAAAGCTTCCATGGGACATTGTGGAGATGGTTGGTGACCCAAGTGGTAGTGTTGCTGGCAGATCCTCTGTTTGCGGGGTGGCAGGTGCCACTGTCACTACAGAGGTGGATGAAGAGGCCGAGACTGCAGCAGAAGAGGAAGCAGGAGGAGCCAGAGACCTTTCTTGGTTTTTGAGGTGTCTACTCCACTGCAGCTCGTGCTTTGCACTTAGATGCCTGGTCATGCAGGTTGTGCTCAGGTTGAGAACGTTTATGCCTCGCTTCAGGCTCTGATTGCACAGCGTGCAAACCACTCATGTCTTGTCATCAGCACATTGTCTGAAGAACTGCCACGCTAGGAAACTCCTAGGACCTGGCTTTGGTGTGCTCAGTCCCTTGCTGCATTGGGTAGTACTGTCTAGGGGACGGACGCTCCGCTTTTGCACCCTGCTCCCTCTTCTGCTGTGCTGGTGGCTCTGTGCGACCACCGCCTCTTCCTCCGAACTACACAGGTCACCTGCATGACGTGTGGGGTCCATGTGGGGTCAAGGACCTCATCGTCCTCCACATCATCTTCCACCCAGTCTTTACCCCCGTCCTCCTTGTCGGTCTGCACAATTGCAAAAGCCGCAGCAGTTGGCACCTGTGTTTCTTCATCATCCGAGATGTGCTGCGATGGTCCTCCCATGTACTCATCTTGAAACATAAGTGGTTGGGCATCGGTGCACTAAATCTCTTCCACTTCCTGGGCAGGGCTAGGTGGATGGCCCTGGAAAACCCTGCTAACAGAGTCATCAAAAAGCAGAAGAGACTGCTGCATGACTTGGGGCTCAGACTGCTTGGCTGATTTGCAAGGGGGTGAGGTGAAAGTCTGATGGACATCGGCTGCAGGTGCCAACTAGACTTGTGCACAACGGAAAAATTTGTTTAGTTTCGGTTCGTTTTTTGTGCACAAAGGAAAAATTAGTTTAGTTTCGGTTTGTTTCTTTTCGGTCCTGTTGATTCGTAATCATTCGTAATTTTGCTAGACGGGATTTTTCGTGTTCGGACTAATTCGTATTTTCGCAAGCGTCATTTTTCGTTGAATTTTTAGTTGATTTATAATTCGTACTTTCGGTAGGGTACGTTGTTTTTCTTTGATTCTGGACAACACTCCTACTTTCGTAACTTTTTCTGGGTTCGTTGATTCGTAATTTTCCGTGTCTCTCTCACAACGACGCTGCCTATTATGCCTAATGTGCTTCGAATGGATTTGTACTTTTCTAAATACATTGCGGTTATTTGTAACAATTCGAAATCTCGTATTTTACTTTTGTTTTTTACATGCGGCTATAGCCTCCGCCCCTGTACACCATTTTGAGAGGGTTCAGCACGGTGAGGGAGAAGCAGAGAGCAGAGCAGAGTGTTATTGTGCTTCGAATGGATTTGAAATCTCGTATTTTACTTTCGTTTTTTCATGCGGCTATAGCCTCCGCCCCTGTACACCATTTTGAGAGGGAGTTCAGCATGGTGAGGGAGAAGCAGAGAGCAGAGTGAGTGTTATTGTGCTTCGAATGGATTCGTACATTCATAACTTTTTTCATAACGAATTATGCCGAAGACATTCGGGCATTCGCTATTTTGCGGTATAATTTATTTCGGATTCGGTTTTATTCGTAATTGCTTTGTTCGGAAATTCGAATGCTTCCGAATGTCCGAAAGTTGCTAAATTCGGACGATTTTTTGGATTCGTTACGAAACGAATTGCACAAGCCTAGTGCCAACTCTGATCTTTCAGCAGTAGACTGGGTGGGAGACAATGTGAAGGAACTGGAGGCACTGTCAGCAACCCAATCTACTATCGCCTGTACTTGTCCTGGGTCTGGCCTCAACATTCGTAGAGCTGCATTAGGCCCGACCAAATACCGCTGCAGGCTCTGTCGCCTACTCGCACCTGAGGAAGGTGTTTCACTTGTGCGTGTAGCTGGCACAGATCGACCACGTCCTCTCCCTGCAACAGGAGCTCCACCAGCAGAACCACGACCGGGGCCACGTCCCTTATTTGACGGTCTCCTCATATTTCTCAAATTTAGGATCTTGCCCTAAATGGGTGTTTTTTGAATAGCAGAATAGAGAAACAGTATCTAAAGGGTGTATCTCACACGTACAGATATGCAGAAAATGCACCAAAAAAATATTTTTTGCCCTAAATTATATCTTTTTTTGAAGATCAGAATAGGAGAACAGTATCTAAAGTGTGTATCTCACACGTACAGATATGCAGAAAATGCACCAAAATAGATTTTTATGGCAGAAAATGCACCAAAAAATGTTTTTTTGCCCTAAATTATTATATTTTTTGAAGATCAGAATAGGAGAATAGTATCTAAAGTGTCTATCTCACACGTACAGATATGCAGAAAATGCACCAAAATTTTTTTTTTTTGCCCTAAATGTATTTTATTTTTTTAATAGCAGAATAGGAGAACAGTATCTAAAGGGTGTATCTCACAGTAACATATGCAGTGCTGGTGCACTGAGCTTGCATAAAATGCCCGCCGAAGCCAACCTAACTTTCAGACGGATAAAAGTTATCTTTTCTTTGGCACTGGGCTCAGGGCAGGATAAAAAGATTGTGCACTGCACCCACACAACAAAAGCAAGGTAGATCGCTCAGTAATTTGATTTCTGAATCAGGACAGGACTCCTATCTAATTCTCTCCCTCAAAGCAGCAGCAGCAACCTTTCCCTACACTAACTGAAGCAGAGTGACGTACTGTGCTATGTACCTCTAGCTTATATAGAGGCTGGGTCACATGCTGCACTGGCCAATCACAGCCATGCCATTAGTAGGCATGGCTGTGATGGCTTCTAAGGGCACACAAGTTACACAAATGTTGATTGGCTGCCCTGCAGCTTTTTAAAATGTGCCATTACATTGCCGAACACCGAACCCGAACCCGAACATACAGTAAATTGCTCGGGTTCGGGTCCGGGTACCAAAAACCCAAAAGTCCGGTGCGAACCCGAACTTTACAGTTCGGGTTCGCTCAACCCTAGACGCGGACGTTCGAAATCTAAAGTGCTAATTATAATGGCTAATATGCATTTTATTGTCCTAAAAAAGGTTTGGGGACTCGGGTCCTGCCCCAGGGGACATGGATCAATGCAAAAATAATTTTTAAAAACAGACATTTTTTCGGGAGCAGTGATTTTAATGATGCATAAAGTGAAAAAAATAAGTGAAATTTTCCTTTAAATATCGTACCTGGGGGGTGTCTAAATTATGCCTGTGAAGTGGCACGTGTTTCCCGTGTTTAGAACTGTTCCTGCACAAAATGACATTTCTAAAGGAAAAAAAGCCATTTAAAACTGCTTGCGGCTTTAATGTAATGTCTGGTCCGGGCAATATGGATGAAAATCATTGAGAAAAATGGCATGACTACCCCATCACTCCCCCCTACCCCAGCCCATTACCAGCCCCTTTGGGTCTTGTATGGATATTAAGGAGAATCCCGCACCCAAAATAAAAAAAGGCCCTATATACTCTGAACAGCAGTATATAGGCGGTGCAAACAAGACAGGGACTGTAGGTTTGTTCTTAAGTAGAATCTGTTTGTAATTTGGAACAGGTAAATTTTTTAATTGTAGCTCTAGCCAAAAAATAAATTTTAAGCTTTTTGGAGAACGTAGGGAAGGGTTATCACCCCTGTAACATTTGTTTTGCTGTCTGTGCACCTGTTCAGAACATTTCACCTCACTTTCCGTCCCAATGACAAATGTTTTTGGAAAATTAGTTTTTTTTTATTGAAACACCTTTTTCCCATATTAACTCTTACAGGAGATAATTTCCCTTCCTAGGGGTAGATTTCCTCTCACTTCCGGTTGTCTCCTTCCGTTTGCAAGTAGGAGTCGTTTGTAAGTTGAAAGTTTGAAAGTAGGGGCCTGCCGTCTATACTCTGCAGAAATTTGCCCCTTAGGTGTTGGTGTTGCCACAACACTGTAAGCCCTCACAGTTACTCTTGGTGGGCGCAAGAATGGGCCCAGCTGTGAATTATTAGATGAAAAATTGTAATTACATGCCCCTGTTAAACAGGGGCAGAAAAATTGGGCCTTAGCCACTGGTGGCGGTGTCCAGAACCAAAAATGTTCTTTCAAGCTATCAGCATGATTATTGAGGAGGAAGAGGATAGTCACTCAGCATAACAGGATAGTCTCTTTGCATCAGCATAGGCAGTCTTGAAGGGATCTGACATTTCAAAGAAAATTATTCTGTTACATCAGCATCAGGTGCTTGGTAGCTGGTGGTGATCCAAGACTGGTTCATTTTTATGAAGGTCAGTCGATCGACCGAGTCGGTTGACAGGCGCACCCTTTGATCGGTTACAAAACCTTCAGCAGCACTGAATGTGCGTTCTGAAAGAACGCTGGATGCAGGACAGGCCAGTATCTCAATTGCATACTGTGCAAGCCAGTGATCCATCCTTAAGACCCAGTAACCCAGAGGATTTTCGGTGGGAAAGGTGTCCAAGTCTGATCTTGCCCCTAGGTATTCCTGCACAATGTAAACCAGACGCTGGCGACGGTTGCTGGAACCGATCATACCTTGGGGCTGCGGACTAAAAAATTGTCTGAACGCATCGGTCAGACGGCCACCTTCTCCACCGCTCCTTCTTTGACTGACTGAAGCCTCAGCAACACGTTGTCAAGGACCAGGAATTTGTAACCTCCCAGTCTCTGGGAACGCGTTGCACAGACCTTTCTGCAAGACCTCCCGAAGATGCCTCATCCTCTGCTCCCTCTGTGACGGCAAGATAAGGTCTGCAACTTTACCCTTGTAGCGTGGATCAAGGAGGTTTGCCAGCCAGTAATGATCCCTCTCCTTGATCGCACGAATACGAGGATCCTTACGCAGACTTTGCAGGATCAGGGAGGCCATGCAGCGTAGGTTTGCTGAGGCATTCGGTGCCGAGTCCTCTAGGTCACTGAGGACGACATGATCCGCAGCCTCCTCCTCCCAGCCACGTACAAGTCCATGGGTGTCTTGGGACTGTAATTGATCCCTTGAAGACTGCTGCTTATGCTAAGTGCTAGTCTCCACCTCCATGCTGACACAATCCTCCTCCTCCTCCTCATCCTCTTCCTGTGTGATAGCCGGGGCAGCAGGAACACTGTCTGGATAAAGGGGGCCTTGAGAGGTAAGGAAGTCCTCCTCTTCCTGCCTCTGTTCTGCTTCAAGTGCCCTGTCCATTATTCCACGCAGCATGTGCTCCAACAGGTGGACAACAGGGACAGTGTCACTGATGCATGCACTGTCACTGCTCACCATCCTCGTGGCCTCCTCAAATGGTGCCAGGACAGTGCATGCATCCCTGATCATGGCCCTCTGGCGTGGGGAAAAAATCTAAGCTCCCCTGACCCTGTCCTGGTGCCATATTGCAACAGATACTCTTTTATGGCCCTCTGCTGCGTGCGCAGCCACTGCAGCATTGCCAACGTAGAGTTCCACCTGGTGGGCATGTCACAGATTAGGCGGTTCTTGGGCAGGTTGTAATCCTTTTGCAGCTCAGCCAGCCGAGCACTGGCATTATATGACCGGCGGAAATGCCCACAGAGTTTCCTGGCCTGCTTCAGGACCTCCTGTAAGCCCGGGTACCTGCCCAAGGACCGCTGCAGCACCAAGTTAAGGACGTGAGCCAAACAGGGCACATGGGTCAGTTGTCCCTGTCGGAGGGCGGAGAGGAGGTTGGTGCCATTGTGGGAAACCACCTTTACTGGCTTAAGCTGGCGTAGTGTCAACCATCTCTGAGCCTGCCCCTGCAGATCTGACAGAATCTCTGCCCCAGTGTGGCTCCTGTCCCCCAAGCACACCAGCTCAAGCACTGCATTGTATCTTTTTGCCTGCCTACTAGCGTAGCCCCTTGAACGCCTACGGAGCACCGCTGGTTCCGAGGACAAATCAGCACAGGAAGAGGCCATGGAGGAAGAAGAAGAGGAGGGGGTGGAGGAGAGAGGTGTTTCAGAATCCCCAGTAGTAACATTTTGGAGGCGTGGCGGCGGAACAACCTCCAACACTACTGCACCTTGTCCTGCATCCTTCCCAGCTGCCAGCAGAGTCACCCAATGCACTGTGAAAGATAGGTAATGTCCCTGTCCATGCCTGCTGGACCATGAGTCAGCGGTAATATGCACCTTACCGCTGACCGCTCTGTCCATGCCGGTAGAGAGCCGGAATCGCCTTCTGTGAGAAAAAGTGGCGTTTGGGAACCTGCCACTGAGGAACCGCACATTCCAAAAACTCACGGAAGGGGGCAGAGTCTACCAACTGAAAAAGGCAGCAGTTGAAGTGCTAGCAATTTAGCCAAGCTAGCATTCAACCGCTGGGCATGTGGATGGCTGGAAGCCAAATTTTGTTTTTTGGCGGTGCAGCAGCTGGGGCAGGGAAATTTGCCTGGTACAATCGGACGTCGGTGTACTGATAGCAGATTGCCTACAAGTACTTGGCTGTGACACACCTAATTCTACACCTTCATTCCTCTCAGTGCAGGTTTCAGAAAGGACTGAAGGTATAGTGGGGTTGGAGATCCCAGCTGATGAAGGAGAGGTCCGCCTTGTTCTTTGGTGTGGGTCTTTTAGGTGTGCTTGCCAACGGACTGCATGGCAGGTCGACACATGTCTGGTCGAGCACGTGGTGCCCAAGCGGCTGATGTTTTGGCCACGGGAGATACTCTTTAGACATATGTTGCAAATGGTAACGGTGCAATCTGCTGCACATGTCTGAAAAAAAGTCCCACACCAAATAACTTTTTGAATAACGCGCAGAGACAGCAGTGCCCTGCACATGCGGAGCTCTGCGGTGTGATGCAGTCGGTGTGCTGCCTTTAAGCTGGCCCCTGGAGGGCAATCTGCCTCATTGGAGTTGTGCCTCCTCCTCCTCCTCTCTCCTATCAGGCACCCACGTGGAGTCAGTGACCTCATTATCCCCTCCCTCCTCATCACTGGAGCCAATCCGGCAGTATGCTGCAGCTGGGGGAACATGACTGCCAGATAGCTGACCTTGTTGGGCACCCCCTCTCTCTGGGCTCACGTTACTACCCCCTCTCTCTAAGCTTACGTTACTGCCTTCCTCCAGCTGGGTTCCATCATCCGAGCCTTCAAAACTCTGGGCATCCTTTTGGAGCATGTACCCAACACTGTGCTAAAACAGTTCGGGGGACTCCTCAGGAGGACATGGTGGGGCTAGGGAAGGAGTGACTGATGCCATTGAGCCGAGGGAAGAGGCCGCTTTGGCAGCTGCTTTGCCAGAAAAAGTACCCTGAGCCTGGGTGAGAGAGGATGAAGAGGAGGAGAAGGACGGCTTGGTCATCCACACTACCAAATCTTGGCCATGTTGCGGCTCAACATGGCCAGCTGCCAAAAAGAAGGTCAAGCGTGTCCCACGGCCACGTGCTGATGAGGATGCACCGTGTCCACGGCCAGCAGCACTGTTGCCACTAGACACAGAGCCTGCTTGCCCTCTTTTATTGCCTCGTGACTGTCTGCCTCTCATTGTTTGCCTTCCAGCAGGGTTGCCAACGTTCAGTAAATTTACGAACAGTTTGTAAAATCGATAATTGTTGCATCTGTCCATGAATGTCAGTTATGGACATGCAGCCTACATGTCCATAATGGACATTCAAGGACAGATGCAAAAAGTACAGATTTTACAAACTGTTCGTAAATTTACTGAAAGTTGGCAACCCTGCCTTCCAGACATACTAATGGCCTGCTGTGGTGTTAGTATAGGAAAAGCAGCAATTGTTTTCAGTTAGTTTTAGGTGAAAACTGTGCAGAGTACACAGTACAATGAAAATACTTGCAGCTCTCTTCTTGTGGTTTTATTATGAGAACACCACTATAATAGTCACTAACTGTATTTAGGTGAGCTTTAGGTGGATGCTATGCACTGACTGTCTGCAGCTTGCACAATCACCGGCCTGCCTGTCACAGTATAGAGAATAACTGTATTCAGGTGAGCTTTAGGTGAACGCTATGCAAAGCACACAGTAGTACACTAAGTGAAACACTGACTGTCTGCAGCTAGCACAATCACCTGCCTGCCTGTCACAGTATAGAGACTAACCGGAACGGATCCAGCTAAACTCAATACATACAACACTAGGGATGAGCTATGTGTTCGAGTCGAACGCATGTTCGACTCGAACATCACTTGTTCGGCGAAACCAGAACTTTGTGGGCCGTTCGCGCCAAATTCGTGTGACGCGAACGGCCCACAATGCACTGCGCCATTGCACTGCATTGCCGGTGCTGTGATTGGCCAAGCATGCACTGTGACACCGCATGCTTGGCCAATCACAGCGCCGGCAGCGAGGAGAGACATAATGGGCCACAGGCAGGATGCCTGTGGCCATTCATAGCTCAGGGGGGTTTAGTACACGCCCCACACTATAAAAGGCCGCCAGTGCGATGGCCTTGTGTAGTGTGTTCCGGCGTGCAGGGAAAGAGATACATAGGCAGGGACAGTGTGTTCTACAGTCTGTTCTTTTCTCAGGCATCTGCAGGAGTTAGTGGGTGTTGTGTGCCTCCAGCACAGTATACACCTGCATCTACCCTTTATTGCTGTTCTCTAAGCTAGATAGGCAGGCAGGGACAGTGTGTTCTTTTCTCAGGCATCTGCAGCAGTTAGTTGGTGTTGTGTGCCCAAGCACAGTATACACCTGTATATACCCGTCATTGCTGTTCTCTAAGCTAGATAGGCAGGCAGGGACAGTATGTTCTTTTCTCAGGCATCTGCAGGAGTTGCGGTTCATTGCTGTTCTCTAAGCTAGATAGGCAGGCAGGGACAGTGTGTTCTTTTCTCAGGCATCTGCAGGATTTGCTGTTCATTGCTGTTCTCTAAGCTAGATAGGCAGGCAGGGACAGTGTGTTCTTTTCACAGGCATCTGCTGGAGTTAGTGGGTGTTGTGTGCCCTAGTACAGTATACACCTGTATATACCCGACATTGCTGTTCTCTAATAAAGGCGTCTGCTGGAGTTAGTGGGTGTTGTGTGCCCTAGTACAGTATACACCTGTATATACCCGTCATTGCTGTTCTCTAATAAAGGCATCTGCTGGAGTTAGTGGGTGTTGTGTGCCCTAGTACAGTATACACCTGTATATACCCGTCATTGCTGTTCTCTAATAAAGGCATCTGCTGGAGTTAGTGGGTGTTGTGTGCCCTAGTACAGTATACACCTGTATATACCCGTCATTGCTATTCTCTAATAAAGGCATCTGCTGGAGTTAGTGGGTGTTGTGTGCCTCCAGCACAATATACACTACCCAATTGCTGTTTTTGCATCTCCCTGCAGGCCATTACTATGTCTGGAAGGCCAACAAGAAGAGGCAGACGGTCACGAGCCAATAAAACAGGGCAAGCAGGCTCTGTGTCTAGAGACAACAGTGCTGGTCGTGGACGCGGTGCATCGTCATCAGCACGTGGCCATGGGAAACGCTTGTCCTTATTTTCGGCAGCTGGACGTGTTGAGCCGCATCATGCTGAAGACTTGGTAGAGTGGATGACCAAGCCCTCCTTACCCTCCTTATCCTCTCTCATCCAGGCTCAGGGTACTGGCAAAGCAGCTGCCAAAGCGTCCTCTTCCCTCGTATCAATGTCATCATCAGTCACTCCTTCCCTAGACCCACCGTGTCCTCCTGAGGCCTCCCCCAAACTGTTTGAGCACAGTGTTGGGTACATGCTCCAGGAGGATGCCCAGCGTTTCGAAGGGTCTGAAGATGATACCCAGCTAGAGGAAGGCAGTAGCGTGAGAGCAGAGAGAGGGGATGCTCAAGAAGGACAGCAATCTGGCAGTCATGTTCCAGCAGCTGCAGCATACTGCCAGTTTGGCTCCAGTGATGAGGAGGGAGGGGATGATGAGGTCACTGACTCCACGTGGGTGCCTGTTATGAGAGAGGAGGAGGAGGAGGATGAGGAGGAGGCACATCTCCAATGAGGCAGGATGCCCTCTGGGGGCCAGCGTAAGGGCAGCACACAGACTGAATCACACCGCAGAGCTCCGCCTGTGCAGGGTGCTGCCTCTGCCCATTATTCCAAAAGTTATTTGGTGTGGGCCTTTTTTGAGTCGAGTGCATCAGATCGCACCGCTGCTATTTGCAACATATGTCTCAAGCGTATCTCGCGTGGCCAAAACATCAGCCGCTTGGGCACCACATGCTTGACCAGACATATGTTGACCTGCCATGCAGCTCATTGGCAAGCGTACCTTAAAGACCCACACCAAAGAACAAAGCGGACCTCTCCTTGCTCCTCATCAGCTGGGATCTCCAACCCCACTGTACCTTCAGTCCTCTCTGAAACCTGCACTGAAAGGAATGAAGGTGTAGAATTAGGTGTGTCACAGCCAAGTACTTGCGGGCACTCTGCTAGCAGTACACCGACGTCCGATTATAGCAGGCAAATTTCCCTGCCCCAGCTGCTGGACCGTCGAAAGAAGTTCACTCCCAGCCATCCACATGCCCAGCGGTTGAATGCTAGCTTGGCTAAATTGCTAGCACTTCAACTGCTGCCTTTTTAGTTGGTAGACTCGGCCCCCTTTCGTGAGTTTGTGCAATGTGCGGTTCCTCAGTGGCAGGTTCCCAAATGCCACTTTTTCTCACGGAAGGTGATTCCGGCTCTCTACCGGCATGTGGAAGGCAATGTCCATGCCTCGCTGGACAGGGCGGTCAGCGGTAAGGTGGATATTACCGCTGACACATGGTCCAGCAGGCATGGACAGGGACGTTACCTTTTCTACACGGCCCATTGGGTCACTCTTTTGGCAGCTGGGAAGGATGCAGGACAAGGTGCAGTAGTGTTGGAGGTTGTTCCGCCGCCACGCCTCCAAAATGCTCCCACTGGTTGTGACACACCTCTCTCCTCCACCCCCTCCTCTTCTTCTTCCTCCATGGCCTCTTCCTGTGCTTTGTCCTCGGAACCAGCGGTGCTCCGTAGGCGTTCAAGGGGCTACGCAAGTACGCAGGCAAAAAGATGCCATGCCGTGCTTGCGCTGGTGTGTTTGGGGGACAGGAGCCACACTGGGGTAGAGGTTCTGTCAGCTCTGCAGGGGCAGGCCGAGAGGTGGTTGACGCCAAGGAAGCCAGGAATGGTGGTTTGCGACAATGGCACCAACCTCCTCTCCGCCCTCCGACAGGGACAACTGACCCATGTGCCCTGTGTGGCTCACGTCCTTAACCTGGTGGTGCAGAGGTTCTTGGGCAGGTACCCAGGCTTACAGGATGTCCTGAGGCAGGCCAGGAAAGTCTGTGTGCATTTCCGCAGATCATATAATGCCAGTGCTCGGCTGGCTGAGCTGCAAAAGGAGTTGAACCTGCCCAAGAACCGCCTTATATGTGACATGCCCACCAGGTGGAACTCAACGTTTGCCATGCTGCAGCGGCTGCACACGCAGCAGAGGGCCATCAATGAGTACCTGTGCGACTACGGCACCAGGACAGGGTCAGGGGAGCTCGGGTTTTTTTCAGCACACCAGTGGGGCATGATCAGGGATGCATGCACTGTCCTGGCACCATTTGAGGAGGCCACAAGGATGGTGAGCAGTGACAGTGCATGCATCAGTGACACTGTACCTCTTGTCCACCTGTTGGAGCATACGCTGCGTGGAATAATGGACAGGGCACTTGAGGCAGAACAGAGGCAGGAAGAGGAGGACTTCCTTGCCTCTCAAGGCCCCCTTTACCCAGACAGTGTTCCTTCAGTCCCACCCATCGCACAGGAAGAGGACAAGGAGGAGGAGGAGGATTGTGTCAGCATGGAGGTGAAGCCTGGCACTCTGCATCAACAACAGCAGTATTTTAGGGATGATTTTTAGTCCCAAGAAACCCGTGGACTTGTACGTGGCTGGGAGGAGGTGGCTGCGAATCATGTCGTCCTTAGTGACCCAGAGGACTCCAAACCGAATGCCTCAGCTAACCTACGCTGCATGGCCTCCCTGATCCTGCAAAGTCTGCGGAAGGATCCTCGTATTCTTCAGATCAAGGAGAGGGACCATTACTGGCTGGCCACTCTCCTTGATCCACGGTATAAGGGTAATGTTGCGGACCTTATCTTACCATCGCAGAGGGAGCAGAGGATGAGACATCTCTGGGAGGCCTTGCAGAAAGGTCTGTGCAATGCGTTCCCAGAGACTGGGAGGTTACAAATTCCTGGTCCTGGACAACGAGTTGCTGAGGCTTCGGTCAGTCAAAGAAGGAGCGGTGGGGAAGGTGGCCGTCTGACCGATGCGTTCAGACAATTTTTTAGTCCGCAGCCCCAAGGTATGATTGGTTCCAGCAACCAACGCCAGCGTCTGATATACATGGTGCAGGAATACCTAGGGGCAAGGTCAGACTTGGACACCTTTCCCATCGAAAATCCTCTGGCTTACTGGGTCTTGAGGATGGATCACTGTCCAGAGCTTGCACAGGATGCAATTGAGCTACTGGCCTGTCCTGCATCCAGCGTTCTTTCGAAACGCACATTCAGTGCTGCTGGAGGCTTTGTCACGGATCACAGGGTGCACCTGTCCACCGACTCGGTTGATCGACTGACCTTCATAAAGATGAACCAGTCTTGGATCACCACCAGCTACCAAGCACCTGAAGGTGATATAACAGAATAATTTATTTTGAAATGTCACATCCCTTCAAGACTGCCTATGCTGATGCTGAGTGACTGTCCTGTTAAGTTGACTGACTATTCTCCTCCTCCTCAATGATCCGATTCATGATGATAGCTTGGAAGAACATTTTTGTTTCTGGGTGCCGCCACCAGTGGCTAAGGCCCAATTTTTCAGCCACTGTTTAACAGGGGCATGTAATTACAATTTTTTATGCAATGCTTTGCAGCAGGGCTCATTCCTGCACTCCAACTAGAGTATCTGGGAGAGGTTGCAGTGTCGTGGCACCAGCACCAGTGCCTAAGGCCCAATTTTACATGCCCCTGTTTAACAGGGGCATGTAATTACAATTCTTGATCTAATAATTTACAGTAGGGCCCATTCATGCGCCCACCAAGAGTAACTGTGAGGGCTGACAGTGTTGTAGCACCAGTACCACCACCAAAGGCCCAATTTTTCCTACCACTGTTCAACAATGGCATGTAATTACAATTCCTGATATAATAGTTCACAGCAGGGCGTTCCAGTGCCCACCAAGAGTAACTGTGAGGGCTTACAGTGTTGTGGCAACACCGACACCTAAGGGGCAAATTTCTGCAGAGTATATACGGCAGGCCCCTACTTTCAACCATCCAACTTACAAACGACTCCTACTTGCAAACGGAAGGAGACAACAGGAAGGGAGAGGAAATCTACCCCTAGGAAGGGAAATTCTCTCCTGTAAAAGTTAATATGGGAAAAAGGTGTCTCCTCTCTACTGATGCTTTATCACCAATCCTTGTTTCAATAAAAACCCCACTTTTCCAAAAACATTTGTCATTGGGATGGAAAGTGAGGTAAAATCTTCTGAACAGGTGCACAGACAGCAAATCAAATGTTACAGGGGTAATAACCCTTCCCTATGTTCTCCTAAAAGCTTAAAAATAGATTTTTTGGCTATAGCTACACTTAAAAAATGTACCTGTTCCAAATTAGAAAAATATTCTACTTAAGAACAAAACTACAGTCCCTGTCTTGTTTGCACCGCCTGTATACTGCTGTTCAGAGTATATAGGGCCTTTCTTTAATTTTGGGTGCGGGGTTCCCCTTAATATCCATACAAGATCCAAAGGGGCTGGTAGTGGGATGGGGGGGTACCCATGCAATTTTTCTCAATGATTTTCATCCATATTGCCGGGACCAGACATTACATTAAAGCCGCAAGCAGTTTTAAATGACCAATTTTTTCCTTTAGAAATTTCATTTTGTGCAGTTCTAAACACGGGAAACACGTGGCACTTCACAGGCATACTTTAGACACCCCCCAGGTACGATATTTAAAGGAATATTTCACTTTATGCATCATTAAAATGACTGCTCCCAAAAAAACTTTTTAAAACTTTTTTTTGCATTGATACATGTCCCCTGGGGCAGAACCCGGGTCCCCAAACCCTTTTTAGGACAATGACTTGCATATTAGCCATTATAGTTAGCACTTTTGATTTCGAACGTTCGCATCCATTGTATTTAATAGGGTTCTAAAGTTTGCGTGAACTTTCGGTCCTTTCGCAAGTTCTGGTGCGAACCGAACCTGGGGGTGTTCGGCACATCCCTATACAACACCTAGGATGCATATATATCCTCTACACACTGTAACAGCAGCTAACTGACTCGCCTGCCTGCTCTATCTAACTCAATATAAATGACACTGTCTCTCTCTCTGTAACTCTCTCTTTCACAAACGCCAACACACTACACAAGGCCGACTTCCAGGCGGCCTTATATAGTGTGGGGCATGTACCTACTCCTCTGAGCCATGATTGGCCAAAGCCACCCTGGCTGTGGCCAATTACGACTCTCTGTACAGACGGCGCTGTGATTGGCCAAGCATGCGGGTCATAGTGCATGCTTGGCCAATCATCAGCCAGCAATGCACTGCGATGCCACAGTGAATTATGGGCCGTGACACGCCACTCGAATTTGGCGTGAACGGCCCATAATGTTCGATCTTCATCGAACGATCGAACAGCCGATGTTTGAGTCAAACATGGGTTAGACTCAAACACGAAGCTCATCCCTAGTCATCAGCACATTGTCTGAAGAACTGCCACGCTAGGGAACTCCTTGGACTGTCTTTGGTGTGCTCGGTCTCTTGTTGCGATGGGCAGTAGCAGGCGTACTGTCTAGGGGATGGACGCTCCGCTTTTGCACCCTGCTCCCTCTTCTGCTGTGCTGGTGGCTCTGTGTGACCTCTTCCTCCGAACTACACAGGTCACCTGCATGACGTTGATTCCATGTGGGGTCGAGGACCTCATAATCCTCCACATCATCTTCCACCCAGTTTTCACCCTTGCTCTCCTTGTCGGTCTGCACAATTGTGAAAGCAGCAGCAGATGGCACCTGTGTTTCTTCATCATCCGAGACGTGCTGCGATGGTCCTCCCATGTACTCATCTTGAAACATAAGTGGTTGGGCATCAGTGCACTCAATATCTTCCACTTCTGGGGCAGGGCTAGGTGGATGGCCCTGGGAAACCCTGCTAACAGAGTCATCAAAAAGCAGAAGAGACTGCTGCATGACTTGGGGCTCAGACTGCTTGGCTGATTTGCAAGGGGGTGAGGTGAAAGACTGATGGATGTCGGCTACAGGTGCCAACTCTGATCTTTCAGCAGGAGACTGGGTGGGAGACAATTGAGAAGGAACTGGAGGCCTGTCAGCAACCCAATCTCCTATCGCCTGTACTTGTCCTGGCCTCAACATTCGTAGAACCGCATTAGGTCCGACCAAATACCGCTGCAGGCTCTGTCGCCTACTCGCACCTGAGCCAGCTACACTTTGTGCGTGTAGCTGGCACAGATCGACCACATCCTCTCCCTGCAACAGGAGCGTCCCTTATTTGATGTTCTCCTCATATTTCTCAAATTTAGAATCTTGCCCTAAATGGGTGTTTTTTGAATAGCAGAATAGAACAACAGTATCTAAAAGGTGTATCTCACATGTACAGATATGCAGCAAACGCTGCAAAATTATTTATTTTGCCCTAAATGGGTGTTTTTAGAAGAGCAGAATAGAACAGCAGTCTCTAAAGGGTGTATCTCACACGTACAGATACAGACTAGGCCGCAATTTAAGATTTTTCACCTAAATGTGTTTTTTTGAATAGCAAAATAGAGCAACAGTATCTAAAGTGTGTATCTCACACGTACAGATATGCAGGAAAAGCTGCAAATTATAATTTTTTGCCCTAAATGTGTTTTTTTTTTAATACCAGAATAGAGCAACAGCATCTAAAGGGTGTACCTCACATGCACAGATACAGACTAGTCCACAATTTAAGATTTTTCCCCTAAATGTTTTTTTTTTGAATAGCAGAATAGAGCAACAGTATCTAAAGGGTGTATCTCACAGGTAGAGATATGCAGAAAACGCAGCAAAAAAATTTTTTTGGACCTAAATTATTCTTTTTTTGAATAGTGGAATAGAAGAACAGTATCTAAAGTGTGTATCTCACACGTACAGATATGCAGAAAACGTTGCCAACATTTTATTTTTTGCCCTAATTTTTTTATTTTTTGAATAGCAGAATAAAACAACAGTATCTAAAGGGTGTATCTCACACGTACAGATATGCAGAAAACGCACCAAAAAAAATAATTTTGCCCTAAAATTTATTTTTTGGGAATAGCAGAATAGGAGAACAGTATCTAAAGTGTGGAATGGGAATGCCCCCCAGTGGGGTTTTTAAGCAGCAAAAATATACAAAAGTATGATAAAACATTTTTATTGCATCTGTACCCAAGGTTTACAAACAATTTAAATCTCTGATGGAGTTTACACATACAGAATGTTTAAACACAACATAAATAGTACACAGAAATGCTATACAGCTATACATGTAAATATGCATCTGTATATGCTCTGATGCATTTCGATCACAAAGGATCTTCTTCAGAGAGTATATTGATTGCTGCAAAGAATTATTATAAGGTAAGTATCACTTCATTACCTGGGTATGTACCCACAGGTAAGGGACACAAATTGTATAATTACCAATATGCTGTGTGTTAAAGCCTAGCTTCCAATCAGAGCTCCGCCAGAGGGCAGGCGCCTCCAGAGATCCAACAGCCCCCCAGCCACCGGCACCCCGGGAGCCGGCGTCACCAGGGATAGAATGTGACCCGCAGGGAGCCATACCAAAGGGGGGAAGCTCCACGCGGGGCACGGACAGGCGACCAGCACCTATAGAGGACATCAAAGACATCAATGTAGGATGCATGGGTGTTGCTTCCGTACAGTTTATGAATTATATGACATCTTATTATATGGGCAGATAGGAGGTCCATATGGGTTGCCCTTACATTGTTAAATATTAGGATGTTGGTATATTTATTAATGAATTCTAATAATATGATGAATACAGCAGTGACTAGGTATGTTGTATGTGTGGTGGTGAAAGGGTGTGATGGGGGGGACTGAATAAGGGTGAAACAAAGATGGGAAAATTAGTAAAAACAAATAAGTGAAAAACAAAACAAAAAACAAAAACCAAAACAAAACCAAAATTTGTTAATAAAAGTGAGAATGAAAATAAGTGAAAGTGAAATTAGAAGAATGATGAGTAATCAGAAGTGTGAAAAAATGAAGTGTAAATGTGAAATGTGAAGTGGAATGAAATGTGATGGGAAGAGTGTTAAATATAAAATGTATGTGTGAAAAATGTGGAATCCTACAACCATATCAAAGTCATGGCTGATTATAAGGGAGCTAATTCCATTGGTACTGGAAGGTTCCCGGCCAAACCTTTGGGATATTACCCAGAGGAAAAGAAAGAAGGGAAAAGAGACAATCAGCCTATGTAGGCTGTTTGATACTTACAATTGTCTGGACCTTCGGATCTGTCATGTTTATGCAGCTGGGGATCAATAGAGGATCTACCCAGTTTCCAGAGTGTATTTATATATGAACCTCAATTGAGGAAGATGTACTGAGATGATCCTCCTCCATGCGTCGCCTCGCAGGGGCGACCACGCCACAATGGTGACCCTCCCTGGAAGGCCACCTCGGCGTCCTGGAAGGACAGCCATCCCCGCCAACTGACGTCACCTCCACTGTAAACCATGCGGTGTCTCGACGTCACGCGGGTGCACTGGGTCGCGCACACACGAGCGGAGGGGATCGGGGACGCCGTCGGCAAGAGGAAACGCCCATGGAGTGAGGACGGAGAAAATCTCCGCCGTCCATTGGGCGTATTAGGAGCACAGGAGCCTGTGCTCCTCCCCTTGCCAGGAGGCCGCACCTGTGGGCGGTGTCAGCATGCCGAGACGACGGGCGGCAGGGAGGCCACGGACACCCCAAAAGGAACCAACCCAA
Organism: Rana muscosa; assembly: GCA_029206835.1. Taxonomy (NCBI): domain Eukaryota; kingdom Metazoa; phylum Chordata; class Amphibia; order Anura; family Ranidae; genus Rana; species Rana muscosa. The sequence goes on from CM055116.1 coordinate 176,655,446, forward strand.
ATGGAGGAGCCCATTAGGAAGCAGTATAGGATCACATAGTGCGTAAATTTAAAATTTTTAAATGGATAATGTACATAAGCCGTGGTAAATAGGTATATAAATTAATATAGAAAGAAAAGGTGCAAATAAACAGGCCCAAAATTTGCACTTCTCGGCGCCTATGTATTGGTATGCAATTCCTGTGGTTCAATAATTTGCCTATTTAGATGGGTAAATAATGGGAAAATAGACGATATACTCAGCTCGGAAATAAATATATCAGAGTAATTAAACTATGGTATAAATTATATAAAAGGAGCAGCTGTTTAAATTTATATAAAATGAGAACCTCATAAATATAAAACAGAATAAATAAAATAAATATCATATATAAAAACTTAAATTCGTAAAGTCCATATGATAAAACAGCGCTAAATAAGGATAAATGTCCAAAAACATGTAAAAAGCACTTGAGTGATGACTTTGCAACAGTCAAACTAGTAGTGGTATATCTTCTCTGGATACGATATGTAGTGCACCCTACACCAATCCCAAATCTTCACCACAAGTGAGGCACGCTCCCCCTCTGGGGTACAAACTCACCACAAAGATGAAAAAGATAGGCCTTTTTTTTAGTCTGTAGGTAGTCTCACTCCAACATCCGTCATCACCACCAGGGTAGTATGGGTTAAAATCCTCAAGCAAACATATAAGGACATAAAGGCACTAATATTGTAATATTGCTTTAATTAAGAAATCCCCAATACTAAAACCCTGTTTCAAATGCACGTACAATTAAATCACTTGTAAAACAGCACATAAAGTATAGAGTGTAATCACCGCTATCCTGTCCCAAGAGGGCGCCTGTGTTGCATTCGTAACGCGGCGGTCTTTTGTTCCGGATTTGCGACAGCTGCCGTGATATTCGCTCTGTACTTCCTAGTTACAGAGACGCTGCGGTATCTGGGCCCTGACCGGTTTCGTCACAGATTGACTTCAACTGAGGGCATAGATAGTCCAGCGTCAACGTGCGTGGTATAACGTCCCCGTTCGTTGCCTATTGGTTGGAGTGCCGTAATTCGTCCGCCCTGATTGGTGCTTACCAGGGCGGAACTCGAATACACACGTCCTCAGACAAGAGCTATTGGGGAATGTTCCGACAGCACGTACTACTGCACAATATGTTATGTAACGAATGACACAACATGAAGTTACACTTAAATAAACTTAAGAGTTATTAATATAGTACAACAACAAAAAAAATATATAAATCACATCGTAGCAATTTTAAATATATTTTGAACGGAATTTAAATGTCTCAATCGCTGTTTACATAGAGCAAGAGAACCTGCATTCTGATACTCGGTGAAAAAGGAAAAATATTTTTGTTACGATTCGTAAAAGGAGAACCGTAGTTGTTCGGTGTTAGCTGCTCAATATAATTCGATAAGACCGATCTGGCAAAACAACGAATCCGTCTTTTACAGTTTGAAAATTACATCTAAACGTTATTTTTAGCCTGTTGTGGTTTTACAACCACTATGTATATGTGCAAATATAATGGCAGTCACATAAGTTCAAACAAGGGGGTTTAGAGAAATTGGGAATTTTAACCCATTAATCCAAACAATAAAATTAGAGAGTAGTAAATCAATATATAGTAATGCATATATTAAATGCATGTGTATGGGTATTTACAGTCCACACATCTGTAAAACCATAAATAACTAAATAAGGTAATTTTAATTAAAATTAGAATTAAATCTAAATTTTTTAATTTGAAATAAAATTGGACTACTTAGCGGATATAATCTATTTATATATGTATACTTCATTAGTTCCATATAAGTGAAGTTAAATAAATCAATATATAAATAGATAAGAAATATATATATAAATATAAAAAAATATATATATATAAAAGAAAACTGTATGTAATATATATATATATATATATAAAAATATAAAAATATAATAAAAAAATGTAAATAAATAAATATAAGTATAGGAGCATCAGGATATAAGAATTTCTGAGGAATGGGCCGAGAAAGGTTGCCAGTAAGGGGTGGTATTCTAGTCAAATGTTAAAAATATAGATAAAATTGCTGGAACAGTTAATAAAAATTGGTTAATAAAAGTCAATCATAGAAACTAAATAAAAGCAATATATCAGTAATCACTAATAAAACAATTGATGTCTAGATCTATGTTTAACCCCTTCGGAGATAAAGTATCTACGGAATAAATCCATTGGGTCTCAAGCTTAGATAATTCTCTTACTAAGTTAGAGCCCCTCCAAGGTGGTTTTAGGTGGTCTACTCCCCAAAACTTGAGACCTGCTGGGTTTTGGTCGTGGAATAATTTAAAGTGTAAGGAAACGTTATGATCTTTATACCCGATTTTGATGTTTGCCACATGTTCTGCCACACGTATTTTGAGAGCTCTCTTAGTGCGGCCTATGTATAATAACTTACAGGGGCATTCTAAAACATACACTACATAGGTAGTGTTACAGGTAATAAAATCTTTAATGGTGAACTCTCTGTTATTAGAGGTAGATATAAATCTTTCAAGTGCTCTGAGAGGTTTATTCACCTCTCTACACGGGCGGCACTTTCTGCAGGCATAAAAGCCATCCTTATCCCAGAACGAAGGGGGTTTATGTGGGACATCTAAAATCTTCTTGACGACCCTGTCTCCATAGTTGGGAGCTTTCCTATAGATAAAAGTGGGTCTTGTTGGTATATAGGTTTTCAGGATCTTGTCAAGGAGAAGTATGTGCCAGTGAGAAAAGAAGATATGTTCCACTTCCTTATATTGTGAGTGGTATCCTGATATGAAACTCCATTCGTAATTGGTCTTATTCGAATTCTTTTGACCTCCGAGAGTGTTATTATTCAGGTAGTCGGTTCTTGGAGTAGCTGCGAGATCTTCAATAATTTTGGTTAGTTGTGTTTCTTTGTAGCCTTTTTCCATAAATTTATTTTTCAATATATCTGCTTGGAGAAGAAAGTCTGTATCCTCGGTGCAGTTCCGTCTGACCCGCATCAATTGGCCTTTAGGTATGTTTTTTAGCCATGCGGGGTGGTGGCCACTTTGTGTTGGGAGGAAACTGTTAGCATCTGTGGGCTTGAAATACACTTTAGTGCCCAATTTATTCCCATTCCTGTATATATGAACATCCAAAAAATGTATACTTTCTTTATTGTATTCACACGTAAGGTTAATGTTATTGGTGTTTTGGTTTAGTTCTTCAAGGAAGTTTTCTAATGATGTTGTTGATCCTGCCCATATAAGAAATAAATCGTCTATATATCGTCGGTACAGTATCAGTTCTTTGCGTTTCTTGTGGAATACTGTTTTATCCTCCCACTCTGCCATAAACAGATTTGCTATGCTTGGAGCAAATTTGGCTCCCATGGCTACTCCCCTTCTTTGGGAGTAGAAACTTCCATCAAACCAAAAATATTTGTGTCCTAAACAAAAATCCAAAGCATTCCGTAGGAACACTTTCTGTGAATGGGAAATATCATCTCTTTTAGATAATGCCCAATTAAGGGCTAGCAAGGCGTCGTCATGCTGTATTATTGTGTATAATGACGAGACGTCTGCGGTTACTAGGAACACTTCTTCTTTTCCAGCCAAATCTATTTCCTGTAATAGAGATAGGAGCTCCTTAGTATCTTTGAGGTAAGCATGTGTTGATGTCACACTGGTTTGGAGATAATAGTCGAGATACTGGCCCAGACGTGATGTAATCGATCCGATTCCATTTACGATGGGTCTTGCTGGTGGAAGGTTGAGGTTTTTATGAATCTTTGGGAGGGTGTATATAGTAGGTATCCTACTGCTACTCGGTACCAGATACTTGCTCTCCCGCAAAGATAAAGCTCTGGTTTGATAACCCATTTCCACCAGTTTCTGAAGATTGATTTTGTATTGTGGAGTGGGATCTTTTTCAAGCTTCGAATATGTTACCTCTTCAGATAGCATTTGTGTTAGCTGGTTATGGTAGAAGTCTTTGGTAAGAATAACCACTCCGCCTCCCTTGTCTGCTGGTCTTACTATTATCTCCTTTCTATTCTCTAGAAGTTCTATACCTTCTTTGATATACCGTGGATTCACATTCCTTTTTGGTTTGATGTATTCTAAATCACGTAGTATAAGTCCTTTAAAAACATCCAAAGGCTGATTGGTCCCCAATAGGGGGTTAAACAGTGATTTATTTCGCAAACCACTATCAGTTGGTACTGAGGAACTACTTGTTACAGGGTTTGAATTCTTGTTTAAAAAATATTTCTTCATATTCAGTTTCCTCATATATTTATTAACATCTATAAACACATTAAATTTGTTGATTGGACGGTGTAAACCACATTTGAGCCCCAAATTTAAAATATTGGTCTCTTTATCTGTTAAAACCACATCAGTTAAGTTAAAAATCCCGCCTATTCGTACTCCTTCTCGTATTCCTTTCGACTTCTTTTCTTGAGTCCTTCGTCCGGCCCTACAGCCTCTGTTCCTTCTCTCCTTGGGCCTGGTTGTTGCATCCTTTCTCGTTCCCAATGTGGAGGGTCCCTCCATTGGGGATCTCTCTGTGTCGGTCCCTGTTGTGGTCCCCTGTATTCTATCACCTGTTGTGGATAGGATGGCATTCTTCCTCTCTGGTTGTTCGACCCTCTGCCCCTCTTCTGCCATCCCCTGCCTCTCCCTAAAAAAGAGGACCGGGGTGATTGATATTGTTGTCTGTTCCTATCATCCCATAAAGGATCATATTTATTATATATGGGTACCTGATAGTAATCTTGTGTGGGTGGAGGTCGATATTGAGGATTCGGTGGCCCAGGTCTTCTTGGTTTCCCTCTACCATAGTTATAATCATTTCTGATAGGTGTGGAATGGTTGATGGGGGTCTGTTGTGTACCCAAAATTCTTCTATCCAATATAGGTAATGGTTGACTAGTAGAGGGTAATTGGCTTCCAGTATTGATGTCTTGCTGGGTTTCCATATTCAAACCATCTGTGTCTCTTGCTTCAGTTGGGTTTGCTTGCTGCCATAGGTATATCGTGTTTAAACGGAAATCTCCTAGGTCTCTATGGAATTTTTTGGTTTTCTTTTTTTGTGTTTCCTTATCCACTTTTTCTAATTTTTTCTTTATACGGGTATTAAAATCAGTAACTTGTTGGCTATCCTTAATAGGATCTAGTTGCTTTTGTAACTCGTTTATCCTTGTTTCTAGTTTGAACATCTTTTTCTTTTTCCTTTTTAAAATAAGTTCTTGTAGTTTAAAACCTACCCCATTAAAAAATTCTAGCCATTCTGACATAGATTCGGGGTCATCTAAACTAGTACCCCAAGATGGTTTAGATGACCCCGAATCTATGTCAGAATGGCTAGAATTTTTTAATGGGGTAGGTTTTAAACTACAAGAACTTATTTTAAAAAGGAAAAAGAAAAAGATGTTCAAACTAGAAACAAGGATAAACGAGTTTTACAAAAGCAACTAGATCCTATTAAGGATAGCCAACAAGTTACTGATTTTAATACCCGTATAAAGAAAAAATTAGAAAAAGTGGATAAGGAAACACAAAAAAAGAAAACCAAAAAATTCCATAGAGACCTAGGAGATTTCCGTTTAAACACGATATACCTATGGCAGCAAGCAAACCCAACTGAAGCAAGAGACACAGATGGTTTGAATATGGAAACCCAGCAAGACATCAATACTGGAAGCCAATTACCCTCTACTAGTCAACCATTACCTATATTGGATAGAAGAATTTTGGGTACACAACAGACCCCCATCAACCATTCCACACCTATCAGAAATGATTATAACTATGGTAGAGGGAAACCAAGAAGACCTGGGCCACCGAATCCTCAATATCGACCTCCACCCACACAAGATTACTATCAGGTACCCATATATAATAAATATGATCCTTTATGGGATGATAGGAACAGACAACAATATCAATCACCCCGGTCCTCTTTTTTAGGGAGAGGCAGGGGATGGCAGAAGAGGGGCAGAGGGTCGAACAACCAGAGAGGAAGAATGCCATCCTATCCACAACAGGTGATAGAATACAGGGGACCACAACAGGGACCGACACAGAGAGATCCCCAATGGAGGGACCCTCCACATTGGGAACGAGAAAGGATGCAACAACCAGGCCCAAGGAGAGAAGGAACAGAGGCTGTAGGGCCGGACGAAGGACTCAAGAAAAGAAGTCGAAAGGAATACGAGAAGGAGTACGAATAGGCGGGATTTTTAACTTAACTGATGTGGTTTTAACAGATAAAGAGACCAATATTTTAAATTTGGGGCTCAAATGTGGTTTACACCGTCCAATCAACAAATTTAATGTGTTTATAGATGTTAATAAATATATGAGGAAACTGAATATGAAGAAATATTTTTTAAACAAGAATTCAAACCCTGTAACAAGTAGTTCCTCAGTACCAACTGATAGTGGTTTGCGAAATAAATCACTGTTTAACCCCCTATTGGGGACCAATCAGCCTTTGGATGTTTTTAAAGGACTTATACTACGTGATTTAGAATACATCAAACCAAAAAGGAATGTGAATCCACGGTATATCAAAGAAGGTATAGAACTTCTAGAGAATAGAAAGGAGATAATATTAAGACCAGCAGACAAGGGAGGCGGAGTGGTTATTCTTACCAAAGACTTCTACCATAACCAGCTAACACAAATGCTATCTGAAGAGGTAACATATTCGAAGCTTGAAAAAGATCCCACTCCACAATACAAAATCAATCTTCAGAAACTGGTGGAAATGGGTTATCAAACCAGAGCTTTATCTTTGCGGGAGAGCAAGTATCTGGTACCGAGTAGCAGTAGGATACCTACTATATACACCCTCCCAAAGATTCATAAAAACCTCAACCTTCCACCAGCAAGACCCATCGTAAATGGAATCGGATCGATTACATCACGTCTGGGCCAGTATCTCGACTATTATCTCCAAACCAGTGTGACATCAACACATGCTTACCTCAAAGATACTAAGGAGCTCCTATCTCTATTACAGGAAATAGATTTGGCTGGAAAAGAAGAAGTGTTCCTAGTAACCGCAGACGTCTCGTCATTATACACAATAATACAGCATGACGACGCCTTGCTAGCCCTTAATTGGGCATTATCTAAAAGAGATGATATTTCCCATTCACAGAAAGTGTTCCTACGGAATGCTTTGGATTTTTGTTTAGGACACAAATATTTTTGGTTTGATGGAAGTTTCTACTCCCAAAGAAGGGGAGTAGCCATGGGAGCCAAATTTGCTCCAAGCATAGCAAATCTGTTTATGGCAGAGTGGGAGGATAAAACAGTATTCCACAAGAAACGCAAAGAACTGATACTGTACCGACGATATATAGACGATTTATTTCTTATATGGGCAGGATCAACAACATCATTAGAAAACTTCCTTGAAGAACTAAACCAAAACACCAATAACATTAACCTTACGTGTGAATACAATAAAGAAAGTATACATTTTTTGGATGTTCATATATACAGGAATGGGAATAAATTGGGCACTAAAGTGTATTTCAAGCCCACAGATGCTAACAGTTTCCTCCCAACACAAAGTGGCCACCACCCCGCATGGCTAAAAAACATACCTAAAGGCCAATTGATGCGGGTCAGACGGAACTGCACCGAGGATACAGACTTTCTTCTCCAAGCAGATATATTGAAAAATAAATTTATGGAAAAAGGCTACAAAGAAACACAACTAACCAAAATTATTGAAGATCTCGCAGCTACTCCAAGAACCGACTACCTGAATAATAACACTCTCGGAGGTCAAAAGAATTCGAATAAGACCAATTACGAATGGAGTTTCATATCAGGATACCACTCACAATATAAGGAAGTGGAACATATCTTCTTTTCTCACTGGCACATACTTCTCCTTGACAAGATCCTGAAAACCTATATACCAACAAGACCCACTTTTATCTATAGGAAAGCTCCCAACTATGGAGACAGGGTCGTCAAGAAGATTTTAGATGTCCCACATAAACCCCCTTCGTTCTGGGATAAGGATGGCTTTTATGCCTGCAGAAAGTGCCGCCCGTGTAGAGAGGTGAATAAACCTCTCAGAGCACTTGAAAGATTTATATCTACCTCTAATAACAGAGAGTTCACCATTAAAGATTTTATTACCTGTAACACTACCTATGTAGTGTATGTTTTAGAATGCCCCTGTAAGTTATTATACATAGGCCGCACTAAGAGAGCTCTCAAAATACGTGTGGCAGAACATGTGGCAAACATCAAAATCGGGTATAAAGATCATAACGTTTCCTTACACTTTAAATTATTCCACGACCAAAACCCAGCAGGTCTCAAGTTTTGGGGAGTAGACCACCTAAAACCACCTTGGAGGGGCTCTAACTTAGTAAGAGAATTATCTAAGCTTGAGACCCAATGGATTTATTCCGTAGATACTTTATCTCCGAAGGGGTTAAACATAGATCTAGACATCAATTGTTTTATTAGTGATTACTGATATATTGCTTTTATTTAGTTTCTATGATTGACTTTTATTAACCAATTTTTATTAACTGTTCCAGCAATTTTATCTATATTTTTAACATTTGACTAGAATACCACCCCTTACTGGCAACCTTTCTCGGCCCAATCCTCAGAAATTCTTATATCCTGATGCTCCTATACTTATATTTATTTATTTACATTTTTTTATTATATTTTTATATTTTTATATATATATATATTACATACAGTTTTCTTTTATATATATATATTTTTTTATATTTATATATATATTTCTTATCTATTTATATATTGATTTATTTAACTTCACTTATATGGAACTAATGAAGTATACATATATAAATAGATTATATCCGCTAAGTAGTCCAATTTTATTTCAAATTAAAAAATTTAGATTTAATTCTAATTTTAATTAAAATTACCTTATTTAGTTATTTATGGTTTTACAGATGTGTGGACTGTAAATACCCATACACATGCATTTAATATATGCATTACTATATATTGATTTACTACTCTCTAATTTTATTGTTTGGATTAATGGGTTAAAATTCCCAATTTCTCTAAACCCCCTTGTTTGAACTTATGTGACTGCCATTATATTTGCACATATACATAGTGGTTGTAAAACCACAACAGGCTAAAAATAACGTTTAGATGTAATTTTCAAACTGTAAAAGACGGATTCGTTGTTTTGCCAGATCGGTCTTATCGAATTATATTGAGCAGCTAACACCGAACAACTACGGTTCTCCTTTTACGAATCGTAACAAAAATATTTTTCCTTTTTCACCGAGTATCAGAATGCAGGTTTTCTTGCTCTATGTAAACAGCGATTGAGACATTTAAATTCCGTTCAAAATATATTTAAAATTGCTACGATGTGATTTATATATTTTTTTTTGTTGTTGTACTATATTAATAACTCTTAAGTTTATTTAAGTGTAACTTCATGTTGTGTCATTCGTTACATAACATATTGTGCAGTAGTACGTGCTGTCGGAACATTCCCCAATAGCTCTTGTCTGAGGACGTGTGTATTCGAGTTCCGCCCTGGTAAGCACCAATCAGGGCGGACGAATTACGGCACTCCAACCAATAGGCAACGAACGGGGAAGTTATACCACGCACGTTGACGCTGGACTATCTACGCCCTCAGTTGAAGTCAATCTGTGACGAAACCGGTCAGGGCCCAGATACCGCAGCGTCTCTGTAACTAGGAAGTACAGAGCGAATATCACGGCAGCTGTCGCAAATCCGGAACAAAAGACCGCCGCGTTACGAATGCAACACAGGCGCCCTCTTGGGACAGGATAGCGGTGATTACACTCTATACTTTATGTGCTGTTTTACAAGTGATTTAATTGTACGTGCATTTGAAACAGGGTTTTAGTATTGGGGATTTCTTAATTAAAGCAATATTACACTATTAGTGCCTTTATGTCCTTATATGTTTGCTTGAGGATTTTAACCCATACTACCCTGGTGGTGATGACGGATGTTGGAGTGAGACTACCTACAGACTAAAAAAAAGGCCTATCTTTTTCATCTTTGTGGTGAGTTTGTACCCCAGAGGGGGAGCGTGCCTCACTTGTGGTGAAGATTTGGGATTGGTGTAGGGTGCACTACATATCGTATCCAGAGAAGATATACCACTACTAGTTTGACTGTTGCAAAGTCATCACTCAAGTGCTTTTTACATGTTTTTGGACATTTATCCTTATTTAGCGCTGTTTTATCATATGGACTTTACGAATTTAAGTTTTTATATATGATATTTATTTTATATAAAATAATATATTGATCGAAACCTGGAGCTAAAGAATGATGATTAGAAGTTCAATGCTGTCTATTGGGCATGGGACACTCAAAGTATAATAGTAATAAAGAACATATGGATGTTTAGCAATTATTTACATTTCGAAGACATTACTTGATTTGAAGGGGGGGAAAATAGTGGAATTGTGCTCCAATCCCCTATAGGGGGATCAGTGGAACTTTCTCAGCTCACTGGTCACTATGAAAATTGCTCATCATATAAGTAATGTGTATGTTTAAAAGAATGGAATGGCAAAAGGATAAATCAGGGCATTACTTAGTTTAAGGGAGGGAGGATTGGATTGTACTCCAAACCACCTAATGGTTACCAGTGGAAACTTTCTCAGCCCACTGGTCACCTTGAAAATTGCTCATCATGTATAAAATATATATATATTGTGACAGCAGGAAGGTAAAGTCACCTGGTTGCATCCAGGGGGGTAGATATATTTCGCCCAGATTCAGGCTTTACGCCGACTTATACAACTAGGTGGAGAGTTGTATAAGCCCAGCTGAGGCTAGTGGGCTCATGGATGACTCATACCTCTAGGGAGAGTGTGGGGCGTCGTGCAGACAGGGAGTTGATGAGACCAGCTGAAGCTTGTCAGCTCATTTAGGCCTCTATAAGAACTCCCAGATTCATTAGGTGTTAGCTCATGCCTGGACCCAGACCTGTGTGGACTGTCTAGGGAGAGTGAACCCCTGTGCGGTGAGACAAAGCCTGTGTGGCTATTTGTTTGGACATTTAAAACCAGGGACTTAGGGACTAGGACAGCACTAGGCTGATCCCAGTTGTTAGTTAGGAAACCTGTATGTTTAGTCAGAGGTCAAGTTGACCAGGATTTATTTTATTTATGTTTCTTTTGCTTTGCTGTGTTTTGTCACTGTAAATAGAAAATAAACCGCACCTTTTTGATTTTGAAAACCACAACCTCCGTTTGCTGGGCCTGTTTTTGTGTGGGGAGCCCATCCCGGGGGTCACACACACCCGCTGCCGAGCTAACCCCCTCACAGTTGGTGGAGAACCAGTGGCAGTTTTTTTTAAGCCAGCATGGAGGAGATACTGAAACAGCTGGCTCTAGCAAATGCCAATCAACAGCAGACAAATGCAGGTTTGCAAAGGAGCCTTGCAGCCCAGCAGCAAGCTCATCAACAGAGCCTTGCAGCCCAGCAGCAAGCTCACCAACAGAGTCTGGAAGCTCAGCAACAAGCCCAACAGCAATCTGAGGCCCGCTTCATAGACCTGTTACAGAAGCAAGAGCAGAGACTACAACAAATGGAAGCAGTAGTGCAGCAACGTCCGCAGACCAGTGAGGAAAGCAGTCCCACTAATACCGCGTCCTTTGGGGTGAGTCGTTTATTGACAAAAATGACTGGAGAGGATGATCCAGAGGTATTTTTGACCACATTTGAAAGGACTGCTGAAAGAGAAAAGTGGCCTGAGGAGCAGTGGGCTGGACTGGTGGCTCCTCTGTTAACTGGTGAATCGCAGAAGGCTTACTATGACCTAGAGCCTGACCAAGCAAAAGACTATGTGATGCTAAAAGCTGAAATATTGGCAAGGCTGGGTGTCACCCTGGCTGTCCGGGCTCAGCGTGTGCATAACTGGACTTTCCAGCTTGGAAAACCCCCCAGGTCTCAAATGTATGATCTCATTCACCTGAGCAGGAAGTGGCTACAGCCAGAGACTTTGTCCGCACCAGAGATTGTGGAACGTGTTGTAATGGATCGGTTTTTGAGAGCTCTTCCTTCTGCCATCCAAAAGTGGGTAAGCCATGGAGACCCAGAGACGGCCGGTGGTCTTGTGGATCGTGTAGAGAAATACTTGGCTACAGAGAACCTGACGGCCTCTTCCAGAGACTCTCGGACTTTCCACCCTAAGACCAGACCATCCCCAGGGGCGGATAAGAGGATTCCAAGGGGTGAGGGTGGAGAGAGTGAGAGGGTGGGAGCTCTGCCCAAAGTTTGGCGAGAACAGCCTGGGAAGTCAGGGGCTCAAGAGGCAGCCAAAAGGATTGTTTGCTACCGCTGCCGGCAAGCGGGACATATTGCAGCAAATTGCCCGGTTGTGGAGGAACCCATGCAATGTGACTTTCTGACGGACAGACGTCAGTCGCTGTGTGCGACAGTCGCATGCACTGCCATTCGGGGAACTGAGAAACATTTATGCAAAATGTGTATTAATGGTAGAAATGTTGTGGTATTGCTGGATTCAGGTAGCCTTGTGACCCTGATAAAGGCTGAATTAGTTAAAACAGAGGTCTCTGGGAATAGCAAGGTAGCTGTTATTTGTGTGCATGGGGACACCCGAGAGTATCCAGTGACTACAGTGTGTTTCGAGACCCCCAAAGGTACCCTCTCTCATCCAGTGGGGTTAGTATCTCAATTACCGCATGATGCCATTGTGGGAAGGGATTTTCCGAAGTTCTGGGAACTGTGGGATGATCCTGAGCCCCCCACTGGTGCCCCTATGTACCAGGAATGTGATAGCCAGAACTCCTCTGAGAGTGGTGAGGACTCTCCAGAATTTCCCTTGTCAGTATTGGCAGGGGAGACTCAAGAAACTGGAGAGGAGCCCACCTCCTCAGACGAAAACCTACCGTCTGTGGAGTTTTCTGATCTTGAGGTTCACAGGGAAAATTTTGCCACAGAACAGTTAAAAGACCCCGCCCTAATAAAGGCACGGGAAAACGTAGTGGAAATAGATGGCGAGTTAGTGAACCCAGATAATACCTGCACTTACCCATACTTCAGCGTAGAGAAGGACCTACTGTATCGGGTGGCAAAAAGGGCAGAAGAAACCGTTGAGCAGCTTGTGGTGCCCAAACCTTACAGGAAGTTGGTGTTGGAGTTGGCCCATGGGCACATTCTTGGAGGTCATCTGGGGACAGAGAAAACCCGAGAGAGGGTATTACAGAGATTCTATTGGCCTGGGGTGATGAAGGACATAGAAAATTATTGTTTCTCCTGCCCTGTGTGTCAGAGGTCGGCCCCGATGCCACATTTCCGTAGCCCGCTGGTCCCTCTACCCATCATTGAGGTCCCGTTTGAGAGAATCGCAATGGATTTGGTAGGTCCTATAATCAAGTCCGCTAGGGGGCACCAGTACATATTGGTTATAATGGACTATGCCACCCGTTATCCAGAAGCGATCCCTCTCAGAAATACCTCGGCCAAAACCATAGCCAAAGAGCTATCTCTTGTTTTTAGCCGGGTGGGTATTTGTAAAGAACTGCTTACGGACCAAGGTACACCCTTTATGTCCCGGGTTATGAAAGAGCTGTGTAAATTGTTCAAAGTGACGCAATTGCGTACATCTGTGTATCACCCCCAAACCGATGGGCTGGTTGAAAGATTCAACAAAACCCTATAACAAATGTTGAAGAAAGTGGTGGATAGAGATGGAAAGGATTGGGACTGTCTACTTCCTTATTTGATGTTTGCTATTAGGGAGGTGCCCCAATCCTCTACGGGATTCTCCCCCTTTGAGTTACTGTATGGGAGACACCCAAGAGGGCTGTTGGATATTGCCAAGGAGACTTGGGAAAGTGAGAGTTCTCCCCACAGGAGTGTGATTGAGCATGTCGCCCTGATGCAAGATCGAATTGCACAGGTAATGCCCATCGTGAAGGAACATTTGGCCCAAGCGCAGTTGGCACAGCAGAGAGTGTACAACCGTGGAGCCAAGACCCGTACCTTTTCCCCGGGGGATAGGATATTGGTACTTGTCCCTACGGTTGAAAGTAAATTCCTTGCCAAATGGCAAGGCCCCTACGAGATAATGGAAAAAGTGAGCGAAGTGAATTACAAGGTCAGACAACCAGGAAGGCAAAAGCCCGAACAGATATATCACGTTAATCTGTTGAAAGCCTGGAGGGATAGAGAGTCCCTAGTCGCAGAAACTTGGTCACCAGCTCAAACTGGTTGCGTGATTCCGGAGGTTGGAATAGCAGCCACCTTGTCACAACCCCAACAACAGGAGGTTAAGGAGTTTGTGCTTCGCAACAAGGAGGTGTTCTCTGAGCTGCCGGGACAAACATCTGGGGTAGAGCATGATATTATTACCCCGCCCGGTGAAAGGGTGAAGTTAAAACCCTATCGGATCCCAGAGGCCCGACGGGAGGCAATACGGGAGGAAGTACAGGAAATGCTGAACTTAGGGGTGATAGAGGAGTCCCAAAGTGATTGGTCTAGTCCCATTGTGTTGGTGCCTAAACCGGATGGGAGCTGGCGATTTTGTAACGATTTTCGTCAGTTGAACAAAGTTACAAAATTTGACACCTACCCCATGCCACGTATAGATGAGTTGATCGACCGGCTGGGAACAGCCCGATACATGACGACTCTTGACCTCACAAAAGGGTATTGGCAAATTCCCCTGGCCAAGTCGGCCAAAGAGAAAACCGCATTTGTAACCCCAGACGGGGCGTTCCAATATAAGAGAATGCCGTTCGGGTTACAGAATGCGCCGGCCACATTCCAGCGGAAAATGGACCAGATACTGAGGCCCCATCGGAAGTATGCTGCGGCTTACCTGGATGACGTAATTGTCCATAGCACAGATTGGGCCTCACATCTGCCAAAAGTGCAAGCAGTCCTAGACTCTATCCGGGAAGCGGGGTTTACGGCTAACCCCAAGAAGTGTACCATTGGGCAGGAGGAGGCCAAATATCTTGGGTACACCATTGGCAGGGGAGTGATAAAACCCCAACTCAACAAAGTCGAGGCCATCCAGAGTTGGCCACGTCCCAACAGCAAGAAGCAGGTACGGGCCTTTCTGGGAATCGCGGGTTATTATCGGCGCTTCATTCCCCACTTTGCTTCTAAGGCTGTGCCCCTAACCAACCTGACGAAAGGGAAAGGGTCGGTCATGATTAAATGGACCCCCGAGGCTGAGGCAGCATTCCAATTCTTGAAACAAGCCTTATGTAGCCAGCCAGTGTTGTACTCACCCGACTTCTCTAAAGACTTTGTCGTACAAAGTGATGCGTCAGATGTGGGGTTAAGAGCAGTATTGCCCCAGGTCTGGAACGGGGAAGAGCACCCAGTCATTTACCTCAGCAGGAAGTTGAAGTCCCATGAGGTAAATTACGCCACGGTTGAAAAGGAGTGTTTAGCGGTGAAGTGGGCTCTAGATTCCCTTCGGTACTATCTGCTAGGTAGGCACTTTGACATGGTTACGGATCACGCTCCGTTAAAGTGGATGGCTCAAAACAAGGAAACAAATAGAAGAGTGAATAGGTGGTTCCTGGCCCTCCAGGAATTCAACTTCACAGTAAAGCATCGCCCTGGCGTTCAAATGGGGAATGTGGATGCTTTGTCTCGAGTACATGAATGCCTGATTGCTGGTGTTCCAACCCCGAGGTTAAAACAAGAGGGGGGGGTATGTGACAGCAGGAAGGTAAAGTCACCTGGTTGCATCCAGGGGGGTAGATATATTTCGCCCAGATTCAGGCTTTACGCCGACTTATACAACTAGGTGGAGAGTTGTATAAGCCCAGCTGAGGCTAGTGGGCTCATGGATGACTCATACCTCTAGGGAGAGTGTGGGGCGTCGTGCAGACAGGGAGTTGATGAGACCAGCTGAAGCTTGTCAGCTCATTTAGGCCTCTATAAGAACTCCCAGATTCATTAGGTGTTAGCTCATGCCTGGACCCAGACCTGTGTGGACTGTCTAGGGAGAGTGAACCCCTGTGCGGTGAGACAAAGCCTGTGTGGCTATTTGTTTGGACATTTAAAACCAGGGACTTAGGGACTAGGACAGCACTAGGCTGATCCCAGTTGTTAGTTAGGAAACCTGTATGTTTAGTCAGAGGTCAAGTTGACCAGGATTTATTTTATTTATGTTTCTTTTGCTTTGCTGTGTTTTGTCACTGTAAATAGAAAGTAAACCGCACCTTTTTGATTTTGAAAACCACAACCTCCGTTTGCTGGGCCTGTTTTTGTGTGGGGAGCCCATCCCGGGGGTCACACACACCCGCTGCCGAGCTAACCCCCTCACAGTATATATATATATATATATATATATATATATATTAGTATCTAAAGTGTGTATCTCACACGTACAGATCTGCAGAAAAAGCACCAACATTTTTTTTTTTGCCCTAAATTATTATTTTTTGAATAGCAGAATAGGAGAACAGTATCTAAAGTGTGTATCGCACACGTACAGATATGCAGAAAATGTTGCCCAAAAAAATGTTTTGTCCTAATTTTTTATTTTTTTTGAATAGCAGAATAAAACAACAGTATCTAAAGTGTGTATCTCACTAAATACAGATATGCAGGAAATGCAGCAAAATATTTATTTTTTTGCCCTAAATGGGTGTTTTTAGAATAGCAGAATAGACCAACAGTATCTAAAGGTGTGTATCTCACAGTAACATATGCAGTGCTGGTGCACTGAGCTTGCATAAAATGCCCACCTACGCCAACCTAACTAACAGACGGATAAAAGTTATCTTTTCTCTGGCACTGGGCTCAGGGCAGGGTAAAAAGATTGTGCACTTCACCCACACAACAAAACCAAGGTAGATCGCTGAGTCCTATCTAATTCTCTCCCTCAAAGCAGCAGCAGCAACCTTTCCCTACACTATCTAAAGCAGAGTGACGTGCTGTGCTATGTGCCTCTAGCTTAAATAGAGGCTGGGTCACATGCTGCACTGGCCAATCACAGCAATGCCATTAGTAGGCATGGCTGTGATGGCTTCTAAGGGTACACGAGTTAAACGAATGTTGATTGGCTGCCCTGCAGCTTTTTAAAATGCGCCATTACATTGCCGAACACCGAACCCGAACTCAAACCCGAACATACAGTAAATTTTACAGTTCGGGTTCGCTCAACCCTACTCGCCTGGTCTGTAAAATCAGGCGACTAAACCACATCATCGCGCAGGTATCACCAGAACTGGAGTAACCCCCGTGGCTATTAACCTGGTGGAAGCCAGGTCCCCCAGGGTGGCAAGTGAGGATATCGGATCATTTAGCAACCGGAGCGGTGCATTCGGGGAAATCTATGAGTTTAACAGAGTATTTTGAATTAAAAAAATGTATAGCTATATTGGATATAATTAAATAGTTAAATAGAATAAAGTAACTATTAGTAATATGTTAAGAAAGCTAATTTAAGCTAGTAATACAGTATGTGCTTTATAACAAATATATATCTAATTAGGGTTGGATATTAAAGATCCACAGCTATATATTTAGCCCTGATTGCATGGGGTAAAAATAATGGTGGAAAAATGTTTAAATCCTCATAATAGCACTTGTTAGTACTATTGCAAACCATATTGCCATCGATC
The DNA here is from genome assembly GCA_029206835.1 of Rana muscosa. Lineage (NCBI taxonomy): Eukaryota > Metazoa > Chordata > Amphibia > Anura > Ranidae > Rana > Rana muscosa. The sequence goes on from CM055116.1 coordinate 176,673,094, forward strand.
GATTAGCACATTGCCCCACTACCAGCCCTATCCATCATTATTGCTCCCGCTTTAGCCCTTTTTATTATCTGCTAATCGATCAATGGCAATATGGTGTGCAACAGTACTAACAAGTGCTATTATGAGGATTTAAACATTTTTTCCACCCTTATTCTTACCCCATGCAATCAGGGTTAAAATTAATATTTTCTTAAAGTATTTTGTTCGTGTGCTTACCTTAACAACAGACATACTATCTCCAAAAATGTCCCATCATCCCTGAGAGAGCATAGTCTCTCTTGTATTTCTTCATAACTAATCACAATAGTACACACTGAAAGAATGGATTTCATTCAGAAAAAAATGGTTGCTTTTAACAGTGATTATCACTGTTATAAACAAGCATAGTGTGTAAAATAAAATCCTGATTATCTCCCCAGAGTAGTACAGTTTTACTATGGTAAAACTGTATTGCTTTGGTCACAGTATGTAAAAAAAAAAATACGTACATAAAAAAAAAATGTAATAAAAATATTTTAAAGAAATTGAAAAAAAAAATACACCAGTCAGTGTCCCTGATCATCCCCAAACCATTTATATGATGATGCTGTACAGTATGTAAAAAACAATTGTGAAAAAAAAAATATTCTTAAGTAAAGAAATTGTGACAAAAAATTGTCAACTTTAAAAAACTCACGATGCCTCTTACTAAATACCTTGAACCATCTACTTTCCAAAAAAATGGGTCATTTGGTGGGTATTTGTACTGTCCTGGCATTTTTGGGCTTCAAGAAATTAGATTTTGAGATATACTGTATATATTATAGTTTGTGGACTCTATAACTTTCCTACAAACTAAAAAATATACACTGATTTGTGTTATTTTCACCAAAGAAATGTAACAAAACCCCCCCATTTTTTTGGGGGGAAAATAAAAATATTAACCCCAGCGGTGATTAAATACCAACAAAAAAAAGCTCTATATGTGTGAAAAGATTATTAAAAGTACGAAATTCAAAGTCATTCAAAGTACGACAGAGATGAAAGTTGGCCTGGGCAAGATGGTGTAAAAGTGCCTGGTATTGAAGTAGTTAATTCTTTAGTTAGGCCTTATTTTATTGCTTCAAAAATAAATATTTTATATTATCATAATAGTTAAATGTGTTTATCTATACCTGATATACCTGATTTTCACGGTCACTTTTTGTTTAATTTTAGGATACTTTCCACGGGAGATCCCCCCCCCCCCTGGGGACTTCAGTCTAATTCCAGCCTTGTACATTGGGGCCAATCCACCTCAGCTCCCGGTGGCTGATACCTTCCCGACCAGCCTCCTGCCCTCCACACCTTTACCCTCAGTTATGGGCTTACTTGTAAGTATTTTTTTGGGGAATCATCATTGCCCTTTTGTTCCCCCCTCTCCATACCTTGACCCAAAACCTTATATTTAGTTTTACCATTTTACTGTTTTAACATTTTAGACATTCATCTCATACTTGCTCCTGAAGAGTGGTAATGGCCACGAAATGCATCGAGCCAATAGATGCCCCCTCGCAAATATATTGCTACCAGTCTACCAACTACATCAAACACCAATTGGACTCTACCTACCAATCGGTGTTACAGCTACTATGGAGACTCTACTCCAATGAACTTGGTTTTTCAACGTTCTACTATGTACCAATTATGTTGCTATATCATGATATCTTGAGCCCATAGATGCTCATCTGTCCCCACTTTATCAGCATTTTTAATAATTTCTATATATCAATCGGACTGTACCAACGTGTCTAGGCCCTACCTACTTACCAAGGAGATACCCCACGAACTGGCTCTGTTGCAATGTTTTTATTATGAACTGATCATGTTATTATACCATGCTACCATTATTGTTGTAATTTATGTACCGTATTTATCGGCGTATAACACGCACCGGCGTATAACACGCACCCCAAGTTTAGGAGGAAATTTTAGGGAAAAAAACTTTTAGCAGGGAAGTTTAAGGAAAAATAACTTACATTTAAATGCAGCCTTGTCAGTGTCCATTGCAGCCTTGTCACAGTGCAGCCTTGTCAGTGTCCATTGCAGCCTTGTCACAGTGCAGCCTTGTCAGTGTCCATTGCAGCCTTGTCACAGTGCAGCCTTGTCAGTGTCCATTGCAGCCTTGTCACAGTGCAGCCTTGTCAGTGTCTATTGCAGCCTTGTCACAGTGCAGCCTTGTCAGTGTCCATTGCAGCCTTGTCCCAGAGTCCATTTCAGCCTTGCCCCAGAGTCGCCGTGCAGCCTTGCCCCAGTGTCGCCGTGCAGCCTTGCCCCAGTGTCGCCGTGCATCATTTTAAAATTGGTGCCGAGACTGTGTGGACGCCGCCGAGAACGCCGGGGACGCAGGGACTGGGCGGAGCCGCCGCCGAGATACACATAGCCGAGTGTACTCGGCTATACTCGGCTTTTCTCCACTCCGTTCACAGTCACGCCGAGTCCCGCCCTATGATGGACATAACACAGGTCCAATGGCGGGACTGGGCGTGACTGTGAGCGGAGCCGAGAAAAGCCGAGTATAGCCGAGTATAGCCGAGTACATTCGGCTATGTGTATCTCGCTCCGCTCCGCTCACAGTCAGCGGAGACAGCTCAGGGATGTCAGTATCGGCGTATAACACGCACCCACGATTTTCCCCTGATTTTCAGGGGAAAAAAGTGCGTGTTATACACCGATAAATACGGTACATCCCAAACTTTTAACCAATATACTAGGTATGCTGTGTTATTTTTTGTTGTTGTCATATTTATTATCCAATTAAAGTAATGACTGCCAATTGTTATGCAATGCTTTCATTTAACGGTTCAAGTTCCAGTGCAACAGTATACTGCCATAGTTATTTCTTGTCGGGTATCTCCTGAGATGTATGCTTCATTTAAAGTCCCACCCATATCCTTCTTTTTTCAAGTATCGGGGATGGAGGTGCATGGCTCTACATGCCCTGTGCCTCGTACAAAGTCCCAACTCCTTTTGTTATGCTCATTCATCCTAGTAAGTTGAATGCTTTATCATATACCTGATTATGATTTATTCCTGCAAATACCTCTGATATCTATGCACACATTAGATAATCCTGATATTATATATGTTTTTGCAAAATTTGAAATGCAATTAAACTGTTACTATGGGGGCATGGCCTAGTGCGGCATGTGATCAGACCTGTTCCACGGAGCTCCCGTTGCTGATCCTGCATAAGATCCTCTCCTTTGCAAACGATAACACCCGGATTCACCCAGTACCATTACCTGAAGACCCCCTGCAGACCCCGGATCCAACGATACCCGATATACCGTGCATGATGACCCGTGGAAGCAAAGGAGACGTCGCGGCTGCGGCCTCCCAGGACTTCCAAGATGGCACCGGGATCTCCCAGCCTCAGAGAACACCACGAGGCCCGGAGAGAAAGACGGAGCAGGGGGGTAAGTCAGCAAAAGCCCCTAAAGGGAAAGATCAGCCGAGAGACATACTTTACTATGCTAAGAAGCTAACAGGCCCAGATGCCTCTATACATGTTGATTCACAACACCCTGTAGTATCTACTGAGCAGGCTGAGGGGGCAACACTGACATGCAGGACAGTGATCATGAGCTTATGGAGTCAGTCCCTGATCCCATGCCAGCCCTGTTTAATCATCAGACAGAGGATAGCCCCCAACCTACGCTTAGTGAAATATTACACGCAGTTCATAGGTGCACTGCTTCTGTGGATGCATTGAAGGAGAGATTTGGGGGGCTGGAGGAGAAGGTATCTCTCCTCAGACAAGACATTCAGAAGGTCCTGGGGCGGACCACTGCTGTGGAAGGTAGGGTCAGTGATATAGAGGACCAGATGCCCCATATAAATCGAGAAGTGAGAATGGCTGCTTAGCATGCACGCCAGGCCTTTGACAGAAATGAAAATCGAAAACCATTTGAGACGCAATAACGTCCGCATAGTGGGGCTCCCAGAAAAGGTGGAGGGCAGGGACGCCACCACTTTCATGGAAGGCTGGCTACAGGAGGTATTTGGCAAGGACGCTTTCTCTCCTCACTACACAGTGGAGCAGGTACACAGGGTGCCACCATGTCCTCTCCCCCCAGGCAACCCCCCAAGATCAATGCTTGCCAGACTCCTGAGTTACAGGGATCGGGAGGTAGTGCTGCGTCTGGCCAGAGAAAAGGGTGCTGTGCGCTATAACGGCGCCAGAATCTCCTTCTATCCTGACTTCTCGGCAGAAGTGCAACGCAGGCGATCAAAGTTTGTCGATGTTAAAAAGCGACTGCAGAGGCTCCAGCTACCAGCTACCATATGCCATGTTATACCCCGCCAAGCTCCGCATAACTGCAAGGGACCAGAATCACTTTTTTGAAAACGCACAGGAAGCCGCAGAATGGCTGGACCGTAACGAACAAGGTATCCGCAGGAGGGGCCGTGAAGATGGCGAAGGTTGACTTTGCTCTGTTTATCTTTTACAGGAAAGAAGGGCACTTAATCACAGTTGTTAATGTTATATTGCCACAAGAGGGCCGTTACCTACTTACAGTGGCCAGCGAATGGTTTTCCACAAACTTTTACTTTTACCTTGCTGATTCAAGTGTGTAGGCGGAGTGAGATTGAACAGTCCCCCTATGTATTGCCTGTTGCCATGGCTGACATGGCTCCAGTTTTTGTGCCCTGTTGGCACTTGGATGACCCCTGAACAAGACACCCTGCACCGGTGGGTAGACCCATGTTGCGCCATGTTGGCAGTCCATGGTCCACCGGCCAATTGTTATCTTTCTTCATGTCACAGTTGCAATTGTACTGCGCAGTTGCGCAGGAAGTTTTCCGGATGATTTACCAACTTACACGGTACTGTACTGTTCTAGCTGATGCACTACAATATTTGCTGACTGATCCAGAGTGTTTACAGATACTTGGATGGTGGGGCATGGGACTGCCGTCTTTTTCTGTGACTTCCCCCCGTACAGGCAGAATGATGTACTTATGCTTAACATGTCTTCTACACCCATAGTGTCCTGGAATGTCCGGGGGGTAAACGATTCACTGAAAAGAACTATGATTTCTGCAGGTCTGCGCAAATCCGGCCATAATTGGTTTGCAGGAGACCCACTTAGTAAAGGACATGGTTGGTTTCTGAGGCCTCGTACACACGGCCGAGAATCTCATCATGAAAAAACTCGTCGTTTTTCTTGACGAGATTCTTGGACAAGAAACTCGTCCCGGCCGAGTGTACACACGCTCCATTCAAAGAACCCGCGGTTCTTTGAATGGAGCGAACGCGGTGACGTCATCGACTACGACGAGCGTGCGCTCGTCACATTCGATGCCGTCGCCGCCATCTTGCTACACCCTACCTATGCCTAGGAAGCTACCGCGCATGCGTCAAAGTCAATTTGAGCATGCGCGGGTTTCCACGGTGACAGGTAAGTGTACACACACACACTTTTCTCGTCGAGAAACATGCCGACGAGAATCTTAACGAGAAAATAGAGAGCTGGTTCTCTATTTTTCTCGTCGAGATTCTGGTCAGTTTTCTCGACGAGAAACCATACACACAAACGGTTTTCTCGGCAAGAAAGCAATCTCTGCAGTTTTCTTGTCGTTTCTTGCCGAGAAACTCGTTCGTGTGTACGAGGCTTTACAGTATGCATGGGTCAGGAAGGCCTATCACTCCACTCACTCCGCCTTCTCGCGCGGAGTGAGCATATTGATCCACAAGGCACTTGCATACCAGGAGTTAGATTTACTTATTGATATATCCGGTAGATTTGTATTTCTCTATTGTAAACTGTATACAATTACTATGATTTTAGCATTTGTGTATGTGCCTCCACCATTCTCAAGAGAGGTTTTACAGTTGCTGCTGTCCTACCTGGTAAATAAGCCTGATGTTCCACTATTGATTTTGGGGGATTTTAACCACTTAAGCCCCGGACCAATACGCAGCATAAAGACCAGGCCCCTTTTTGCGATTCGGCACTGCGTCGCTTTAACTGACAATTGCGCGGTCGTGCGACGTGGCTCTCAAACAAAATTGACGTCCTTTTTTCCCCACAAATAGAGCTTTCTTTTGGTGGTATTTGATCACCTCCTGCGGTTTTTATTTTTTGCGCTATAAACAAAAACAGAGCGACAATTTGGAAAAAAATGCAATATTTTTTACTTTTTGCTATAATAAATATCCCCCAAAAATATATAAAAAATACTTTTTTTTTCCTCAGTTTAGGCCGATACGTATTCTTCTACATATTTTTGGTAAAAAAAAAACGCAATTGGCGTTTATTGATTGCTTTGCTCAAAAGTTATAGTGTTTACAAAATAGGGGGTAGTTTTATGGCATTTTTATAAATTTTTTTTTTTACTAGTAATGGCGGCGATCAGCAATTTTTTTTGTGACTGTGACATTATGGCAGACACATCGGACACTTTTGACACATTTTTGGGACCATTGTCATGTTTACAGCGATCAGTGCAATAAAAATGCACTGGTTACTGTAAAAAAAAAACTGGCAGTAAAGGGGTTGACCACTAGGGGCACTGAAGGGGTTAAGTGTGCCTAGGGGAGTGATTACTACTGTGTGGGGGCGTGGCTACGAGTGACATGTGACCGATCTCCGCTCTGAATACACAGAGCGCAGATCGGTGACATTGTCAGTAGGGGAGCGGGGAGATGTTGTGTTTACACTAACATCTCCCCGCTCCATGCCTCCGTGAGACGATCGTGGGGATCCCCGCAGGGATCGGTCCGACTCACGGGGAAGGCAGGAGGGTCGTGCATGCGCCGCCGCCGGTGCGTGCGCGACCCCGACGTCGGGCAGTTAAAGGGGACGTACAGGTACGTGATTGTGCCTGTACGAGCCATTCTGCCAACGTATATATACAGTGGCTGGTCCTTAAGTGGTTAATTGCTATTTAGATCCCAGACTGGATAGACACCCCCCGGTTGCACCCCCTAAGTGTAGCCAGGGAACGTCTCTAAGCCGCCTGATGGAAGAGGTGGGAAGGGTTGACATATGGCGTGTCCGTAATCCGGACTGCAAACAATTCTCCTGCTTCTCCAAGACACACGGCTCCCTGTCTCGTATAGACCTTTGCATGGGCACCCCTAACATGGTAGGTTTCACCTCTAAGGTGGAATATTTTTTGCGAGAGGTTATAGACCACTCCCCGTTAGCGCTGTGGCTGGTTGCCCAACCACCCAGCTCTCTGCCCAGGGCCCCGTGGAAACTGAATGCTAGGGATGAGCTCGGTGTTTGAGTCGAACATACGTTCGACTCGAACATCGGCTGTTCGACCGTTCGGCGAACGATTTGGGCCGCTCGCGCCAAATTCGAGTGACGCGAACGGCCCACAATACACTGCGCCATCGCAGTGCAATCCCGGCACTGTGATTGGCCAAGCATGCACTGTGACCCTGCATGCTTGGCCAATCACAGCGCGGCAGCTAGGAGAGCCATAATTGGCCACAGGCAGGTTGCCTGTGGCCAATTATAGCTCAGGGGGTTTAGCACACGCCCCACACTATAAAAGGCTGCCAGCGCGGCGGCCTTGTGTAGTGTGTTCCGGCGCAGGGAAAGAGAAGGATAGGCAGGGACAGTGTTGATATTCTTTGTGCTATTCTTGTGTGCAGGGAGAGAGAAGGATAGGCAGGGGACAGTGTCAGTGTCATATTCTTTACTAAACCTTGTGTGCAGGGAGAGAGAAGGATAGGCAGGGAGAGTGTCGGTGTCATATTCTTTGCTAAACCTTGTGTGCAGGGAGAGAGAAGGATAGGCAGGGGACAGTGTCAGTGTCATATTCTTTGCTAAACCTTGTGTGCAGGGAGAGAGAAGGATAGGCAGGGGACAGTGTCAGTGTCATATTCTTTGATAAACCTTGTGTGCAGGGAGAGAGAAGGATAGGCAGGGGACAGTGTCAGTGTCATATTCTTTGATAAACCTTGTGTGCAGGGAGAGAGAAGGATAGGTGGGGGACAGTGTCAGTGTCATTGTTGCTAAGCCTCCTGCACAGTATACACCTGAAGCTAGCCCGTATTTCTGTGTTTTCCTGGTGTGTTACACCAACAGGCATCTGCAGCACTTACAGCGGGTGGAGTGTGCCTCCTGCACATTATACACCTGAAGTTAGCCTGTATTGTTGTGTTTTCCTGGTGTGTTACACCAACAGGCATTTGCAGCACTTACAGCGGGCGGAGTGTGCCTCCTGCATATTATACACCTGAAGTTAGCCCGTATTGCTGTGTTTTCCTGGTGTGTTACACCAACAGGCATTTGCAGCACTTACAGCGGGCGGAGTGTGCCTCCTGCACATTATACACCTGAAGCTAGCCCGTATTGCTGTGTTTTCCTGATGTGTTACACCAACAGGCATTTGCAGCACTTACAGCGGGCGGAGTGTGCCTCCTGCACAGTATACACCTGAAGCTAGCCCGTATTGCTGTGTTTTCCGGGTGTGTTACACCAACAGGCATTTGCAGCACTTACAGCGGGCAGAGTGTGCCTCCTGCACATTATACACCTGAAGTTAGCCCGTATTGCTGTGTTTTCCTGGTGTGTTACACCAACAGGCATTTGCAGCACTTACAGCAGGCGTAGTGTGATTCCTGCAAAATATACTCCTGAAGCTAGGCCTTATTGCTGGTTTTCCCATCTCCCTGTAGGCCATTAGAATGTCTGGAAGGCAAACAAGGAGAGGCAGACAGTCAGGAGCCAATAAAAGAGGGCAAGCGGGCTCTGTGTCTAGAGACAACAGTGCTGGTCGTGGACGCGGTACATTGCCATCAGCACGTGGCCATGGGACACGCTTGTCCTTCTTTTCGGCAGCTGGACGTGTTGAGCCCCATCATGCCGAAGACTTGGTAGAGTGGATGACCAAGCCCTCCTCATCCTCCTCATCCTCTTTCACCCAGGCTCAGGGTACTGGCAAAGCAGCTGCCAAAGCGTCCTCTTCCCTGGTATCAATGTCATCATCAGTCACTCCTTCCCTAGACCAACCATGTCCTCCTGAGGAGTCCCCCGAACTGTTTGAGCACAGTGTTGGGTACATGCTCCAGGAGGATGCCCAGCGTTTCGAAGGGTCTGATGATGATACCCAGCTAGAGGAAGGCAGTAGCGTGAGAGCAGAGAGAGGGGATGCTCAAGAAGGACACCAATCTGGCAGTCATGTTCCAGCAGTGCAGCATACTGCCAGATTGGCTCCAGTGATGACTAGGGAGGGGATGATGAGGTCACTGACTCCACGTGGGTGCCTAATAGGAGAGAGGAGGAGGAGGAGGATGAGGAGGAGGCACATCTCCAATGAAGCAGGATGCCCTCGGGGGCCAGCGTAAGGGCAGCACACCGACGGAATCACACCGCAGAGCTCCGCCTGTGCAGGGCGCTGCCTCTGCCCGTTATTCAAAAAGTTCTTTGGTGTGGGCCTTTTTTGAGTCGAGTGCATCAGATTGCACCGCTGCTGTTTGCAACATATGTCTCAAGCGTATATCGAGTGGCCAAAACATCACCCGCTTGGGCAACACATGCTTGACCAGACATATGTTGACCTGCCATGCAGCTCATTGGCAAGCCTACCTTAAAGACCCACACCAAAGAACAAAGCGGACCTCTCCTTGCACCTCATCAGCTGGGATCTCCAACCCCACTATACTTTCAGTCCTCTCTGAAACCTGCACTGAGAGGAATGAAGGTGTAGAATTAGGTGTGTCACAACCAAGTACTTGCGGGCACTCTGCTAGCAGTACACCGACGTTCCGATTCTAGCAGGCAAATTTCCCTGCCCCAGCTGCTGGACCGTCGAAAGAAGTTCACTCCCAGCCATCCACATGCCCAGCGGTTGAATGCTAGCTTGGCTAAATTGCTAGCGCTTCAACTGCTGCTTTTTCAGTTGGTAGACTCGGCTCCCTTCCGTGAGTTTGTGCAATGTGCGGTTCCTCAGTGGCAGGTTCCCAAACGCCACTTTTTCTCACGGAAGGCGATTCCGGCTCTCTACCGGCATGTGGAAGGCAATGTCTTGGCCTCGCTGGACAGGGCGGTCAGCGGTAAGGTGCATATTACCGCTGACTCATGGTCCAGCAGGCATGGGCAGGGACGTTACCTTTCTTTCACGGCCCATTGGGTCACTCTTTTGGCAGCTGGGAAGGATGCAGGACAAGGTGCAGTAGTGTTGGAGGTTGTTCCGCCGCCACGCCTCCAAAATGCTACTACTGGTTGTGACACACCTCTCTCCTCCACCCCCTCCTCTTCTTCTTCCTCCATGGCCTCTTCCTGTGCTTTTTCCTCGGAACCAGCGGTGCTCCGTAGGCGTTCAAGGGGCTACGCAAGTACGCAGGCAAAAATATGCCATGCCGTGCTTGCGCTGGTGTGTTTGGGGGACAGGAGCCACACTGGGGCAGAGGTTCTGTCTGCTCTGCAGGGGCAGGCCGAGAGGTGGTTGATGCCACGCCAGCTTAAGCCAGGAATGGTGGTTTGCGACAATGGCACCAACCTCCTCTCCGCCCTCCGACAGGGACAACTGACCCATGTGCCCTGTGTGGCTCACGTCCTTAACCTGGTGGTGCAGCGGTTCTTGGGCAGGTACCCGGGCTTACAGGATGTCCTGAGGCAGGCCAGGAAAGTCTGTGTGCATTTCCGCAGATCTTATAATGCCAGTGCTCGCCTGGCTGAGCTGCAAAAGGAGTTGAACCTGCCCAAGAACCGCCTTATATGTGACATGCCCACTAGGTGTAACTCAACGTTGGCCATGCTGCAGTGGCTGCACATGCAGCAGAGGGCCATCAATGAGTACCTGTGCGACTACGGCACCAGGACAGGGTCAGGGGAGCTCGGTTTTTTTTCACAACGCCAGTGGGGCATGATCAGGGATGCATGCACTGTCCTGGCACCATTTGAGGAGGCCACGAGGATGTTGAGCAGTGACAGTGCATGCATCAGTGACACTGTACCTCTTGTCCACCTGTTGGAGCATACGCTGCGTGGAATAATGGACAGGGCACTTGAGGCAGAACAGAGGCAGGAAGAGGAGGACTTCCTTGCCTCTCAAGGCCCCCTTTACCCAGACAGTGTTCCTTCTGTCCCATCCATCGCACAGGAAGAGGAGGAGGATGAGGAGGAGTAGGAGGAGGAGGATTGTGTCAGCATGGAGGTGGAGCCTGGCACTCATCATCATCAGCAGCAGTCTTTTAGGGATGATTTACAGTCCCAAGAAACCCGTGGACTTGTACGTGGCTGGGAGGAGGTGGCTGCGGATCATGTCGTCCTTAGTGACCCAGAGGACTCCGGACCGAATGCCTCAGCTAACCTACACTGCATGGCCTCCCTGATCCTGCAAAGTCTGCGGAAGGATCCTCGTATTCTTCGGATCAAGGAGAGGGACCATTACTGGCTGGCTACTCTCCTTGATCCATGGTACAAGGGTAAGGTTGCGGACCTTATATTACCGTCGCAGAGGGAGCAGAGGATGAGACAACTCCGGGAGGCCTTGCAGAAAGGTCTGTGCAACGTGTTCCCAGAGACTGGGAGGTTACAAACTCCTGGTCCTGGACAACGAGTTGCTGAGGCTTCGGTCAGTCAAAGAAGGAGCGGTGGGGAAGGTGGCCGTCTGACCGATGCGTTCAGACAATTCTTTAGTCCGCAGCCCCAAGGTATGATTGGTTCCAGCAACCATCGCCAGCGTCTGATATACATGGTGCAGGAATACCTAGGGGCAAGGTCAGACTTGGACACCTTCCCCACCGAAAATCCTCTGGCTTACTGGGTCTTGAGGATGGATCACTGGCCAGAGCTTGCACAGTATGCAATTGAACTACTGGCCTGTCCTGCATCCAGCGTTCTTTCAGAACGCACATTCAGTGCTGCTGGAGGATTTGTCACGGATCACAGGGTGCGCCTGTCCACCGACTCGGTTGATCGACTGACCTTTATAAAGATGAACCAGTCTTGGATCACCACCAGCTACCAAACACCTGAAGCTGATATAACAGACTAATTTATTTTCAAATGTCACATCCCTTTAAGACTGATGCTGATGCTGAGAGACTGTCCTGTTATGTTGACTGACTATCCTCCTCCTCCTCAATGATCCGATTGACGATGATAGTTTGGAAGAACATTTTTGTTTCTGGGTGCCGCCACCAGTGGCTAAGGCCCAATTTTTCAGCCCCTGCTTAACAGGGGCATGTAATTACAATTTTTTATGCAATGCTTTGCAGCAGGGCTCATTCCTGCACTCCAACTAGAGTATCTGGGAGAGGTTGCATTGTCGTGGCACCAGCACCAGTGGCTAAGGCCCAATTTTTCAGCCCCTGTTTAACAGGGGCGTGTTATTACAATTTTTTATGCAATGCTTTGCAGCAGGGCTCATTCCTGCACTCCAACTAGAGTATCTGGGAGAGGTTGCAGTGTCGTGGCACCAGCACCAGTGCCTAAGGCCCAATTTTTCAGCCCCTGTTTAACAGGGGCGTGTAATTACAATTTTTGATGCAATACTTTGCAACAGGGCTCATTGCTGTGCTCCAAGTACAGTATCTGTGAGAGGTTGCAGTGTTGTGGCACCAGTGCCTAAGGCCCAATTTTTCTGCCCCTGTTTAACAGGGGCATGTAATTACAATTCTTGATCTAATAATTCACAGCAGGGCCCATTCCTGCGCCCACCAAGAGTAACTGTGAGGCCTTACAGTGTTGTGTCAACACCACCACCACCACCACCAAAGGCCCAATTTTTCAGCCCCTGTTCAACAGGGGCATGCAATTACAATTTTTGATCTAATAATTCACAGCAGGGCCCATTCATGCGCCCACCAAGAGTAACTGTGAGGGCTCACAGTGTTGTGGCAACACCAACATGTAAGGGGCGAATTTCAGCAGAGTATATAAGGCAGGCCCCTACTTTCAAACATCCAACTTACAAACGACTCCTCCTTGCAAACGGAAGGATACAACAGGAAGTGAGAGGAAATCTACCCCTAGGAAGGCAAATTCTCTCCTGTAAGAGTTAATATGGGAAAAAAGTGTCTCCTCTCCACTGATGCTTTATCACCAATTCTTGTTTCAATAAAAACCTCAAATTTTCAAAAAACATTTGTTATTAGGACGGAAAGTGAGGTGAACTGTTCTGAACAGGTGCACACTGCACAGACAGCAAAACAAATGTTACAGGGGTGATAACCCTTCCCTATATTTTCCAAAAAGCTTAAAAATAGATTTTTTGGCTGGAGCTACACTTAAACAATGTACCTGTTCAAAATTACAAACAGATTCTACATAAGAACAAACCTACAGTCCCTGTCTTGTATGCACCGCCTGTATACGGCTGTTCAGAGTATATAGGGCCTTTTTTATTTTGTGTGCGGGGTTCCCCTTAATATCCATACAAGACCCAAAGGGGCTGGTAATGGGCTGGGGTAGGGGGGGGGTGTGTGATGGGGTAGCTATGCCATTTTTCTTAAAGATTTTCATCCATATTACCCGGACCAGACATTACATTAAAGCCGCAAGCAGTTTTAAATGGCTTTTTTTCCTTTAGAAATGTAATTTTGTGCAGGGACAGTTCTAAACACGGGAAACACGTGGCACTTCACAGGCATACTTTAGACACCCCCCAGGTACGATATTTAAAGGAATATTTGACTTTTTTTTTTTTTCACTGTATGCATTATTAAAATGACTGCTCCCGAAAAACGGCCGTTTTTAAAACTTCTTTTTGCATTGATACATGTCCCCTGGTGCAGAACCCGGGTTCCCAAACCCTTTTTAGGACAATAACATGCATAATAGTCGTTATAATTAGCACTTTAGATTTTGAACGTTCGCATCCATTGTATTTAATAGGGTTCTAACGTTCGTGCGAACTTTCGGTCCGTTCGCGGGTTCTGGTGCGAACCGAACCCGGGGGTGTTTGGCTCATCACTACTGAATGCCTTCTGGCTCAAATTATTAACATCACCAGAACGTATAGAATCTCAGATTAAAGTCTTTCTCCAGTCGCATCAACATTATCCTGACCTACTACTAAAATGGGAAACCCTGAAAGCCTTTCTTAGGGGGGTGTTCATTGAGGAAATACAAATTGTTTAGCACAATTCTTCTGCTCTATTGGACTAGGTGGGCGACCAGGTGAGACAGCTGGAACAAACATATGTGACTAACCCTACTGACTCTGCACGGGAGGCATGGCTGTCGGCCCAGGACTCTCTGGACCGCCTGAGATCTTCCATGGCTGAGCCCAAGAGTTTTTTTTTACAAAGCTAGCATTTTATGAGGAAGGGGAACAGACAGGTCAATTATTGGCCAAAATAGCAAGGTCCCAACAACACTCCCCTGCCATTGGTGCTATACGTGCCTCTACTGGTAGGGTGGTTAATTCTCCCGAGGCCATTGAATCCGAGCTGGCCTCCTTCTATGAGGACCTCTATGGGTTGAGGGACGCCTACTCGGATGAAGATCTGGGAGCTTATGTGTCGAGCATTGATCTATCTACCCTTTCAGATGCAGCTAGAGATCAACACGACGCCTCCATTACTTTAGGGGAACTCCGGCTGGCGGCTGGCTCTTTTCCAACCTGTAAGGCTCCTGGGGAATATGGCCTCCTGATGGAGGTGTATACTCAATTTGGGGAACAATTATTGCCTGAACTATTGAAGGTTTTCAATGCCTCCCTTGATGCTGGTCAGCTCCCTGATTCTATGGCCAGGGCAAATGTAATATTATTGTTGAAATCAGGGAAGGATCCGGTTGACCCGGGCTCCTATCGACCTATCTCATTGCTTCAAAGTGATGTGAAAATCCTAGCCAAGGTCCTGGTGCTTAGGGTCAACGAGATAATCTCCTCCATTATACATCAGGACCAAGCTGGCTTTATGCCACTGAAGTCCACTGCTACTAATCTGAGGCGACTGTTCCTAAACATGCAATTACAAGCGGACAATGGGGGCCACAGGGCTCTCTTGTCCCTCGATGCCAACACGGCATTCAATAGTGTCAGCTGGAGGTTTCTTTGGATAGTACTGGAAAAGTTTGGCTTTGGGGAGAAATTCATTACTTGGGTCAAGTTGCTCTACACCTCCCCCAAGGCGACCATTAGGGTAGCGGATAGGATGTTACCAGCTTTTGCTCTGGGCAGGGGGATGAGGCAGGGTAGCCCCCTGTCTCCCCTGCTCTTTGCAATTGCTATAGAGCCATTGGCGGCCCTGGTGCGAGTTAGCACTCGTGTCCGGGGGTTCCACTATGGCACACTGCAGGAAAAGATCATGTTGTATGCTGACGACATGCTACTTTTTCTTTAGGACCCCACACATTCCTTTCCAGAGGTCATATCTATTATTACACAATTTGGTCACTATTCCGGTTTGACCATTAATTGGTCAAAGTCAGCCCTGCTGATGCTGGATAAGGATGGGGAGGTGACACTTCCTGACTCTTGTACCATTCATGTGGTGTCTAGTATTAAATACTTGGGGGTGCAGATATCGCCCAGACTTGGGGACTTCTGTTCCCTCAATGTGCACCCTTTGCTCTCCCGATTTAGGGATAAAATCAATGCATGGAATACCCTTAAAATGTCAATTGCGGGAAAGGCCAATTTGATCAAAATGATCTTAATGCCTCAACTGCTCTATTTTCTACACAACTGGACAGTTGTGATTCATCTGAAAATCTTTAGAGTAGTAAACACCCTCTTTAGGTGGCTGCTCTGGCACACCATGCCCCCTCGAATTCGGCTGGAGCAGTTACAACGGTCCAAGAACAGTGGAGGGTTGGTGGTACCCAACCCTTGGCTGTACTGTATTGCGGCCCAGTTGCAGCACTTGATTGGTTCTATGTCCCACGATCTGGGGAGCTTGCTGATGCTGATGGCCGCTGGCTCTGAAACCATCCCGATGGGGCTGGAGGCGCAAATGTTCTTGAAATCCAATAAACAGACCCCTACACTTTCGCTGATTTAGAAGATTTGGAATAAGGGCAGACAACTCCAGGGGGTGCAGGGATTTACAGGATACAGCCTGATTTGAAACAATCGATCGTATGTGGAGCTGGTCAAATTGCAAAAGGGGCCCAGATGGCGTGCCCATGGTGTAAATCTGCTATCCCACATATTTGCAAATGGTAGGCTGCTAACCTTCCCCGAATTGCGAGCCAAGTTTGACTTGCCAGCTAATATGCACTACTATTACCTTCAACTCCAACATGCGGTTGCTGCACAGGGGGACGTGGTGGGATGGGTTCAGTCACCCGCCCCCGTGTTTCCTGTGTTGCACACCAGCACTGAAACAAAGGGATTCATATCCCAATGCTATCAAATGCTGCTGGCGAAACACCTGCAAGCTTTTCCCTGTAAAGCAGAGTCCTTGTGGGAGAGAGATCTTGGTAAAATGACCGGTTATCAGTAGGTGGAAGCCATGCAATCTGTAACCATATGTTCTTTGAATGTAGCGCAGAAAGTGTCCCAATTATACATTTTGTTGAGAGTCCATTACACCCCGACAAAAGTCCATAAGATGGGTAGGTTGCTGGACCCTTTGTGTTGCCGCTGTCAACGACACAATGGAGACCTCATCCATCTCCTGTGGAGGTGCCCAAAGCTTCACAGGTATTGGAATGAGGTGGTGGGTACACTTAATGGAGTGTTTCAAACAACTATCCCTGTGGACCCTCTGTGCTGCTTGCTGGGGGTCCTGGAGGATGAGATTCCTGAGGAATTGACCAGGATCGCAGTCTCTAGAGCCTTATTTCAAGCTAGAAAGATTATACTGATGGGATGGAAATCAAATCAACCTTACCACCCACCACCGCCTCATGGATAGCACACGTGGGGAATACTCTCATTATGGAAAAGTATATATACCAACACAGGGGAAGCCCGGGCAGGTTTGAACGAATTTGGTCCCCTTGGCTGGATACTCCCGGTTTGAGCCCCAGGGAGCTAGTGCTGTCCAGAATTATGCAATGCCTATAGCACTCTTCTATACATATATGCTGTACTTAGAATTGCAATATTGTGGTGCTGCACCTAGATATTCATCTGGTGTTTGTTAGCGGAGTGGAACCTCTGCATATTTTTGTACAATGGAAACTGATATGATTTGCCGTATGTTCAATAAAAACATTTTTGATTGAAAAAAAAGAAACTGTTACTATTATATATCAAGCAATTTAATACACAAATATGGAACTACCTGTTAGAATTAAAATTGGTGTTTGCGGAACGGGCCTTTGTGGTGGCTAGGTAATAGAGCAGATATAGATAATTGTAGTGGTGGTAGCGATTGAGGTGCTGGCTCCAGACAATAAAGACACTTTATTACCAGCTATTGCTTAGTGGCAACTGACAATAACCATAATGGTAGTTATGGAGTTGTGTCTCTTCTGTGATATTAGGATATTGTTTTATTAATTTTCACAGTAAGTAAAAAAAGTTGAGGCTATTGTCACTGTCACGGGAGTCACTTTTGGGCACAGGGTGACTGAGAAAATATATCTTGGATTACTTAAAATGGGACAGTAATATTTATCCACAATATCTCCCAGGATATATGTAAAGACTATTCTTGGTTTGTTTGATTCTGAACCCAACATGTTAATTGAAAGAGCTGATCACACTGGCCTCTGTACAATGTAGGAGATGGGCCGACTCCTGCTGGAGCTCCTGCTATTGTGAGAAGGTGTCCTGTGTGTATTCTTATGATAATGTATAATCTACTGTGTGAAGCTCGGTGACAAGTCTGACCTGTAGTGAAATCCTGATTTATCATAACAATGACCAGGCTGCTTTAAGGGATTAGTTAATTAGCTCATGTTAATTTGTTACAGGTGTATTGTTAGAGTAATATGAGCAGGAGGGGTGAACCTCATCTTCTACTGTATATAAAGAGCCTGTATTCCTTTCAATAGACAGTCAGATTCCTGCTTGACCCTCAATACAGAGCCTCGTCTTGTACTTAGGGGAGAATTATTCGTATGGGTTTCTTGTTCGGCTGATTGGAGCGTTCGGTAGCTGCCTTTGTGTTCGGGTATGGAATGTCCTAAATGGCTTTAACCTCTTTCATACTCGGGGTGTCGTTACAGTCACTATCTGTGTAACCCACTTGCACTGCAAGCAATTTGGTGCTGGAAACAGGGCAAGAGTCTGGTGGTTGGTCTAACTTGGGAGTTACACTGGCAGGGACCATCAGGAGGAAGTAGAGGAGAAGGACACAAATCTGTCCACTATATTTGCCCTGGTCCATCATGAAGATTTATTAACTCTCAGTGTCTGCCCTTTTAGAGAATGCTGATACTTTGAGGCAACATGGTCATTAAATACAAGGGCATCTTTTCTGAAGAAATAGTGGTGGCTGGGTATTTCCCCAGGCAAAACTCACTCAGTGGGTTTTGTTGGAGGAGGCAATGGAGAAGTTGTTGAAAGGAGCAAACCTTACACTACTTGTTTTTGGACACAATTATATGGCCCATCTTTTTCCCTCCGCCCTCCTCCAGTAGTATCCATTCCTCCTTAACCCAAGGCATTTTCTATGTCTTATATATTTAATTATTAATGCCAATATGACCTAAACCATGATCCAGAGTCGTATCATTTTTCCAGGTCTCTCTGTCATGGTGTGTTAAATAGATGACAATTGACAATATGACATGGCTGCATTGAATTAAGATCAATTGCCCTTCAAATGGTGTTAAACTAGTGAGTGCACCTGAAAAATCTTTTGGGGCATCTTAAAAACCCCACTTATGCCTAAGGTACCAGGAAAATTACTTATTCCTTGCTCCCTTAGCAGTTGGTGCTGAACTCTTCTCTCTCATCATCTGCATCTTCACGTACATAGCAGGACTATTTCCCTGCATTTTACTTGATAATGTCAAAGTGCCTGCAACCACTGGACTGCCTTAGATAAGAGGCATGAATGAGCATGAATGAGCAATTAACCCTTGCAGTACAGGGGGAACCCCACTGCAATGTATTTATTTTTTATAATTTTCTTTGGAGTTCAACTTTAACTGATTTAACTTAAAATATACTAAATAGCAATAGAAAATATAGTATATAAAAGGTAGGGATATACTGTATATGTATAAAAAAACAGTATCATATAAAACTTATTAAAAAGTTCAGAATAAAACTGCAGCAGCGCTACGAACAAAAGTTCAAATGTGCGTCTTCTATAACAATCGCTTATATAGGTGATGAAGTAGTGAATGGTGAATCTAGTTGTATTAAATCCAATTCTTATTCTTAGTGCTCCTTTCACCAGTAGTGAATTTCACCACGTGGGGGGATTTTTGAATGTCCCCTTCAGGGGGCGCACTCACCAGATATAGGATAAATGAAAGCCTAGATAAACATTCCTCCTTCAGCAATGATACAATTAAATTTTCATTTTCTTCTCCACCATAGACTTCATGCGATAACGCAGGTATATGTAAGGGTAAAGAAATAGCTCCACATAGGGTAATATTGTAAAACCAATTTATTGAAAAAACAGACCCTTTGGTTCCCCCCTTACAAAATCTGCGTACCACAATGAAAATATATACAGGCACTTGAAATTGGAACAAAACGAGCGCTTCAGCGCTAGAAACTTGCCACTGATGAACGCTGGACGTCAGATCCTCTCAGCATCTCCTGTTTGGCAGGTCCTGGAACGCATCCGCGTCACTTCCGGTTTGCTGAACTGTGTTGGTCACGCCCTGACGTTTCGTCACTTCCTGACTTCTTCTGAGGGCGTGACCAACCGTCATGGCAACCGGAATTTGTACAGTGTCAGGTTCCGCCCCCCGGCTGGACGTTCAGAGCACGCTCTGCACGCCTGCGACGTCGCGCAAGCGCGCTGAGCAAGTCTGTGTCTATGCCCTGATGTGGGCGGAAGTTCTACCAGGCGCAGCTCGATATGCCTCACTCTGATTGGCATATGCATTCGGGCTGCGTCCTGATTGGCTACTTTGCTTCTATATGTCGGGCTCAGCGATGCTGAGCCGACGTAAATACAAAAGGGATATTGATTGTTGGTTGTGAGGGGTGATCACGGATACACCGCCTCATACCGCCATGCAGTCATTCCTGCAGCTAACACCTATGCCCTGGAGCTATGAGGGCCTGTTTTGGTTACAGTATACAGCCCACATTGCCCCCGGTGGTCAGAATTTTTTATTATTGTTGTTTATATTCTAATACCGGGTTTTTATGCTATGTGATGTGTACATATATATCTGCTGAGCGTATCAAGAATGCGCTGTATTGCCTGCAATAATTTACAACCCAATCAGATAGCGTTTCAACTATCTAGTGAACCCTAAATACATACATAAATAAATCTAGTGAACCATAAATACATACATAAATAAATAAATGAATAAATGAATATGTGTGGCAAACGGTTGCTTCTGCTTGTAGGACATATTCTGGGTCTGTAAAACGTATTTATAAGTAGGTACGCCTACCCATAATTACAGTAATATGCTACTTGAAAGGTTCATTTATGAAACATGACTGATAAGATTCCACCAGTAATAATTGATAAAATTTCTTGCCTATAAAATTCATCAATAAAATCCGCCAGTAAAATCTTCAAAAGTACAACCCAATTCAAAACATCCCTAATAAATGGTATTAACAACCAATGTAAAACCAACATAAAACACGCATAAAATCCACATAAAATCCCACCTCTGAAAATGATTCGCAATAATTAGGGAATATGGGTTATATAAATGACATGGTGTCAAATCCGCTCTCCGCAAGAATCTTTCTCGCGTGGTGTGTGGGCAATAAATTGATGCACCAGTCAGTGGAGATGGTTAAAAAACTACAGACTAGAAATTAAAGATGAGAAATGGAAGATAAACTAAAGATCAACCCCCGGCATAATCAAGTAAGATACCAAGTAAAAATTACTAAGTAAAAATTACCAATAAAAGTGCCGATAAAAGTACCCATAAAAACCGCTAAAAACAGGGGTAGAGGTCCTGTGTGTATATTCTTGGTGCTTTAGTAATGTGTCGTACTAATGTTCATCATGCTTAATGTCTATGAATCACTGATAAAACAATTAATGTCTAATTCTATGTTCAAACCTTTGGGCGCTAAAACTTTGGTTAAAAAAATCCATTTTGTTTCTTTTTTAGAAAGTTTGCGCACCCTGTGTGAACCCCTCCAGTGTGGTTCCAAGCTTTCAATCCCCCAGAATTGAAGGCCTGAGGGGTCCTGGTTATGCTTGAGTTTGAAGTGTAGTGATACATTATGGTCCTTATAGCCTATCTTTATGTTATTCACGTGTTCAGCTATTCGGATGCGCAAAAGTCTTTTAGTGCGCCCTATATACAGGAGCCCACACGGACATTTTAGAGCATAGACCACGAAGCTGCTATTGCACGTAATAAACTGCTCAATGTCAAATTGTTTCTGATTGGAAGGAGAGATGAAGTTTTCTAGACCCCTAATGGGTCGCGTCACTTCCCTACATGCTCTGCACCTTCTACAGGCAAAAAAACGTTTTTGTTCCAGAACGTCTGAGGTTTGCTGGGAGGGTCCAGTATTTTCTTCACCACCCGATCTCCGTGATTGGGAGCCTTCCGGTATATAAATTGAGGTTTAGGGGGGAGCACTGGACCCAATTTTTTATCCAAAAGTAAAATGTGCCAGTGTTTTGTAAAAATGTCTTCTACCTCCTTGAATTGACTATGGAATTGCGAAATAAAGCCCCATTCTTTTGAGTTGGTGCCCCCTGTTGCTGATTTGGGTTTATTCAGTAGGCACATTTCCCTAGGCATTTGTTCGATTTCCTCAACAATTTTCTTTAAGGGTTGCGGAGCATAGCCCTTAGCTATGAATCTGTCAGATAAGACTTTTGCTTGCGTAAGAAAGTTCTCGTTATCTGAGCAATTCCGTTTTACGCTCATAATCTGTCCTTTAGGAATATTCCTTAGCCATTGTGGGTGGTGTCCACTCGTAATAGGTAAATAGCTGTTTCTGTCTGTCGCTTTAAAAAACACCTTGGTACCAAATCCTGTGTTTTGGCGAACCACAGTTAAATCCAGGAAGTTTATCGTCTCACTGATCCACTCAGAGGTTAGTTTAATGTTATTGTTATTGGTGTTATTTATTTATTTATTTATGTATGTATTTAGGGTTCACTAGATAGTTGAAACGCTATCTGATTGGGTTGTAAATTATTGCAGGCAATACAGCGCATTCTTGATACGCTCAGCAGATATATATGTACACATCACATAGCATAAAAACCCGGTATTAGAATATAAACAACAATAATAAAAAATTCTGACCACCGGGGGCAATGTGGGCTGTACACTGTAACCAAAACAGGCCCTCATAGCTCCAGGGCATAGGTGTTAGCTGCAGGAATGACTGCATGGCGGTATGAGGCGGTGTATCCGTGATCACCCCTCACAACCAACAATCAATGTCCCTTTTGTATTTACGTCGGCTCGGCATCGCTGAGCCCGACATATAGAAGCAAAGTAGCCAATCAGGACGCAGCCCGAATGCATATGCCAATCAGAGTGAGGCATATCGAGCTGCGCCTGGTAGAACTTCCGCCCACATCAGGGCATAGACACAGACTTGCTCAGCGCGCATGCGCGACGTCGCAGGTGCGCAGAGCGTGCTCTGAACGTCAAGCCGGGGGGCGGAACCTGACACTGTACAAATTCCGGTTGCCATGACGGTTGGTCACGCCCTCAGAAGAAGTCAGGAAGTGACGAAACGTCAGGGCGTGACCAACACAGTTCAGCAAACCGGAAGTGACGCGGATGCGTTCCAGGACTTGCCAAACAGGAGACGCTGAGAGGATCTGACATCCAGCGTTCATCAGTGGCAAGTTTCTAGCGCTGAAGCGCTCGTTTTGTTCCAATTTCAAGTGCCTGTATATATTTTCATTGTGGTACGCAGATTTTGTAAGGGGGGAACCAAAGGGTCTGTTTTTTCAATAAATTGGTTTTACAATATTACCCTATGTGGAGCTATTTCTTTACCCTTACATATACCTGCGTTATCGCATGAAGTCTATGGTGGAGAAGAAAATGAAAATTTAATTGTATCATTGCTGAAGGAGGAATGTTTATCTAGGCTTTCATTTATCCTATATCTGGTGAGTGCGCCCCCTGAAGGGGACTTTCAAAAATCCCCCCACGCGGTGAAATTCACTACTGGTGAAAGGAGCACTAAGAATAAGAATTGGATTTAATACAACTAGATTCACCATTCACTACTTCATCACCTATATAAGCGATTGTTATAGAAGACGCACATTTGAACTTTTGTTCGTAGCGCTGCTGCAGTTTTATTCTGAACTTTTTAATAAGTTTTATATGATACTGTTTTTTTATACATGTACATTTCGTTTTTAGCAGCTGCTGTTTACTTATACATATTTTACTATTGTTTATATCCTTACGGCATATCATCCACAATAGGCTTGTGCACAACGGAAAAATTCGTTCCGTTTCGGTTCGTTTCTTTCCGGTCCTGTTGATTCGTAATCATTCGTAATTTTGCTAGACGGGATTTTTCGTGTTCGGACTCATTCGTATTTTTGCAAGCGACATTTTTCGTTGAATTTTTTGTTGCTTTATAATTCGTACTTTCGGTAGAGTACGTTGTTTTTCGTTGATTCTGGACACAACTCCTACTTTCGTATTTTTTTGGGTTCGTTGATTCGTAATTTTCTGTGTCCCTCTCACGACGACGCCGACTATTATGCCTAATGTGCTTCGAATGGATTTGTACTTTTCGAAATACATAGCGGTTATTTGTAACGATTCGAAATCTCGTATTTTACTTTCGTTTTTTACATGCGGCTATAGCCTCCGCCCCTGTACACCATTTTGAGAGGGTTCAGCACGGTGAGGGAGAAGCAGAGAGCAGAGCAGAGTGTTATTGTGATTCGAATGGATTAGAAATCTCGTATTTTACTTTTGTTTTTTACATGCGGCTATAGCCTCCGCCCCTGTACACCATTTTGAGAGGGAGTTCAGCACGGTGAAGGAGAAGCAGAGAGCACAGCAGAGTGAGTGTTATTGTGTTTCCAATGGATTTGTACATTCGTAAGTTTTTTCATAACGAATTATGCCGAAGACATTCGGGCATTCGCTATTTTGCGGTATAATTTATTTCGGATTCGGTTTTATTCGTAATTGCTTTGTTCGGAAATTCGAATGCTTCCGAATGTCCGAAAGTTGCTAAATTCGGACGAATTTTGATTCGTTACGAAACAAATTGCACAAGCCTAATCCACAAGCGCAGAGTGATACTAGGAAGGAGGGCCAGACTATTTTAGTATCTTTTTACATATACTGTATATGTGTCAAAAAGTAGGATAAAGAAAAAAATGTTTTCTTTATTTCCCACTGTTGGCAGCTCCCCCAATTTTTTACAACCCTACTGAGAAGAACAATTTTGCATGAATCAACACATGTACATTTTAAATAGCCAGTAATATCAATACTATTTACAACATAACTGGGTGTTTTCTAGCTTATGCGTAACATTTACAATATTTCTACAGCAAAACAATAAAAATAAAAAAATGAATTGAAAAGTCTTGTGAGGTTCTTCCACAATATAAACATGAGACACATTTAATATGAGTCACATATTATTTAATTTAAATAATTATTTAAGATTACATTGACCGTATATACTCGAGTATAAGCCAAGATTTTTAGCCCTTTTTTTTGGGCTGAAAATGCCCCCCTCGGCTTATACTCGAGTCAGTGTACCTGATAATACTGAGAGGCTGCGGGCGTCCATCGTTTAAAACTCGCGGTCTCCTCCTGGTCCCTTCCGTGATAGGCGGAACTGTGTCTGCTGAGAAACGCCTATCACGAACGTTCTCTCATCCTCACCCATCCCGGCAGACACTGTGTTCAGTGTTCCGCCAATCACGGACACCTTTTCATCCTCGGACAAGAGGACGTCCGTGATTGGCGGAACACTGAACACATTGTCTGCTGGGATGGGTGAGGATGAGAGAACGTTTGTGATAGGCGTTGCTCAGCAGACACAGTTCCGCCTATCATGGAAGGGACCAGAAGGAGACCGCGAGTTTTAAACAATGAATGGACGCCCGCAGCCTCTCAATTTCAGGTACAGTGAGGATGGGCACAGTGAGGATGGGCACAGTGAGGATGGGCACAGTAAGGATGAGCACAGCTTGGTGGCAATGGGCAGAGTTAGGTTGGGCACAGTGAGGATGGGCACAGTAAGGGTGAGCACAGTAAGGATGAGCACAGTTTGGTGGCAATGGGCAGAGTGAGGTTGGGAACAGTGACAATTGGCACAGTGAGGTTGCAATGGGCACAGTGAGGCGTGCAAATGGGCATTGTTGACCCTCTTTTCTGCTTACAGTAGCTGCTGCATTCTCACCCTCGGCTTATACTCGAGTCAATAATTTTTCCCAGTTTTTTTGTGGTAAGATTAGGTACCTCGGCTTATACTCGGGTTGGGTTATACTCGAGTATATACGGTATTTTTTATAAGTCTGCTACTGAAAATGTCCCATTTTAAAAAGAATACGATAAATATAAATTGATGATGTATACAATTTTTTTTTTTTCCATTTCCTGATAAAATACTAATAAAAAAGGAATACAATCTATTTTGATATATTTCTTATACTTTTCCCTGACAGCACAAAGAATAATTTATATACGGAATTCTGAAGTGTAAATGGCAATCGTATTCATGACTGCTGTCTCAGATGTGTGAACCTGCATGTTTATAGAATGCTCTAAAGAGACACAATAATGTAGTGAACAAAATGTTCCACTTCGTGATGCTCAGCTATCCTCTTTAATAACTGATATCATACATTATTCTCTCACTTTTGGTACTGTTCCCTCATCTTTCAAAACTATAACCACCCCCATACTAAATAAACTTGGTGCAGACCCCAGTGACTCCAGTAACCTTCAGCCCATTTCCAATCTTCCTTTTTTATCCAAAATCCTTGAAAAAACAGTTGCTTCTCAGGTCTATACTAACCTGTCTGACCTATTTGATCAATTTCAGTCTGGTTTCCATCCCCTACACAGCACTGAAACTGCCTTGGTAAAAATCACAAATGATCTCCTCATGGCAGCTGACTCTGGTCTCATAACTATCCTCATTCTCCTCTATCTGTGTGCGGCCTTTGATACTGTTTCTCAGAATATCCCCCTTGACAGATTAGTCTCCATTGGATTCACTGAAACACCTCTGAACTGGAATAAATCTCATCTTTCTGGCCGTACCCAATTCATCCAACTCAAATCTTTCAAATCTCAACCATTACTACTAGGGATGAGCTTTGCGTTCGACTCGAACATTGTCTGTTCGCCCAACAGCAAACAAATTGGGGTGTTCGCGGCAAATTCGAAAAGTCTATGGGAGAAATCTAAAGTGCTAATTATAAAGGCTTATATGCAAGTTATTGTCATAAAAAGTGTTTGGGGACCCGGGTCCTGCCCCAGGGGACATGTATCAATGCAAAAAAGAGTTTTAAAAACTGCCGTTTTTTCGGGAGCAGTGATTTTAATAATGCTTAAAGTGAAACAATAAAAGTGAAATATTCCTTTAAATTTCGTACCTAGGGGGTGTGTATGATATGCATGTAAAGTGGCACATGTTTCCCATGCTTAGGACTGTCCCTGCATAGAATGTCATTTTTGAAGGAAAAAAAGTAATTTAAAACTCACTCGCGGCTATTAATGAATTGTCGGCTCCCGGCAATACATACAAAAGTCATTGATAAAAAAAAAAAAAAAGTGTGGGGGTCCCCCAGAATTCAATTACCAGGCCCTTCAGGTCTGGTATAGATATTAAGGGGAACCCCGCCGCAAATTTAAATTTTTTTTAAAAAATTTAAAAAAAAAATGCGTGCGGTTCCCCCAAATATCCATATTAGGCCCTTCAGATCTGGCATGGATTTTAAGGGGAACTCCACCCCAAATTTAAAAAAAAATGGCGTGGAGTCCCCCCAAAAAATCCATACCAGACCCTTATCCGAGCACGCAACCTGGCAGGCCGCAGGAAAAGAGGGGGGGATGAGAGAGCGCCCCCCCTTCTGAACCGTACCAGGCCACATGCCCTCAACATGGGGAGGATGTCCCCATGTTGATGGGGACAAGGGCCTCATCCCCACAACCCTTGCCCGGTGGTTGTGGGGGTCTGCGGGCGGGGGGCTTATCGGAATCTGGAAGACCCCTTTAACAAAGGGGACACCCAGATCCCGGCCCCCCCTATGTGAATTGGTAAGGGGTACATTGTACCCCTACCATTTCACGAAGAAAGTGTCAAAAAAAAAAAAAAACACACACACAAAGTCCTTTATTAAAAAAAAAAAAAAAAACATTCCAGCGGTGAAATCCAGTGTCCCGCGGCGATCCGATGTCCAGCGCTGTCCGTCATTGGCTGAGCCTGAGCGGACCTGATGGGTAACTTCCACCGCAGTTTATTACATGTATAGACCCGCCCCTTCTAAAGTTCCCCATCAGGTCCGCTCAGCCAATGACTCAGTGTAAGTCTGAGGACCTGATGCGGAACATGAGAAGGGGTGGGTCTATACATGTATTACACAGTGAGGGAAGTTCCCCATCAGGTCCGCCCCCTCGGTATGTCAGACCGCGCCTACGTCATTGGCCTGAGCGGGGAACTTCCTTCACTGTGTAATTTAAATTTACACAGTGAAGGAAGTTCCCCATCAGGTCCGCTCAGGCCAATGACGTAGGCGGGGTCTGACATACCGAGGGGGCGGACCTGATGGGGAACTTTAGAAGGGGCGGGTCTATACATGTAATAGACTGCAGAGGAAGTTCCCCATCAGGTCCGCTCAGGCTCAGCCAATGACGGACAGCGCTGGACATTGGATCGCCGCAGGACACTGGATTTCACCGCTGGAATGTTTTTTTCTTTATTTTATTACATTTTTTTAATAAAGGACTTTTCCAAGGTGTGTGTGTTTTTTTTTTACATTTTTTGACACTTTCTTCGTGAAATGGTAGGGGTACAATGTACCCCTTACCAATTCACATAGGGGGGGCCGGGATCTGGTGGTCTCCTTTGTTAAAGGGGTCTTCCAGATTCCAATAAGCCCCCCGCCCGCAGACCCCACACAACCACCGGTTCCCCTTAATATCTATACCAGACCTGAAGGGCCTGGTAATTGAATTCTGGGGGACCCCCACGCTTTTTTTTTTTTTCATCAATGACTTTTGTATGTATTGCCGGGAGCCGACAATTCATTAATAGCCGCGAGTGAGTTTTAAATTACTTTTTTTCCTTCAAAAATGAAATTTTATGCAGGGACAGTTCTAAGCACGGGAAACATGCACCACTTTACATGCATATCATACACACCCCCTAGGTACGAAATTTAAAGGAATATTTCACTTTTATTTTTTCATTTTAAACATTATTAAAATCACTGCTCCCGAAAAAACGTCTGTTTTTAAAACTTTTTTTTGCATTGATACATGTCCCCTGGGGCAGGACCCGGGTCCCCAAACACCTTTTAGGACAATAACTTGCATATAAGCCTTTATAATTAGCACTTTAGATTTTGAAAGTTTGAGTCCATTGTATTTAATAGGGTTCTAAAGTTCACGCGAACATTCTGTCTGTTCGCAGGTTCTGGTGCGAACCGAACTGGGGGGTGTTCGGCTCATCCCTGATTACTACTATTAACTGGTGTTCTGCCCATATTGTTCATAGTAAATGTGTGCAATGTGCTGTTACAAATTATACTGCAATGTTAGTTTGACATTGCTGCCATCTAGTGGTCAGAGTTAGTTATTATTTTGCCAGAGCTTGACAGGAAGTGCTATTTTCCTCAGAGTGAAGGGCAGTAACCTTTAACCTGGAACTGTATTTCCTTCATTTCATGACTGCTCCTGGATCTAGCAGACTGCATACAGAGGAGCTATTGATCTATTCCTGGACTAATGATGGAATTGTCTGTGAGTACTCTCACTGATAGAGTAAGGCTGCTGTATAATGTTTAATGTACTGACACATATCTTTTGTTTATGCTTACGTTGTAGTTTTACAAAGTTATTTAGAAAAAATAATACATACAGATCTAATGTCTCACGTTTCTTGACTTCTTAATCATTGTTAAGCTGTCTGACTAGTGTTATACAACAGTTCAATAACGCGAAGCAGAACAGTAAAAAGACACCCACGTGGTGGTCTGGAATAAACTGAGACGCCATTACTGCAGCATGAGTCTAAGATCAGGAACAAAGTACCAGGCTGATGACACGCTACCGCCGACACAGCAAGGCAGGGAGAACATTCCCAGTGCCTAGCAAGACGATGCACAATCGCATGTGTCCAGATCTTCACGGGCTAGCAAGATGTCCTCAGCAAGTTCCTCAGCAGTTAGAGCTCATGCCAAGGCAGAAGCTGCCCGCGTCCAGCTACAGTACGCAGAAAAAGAAGCCACGATGATGCAGGAGTTAGCAGAAAAGAAAGCTGCCATAGTACAAGAAGAAGCAAAATTGCTCATCCTGCAGCGGCAGACTGCTGCTGCAGCTGCTGAAGCAGAGGCCGCTGCCTACATGGGAACAAGTCGGTCAGGAAGTGAAAAATCATATAAAGACTCAGAGGTTCCAGAAAAAACTCTATTCTCTGCAGATAGTACAAGTGAGTACATCCAGAACCTTACTGATGCTCATACAAAGGAACAGTCTCGTAAACCTGAAGCAAAGGAATTCAGGCCGAGATCAACATGCCCCCTGAGCAGGCCTAATCAACCACATGAGGTCAGCGGCTGCCAGCAAATCAAGAATGAAGCACCAGAAACCCCTAAGAACAAAAAACAAGTGTTCCCATCACCTCAACCTATAGATTACATGTGCGAACAACAATGTGCAGTGGATGTTACCAAATATCTCATCCGCATAGAAATGGTTAGCTCAGGCTTTCTCCAATTTTATGACTGTCCTCAAAACTATTGGGCAGGGAAATCTTCCTTTCTGAATGCCACTGAAGATCTGAACTTTTCACCAGCAGAAATGGTTAATTTAATGATAAAATGTCTTTGTACCGAGTCAGCAGAGCATGCTAAGAGGATGAGAAGAGCAAACCTGTCCAACCCTGCAGCAGGACTCAACATGACCTGGAAAGACTAGAAGAAACGTATGGATCCCCAGAGGTAATAGAAGGAGCACTGTTGAAAAAACTTGAAGCCTTTCCCAAGGTGGGCTACAGAGACAATGTGCGGCTACAAGAACTAAGTGATCTTCTACTAGAGATAGAATATGCCAAAGAGGATGGCTACTTGCCAGAACTTTCATATCTAGATACAGCTAGAGGCACTAATCCCATAGTAGAGAAACTACCCTCAAATCTGCAAGACAAGTGGATGTCTGTGGGAGGTAAATTCAAAGAAGATTATGGAGTCCCTTTCCCCCCTTTCTCTGTGTTTTCTAGGTTTGTCCGTCAGCAAGTGAAAATCCGAAGTGATCCCAGTTTCGCCTTCACCACCAGCGGCAATCAATCACACAGACCTGAGAAACCTCACAGACCTCTTGGTAGGACCTCTGTATCCACACACAAAACAGCTGTACCTTCAGAAGTCACAGACTACCAAAGCACCCACAAGGTACACACCATAGAAAACCCTGATAGACATTGCCCAATACACAAAAAAACACATCCACTAAAGAAATGCAAAGGCTTTAGAAGCAAACCCATTGCAGAACGGATGTCCTTCCTTAAACAATACGGCATCTGTTTCAAGTGTTGCGGATCTACTTATCACGTTGCCAAAGACTGCAAAATACCAGTAAAATGTACAGAATGTGGCAGTGGGAGACATATTGCAGCTTTGCACCCAGGCCCTGCTCCTGTCCCACTAGAAACTGTAGAACCCAGGAAAGATCAGGGCAGGGAGCCACAAGAGACCCCACTCTCTTTAGTAATGTCTAATTGCACTTAAGTATGTGGACAAGGCAAGAGTGCACGTTCATGCTCTAAAATCTGTTTAGTGACTGTGTATTCCACTGGCAAGAGAAAAAGGGCAGTGAAAATGTATGCAGTGCTAGATGAACAGAGCAACAGATCCCTTGCAAAGTCAGATTTCTTTGATATATTTAATCTTAAGACAAGTGAAGTTCCATACACTCTAAGAACATGTGCAGGGACAATTGAAACCACAGGGAGAAGAGCTACTGACTTTACCATTGAATCCTTCAATAACAAAGTGCAGTTCCCACTTCCTACCCTAATAGAGTGTGGCATGATACGTGACGACAAAACTGAGATTCCCTCTCCAGAAGTAGCCCATCACCACCCTCACCTCCGCTCAATTACTCACCTTATCCCAGCTGTTGAGCCAGATGTTTCTATCCTTCTACTTCTTGGGAGAGACATCCTCCAGGTACACAAGGTGCGTCAGAAAATCAATGGACCTTATAATGCCCCCTATGCACAGAGACTGGACCTGGGGTGGGTCATTGTAGGAGAAGTTTGCCTGGGGACAGTGCACCAGCCTGACAATATTAGCACTTTGAAGACATCTGTCTTAACAAATGGACGCACATGCCTTATCAGTCCCTGCCACAACAGCTTCGTTGTCAAGGAAAGCTTTGGCAGGTCAACACAACACTGTGACTCTTCTACACTATATGGTAAAGAAGAAGTAAATTCCAACATTAAGACAGACAATCTAGGGATTACAGTGTTTCAGAAACTAAAGATGATGATAAACAGGCCCTCTCTATAGAGGATCAGACCTTCTTGCAGATTATGGATAGAGAGGCTTACCAAGATGACAATCATAGTTGGGTGGCCCCTCTCCCCTTTTGCACACCCAGACGTGTTTTGCCTAGTAACAGGGAGCAAGCCATGAAGTATTTGCATTCACTCAGCAAAACTCTGCAGAGAAAGCCAGAAGTGAAAAGAGATTTCACTGAATTCATTAAAGGGATGCTAGACAATGATCATGCTGAAGTTGCAGGACCACTTGAAACAGACAGGGAACACTGGTATCTACCAATGTTCAGTGTTTACCATCCACACAAACTTAACCAAATCAGAATTGTTTTTGATTCCAGCGCAGAGTATAAAGGAGTCTCTTTAAATGACGTACTGTTGAGTGGTCCTGACCTAAACAATACTTTGCTAGGTGTCCTCATGCGCTTCTATGTACCTACAGAGAAAAACCCTGCAGATTATGCCACTAGATCTACTCAAGCAGCATGCCTTAAGAACTCTATATGGTTCTCAGGCCCATCCTTTCTGTACCAACCACACTGTGAGCAGATAGACACTGCTAATGTTTATCCACTCATAGAGCCCGAAGCTGACCCTGAAATCAGATCGGAAATTATGAATTTCAGTACCAAATCTTCTGAAGCCACTCTTAACTCACATTTCTTTGATAGATTTTCTTGCTGGAAGATATTAGTTAAGACCCTAGCCAGACTCATCCATGTCGGTAAAACATTCCGGAGAGAAACCAATAGCGATCAGGTCAGAAGGTGGGAAAGTTTCCGTGAACAGGTCAATCTAGTAGAACTTGCTCAGGCAAAATCTGTTATAATTTCTTCTGTTCAAAACAAACATTTCCAGAAGGAAATTGACTGCATCAAAAAACAACAGACATTCCCAAAACAAAGCCGTCTTAGGAGGCTTAGCCCCTTTTTAGACAAGAATGGGTTGTTGAGAGTTGGTGGACGTTTGTCTCTTGCTGAACTTTCAGAGGAAGAGAAACAGCCTGTCATTATACCTTATGATCACCACATTGCGGCACTGCTTGTTAGGTACTATCATGAATAGGGATGAGCTTCGTGTTCGAGTCGAACATACGTTCGACTCGAACATCGGCTGTTCGATCGTTTGACGAAGATCGAACGATTTGGGCCGTTCGCGCCAAATTCGAGTGACGCGAACGGCCCACAATGCACTACGCCATCGCAGTGTCATCCAGGCGCTGTGATTGGCCAAGCATGCACTGTGACCCCGCATGCTTGGCCAATCACAGCGCCAGCAGCGAGGAGAGCAATGATTGGCCACAGGCAGGATGCCTGTGGCCAATTATTGCTGAGGGTGTTTAGTACACGCCCCACACTATAAAAGGCCGCCAGCACGGCGGCCTAGTGTAGTGTGTTCCGGAGCAGGGAAAGAGAAACATAGGCAGGGACAGTGACATTTATTTTTTTCTTGCTTAACCTGGATTCCTTTAGTTTAGGGAAAGAGAAGCATAGGTAGGGAGAGTGTCAGTGTGTTTTACTGTGTGAATCCTTGTTTCTAGGGACAGGGAAGGACAGTGAGGGAATTCTCCTTGTGCTATAGTGTGCTTTAAAAAAACATTTTTTCTAGGGACAGAAAACTATAGGTAGGGAGAGTGTCAGTGTGTTTTACTGTGCGAATCCTTGTTTCTAGGGACAGGGAAGGACAGTGAGGGAATTCTCCTTGTGCTATAGTGTGCTTTAAAAAAACATTTTTTCTAGGGACAGAAAACTATAGGTAGGGAGAGTGTCAGTTTCTTTCACTGTGATAATCCTTGTTTCTAGGGACAAAGAAGGAAAGTGAGTGAAATTCTCCTTGTGCTATAGTGTGCTTTAAAAAAACATTTTTTCTAGGGACAGAAAACTATAGGTAGGGAGAGTGTCAGTGTCTTTTACTGTGCGAATCCTTGTTTCTAGGGACAGGGAAGGACAGTGAGGGAATTCTCCTTGTGCTATAGTGTGCTTTAAAAAAACATTTTTTCTAGGGACAGAAAACTATAGGTAGGAAGAGTGTCAGTTTCTTTCACTGTGATAATCCTTGTTTCTAGGGACAAAGAAGGAAAGTGAGTGAAATACTCCTTGTGCTATAGTGTGCTTTAAAAAAAAAAATTCTAGGGACAGAAAACTATAGGTAGGGAGAGTGTCAGTGTCTTTTACTGTGCGAATCCTTGTTTCTAGGGACAGGGAAGGACAGTGAGGGAATTCTCCTTGTGCTATAGTGTGCTTTAAAAAAACATTTTTTCTAGGGACAGAAAACTATAGGTAGGGAGAGTGTCAGTGTCTTTTACTGTGCGAATCCTTGTTTCTAGGGACAGGGAAGGACAGTGAGGGAATTCTCCTTGTGCTATAGTGTGCTTTAAAAAAACATTTTTTCTAGGGACAGAAAACTATAGGTAGGGAGAGTGTCAGTGTCTTTTACTGTGCGAATCCTTGTTTCTAGGGACAGGGAAGGACAGTGAGGGAATTCTCCTTGTGCTATAGTGTGCTTTAAAAAAACATTTTTTCTAGGGACAGAAAACTATAGGTAGGGAGAGTGTCAGTGTCTTTTACTGTGCGAATCCTTGTTTCTAGGGACAGGGAAGGACAGTGAGGGAATTCTCCTTGTGCTATAGTGTGCTTTAAAAAAACATTTTTTCTAGGGACAGAAAACTATAGGTAGGGAGAGTGTCAGTGTCTTTTACTGTGCAAATCCTTGTTTCTAGGGACAGGGAAGGACAGTGAGGGAATTCTCCTTGTGCTATAGTGTGCTTTAAAAAAAAAATTTTTCTAGGGACAGAAAACTATAGGTAGGGAGAGTGTCAGTGTCTTTTACTGTGCGAATCCTTGTTTCTAGGGACAGGGAAGGACAGTGAGGGAATTCTCCTTGTGCTATAGTGTGCTTTAAAAAAACATTTTTTTCTAGGGACAGAAAACTATAGGAAGGAAGAGTGTCAGTTTCTTTCACTGTGATAAACCTTGTTTCTAGGGACAAAGAAGGAAAGTGAGTGAAATTCTCCTTGTGCTATAGTGTGCTTTAAAAAAAAAATTTTCTAGGGACAGAAAACTATAGGTAGGGAGAGTGTCAGTGTATTTTACTGTGCGAATCCTTGTTTCTAGGGACAGGGAAGGGCAGTGAGGGAATTCTCCTTGTGCTATAGTGTGCTTTAAAAAAACATTTTTTCTAGGGACAGAAAACTATAGGTAGGGAGAGTGTCAGTGTCTTTTACTGTGCAAATCCTTGTTTCTAGGGACAGGGAAGGACAGTGAGGGAATTCTCCTTGTGCTATAGTGTGCTTTAAAAAAACATTTTTTTCTAGGGACAGAAAACTATAGGAAGGAAGAGTGTCAGTTTCTTTCACTGTGATAATCCTTGTTTCTAGGGACAAAGAAGGAAAGTGAGTGAAATTCTCCTTGTGCTATAGTGTGCTTTAAAAAAACATTTTTTCTAGGGACAGAAAACTATAGGTAGGGAGAGTGTCAGTGTCTTTTACTGTGCGAATCCTTGTTTCTAGGGACAGGGAAGGACAGTGAGGGAATTCTCCTTGTGCTATAGTGTGCTTTAAAAAAACATTTTTTTCTAGGGACAGAAAACTATAGGAAGGAAGAGTGTCAGTTTCTTTCACTGTGATAATCCTTGTTTCTAGGGACAAAGAAGGAAAGTGAGTGAAATTCTCCTTGTGCTATAGTGTGCTTTAAAAAAACATTTTTTCTAGGGACAGAAAACTATAGGTAGGGAGAGTGTCAGTGTCTTTTACTGTGCGAATCCTTGTTTCTAGGGACAGGGAAGGACAGTGAGGGAATTCTCCTTGTGCTATAGTGTTCTTTAAAAAAACATTTTTTTCTAGGGACAGAAAACTATAGGAAGGAAGAGTGTCAGTTTCTTTCACTGTGATAATCCTTGTTTCTAGGGACAAAGAAGGAAAGTGAGTGAAATTCTCCTTGTGCTATAGTGTGCTTTAAAAAAACATTTTTTCTAGGGACAGAAAACTATAGGTAGGGAGAGTGTCAGTGTCTTTTACTGTGCGAATCCTTGTTTCTAGGGACAGGGAAGGACAGTGAGGGAATTCTCCTTGTGCTATAGTGTGCTTTAAAAAAACATTTTTTCTAGGGACAGAAAACTATAGGTAGGGAGAGTGTCAGTGTGTTTTACTGTGCGAATCCTTGTTTCTAGGGACAGGGAAGGACAGTGAGGGAATTCTCCTTGTGCTATAGTGTGCTAAAGCATTCCTCATCAACCATCTTTGAAATCCTTGTTTTTTTGGACAGTCAGGGAAATTGTCGTTGTGCTATTCTGTGCAAAAGCAATCATCCTCAACCATATTTAGAAATCCTTAAGTAAAGGGACAGAGAAGGACACCTGAAGGTAGCCCTTATTGCTTTTTTCCCATCTCCCTGCAGGCCATCTATTAGAATGTCTGGAAGGCAAACAAGGAGAGGCAGACAGTCAGGAGGCAATAAAAGAGGGCAAGCAGGCTCTGTGTCTGGGGGCAACAGTGCTGGTCGTGGACGCGGTGCATTGTCATCAGCACATGGCCATGGGACACGCTTGTCCTTCTTTTCGGCAGCTGGACATGTTGAGCCACATCATGCCGAAGACTTGGTAGAGTGGATGACCAAGCCCTCCTCCTCCTCCTCATCCTCTCTCACCCAGGCTCAGGGTACTGGAAAAGCAGCTGCCAAAGCGTCCTCTTCCCTGGTATCAATGTCAGACTCATCATCAGTCACTCCTTCCCTAGACCCACCATGTCCTCCTCCTGAGGAGTCCCCCGAACTGTTTGAGCACAGTGTTGGGTACATGCTCCAGGAGGATGCCCAGCGTTTCGAAGGGTCTGATGATGAAACCCAGCTAGAGGAAGGCAGTAGCGTGAGAGCAGACAGAGGGGATGCTCAAGAAGGACACCAATCTGGCAGTCATGTTCCAGCAGCTGCAGCATACTGCCAGATTGGCTCCAGTGATGAGGAGGGAGGTGATGATGAGGTCACTGACTCCACGTGGGTGCCTAATAGGAGAGAGGAGGAGGAGGAGGATGAGGAGGAGGCACATCTCCAACAAGGCAGGATGCCCTTTGGTGGCCAGCGTAAGGGCAGTACACCGACGGAATCACACCGCAGAGCTCCGCCTGTGCAGGGCGCTGCCTCTGCCCGTCATTCAAAAAGTTCTTTGGTGTGGGCCTTTTTTGAGGCTAGTGCATCAGATCGCACAGCTGCTGTTTGCAACATATGTCTCAAGCGTATATCGCGTGGCCAAAACATCAGCCGCTTGGGTACCACATGCCTGACCAGACATATGTTGACCTGCCATGCAGCTCGTTGGCAAGCCTACCTCAAAGACCCACACCAAAGAACAAAGCGGACCTCTCCTTGCACCGCATCAGCTGGGATCTCCAACCCCACTATAACTTCAGTCCTCTCTGAAACATGCACTGAGAGGAATGAAGGTGTAGAATTAGGTGTGTCACAGCCAAGTACTTGCGGCCACTCTGCTAGCAGTACACCGACGTCCGATTCTAGCAGGCAAATTTCCCTGCCCCAGCTGCTGGACCGTCGAAAGAAGTTCACTCCCAGCCATCCACATGCCCAGCGGTTGAATGCTAGCTTGGCTAAATTGCTAGCGCTTCAACTGCTGCCTTTTCAGTTGGTAGACTCGGCCCCCTTCCGTGAGTTTGTGCAATGTGCGGTTCCTCAGTGGCAGGTTCCCAAACGCCACTTTTTCTCACGGAAGGCTATTCCGGCTCTCTACCGGCATGTGGAAGGCAATGTCTTGGCCTCGCTGGACAGGGCGGTCAGCGGTAAGGTGCATATTACCGCTGACTCATGGTCCAGCAGGCATGGACAGGGACGTTACCTTTCTTTCACGGGCCATTGGGTCACTCTTTTGGCAGCTGGGAAGGATGCAGGGCAAGGTGCAGTAGTGTTGGAGGTTGTTCCACCGCCACGCCTCCAAAATGCTACTACTGGTTGTGACACACCTCTCTCCTCCACCCCCTCCTCTTCTTCTTCCTCCATGGCCTCTTCCTGTGGTTTGTCCTCGGAACCAGCGGTGCTCCGTAGGCGTTCAAGGGGCTACGCAAGTACGCAGGCAAAAAGATGCCATGCCGTGCTTGCGCTGGTGTGTTTGGGGGACAGAAGCCACACTGGGGCAGAGGTCCTGTCTGCTCTGCAGGGCCAGGCCGAGAGGTGGTTGACGCCACGCCAGCTTAAGCCAGGAATGGTGGTTTGCGACAATGGCACCAACCTCCTCTCCGCCCTCCGACAGGGACAACTGACCCATGTGCCCTGTGTGGCTCACGTCCTTAACCTGGTGGTGCAGCGGTTCTTGGGCAGGTACCCGGGCTTACAGGATGTCCTGAGGCAGGCCAGGAAAGTCTGTGTGCATTTCCGCAGATCTTATAATGCCAGTGCTCGCCTGGCTGAGCTGCAAAAGGAGTTGAACCTGCCCAAGAACCGCCTTATATGTGACATGCCCACCAGGTGGAACTCAACGTTGGCCATGCTGCAGCGGCTGCACACGCAGCAGAGGGCCATCAATGAGTACCTGTGCGACTACGGCACCAGGACAGGGTCAGGGGAGCTTGTTTTTTTTTCTCCACGCCAGTGGGGCATGATCAGGGATGCATGCACTGTCCTGGCACCATTTGAGGAGGCCACGAGGATGGTGAGCAGTGACAGTGCATGCATCAGTGACACTGTACCTCTTGTCCACCTGTTGGAGTACACGCTGCGTGGAATAATGGACAGGGCACTTGAGGCAGAACAGAGGCAGGAAGAGGAGGACTTCCTTGCCTCTCAAGGCCCCCTTTACCCAGACAGTGTTCCTTCTGTCCCACCCATCGCACAGGAAGAGGACGAGGAGGAGGAGGAGGAGGAGGAGGATTGTGTCAGCATGGAGGTGGAGGCTGGCACTCAGCATCATCAGCAGCAGTCTTTTAGGGATGATTTACAGTCCCAAGAAACCAGTGGACTTGTACGTGGCTGGGAGGAGGTGGCTGCGGATCATGTCGTCCTTAGTGACCCAGAGGACTCCGGAGCGAATGCCTCAGCAAACCTACGCTGCATGGCCTCCCTGATCCTGCAAAGTCTGCGGAAGGATCCTCGTATTCTTCGGATCAAGGAGAGGGACCATTACTGGCTGGCCACTCTCCTTGATCCACGGTACAAGGGTAAGGTTGCGGACCTTATGTTACCGTCGCAGAGGGAGCAGAGGATGAGACAACTCCGGGAGGCCTTGCAGAGAGGTCTGTGCAACGCGTTCCCAGAGACTGGGAGGTTACAAACTCCTGGTCCTGGACAACGAGTTGCTGAGGCTTCGGCCAGTCAAAGAAGGAGCGGTGGGGAAGGTGGCCGTCTGACCGATGCGTTCAGACAATTCTTTAGTCCGCAGCCCCAAAGTATGATCGGTTCCAGCAACCATCGCCAGCGTCTGATAAACATGGTGCAGGAATATCTAGGGGCAAGGTCAGACTTGGACACCTTCCCCACCGAAAATCCTCTGGCTTACTGGGTCTTGAGGATGGATCACTGGCCAGAGCTTGCACAGTATGCAATTGAGCTACTGGCCTGTCCTGCATCCAGCGTTCTTTCGGAACGCACATTCAGTGCTGCTGGAGGATTTGTCACGGATCACAGGGTGCGCCTGTCCACCGACTTGGTTGATCGACTGACTTTCATCAAGATGAACCAGTCTTGGATCACCACCAGCTACCACACACCTGATGCTGATATAACAGACTAATTGATTTTAACATGTCACATCCCTTCAAGACTGATGCTGATGCTGAGTGCCTGTGCTGTTATGTTGACTGGCTATCCTCCTCCTCCGAGTCCTCAATGATACGATTGATGATGATAGCTTGGAAGATCATTTTTGTTTATGGGTGCCGCCACCAGTGGCTAAGGCCCAATTTTTCAGCCCCTGTTTTACAGGGGCGTGTAATTACAATTTTTTTAGCAATAATTTGCCATAGGGCTCATTGCTGTGCTCCAAGTACAGTATCTGTGAGGGGTTGGAGTGTTGTGGCACCAGTGCCTAAGGCCCAATTTTTCAGCCCCTGTTTAACAGGGGCGTGTCATTACAATTTTTGAAGCAATACTTTGCAACAGGGCTCATTGCTGTGCTCCAAGTACAGTATCTGTGAGGGGTTGTAGTGTTGTGCCACCAGTGCCTAAGGCCCAATTTTTCAGCCCCTGTTCAACAGGGGCATGCAATTACAATTCTTGATCTAATAATTCACAGCAGGGCCCATTGCTGCACCCACCAAGAGTAACTGTCAGGGCTTACAGTGTTGTGGCACCAGCACCACCATCAAAGGCCCAATTTTTACTACCACTGTTCAACAATTATATGTAATTAAAATTCCTGATATAATAGTTGACAGCAGGGCGTTCCAGCACCAACCAAGAGTAACTGTGAGTGCTTACAGTGTTGTGCCAACACCAACAACTAAGGGGCCTATTTCTGCAGAGTATATACGGCAGGTGCCTACTTTCAAACATCCAACTTACAAACGACTCCTACTTGCAAACGCAAGAAGACAACAGGAAGTGAGAGGAAATCTACCACTAGGAAGGAAAATTCTCTCCTGTAAGAATTAATATGGGAGAAAGGTGTCTCCTCTGTACTGATGCTTTATCACCAATCCTTGTTTCAAGAAAAACACCACATTTCAAAAACAGTTGTCATTGGGACGGAAAGTGAGGTGAAATGTTCTGAACAGGGGCACAGACAGCAAAACAAATGTTACAGGGGTGATAACCCTTACCTATGTTTTCCAAAAAGTTTAAAAATAGATTTTTGGGCTGGAGCTACACTTCAACAATGTACCTGTTCAAAATTACAAACAGATTCTACATAAGAACAAACCTACAGTCCCTGTCTTGTATGCACCGCCTGTATACGGCTGTTCAGAGTATATAGGGCCTTTTTCATTTTATGTGCGGGGTTCCCCTTAATATCCATACAAGACCCAAAGGGGCTGGTAATGGGCTGGGGTAGGGGGGGGGTCATGGGGTAGCTATGCCATTTTTCTTAAAGATTTTCATCCATATTACCGGGACCAGACATTACATTAAAGCCGCAAGCAGTTTTAAATGGCTTTTTTTCCTTTAGAAATGTAATTTTGTGCAGGGACAGTTCTAAACACGGGAAACACGTGGCACTTCACAGGCATACTTTAGACACCCCCCAGGTACGATATTTAAAGGAATATTTGACTTTTTTTTTTTCACTTTATGCATCATTAAAATGACTGCTCCCGAAAAACGACCGTTTTTAAAACTTCTTTTTGCATTGATACATGTCCCCTGGTGCACAACCCGGGTTCCCAAACCCTTTTTAGGACAATAACATGCATAATAGTTGTTATAATTAGCACTTTAGAATTCGAACGTTCGCATCCATTGTATTTAATAGGGTTCTAATGTTCGTACGAACTTTCGGTCCGTTCGCGGGTTCTGGTGCGAACCGAACCCGGGGGTGTTCGGCTCATCACTAATCATGAACAAGTAGTTCACCAAGGGCGACACATCACAGAAGGTGCAATTAGATACGCAGGTTTCTGGATTCTTGGTGGCAAACGCTTGGTATCAGCTGTTATACACAAATGTGTTATCTGTCGCAAGCTGCAAGGAAGATTACAAAGTCAAAAGATGGCAGAGCTACCAGAGGACAGAGTAATTGCTCAATGACCTTTCACCAATGTGGGCTTAGATGTATTTGGTCTGTGGTCTGTTTTAACCCGTCGCACTAGAGGAGGTAGCGCGGACAGTAAACGATGGGCAGACCTTTTCACTTGTTTGTCCACCCGAGCTGTACACATAGAGCTACTTGAAGCCTTGTCAACATCAAGCTTTATTAATGCCTTGAGGAGATTCTTCTCAATTCGTGGCCCAGCAAAACTGCTCCATTCTGACAGAGGAACAAACTTTGTGGGAGCCTGCAAAGAACTTAACATTTGTGACAGCGAATCACAATTGCAAGACTTTCTCCAAGACAGAGGATGTACATGGGTCTTTAATCCTCCACACTCCTCACATATGGGTGGTGTCTAGGAGAGACTTATAGGAATTGCCAGGCGAATCTTGGATGCTATGACCGCCAGAATTTATCTCAGACCTGTAACTGACATTATAGTTTTGATCTCGGACTAGCTAGGATTCCATGTTCCTGTTTATATGTTTTTTCTGCATAGCAGTAGTTATTTAGGTAGTGATATAATAAATTATGCCAGACAGGGAGTGTTCTGCCCATATTGTTCATAGTAAATGTGTGCAATGTGCTGTTACAAATTATACTGCAATGTTAGTTTGACATTGCTGCCATCTAGTGGTCAGAGTTAGTTAGTTATTATTTTTCCAGAGCTTGACAGGAAGTGCTATTTTCCTCAGAGTGAAGGGCAGTAACATTTAACCTGGAACTGTATTTCCTTTTTTTCATGACTGCTCCTGGATCTAGCAGACTGCATGCAGAAGAGCTCTTGATCTATTCCTGGACTAATGAGAGTGAGGCTGCTGTATAATGTTTAATGTACTGACACATATCTTTTGTTTATGCTTACGTTGTACTTTTACAAAGTTATTCGGAAAAAATAATACATACAGATCTAATGTCTTTCTTTTCTTGACTTCTGAATTATTGTTAAGCTGTCTGACTAGTGTTATACAACAGTTCAATAACGCAAAGCAGAACAACTGGTGTGCCCCAGGGTCATGTCCATGGGCCCCTTCTGTTCATAATCTATTTTCTTCCTCTTGGTCTCGTATTTTGTACATTTAACATCCACTTCCATTGCTATGCAGATGGCTTTCTTATAACTTTCTCAAGTTAGTTAATGATAAAACCGAGGTTCTCCTCATTGTCATGTAATCTACCCTGACAAAGCTTAACAGTTTTTCAGTTAACCACTTGCTTACTGGGCACTCCCCTTCCACCCATCCCCCCTTCCTGCCCAGGCCAATTTTCAGCTTTCAGAGCTGTCACAGTTTGAATGACAATTGCGCAATCATGCAACACTATACCCAAACAATCTATAATTTTGTTCACACAAATAGAGCTTTTTTTGTTAGTATTTAACCACTTAAGGACCGGACCAATACGGACCATAATGACCAGAGGTGATTTCACAATTTGGCACTGCGCTGCTTTAACTGGAAATTGTGCTGACATGCAATGTTGTACCCAAACAAAATTTGCGTCATATTCTTCCCACAAATAGAGCTTTCTTTTAATGGTATTAGATTGCCTCTGAATAAACTCAATTTTAGTCATACATTTAGGCCAAAATGTATTCAGCCACATGTCTTTAGTAAAAAAAATGTCAATAAGCATATATTTATTGGTTTGCGCAAAAGTTATAGCGTCTACAAACTAGGGTACATTTTCTGGAATTTACACAGCTT
Source organism: Rana muscosa (assembly GCA_029206835.1). Lineage (NCBI taxonomy): Eukaryota > Metazoa > Chordata > Amphibia > Anura > Ranidae > Rana > Rana muscosa. The sequence continues at coordinate 176,716,179 of CM055116.1, forward strand.
TTATTTATGACTGCCTATCTCATTTCTTGAGGTGCTAAAATGGCAGGGCAGTACAAATCCTCCCCAAATGACCCCATTTTGGAAAGTAGACACCCCAAGGAAATTGCTGAGAGGCATGTTGAACCCGTTGAATATTTTTTTTTGTCCCAAGTGATTGAATAATGACAAAAAAAAATGTACAAAAAGTTGTCACTAAATGATATATTTCTCAAACATGCCATGGTTATATGTGTAATTGCACCCCAAAATACATTTTGCTGCTTCCCCGGAGTATGGGGATACCACATGTGTGGGACTTTTTGAGCGCCTAGCCGCGTACGGGACCCCCGAAAACCAAGCACCGCCTTCAAGATTTCTAAGGGCGCAAATTTTTGATTTCACTCCTCACTACCTATCACAGTTTCGAAGGCCATAAAATGCCAAAATAGCACAAAACCCACCCAAATGACCCCATTTTGGAAATTAGACACCCCAAGCTATCTACTGAGAGGCATGTTGAGTCCATGGAATATTTTATATTTTGACACAAGTTGCGGGAATATAACAAACTTTTTTTTTTTTTTGCACAAAGTTGTCACTAAATGATATATTGCTCACACATGCCATGGGCATATGTGAAATTACACCCCAAAATACATTCTGCTGCTTCTCCTAAGTACGAGGATACCACATGTGTGGGAATTTTTTAGGAGCCTAGCCGCGTACGGGACCCCGAAAACCAAGCACCGTCTTCAAGATTTCTAAGGGCATCAATTTTTGATTTCACTCCTCACTACCTATCACAGTTTTGAAGGCCATAAAATGCCAAGATGGCACAAACCCCCCCCAAATTACCCCATTTTGGAAAGTAGACACCCCAAGCTATTTGCTGAGAGGCATGTTGAGCCCATTGAATATTTTTTTTTTGTCCCAAGTGATTGAATAATGACAAAAAGAAAAAAAAAATACAAAAAGTTGTCACTAAATGATATATTGCTCACACATGCCATGGTTATATGTGGAATTACACCCCAAAATACATTTTGCTGCTTCTCCTGAGTACGGGGATACCAAATTTGTGGGACTTTTTGGGAGCCTAGCCACGTACAGGACCCCGAAAACCAAGCACCGCCTTCAGGATTTCTAAGGGCGTAAATTTTTTATTTCACTCCTCGCTACCTATCACAGTTTTGAGGCCATAAAATGCCAAGATAGCACAAAACCCCCCCAAATGACTCGATTTTGGAAAGTAGACACCCCAAGCTATTTGCTGAGAGGCATGGTGAGTATTTTACAGCTCTCATTTGTTTTTGAAAATGAAGAAAGAACATTTTTTTTTTTTTCTTTTTTAAATTTTCAAAACTTTGTGACAAAAAGCGAGATCTGAAAATATTCACCATACCTCTCAGCAAATAGCTTGTGGTGTCTACTTTCCAAAATGGGGTAATTTTGGGGGGGTTTTGTGTCATCTGGGCATTCCATGGTCACCGAAACTGTGATAGGCAGTGAGGAGTGAAATCAAAAATTTACACCCTAATGCCCCATACACACGATAATTTTTCATGCCATTTTTTAAACCGACGTTTTTCTTGTCTTTTTTTTCATGTTTCCTCTCAAGCCTGTCTTGCGTACACACGATCATTAAAAAAAAACACTCGAGCAAAGCGCAGTGACGTACAGCACATACGACGGCACTATAAAGGGGAAGTTCCGTTCGAATGGCGCCACCCTTCATGTTAGTAAAGTTTGTTGAGCGACGATTCACGCTTTTCAGCCTCGTGCCTTTCAGTCCGTTACTGTGTGATGAATGTGCTATCTCCATTACGAACGCTAGTTTTACCAGAACGAGCGCTCCCGTCTCATACTTGATTCTCAGCATGCGCGTTTTTTTTCACGTCGTTAAAGCATACACACTATCGTTTTTCACGTCGTTAAAAAAAACGACATGAAAAACGACGTGAAAAAATAGAGCATGTTCGAAATTTTTAATGCCCGTTTTTCACGTCGTTAAAAATGCTCTGGAGCATACACACGATCGGTTTTAATGCCCATTTTTAAAAATGGCATTTTTAACGGCATGAAAAATGATCGTGTGTATGGGGCATTAGAAAGCCTGAAGGCGGTGCTTGGTTTTCGGGGTCCCGTACGCGGCTAGGCTCCCAAAAAGTCTCACACATGTGGTATCCCCGTACTCAGGAGAAGCAACAGAATGTATTTTGGGGTGCAATTCCACATATAACCATGGCATGTTTGAGCAATATATCATTTAGTGACAACTTTTTGTACATTTTTTTTTTCTTTTTGTCATTTTTCATTCACTTGGGACAAAAAAAAAATATTCAATGGGCTCAAGATGCCTCTCAGCAAATAGCTTGGGGTGTCTACTTTCCAAAATGGGGTCATTTGGGGGGGTTTTGAACTGTCCTGGCATTTTTTGCACAACATTAGGAAGCTTATGTCACACATCATCCACTCTTCTAACCACTTGAAGACAAAGCCCTTTCTGACACTTTTTGTTTACATGAAAACATATTTTTTTTTTTGCAAGAAAATTACGTTGAACCCCCAAACATTATATATTTTTTTAAAGAAAAGGTCCTACAGATTAAAAAAGTGGGTGTTGCATTTTTTTTTTCCACACAGTATTTGCGCAGCGATTTTTCAAACGCATTTTTTTGGGAAAAAAAACACACTTTTTTTATTTTTAATGCACTAAAACACAGTATATTGCCCAAATGTTTGATGAAATAAAAAAGATGATCTTAGGCCGAGTACATGGATACCGAACACGACATGCTTTAAAATTGCGCACAAACGCGCAGCGGCGACAAACTACATACATTTTTAAAAGCCTTTAAAAGCCTTTACAGGTTACCACATTAGATTTACAGAGAAGGTCTACTGCTAAAATTACTGCCCTCGATCTGAACTTCGCGGTGATACCTCACATGCATGGTGCAATTGCTGTTTACATATGACGCTAGACCGATGCTTGCGTTTGCCTTTGCGCAAGAGCAGGGGGGACAGGGGTGCTATTTTTTTTTATTATTATTTATTTTGCTTTTTTATTTATTTTTATACTGTTCCTTCCATTTTTTTTTTTTTTTTACCATTTTTATTGTTATCTCAGGGAATGTAAATAGCCCCTATGATAGCAATAGGTAGTGACAGGTACTCTTTTTTTTGAAAAAAATTGTGGTGTTAGACCCTAGATCTTTCCTCTGCCCTCAAAGCATCTGACCACACCAAGATCGGTGTGATAAAATGCTTTCCCAATTTCCCAATGGCGCTGTTTATATCCGGGGGGGGGGGACATTCCCTCCCACTGCTTGTAAAAGAGGCTAATTATCTGCTAGGATTGCTTTTACATGAAAGCCGACCGCTGGCTGAAAAGAATGATACCAAGATGATACTTAAAACCCGCAGGCATCATTCTGGTATAACCATTCAAAGTCCAGCAACATACCAGTACGTTGCTGGTCCTTGTTGAACATGTATTGTAATCTTTTTTTTCATGCAGCCTCCGTCGGAATTTCGATCGTATGTACGCGGCATTAGGAGCAAAATCGCTCCTCCGCCCCTGCTGCCCCATGCTTCGGCATATATGCTCTTTTTTTTACTGTGGTGGTGAAATCACCTCCTACAGCGTTGGAGTCACGGCTTTATGTATCGTGGGAGAAAACGCTGTTGCTGTCAAGATAAATAAATCCACGCTGCAACTGAATGGCGTACCTGCTATGCAAATGATGGTTAACATTAAAACAAAGTAACATTACAGTATAACAGTAAGACCTTACCATACCATACCTGCAAAGCAAATAACAAAAAAAAACGAATAAAAAATAAAACATGTTTTTTGACGCAACCTGTGCCTAAAATATATATATGCCGAAGTATGGGGGCATCCTCCCGCAAAAAAGTTATGCCGCGTACACACGTTCTGACTTTTCCACGGGCAAGCCTCCGTCGGAATTTCGATCATATGTACGCGGCATAAAAGGTTATGCCGCGTACATACGGTCAGACTTTTCCACGGGCAAACCTCCATCGGAATTTTGACCGTATGTACGTGGCATTAGGAGAAAAATCGCTCCTCCGCCCCTGCTGCCCCCATGCTTCGGCATATATGCTCTTTTTTTTTACTCCGGTGGTGAAATCACCTCCTACACCACTGGAGTCACGGCTTTATGTATCGTGGGAGCGAACGCTGTTGCTGTCAAGATAAATAAATCCGCGCTGCAGCTGAATGGCGCACCTGAATACAAAAAGTTTCATACCTGAAAAGCAAGCATGATAAAACATTGCAGAATAGAATACAGTAAAAAAGAGCAGAACAATAGAGAGAAAATAGAGAGAGAGAGAGAACAATAAAACAACAACTATTTTTTATTTATTTTTTATATTTTTTTGTGTTTTTTTTTTTTAGTTTTTTTTTTTTTACACTTTTTTTTTTACACAACTGTAACGGTTGGGGTCTCTCAAAAAGCGATGGCATCTTGGGAGACCCTGTGTAAGTGTGTCCTAGTCTGTGAAATGCTGTACCCTACGCTTTTGTGTGGTAGCGTTCAAAACATTTACCAATGCAAAGACCAGGATTGTCAGGACAGAGTGGACAAAAATAATGGGTGTCACCCCTAAATCCGCGCTTGCTACAGACACAACATATTATTTGGGGGGCTCGTTGGGTAGGGGTACTCTCGAGGTCATAAGGAAAATGCCTCTCATGCAGCCGGCTTACTGCATTTGGTAGGGGATGGTGAGGTGCAGAACCGCCAGGATACAGGAGTTCTGCGACTATCTCATCCTGGAATTTTAGGAGAGATAAAGTCCCACCTGAAGCTCTGTATAGCACATGAGCGTTCAGCAAAGCCAATTGGAATAAGGATAGAGACACTTTTTTGTACCAGCGTCTCGCCTTACGGGCAATGTGATACGGCGCCAACTTCTGGTCATTGAGGTCCACCCCTCCCATATTTTGGTTATATACGTGGACACAGAGGGGTTGCACTAAAGGGCACTGATGATGCTGCACTGATAGGTGGCACTGATAGGTTGCACTGCTGGGCTCTGATAGGCAGCACTGAAGGACCCTGATAGGTGGCACAGATAGGCAGCACTGATAGGCGGCACACATGGGCACTGATAGGCGGTACTGATGACCACTGGTAGGCCCTGGAAGGCGGTACTGATAAGCAGCACTAATAGGTTGCACTGATGAGGCACTGATGAGCACTGATTGGCAGCACTGATGGGCACTGATAGGTGGCACTGGTGGGCACTGATTGGCAGCACTGTTTGACACTGATTGGCAGCACTAGTGGGCACTAATTAGCAGTACTGATGGGCACTGATAAATGCACAGGTTGGCACTGATAGGTGGCACTGGTAGGCACTGATTAACAGCACTAGGGATGAGCTTCGAGTTCGAGTCGAACTCATGTTCGACTCGAACATTGCCTGTTCGCCCGTTCGCCGAACAACGAACAAATTGGGGTGTTCGCGGCAAATTCGAAAAATCTATGGGAGAAATCTAAAGTGCTAATTATAAAGGCTTATATGCAAGTTATTGTCCTAAAAAGTGTTTGGGGACCCGGGTCCTGCCCCAGGGGACATGTATCAATGCAAAAAGAAGTTTTAAAAACGGCCGTTTTTTCGGGAGCAGTGATTTTAATAATGCTTAAAATGAAAAAATAAAAGTGAAATATTCCTTTAAATTTCGTACCTGGGGGGTGTGTATGATATGCATGTAAAGTGGCGCATGTTTCCCGTGCTTAGAACTGTCCCTGCAAAAAGTGTCATTTTTGAAAGAAAAAAATGCATTTAAAACTGACTCGCGGCTATTAATGAATTGTCGGCTCCCGGCAATACATACAAAAGTCATTGAGAAAAAAAAAAAAAAAAAGCGTGGGGGTTCCCCAGAATTCAATTACCAGGCCCTTCAGGTCTGGAATGGATATTAAGGGGAACCCCGCCGCAAATAAAAAAAAAATTGACGTGGGGTTCCCCCAAATATCCATTCCAGGCCCTTCAGATCTGGCATGGATTTTAAGGGGAACTCCACCCCAAATTAAAAAAAAAATGGCGTGGAGTCCCCCTAAAAATCCATACCAGACCCCTTATCCGAGCATGCAACCTGGCCGGCTGCAGGGGAAAAGGGGGGGACGAGAGAGCGGCCCCCCCTCCCTCCTGAACCGTACCAAGCCACATGCCCTCAACATGGGGAGGATGTCCCCATGTTGATGGGGACAAGGGCCTCATCCCCACAACCCTTGCCCGGTGGTTGTGGGGGTCTGCGGGCGGGGGGCTTATCGGAATCTGGAAGACCCCTTTAACAAAGAGGACCCCCAGATCCCGGCCCCCCCCCCTATGTGAATTGGTAAGGGGTACATTGTACCCCTACCATTTCACGAAGAAAGCGTAAAAAAATGTTTAAAAAAACACAAACACCTTGAAAAAGTCCTTTATTTAAAAAAATAAAAAAAATACATTCCAGCGGTGAAATCCAGTGTCCCGCGGCGATCCCGATGTCCAGCGCTGTCCGTCATTGGTTGTGCCTGAGCGGACCTGATGGGGAACTCCCTCTCAGTATTTTAAATGTATAGACCCGCCCCTTCTAAAGTTCCCCATCAGGTCCGCTCAGCGGACCAGATGCGGAACATGAGAAGGGGCGGGTCTATACATGTATTACCAAAGTGAGAGCAGTTCCCCATCAGGTCCGCCTCCTCGGTATGTCGGACCGGCTACGTCATTGGCCTGAGCGGGGAACTTCCTTCACTGTGTAATTTAAATTTACATAGTGAAGGAAGTTCCCCGCTCAAGCCAATGACGTAGGCGGGTCCGACATACCGAGGGGGCGGACCTGATGGGGAACTGCTCTCACTTTGGTAATACATGTATAGACCCGCCCCTTCTCATGTTCCGCATCTCGTCCGCTGAGCGGACCTGATGGGGAACTTTAGAAGGGGCGGGTCTATACATTTAAAATACTGAGATGGAGTTCCCCATCAGGTCCGCTCAGGCACAACCAATGAAGGACAGCGCTGGACATCGGGATCGCCGCGGGACACTGGATTTCACCGCTGGAATGTTTATTTATTTATTTTTTTAAATAAAGGACTTTTTCAAGGTGTTTGTGTGTTTTTTTAAACATTTTTTTTACGCTTTCTTCGTGAAATGGTAGGGGTACAATGTACCCCTTACCAATTCACATAGGGGGGGGGGCGGGATCTGGGGGTCCCCTTTGTTAAAGGGGTCTTCCAGATTCCGATAAGCCCCCCGCCCGCAGACCCCCACAACCACCGGGCAAGGGTTGTGGGGATGAGGCCCTTGTCCCCATCAACATGGGGACATCCTCCCCATGTTGAGGGCATGTGGCTTGGTACGGTTCAGGAGGGAGGGGGGGCCGCTCTCTCGTCCCCCCCTTTTCCCCTGCGGCCGGCCAGGTTGCGTGCTCGGATAAGGGGTCTGGTATGGATTTTTAGGGGGACTCCACGCCATTTTTTTTTTAAACTTGGGGTGGAGTTCCCCTTAAAATCCATGCCAGATCTGAAGGGCCTGGTAATTGAATTCTGGGGAACCCCCACGCTTTTTTTTTTTTTTTTCTCAATGACTTTTGTATGTATTGCCGGGAGCCGACAATTCATTAATAGCCGCGAGTCAGTTTTAAATGCATTTTTTTTCTTTCAAAAATGACATTTTTTGCAGGGACAGTTCTAAGCACGGGAAACATGCGCCACTTTACATGCATATCATACACACCCCCCAGGTACGAAATTTAAAGGAATATTTCACTTTTATTTTTTCATTTTAAGCATTATTAAAATCACTGCTCCCGAAAAAACGGCCGTTTTTAAAACTTCTTTTTGCATTGATACATGTCCCCTGGGGCAGGACCCAGGTCCCCAAACACTTTTTAGGACAATAACTTGCATATTAGCCTTTATAATTAACACTTTAGATTTCGAACGTTCGAGTCCATTGTATTTAATAGGGTTCTAAAGTTTACACGAACATTTTGTCTGTTCGCAGGTTCTGGTGCGAACCGAACAGGGGGGTGTTCGGCTCATCCCTGAACAGCACTGATGGGCAATGTTGGGACCGATGTCCCTGTAACAGAATCCGGTTACCGGCTTTCTTCTTTTCTCCTCATGCTATCAGTGTGAGGAGAAAAAAGCCAATAATTGGCTTCTGTTTACTTCCATGATCACGTGTTAAAGGGTCTCTATGATTGTCCCTTAACCCCGATATGTGATCAGCCGTGTCTGAAGGACTCGATGATCACAGAGAATGATGCCCGTGCGCTGCAGGGGGTGCAGGAGCATCGCCACCATAGGAGGGCGTCTATGGACGCCATCCCGACACTGGAAGCCTGTGCTGTAGCCGTCTTTTGGCTATAGCATGGGCGGAAAGTGGTTAATATTGATAACTCCACTGTCTTTTTCTCCCCTTAGGTAAAGAGTCTGAGTGTGATCCTTGACAATACACTATCTTTCAATGCCCACATCAGTAATGCTACTCAGTCAGCATATTTCCATTTACGCAAGATTAATCGCCTCCGTCCATTCCTCACACCCAACAGCACTGCTGTTTTTGTTCAAAATCTGGTCACTTCCCGCAAAGATTGTTGTAACTCCCTTTTTTTTTGGTCTTCCTCTCAAGTCCCTCCATAAACTACAATTGGTTCAGAACTCTGTTGTCTGTATCAGAGGAGCCAAAAAGAACTAAATTTTCTTAACATCCTAGCAACTTAAAGCGGAGCTCCACCCAAAAGGGGAAGTTTCCGATTTAAGGTCTCTTCCACCTGATTTTGACTACTGCGATCGGAAGCAGTTCTGCACCTCCCTACCTCCTCGCAATCTTCTGGGTCATCTGGCAGGTCCCAGAAGACTACAGAACCATTCACGCAAGAGCAATGGTAACCCAGGTGCCAACAATTAACATGCCGCCACCGAGGATAGATGACAGGAGAGGAGAATGGCTGGGGTGAGCCCATCTCTCGATATTTGGGCAGATGAGTGGCTGTCTATTGAAAGTCTGCAGCTACAGTTTTTGTAGCTGTTGACTTTTAATTTTTAATAAAGGAGACTGGAGCTCCCTTTTAACTAGGAGGGTTCTACACACATTTGTGCCAAATGCCTGATCGAAGACTGAAGTAGTGAGGGTAGCCTCCTTTGCATCTCTGGTGAAGGTGAGTGCAGGTGAAAGAGAGTGACACATACACTGATGTCACTAGGTGGAGCTGATTCTGCAGAAGGCATCAACACATGCAGAATAAAGGTCAAGATCATAACAGGACAGACAATAACCAGGTCAGCACAGCAGGCAGAAGCAAAGTCAGATGTCCTTAACCAAGAAAGTTTTGCAGATTTTTGAAGAATTGTTTTCTTCTTTATTGGCACTTCCCTCTTCCCCACCATTAGAAAGGTCCCTCACTTGGTCTGCAAATATTCCTCTTTCCTCCCTTTCGACATCACAACAAAATACCCTTAACGCCCCATGTACAGAGTTATTAAGCCCTTAAAATGTTCCACTGCTTCTGGCCCTGAGGATTATTCTACCAGTTAATATGAACTCTATTCCTCTGTTCTCACTCCTAAAGTGGCCTGCTTGTTCAGTTACATTCTACAGGGTAACCACTTTCCTTAGGAGATGTTACTTTCCAATATGTCTCTACTACCAAAACCATATAAGGACTACTCACGCCCACAAAATTATAGGCCACTCTCAGTAATTAATAATGATTTTAGAATCTTCAGCCAAGTTCTGGCTGATAAACTACCCTCTACTAAACTGATTGATTACTGACAGTATCAGATTTGCCTCCAATGCTATTCAGGATACCAATTTACACTTCAAACAAGTTTTGTTATTAAATATTGATATTAATGAGACATTTGATAGCGTATGATGGCCTTATCTTTACTCTTTGTTGCAATGTTTTGGTTTTAAGGTTGAGTTTCTACATGGCTTTCAAGCTTTATACCACTCCCCAAAAACTAGAGTTAAAATCCTGGGTTCTAACTCAGGGCAGATGTACGCTTCAGGGATGCCCCTTTTTTTTTTTTTTTAGCTCTGGCTATAAGCAAACACCCATTATAATGAAATGTTTTCAGAATTTACAGTAAATGTAAATCTTATTAAAAAGTGATAGCTACCAGTTTGCCTTTAGAGCTAATTGATCCACAGAGGCTGCTATTGCACTGGTTTTACATTCTGTACCGACCCATTTGGTAGATAAAAACAGCTATGATCATATGCTTTTTATTGATTTCAGTTCAGCATTTAATACAATCTTACCGATGAAACTTGTTGCTGAGTTAAATTCACTGGGGTTAAGCCCAACCTTTGGTAACTGGATTTTATATTTCCCTGGCCAATTGGCAACAGAGGGTAAGGGTTAGTATTTACTACTCATTGACACATGGATGTGTGATAAGCACCTTTTGTTTACTTTATATACTTATGATTGTATCTCCTTCTTCGAGCTGAACTCTGTTATAGAATTTGCAGATGACACCACATCAGTTGGGAGAATAAGGGATAGTGACAGAACGCAAGGGGGGGAAAGTTTGGGACTTTAAATGAGGCGCATATGTGGTGCACCTCCATCCCTGATTCGAAAAAATATAAATGGAAGTTTGGGACTTTGAGTGAGACTGTAGACATGGTGTAGGTAAAAAAGGTACATGTTTATTCAAAATAAAACGCATGAACAGCTTCAAACAGAAATCACATAGAGGGAAAAACATTCTGGTTGATGCGATTCCCTAGAGTTACACACACATAAGTATGGGTATGCACAATATAAGCAACAAGGTACATCAGTGTGTGACCAGGTGCCACACAGTGATCCGTATGGATAATGGAATACATTTTGTGAATAACATATGTACAGATATCACATGGCAACAAGCGCTAAAAACATGAAAAAATGAGCATATAAAACCAGTAAGAGCATAAGTAAATGATTATGTTGTCAACTGAGTTGATGCGTTTTCTGATTGCCCGACGCATTTCGTGTATAAGTTACACTCTTCAGGGGCTAATGCTCAGGACATCTAAAAAATATAATACAGTGTAAATAACTAAATCTGGTTGCTGGTCAAAGGAAATAGGTGATGGAACACAAAAGCCCATCTTGGGTACTTACATGGAATCTGGTACAATGGGTGTGGTACATATGGAGCCCTGACCAAAGATAAGTCCGTCATGGGAGCTGAGGTGATATATAGCCGCACTTAGGCAGGGTGTACTATTGCAGCCCTCCTAAGAACACCGGAACATGCAGTGTTGATGTTAATAATACAAATTTAACCAGAGGTGGCTACCAAGGGCAATCTAAAAAAATGACACAAAAAATATAAATGTCAAAACATGTTCATGCCCGGTGAGGGAAGGACCACAATGGGGAAATAAAGGGTGAAATGACCTGATGCTCAAATCCCAGGAGTCCCAAAAATGCAGGGACCGATCCATGAACCATGCAGTATGGCGTCTCAGGATAGTGGTGGAGGTGTATTTGGGGAAGGTTCATATAAGAGCACTCCACACAGTTGCAGACTAATCATCACCAGCATTGTGTAGGCAATAGAGAACACCCCACACACACACACAGGTGCAGGCTAATGATCACCAGCATCATGTAGGCAAAGCGTAAGCCAGGAGGAACCCCCGACGTGGGTGGGGGAACGCCCACGGAGGAGCTTGTGTCTCCAAGCTGCGCTGGCTAAGATGGATGAACGCACGCTCAGTGTTAAGACGCCAACATGTGACATCCCACGCTGGGCGGGACGCATGATGCCGATGCGCTGTGTGCCCGGGCCCCACCATCACACAACCCACCGCCCATGTGGGCGGGGGAAGGGGGACAGCAAAGCGGACGCGCAGAGCGCATCGCAGCTCCCAAATGACAGACATAAAAAGGCCAGGGACATGAATAAACATGTACCTTTTTTACCTACACCATGTCTACAGTCTCACTCAAAGTCCCAAACTTCCATTTATAAGGGATAGTGACAAGGCTGCATATTGGCAGGAAATAGGAAACCTAGTGGGCTGGTGCAGAGATAATAATTTAGAGCTAAATGCGGATAAGACAAAGGAAATAATTGTAGATTTTAGGAGACATAGAGAGCCCGGCTATGAGCCAGTTGTAATTGATGTTGTGAAGGTCGAGAGGGTACAGGAGTTTTGTTACTTGGGAACAATAGTTAGGGAGCATCTGTTATGGACAGGAAACATACAGTGGGGCAAAAAAGTATTTAGTCAGCCACCAATTGTGCAAGTTCTCCCACTTAAAAAGATGAGAGAGGCCTGTAATTGTCATCATAGGTATACCTCAACTATGAGAGACAAAATATGGAAACAAATCCAGACAATCACATTGTCTGATTTGGAAATAATTTTTTTTGCAAATTATGGTGGAAAATAAGTATTTGGTCAATATCAAAAGTTCATCTCAATACTTTGTTATATATCCTTTGTTGGCAATGACAGATGTCAAACGTTTTCTGTAAGTCTTCACAAGGTTGTCACACACTGTTGCTGGTATTTTGGCCCATTCCTCCATGCAGATCTCTTCTAGAGCAGTGATGTTTTGGGGCTGTCACTGGGCAACACAGACTTTCAACTCCCTCCAAAGGTTTTCTATGGGGTTGAGATCTGGAGACTGGCTAGGCCACTCCAGGACCTTGAAATGCTTCTTACGAAGCCACTCCTTCGTTGCCCGGGTGGTGTGTTTGGGATCATTGTCATGCTGAAAGACCCAGCCACGTTTCATCTTTAATGCCCTTGGTGATGGGAGGAGGTTTGCACTCAAAATCTCACGATACATGGCCCCATTCATTCTTTCATGTACACGGATCAGTTGTCCTGTTCCCTTTGCAGAGAAACAGCCCCAAAGCATGATGTTGCCACCCCCATGGTTCACAGTAGGTATGGTGTTCTTTGTTTGCAACTTAGCATTCTCTCTTCTCCAAACACGACGAGTTGGGTTTCTACCAAACAGTTCTACTTTGGTTTCATCTGACCATATGACATTCTCCCAATCCTCTTCTGGATCATCCAAATGCTCTCTAGCAAACCTCAGAAAGGCCCGGACATGTACTGGCTTAAGCAGGGGGACACGTCTGGCACTGCAGGATCTGATTCCCTGGCGGCGTAGTGTGTTAATGATGGTAGCCTGGTCCCAGCTCTCTGCAGGTCATTCACTAGGTCCCCCCGTGTGGTTCTGGGATTTTTGCTCACCGTTCTTGTAATCATTTGGCCCCACGGGGTGAGATCTTGCGTGGAGCCCCAGATTGAGGGAGATTATCAGTGGTCTTGTATGTCTTCCATTTTCTAATTATTGCTCCCACAGTTGATTTCTTCACACCAAGCAGCTTGCCTATTGCAGATTCAGTCTTCCCAGCCTGGTGCAGGTCTACAATTTTGTTTCTGGTGTCCTTCGACAGCTCTTTGGTCTTCACCATAGTGGAGTTTGGATTGTGACTGTTTGAGGTTGTGGACAGGTGTCTTTTATACTGATAACAAGTTCAAACAGGTGCCATTAATACAGGTAATGAGTGGAGGACAGAGGAGCCTCTTAAAGAAGAAGATGCAGGTCTGTGAGAGCCAGAAATCTTGCTTGCTTGTAGGTGACCAAATACTTATTTTCCACCATAATTTGCAAAAAAAATGATTTCCAAATCACACAATGTGATTGTCTGGATTTGTTTCCACATTTTGTCTCTCATAGTTGAGGTTTACCTATGATGACAATTACAGGCCTCTCTCATCTTTTTAAGTGGGAGAACTTGCACAATTGGTGGCTGACTAAATACTTTTTTGCCCCACTGTATCTCCCTTGGTGGGCAGATCTTAGCAAAGATTGTACTTCTTGAGAAAGCTGTGGAGGGCAGGCTTTTCTGAGTGGGTCCGTTGACTTATCACATCCCTCTGTGGCAAGACAAAAATGCATTACAGAGGGTGTTAAAGCAGTGCAGAAGATTATTAGGGGGGAATATTTAGTAAGCATTAAGGAACTGGGAAAGAGGAGATGCCTCCAGAGAGCTATTAATATTCTGAAGGATAGCTCACATCTGGCGATTGCCTTGTTTAGAGTGCTGCCCTCTGGCAGGCAATTTAGGAGTATTTCCTCTCATACCACCAGGCTGGAAAACAGCTTCCTGAAAAACAGCTTCCTTCCACAGTCCATACATTTTTGAATGCTAGAGGCTTTTCAGGGTTAAATTAAATATGCAGTATATCTTTTTTATGTAATATGTGTGTTGTTTTTATGGACATAATGTCCATGTTAGGTATGTCATGTCTTTTGCAAACAATAGTGATCAACAAAAACCGCCCTAATGATCACCACCACTGCGCTGTCTGAGGAAGTGATTAACCAAAAATAATAATAAAGAAGTTTACCTAAACAGCAGCCACCCTAAATGATGAAATATGTAAATAATATAGTGGTCACAACAAAATAGTGAAGTGAAAACTAAAAGTGGCGCATATATATAAATGTGATATTAAACACAATCCTATAAATTGATATATGAAAAAAATCAAGTGATTAAATCCTGAGAAAAAACATATATATGATTGAAACAAAATAGAAAAAAAATCCCGTGTGTAAAGGTGATTTAAGTGATCCAAAAAGTTCATAAATATAACAAAAAGTGTCCAAAAGAAATCTTCTTCTCTTCCACCGCACCAAAAAGTGTTCAAGTGAAACCTCCCCCTTCAGATGCAACACTCACCGCAATAATATGCCTCACACTCTCGTGTTCGGCGTGTAAACAAAACTGCACCTCTCAGGCAGGTGAATCAATTCAGCTCAGTGATCTTCAAACCAGCTCCATATAAATGTAGAAACAGAAAGTGCACAATAGTGTAATATTGCAAAATTCAGTTTATTAAAAATCTCCCTCCCTCAAACATTACACTCACATGGAAGCCAATAAAAACAAGCCAATTGCACATCAAACGAAGATCCAACAACGAAAACTTAAATTGCTTCAGCCAGTGAACCATGGTCGCGGCGGACCCGAGATCAGCAGGGAAAACAGTAAGTATACACTCGCTACTTGCCCTCCCTGTTCGGACTCGCCCCTTCCGGATGCGGCTTGATGAGATACACGTCACACGGCACACTTCACACTCCTCTAATTGGTCGAATCTCACCAATCTTTACTACGCAGGCGCACCACGATCGAAAAACTCGCCAGCAGGAACGAAAGTCTCATGGGCGGAACTCACCCTTCCAATCAGCGGAACGACCTAATTTATTATGTAATATGCCGCATGAAGTGCGAGCGGAAGTAACCTTGCTAGGAAAGAACTCTTAAGGGCGGAAATTACGCATTCAGCTAGTAAGCTGATCTGGTGTCCCCGCAACCATAATTCACTGGCTCTCATTAGTCCAAGACACAACAGTGTCACCTACATAGTAAATAATCTAGATAAATGATCCTCCATGAGTCATGTTTCATAAAATTATCATTTAAATCAAACACAATATTATTTCTAAAAAACTTATTCCCATTAACCATTTATTTATAAAAATATAAAAAAATATAAGAAATTAAACAAAGCTCAACGTTTTAGCTTATTTGAAGTATAAATCCACCAAACAGTAAACCTAATTTAGGGGAAAAAAATCAAATTCCACTTTACTGAATGAATGGCACAAATGAAATATATATATATATGTATGGCAAGAAATTACTGCATATAATAATACACCCGTGCAAGAATGACCACCCCTTATATCCAAACTGTTAGATATATATGTCAACACATTAATGGGGAATCATGTTGCACCTCTAAAACCATTTTAAAATATGTATAAAAAAATATAAAAATTATAAAAATTATTATATAGAATACAAATACATTTTAGGTATACTGCGTTGGTCAAGGTGTGACTGAATTTGGCCTGCTCCACCTATTGGTGGATCGTGAAAATGCACTCCAGTCAATCCCTAGGCCAGCCCCTATAGGACCTTCAATACAAAATTAGCAAATCCTTCCCTCGGATTTAAATGTGTTAAATAGCCTACAACAACTTATTAAAAATTATTTATAAAACAATTTAAATCCACCTCCACATTTAAACCTCTTGGGAAAAGACACTTAAGAAGAAAAATCCACTGGGTTTCACGTTGTGAAAGGTCTCTAACCCTATTGGAGCCCCTCCATGTTGGATATACAAAGTCTATGCCACAAAATTGGGCCACAGTGGGATCCTGGTTATGTTTCTCCTTAACCACTTAACGACTGCCCACCGCCGATTTACGTCGGCAGAATGGCACCGACAGGCAGAATCACGTAGATCTACGTGATCGCCTTTGTGCAGTTGGGGGGTCCATCCGGACCCCCCTTCACTGCAGTGAGCGGCCGTTAAGTGTTCGGGAGCGATCAGGCATGAGGGGGCGGCCGCTCGATTCCGCCCCCCCCCCCTCGCGATCGCTCCCGGCCAATGAAAATGCTTCCTCCGCCATGTGATGTAAACACAGGCTGGAGGAAGTGATGTCATCTCCCTCGCCGCGGTCTTTTCGTTCCCGGCGCCGAGGAGAGAAGACAGAGGTTAGTGCTCCAACAGTCCACTGACACGTAGGTACACATAGGCACACAAATCACCCCCCAGTCACCCCCAGATCACCCCCCAGGTCACCCCAAAGCCCCCAATCACAGTGTCACTGATTGCAGTGATCATTTATTTTACTGATCACTGCATTTAGTGTCATCTGTGATTGTAAAAAGTTGCAGGGCAGTTAGGATTAGGCCCCTTTAGGTCCAGGGTAGCCCCCTAACCCCCCCTAATAAAGGTTTAACCCCTTGATCACCCCCCAGGTAACCCTTTCACCCCCTAACTTCAGCGTCACTAAGCGATTGTTTTTCCGATCGCTGTATTCGTGTCGCTGGTGTTTTAGATAGGCAGTTATTTTTTTTTAAGGTTCGCCGCAGGTTTTTATTAGTGTCAGGTACCCCCATATATTATTTTAACCCCCTGATTGCCCCTAGAGTTAACCCTTTCACCAGTGATCGCCGTATAAGCGTCACTGGTGTCACTGGTTAGCCAGTAAGTTATTTAGTTATTTAGGTTACCCGTCAGGTTTTTATATAGCGTCGGGTACCCCCATATTTAACCTAATAAAGGTTTTAACCCCCTGATTGCCCCTAGTTAACCCTTTCACCAGTGATCACCATATAAAGGTTACGGGTGACGCTGGTTGATTAGTTTGCTTTTTATAGCATCAGGGCACCCGCCGTATATAACCCAATAAAGGTTTAACCCCCCTGATCGCCCGGCGGGTGAGATCAATTAGGTTTTAGCGCCAGAGAGGGTCTGCGTCGCCCCAGGCAGTGTTAGGTTAGTGCCAGTAACGCTAACACCCACGCGCAAAGCATACACCCCCCTTAGTGGTATAGTATCTGATCAGATCTATACTAGCATCCCCCGCGGTTTAGGGTTCCCAAAAACGCAGTGTTAGCGGGATCAGCCCAGATACCTGCTAGTGCCTGCGTTTAGCCCCTCCGCCCAGCCCAGCCCAGCCCACCCAAGTGCAGTATCGATCGATCACTGTCACTTATTAAACACAACACACATAACTGCAGCGTTTGCAGAGACAGGCCTGATCCCTGCGATCGCTAACAGTTTTTTTGTAGCGTTTGATATATTTGCTGACGACAGTCAGGTGCTTTTTTTCCTGTGAATCTTACTAGTGTACCCCTAAATTTAGAGCCCAAAATGGCAAGACGAAGGTACACTAGTAAAGAGGCCTACGAGATTCTGAGCATGACAGATAGTGAAGAGGAGGTCACGTATCTGTCAGATTCAGGCTCAGAATATCTTCCCGTAGAAGACAGTGACGTCAGCGGCCCCACGTCAGATAGCTCTGACGATGAAGTTGAGGTCCCTGCTAAGGTCAGGTGTACCCGATCCCGATCTTCTGAGGTTGTTGAGGAGCAAGAACCGCAGGTCTCTCGTATCATGGAGCAGAGTAGTACTAGAGCCGCTATTCCTTCTGGTGAACTGGCAAGCACCAGCGGCCTAGTACAGCCTGGACGTACATCCAGCACTGCAGTAACACTTGGTGACGTGGCGAGTCCCATAAGTGCAGTTCAAGCTGGCGAGGTGGCAAGCACAAGTAGTGTCCCGCTGCCACCAAGAAGACAAAGGCAGGCCCGTCGTGCCCATACTGCCCTTCCTGCAGAATTCGCCTATCCTGATTGGGTCCCCACCACTTCTGCAGAACCCGTACTTCCCCCATTCACTGCCCAACCCGGTATTCAGGTGGAAACAGCTGATTTTATTTCAATTGATTTTTATTCGCTGTTTTTCACGGAAGATCTCTATAGATCTATTGTGGACCAGAGTAATTTATATGCTGGTCAATTTATCGCCGCTAACCCCCAGTTGCCTAAAATTGCCAGAAATTGGAAACCAATTACGGTTTCCGAATTTAAGACCTTTCTGGGCCTTTCCCTCAACATGGGCACACATAAATTTCCGTCATTGCGTGCTTATTGGTCCACGCACCCAATTGACCACATGCCCGTGTTCTCTGCCTCCATGTCCAGGGCACGATACGAGCAGATTTTGCGGTTCATGCACTTCAACGACAATGAACTTTGTCGTCCACGTGGGGACCCTGAATACGACCGGCTCTATAAAATTCGGCCCCTCATAAACCACTTCAACGAACGTTTTGCAGCCTTGTTTACTCCCGATCAAGTTGTCTGCGTTGATGAGTCCCTGATTAAATTTTCTGGCCGCTTGTCTTTCAAGCAGTACCTTCCCAGCAAGCGTGCCAGATACGGGGTCAAGCTCTACAAGTTCTGTGACAGGGCAACAGGCTATGTAGTGAACTTTACGGTTTATGAGGGAAAAGATAGTCAGATTGAGTCGGTCAACTGCCCGGATTACATAGGGAGCGCTGGCAAGATAGTGTGGAACTTGGTGTCACCCTTATTCGGAAAGGGGTACCACTTGTATGTGGACAATTATTACACGAGCGTGCCACTGTTTAGTCACTTGTTTGATCATCAGATTGGAGCATGTGGCACCGTGCGACCTAATCGCCGGGGCTTTCCCCAGCGGCTTGTAGATGCCCGTCTTAGGCTGGGGGAGAGAGCCTGCTTGAAGTGTAATAACTTGCTCTCTATGAAGTGGAGGGACAATAAGAATGTTTTCCTTCTTACCTCCCTTCATGCAGACACGACAGTCCAAATTCGTACGGCGACTGGTGTTGTGGAGAAACCCCTCTGTGTCCACGAATATAACCAAAATATGGGAGGGGTGGACCTCAACGACCAGTTGATGGCGCCGTATCTAATTGACCGTAAGGCGAGACGCTGGTACAAAAAAGTGTCTCTATCATTATTCCAATTGGCTTTGCTGAACGCTCATGTGCTATACAGAGCTTCAGGCAGGACGTTATCTCTTCTAAAATTCCAGAATGAGATAGTCACAGAACTCCTGTATCCAGGCGGTTCTGCACCTCACCATCCCCAACCAAATGCAGTAAGCCGGCTGCATGAGAGGCATTATTCGTATGTCCTCCCGAGTACCCCTACCCAAAGCCACCCCCAAAAAAGATGTCGTGTCTGTAGCAAGTGCGGATTTAGGCGTGACACCCGTAGTTTTTGTCCACTCTGTCCTGACAAGCCTGGTCTTTGCCAAGGTGAATGTTTTGAACGCTACCACTCAAAAGTGAAGTTTTAGCGTAGGGTACAGCATTTCACAGACAAGGACACACTTACACAGGGTCTCCCAAGATGCCATTACATTTTGAGAGACCCGAACCATTACAGTTGTAAAGTTACAAAAAAAAGTGTAAAAAAGAAAAAAAAAACTAAAAAACAAAACACAAAAAAATATAAAATAAAAAAACCAAAAATAGTTGTCGTTTTATTGTTCTCTCTCTCTCTATTTTCTCTCTATTGTTCTGCTCTTTTTTACTGTATTCTATTCTGCAATGTTTTATCATGCTTGCTTTTCAGGTATGTAATTTTTTGTTTTCAGGTGCGCCATTCAACTGCAGCGCGGAATTATTTATCTTGACAGCAACAGCGTTTGCTCCCACGATACATAAAGCCGTGACTCCAGTGCTGTAGGAGGTGATTTCACCACCACAGTTAAAAAAAAGAGCATATATGCCGAAGCATGGGGGCAGCAGGGGCGGAGGAGCGATTTTGCTCCTAATGCCGCGTACATACGGTCGAAATTCCGACGGAGGCCTGCCCGTGGAAAATTCCGACCGTGTGTACGCGGCATAACTTTTTTGCGGGAGGATGCCCCCATGCTTCGGCATATATATATTTTAGGCACAGGTTGCGTTAAAACATTTTTTTATTTTTTACTAGGTTTTGTTTTGCTATTTGCTTTGCAGGTATGGCATGGTAAGGTCTTACTGTTGTACTGTAATGTTACTTTGTTTTAATGTTAACCACCATTTGCTTATCAGGTACGCCATTCAGTTGCAGCGCGGATCTATTTATCTTGACAGCAACAGCGTTTGCTCCCATGATACATAAAGCCGTGACTCCAACGCTGTAGGAGGTGATTTCACCACCACAGTTAAAAAAAAGAGCATATATGCCGAAGCATGGGGGCAGCAGGGGCGGAGGAGCGATTTTGCTCCTAATGCCACGTACATACGGTCGAAATTCCGACGGAGGCCTGCCCGTGGAAAATTCCGACCGTGTGTACGCGGCATAACTTTTTTGCGGGAGGATGCCCCCATGCTTCGGCATATATATATTTTAGGCACAGGTTGCGTTAAAACATTTTTTTATTTTTTACTAGGTTTTGTTTTGGTATTTGCTTTGCAGGTATGGCATGGTAAGGTCTTTCTGTTGTACTGTAATGTTACTTTGTTTTAATGTTAACCACCATTTGCTTAGCAGGTACGCCATTCAGTTGCAGCGCGGATCTATTTATCTTGACAGCAACAGCGTTTGCTCCCACGATACATAAAGCCGTGACTCCAACGCTGTAGGAGGTGATTTCACCACCACAGTTAAAAAAAAGAGCATATATGCCGAAGCATGGGGGCAGCAGGGGCGGAGGAGCAATTTTGCTCCTAATGCCGCGTATATACGGTCGAAATTCCAACGGAGGCTTGCCCGTGGAAAAGTCCGACCGTGTGTACGCGGCATAACCTTTTATGCCGCGTACATACGGTCGAAATTCCGACGAAGGCTTGACCGTGTGTACGCGGCATAACTTTTTTGCGGGAGGATGCCCCCATGCTTCGGCATATATGCCCATCATTAGAAGTGGGTGGATGAAGGGAGGTATTCTAATGGTGGGCATACCCACCAATCAATTTCTTTTTTTCGTTCAGCCAATAGGCTGTATGAAAAAAAAGATTACAATACATGTCCAACAAGGACCAGCAACGTACTGGTATGTTGCTGGACTTTGAATGTTTATACCAGAATGATGCCTGCGGGTTTAGGTATCATCTTGGTATCATTCTTTTCAGCCAGCAGCCGGCTTTCATGTAAAAGCAATTCTAGCAGATAATTAGCCTCTAGACTGCTTTTACAAGCAGTGGGAGGGAATGTCCCCCCCCCGGATATAAAAAGCGCCATTGGGAAATTGGGAAAGCATTTTATCACACCGATCTTGGTGTGGTCAGATGCTTTGAGGGCAGAGGAAAGATCTAGGGTCTAACCCCCCAATTTTTTTCAAAAAAAGAGTACCTGTCACTACTTATTGCTATCATAGGGGATATTTACATTCCCTGAGATAACGATAAAAATGGTAAAAAAATAAAATATGGAAGGCACAGTTTAAAAATAAAATAAAAAAGCCAAATAAATAATAAAAAAAAAAAAAGCACCGCTGTCCCCCCCTGCTCTTGCGCAAAGGCGAACGCAAGCGTCGGTCTAGCGTCATATGTAAACAGCAATTGCATCATGCATGTGAGGTATCACCGCGAAGGTCAGATCGAGGGCAGTCATTTTAGCAGTAGACCTCCTCTGTAAATCTAACGTGGTAACCTGTAAAGGCTTTTAAATGCTTTTAAAAATGAATGTAGTTTGTCGCCGCTGCGCGTTTGTGCGCAATTTTAAAGCATGTCGTGTTTGGTATCCATGTACTCGGCCTATGATCATCTTTTTTATTTCATCAAACATTTGGGCAATATAGTGTTTTTTAGTGCATTAAAAATAAAAAAAGTGTGTTTTTCCCCCAAAAAATGCGTTTGAAAAATCGCTGCGCAAATACTGTGTGGAAAAAAAAAAATGCAACACCCACTATTTTAATCTGTAGGGCCTTTGTTTTAAAAAAATATATAATGTTTGGGGGTTCAACATAATTTTCTTGCAAAAAAATTTTTTTTTTCATGTAAACAAAAAGTGTCAGAAAGGGCTTTGTCTTCAAGTGGTTAGAAGAGTGGATGATGTGTGACATAAGCTTCCTAATGTTGTGCATAAAATGCCAGGACAGTTCAAAACCCCCCCAAATGACCCCATTTTGTAAAGTAGACACCTCAAGCTATTTGCTGAGAGGCATGTTGAGCCCATTGAATATTTTTTTTTGTCCCAAGTGATTGAATAATGACCAAAAAAAAAAAATGTACAAAAAGTTGTCACTAAATTATATATTGCTCAAACATGCCATGGGCATATGTGGAATCACACCCCAAAATACATTCTGTTGCTTCTCCTGAGTACGGGGATACCACATGTGTGGGACTTTTTGGGAGCCTAGTCGCGTACGGGACCCCAAAAACCAAGCACCGCCTTCAGGATTTCTATGGGTGTAAATTTTTGATTTCACTCCTCACTGCCTATCACAGTTTCGGAGGCCATGGAATGCCCAGATGGCACAAAACCCCCCCAAATGACCCCATTTTGGAAAGTAGACACCCCAAGCTATTTGCTGAGAGGTATGTTGAGTATTTTGCAGATCTCGCTTTTTGTCACAAAGTTTTGAAAATGTAAAAAAAGAAAAAAAAATGTCTTTCTTAATTTTCAAAAACAAATGAGAGCTGTAAAATACTCACCATGCCTCTCAGCAAATAGCTTGGGGTGTCTACTTTCCAAAATGGGGTCATTTGTGGGGGTTTTGGGCTATTTTGACATTTTATGGCCTTCAAAACTGTGATAGGTAGTGAGGAGTGAAATCAAAAATTTATGCCCTTAGAAACCTTGAAGGCGGTGCTTGGTTTTTGGGGTCCCGTACGCGGCTAGGCTCCCAAAAAGTCCCACACATGTGGTATCCCCGTACTCAGGAGAAGCAGCAGAATGTATTTTGGGGTGTAATTTCACATATGCCCATGGCATGTGTGAGCAATATATCATTTAGTGACAACTTTTTGTACATTTTTTTTTCTTTTTGTCATTATTCAATCATTTGGGACAAAAAAAAAATATTCAATGGGCTCAACATGCCTCTCAGCAAATAGCTTGGGGTGTCTACTTTCCAAAATGGGGTCATTTGGGGGGGTTTTGTGCCATCTTGGCATTTTATGGCCTTCAAAACTGTGATAGGTAGTGAGGAGCGAAATCAAAAATTTATGCCCTTAGAAACCTTGAAGGCGGTGCTTGGTTTTTGGGGTCCCGTACGCGGCTAGGCTCCCAAAAAGTCCCACACATGTGGTATCCCCGTACTCAGGAGAAGCAGCAGAATGTATTTTGGGGTGTAATTTCACATATGCCCATGGCATGTGTGAGCAATATATCATTTAGTGACAACTTTGTGCAAAAAAAAAAAAGTTTGTCATATTCCCGCAACCTGTGGCAAAATATAAAATATTCCATGGACTCAACATGCCTCTCAGCAAATAGCTTGGGGTGTCTACTTTCCAAAATGGGGTAATTTGGGGGGGTTTGTGCTATTTTGGCATTTTATGGCCTTCGAAACTGTGATAGGTAGTGAGGAGTGAAATCAAAAATTTACACCCTTAGAAATCCTGAAGGCAGTGCTTGGTTTTTGGGGCCCTGTACGCGGCTAGGCTCCCAAAAAGTCCCACACATGTGGTATCCCCGTACTCAGGAAAAGCAGCAGAATGTATTTTGGGGTGCAATTCCACATATAACCATGGCATGTGTGAGCAATATATCATTTAGTGACAACTTTTTGTACATTTTTTTTTTCTTTTTGTCATTATTCAATCATTTGGGACAAAAAAAAAATATATTCAATGGGGTCAACATGCCTCTCAGCAAATAGCTTGGGGTGTCTACTTTCCAAAATGGGGTCATTTGGGGGGGTTTTGTGCCATCTTGGCATTTTATGGCCTTCAAAACTGTGATAGGTAGTGAGGAGTGAAATCAAAAATTTATGCCCTTAGAAACCTTGAAGGCGGTGCTTGGTTTTTGGGGTCCCGTACGCGGCTAGGCTCCCAAAAAGTCCCACACATGTGGTATCCCCGTACTCAGGAGAAGCAGCAGAATGTATTTTGGGGTGTAATTTCACATATGCCCATGGCATGTGTGAGCAATATATCATTTAGTGACAACTTTGTGCAAAAAAAAAAAAGTTTGTCATATTCCCGCAACTTGTGGCAAAATATAAAATATTCCATGGACTGAACATGCCTCTCAGTAAATAGCTTGGGGTGTCTACTTTCCAAAATGGGGTCATTTGGGGGGGTTTTGTGCTATTTTGGCATTTTATGGCCTTCGAAACTGTGATAGGTAGTGAGGAGTGAAATCAAAAATTTGCGCCCTTAGAAATCCTGAAGGCGGTGCTTGGTTTCCGGGGTCCCGTACGTGGCTAGGCTCCTAAAAAGTCCCACACATGTGGTATCCCCGTACTCAGGAGAAGCAGCAGAATGTATTTTGGGGTGCAATTCCACATATAACCATGGCATGTGTGAGCAATATATCATTTAGTGACAACTTTTTGTATTTTTTTTTTTGTCATTATTCAATCACTTGGGACAAAAAAAAAAATTCAATGGGCTCAACATGCCTCTCAGCAATTTCCTTGGGGTGTCTACTTTTCAAAATGGGGTCATTTGGGGGGGGTTTGTACTGCCCTGCCATTTTAGCACCTCAAGCAATGAGATAGGCAGTCATAAATTTAAAGCTGTGTAAATTTCAGAAAATGTACCCTAGTTTGTAAACGCTATAACTTTTGCGCAAACCAATAAATATACGCTTATTGACATTTTTTTTACTAAAGACATGTGGCTGAATACATTTTGGCCTAAATGTATGACTAAAATTTAGTTTATTCGATTTTTCTTATAACAAAAAGTAGAAAATATCATTTTTTTAAAAAATTTTCGGTCTTTTTCTGTTTATATCGCAAAAAATACTTGTTGTATCACATAATTTAAATTATCTTCTGAATATCCCCGTTGTATGAATTTTTCTTTTAATATGGCAACCTGAGTGAAATAGTCCGCATCATCCGTACAATTGCGTCGTACTCTTAAGAATTGACCTTTCGGTATATTCTTAATCCAGGCAGGATGATGCCCACTCCTAATTGACAGATAACTATTGCGATCTGTGGGTTTTGCCACCTCCTCCCCTGTTGGTTGGATACAGGTTCCTCTTTGGTGTTCTTCCCCTCCCACCCCTCCCCCGAGATCCTAAAAAAGACTGTTGGTAATAACCACCACACTCCTCCTCAGCCAATGGTTGAAACCTATTGTATGTGGGAATGTATCCAGGCCCTTGTGGATAATCCGGAGGGGGGTATTGGTACCACTGATCAGGCTCCTGTTGGGGGTAATAAGGAATATTCCTCCCATAGGATTGAGGGGGACGAGGTGATTGGTAATTTGGATTCCCCTGATAATGACGTTGTGGCCCTGGTGAGCCATAGTAGGGTCCATACTGACCTCCTCTCGCAGTATTAGTTTGAATTTGATTATGTGGACCTGGATTAGTAGTCCCTTTATTCCCACTAGTTTTAGGTGGATCCTTTTTGGGAATAGGGACACTAGGTTTGGGTTCCAGATTATTAATTACAGATTCATCACCAGTGACACTTATACTTTGCCAGGCATAAATATTGTTGGTTTTGAAATCGTTGGAATCCCGATTGTACTTTTTAACTTTTCTTTTCTGAGTGTCCCGGTCGACTTTCTCTAACTTCTTTTTCATGTTAATATTACATTCTTTGATTAGACTTGAGTCCTGTATTGGTTCTAATTTATTTTGTATTTCTTTAATCTTCTCATTCAGTAAACTTAATTTGATTTGTTTCCTTTTTAAAACAAGATCTTGTAACTCCTTGCCTACTCTATTGAAAAAACATAGCCATTCATCCATATACTTTTTATCATTGAGCCCATATTGAGGGGGAACCTCCCACCTCAAACTTCTAAAAATCAACCCCTCCTTATTGTAGTGCTCAAAAGTGAACACATCCCACCACGCCTTCACCTGTTTTTCAAGCAAGTTATCTAGCGTTTTTAATGCACCTGTATAGTCCTCATCACACTCAACCATTTCTTGATTGGTGGAGAAGATACCATCAGCATTAATCTGTCTACTCGACAGAAAGTTAATGGCTTCCATAGCTGCAAGTGGTGTGAGGGGGTTAGCTCGGCAGCGGGTGTGTGTGACCCCCGGGATGGGCTCCCCACACAAAAACAGGCCCAGCAAACGGAGGTTGTGGTTTTCAAAATCAAAAAAGGTGCGGTTTATTTTCTATTTACAGTGACAAAACACAGCAAAGCCAAAAGAAACATAAACAAAATAAATCCTGGTCAACTTGACCTCTGACTAAACATACAGGTTTCCTAACTAACAACTGGGATCAGCCTAGTGCTGTCCTAGTCCCTAAGTCCCTGGTTTTAAATGTCCAAGCAAATAGCCACACAGGCTTTGTCTCACCGCACAGGGGTTCACTCTCCCTAGACAGTCCACACAGGTCTGGTTCCAGGCATGAGCTAACATCTAATGAAGCTGGGAGTTCTTATAGAGGCCTAAATGAGCTGACAAGCTTCAGCTGGTCTCATCAACTCCCTGTCTGCACGACGCCCCACACTCTCCCTAGACATATGAGTCATCCATGAGCCCACTAGCCTTAGCTGGGCTTATACAACTCTCCACCTAGTTGTATAAGTCGGCGTAAAGCCTGAATCTGGGCGAAATATATCTACCCCCCTGGATGCAACCAGGTGACTTTACCTTCCTGCTGTCACAGTGGTTATATAGAAGGAACGCTGTAGGAGGTGATTTCACCACCACAGTAAAAAAAAAGAGCATATATGCCGAAGCATGGGGCAGCAGGGGCGGAGGAGCGATTTTGCTCCTAATGCCGCGTACATACGGTCAAAATTCCGACGGAGGCTGCATGAAAAAAAAGATTACAATACATGCTCTGAATGAATATCTATACACTCTAAATGTTAATACCAATAACATCAAATTAGAGTATCAAATTAGTAATGTTTCAGTGAATTTTTTGGATGTAACTATTGAATATTCTGAGGGAAGAATAAAAACAAAAGTATTTTTTAAACCCACAGATCGCAATAGTTATCTGTCAATTAGGAGTGGGCATCATCCTGCCTGGATTAAGAATATACCGAAAGGTCAATTCTTAAGAGTACGACACAATTGTACGGATGATGCGGACTATTTCACTCAGGTTGCCATATTAAAAGAAAAATTCATACAACGGGGATATTCAGAAGATAATTTAAATTATGTGATACAACAAGTGGCAGAACGTCCAAGGGATCAGTGTTTTACAAAGAATGAGAATCAGGGTGATAATGAACATCAATGGGCTTTTTTAACAGGGTTTCATGTCCAATATAAAGAAATTGAAATGATCTACAATAAGCATTGGCACATCTTAAGTAGAGACAGGCATTTGGGGCAAGTTCTCCCTATAAAACCTAAATTTATTTATAGAAGAGCTCCGAATTTTGGGGACCGGATTGTACGGAAAATTCTAGATCCACCAGAACAAACATTAAAAATTGATCTGAAGGGTTTCTTTCCCTGTATGAAATGCATATGCTGTAGAACAGTAAAGATGCATAACAGAGGAAAGAGACAAATTATGAGCACTGACAACAAGCCTTTTGAAATTAATGAATTTATTTCATGTAACTCTTCACATGTGGTTTATCTGCTATAGTGCCCATGCGGGTTACTCTATGTGGGGAGAACCAAAAGGCTCCTGCGAGTTCGTATTTCCGAACATTTAACGAATATAAAAAATGGTTTTAAACACCATAGTGTGTCAGTGCACTTTAAGGAGAAACATAACCAGGATCCCACTGTGACCCAATTTTGTGGCATAGACTGTGTATATCCAACATGGAGGGGCTCCAATAGGGTTAGAGACCTTTCACAACGTGGAACCCAGTGGAGTTTTCTTCTTAAGTGTCTTTTTCCAAGAGGTTTAAATGTGGAGGTGGATTTAAATTGTTTTATAAATAATTTTTAATAAGTTGTTGTAGGCTATTTAACACATTTAAATCCGAGGGAAGGATTTGCTAATTTTGTATTGAAGGTCCTATAGGGGCTGGCCTAGGGATTGACTGGAGTGCATTTTCACGATCCACCAATAGGTGGAGCAGGCCAAATTCAGTCACACCTTGACCAACGCAGTATACCTAAAATGTATTTGTATTCTATATAATAATTTTTATAATTTTTTTATTTTTTTATACATATTTTAAAATGGTTTTAGAGGTGCAACATGATTCCCCATTAATGTGTTGACATATATATCTAACAGTTTGGATATAAGGGGTGGTCATTCTTGCACGGGTATATTATT
Source organism: Rana muscosa (assembly GCA_029206835.1). Lineage (NCBI taxonomy): Eukaryota > Metazoa > Chordata > Amphibia > Anura > Ranidae > Rana > Rana muscosa. Next base: position 176,744,863 of record CM055116.1, read on the forward strand.
ATATGCGGTAATTTCTTGCCATACATATATATATATATTTCATTTGTGCCATTCATTCAGTAAAGTGGAATTTGATTTTTTTCCCCTAAATTAGGTTTACTATTTGGTGGATTTATACTTCAAATAAGCTAAAACATTGAGCTTTGTTTAATTTCTTATATTTTTTTATATTTTTATAAATAAATGGTTAATGGGAATAAGTTTTTTAGAAATAATATTGTGTTTGATTTAAATGATAATTTTATGAAACATGACTCATGGAGGATCATTTATCTAGATTATTTACTATGTAGGTGAGGCTGTTGTGTCTTGGACTAATGAGAGCCAGTGAATTATGGTTGGGGGGACACCAGATCAGCTTACTAGCTGAATGCGTAATTTCCGCCCTTAAGAGTTCTTTCCTAGCAAGGTGACTTCCGCCCGCACTTCATGCGGCATATGTACATAATAAATTAGGTCGTTCCGCTGATTGGAAGGGTGAGTTCCGCCCATGAGACTTTCGTTCCTGCTGGCGAGTTTTTCGATCGTGGTGCGCCTGCGTAGTAAAGATTGGTGGGATTCGACCAATTAGAGGAGATTGTATAAAGGGAGGGGGCTTATCGCTGTGTAGCCAATCCCATGAATAAGTCCATTGTGACGAAACATGTCGGGGCGTGGCTACACGGCAAATTACTGAATCTACAAACGAGTGTGAAGTGTGCCGTGTGACGTGTATCTCATCAAGCCGCATCCGGAAGGGGCGAGTCCGAACAGGGAGGGCAAGTAGCGAGTGTATACTTACTGTTTTCCCTGCTGATCTTGGGTCCGCCTCGACCATTGTTCACTGGCTGAAGCAATTTAAGTTTTCATTGTTGGATCTTCGTTTGATGTGCAATTGGCTTGTTTTTATTGGCTTCCATGTGAGTGTAATGTTTGAGGGAGGGAGATTTTTAATAAACTGAATTTTGCAATATTACACTATTGTGCACTTTCTGTTTCTATATTTATATGGAGCTGATTTGAAGATCACTGAGCTGAATTGATTCACCTGCCTGAGAGGTGCAGTTTTGTTTACACGCCGAACACGAGAGTGTGAGGCATATTATTGCGGTGAGTGTTGCATCTGAAGGGGGAGGTTTCACTTGAACACTTTTTGGTGCGGTGGAAGAGAAGAAGATTTCTTTTGGACACTTTTTGTTATATTTATGAACTTTTTGGATCACTTAAATCACCTTTACACACGGGATTCTTTTCTATTTTGTTTCAATCATATATATGTTTTTTCTCAGGATTTAATCACTTGATTTTTTTCATATATCAATTTATAGGATTGTGTTTAATATCACATTTATATATATGCGCCACTTTTAGTTTTCACTTCACTATTTTGTTGTGACCACTATATTATTTACATATGTCATGTCTTTTACTGTATGTAAGGAGACTGCATCTGCTTTTCATTTTAAGATTGTTATTGTAAAATGATTCTGATTCTGATTTCAGATTATTCCAACGGGATATCCCAATTTAAATTATGCATGTATGCTGGTGACTTTATGTTTTTCTTGACTCAACCTCTGGTATCTTTACCTAATTTGCTTTTGGTCCTATGAACATTTGCCGCTCTATCAGGTGAGATAATGGCAAAAGAGGAGCACAAGTACTGTAGCTTCTGTGTCCATTCTTTGGGCAGGACAGCATCACGTAAAGAAATGCAACTGGTGTCACCAGGTGGTCCTATGAACATTTGCCGCTCTATCAGGGATGTCTATTAACATTACTAAATCCTCTGTTCTGCCAATTAATATACCCTCTGCACAATGTGAGACACATGACAGATCACATGACAGATCTCTTAACTAGAGGTCGCCCTCACACCCGATATTTCCTCACTTTTTGCTGCCAATTATCTCCCATGTGTGTCCTGGATTTGTAATATTATAATCGCGATCATATCTTATTTCCTTCTTAGGCAGAGTCATGGCAGTTAAAATGAATATTTTACTAAAATTGCTGTACCTTTTTAGAGCCCTACCCATTGTTTTTTTTCCGAGATCATTTAGAGACAAGTTTCAGATTGATATCAACAAGTTTATTTGGCAGGATAAATGCTAGAATTATTGCTAGAAAAAAGTTAAACTGAAGAAATGTTTTGCTCTGGAGGTGGAATAAACAGGAATGTTATGGGATAAGCAGCATTAGTGGCTGTGGGCAGATGTAGCAGATAGAATCACAGGTCCAATAGCTAGTGAATCTTGTGAAAGAGACAGTTGGAAGTAACCCTCCTGTAGTTCTTTTACGTCTTGAGTCAGGGCAGAGATTTGCTAGCAGTGGGTGTCCAGCAGTAAAACTCCCCTGTCAAACACTATTATGGCTGAGTGGTACTATTATATATTTTATCAGAGGCCAAAGTGGTAAAGCGTACCTGGTAGTGGCAACAGGTGAGATAATGGCAAAAGAGGAGCACAAGTACTGTAGCTTCTGTGTCCATTCTTTGGGCAGGACAGCATCACGTAAAGAAATGCAACTGGTGTCACCAGGTGGTGCTAGCACCACAGGAGACATCAACAAATGCAAAATCAGAGGAGGCCAAGGTCAGAACCAGACAGGAAACTGGAAGGCAGCAGAGTGCAAAAACCAGACAGGCAAACAGCAATAAGGTCATCAGGCACACGTAAAGTCAAATGAAAGTAAGGGGTTAGAAATTTGCAGGCAGAAGAGTACAAAAAATGCCAGGCAGATGCAAGGTTCAGAGATCAGGCCATGGTTAACAGCAGGAAAAGAGGAAATAGGACAATGCAGAGGAGCAGGTTGAGAATTGAAGCCAATCCAGTCACACTTATCAACAGGGAATACAGGTCCCATTATAGAATTACAGGTGACAACTAGTCAGCAAAGGATGCTAGGAGGGATTGAGCCATAAATAGGTGATTTGGCACCAGTACTGGGTGTGCACAAGCTCATGTGGATGCCATATCTAAGCAAATGTATGTGCCCATAAACTGAGACAAACGACCAACCACAGCTTTATGTAGACAGAGGATACTGCTACATGCTCGCACATGCGTAGGTTCCTGTGCTCTCATACCAACCTGGCCTTTCTTACAGTTTGATTAAATACTGTAAGTCAAGTTATAGGTGTCTTGCTAAATTCAGTGACACCATCCCTACTAAATTACTCAAGCCTCGTACACACGACCTGTTTTCTCGGCAAGAAAACTGCTGGGAGAGCTTTTTGCTGTGAAAACCATTCGTGTGTATGGTTTCTCGACAGGAAAACTGCCAGGAATCTCGACGAGAAAAAAAGAGAACCTGCTCTCTATTTTTCTCGTCGGGATTCTCTGCAGAGTTTTCCTGCCAAGAAAAACGTTTGTGAGTATGCTTACCTGTGCCCAGTATGTCCGTGCATGCTCTATGAGACTTCAACGCATGCGCAGTAGCATACAAGGGTAGTGTAGGGTGTAGCAAGATGGCGGCAACGGCATTGAATGTGACGAGCGCCGGCTCGTCATAGTCGATGACGTCACCGCGTTCTCACCATTCAAAAGAACGGCGGTTCTTTTGAATGGTTGCGTGTGTACACTGGCTTTGCAAGACAAGCTTGCCAGAAATCCCGTCGAGAAAATCAACGTTTTTTTTTTTCAACGGGATTCCCGCCCGTGTGTACAGGGCTTCACTGATTTAACACTTAAAAAAAACTTTAAAGTTAACAAGGCATCCTGATAAAAACCAGTGCAAGTACAATATGGTTGTAAAAAACTCCACACCTCCTAGACCCAATATTCCTCCCCTAATAGGTGTGACAGAACTATTATTTGCATATTGAGGCTTCATGCACACTCTATTCTATTGACACTTTTTTTTTTCCCACAGGCAGCATCAAAAAGCCAAAATTTTGTATTGGCACTTATGCGCATTCCCACATCTAGCTTTAATACAATTTATTGGCCAGAATTCTGGACCATTAGAATACATTAACACGGGAACACACCTAAACGCATCTAGGGTTAATGCTAGAGTTAATGCTCATTTAGGCTTTTTATATGCTCAAAAGCTCCTCTCCTGAATGCATAAGTGACTTTTTTCTTTTAAATGTCATTGCCTCTAAACGTCCCTACCTCTAAAACCCTCTAAACTCCTATGTGTACATGGATACATAGGTTAACATGGAGGGGAGTTTAGAGGCAGAAAAAGAAAAGCTAAAATGCCTGTAAAAGCAGTGTTTTGAACTCAAGTGTGCATGAGGCCTAACTTTGTAGAATGCGTGTTGTTGTTATTAATTTTTTATACAGAAGAAAAAGATTATTAAATATTATGAAATAATGAACACTTGCTGTGAGATTATTACATAATTTTATTTAAGATCTTGAAGCAGCGTTTATACCTGGAGTTAGGTGCATTAGGAACTACTACATATTTTATATATTTAAAATATATATATATATATATATATATATATATATATATATAATGATTTTATTCATAAATCCTTATTGATTTTGTACTTCAGTTTTGCTTTAACTGCTGGTGAAGAGGGAGGACTGAAGAAGTGTGTGCCTAGCCCGATAATTGTACTGATATCACAGTTGCAGTTTGTGTGTGTGAATGCAACAAAAATTGGTGTACTCTCTTTTTTTATTGGTTGGTTGTTGTGCTGGTATATTTTTCCCTCCTCCAATCTGTGATATTATTGTAACCTAACATATTTGCATAATAAATCCACAATTGCCGTTCCCGATAAATTGCTGGCCCAGCAAAAAAGATATAGTTTTTTCTAACAGCAAAGTTACAATTAGGAACATACAGATATTTAAAATGTCTATTAAATCAGCAAGGTAAAGATTTTCAAGTTAAAGCAGAGTTCCACCCAGAAATGGAACTTCTGCTTTAAGTGATGGTGACCCCCTGACATGCCACATTTGGCATGTAATTTTTTTGGTGGGGGGGCGAGTATCCAATTTTTACGGGCACCCAGCTCCCACTTCCTCTTCTGGCTCTGCGGCGCTGGAAGGAAGTTCACCCCTTCCCCCTCCCTCCCTGCAATCTTCTGGGACACATCACAGGTCCCAGAAGATTGCCCAGCCATTCACAGCGTGCAACACGGCTCGCGCATGCGCAGTGTGCGCCTGGCTATGAAGCCACAGCTGGGTGCCCACAGTTAGAATGCCGGTGCCGTGGAGAGGAGGGGGAGAGGATCAGGGCTTCATACGCCCGCATTGCTGGACCGTGGGACAGGTGAGTGTCTGATTTTTAAAAGTCAGCAGCTACCCTTTTTGTAACTACTGACTTTTAAATGGGTGGAACTCTGCTTTAAGTATTTTTTTCAGAAAAGGAGAAGAAGATGCTAAAAATGTTGGGTTTAGTGTAAGTCTAAACACCCATCCCAATGATGATCTGTAGAGTTTTTTCTTTACCAACTCTATCCAAAGAATCCTAACTCTTCTAAAAAAATAAAATAAATACAGCTTATTGAAGGTGCTCCTTGACTTTAGACCCTAGTAGTCTGCTTGGATTGATTTTGACAAGTTCAGACAACATATAGGCTCTCCACTGGGCTCCTTTAGCTGCAACCGATAATCTTGGGTGTTAGATTTTACATGCAGATTCTCATTGGCTTATTTTCTCTGATTGTACTGATAAAAGTATGACACAGTCTATATTAAATACTGATCTATTGATTTCTGCCCAACATATCATATCCAAGCTAAAGAAAAACAATCTGAGTACAATTTGCATTTAAATACCCTACATAAAAAAAAAAAAACAACTGTACAATATCAAAAGCATACCTTTGAGATAAAAAATACTTACTATTTTTGTATTCCTGATAATCCGAGAGTGGAGCAGGGAGCTGGCACTCTGCAACATTGTTGCAGTGAGAATGTTTTCCTCTAGTGCCAGCTAAGACTCTGTGTCATCACATTCTGTCAGCAGAGTGATTACCCCCAGGGAGCAAAACATAAAGGGAATTGTAGTTCCAGGACTCAAGTTTCTCAATCAGATTGAATTGTATGGAACTGCAAGAGCCAGCATGCTTTGCAGAAGAGGAACTAAAGACCCCATCTTGTTTTGTTGAGGGATTTTCAGACAGCACAAGGCGGAGGAAGAGATCCGACCTAAGGGAGAGGTACTGCCTCCTAGGTGATTTCACTGCGTGATTTAGGCCTCCGCTGCCAGTCGGGAAATCCATCCTGAGAGAGGGGGATCCCAGGTGCATGTGCAGGTGCACCTGCAACAATGGTGAAGCATTCCAGTGTAAGTCAGGTTGCCAGGAGAGCCTGCTTGTTCCAGGACATTCGTTTGGGCCCTGACCGCAGGATTGGGTGAGGAGAAGAAGAAGTTAAATGGATACTGTATACAGACATCATTGCTGTTAGTCATCTTGCTGACACTTGTAGTGCCACAGGGCTAAAGGATAAGGTCATCCATTCCCAGGAACACTGTATACAGACAGCATTGTCCTTTCACCTTTCTGAGAAAGATCCTGCCTTCCTCACTTGATAATCCGGGCCAGTTGTGTTGTTTGGACCTGCTAATCAGGAGTTTAAGTGCACCAATGGAAGTGGCTATCTGAAGACACAAAGTCTCATTTTTTCTTCAAAAGGACTGAAGCTATTAGTGCCATATGGACCCGCACACACATATTCAGGGCTCTGTTAATGCAGTGGGTGTGCCAGTACATGTTGAGTTGAATAAAGTGTTTAAAGTTGGGCCTGTGGTATCAGGGGACAGAAGAGAGAGGCTCCTCCTGCCTGGACTTATAGCACCGATGTGAGTAAATATAACCAATCTGGTACAGATTGCCATATTGTGATTTATTGTTGTTGAAGTGTTTGCCTCTGCTCTTGGGGTTATTCTCAGGTTTTTTTTTTTTAAATCAGATAAGTTTTATTTGAAAAGCTATATGCTCATGTGGGGTATACAATTCTTCAGCCAACCATCCCAACACACAGAGTTTAGGATCTAATTTAAATTTAAGGTTACAAATTGTAATAATAAAACCTAGTACTTCTGTTTAATATCTAACCAATTTTGGACACCTCATGTGAATGAGTGTACCGTTGTGTATTTCGCACCTTGGACATAATGGGAAGTTCCTTCTACGCCATTAGTGTAAGTTATGGGGAGTGCAATATGTACAATGTATGATAAAGAGCTGGGTAAGTTTCTGAGCTGAGGAGAGGGACACTTTGAGTACATTATCCAATATACAGGACCATTCCTCATCAGTAACCTGACCTATGTTCTTTAACCATCCATCTCTACAATGAAAAGACATGGCTTTGGAGACATGGCACATAAAAGACCCATAGAGAGATGAGATTTGTCCCTTCCTGGTCATGGATGACACCAGCTGCGTAAGTATTGTAGGCTTAGTCAATTCCCAATTAGATATTTTAGATTGCGAGGAGAGGTGTGTCTAAGTTGTAGATATTGAAAAAAATTGATGATTCAGCAAACCAAATTCCTCCTGTAAAGATTGAAAATCTTTTAGTCTGTTACCATTATATAGCTACGATATGTAGACCAGTCCACATCTAGACCCTCCAAAGCAGTAGCCCTCTACCTGATTTTTTGCATAACATGACTTATGTGCAATACATATTCTTTCATACTTTTTACTTCCATGGAGAGGTCTGTGAGGGAAGAACCATAGGTATGCACTGCATTAAGAATTTCTTGCAGAGTGGGTTCTCTGCTTACAGTGTCATAGGGGCCAGGTGTGTCATGTTTAGGGAAAGAATGAGTACTCACTGCAATCCCATCAAGTTCAGCCACCATGTGCTCAGATACATGCCGAGTAGTGCTTTCAAATGACAGGTAAGAAGATCCCTGAGCCTCTTGCACACGATGTAGCTGAGAGGGCTGCTGCAGAGGTTTATGTTTGCCTGAGTTATGTGCATATTTCTCTAGCTTGGAAGCAGCCACATTTGTGTCAGTGGGGAGTTGCCACGTTGGTTATTCTGCTCAGCGGACATGCTGTTCTCTCTCCTCCTTGTTGTTCTCAGCTGAGGAAATCGATCACCGGTGACGGCGGCAGAAGTGTCCCCTCGCCGGGGGTGCAGTGTCAGGTCTATTGCCATTGATATGAGGGCCCACCACAGGATAATATACAGAATTCTGTTGGAGCTGATGTGAGACACATCTGCTCACATGAACGGTCAAGCCACGCCCCCTATTCTCAGGTTTTGAATCCCCTGAAAGCAGCCTGAATATGGTATTGAGCTATAGTGCTCTTAATCTCAGTTATTGCTTTCCAATTGCATTAATTGAATATATATGGTTACTGTTTGTTACTCTTTTCCACAGAAATATTGCAGTAAAGACAATTTATGTGTTTTATCATTACGTGTGTGCTTCTCATTGGTCCGTGCACTTACATAACATACTTAAGCAGCTCCTTCGGGGGTAGCGCTACACGAGCAAGACACATACTGTAGGATTACTGAAAAAAATGGACCCTTGTATGGGCACTGATTTTCCGTAGCAAATTGTACCTAAGTAGATCTGAATCAGGAAAAAGAGGACATTCTCTCTCCAAAAGAAACAAAAGAAACAATATTTTCCTTGCTTAATGTGTCAGATATGAGGATGCAGTGCTGGATGGGAAGGAATGCAACTTTTTTTTAGATTTGGATATAATGGTAAAAGATTAGAAATACTGTTGCATTTCTATAGCTGTTAATGTCCCTGTTAGGAAGATTCACTCTCTATTGTTCTGATCATCAGTGTCACAGGAAATGAAAGTGGGACTAAATATAAAAAATGTGTTTCCAACAGAAAAGGAATGGTAGGGAAACCAACTAGTGGGGGTACTTGTTCCTTTAACAACCATCCAACTCTTGCAGTAGACAGGTGTTGCACAGACCTGGTATGGCTGTATGGTCCCAGGTTATAACCCCTGATAGGCACATACCAGCCAGGCACACTGTAGTTCACAGTCACTTAAGTCATAAAACAGTCTGTTCATGTATTTCTTCAGTTTTTGCAGTCTTTGCACAAAAATATAATGGGGGACTCTAATCTGCTCCTTCATGGTGAGAATTACCCTCTTGAATATGAAGGGTAACTAGATTCCAAACAGGAACTCCTCAACAGGATTAAAATCCTGGATGTACTGCTGTAAGCTCTCCCAAATAGGGCAAAGAAAAGTCTCTGGAATCCACATGGCAGGTACTCACTGTGTCTTGTATACTGTGTTGCCACCTGCAGTACCAGCCAGCTTCTGTACTTGTTGCCTGTGTCCTGGATCCTAGATGAGCTTTCTGCATGCTTTCAGGAGGCTAGGCCAGAGGTCTCTGAGCCCAAGCAGGCGCTAGGACCCCAAAAGGTTTAAGCTTTTTTTTGAAGCTGCAGGAAGTCTCCCAGGGATTCCTCAGCCCTCAGGCTGGATCTTAGTTACCCAGGAACAAGAGGAAGCTATTTATACCTCTCTTAGGTCCCTGCTGGTTACTCATTCTCGTGACAAGGGATAGGCTGAAGTGCATGAATATGCAGGCCAGGGTCAAAGCTCTTCAACCCACTATATCCTATAGTCTAGTGGGATGCAGGGAAATGTAGCTGAGCCTGCACCAGCAGAACCTAGAACAGACACTAACAAACAATTACTGCTCTCCCTAAATACAAGGAGGCCCAAAATTAAGCTTAATTTACCTAACACTGGTGGCTTACTAAGTGCTGCTACACGGGCAAAGGGTGTAATAGTAACTGGTGTCTTAAGGAGGCCTAAAATACAGCATAAAGAACACGTATGCGCTGCAGATCCTGCAGTTATCAGATGGGTCAACCTGACCCTGCTGCCTGGTCCACAGCTAAGTTGCTGCATTGTAAACAGCTAAAATGTTAAATTGCTGTATTTAGCAACTTGTAATGTTCTTTTTTTTAATGATAAGTATATATTTAAAGTATACTTACCCTTTACTAACTCTCCCCCCCCCCTCAGCTGCATACTTAGTGCTCTTGTGGCCCACTACAATGATTTTTGTCCTGCCATCCTGGATCTTCTTCTGCATCATGCCATCAACACAGTAGCCCCCCATTAGGGAGAAGAAGGTCAGGAGAAGTCCATGAGGAGAAAATGTTCAGGTGCTGACAGGATGAAGACCCAGGCTGGCAGGATACAACCGATTGCAGTGGGCTGCAGCTCTGGAAGCTTGTTAGGTTTGCAGCTTGAAGTATTGGTTAATTAAGGTCAGGGTGGGGAAACAGGATTTACCATTTAAAGTAATATCATTTGCATAGCTCATTCCTTAAAATCCACACAATCCTACCATTCCAACCATTCCAAAAGTTCAAATGCCTTGTACAGACGAGCGGAATTTCAGTCGGAATAAACTCTGACGGGTTTTTCCGACGGAGTTCCGATGGAATTCCGCTCAAGCTGTCTTGCATACACACGGTCACACTAAAATCCGACCGTCAAGAACGCGGTGATGTAAAACACTACGACGAGCCGAGAAAATTAAGTTCTATGCTTCCGAGCATGTGTCAAATTGTTTCCAAGCATGCGTGGTTTTTAGTCCGTCGGAATTGTATCTAGACGGATGCAAATTCCGATAGATTTTTTTTCTCTATCTCTATCTAATTCCGTCTGAATCTCCGATGGAAAAAGTCCGATGGGGCATACACACGGTCGGAATATCCGATGAAAAAATTCTGTCAGACTTTTTCCATCGGAAATTCCGAGCGTGTGTACGCAGCATTAGTTGTATGATAAATCAATAGCACTATACAAAATGTAATTTTGACAAAATACTGCTAAGTTGTATTAATTATATATATATATATATATATATATATATATATATATATATATATATATATATATAAATGTATATATATATGTATATGTATACAGTATGTATACTCTATGTTAAGAACTTTACTTTGAAACTAGAAATGTTTTACTAGTAACCTTATCATCAGTTTGTTTTTCTGGACATTCTTAACAGAGCATTCAAAGTGGATTTAATTTATTATTGTTACGCTCAGTCAAACCTTGTCTCCGTTTGGTGCAAAATGCCTGCAAGAAGATTTTTGCAGATGACACTTTGCCCCACAGAGCTGTCGGAGTTAACATAATAATTAGCTTAGGACAAGCATAAATGTGATTCTAGAAAAAAGTGTTTGGATTAATATCACTATAGGCTTGTGTAATACATTTCAAAGTAGACATGACTGCCAATCATGTAGGTGAGTATTCTCCTGGCTTGGTGGATATTGGAATGATTACAGGCAACATAAACAGAAATCTTCTTATGCCTTGTACACACGGGATAAACTCCGTTGGATTTTTCAGACGGAATTCAGTTGAAGCTGTTTGCATACACACTGTCACATCAAATTCCGACCGTCAAGAACGCGGTGACGTACAACACTACGACGAGCCGAGAAAAATTAAGTTCAAAGCTTCTGAGCATGCGTCGACTTGATTCTGAGCATGGAGGTTTTTTTCTCCGTCAGAGTTCCATACAGATGAACGTAATTTTCCGTCAGAAAAAAAGAGAACATGTTCTCTTTCTAACTCCGTCGGAATTTCCGACGGAAAAATTCCATCTGACTTTTTTCCTCGGAAATGCCGACCGTGTGTATGTGGCATTAGGACTTTGGACATTTTGTCTAATTTTCGCTTTTGTTTCTCTTTCCCAATTCTCTTTAGCTCTTTTTTCTCGTTATAGAAAAATCAGTCTCTCTCTCTCCCCCCCCCTCTCCATAGTCATGCTCATTTAATGGTATGTTTGTTAATTATTGTATTTTTAAATGTATATTTACTTAGTATATACTGTATATATACATTTATAATGTAATAATAATCAGTATGGTATTTTTTTAATAATAATTACAGTATATTTATCAATTATATTTATTATAATTTATTAGCACATCATATTTGATAATAATTTGATTATTGACATTTTTTAATCAATAATTTGTTGTATTAAACTGTTTAAGAGGTTCTTTACTGCTGAATTGGTAAGAATGTGGAACTCCCTTCCACACTTGGTGGTGTCAGAGAAGAGTGTATTTTCCAAAAACTTTTAGATGGACATCTTAGCGAACATAATATACAGGAATATGAGGAATGGAAGTGACATAAACACACATACACACACACACACACTTGCACAGGTTTAACTGGATGGACTGTTGTCTCTATTCAACTTTACCAACTATGTAACTATATGCATTATGGGCATTACAAAAACATGTTTAAATGGTTTTGCCATGTAAATATTCATTCAGAAGTTTTTCTCTTTAAAATATGTGAAAAAAAGCTTCCAGTGTGACAGTGTCTCCATTGAGAAGAGTGTGTGACTGATCACTGGAGATGCTGAAAGCTTTTATAACATACCCTGAAGAGAAAGTTTTTTTGTTTTTTTTTCACTTAGTGATTATCTATATTGCACATTATCTGTAATTATTATATCCACAGTTCACAGGGCATTAGTGTTAAAATTAGGTTGTGAATATAAGCCTAAGTAAAAAATATTAATGTGGCTTATGAAGCGTATTTGGCACCTAGTGCTGCTGTATACAACAAAATTATTTGCAGTTATGGCAATTAAATTTGACAAATTATAATAAAAACCAGTAAAGAAATACAGGTTGTATAAATTGTAGTGCTTCCTCACATTGATGGTCAGTTGAAAAATGCCCCCTTACTTTGGTGGACAGTGGAAAAGTGCTCCCATAGATTGATGATCAGTGAAAAAGTGCCCATTTACTTTAGCGGTGAGTAGCATGTCTGTTTGATTAGTGGTCAGTGAAGAAGGACCCCTTATATTGGTGGTAAGTAGGAAGAATGCTCCTTTCATTAGTGGTCAGGGGGACAAGGCCAATTTGCAGATTGCTTAAATATTATTGGTGAGCCTCTTGAAACTTCTGGTGGAACCCTAAAAGGTTCCACAGAGTTCCGGTTGAGAAAGGCTGGTTTATCTGATAAATTAATAAAATACACATCTTTTCATGCAATCTAAATTGACAGAAAATAAAACACATTGTTTGGAGTGGGTGTGGCTGAGTGAGAGAGCTTCGGCTCCATGGTTCTAACAGCGACCATCCACAATGACGGGAGAGATCCCTTTTCCACCCCACCGACACGACACACTGCCCAGGCATCTGCCCACCATGTCTAAGCGGCGAAATGCCCACTCTGGCCCAAAGAAGCTGATAGACTTTTACCCGCTGGCCGGAGACAGGCTACACCAACATGGCGGTGTCAGGTTCTCCTCACACGAGGCACACAGAAGCAGTGTGGCAGCAGGGAGAGGACAAGTGGCGGTGACTGCACAGAACAACAGCACTATCCTCCAGGACCAGACAAATAGTGAGTCTTCCCCTCCTGACTCTCCCACCACCTGCAGCCCCACCAAGTCTAAAAAATCCAGACAGGAAGATGAGGATGGAGGTGAATGACTGTGCTATGCATACTAGCTCATTATGTGGCACTTACCTCAGATCGAAGCCTCCGACGCGCTCCTCATCCCCCTCCGCCGCCGTCGCCATATCCGCTCCGACCATCTTCCTGTTATCGCAGCTTCGGCTCTGTGAATGGCCGGAGCGGTGATGACGTAACACGCATGCGCGCAGGGAAATCATTCTCCATTGAGAAAACCGTCAGTCTCCATTGAGAAAACCGGCAACGCTCAGTGCGCCTGCACCATTGTTTACAGTGCACATGCGCCGTAGACATCGGTGCAGGGTTTTCTGAAAATATCTCCTTAACCGTGTAGGTGTCTGTGTGGTGTCTGTGTGGTTTTTAACATTTTTGACACTTTATTTTGTGAAATGGTAGGGGTACAATGTACTCCATTACCAATTTACATAGGGGGGCGGAATCTGGGGGTCCCCTTTGTTAAAGGGGGCTTCCAGATTCCGATAAGCCCCTCGCCTGCAGACCCCCACAACCACTGGGCAAGGGTTTTGGGGATGAGGCCCTTGTCCCCATCAACATGGACGAGAGAGCGCCCCCCTCCTCCTGAACAGTACCAGGCCACATGCCCTCAACATGGGGAGGATGTCCCCTATTTTCCTGCGGCCTGCCAAAAGGGTCTGGTATGGATTTTTGGGGGGAACCCCATGCCATTTAAAAAAAATATATATTACGCGGGGTTCCCCTTAATATCCATATCAGACCTGAAGGGCCTGATATGGAATTTGGGGGGACCCCCACGCTTTTTTTTTGGTTTGGGGTTCCCCTTAATATTCATACCAGACCCAAAGGGCCTGGTAATGGACTGGGGGGGGAAACCCCTGCCATTTTTTTCGAAGACTTTGATTTGTATTGCCGGGACCCGACAATTCATGAATAGGGATGAGCTTCGTGTTCGAGTCGAACATACGTTCGACTCGAACATCGGCTGTTCGATCGTTCGACGAAGATCGAACGATTTGGGCCGTTCGCGCCAAATTCGAGTGACGCGAACGGCCCACAATGCACTACGCCATCGCAGTGTCATCCAGGCGCTGTGATTGGCCAAGCATGCACTGTGACCCCGCATGCTTGGCCAATCACAGCGCCGGCAGCGAGGAGAGCAATGATTGGCCACAGGCAGGATGCCTGTGGCCAATTATTGCTGAGGGTGTTTAGTACACGCCCCACACTATAAAAGGCCGCCAGCACGGCGGCCTAGTGTAGTGTGTTCCGGAGCAGGGATAGAGCAGCATAGGCAGGGACAGTGACTTTTATTTCTTTCTTGCTTAACCTGGATTCCTTTAGTTTAGGGAAAGAGAAGGATAGGTAGGGAGAGTGTCAGTGTGTTTTGTGCTTGTGCTATAGTGTGCTTAAAAAAAACATTTTTTCTAGGGACAGAAAACTGTAGGTAGGGAGAGTGTCAGTTTCTTTCACTGTGCAAGTCCTTGTTTCTAGGGACCTGGAAGGACAGTGAGTGAATTCTCCTTGTGCTATATTGTGCTTAAAAAAAACATTTTTTCTAGGGACAGAAAACTGTAGGTAGGGAGAGTGTCAGTTTCTTTCACTGTGCAAGTCCTTGTTTCCAGGGACCTGGAAGGACAGTGAGTGAATTCTCCTTGTGCTATATTGTGCTTAAAAAAAACATTTTTTCTAGGGACAGAAAACTGTAGGTAGGGAGAGTGTCAGTTTCTTTCACTGTGCAAGTCCTTGTTTCCAGGGACCTGGAAGGACAGTGAGTGAATTCTCCTTGTGCTATATTGTGCTTAAAAAAAACATTTTTTCTAGGGACAGAAAACTGTAGGTAGGGAGAGTGTCAGTTTCTTTCACTGTGCAAGTCCTTGTTTCTAGGGACTGGGAAGGACAGTGAGTGAATTCTCCTTGTGCTATAGTGTGCTTAAAAAAAACATTTTTTCTAGGGACAGAAAACTGTAGGTAGGGAGAGTGTCAGTTTCTTTCACTGTGCAAGTCCTTGTTTCTAGGGACCTGGAAGGACAGTGAGTGAATTCTCCTTGTGCTATATTGTGCTTAAAAAAAACATTTTTTCTAGGGACAGAAAACTGTAGGTAGTGTGACAGCAGGAAGGTAAAGTCACCTGGTTGCATCCAGGGGGGTAGATATATTTCGCCCAGATTCAGGCTTTACGCCGACTTATACAACTAGGTGGAGAGTTGTATAAGGCTAGTGGGCTCATGGATGACTCATACCTCTAGGGAGAGTGTGGGGCGTCGTGCAGACAGAGATGAGGAGACCAGCTGAAGCTTGTCAGCTCATTTAGGCCTCTATAAGAACTCCCAGCTTCATTAGATGTTAGCTCATGCCTGGAACCAGACCTGTGTGGACTGTCTAGGGAGAGTGAACCCCTGTGCGGTGAGACAAAGCCTGTGTGGCTATTTGCTTGGACATTTAAAACCAGGGACTTAGGGACTAGGACAGCACTAGGCTGATCCCAGTTGTTAGTTAGGAAACCTGTATGTTTAGTCAGAGGTCAAGTTGACCAGGATTTATTTTGTTTATGTTTCTTTTGCTTTGCTGTGTTTTGTCACTGTAAATAGAAAATAAACCGCACCTTTTTGATTTTGAAAACCACAACCTCCGTTTGCTGGGCCTGTTTTTGTGTGGGGAGCCCATCTCGGGGGTCACACACACCCGCTGCCGAGCTAACCCCCTCACAGTTGGTGGAGAACCAGTGGCAGTTTTTTTTTTAAGCCAGCATGGAGGAGATACTGAAGCAGCTGGCTCTAGCAAATGCCAATCAACAGCAGACAAATGCAGGTTTGCAAAAGAACTTCGCAGCCCAGCAGCAAGCTCATCAACAGAGCCTTGCAGCCCAGCAGCAGACAAACGCAACTTTGCAACAGAGTCTGGAGGCTCAGCAACAAGCCCAGCAGCAATCTGAGGCCCGCTTCATAGACCTGTTGCAGAAGCAAGAGCAGAGACTACAACAACAGATGGAAGCAGTAATGCAGCAACGTCCGCAGACCAGTGAGGAAAGCCGTCCCACTAATACCGCGTCCTTTGGGGTGAGTCGTTTATTGACAAAAATGACTGGAGAGGATGATCCAGAGGTATTTTTGACCACATTTGAAAGGACCGCTGAAAGAGAAAAGTGGCCTGAGGAGCAGTGGGCTGGACTGGTGGCTCCTCTGTTAACTGGTGAATCGCAGAAAGCTTACTATGACCTAGAGCCTAACCAAGCAAAAGACTATGTGATGCTAAAAGCTGAAATCTTGGCAAGGCTGGGTGTCATCCAGGCTGTCCGGGCTCAGCGTGTGCATAACTGGACTTTCCAGCTTGGAAAACCCCCCAGGTCTCAAATGTATGATCTCATTCACCTGAGCAGAAAGTGGCTACAGCCAGAGACTTTGTCCGCACCAAAGATTGTGGAACGTGTTGTAATGGATCGGTTTTTGAGAGCTCTTCCTACTGCCATCCAAAAGTGGGTAAGCCATGGAGACCCAGAGACGGCCGATGGTCTTGTGGATCGTGTGGAGAAATACTTGGCTACAGAGAACCTGACGGCCTCTTCCAGAGACACTCGGACTTTCCACCCTAAGACCAGACCATCCCCAGGGGCGGATAAGAGGATTCCAAGGGGTGAGGGTGGAGAGAGTGAGAGGGTGGGAGCTCTACCCCAAGTTTGGCGAGAACAGCCTGGGAAATCAGCGGCTCAAGAGGCCGCAAGAAGGATCGTTTGCTACCGCTGCCGGCAAGCGGGACATATTGCAGCCAATTGCCCGGTTGTGGAGGAACCCATGCAGTGTGACTTTCTGACGGGCAGACGTCAGTCGCTGTGTGCGACAGTCGCATGCACTGCCATTCGAGGAACTGAGAAACATTTATGCAAAATGTGTGTTAATGGTAGAAATGTTGTGGTATTGTTGGATTCAGGTAGCCTTGTGACCCTGATAAAGGCTGAGTTAGTTAAAACAGAGGTCTCTGGGAATAGCAAGGTAGCTGTTATTTGTGTGCATGGGGACACCCGAGAGTATCCAGTGACTACAGTGTGTTTCGAGACCCCCAAAGGTACCCTCTCTCATCCAGTGGGCTTAGTATCTCAGTTACCGCATGACGCCATTGTGGGAAGGGATTTTCCGAAGTTCTGGGAACTGTGGGATGATCCTGAGCCCCCCACTGGTGCCCCTATGTACCAGGAATGTGATAGCCAGAACTCCCCTGAGAGTGGTGAGGACTCTCCGGAATTTCCCTTATCAGTATTGGCAGGGGAGACTCAAGAAACTGGAGAGGAGCCCACCTCCTCAGACGAAAACCTACCGTCTGTGGAGTTTTCTGATCTTGAGGTTCACAGGGAAAACTTTGCCACAGAACAGTTGAAAGACCCCGCCCTAATAAAGGCACGGGAAAACGTAGTGAAAATAGATGGCGAGTTAGTGAACCCAGATAATACCTGCACTTACCCATACTTCAGCGTAGAGAAGGACCTACTGTATCGGGTGGCAAAAAGGGCAGAAGAAACCGTTGAGCAGCTTGTGGTGCCCAAACCTTACAGGAAGTTGGTGTTGGAGTTGGCCCATGGGCACATTCTTGGAGGTCATCTGGGGACAGAGAAAACCCGAGAGAGGGTATTACAGAGATTCTATTGGCCGGGGGTGATGAAGGACATAGAAAATTATTGTTCCTCCTGCCCTGTGTGTCAGAGGTCGGCCCCGATGCCACATTTCCGTAGCCCGCTGGTCCCTCTACCCATCATTGAGGTCCCGTTTGAGAGGATCGCCATGGATTTGGTAGGTCCTATAATCAAGTCCGCTAGGGGGCACCAGTACATATTAGTTATAATGGACTATGCCACCCGTTATCCAGAAGCGATCCCTCTCCGAAATACCTCGGCCAAAACCATAGCCAAAGAGCTATCTCTTGTGTTTAGCCGGGTGGGTATTTGTAAAGAACTGCTTACGGACCAAGGTACACCCTTTATGTCCCGGGTTATGAAGGAGCTGTGTAAATTGTTCAAAGTGACGCAATTACGTACATCTGTGTATCACCCCCAAACCGATGGGCTGGTTGAAAGGTTCAACAAAACCCTAAAACAAATGTTGAAGAAAGTGGTGGATAGAGATGGAAAGGATTGGGACTGTCTACTTCCTTATCTGATGTTTGCTATTAGGGAGGTGCCCCAATCCTCTACGGGATTCTCCCCCTTTGAGTTACTGTATGGGAGACACCCAAGAGGGCTGTTGGATATTGCCAAGGAAACTTGGGAAAGTGAGAGTTCTCCCCACAGGAGTGTGATTGAGCATGTCGCCCTGATGCAAGACCGAATTGCACAGGTAATGCCCATCGTGAAGGAACATTTGGCCCAAGCGCAGTTAGCACAGCAGAGAGTGTACAACCGTGGAGCCAAGACCCGTACCTTTTCCCCGGGGGATAGGATACTGGTACTTGTCCCTACGGTTGAAAGTAAATTCCTTGCCAAATGGCAAGGCCCCTACGAGATAATGGAAAAAGTGAGCGAAGTGAATTACAAGGTCAGACAACCAGGAAGGCGAAAGCCCGAACAGATCTATCACGTTAATCTGTTGAAAGCCTGGAGGGATAGAGAGTCCCTAGTCGCAGACACTTGGTTACCAGCTCAAACTGGTTGCGTGATTCCTGAGGTTGGAATAGCAGCCACCTTGTCACAACCCCAACAACAGGAGGTTAAGGAGTTTGTGCTTCGCAACAAGGAGGTATTCTCTGAGCTGCCGGGACAAACATCTGGGGTAGAGCATGACATCATTACCCCGCCCGGTGAAAGGGTGAAGTTAAAACCCTATCGGATCCCAGAGGCCCGACGGGAGGCAATACGGGAGGAAGTACAGAAAATGCTGAACTTAGGGGTGATAGAGGAGTCCCAAAGTGATTGGTGTAGTCCCATTGTGTTGGTGCCTAAACCGGATGGGAGCTGCCGATTTTGTAACGATTTTCGTCAGTTGAACAAAGTTACAAAATTTGACACCTACCCCATGCCACGTATAGATGAGTTGATCGACCGGCTGGGAACAGCCCGATACATGACGACTCTTGACCTCACAAAAGGGTATTGGCAAATCCCCCTGGCCAAGTCGGCCAAAGAGAAAACCGCATTTGTAACCCCAGACGGGGCGTTCCAATATAAAAGAATGCCGTTCGGGTTACAGAATGCGCCGGCCACATTCCAGCGGAAAATGGACCAGATGCTGAGGCCCCATCGGAAGTATGCTGCGGCTTACCTGGATGACGTAATTGTCCATAGCACAGATTGGGCCTCACATCTGCCAAAAGTGCAAGCAGTCCTGGACTCTGTTCGGGAAGCGGGGTTTACGGCTAACCCCAAGAAGTGTACCATTGGGCAGGAGGAGGCCAAATATCTTGGGTACACCATTGGGAGGGGAGTAATAAAACCCCAACTCAACAAAGTCGAGGCCATCCAGAGTTGGCCACGTCCCAACAGCAAGAAGCAGGTACGAGCCTTTCTGGGAATCGCTGGGTATTATCGGCGATTCATTCCCCACTTTGCTTCTAAGGCTGTGCCCCTAACCAACCTGACGAAGGGGAAAGGGTCGGTCATGATTAAATGGACCCCCGAGGCTGAGGCAGCATTCCAATTCTTGAAACAAGCCTTATGTAGCCAGCCAGTGTTGTACTCACCCGACTTCTCTAAAGACTTTGTCGTACAAAGTGATGCGTCAGATGTGGGGTTAGGAGCAGTATTGTCCCAGGTCTGGAACGGGGAAGAGCACCCAGTCATTTACCTCAGCAGGAAGTTGAAGTCCCATGAGGTAAATTACGCCACCGTTGAAAAGGAGTGTTTAGCGGTGAAGTGGGCTCTAGATTCCCTTCGGTACTACCTGCTAGGTAGGCACTTTGACATGGTTACGGATCACGCTCCGTTAAAGTGGATGGCTCAAAACAAGGAAACAAATAGAAGAGTGAATAGGTGGTTCCTGGCCCTCCAGGAATTCAACTTCACAGTAAAGCATCGCCCTGGCGTTCAAATGGGGAATGTGGATGCTTTGTCTCGAGTACATGAATGCCTGATTGCTGGTGTTCCAACCCCGAGGTTAAAACAAGAGGGGGGGGTATGTGACAGCAGGAAGGTAAAGTCACCTGGTTGCATCCAGGGGGGTAGATATATTTCGCCCAGATTCAGGCTTTACGCCGACTTATACAACTAGGTGGAGAGTTGTATAAGGCTAGTGGGCTCATGGATGACTCATACCTCTAGGGAGAGTGTGGGGCGTCGTGCAGACAGAGATGAGGAGACCAGCTGAAGCTTGTCAGCTCATTTAGGCCTCTATAAGAACTCCCAGCTTCATTAGATGTTAGCTCATGCCTGGAACCAGACCTGTGTGGACTGTCTAGGGAGAGTGAACCCCTGTGCGGTGAGACAAAGCCTGTGTGGCTATTTGCTTGGACATTTAAAACCAGGGACTTAGGGACTAGGACAGCACTAGGCTGATCCCAGTTGTTAGTTAGGAAACCTGTATGTTTAGTCAGAGGTCAAGTTGACCAGGATTTATTTTGTTTATGTTTCTTTTGCTTTGCTGTGTTTTGTCACTGTAAATAGAAAATAAACCGCACCTTTTTGATTTTGAAAACCACAACCTCCGTTTGCTGGGCCTGTTTTTGTGTGGGGAGCCCATCTCGGGGGTCACACACACCCGCTGCCGAGCTAACCCCCTCACAGTAGGGAGAGTGTCAGTTTCTTTCACTGTGCAAGTCCTTGTTTCTAGGGACCTGGAAGGACAGTGAGTGAATTCTCCTTGTGCTATATTGTGCTTAAAAAAAACATTTTTTCTAGGGACAGAAAACTGTAGGTAGGGAGAGTGTCAGTTTCTTTCACTGTGCAAGTCCTTGTTTCTAGGGACCTGGAAGGACAGTGAGTGAATTCTCCTTGTGCTATATTGTGCTTAAAAAAAACATTTTTTCTAGGGACAGAAAACTGTAGGTAGGGAGAGTGTCAGTTTCTTTCACTGTGCAAGTCCTTGTTTCTAGGGACCTGGAAGGACAGTGAGTGAATTCTCCTTGTGCTATATTGTGCTTAAAAAAAACATTTTTTCTAGGGACAGAAAACTGTAGGTAGGGAGAGTGTCAGTTTCTTTCACTGTGCAAGTCCTTGTTTCCAGGGACCTGGAAGGACAGTGAGTGAATTCTCCTTGTGCTATATTGTGCTTAAAAAAAACACTTTTTCTAGGGACAGAAAACTGTAGGTAGGGAGAGTGTCAGTTTCTTTCACTGTGCAAGTCCTTGTTTCTAGGGACCTGGAAGGACAGTGAGTGAATTCTCCTTGTGCTATATTGTGCTTAAAAAAAACATTTTTTCTAGGGACAGAAAACTGTAGGTAGGGAGAGTGTCAGTTTCTTTCACTGTGCAAGTCCTTGTTTCCAGGGACCTGGAAGGACAGTGAGTGAATTCTCCTTGTGCTATAGTGTGCTTAAAAAAAACATTTTTTCTAGGGACAGAAAACTGTAGGTAGGGAGAGTGTCAGTTTCTTTCACTGTGCAAGTCCTTGTTTCCAGGGACCTGGAAGGACAGTGAGTGAATTCTCCTTGTGCTATATTGTGCTTAAAAAAAACATTTTTTCTAGGGACAGAAAACTGTAGGTAGGGAGAGTGTCAGTTTCTTTCACTGTGCAAGTCCTTGTTTCTAGGGACCTGGAAGGACAGTGAGTGAATTCTCCTTGTGCTATATTGTGCTTAAAAAAAACATTTTTTCTAGGGACAGAAAACTGTAGGTAGGGAGCGTGTCAGTTTCTTTCACTGTGCAAGTCCTTGTTTCCAGGGACCTGGAAGGACAGTGAGTGAATTCTCCTTGTGCTATATTGTGCTTAAAAAAAACATTTTTTCTAGGGACAGAAAACTGTAGGTAGGGAGAGTGTCAGTTTCTTTCACTGTGCAAGTCCTTGTTTCTAGGGACCTGGAAGGACAGTGAGTGAATTCTCCTTGTGCTATATTGTGCTTAAAAAAAACATTTTTTCTAGGGACAGAAAACTGTAGGTAGGGAGAGTGTCAGTTTCTTTCACTGTGCAAGTCCTTGTTTCTAGGGACCTGGAAGGACAGTGAGTGAATTCTCCTTGTGCTATATTGTGCTTAAAAAAAACATTTTTTCTAGGGACAGAAAACTGTAAGTAGGGAGAGTGTCAGTTTCTTTCACTGTGCAAGTCCTTGTTTCTAGGGACCTGGAAGGACAGTGAGTGAATTCTCCTTGTGCTATATTGTGCTTAAAAAAAACATTTTTTCTAGGGACAGAAAACTGTAGGTAGGGAGAGTGTCAGTTTCTTTCACTGTGCAAGTCCTTGTTTCCAGGGACCTGGAAGGACAGTGAGTGAATTCTCCTTGTGCTATATTGTGCTTAAAAAAAACATTTTTTCTAGGGACAGAAAACTGTAGGTAGGGAGAGTGTCAGTTTCTTTCACTGTGCAAGTCCTTGTTTCTAGGGACCTGGAAGGACAGTGAGTGAATTCTCCTTGTGCTATATTGTGCTTAAAAAAAAAAAAATTTCTAGGGACAGAAAACTGTAGGTAGGGAGAGTGTCAGTTTCTTTCACTGTGCAAGTCCTTGTTTCCAGGGACCTGGAAGGACAGTGAGTGAATGCTCCTTGTGCTATAGTGTGCTTAAAAAAAACATTTTTTCTAGGGACATAAAACTCTAGGTAGGGAGAGTGTCAGTTTCTTTCACTGTGCAAGTCCTTGTTTCCAGGGACCTGGAAGGACAGTGAGTGAATTCTCCTTGTGCTATAGTGTGCTTAAAAAAAACATTTTTTCTAGGGACAGAAAACTGTAGGTAGGGAGAGTGTCAGTTTCTTTCACTGTGCAAGTCCTTGTTTCCAGGGACCTGGAAGGACAGTGAGTGAATTCTCCTTGTGCTATATTGTGCTTAAAAAAAACATTTTTTCTAGGGACAGAAAACTGTAGGTAGGGAGAGTGTCAGTTTCTTTCACTGTGCAAGTCCTTGTTTCTAGGGACTGGGAAGGACAGTGAGTGAATTCTCCTTGTGCTATAGTGTGCTTAAAAAAAACATTTTTTCTAGGGACAGAAAACTGTAGGTAGGGAGAGTGTCAGTTTCTTTCACTGTGCAAGTCCTTGTTTCTAGGGACCTGGAAGGACAGTGAGTGAATTCTCCTTGTGCTATATTGTGCTTAAAAAAAACATTTTTTCTAGGGACAGAAAACTGTAGGTAGGGAGAGTGTCAGTTTCTTTCACTGTGCAAGTCCTTGTTTCTAGGGACCTGGAAGGACAGTGAGTGAATTCTCCTTGTGCTATATTGTGCTTAAAAAAAACATTTTTTCTAGGGACAGAAAACTGTAGGTAGGGAGAGTGTCAGTTTCTTTCACTGTGCAAGTCCTTGTTTCTAGGGACCTGGAAGGACAGTGAGTGAATTCTCCTTGTGCTATATTGTGCTTAAAAAAAACATTTTTTCTAGGGACAGAAAACTGTAGGTAGGGAGAGTGTCAGTTTCTTTCACTGTGCAAGTCCTTGTTTCTAGGGACCTGGAAGGACAGTGAGTGAATTCTCCTTGTGCTATATTGTGCTTAAAAAAAACATTTTTTCTAGGGACAGAAAACTGTAGGTAGGGAGAGTGTCAGTTTCTTTCACTGTGCAAGTCCTTGTTTCTAGGGACCTGGAAGGACAGTGAGTGAATTCTCCTTGTGCTATATTGTGCTTAAAAAAAATTTTTTTCTAGGGACAGAAAACTGTAGGTAGGGAGAGTGTCAGTTTCTTTCACTGTGCAAGTCCTTGTTTCAAGGGACAGAGAAGGACACCTGAAGGTAGCCCTTATTGCTTTTTTCCCATCTCCCTGCAGGCCATCTATTAGAATGTCTGGAAGGCAAACAAGGAGAGGCAGACAGTCAGGAGGCAATAAAAGAGGGCAAGCAGGCTCTGTGTCTGGGGGCAACAGTGCTGGTCATGGACGCGGTGCATTGTCATCAGCACATGGCCATGGGACACGCTTGTCCTTCTTTTCCGCAGCTGGACATGTTGAGCCACATCATGCCGAAGACTTGGTAGAGTGGATGACCAAGCCCTCCTCCTCCTCCTCATCCTCTCTCACCCAGGCTCAGGGTACTGGCAAAGCAGCTGCCAAAGCGTCCTCTTCCCTGGTATCAATGTCAGACTCATCATCAGTCACTCCTTCCCTAGACCCACCATGTCCTCCTCCTGAGGAGTCCCCCGAACTGTTTGAGCACAGTGTTGGGTACATGCTCCAGGAGGATGCCCAGCGTTTCGAAGGGTCTGATGATGAAACCCAGCTACAGGAAGGCAGTAGGGTGAGAGCAGACAGAGGGGATGCTCAAGAAGGACACCAATCTGGCAGTCATGTTCCAGCAGCTGCAGCATACTGCCAGATTGGCTCCAGTGATGAGGAGGGAGGGGATGATGAGGTCACTGACTCCACGTGGGTGCCTAATAGGAGAGAGGAGGAGGAGGATAAGGAGGAGGCACATCTCCAACGAGACAGGATGCCCTTTGGTGGCCAGCGTAAGGGCAGTACACCGACGGAATCACACCGCAGAGCTCCGCCTGTGCAGGGCGCTGCCTCTGCCCCTCATTCAAAAAGTTCCTTGGTGTGGGCCTTTTTTGAGGCTAGTGCATCAGATCGCACAGCTGCTGTTTGCAACATATGTCTCAAGCGTATATCGCGTGGCCAAAACATCAGCCGCTTGGGTACCACATGCCTGACCAGACATATGTTGACCTGCTATGCAGCTCGTTGGCAAGCCTACCTCAAAGACCCACACCAAAGAACAAAGCGGACCTCTCCTTGCACCGCATCAGCTGGGATCTCCAACCCCACTATAACTTCAGTCCTCTCTGAAACATGCACTGAGAGGAATGAAGGTGTAGAATTAGGTGTGTCACAGCCAAGTACTTGCGGCCACTCTGCTAGCAGTACACCGACGTCCGATTCTAGCAGGCAAATTTCCCTGCCCCAGCTGCTGGACCGTCGAAAGAAGTTCACTCCCAGCCATCCACATGCCCAGCGGTTGAATGCTAGCTTGGCTAAATTGCTAGCGCTTCAACTGCTGCCTTTTCAGTTGGTAGACTCGGCCCCCTTCCGTGAGTTTGTGCAATGTGCGGTTCCTCAGTGGCAGGTTCCCAAACGCCACTTTTTCTCACGGAAGGCTATTCCGGCTCTCTACCGGCATGTGGAAGGCAATGTCTTGGCCTCGCTGGACAGGGCGGTCAGCGGTAAGGTGCATATTACCGCTGACTCATGGTCCAGCAGGCATGGACAGGAACGTTACCTTTCTTTCACGGCCCATTGGGTCACTCTTTTGGCAGCTGGGAAGGATGCAGGACAAGGTGCAGTAGTGTTGGAGGTTGTCCCACCGCCACGCTTCCAAAATGCTACTACTGGACCCCCTCCTCTTCTTCTTCCTCCATGGCCTCTTCCTGTGGTTTGTCCTATGAACCAGCGGTGCTCCGTAGCCGTTCATGGGGCTACGCAAGTACGCAGGCAAAAAGATGCCATGCCGTGCTTGCGCTGGTGTGTTTGGGGGACAGAAGCCACACTGGGGCAGAGGTCCTGTCTGCTCTGCAGGGCGAGGCCGAGAGGTGGTTGACGCCACGCCAGCTTAAGCCAGGAATGGTGGTTTGCGACAATGGCACCAACCTCCTCTCCGCCCTCCGACAGGGACAACTGACCCATGTGCCCTGTGTGGCTCACGTCCTTAACCTGGTGGTGCAGCGGTTCTTGGGCAGGTACCCGGGCTTACAGGATGTCCTGAGGCAGGCCAGGAAAGTCTGTGTGCATTTCCGCAGATCTTATAATGCCAGTGCTCGCCTGGCTGAGCTGCAAAAGGAGTTGAACCTGCCCAAGAACCGCCTTATATGTGACATGCCCACCAGGTGGAACTCAACGTTGGCCATGCTGCAGCGGCTGCACACGCAGCAGAGGGCCATCAATGAGTACCTGTGCGACTACGGCACCAGGACAGGGTCAGGGGAGCTTGGTTTTTTTTCTCCACGCCAGTGGGGCATGATCAGGGATGCATGCACTGTCCTGGCACCATTTGAGGAGGCCACGAGGATGGTGAGCAGTGACAGTGCATGCATCAGTGACACTGTTCCTCTTGTCCACCTGTTGGAGCACACGCTGCGTGGAATAATGGACAGGGCACTTGAGGCAGAACAGAGGCAGGAAGAGGAGGACTTCCTTGCCTCTCAAGGCCCCCTTTACCCAGACAGTGTTCCTTCTGTCCCACCCATCGCACAGGAAGAGGAAGAGGAGGAGGAGGAGGAGGAGGAGGAGGATTGTGTCAGCATGGAGGTGGAGGCTGGCACTCAGCATCATCAGCAGCAGTCTTTTAGGGATGATTTACAGTCCCAAGAAACCAGTGGACTTGTACGTGGCTGGGAGGAGGTGACTGCGGATCATGTCGTCCTTAGTGACCCAGAGGACTCCGGAGCGAATGCCTCAGCAAACCTACGCTGCATGGCCTCCCTGATCCTGCAAAGTCTGCGGAAGGATCCTCGTATTCTTCGGATCAAGGAGAGGGACCGTTACTGGCTGGCCACTCTCCTTGATCCACGGTACAAGGGTAAGGTTGCGGACCTTATGTTACCGTCGCAGAGGGAGCAGAGGATGAGACAACTCCGGGAGGCCTTGCAGAAAGGTCTGTGCAACGCGTTCCCAGAGACTGGGAGGTTACAAACTCCTGGTCCAGGACAACGAGTTGCTGAGGCTTCGGCCAGTCAAAGAAGGAGCGGTGGGGAAGGTGGCCGTCTGACCGATGCGTTCAGACAATTCTTTAGTCCGCAGCCCCAAAGTATGATTGGTTCCAGCAACCATCGCCAGCGTCTGATAAACATGGTGCAGGAATATCTAGGGGCAAGGTCAGACTTGGACACCTTCCCCACCGAAAATCCTCTGGCTTACTGGGTCTTGAGGATGGATCACTGGCCAGAGCTTGCACAGTATGCAATTGAGCTACTGGCCTGTCCTGCATCCAGCGTTCTTTCGGAACGCACATTCAGTGCTGCTGGAGGATTTGTCACGGATCACAGGGTGCGCCTGTCCACCGACTCGGTTGATCGACTGACTTTCATCAAGATGAACCAGTCTTGGATCACCACCAGCTACCACACACCTGATGCTGATATAACAGACTAATTGATTTTAACATGTCACGTCCCTTCAAGACTGATGCTGATGCTGAGTGCCTGTGCTGTTATGTTGACTGGCTATCCTCCTCCTCCGAGTCCTCAATGATACGATTGATGATGATAGCTTGGAAGATCATTTTTGTTTATGGGTGCCGCCACCAGTGGCTAAGGCCCAATTTTTCAGCCCCTGTTTTACAGGGGCGTGTACTTACAATTTTTTTAGCAATAATTTGCCATAGGGCTCATTGCTGTGCTCCAAGTACAGTATCTGTGAGGGGTTGTAGTGTTGTGCCACCAGTGCCTAAGGCCCAATTTTTCAGCCCCTGTTTAACAGGGGCGTGTCATTACAATTTTTGAAGCAATACTTTGCAACAGGGCTCATTGCTGTGCTCCAAGTACAGTATCTGTGAGGGGTTGTAGTGTTGTGCCACCAGTGCCTAAGGCCCAATTTTTCAGCCCCTGTTCAACAGGGGCATGCAATTACAATTCTTGATGTAATAATTCACAGCAGGGCCCATTCCTGCACCCACCAAGAGTAAGTCTGAGGGCTTACAGTGTTGTGGCAACGCCACCACCACCACCACCACGAAAGGCCCAATTTTTCAGCCACTGTTCAAAAGGGGCATGTAATTACAATTCTTGATCTAATAATTCACAGCAGGGCCCATTCCTGCACCCACCAAGAGTAACTCTGAGGGCTTACAGTGTTGTGGCAACACCACCACCACCACGAAAAGCCCAATTTTTCAGCCCCTGTTCAACAGGGGCATGCAATTACAATTCTTGATCTAATAATTCACAGCAGGGCCCATTGCTGCACCCACCAAGAGTAACTGTCAGGGCTTACAGTGTTGTGGCACCAGCACCACCATCAAAGCCCCAATTTTTACTACCACTGTTCAACAATTATATGTAATTAAAATTCCTGATATAATAGTTGACAGCAGGGCGTTCCAGCACCAACCAAGAGTAACTGTGAGTGCTTACAGTGTTGTGCCAACACCAACAACTAAGGGGCCTATTTCTGCAGAGTATATACGGCAGGTCCCTACTTTCAAACATCCAACTTACAAACGACTCCTACTTGCAAACGAAAGAAGACAACAGGAAGTGAGAGGAAATCTACCCCTAGGAAGGAAAATTCTCTCCTGTAAGAATAAATATGGGAGAAAGGTGTCTCCTCTGTACTGATGCTTTATCAGCAATCCTTGTTTCAAGAAAAACACCACATTTCAAAAACAGTTGTCATTGGGACGGAAAGTGAGGTGAAATGTTCTGAACAGGGGCACAGACAGCAAAACAAATGTTACAGGGGTGATAACCCTTACCTATGTTTCCCAAAAAGTTTAAAAATAGATTTTTGGGCTGGAGCTACAGTTCAACAATGTACCTGTTCAAAATTACAAACACATTCTACATAAGAACAAACCTACAGTCCCTGTCTTGTATGCACCGCCTGTATACGGCTGTTCAGAGTATATAGGGCCTTTTTTATTTTATGTGCGGGGTTCCCCTTAATATCCATACAAGACCCAAAGGGGCTGGTAATGGGCTGGGGTAGGGGGGGGGGTCATGGGGTAGCTATGCCATTTTTCTTAAAGATTTTCATCCATATTACCGGGACCAGACATTACATTAAAGCCGCAAGAAGTTTTAAATGGCTTTTTTTTCCTTTAGAAGTGTCATTTTGTGCAGGGACAGTTCTAAACACGGGAAACACGTGGCACTTCACAGGCATACTTTAGACACCCCCCAGGTACGATATTTAAAGGAATATTTGACTTTTTTTTTTCACTTTATGCATCATTAAAATGACTGCTCCCGAAAAACGACCGTTTTTAAAACTTCTTTTTGCATTGATACATGTCCCCTGGTGCAGAACCCGGGTTCCCAAACCCTTTTTAGGACAATAACATGCATAATAGTTGTTATAATTAGCACTTTAGAATTCGAACGTTCGCATCCATTGTATTTAATAGGGTTCTAATGTTCGTACGAACTTTCGGTCCGTTCGCGGGTTCTGGTGCGAACCGAACCCGGGGGTGTTCGGCTCATCACTATTCATGAATAGCCACGAGTAGTTTAAATTACTTTTTTCCTTTAGAAATTACATTTTGTGCAGGGACAGTTCTAAGCACGGGAAATATGCGCTACTTTACAGGCATACTACAGACACCCCCAGGTACGAAATTTAAAGGAATATTTCACTTTTATTGTTTCACTTTAAGCATTATTAAAATCACTGCTCCCGAAAAAAAAATAAAGTTTTTAAAACTTTTTTTGCATTGATTCATGTCCCCTGCGGCAGGACCCGGGTCCCCAAACACTTTTTATGACAAAAACTTGCATATTAACCTTTAAAATTAGCACTTTTGATTCTTCTTGTTCGTGTCCCATAGACTTTAACGGTGTTTGAACAAATTTTTTGCCTGTTCGCATGTTCTTCTGCGAACCAAACCGGGGGATGTTCGGCTCATCCCTACTCAAGAGTAAAGGCGGGCATACTGTACATCATGTAAAAGACCTATTTGAGGATAACTCCATCCACCTATTTGCTGTACTACAATGGAAATACAACCTTCCTTCGACTGAATATTACTTATACATACAACTATATCATCTCCTTAAGAGAACTATGATTCCAATGGAATTAACCTTGCCACAAACAGTAGTCACATTTTATGAAAGGGAAACTCCACACTTATAAGGCATTTGCCTAAGCTGTGGCATCATTAGTGGATCTCATGAATTTCGAAAAAACACAACTATGTGTAAATGGGAAAACAAAAAAGGGGTTACATTTTCCAATGCAATCTGGTAGAAAGCTATCAAAGAGATTTATAAAGCGACCCTCTGCACCGACCATTGGCAACTATATCACAAAACACTTTATCAGTGGTACTTAAAACCATATAAGCTTTCAAAACTATATCCTAGCACATCTGCCACATCCTGGGGCCAATGTGGCTCAATCGGTTCCCTAATACACATATTGTGGTTTTGCCCATCCATCACCTCACACTGGAATTAAATTTTTAAACTGATCTCTGTATTCCCCCCATCACCCATCTCTCCTAATATATATATTTTTTTTTATTTATATTCTCTTTATTAATGTTCTTGCATATTCAAATTAACATTGTACATGCTTATTTATATTTACTTTTCGCAACAATAAATTAGCAAAATATTATCAATGTAAGTTTCACTCTGTTAACCCTCATCCCTCCCTCCTTCCCCCCTCCCCCTTTACTATTTTCTCATATTAGGTTTTTTCCCTATTTTCCTTTCTTCCATTTTTACACAGTATTCAAAGTTTATTTCTGTTTTCATTTAATTTCCTTGTGCCATTTTTCTTACTCTCTTTCCCTCTCACTCTCCGCTTTACAGGGGTATCCCTATTTTTTCCAACCACGGGTTCTACACCTTTTCAAACTCTCTTGTGTTCCCTCTCTTTATATATACTACCCTCTCCTTCCATATTGTTGCGGTAAATGTGTTAGCCCATTCTCTCACTGAGGGGGGGTCTTCTGCCTGCCATCTTTGCGCTATCAATTTTCTAGCATGAAAAAGGCATCTAAGCACTGCTTTTGTTATGCTGATCGCTCTGTTTGTTCCCTCCTCTAGTCCCAAGACACACATTCTAGGGTCCATTTCTATTGTTGTCATATATGTCCTATTGATACTATCCAGTACCCCTGTCCAATACCTAAATAATTTCGGGCACCTCCATAGCATGTGTATCAGGTCCCCTGTGTCTTGTCATCTGGGACACCCTGCATCTGCTCTCCACCCAAAGTCAAACAGCCTTTTTGGTGTATAGTATGTCCTATGTAATAACATTAAGAATGAAAATTTCTGGGCCGGTGAAACAGATACATGGTGTCCACTCTCTAGTACCTTTTTCCATTGCCCCCCGGATATGGGCCCCAGATCTTCCTCCCATTTCCTTCTGCTTTTGAGATGTTCAGGAGCTGTAATACTTCCTTTGCATAAGTATGGGCATATTTCGGATATACGGCCCCCAGTCTCACTCTGGTTGCCCAATCTCCGAAAGATAGGGGATTTATGCCAGGTTGGTCCCTGTCTATCAAACTGCATATCTAATGCATGTCTAATTTGCAAATATCTGTAAAATGTATATTTAGGGACATCATATTCCTCTCTGAGTGTAGCAAAAGTTTTTAGGATTTCTCCCTCATACAGCTGGGCCAACCTAGTTATCCCCTTCCCTTCCCATTCCTTAATTTTCCCCATCGGCTCCAACTCCTGAAGATTCCTATTATCCCAAAGCGGTGTATATTCTGTCTCTCCTTCTAATCCCCCTATTGCTTTCACAGCTTTCCACACCTTTATTACCATCTTGACCGTAGGGGATTTGTATAGAAATGAATTTGCCTCCAGTGCCTCCATCACCAACTTATGGGATGACCCCATTGTCATCAGCCGCCCATTTGTATCCCCTCCCATCTCTGATCTCATTCCTATCTGCTGCAGCTGTGCTGCCAGGAAATAACACCGTGGGTGTGGTACCGCCATGCCTCCCTCCCTTGTTGACAGTTAAGGGTCTGTAGTCCTATCCTTGCTTGGCCTCCTTTCCATATTAATTCTCTAAATAGTGTATCAATTTTCTTAAACCATTTCTTATGTATCCATGTTGGTGTATTATGCAATACATATAATAATTGCGGCATCCACAGCATTTTGATCAGGTTACATCTCCCTGCAACTGACAGTGGGAGCCGCCGCCATATTTGAATTTTATTTTTAAATTTAGACAGGAGGGGAACTATGTTGTTATTTATATATTTATTGGGGTCAATTGTTATATGTATTCCCAGGTATTTCATTGTATCCACCATTTCTAATTGGGGTATTTCTGCTAAGGTTTGATTGGCAGTGGGATCCACCGGCATCAAGGCTGATTTTTCCCAATTTATAACCAATCCTGAGAGTCTACCAAATTCTCCAAAGATACTCATAGCCTGCTTAAGTGAATGATCTGTGTCCCCCAAGAAGAGAAGAACATCATCCGCATATAATGCGATTCTCTCTTCTCCTGTCGGTCTCACAAATCCTTTCATTTTTATGTTCGTTCTTATTGCTATGGCCAGTGGCTCCATTGCTAGCGCAAAAAGCAGGGGTGACAATGGGCACCCCTGCCTTGTGCCCCTCTCCAATTTAATCTTACCTGAGTAATCATTGTTAACTCTAATTTTTGCGCTTGGGTCACTATACAGGATTTTTATCCATCTAATCACTGATGGACCAAAACCAAATGCTCCTAGAACATGCCAGATATACCCCCACTCCACGCTATCAAACGCCTTAACCACATCTAAGGACATAACTGCCCTTGTACCCATATTCTGTGTTGGAATTTGTAGGTTAAGGAATACCCTTCTAATATTCATACTAGTTGATCTACTGGGGATAAACCCAGTTTGATCTTGATGTATTAGTCTTGAAATAATTTTGTTTAATCTAGTTGCCATTATTTTGGCCAATATTTTAGCGTCTGAGCAAAGCAGGGAGATGGGCCTATAGGATGAGGTCTCTAGTGTGTCTTTCCCTTCTTTATGCAGGACTATAATTATTGCTTCTGACATTGACTTAGGTAATTCCCCCTTGCCCAATTCAGTGTTTTAAGGAGTTCCGGCAATAGCACTTTCCCGTAATGTTTATAAGTTTCTATAGGGAGTCCATCAGGTCCAGGCGATTTCTGATTGGCCATCTCTGCAACTGCTAACTGTACTTCTTCAAGAATTATTTTGGCCTCCATTCCCTCTTTCTCTGCTTCAGTAAGAATTGGTATTTTAATTTTCCCAAATAATATTTCCAATTCCTCCTCTCCCGCTGCACCCTGCGATTTATATAATTTATCATAATATTCCCTAAAGGTATCTGTGATCTCTGATACCCGAGTAGAGATTTCTCCTTTCGAAGTCCTAATCGCGGGAACTGTGGATGGGGAGGAATTGGTTCGCACTAATTGTGCCAGCATTCTTCCCACACTCTCCCCCTCCCCAAATGTGGCTTGTTTCTGAAATAATCTTTTATTCTCAGATTTTTTGATCATTACTATTTTATGTTCTTGTTGTTTATTCATCCATATTCCTTGTCGCTCTGATGTTGGGTTTTCAATATATTCCTTTTCTGCCTTCACCAATTCCTGCCTTATCCTATTCTCCTCCTCTCTGGATGCCTTTTTAACTTTTGCCACTTGTTGAATAAATATTCCCCTTAAAAAAGCCTTCAGCGTATCCCACATCACTCCCTGTGTCACCGTTCCTTCATTAAATTCTATAAACTCTTGTAATTTGTCTAGAATCTCCTCAGGGCCTCCGATAACTTCAAACCATAAAGGGTTCATCCTCCATACTCCCCTGGTTTTATTCCCTTCTAAATTTACCAGAACTGTCACTAACGAGTGATCTGAAACCCCTCTCGGCTGGTATACTATGTTTTTTATTATCTGGGATGCTTCCGTATTACCTAGAACTAGGTCTATCCTAGAAAGTGTTGAATAGGAACTAGAGAAACAGGAATACTGTCGCATATCTGGGTTCCTCACTCTCCATATATCAAACAAACCAGCTTCTTGTAGAATTTGATACAATTGACTCTCTGGAGGATTTGGTTCCCTTCCCCCTGGAAACCTATCCCATTTTCTATTTATGACCTCATTAAAATCCCCAACTGCTATGATTGGCATCCCCATCTTATCCACCATAAATTCCATTAGCTTATATATAACCTCCATTTTAAAGGGCGGGGGTATATAAATATTTGCAAGAACATATTCTCTACTCTCTATTACACAGTGAAGAAAAATATAGCGCCCCTCCTCGTCAATGCTGATCTGTCTGCAAGAAAACACCACCCCTCTTTTAACCATTACTGACACACCTCTGGAATAAGAGGTGTGTACTGAGTGTTATTGGTGTTGGAACTTCTTACTTTGAACTTGTTGTATAGTAATTTTAGTCAGGTGAGTCTCTTGGAGACAGATCAGTCCCACCTCATACATTTCCAGCATATCAAATACTGCAGCTCTCTTAGCAGGGGTACCCAACCCACGGACATTCCAAGACCCCATTTTCATTACTCTGGACTGCATAAAACAATCAATTCATTCAAGAAGGTATCGACTAACCAAAACACAAGTTGCCTGAAATAAATTACCAACAGAATCATAAATCTCTCATAGCGATGCATTGTGATTAAAACTTTTGACTTCCCCCTATACCACACCGTGCAAAAATATTCTATCCTTTTCTCTTCCCATCCTTTCTCTTTAAAAAATATGATTATATGATTTACTCCACCTTTTACTACCAATTTACTTAATTGTTTTATCATTATTTAGTGACGTCATTGTACTCTTTTCTTTTTTTTTTTACCCCTGCAAAAAATGCTATATTTCTTTTTTTCCAAGAAAAAAAAAATGAAAACAAATGTGCTCCATATATATATTTGTGTAAATTTTAGCCATAATTTTAAATTCCAACCTTTTTGTGATCCTTGTGATAATTCATTTTGGTCCCTCCCTCCCCCCCTCCCCCCTACACCTTTCTAGGTATTCCCTAGGGGCTTTTTTTGTGAACGGTCCATACATCTCCCCACTCCCCCCTTTTATATCTTCCATCCTCCCTTCCTCCCTCCCTCCCCCCCTCACCCCAAATTCTATTTTACTACATTCTCCACCTATCCTTTTACTCCACCCGCGGTGTGTGTCTCCCCTCGCCCTCATCCTCACATCTGTGAACCTTCCCTTCCCCCCAAAAAAAAAATAAAAAAATGGGGGGAAAGGAAAGAAAGGGAAAATCAACAAATGAGACCTTAAATGTATCACATCATTAAACTAAATGTCACTTCGCTTTGTTGATAGCTGATCCTTTTTATCTTCCAACCACCCCAGCACTCCTTCAGGGGTATCAAAAAATTGTGTCCCGCCTAACGCTACCACCCGTAGTCTTGCTGGGTACAGTAGTGCGTACGTGACATCAAGAGTTCTCAATCTACGTTTGGCTTCTGTGAAACCCACCCTTTGCTTCTGCAGGTAAGGGGAGAAATCAGGATATATTGATACCCTGGTTTCATCTCTCCTAATATTAACTTAGCACTACTATATCTGAACATAGAAACTATACCCCAAAAAATCAGAACCCTTATTATTCACATACTCCTATTGGCTAAATTAAACATAGCAAAAAAATGGAAATCTCTCACGACTCCCAACCCTTCAGACATACTATCTGACCTAAAACAAATGTGTTCTTTAGCAGTGGCTCTTTATCAGTCCATTAGGGGTGCCCGGGTGCTGCCCCTTCTCTCCAGCCACCCCCTCTATGTAGAATGGATAGAGATGGGGGGCGCCTGAATTACAGTGGCGGGGGTGTATTTTTGAAGCACCTGATTAGAGCCATAGGGCTTCAAAAAAGGTGGACTTGTGGCGCAGAGAATTGTGCTACAAGTCCACCCAGGTGTTACCACAACGAATTAATATTCACTGTTGTAACATTGATCCTCAATCCAGCCAATCAGAAACAGGTCTGAGACCTGTTTTCTGATTGTCCGAAAATAGAACACTCCCTATTGGCTGCCCGTGGAGAGCAAGGGAAGGAGGGAGAACACGGAAGCCAGAGCCAGGAGGGAGAAAACTTAGGGAGAGCTGCCACTGCCACTGAAATAGAGCCCAGAGTGCTGATCATAGGGTGAGTCAGTGCACCAGACATGCGGCCGACCGATGGGGGGGTGTGGTTATTGTTTGCCGCCCCCCCAAAGAAAATAACCACCGGCTGCCACTGCTGCTCTTAGAATGCCTTTACGCACTGTGAGAGTGAGAGCCCCTGTCTTAGTAGAAATGTGTTTAAAATGGACACAGGACTCTCAAAGAAGCTATTTGAGAAGTTCCAGCGAAAGATTGGTGAGCAGAGAAAACTATGTTTTACGTTTTCTCTGGATTTTGTAAGTCTAGATTGGGGCTGGAAACTTGAAGACTTCAAAGAGCATTGGGAGGGATGGAGTCTTCAGTCATGTGTCCGGGTTTTCTAGGAGCTCTGCAGGTTGTGTGTGTGGCCAGGTGCACACACTTGTTATAAGGCAGAGCTGAACATAGATTAGTGTGTGTGGGAGAGGAGTTGGTGTTACAGCAGTTGCTGGAGGGAAGTGTGCTGCTGTGGAAGAACTCAGGCAACACCCTTGAAACGGTTCTCCATGTGGGAGAGGTTCCAGGTCAGTGGACTGAGAGAGTTGGGCCAGCTGAGAGAGTCAGGGAGACTATAGCTGAGACAACTGGAAGAGAGAGTCTTGGGGACCAGAGGGGACTGTAAGTCTTGGAGGAGTGTGGAAGCCTGGAGTGTCAGAAGAGCCCTTCCTAGAGGCCAGGAGTGGGCCTGTGCAGCAAGGAACTGCGCCCAAGGCTGAGTGAGCCTTAAGAGCCAGGTGGATTGGCATTTTCATTTGTTGTTATTTTTGGGCGAAGAACCCCCGTGTGGGAAACCAAATGCACGTATGAACTTTCCTTTTTGTTTCTTTCAATAAAAGTGGGCTACCACGCCCTTAAACCTTCGTTCCTGTTGGGTGTGAACTCACTTAAAACGCATCTATCATTGAGCTAGACATTCCCCAATGTTACAGTGGTGGATTCAGCGGGCAAAAGATGGTGGAATCCGGGTCCTTGCTCCATAGTGAGTTCAGGTCAGGAACTGTTGGCTGTCTATGGAAGTGCAGCCAGGCAAAAGGCATTGCGTGTTGCAGGTGGTGTACCTGTGAACGAAAAGTAAATATTTTTTTCTCTGTGGTGAACTGCTGCTAGCTGTGTGTGGCAGCTAAGTGAACTGCATTGCGCAGAAGTTTATTTGATGGATTGTTGCATGCAGGTTGTGTACCTGTGAAAGGAGAAACAAACAGATTTTTTTTCCTTTTCTCCGCCAAGAACTGTTACAAGTTGCTGTGCACAAGACTGCAGGGATGGGGCGGTCAAAGCAGAAAAAGGAAGCAATCCTTGCTAAAGACAGGAAACAGCTACTGTGGCTGGAGGGTATTGCACCACAAGCCCCAGCCACATCAGAGAATTCGTCTGAGTGTGACATCGCTGTGATCTGGGGTAAATTACTCATATCACCCCCAGTTAAAGCGAAAGTGAAAGAGGACTTTGTGCCTCGCAGCCGGAGCCCTAAGGTGCCACAGCATGAGTCAAGGAGGCCTCTGCGCTGCATGCGTTGTAGTGAGTGGGGACATACTGTTGCCCAGTGCCCCTTATCACAGGAATGTTCGTGGAATAACCAAGCTGGACAGAAGGTTGATGAATTCTAGAACTCACCTGCTAGAGAGTGTCACCAGTGGCGTCCCAGACAGAGGGATCAAGTAATCTGAAGTCGGCCTACTGATGATCGTGACCAACGTTGTCCTCAGGAGTGGTATCCCATGGCAATGAGTGAGAGACAGTCATTGAGGAGATGCCAAGGAGTTGAAATTCATCGTCCAGTACCATGCCTGGAATGTGGCCAACTGGGGCACGAAATATTGTCTTGCCCCAGATTCTGGGGTGCACCTGGAGGGAGTGCTAAACAGTGGGAGATGCCTGCTGTGAATTCATCCTGTGGCCACCAGGGGGAGTTGGCCAGTAAATATACAGCTGAGAGACAGCGCACTCAAATGAAGCCAGAGTTACCGGCTACAGGATATGGTAAGACTGTTGCAGTTTGTGGGACTGATCCCAGTGAAGTGGGAGTATGTCCAGTGCCAATGGACATAGACTTGCTGCAGTGTGCTACCCAGAGCAGTGGGGAGGCACAGCGTAAAGCCCAACTAGCCGCAGGGCTAAAGACTGGAAAGGACATGGGGACTATGCATGTGCCTGCTATAATCCAGCATAGTGCTGGAGAAGTTAAACTAGGGGTGACCCAAACTGTCCTTTTACCATGTTCCCTAGTGACAGAGACAGGTGCTGCAGGGTTGCCCAGGGAAACCTCCCAGGAGCCCACAGTGTTGAAGCGGAGGGTTTTCCAGGTCAGGCCTCGTACACACGGCCGATTTTCTCGGCAAGAACCAGCAAGAAACTTGCTGGCAGAGAGGTCTTGCCGAGTAAATCGGTCGTGTGTACGCGGCTATCGGGTTTCTCGTCGAGAAAACCGACAAGAAACCTTGACGAGAAAATAGAGAACCTGCTCTCTATTTTCTCGTCGAGATTCTCCTCGGCATGTTTCTCGACGAGAAAAGTGAGTGTGTGTACACTTACCTGTCCTCCCGGAAGCCCGCGCATGTTCGAAATGAATTTGACGCATGCGCGGTAGCTTCCTAGGCATACGTAGGGTATACCAAGATGGCGGCGACGGCATCGAATGTGACGAGCGCATGCTCGTCGTAGTCGATGATGTCACCGCGTACGCTCCATTCAAAGAACCGCGGGTTCTTTGAAACGAGCGTGTGTACACTCGGCCGGGACAAGTTTCTTGTCCAAGAATCTCGTCGAAAGAAACGACATGTTTTTTTCAACGAGAATCTCGGCCGTGTGTACGAGGGCTCAGCTGTGGAGCTGCTCAAGTGGGTAAGGGGCCACCCACAAGGATGGGATGTTCCCCCAGTGGGGTTTTTGGGCAGCTGGATTCAAGAATTAGCAACAATGTATGTATAAAAGGGATTGTTTATTAAAATGAAAAAAGTCAAATAGCAAGGTAAGATATGAGCTCTGGTAACATGTAATAAAAGTACTACACAGTTGCAAACACAAAAAATTGTCATACAGCTCGACACATTGTATATCAAAGCATGTGACCAAAACTGTCCTTTTACCATGTTCCCTAGTGACAGAGACAGGTGCTGCAGGGTTGCCCAGGGAAACCTCCCAGGAGCCCACAGTGTTGAAGCGGAGGGTTTCCCAGGTCAGCTGTGTAGCTGCTCAAGTGGGTAAGGGGCCACCCACAATAGCTAAAGCTATGTCTAAGTGTCATGATGATCCTCTAAAGGTTGAGAAATGTATTTCTGGAAATGTCATATTTGAGAATAATGTTGGTAATGTGTTTACTAAAAAGGTTGGAAGTAGGATGTCTTCCGTAACCACCAGAGGCAGAGCTGCTGGGTTGTCCGTGGAAACCTCCAGGGATCTCCCTGTGTTGGAACTGAAGGTTGTCCAGCACCGCTCTGGCACTACTCTGAGGGAACAAGGAGGGACTGCACCACACAATGAGAGTGTGTGGGTGCAGACCACCCGCCTGGTATGTGACCAGATTGGTGAACAAGTTATTCACCCTGTTAAAGCTGGTAATGTAAAGCTGGATGTGATGGTAGCGCCACCAGAACAATCTGGTCAAAATAGTGTATTGCACCCTGCGTTATGTGACGAAGCATCGTCCCAATGTGACAAGAGTGAAACTGTGCTTGTACAATGTGATGCGTATAGAGATGACAAATGTACAGTATTGGGTAATGAGTCCCAGGTTCCTTTGGTGCCTCTTGGAACAGGTGATGCACTGCTTCAGGATACCTGTCAGGGAGTACCACTGACTGGGACAGCTGCGCCAAACAATTGCTAGCCATGCTGGATAAGGCTAGGTTACGTAACACAGATGTGGACATAACACCTGCTATGCCCAATGGAGGGATTGCAGGGTGGCCAGTGGCCAAGGGCGTGTTGGCCCCGGCAGAGATTGGCCCCTTCCAATCAGAAGGACCAGTTAAGGGCGCATGCATGGCAGTTGGGTTATATGCAGCCCAACCGCTGGAAAATAGTGAGTGCAAAAATGGCAATGTGACGTATAACCTGCAGCGGCTCGCTGATGCTGGGACAGAGAGGGTAAATGCGAGACGCACATCTGACAGCGCTCCAGTTGAGCACCAGGCTGTGAAGACCGATACCGCCAGTGAGGTGGAGGTCACTGTAAATGTCCCTACCTTTCCAGCTTTAGTGGATGAACCCCTCCACGTCATTGATAATGGAAAAGTCCCTAGAAAGGTCTTGTATGTAGATGTGGATCGCATTAAGATGACAAATGTGTTGGTGAATATTCTTGAAGTCCAAAAAACACATTTGCTGTACACCTGGGTGTCTCCACCATGGTTGGACAAGGTGGTACTGCGTAGTACCAGTAGGTGGAGCCAAGTAGTACAAGCATGCTTGATGTTAATCATGAGAGGAACTGGTTGGTACCATATTTATTAGCAGTGTGGCAAATGGTCTCAAGGTTCTCTGAGAGGGTGCTTCCAGTTACCGGTTTGGATGGAAGGCGCTCAAGAGAACGTTTGAAAACATCAGAGGTCTCTCCACATGATGCAGTGACTAGGAAAAGTTCTGCTGGTGCGGTCCAAAGTGCAGCTGAGCAGTGGTCAGCAGAGGGCATGGACACTGCCTCAACCACTAGACCTCACGTGATGGAAGGGACCGAAATAGACGTGGCAGTAGCAAAGATTTTTCATGTCATTCGCACAAAGGTACAAATTAAAGTACCCGGAGACACTGTGGAGGGAAGCACTGATGGTATTGGAAGTGGCAACATCAGAATTTGTGGTCTGTCACTGGTTGGTACTGATAACAAGGGTTTAATTGCCGTGGGTAACCTCAGAAAAGTTGTTAAACCAAAAAAAACTGTTGTGATGGGAAAAACTGGTGTCGGTGAAGGAAAAGGTGATTCCCCATCAGGCAAAGTATTAGGAACAGGTCCCCTATATCAAGAAAGTGAGGGTATTAGGGAAGGCAGAGTTCCCCAGAGAAAAGCAAATAAGCCCAGGAACCCAAGAAGAGGGAGAAAGCGTAGAATAAAAATGAGTGGGATCCCATGGAGAGTTAAGGAAGGACTTAGCTGGAAGCACACCCAAAAAAAAGGGTTGGGCCTACGCGGCTGACAGCCGGCACAGAGGTGTCCCAACCCTGATGACGTGTGCTGGTGTTCCTCCCTCCGGATCGAAACATAGGTTGGGGAGTCACAGAGCCCCTGTCTTAGTAGAAATGTGTTTAAAATGGACACAGGACTCTCAAAGAAGCTATTTGAGAAGTTCCAGCGAAAGATTGGTGAGCAGAGAAAACTATGTTTTACGTTTTCTCTGGATTTTTTAAGTCTGGATTGGGGCTGGAAACTTGAAGACTTCAAAGAGCAGTGGGAGGGATGGAGTCTTCAGTCATGTGTCCGGGTTTTCTAGGAGCTCTGCAGGTTGTGTGTGGCCAGGTGCACACACTTGTTATAAGGCAGAGCTGAACATAGATTAGTGTGTGTGGGAATGGAGTTTGTGTTACAGAAGTTGCTGGAGGGAAGTGTGCTACTGTGGAAGAACTCAGGCAACATCCTTGAGACAGTTCTCCATGTGGGAGCGGTTCCTGGTCAGTGGACTGAGAGATTTGGGCCAGCTGAGAAAGTCGGGGATACTATAGCTGAGACAACTGGAAGAGAGAGTCTTGGGGACCAGAGGGGACTGTAAGTCTTGGAGGAGTGTGGAAGCCTGGAGTGTCAGAAGAGCCCTTCCTAGAGGCCAGGAGTGGACCTGTGCAGCAAGGAACTGCGCCCAAGGCTGAGTGAGCCTTAAAAGCCAGGTGGATTGGCATTTTCATTTGTT
The DNA here is from genome assembly GCA_029206835.1 of Rana muscosa. Lineage (NCBI taxonomy): Eukaryota > Metazoa > Chordata > Amphibia > Anura > Ranidae > Rana > Rana muscosa. Next base: position 176,786,889 of record CM055116.1, read on the forward strand.
GTTATTTTTGGGAGAAGAACCCCTGTGTGGGAAACCAAATGCACGTATGAACTTTCCTTTTTGTTTCTTTCAATAAAGTGGGCTACCACGCCCTTAAACCTTCGTTCCTGTTGGCTGTGAACTCACTTAAAACGCGTCTATCATTGAGCTAGACATTCCCCAATGTTACAGCACTTAAAAATGACAAACTTCAAGCATTCTTTTCCTCATGGAATGTATGGATGTCACATGAATACTATAAGGGTTCTTGAAATAAACATACTTTCCATTGATTAATGCAACCTACTAAACTAAGATCTATACGGCTTGATAGATTCAACCTTGTGATGCATTCCAATATACAGTACTCACCTGGTGTTCTGGTGTTCTTGGTCAGCTTATGCTATTGTCAGAACATTTGGGGTTAAAAAGAATTACATATAGGCCTTTATATTATGTATATTATGTATTTTTCATATTGTTCATATTCATGTATATTATGAACAAGTGGGAGACCATCTTGTCTCTAAAGTTTAAAATAGCTCACGAGATGCTATGAACAACACTTTAGATTCTACTTTCCCTTTAAGAGGTTAACCCACATTTGCTATGTTTAAAGTTATTTCCTGTCTTACAAGAAGGCATTGTTGTTCTGTATCTCGTTCCCAGACCATAAACTCGAAGCTTTTGAACATTTAAGATAAATATACCAGCCTCCCGGGTGGTAATTCAAAGGTTTGACACAGAGACATGGGGGGGTATGGAAACGGGCTAACACAAACTGTGTATTATTGTATTGACATAACGTGATCAAAGGGATATTCATAAATAGGCTGTGTACTGCATATCTTAAATAAGGTTTATTTTTAAGTATCTTCACAAAGTATCTATACTAGTAATACATGTATAAACCCATGTATGCCTATATATAGATTAGTATTAAGGAGTTGTATACATGCTACTATATTAGTGGAGTAGCATTAGAAACTGCTTAAACATACATTCCAGTGGTTAGCTTCAGGAACTTCCCAAAACATTAACAAATGGCCGAAGTCAGTGTTGATAATAAACATTCACACCTGTAAATCTGAAGTGACTCCAAGATAGCAGGGATAGAGGACATGTGTTTTGACACCCTTAGACAATTAAGTGTGTTTTACTAAGCTAGGTCAAATGGTAGTCGTAAATTATCTTCGCCTACATGAAGATAACATTAGAAATTATTTCTAATACGCTACTGCCCTCTGGTGGTAAAAACACTTAATCGTTCAAGATGATGTGATGTTTGGTTGCTGTGACAACCTACCCAATCACATCATCATTTGACGTCTCAGTTACGTAGTAATGTAAGGTACACACCCACTTCTGGGAGTGAGATAAAAGTAGCAGCTGAGATAGCAGAGGGGGGATCGGACTGAAGGACGGAGACCTGGGGACCTGGAGAAGAGAGGATCTCTGAGGGAACAGGTCGCTCTACAGATGGAGATCTCTCACTCGAGCTCTGGGGAACTCTCTCTCTGAAAGGATCTCTTGAAGGAAGACGCTCACTGAGGCGATCTTAACGCAAACATGTAGCAATGGTGAAAGAAGTCCCTCTTGGGACTTCGCTTCTCAAACAGACAGAACTCTCAGTTATTGGTAACGTATAAATCTTTTATCCTACATGCAATAGATGCTTTGAACAGATACCAAATGCGGCCACTCTATTATGTTAGTAAGCATTAATTGAATCTGGGAGATTTTATAACTGCAGTATAGAATCTGACTGAGGCAATTAAAGAAGAAACATATATAAATACATATTTATATATATCACAGTATTATTGTGAACCTTAGTGAATGGCCTGATGTTGGGATCTGTTTAAACAAGGGATGCATTAGAGATAGCTTTGTGTTTAAATAGACATTCTTGGCTAAATTACCAAGAATTGTCCACAGGACAACATATTGTCCGTAGGTTCAAGAAGTGTAATTAGGAGATCTGTTTGTCTTGAGAAAGATAACATAATGTAAACAAGTTGGTTTGTCTAAAGCCGTGAAGTCACGGAAGGTTACATTTCAAGAGCTACCAAGTGTTATGCCCCATACACACGATCGTTTTTCATGCCGTTAAAAATGCCATTTTTAAAAATGGGCATTAAAACCGATCGTGTGTATGCTCCAGAGCATTTTTAACGACGTGAAAAACGGCCATTAAAAATTTCGAACATGCTCTATTTTTTCACGTCGTTTTTCATGTTGTTTTTTTTAACGACGTGAAAAACGATAGTGTGTATGCTTTAACGACGTGAAAAAAAATGCGCATGCTCAGAATCAAGTATGAGACGGGAGCACTCGTTCTGGTAAAACTAGCGTTCGTAATGGAGATAGCACATTCATCACACAGTAACGGACTGAAAAGCACGAGGCTGAAAAGCGCGAATCGTCGCTCAACAAACTTTACTAACATGAAGGGTGGCGCCATTCGAACGGAACTTCCCCTTTATAGTGCCGTCGTACATGCTGTACGTCACTGCGCTTTGCTCAAGCGTTTTTTTTAATGATCGTGTGTACGCAAGACAGGCTTGAGAGGAAACATGAAAAAAAACGACAAGAAAAACGTTGGTTTAAAAAATGGCATGAAAAATTATCGTGTGTATGGGGCATTAGATGTACAAGTATCATTTAAGTGTTGAACTATGAATATACCTTGTCATAAAGAGCTCACATAGAAATGTATGTAAATATTATCTGAACCTTAATCATCATTTATCTCTGATTGTAGAAGTATATCCATTCATTTGTTTTATCACGACTTATACCTGATTTTAATGTGCACTGTACTTTAGTTAATAAATATATATAATATTTTAAGCAATATTCATTTGTGTTACTTGTCTTCAAACTAGCACGGATATAAGAACTTAGAATTTCTTGTTTAATATTGTAGGAAATCGGGAATCTCCAAAATTAAGATTTACCTATTTCCATAAGTACAATAATATTTTTATATTTCAGTTGTGACAGCAGGAAGGTAAAGTCACCTGGTTGCATCCAGGGGGGTAGATATATTTCTCCCAGATTCAGGCTTTATGCCGACTTATACAACTAGGGAGTTGATGAAGCCCAGCTGAGGCTAGTGGGCTCATGAATGACTCATACCTCTAGGGAGAGTGCTGGGCGTCGTGAGGCAGGGAGTTGATGAGACCAGCTGAAGCCTGTCAGTTCGTTTAAGGCCTCTATAAAAACTCCCAGCTTCATTAGATGTTAGCTCATGCCTGGAACCAGACCTGTGTGGACTGTCTAGGGAGAGTGAACCCCTGTGCGGTGAGGCAAAGCCTGTGTGGCTATTTGTTTGGACTTTTACTAAACCAGGGACTTAGGGACTAGGACAGCACTAGGCTGATCCCAGTTGTTAGTTTAGGAAACCTGCATGTTTAGTCAGAGGTCAAACTGACCAGGATTTATTTTGTTTGTTTCTTTTTGGCTTTGCTGTGTTTTTGTCACTGTACATAGAGAAATAAACCGCACCTTTTGATTTTGAAAACCACAACCTCCGTCTGCTGGCCCTGTTTTTGTGTGGGGAGCCCAACCAGGGGGTCACACACACCCGCTACCGAGTTAACCCCCTCACAGTTGGTGGAGAACCAGTGGCAGTTTTTTTTAAGCCAGCATGGAGGAGATACTGAAACAGCTGGCTCTAGCAAATGCCAATCAACAGCAGACAAATGCAGGTTTGCAAAGGAGCCTTGCAGCCCAGCAGCAAGCTCATCAACAAACCCAGCAGCAATCTGAGGCCCGCTTCATAGACCTGTTACAGAAGCAAGAGCAGAGACTACAACAAATGGAAGCAGTAATGCAGCAACGTCCGCAGACCAGTGAGGAAAGCCGTCCCACTAATACCGCGTCCTTTGGGGTGAGTCGTTTATTGACAAAAATGACTGGAGAGGATGATCCAGAGGTATTTTTGACCACATTTGAAAGGACTGCTGAAAGAGAAAAGTGGCCTGAGGAGCAGTGGGCTGGACTGGTGGCTCCTCTGTTAACTGGTGAATCGCAGAAGGCTTACTATGACCTAGAGCCTGACCAAGCAAAAGACTATGTGATGCTAAAAGCTGAAATATTGGCAAGGCTGGGTGTCACCCTGGCTGTCCGGGCTCAGCGTGTGCATAACTGGACTTTCCAGCTTGGAAAACCCCCCAGGTCTCAAATGTATGATCTCATTCACCTGAGCAGGAAGTGGCTACAGCCAGAGACTTTGTCCGCACCGGAGATTGTGGAACGTGTTGTGATGGATCGTTTCTTGAGAGCTCTTCCTACCGCCATTCAAAAGTGGGTAAGCCACGGAGACCCAGAAACGGCCGGTAAACTTGTGGATCGTGTAGAGAGATACTTGGCTACAGAGAACCTGACGGCCTCTTCCAGAGACTCTCGGACTTTCCACCCTAAGACCAGACCATCCCCAGGGGCGGATAAGAGGATTCCAAGGGGTGAGGGTGGAGAGAGTGAGAGGGTGGGAGCTCTACCCCAAGTTTGGCGAGAACAGCCTGGGAAATCAGCGGCTCAAGAGGCCGCAAGAAGGATCGTTTGCTACCGCTGCCGGCAAGCGGGACATATTGCAGCCAATTGCCCGGTTGTGGAGGAACCCATGCAGTGTGACTTTCTGACGGGCAGACGTCAGTCGCTGTGTGCGACAGTCGCATGCACTGCCATTCGAGGAACTGAGAAACATTTATGCAAAATGTGTGTTAATGGTAGAAATGTTGTGGTATTGTTGGATTCAGGTAGCCTTGTGACCCTGATAAAGGCTGAGTTAGTTAAAACAGAGGTCTCTGGGAATAGCAAGGTAGCTGTTATTTGTGTGCATGGGGACACCCGAGAGTATCCAGTGACTACAGTGTGTTTCGAGACCCCCAAAGGTACCCTCTCTCATCCAGTGGGCTTAGTATCTCAGTTACCGCATGACGCCATTGTGGGAAGGGATTTTCCGAAGTTCTGGGAACTGTGGGATGATCCTGAGCCCCCCACTGGTGCCCCTATGTACCAGGAATGTGATAGCCAGAACTCCTCTGAGAGTGGTGAGGACTCTCCAGAATTTCCCTTGTCAGTATTGGCAGGGGAGACTCAAGAAACTGGAGAGGAGCCCACCTCCTCAGACGAAAACCTACCGTCTGTGGAGTTTTCTGATCTGGAGGTTCACAGGGAAAATTTTGCCACAGAACAGTTAAAAGACCCCGCCCTAATAAAGGCACGGGAAAACGTAGTGGAAATAGATGGCGAGTTAGTGAACCCAGATAATACCTGCACTTACCCATACTTCAGCGTAGAGAAGGACCTACTGTATCGGGTGGCAAAAAGGGCAGAAGAAACCGTTGAGCAGCTGGTGGTGCCCAAACCTTACAGGAAGTTGGTGTTGGAGTTGGCCCATGGGCACATTCTTGGAGGTCATCTGGGGACAGAGAAAACCCGAGAGAGGGTATTACAGAGATTCTATTGGCCTGGGGTGATGAAGGACATAGAAAATTATTGTTCCTCCTGCCCTGTGTGTCAGAGGTCGGCCCCGATGCCACATTTCCGTAGCCCGCTGGTCCCTCTACCCATCATTGAGGTCCCGTTTGAGAGAATCGCAATGGATTTGGTAGGTCCTATAATCAAGTCCGCTAGGGGGCACCAGTACATATTGGTTATAATGGACTATGCCACCCGTTATCCAGAAGCGATCCCTCTCAGAAATACCTCGGCCAAAACCATAGCCAAAGAGCTATCTCTTGTTTTTAGCCGGGTGGGTATTTGTAAAGAACTGCTTACGGACCAAGGTACACCCTTTATGTCCCGGGTTATGAAAGAGCTGTGTAAATTGTTCAAAGTGACGCAATTGCGTACATCTGTGTATCACCCCCAAACCGATGGGCTGGTTGAAAGATTCAACAAAACCCTAAAACAAATGTTGAAGAAAGTGGTGGATAGAGATGGAAAGGATTGGGACTGTCTACTTCCTTATTTGATGTTTGCTATTAGGGGGGTGCCCCAATCCTCTACGGGATTCTCCCCCTTTGAGTTACTGTATGGGAGACACCCAAGAGGGCTGTTGGATATTGCCAAGGAAACTTGGGAAAGTGAGAGTTCTCCCCACAGGAGTGTGATTGAGCATGTCGCCCTGATGCAAGATCGAATTGCACAGGTAATGCCCATCGTGAAGGAACATTTGGCCCAAGCGCAGTTGGCACAGCAGAGAGTGTACAACTGTGGAGCAAAGACCCGTACCTTTTCCCCGGGGGATAGGATATTGGTACTTGTCCCTACGGTTGAAAGTAAATTCCTTGCCAAATGGCAAGGCCCCTACGAGATAATGGAAAAAGTGAGCGAAGTGAATTACAAGGTCAGACAACCAGGAAGGCGAAAGCCCGAACAGATATATCACGTTAATCTGTTGAAAGCCTGGAGGGATAGAGAGTCCCTAGTCGCAGAAACTTGGTCACCAGCTCAAACTGGTTGCGTGATTCCGGAGGTTGGAATAGCAGCCACCTTGTCACAACCCCAACAACAGGAGGTTAAGGAGTTTGTGCTTCGCAACAAGGAGGTGTTCTCTGAGCTGCCGGGACAAACATCTGGGGTAGAGCATGATATTATTACCCCGCCCGGTGAAAGGGTGAAGTTAAAACCCTATCGGATCCCAGAGGCCCGACGGGAGGCAATACGGGAGGAAGTACAGAAAATGCTGAACTTAGGGGTGATAGAGGAGTCCCAAAGTGATTGGTCTAGTCCCATTGTGTTGGTGCCTAAACCGGATGGGAGCTGGCGATTTTGTAACGATTTTCGTCAGTTGAACAAAGTTACAAAATTTGACACCTACCCCATGCCACGTATAGATGAGTTGATCGACCGGCTGGGAACAGCCCGATACATGACGACTCTTGACCTCACAAAAGGGTATTGGCAAATTCCCCTGGCCAAGTCGGCCAAAGAGAAAACCGCATTTGTAACCCCAGACGGGGCGTTCCAATATAAGAGAATGCCGTTCGGGTTACAGAATGCGCCGGCCACATTCCAGCGGAAAATGGACCAGATGCTGAGGCCCCATCGGAAGTATGCTGCGGCTTACCTGGATGACGTAATTGTCCATAGCACAGATTGGGCCTCACATCTGCCAAAAGTGCAAGCAGTCCTGGACTCTGTTCGGGAAGCGGGGTTTACGGCTAACCCCAAGAAGTGTACCATTGGGCAGGAGGAGGCCAAATATCTTGGGTACACCATTGGCAGGGGAGTAATAAAACCCCAACTCAACAAAGTCGAGGCCATCCAGAGTTGGCCACGTCCCAACAGCAAGAAGCAGGTACGAGCCTTTCTGGGAATCGCGGGTTATTATCGGCGCTTCATTCCCCACTTTGCTTCTAAGGCTGTGCCCCTAACCAACCTGACGAAAGGGAAAGGGTCGGTCATGATTAAATGGACCCCCGAGGCTGAGGCAGCATTCCAATTCTTGAAACAAGCCTTATGTAGCCAGCCAGTGTTGTACTCACCCGACTTCTCTAAAGACTTTGTCGTACAAAGTGATGCGTCAGATGTGGGGTTAGGAGCAGTATTGTCCCAGGTCTGGAACGGGGAAGAGCACCCAGTCATTTACCTCAGCAGGAAGTTGAAGTCCCATGAGGTAAATTACGCCACGGTTGAAAAGGAGTGTTTAGCGGTGAAGTGGGCTCTAGATTCCCTTCGGTACTATCTGCTAGGTAGGCACTTTGACATGGTTACGGATCACGCTCCGTTAAAGTGGATGGCTCAAAACAAGGAGACAAATAGAAGAGTGAATAGGTGGTTCCTGGCCCTACAGGAATTCAACTTCACAGTAAAGCATCGCCCTGGCGTTCAAATGGGGAATGTGGATGCTTTGTCTCGAGTACATGAATGCCTGATTGCTGGTGTTCCAACCCCAAGGTTAAAACAAGAGGGGGGGGTATGTGACAGCAGGAAGGTAAAGTCACCTGGTTGCATCCAGGGGGGTAGATATATTTCTCCCAGATTCAGGCTTTATGCCGACTTATACAACTAGGGAGTTGATGAAGCCCAGCTGAGGCTAGTGGGCTCATGAATGACTCATACCTCTAGGGAGAGTGCTGGGCGTCGTGAGGCAGGGAGTTGATGAGACCAGCTGAAGCCTGTCAGTTCGTTTAAGGCCTCTATAAAAACTCCCAGCTTCATTAGATGTTAGCTCATGCCTGGAACCAGACCTGTGTGGACTGTCTAGGGAGAGTGAACCCCTGTGCGGTGAGGCAAAGCCTGTGTGGCTATTTGTTTGGACTTTTACTAAACCAGGGACTTAGGGACTAGGACAGCACTAGGCTGATCCCAGTTGTTAGTTTAGGAAACCTGCATGTTTAGTCAGAGGTCAAACTGACCAGGATTTATTTTGTTTGTTTCTTTTTGGCTTTGCTGTGTTTTTGTCACTGTACATAGAGAAATAAACCGCACCTTTTGATTTTGAAAACCACAACCTCCGTCTGCTGGCCCTGTTTTTGTGTGGGGAGCCCAACCAGGGGGTCACACACACCCGCTACCGAGTTAACCCCCTCACACAGTATAAACATTCTGACATACTTGTAGGCACTATGCTGAGATGCGTCAATGTTTCTGACACTATGTCTCTGTTTTACCTGTTTGTTTCTCTGTTCATTTATATATTTTTGCTCCGCAATATAAGAATAGAAAGTTCATAGTATCGGGGGGGCGTGGCTTGGACGGGGCGCGAGATGGCCGCATGATCTGAGAGCTCCGGCACTCTGAGGATCTTTTAAGCTATTTTTGGGGGATTTCCATGCTCTGTTAGGAATGGGCAGAACGCACAGAAGCACCTCGACCCCCCGCTCACTCAAGGACTCCGGCACGCAATTCAGCGGCAACATACAGGAGATGTTCCGGACCCGGGCCGCAACACACCTCGCGGAGTCACTGGCTTCACAGGCCTCACAAGCCTCATCCCCGAGCTCGCCTAGAAACTCCTCCGAGCCGCTCATGGATATTAATAGAGCCGCGAACCCGAGCCTCCTGGACTTGCAGAGAGACCTGCAGCTATTCTCCCTGGACATTAAACACACCCTGACGGCTGCCATATCGGACCTTAAGACGGAAATACAGGGGATGAATAACCGCCTGATTGAAGTGGAAGAAACCACACAGCTCCAAGCTGCAGCGATCAGGCAAGTGCAAAAGACATACGATATGCATCTACCATACATGTTTGAATTGCACAGACAAGTGGAGGACTTAGACAATAGGGGGCGCAGGCACAACATAAGGATTAGGGGGGTTCCCGAGAGCATTGAACAGGCCTCCCTATCACAGACAATATGTGCCATCTTTAATGACCTACTCGATAGGCCCGCAGATTCCCCCATAGAGATGGAGAGACTGCACCGTGCCCTCAGACCCCCTCCTAGAGATGCTGAACCCCCCAGAGATGTAGTTTGCTGCATTGTAAACTTCCCCCTGAAAGAGGAGATACTCAGGAAAGCGAGGGAAAGGGGACGCATCTCTCACAATGGCGCCGACATTAAGCTTTTTCAGGACCTGTCCCAGATAACATTACAGAATAGGCGCACCTTGCGACCCCTGCTGGACACATTGCGCTCCCGTAACATCCAATACAGGTGGAAATTCCCATTTTGCTTGTCAGCAACCGCCAGGGGACGCACGGCACTGCTCCGGACACCGGAAGACCTCCCTACCTTCTGCGAGCAACTGGATCTACCACCTGTAGACATACCTGATTGGCATTCATTCTACTTCCCCACGGAACCCTGGAAGCCAGTTTCACACGTATCATCACCCAAAGCGCAACGTCAAAAATCCAGACGCCGCAGGCTAGACCCCACTTCGCCAGGAGAACGTCTCTCTCGTCGAGATCTCTCCTCACACCCTCCTGGGAATGCTGACACCCCACGCAGGGGAGACAGAGACTTGTGACCGGCCTGATATGTGATGGTTGACCCGTGGGTCAGTAAGTTGAGTTCTGCCTTTTCTTTTCACTCGTTTGTAACTTTTGTCCATTTGTTTTGTTTTTTTTTACCCCCGCACCACAACGAACACCCGGGGACTTTAGTCGCAGCGTGATGACTCCTTCCTCCCACCCCTTCACCAGGATCAAGGACCTCTCCCACAGCCTACTATCATCCAGGTACTGTTTTCATTACACCTTAGGCTTACATCCGGCTGGATCTGCACCTAAGGAACTATGAGTACTGATGCCGTGCTCCATGATGAGCCCTATTTCACCCCTTTGGCTTTTTTGACACATACCTCCACTAGGTGTTAAGTGTTGGCCCAGAGACTATGTGCTACAGCCAAAGGATGGGACACAAGATTTAAGTAATCCCATGCTTTGACTTCTCCCCCTCCCCACCCTCTCCCAGGGGTTTTACACCCCCCCCCCTTTTTTTTTTTTTTTTTTAGGGTCTGCTGATGCTGGTTATATGTTACTATGTCTAAATAGTCTAGCTGAATTTCTCTTTAGGCCTCACGGTATACGAGGTACCTTTGGTTTGTAAGTTGTGTGCCCAATCCTAGCAGCGACGGATAGACAGATATCCACACCAGCTTAGTAGAGTTATGTAGAAGACAGGCTGCTAACCCACTTAGCTTAATATCCTTCCTAATGCTCACTTAAATTAGTAGCCTCTATAGCTGTAAGGACGGGAAGGAAAGAGAATAAGAAAACAGAACCGGACGGGTAAAATATCTGGGCGTACATGCGTGGGTAGGCCCCTACCATACTAATCCACAACCGCACCACCTGATCGATGTCTGTGACATCTCGGAAATGGTTCTTACTTTTAGGCTTCCGATGAAAACCAGATCTCACGTATGACACACCCCTACCAACTAAACCTGACATGTTTTCGAATCCACACGTCTACCTAACTGCAAAACCCATAGGCTATTTAATGGAAGCAACCTGATAAGACCCCTCCTACTCTTAGGGATATACAGCATCGGTTGTAACACAGCTCTAACCCGTAAACATCTATGCACATTACCCTGGTTGAAGAGGTGAGGTAGGGAGGAGATAACTGCAATGAACCACCTGAGAACCTGGTATGCGTTAATACCACCTAGGTTTAGTTAGTGTTATTTACGCGCAGCCCCCTTGTGGTGAGTTATAAGTAAGTTATACCCTGTTCTGAATGTTCAGTTATATGATAAGTTTTATAACAATATGGGATGTTGACTGTCAGTCTTACCTTGCCGCGCTTTGCTTAAATGTATTGCTGGATTGCCGTACCTCAATTCTCTCCACCGAGGATATCCTGCATATTCTGATCTCAGAGCCCACACTCTGCAAGTAATAGACTCTCCCCCACTTCGTATCCTTAAGCACTCATGGTCCTCTCTAGTGCCCACCTCTTGACCCCTTCCCGGTTTACTGCCCACACACAGCGGTCCAGTAGGACTATAGCTGGAACCCCGGACTTCTTTCTTTAGGTCACTAGGGATACCTAGTTCTACCTCCGGAGACTCTCTACATAGGACTGGTAGATTCCACACTACGGTCCGATACCATCTACCACCTTCCCCTCATTCCTTCTTCCTCCTGAGATCCTACTACCCGAAGTTCTGCACCCCAAGCTCTAACCTATACCTCTCTCCTATTTCTGTTCTCTTTTCTCTCCTTTTCTTCTAACCACCCCCCCTCCTCCCCCCCCCCCTTTTTTTTTTTTTCTCTCTTTTCTAAGCGTTTTTGGAGAACGCCCCTCCTCGCTCTCGTTCCCCCATTCGTGGGTCGTTGTATCTACATAGTAAGCCTTGTTAACCGAACGGCTGGAGGCAACCTAACCCACTGACCCACAAAATGCTACCTGATCAGCTGTCCAAACACAGGCACTTATCCCTTAAATGTGTGTCGCTAAATGTTAAAGGTCTAAACCTCCCAGAAAAAAGATCTCAAGTTCTCTCTGCCCTGTCTAAACACAAAGCACACTTTCTACTACTTCAGGAAACACATTTCCGGTCTGATGCCATTCCTAAATTAGCAAATCATCTCTACAGACAAGCACTGCACTCCACAAGCCCAGACTCCAAAACTAAGGGAGTCTCCATTCTTATTTCTAAACACGCAGATTTTCAATTAGCAGACTCTTTGGTTGACCCCAAGGGCAGATACATCTTTCTTAAGGGTACATATGCCTCCAAACCAATAACCCTGGCAAACATTTACAGCCCCAATGAACACCAAGTTGCATTCTTTAGAAAAGTAGGTGACCTTCTTACTACCTTTCAGGAAGGCATGCTAATCCTGGGTGGGGATTTTAACGTACCTCTGAACCCCGCACTGGACACCTCATCAGGTATTTCTGCACTATCCTACCGAGCACTCCGCCAGATTAAACTGCAACTCCAACACCTGACTCTCCATGATACATGGCGCACCCTTTTTCCAAACGACAAAGACTATACCTTTTTTTCTCCCCCACACCAAAAATATTCTAGGATCGATTACTTCTTTCTCTCCCAGACAGACTTATCTTCTCTTACTCAGGCCACCATAGAACCAATGTTCTTATCCGACCACCACCCAATCTCCATGACACTCACATTCCCTGAACGGACCAAGACTTCCAAATCTTGGCGCCTGAATTCCGCCCTACTAAAAGACCCAGAAATCATTAACCAGATGAGTTCCCATATCCAGCTCTATTTCCAAGAAAATTCCACCCCAGACATTTCCCCAGTCACACTTTGGGAGGCACACAAGTGTGTGGTGAGGGGGAAACTTATCTCCTTAGCAACTAAAGCCAAAAAGAGACACCAAGAGCAACTTAGATCACTCATCAACACAATTCACAGACTTGAAAATGCCCACAAACAATCGACTTCGCAATCCACGCTGCAAGACCTACTACACGCTAGATCAGTACTTCTAGATGAACTAGGAAAACGCACAAGGAGACGCTATGTCCTCCAACAAAAGGCGTTCTATGAACACGGTAACAAGAGTGGTAGATTGCTGGCGCGCACTATACAAGCAGCTAGGCTCACATCCAGAATTCATGAAGTACGAGACACCCAAGGCACACTCCTCTCTAGAAATGAGGAGATAGCCAATCACTTCGAACACTTCTACTCTAAACTGTACAACTTGCCCCAACACGGCGTAGAAGGGACTAGGGCAGCCCAACGTACTTCCCAATTAAAGGACTTTTTAGCCCAATACTGCCCCAAACCTATCTCCCCACAGCAGGCGGAGACCATGGAAACCCCATTTTCTAAGGAGGAACTCCATGTAGCCATAAAACAAATGAAAGTAGGAAAGAGCCCTGGCCCTGATGGTCTCCCACTAATATATTACAAATCCTTTCAGGATATACTGACTCCCGAGATACTTAAAATGTGTAACTCTCTAGCGGATCCTCATACATCAACAGGCAGACTATTAGAAGCCCACATAACAGTTATCCCAAAAGATGGAAAAGACCCCACACTAGCCTCAAACTACAGACCTATTTCCCTACTCAATGTAGATATCAAATTATACGCAAAAATCCTAGCCAACAGACTATTACCTCTTATCCCTGACCTCATAACAGCCGACCAGGTGGGTTTCATCCCGGGTAGGGAGGCCAGGGACAACACCATACGCGCCATGAACATACAACATGGGTTACACTCCTCTGGTTCCAGAGGCTTTCTTCTATCCCTAGATGCTGAGAAGGCGTTTGATAGGGTGGCTTGGGACTACATGCAGGAGGTCCTGAGGGGAATAGGCCTCCTACCCCGCATGTTCTCGCACATTAACGCACTTTATTCTAATCCCTCGGCGAGGGTGAGGACCAATGGCCTCCTCTCAAATGCCTTCTCTATCAGCAACGGCACGCGACAGGGGTGCCCTTTATCCCCCTTAATCTTTGTTCTGACACTAGAACCCCTCTTAAACAGACTACGCAGCAATGCAGACATCAAGGGCATCAACATAGCACGCAGAGAATTCAAAGTAGCTGCTTTTGCAGATGATATCTTACTCTCCTTACAATCCCCCCGAACCTCCCTGCCCAACTTACTGAAGGACATACAACATTTTGGCGAGATTTTAAATCTCAAAATTAACTACTCAAAGTCTCATGCGTTAAATATTTCCCTACCCCCGCAGGAAGTAGGACACTGCCAACAATTCTTCCCATTTCAGTGGAAGACTGTAGCCCTTACATATTTAGGTGTCCAAATTACGAGGAAAACTGTCGATCTCTACGGTCATAACTTCTTAGCTGCCCTTTCAAAAATACAGACCCATTGTCAAGGTCACCTGTGGCCAGGTGACAGATGCACACCGTAGGGGGACAGGAGTGCACCGCAAGGTAGTGAACCCTATGGCTGACTGCTGCAGATAGGAAACTGGGTGGTTGTGGAAAGCGGGACCAGAGGAGCACAACCGGGATCCCAACGGAAGCGAGAGCCAAGATTCCCCAGGGCGCGGAGTCTAAGACCCAGCTGGTCTTCTCCAGGGCCTCTAGTGGTGAGGATGTTACGCTGCAGGCTGGGACCAGGTCGCGGCCCCTGGAGTTTCCTAGCTCATGCCCCGTAGGATAAGGGGAAGCAGCAGCACACGATAGAGAGAACCGAATAACAAGCCGAAGGTCAGGGGCCACAAGCAGACAAGGATAATGAAGAACGAGCCGAAGGTCAAGGGTCACGAGCAGACAGGGATGGTCGGGGACAAGCCAATAACGTAACAGAGAGACAGACGTAGCACACGGCAGGCAGGAACCCAACACACACAATGCCTAACAAACACGTTGATCAGCAAAGCAGGCTTGCAGTGCACAGGTTAATATAGTGTTCTGTGATAGGGCCTGGGGTGGAGTCTGGCTGGGAGGAGATTATAAAGGAAGCCAGGTGAAAGGGCTCAGGCCTCTAAGATGAACACATGGGAAGGAAGGTAAGCTGACAGACAAACACTACTGCATATCCATGACAGTACCCTCCCTCTTATGGGCCCTCCCCCGCCTGGACCCAGGCTTAAAGGGAAATCTCTGATGAAACCTTCTCAACAGATGAGGTGCAGCGACATCAGATGCAGCGATCCAAGACGCCTCCTCAGGACCAAAACCTCTCCAATGCACAAGGTACTGAAGAATGCCTCTGCAGAGCCGAGAATCCAGAACTTGTCTAACCTCGTACTTAAAATTATCCTCAGAGACCGAAAACGAGGTAGGGAGATGACAAGAAGATCTATTGAGGACCAAAGGCTCTCTAGGAATAAGCAAGGGCATGAGAGGATCAACAGGAATCTGAGGAGGGTCCCCTAGACCCTTAAAGGGGAACTGGTCATCTTGCACAGGACTATCAGACTGGGCAGATGTCAGTGGAACCCTGAAGTCAGGTTGGTTAGAAGGTGACATGTCGCCGGAGTCAAGCTGAATAGCTGAAGGACAAGCAGAATGTCCCAAACAAGAACAAGTAAGAGGCTCACTGGGCATGGGCTGGACTGGCATAACTAGTACAGAGGCAGAGTGAATAGCTGAGTCAGGTGTAGCGACTACCTGAATCGCATCGCAAGACGTAGCGACTGCAGGACTTGTAGACAAGCTAGCCTGGCTGTGCGTCCAAGGGTGGTTAGGGACAGAGAAATGTAAATGGTTATGCAACCTGGAATGAATGACCGGCTCAGATTCACAGGGGGCAACCTTGGGTAGGCAGGACGAGGAACAGGAGGGACCCCAAGCCAGGATCTGTCCAGTAGTCCAGTCCACATGAGGAGAATGGAGCTGTAACCATGGGAGACCCAAAATTATAGGCGTTGAGGCCTTGGGTAAGATAAGGAAGGATATCCACTCCTGGTGGAGTGTCCCTACCGACATCTTAACAGGGAGGGTCTGGAAGCGGATAGGTCCCCCTGGGAGAACAGTACCATCAATCGCCAAGACCACCAATGGCGTGGTGAGGGGCAAAAGAGTAGGTCTCATGGACGATGCGATTTCCCAGTCCATGAAATTACCAGCGGCTCCGGAATCCAGATATGCTGAGACCGAATGAGAAGAAGCACCAACATGAAGGAACACAGAAAGCAGAAGATGAGAAGGGGAAGGTGATATTTCTGGGTCCAATACTCCACTTTCCAGATGAAGTGGACCCGAACATTTTTCTGGACAAAGAGAGCAAGTGTCACGAAAATGACCTTTGCCCCCACAGTAAAGACACAGACCAAGAGTTCTGCGCCTAGCACGTTCCTCGGGGGATAGCCTGGTCCGACCCAGCTGCATGGGTTCCTCAGCTGGTAGGAGATGCTCTACGGGTCGAAGAGAGGGGAGCTCAGGCTGACTAAGAACCAAGGAGTGCTGGCGTTGCTTTTCTAAGGTCCTCTCCTGAAAGCGAATATCAATCTGGTTACACAAGGAGATAACCCTGGCCAGATCAGTGGGGATGGTTCTTCCAGCTAATTCATTCTTCACTCTATCAGACAGGCCATGCAAAAAGGTTGCGACTAAGGCCTCATTGTTCCAGCTCAACTCAGCTGACAGTATGCGGAAATGAAGGGCATACTGTCCCACAGAAGCAGACTCTTGGCGGAGACGTAAAAGGGCGCTGGCCGCTGAAGAGACACGAGCCGGTTCTTCGAAGATATTCCGAAAAAGTTTCAAGAAGCCAGACAGGCTAGAAACCACTGGATCATTCAGTTCCCACAGAGGGGCTGCCCAGGCTAAAGCTTCACCAGAGAGGAGGGAAATGATATAGGCTACCTTAGCCCGATCAGACAGGAAGTTTTGGGGCTGGAGCTCAAAATGAATCGTGCATTGGCTAAGGAACCCCCTGCAAGCCTTGGAGTCCCCAGAGAAACGGGACGGAGCTGGCAGTTGTAGCGAGTGTGTGGCTGCGACTGGTGCAATAGGTGCGGCCGCTGATTGTATTTGAGGTTGCGGATTCAGGGTTCCCAAGGAGGCCTGAAGCTGCTCGAAGCGAGAAGCCAGATCCTGGAGGAATCGCATCACCTGAGTCTGATTCGATTCCTGGGTTTCAAGTCTGCAAACTATGCCCTGCAATGGATCATCCGCGGGTAGCGGGATGTCAGCCGGGTTCATGGCTGATCAAACTGTCAAGGTCACCTGTGGCCAGGTGACAGATGCACACCGTAGGGGGACAGGAGTGCACCGCAAGGTAGTGAACCCTATGGCTGACTGCTGCGGATAGGAAACTGGGTGGTTGTGGAAAGCGGGACCAGAGGAGCACAACCGGGATCCCAACGGAAGCGAGAGCCAAGATTCCCCAGGGCGCGGAGTCTAAGACCCAGCTGGTCTTCTCCAGGGCCTCTAGTGGTGAGGATGTTACGCTGCAGGCTGGGACCAGGTCGCGGCCCCTGGAGTTTCCTAGCTCACGCCCCGTAGGATAAGGGGAAGCAGCAGCACACGATAGAGAGAACCGAATAACAAGCCGAAGGTCAGGGGTCACAAGCAGACAAGAATAATGAAGAACGAGCCGAAGGTCAAGGGTCACGAGCAGACAGGGATGGTCGGGGACAAGCCAATAACGTAACAGAGAGACAGACGTAGCACACGGCAGGCAGGAACCCAACACACACAATGCCTAACAAACACGTTGATCAGCAAAGCAGGCTTGCAGTGCACAGGTTAATATAGTGTTCTGTGATGGGGCCTGGGGTGGAGTCTGGCTGGGAGGAGATTATAAAGGAAGCCAGGTGAAAGGGCTCAGGCCTCTAAGATGAACACATGGGAAGGAAGGTAAGCTGACAGACAAACACTACTGCATATCCATGACACCCATCTTAAAGAATGGACTACTATGAATGTATCCTGGTTCGGCTGTGCGGCCATAATCAAAATGGTGGTACTTCCCCGCTTGGTATACCTGATGCAGACAATCCCAATCCATTTACCCCCTTCCTTCTTTGCTACATATAGGAAAGCCTGCACAACTTTCCTATGGAAGAACTCTCTCCCGCACATTAAATACTCTCGCCTGACCCTCCCAAAGACCATGGGTGGCATTGGCCTACCAGACCTCCAAAAATATTATCTTGCGTGTCACCTGACTAGAATCGTGGATTGGAGGGTTCACTACCGGGGAAAGACTTGGGTGACCTTAGAAAAACATTTCATACAGACACCTACTCATGTACTCCCATGGCTCCCACCCCATCTATGGCCCCTCGCAGTTAAAACACACCCGCTAATATACCCCTCCTTAATGGCCCCTTGACAAAGCAATTTCGATCCACAAACTTTCCTCATACCTAGGACCAATGACCCCCCTGAGAGGGAACCCGGATTTCCCTCCTGGGGACCCTACGTTCCTCCAGAAAGAATGGCCCCACGATGAAATACATTTTTTTCGGGGAGGTGTTATCAGGGAATATGAGGACTTATTGTCCGAATCGCGCACACACTCGTTCCCTTTTTGGTCTTACAGACAACTGAGACATTTCTTCACATCCAAAACACCAAGTGTGACGTGGTCCAGACAACCTACTCCATATGAAGCCCTCTGTTTATGCAGCACACCACAAAGACATCTCATATCCTACATATACTCTCTTCTCCAGGAGGACTCCCTCCATCCAGCGACTAAACCCACGCGTACCTCATGGGAAAAGGACCTAAACCTGACTCGGACTGACGGGGAGTGGGAAACTATTTTTACACACGCCCATAAGGGATTGATGAATATAGCAATCCAAGAAAATGGGTATAAGATCATAACCAAATGGTACAGAACTCCCTCACGCCTACACAAATTCACACCCTCAATCTCGAACATCTGCTGGAGATGCAAGGCAGCAATAGGCTCCATGATCCATATTTGGTGGGAGTGCAGCTCCATTCAACCTTTTTGGACTGAGGTCCACGCCATTATCAAACACGTTACCACTTATGAGCTGGATTACAATCCTGCACAATACCTCTTATATCACACAACCCTTGCTAAACGTACCTACTTTAAATCACTGGCCATGCACATGGTTAATGCAGCTCGACTATGCATACCTGTTCACTGGCGCTCATCACAGGCACCTACCATCAGAGAATGGCTGCTTAGGATAGCCAAGATAGAAGAAATGGAGGAACTGATATTCTCCTCTCAGGAACGCGCACAGATATTTACGCAAACATGGGCATGCTGGTATCACTTCAAATCGTCAGACCTCTATAAAGCCTACCTACCGCAGTAAACACCTGGAGGAGCTCCCTGCCTTGAATTCGGTATGGCCTGCGACTTAAGGAGACCCGGGGGCGGGGGCGAGGAACGGCTCCTGTCTCTCTTCCTTTCTCTTACCTCTTTGTCTTTCTTTTTCTTTCACCCCTTCTTACCTTTACACTCTCACTTTCCCCCCAAACTCCCAATTTCTCATTAATTACCTTCCCTTTTCACCCCCATTTCCCCCCCTTCCCCTTAAACCACACAACGACATTGAATCTCTCTCTAAATGGAAACCCCGACATAATCACCAAGTTATTCCCACCCCATTCGGGAATCCAGTCTACTTGCCCGCATCTAAGTGCCACGATTAGGCCTGTAGAGGTTGGCCTACGTGGTAATGCCTACAAATATGATATGACTTGACATGAATGGGGTGCCCTTCCCTAAAATGGCTGATATGCTCGTTGTTCTTGCTCAACCTATATGCTGCATGGATCTCCATGACAATACAATTACCCAATTGTGTTAGTCTCTGCATCATTTGTTTGTTATAACACACTATGCGATATTTCAAACGTTGTTATTTGCCAAAAAGAAGATTCTAGTCTTCCGCATTTCTGTTCATGACAACCTTGTAAAACGTATTGAAATGTAACCCTGTTTTTACCTTAATAAAATATACTTTTGTGGAAAAAAAAAAAGAATAGAAAGTTCGCAGTAAACAGTATGGTAAGAGGTAGTGATGAGCCGAACACCCCCGGGTTCGGTTCGCACCAGAACCCGCGAACGGACCGAAAGTTCGTACGAACAATAGAACCCTATTAAATACAATGGATGCGAACGTTCGAATTCTAAAGTGCTAATTATAACAACTATTATGCATGTTATTGTCCTAAAAAGGGTTTGGGAACCCGGGTTCTGCACCAGGGGACATGTATCAATGCAAAAAGAAGTTTTAAAAACGGTCGTTTTTCGGGAGCAGTCATTTTAATGATGCATAAAGTGAAAAAAAAAAGTCAAATATTCCTTTAAATATCGTACCTGGGGGGTGTCTAAAGTATGCCTGTGAAGTGCCACGTGTTTCCCGTGTTTAGAACTGTCCCTGCACAAAATGACACTTCTAAAGGAAAAAAAAGCCATTTAAAACTGCTTGCGGCTTTAATGTAATGTCTGGTCCCGGTAATATGGATGAAATTCTTTAAGAAAAATGGCATAGCTACCCCATGACCCCCCCCCCTACCCCAGCCCATTACCAGCCCCTTTGGGTCTTGTATGGATATTAAGGGGAACCCCGCACATAAAATAAAAAAGGCCCTATATACTCTGAACAGCCGTATACAGGCGGTGCATACAAGACAGGGACTGTAGGTTTGTTCTTATGTAGAATCTGTTTGTAATTTTGAACAGGTACATTGTTGAAGTGTAGCTCCAGCCCAAAAATCTATTTTTAAACTTTTTGGAAAACATAGGTAAGGGTTATCACCCCTGTAACATTTGTTTTGCTGTCTGTGCCCCTGTTCAGAACATTTCACCTCACTTTCCGTCCCAATGACAACTGTTTTTGAAATGTGGTGTTTTTCTTGAAACAAGGATTGCTGATAAAGCATCAGTACAGAGGAGACACCTTTCTCCCATATTTATTCTTACAGGAGAGAATTTTCCTTCCTAGTGGTAGATTTCCTCTCACTTCCTGTTGTCTTCTTGCGTTTGCAAGTAGGAGTCGTTTGTAAGTAGGATGTTTGAAAGTAGGGACCTGCCGTATATACTCTGCAGAAATAGGCCCCTTAGTTGTTGGTGTTGGCACAACACTGTAAGCACTCACAGTTACTCTTGGTTGGTGCTGGAACGCCCTGCTGTCAACTATTATATCAGGAATTTTAATTACATATAATTGTTGAACAGTGGTAGTAAAAATTGGGCCTTTGATGGTGGTGCTGGTGCCACAACACTGTAAGCCCTGACAGTTACTCTTGGTGGGTGCAGCAATGGGCCCTGCTGTGAATTATTAGATCAAGAATTGTAATTGCATGCCCCTGTTGAACAGGGGCTGAAAAATTGGGCCTTTCGTGGTGGTGGTGGTGGTGGCGTTGCCACAACACTGTAAGCCCTCAGAGTTACTCTTGGTGGGTGCAGCAATGGGCCCTGCTGTGAATTATTAGATCAAGAATTGTAATTACATGCCCCTTTTGAACAGGGGCTGAAAAATTGGGCCTTTCGTGGTGGTGGTGGTGGTGGCGTTGCCACAACACTGTAAGCCCTCAGAGTTACTCTTGGTGGGTGCAGCAATGGGCCCTGCTGTGAATTATTAGATCAAGAATTGTAATTACATGCCCCTTTTGAACAGGGGCTGAAAAATTGGGCCTTTCGTGGTGGTGGTGGTGGTGGCGTTGCCACAACACTGTAAGCCCTCAGAGTTACTCTTGGTGGGTGCAGCAATGGGCCCTGCTGTGAATTATTAGATCAAGAATTGTAATTACATGCCCCTTTTGAACAGGGGCTGAAAAATTGGGCCTTTCGTGGTGGTGGTGGCGTTGCCACAACACTGTAAGCCCTCAGAGTTACTCTTGGTGGGTGCAGCAATGGGCCCTGCTGTGAATTATTAGATCAAGAATTGTAATTACATGCCCCTTTTGAACAGGGGCTGAAAAATTGGGCCTTTCGTGGTGGTGGTGGCGTTGCCACAACACTGTAAGCCCTCAGAGTTACTCTTGGTGGGTGCAGGAATGGGCCCTGCTGTGAATTATTAGATCAAGAATTGTAATTACATGCCCCTTTTGAACAGGGGCTGAAAAATTGGGCCTTTCGTGGTGGTGGTGGTGGTGGCGTTGCCACAACACTGTAAGCCCTCAGAGTTACTCTTGGTGGGTGCAGCAATGGGCCCTGCTGTGAATTATTAGATCAAGAATTGTAATTGCATGCCCCTGTTAAACAGGGGCTGAAAAATTGGGCCTTAGGCACTGGTGCCACAACACTCCAACCCCTCACAGATACTGTACTTGGAGCACAGCAATGAGCCCTATGGCAAATTATTGCTAAAAAAATTGTAATTACACCCCCCTGTAAAACAGGGGCTGAAAAATTGGGCCTTAGCCACTGGTGGCGGCACCCATAAACAAAAATGATCTTCCAAGCTATCATCATCAATCGTATCATTGAGGACTCGGAGGAGGAGGATAGCCAGTCAACATAACAGCACAGGCACTCAGCATCAGCATCAGTCTTGAAGGGATGTGACATGTTAAAATCAATTAGTCTGTTATATCAGCATAAGGTGTGTGGTAGCTGGTGGTGATCCAAGACTGGTTCATCTTGATGAAAGTCAGTCGATCAACCGAGTCGGTGGACAGGCGCACCCTGTGATCCGTGACAAATCCTCCAGCAGCACTGAATGTGCGTTCCGAAAGAACGCTGGATGCAGGACAGGCCAGTAGCTCAATTGCATACTGTGCAAGCTCTGGCCAGTGATCCATCCTCAAGACCCAGTAAGCCAGAGGATTTTCGGTGGGGAAGGTGTCCAAGTCTGACCTTGCCCCTAGATATTCCTGCACCATGTTTATCAGACGCTGGCGATGGTTGCTGGAACCGATCATACTTTGGGGCTGCGGACTAAAGAATTGTCTGAACGCATCGGTCAGACGGCCACCTTCCCCACCGCTCCTTCTTTGACTGGCCGAAGCCTCAGCAACTCGTTGTCCAGGACCAGGAGTTTGTAACCTCCCAGTCTCTGGGAACGCGTTGCACAGACCTTTCTGCAAGGCCTCCCGGAGTTGTCTCATCCTCTGCTCCCTCTGCGACGGTAACATAAGGTCCGCAACCTTACCCTTGTACCGTGGATCAAGGAGAGTGGCCAGCCAGTAATGGTCCCTCTCCTTGATCCGAAGAATACGAAGCATTCGCTCTGGAGTCCTCTGGGTCACTAAGGACGACATGATCCGCAGCCACCTCCTCCCAGCCACGTACAAGTCCGCTGGTTTCTTGGGACTGTAAATCATCCCTAAAAGACTGCTGCTGATGATGCTGAGTGCCAGCCTCCACCTCCATGCTGACACAATCCTCCTCCTCCTCCTCCTCCTCTTCCTGTGCGATGGGTGGGACAGAAGGAACACTGTCTGGGTAAAGGGGGCCTTGAGAGGCAAGGAAGTCCTCCTCTTCCTGCCTCTGTTCTGCCTCAAGTGCCCTGTCCATTATTCCACGCAGCGTGTGCTCCAACAGGTGGACAAGAGGTACAGTGTCACTGATGTGTGCACTGTCACTGCTCACCATCCTCGTGGCCTCCTCAAATGGTGCCAGGACAGTGCATGCATCCCTGATCATGCCCCACTGGCGTGGAGAAAAAAAACCAAGGTCCCCTGACCCTGTCCTGGTGCCGTAGTCGCACAGGTACTCATTGATGGCCCTCTGCTGCGTGTGCAGCCGCTGCAGCATGGCCAACGTTGAGTTCCACCTGGTGGGCATGTCACATATAAGGCGGTTCTTGGGCAGGTTCAACTCCTTTTGCAGCTCAGCCAGGCGAGCACTGGCATTATAAGATCTGCGGAAATGCACATAGACTTTCCTGGCCTGCCTCAGGACATCCTGTAAGCCCGGGTACCTGCCCAAGAACCGCTGCACCACCAGGTTAAGGACGTGAGCCACACAGGGCACATGGGTCAGTTGTCCCTGTCGGAGGGCGGAGAGGAGGTTGGTGCCATTGTCGCAAACCACCATTCCTGGCTTAAGCTGGCGTGGCGTCAACCACCTCTCGGCCTGGCCCTGCAGAGCAGACAGGACCTCTGCCCCAGTGTGGCTTCTGTCCCCCAAACACACCAGCGCAAGCACGGCATGGCATCTTTTTGCCTGCGTACTTGCGTAGCCCCGTGAATGGCTACGGAGCACCGCTGGTTCATAGGACAAACCACAGGAAGAGGCCATGGAGGAAGAAGAAGAGGAGGGGGTGGAGGAGAGAGGTGTGTCACAACCAGTAGTAGCATTTTGGAGGCGTGGCAGTGGAACAACCTCCAACACTACTGCACCTTGTCCTGCATCCTTCCCAGCTGCCAAAAGAGTGACCCAATGGGCCGTGAAAGAAAGGTAACGTCCCTGTCCATGCCTGCTGGACCATGAGTCAGCGGTAATATGCACCTTACCGCTGACCGCCCTGTCCAGCGAGGCCAAGACATTGCCTTCCACATGCCGGTAGAGAGCCGGAATAGCCTTCCGTGAGAAAAAGTGGCGTTTGGGAACCTGCCACTGAGGAACCGCACATTGCACAAACTCACGGAAGGGGGCCGAGTCTACCAACTGAAAAGGCAGCAGTTGAAGCGCTAGCAATTTAGCCAAGCTAGCCTTCAACCGCTGGGCATGTGGATGGCTGGGAGTGAACTTCTTTCGACGGTCCAGCAGCTGTGGCAGGGAAATTTGCCTGCTAGAATCGGACGTCGGTGTACTGCTAGCAGAGTGGCCGCAAGTACTTGGCTGTGACACACCTAATTCTACACCTTCATTCCTCTCAGTGCATGTTTCAGAGAGGACTGAAGTTATAGTGGGGTTGGAGATCCCAGCTGATGCGGTGCAAGGAGAGGTCCGCTTTGTTCTTTGGTGTGGGTCTTTGAGGTAGGCTTGCCAACGAGCTGCATGGCAGGTCAACATATGTCTGGTCAGGCATGTGGTACCCAAGCGGCTGATGTTTTGGCCACGCGATATACGCTTGAGACATATGTTGCAAACAGCAGCTGTGCGATCTGATGCACTAGCCTCAAAAAAGGCCCACACCAAGGAACTTTTTGAATGACGGGCAGAGGCAGCGCCCTGCACAGGCGGAGCTCTGCGGTGTGATTCCGTCGGTGTACTGCCCTTACGCTGGCCACCAAAGGGCATCCTGCCTCGTTGGAGATGTGCCTCCTCCTCATCCTCCTCCTCCTCCTCTCTACTATTAGGCACCCACGTGGAGTCAGTGACCTCATCATCCCCTCCCTCCTCATCACTGGAGCCAATCTGGCAGTATGCTGCAGCTGCTGGAACATGACTGCCAGATTGGTGTCCTTCTTGAGCATCCCCTCTGTCTGCTCTCACGCTACTGCCTTCCTGTAGCTGGGTTTCATCATCAGACCCTTCGAAACGCTGGGCATCCTCCTGGAGCATGTACCCAACACTGTGCTCAAACAGTTCGGGGGACTCCTCAGGAGGAGGACATGGTGGGTCTAGGGAAGGAGTGACTGATGATGAGTCTGACATTGATACCAGGGAAGAGGACCCTTTGGCAGCTGCTTTGCCAGTACCCTGAGCCTGGGTGAGAGAGGATGAGGAGGAGGAGGAGGGCTTGGTCATCCACTCTACCAAGTCTTCGGCATGATGTGGCTCAACATGTCCAGCTGCCGAAAAGAAGGACAAGCGTGTCCCATGGCCATGTGCTGATGACAATGCACCGCGTCCACGACCAGCACTGTTGCCCCCAGACACAGAGCCTGCTTACCCTCTTTTATTGCCTCCTGACTGTCTGCCTCTCCTTGTTTGCCTTCCAGACATTCTAATAGATGGCCTGCAGGGAGATGGGAAAAAAGCAATAAGGGCTACCTTCAGGTATCCTTCTCTGTCCCTTTACTTAAGGATTTCTAAATATGGTTGAGGATGATTGCTTTTGCACAGAATAGCACAACGACAATTTCCCTGACTGTCAAAAAAACAAGGATTTCAAAGATGGTTGATGAGGAATGCTTTAGCACACTATAGCACAAGGAGAATTCACTCACTGTCCTTCCCTGTCCCTAGAAACAAGGATTCGCACAGTGAAAGAAACTGACACTCTCCCTACCTAGAGTTTTCTGTCCCTAGAAAAAATGTTTTTTTAAAGCACACTATAGCACAAGGAGAATTCCCCTCACTTTCCTGCTTTGTCCCTAGAAACAAGGATTCGCACAGTAAAAGACACTGACACTCTCCCTACCTAGAGTTTTCTGTCCCTAGAAAAAATGTTTTTTTAAAGCACACTATAGCACAAGGAGAATTCACTCACTGTCCTTCCCTGTCCCTAGAAACAAGGATTCGCACAGTGAAAGAAACTGACACTCTCCCTACCTAGAGTTTTCTGTCCCTAGAAAAATTTTTTTTTTAAAGCACACTATAGCACAAGGAGAATTCCCCTCACTTTCCTTCTTTGTCCCTAGAAACAAGGATTCGCACAGTGAAAGAAACTGACACTCTCCCTACCTAGAGTTTTCTGTCCCTAGAAAAAATGTTTTTTTAAAGCACACTATAGCACAAGGAGAATTCACTCACTATCCTTCCCTGTCCCTAGAAACAAGGATTCGCACAGTGAAAGAAACTGACACTCTCCCTACCTAGACTTTTCTGTCCCTAGAAAAAATGTTTTTTCAAAGCACACTATAGCACAAGGAGAATTCACTCACTGTCCTTCCCTGCCCCTAGAAACAAGGATTCGCACAGTGAAAGAAACTGACACTCTCCCTACCTAGAATTTTCTGTCCCTAGAAAAAATGTTTTTTTAAAGCACACTATAGCACAAGGAGAATTCACTCACTGTCCTTCCCTGTCCCTAGAAACAAGGATTCGCACAGTGAAAGAAACTGACACTCTCCCTACCTAGAGTTTTCTGTCCCTAGAAAAAATGTTTTTTTAAAGCACACTATAGCACAAGGAGAATTCCCCTCACTTTCCTTCTTTGTCCCTAGAAACAAGGATTCACACAGTAAAAGACACTGACACTCTCCCTACCTAGAGTTTTCTGTCCCTAGAAAAAATGTTTTTTTAAAGCACACTATAGCACAAGGAGAATTCACTCACTGTCCTTCCCTGTCCCTAGAAACAAGGATTCGCACAGTGAAAGAAACTGACACTCTCCCTACCTAGAGTTTTCTGTCCCTAGAAAAAATGTTTTTTTAAAGCACACTATAGCACAAGGAGAATTCCCCTCACTTTCCTTCTTTGTCCCTAGAAACAAGGATTCACACAGTAAAATACACTGACACTCTCCCTACCTAGAGTTTTCTGTCCCTAGAAAAAATGTTTTTTTAAAGCACACTATAGCACAAGGAGAATTCACTCACTGTCCTTCCCTGTCCCTAGAAACAAGGATTCGCACAGTGAAAGAAACTGACACTCTCCCTACCTAGAGTTTTCTGTCCCTAGAAAAAATGTTTTTTTAAATCACACTATAGCACAAGGAGAATTCCCCTCACTTTCCTTCTTTGTCCCTAGAAACAAGGATTCGCACAGTAAAAGACACTGACACTCTCCCTACCTAGAGTTTTCTGTCCCTAGAAAAAATGTTTTTTTAAAGCACACTATAGCACAAGGAGAATTCACTCACTGTCCTTCCCTGTCCCTAGAAACAAGGATTCGCACAGTGAAAGAAACTGACACTCTCCCTACCTAGAGTTTTCTGTCCCTAGAAAAAATGTTTTTTTAAAGCACACTATAGCACAAGGAGAATTCACTCACTGTCCTTCCCTGTCCCTAGAAACAAGGATTCGCACAGTGAAAGAAACTGACACTCTCCCTACCTAGAGTTTTCTGTCCCTAGAAAAAATGTTTTTTTAAAGCACACTATAGCACAAGGAGAATTCCCCTCACTTTCCTTCTTTGTCCCTAGAAACAAGGATTCGCACAGTGAAAGAAACTGACACTCTCCCTACCTAGAGTTTTCTGTCCCTAGAAAAAATGTTTTTTTAAAGCACACTATAGCACAAGGAGAATTCACTCACTGTCCTTCCCTGTCCCTAGAAACAAGGATTCACACAGTGAAAGAAACTGACACTCTCCCTACCTAGAGTTTTCTGTCCCTAGAAAAAATGTTTTTTTAAAGCACACTATAGCACAAGGAGAATTCCCCTCACTTTCCTTCTTTGTCCCTAGAAACAAGGATTCGCACAGTGAAAGAAACTGACACTCTCCCTACCTAGAGTTTTCTGTCCCTAGAAAAAATGTTTTTTTAAAGCACACTATAGCACAAGGAGAATTCACTCACTGTCCTTCCCTGTCCCTAGAAACAAGGATTCGCACAGTGAAAGAAACTGACACTCTCCCTACCTAGAATTTTCTGTCCCTAGAAAAAATGTTTTTTTAAAGCACACTATAGCACAAGGAGAATTCACTCACTGTCCTTCCCTGTCCCTAGAAACAAGGATTCGCACAGTGAAAGAAACTGACACTCTCCCTACCTAGAATTTTCTGTCCCTAGAAAAAATGTTTTTTTAAAGCACACTATAGCACAAGGAGAATTCACTCACTGTCCTTCCCTGTCCCTAGAAACAAGGATTCGCACAGTGAAAGAAACTGACACTCTCCCTACCTAGAGTTTTCTGTCCCTAGAAAAAATGTTTTTTTAAAGCACACTATAGCACAAGGAGAATTCACTCACTGTCCTTCCCTGTCCCTAGAAACAAGGATTCGCACAGTGAAAGAAACTGACACTCCCCCTACCTAGAGTTTTCTGTCCCTAGAAAAAATGTTTTTTTAAAGCACACTATAGCACAAGGAGAATTCCCCTCACTTTCCTTCTTTGTCCCTAGAAACAAGGATTCGCACAGTGAAAGAAACTGACACTCTCCCTACCTAGAGTTTTCTGTCCCTAGAAAAAATGTTTTTTTAAAGCACACTATAGCACAAGGAGAATTCACTCACTGTCCTTCCCTGTCCCTAGAAACAAGGATTCGCACAGTGAAAGAAACTGACACTCTCCCTACCTAGAGTTTTCTGTCCCTAGAATTTTTTTTTTTTTAAAGCACACTATAGCACAAGGAGAATTCACTCACTGTCCTTCCCTGTCCCTAGAAACAAGGATTCGCACAGTGAAAGAAACTGACACTCTCCCTACCTAGAATTTTCTGTCCCTAGAAAAAATGTTTTTTTAAAGCACACTATAGCACAAGGAGAATTCACTCACTGTCCTTCCCTGTCCCTAGAAACAAGGATTTGCACAGTGAAAGAAACTGACACTCTCCCTACCTAGAGTTTTCTGTCCCTAGAAAAAATGTTTTTTTTAAAGCACACTATAGCACAAGGAGAATTCCCCTCACTTTCCTTCTTTGTCCCTAGAAACAAGGATTCGCACAGTGAAAGAAACTGACACTCTCCCTACCTAGAGTTTTCTGTCCCTAGAAAAAATGTTTTTTTAAAGCACACTATAGCACAAGGAGAATTCACTCACTGTCCTTCCCTGTCCCTAGAAACAAGGATTCGCACAGTGAAAGAAACTGACACTCTCCCTACCTAGAGTTTTCTGTCCCTAGAAAAAATGTTTTTTTAAAGCACACTATAGCACAAGGAGAATTCCCCTCACTTTCCTTCTTTGTCCCTAGAAACAAGGATTCGCACAGTAAAAGACACTGACACTCTCCCTACCTAGAGTTTTCTGTCCCTAGAATTTTTTTTTTTTAAAGCACACTATAGCACAAGGAGAATTCACTCACTGTCCTTCCCTGTCCCTAGAAACAAGGATTCGCACAGTGAAAGAAACTGACACTCTCCCTACCTAGAGTTTTCTGTCCCTAGAAAACATTTTTTTTAAAGCACACTATAGCACAAGGAGAATTCCCCTCACTTTCCTTCTTTGTCCCTAGAAACAAGGATTCGCACAGTGAAAGAAACTGACACTCTCCCTACCTAGAGTTTTCTGTCCCTAGAAAAAATGTTTTTTTAAAGCACACTATAGCACAAGGAGAATTCACTCACTGTCCTTCCCTGTCCCTAGAAACAAGGATTCGCACAGTGAAAGAAACTGACACTCTCCCTACCTAGAGTTTTCTGTCCCTAGAAAAAATGTTTTTTTAAAGCACACTATAGCACAAGGAGAATTCCCCTCACTTTCCTTCTTTGTCCCTAGAAACAAGGATTCGCACAGTGAAAGAAACTGACACTCTCCCTACCTAGAGTTTTCTGTCCCTAGAAAAAATGTTTTTTTAAAGCACACTATAGCACAAGGAGAATTCACTCACTGTCCTTCCCTGTCCCTAGAAACAAGGATTCGCACAGTGAAAGAAACTGACACTCTCCCTACCTAGAGTTTTCTGTCCCTAGAAAAAATGTTTTTTTAAAGCACACTATAGCACAAGGAGAATTCCCCTCACTTTCCTTCTTTGTCCCTAGAAACAAGGATTCGCACAGTGAAAGAAACTGACACTCTCCCTACCTAGAGTTTTCTGTCCCTAGAAAAAATGTTTTTTTTAAAGCACACTATAGCACAAGGAGAATTCACTCACTGTCCTTCCCTGTCCCTAGAAACAAGGATTCGCACAGTGAAAGAAACTGACACTCTCCCTACCTAGAGTTTTCTGTCCCTAGAAAAAATGTTTTTTTAAAGCACACTATAGCACAAGGAGAATTCCCCTCACTTTCCTTCTTTGTCCCTAGAAACAAGGATTCGCACAGTGAAAGAAACTGACACTCTCCCTACCTAGAGTTTTCTGTCCCTAGAAAAAATGTTTTTTTAAAGCACACTATAGCACAAGGAGAATTCACTCACTGTCCTTCCCTGTCCCTAGAAACAAGGATTCGCACAGTGAAAGAAACTGACACTCTCCCTACCTAGAGTTTTCTGTCCCTAGAAAAAATGTTTTTTTAAAGCACACTATAGCACAAGGAGAATTCCCCTCACTTTCCTTCTTTGTCCCTAGAAACAAGGATTCGCACAGTAAAACACACTGACACTCTCCCTACCTATCCTTCTCTTTCCCTAAACTAAAGGAATCCAGGTTAAGCAAGAAAGAAATAAATGTCACTGTCCCTGCCTATGCTTCTCTTTCCCTGCTCCGGAACACACTACACTAGGCCGCCGTGCTGGTGGCCTTTTATAGTGTGGGGCGTGTACTAAACACCCTCAGCAATAATTGGCCACAGGCATCCTGCCTGTGGCCAATCATTGCTCTCCTCGCTGCCGGCGCTGTGATTGGCCAAGCATGCGGGGTCACAGTGCATGCTTAGCCAATCACAGCGCCTGGATGACACTGCGATGGCGTAGTGCATTGTGGGCCGTTCGCGTCACTCGAATTTGGCGCGAACGGCCCAAATCGTTCGATCTTCGTCGAACGATCGAACAGCCGATGTTCGAGTCGAACGTATGTTCGACTCGAACACGAAGCTCATCCCTAGTAAGAGGGAAGAACATCTATTGTAATTTGTTCTGGTTCATAGAACCCCACTTGAGGGGATATGTCTGACCTTTGATCTTTTATGCTATTACAAGCCCCTCTAACCATTCAGAGAGATTATGAGAGGGCTTAACACTTATGTCTATAAAGGTACAGCATATACTTCTCATTTAATAACCAATCTTCTCCTTACAACTATCGGACTTTGTACAGTGTCAATCTGATTATTGCAAATGTAATGTTTGATTTTGTTGTGTTGTTATATTTCTTTTATGAAAAATTTCAATAAATATGATTGAAAAAAAACAAACAAAAAAAAAACACATTGTTTTATACTCATTAAATAATATCACCAGTGATAACATTAATTTGAAGTGTTAATCATGTCAGTAAGGATTGTTCTGAAAAGCCTGCTTTATTTTATAGCGTACACCCCATCATGTTAATGACCTGTCATATCAATGTCAAACAATCTAAGTATTAGACATACTGTAGACACGCTACCCGACTGACAGTTCTTATATAACCGAGAGCGGGGCCACCCGTGACGTTGACGGGTGACCCTGCTCCCCCTGTGACGCATGGGGGGGCGGGGGGGCTTCCAGATTCTGATAAGCCCCCGCCCACAGACCCCCACAACCACCGGGCAAGGGTTGTGGCAATGAAGCCCTTGTCCCCATCAACTTGGGGACATCTTCCCCATGTTAAGGGCATGTGGCCTGGTACGGTTCAGGAGGAGGGGCACTCTCTCGTCCCCCCCTCTTTTCCTGTGGCCTGCCAGGTTGTGTGCTCATATAAGGGTCTGGTATGGATTTTTCTTTTTAATTTTGGTGCACGGCTCCCCTTAAAATCCATACCAGACCTGAAGGGTCTGGTATGGATTTTGAGGGGGACCCCATGCCATTTTTTTTAATTGGCACAGGGTTCCCCTTAATATCCATACCAGACCTGAAGGGCCTGGTGATGGGATTTGGGGGGAACGCGCATTTTATTTTTTTCATTTTGGTTCGGGGTTCCCCTTAATATTCATACCAAACCCAAAGGGCCTGGTAATGGACTGGGGGGGGAACCCTTGCCGTTTTTTTCAATGACCTTGATCTGTATTGCCGGGACCCGACAATTCATGAATAGCCACAAGTAGTTTTAAATGACTTTTTTTTCTTTAGAAATTTGATTTTGTGCAGGGACAGATCTAAACACGGGAAACATGCGCTACTTTACAGGCATACTATAGACACCCCCCAGGTACGAAATTTAAAGCAATATTTCACTTTTATTGTTTCACTTTAAGCATTATTAACCACTTCAGCCCCGGAAGAACTTACCCCCTTCCTTACCAGAGCACTTTTTGCGATTCGGCACTGCGTCGCTTTAACTGACAATTGCGCGGTCGTGCAACGTTGTACCCAAACAAAATTGACTCCCTTTTTTTCCCACGAATAGAGCTTTCTTTTGGTGGTATTTTATCACCTATGTAGTTTTTATTTTTTGCACTATAAACAAAAATACAGTGACAATTTTTAAATAAATGCAATATTTTTTACTTTTTGCTATAATAAATATCCCCAAAAAATTGATAAAAAAATATTTTTCCACAGTTTAGGCTGATACGTATTCTTCTACATATTTTTGATAAAAAAATCGCAATAAGCGTATATTTATTGGTTTGCGCAAAAGTTATAGCGTTTACAAAATAGGGGATAGTTTAATGGCATTTTTTTTTTTTACTAGTAATGTTGTGGCGATCTGCAAGTTTTATTGTGACCGTGACATTGTGACTGACATATCAACACTTTTGACAAATTTTTGGGACATTCACATTTTTTACAGCGATTAGTGCTATAAAACTGCACTGATTTCTGTGTAAATGTGACTGGTAGGGAAGGGGTTAACACTAGGGGGCGCTGAAGGGGTTAAGTATGTTCCCTAGTGAATGATTCTAACTGTAGGATGAGGGGACTCACAAGGGGAGTAGACTGATGTGTGTTCTTCTGTACTGGGAACACACATCAGATCCATGGTCCTGCCGGGCAATCGCGGGCGCCCGGCGGTCATCGCGGCCGCCAGGCACGTGCACCGGGTACCGAGCAGTGCCGCCGGCGGCGTGCAGGCGCCCCCTAGACGGCCGGGAAGCCTAGGACGTCATATGACGTCCACTCAGGATGGGAGATCCCATCTGTGGACGTCATATGTCTATGGGTGGGTAAGGAAGTGGTTAAAATCACCGCTCCCGAAAAAACTACCTTTTTTAAAACTTAAACTTTTTTTTGCATTGATACATGTCCCCTGGGGCAGGACCCGGGTCCCCAAACACTTTTTATGACAATAACTTGCATATTAACCTTTAAAATGAGCACTTTGATTTTTCATGTTCATGTCCCATAGACTTTAACAGTGTTCGCGTGTTCGAACAAATTTTTTGCCTGTTCGCATGTTCTGGTGCGAACCGAACCGGGGGGTGTTCTGCCCATCCCTACCTAACAGAACACACATAAACACTGGTTAGGCACACATTTAACACTTTGATCGTTCTAGATGTTTACCCCTTCCCATCCAGTGTCATTTGTACAATGACAGTGTATATTTTTATTAGTGTAGAAAGAAAAATGAGAACCGGCGCCAATAAAATATTCTAAAATATTCTAGTGCAGCTCCAAAAATTAGTAATTACTAATAAAACAATGGTTAAGGGCGCAATTAAAATATGTGCTAAATTCAATATTAAAGTGCTTTGTGTCAAAAACAAAAATAAACCACATGTCCATAGGAAATGTCACAAATAAAACCAAAAATTATCTATGACATATGTGGAACAATATAATAGTTCGGGTCTTCTTATATAAACTCCAACACTGTGCTTCCTAAAGTGCAACGTGCTTCAATTCTTATAAAAGTGCTTCACCCGAAGTGAAATATAATTGTGCTCACCAGATATCTTAGGCCACAAAGTGGGCAATCCTCCTTCCAGCCTCACACAAACATTTCTCACTGCTTCCAGGAATTAGCAGGACTTCACTCCGATCATTAGTGGTATGAGATAATATAATCCTCAATCAACATGAACTCTTGCGCATGTATCCATAGCCCCCTTTCACTCAATCTGCAAAGTTTGGCTCCAGCATGAATGAGCCACAGATAGTGTAATACATTATTTTAATCTTTTAAAAGCACTTACAAAACTTTGTGTCAGGTACAGCAGGTTGCAGCGTATGAAAGAAGACAGAGGCCGGTCCGTCACTAGCATGTGATACGAGAAACACGGCGTGCGCCTCAGCTGTTTCAATGGGGGCAGAGAGCTCCTGTATCAAGCATGTCAAGCCTCACTTTCAATGCATTTCACGCTCCTGCGCATGTCATCAGGAAAATTTTGAGTCATGTCCTAACCTCACAAGTTTTTGGCGTAAAGTCTTTTGTGTTTTAGCGGAGGTAACAGAAGTTTTATTTGTGCCCCTAACCATCCTTGGCAATTTTGAACTTAGGAATCAATAAACGTCCTCCTATTTATAGGACAGTGGTCTCACATATCTTGATTGCAGCATGTGTAATTATTACAAGGCACTGGAAAGCAAATTTGGCTCTTATCCCATCAGAGGTACTAGCCCTCGTACAGCAGAATTACACACTTGAACAACTGCTCTCACTATGCTCTACAAAACCTGTCAAATTCCCTGCTTCATGGCAGATATGGGTAGATTTGTATATATTGTAACCTATGTTACCTATAGTCTTGTTAATCTGCACTTTACTAGTGCAACATGACGGTTGCTGGTTTTTACAGTATACTGTTTTATAGAACACTGGAAGTGGCTTTTTCCTTTTAGTTCTGTAATTTGCCTTCATATGGCTTTTCATTCCCCCTTTGTAATACAACATTTACAATAAAAATGTAAAGATAAAAAAATATTCAGTATTTTTAGTTTATAGCACAAAAAATTAAAATAAAATCCAGTGGTAGTCAAATACCACCAAAAGAAAGCTCTTTTTGTGGGGAAAAATTACATAAATTTCATTTGTGTACAGATTTGCATGTACGCACAATTGTCAGTTAAAGTAACGCAGTGCCGTTTAGCAAAAAATGGCCCGATCACGAAGGGTGGTAAATATTTTAAAGATCAAGTGGTTAAAAAAACGATTGCTGCTAAATGACAGTTCCAATCCCCACATGTCTGTTGTTTGTAAACAAAGCATCCAGAGTGATGTCATTATTTAAATATGGTCATGAAGATTTTTGGTCAGCAATGTCAGCTGGCCAGTTTGTTGACATTTGGCAGCAAGTCTGGGAGCTGTAATCTCCAGTGAGATTGCTTCATATAGAAACATGTAAAAAGACCCCTTCCCTATTGTTCCTTAGTTCATCATCCCTACATTGGCTAGCCGTAAAGGATCAGGTTACATTCAAGACCCTCTGCCTCACTCACAAATGCACACAAGGAAACGCTCCTCAATACATATGCAAGAAAATAAAACATTAAAACCCGAGTCGCGCCCTCCGGTCAACTAACCAAAACCTCCTCCACATCCCCAAGATCCGCTACAAATCTAAAGGAGAAAGAAGATTTGCAGTCCAAGGACCACGGCTAGGGAACGCTCTACCCACAGACATCCGCATGGAAGAAAACCAACGGGCCTTCAGGAAAAAACTTAAGACCCACCTATTCTCTGAAGGATCAGGACGACACTGGATGCAAGAGCCTTGAAGTGATTTAGTTCGCATTTGTAGCGCTATATAAGTTACTCACTCACTCACTCACTCACTTGTATGCTAATTCAGACAATATGTGTAGCAGTAGTTATGGAATTTTATATTGTTTTTGAAAGTGTGAATCATATGACTAGTTTCACCAGTGGAAGTGATAAGCAAAATTTTGCAGTTCAGATCGCAGGTGAAAAAAAATTGAAGTCTATGTAAAGTTGTTGCTAGAGACACATTTGAATTATCAAGCTTCTGAATGCTGATTTATCCAACTTCCACTTGCACCAAACCAGGTAAAAGAAAATATAAACAGTTTGTACTTCTGTTCTGAGAACCTCTCTATGTTGTTATATGGAGCAGCCAGAGCCATATATATACCTTTATTTTATAGTAGAAGTTTTTATTATAGCTGTTTGTTTTCTAGGAATTGCAGATGTTCTGCAAGGCATGAAACATGCTCCTAGTGTATTAAAATAAGACCCTTGTCTGCTTACACATGAAGTAGAGTTCTACCACTGAGTATAATCATAATTCAGTTTTATTTGGGGAGAAACAATTAATTGATTCAGGAAGGTGTCAAAACAATCCATTGTTCTATTCCCTTTTACACTATAATGGAATAATTTCTCTCATAAACTTGAGTGCGTTTCCTTTTCATTGAAAAAGTCCCAGTTACGATTTCTATCTACTCTTGTACAAATACAGATGTAAAAACACATTTATATGTATTGTGACATCAGCAACTCCAGCAGTTAAATTACCAAAATGCTTGGCAGATAATATTGCACTGTCACTGCATATGCTCTGGGTCATTATAAAACAGTCTACAGAAAGGTGCGTAGGTCTCAACTAGGTTGTTATGTTAGAAAGTCATTAAAAAAATTGAGACACTTTCCTAGTATTTTCTCAGTTGCACATAAACAAATGACTTTTATGCCAAACTATATAAGGCGGAAGAGGGTCCCTGTTAGCGTAATCTTAAGGAATTTTTAGACGAGATCCCACTCCCCAAATTGGAAGGGAAACATAGAACATAGAAACATAGAACGATATAGCACAATAACACTCTGCTCTGCTCTCTGCTTCTCCCTCACCGTGCTGAACTCCCTCTCAAAATGGTGTACAGAGGCGGAGGCTATAGCCGCATGTAAAAAACTAAAGTAAAATACGAGATTTTGAATCCATTCAAAGCACAATAACACTCTGCTCTGCTCTCTGCTTCTCCCTCACTGTGCTGAACCCTCTCAAAATAATGTACACGGGCGGAGGCTATAGCCGCATGTAAAAAACGAAAGTAAAATACGAGATTTCGAATCGTTACAAATAGCCGCTATGTATTTAGAAAAGTACAAATCCATTCGAAGCACATTAGGCATAATAGGCAGCGTCGATGTGAGAGAGACACAGAAAATTACGAATCAACGAACCCAAAAAAAGTTACGAAAGTAGGAGTTGTGTCCAGAATCAACGAAAAACAATGTACCCTACCGAAAGTACGAATTATAAATCAACTAAAAATTCAACGAAAAATGTCGCTTGCGAAAATACGAATTAGTCCGAACACGAAAAATCCCGTCTAGCAAAATTACGAACGATTACGAATCAACAGGACCGAAAAGAAACAAACCGAAACTAAACAATTTTTTCCGCTGTGCACGAGAAACGAACCGAAACTAAACAAATTTTTCCATTGTGCACAAGTCTACTGTATATATTAATTTGAAGTGTCCCCCAAAAACCAACCCCCCTCTCTTTTGGGGTTCTATGGTCCTGTCCTGGTTGTTTTTCACAACACCTGCCCCATGTAATTTTGATGGCCCTCTTCTCCCTAATATACACCATATGCACCATATGCACGATATGCACTGGAGAACTAGAGTCCTGTTTGAAATTTAGGTAACAAACAGATATATACATATTGCTTTCCTACGTTTTTTTTGTCATTCAGGCTTACCTGTAGCTATGCTAGATTTTTTATGGTGAGACATTCTAGACTGCAGAATACTACCATAATCGTGCTAAGTTTTATTTCTTGATTTAAATCGTGCGATTGTTTGCCAATCAGGAGACCCGGTTAACCACCACCGCTCTCTTGTTATTGGCACATTAACCGCCCAATACCTATGCTTCTTACACAATGTATACACTTTTACACCAGCTTGCGTGCCCATCTTAAAGTTTATTGCGGTTTGAGGAGTTCATTCTCCCCCAGTGACAGACATGTGTCTCTCCAGCATGGGGCGGACTCTCTATCGAGTTAGACTCGCCCCATTCTTCCCTCTTATGACGCGGTTTACGTAATTTAACTGAGGGTCTTGCGCGTGTGCCATTAGCGAGCCGCGCATGCGCAATGGGAGTGACCAACCCGGTGACGCCGGTATTCAGCGACGGCCGCAATTGCCGCGACGTCGTTCCGGGTTGGAGGATACAAAAGGCGATCATCTGATCGCCTTTTGTTGTGACGGCTGACACCCGGCTGACACCCGGGATACACAATTTTCCTCTTTAAGCAAGGTAAATTCTTATTATCTATAGACATCGATCGTAGTCACTACTCTCTTTACCCTCTCCCCTGCCCTTGCTGTGACTGACCAGTGGCTACTTCTCTCCCCCATTAAGAGCGCAGCCTGTTCCAACATGGGCTAGGAATGGGAGCCTTTGACAGTAATTTTTTACAAACTTGCTACCTTATTTAAATCTACTGTTTCAGATCAGTTTACCTGAGCCTTTATTGTAAGGCACTTTGGGTCCTTGCTTAACTGCATAACCAGTGTGACTCTATCACTGTGCATGCCACCTTTTGGATTGAATCAATTTCTTGCCATATCCCGGGCCTGGAAACAACCAACAGTATCCTTTTTAGCAGCAAAGGATCTCCTGGATTATGACTCAGGAGAAGTCAGTTAACTTTGTACTAGATACCTCAGATAAATTTGAAGCAGTCTGGGAACCTTGAAAGACCTATATCCAACTACCTCCATGCTGAATAGTCATGTTTTTTACTCTGGTAGAATCATTGGTGCCTTTTCCTTATGCCTCTGTATGCTATTTATGTCTAGCTTTTAACCTCTCTTTCTTCTAACGCAGGTTTCCCCTTACATTGTTCATTTTTGTTTTAGTTTAAAGGAGTTGGAAAAGCAGAAGGTTTTTTTAATATCATTGTATGCATTAAGATAAAAAACCTTCTGTGAGTAGCAGCCCCACCCAGCACCCCCTTTAATTACGGTACCTACCTCTCTCCAGTGATGTCCACGATCCCCGCAGCCACCCAGGACACTCCTCCTGATTGGCTGAGACAGAGCAGTGGTGCCATGACTCCTGCAGTTGTCAATCAAAGTCAGTCAGCCAATCAGGGGAGAGAGGGGGCAGTCCCAAGTCAGGGCTCTGTGTCTGAATAGATACACAGAGCTCTGACTCATCTTCGGTGCCCCCTGTAGCAAGCTGCTGGCTGAGGGGCACTCAAAAGAGGAAGGGGCTAGGAGAAGTGAAGAGGGACCCGAGAAAACGGGGATCCAGGCTGCTCTGAGGAGGTAAGTATAATATGTTTGTTATAAAAATAAAAATAAAAAGACAAACATCTACAATCAATTTAATCAACATTTTAGAGAGTATTTCTGTATTCAGACATTCCAGCAGTTTGATCCTGGGTCTTATATTTGTTGGGGAGGAAGAGGTTGGACCATTATCCCCTTTGGACAGTAGTTTACAGTTCAATGATTGTTTTACAGTTCTTTTATTCAACAAAAAATTTATTTTATGTCCAGCTAACCCTCCTTATGTCTACTTTAGTGAATGTTTTACTTAGGGACCCATGAATAGTATCTCCTCTAGCTTATCCATTTATACTCCCTTGCTAGTGTAGCATGGGTCTAAAATATAGGGGGAGTGCATGGGTGGTAGTGTGACCCAATGCACCCTGATTGCTGGGGAATTAGAGACCATTTACTGTCTTGGAGGACTCTGGTGATGTGAGGTTCCCTGTGGCCTGCAGGTGGCATTGTCGTCCTGGGCTGGGGTTGAACCCACACTGTAAGACTGTGCCTTTTTGTCCTTTCCTGGTGCTTGTACAGCGGGGCGGGGAACCCGCTGTGACACAGGAGGAGAGGGGATAAGAGGGGCGGACGCTCTGACCTTGGGGTTCAGAGTTCAGAGTCAGAGGATGCGGCCGCACTCAGGCACCCTCAGCCTGGGTGCTGGCGTTCCGGAGTTCCGGGCCCAGGTGCCCTTGACCTGGCCGGAGCTGGAGATGGAGTCCATCTCAGGCACCTTTAGCCTGGGGTGAGGTACTATAGTGGAAGCCTGGAGCTCAGTACCTTCAACTGAGTTCCGCGAGGGTGGAGGAATCCGAGGGAGCCCTAACTCCTTGGGTGCCCGTGTCTGAGACGAGGAGGCCGGTGAGCGGAACTTCTCCGGAGAGTCCAGTGCAGCATTGCTGGTGACGGAGAGGCCTCCGGTAACTGTCTTGGATGGATGTCTTCCCCCTGATAGGGGCTACGTTAGCGAAGGTAATCCATGTTCCTGTTCTATATAGTCAGTGGCAGTGACTATGTTCCACTGGTGACACCACAGTGGTTGGCTCCCAGAAGCTTCCCAGAAATTACCTTTAAACGTGCACCATCCCTCAAAGACCGTTTGGTGCACAGTCACTTTCCTGCCACCTCTTCATTAATAAATTCTACACTGACTGGTACCTCTCCTTGTGGTCACTGTGATATATGTTCGTATGTAGATCATCAATCTGAATTCTTGCTTCCTAATGGCAACTGGCACACTACTAAAACGAGAGTCACCTGCCAGACACTGGGGGTCATATATTTGGCACAGTGTCGGTGTGGTGGCTTCTATGTGGGAAAGACCAAACGCCCCTTTTTTAGGAGGATAAGAGACCACATTAGACCTATTCTAAAGAAAAAGATAGTTACTGCAGTTAGCAGACATGTTGGCATGTGCCACGATTTTGATGCCAGCGTCATTAAGTTTTATGCCCTGGATCATGTCCCTCTGGGCTCAAGAGGGGGCACCGTGGACAAAACGCTGCTCCAACTTGAGGCCCGATGGATCTATGATCTAAGGGCAACTACGTTTCCAGGCTTCAATGAAAATTTAAGTTTTAGATCTTTTCTTTGAAAAAATTCCCCCTTTTCATCTTAGCCACTCCACCTTCTCCATACTGATGATGATGCATCCCATCCCTTTGCAGGGTTCCCCTTCTACCTGTGTCATACCCTTTTCCCTTCCCCTTCCCCCTCCCCCTATTCTAGATATATGTCATCACCTTCTCTTAACGGGGACTGTTCCTTTTTCTTTTTTTCTGTGGTTTTTTTTTCCCTTTTTTTGTATATAATTTTTTTGTTCATATATATATATATATATATATATATATTTATATAAAAATATTCTTTATTGATCTATTTGTATACATTGTACTGTAACCTTTTAATATAGCCCATGTACTATACCTCTATTTACTTTTGTTTTTGTTTTTTAGATGTGGGACGAGTTCTCTAGCCTGACTACCCAGTTGAAGCGGGTCATAAGTGGTCACCATGACTTGCTTCAATGTGACTGCTTCCCCTTTTGTGTTCCTGTGACTTTATCACCTCTATTACTTCCAGCTCACTGATCCCCTGGGTGACTGTCTTCCTTTTGGCCACATGGGCACCCAAGGTGGAGGATTTTTTATGCCTCCACCGATCTTGATGTCCTAATGGGCGGTACCATCGTTGTCTGTGCAGCCACATCCCCTCGGCTCGCTCCAAGACAACTCTCTTCGTTCTCCCCAGTCTTCTCCGATTGGCCAGGCACTGCTGGATGCTGTGTGTGCGTGTGTGTGGGTACGTCCCACCACCAGTGTCATCTCGCAGCCCCTCCTTCATCGCGCCGAGTAGTCTGGGAAGCATAGTTTTCTACGCTCAGAGGATTCCGGAGCACGCGCATTGGCATCCATTCGCCCGCCTCGCACCCGGTGATGTCAGACGCCGGGTACGATGGAGGGCAGTATTTAACCGGCTCAGAAGCGGCATAGTCACATGGAGCCGGGGGGTCTGAGGTGTTTATACTAGTTGCCAAGGTAATCAAGGATTTCCTGTTTATACATTTTTATCCCTTTTATACTGATTTCCCACTGACTCTATCTTCATTTATTTGAATCATTTATACAGATAAACATTTTTCTCCATAAGCTGTTTGTTATACATACCTACATTGAGAAATCTCTCCAGAGTGCTTTTCATTAATTAATTATTTTTTTATTATTCTTGTAATCATTAAGTAACTAACTTGACTTCCATTCCTCCTCTTTTTTCTTGAGACATTTGTCCGCTTTTTTTGTGTGGTTACTTAGTCCGCACTGGATACATATTTCTCTTTGGAATTTATAACAATTGCCATTTGGCAACAATATTTATCAAACATACTCCAACTGCAACCTCTCTTTTTAGACCAATTTTATTTTATGACTCTTTTCAATTCATGTCCTTTATTTTTTCACCCATTCTCACCTTTCTTATTATTTATTATATTATTATTATATTTATTTTTCATTTTTATTATACTTTTTTTTATTGTTTATTTTCTCCCTTTTCAATATTTATTTATTTTTTCATTTTTATTTTTTCACCAGTTGTAGCTGTAGACCTCCGGTCTCTTTTGACCTGTCCAGCTATCACAACAAAATTCAGACCTCTCTTCCTCCTAATCATTTCTCTTGTGGTTTTAAGTAAGTGATATGTACATATATTTTTTCATATATGTCTTATATTTATTTTACTTTTTGAACCTCTATGTGTTTATTGGTCATCTACATAATTATCATTTCCCATTTCGCCTTGTTTTTTCTCCCTTTTTTTCTTTTTTCCCCTTTCCCTTTTCTTTTTTCCTTTCCTCTTTTTTACATCACCCAGCACTCCTTCATACTGCCCTCTGTGACCATTGGGGACTGTCCCCTTCTAGCATTCCCTGGGCGGCCAGTGTCTGATCCTGGAACTTTATCGGTGGTCTTGTCTGCATGTTACACGGGATGGGGTAAGCATAGTCTCTGGGTTCTAGGGCGGAACTTTGACCTTCTCTCTAAAGCAATGAATATGTACCCTCTTTGCAATTTGGATTAATAATTGTCTCAATATTGTTTATTGTTGGTTTATTTATGTCTCCTTTTCATTTATACAGTTATTTTCTCTACCATTGAGCATAAACGCACCGCCCCTGAAGAAGCTACATATAGCGAAACATGTCGGGCTGATGCATTAAGCTCTCTGCTCTTTACTTTTGAAAATAACCATGCTTCTGTGACCACTTTACATGTATAATACCACCACCTTGGTTTTATCCAATGTGTCTTTTTCTGTTTTTCATTATATCTGTGTTTTAAATTTGTATAATAAAATGGTAACAAACTTTTAAACAAGGATCTCCTCCTCATTACTACCCTATTGTTAGCACCGTGTAAAAATCCCACTTTCCTTTCCCCCTGAAATTTTGAATATATCTATCTGGGATGTGGTGCCTATATCTGTGGACTAAAACATATAAAAATCTCTATCTGTGTTTCAGTACACAACCATTCTCCCTGTCCAGTCTAGAGAAACACAACATACAATAATTTGTACTCCTCTTGTTTATCTAGAGGATATTTTGTTTAAAATCTGGTCTCTTAAAAAACAAGTTTATTCCTCCCTTTTTCCTTCTTATCTAAAACTATTTAAGTGTATGAACTAACAGTGCCCGATTTATACTTGGTGACGAATTTATATCTGTTTTTTGTTTGTTAATGTACCGCACCTTATATGTTTTCCCCATTTAGGTCCCCCTCCATCTGCCCTTCCCCCTTTCCCTCCACCCCTCTTTTCCCTTCCCCCACCTCCATTGTCCTCCCCATTCCATTTCCCTGCATTTCAAGATGGCTGCCTTCAGTGGTGAAGCCTGGGAAGGCCTCATGAACAAAGTTCAAAGGACTCAAAACTCAGGTGAAATTAGTGACAGGGATTTAGATTTGGCTTTCCTCAGAGTTCAACGCCTCTTGGAGAGGAAAGTAAGAGTCTTTTGGCACAAGCGTTATTTTGAAAAGTATATGGAAAACAAAATTGTACCATGGGGCTTGAGAATCCAATTGTTTCCCAACCTACAAAAGGTGGGGGACTCTTTAAAATCGAAATGGGAAGACAATTTACAAACTTGTTCCTATGGGATGATGGCACTTCTATGCTCTCAATATGAGCATGAATTGACTGTACTAGACGGCTCTGTCCTTAAATGGTATGATAACTTTTGTCTCATTATCTCCAGTACAAGATTCAAGGAGAGAGAAACCATCCTTAAAAAATATATTGAGTTTTACACTTTGGAGATATTGAGACTTAAAGAAAATAAATTTGTGCGTGATTTGAATGCATATACTAATGGATATGCCTATAAATGGACTCCTCATACTAATGCTAGACCTTTCAGATCAACCAATCCCAGAAATGCCCGAAATGATGATAATATACCCATTATTTCGTCTGCTTCATCCCTTTCCTCTAGTCAATCTACGGTTTATCGGAATCTGTCAGGTGACAGACTCCCAAAAAAACGTAAGGGTAACTCGGATGCGGCCTCCAGAGAATCATTAAGACATCAACTTGGCTCTACTCTTCCACGTCGCGCACAAGCAGCCACTTCTAAACAGACTTTGTCTCGTTCTTCCACACTCCCTCACCCTTCTTTGCCTGCATCTCGAGTCCCACAATCTAATGCTTCACATGCCGTAGTTCCTACGGCTCCATCCACTTCCATTTTAGCCTCACCTATGCACCTAGACACTTTTACTGGGGTAA
Organism: Rana muscosa; assembly: GCA_029206835.1. Classification (NCBI taxonomy): domain Eukaryota; kingdom Metazoa; phylum Chordata; class Amphibia; order Anura; family Ranidae; genus Rana; species Rana muscosa. The sequence continues at coordinate 176,831,570 of CM055116.1, forward strand.
GCAATGCTGAGATAATTGTTTCCCCTACAGGAACTCCTTTACCTGCTGAGGTAAGAGTAGCGCCCATTTTTTTAGCGAAGGAATAGATCCGAACCCTGGTCCGGATTCCTTCTCTCCTTCTAATGAGGCTATGGACACCAATTTGGAATTATCTATTATCAACCTCTCCTCGTATATCTTGACTGATGATGAGATAGAGGTTCTTAAACTAGGTTTGACTTTCTGCCCTGATGTACAGGTGGACAAATTCCTTCTTATTAAGGATCTGCACCTATTTGCCAGAAGACTGATGTATAGAGTTATATATGACGAACCATCCTTACAAACCCAGCAAACAGAAATGCCCCCAGACACCTATACCGATCATGTGGAGCAACAAGCTCTGCAAGATCTAATGGACCTTTGGGAGGAGGGCCATGACACCGACGACAATGTCTGGTTTGATTCACCACCAGCTTTGTCGATTGCTGGCATGTCCCCCCCCCACAATCGTTTAAACCCAAATCCAAAAACTTCCCTCTCTTAAATGCCAACCCCAATATTTGGGCCTTCGTCCAGCAAACAACCAGGGCTATTGAAAAATCCAATCTCAATACCTCTAAATCTGGTAATCTTACTATCTCACAGAGAAATGCAATTAAATCCCTGCAAACAAATAAAGGGATAATTGTTAAACCTGCAGATAAAGGGGGGAATTTGGTTATCTTAAACAATGAACAATATGAAAATATGTGTAAAAAATTTTTGTCCAATTCCGCTTGGTACAGACCAATTTCACAAACTGTACTTGAAAATTTCATCAATCAATATCGTAGAATAATTTTGAAAGCTTATCAACAGGGTATCATTAATCAAGGCACCTGGTGTTTTCTGGACACCAAGGACCCAAAAACCCCCACGTCTTATGCTCTTCCGAAGACTCACAAATCTTTAACGGATCCACCGGGACGACCAATCATTTCGGGCTGCTCAAGCCTGACGGAAAACGCCAGCTCATTGATTGATGGATACCTATATCCCCATGTCACTTCCCTCTCCTCCTATATTAAGGACACTATTGACCTACTGAGAACCATAGAAGGCATTTATCTACCCTCCAATACCCTACTTGTGGCACTCGATATCGAGAGCCTCTATAATACCATACCCCATGACAAGGGATTGGAGATTATTGAAAATTACCTTAAAGAAAGAGGTCCTTCGGCGGCAAACTATAATCGTTTTGTTCTAGACCTGCTGGGTTATATTCTCAAACACAATGTTTTTGTTTTTGGTTCCTCCCACTACCTCCAGGTGCAGGGGGTTGAGATGGGGACTAAGTGTGCCCCATCGTATGCCAACCTGTACCTGGGGGGGTGGGAGAGAAGTGTTTTTTCCAGGGACGACCTTGCGCCATTTTTGGACAAGGTCGTCTCCTGGTATCGTTATATTGACGACGTTTTGATTTTTTGGTCAGGTGATGAACAACAACTTCAACAATTTTTTGATTTAATTTCCATTAATGAATTTAATCTGCGATTCACTATGAATTTCAGCCCCACAAACATAAGCTTTTTGGACTTAAACATTTCAATCAATGAGAACGGCAAGGTCAATTCCTGTCTATATAGGAAACCCACGGCAGGAAATACCATCCTCCATGCAAGGAGCTCCCACCCTAACTCTCTCCTTAAGAGTATCCCTTACAGCTAATACCTAAGGCTCAGGCGCAACTGTAGCCTAGATATTGACTTTACAAAAGCATCCAAGGATCTCTACCACAGATTGAGGTCAAGAGGATATAGTCATAAATGCCTTAAACAGGCTTTCAACAAAGTGAAGGAATTGGACAGAAGCTCGCTAATATTTTCCTCTAAAGATCGTATTAAAAAAGATACAGTTCGAGTTATCACTCGATACTCAAACCAACATGATGAAGTAAGAAACATTTTCAAAAACTTTTGGCCTCTTTTAGAAGCAGATCCAGTTGTAAAGAAATATATAGAGAGCTTCCCAGAAATTACCTTTAAACGTGCACCATCCCTCAAAGACCGTTTGGTGCACAGTCACTTTCCTGCCACCTCTTCATTAACAAATTCTACACTGACTGGTACCTCTCCTTGTGGTCACTGTGATATATGTTCGTATGTAGATCATCAATCTGAATTCTTGCTTCCTAATGGCAACTGGCACACTACTAAAACGAGAGTCACCTGCCAGACACTGGGGGTCATATATTTGGCACAGTGTCGGTGTGGTGGCTTCTATGTGGGAAAGACCAAACGCCCCTTTTTTAGGAGGATAAGAGACCACATTAGACCTATTCTAAAGAAAAAGATAGTTACTGCAGTTAGCAGACATGTTGGCATGTGCCACGATTTTGATGCCAGCGTCATTAAGTTTTATGCCCTGGATCATGTCCCTCTGGGCTCAAGAGTGGGCACCGTGGACAAAACGCTGCTCCAACTTGAGGCCCGATGGATCTATGATCTAAGGGCAACTACGTTTCCAGGCTTCAATGAAAATTTAAGTTTTAGATCTTTTCTTTGAAAAAATTCCCCCTTTTCATCTTAGCCACTCCACCTTCTCCATACTGATGATGATACATCCCATCCCTTTGCAGGGTTCCCCTTCTACCTGTGTCATACCCTTTTCCCTTCCCCTTCCCCCTCCCCCTATTCTAGATATATGTCATCACCTTCTCTTAACGGGGACTGTTCCTTTTTCTTTTTTTCTGTGTTTTTTTTCCCCTTTTTTTGTATATTATTTTTTTGTTCATATATATATATATATATATTTATATAAAAATATTCTTTATTGATCTATTTGTATACATTGTACTGTAACCTTTTAATATAGCCCATGTACTATACCTCTATTTACTTTTGTTTTTGTTTTTTAGATGTGGGCGAGTTCTCTAGCCTGACTACCCAGTTGAAGCGGGTCGTAAGTGGTCACCATGACCTGCTTCAATGTGACTGCTTCCCCCTTTTGTGTTCCTGTGACTTTATCACCACTATTACTTCCAGCTCACTGATCCCCTGGGTGACTGTCTTCCTTTTGGCCACATGGGCACCCAAGGTGGAGGATTTTTTATGCCTCCACCGATCTTGATGTCCTAATGGGCGGTACCATCGTTGTCTGTGCAGCCACATCCCCTCGGCTCGCTCCAAGACAACTCTCTTCGTTCTCTCCTGTCTTCTCCGATTGGCCAGGCACTGCTGGATGCTGTGTGTGCGTGTGTGTGGGTACGTCCCACCACCAGTGTCATCTCTCAGCCCCTCCTCCATCGCGCCGAGTAGTCTGGGAAGCGTAGTTTTCTACGCTCAGAGGATTCCGGAGCACGCGCATTGGCATCCATTCGCCCGCCTCGCACCCGGTGACGTCAGACGCCGGGTACGATGGAGGGCAGTATTTAACCGTCTCACAAGCGGCATAGTCGCATGGAGCCGGGGGGTCTGAGGTGTTTATACTAGTTGCCAAGGTAATCAAGGATTTCCTGTTTATACATTTTTCTCCCTTTTATACTGATTTCCCTCTGACTCTATCTTCATTTATTTGAATCATTTATACAGATAAACATTTTTCTCCATAAGCTGTTTGTTATACATACCTACATTGAGAAATCTCTCCAGAGTGCTTTTCATTAATTAATACATTTTTTATTATTCTTGTAATCATTAAGTAACTAACTTGACTTCCATTCCTCCTCTTTTTTCTTGAGACATTTGTCAGCTTTTTTTGTGTGGTTACTTAGTCCGCACTGGATACATATTTCTCTTTGGAATTTATAACAATTGCCATTTGGCAACAATATTTATCAAACATGCTCCAACTGAAACTTCTCTTTTTAGACCAATTTTATTTTATGACTCTTTTCAATTCATGTCCTTTCTTTTTTCACCCATTCTCACCTTTCTTATTATTTATTATATTATTATTATATTTATTTTTCATTTTTATTATACTTTTTTTTATTGTTTATTTTCTCCCTTTTCAATATTTATTTCTTTTTTCATTTTTATTTTTTCACCAGTTGTAGCTGTAGACCTCCGGTCTCTTTTGACCTGTCCAGCTATCACAACAAAAATCAGACCTCTCTTCCTCCTAATCATTTCTCTTGTGGTTTTAAGTAAGTGATATGTACATATATTTTTTCATATATGTCTTATATTTATTTTACTTTTTGAACCTCTATTTGTTTATTGGTCATCTACATAATTATCATTTCCCATTTCGCCTTGTTTTTTCTCCCTTTTTTTCTTTTTTCTTTTTTCCCCTTTCCCTTTTCTTTTTTCCTATCCTCTTTTTTACATCACCAAGCACTCCTTCATACTGCCCTCTGTGACCATTGGGGACTGTCCCCTTCTAGCATTCCCTGGGCGGCCAGTGTCTGATCCTGGAACTTTATCGGTGGTCTCGTCTGCATGGTACACGGGATGGGGTAAGCATAGTCTCTGGGTTCTAGGGCGGAACTTTGACCTTCTCTCTAAAGCAATGAATATGTACCCTCTTTGCAATTTGGATTAATAATTGTCTCAATATTGTTTATTGTTGGTTTATTTATGTCTCCTTTTCATTTATACAGTTATTTTCTCTACCATTGAGCATAAACGCACCGCCCCTGAAGAAGCTACATATAGCGAAACATGTCGGGCTGATGCATTAAGCTCTCTGCTCTTTACTTTTGAAAATAACCATGCTTCTGTGACCACTTTACATGTATAATACCACCACCTTGGTTTTATCCAATGTGTCTTTTTCTGTTTTTCATTATATCTGTGTTTTAAATTTGTATAATAAAATGGTAACAAACTTTTAAACAAGGATCTCCTCCTCATTACTACCCTATTGTTAGCACCGTGTAAAAATCCCACTTTCTTTTCAACCTGAAATTTTGAATATATCTATCTGGGATGTGGTGCCTATATCTGTGGGTGTTTTCCCCTTGACTGGACTAAAACATATAACAATTTAAATCTACTGTTTCAGATCAGTTTACCTGAGCCTTTATTGTAAGGCACTTTGGGTCCTTGCCTAACTGCATAACCAGTGTGACTCTATCACTGTGGATGCCACCTTTGGATTGAATCAATTTCTTGCCATATCCCGAGCCTGGAAACAACCGACAGTATCCTTTTTAGCAGCAAAGGATCTCCTGGATTATGACTCAGGAGAAGTCAGTTAACTTTGTACTAGATACCTCAGATAAATTTGAAGCAGTCTGGGAACCTTGAAAGACCTATATCCAACTACCTCCATGCTGAATAGTCATGTTTTTTTACTCTGGTAGACTCATTGTTGCCTTTTCCTTATGCCTCTGTATGCTATTTATGTCTAGCTTTTAAGCTCTCTTTCTTCTAATGCAGGTTTCCCCTTACATTGTTCATTTTTGTTTTAGTTTAAAGGAGTTGGAAAAGCAGAAGGTTTTTTAATATCATTCTATGCATTAAGATAAAAAACCTTCTGTGAGTAGCAGCCCCACCCAGCACCCCCTTTAATTACGGTACCTACCTCTCTCCAGTGATGTCCACGATCCCCGCAGCCACCCAGGACACTCCTCCTGATTGACTGAGACAGAGCAGTGGTGCCATGACTCCTGCAGTTGTCAATCAAAGTCAGTCAGCCAATCAGGGGAGAGAGGGGGCAGTCCCAAGTCAGGGCTCTGTGTCTGAATAGATACACAGAGCTCTGACTCATCTTCGGTGCCCCCTGTGGCAAGCTGCTGGCTGAGGGGCACTCAAAAGAGGGAGGGGCTAGGAGAAGTGAAGAGGGACCCGAGAAAAGGGGGATCCAGGCTGCTCTGAGGAGGTAAGTATAATATGTTTGTTATAAAAAAAAAAAGACAAACGTCTACAATCAATTTAATCAACATTTTAGAGAGTATTTCTGTATTCAGACATTCCAGCAGTTTGATCCTGGGTCTTATATTTGTTGGGGAGGAAGAGGTTGGACCATTATCCCCTTTGGACAGTAGTTTACAGTTCAATGATTGTTTTACAGTTCTTTTATTCAACAAAAAAATTATTTTATGTCCAGCTAACCCTCCTTATGTCTACTTTAGTGAATGTTTAACTTAGGGACCCATGAATAGTATCTCCTCTAGCTTATCCATTTATACTCCCTTGCTAGTGTAGCAGGGGTCTAAAATATAGGGGGAGTGCATGGGTGGTAGTATGACCCAATGCACCCTGATTGCTGGGGAATTAGAGACCATTTACTGTCTTGGAGGACTCTGGTGATGTGAGGTTCCCTGTGGCCTGCAGGTGGCATTGTCGCCCTGGGCTGGGGTTGAACCCACACTGTAAGACTGTGCCTTTTTGTCCTTTCCTGGTGCTTGTACAGCGGGGCGGGGAACCCGCTGTGACACAGGAGGAGAGGGGATAAGAGGGGTGGATGCTCTGACCTTGGGGTTCAGAGTTCAGAGTCAGAGGATGCGGCCGCACTCAGGCACCCTCAGCCTGGGTGCTGGCATTCCGGAGTTCTGGGCCCAGGTGCCCTTGACCTGGCCGGAGCTGGAGATGGAGTCCATCTCAGGCACCTTTAGCCTGGGGTGAGGTACTATAGCAGAAGCCTGGAGCTCAGTACCTTCGACTGAGTTCCGCGAGGGTGGAGGAATCCGAGGGGGCCCTAACTCCTTTGGTGCCCGTGTCTGAGACGAGGAGGCCGGTGAGCGGAACTTCTCCGGAGTGTCCAGTGCAGCATTGCTGGTGACAGAGAGGCCTCCGGTAACTGTCTTGGATGGATGTCTTCCCCCTGATAGGGGCTACGTTAGCGAAGGTAGTCCATGTTCCTGTTCTATATAGTCAGTGGCAGTGACTATGTGCCACTGGTGACACCACAGTGGTTGGCTCTACAGTAAAGGATTGTGCCTCGACCTACTCCCCACAAATATTGAACTGTTCATTGGGTCCCAGCCTGTCTGTGTTGTATGACTATTTATCAGAGAAGAATAAATACGAGTTGGACCGTTTTCAATGTGTGGAACTTCGGTTAATGGAAGCAAAGGGGGGGTCATTCAGTGAAGGTTTGACCCTAGGACACACACACAAAGCCCAATAGTTCTGGCCTTCACCTCTACACATTGGAGGACATGGGCCATGGTGTATCTCATCCCTCCCCCCAGCACTAACCCCTAGACAAGACAGACAAGCCGAGAATGATAAAGGGGTAAGAGGGGTGAGGTCGCTACACTTGCATCAACAGGTTTGTTTCTTTTATTTTTATATAACATACAAATTTCAAATGCTTCCAATAGATACCACAGAGTTTTTCTAAAACAATAAAAACAATGATGCTAAAATATATATGAAAACAAGAAAGTGTAGCGCTAAACTAAATGAGGAATGCACTTTGATCAAGTGCAGTATAAACAGTGATATGTGATTAAACAATCAACATGACATCTAACACAGATATGTGAAAATGTTCAGATAATCCACCGTGATGAAAATTAAATCAAACAATCCACCGTGATGAGAATTATATAACATTGAAAATCATCAAAAAAATACTGTCACATACATTACATACATTAAATGACAATATACTAAATGAATATTAAAATGGTGAATGACAATCAAAATAATAGTGCTCCCAAAAAAACTTGACGTGAAGTGACCACCACCAATCGATTGTAGAAAAGGCTTACCGGAGAGAGTGGACCCCAAAAACATACGTTCAAAGGGTCAACCAGGCAAGGGTAAGCCACTGTGAACAGCAAATCCTCAGCAACAATTCAAACGGGAACCACAAGCTTCAATCCAGGATGGAAAAAAGTAATCGCTCCTGTCCGAATGTGCGATGAAACTTACGGACAGTGTCCGATTGGGACCAGGTAGTGTTACCAGATGAGTTGCAAAAAAGTAAAGGAAAGAAAAGGCACATAGCGTGATACTGTATAAAAGGGTAATTTAATGTAGGTAGGAACACTTACATTTAAAAGAGTATAACAACGCTTGTCAAATAGTCAAAAATGGCAACAGTAAGGTCCCCCGACGCGTTTCGCATCCTAATGCATCACCTGGGGTGATCCCCCACTGCTGCCCACCCTGAATATATAGATAATGTGACCCCCTGTTAGAGAGGCCATCCCCTGGGCGTTCCTGTGTTGATAAATCACTTCCTGGTTCAACCAAGATGGAAGCCCCCTATGTGTTCCAAGCCTCTATCTGGGACTCACTCCGTATATGTGATAACATGAAATCTGGAGGTGTACCAACATGGCCGCCCACCATGTGTGTCAAGCCTCTAATTGATTCAAGCAGGACTGGGCTATCTACTAAATGTTTAATCCAAATTAATAAACCTTTATTTGTATAAGGCAACAAGCCTGGTATAACCAGGCAGTGCCATTAATATGACAAAAAGCTCATCCAAGCCGCACAACATGCGACCGCATTGCATTGCAGGCTTGTGTATCAAGCCTCGTTCTGGATCCATGCTGCGGATCTAGCCTCGCTCAGATTTTCCGGAAGTAATACAGTGTCGCTTGCGTGCCGCGCCTCGATCCGACGTGCGGGCGCGCACCAAGCCTCACTGTGAACTTACTGACATCGCACGTCCACAATTGACATTGGAGAGGACGCCGCAATGTTGCGGGCGCACACCAAGCCTCACTATGAGGTTGCTGACATCGCGCATCCGCGAGTTTTATAATGGGACAGACGGCACAGCATGGTCTGTGACTGCATAGCGACACGCCCAAAAGAGAAAATATGTTAATAACGTGAATGCAATCACGTGGTGCCTCGCCAGCCAATTAAAATCTGGACAGCAACATAATAGAAGTGTGTTGTATTCTGGAACGCAATGATAAATGCGTTCCAGCAATGGCTGACAGGAGGACTATAAACTATCTGATTAAATCAGTATATAAAAAATCTAATGACAGAATTTATACTATGCAAGTGGTTCCACCGAAAATTTAAATAAAAACATACAATTTAATGTAAAACCAAGCATAACTCGGCATAATAAAAATTAATTATAAAACTAAAATGATAAAAATGGACGTGACCACAGTCCATAATATGATATTTAGAGATCTGTGAAATGAATCACACTCTCCTACAGAGCTTCAATATAATCCCTGTATTCCTATGTAGGCCATATTAATGCGCAGAAAGTGGTTGGCTTGGAATATAACTAAATAGGTGAGCGCCTCCCCATATATTAGCATTTACTCAAGCCCAAGGGATGTACTCCCACAAAATACATAAAGCAACATTATATATTTCTATATGTACATGGCCTACTGGAAACATATCATTAAAAACATGAATGACAAAAATATATATAAAATAAGACTGATAAAATTATTGGTGAATGAGAAAGATAAAATGAGTCCATGTCTACCTAGGATTTATTAATAAATGAATTAATGTCCCACTCGACATTCAAACCAGAAGGCGTGTGCGACTAACTCATAAATCCAGTATGTTTCAAGTTGCGATACACCCCTGGTTTTAGGGCTACCCCTCCAAGGGGAGACAAATTGATCGATTACCAGGAATTGAGTGTCAGCAGGGTTTCTATTGTGATGTGCCCTGTAGTGCCTCGGTACTGTGTGCTGTGTGTCACCACTGAGAATGAGGGCTATGTGCTCACCAACCCGCACAGAAAAAGATCGTATAGTGCGGCCAACGTATTGCTTACCACACGGACAAGTTATAAGATAAACCACATATTTAGTGGCACATGTGTAAAAACGCTTGATGGAATAAGTTTTACCCGTGATGGTGGAATTAAATTCCAAAGTCTTACTTCTCCCTGAAGTGTTAAATTTACACACAGAGCATTTCTTACAAGGGTGATAACCCACTAGTTGATAAAAAAAGGAGGGCCGCACCGGGGGATTGATAATATTAGGTGCGATTTAACTCTGAAGTGTAGGGACACCTCTAAACACCACTTTGGCTTGTTCCGGTAATACACTGTGTAGAACTCGATCATTCTTCAGTACTCCCCAATGTTTCGCTATGATGGCTCTAACTTGTTTATGTTGGGTGGAAAAGGATGTAAGCATTGCCCATTTAAAGTTGTTATCCTGTTCTCTTTTCGGTTTTATTAATAAATCCTAGGTAGACATGGACTCATTTTATCTTTCTCCTTCACCAATAATTTTATCAGTCTTATTTTATATATATTTTTGTCATTCATGTTTTTAATGATATGTTTCCAGTAGGCCATGTACATATAGAAATATATAATGTTGCTTTATGTATTTTGCGGGAGTACATCCCTTGGGCGTGAGTAAATGCTAATATATGGGGAGGCGCTCACCTATTTAGTTATATTCCAAGCCAACCACTTTCTGCACATTAATATGGCCTACATAGGAATACAGGGATTATATTGAAGCTCTGTAGGAGAGTGTGATTCATTTCACAGATCTCTAAATATCATATTATGGACTGTGGTCACGTCCATTTTTATCATTTTAGTTTTATAATTAATTTTTATTATGCCGAGTTATGCTTGGTTTTACATTAAATTGTATGTTTTTATTTAAATTTTCGGTGGAACCACTTGCATAGTATAAATTCTGTCATTAGATTTTTTATATACTGATTTAATCAGATAGTTTATAGTCCTCCTGTCAGCCACTGCTGGAACGCATTTATCATTGCGTTCCAGAATACAACACACTTCTATTATGTTGCTGTCCAGATTTTAATTGGCTGGCGAGGCACCACGTGATTGCATTCACGTTATTAACATATTTTCTCTTTTGGACGTGTCGCTATGCAGTCACAGACCATGCTGTGCCGTCTGTCCCATTATAAAACTCGCGGATGCGCGATGTCAGCAACCTCATAGTGAGGCTTGGTGCGCGCCCGCGACGTTGCGCCGTCCTCTCCAATGTCAATTGTGGACGTGCGATGTCAGTAAGTTCACAGTGAGGCTTGGTGCGCGCCCGCACGTCGGATCGAGGCGCGGCACGCAAGCGACACTGTATTACTTCCGGAAAATCTGAGCGAGGCTAGATCCGCAGCATGGATCCAGAACGAGGCTTGATACACAAGCCTGCAATGCACTGCGGTCGCTCGTTGTGCGGCTTGGATGAGCTTTTTGTCATATTAATGGCACTGCCTGGTTATACCAGGCTTGTTGCTTTATACAAATAAAGGTTTATTAATTTGGATTAAACATTTAGTAGATAGCCCAGTCCTGCTTGAATCAATTAGAGGCTTGACACACATGGTGGGCGGCCATGTTGGTACACCTCCAGATTTCAAGTTATCACATATACGGAGTGAGTCCCAGATAGAGGCTTGGAACACATAGGGGGCTTCCATCTTGGTTGAACCAGGAAGTGATTTATCAACACAGGAACGCCCAGGGGATGGCCTCTCTAACAGGGGGTCACATTATCTATATATTCAGGGTGGGCAGCAGTGGGGGATCACCCCAGATGATGCATTAGGATGCGAAACGCGTCGGGAGACCTTACTGTTGCCATTTTTGACTATTTGACAAGCGTTGTTATACTCTTTTAAATGTAAGTGTTCCTACCTACATTAAATTACCCTTTTATACAGTATCACGCTATGTGCCTTTTCTTTCCTTTACTCTTTTGCAACTCATCTGGTAACACTACCTGGTCCCAATCGGACACTGTCCGTAAGTTTCATCGCACATTCGGACAGGAGCGATTACTTTTTTCCATCCTGGATTGAAGCTTGTGGTTCCCGTTTGAATTGTTGCTGAGGATTTGCTGTTCACAGTGGCTTACCCTTGCCTGGTTGACCCTTTGAACGTATGTTTTTGGGGTCCACTCTCTCCGGTAAGCCTTTTCTACAATCGATTGGTGGTGGTCACTTCACGTCAAGTTTTTTTGGGAGCACTATTATTTTGATTGTCTTTCACCATTTTAATATTCATTTATTATATTGTCATTTAATGTATGTAATGTATGTGACAGTATTTTTTTGATGATTTTCAATGTTATATAATTCTCATCACGGTGGATTGTTTGATTTAATTTTCATCACGGTGGATTATCTGAACATTTTCACATATCTGTGTTAGATGTCATGTTGATTGTTTAATCACATATCACTGTTTATACTGCACTTGATCAAAGTGCAGTCCTCATTTAGTTTAGCGCTACACTTTTTTGTTTTTGTTTGTTCTCACCATTTTCAACTGGTTGTGTGAGCTGCTATTCCACTAGGCGGCGTGGAATTTTTTTGTATTTGTTTTTTTTCTGTTCTTTGATTTAATTCTGCAGCAGCCTTCATTGATATATGCCATCTATGGTGCCATCTATGATGGACGTGTTTGATTACAGGGCAGCCCGTACTGTTAATACAGAGGGTGTTTTTATTGCCACAGGTAGTGATACCGAGATAGGTGGTCTCTTTGCTAGATTGAAAAATGTGATGTCTTCAGAACTGCATTTACAGTGGGACCTTGCGTTTTTGGAACGTTACATTACAGATCGCATGGTCCCGAGAAGCCTTAGGTGGGAGGTTCAACCTCAACAAGGCGATCTCGAGATAGATGCTTGGTTTAATTATTTTAATGATGCGGGCATTACGTTTTTGGGCGTTTTGATCTCCAAGAAAAAGGTTAGGCTGACGGTGTTGGATAGAGAGACAAGTTATTGTCACATAAAAACTCTCTAGAGTATGCATCCCTCTCAGCTAATCTACAAAACTTCCTGGAAAAGGAAGATAGGGATCAAAAGCACAAAAAACATAAAAAATATTCTAGGGATACAGGTGATTACAAAAATGGCACAGTTTTTGCTTGGCAAAAACTTTTTTCTGCTTCCTCTGGAGCGGATATGGATTCTACTCCAGCTTTGTTGCCTTCCACCTCATCTGCCCCTACCTCTTCAAGAGGTCCAAATATGAGTCAACTTCCTGTTGCGCCTTCTATGGCTCCCCCTCTACGTGATATATGAGGTGGAGATTCTCGAGGTTCTTGGACCAGGGCACACCAATCGGGTCCTCACACTCCAAATCAGCATCACAGAGGGAGAGGAAAATCTAGAGGCAACAGGGGTACCAGGGGTCATTCCAGAGGGTATCCTCAATATTCTAATGTCCAATATAATCATGACTATGATCATTATTATCATGATTCATCCCCAGCCAGGTATGGTGAACATTCCGGGTACCACCGAGACCAATCCCCATATTATGGCCCTCCACCCATTTCTACTCACAACAGATTCTCTCCACTTGGTGAGGTACGTGATGATAGCTATCACACGCACATCAGGAATCCATACCATTCATCTAATTATGATCGAGATTCTTCCACCAGAGGTCAGGATTTTTACAGGGACCTAGCCCCACGCAAAAGGGGCCCCGACCCAGGAGAGGGACCAGAGGGGGGAGGAGAATCCAGAAAAGGAAAGAAAAGGCGCATGTAAAGGGCCAAGGGGTTTTTAATTTAAGCTCCAAGGTCTTTACGAATGATGAATTAACTGTCTTGGATAAGGGCCTCAAGTTTGCCCCACCCAAGAAATTAAATAAATTTGACACATTCATCGATATTCAAAAGTATATTCGTAAAGTGAACATACAACGTTACCTTATCACCAATCCCATCATGAGTGAAAATAGAGTGGCCACATCTGGAACTGTTCACTCGGGTTTGTCTAATCCGTCCTTATTCAACCCACCAGTCCCGGTGGCACCTGCAGTTAGTATTTTTAAGGATCTTGTACTTAAAGATCTAGCAGAGTTGCCGGTGAGCCGTACACACCGCCACCCTTTGTCCGATACCGGCCTTAAATCTCTGTGTCACAACAGAGATTTGGTAATTCGTCCGGCGGACAAAGGGGGTGGCATAGTCATATTAGATAAATGTGACTATGAAAAGGAGATGTACAGGATTTTAAATGAGCCTGGTACATACCAGATGTTAACTACTAACCCCACTTCTCGCTTTAAAGCTGATCTTCAAAAGTTGGTTGACAGTGGTTTTGATCGATCCATTTTAAATAAGAAGGAGAAAGCTTTTTTAGTCCCCACAGTCCCTAGGATTCCCACTATATACTTTTTGCCCAAGGTCCATAAGGACCCCATACATCCACCTGGTCGACCAATTGTAAGTGGTATCAATTCGGTCACTTCCAGAGTCGGTCGGTATATTGATCACTACTTACAGCCCTTGGTAAGACGGGTGCCATCCTATCTGTGTGATACGGGTGCCACCATTAGAAAATTGGAAAGTGTTAATATATGCAGCGACATCATCATGGTGACAGCGGATGTCGCTTCATTATACACTTGTATACCTCATGTTAAAGGACTTGAGGCAGTTCAGTATTTCTTGGAGAAGGAACCTTCTCTGGCCTCATTTCAATGCCAGTTTATTATGGAATTGTTAGAGTTTGCCACTAAACATAGTTATTTTTGGTTTAATGACCATTTTTATTTGCAATCACGTGGCGTGGCTATGGGGGCAAAATTTGCCCCCAGCCTCGCCAATCTTTTTATGGCTAAGTGGGAGGAGGATGTCGTCTACGCCCATGACACTCCGTCGTTGGTGCTGTGGGTAAGATATATAGACGACATCCTCCTCCTTTGGGATGGTGACATGGCGTCATTGGAGACCTTCATGTGCCATCTCAACCATAATGATAGAGGCATCTCTCTTACACATACAGCCAGTAGAGACAAAATACAATTTCTAGACTTAGAGATCAGCATTATTGATCAGAGGTTTCAGTTTCAAACCTTTTTCAAAAAAACTGATCGAAATGGGTTTATTCCCATTGACAGCTGTCACCATCGTTCCTGGTTGAACTCAGTCCCACGGAGCCAGTTCTTAAGACTCCGTAGAAATTGTACCACCACAGAGTCATTCAAAGCACAGGCTGATGTTCTTAAACTTAGGTTTATTGAGAAGGGTTATAACCCCATAGATATTGAACGGGACCTTGAGAGGACCTTAGAAATAGACAGAGGTTCCCTTTTGGAGGTTAAACCGAAAAGAGAACAGGATAACAACTTTAAATGGGCAATGCTTACATCCTTTTCCACCCAACATAAACAAGTTAGAGCCATCATAGCGAAACATTGGGGAGTACTGAAGAATGATCGAGTTCTACACAGTGTATTACCGGAACAAGCCAAAGTGGTGTTTAGAGGTGTCCCTACACTTCAGAGTAAAATTGCACCTAATATTATCAATCCCCCGGTGCGGCCCTCCTTTTTTATCAACTAGTGGGTTATCACCCTTGTAAGAAATGCTCTGTGTGTAAATTTAACACTTCAGGGAGAAGTAAGACTTTGGAATTTAATTCCACCATCACGGGTAAAACTTATTCCATCAAGCGTTTTTACACATGTGCCACTAAATATGTGGTTTATCTTATAACTTGTCCGTGTGGTAAGCAATACGTTGGCCGCACTATACGATCTTTTTCTGTGCGGGTTGGTGAGCACATAGCCCTCATTCTCAGTGGTGACACACAGCACACAGTACCGAGGCACTACAGGGCACATCACAATAGAAACCCTGCTGGCACTCAATTCCTGGTAATCGATCAATTTGTCTCCCCTTGGAGGAGTAGCCCTAAAACTAGGGGTGTATCGCAACTTGAAACATACTGGATTTATGAGTTACAGTCGCACACGCCTTCTGGTTTGAATGTCGAGTGGGACATTAATTCATTTATTAATAAATCCTAGGTAGACATGGACTAATTTTATCTTTCTCCTTCACCAATAATTTTATCAGTCTTATTTTATATATATTTTTGTCATTCATGTTTTTAATGATATGTTTCCAGTAGGCCATGTACATATAGAAATATATAATGTTGCTTTATGTATTTTGTGGGAGTACATCCATTGGGCGTGAGTAAATGCTAATATATGGGGAGGCGCTCACCTATTTAGTTATATTCCAAGCCAACCACTTTCTGCACATTAATATGGCCTACATAGGAATACAGGGATTATATTGAAGCTCTGTAGGAGAGTGTGATTCATTTCACAGATCTCTAAATATCATATTATGGACTGTGGTCACGTCCATTTTTATCATTTTAGTTTTATAATTAATTTTTATTATGCCGAGTTATGCTTGGTTTTACATTAAATTGTATGTTTTTATTTAAATTTTCGGTGGAACCACTTGCATAGTATAAATTCTGTCATTAGATTTTTTATATACTGATTTAATCAGATAGTTTATAGTCCTCCTGTCAGCCATTGCTGGAAAGCATTTATCATTGCGTTCCAGAATACAACACACTTCTATTATGTTGCTGTCCAGATTTTAATTGGCTGGCGAGGCACCACGTGATTGCATTCACGTTATTAACATATTTTCTCTTTTGGGCGTGTCGCTATGCAGTCACAGACCATGCTGTGCCGTCTGTCCCATTATAAAACTCGCGGATGCGCGATGTCAGCAACCTCATAGTGAGGCTTGGTGCGCGCCCGCGACGTTGCGCCGTCCTCTCCAATGTCAATTGTGGACGTGCGATGTCAGTAAGTTCACAGTGAGGCTTGGTGCGCGCCCGCACGTCGGATCGAGGCGCGGCACGCAAGCGACACTGTATTACTTCCGGAAAATCTGAGCGAGGCTAGATCCGCAGCATGGATCCAGAACGAGGCTTGATACACAAGCCTGCAATGCAATGCGGTCGCTCGTTGTGCGGCTTGGATGAGCTTTTTGTCATATTAATGGCACTGCCTGGTTATACCAGGCTTGTTGCCTTATACAAATAAAGGTTTATTAATTTGGATTAAACATTTAGTAGATAGCCCAGTCCTGCTTGAATCAATTAGAGGCTTGACACACATGGTGGGCGGCCATGTTGGTACACCTCCAGATTTCATGTTATCACATATACGGAGTGAGTCCCAGATAGAGGCTTGGAACACATAGGGGGCTTCCATCTTGGTTGAACCAGGAAGTGATTTATCAACACAGGAACGCCCAGGGGATGGCCTCTCTAACAGGGGGTCACATTATCTATATATTCAGGGTGGGCAGCAGTGGGGGATCACCCCAGATGATGCATTAGGATGCGAAACGCGTCGGGGGACCTTACTGTTGCCATTTTTGACTATTTGACAAGCGCTGTTATACTCTTTTAAATGTAAGTGTTCCTACCTACATTAAATTACCCTTTTATACAGTATCACGCTATGTGCCTTTTCTTTCCTTTACTTTTTTGCAACTCATCTGGTAACACTACCTGGTCCCAATCGGACACTGTCCGTAAGTTTCATCGCACATTCGGACAGGAGCGATTACTTTTTTCCATCCTGGATTGAAGCTTGTGGTTCCCGTTTGAATTGTTGCTGAGGATTTGCTGTTCACAGTGGCTTACCCTTGCCTGGTTGACCCTTTGAACGTATGTTTTTGGGGTCCACTCTCTCCGGTAAGCCTTTTCTACAATCGATTGGTGGTGGTCACTTCACGTCAAGTTTTTTTGGGAGCACTATTATTTTGATTGTCATTCACCATTTTAATATTCATTTATTATATTGTCATTTAATGTATGTAATGTATGTGACAGTATTTTTTGATGATTTTCAATGTTATATAATTCTCATCACGGTGGATTGTTTGATTTAATTTTCATCACGGTGGATTATCTGAACATTTTCACATATCTGTGTTAGATGTCATGTTGATTGCTTAATCACATATCACTGTTTATACTGCACTTGATCAAAGTGCAGTCCTCATTTAGTTTAGCGCTACACTTTTTTGTTTTTGTTTGTTCTCACCATTTTCAACTGGTTGTGTGAGCTGCTATTCCACTAGGCGGCGCGGAATTTTTTTGTATTTGGTTAAAATATATATGGCAAAATAAAAAAGCAGAGATTAAAATTTGCACTAATGACTAGGAAGAAAAAACACGGAGGCTTAACAGCACCAGACATAAATAGAACGGTAGAATGGGGAAATGAAAAAAGTGAGAAAAAATCTATTATGCCCTGTACACACGATCGGATTTCCGATGGAATAAAATCCGATGGATTTTTCCATCGGAAATCCGATGAAGCTGGCTTCCATCAGTCTTGCCTACACACCATCAGTCAAAAATCCGACCATCCCGAAAGCAGTGACGTAAAACACTCCGAAGAGCCGAGAAAAATTAAGTTCAATGCTTCTGAGCATGCGTTGACTTGATTCTGAGCATGCGTGGGTTTTTTCTCCGATGGAGTTCCCCACAGACGATCGGAATTTGCTATCGTTTTTTTTTCCATCGGTATAATTTAAAACATGTTCTATTTTTTTATACCGATGGAAAAAAGACCGATGGGGCCCACACGATCAGTTTGTCCGATGAAAAAAAACTGAAAAAACTATTGTGTGTACGCAGCATAAGGATTGAAAATATTTTAAGTAGAACAACATTGCACAAAAATATTTGGATACCACGTAAGCACAGAATACTAGATTTAGAAGCACATGAAGTAACTAAAAACATATTTAGAACTTGGGATTCAATTTACAGACAGAAAAAATGGACATATAACTCACCATTAATTGCACTTACTGGGACAAATTTATTTATTCCAGGGAAAGGGACACTTTTTGGTAGTAAAATGGGGACTTTTTTTTTTTATTCTTTATTTTATTTTATCAAAAAGTACATGGATACAGGAATGTGCCATTGCATAAGTAGAATACAATACACGCTCATTACAAAACCTTGTATCCTTTTGGCTTCTAATTTAACCATATCGCTCCTCCCCACGACCCTCCCACCCAACCCTCCCTCAACCCCCCTACCTCTTACACTTAGTGAAAAAAAATCTAATTTTTGGTTGATATTAGGGTTGAGCGAACCCGAACTGTAAAGTTCGGGTCCGTACCGAACTTTAGCTTTTTCCCGAACCCGAACCCGAACCCGGACTTTGCGCGAAAGTCCGGGTTCGGGTTCGGCAATCTAATGGTGCAGTTAGAAATGCTTCAGGGGCCAGCCAATCACCTTTTGATTAGCTGGTGTGCCCTTAGAAGCCATCATAGCCATGCCTACTAATGGCATGGCTGTGATTGGTCAGTGCAACATGTGACCCAGCTTCTATATAAGCTAGAGGCACACAGCACACACGTCACTCTGCTTCAGAATAGATAGGGAGAGGATCTTGTCTGCTGCTGCTGCTTTTAGGGAGAGATTGAAAAATACATGAATTAGTCCTGATTCTGGAATCTGAGGGAAAATATAGAGAGACAGTGTAGTGTAGGGCCAGGTTCCTGTTGGTGCTTTCAGGGAGAGAGATATATTATATAGGAATAGGAGTCCAGATTCAGAGATATAACTCAGCGATCTGCATAGGTTTACCTGTTTGTGTTGCAGTGCAGTCTTTTTACACTGCCATGAGCTCAGTGTCAGAGAAAATCTACCTTTTATCTGCAAGCTCAGTGCACCAGCACTGCATATATTACGTTGAGAGATACACCGTTTCCATACTGTGGGGGCATTCTGCTCTTGGAAAAAGATCCATTTAGGGCAAAAAAAAGGCACTTTATTGTGCTCTTTTCCAAAAGACCCATTAAGGGCAAAAAAAATGTAAAATTTGCATTTTATTTTGCTCGTGCAAAAAAAGACCCGTTTAGGGCAAAAAAAAAAAAAAAAAAATTTGCACTTTAATGTACGCTTGCAAAAAGACCCATTTAGGGCCACAAAAAATATTTTGCAGTGTGTTATACATATGTGGAGGCGTGTGAAATAAACCATTTCTATATATTTGTCTTCTACTGTGCTATACTAAAAAAAAAAAAAAACATTGAATACCATTTTCTGCAGCTCTGTAGCTGTGCGATTCAGCGGTTACGTACTGTGGGTGTGTTGTGGTCTTCCAAAAAACGCCATTCAGGGCCACAAAAAATATTTTGCAGTGTGTTATACTTATGTGGAGGTGTGTGAAATAAACAATTTCTATATAGTTTTCTTCTACTGTGCTATACTAAAAAAAAAACATTTTTTTTTAATAGCATTTTCTGCAGTTCTGTAGCTGTGCGATTCAGCGGTTACGTACTGTGGGTGTGTTGTGGTCTTCCAAAAAACGCCATTTAGGGCCACAAAAAATATTTTGCAGTGTGTTATACATATGTGGAGGTGTGTGAAATAAACAATTTCTATATAGTTTTCTTCTACTGTGCTATACTAAAAAAAAAACATTTTTTTTTTAATAGCATTTTCTGCAGTTCTGTAGCTGTGCGATTCAGCGGTTACGTACTGTGGGTGTGTTGTGGTCTTCCAAAAAACGCCATTCAGGGCCACAAAAAATATTTTGCAGTGTGTTATACATATGTGGAGGTGTGTGAAATAAACAATTTCTATATAGTTTTCTTCTACTGTGCTATACTAAAAAAAACATTTTTTTTTAATAGCATTTTCTGCAGTTCTGTAGCTGTGCGATTCAGCGGTTACGTACTGTGGGTGTGTTGTGGTCTTCCAAAAAACGCCATTTAGGGCCACAAAAAATATTTTGCAGTGTGTTATACATATGTGGAGGTGTGTGAAATAAACAATTTCTATATAGTTTTCTTCTACTGTGCTATACTAAAAAAAACACATTTTTTTTTAATAGCATTTTCTGCAGTTCTGTAGCTGTACGATTCAGCGGTTACGTACTGTGGGTGTGTTGTGGTCTTCCAAAAAACGCCATTTAGGGCCACAAAAAATATTTTGCAGTGTGTTATACATATGTGGAGGTGTGTGAAATAAACAATTTCTATATAGTTTTCTTCTACTGTGCTATACTAAAAAAAAAACATTTTTTTTGAATAGCATTTTCTGCAGTTCTGTAGCTGTGCGATTCAGCGGTTACGTACTGTGGGTGTGTTGTGGTCTTCCAAAAAACGCCATTTAGGGCCACAAAAAATATTTTGCAGTGTGTTATACATATGTGGAGGTGTGTGAAATAAACAATTTCTATATAGTTTTCTTCTACTGTGCTATACTAAAAAAAACCATTTTTTTTTAATAGCATTTTCTGCAGTTCTGTAGCTGTGCGATTCAGCGGTTACGTACTGTGGGTGTGTTGTGGTCTTCCAAAAAACGCCATTTAGGGCCACAAAAAATATTTTGCAGTGTGTTATACATATGTGGAGGTGTGTGAAATAAGCAATTTCTATATAGTTTTCTTCTACTGTGCTACACTAAAAAAAAACATTTTTTTTTAATAGCATTTTCTGCAGTTCTGTAGCTGTGCGATTCAGCGGTTACGTACTGTGGGTGTGTTGTGGTCTTCCAAAAAACGCCATTTAGGGCCACAAAAAATATTTTGCAGTGTGTTATACATATGTGGAGGTGTGTGAAATAAACAATTTCTATATAGTTTTCTTCTACTGTGCTATACTAAAAAAAAAAACATTTTTTTTAATAGCATTTTCTGCAGTTCTGTAGCTGTGCGATTCAGCGGTTACGTACTGTGGGTGTGTTCTGCTCTTCCAAAAACACCCATTTAGGGCAAGATCCTAAATTTGGAAAATATGAGGAGAAGGTCAAAGGGACGTGGTGGCCCCGGTCGTGGTGCTGCTGGTGGAGCTCCTGTTGCAGGGAGAGGACGTGGTGGATCTGTGCCAGATACACGCACAAGTGAAACACCTTCCTCAGGTGCGAGTAGGCGACCGAGCCTGCGGCGGTATTTTGTCGCGCCTAATGAGGCTGTACGAATGTTTAGGCCAGGACAAGTACAGGCGATAGTAGATTGGGTTGCTGACAGTGCCTCGGGTTCCTTCACATTGTCTCCCACCCACTCTTCTGATGAAAGATCAGATTTGGCACCTGAAACCCATGTCCATCAGTCTTTCACCTCACCCCCTTGCAAATCAGCCAAGCAGTCTGAGCCCCAAATCATGCAGCAGTCTCTTCTGCTTTTCCATGACTCTGTTAGCAGGGTTTCCCAGGGCCATCCACCTAGCCCTGCCCCAGAAGTGGAAGAGATTGAGTGCACCGATGCCCAACCACTTATGTTTCATGATGAGTACATGGGAGGACCATCGCAGCACGTCTCGGATGATGACGAAACACAGGTGCCAACTGCTGCTGCTTTCGCAATTGTGC
This sequence comes from Rana muscosa, assembly GCA_029206835.1. Taxonomy (NCBI): domain Eukaryota; kingdom Metazoa; phylum Chordata; class Amphibia; order Anura; family Ranidae; genus Rana; species Rana muscosa. The sequence continues at coordinate 176,853,558 of CM055116.1, forward strand.
AGACAGACAAGGAGGGCAGGGGTGAAGACTGGGTGGAATATGATGTGGAGGACGATGAGGTCCTCGACCCCACATGGAATCAACGTTATGCAGGTGACCAGTGTAGTTTGGAGGAAGAGGCGGTGGTCGCACAGAGCCACCAGCACAGCAGAAGAGGGAGCAGGGTGCAAAAGCGTAGCGTCCCTCCCCTAGACAGTATGTCTGCTACTGCCCAACGTAGCAAGGGACCGAGCACACCAAAGCCAGGTCCAAGGAGTTCCCTAGCGTGGCAGTTCTTCACACAATGTGCTGATCACAAGACACGAGTGGTTTGCACGCTGTGCAATCAGAGCCTGAAGCGAGGCATAAACGTTCTCAACCTGAGCACAACCTGCATGACCAGGCATCTAAGTGTGTTCTGTCTCAACTACAAAGCGATAAAGTTCATCTCCAGGTTTAAGTAGGCCTTACTCAAGCTGGTTTGGAATTCATCCCTTGCATCGATACAGGCAGTTTAACTCAATGAATAAACTCACAGTTAGGACGACAGACGATGAATCCTTTCGAATGTTCCGTTTAATGATGGATATTCATAGGTAGAAAAACGTTGCAGTTGTAAGCCACATGTAAGATGTTTAGCATGGAAGATATACAGGAGTAATGACCAGAATCAGGAAGTGGAGGAGTTATATAAAGAACTACGGTGAGAGAGAGAGTTCAGCTAGAAAGAAGGGGACAGATCTTAAAGACACAGAGCAAGAATAATCACATAGTGTAACACAACACTCCCCGTCTGAAATCTTTAGATTTCATAACCTTAAACTAATATATATATTTTCAAAAAGTCCAATACTGACGAATGTCCTGGAACCTGTAATGAAAAAACATGCAACAAGCAAATAATAAACGTAAGTTCAACAGGATGAAGAACATAAAGTCACAGTATGATGTCTTCAAATAATTCCAAAGTTCTGAGTAGAACCTGTAGATGGCAGCAATGTACTCCCCGCCGTGCCGACAGCATGGCTAATCCTTGCACAAGTCACTCACCTGGCAAAAGGAGTACTAACTCTGTAATTGGTCGACTAAAGGTTCGTGTCGATCCTCCCTTGGTTACCTTGACTTCTACCTTCCGGACTTTGTTATCGTCGCTGGGCATAACTTTAGTAATAAGACCCATAGGCCACTCATTCCGACAAACTTCCTTGTCTTTTAGAAGGATGAGGTCTCCAACCTTAAGATTCGGCTTAGATGCTTGCCATTTGTTACGACCTTGAAGGTGGTGAAGATACTTTTTCTTCCAGTGATGCCAGAACACATTGGCTAGATGCTGCACCTGCTTCCATTGATGCTCATAATGGTGTGACCGCAGCTTCTGTTTTGTACTTACAGAAGTGTGGAGTGAGGTGTTCACAGTTCTTATTTCCTTATCATCTTCAGGGTTTACTAGCCCATAGGTGGTGTCAATAGGGAGTAAGTAAGAGTCCTCACGCAGAAACCTTGGAGGTGACAGCCATAAGCTGTCCTGAAGAGCGGCAGGTGACACGGCTCTGATCCCACAGTCAGCTGGGTTGAGTTCAGTGGGAACGTGATGCCATTGACTTGGTAGAGAGAATCTCTTGATACGTTCAACCCTGTTGCTGACGTACACATAAAATTGTTTTGTTTGGTTGTTTTTGTAACCAAGTACTACCTTACTGTCTGTATAGAAGGTGAAAGAATCAATTCTAGTGTCCATTTCACTTCGTATGACCTCAGCAATTTCTACTGCTAGCACGGCTGCACAAAGTTCAAGTCTTGGTATGGTATGTGCAGGCTTGGGAGTGAGTTTTGCCTTGCCTAGGACAAAACTACAGTGTGATTCTCCATTCAGTTCAGAGGTCTTCAAATAGGCTACTGCAGCAATAGCTTCAACTGATGCATCAGAGAAAATATGAATCTCTCTCCGGTTAGCAGTTGAAATGGAACCCGGAACATAGCAACGGGGAATCTGAAGTTTTTCTAGTGACTTCAAAGAATATCTCTACCTTTCCCACTTGTGTTGATTCTCACTAGGCAAGGGAGTATCCCAGTCTATGTTCTCAGTAGACAACTGTCTTAGTAAAATCTTACCTTGAATGGTAACTGGAGCAAGGAAACCCAGTGGGTCATAGATGCTATTCACCACGGACAGGACTCCTCTCTTAGTGAAGGGTTTGTCACAAGTTGGAAGGTGAATTTGTCTTGCTTGATGTTCCACAACAAACCCAGACTTCGCTGTACAGGAGGCACATCTGTACCTAAGTCAAGGTTTTTTAGACTAGTGGCATAGTCCTCAGAGTGAAAGGCATTCATAAGTTCCTGGCTGTTGGATATAATCTTGTGCAGTCTAAGGTTTGCTACAGACAGCATCTCCTTTGTTCTGGTGAGAAGATCAATTGCTTCTTTAGCAGTTGGAAAGGACTTAAGTGCGTCATCAACGTAGAAGTTTCTTTCAACAAATTGACGGGCATCAGATCCATATTCAACTTCTCCAGTCTGAGCTGTTCTCCTTAGCCCATAAGTTGTCACTGCTGGGGAAGGACTGTTACCGAAGGCATGTACCTTCATGCGATAATCTATAACTTCCTTGTTGAGGTCATTGTCCTTGTGCCATAGAAACCTGAGGTAGTTCCTGTTGTCTTCTCTGACGATGAAGCAGTGAAACATCTGTTGAATGTCGGCCATTACTGCTACAGGCTCTTGTCTGAAACGAATCAAGACTCCTATTAGACTGTTGTTCAAGTTGGGTCCCGTAAGGAGCATGTTGTTAAGAGAAACACCTTCGTGCTGAGCACTGGAATCAAAGACAACTCTGATTTGGTCTGGTTTGCGTGGGTGATACACGCCAAAGGATGGAAGGTACCAGCATTCTTCTCCCTCCTTTAGTGGGGGAGCAGGCTCTGCATGATCTCTGTCAAATACATTTTGCATAAAGTCCACAAAGTGCTTTTGCATCTCTGGTTTCCTGCTTAAGTTTCGCTTTAAGGAGGATAATCTACTGATGGCCTGCTGTAAGTTGTTGGGCAATCTCTCTCTTGGGAGACGAAAGGGTAGGGGTGCTACCCAGTTATTGGAGTCATCTTGAAAGAACTCATTGTCCATTACCTTGATTAATTCTTTGTCTTCCATTGAAGGAGCCAGTATGTCATCTTCACTCGTTGCATTAAACACTGTAGAGCCAAAGTCGCCATCATGGCAGGAGAAAGGGCTTGTGCCACCTGAGATACCATGTTGCCATCCATGGCTGGCTATCTTCTCTTTCACCCAGTAGTGATGTGGGCATGGCTCAAAGTAAGTGTTTCGGCCATTTGGCAGAACATTTGTCTTGAATGACGAAATGTTGGTAGGTCTTTTCATTTTGCCTATGCAGACATTGCCTATGATGACCCACCCTAGATCCGTGCGCTGGGCAAATGGGGCATCTGGGGGTCCACTGACTTGTCTGTGTACCTTGTGAACTCTTAGAATGTCTCTTCCTAACAGAAGAAGGATCTGAGCATCTTTGTCAAGCGGCGGTATCTCATTTGCTATTACCTTGAGGTGAGGGTGATGGAAAGCAGCAGCTGGAGTAGGGATTTCTTCCCTGTTAGCAGGTATCTGATTGCACTCAACAAGTGTAGGTAAGGGTAATTGCAAGTTACCTTTGAGAGAAGATACCATGAGTCCATGAGCCCTTCTTCCAGAAACCTCTATAGTTCCACTACAGGTACCCAAGGTGTAAGGATGAGCTTCGCCTTTTATTTCAAATAGATTGAACAATTCCGATTTTGCAAGTGATCGATTGCTCTGATTGTCTAAGATAGCATATGCCTTTAGAGACTTTTCTGGTTGATCCTTGTGGTATATGTTCACCAAGCATATCTTAGCACAGGACTTACCACAGCGGTCTTCTCCACAAACTTCAGTGCAGGATGAAGAAATGATGGTAGAATTAGGCACTTGGTCTGTATTCTCCCCGCCATGTGTTAACCTGGGAGGAGTGTTGGCAGGTTGTGCAGAGCTGGGCTCAAGAGGATGGAGGGCTTGCACATGTTCTTCAGAGCCACACTCTATGCACTTGATGGACACATTACAGTCCCTTGCAAAATGTTCTGTAGAAGCACAGCACCTGAAACATACCCTAAATGTCTTTAAAAGCTCCTTGCGCTCTTCCAGAGGCTTTTTCCTAAAGCCGATACATTTATTGAGGGGGTGTGGCTTCTTGTGTATGGTACACTCTCTGTTAGGGTTTTCAATCTTCCTACTCTGTTTATTTGTGGCCAGAACTGTGGTAGGAGTGGGAAGGATGTCAGTCTTTTTCACGGACACTGGGCCTCTATGGTTTCTATAGTTGCCCTGAAGACTGGTACTCTTAGGAAAGGGTGAGAAGAGGCTGTACTCACCGTAGGAAAAACTTGGATCGTTCTTGGTCTCTGCAATTTTCCTGATGAATTCACAGAAGAAAGAGAATGGAGGGAAGGAAACCTTGTTCTCTCTTTTGTATGATGACCCTAGTGCAGTCCATTTCTCTTGCAAACCATACGGGAGCTTGGAGACAATTGGGTTTACCCCTCTTGGAGTGTCAAGGTAACTGAGTCCAGGTAGTTTTGGGTCTGTCTTGGCTAGCTGAAGCTCAAGGAGAAGGTCACTCAGTCTCTGGAACTCCTTGTTGTCCTTACCGGATATCTTTGGGAAAGTTTCCAGACGCATGAACAAAGCATTTTCTATAGCTTCTGGACTGCCATAACTTTGCTCTAGTCGCTCCCATGCAGCTGTGAGGCCTGCAGTAGGATTGTCCATGAAAACCGATCTTAATGGCTTAACACGTGCAGCAGATAGAGGACCAAGCCATTTGATCAGCAGATTCAATTCTTGATCAGCTGTAATGCCAATATTGCTGATTGTAGTTCTGAAGGCACATTTCCAACCTCTGTAGTTCTCAGGTTGGTCATCAAAACTTGTAAGACCAGTCTTTGTGAGCTCTCTGCGAAGCATGTACCTCACAAACTCTTCTGTCTCAGTTGTCTCCGCCTTTATGTGAGATGCTGTTGGCTGTATGGTGCTGATTGCGTTATCTTTGACATTGTTGTTAAAGGACACAGGGAAATATGGTGCAGCAGATGCATCCAGGTGAGTTGCTTGCTTGAAGTCAGTTGTTCCAATGGTACGTTGATTCAAGGCTGTACCGATGATTGGAGATTGATGACTTGCTTGAAGCTTGCGCTGATGCTCTGTGACATATGAAGGCAGGCAAGGTAGGCAGGTAGGAAATGCAGTGGAGTGATTTTGAGTGCAGGAAGTTGCTGGAACCTCTTTAACTTGAAGCTGTGAATGAGTCTCTATGTAGTCGGGAGCATTGGAGACAATGGAGTGTGCACTGCAGTGGCTTAGGACATAGTCTTTAGTGCGTTTGGGGGGGTCTTCCATATCTGCTATGTTTAGGTTAATGCTGTCTTTCTCACTTGCACCTTCGTCTGCACTGATAGCTTGCTGTAGGACCCTTAGCTTTGCCATAGCTGCGTCATGTTTACACTGTTCATTTAAGGTTTCCATTGTTGCTCTTTGTCGTGCTGACTGCGCTTCCAACTCTGCCCTTTGAGCTTCCAACTCTGCTCTTTGACGTGCTGACTGTGCTTCCGACTCTGCTCTTTGACGTGCTGACTGCGCTTCCAACTCTGCCCTTTTTTCTGCATATGCCACCTGCACTTTGCTGGCTTCCACTTCAGCGCGGGCATTAATAAGTCGCTCACTGAGTGTTGAGTATCTTGAACTATGGGATCTTGACGAGTTTTTAGAACGTCTGGTGGAAACAGATCTGTGAGATGCAGTGTCCTGTAACAGCTTTATTTTTGCTTCTGCCTTTAATCTGGTTTGCTGGATAAAACTGTCTCTTTCAATATTGAGAGCATTGACGCGCTTTAATTGCATCATCGCTTTTTCTGACTTCATGTTTTGTAAGACATTAGTGAATTTGATGCTGGTAAGCTGATAAAGCTCATATGAGGCAGAAAGTTGTTTAATGGCGCCCTCTAGTGTCAGTAGTTCATGTTCAACAGACACTGTATTGGCTTCAGCAAGGATTTTCTCCCAGACTAATTCCAAGCTATTTGACAATTCAGTCCTTGAAGCTTCATAATTCTCCATTACTTTCCAAGTGGGTTTAACTGAGCGTTTGGGTAACTCAGTTTCTTCAGGAACTTGTGAGGAAGGAGATGTGAGTTCACATACAGAAGCTTGGTCACTCATGATAGCAGACTGACTGTGAAAGCAGGCAGGATCTGTGTGCTGAAATATGACACTGTGCAGATTGTCTCAGGCTATAAGGCTGCCATGTGCTGCTCTGTCCCTTCTGTCTTGCTATGAGGGCAGTAAATCTTGTCTGTTTCAACACTGACATGCATAAATCTTGTAATTAGGCTGTGAAACTCCGTTTTTCTACTGTTCTGTCTCAACTACAAAGCGATAAAGTTCATCTCCAGGTTTAAGTAGGCCTTACTCAAGCTGGTTTGAAATTCATCCCTTGCATCGATACAGGCAGTTTAACTCAATGAATAAACTCACAGTTAGGACGACAGACGATGAATCCTTTCAAATGTTCCGTTTAATGATGGATATTCATAGGTAGAAAAACGTTGCAGTTGTAAGCCACATGTAAGATGTTTAGCATGGAAGATATACAGGAGTAATGACCAGAATCAGGAAGTGGAGGAGTTATATAAAGAACTACGGTGAGAGAGAGAGAGTTCAGCTAGAAAGAAGGGGACAGATCTTAAAGACACAGAGCAAGAATAATCACATAGTGTAACACAACAAAGTGCAAAGCACGAGCTGCAGTGGAGTAGACACCTCAAAAACCAAGAAAGGTCTCTGGCTCCTCCTGCTTCCTCTTCTGCTGCAGTCTCGGCCTCTTCATCCACCTCTGTAGTGACAGTGGCACCTGCCACCCCGCAAACAGAGGATCTGCCAGCAACACTACCACCTGGGTCACCAACCATCTCCACAATGTCCCATGGAAGCGTTCAGCTCTCTATCTCCCAAACATTGGAGCGGAAGAGGAAGTACCCCCTAGCCACCCACGATCCCTGGCCCTGAATGCCAGCATTTCAAAACTCCTGGCCTTTGAAATGCTGTCATTCCGTCTGGTGGAGACGCAGAGTTTTAAAAGCCTGATGGCATTGACTGTCCCACAGTACGTCGTGCCCAGCCGCCACTACTTTTCCAGGCGAGCCACCCCTTCCCTGCACAACCAAATGGGGGACAAAATCAGGTGTGCACTGTGCAACGCCATCTGTGGCAAGGTCCACCTAACTACGGATGCGTGGACCAGTAAGCACGGTCAGGGACGTTATATCTCCCTAACAGCACACTGGGTAAATGCAGTGGCCGCTGGGCCTGAGGCAGATAGCAGTTTGGCGCATGTCCTTCCACCACTGAGGATTGCAGGGTGCTTCAGTTTGCCTCCTGTTGCTAACTCCTCCTACTCCGCTTCCTCATCCTCTACCGCCTCCTCATCCGGTCAGCGTAACACCTTCACCACCAACTTCAGCACAGCCAGGGGTAAACGACAGCAGGCAGTTTTAAAACTTTCCTGTTTGGGGGAAAAACCCCACACCGCGCAGGAGTTGTGGAGGGACATGGAACAACAGACCAATGAGTGGTTGCTGTCAGTGAGCCTCAAGCCCGGCCTGGTGGTGTGCGATAATGGGCGAAATCTCGTAGCAGCTCTGGGCCTAGCCGGTTTGACGCACATCCCTTGCCTGGCGCATGTGCTGAACTTGGTGGTCCAGAGGTTCCTTAAAAATTACCCCAATATGCCAGAGCGGCTGCAGAAAGTGCGGGCTGTGTGTGCGCACTTTCGGCGTTCTCACCCTGCTGCTGCTCGCCTGTCAGCGCTGCAGCGTAACTTCGGCCTTCCCGCTCACCGCCTCATATGTGACGTGCCCACAAGGTGGAACTCCACCTTGCACATGCTGGCCAGACTGTGTGAGCAGCAGCAGGCGATTGTGGAGTTTCAGCTGCAGCAATCACGCGTGAGTCGCTCTGCGGAACAGCACCACTTCACCACCAATAACTGGGCCTCCATGCGAGACCTGTGTGCCTTGTTGCGCTGTTTCGAGCACTCCACCAACATGTCCAGTGCCAATGACGCCGTTCTCAGCATTACTATCCCAGTTCTATGCCTCCTTAAAAAAACGCTTCGGGCGATGATGGAAGAGGATGTGGCACAGGAGGATGAGGAGGAGGAGGAGGAAGCGGGATCATTTCAAAGGCTTTCAGGGCAGTCTTTCACAAGTGGCTACGAGGGTGGGTTCCTGCACCAATAAACGCCAGGTACACAATTGTCCGGCAGAAAGGGCACAGTTTTGGAGGATGACGAGGTGGAGGAGGAGATGGAGGAGGAGGAGGAGGAGCCATTTTCACAGCAGGGTGGCACCCAGACCAGCTCGTGGCCATCACTGGTGCGTGGCTGGGGGGATACAGAGGACACAGACGATACACCTCCCACAGAGGACAGCTTTTCTTTGCCTCTGGGCAGCCTGGCACACATGAGCGATTACATGCTGCAGTTTTTCTGCAATGACCGCCAAGTTGCCCACATTTTAACTGGTGCTGATTACTGGGTGGCCACCCTGCTGGATCCCCGTTACAAGGACAACGTACCATCCTTAATTCCCTCACTGGAGCGGGATCGTAAGATGCGCGAGTACAAGCGCACGCTGGTAGACGCACTGCTGGTGGCATTCCCACCTGACAGCGGGCGTACGGTGGAAGCACAAGGCGAAGGCAGAGGAGGAGGAAGAGGTCGCCAACGCAGCCGGGGCACCGGCAGCACCTCAGAAGGCAGGGTTAGCATGGCTGAAATGTGGAAAAGCTTTGTCAGCACGCCACAACAACCAGCACCACCAGCTGAGATGGAATGTCTTAGCAGGAGGCAGCATTTCACCAACATGGTTGAGCAGTATGTGTCCACAGGCCTAGACGTACTGGATGATGGGTCTGCCCCCTTTAAATTCTGGGTCTCCAAATTGGGCACATGGCCTGAGCTTGCCCTTTATGCCTTGGAGGTGCTGGCCTGCCCTGCAGCCAGTGTATTATCTGAACGTGTATTTAGCACAGCAGGGGGCGTTATCACAGACAAGCGCAGCCGCCTGTCCAGAGCCAATGTGGACAAGCTCACGTTCATTAAAATGAACCAGGCATGGATCCCACAGGACTTGTCCGTACCTTCTGCAGAATAGACATGTATACCGGTGTTGTGACAAAAACTGTCCGGCCATCGGATTGTGTCCGGCCCATACTGCGAAGGCGCAGCGCTTGCGAAAGTACAGAGGACAAGGAGATTCACAAAATCTCCGAAGATGAACGGCGCCTGCGCAGTGAGTGCAGGTTCAAGCCCCACCATCCAAGTGGACATACGGTAGCACATAGTAACAGGGCCCCTCACGGGCTCGGTTCGATCGCCACGCTTCGGGCACGGCCTCACTTGGCTCGGCTTGAACCACGGATGGTGTGGCCTTCACCTGAACTCACCACGCAGGCGCCGTTCGTCTTGGGAGATTTTCGAAATCCCCTTGTCCTACATACTGAGCAAGCGCAGTACAGGGTGGACACTATTTGACGGGGGACAGAATTCGACACATCACCGGCCTGTCAGGTCACCTATGGCCAGGTGACAGATGCACACCGTAGGGGGACAGGAGTGCACCGCAAGGTAGTGAACACTATGGCTGACTGCTGCGGATAGGAAACTGGGTGGTTGTGGAAAGCGGGACCAGAGGAGCACAACCGGGATCCTATAGGAAGCTAGAGCCAAGATTCCCCAGGGTGCGGAGTCTAAGACCCAGCAGGTCTTCTCCAGAGCCTCTAGTGGTGAGGATATTATGCTGCAGGCTGGGTCCAGGTCGCGGCCCCTAGAGTCTCCTAGCTCACGCCCCGTAGGATAAGGGGAAAAGAGGGGAAGCAGCAGCACAAGATATAAGAGTAACGAATAACAAGCTGAAGGTCAAGGGCCACAAGCAGACAAGGAAAACGAAGGACAAGCTGAAGGTCAAGGGTCACGAGCAGACAGGGATAGTCGGGGACAAGCCAAATGTATAACAGAGAGACAGACGTAGCACACGGCAGGCAGGAACCCAAACACACAATGCCTAACAAACACGTTGATCAGCAAAGCAGGCTTGCAGTGCACAGGTTAATATAGTGTTCTGTGATAGGGCCTGGGGTGGAGTCTGGCTGGGAGGAGATTATAAAGGAAGCCAGGTGAAGGAGGTCTGGTCTCTAAGATGAACACATGAGGAGGAAAGGTAAGATGGCAGACAGACATTAATGCATATCCATGACACGGCCTTACCCAGCCATTGTTGTATTTTTGAACCAGTATTGGCTACCTCGTCCTCCTCCACCGCCACCTCAACCTCCTACTCCATATGGACCTCGTCCTCCTAGGTCAAGATTATAATTTTTATTTTATTTTTTTGTAGCGCACAGATCCTTTCCCCCTTACCTGCCTTTATGTTGTTGGCTCCTCGCAGGCGGGAGAAAGGCACACCGCACTACCAGCCCGTACCCTCCTATATAAAGAGGTTGAGCGGTGTACTTGACGGGCCGTGTCCACAGCGGAGTCAAAACTCCTCCAGAGGATGATTCTCACCTCTGCTGTAGGTAGAGGCAAGTCCTTTAATTCCCAATAAAGTCAATGTCCACACCAGCTGAAATTACAACTCTTATTCTCTCATGGCAAAATAAACTCTTCTCGGATAGAAAAGGTTAGAGCAAAGAAACAGGACAGCTTAAGGTGTGGAGGAGGTCCAGGCACAAACGTAGCACATTCACTTCACTGCTTAGGTTTCTCAAACAGTTTTAGGTGCACAGTCTCTGCCACAGACCTTGAGGTTGGTCTCTGCCACAGACCGGGTGTACAAGGCCCCTGCCACGGACCTGGAGAACTTTGGTCTCTGCCACAGACCAGGGTGTATAAGGCCCCTGCCACGGGCCGGGTGAATAAGGCCTCTGATACAGTCAAGATGACCTTGAGCTTCTCCTTCTACGAACCTAGCCCATATCAAGGGGAAGACATCTCTCCAGGGAGTCAACAGACCCTTCCTTCACCGTGACTCCCGCATCGGTCCATCAGAATGATCCTCCCTTCCCTGGAACATGGTCCCCTACACGAGGCGGCACCCTAAGACTCCTCGACCCTTAGCGGACTCCAGACGAAGGCTCTGGACTCCAGGCTTTACTCCCGCACCTAGGCCTCCATACCCAGGGCAGCCCAGGATAGTACCTCACCCCGGGCTAAAGGTACCCGAGATGGAACAGGAACACATGCACCCAGGCCGAAGGCACCTGGGCGTGGACCCCACTGGACATCAGCCCCCAGGCCAAAGGTCTGCCCCTTTTATATGCTCTCCCGGCATGCATAGCAGGTTCCCCGCCCCGCTGTACTACTGCCAAGAGGGGACACAAAAGGCACAGCACTGTATCGGCGGTTCAACCCTAGCCTACCATGGCAGCGCCACCTGTAGGCCGCAGGGAACTGCACACCAATACTGTCCCCCGAGGACAAAATGGTCCATGAATCCTACAAAATTAGGGTGTTTGAGCCTATTTACCACTCAAACACTTCCCTTAAATTTAGCACCCCGCTACATTTTTATTTCAAAGTATTTTATTTTCCCACTAGCTTATCCATTAAATTGAATAATTTATTCCAGAAAGGGCGTATTCTGGGGCATTCCCACCATATGTGTGGCATCGTGCCGTTGAGTTTCTGAGGTTCTTAATGACTTCCCGTACCTCTTCTGCTGAAAAGGGGGCCTCCAGCATATTTTTTTATTTTTTTTATGTTATTTCAAGTTATTTCCCTATCCACATTTGCCATGCTCTTAACAACATTTTGCTGCCATTTGCAGCCCTCTAGCCCTTTCCATTACTTTTTTAGAGCCTTTTTAGTCCTTAGAAGTCCGGGTCCCCATTGACTTCAATGGGGTTCGGGTTCGGGTTAAAGTTCGGTCCCGAGCCCGAACTTTTTTCTGAAGTTCGGCCGAACCCGTCGAACCCGAACATCCAGGTGTCCGCTCAACTCTAGTTGATATCCCTTAGTGGCGGGGATTCCTCTATCTATGAACTAAACACCTCTATATATCTTGTTGTCTTTTTAAATGCTTCCCATCTCTCCCATTTATCTATTGACTCAACTCTTTCTTCTTCTTCTATACTCTGCCTCAGACCCTCCATGTTATATGTATCCTCCACTGTGATTAGCCACTCTCGAATTGAGGCGGCTTCCTCCTCTTGCCATTTTTTGGGGATAAGTCTTTTTGCAGCATTCAACATATGTGGTATTACTGAATTTTTATATTGTTTAACTGGTCCTTCAATCCCATGTAACAAAATTATCCACGGGTCCTCTGGTATTTCTTTACTAGTTATTTCTTTTATTAGCTGCAGGATCCCTCTCCAATATTTCTTAATTTTTGGGCAGTCCCATCATAGGTGGGCCATCGTTCCCAGTACCTTACAACCACGCCAGCACTCCGCAGATTTTTCAAGTCGGTACCTACTGACTCTATCAGGGGTTGCATACCACCTTGTTAGACATTTATAATTAATTTTGACCGTTCTAGTGTCTACTGCCGAGCTGTGGGTTAGATTTAGGATTTTACTAATAGTAACTTTATCTATATGTGACCCCAGTTCCCTTTCCCAATTAGCTATGAATGGCGGGATCTCCAGCTGTCCCAGCGCCAACAATATTTTATAGATTCGAGATATATTATCTCCTGTATTTTCTGTGATACACAGCCGCTCAAGCGTAAATGGGAACTGCACAAATAAAAGATATCACTGAACAGGGGAAGATAAGATCATTACAGGACTTAAGGGAAAAAAATGGATGGAAGATAAATGAGTGGGAATACTTGCAACTAAAACACTTGGTAAACACACTACCTCAACCAATTGAAGATGGAAAGAATTTAAGTCCATTGGAAAAGCTTTGTTGTTCAAAAGTATACAGAATTTTAACAGATCTAGAAGGACAAGTGAAGTCTTCCTTTATAGGGAAATGGGAAAAAGAAATAGGCACAAAACTAGACGAACAACAAGTAGAGAGAATGATAGGAGCAGTACATAACTATGCAACAGACAATTCAAATGAACTACAAATGCCTAGCAAGATGGTATATGACACCAGATAGGATCCATAAATACCGGTCGGACAAATCCCCACAGTGCTGGAGGGAATGTGGACAGATTGGTACAACGATACATATCTGTTGGGAATGCCCAAAAATAAAGCACTACTGCCCGGAAATCCAGGATTACATAGGAGCAATAACCGGAGAAAAGATAACCAATAGTATACAGGCGTGCTTGTTCCACGAGCTAAAAGGCCCAAGTAAAAGTTACAGGAAAACACTAATTCCAACATTGGTAAATACTGCAAAAGGATTGATACCAAAGAAATGGTTAAGCGCATGAAAACCAGATATAAAGGAATGGTTTGAGCAAATTGAACACTACAGTAAAATGGAATACTTATGCAGCAGCGAAAGGGGGCAACTTGAAAAATATAACAGAACCTGGGTAAGATGGACAGAATTTAAAGCCTCTGAGAAATACCTGGAAAAAATTATGGAGGGAAGCAGGGAATGAAATAAAAGAGAGGGGAGAGAACAAACCATATGAGGAGCAGTAAGGGGGGGTGGGGGTAGGGGGCGGGGGTAGGGAGAAGGGAGATGGGGGTAGGGTAAGAATGTAATCTTTAAAACCAGACTTAAGTTCGAATTTCGAAAGATTTTTCTTTCGAAAATCGTATAAAAGAATTTTAGTACGAATTTCGCACCGTTAGTGGGCTGCAGCAACAGCCGATTTTCATGCGGCAATCAAATTTGAGGAATCCGATCTGATCAATGATGGGAGAATCGTGCGAGAAATGTAATAGAAAAAATATTCCCGGAGAGAAACGAATATTCCCGGAGAGAAAAGAATATTCCCGGCAACATGAAGGTTTGGTCGGCCGAATTTCGAAAATCAATGGTGGCATCATCGGATCACAAAAAAAACGAACTTTCTGATTTTGAAAAGAAAATTTGTTCGAAATTCGACCATGTATGGCCTGCTTTAGTGGGTAATGGTATTTATCAAGATTTTAATAATAAAAGTTGTATATTTTGAAAGTAGAAGAAATTAAATCAGGAATACCACAATGATGAGAAACTGAATTAGAGACAATTTTAGTGAATGGAAATCTGACTAAGTCTCTCGACAGAGTTTCCTGAAGTGTTTTTAAAAAAAATAAAAAATCAATACACGTACTGAACTAAAAGTATATTACAGGTCGACTATAATTCCGTCTTCCCCGTGAAGCAGTTTGATCCTGTATGGAGTGTTGTGAGGTGGTGGGCGATATCTTAGCCGTATCTCTTGCGTTATTACTGTACACAATGTTCAAAAGCATTTGTGATTCATGCTTGGCCTCTGCATGCATATACGGTCTTTCGTTAGATGGAATATGTTTTTATGTATTACAGATTGTATCACTGTTTCCTTTTTCTTTTGGAAAAATTCAATAAAAACTATTGAAATAAATTAAATGCTTAGTTCAACTTTCAGCTCTTCATACAGTCTAAGTGCTTTATTCTTGAGGAAGCCCTATGTTCATTTAATTTCAGTTTTATTCTGTTATACACTCACCGGCCACTTTATTAGGTACACCAGTTCAATTGCTTGGTAACACAAGTTGCTAATCAGCCAATCACAGAAACTCAATGCATTTAGGCATCTAGACATGGTGAAGGTGACTTGCTGAAGTTCAAACCGAGCATCAGAATGGTGAAGAAAGGGTATTAAAGTGACTTTGAACATGGCATGGTTGTTGGTGCCAAACAAGCTGGTCTGAGTATTTCAAAAACTGCTGATCTACTGGGATTTTCACACACAACCATCTCTAGGGTTTACAGAGAATGGTCCAAAAAAGAGAAAATATCCAGTGAGCAGCAGTTTTGCGGATGAAAATGCGTGTTGATGTCAGAGGTCAGAGGAGAATGGTTTGATATGATAGAAAGGCAATAGTAACTCAAATAACCACTTGTTACAACCAAGGTATGCACAACACATCAAACCTTGAAGCAGATGGGCTACAGCAGCGTAAGACCATATCAGGAGCCAATCCTGTTAGGTAAGAACAGGAAACTGAGGCTACAATTCACACAGGCTTGTGAAAATTGGACAATAGAAGATTGGAAAAATGTTCCTTTGTCTGTTGAGTCTTGATTTTAGCTGCGACATTCAGATGGTAAGGTCAGAATTTGGCATAAACAACATGAAAGCATGGATCCATGCTGCCGTGTATCAATGGTCCAGGCTGGTGTTGGTGTAATGGTGTGAGGTATACTTTCTTGGCAGACTTTGGGCCCCTTATTACCAACTGGGCATCGTTTAAAGGCCACAGCCTACCTGAGTATTGTTGCTGACCATATCCAACTCTTTATGACTACAGTGTACCCATCTTCTGATGGCTACTTCCAGCAGGATAATGCACCATGTCACAAAGCTCAAATCATCTCAAACTGGTTTCTTTAACATGACAATGAGATCACTTTACTTTAATGGCCTCAATGTTTCAATCCAAGGAGCACCTTTGGGATGTGGTGGAACGGGAGATTTGCATCATGAATGTGCAGCCGACAAATCTACAATAACTGCGTGATGCTATCATGTCAATATGGACCAAACATTCACCAAAATCTCTGAGGAATGTTTCCAACACCTTGCTGAATCTATGCCACAAAGAATTATGGCAATTCTGAAAGCAAAAGGGGGTCAACCTGGTACTAGCAAGGTGTACCTAATAAAGTGGCCGGTAAATGTATATGTTGACAGCATTTTCTCTATCCTCTCTTTCACACTGTTGCTTTCTAAGGCTTAACTAGCCTCCATGAGCTGTCCATTACAATTAGCCACTTTTCCTAATAAGGGGGAGTAATTGGGACAATCACTGTAGAATAGTCAATGTTGATCAGTTGTTTTAAGATTAACCATCACTATTCACAATACAAGTGAGGGTGACTTGTAATCAGGTGACTATGATATTCACTTGTACAGGGAATCTTTAGCTCAAAAGAAAAACTCAGAATGTTATACAAGTTAACCAACACCAGCATCTAGAGCAGCTGAGCCAGAAGACAAGTTGGAGGCTGGTGGATTCAAATTAAGTAGTTACTGGTCAATGCTGGGGACAGTGAGTACTATGGTAGTCACGTCTCTGGACACTGAGATCAATACGGGTCGATACTGGGGAGACTGAGATCTGTACTGGTCACTGTTGGGGATGCTGAGCTCTCTACTGGACACTTCTGAGGCACTGAGGTCTGTACTGATCACAGATGGGGGACATTAAAATCTGTATTCATCAGTGCCAGGGACATTGAGATTTACAGGCTTTAGGTACACTCACTTTACGTACACTCGCGAGTACGGACTTACCTGGGAGTGCACGTAAAATGCCTCGCAAGTGCAGATATCTCGCTCCGTGCAGCCACAGTATGGCCTGGAAGAGGCAGAGTTGCTGCCAGTGAAGAGGCCGCAAGCCATGATCGCCAGCCAGCCAAGAGCAGGGCTGGAGCAAGGATTTTTGACACCCTAGGCGAACCCTCATTTTGCCGCCCCCCTTGGCTCCACCCCTGACCTCACCCCCTTTGCCCTGCCCATGTATACCCCACCTTTTAAATGAAGTGCCCATCAAATGCAGCCTCACCAGCGCCCATCAAATGCAGCCTTACCAGCGCCCATCAAATGCAGCCTCACCAGCGCCCATCAAATGCAGCCTTACCAGCGCCCATCAAATGCAGCCTCACCTGTGCCCCTCCATTCCGCCTCACCTGTGCCCATCAAATACAGTACCACCACTGCCAATCAATGCCGCCTCACAGGGTGGGGCCTCAGTACATACTTGGCATTTGGGATTTGGCAGATTAGTGAATATACATATATTATACATACACATTTGCAAATTGCATGTCATTGTCAATACATTTAATATACAATCTCATTATCTAACACAGACAGCAGCAGTTTTTACTGGGCTCAGCAAACTTGTATTGACGTGACCCTGTGCTGCTTGCTGCCTGTTCCTCTTCCTATTTTGCTTTTATGCTGTACCTGCCTCTGTGTCAGGTGCCTCTTCCAGGCTCCGCCTCCACCTGTCCCCAAGCCTGGAGAGCCGCTGCCAGGCTATGTTGTCCCATCATGATTTACTCAGCTTCAGCAGTGTGTGTGACATGTCACATGGTCAGGAGAGCGTCCTGGGGGGGGGGGGGTCTGGACACGTCAGAGCGATGAAGAGCGTCCTGGGGGTGGCCGCAGGGCAGACATCAGAAATTCTGGGACCCCTTACACAGCTTTAGGCCTGACCACCAACATTCCCCAGGGCCTGCCCACTGCCCATCCCACTGAGTCCTTTGGTGCACCCTATTTTTTAACACTATTTTAATGCTAGGCATAGATGGGGATGCATTGTGGAGAGGGATGGATGGTGCTGGGCGTGGATAGGTATGCATTGTGGAGAGGGATGGATGGTGCTGGGTGTAGATGGGGATGTATTATGGAGAGGGATGGATGGATGGTGCTAGGTGGGTGTGGGGATGCATCGTGGAGAGGCATGGATGGTGCTGGGTGGAGGTGGGGATGCATGGTGTAGAGGGGTGGATGGATGGTGCTAGGTGGGGGTGGGGATGCAACGTGGAGAGGGATGGATGGATGGTGCTAGGTGGGTGTGGGGATGCAACGTGGAGAGGGATGGATGGATGGTGCTAGGTGGGTGTGGGGATGCATCGTGGAGAGGGATGGATGGATAATGCTAGGTGGGGGTGGGGATGCATCGTGGAGAGGGATGAATGGATGGTGCTAGGTGGGGGTGGGGATGCATCGTGGAGAGGGATGGATGGATGGGGCTAGGTGGGGGTGGGGAAGCATCGTGGAGAGGGATGGATGGATAATGCTAGGTGGGGGTGGGGATGCATCGTGGAGAGGGATGAATGGATGGTGCTAGGTGGGGGTGGGGATGCAACGTGGAGAGGGATGGATGGTGCTAGGTGGGGGTGGGGATGCATCGTGGAGAGGGATGGATGGATGGTGCTAGGTGGGGGTGGGGATGCATTGTGGAGAGGGATGGATGGATGGTGCTAGGTGGGGGTGGGGATGATGGAGTTGCATTGTGGAAAATGGATGAGGATGACTATGGGTGGGGAGGAGTTACATAATGAAGAGGATCTCCACAATGTAACTCATTTCCACCCAGAGTCATCCTCATCCATTTTCCACAATTCAACTCAATCATGCCAGCTTGTTAGCACATGGGGCACAGCAGCACACACACAACTTTTGTGACTTACCCTCCATGCTGCTGTGCAATGCATTCACCTGATAGGGCTGGGTTAAGGTGCTGACGAGCTGACCACACCCCCTGACCTTCTCACGGCCAATCAAAATGTAAACAAACCCAGCAGCAGCCAGCCGGCTCCGTATCAGCAGGGAAGGAAGAGGAGCTAGTGCTGGCCGCGATCACCTGCTGAGAGGCTAGTTAGAAAGGCAGCAGCGGCGGTGGCGCTAGTGAGAGGAGGCTTCTTTCTCTATAGCGGCGGTGCACTTGATAGATTTCATGTGCTGTAGATGGAGCGGGTCCCTTACTCCTGTACTCCCCTGATGGCGGCACTGGGTGGCTGTACACACATTGAGTGGAGAGCGCCCTGGGGGGTGGGCTGGACCTGGACACTGTCACATGTCACTCATTGTCAAAACGATCTCCACTCCGAGTCTGAGCGGAGAGCGGGCTGGGGAGGTGGGATCGTTGCTGCAGTGGAAACATGTCAGAGCGGCGGGGAGAGGGGGGGGAGTGCGCTGGACTGTAAAGTGGAAACATGTCACACAGTGTGTGTGGTTGGCGCGCTGCTTCACACAGGTCATAGCGGCTGCCTGGTGTTGCAAGCTTTGTGGATTGACAGTGCAGGAGAAGTTCAACCAGCGGCCGTGCGCCATAGGCGGCAGTGCGCCCTAGGCGACTGCCTAGTCCGCCTAGTGGTAGCGCCGGCCCTGGCCAAGAGTTGCCTCTCAGCCAGCCCAGAGTTACCCGCCAGCCAGCCCAGAGTTGCTGCCTTAATTCAAGTGCTGTACAGTACTATAAACTTCACTCCTTGACCCCCTCCCACTACAGCCCATGGCCCTCC
The DNA here is from genome assembly GCA_029206835.1 of Rana muscosa. Classification (NCBI taxonomy): domain Eukaryota; kingdom Metazoa; phylum Chordata; class Amphibia; order Anura; family Ranidae; genus Rana; species Rana muscosa. The sequence continues at coordinate 176,872,763 of CM055116.1, forward strand.
ACTATAGGCCCTGACCCCTCAGAAGTGAAAAAAGATATTGCTTCACTTTAAGTTCATTTTTGTTTTAGATACATGTTCTGGTCCCATTGTGTACTCAAGAGTGGGGTATGCCTGTATACTGGTCACTGTTGGAGACACTTAGATTTGTATGAATAACTGCTGGCGATATGAGGTCTGTACTGGTTAATGCTGGGGATACTGGGATCTTCATGAGTCAGTGCTGAAGACATTTAGATCTGTACTTATCACTGCTGGGACCACTGAGATATGTACTTGTCACTGGAAACTGAGATTTGTACTGGTCACTATGTATGAGTGAGTGATAACTTATATAGCGCTGCAAATGCGAACTAAATCGCCTCAAGGCGCTTTGCATCCAATGACGTCCTGATCCTTCAGAAGAGATGGGTCTTAAATTTTTTCCTGAAGGCTCAATGGTTTTCTTCCATACGGATGTCTGTGGGTAGAGCGTTCCATAGCCGTGGTCCTTGGACTGCAAATCTTCGTTCTCCCTTCCATTTGTAGCGGGACTTGGGGATGTGGAGGAGGTTTTGATTGGTTGATCGGAGAATGCATTTGGAGGTGTAGTGTTTTATCTTCTCGCATAAATATTGAGGAGCGTTTCCTTGTGTGCACTTGTGGATCAGGCAGAGGGTCTTGAACGTGACCCGATCCTTTACGGTTAACCAATGCAGAGTCCTCAGTGAAGGGGTGATCGATTCCCAAGATTTTTTTCCTGTTACCAGTCTGGCTGCCATGTTCTGGATGACTTGTAGGCGCAAAATCTGATATTTAGGAAGTCCTATGTAGAGGGAGTTTGCATAGTCGAGTCGGGAGTTGATGATTGATCCAACTACTACTGCTGTGTCCTCTTCCGGGATGAAGGGGATGAGTCTACGCAGCAGGCGGAGGAGATGGTGCGATCCGCTGACTACTGATCCAATTTGTGCATCCATCGACATCTCCGAGTCAAAGATGACTCCGAGACTTTTGACTTTGGTGCTCGGGGTAATGGTCTGTCCAAGAATGGTGGGTGGTGTACAAGAAGTCTTTGATTTTGTCTTTAGGTTTGCGTGGAGGAGAAGAAGTTCTGTTTTGGATCCATTGAGTTTGAGGGAACTCTCAGTCATCCAATCATCGATCAATGTGAGGCACTTTTCCAGTCCATGATATTGGTCTTTTTTTCCGGTGATATGAAAGTAGAGTTGGGTGTCGTCAGCGTATGAGTGGTAGCACAGGTCCTGTTTGCTGATGATTTTGAGGAGTGGGCGGAGGTAGATGTTAAAGAGCACGGGTGAAAGGGGTGATCCTTGAGGGACTCCGCAAGAAATTCCGTGAGTTTCAGAGCTGAAGGCTCCTAGTTTCACTGTCTGTGAGCGGTTTTCTAAGAAGGATGCGAACCAGGGTAGGTCAGGGTCTGCGACTCCTGCTACTTCTTTGAGGCGGATGAGTAGGGTTTTGTGGTCTACTGTGTCGAACGCTGCACTGAGATCCAGCAGCACCAGAAGACATGATTCTCCGTCATCTGCTGCTTCGAGGGCGTCATCCCATATTTTAAGAAGGGCTGTTTCTGTGCCATGGTCTGGGCGGAAGCCTGATTGTAGTGGATCCAAGAGTTTGTGGGTGTCCAAATGGTGTTGTAGATGCTGTACTGTATGAACCGAATCGGTTCGAGGCAGAACATGCAAACAGCCGAAAAAAAACTTCGGACACGCGAACACTGTGAAAGTCTATGGGACACGAACATGAAAAATTGCTAATTTTAAAGGTTAATATGCAAGTTATTGTCATAAAAAGTGTTTGGGGACCTGGGTCCTGCCCCAGGGGACATGTATCAATGCAAAAACAAGTTTTAAAAATTGCCATTTCTTTCGGGAGCAGTGATTTTAATAATGCTTAAAGTGAAACAATAAAAGTGAAATATTCCTTTAAATTTCGTACCTGTCTATAGTATGCCTGTAAAGTAACGCTTGTTTTCCGTGTTTAGAACAGTCCCAGCACAAAATGACATTTCTAAAGGAAAAAAAGTCATTTAAAACTACTCGCGGCTATAATGAATTGTCGGGTCCCGGCAATACAGATAAAAGTCATTGAAAAAAGGGCGTAGTGGTCCCCCTCAAAAATAACTAGTGACACTCAGATCCAGTGGCGTCACTAGGGATGGTGTCACACGGTGCGAAAAAAATGGTGTCACCCCCCCACCAACTATAGTCCCCCCTCAGTACATACCCCCCTCCACTAACTACAGACCCCCCTCCGGCAGTATAGATCCCCCTCCCTCAGTACAGACCCCCCACTAGGTAAAGACCCCCCTCCCTCAGTATAAACCTCCCCCCTCAGTACAGACACCACCTCAGTGCAGACCCCCATCAGTACAGACACCCCCACCTCAGTGCAGACCCCCCTAGCAGTACAGCCCCCCCATAGTGCAGAAACCCACCCCAGTGCAGACCCCCCCAGCCGAACAGACACCACCCCAGTGCAGACACCCCCCAGCAGTACAGACACCCCCTCAGTTCAGACCCCACCAGTGCAGACCCCCATCAGTACAGACCCCCCTCAGTTACAGGCCCCTCCCCTCAGTGCAGACACCCCCCAGTGCAGACCCCCCTCAGTACAGACACTCCTCTCAGTGCAGACACCCCCTGCAAGCAGTACAGACACCCCCCTAGTGCAGACACCCGCCCCAGTGCAGACCCCACCAGCAGTACAGACACCCCCCAGTGCAGACACTCCCCAGTGCAGACACTCCAGCAGTACAGACACCCCCTCCCCATCAGTATAAACGCCCCCTTACAGGCCTCAGAACAGCAGATACACATAGCGGTGTGTGTCCCTCGAGCGCAGGCTCCTCCTCCTCTGTGGATGTAAACAGAGAGGAGGGGAGGCGGCTTTGTTCCGCTCCGCTGTGGGACAAAGCTGCAGCGCAAGGCACAGGGCAGCGGGTGGTGTTAGTGGTGCCGCTACCCATGGGTGTCACCCCTCTGGCGGGTTTCACCCGGGTGTGGTCCGCACCTCCCCGCACCAGCCTAGCAATGCCACTGCTCAGATCTATACCGGTCACAGTTGTGGAAACAGAGATACTATTCATTGTTGGGGAGAGTGAGGCTGTACTAGTCACTACTGGGGACACTGAGATCTATACTGGCCACTGCTGGGGACACTGTAATCTGTACTGGTCATTGCTAGGGACGCTGATATTTGTATTAGTCTATACTGGTCACTTCTAGAAACACTGAGATCTATACTGGTCACTGCTTGGTGGGAAGGAAGGAAATAAGTGTTGTTTTGGCAATCTGTCATGCTATTTCTTTGCAGGGCCTCTGTGGTCTCACCACCCACCCCCAATCCCTGACTAATGAACTTTATACATTAGGTTCTGACCAAAGTGTTCATTGTCTCAAAGGTTGCAGGTTTTAATAAAGTTCTCTTTTACGTAGAGTCAGACAAAATTATACTTTTTGAGTACAGAAAATGAAATGTAGTGAAAGAGTTTAAAGTTTTTGAAAATTATCCTTTGTCTTGATGTGTATGTGTGAAACTGTCACTTGTGGAGCAGTCATTTTCAGTATTTTGTGGGTACAATTACTGCAATATATATGTTCAGTGTATACAGGAACAGGCTCAGGTTCTTTTTATTCATTACTCATATCTGCCATTAATTGCATTACATTACTTGTTTCTGCATTCTATACCATGGTGTTTTAAATCTTTAAGGTTGAGATATGATTGTTTGCAGAAGTTTTCAGGTATAAAATATGTTTCCTGAAAATATAACTCTCTACTCTAAATCTTATGTTTTCCTTTCTTTTTTTTTACTTGGAATGCTTATTCTGACTCTGAAGAACTGATTCCATAATGACAGATCTTAAAATGTTTGATTATATTTGTATTTTTATGTTTTTTTTTGTTTTTTTAGGAGGAGCGCCATTTCACACTATGCCTTTCACAGGAGCCCAAGAAACTGGCTACCATTCAGGCTGATAGCATGTCTTAGAAGATGATGTTTACACATTTTTGGATGACAGAAAATACATAGCAATAGCCAAACCACATCACTAGATACTGTATTTAAGCCCTGTACACATGGGCTTAAAATCGAGAGACATCGGCCGGTTAAAAAAAACAAAAAAAAAACAGCCGACTGCTTGGCCTGCTTCTGTCAGACGAGCATGCTGGAAAATGAGCAGCCAACAAACACCCAATCAGTGCTCTCAGCCAATGGCTGAAAACACTGATCAGAGTGTTCTGGCGAAGGGTCGTCTCCCTGTCAGAACTAGACATGTGCACACTGAAATATTTTGTTTCGGAATTTCGTTTTCGTCCGAAAAATAAATTTATTTAGTTACTCCCGAAATTCATTTTTATCTATTTATTTTCATTAAAAAATGCATTAGTCCGAAAATCCAAATTAATTAACGTCAAATCTGTCATTGAAGGCTTATGGTGTCTGTTGAATGTTCTAAGAAGATTTGATGGAGCAGCTAAACTGTACGACACCGCAATCGTACATTTCCGGTCGAATGTTCCGCCTACAAGCTATAGAAGAATTTTAATGTTGTATGACACTAGTAATAATTATATTTATAAATTATTGTTACTAGTCAACAAACATTAAAATTCTTCTATAGCCTATGGGCCGAGCATTCGACAGACACCATAAGCCTTCAATGACAGATTCTACCTTAATTAATTCGGACTTTTCAGACGAATGCATTTTTTAGTGAACAACTAAATAAATAAAAACGAATTTCGGGAGTAACTAAATAAATTTGTTTTTCAGACGAAAACTAAATTCCAAAACAAAATATTTCAGTGTGCTTATGTCTATACAGCAAAGATTCCAAGTCTGGGGTGACGTGACAGTGTCGCGTGCGTAGGCTCGGCCCCAGTGAGAATAAACCTAACTACTGAAGAAAGGGGTGCCTGCTTGAGTCATGCTTGGCACACTGGACATGGAGAAGTAAACCGGAAAAGGAATTGCTGATTACACAAGGTCCCCCACCACATAATTTCCTCCAACACCTAACTGGGGAAGTTAGGAGCCAGCCAATCTTAGAAAAATGGTTTGGGAAATCATCTGTATTATTATTCTGGTAGATTATAAAAAGAGTTGTCACTGAACCTTTTGTTCAGATATTGCTTCAGTGCACAATGCAGATTGTAGCATTGTCATCAATAGTTATTCACCATTTTTCACCAATGCATAGGACTGTCTTTCAAAGTCAGCCATAGTTGTATTGAGATTACCAGCAAGGTTTTCACTGCCACTATGTTCATTTATAAATTATTACCACCTGTATTCAGCTATTGAGAAGTTTTTTGTAGCATGGGGTTGCTAGGTAAACAACCACGACATCCTCAAAGTCATGTATGAATCCAAACTATGGAAGAGTGTGGGAATTAAAAAGGTGCTAACTATTTCCAGGAAAAATTGTGCACAGATTAAAAATAAAAAATAAGTCACGTTATTGTACATTATTACATAGTTACATAGTTAGTCAGGTTGAAAAAAGACACAAGTCCATCTAGTTCAACCAAGAAAATAAAAATAAAATAATAATACGATCCCATATACACAAACCTATACCCACAGTTGATCCAAAGGAAGGAAAAAAACCCCAGCAAACATGCTTCAATTTGCTACTGCAGGAGAAAAAAAATCCTTCCTGATCCCCCGAGAGGCAATCAGATTTTCCCTGAAGCAACTTTACCTATAAATGTTAGTACCCAGTTATATTCTGTACATTTAGGAATAAATCCAGGCCTTTCTTAAAGCAATCTATTGAGCTGGCCAGAACCACCTCTGGAGGGAGTCTATTCCACATTTTCACAGCTCTTACTGTGAAGAAACCTTACCGTGTTTGGAGATAAAATCTTTTTTCCTCTAGACGTAAAGAGTGCCCCCTCTGTGATGACCTTAAAGTGAATAACTCAACACCAAGTTCACTAAATGGACCACTTATGTATTTGTACATGTTGATCATATCCCCCCTTAATCTTCTCTTCCCAAGAGAGAATAGATTCAGTTGCTCTAATCTTTCCTCAAAGCTGAGCTCCTCCGTGCCTCTTATCAGTTTGGTTGCCCTTCTCTGCACTTTCTCTAGTTCCCTGGTATCCTTTTTGAGAATCGCTGCCCAAAACTGAACTGCATATTCCAGATGAGGTTTTACTAGTGATTTGTACAGGGGCAAAATGATCTCTCTCTGTCTGGAGTCCATACCTCTCTTAATACAAGAAAGGACTTTGCTCACTTTGGAAACCACAGCTTGGAATTGCATGCTATTATTAAGCTTATGATCTACCAAAACCCCCAGATCCTTTTCCACCATTGATTCCTCAGTTGTTCTCCCCCTAGTATGTATGATGCATTCATATTCTTAGCCCCCAAGTGCATAACTTTACATTTATAAAAATAAAACCTTATTTGCCACTTACTTGCCCACTTAGTTGACCAATTAGTGTACTGAGGTTGGCTTGTAAATTGGACACATCCTGTAAGGATGTTATTCCACTGCATAGCTCAGGCCTCGTACACACGAATGAGTTTCTCGGCAAAAACCAGCAAGAAACTTGCTGGCAGAGATTTTTTGCCGAGAAACTCGTTCGTGTGTATGGTTTCTCGTCAAGAAAAGCGACAAGTATCTCGACGAGAAAATAGAGAACCTGCTCTCTATTTTCTCGTCGAGATTCTCGTCGGCATGTTTCTCGACGAGAAAAGTGAGTGTGTGTATACTTACCTGTCCTCCCGGAAGCCCGCGCATGTTCGAAATGAATTTGACGCATGCGCAGTAGCTTCCTAGGCATACGTAGGGTATACCAAGATGGCAGCGACGGTATCGAATGTGACGAGCGCATGCTCGTCGTAGTCGATGACGTCACCGCGTACGCTCCATTCAAAGAACCGCGGGTTCTTTGAAACGAGCGTGTGTACACTCGGCCGGGACAATTTTCTTGTCCAAGAATCTCGTCGAAAAAAACGACATGTTTTTTTAGACGAGAATCTCGGCCGTGTGTACGAGGCCTTAGTGTCATCTGCAATGGCAGAAATGTTACTTTTAATCCCAAAACCTATATTATTTATAAAGATATTAAAAAGTAAGGGTCCCTGCACTGAACCTTGGGGTACACGACTAATAACCTTAGACGATTCAGAGTAAGAATCATTAACCACTACTCTCTGAATTCTGTCTTTTAGCCAGTTATCCATTTATAAATTGACCTTACCACACCTTTAGACTTTACCTTACACATTAGACGTGTGTGGGGAACTGTGTCAAAAACTTGTGCAAAATCCAAGTATACTACATCCACAGCCACCCCTCTGTCCAACGTTTTACTTATCTCCTCAAAAAAAGAAATCAGGTTTGTTTGACAACTTCTGTCTTTCATGAATCCATGCTGTCTGTTGCTTAAAATATTTTTTTCCAGCAAGAACTCGTCTATGTGGTCTTTTATTAATCTCTCCAGTATCTTCCCGACTATAGAAGTTAAACTAACAGGTCTACAGTTACTTGGTAAATACCTTAATCCCTTTTTGATCTCTTTTAAAATATGGGCACCCACGCCAATCCAGTGGTACCATTCCAGTCATTAACGAGTCCCTAAATATTAGAAACAATGGCCTTGAAATGACAGAGCTCAATTCTTTTAGGATCGGTGGGTGGATGCCATCTGGTCCAGGTGCTTTATCCACCTTTATTCTGTCTAAATATTTCTGGACCATATAACTTTTGAGCCATTGTGGGTCATTTGGGGCTGTGTCACTACCACCCCCATTATGGGCATGAGCTTCCCCATGCTCCTTTGTATACACAGAGCTGAATAAATTATTTAATACATTTGCCTTCTCTTTGTCCCCAGTCACCCACTTTTGATTATTTTGTAAAGGGCCTACATGGTCAGAGCTGAAAAGGTTTGAGTACATGTTATTAAAAGGATTGCGCACACGTTACACTCAAGTGCCTAATATGGTAATCCAATACATTCAGTAAAAAAAGCCCCATATATAGCCCTCCCTACCCAGCATATAATTAATGCACTTGTCATGAATAATCACATGGGTACTTATATACCATACAAAAGAGAGAAAATATTCCCAAACATAGATGAAATGATGTATTGATGTAACAGAAGCTGGGGGGGGGGGATGTGACAATGTGTTTCACAGAAAGAGCTTCTTCGGGAGCTCAGAGTACTAAAAAGAAAGCTATATACAGTTATTATATCAAAATGAACTAAAAAACAGAGCTTCACAGCATAGATATACTTATTCTATGTGATTGGCGCTGTGTGGTGCAGGTTTAGTTTTGTTAACTATTTTTGTAATAAACTTTATTCTAAATAACTGTTGTAATATTTGTCCTATTGTCCCGGGACAATGTCACCATATGAAGAAATGCGTAGGGCGGAGCGACGTGCTGATGTCATCGCGTTCCAGAAGGACGGGTTGATGCTGTATCGCTGGCCAGTGAGATTGATATTAAGTCACTTTTTAACCATTCTTGATGTACAGTAAGTGGAATTTTAAACTTTCCAAATAAAGTTTTAAAGTTTTTACACTATGTGGAACTTTTTATATTTTGGGGATGACCTATGAAAATACTATCTGGACGGTTTGCATCCATGTTTTGAGAGGATCCTCAGACGGCACAAAAAGGCCCTGGCATTTCGTCTGTATTGGTGGTGGTGCTTCAAATGGTTACACATTCCAGGTGGCGGATGGTGGCGATGCTGATGCACTAACAAGAATACTCTCGCCTTGAAAATTATTTCACTATCTCAGACTTTTTAATTTTATATTACTTATGGTTTGTTATATATGGATAATCATTCATTCAGCACGACTCTGTAAATGCTTTTGATTTGTCCTCTTGTTTGCTCTTTGCCTTTATTTCCCCATGTTGATTTTTTTTTGCATGCACACAATTGTTATCCTTAAAAGTTACTTTGCATTTATAAATCTGTATTAGTATTATCTTTTTGTAAAGTCTGCTACTAATTTCCAGAAAAGATTTATGTGAAGAAGGATGATCCATAGTAAGGTCCATAGCCATTCTCAGTAGTCGTCAACAGATGGCACAGGCACAAAGCTATGAAAAAGACATTTAGCCCCAAAAAAGATGTCAGCACAGAATCGGCAAGCTAGGACTGCTATTTGCCGCTGAGTGATAAACTGGTTGCAAAATCACTTTTACACAATGCAAAACAAAGCTCTATTTTAATTTAAAAAATACAAACACGTGTACCGAAATGTCTGACAAATGCAGAAAAGTTGAGTATGCTGTAACCAGGAGTCATGCTGTATTTAAGTCAGTGTAATGTTTTAAAATACTCTTCGAACTGATTAGCTGTATATTACCCAGAGTCAATTATTGTGCTGATTCTGTGATTGTCTGATTCAGCTATCTACCTGCTTTAGCCTGCTGTTGAATTGAATGTCATGCTGTCAATGGGTTCATCATTACATTCAGTTGGAAGGTTTGCTACATCTTTCAGCTCAGTGAGACAGCTATTATAGAGTTTGGTGGATGGCTTTTATTCTAAAATAACCCTTTTTGGTAATGTCAAACATCTTGGCAACCTGTCTTGCAGAACAAGAATGAGCTCTCGCTGTTTTCAGGCCATGAGGCTAGAACACAGTGTACTCTATATAGCTTTAGGGAATGATTTTCTAATAATTATCTACAAATTGTTCTGCAGTCATTTTATACTTGTTACCTTATGTAGTTTTCTCCCGGTAACTGCTTTATAAGCTATCATTGAAAGTGAGCATTTTGACAAGTCTCCCAAACAAGACTAAAACAAAACTATTTAACCACTTGTATCTCCTTGTGACAGCTATCATGCTATAACTATGACTGGGACACTGTCTGTGTCAAAGTCATTCTTCATTAATGTATGGGAAATTTCTTTTGTGATAATTATATATTTATGTAGCGGGGTCCTCAATTTAGTGGGATACACCTGGGGGTAGTGTGACCCAGGTGTGTAATTATGTTAGGGTTCAGACCCCTTTTTGTTATTCGTGAAAGGATTGGGTGGTGCGATATTCTCCTTGACCAGTGGGTGTCAGTGTACCTGCTGGCTCGAGGTAGAATCGCTATCACAGTGTTACCCTTTTTTTGGTTCCTTCCTGGAGATGGTACGGCTGGGGCGGGGAACCCGCCGTGGTGTCGATGGGAGGAGATAAAAGGGGGAGACGCTCTCGCCACGAGGGCGTCTTCGGGGATCATCTCTTCACGCACCCAGGCACCTTAGGCCTGGGTGCGGGCGGTTCAAGGTTCCGGCCTAGGCGCCCAAGGCCTGGCCGGAATGAAGATGGAGTCCATCCCAGGCACCTTCAGCCTGGGGTGAGGTACTATTGAGGAGACCTGGGACCCGGTGACTCCGACTGGGTCCCGCGAGGGTGAAGTTGCTCCAGGGCGCCCCTTGCGAGGGGACCCGCATCTGAGGTGAGGAGGCTGGGGAGGTCACCCGTCCGAAGACCCGGTGCAGTGTCAACCCGGTGACGGATGGGCCTTCGGTAACTCCCTTGGAGGACATCTTCCCCTGATATGGGCTACAGCGCAGCGGAGGAGCTCTAGTCAAGACTCCTGCAACCCCTGGTCATAGCACAGGGAGTGTAGGGACTAGGAACCTGTACAGTGCCTCGACCTGCTCCCCCATCGTATCATGCCGTTGCATTTGACTGTATGTGGAGATACGCAATAAACCTGAGCTTGGACTTTGATGGGTGTATGGACTCTGTTAATGGGAGCAAAGGGAGATTCTGGCACGGAAGGACTGACCCTCATAACCAGCACACATTTGACCCGAGGAAAAGATTGGTACTGGCCTTCACCTCACCCACATGCATGGGGAGGACATGGGCCGTAGCGCACCTCACTCTGTCGTGTGACATACCCCTAGCTAAAGAGGACGGGGTGAGGCCGTTACATTTACATATACTATATGTATACAAAAAATCATCTAAAATACTCAATTTAGCTTAGGTTCAGTTTCACGATAAATAATTTTGGTTAATTAAGTTAAAAAGACTCAAGGTAAAAAAAAAAAAAACTTGATTGTGCACATCTAATGCCAGAATTGTGTGCATAATTAACACATAAAAATCCATTGCAGAATTTTGCAGTTTTTTTTTTTTTCACATGTAATGCTGTGATTTGGTGAATGTATCCCTTGAAGAAATAACACTCATTTTTAAGTGGTAAAACACATATTTTAGGTGATATCATGAATACGATTCCTGCTATAAAGCTGTAGGTATTGTTATAGGCAAATCATGTAATGAAAAGGTAACTTATAATATAAATTATTTTGATAATAAAATAAGAATCAGATCATTCTCAGCAAACTGACAAAATCCTGTATTTAGGTCTGATCTTTAGTTAAACCCTTTTCCACCAGCCACCTTCCCTCTTTAGCTAGATTACATAACATACATAAATAATAAATTAGTTAATAAAAAAAAACTATGTTTTAGCATTATACTAATGTATTTCTCCATATCCATACATGAAAACATCTACAGTGATTACATACAAATTTGCCTTTTACTACAAATTCCTTAAAGCTCCATTATGCCGCTTACACACGATCGGAATTTCCGACAACAAATGTTCGATGTGAGCTTATGGTCGGATATTTCGACTATTTGCTGTCAGGTTTTTCCGACAACAAATGTTTGAGAGCTGGTTCTCAATTTTTCCAACAACAAAAGTTCTTGTCGGAAATTCCGATCGTGTGTATCCGATTCCGACGTACAAAGATTCTACACATGCTCGGAATCAATTTGACGCATGCTTGGAATCATTGTACTTCATTTTTCCCAGCTCGTCGTAATGTTGTACGTCACTGCGTTCTTGACGTTCGGAATTTCCGAGCAACATTTGTGCGACCGTGTGTATGCAAGACAAGTTTGAACCAACATCCGTCGGAAAAAAATCCACGGTTTTGTTGTCGGAAATTCTGATCGTGTGTACGTGGCATTAGAACACATTAAAAGTTCCGGTTCCGGCGCCGCATGGAGTAGCTGTTTTCTCCTCAGCTCCCGCAGCGCGACCCAAAAACCGGCATAGAAAACCAGCCCAGCAAGCCCCGCAATCCTACAGCCTCCTCGGGACTCCCCCACACATACATGGACCGTTTTGTGCTCAAAAACGGCACTCGTCCACAAACGGCCGCTCCGATCCCCGCGGCCCAGCCGCAAATCGAGGCCCCGGCTTCGGCCTTCCTGGTCCCCCTAGTGGACGCCCCAGACATGGAGGTGAGCGGATGCTCGGCCCCCCCTCCCTCTCAAGGTGTCTCCTCAGCATCCCAGGATGGGGATAATAACATAGAGCGCATAGCTCAGGCTGTGGCAGCTCTCCTCACCCCCACAATAGCTGCCTCTGTGGAGAGAGCAGTCCATGCAGGAATGCAACAGATTAAAGCACAACTGGGGGAGCACAGCACTAGATTGCATGAACTGGAGCATCGTTTATCTAATGTTGAAGAAGAGCTATACCAAGCTCAGGCCACTGAACAGGCCCAAGACAAAACAAATCAGTATATTCTACAAAAGCTGGACGATTTGGAAAACAGATCCAGAAGGTCCAATTTGCGCTTTGTGGGTGTCCCAGAATCTTTACAAGCAGCTGCCCTCACTGAATTCTGCGCCAGACGTGTACCTGAAGCCCTAGGCCTCTCAGGGCCCTGCTCAGTGGAACGGGCGCACCGCATGGGGACTTTCAACACTGATCGTAAGTCTCCTCGGCCGATCATTGCTAAATATCTGAACTATGCTGAAAAAACCACCATTCTACAGAAATTCCGTCAATCCAGATCTCTCCAAATCGACGGCGTGAGGGTCCTGATTTTTGCTGACTATTCCATTGAAGTATCAAAAAAGAGAAAAGCTTTCCAGCATATATGCACGGAACTGTACCAACGCCAGGTTAAATTCACCCTGGCCTTTCCCGCTACACTCCGTCTCAAGGCCCCTAACGGCGATCAGCTCTCCTTCCAGGATCCCTCCGATGCAGCGACCTTCATACGTACACTTCACGCGGGTCCACACCCGAGCCCCTCTTCAAGGTCTGCACCACTTAACCGCCCTCTGGACCAAAGGAGCCCACGTAAAGACTCTCCAAAACGCTTCAGGCCATCCGGCGCGGATCATCAGCCCCCTTCTCCGCACTAACACAGTTAACGTAAACTCAGGTTTTTTATCCTCTTTGGGCACACTAAGCTACCCCACGAGTTTATCTCAGACAGCATCTTTTCTAACCTATGTTTACCTCCTTTTGCCGTTACAATCGCCAACTTTATGGTAGGCCAATTCATGTCGTTATGTTGTATGTTATTATATTATGCTCTGATCGTTCTTTTTCCTCCTTTTTTTTTTTTTTATTGAGCCCAAGGTTCCCAGACATTGCCCCAAATGATTTCACTGTCTATTACCTTCATCTCCTCCCATACACGTCCCGGCTGTTCCTGTTATTTTATAGATGCATGGGCTCATATATGCCGCTCTACATGGGTCTGCATTGGGAGCTTGCTTACACAGTGACTCCATGCGGAAAAAAGTGAAGTTCTTCCAGTTTGCATTCTTGTTTTTGCTTCCTGTTTGTACCTCTCCACACCTCCCCCTCCTCCCTCTCACCCCTTTCCCCCCGCGCACACACACCACCAGGCACTCAGACACCAACCATCTATCATGAGTACTATACTCTACCCCGAAACTTAGCAGTAGCATCTCACCACACAATACCCAGAGATAATCATACATCAACGGCCCAAGCCCCCTTAACGATTCCCTCACTATGAAAATTGTTTCCTGGAACGTAAAGGGACTCAGGTCCCCTAATAAAAGAATAAAGATCCTTCGGCACCTCCAAAGACTTAAAACTGACATTGCTCTACTCCAGGAAACTCACCTATCCGCCCCCGATTTCCATCGTATGAAAAAGCTTTGGGTAGGCACAGTTCTCGGCTCTGAAGCCGTTGGACGCAAAGCAGGGGTCCTCATCTTGATACGTAAAACCCTCCCTTCTACGGTCGTGGCTGTCGATTCTGACAGTCAGGGCCGTCTTCTCTCCGCACACCTTCAAATAGGGACGAGGGATCTTATGGTCTCCAACATATACGCTCCTAACAGCCCAGGTAGGCAGTTCTTTGGAGAACTATCTTCCTGGCTACTCCGGCGCCCACATCTCCCACACATAATTGGCGGAGACTTCAACACCATTCTACACTCGATAGATGACAGATCCTCTCCCAAACGCCTACAAAACACATATGCTTCCGGCGATCTGACACTCTTCGCATCTACTATAGAATCCCTTTGCCTCCAAGACGTATGGCGCCTCCTACACCCGGCTGATAGGGAATTCACTTTCTATTCTAACCCACACAACATTTTCACTAGAATCGATTACATCTTCTGCTCAGACAATCTGGTCCCGATGATATCCAATGCTGATGTCCACGATATCGCCATTTCTGATCACGCCCCCATCTTGGTGACACTAGATAGCCCCGACATTCACCCCAACCCCAAAATCTGGCGTTTCCCTTCCTACCTCCAAAATAATACTGACTTCCAGCAGTACTTGGAGAAGGCTTGGTCGGAATTCTCCATTGCTAATGCACCACACTCTGACGACCCAAATCTCTTTTGGGAAGCTGGCAAAGCCTTTCTCAGGGGTCGAGTCATTTCCTATGCAGCTTCATTCAAGAGAAACACTCTGGCAAACTACAAATTGGCCAGTTCTAGGCTACACCAGGCACAACGCTCTTTATACTCCATGGACTCACCAGACAATAGGAAAAAGTGGCACTCAGCTAAGAGGGCCTTTGACACATGGGCCGACACCCTCGAACTGACAAAACAGGCACATATGGATGCCACCCTCCATAAATATGGCAACAAAGCAGGAAAACTGTTAGCTAGGCTCTGCAAAGGCCCTTTCCGCCCGACCCATATAACCTCCCTACGAGACGCCTCGGGAATTGCCCACTCCACGCAGCAGGACATTAATAGAGTCATGTTACAATATTACTCCTCATTGTATGCTCTAGACCCTATAGACAAACTAAAAGCCCAATCCTTCCTCGAGAATGTTGTCATGCCTACGGTAACCCCCTCCCAACTTGAGACCCTGAACGCACCCATAACCCTCTCCGAAATACCTACTACCATCAACAATCTAGCACCCTCTAAAGCCCCAGGTCCCGATGGCTTCACAGGCAAATTCTATAAGACCTTAAAAACGATTTTAGAACCCACTCTCCATAAAGTTTACTGTGGTATTTGGTCTGGCAGCCCTTATCTACCCACGGGGAATCACGCCATCATCAAATTACTATACAAGAAAGGGAAAGACACCCAAGAACCAGGCTCTTACCGACCCATATCACTGCTGAATCTGGATGTCAAAATCCTCTCTAAAATTATAGCCAACAGACTAGCCGACATCTTACCCTCTCTAATACACCCTGCCCAATCAGGATTTGTGAGAGGTAGAACAGCCACCCTAAATATTCGAAAGGTAATGATGGCCCTAGAATATGCCAAATCTAATCCGGGGGGGGGACCACGCTATCATCACTCTGGACGCGGAGAAGGCCTTTGATAATGTCAGCTTTGAATGGCTATCCCTGGCCATGTCGAAAATGGGGTTTACTGGGCCCTTCTCCCATCTCATTGACGCCATGTACGCCTCTCCTGCGGCCAGGCTGGTGGCAGCGGGTCTCCTCTCGGACGATTTCCGCCTCCATAAGGGCACCAGACAAGGCTGTCCCCTATCCCCACTTCTTTTTAACATTGGCTTGGAACCTCTGTCCAGACACTTAATCCAGAATGCCCCTCTTCATGGCATCAAGGCGGGCTCCCAGGAACTGCGCACATCACTCTTCGCTGATGATGTACTCATATTCTCAGCGAAGCCCTCCTCCGACATGTCCACGATCAAAACGATTTTCCATGAATTCAGGTTGTGTTCAGGCCTCCGTATAAACTATGGTAAGAGTGAAATCCTCCCCTTAGGCATTCTATCTAATCCACCCTGGACCCTCCAATCACCCTTCACGGTCGCAAAATCCCACATTACCTACTTAGGAATCAAAATAGGGAAAATACCCTCATCCATATACCACCTCAATTACCCACCCATAATCACAAAAATTACACATGAATTGGAAAACTGGATGGACCTGCCCCTCTCGCTCCTGGGAAGATGCCACCTGGTGAAAATGGTCAGTTTTGCGCGATTATTATACCCACTCCAAACTATATCTTTGCTCCTCCGCCACAAAGATACAAAAACCCTCAACAAGGCCATATCTAAATTCATCTGGCAAGGCAAACGACCAGGCATAGCATTCGCAAAACTATTTCTTCCCAGACGCGAGGGGGGTATCAGCCTTCCAAATATCAGAGCTTATAACCTGGCGTGCCTACTGAGGATAGGACTCGATTGGATATCCCAGTGCTCCCGGTACTCGAACTACTCCTTAGAATCTATAATGGCTCAACCCTTTTCCCTGGCGGCACTACTCCACTGCAAATGGAAATCTGTCCCACCTCTACTCCAACATAATCTCCTGCTGCGGGACACTGCTATAGCATGGCGAGAGGTTAGGAAGAGCCTCAAACTTTCCCCTTTCATGTCCAGATACCTACCAATACAAGGGAACCCCAGCTTCCCACCCGGATTGGAAAACAAAGCCTTTTCCATCTGGCTACGGAAAGGCCTTACAAAGCCCTCTCAATTTCTCAACCATAGCCAAGACCTTCTCACTCCCCCAATCCCACATTTTTCATTTTGGGCAATGCATCAGCTTTTTGAAGGACTCATGCGGAGAGGAGAGTAAACGATTTAAACTAGCCTTCATGGACCAACTGCTCCTGGATACTTCCTATACCATCTCAGATATTTACAAACCCTTTCTCCAAAACACCACCCCTACACTGGCATCTTCCTCAGCAGCTAACTGGAAAAGGGATTTCCCGGATGCGGAGCTGGTAGACAAACTTCTACAAGGACTCAACAAAGTCCACCAACTGATTCCTAATGAATCATGGAGAGAAACCCAATTAAAAATCCTTCACCGTGCTTACATACCTTTTCTCTCAGACAAAAAGAACCCGGGCAACGCCAATTGCCCTCTCTGCCAACTCCCAAGACCCACCCTAACTCATCGTTTGTGGTCATGTTCATACATATCCACCTTCTGGGACCAGGTCATATCCTACATATTTGATGTAACCCTGCTGAAACTGCCCAAGGACCCTTTGCTCCTCATCTTCGGGCATTGGGATCCTCTGCTGCTACCCTGGTCACCCAACGCCTACCCTCCTGGCCGGGACTGGTCTCTGATCTGCCTCTTAATAGCGAGAAGAACCATACTGAAAAATTGGACCATCCCCCTATGTCCACACACCTCTCAAGTCAAACGTGAACTCCTGCAGCTACTCTATAAGGATAGACTTAACACTGACTTCGAACACAAAGGTTCCAAGGATCGCTTCTTCTCCAAATGGCAAGCTTTCATGGACTTGACATTATCCTTGGAGGAACGTAACAACTTTGACAAGTTCTCATACTCATACTTTGGGGCCCTCCCTCCACCTCCTCAGGGGCCGGACCCCCCCCTCTGCAAATTAACCATCAAACGTACGCTGGATCCTACACATCTCCGATCGTTCACCAAGATGTCCACTACGTCATCATCGATTCATCTTCTACTACCCCAACTACTGTGATTGATTATCTCGGGTCTCGGCTAATGCCTCGGTGCCATCTCCCCCCCCCCTCCGACTTGGTGCGCACCCCCCCCCTCTGCCCCAGTTCCCTCTTCCCTTCCTTTCCCTCCTAACAATTTTTTTTTTTTTCCCACAATTAGTTTTATTAGCAAGAAAACAGAATATGGTTGTACAAACATTAAGTAAAATATTCCATCTGCAAATGGAACCATCGCACTTCAACATACAACAAACATTTTATGCGGTAATACAGCATTAGGTAGCAAAAAGTAAGACAACAGAGAATATTACAAGTTTATTCACGACTAAGCCTATGTATTATTGAAGACCGACCGCATCTCCTTCTAGCAGGGTCAGGTATCTGGATGCCCCACGGGCACCCTGTTCATGAAAGCATAGGCCCCGTAGACCCCTATCTTCCGGTCTAATCGCGGCCAATAAGGTTATAATATACCTGGTGGCTCGGAGGGTAGATGTGGTGCATGGGGTCCCAGCCGGGACCCCGGCAAGTAATAGGTGAGTTGCGGCCGTGTGGTGAAGAACCTATGAGATAGACGAGAAATGTAAGAGGGGAGGGGGGAAAGGCAGTCAGGGTAGAAGGAAGAAGGATGGGATAAGGGGTCTGGGTGTTAGAGGGGGGGGAGGAGGGAACATGGAGGGGGGGCACTCCACCCCTCAGGGCCCCCGGTCCCCCACCGGGGCACCGGTTTTGGGTATTGGGTGGGTTTAGAATCTCAGTGTTGAGAAGAAAAATGGGATTTGAACTGGTCAGTAGTTTTAAAATGAATCCAACATGCCCAGGTTAGTGTAAATTTCTGAATGCGGTCTTGTGCGACCGAGATCAATTCCTCTATCTCCTCTATTCTAACTATCCTAAGTAACCATTCCCTAATGGAGGGAATATTCGTCGAGCGCCAGTGGGCAGGGATGCACAGTCTGGCAGCATTCACCATATGCATGGCTAGCGACCTATGGTAGGTGCGCTTCGCTAAGGTAGAATGATGCAGGAGAAATTGTCCCGGTCCCAAGTCCAAGGTAAGTGTGGTAACCTGCTCTATAGTGGAGTGAACCGTGCTCCAAAAGGAACGGAGCAAGGCACACTCCCACCAGATGTGGATCATGGATCCGTCGCCTATGTTACATCGCCAGCAAATGTTCGGAATCTGGGGTGCAAATCTGTGTAAGCGGGCTGGGGTTCTATACCATTTTGTAATGATTTTATATCCGTTTTCTTGGATCGCCACATTCAACGAGCCCGTCTGCGCCATAACGTAGACAGACTCCCACTCCTTGTCTGTGAAAGAGATTTGCAGGTCTCTCTCCCAAGACGATCGGACCGCCTGTGTCGCTGAAATACCGGGGCGCTCCAGTAACATAGCATATATAGCGGAGATAAGGTGTCTTTGCGGGGAGTTGCGTGAGCATAGGGCTTCAAAGGGGGTAAGTTGCCTACTCCAAATATCTGTGGGGCCATTAGAGATAAGAAAATGTGACAGCTGTCTATACGACCAAAAAGGGAAGGAATTGGTGCGAGAATCCTCCACCAACTCCTCATACAGTCGCCGTCGGCCTCCGCGGAAGAAGTGACGTGCCTGGATCTCCTCTCGTGACCATTCCCTGCGTAAGAAGGTTTCGGATTCTCCCGGGGGAAACTCAGGGTTACCCCGCAATGAGGTCAGGGGGCCTGGTCGAGAGGAGATGTGAAAGAGGGCTACCGCCTTCCCGAAGGCCAACAGCGAGGGCATGATCAGAGGATGTAGTTTAATATCCTGGGGGTAAGATCGTGGAACTAGCCACGGAAGTGTGCAAGTCGGTGTTGTTGTAAGCGCGTTTTCCAATGTGACCCAGGCTTTCCCCGCTTTGTGAACATTCCAGTCCACCACTCTAGTCAAGTGACAGGCCAGGTGATACTTTTGGAGGTCCGGTAGACCAATACCTCCAGCCTTCTTGGAGCAGGTCAGGCTCGAATATTTAATACGTGGGGCTAAGCCTTTCCAGAGAAAGATTGTGCATGCTTTCTTATATGACGAGAAGAAGGAGGGAGGAAGGTGTGTAGGGATGGTTTGCATTAGATACAGTAGGCGCGGGAGGACAACCATCTTAATAAGTGCCGCTCGGCCAAACCAGGACACATTCAGGCTAGCCCACTCCTTCAAATCTGCTTGTATTCTGGAGAGTGCGCGAAGGAAATTAAGGCTATACAGATCTGAAAGTTTCGTAGGTATCTGAATCCCTAGATATGTGATAGCGTCTTTTTTCCATAGGAATGGAAAGGTGTCTTGGCAGTGGGAAACTTCCTGCGGAGTTAGAGATATGTTCAAGGCGTGGGACTTGGAGAAGTTAATTTTAAGGTACGACAGCTGACCGAAACATTTAATGTCGTTCAAAAGGTTAGGTAAGGATACTCGAGGGGACTGTAGGGTCAACAAAATATCGTCCGCGAACGCCGCGACTTTGTACTCCCTATGTTGTATGGGAATCCCTTTAATGTTGGGATTGGCACGCAATCTATTTAATAATGGTTCAAGAGACAAGACGAAAATCAGTGGAGAGAGTGGGCAGCCTTGGCGCGTCCCATTGCTTATGGAGAAGGCGTCCGACAGGAGACCATTGGCTTTCACCCTTGCCTCTGGGTTGGCATAAAGGGCGTTTATGAGCGTTAACATCCGGGGTAATAGGCCTATGCCCTTCAGAACCCCCTGCATATAGTCCCAAGCCACCCTGTCGAACGCCTTCTCAGCGTCAAGGGAGAGGAGAAAGCCCTGGGTATTTGAAGAGGATAGCCAATGATGTATGTTCAGTGTGCGTATGGTATTATCCCTTGCCTCCCTCCCCGAGATAAAGCCCACTTGGTCGTATGATATAAGTTCGGGTATCAGAGGTACTAGTCTATTAGCTAACATTTTTGCATAGAGCTTGATGTCTACATTGAGGAGGGATATCGGCCTGTAACTGGATACCAATGAGGGGTCCTTATCTGTCTTAGGGATAACAGTTATATGTGCCTCTAAGAGCCTGCCAGGGGACGCGCGAGGGCTTGCAAGTGAGTTAAAGGTTTGAAGCATCTGAGGTGTCAGTTCCTCCCGAAAGCATTTGTAATACACCAGCGGGAGGCCATCGGGTCCCGGGCTCTTACCCACAGGCATTTGTTTAATTGCTGCGCTGAGTTCGTCCATGGAGAGCGGGCTCTCCAAAGCTTCGGCCTGCTGAGTGGTAAGGGGTTTGGGGCAATATTCTGTTAAAAATTCTGCTAATTGGGAAGAACGGTTGACCGGGGTCAACGGTCTCACCGTTTCAGGCGATAGGTTATAGAGCCTCCTGTAGAAGTTTTCAAATTGTTTGGCTATGTCTTCATTTTTAGTGTGAAGTACACCCTGTCCGTCTCTAATATGGTGTATCACTGATGTGGTCTTAGCTGCTTGTATCGTCCGTGCCAGTAGTCTCCCACTCTTGTTCCCGTGTTCGTAGAACACTTTCTGACCAAGTACGTATCGTCTCCTAACATGTTTTCCCAGTTCCTCCCTTAGGGCAGAACGAGCTTGTAAAAGGTCCTGTAAGGTGGCTTGCAAGGCCGAGCGTTTATGAGCTAGTTCCAACTTATTAATTGTTACAATAAGGGATTTGATGAGTTCTTGCTGTCTCTTCTTGGCCAACGTTGCCAAAGAAATCAGCTTCCCACGTAGCACACATTTGTGCGCTTCCCAAATTGTGACAGGTGTCACGTCTGGGGTGGAGTTTTCTTGAAAGTATAACTTAATTTGTTCTCTAATCTGCCTGAGGTTTTCTGGGTCCTTCAGTAGGGAGGGGTTCAGTCTCCATGATTTTGTCCTTTTGTTTGAATCGGGGAACGTGAGGGTAATTGTTATGGGGTGATGGTCAGAGAGAAACATTGGTTCGATGGTAGCATGAGTAAGGAGGGCTAGATCAGGTTGCGAAAGAAATAAGTAATCTAGTCTGGAGTATTTATTATGGGGGGGAGAGAAGAAGGTATAATCCCTAACCGTAGGGAACATAGTCCGCCACGTGTCATGGAGTGTTAGATTTTGTAGTTCTTTTTTGATCTGACGCAGGGCACGATACAGGAGATTCGATGCACCTGTGGAGGAGTCAAGAGGCGGGTTCAACGGGACGTTAAAGTCTCCTCCCAGGATTACAATTCCTTCCTGAAAGGATGCCAATTCCATACAGGTAGATCTAAAAAAGGATACTTGGCGTTCATTGGGGCAGTACATATTTGCCAGCGTAATCGGCTTGGCCGCATATGTGCCCTTAATGAATATGTATCTGCCTTTGGGGTCGATCAGTGAATCTGTCATGGTAAAGTCTGTGTGCTTAGAGATAAGTATAGACACACCCTTAGTTTTGGATTCTGGGTTCGTGGAGTGTACTGCCTTTTTGTATACATGGTTCCCCATTCTCGGGATAGCGTCAGATCGAAAATGGGTCTCTTGCAGCAAAAGGAAGTGGGCCTTGTGTTTGGTTAGTGCCGAAAGCACCTGGGCTCTTTTCTCTGGCAGGTTCAGTCCCTTAACATTAAGAGAAAGGCATTTTAAAGAAACCTGTTGCCTGGTCGTTGATTCTTCCTGCATCTTACACGCAAGTGGGGGTCAAGAGGCGTGGGCAAGTGTAAGAGGTATTCGTGGGGGTTTCAGAAAATTGTTGGGAATCCGGCGGAGTACCGAAAGGCCCCCCTTAGGGGAGGGAGCGAGGAGTGACCCCCACCAATATAGGGGTAGAAGAAGGGGGGGGGTGTGATGAGGGATAGGGAAAGAGAAGGGGGGGTAGGGGGTAGGGAAAGGAGTCTAAGAGAAAAGAGGGGGGAGAAGAGATCAAGGGTACAGTATTCCGCTCCCAGAGGGGCAGAGGGGGTATAGATGAGGTATATAGGTCTTGTACGTACGTGGGGTTCTTTGGCCACTAGTACAAGGATTATACCGGAGGTAGCTGAGAGCACTCCCAGCCACCTGAGGGGGGGGTTCCGGAAGATCAGCAATTACCCAATAGGGCAGCTGATAGGGGGCAATAAACTAGGACTACAACTCGAGAATACGCAACAAGGAGGACGAAAAAAGTTATAAACAGAAAAACACCTTTTGCGGGTAACTGTGAACAATGAACTTAGCGGGTCACAACCAGGAATTAGCAGACGTATGTAAGATATATCTAATAAAGGCCAAGAGAACCATATCGGGTGCGAATATAGATCCCAAATGTGTTCAGGCGGGTACTCGTATTCAGTCTGGATTCGCGAATCACAAGCTAGGTAGTTGTGGAATCCTTGCACCCAAGACTAGATGAAATTCAGGGCTGTCTTAAACTACAGCTAACTCCTTCTCAATGCCGTCTGCCCGTTGAATGGCAAGAATCAACAGGTAGAATAGTCATCCGTCTGCTAGCCTAAGGTTGCCAGCATCTGGGGAGGCCAGCACCTACACGAGACTTTAGACATCCGCTCCCCTCCCGCCCATGAATAGTATTGCGGAGGGGGAGAAGAGAAGAGCCTCTGGACCACCACTCCGGTCCCCTGCTACATTGGCACAAACCCACCCAGATGAGGAACAACATAATCAAATGTCACAGAGGGATATTTTAAACTCTAAGTACCCAAACTCTAGTCAATCACTTCATATAAGCTTGTTGGCAGCATACACAAGTTAGAAGACAAAAGACAATATCACCTGAATGTTGTGTATAGCGTGGGCTTAGGGAGGAAAGAATGGGATCCATGGGGAAAGAAGAAAGCTAAGTGATCCGCGTGACTTGGAATATCCATGAGGGGTTGCCTGCAAAGGAAGTTCAACATGAATCTATTGGTACCTGGGGTGAGTCGATCAGAGCGTCCTACAAGTCACCAAGGATGAACGTCGGTCAGGACCCTCAAAACAAAGAATACGCAGGTCCAATATCGATTGAGAAGCAGAGCAGATGCTGATATGCTTGTGAGGCAGAGAGGAGCCTCCTGGGGAGAGAAAGAAGAAAAAAAAAAAAAAGGGTTGGGGGGAGACAAAAGCGTCTCTCTACCACACTTGTATGATAGCATGGGGAGAGTGAGATTCAATCCTCCTGGCCACTCCTTCGGGGGGTGTCTGCCCTCTCCCGGTCGTGTGAGGGGTGATCCCGTCTTATGTTACGATCGTTCGGTGAAGTGGGATCCAGCCTGCGGCGTCTGGATCGTTACCGTTGAGCCTTTGGAGAGGAGCTGTGGGAAACCGGTTTCCACGGTTCCGCGGGGAAGTAGAAGGAATACCAGTCGGGCAACTCGATCGGTGGGATGTCTACCTGCTCACAAAACGTTGGTAGGTCTTCAGGCATTCTGAGAAGGGCTGTGCGTCCTCTGTAGGTAGCAGATAGACAAAATGGAAACTTCCACCTATATTGTATGTTGCGTGACCGCAAGACGTCCACCAGGGGGCGAAGTGAGCGTCTATTCTGCAGGGTGATCTGCGATAGATCCTGAAAAAGTTTAATGTCAGCTCCATTGAGCACAATACGTCCCCTGTCTCTGGCTTTCCTAAAGGATCTCCTCTTTAAGGGGGTAGTTCACAATGCAGCACATAATGTCTCTGGGGGGCTCGGAGTCCCGGGGTAGGGGTCTTAAGGCACGGTGAAGCCTCTCCATTTCAATTGGAGTATCTGCCGGCCGGCCGAGTAGGTCATTAAAAATGGCGCATATAGTCTGCATCAGGGTTGTCTGGTCTACGCTTTCGGGGACCCCCCTCACCCTGATATTGTGTCTACGCCCCCTATTGTCCAAATCTTCCACATGTCTGTGGAGTTCGAACATGTGTGGCAATTGTATGTCATAAGCCTTCTGGACTTGCCTGATTGCAGCTGCTTGCATATGCGACATGTCCTCCACTTCAGCCACGCGGCGATTGATCCCCAGGAGCTCCGATTTGAGCTCTGATATGGAGGACATCATGGTGGATTTGATGTCCAGTGCCACCTTTTGTAGGTCCCTCTGGAGGTCCAACAGGGTCGGGTTGGGAGCTACGGCGCCATCGTCGTCTGTCAGCGGTTCCTCCGCATTACTAATTGAGGCCGGGGATGCGGCCTGCGCGTCCGCGTGTTGTCCCTGCGGCCTGTTCCGGAACATCTCCGGGATGTTATTGTTTGGCTGGGGCCCGGTATCTTTCAGCGTGCGGGGTGTTGACGAGCTCCTGGTCGATTTCCCCATGTTTGTGGGCTGATGTACCCGTATCTGAGCTTTGTTTTCGTCCTCCTTGTGCGGGAGCTCTTGCCTTAAGCTGCCATCTCGAGTCCCGTCCTTTTTTTTATTTATTTTTTATTATTTTACCTTGCAATCTCCGGACTTATCCACTACAGACTCCTTCCTGCTATCCATTATATGCAAGTTATTTTCTTGGTTTGTTGTATCTTATATCTTATCTACCCTTATACAGACTTGTGTTATGTTCTTCATATACTATTTTTTAATCTGAATGAAAAAATTCAATAAAATCTTTTGAAAAAAAAAAAAAGAACACATTAATGCCAGCACCTATGTTCTGCACATACAAGTCCTATGTTGAAAGACAGCACCTTTGCCGTAGTCCACCATTTTCCTCTTTTCAATATATGTTTGATACTGTACTCTAAATGATCCAATAATTCATATATTCATATCAGTGAAATCCTCAGTGGCCCAAAGGGAATGGACAATGGACCACAGTTCTTTATGCTTTTCTTGAGATGTGAAGGTGTTTCTAAAAACTTAATTCAAACAATGTAATTAGATGCCACATATATTGAAGTTATTATGATGTTCTACTTGTATGTAGTAAAATTACTTACAAATACATAAATCAGTGCATAGAGCTAATTACGATCTTGAGTTAAAGCCATACACGCTCTGCTGCGCAGCTTCCTTTGGAAAGAGACTGGGAGGGCCACAGGGGAGCAATTCAGGGGCATCTTCCAAACCAACTGCACCTGAGCAAAATAACAGGCAGGGTCATTGCATATTATTCACACCATTCACATTTAATCCATACAGATTTCTCCCTCTATTCGTATGCTAACCAGAAAAAAGGAGCATTTGAGTGGGTTACATCTAGGGTACAGTACATGCATTATTCCAGCATAGTCTATTTAAACACTCTTATTATGAAGACATTTTACAAACTAAAAATACTGTAATCTATCCATAGGTACATCCGCACATACCAAAATATACATAATGTATGTTGGTAGACATTGCACTTTGTGTTGGTATACTATACTCTGAAAGCTGTAAGATACTATCAAGCAGGCACAGTACATATCTTATTGGTGCCCATAATCCTACAAATTTTACACATGTTAAAGTTTAAAGTGGATCTAAACCCTAAATGGATGACATTTAGTTTGGTAAAGCATCATTATTATTATTATTATTTATTATTATACAGGATTTATATAGCGCCAACAGCTTGCGCAGCGCTTTACAACATGAGGGCAGACAGTACAGTTACAATACAATTTAATACAGGAGGAATCAAAGGGCCCTGCTCGTTAGAGCTTACAATCTAGGAGGGAGGGTCAAGTGATACAAAAGGTAATAGCTTTGGGGAATGATCTGACGGAGAAAGTAAAAGTACAGTTGTTAGGTGGGGGCCGGATAGGCTTCTCTGAAGAGGAGGGTTTTCAGGAAGTGTCTAAAAGCAAGCAGAGTAGAAGATAGTCTGACAGATTGGGGTAGGGAGTTCCAGAGGATGGGAGAGGCTCGGGAAAAGTCCTGGAGGCAAGCATGGGAGGAGGTGATGAGGGAACTAGAGAGCAGGAGGTCTTGGGAGGAATGAAGGGAACAAGTAGGTTGGTGTTTTGAGACTAGGTTAGTGATGTAGCCAGGGGCTGAGTTGTGGATGGCTTTGTAACTTGTTATTAGAATTTAGAATTTAATTAGTAGGGTGAGTGGAAGCCAGTGGAGGGATTGACAGAGAGAGGTAGCAGACACTGAGCGGTTGGTAAGGTGGATGAGCCTGGCAACAACATTCATGATGGACTGAAGGGGATATAGCCTGTGTAAAGATAATCCCATGTGAAGGGAGTTGCAGTAGTCGAGGCAGGATATGACCATGGAGTGAACTAGAAGTTTTGTGGTGTCATTGGTTAGGGAGGGGTGTATTTTGGAGATGTTGTGGAGGTTGAGACAGCAAGATTTGGAAAGTGTTGGATGTGGGGCCGAAAGGATAGGTCAGAGTCCATGGTTACACCTAGAACCTTGACATGCGGGGATGGGCTGATAGTAGTGCTATTGATTTTGCAAAAGAGATCAGGGGCAGAGGCACGTGGGGGAGGAAAAATCATGAGTCCAGGATAGATTGAGTTTGAGGAAGTGGTGTGACGTCCAGGCTGATATGTCTGTTATTAAGTTAGTGATACGTGAGGAGACTGAAGGTGTGAACTGAGGGGTAGAGAGATAGATTTGGGTGTCGTCAGCTTAGAGATGGTATTGGAAGCCATGGGAGGCTATTACCTGACCCAGAGAGGAGGTGTAGATGGAGAATAGGAGAGGTCTAAGAACAGAACCTTGGGGGACCCCGACAGAGAAAGGTAGAGGTTTCTGTACTACTTTTTGCAATGTCGGGGTGCGATTTCCTTTGACATCTGTGCAGAAACCCGTACAGATGTCTGTGAAATCGCGGCCAAAATCAGGACTGACATGCGGGAGTGAAATGTGCGAGTTCAGCTGAACTCGCACAGCTTCATTTCTGCAGCTCTGTGTGAACCTGTGCTAAAGCTAAGTTTGATGTCTTAGAATCAGGTAAAACCATAACCACACATTCCTGAAGAAATAGCATTCACTGAAGAAATAGCAGTCTTTGCAGACTAATTCTTAATGGGAGTGACTGGTTCATTATAATCAGCTGGTGCACTCTCAGAGTTCTAATGAAAACAAGCTGCAGGGTTTGCATCTCTTTAGAAGTATTTAACCCTTGGGGAATATCTGATTCAAACTTAAAACAGAAAATTACAGTGGCTGCTGATTGCAATGGAAATGTAATTTATAATAACATTAAATTACTACAGGACAATTGTATATGCAGGACAAAAGTGGAGTTAGCCTTTCAATACTCTTGGATGCACTCAAGTAAAAAAAAAGTGATTTTCTAAGCAAACCAAGGCAAAGAAATTGTTTGGCCATACTGTGTTGAACTTTAATGCCCTGTACACACGATAGCAATTTCCTATGGGCTGAAATCTGATGGAATTTTCTGTCAGAATTCTGTTCAAGCTGTCTTCCATCAGTCTTGCATACAAACTGTCAGACTAAATTCCGACCGTCCAAAACGTGGTAACGTAAAACACTACGATGAGCCAAGAAAAGTGAAGTTCAATGCTTCCGAGCATGCGTCGACTTGATTCTGAGCATGCGTGTTTTTTTCTTCGTCGGAGTTCCACACAGACGATCAGAATTTCCCATAGGATTTTTTTCCATCAGAAAAAAATAAAACATGTTCTATTTCCAAACTCCGACGGAAAAAAATCCTATGGGGCCTACACACGATAGGGATTTCTGATGAAAAAATTCCATCAGACTATTTTCATCAGAAATTCCTATCGTGTGTACAAGGCATTATTGTGAGAGGGGCAGTACTGCAGCTGGGACAGCAATGGATTGGTGCCAGCACTCAAGTAAATATTTAAGAATGGACTAGAACAGATAATGGGGTGTTTTTTTACCTTAATGCAGAGAATGACTATCCCTACCTACTATTGTACTGTATATACTGTATATAAAAATATATATGTATAACAATATATATATATATATATATATATATATATATATATATATTTCTGTGTAAAAGTTTTATGCAGGTGTAAAAACATCCTGTAGATAAAGAATGCTTACAGAAATATCAGTGTTAACAGTTTATTTGTATCAGTTAACAAAATGGTAAGTAAGGGGACAGAAGAGAATTTCAAATCAAATCAATATTTGTTGTGACTACTGTGAGGGGGTTAGCTCAGCAGCGGGTGTGTGTGACCCCCTGGATGGGTTCACCACACAAAAACAGGCACAGCAGACAGTGGTAGGAGAAAACAAAAGGGTGTGGTTTTATTTGAACTATATACAGACAAAAAAATACAGCAAAAACAAAAAGAAACATGAAAAGAAATCCTGGTCAACTTGACCGCTCACTACACATGTTGGTGTCCCTAACTAACAACTGGGTACAGCCTTGTGCTGTCCCAGTCCCTAGCTCCCTGCTTTTAGAAGTTCTTAGCAATAACCACACAGGCTTTGGCTCACCGCACAGAGATCACACTCCCCAGACTATCCACACAGATCTGGTTCCAGGTTGGAGCATCTCCCTTAGCATGCTGGGAGTTCTTGTAGAGGCCCCAATGAGCCCACTTGATTCAGCTGTGCTCATTAACTCTTCCCCTGCAAGACTCCCAGCACTCCCCATAGTGGTATAAATCGGCATAAAGCCTGAATCTAGGACATACATATCTACCATCCTGGATGCAACCTGGTGATTTTACCTGCCTGCTGTCACATACCCCCCCCCTCTTATTTTAACCTTGGGGTTGGAACACAAGCAATCAGGCATGCATGTACTCGAGACAAAGCATCCACATTCCCCATTTGAATGCCAGGGCGATGCTTTACCGTAAAGTTGAATTCCTGTAGGGCCAGGAACCACCTATTTACTCTTCTATATGTCTCTTTGTTTTGAGCCATCCACTTTAAGGGAGCGTGATCAGTAATCATGTCAAAGTGCCTACTAGCAGATAGTACCGAAGGGAATCTAGAGCCCACTTCACCGCTAAACACTCCTTCTCAATCGTGGCGTAATTTACCTCATGGGACTTCAATTTCCTGCTGAGGTAAATGACTGGGTGCCCTTCCCCATTCCAGACCTGGGACAATACTGCTCTTAACCCAACGTCGGATGCATCACTTTCTACGACAAAGTCCCTAGAGAAGTCTGGTGAGTACAACACTGGCTGGCTACATAAGGCTTTTTTTAAGAACTGAAATGCTGCCTCAGCCTCTGGGGTCCATTTAACCATGACAGACTCTTTCCCTTTTGTCAGGTTGGTTAGGGGCACAGCCTGAGAAGCAAAGTGGGGAATGAATCACCGATAATAACCAGCGATTCCCAGAAAGGCTCGTACCTGCTTCTTGCTGTTGGGACGTGGCCAATTCTGTATGGCCTCGACTTTATTGACTTGGGGTTTTATTACTCCCCTCCCAATGGTATACCCAAGATATTTGGCCTCCTCCTGTCCAATGGTACACTTCTTGGGGTTGGCCGTAAACTCAGCTTCCCGGATAGAGTCTAGGACTGCTTACACTTTTGGCAGATGTGAGGCCCAATCTGTGCTATAGATAATTACATCATCTAGGTAAGCTGCAGAATACTTCTGATGGGGCCTCAGTATCTGGTCCACTTTCCGCTGGAATGTTGCCGGCGCATTCTGTAAACCAAACAGCATTCTTTTATATTGGAACGCCCCGTCTGGGGTTACAAATGTGGTTTTCTCCTTGGCCGACTTGGCCAGGGGAATTTGCCAATACCCTTTGGTGAGATCAAGAGTTGTCATGTATCGGGCTGTTCCCAACCGGTCGACCAACTCATCTATACGTGGCATGGGGTAGGTGTCAAATTTTGTAATTTTGTTCAGTTGTCGGAAATCGTTACAAAATCGCCAGCTCCCATCCGGTTTAGGCACTAACACTATGGGACTTGGCCAATCACTTTGGGATTCCTCTATCACCCCTAACTTAAGCATTTTCTGTACTTCCTCACGTATTGCCTCCCGTCGGGCCTCTGGGATCTGATAGGGTTTTAGCTTCACCCTTTCACCGGGCGGGGTAATAATATCATGCTCTACCCCAGAAGTTTGTCCCGGCAGCTCAGAGAAAACTTCCTTGTTGGAAAGCACAAACTCCTTAACCTTCTGTTGTTGGGGGTTTGACAAGGTGACTGCTATTCCAACCTCAGGAATCACGCAATCAGACTGAGCTGGTGACAAAGTTTCTGCGACTAGGGATTCCCTATCCCGCCAGGATTTCAACAGATTAATGTGATATATCTGTTCGGGCTTTCGCCTTCCTGGTTGTATGACCTTGTAATTCACTTCGCTCACTTTTTACATTATCTCGTAGGGGCCTTGCCATTTGGCGAGGAACTTGCTTTCAACCGTAGGGACAAGTACCAATATCCTATCCCCCGGGGAAAAGGTACGGGTCTTGGCTCCATGGTTGTACACTCTCTGCTGTGCCAACTGCGCTTGGGCCAAATGTTCCTTTACGATTGGCATTACCTGTGCAATTCTATCTTGCATCAGGGCGACATGCTCAATCACACTCCTGTGGGGAGAACTCTCACTTTCCCAAGTTTCCTTGGCGATATCCAACAGTCCTCTTGGGTGTCTCCCATAGAGTAACTCAAAGGGTGAGAAACCCGTAGAGGATTGAGGTACCTCCCTAATAGCAAACATTAAATAGGGAATTAGACAGTCCCAATCCTTTCCATCTTTATCCACCACCTTCTTTAACATTTGTTTTAGAGTTTTGTTGAATCTTTCAACCAACCCATCTGTTTGGGGGATGATACACAGATGTACACAATTGTGTCACTTTGAACAACTTGCACAGCTCTTTGATAACCCGGGACATAAAGGGTGTACCTTGGTCCGTAAGCAGTTCCTTACAAATACCCACACGACTAAAAACAAGAGATAGCTCTTTGGCTATGCTTTTGGCCGAGGTATTTCGGAGAGGAATCGCTTCCGGATAACGGGTGGCATAGTCCAATATAACCAAAATGTACTGATGCCCCCTAGTGGACTTCATTATCGGACCTACCAAATCCATTGCGATCCTCTCAAAGGGAACCTCAATGATGGGAAGAGGTACCAGCGGGTTACGGAAGTGTGGCATCGGTGCCGACCTCTGATACACAGGGCAGGAGGAACAATAATTTTCTATTTCCTTCATAACCCCAGGCCAATAGAATCTCTGCAATACTCTCTCTCTGGTTTTCTCTGTCCCCAGATGACCTCCAAGAATGTGCCCATGGGCCAAATCTAACACCAACTTCCTGTAAGGTTTGGGCACCACAAGCTGCTCAATGGTTTCTTCTGCCCTTTTAGCAACCCGATACAGTAGGTCCTTTTCCACGATGAAGTATGGGTAAGTGTAGGTCTCATCTGGGTTCACTAACTCGCCATCTATTTCCACTACGTTTTCCCGTGCTTTTATTAGGGTGGGGTCTTTTAACTGTTCTGTGGCAAAATTTTCCTTGTGAACTTCGAGATCAGAAAACTCCACAGACGGCATGTTTTCGTCTGAGGATGTTGGCTTCTCCCCAGTTTCTCGAGTTTCCCCGGCCAATACCGACAAGGGGAATTCTGGAGAGTCCTCACCACTCTCAGAGGAATTCTGGCTATCACATTCCTGGTATATAGGGGCACCAGTGGGGGGCTCAGGATAATCCCATAGTTCCCAGAACTTTGTAAAATCCCTTCCCACAATGGCATCATGAGGCAAGTGAGACACTAACCCCACCTGATGAGAGAGGGTACCTTTGGGGGGTCTCAAAACACACTGTAGTCACTGGATACTCTCGGGTGTCCCCATGCACACAAATAACAGCTACCTTGTTATTCCCAGAGACCTCTGTAGTAACTAATTCAGCCTTTATCAGGGTCACCAGGCTACCTGAATCCAGCAACACAACAACATTTCTACCATTAATACACATTTTGCATAAATGTTTCTCATTTCCCCGAATGGCAGTGCATGCGACTGTCGCAAACAGCGACTGACGTCTGTCCCTTAGAAAGTCATATTGCATGGGTTCATCCACAACCGGGCAATTTGCTGCAATATGTCCCTCTTGTCGGCAGCGGTAGCAAACAATCCTTTTTGCTGCCTCTTGAGCCCCTGACTTCCCAGGCTGTTCTCGCCAGACCTTAGGTAGAACTCCCACCCTCTCACTCTCTCCACCCTCACCCCTTGGAATCATCTTACCCGCCACTGGGGATGGTCTGGTCTTAGGGTGGAAAGTCCGTTAGTCTCTGGAAGAGGCAGTCAGGTTTTCTGTAGCCAAGTACTTCTCTACACGATCCACAAGATTATCGGCCGTTTCTGGGTCTCCATGGCTTACCCACTTTTGGATGGCAGTAGGAAGAGCTCTCAAGAAACGATCCATCACAACATGTTCCACAATCTTTGGTGCGGACAAAGTCTCTGGCTGTAGCCACTTCCTGCTCAGGTGAATGAGATCATACATTTGAGACCTGGGGGGTTTCCCAAGCCGGAAAGTCCAGTTATGCACACGCTGAGCCCGGACAGCCAGGGTCACACCCAGCCGTGCCAATATTTCAGTTTTTAGCATCACATAGTCTTTTGCTTGGTCAGGCTCTAGGTCATAGTAAGCTTTCTGCGATTCACCAGTTAACAGAGGAGCCACCAGTCCAGCCCACTGCTCCTTAGGCCACTTTTCTCTTTCAGCAGTCCTTTCAAACGTGGTCAAAAACACCTCTGGATCATCCTCTCCAGTCATTTTTGTCAATAAACGACTCACCCCAAAGGACGCGGTATTAGTGGAACGACTTGCCTCACTGGTCTGCGGATGTTGCTGCATTAACGTTTCCATTTGTTGTAGTCTCTGCTCTTGCTTCTGTAACAGGTCTATGAAGCGGGCCTCAGATTTCTGCTGGGCTTGTTGCTGAGCTTGCTGCTGGACTGTGAGGCTTTGTTGCAAAGTTGCATTTGTCTGCTGCTGGGCTGCAAGGCTCTGTTGATGAGCTGCAAGGCTCTTTTGCAAACCTGCATTTGTCTGCTGCTGATTGGCATTTGCTAGAGAAAGCTGTTTCAGTATCTCCTCCATGCTGGCCTTAAAAAAAACTGCCACTGGTTCTCCACCAACTGTGAGGAGGTTAGCTCAGCAGCGGGTGTGTGTGACCCCCTGGATGGGTTCACCACACAAAAACAGGCACAGCAGACAGTGGTAGGAGAAAACAAAAGGGTGTGGTTTTATTTGAACTATATACAGACAAAAAATACAGCAAAAACAAAAAGAAACATGAAAAGAAATCCTGGTCAACTTGACCGCTCACTACACACGTTGGTGTCCCTAACTAACAACTGGGTACAGCCTTGTGCTGTCCCAGTCCCTAGCTCCCTGCTTTTAGAAGTTCTTAGCAATAACCACACAGGCTTTGGCTCACCGCACAGAGATCACACTCCCCAGACTATCCACACAGATCTGGTTCCAGGTTGGAGCATCTCCCTTAGCATGCTGGGAGTTCTTGTAGAGGCCCCAATGAGCCCACTTGATTCAGCTGTGCTCATTAACTCTTCCCCTGCAAGACTCCCAGCACTCCTCCTAGTGGTATAAATCGTCATAAAGCCTGAATCTAGGACATACATATCTACCATCCTGGATGCAACCTGGTGATTTTACCTGCCTGCTGTCACACTACCCTTCACCTTTAAGCTCAAGTTTACACTGGGCTGCGGGAGTGAAGCCGTGCGAGTTCAGCTGAACTTGCACGATTTCACTCCCGCTGGCAGTCCCGATTTCAGCCGCCATTACAAAGACATCTGACACAGATGTCAATGTAAATCGCGGCCTAAATAGCAAAAAGTAGTACAGAAACTACTTTTCGAAATCGGTGCAGCGCCACAGATGCGGCGTTGCACCGATTAGGATGGTGCCATTGCCCGCAATTTGCGCAATTTGCATGTCAAATCGCACCAGTGTGAACCAGGGCTTAAACAGAATAAACTTTTCTAGGTATACAGTTTTTAAAGGAACTCAACAGGTAGGTTGTTCCAAACATCTTGGAGAACTACTGTAACCACGGATCTTCTGTGGATGTGGACTGTCTCTTCATGTAATCCCAGACATACTTGATGATGTTGAGATCCGGACTCCTTGTTCTTCTTTTACTTTGAAGATAGTTCCTAATGGCATTAGCAGTATGTTTGGGGTTGTTGTCTTGCTACAGAATTAATTTTGGTCCAATCATAAGCCTCCCTTAAGGTATGGCATGATGGATTTTTCTCTGCCTGTAGTATCCTGGTAGCTCTAGAGCTTCTGCTTATAAAGAATATGGCATATGCTGAAATTACCCTTTCAAATGTTCTGTCTAATTAAAAAAAATTGTAAACACTCAAGCATAGTGTAATGATTAAAATGGGCCATCGGCAAACCCAAAACTTTCTACTCAAAGATGTGAATTTTAATGAAGTCATGAGTTAAAAATGGTAATACCTAATTTTGTAGTTATTGCAGAAACAAATACGGAAACACTTTTTTACACAACTTTTAATATTTGACCAATTTACAACCTATTTTATTGTACCAATATCCATAAAAAAGAATATGTTAAATAGACACTGGTGAGCATTAACCGGATTTAATTTCTAACATTTCTAAGATGGTTTTTACTCTTTGAAGTGGAACTAGTTTGCAAACTTAAAATAGATAATTACACACTTCATTAAATAAGTAATTAACAGATTACAAAATGGCTCAAAATATGCAGTTTCAATGCCAAATGTAAACCATAAATTTGCAATTAACAGACTTTATAATAAAAGAAGTAACACATATGCCATAAAAAATTAAATTGAAATGTATTTTGTGCATGCACGTCAGAGGCACAATATGTGTTTTTCAGTGTGATGGATAACATTTAGTTATGGTAATTAATTTATTGCACAACAATCCATGTGGTAACCTCAGTTTAATCTATATAACTGTATCCATAAAAATTATTTAAGCGTAATTACCTATAGTAAATATATAATTTTTGCTACTGATTATGATATTGATATTATGTACAGTCATCATTTCCAATGTATCTCAACAGAGCTGAAGCTAAAAAATGTCTAAAACCAATTGTTAGCTTCAACAAACAAAGTAAATATATTTTTAAATATACCAAAATATGTGAGCTTGTAACTATGGTTACTTTGCAGGGCAGCAGAACTAAGAATTTAGCTACAAATGATTGAAATGTCCTTGAAGCATAACATCAACCTTTTACTGTAATTGTCAATTGCCTAATTTTGAGCACATTGAAACTTGTGTATTGAAATGCCAACCAAGGGGCAATCTTATTTTGCCAAGGGATTAATACATTTACATATACCCTTAGGTGTCAAGTCTGAGTTCATTGACATGAAGCCCTCAACTCCATACTGTGTGGCGTTGTTTCAATGTTTCCCTAACATTAGTTTTCGACTCGAACATTGCCTGTTTGCCCGTTCGCCGAACAGCGAACAATTTGGGGTGTTCGCGGCAAATTCAAAAAGTCTATGGGAGAAATCTAAAGTGCTAATTTTAAAGGCTTATATGCAAGTTATTGTCATAAAAAGTGTTTGGGGACCCGGGTACTGCCCCAGGGGACATGTATCAATGCAAAAAAAAGTTTTAAATACGGCCGTTTTTTCGGGAGCAGTGATTTTAATAATGCTTAAAGTGAAACAATAAAAGTGAAATATTCCTTTAAATTTCGTACCTAGGGGGTGTGTATAGTATGCATGTAAAGTCGCGCTTGTTTCCCGTGCTTAGAACTGTCCCTGCACAAAGTGTCATTTCTGAAGGAAAAAAAGTCATTTAAAACTCACTCGCGGCTATAATGAATTGTCGGCTCCCGGCAATACATATAAAAGTCATTGATAAAAAATAAAAAAAAGCAAGGGGGTCGCCCCAAATATCCATAACAGGCCCTTCAGGTTTGGTATGGATTTTAAGGGGAACTCCACCCCAAATTAAAAAAAAAATGGATTGGAGTACCCCCCAAAATCCATACCAGACCCTTTATCCGAGCACGCAAGCTGGGAGGCCGCAGGAAAAGAGGGGGGGATGAGAGAGCCCCCCCCTCCTGAACCGTACCAGGCCACATGACCTCAACATGAGGAGGATGTCCCCATGTTGATGGGGACAAGAGCCTCATCCCCACAACCCTTGCCCGGTGGTTGTGGGGGTCTGCGGGCAGGGGGCTTATCGGAATCTGGAAGACCCCTTGAACAAAGGGGACCCCCAGATGCCGGCCACCCCCTATGTGAATTGGTAAGGGGTACATTGTACCCCTACCATTTCACGAAGAAAGTGTAAAAAAAATGAAAAGAAACACACACCGACACCTTGGAAATGTCCTTTATTAAAAATAAAAAATAAAATAAAAAAACATTCCTGCGATGAAATCCAGTGTCCCGTGGCGATCCGATGTCCAGCGCTGTCCGTCATTGGCTGAGCCTGAGCGGACCTGATGGGGAACTTCCTCTGCAGCATATTAAATAAATACACCCGCCCCTTCTAAAGTTCCCCATCAGGTCCGATCAGCCAATGACGTAGGTGTAAGGCTGAGGACCTGATGCGGAACGTGTGAAGGGGCGGGTCTATTCATGTATTATACTGGAGGAAGTTCCCCATCAGGTCCGCTCCTCCAATGACGTAGGCGGGGTCTGACATACGAGGGGGCGGACCTGATGGGGAACTTCCTCCAGTATAATAAATTAATAGACCCGCCCCTTCTCACGTTCCGCATCAGGTCCTCAGCCTTACACCTACGTCATTGGCTGAGCGGACGTGATGGGGAACTTTAGAAGGGGCGGGTGTATTCATTTAATAAAAAAGAAGAAAATCGCGCTAAAGAATCCTCATGGAAATTAATTATATACTGAATAAAGTCCAATGTGGCAGGCTGGTGTGAAGAAACACAAAAACTCCCAATTGTTAAATGAACCTTGAGAAATTCATGCTTACCAGATAAGTAAGCCAATAAAGCAGATGGCTATAGCCCAGCCAAGGCCTTTTATTAGCACCAAGACAGCCGCTTCACAGGAAAATAATGAATATAATCACTGGAACTATGACTCCATATTAATGATGTTAATCAGCCCAAAAAGAAAAGGAAAAACACATAGCGTAATCCTGCTACAATAAATGATCTATAGGAATCAGTGTTATGGACAACACCCAGTGTGAGAAGCATGCAGGAGTGAACCACCACCTCACAATCAATCTCCTTACCAGATTGCACTAAATAAAAAACTTTAAGCAGATATAAGGCAAAAACACCCCAAACACAAAGGTTATGATCCGCCACCTTTCATATAGTCTTCTTACCAGATAGACATCACTATAGAGCTTGATGTATATAGGTGACGACTTGAGATCGGGATCCTATGAACAACTGCAAACTCAGATAGTAAAGGGATGGAAATGAAGTCTCCCAACTGGGACCGTGAGTCCACGTATGCGGTAAATTCGTCAAGTACCCAAGAGGAAACGAAGAGACTCGATAGTGTAATATCATCAATGTATTTAATAAAAAAAGGCAGTTACACTTACATATAGTTGCATAAATTCAAGCAGAGAAACGAGGAAGGAAGTTCCCCATCAGGTCTGCTCAGGCTCAGCCAATGACGGACAGCACTGGACATCGGATCGCCGCGGGACACTGGATTTCATTGCAGGAATGTTTTTTTTTTTTTAATAAAGGACTTTTCCAAGGTGTCGGTGTGTGTTTCTTTACATTTCTTTACACTTTCTTCGTGAAATGGTAGGGGTACAATGTACCCCTTACCAATTCACATAGGGGGGGCGGGATCTGGGGGTCCCCTTTGTTAAAGGGGTCTTCCAGATTCCGATAAGCCCCCTGCCTGCAGACCCCCACAACCACCGGGCAAGGGTTGTGGGGGTGAGGCCCTTGTCCCCATCAACATGGGGACATCCTCTCCATGTTGAGGGCATGTGGCCTGGTACGGTTCAGGAGGTGGGGGGCGCTCTCTGGCCCCCCTCTTTTCCTGCGGCCTGCCAGGTTGCGTGCTCGGATAAAGGGTCTGGTCTGGATTTTTGGGGGTACTCCACGCCATTTTTTTTTTACATTTGGGGTGGAGTTCCCCTTAAAATCCATACCAGACCTGAAGGGCCTGGTATGGATATTTGGGGGAACCGCACGCATTTTTTATTTATTTTTTGCGGCAGGGTTCCCCTTAATATCCATACCAGACCTGATGGGCCTGGTAATTGAATTGGGGGGAACCCCTACGCTTTATTTTTTATTTTTTTATCAATGACTTTTCTATGTATTGCCGGGAGCCGACAATTCATTATAGCCACGAGTGAGTTTTAAATTACTTTTTTTCCTTCAGAAATGACACTTTGTGCAGGGACAGTTCTAAGCACGGGAAACAAGCGCGACTTTACATACATACTATACACACACGAAATTTAAAGGAAAATTCCACTTTTATTTTTTCATTTTAAGTATTGTTAAAATCACTGCTCCCGAAAAACTGCAGTTTTTAAAACTTGTTTTTGCATTGATACATGTCCCCTGGGGCAGGACCCGGGTCCCCAAACACTTTTTAGGACAATAACTTGCATATTAGCTTTTATAATTATCACTTCTGATTTTGAACGTTCGAGTCCATTGTATTTAATAGGGTTCTAAAGTTCACGCAAACATTCTGGCTGTTCGCAGGTTCTGGTGCGAACCGAACAGGGGGGTGTTCGGTTCATCCCTATTCAAGGCTAAAAAAGTGTCAATATCTTCCTTTCACAGGAAAACCATATAAAAAACCATATTATTATTTTTTTTTAACTTTTTTTTTTTTTACAATATGGAGACAAGGTGCTGTCGGGGTGGCAGAGCCCCCCTGCCCCAAAGCAACCCCCATGTTGAGGGTATGTGGCCTGGTATAGTTCAGGGGGGCACTCGCTTGTCCCCCACTTTCCTGATCTGCCAGGCTGCATGCTTGAATAAGGATGGTATGGATTTTGGGGGGATCCCATGTCGTATTTTTTTTCCGCCAAATGTTTTCTTTTTTATTCAGCGTTCAGAGTTCAGCGGGGGGAGAAAACCCAGCGAACACCCTGCAAATTCAGGTGTTCCTAAGCTCATGCTCGGGCCGAACC
Organism: Rana muscosa; assembly: GCA_029206835.1. Taxonomy (NCBI): domain Eukaryota; kingdom Metazoa; phylum Chordata; class Amphibia; order Anura; family Ranidae; genus Rana; species Rana muscosa. Next base: position 176,912,396 of record CM055116.1, read on the forward strand.
GTTCGCCCAACACTATTAAATATATGTATTCTAGGGTACCCACAGACATGAGATGGGTTAAATCAACTACATCAGGTGACATTTCCCCTAAGCAGTTAAATTCACTGCTGTTTCATTTAACAAGGGACTTGTTTGGTTCAGCACCAATATTCTGAGTACAAGAATGGTAAATACAATTTTTACAAAAATAAAAAATACATTTCTATGTCTGATTTTTTCATAGTCATTATCCACTTAACGACCGCCCACTGTAAATATACGTCGGCAGAATGGCACCGACAGGCACAATCACGTATATATACGTGATTGCCTTTGTATAGTTGGGGGGTCCGATCGGACCCCCTTCTTTACAGTGAGCGGTCGTTTTACCTTCGGGAGCGATCCGGCATGAGGGGACGGCCGTTCGATTCCGGCCACCCCTTCTCGATCGCTCCCGGCGAATGAGAGAGCTTCCCCTGCCTGCCAGGAAGGAGGAAGTGATGTCATCTCTCCTGGGGCGCTCACATATACCGAGCGCCGTACAGGAGAAGATGCCAGGTTAGTACACACAACACTACACTGACACCAGGACACATAGGCACATAAATCGCCCCCCCAGACACCCCCAGATCACCCCCCAGCCCCCCCCAGCCCCCAGTCACAGTGTCACTGATTGCAGTGACCATTTATTTAGTGATCACTGCAATCAGTGACATTTGTGACTGTAAAAGTGTCACCAAAGTTTAGTCTTAGGTCCAGTGTAGCCCCCTAACCCCCCCCTAATAAAGGTTTAACCCCCTGATCACCCCCCCAGATAACCCTTTCACCCCCTATCACCACTGTCACTAAGCAATCATTTTTCTGATCGATGTCTTAGCGTCGGTGATGCTGATCGGTAGCCAGTAATTTTTTTTAGGTTCGCCGCAGGTTTTTATAGCGTCGGGTACCCCCATATATTACCTAATAAAGGTTTAACCCCCTTGATCGCCCCCCAGGTAACCCTTTCACCCCCTATCACCACTGTCACTAAGTTATAATTTTTCTGATCGATGTCTTAGCGTCGGCGATGCTGATCGGTAGCCAGTAATTTTTTTTAGGTTCGCCGCAGGTTTTTATAGCGTCGGGTACCCCCATATATTACCTAATAAAGGTTTAACCCCCTTGATCACCCCCCAGGTAACCCTTTCACCCCCTAGCACCGCCGTGGCTATGCGATCATTTTTCTAAACGATGTCTTAGCGTCGGTGATGCTGATCGGTAGCCAGTAATTTTTTTTAGGTTCGCCGCAGGTTTTTATAGCGTCGGGTACCCCCATATATTACCTAATAAAGGTTTAACCCCCTTGCTCGCCCCCCCAGGTAACCCTTTCACCCCCTATCACCACTGTCACTAAGCGATCATTTTTCTGATCGATGTCTTAGCGTCAGTGATGCAGATCGGTAGCCAGTAATTTTTTTTAGGTTCGCCGCAGGTTTTTATAGCGTCGGGTACCCCCATATATTACCTAATAAAGGTGTAACCCCCTTGATCACCCCCCAGGTAACCCTTTCACCCCCTAGCACCGCCGTCACTATGCGATCATTTTTCTGATCGATGTCTTAGCGTCGGTGATGCTGATTGGTAGCCAGTAATTTTTTTTAGGTTCGCCGCAGGTTTTTATAGCGTCAGGTACCCCCATATATTATCTAATAAAGGTTTAACCCCCTGATCGCCCCCCAGGTAACCCTTTCACCCCCTATCACCACTGTCGCTAAGCAATCGTTTTTATGATCGTTGTCTTAGTGTCGGTGATGCCGATAGGTAGCCAGTAATTTTTTTTTAGGTTCGCCGTCAGGTTTTTATATAGCGTCAGGTACCCCCATATATTACCTAATAAAGGTTTTAACCCCCTAATTGCCCCTAGTTAACCCTTTCACCAGTGATCATCATATAAGTGTTACGGGTGACGCTGGTTAGTTAGTTTGCTTTTTATAGTGTCAGGGCACCCGCCGTATATAGCCCAATAAAGGTTTAACCCCCTGATCGCCCGGCGGGTGATATCAGTTAGGTTTTAGCATCAGAGAGGGTCTGCATCACAGCCCAGGCAGCGTCAGGTTAGTGCCAGTAACGCTAACACCCACGCGTAAAGCATACACCCCCCTTAGAGGTATAGTATCTGATCAGATCAATATCTGATCTGATCAGATCTATACTAGCGTCCCCAGCAGTTTAGGGTTCCCAAAAACGCAGTGTTAGCGGGATCAGCCCAGATACCTGCTAGCACCTGCGTTTTGCCCCTCCGTCCAGCCCAGGCCACCGAAGTGCAGTATCGATCGATCACTGTCACTTACAAAACACAACACACATAACTGCAGCGTTCGCAGAGACAGGCCTGATCCCTGCGACTCCAGTGCTGTAGGAGGTAATTTCACCACCACAGTTAAAAAAAAAGAAGCATATATGCCGAAGCATTGGGGCAGCAGGAGCGGAGGAGCGATTTTGCTCCTAATGCCGCGTACATACGGTCGAAATTCCGACGGAGGCTTGCCCGTGGAAAAGTCTGACCATGTGTACGCGGCATAACTTTTGCGAGAAGATGCCCCCATGCTTCGGCATATATAAATGGTGCATGTATGCCCATCATTAGAAGTGGGTGGATGAAGGGCGGTATTCTAATGGTGGGCATACCCACCGATCAATCTTTTTTTTTCGTTCAGCCAACAGGCTGCATGAAAAAAAAGATTACAATACATGTCCAACAAGGACCAGCAACGTACTGGTATGTTGCTGGACTTTGAATGTTTATACCAGAATGATGCCTGCGGGTTTAGGTATCATCTTGGTATCATTCTTTTCAGCCAGCGGCCGGCTTTCATGTAAAAGCAATCCTAGTGGCTAATTAGCCTCTGGACTGCTTTTACAAGCAGTGGGAGGGAATGTCCCCCCCGGATATAAAAAGCGCCATTGGGAAATTGGGAAAGCATTTTATCACACCGATCTTGGTGTGGTCAGATGCTTTGAGGGCAGAGGAAAGATCTAGGGTCCAATAGACCCCAGTTTTTTTCAAAAAAGAGTACCTGTCATTACCTATTGCTATCATAGGGGATATTTACATTCCCTGAGATAACAATAAAAGTGATAAAAATAAATAAATATGGAAGCAACAGTTTAAAAATAAAATAAAAAAGCAAAATTAATAATAAAAAAAAAAAAAAAAAAGCACCCCTGTCCTGCCCTGCTCTTGCCCAATGGCGAACGCAAGCGTCGGTCTGGCGTCATATGTAAACAGCAATTGCACCATGCATGTGAGGTATCACCGCGAAGGTCAGATCGAGGGCAGTAATTTTAGCAGTAGACCTCCTCTGTAAATCTAACGGGGTAACCTGTAAATGCTTTTAAAGGCTTTTAAAAATGTATGTAGTTTGTCGCCAATGCGCGTTTGTGCGAAATTTTAAAGCATGTCGTGTTTGGTATCTATGTACTCGGCCTAAGATCATCTTTTTTATTTCATCAAACATTTGGGCAATATAGTGTGTTTTAGTGCATTAAAATTAAAAAAGTGTATTTTTTCCCAAAAAAATGCGTTTGAAAAATCGCTGCGCAAATACTGTGTAGAAAAAAAAAATGCAAACCCACCATTTTATTCTGTAGGGCCTTTGCTTTAAAAATATATATAATGTTTGGGGGTTCAACATAATTTTCTTGCAAAAAAAATATGTTTTCATGTAAACAAAAAGTGTCAAAAAGGGCTTTGTCTTCAAGTGGTTAGAAGAGTGGATGTAAGCTTCCTAATGTTGTGTATAAAATGCCAGAACAGTTCAAAACCCCCCAAATGACCCCATTTTGGAAAGTAGACACCCCAAGCTATATACTGAGAGGCATGTCGAGTCCATGGAATATTTTATATGTTGACACAAGTTGCGGAAAAATATATATATTTTTTTGCACAAAGTTGTCACTAAATGATATATTGCTCAAACATGCCATGGGCATATGTGGAATTACACCCCAAAATACATTCTGTTGCTTCTCCTGAGTACGGGGATACCACATGTGTGAGACTTTTTGGGAGCCTAGCCGCGTACGGGACCCCAAAAACCAAGCACCGCCTTCAGGCTTTCTAAGGGTGTCAATTTTTGATTTCACTTCTCACTGCCTATCACAGTTTCGGAGGCCATGGAATGCCCAGATGGCACAACCCCCCCCCCCAAATGACCCCATTTTGGAAAGTAGACACCCCAAGCTATTTGCTGAGAGGTATTGTGAGTATTTTGCAGATCTCGCTTTTTGTCACAAAGTTTTGAAAATTGAAAAAAAAAAGAAAAAAAAATGTTCTTTCTTCATTTTCAAAAACAAATGAGAGCTGTAAAATACTCACCATGCCTCTCAGCAAACAGCTTGGGGTGTCTACTTTCCAAAATGGGGTCATTTGGGGGGGTTTTGTGCTATTTTGGCATTTTATGGCCTTCAAAACTGTGATAGGTAGTGAGGAGTGAAATCAAAAATTTGCGCCCTTAGAAATCCTGGAGGCGGTGCTTGGTTTCCGGGGTCCCGTACGTGGCTAGGCTCCTAAAAAGTCCCACACATGTGGTATCCCCGTACTCAGGAGAAGCAGCAGAATGTATTTTGGGGTGCAATTCCACATATAACCATGGCATGTGTGAGCAATATATCATTTAGTGACAACTTTTTGTATTTTTTTTTTTTTTTGTCATTATTCAATCACTTGGGACAAAAAAAAAATATTCAATGGGCTCAACAGGCCTCTCAGCAATTTCCTTGGGGTGTCTACTTTCTAAAATGGGGTCATTTGGGGGGTTTTGTGCTATTTTGGCATTTTATGGCCTTCAAAACTGTGATAGGTAGTGAGGAGTGAAATCAAAAATTTGCGCCCTTAGAAATCCTGAAGGCGGTGCTTGGTTTCCGGGGTCCCGTACGTGGCTAGGCTCCTAAAAAGTCCCACACATGTGGTATCCCCGTACTCAGGAGAAGCAGCAGAATGTATTTTGGGGTGCAATTCCACATATAACCATGGCATGCGTGAGCAATATATCATTAAGTGACAACTTTTTGTAATTTTTATTTTTATTTTTATTTTTTGTCATTATTCAATCACTTGGGACAAAAAAAAAAATATTCAATGGGCTCAACATGCCTCTCAGCAATTTCCTTGGGGTGTCTACTTTCTAAAATGGGGTCATTTGGGGGGGTTTTGTACTGCCCTGTCATTTTAGCACCTCAAGAAATGAGATAGGCAGTCATAAATTAAAAGCTGTGTAAATTCCAGAAAATGTACCCTAGTTTGTAAACGCTATAACTTTTGCGCAAACCGATAAATATACGCTTATTGACATTTTTTTTACTAAAGACATGTGGCTGAATACATTTTGGCCTAAATGTATGACTAAAATTGAGTTTATTCGATTTTTCTTATAACAAAAAGTAGAAAATATCATTTTTTTTCAAAATTTTCGGTCTTTTTCCGTTTATATCGCAAAAAATAAAAATCGCAGAGGCAATCAAATACCATTAAAAGAAAGCTCTATTTGTGGGAAGAAAAGGACGCAAATTTCGTTTGGGTACAACATTGCATGTCCGCACAATTTACAGTTAAAGCAGCGCAGTGCAAAATTCTGAATTCACCTCTGGTCCTCTAGCTACCAAATGGTCCGGGGCTTAAGTGGTTAAAGTTGCATTCTGTACTGTACATTGAGTACTGTGTTAAAAGACCTGCATGATCTTCTCTTCTCTGTATTCACTTTTATTTCCTTTTATTTCAATTTATTTTTGACCATAAACACATGGTGAACCTAATGCGACCATTCACCTTTGTAGCAAGCACTTACCAAAAATGCACTTCCTAACCTCTGACTGAACTTAGGTCAGGTGGGATAGAATGACTAGTAATAAAAGGCAGTGTTCCCAGCGGTCGTATAGTGCTTAGCTGGGGTAGAGAATCCTAGGGGGGACTGCTGATAAAGTGCCTAGGAACAGAATAATGTACATTAGGAATTGTTTTTCTTTTAGGTAGATTTAAACCCTTCAATGAATGTCCTTTGGGTACCACAATTCTGTGTATCTTAGGGAATATGGGGGTAGGGGGAGGGAAATATTTTTACATCTTAATGCTGCTGGGTGTTGAAGCTTTGATGTTTGTCTAGCAGTTTTTTTTTTACAGCCCCTCCACATGCACTGTCCACAGTCATAACAGTCCAAACGTGTGTTTTTAAAAGGGCATGTTTTCAATTTTTTTGCTGGCTGCAATTTATTTATATCACTGTCTGTCCTTAAGTCCTCATTCACAAACCAGCTGCATGTGTATTTTCACAGAGCATATTTTCTGTGTTGTTGGCTGCAATATATTTCAATATTTCAATATATAATATATATACCGTATTTATCGGCGTATAACACGCACTTTTTTCCCCTTAAAATATACCCACTGATCCCGGCGATCTCCGCTGACTGAGCGGAGCGCAGTGATCGCCGCCGAGATACACATAGCCGAGTGTACTCGGCTATACTCGGCTTTTCTCGGCTCTGCTCACAGTCACGCCCAGTCCCGCCATTGGACCTGTGATATGTCCATCATAGGGCGGGACTCGGCGTGACTGTGAGCGGAGCCGAGAAAAGCCGAGTATAGCCGAGTACACTCGGCTATGTGTATCTCGGCGGCGGCTCCGCCCAGTCCCTGCGTCTCTGCGTTCTCGGCGGCGTTCGCCCCGCTCCGCCTAGTCTCTGCGGCGATCTCGGCGGCGCCAATTTTGAAAACTGGGGCAAGGCTGCACTTAGCAAAGGCTGCACTGGACACTGGGCAAAGCTACACTGGGCAAAGGCTGCACTGGACAAAGCTGCACTGGACACTGGGCAAAGGCTGCACTGGGCAAAGGCTGCACTGGACACTGGGCAAAGCTGCACTGGACACTGGGCAAAGGCTGCACTGGACAAAGCTGCACTGGACACTGAGCAAAGCTGCACTGGGCAAAGGCTGCACTGGACACTGGGCAAAGGCTGCAATGGACACTGCTGACAAGGCTGCAACGGACACTGGTAAGGCTGCATTTAAATGTAAGTTTTTTTTTTTTCCTTAAACTTCCCTCCTAAAAGTTTTTTTCCCTAAAATTCCCTCCTAAACTTGGGGTGCGTGTTATACGCCGGTGCATGTTATACGCCGATAAATACGGTATATATATTTCAATATAAAAAACAGTGTACAGGTACTCCTCACTTAACGACCGGGTTCCGTTCCAGCGACCAGGTCGTTAAACAAATTGGTTGTTAAATGAGGAGCCACAAGTAATCAATATTTTAAGCATTCCTAACTACTGTACCGTATTCTGAAAAAAAAAGGTCTAAACACAAAACTCCAATGCAATAATGTTGTTTTAATTTGCAGAAGTACGGAACACAAAAATATAAACAACAAACATACTGTACTGTACTGTAAAATGTTGTAAGCTTTCCAAAAATCACAAAGGGTAACTTCATAATTTTCAGTTGCTGCTACAGCTTTGGAAAATATGTTGCCCTTAAATGTTGCTATTGCACCCTGATCCATGGGTTGTAGGATAGCAGTTGTGTTTTTAGGCAGATACACTACCTTTGCGTCTGGCTGTAGGTCATCAAGATGCTGGGGGTGGCCTGGGGCATTATCAAGCGGGAGGATCCTTTTAAAGGGAACACTCTTTTGCTGAAATTAACGCTTGACCGAGGGTATGAAACAGTTGATGAACCAGTCATCAAAAAAAGCTTTTGTCATCCATGCTTTGTTATTTTCATGATAATAAACAGGCAGGGTGTGCTTATTAACCTGCTTCAATGGACGTGGGTTCTATGAACGATAGACAAGGAGAGGCTTTAAGTTGAACCCAGCAACATTTCCTCCCAACAACAACGTGACCCTGTTTTTAAACTAGGCATTGTTTTATCTTCTTTGTGTATGTAGGACCCTTCGGGCATTTTTCTCCAAAAAAGTCCAGTTTCATCTACGTTAAATATCTGCTCTGGACAGTAGCCACCTTTTTCAATGATTTTATCAAATTCAACCACAAATTTTTCAGCTGCTTCCACATCTGCACTTGCAGCCTCCCCACTGATACTCCGATTATGGAGGTGGAATCTTTCACGAAACCTTTGAAACCATCCATGGCTTGCTGTAAATGTTTCAGTTGATTCTTCTCCTTTGTGCACTTTCAAATTCTCAAAAATACTGCATGCTTTGGTTTGAATCAATAAAAGACTCATTGGCATTCGCTTTTCTATTTGGTCATCAATCAATACTGCCAGAAATTTCTCCATTTTATGAATGAGGCCTTTCCGCTGCCTAGTTATTATGGCTTGATATCCTGTTGATGCTTTTACGTCCTCTTTCACTCTATTCTTATCTTTTAGGATTGTTGAAATGGTAGAATGTGCAAGTTCCAATTCACTTGCTATTTCTTTAACTTTCTTGCTAGCTTCCTATTCCTTAAAGAGGAAGTAAACCCATCAGGGTTTTACTTCCTCTTTGTTTCCCTGCAAAGGTAAAGCATAATGGGCTACTATGCATCGCATAGTAGCCCATTATGTGTCACTTACCTGAAACCGAAGCCTGCGATGTCCCCGATTTCCTAGCCTCCACGAAGCGTCCATCTTTCACCCTCTTCCTTCCGGGTATCGCTGTGATTGGCTGGAGCCGCGATGACGTCACTCCCACGCATGTGCATGTGAGCCGCCAGTCACGGCATGATCTCCTTTAGAAACGACACGTGAGCCGTTTGTAAAGGTTTCTGCGGTACGCCTGCGCGGTTGTCTATGGCGCATGCGCCGTAGACATCGGCGCCAATCTTTTTTTCAAATATCTCCTAAACCGTGGAGGTTTAGGAGATATTTCGAGCACCTACAGGTAAGCCTTAATATAGGCTTACCTGTAGGTAAAGGTGCTTGTAAAGGGTTTACAACCACTTTAATGATCTTATTTTTCATATAAAGCTTCATTAGCTTTTCTTTTTTTCTGAGCACTTTTTGCAGGTGCAAGCATGTGTATTCCTTTTGCTGACATGGCGTGGGCAATACCTGTACAGTACAAGCACACATTACATTACAGTACTGTACATAAAGACATAAAACAGTACAGTATAAAGACATAAAACAGTACAGTGCTGTATACAGTAAAGACATAAGACATAAAACAGTGCAGTACTGTATACTGTACAGTAAAGACATAAGACATAAAACAGTGCAGTACTGTAGTAAAGAACACTGGAAGGGGCATTTAGGAGAACCGTGTATAGTACAGCACAGTACAAACCTGTTAAACAGAAGGCCAGGGGTGAGAACGAGGCAGATGCAGAATGACGATATGACGCCCAGTGCGTGGGTCGGGAGATAGGGAGAGCTGGTCGTAAGTCTGAGCAGTCATCCTGCACGGGTCGGGAAAGCTGGTCATAAGTCCGAGCGGTCGTTAAACAAGTAAGTCTTTAAACGAGGAGTATCTGTAATAATTTTGGGCAGTGTGCATCAGCAAAGACATGTTTTTTTTTGTTTTTTTTGGAAGACATATGAGTGTGATTTGCAGTCAGGAGATTGTGAGACATGGGCAGAGTGTTGTCACTTTATAAAACAATGTGCCAAAGCAAGGACCTAATTTCAGTATCAGCAGTTTTTAGATTTTATATGACATTTAATTCATTGGATTTATAATGACTTTAACATATATGCTTTAGTTCTTTGAATTTTAGTGTTGTGGTAACTTTTCTCATGTACCCTGCCTGTATGCACAGATTAAGCCAAAGATGGGGTTAACCCAAAAAGGGCCAAAATCTGTCTGTGACGACTGATAGCTAGCTCTTAAACTGTCTACACCTGAGCTACAGTTTTTATTAAAACTGATCTTTTCTCTTTATTTATTTTTTAGATTATAACTTTAGGAATAGGGTTATTTGAGCACATCGGGGAGTTCCTGGTGATAGTCCATTCAGTTGCCTTTTATTCCTAATTACTGCTGGTTAATTTTTTTCTGCTGTATTCTTTGCACTGTTTTTTTTTTTTTTAATTATCATTTAATTATTATAAAGCCCTGTACACCATTACTAATAGGTAAATGCAAATAGACAGCATGACTTAACAGAATAAGATGCAAACTCAAATAACTATTTATAAACTATTCACAAAAAAGTTTGTTTAAGCGGGGTCCGTAGGGCGCCGGTGGACAGCTTGCTGGATCCTTGATAAAACCAGAGTTCCTGTTGAAACATGTCGGACTTGGCATCACGACAGAGACGCTCTATGCGTCATGGATGACGCACCACATCACGCTTGCACATGCACAGTTGACTGTTTGAAGCTGGCGGTGAATATCTCGGCTAAGAATCAAGCGGATGGTGGCCCAGAGGACCTGACACTTATACAGTCTTTACAGCAAGCTGTCCACCGGAGCCCTACAGACCCCGCCTAAATAAACAGAGCATACAGGACGGCACCCACAGCCCCCCGGACCGGAGATAGAGAAAACAGGACTGGTACTATATCGCTCCACAAATGGTCGTGTGAGCGAACCATAAGTCCTATAAACTGCTTCCTTTTATTTTTCTTCATGCTGTATGCTATTTCATAGCCCTTATTTACCAGTTTTACAAACAGTGTCACTGAGCTATTGGTGATCCAACAGTTAGATAACAGCAATATATGCTATTCCATATTGGGAAAACTGAATATCTATGCCTTCGGATTGAATACTAACTGTGGACTCTAATCACCTTTACACACTGACAGCTTTGTCCTGCTACAAAATCAACTACAGCTGTTGCTGTGGGGCTAGCTACCTGACTTAATTAATCACCTCTAACAGGGGTTTTCTTTTGGAGACCAGAGGAGGTTTCCAATCAAACCTATTCTGATAGGATGGACTTTTGTTTTGTTATGTATGGTTTATGATATTGAGATCAGGAATCTGGTCCATTGATATTACCTACGTTTATTAACATTAGCCCTGTTACAAGTGTGTGTATGCATGGTCAGAACGTGATGCAGCTGCTCTTAACAGACAACGTTGTCTAATTTTAACATCATCCTGGTGTTGGTGGTGGGTACCTGGTCTTGGACGCCTTTTTTGTACTAAATAATTTCTCTAATAAGATGTATCCCATTTTAAGCAGCATGGTCCGCCTGTGTCTCTTTACAGTGGGAATCCTTCCCCTGTAACTCTTTTTCCCTTACACAATAAGCTGCATAAACAGATAGATTATTTATTTTCTTTTCTATAACAAAAAAGGCAATTCTGCCACAAGCATTGGATGGCCTGTCAACTATATACCACACTCTGGTTCTATTCCTGTTTAGTTGCCATCTGCACAAGTGTCTGAGATATGAAACCTTGTAAACCCACCAATAAAGTCCATCACTTGCTGCTCTGGTGAAGATCTGGTGTATGATTAGAGCCATTTTAAAGGCTCACATCCTCCCCAACAGGCAGATACCACAGAGAGCCCAATATCCATTTTTTCTGTTAAATTCTTGTTCTCTGTGCATTTCATAGATGACCCCTTTTACCTCGTTAGAGAAATTCCTCTCAATTCTCAGAAATAAGGTGGCATTCTTTAACGCTCACCCCTGCCAGTGGAGTGTCAACTTATTTTTTTTGTCCATTGTTGAAAGGCAATGGACAGTATCATTGTATTCATTTAAACTTTTTCATGATGCTTCTTTCTAGCAGTTTCTACCTCAGCTAACCTTTCAGTCTTGTTATTGTCTTTTTTGACTGGCTGCCAATAAGTCATCCATATTTGAAATTTTATTAATCCACTGTACACTCTTCTTTTTGAGTTCAACACTAGATAAATACTTTAGATTGATGGCTTTTGAAATGCAAAATATATGATGACAAAATACTGTGTTGCTTACACGTGTCTTAAAGGCATTTTCCAATCACACAATTCAAGGATTAGGGTTTTGGGTTTAATGTCCCTTTAACCACTTGCCGATCAGCCACCGTCATTATACTGTGGCAGGTAGGCTTGTTCGCGCAAATTGCCGTAGCTGTACGTCGGTCTGTTTTACAGCTATAGCAGACACGCGCATGCCCGCTGCACTGCGGCAGAGCTGATGTCCGCTGGCCACCCGCAATCACTCCACAGAGAGCCAGAACGGGGATCTGTCAATGTAAACAAACAGATTCCCGTTTTGACCAGGAAGTGCAGAGTGATCGTCTGTTCCTAGTGATTAGGAACAGCAATTTCTCTGTACTCCCAGTCAGTCCCCTCCCCCACAGTTAGAAACACATCCCAGGGAACACATTTATCCCCTTGATGACCACTAGTGTTAACCCCTTCCCTGTCAGTGTCATTTATACAGTAATGAGAGCATTTTTAGAGCACTGATCGCTGTCTAAATGTCACTGGTCCCAAAAAAGTGTCAAAAGTGTCCAATCTGTCCGCCGCAATGTCACAGTCCTGCTAAAAATCGCTGATCACCGCCATTACTATTAAAAAAAATAATAATAATAACATTGCCATAAATGTATCCTTTATTTTGTAGACACTAAAACTTTTGCGCAGACCAATCAATGTACGCTTATTGCGATTTTTTTTACCAAAAATATGTAGATATTGGTCTAAACCGATGAAGAATTTTTTTAATTGAATTTTTCTTTTTTGGGGACATTCTATGATGCAGATCGGTAGCCAGTAATTTTTTTTAGGTTCGCCACAGGTTTTTATAGCGTCAGGTACCCCCATATATTATCTAATAAAGGTTTTAACCCCCTAATTGCCCCTAGTTAACCCTTTCACCAGTGATCATCATATAAGTGTTACGGGTGACGCTGGTTAGTTAGTTTGCTTTTTATAGTGTCAGGGCACCCGCTGTATATAACCCAATAAAGGTTTAACCCCCTGATCGCCCGGCGGGTGATATCAATTAGGTTTTAGCATCAGAGAGGGTCTGCGTCACACCCCAGGCAGCGTCAGGTTAGTGCCAGTAACGCTAACACCCACGCGTGAAGCATACACCTCCCTTAGTGGTATAGTATCTGAACAGATCAATATCTGATCTGATCAGATCTATACTAGCGTCCCCAGCAGTTTAGGTTTCCCAAAAACGCAGTGTTAGCGGGATCAGCCCAGATACCTGCTAGCACCTGCGTTTTGCCCCTCCGTCCAGCCCAGGCCACCCAAGTGCAGTATCGATCGATCACTGTCACTTACAAAACAGAACACACATAACTGCATCGTTCGCAGAGACAGGCCTGATCCCTGCGACTCCAGTGCTGTAGGAGGTGATTTCACCACCACAGTTAAAAAAAAAAAGGAAATATGCCGAAGCATTGGGGCAGCAGGGGCGGAGGAGTGATTTTGCTCCTAATGCTGCGTACATACGATCGAAATTCCGACGGAGGCTTGCCCGTGGAAAAGTCCGACCATGTGTGTGCAGCATAACTTTTTTGCGGGAGGATGCCCCCATGCTTCGGCATATATAAATGGTGCATGTATGCCCATCATTAGAAGTGGGTGGATGAAGGGCGGTATTCTAATGGTGGGCATACCCACCGATCAATCTCTTTTTTCGTTCAGCCACCAAGGACCAGCAACGTACTGGTATGTAAAAATATCAGAATGGTCACCGTAGTGTATCTGATCCTAGCGCTCAAGGATAATTAAATGTTAATCTGCTTAGTTAGCTGCCGTTATAAAAAAGGGGTAGTAAATCAAATAAAATTATGTTTCAACAAGTGTAACATTAACAGCGCTGGTGTAAATTATATGAGAACATTACACCTTGGTTATAAATTATATATCCTGCAGAATATAAGCAACAAAAGAGTTACATCAAGATCATACAAAGAGATGACAGCCTGACCCGAAAGGGTTAAAAGTTTCCTCACAAACTCCAAGGTCCACCAGCTGTTATATAACACCAGGGTAAAAGTCACTAAACTTCCCAAGTGAATAAGTTCAAAAACAGCTACAGCAAACTAAGCAAAGCAGTAATGTTGATCCAGAACCAGTACGTTTTTCATAAGAGTACTCTCTGATGATTCAATCACTGTAGTTCTCCAGTAGATCAGATGTAGTTGCATTTTATACTCCCATCATTGTCTTAGCAGTGACACTCCCCCAAGGTCATGTACTCACCAGACTCTAGATGGTTAAACTCCTGTCAGCTCCTCTCCGAATCCCCAGCCAGCTCCCTTCAGGAAATCCTAAGGCTCTCAGACAGTGAGCGTGCGTGCGTGAAGCAGTGCGAGCATGCAAAACAAAGTAAGCTTCACATACCATAAAAACCTTTATTAAAATTAAATATGCCCCTACACATAAAACATGCTTACAAGGAAAAAAATAAAGTATAGCATATCACCCGGGGATGATCCATCAGCTCAGTCAGGCTAATGAACGCTCACACCATTCAAAGCTCTCATGAGTCCCGGGAAGACGATCGTTCCCCTGGCGTGATTGGTCGCGTGGTCACGCCCTGACGCGTTTCGTGATTGGTTCACGTCTTCAGAGGGCGTACTGGTATGTTGCTGGACTTTGAATGGTTATACCAGATTGATGCCTGCGGGTTTAGGTATCATCTTGGTATCATTCTTTTCAGCCAGCGGCCGGCTTTCATGTAAAAGCAATCCTAGTGGCTAATTAGCCTCTGGACTGCTTTTACAAGCAGTGGGAGGGAATGACCCCCCCCCGGATATAAAAAGCGCCATTGGGAAATTGGGAAAGCATTTTATCACACCGATCTTGGTGTGGTCAGATGCTTTGAGGGCAGAGGAAAGATCTAGGGTCTAGACCCCAGTTTTTTCAAAAAAAGAGTACCTGTCACTACCTATTGCTATCATAGGGGATATTTACATTCCCTGAGATAACAATAAAAATGATAAAAAAATAAATAAATATGGAAGGAACAATTTAAAAATAAAATAAAAAAGCAAAATTAATAATAATAAAAAAAAAACACCCCTGTCCTGCCCTGCCCTGCTCTTGCCCAATGGCGAACGCAAGCGTCGGTCTGGCGTCATATGTAAACAGCAATTGCACCATGCATGTGAGGTATCACCGCGAAGGTCAGATCGAGTGCAGTAATTTTAGCAGTAGACCTCCTAAATCTAACGGGGTAACCTGTAAAGGCTTTTAAAGGCTTTTAAAAATGTATGTAGTTTGTCGCCAATGCGCGTTTGTGTGAAATTTTAAAGCATGTCGTGTTTGGTATCTATGTATTGGCCTAAGATCATCTTTTTTATTTCATCAAACATTTGGGCAATATAGTGTGTTTTAGTGCATTAAAATAAAAAAAAAGTGTATTTTTTCCCCAAAAAATGCGTTTGAAAAATCGCTGCGCAAATACTGTGTAGAAAAAAAAAATGCAACACCCACCATTTTATTCTGTAGGGCCTTTGCTTTAAAAATATATATAATGTTTGGGGGTTCAACATAATTTTCTTGCAAAAAAAAATATGTTTTCATGTAAACAAAAAGTGTCAAAAAGGGCTTTGTCTTCAAGTGGTTAGAAGAGTGGATGTAAGCTTCCTAATGTTGTGTATAAAATGCCAGAACAGTTCAAACCCCCCCCAAATGACCCCATTTTGGAAAGTAGACACCCCAAGCTATATACTGAGAGGCATGTCGAGTCAATGGAATATTTTATATGTTGACACAAGTTGCGGACAAAAGACAATTTTTTTTTTTTTCACAAAGTTGTCACTAAATGATATATTGCTCAAACATGCCATGGGCATATGTGGAATTACACCCCAAAATACATTCTGTTGCTTCTCCTGAGTACGGGGATACCACATGTGTGAGACCTTTTGGGAGCCTAGCTGCGTACGGGACCCCAAAAACCAATCACCGCCTTCAGGCTTTCTAAGGGTGTAAATTTTTTATTTCACTTCTCACTGCCTATCACAGTTTCGGAGGCCATGGAATGCCCAGATTGCACAAAACCCCCCAAATGACCCCATTTTGGAAAGTAGACACCCCAAGCTATTTGCTGAGAGGTATTGTGAGTATTTTGCAGATCTCGCTTTTTGTCACAAAGTTTTGAAAATTTTTAAAAAAAGAAAAAAAAAATGTTCTTTCTTCATTTTCAAAAACAAATGAGAGCTGTAAAATACTCACCATGCCTCTCAGCAAACAGCTTGGGGTGTCTACTTTCCAAAATGGGGTAATTTGGGGGCGTTTTGTGCTATTTTGGCATTTTATGGCCTTCGAAACTGTGATAGGTAGTGAGGAGTCAAATCAAAAATTTGTGCCTAGAAATCCTGAAGGCGGTGCTTGGTTTTCGGGGCCCCGTACGTGGCTAAGCTCCTAAAAAGTCCCACACATGTGGTATCCCCGTATTTAGGAGAAGCAGCAAAATGTATTTTGGGGTGCAATTCCACATATAACCATGGCATGTGTGAGCAATATATCATTTAGTGACAACTTTATGTATTTTTTTTTTTTTTTGTCATTATTCAATCACTTGGGACAAAAAAAAAAATATTCAATGGGCTCAACAGGCCTATCAGCAATTTCCTTGGGGTGTCTACTTTCTAAAATGGGGTCATTTGGGGGGGTTTTGTGCTATTTTGGCATTTTATGGCCTTCAAAACTGTGATAGGTAGTGAGGAGTGAAATCAAAAATTTGCGCCCTTAGAAATCCTGAAGGCGGTGCTTGGTTTCCGGGGTCCCGTACGTGGTTAGGCTCCTAAAAAGTCCCACACATGTGGTATCCCCGTACTCAGGAGAAGCAGCAGAATGTATTTTGGGGTGCAATTCCACATATAACCATGGCATGTGTGAGCAATATATCATTTAGTGACAACTTTCTGTAATTTTTTTATTTATTTTTGTCATTATTCAATCACTTGGGACAAAAAAAAATATTCAATGGGCTCAACATGCCTCTCAGCAATTTCCTTGGGGTGTCTACTTTCTAAAATGGGGTCATTTGGGGGGTTTTGTACTGCCCTGCCATTTTAGCACCTCAAGAAATGAGATAGGCAGTCATAAATTTAAAGCTGTGTAAATTCCAGAAAATGTACCCTAGTTTGTAAACGCTATAACGTTGCGCAAACCAATAAATATATGCTTATTGACATTTTTTTTACTAAAGACATGTGGCTGAATACATTTTGGCCTAAATGTATGACTAAAATTGAGTTTATTCGATTTTTCTTATAACAAAAAGTAGAAAATATCATTTTTTTTCAAAATTTTCGGTCTTTTTCCATTTATATCGCAAAAAATAAAAATCGCAGAGGCAATCAAATACCATTAAAAGAAAGCTCTATTTGTGGGAAGAAAAGGACGCAAATTTCGTTTGGGTACAACATTGCATGTCCGCACAATTTACAGTTAAAGCAGCGCAGTGCAAAATTCTGAATTCACCTCTGGTCCTTTAGCTACCAAATGGTCCGGGGCTTAAGTGGTTAAGGGGGGAAAAATCTTCTGGTCCTTGGTTAACTAATTTGTAGTAAGCTGCAAAAAATTATATTTGTATTTTTAGGTTTATACAGTATATGCTTTACGGCTAGTAATAAAGAAAAACAAAACCCTCCTACTAGGGATGAGCTTTATATTCAGGTCGAACATGAGTTTGACTCGTACATTGACTGTTCGCCCGTTCACCGAATAGCGAACAATTTGGGGTGTTCGCGGCAAATTCGAAAGCCGCGGAACACCCTTTAAAAGTCTATAGGAGAAATAAAAAATGCTAATTTTAAAGGCTAATATGCAAGTTATTGTCATAAAAAGTGTTTGGGGACCTGGGTCCTGCCCCAGGGGACATGTATCAATGCAACAAAAAGTTTTAAAAACTGAGTTTTTTTCGGGAGCAGTGATTTTAATAATCCTTCAAGTGAAACATTAAAAGTGAAATATTCCTTTAAATTTCATACCTGGGGGGTGTCTATAGTATGCCTGTAAAGTAACTGTCCCTACACAAAATTACATTTCTAAAGGAAAAAAGTAATTTAAAACTACTCGCGGTTATAATGAATTGTCGGGTCCCCCAATTTTTTTTAATAAAAAAAAATGCGTGGGGGTCCCCCAAATTCCATATCAGGCCCTTCAGGTCTGGCATGGATATTAAGGGGAACCCTGCACCATTTTTTTTTTAAATGGCGTAGGGGTCCCCCTCAAAATCCATACCAGACCCTTTAGGTCTGGTATGGATTTTAAGGGGAACCCTGCGCCAAAAAAAATAAATGGCGTGGGGTTCCCACAAAAAATCCATACCAGACCCTTATCTGAGCACGCAACCTGGCAGGCCACAAGAAAAGAGGGGGGATGAGAGATCGCCCCCCCCTGAACCGTACCAGGCTACATGCCCTCAACATGGGGAGGATGTCCCCATGTTGATGGGGACAGGGGCCTCATCCCAACAACCCTTGCCCGGTGGTTGTGGGGGTCTGCGGGCGGGGGGCATATCGGAATCTAGAAGCCCCCAGATTCCGCCCCCCCCTATGTGAATTGGTAACGGGTACAAGTCCTTTATTAAAAAGAAAAAAAAAAGAAAAAGAAAAAAAATTCCAACAATGTAATCCATTCTCGAACAATACAGAGAAAAAAAGCCCACACGATCCTGTCTCCATGGGAGGAACCCGCCATATGACACTCTTGCGCCGTGACAGCTCTTTTATAGCTGAGGGCGGGGCCATCCATCACGTGCGTGGGTGACCCCGCCCCCCTCTGACGCAAGGGTAATGCCGGGGTTATCCAATGACATGTACAGGTGACCCGCCCCCTTTGACGTGTCACGGGAAACCCGCGTTGGGGGGTTGCCATCTTAGCCTTCGTTTGATCTGCAGTTGCCATGGTGCCGCATATGTGCTAGGACCCCAGACATTTGATGAGTGCCAATCAGTGCCTCCTATTAGTGCCCATCAGTGCCTTCTATCAGTGTCCATCAGTGCCTCCTATCAGTGCCCATCAATGCCTCCTATCAGTGACCATCAGTGCCTCCTATCAGTGCCCATCAGTGCCTCTTATCAGTGACCATCGGTGCCTTCTATCAGTGACCATCGGTGCCTTCTATCAGTGACCATCAGTGCCTTCTATCAGTGCCTTCTATCAGTGCCCATCAGTACCTTCTATCAGTGCCCATCAGTGCCTTCTATCAGTGACCATCAGTGCCTTCTATCAGTGCCCATCAGTACCTTCTATTAGTGACCATCAGTGACTTCTATCAGTGCCCATCAGTACCTTCTATCAGTGACCATCAGTGCCTTCTGTCAGTGCCCGTTAGTGGCTTCTATCAGTGTTCATCAGTGCCTCCTATCAGTGTCCATCAGTACCTTCTACCAGTGCTCATCAGTACCTTCTATCAGTTTCCATTAGTACCTTCTATCAGTGTCCATCAGTACCTTCTATCAGTGTCCATCAGTACCTTCCATCAGTGTCCATCAGTACCTTCTCTCAGTGCTCATCAGTACCTTCTATCAGTGTCCATCAGTACCTTCTCTCAGTGCTCATCAGTACCTTCTATCAGTGTCCATCAGTACCTTCTATCAGTGCTCATCAGTGAATGCTGTTAATGTCCATCAGCGCTGTCTGCCTTCTCAGGACAGCACTGCTCTGAGCAGAGATCGTGTCTGTCATGGAACAGTAGCACAGAGACACCGGTAAATCATTGACGTTCTATTTCCCCATCCGTCCTCTCTCGCACAGGATGAGAGAGGACACACAGCTGATCTCACTGCTCCCCCTTCTCCCCCTCCCCTCTCCTGTGAGCTCCACGGGAAATGTGAGCTCATTAGATTCTCACTTGACTGACCGCGGAGCACACATGAGAGGGGAGAAGGGGAGCAGTGAGATCAGCTGTGTGTCCTCTCTCATCCCGTGCGAAAGAGGACGGATGGGGAAATAGAACGTCAATGATTGCCAGTGTGAGTCAGTGTTCAGCCTGACGAGGAGGAGGCGGTGCTTGGTTACACTGCACGGCCGCCGATGACACTACAGTAAATGTATCACAGCGCCTGGGGATTAGGCTGCAGACACAGACTCGAGTATAAGCCGAGAAGGGGATTTTCAGCATAAAAAAATGTGCTGAAAAACTTGGCTTATACTCGAGTATATACGGTAAGTTTAAAGTCCAAATAAAAGTTGCAACAATGTGATCACTTCACATTATAGGTGTAATAGAGTCCAACAAAGGGAGAGTGCTTGATTACGTCCTAGGTATTTTCATTTCACCATCACCTTCACACGTGTAGATTTGGGGGTTAAAGAATCCCCCTATAGATCAGACTCTTACCAGACTGTGCTGGGTAACAAGCACAGAACACCAGATCTTGGTTTCAATCCTCTCCCTGGATAATTGATCACAGATCCTGTTGCAGCAGGGAGGACGAGTCACCCACTAATGAGCTCATGTAGGGATGAATATCCATGTCAATCATGATGAACAACAGCACCTAAAATTTCTGGATGGACCCTCTGCACACTGCGTCTCTCCTCTCCCCTTACACCAGAAGTCTCAAACTGGCGGCCCTCCAGCTGTAGCAAAACTACAAGTCCCATCATGCCTCTGCCTGTGGGAGTCATGCTTGTAATTGTCAGCCTTGCAATGCCTCATGGGAATTGTAGTTTTGCAACAGCTGGAGGGCCGTTAGTTTGAGACCCCTGCCTTACACACTGTCACTCTATTGCACATTTAATGTGAAGCGATCACATTGTTGCAATGTTTATTTGGACTTTAAACGTACATGTTGTTTTATGATAGCACACCTGTAATAGCTGGAATGTGTTTATTTATGTAGCTGCAATGTGATATTGATGCGCTGTAAATCAACCCTAAGTGAACCAATCATAACATATACCATTAAAATAATAATGTGACCAAGATGCAACCTGCAAAAAATATCCAAATGTGCAAACAGTGCTGAAATAGTGCTGAAATAAGTGTGCTAAATTAATATATAGTGCGGAGACCCATGACTAAGTCACGTGACGCGAGACGCAACGAGTAGGGGGAGGAGCCTAATCACGCTACCAGCGGCACTCGGATGTGGTCCCAGCTGGAGCTGTGAAGGAAAAGCGTTTACTGAGCTGAACTTTGGCTGTCTATGCGATACAACCTTTTTTGGTCACGTGAGTGAAAGAGCTGTGTGCTTAACATTACATCTGTGTGTGTGAGCACTGCACAATGAGGTTTGTTTCCTTTTGTCTTCCATGATCCATTCTTATGAGGTATAATCAAGACTTCTCAAGATATTTAATCTGACAATTGTGCTGATCTGTGAATAACTGGAGGAGTGGGATTCAGTGAAGGAGTGCTCTGTTTGGTCAACACAAAAGGACTGTGATAACTGTTATGTTAATATCCTTAGTGTTTGGTGCGAAGCAGCATCACCAGCAGCAGTTCCTTTTCTAGCTGTTTTTTTGTTATTTGATTTGTCTGCTCATTGCATATGAGTGATCCCTATTAGGGTCTCCGCACTATATATTAAATTAGCACACTTATTTCAGCACTATTTCAGCACTGTTTGCACATTTGGATATATTTTGCAGGTTGCATCTTGGTCACATTATTATTTTAATGGTATATGTTATGATTGGTTCAATTAGGGTTGATTTACAGCACATCAATATCACATTGCAACTTCACTTATATGTTATCAGACACATTGATTGATTGCAGCTGAATCATTTAGTTATCCTTGGTTTATTTCACATATTTGATTGCCTTTGCACCATTTTAGCGCTTTAGTATTTGTATATACTATTTTATTTATGTAGCGCTGCCTTGATGAATTTGTTTGTCGGTTTTAAATTGTATTTGTCTGCGCTTGGCAGGCATATGTGGTAGCAGCTTCAGGATTAAATAGGATATCTGCGTGTGTGTTTTTTACACCTACTGTGGTAGTTTCACCTAATCCATAAGCGCTTGAATTTGTAGGAGGGGGTTCATTATCTACATTTTGGTATAAGTATGTTGTGTAATAGTTATCCCACCACAGGGGCCCCTGTGGCTGGATTTTCATCATTGCTCCCTGCTCCGTGTAAGGTTTTCTTCAATTGGTGCTGGGGCATGGTGTGCAGAGAGGTGAGTGGTATCCATGAGATTTAATATGGAGTTCAGAGAGGTAGAAATCAAGGAGTGACTAACCCTAATATCCCATAGGTGGAGTACAATTTGGAATGTTTTATTTTTCCTTGTTTATATGCTAGCAGCTCACCTGACCTGGTGGATGGAGAGTGTGATGAGTCTGAAGCATTATGGGTGGAACTGCATACAGATATGTGTAGTTCAAAGTTAATCATTGAAGTTTGTTATAGACCACCCAATGTTAATGAGGAGGTGGAGACTCAGCTCCTTGCACAGATTGAAAGGGCTGCAAGGGCTGGGACAGTGATAATAATAGGGTATTTTAACTAGCCAGAAATTGACTGGAGTAATGGCACTGCTGGGACAGTTAAAGGGCAAAAATGTATAAACCTATTACAGGACAATTTTATGGTCCAGTTTATTGAGGCCCCCAACTAGGAATGATGCTCTGTTGGATCTGGTAATCGCAAACCATGCAGAGCGTATTACTAATGTATTACTAATGTTCAGATAAAGGAACACCTGGGTAGTAGTGACCATAACATGATTTCATTTGATGTTAGCTGTAAGCAAAAATAATTTTTAAGAGAGCACATTTTCCAAGGATGAGGGCTGCTCTCCAGGACTTAGACTGGGAGAGAATATTGGCCTCAATGGGTACAGAACAGAAATGGGAATTCTTAAAAAAAATCTGTTTGTGAACTTACTGCAAAGTTTATTCCCATGGGCAATAAGTTTAAAACAAACAATGTTCTTCCCTTTTTCCGGACATGAAGGGTTATTACCCTTGCAAAAGGTGTAATGTGTGTATACATAATGTGATTGGACGTGGCAGAAGTGTTAGCTTTACGTCTTCTGTCACTTCCAAGATTTACCATATGAAGCAGTTTACCACATGCACCACAAAGTTCATTGTATACCTTATCACATGTCCATGTGATAAGCAATACGTGGGACGCACTATTCACAATTTTTCCATCCGCGTCAATGAACACATCTCAGGAATAAAAAAAGGACGCACTAAACATAGTGTACCGAGACATTACCTTCATGTTCACAATAAAAAGGTTACCGGCACCAAATTTCAAGTAATTGATCAATTCGTCCCTCATTGGAGGGGTGAATCCCGGATTAGAGGTGTCTCCAGATTGGAAACTTTCTGGATACACCAACTTCGGTGTTATTCGCCATTCGGGCTCAACATTGATTGGGACATCAATTCCTTTATTAATAAAGCCTAAGTGGCTAGGTTTTTTGTTTATGTCCCATTTTTCCTATACATGGCTACTGTTTTTTTATACCCATATATCTCCTGGTTTTTATTTTAATTTGTATGTATTGTTCACAATTATGGCCTGCTATCTATTCTTTTTATGCAACATCCTCAACATCTTTGCATTGGCTTGCATTTTGTATGAAATTATTTGCATATACTTTATTATTATAAAGTAGATTCACCTTTAGTGGTGTATTTTACATAATTAAATATATTTCGGGTATGGATGTTTGTTCATATTCCAAATATCAGTGGTTTTTAATATTGTAAATATTTTTATATTACTAGGCTTGTGATATGAAATCATATATTTGTTTCTCTAGCTCCCCTGTCTGCCAGTGTTAGTATTGCAGTTGTGCCCTTGATATTGTTAAAACATATCTACCAATTGACTTTATCTCGCACGTCTGCAGAGCAGTCTGCCGTTGCGTATATTCCCCGCTGCGGTCCATACAGCGTGGTCTGCAAGGGAGGCTTGGAACGCAGTCACCTTTGGCGGCAGTAGCGTGATGACGCTGTATTAACGTAGTCGCGTAGTAACGTAGCATACGTTCTCGCGATATGGGTTCCCTTGGTTTCGGTATGGAATGCATATACTGCTGGAAAGGGGAGCGTAATGACGATCCTCAACGGAGACGCAATGACGCATAGTCGTGTGCCATTCTTCCACTCTCATTGGCTCATTTAGTTAGCCTTACCTATGACGGACATGGGGGCGGAGACTTTTTGATATTTCGATTGGTTCATCTCACTGAATGGGAGTTACACACCAGCTGAGATGAATCCAACCAACGATGTTATTGCACTATATAGCGTGGCTCTGTCCTGCAGGTTCATGACCCAGTTGATGCATTATTATGCGAAACATGTCGGGTACATGGACCTGCCTATAGCTACGCTTTTTTTATTCTGATATTGCTTGTACAAGCCTCTGCATGGAAGCCTGTTTCATTTTTTTTTAAACTTTGTTCTTTAAACACCTATGTGTGTTCTGTGACTTTTTTGTTTGAATAAACAAAGTCTTTTTAATTACCTTCTGATCCTGCACTATGTGGAGCTTCCCTTTTTTGTTTTATGGTTATTATCACCACTTCTGATGCACTGATATCCTTGACGCTTCGTATTACAACCGTGGAGATATCCAGCTGGAGATCCTGTGTTCCTGCACTTATCGCACCGTGAGGACAGTTCCAGAGGATTTTTTATCTGCACCTTCTGCTTGTTTGACCCACCACCGCTGGTGTGTGTGTCCACACATAGGGGTAAGAGTACCCATTTCTTTTTCCCCACTCCTGGTGTTGGAATCACGTTCCCGGGTGTTGCTGCTATATAAATGTATATATTTATATGAACTTGAACTCGCCATGGATACACCGAATTTTGATTGATTGTTTTTTGTTCACTTATTGTGCATCATACTGGACTTTGTTGTCAGTTATATCACCTCACAGGACGTTATATATGAAATTGCACTTTTTATTTGTTACTGTATACACACACTTTTTAGGGTCACTCCCTTCATTTGTGGTATTTGGAATTTACACACGCCCAAATTTATATATATCTCTGGGTCCTATACATTATTTAGGCGCTGCATTTTTTTATTTTTTATTTTAATAAGTTTAAAAGGCTTAAAATAAAACCTATGTGGCTCACGGCCAAAGTTAAAAACTATAAGCTATAAGAAAAGAGCATTTAAAAAATATGAACATGAAGGAACACTAGTGCCGTTTAAATGTTACAAAGAATATAACAGAATATGTAAAAAGGAAATCAAGGATGCAAAAATTCAAAACGAATGACAGATTGCAAAAGATAGTAGGACAAACCCCCAAAAATTCTTCAAATATATTAATAGTAAAAAGGTCAAGTCTGAGTATGTAGGCCCTTTACAAAATAATCTAGAGTGGGTGACTGGGGACAAAGAGAAGGCTAATTTATTAAATACTTTCTTCAGCTCTGTGTATACAAAGGAGCATGGGGGAGCTCATGTCCATAATGGGGGTGGTAGTGACACAGCCCCAAATCCGCAATGGCTCAAAAGTGATATGGTCCAGAAATATTTAGACAGAATAAAGGTGGATAAAGCACCTGGACCAGATGGCATACACCCATGGATCCAAAAAGAATTGAGCTCTGTATTTTCAAAGAAATTGTATCAAATTTTTAGGGACTTATTAATGACAGGAATAGTACCCCTGGATTGGCGCAGGGCCAATGTGGTGCCTATATTTAAAAAGGGAACAAAGTCCTTACCAAGTAACTATAGACCTGGTAGTTTAACTTCTATAGTTGGGAAGATACTGGAGAGATTAATAAAAGACCACATAGATGAGTTCTTGCTGGAAAAAATATTTTAAGCAACAGACAGCATGGATTCATGAAAGACAGAAGTTGTCAGACAAACCTGATTTCTTTTTATGAATAGGTAAGTAAAACCTTGGACAGAGGGGTGGCGGTGGACATGGTATACTTGGATTTTGCAAAAGCATTCAATACAATTCCCCACAATGTGTAAGGTAAAGTCTACAGGCTTGGAAATATCAGTTTGTAAATGGATAGAAAACTGGATAAAAGACAGAATTCAGAGAGTAGTGGTTAATGATTCTTACCCTGAATGGTCTAAGGTTATCAGTGGTGTACCCCAAGGTTCAGTGCTGGGGCCCTTACTTTTTAATATCTTTATAAATGATATTGGGTCTGGGATCAAAAGTAACATGTCTGTCTTTGCAGATGACACTAAGCTATGCAGTGGAATAACGTCCTTGCGGGATATCTCCAATTTACAAGCCGACCTCAATGCTCTGTCTAATTGGGCGACTATGTGGCAGATGAGGTTTAATGTTGACAAATGTAAAGTTATGCACTTGGGGGCTAAGAATATGCATGCACCATACATACTAGGGGGGGTACAACTTGGGGGATCCATAGTGGAGAAGGATCTGGGGGTTTTGGTAGATCATAAGCTCAATAATGGCATGCAATGCCAAGCTGTGGTTTCCAAAGCGAGCAAAGTCCTTTCTTGTTTTAAGAGAGGTATGGGCTCCAGAGAGAGAGTGAGATATAATTTTGCCCCTGTTCAAATCATTAGTAAGACCTCATCTGGAATATGCAGTTCAGTTTTGGGCTCCAGTTCTCAAAAGGGATATTGGGGAACTGGAGAAAGTGCAGAGAAGGGCAACCAAACTGATAAGAGGAATGGAGGAGCTCAGCTATGAGGAAAGATTAGAGGAACTGAATTTATTCACTCTGGAGAAGAGGAGATTAAGGGGGGATATGATCAACATGTACAAATATATAAGGGGTCCATATAGTGAACTTGGTGTTGAGTTATTCACTTTACGGTCAACACAAAGGACAAGGGGGCACTCTTTACGTGTAGAGGAAAAGAGATTTTGTCTCCAAATACGGAAAGACTCCCTGCAGAGGTGGTTCTGCCCAGCTCAGTAGATTGCTTTAAGAAAGGCCTGGATTCTTTCCTAAATGTACATGTAGCGGCCTCACCCCATCTCCTTTTACTAGGGGTATGTCACACGACAGGGTGAGATGCGCTACGGCCCATGTCCTCCCCATGGCTGTGGGTGAGGTGAAGGCCAGTATCAGTATCTTCCTCGGGCCAATGTGCTTTAGTTATGAAACTCAGTCCTGCTATGCTGGCACCCTCCTTTGCTCCCATTAACCAGAGTCCAACTCCTGCTTTATTGTAAGCTCCACAACAAACAGTGCTTCTGTAGCCAACTGGTTGGAACGTTTTAACAACCTGATACGGTGGGATGAGCAGGTCGAGGCACTATCCTAATTTCAATCTAAACCACTGTGATTTCACCAGCGGTTATCATAGCCTTTATTAGCACAGAACATGGAACTTGTGAGTCTCTACCAGCAACTCAAGAGAACGTATTTAGGAGTACCTTCGCTGCGCTGTGGCCCCTATCAGGGGAAGATGTCCCTCTAAGGGAGTTACCGGAGGCCCATCCGTCACCGGGTTGATGCTGCTCCGGACTCTCCGGACGGGTGACCTCCCCGGCCTCCTCACCTCAGATGCGGGTCCCGTCCATCTCGGGGACCCTCGGATCACTTCGCCCTTGCGGGACCCAGTCGAAGTTACTGGGCCCCAGGCCTACGATCTAGTACCTCACCCCAGGCTGAAGGTGCCTGGGATGGACTCCAACTCCATTCCGGCCAGGCCTAGGGCGCCTGGGCCAGAACTCCAAACCGCCAGCACCCAGGCCTAAGGTGCCTGGGTGCGTGAAGAGAAGATCCTCGAAGACCTTGTGGCGAGGGCGTCTCCCCCTTTTATCCCCTCCCATCGACACCACGGCAGGTTCCCCGCCCTTGCCGTACCGTCTCCGGAAAGGGACAAAAAGGGTAGCACTGTGGCAGTGATTCTACCCTGAGCCTGCGGGTACACCGCCACCCACAGGCCAAGGAGAATAATACACCACCCAATCCTCCACGAATACAAAGGGGTCCAAAACCTCTCACAATTACACACCTGGGTCATACTACCACCCAGGTGTACCCAAACTAAATTTAAAGACCCCGCTACATACATAATATAACTGGGTGCTAACATTTATAGGTAAAGTTGATCCGGGGAAAATCCGATTCTCGGGGGATCAGGAAGGAATTTTTTCCCCTGCTGTAGCAAATTGGATCATGCACTACTGTTTTTTTTTTTACCTTCCTCTGGATCAACTGTGGGTGTAGAATTGGGTATATGGGATTGTATGATATTATATATTTTTTTTTTTTTTTATGGTTGAACTGGATGGACTTGTGTCTTTTTTCAACCTGACTAACTATGTAACTATGTAAACTTAAACAAAGACCACGACAGGTCTAGTGGTGCTTTTAGGAGAGGAGAGTGGAGTGGAATGTGATTTTCCATAAAGGATCCATGTATTAAAACATTGTCAGACCAGCTGTGGATTTCGATGCAGGTAAGGAGAGTGGAACGTGAACTGCCACTAGATCTGTTGTGGTCTTTGTTTATGGTGAGCTGCTAGGGCACACTCCTGGTGGATGCCTGGATGGTGGATACAATTGTGTTCACAATTTTCAAGAACTGTTTTTTATTTCAATTCTTTTTATTGATTTTCCATATAATTTACATCGTAAACAATACAGCAGATAAAGCAAGTGTATGAGCACAGTGAATTATCAGAACCATACATATTTTAGTCGTAATAACTATATGGTGGGTATACTTTCCCAGGATTGAACTAGTGATCATTTATTCCCAAGTTTCACGTTCCACTTAGTTCCCTACCATTATACTTTAAAATTATAACATGAAACAGAACATGAAACATAAGTGCCTTAACCAGTGAATCTGATACGTAGACTATTGACTACATCCTTGAGTGAGCAGTCGGCCACCATCTACAGGTGGTGTAGTTATCGAAGAGAAGCTCAGAGACCCGTCTCCCCACCGGTGCCCCTTACGGGATCACACTGCACCCATTGGGGATACTAGTCTCCTTACATAGATTATAACATTGTAAATACCCAAGTATGTCAGAACTCTTTAGTTGTTGCCGAACCAAGATATCCACGGAGACCAAAGATCAAGAGCGGTATGGATACGTCCTAACGAGGACGCTAATAGTTTTTCGTAAGTGTAGTGTAAGTTGGTTAGATCAATTACTTCTGCAATTGTGG
The DNA here is from genome assembly GCA_029206835.1 of Rana muscosa. NCBI lineage: Eukaryota > Metazoa > Chordata > Amphibia > Anura > Ranidae > Rana > Rana muscosa. The sequence goes on from CM055116.1 coordinate 176,941,296, forward strand.
GAGGGGAGCCGTCTTTCCATTTTCTTGTAATTAATAGCCTAGCTGCCAATAGAATGTTTGCTATTGTGTGTTGCAGATTTGGTAGGATATGGTCGATTCCTATAGATAGGATCGCTAACTCTGGGTTTGGTAAGAACTGTGTTTGCGCTAAATCCGTGATAACCTTAAATATATTGTCCCAGTATTCTCTGAGTTTTGGACCACCCCACAGTGTATGATATAGATCACTGCGATATCCACAATGCCTCCAACATGTGTTGAGTAGTGATGAGCCGAACACCCCCGGGTTCGGTTCGCACCAGAACCCGCGAACGGACCGAAAGTTCGAACGAACATTAGAACCCTATTAAATACAATGGATGCGAACGTTCGAATTCTAAAGTGCTAATTATAACAACTATTATGCATGTTATTGTCCTAAAAAGGGTTTGGGAACCCGGGTTCTGCACCAGGGGACATGTATCAATGCAAAAATAAGTTTTAAAAACGGTCGTTTTCCGGGAGCAGTCATTTTAATGATGCATAAAGTGAAAAAAAAAAGTCAAATATTCCTTTAAATATCGTACCTGGGGGGTGTCTAAAGTATGCCTGTGAAGTGCCACGTGTTTCCCGTGTTTAGAACTGTCCCTGCACAAAATGACACTTCTAAAGGAAAAAAAAGCCATTTAAAACTGCTTGCGGCTTTAATGTAATGTCTGGTCCCGGTAATATGGATGAAAATCTTTAAGAAAAATGGCATAGCTACCCCATCACCCCCCCCCCTACCCCAGCCCATTACCAGCCCCTTTGGGTCTTGTATGGATATTAAGGGGAACCCCGCACATAAAATAAAAAAGGCCCTATATACTCTGAACAGCCGTATACAGGCGGTGCATACAAGACAGGGACTGTAGGTTTGTTCTTATGTAGAATCTGTTTGTAATTTTGAACAGGTACATTGTTGAAGTGTAGCTCCAGACCAAAAATCTATTTTTAAACTTTTTGGAAAACATAGGTAAGGGTTATCACCCCTGTAACATTTGTTTTGCTGTCTGTGCCCCTGTTCAGAACATTTCACCTCACTTTCCGTCCTAATGACAACTGTTTTTGAAATGTGGTGTTTTTCTTGAAACAAGGATTGCTGATAAAGCATCAGTACAGAGGAGACACCTTTCTCCCATATTTATTCTTACAGGAGAGAATTTTCCTTCCTAGTGGTAGATTTCCTCTCACTTCCTGTTGTCTTCTTGCGTTTGCAAGTAGGAGTCGTTTGTAAGTTGGATGTTTGAAAGTAGGGACCTGCCGTATATACTCTGCAGAAATAGGCCCCTTAGTTGTTGGTGTTGGCACAACACTGTAAGCACTCACAGTTACTCTTGGTTGGTGCTGGAACGCCCTGCTGTCAACTATTATATCAGGAATTTTAATTACATATAATTGTTGAACAGTGGTAGTAAAAATTGGGCCTTTGATGGTGGTGCTGGTGCCACAACACTGTAAGCCCTGACAGTTACTCTTGGTGGGTGCAGCAATGGGCCCTGCTGTGAATTATTAGATCAAGAATTGTAATTACATGCCCCTGTTGAACAGGGGCTGAAAAATTGGGCCTTAGGCACTGGTGGCACAACACTGCAACCCTTCACAGATACTGTACTTGGAGCACAGCAATGAGCCCTGTTGCAAAGTATTGCTTCAAAAATTGTAATGACACGCCCCTGTTAAACAGGGGCTGAAAAATTGGGCCTTAGGCACTGGTGGCACAACACTGCAACTCCTCACAGATACTGTACTTGGAGCACAGCAATGAGCCCTGTTGCAAAGTATTGCTTCAAAAATTGTAATTACACGCCACTGTTAAACAGGGGCTGAAAAATTGGGCGTTAGGCACTGGTGGCGGCACCCATAAACAAAAATGATCTTCCAAGCTATCATCATCAATCGTACCATTGAGGACTCGGAGGAGGAGGATAGCCAGTCAACATAACAGCACAGGCACTCAGCATCAGCATCAGTCTTGAAGGGATGTGACATTTTAAAATCAATTAGTCTGTTATATCAGCATCAGGTGTGTGGTAGCTGGTGGTGATCCAAGACTGGTTCATCTTGATGAAAGTCAGTCGATCAACCGAGTCGGTGGACAGGCGCACCCTGTGATCCGTGACAAATCCTCCAGCAGCACTGAATGTGCGTTCCGAAAGAACGCTGGATGCAGGACAGGCCAGTAGCTCAATTGCATACTGTGCAAGCTCTGGCCAGTGATCCATCCTCAAGACCCAGTAAGCCAGAGGATTTTCGGTGGGGAAGGTGTCCAAGTCTGACCTTGCCCCTAGATATTCCTGCACCATGTTTATCAGACGCTGGCGATGGTTGCTGGAACCGATCATACTTTGGGGCTGCGGACTAAAGAATTGTCTGAACGCATCGGTCAGACGGCCACCTTCCCCACCGCTCCTTCTTTGACTGGCCGAAGCCTCAGCAACTCGTTGTCCAGGACCAGGAGTTTGCAACCTCCCAGTCTCTGGGAACGCGTTGCACAGACCTTTCTGCAAGGCCTCCCGGAGTTGTCTCATCCTCTGCTCCCTCTGCGACGGTAACATAAGGTCCGCAACCTTACCCTTGTACCGTGGATCAAGGAGAGTGGCCAGCCAGTAATGGTCCCTCTCCTTGATCCGAAGAATACGAGGATCCTTCCGCAGACTTTGCAGGATCAGGGAGGCCATGCAGCGTAGGTTTGCTGAGGCATTCGCTCCGGAGTCCTCTGGGTCACTAAGGACGACATGATCCGCAGCCACCTCCTCCCAGCCACGTACAAGTCCACTGGTTTCTTGGGACTGTAAATCATCCCTAAAAGACTGCTGCTGATGATGCTGAGTGCCAGCCTCCACCTCCATGCTGACACAATCCTCCTCCTCCTCCTCCTCCTCCTCCTCCTCCTCCTCTTCCTGTGCGATGGGTGGGACAGAAGGAACACTGTCTGGGTAAAGGGGGCCTTGAGAGGCAAGGAAGTCCTCCTCTTCCTGCCTCTGTTCTGCCTCAAGTGCCCTGTCCATTATTCCACGCAGCGTGTGCTCCAACAGGTGGACAAGAGGTACAGTGTCACTGATGCATGCACTGTCACTGCTCACCATCCTCGTGGCCTCCTCAAATGGTGCCAGGACAGTGCATGCATCCCTGATCATGCCCCACTGGCGTGGAGAAAAAAAACCAAGCTCCCCTGACCCTGTCCTGGTGCCGTAGTCGCACAGGTACTCATTGATGGCCCTCTGCTGCGTGTGCAGCCGCTGCAGCATGGCCAACGTTGAGTTCCACCTGGTGGGCATGTCACATATAAGGCGGTTCTTGGGCAGGTTCAACTCCTTTTGCAGCTCAGCCAGGCGAGCACTGGCATTATAAGATCTGCGGAAATGCACACAGACTTTCCTGGCCTGCCTCAGGACATCCTGTAAGCCCGGGTACCTGCCCAAGAAGCGCTGCACCACCAGGTTAAGGACGTGAGCCACACAGGGCACATGGGTCAGTTGTCCCTGTCGGAGGGCGGAGAGGAGGTTGGTGCCATTGTCGCAAACCACCATTCCTGGCTTAAGCTGGCGTGGCGTCAACCACCTCTCGGCCTGGCCCTGCAGAGCAGACAGGACCTCTGCCCCAGTGTGGCTTCTGTCCCCCAAACACACCAGCGCAAGCACGGCATGGCATCTTTTTGCCTGCGTACTTGCGTAGCCCCGTGAACGGCTACGGAGCACCGCTGGTTCATAGGACAAACCACAGGAAGAGGCCATGGAGGAAGAAGAAGAGGAGGGGGTGGAGGAGAGAGGTGTGTCACAACCAGTAGTAGCATTTTGGAGGCGTGGCGGTGGGACAACCTCCAACACTACTGCACCTTGTCCTGAATCCTTCCCAGCTGCCAAAAGAGTGACCCAATGGGCCGTGAAAGAAAGGTAACGTCCCTGTCCATGCCTGCTGGACCATGAGTCAGCGGTAATATGCACCTTACCGCTGACCGCCCTGTCCAGCGAGGCCAAGACATTGCCTTCCACATGCCGGTAGAGAGCCGGAATAGCCTTCCGTGAGAAAAAGTGGCGTTTGGGAACCTGCCACTGAGGAACCGCACATTGCACAAACTCACGGAAGGGGGCCGAGTCTACCAACTGAAAAGGCAGCAGTTGAAGCGCTAGCAATTTAGCCAAGCTAGCATTCAACCGCTGGGCATGTGGATGGCTGGGAGTGAACTTCTTTCGACGGTCCAGCAGCTGGGGCAGGGAAATTTGCCTGCTAGAATCGGACGTCGGTGTACTGCTAGCAGAGTGGGCGCAAGTACTTGGCTGTGACACACCTAATTCTACACCTTCATTCCTCTCAGTGCATGTTTCAGAGAGGACTGAAGTTATAGTGGGGTTGGAGATCCCAGCTGATGCGGTGCAAGGAGAGGTCCGCTTTGTTCTTTGGTGTGGGTCTTTGAGGTAGGCTTGCCAACGAGCTGCATGGCAGGTCAACATATGTCTGGTCAGGCATGTGGTACCCAAGCGGCTGATGTTTTGGCCACGCGATATACGCTTGAGACATATGTTGCAAACAGCAGCTGTGCGATCTGATGCACTAGCCTCAAAAAAGGCCCACACCAAAGAACTTTTTGAATGACGGGCAGAGGCAGCGCCCTGCACAGGCGGAGCTCTGCGGTGTGATTCCGTCGGTGTACTGCCCTTACGCTGGCCACCAAAGGGCATCCTGCCTCGTTGGAGATGTGCCTCCTCCTCATCCTCCTCCTCTCTCCTATTAGGCACCCACGTGGAGTCATTGACCTCATCATCCCCTCCCTCCTCATCACTGGAGCCAATCTGGCAGTATGCTGCAGCTGCTGGAACATGACTGCCAGATTGGTGTCCTTCTTGAGCATCCCCTCTGTCTGCTCTCACGCTACTGCCTTCCTCTAGCTGGGTTTCATCATCAGACCCTTCGAAATGCTGGGCATCCTCCTGGAGCATGTACCCAACACTGTGCTGAAACAGTTCGGGGGACTCCTCAGGAGGAGGACATGGTGGGTCTAGGGAAGGAGTGACTGATGATTTGTCTGACATTGATACCAGGGAAGACGACGCTTTGGCAGCTGCTTTTCCAGTACCCTGAGCCTGGGTGAGAGAGGATGAGGAGGAGGAGGAGGGCTTGGTCATCCACTCTACCAAGTCTTCGGCATGATGTGGCTCAACATGTCCAGCTGCCGAAAAGAAGGACAAGCGTGTCCCATGGGCATGTGCTGATGACAATGCACCGCGTCCACGACCAGCACTGTTGCCCCAGACACAGAGCCTGCTTGCCCTCTTTTATTGCCTCCTGACTGTCTGCCTCTCCTTGTTTGCCTTCCAGACATTCTAATAGATGGCCTGCAGGGAGATGGGAAAAAAGCAATAAGGGCTACCTTCAGGTGTCCTTCTCTGTCCCTTGAAACAAGGACTTTCACAGTGAAAGAAACTGACACTGTCCCTACCTAGAGTTTTCTGTCCCTAGAATAAATGTTTTTTTTAATCACAATATAGCACAAGGACAATTCACTCAATGTCTCTCCAGGTCCCTGGAAACAAGGACTTGCAGAGTGAAAGAAACTGACACTGTCCCTACCTAGAGTTTTCTGTCCCTAGAATAAATGTTTTTTTTAAGCACAATATAGCACAAGGAAAATTAACTCACTGTCCTTACAGGTCCCTGGAAACAAGGACTTGCAGAGTGAAAGAAACTGACACTGTCCCTACCTAGAGTTTTCTGTCCCTAGAATAAATGTTTTTTTTAAGCACAATATAGCACAAGGACAATTAACTCACTGTCCTTACAGGTCCCTGGAAACAAGGACTTGCAGAGTGAAAAAAAAAAAACACTCTCCCTACCTAGAGTTTTCTGTCCCTAGAAAAAATGTTTTTTTTAAGCACAATATAGCACAAGGAAAATTAACTCACTGTCCTTACAGGTCCCTGGAAACAAGGACTTGCAGAGTGAAAGAAAAAAAACACTCTCCCTACCTACAGTTTTCTGTCCCTAGAAAAAATGTTTTTTTTAATCACAATATAGCACAAGGAAAATTAACTCACTGTCCTTACAGGTCCCTGGAAACAAGGACTTGCAGAGTGAAAGAAACTGACACTGTCCCTACCTAGAGTTTTCTGTCCCTAGAATAAATGTTTTTTTTAATCACAATATAGCACAAGGAAAATTAACTCACTGTCCTTACAGGTCCCTGGAAACAAGGACTTGCAGAGTGAAAGAAAAAAAACACTCTCCCTACCTACAGTTTTCTGTCCCTAGAAAAAATGTTTTTTTTAAGCACAATATAGCACAAGGAAAATTAACTCACTGTCCTTACAGGTCCCTGGAAACAAGGACTTGCAGAGTGAAAGAAAAAAAACACTCTCCCTACCTACAGTTTTCTGTCCCTAGAAAAAATGTTTTTTTTAATCACAATATAGCACAAGGAAAATTAACTCACTGTCCTTACAGGTCCCTGGAAACAAGGACTTGCAGAGTGAAAGAAACTGACACTGTCCCTACCTAGAGTTTTCTGTCCCTAGAATAAATGTTTTTTTTAATCACAATATAGCACAAGGAAAATTAACTCACTGTCCTTACAGGTCCCTGGAAACAAGGACTTGCAGAGTGAAAGAAAAAAAAACACTCTCCCTACCTACAGTTTTCTGTCCCTAGAAAAAATGTTTTTTTTAAGCACAATATAGCACAAGGAAAATTAACTCACTGTCCTTACAGGTCCCTGGAAACAAGGACTTGCAGAGTGAAAGAAACTGACACTGTCCCTACCTAGAGTTTTCTGTCCCTAGAATAAATGTTTTTTTTAAGCACAATATAGCACAAGGACAATTAACTCACTGTCCTTACAGGTCCCTGGAAACAAGGACTTGCAGAGTGAAAGAAACTGACACTGTCCCTACCTAGAGTTTTCTGTCCCTAGAATAAATGTTTTTTTTAAGCACAATATAGCACAAGGAAAATTAACTCACTGTCCTTACAGGTCCCTGGAAACAAGGACTTGCAGAGTGAAAGAAACTGACACTGTCCCTACCTAGAGTTTTCTGTCCCTAGAATAAATGTTTTTTTTAAGCACAATATAGCACAAGGACAATTAACTCACTGTCCTTACAGGTCCCTGGAAACAAGGACTTGCAGAGTGAAAGAAAAAAAACACTCTCCCTACCTACAGTTTTCTGTCCCTAGAAAAAATGTTTTTTTTAATCACAATATAGCACAAGGAAAATTAACTCACTGTCCTTACAGGTCCCTGGAAACAAGGACTTGCAGAGTGAAAGAAACTGACACTGTCCCTACCTAGAGTTTTCTGTCCCTAGAATAAATGTTTTTTTTAATCACAATATAGCACAAGGAAAATTAACTCACTGTCCTTACAGGTCCCTGGAAACAAGGACTTGCAGAGTGAAAGAAACTGACACTGTCCCTACCTAGAGTTTTCTGTCCCTAGAATAAATGTTTTTTTTAAGCACAATATAGCACAAGGACAATTAACTCACTGTCCTTACAGGTCCCTGGAAACAAGGACTTGCAGAGTGAAAGAAAAAAAACACTCTCCCTACCTACAGTTTTCTGTCCCTAGAATAAATGTTTTTTTTAATCACAATATAGCACAAGGACAATTAACTCACTGTCCTTACAGGTCCCTGGAAACAAGGACTTGCAGAGTGAAAGAAACTGACACTGTCCCTACCTAGAGTTTTCTGTCCCTAGAATAAATGTTTTTTTTAAGCACAATATAGCACAAGGACAATTAACTCACTGTCCTTACAGGTCCCTGGAAACAAGGACTTGCAGAGTGAAAGAAACTGACACTGTCCCTACCTAGAGTTTTCTGTCCCTAGAATAAATGTTTTTTTTAAGCACACTATAGCAGAAGCACAAAACACACTGACACTCTCCCTACCTATCCTTCTCTTTCCCTAAACTAAAGGAATCCAGGTTAAGCAAGAAAGAAATAACAGTCACTGTCCCTGCCTATGCTACTCTATCCCTGCTCCGGAACACACTACACTAGGCCGCCGTGCTGGCGGCCTTTTATAGTGTGGGGCGTGTACTAAACACCCTCAGCAATAATTGGCCACAGGCATCCTGCCTGTGGCCAATCATTGCTCTCCTCGCTGCCGGCGCTGTGATTGGCCAAGCATGCGGGGTCACAGTGCATGCTTGGCCAATCACAGCGCCTGGATGACACTGCGATGGCGTAGTGCATTGTGGGCCGTTCGCGTCACTCGAATTTGGCGCGAACGGCCCAAATCGTTCGATCTTCGTCGAACGATCGAACAGCCAATGTTCGAGTCGAACGTATGTTCGACTCGAACACGAAGCTCATCCCTAGTGTTGAGTAATTGGGTGTCGAATTTTGATAAGACTGCAGGTGTATAGTACCATCTAAGTGTTATTTTGACAGTTTTCCCACAGGGTGGAGCAGTTGGACGCTTTTTGGGTGATTTTGCAGGCCTTATGCCACTGGAGTGGAGTAAATGTCTGTTGTAAATCCTTCTCCCATTGAAGGTGGGAGGAGGATTTAACAAAAGATTGTTTTTGTTGAAAAAGATTGTAGAACAATGTTATTCCCTTTCTCTGCGGAAGGCTGTGTTTAATTCGCATGTATTGGTAGAAGCTCGTTTGAGGTAAGTTGAATTCTGCCTGAAGTTGTGCAAAGGATTTCAAAGAGCATTTGGTGTATAAATCCTGCAGGTTCTTGACACCCTGTCCCCGCCATACTTTTATGGAAAGTTGATCTATCGTGAGTTTTAGGACTTCTAATGGAATATCCATTGTGACCCTCTGCTCCGATGGTTGTTTGTGTGATAGTAGGTTGAGCCATGTTCGGATTGAGATTAACATCGACGGGGGTAGGTGAGTCGGTGTTCTTTGCCCTAACTGGGCTCCGAACAACCATAGATTCGTTGGGCCAAATGTGCTGTAAGTTGCTTCTATCTCACCCCAAGAGGTCGATGGTTCTGGTAGGAACCATTCTCGCAATTGGGTTAAGACGGAGGCGAGGAAGTAATCTCGGAAATCTATATAGCCTACTCCACCAGCTAATCTATGTTTTATCAGTTTAGCGTGTGAGCATCTGGATCTTTTTCCCCTGCCAAACAAATCTAGCTAATATAGTTTGTAGAGATCTAAAGTAGCTGCCAGGAATAGGAATTGTGAGGTTTCGGAAAAGGTATAGAATTTGGGGGAGTTGGATCATCTTAAACGTAGCTAGTCTGCCCCACCAGGAAAATTCCAGGTGTGCTATATTGTGGAGGTCGTTTTGGATTTTGGTTTTCAAAGGAATGTAGTTATGAGTAAATAGGGAATTTATTGATTTAGTGAGGTTGATACCTAAATAGGATATACTGGAGTTTGCCCAGGCGTATGGGAGTTGTTGTTGTAGAAGATTGCGGGTCACTGGGTCCACACCCAGATCAAGGATATGAGATTTTGTAGCATTAGCTTTGCAATATGAGACTTTACTAAACCATGTGAGGGTTTTTTGGATTTCAGGTAGGGAGCGTGATGGATCAGTTAACATTAACATCACATCATCCGCGAAAAGGCTGATTTTGTGGATTTGGTTACTTATAGTGACTCCTTTTATATTGGCGTTGGCTCGCACATGTTCCGCTAGTGGTTCCATCATAAGATTAAAAATTAGGGGAGAGAGGGGACATCCCTGTCTTGTGCCGTTTGTTATGTGAAAAGGAGTAGATAGAAGGTTAGAAGTGTATACTTTTGCGGAAGGATTGGAATATAATGCAAGTATGGCCTGAAGGATAAGTCCTCCAAATCCAAATCTTTGTAGAACCAGGGACAAATACCTCCAATTCACTCTATCGAACGCCTTCTCTGCATCCAGCGAAAGAAGCAGAGAAGGCGTTCCGGTCGAGGTTGTGTGGTGTATGATATTTATCAGACACCTAGTAGCATCCGCAGTTTGGCGGCCTTTAGTGAACCCTGTTTGATCTTTGTGAACTAGGGAAGGTAGTATATCAATGAGTCTGTTTGCTATAATCTTTGCGTACACTTTGAGATCGGTGTTTAGTAGCGAAATTGGTCGAAAATTTTGGGGGGTCGTGGGTTCTTTGCCCGGTTTGGGTAATGTGACAATAAGAGCCGATAACATTTCAGCAGGGAATGAGGAGGAGGATGCAGCGTGGTTAAATAGTTCGCAGAGATAGGGGGCTAAAGTTGTGTTAAATACTTTGAAGTATTCTCCTGTGAATCCATCAGGGCCAGGGGATTTTGAGTTTGGTAATTTGCCTATAGTTGCTCGCACTTCAGATTCAGTGAAGGGTAAATTTAGTTGTGCTAGCATGTCAGGAGACAATGCTGGTAACTGTATATGATTTAGGAAGGACTGAATTTCGTCTTGAGTGGGTTGATGGGTGCTAATGTCTTCATGTAGATTATATAGGCCGCTATAGTAGGAGCTAAAAGCATCCGCAATTTCTTGGGGATTGATATGTTTATCCTTAGTAGTGGGGTGAAATAGATAGGCTACTCTCGTTTTTGTCCTGTGACCTTTGATACGTTGTGACATGGCTTTCCCTGCTTTGTTACTAGTGACAAAGGATTTGGCTTTTAGTTTTCTAAGATTCAGTTCATATCTATCTAGAAGTAGTGATCTAAGTTTGTGGCGTAATTTAAATATTCGGGATTGGAGATCAGGATTTGGGTTTGATTTATTTTGTGAGTCTACTGCCGCTATCTGTGCTGTCAATTCTTCCAATTTCCGCATCCTCCTCTTTTTCATTTTGGCTCCTAATTGTATGAAAAATCCCCTCATATAAGATTTGTGTGCGTTCCACAGTACCGCCGGGTCAGACACTGATCCCTTGTTGTTGAGAAAAAATTCTGTCAATTTTTGTGAGAGAAATGCAATGTTTTCTGCATTTTGTAGGATACTATTGTTGACTCTCCACATGAAAGCCTTGGGATTGGAGTTTTTGTTAACAATTCGGATGCTGACAGGAGCATGGTCTGACCAGGTGATGGTGTGGATTTTAGTTTCGCTGACATTTTGCAGTAACCATTTATCTGTTAGGAAGAGGTCTATACGTGAGTAAGTGTTGTGACGCGAGGAAAGGAATGTGTAATCCCTCTCGGTCGCATGACAACACCTCCAGACGTCGTGCAAGTCATTCCCTGTAAGAAAGGGGGTTAGAGGTGATATAAAGCGTTTGGGGCCAGAGGATGAGTCCATAACATAGTCAGGCACTAGGTTAAAGTCTCCACAAAAGAGAAGGTGTCCTTGTTGGATCTCCTGGGTTTCTTTCAGTAAGCATTTAAGGAATCGCATCTGACCGTGGTTAGGGGCATATAGATTCACAATAGTATATTGGACAGCGTCAATAGAGCACACAAGAATTATGTAACGTCCTTCGGGGTCCAGTTTACATTTTTGAAGTTGAAAGGAAAGGGTGTCCTTGATGACTATCAGTACTCCTCTTTGCTTCTTGGAGTAGCTTGCTTTGTATACCTGTGAATAAGTTCTATGCTGGCAACTAGGGGTGGCATCTTGAGCAAAGTGCGTTTCCTGAACGCATAATATGTCGCTGTTGTGAGATATTGCTGTCTTCCATAGGGAAGCTCTTTTGGCTGGGTGGTTCAATCCTTTTGCATTAATAGTTAGTATATTAAGGGCCATGGTGAAGTTATTCGGGGTGATATGATGTTAAGTGTTACTCACTATTAGATGGTGTCGACGTGTATTCCAGTCACTGCTCTGTATGAGTAGACTCAGTCGTGGTTGCTCCGGGGTAGTTGGTTCTGCAGTAAACGACCTTGGTTTTGGCTGTACTTGTGGAATAAAACAGTTAATATACAGTATTAACAGTAAACCTAAAAATCAAAACGACTCAATACCCTCCAAACTACTTAAGTCACTGCCTGCTGCAGATCACAAGGCACTGTGCCCACAGCCGTGGGTGATAATGCTTGAAGTTAGTGGTGTAATTAGCTGAGATATGAAGCGATCTCCTTTAAAACTCAAACTGTCAGTATGTATAACCAGGTATACTGACACAACTCGGGGGAAAGTTCCAAACAATTATGCTGTAGCAGGGCAGAGGACCGGGGATATAGGTCGCTGAAACACATATTTGTTGTGAGATAGGTCATTTTCCTCTACGGGAGTGGTGACCATGACTGTGCACACCCCGTGTCTGAATCTCAGTAGTGGTTTTCTTTTCCTCAGGGGAGAGATCGGGGATAATTCCCCATGAGTGAAGGAGTTGTAGTCCTTCCCTTGGATCGGAGATTACAGTTGTTGTGCCATTATTGGTGATCACTAGCGTGGCCGGGTGTCTCCATTTATAAGCAATCTTGTGGTTATTAAGGGCCTTAGTAGTGGTTTTCAATTGTCTCCTCATGCTGAGAGTGTGTTGGGAGAGGTCTGCATAGAAATGGATCCCATTGAATGGGGCTGGAAGCTCTGGATTTGATCTAGCTTTTGCTAGCAGTTTCTCCTTTGTTGGAAAAAAGTGAATTTTCATGAGCACATCTCGGGGCACCGAGGCCTCAAGATGTCTGGGCTTAGGTATACGGTGGATGCGATCAATGATACGTTCTATTTGCGACACCTCAGGGAGCATTGTAGTGATCAAATTGTCAGCAAATTTTAGCAGGTCCCCAGGGAGTATGGACTCGGGCACCCCTCTTAATTTCACATTCTCTCTTCTCGAACGATCTTCGAGATCTGCGAGCTTAGCCTTCATCCAATAAGTGTCCTCAGACTGTTCCTTACATACATCTATAAGCTCATTTACTGTGGAAGTGCATTCCTCCATTTTAGTCTCAATGTGCTGCACTCTGTTCCCCATTCCCTGCATCTCAGAGGAGAAGCTTTGTATCATTGTGGATATATTCATCATAAGGGAGGACTGCAGGGAAAGTAACATGTCCTTCATAGTCGTATCCAGGACCGGTTGACCTAAGGTGGGGAAGTGTGCTATGGGCGACATTAGGTTGAGGCCTACCTGGTCCTGGAGAAGGGTGTCCGTCGCTGTGTTTGAGGCCTGCATGTTAGGATCCATTCTCATCCGCGATTTCGCGGGGCTGAGAGAGGCTGGGCTATGCGGGGATGAATTGCTGCCCTGAAGTGGAGCTATTTCGTCAGCCCAGGAGTCCGGATGTGCATCGGGAAGATCCGTGTATGAAGAAGGAGCATGCGAGTGCGCGCCGCCGGCGCCATCTTGCCATGTCCCCTGCTCGGCTGCCGGCATAGTAAAGAAATCTGTCAGCTTCTTGGGGTATCTCTCCTCTTTTCATTTGCGGGACTGCATCGGGTGGGGTTCCCCCAAGATAGTGAGGCGTTTTGGGCTGTGGATGCGCTGGTGACTACTCCGTATGTCGCTTTGATCCCCGGTCTCTGTCAGAGCTGTTCACTTAGGCGTCCATCACCGTCGTGCGCAAGCCACGCCCCCAAGAACTGTTTTTTGAGCATGTGATCTTCACAACTCTTTTTTATGCACAAGCACTTTATTATTTGGGACTTATTTTATTGTTTTTTTTATGTAAAATCAGATGAATACCTGCTTTTGATTCAAGCAGTTTTATCATTGTTTCACATATTATAGCATATTATTATATTTATTTGTTTTTTTTAAATAGGAATAGTCATTTATGCATATTTGTCTATTTTTGCTGCTTAGCTTCTTGAATTAGTGCACTTCATCACTGTTTCACATAGTATCGCATATTATTGCAATTTTTATTTTGTGTTTTTTTTTGTAATATTTTTTATTGTTTTTGAGAATGTTTCTTTTTTATGTTTTGTTAAATGTTCACCCTAATAAAAAAAAATGAAGGTTTAATCCAGTGTTATGTGTTTATTTTATTCAAATATTTTAATAAATGTTTTTATAAAGATCAGTTTTGTCTTAATGCACTATTCAGGTATTGAGGTACATTTTTAGGAAAATGGTAAAATATAGGCCAAAAAAGCTGAACTAAAAATATTTCAATGATAGTTATTTTTTTTTCATCTACTTCAGCCACTTTGGCTTATATTTTTCTGACAATACACCTCTCTTCACTTATTAGGGAATAGACCCAATAAAAATGGACACTTGGACAAACAACAAGAAAAACTAGTGCCAAAAATTATAATGGAAGATTGAGGGATTGAATAAGATTGCTGCCACCTAAGTATCAGTGAATCACCAGCATAGGTGTGTGTGGCCTATTGCATATGGGTGCGCACTCTAAAAATCAAACACACTGGTCAGAGGTGCAAAAACCTGCATATAAATCCATCTCATCAGCATCTTCCCTTTAGAAATTGTTTGAAGAGGGTTAAATTGGCCAGTTGACTGGTCCTTCAAGGAAAAAAAGCTTGACATTGCCAGATTTGAGACTCCTTGCACAGGGAGAGTTGTAACAGACTCCTTTAGAGTGTCTTGACTACTTGTGGCAACCTGTTGGTTGCTGTCATCTTGCTCCCTGGATGCTTGAACAAAGCAAGAAATTCATACAGGGTTTGCCTGCCAAGGCACAAGCACCAAAGGCCCAGTTTATGGAGTGCATTTACGGTGTGCAAAATACATGCAGATCTGGAGAGAATTAATAGCAAGTGTCCATTAGTCATCTTTCCATACACCAGTGTTAAGAGGACAGCAGAAGGACTGACACTGCCCCCTCCAGCTAAAGCCTGCATAGAGCAGTCACGGCATAGAGGGATTAGGCTTTCAGCTGCACAAAACCTGTCCTCCCAACCAATCAGGTCTCAGGAGCCACTTCCTGATTGGCCGGGAGGAGAAGCAGGAAGACATTAGCGAATATCAACTCGCTAATGTCACACAAGTGGGTGGGCTCTGTGCCTCGAGTCCACCCTTTTTGAAGCCAATTAGAGCCTCTGACTCTAATCACATGCTTAAAAAAAACAAAAAACAATTGCCCTGCATGGAGATTAGGGGCTGGGCGCATGGATCGGGGGGGGGGGGTGGTGCCCCTAATGGATGGTCCACCACTGGTAGGGATTTAAATTCTGTCATGTACAGTAAAGATGACAGGAAATACTCCATAGATGTACTCTGTCATAAATTTGCCAATGATGCCTTAAAACCCACAATCTCATAGGATATGACATATAGGTTATATTCAATAGATATATGGGGATTAAAGAACCCAACTGAAAGAATATACACACATTTTTCTCATTCCCATCACACTCTCAAGAATAGATTATATTTTTATATGTCCGTCTCTCGGCTGGGTGATTATGACAGCAAGTGGAGGGGGCATGGCTACATGTTTGAGGGCAACAGGACTGCCCGTTTATCAAACCACTGACTTTCACTTGCCGATCTCTGCAGCCTTACGGTGATCCTATGGAGGTCTATATTGGTTTATGACAAGCCTTGATCCACTTTTAATTAGTGAGTGCATTTTTATTGTCTTTTATTCTTTTTCAATGAATCGCTACACCTAGATGGAGCTGCCCTCTTGTGTTTATTTTATATACCAGGCCACATGCCTTTCAACATTGGAAGAAATTTCTGCAACTGCTCTAGCACTCTTAACAGAGGTTATAGTTTGTCCCAACCTCTCTCTCTTACTTTTACAGAGAGTTTTCTACATGTAAACAAGTAAAAAAAATACAATATATAAGGGCATGTTAAACAAAAAAAATATGTATATATTGAATACTTACAGTACATACAGTACATACATAAACTACATACAGTCATGAGAATACAATACAATACAGAATACAATGTGCTCACAGTAATAGACCTGTATTAACCCTTCCATGGCAAATACATGTGATGATCAGCTAAACTTTGTCACCAGTAGAAATCTAACCATGTATTGCTTGGTTTATTAAAGATGTACTGTGCATGTATTTATTGAGTCAGAGCAATACAGTAGCATGTATGGCCAAGGCTATTGTTTAGTTCTAAAGCTGTATATATTATATTTTTGCTTTTGGGTTTAGATACCCTTGACGTTTTTCCCTTAAGGGTGCGCACTCTAGGGTTGGCATTACAGAAGGTTCCTACCTTATGTGTTTTTTGTATGTTCTGTACTTTTGTATGTATTGTATAACAAAATATCATGTTTTGAAGGTCAGCAAAATAATATTTTTTTTTATATATATATTTTCCAGATTTTGCCACGGAATTCTGTTTGCTATTTCTTCAATGTATAAAGCATTATGACATAAACAGATGGATTTGAATTAGGGTACACTCTAGGGGACAATTTCTGTGAATAAATTATTTTAATAAAATGGTAAAAAAAAAAAAATTAAAACAGATTTACTATGTATTGTAACTATTGCACATGTATATTGGCAAAAAAAGAAGTGAGAAAATTGCTCAAAGCATTTCATGAAGTAAAACCAGTGCAATCAATATTTCACCAGAAGAAAGAGCAAATCGTATGTTCAACCCTTGAGGAAACTGAGAAAATCTATATAAAATGGTATCACTATATATTTCATCAGTGTCCAGATCTCAAGAACAATTGTCATTATAAGCTTACTGTTTGGTGGATAGAACTTATCACCAACATTTAGGGAAGCAGCAATACATTTTGAGAAACAGTCAATTACTAAGAGTATATTGTGGTCAAAGAGTTTTAGAATATTTCTGATCCCTCTATTTTGAAAGTTCAACGCGTTTTCAGAGTATATGTAAAAAGCTTTTATTCAAAAACAAAGTTAAAAAAAAAAAGAAGCTGGTGCTTTTTTTTTTTTACATTGTTTTTAAAAGCAACCTCCTACTGTGACTGAAGAGTTATTAAAATGGAAAAATTATTTCTGTAGAAAAACTCAGTTCCCAGGTTATGCTTTCTGTCGTATTCTCTAAGCACATAGCCAATAAAAAATATAAATGAGGTAAATGCTAGGCAGGGGTGGAAATATCTGTTTTCAGAGTGTATAATTTGAAGCCTAATAAATATCACAATTTACATGAACTTAATTTACCAGTGACTGCAGCTCTTTGCTGCTGAACTCTTTGACATTTTACTTTATTAAACAAAATACTTTGCAAAAATATAATAACTGAAAGATAAAGTTCAGAGTATGGCTGTAACCTTTAAGGCTGTTTACCATAAATGATTTACAGGGAATTACATACAAAGAGTGTAAGTGCAATTTAATTTCATATATATATATATATATATATATATATATATATAATATATATGTATATATATATATATATATATATATATATATATATATATATATATATATATATATATATATACATACAGTATACTGTATATTTATGTGTGTGTGTGTGTGTAAAACATTTCAGTTAGTGATAAACATATGCATTGTAACTATAAATAAAAAGCATGAGTCCATTTTGAAATTCAGCTTGGGCTGAAAAACAAAATCACAGCTTTAGATCATATCTATTTTATATTTAAATTACTGTATTTATCAGCGTATAACATGCACAGACGTATAACACGCACCCTAACTTTAAGAGGTATGTTTCTGGAAAAAACTTTCCACAGCCCCCTGCGTAGAAAAAAAAGTTTTGTAAATACTGTGTAGTGTGCAATTTGTATGTATTATGTAACCCTATCTATAAATGTATATTGCAGTTTGAACTACCTCTTTTGTTCAAAAATCCTCAGATCTAGCTGTGTATTTGTAAATACTCCTGTAGTGGTTGGAGTGCATTCACATAGAGGTATACACTTAACCTAATTAACATATATTATAAAAAAAGTTAATGAGGGTTGGATAGACATATGATATAAAGCCTCTGTAAGCTTTAACAGTCAAATTCTTAAAGCATTGCATTTGAAAAGCAAGTATACTTTCACAGGAAGTATATTTACACTGTATCCAAGACACAAATAGAAAGTTATATGACCTAGTACCAAGACATGGAGGCAATAAGGGGTATGGGGTCTTGTTGTCTCTCTAAACTATTGCTTATAGTTTAGCCATACTCTTCTGGGGACAGCGTGAGTGATATATATCCTTCCCAGAAGAGAGAATGTGGAGGGTCACAGACACACAACACAAATAACGCTGGTAAATGAGGTTAGCTGATAGAGACAACTGAAGGCCACTCTCACTGGTGGCTTATCATCTAACCCTGGTCGGTCTCGCTGCTATCCACCTCACTTTCAGGGCTAAGGACTGGCATGGTGCTTTACAGAAAACTCAAATTATTCATTGGCTCCAATTAATCTTTCATGATTTATTGACCACCTGCTAACTTTAAGCCCCGTACACATGGACTGAATGTCAGGCAGGAATCAGATGGTTCAATAGAAACCGGCCAACATTCAGCCCGTGTGTACTGCAGTCAGTCTGACAGACGCCAGTCATTTGGCCAGCTTCTGTCAAAGGGGCATGATCGAAAAAGGTCTGTCAACCGGCTCTCGATCAGCTCTTTTAGCCAATGGCTGAGAGCGCTGACCGGAGTGTTCTGGTGGGGGGGCCGTCCGCCTGTCAGCGCACAATAGAACAGCAGGGAAGATCGCAATGCTAATATTGGATTGTTAGTACAGTGACTCTGACCTGAGCTCTCGTAAATAAGAAAGGAATGTGGGACTTTGAATGATGCAATTGACTTATGGAGGTAGAGTGGTTAGTAAACATTATTTATTTGTAACAATGGTATGAAACAAGTAAAAAAGTATTTTCATATATATATATATATATATATACATACACATGCACCCATGGAATGAACATAATAGATACATATATGTCAGCTTGGCAGCACATGAAAGGTAATAAATATTGATAAAATGTAATACAAACTATTTCCTATTAGCAGGCATTGGTACACCATATGCATCAGAGCTGCTGTAAAAACAAAGAAAAAGGATACGCATACACATTAATAGTTGCATAGTACTCAATATTTTGAATGTATACAAGATATATATGTGCCGGTGAATAGGTAATAAGCCAGACTTGACTGCGCACCCCATGGAAACTCGACGCGTTTCATGGCTATATGACATTTATCAGGAGTTGGGTGCAGAAATAAACTGTAAATACAAATGGATATGTAGTATTAGTTAATATGTTCTACCCCTAAGGGGAGAAAAGACTTTGTGGGGAGGGAGAAATCTATACTCACAGGTCGGCTAAAGCACTGTGCTTGGCTAGCATCGAGGAAGATGGGACCCCAAAATGATTGTCTGTTCCTGAGCTCTCAGTTATTTTTTTTTCGTTCAGTCTGCTGGATTGAATGAAAAAAAACTAGCAGTGTGTACTAGGCTTTAAGCAATTTTCCTTTAATAATTTCCTTTAGATTTACCTATGTAGTGCAAGGATTGGATATAAATTGAAAGTGTTGTTTAGGTTTGACCTCATTTTATGCTGTTTTTGTTTGTTTTGTAAATCCAAAGGAAAATTGTACAAGAGAATTGTAAAATTGAATAGCCAGCCTCAGACATTTACTTCTTTTGAACCCTAGACATTTTCTTGACCTCCTAAATCATCTCATAGTCCCTTGTGGGTCAATATTGACCACTTTGAGGAACCCTGATCTAGGTGATTATGCTTATACAATAAAGAGTAAAGAGAAATTCTGGTTAATGTTGCTATAAAACAAAGAAACATTTTTTTAAATCTCTCCTAGTCCTAGCAAATGAAAAGTCTCTTGCCTCTATAAACAGTGCAGTAAAACAATGGTCCCAGTCTTAGTTGGGCTACAGCTGAATAGGATTGGAAATAGGACACTCTATATTTTGAGAAAAGGCTGCATGGATGCTTGTGTAACTATAATTATTTATTTCATCATTTCATTAATATTTCATTTCATTTTAAGATGAAGAACCCTCTGAAACCCTGGGGGTAATATTGATTACATGAGCAGCATCCTGGAACACAAATCTAAAAATTCAGCCAGAGCTTTTCTCTTCAAACCAGTGATCTAAAATACAAATGAACTGTGGAAAACATTGTCATAGGTCATGTGCAATAGGCCAGTCCACATAAAACTGCTATTTCCGTTACAAATGGCATAATCTCTCCCTAGCTTCTAATTTTTATTTTAGGAATTACGTGTCAAGTTATCCAAATTAGAGTTCCCACCTCTGCTCTCACTTACTATGGAGCAGTGGTAATTTTGGCAGTAAATTTCGATTTAGTTTTAGTCTTAATCTATTTGACTAAAATGGCATTTTAGATTTAGTCCCATTTCAGTCTTCTACAATTGTTTTACTTTTAGTCGTATTTAGTCGACTAAATCTCCAGTACATTTTAGTCGACTAAAATCTCCAGTACATTTTAGTAGACTAAAACGAATTTTAGTTGTTTAAAATCTAATGGGTGTAGTTAGATTGTAATGCATTATTTAAGCATTTCTCTGCAATTTTCAAACTTATTATATACTGCTGGAGTGAAAAATTGAATATGTTACTATTTATGGTATTAAGGTTTGAAAAAAAAAAATATTCATGTTCACTTTTTTTTCCATTCCTTGTTGTGATTTCAGCATGGAATTTCCCAGAATAGAACAGGTTTCCTGACAGTAATAATACTAAAACATGTCTGCAAAAGTGTTGAAACAATCACTAGTAGTTTCTTTGAGAAGTCCATGTGACAGGGTGATACCAGCACTGGGATAAAGGGATGAAGCATAGCATAGCTGTCCTTTAACCTGAAATGTCTAAAAAATGTTTCAGAGCAGACTCACCAGGCATTTTTTTAATGAGAACCACAGCTTTAAAACAATTGAAAATTAATTATGAAGGATTTTATTATGGTAAAGCTTTTAGAGCTTTTTCACACTGAGGCAGTTTTCAGACATTTAGCTAGAAATAGCGCCTGTAAAATGCCTGAAAACTACCTCCCATGCCGCCAGAGTGTGAAAGCCCAAGTGCGTTCACACTGGGGCGGTGCGCTTGTGGGGCATTAGAAAAAGTCCTGCAAGCAGCATCTTTGGGGTGGTTTGGGAGCGCTGTATACAGTGCTCCCAAAATGCCCTGCCCTTTGAAATGAATGGGCAGCGATTCCAAAGCGATGCAACATGGGTGTTTTAACCCCTTCTTTGGGGCTATAAATCGCCCCGCAATTGGCCAAAAAGCGCCGCTTAGGCTACTTTCAGACTGGGGCGGAGGGGTGTTAGTGGTAAACTTTCAATGGTGTTATAGCAGTGCTTTTCGGACGTTAGCGGGGCGCTTTTACCCCCCGCTAGAGGCCAAGGAAAGAGTTAAAAGGGCTCATGTTGCGGCGCTGCTGAATCGCTTTTGCAGGCGCTTCAGCAGCGCTGCCTATTGATTTCAATGGCAGGGGCAGTTTAAAAGCAGTGTATACACTGCTCCCGCACCGCCCCAAAGATGCTGCTTGCAGGACTTTTTTTCCCGACCTGCAAGCGCACCGCCCCAGTGTGAAATCACTCAGGCTTTCACACTGTAGAGGCATGAGAGGTGCTTTTCAGGCACTTTACAGGCTCTATTTTTAGCACTAAAATGCCTGAATAGCACCCAAGTTTGAAAGGGGTCTTAAACAGCGGTGAAGCGCAGCTAAGACAAACAACGCTTTACCTCTAACGCACGGGTGGTCCCAGTGTGAAAGGGGTCTTAAAGATAGGGTTTACATAAACTTTAAATGAAAAATACAATACAAAAATATCAGAGCTATGTGGAACTATTATTGTTTAAGTGTTTATAAGGTGTAAGTGATACATTTGGAATCGGGGGACCTATGTATTAAGCACCACCTAGGAACCCTGTTAGCATTAAATTGCCATTAGCCCCAAAGCTTTGAAGCTCATTGACATTTCAGATGTTTTAAAAACTATGCCTATCAAATTATAAAAAGCCATCTCTGGCTATCAACACTGGTGAAGTTCACAAAGCCAAAATTTACAGACTCTCCCTTTATGACTGTACTTCACAATGGGTAAAGATAACTGAGTTGTCAAAGCAAACCTCAGCTGTAACCTATTTTAAATTAGCCATACCTCAACTAAATTGTTTGGATCCTTAAGAATGCGTATGCTGTACTTAGCGGCAACAAACAATTCCAAATGATTTATTCACTTTTTTACGGTCTCCTAGCTTAGCAGATATCCACCGTAAATAACAAGACTGTTTTATTTTTCTTTATGGTTTAAAACCTTTTATAGCAGGAGGCATAAATATACATTTATGTGTTTTAGTTGCACACTTAAGGAAGGAAGGATCTATTCCAAAATGCTTAGGACAAGGTCAAAAAGAAAAACACATTTATATATTTTTGAAATATCTAGATGTTCTTTTTTAACTTCATTGAAAATGCAGCTTTTGTGGTTTTAAAGAAATTGTGAGGGAGAAAATGAACAGGACGAAACAAAGTGTTAGGTATAATATTGGAGAGGTATAGAGATGGCTTGTGGTTATTTTTTGACTGACTCAAGCTGCTTGTAACAACGGTCATCTCTCCCACAGCATTTTAATCATGTACTATTATTTATGAATGACTACAGCAATAGTGTTCTGTCAGGCAGTCATCTTTTCCATTACTCTAGCCTCTCCTGGCCATTTTATGATCATCTGTGAAATCAACTGTGTCTGAGAGAAAGTTGTCTGCAGTAAATTTATTTATTGAAAAGTGTAGGCAAGTCGCTTTGAAAGAGAAAGATGAGCACATAAAACAGGATCAATTTAAAGTGGGGAAAAAACACCCTAGCATCTGGCATGCTCTCTTTTAATAAAAATTACACCCTTTCTTAAGATTCTACAAATAAAAAAAGCAGCTAGATTAACTGAATACTGTTCAATGTGTCAAAGTGTGACAGACTCTTATAAGAATTTATTGCTAATAAAAGCCACCACAGTCTGCCTATTGTAGACATTTGCAGTGCCAAATTCAGTGTTTTGCATATTGTGATGCATATGGAAATGTAGTATGCTATTACAAAGGAATGCAGTAATTACAGGCTTCATTGTAAAAGGTGATTTTAGTATGATAAATTCTGAACCATTATTAAACTTTAGAAGTGGTGAAACAACTTGCCTCACTCTATAAAACAGTAGAGATACCTAAATATAATAAGATAGAAACCCAAATATTAATGCATTTCCCTCATTATATTATTTCCAATCCTTGCATTTGTGTACTAGGTAAATTTTTAGACCAGAGGCGTGTGCACAGGGTGTGCCTGGGCACACCCTAATCACCCCATGCTGTGCCAAAGCCCCCTGCTTCATGGCACCCCCTGTCTCCCCCCCCCCTGCAGTGCTGCCAGCTTCCCTCCTCTCCTCTCCTGAGGTGGATGTTTCAGGATGGAGAGCACAGAGGAAGGGGTCAGTAAATATTTAATTTACCAACCCCTTCCTTTTCAGAATGGACACAGTGAATGATCTGTACCGATCACTTCTGTGGTCATTCTTAACAGAAGCATTGTTCAGTTTGTGAATGAACAGGAAGCCCCTTAGCACAGAGCACTTCCCATTCGTTCACTGCCCAGTGCAGCTGAGGCTGCAGAGAATAGTACTGGGAAATCTCTGTCCCCTGTCCCTTTCTCTGTGTCAAACATGAGACATCAGGGGTCTGCTTAGACCCATGATATTCCACCAAAGCCCCCCAACGGGACTCCCAAAAAATTTGTAAAAAATAAATAAAAACTATTTTGTAAAAAAATTTATATATATTTTTTTTATTATTAAAAAACTTATAAGAATAAAAAAAATGCTGACACCATCTGCTGCCCTACTGACACCAATCTCTGTTCTACTGACACCGTCCACTGCTTTGCTGATATACACACATGTATGTTTGTGCTCTGGAGTGCACACCCTAATGCAATAGGCTGCGCACACCAATGCTGTAGACATAATAAGGATGTATCTCCTACACCTCAAATATTACTCGCTGGCTTGTCTGCCATTCTCTACAATGAACTCTATCTCTCTATTTCACAAAATGAGCACATATACTCAGAAAAATAACAAAAAGAGAATGTAAGAGATGCATACCTTAAGGGAAGTTTAAGGAAAAAAACTTACATTTTAAATGCCTGTGCAGCCTTATCAGTGTCCATCTGCAGCCTTGCTTATCCATCTTCAGCCTTGCCCATCCATCTGCAGCCTTGCCCAACAGTGTACATCTGCAGCCTTGCCCACAAATCTGCCATATCTGACGAAACACTACTGCACTGTAGTTGGGCTTTGTATTCTAATTGTTTTATCATATACACAATAAATAATTCTGATATATTCACAGACACCATCCTGTCAAAGTAGAAAAATATCTTCTTTTTTTATTTTGCTATTTAAAGAATGGTTTGCATCCTATTCAGTGATATTTATAGGCGTTTTCTTTGGTAGGTTAATCAGTGGGCAGCACAGAGAAATCATTCAGAGGATTTGCAGATGTATAAATAGAGTGAGGTTAACGAGCGCTGCTGAGATACAGAGTCGGATGTCCTGTGTACTCTGCTCCTCTCAGCTCGTCTCGCAGTCCCGCCCAGTCCCGCCCAGTCCCGCCTCCTATGATGGACATAACACCGGTCCAATGGTGGGAGGCGGGACTGGGCATGACTGCGAGCGGAGCCGAGTACACAGTACACTCGGCTCTGTCTATTTTGGCGGCGCTTGTTCCCTCCGAGGCAGCCGTTCAGCATATAACACGCACCCACGATTCTCCTCTGATTTTAAGGGGAAAAAATACGGTATATACTAGAGGTCGACCGATATATCGGCTGGCCGATATATCGGCCGATATTTGGCCATTTTTGATAAATCGGCATCGGGCCGATTATTATCAAAATTAGGCCGATATTTTACACTGGCCGTCCCTCATGTCCTTTCTTCTCCACACTCAGCAGCTCTGGCAGCACCAAGTGCCGCGCTGAGTGTCTGAACAGAGAGGAGGGAGAGAGAAGCTGTCAGCTTGATGTCGGGAGTAGGGGGAGGGGGCGGGGCGGTGTAGCAGATCACTTCACTTCCTTGTTACTTTATGGTCAGTGCAGGCAGCTCCTCCCATCTGCACTTATCTCTCTGCCTTGCTGCATGATCACACAGTAAGTCAGCACCGATTCTCCTCACTCCTGTGCCTAGTTAATTTTTCCTGTATCTTATCTGATGTCCTCTCCATAAATCTTCACTGCACATATCATGCTGCCTCCTGTCCTGTCTCAGCGTTCCACACACAGATCTTACACCCTTTCCATCCCAGTTTGCTTTTAGCTCTCATAGTTGTCCTGTCCCCACCATGCAGCCTAGCACATTCCCTGCATTCTGTCACTAATAAAGACATTAGCACTTACATTTTCCACCCCAACCTCCTCACCATTCTCTCTTTTATAATATCTTAACCTCCCCCCCCCTCCCCCTTCACATTGTAGCAATTTGACAAGTCACATCCTATTGCCGGCAAGGCACTGTTCAAATCAATGCGACACTGACTTTGAGTTGCCGCATAAATTTGAAAAAGTAGTACATGCACTACTTTTGCGATTTAGGCTGTGACTTCAATAGCCACACAGATGTCTTCAAAGTCACAACCCAAAGTCGCACTGAGATGCAGCTCTGAAATTGTGCGATTTCAGGTTAAGTCGCACAATTTCAAAGCCACAGTCAATGTGAACGGGGGCTAATAGTAGGTTCACACTGGTGTGCTGTGGTCTGGCCACAGTGCGATTTGTATATTCAGTTTACCCAGAGTTTTAGGTGCGCTCCCATTCAATTCTATTAGACTGTCTGTTTTCACGAAAGCAAATTACAGTCTTGCGTGCTGCATCTTTGATGCGCAATCAGAAAACACAGTCCACTAGAATTCATCAGGAGCACACCTACAACTGCAAGTAAATCACACATACAATGGCACTGTGGTCAAACCAAAGCGCACCAGTGTGAAACCCGAGGGGGCGCACTTTGCCCTGGGCACTGGATGACCTTGTCCCAGCACTGGTTACAGTTACACTCGGCTTAGTGTGAAACCTGCCAGTGTCACCGCCAATCAGTGCCCTCTCTCAGTGCCACCCACCACTGCCACCCGCCCCTGCCAGCCAGTGCCACCCGCCCCTGCCAGCCAGTGCCAATTGCCAGTGCCATCTGTCCCAAACTAGTGCCATCTGTCAGTTCCAAACCAGTGCCACCTGCTAGTGCCAATGCCATCTGACAGTTCCAAACCAGTGCCACCTGCCAGTGCCAATAGTGCCATCTGTCAGTTCCAAACCAGTGCCACCTGCCAATGCCAACCAGTGCCATCTGTCAGTTCCAAACCAGTGCCATCTGACAGTTCCAAACCAGTGCCACCTGCCAGTGCCATCTGTCAGTTCCAAACCAGTGCCACCTGCCAGTGCCATCTGTCAGTTCCAAACCAGTGCCACCTGCCAGGTCCAACTAGTGCCATCTGTACTGAGGACATCAAGGGTGTGCTAGAGTGACAGGAGTAAGCAAGGAGTTGAGTGGGTGAGTTTTTTTTTTTTTTTAAATCGGCCTAAAATATCGGCCACAAAAATCGGCCATCGGCCGCCCCAATTTCTAAACATCGGCATCGGCATCGGCCAGAGAAAAACCCATATCGGTCGACCTCTAGTATATACTATATTACCAAAAGTATTGGGACAGCTCCCTTTACATGCACATGAACTTTCTCATTCAATCATTTTTATTGTAGAGTTTTAAACATCCTGTATAAGAAACATATACAATATCAACATAAATATCAACAAGAGGATGCACCCTCTGAAGTGTTCAATGGCCTTATTGTAATAATCAGAATGCATATATGGCAATAAAGTCAGGCCTAACATACAGTCTCTATTCAATATAGCAATCTTATGTCTAGGGCTGCAAGGCCCGCTGTTTCACGAGCCTATTGCAAAGCTTTATGGATGGGAAAAGTTATGAAGTAGTCTTCAGATAAACTGTATGTCCACAATTACTCAATTACTTGGAAAAAGAGGGAAACGTTAAGTGCCAAGAATTGTTTCAGTGCCTCATAACATAATACCTTAAAGAGCGATGGAAATTAAAGAGACTTCATAGTCACCCATCAGCATCCAATTAAGAATCAGACCTTGGCTGTACCTTCACTGCATCCCAAAAACAAAACGTAATCAGATTCTCACTCAAATCCTCAATATGCACCAAAATACAGGAAACCAATTTCAAAATTTTGACAAGATGGTACCTAACGCCCAGTCAATTACATACCACCTTCCCCGACATGCCAGATCATTGCTGGCGATGCCAGAGAGACAGAGGGACAATCTTACACATCTTTTAGGCCTGTCCTAAACTGACAGATTTTTGGACGGCTGTTCGCACCACCTCTCAAAAATTCACTGACTTTCAGATCCCCAATGACCCGGCATTCTTTCTGCTACATGTATCTACTATCCCCGCTAGAATTTATAAAAAATCCATTCTAAGACACTTGCTAGATGCTGCTAAATCCTGCATCCCGCTGTTCTGGAAACAACAACACCCGCCGACCATTGCGACTTGGCTGCAGAAAGTAGATTATATAAACAAGATGGAGGATTTGATTCTGACAGCACAAAATAGACATGAGGCCTACATGAAAACCTGGAGTCTCTGAAATATGTTCATATTCTCAGATGAAGGGAAAACCCTCTTTGGGACATGAGCTTTTACCTTGCCTCATGTAACTGACTGCCCTTACCGACCGGAGCCATATCTGTACCAACCACCCAATCCCATACCTCCCTCCCCTCTTCTTTTTCACTCTATTCTAGCTGTTTTCTCTCAGTTTTTCTCTGTTTTTATTTGAAGATAATAGGAAAATGAGAAGGGGAAGCCCTATCTTTCTTTTCTTTCTTTCTAGTACAACAACTATTCAGGATTAGTTACTTACAGCGCAGTAGACATAATAATGTGGGACAACTGAGACTTTTGTTGGTGGGAGTACCCACATATGTTAATATTTGTTCAACTGTTCATTCCAATCCACTGTGATAAGCTGGTATGTGGCTGCGACCTCATCTGTTTAAATGTTACCGCTGTAATATTTGGGATCTACCCTTTCTGGAAGATTAATAAAAATGATATTTGAAAAAAAAAAAGTATTCTTTAAAAATCATAACACAAACAATAACGGAAAGCATGCACATGAACTTTAATGGCATCCCAGTCTTAGTCCGTAGGGTTCAATATTGAGTTGGCCCACCCTTTGCAGCTATAACAGCTTCAACTCTTCTGGGAAGGCTGTTCACAAGGTTTAGGAGTGTGTCTATGTCCAGAAGCCCATTTGTGAGGTCAGGCACTGATGTGGACGAGCAGTCTCTGCTCTAATTAATTTTAAAGGTGTTCTATCTGGGTTGAGGTCGGGACTCTGTGCAGGTCAGTCAAGTTCCTCCACCCCAAACTTGCTCATCTATGTCTTTATTGACCTTGCTTTGTGCACTGGTGTGCAGTCATGTTTGAACAGGAAGGGGCCACCCCCAAACTGTTCCCTACAAAGTTGGGAGCTGGAAATTGTCCAAAATCTCTTGGCATGCTGACGCCTTAAGAGTTCCCTTCACTGGAACTATGAGGCCAAGCCCAACCCCTGAAACACAATCCCACATCTTATCCCCCACCACTGAATGATTTGTAAATGTGCGCAAAGCAAGGTACATAAAGACATAGAAGAGTGAGTTTGGGGTGGAGGAACTTGACTGGCCTGACCTTAACCCAATATCTGGGAAAATATCTGGTGTTGTAAAAATCCTGTGAGCTCCTAACTTCCTGTAGCAAGCTAAAAATAACAAGAAGCATAATCAGCTGCGCCTTAATTCTTTCCTGTAGGGCTACAAAACACCTTCCCTCCTTATTTTTATAACATGAGGGGGGAGGTTATGTAGTCTACATAGGTGAAACTGTATGTCTGGTAGGGTAAACATGTATTTGTCTCTACTTATATCATATTGGGAAATGTGCATATTTTTCAGAAATGCACTCTTTTTTTTTCTTCTTTTACCTAGACATACATTTCTAAATTACTCATCCCACTGCATTAGCTATTGTAGGTTTTGGTAAAAGGCATTCCACCATGTTTAGAAATGATATAACACAATATAAAAGTGCGATTTTTTATTTTATTGTATATTTAGGTTAGAGTAACCATGTAACAGATGTGAGACATTGAACTGTTATATACATCGCATGACTTTATTGTTGGCATACAATTGGTACCATTGGAAAAATTATGGTGTAGAAATGTTAGTTCGACTACCAGCTGAACCCATTATCCTCTGGCAACTATGCCCTGTGGCATGAACACAAGCAACCTGTAGCCACCTAAATTTCAATCCAAACAGATGGGTAGGAATGCTGGCAGTAAGAAAACACATGAACACGTATCAGCCTTTGAATACAAAATATGTATTTCCCTATTTCTATCCAGCACATACTTATACCAATATGCCATTGATTTTCTTGCTCAGACAACTAACTCTACCATAAATACTTCATATTCTTCCCTTTATAGCTGTCATTTGTGATGCAGGGTATGACATAAAAGCAAATTTCAAACTGATTGCTGTAGACAATAGCTTAAGGCTTCTTCCATGTCATTTTTCTATGTTTTTGCTCAGTAGATATTGTTATCCTGACATGTAACTAAATACGCTGTATTTTTAAATAAAAGTATTTCAAAATAAGTGCAAAATGAGTGCACAAAATAATAATTAAACTGAGTGTGAACCTCGTAAGATTGGTGGTGCTAGAAAATAAATGAATACATTTGCCAAGTACACTTGACTTTTTGCCTCCTCCGAAATAGTTGATCCACCTTGTTTATGATCAGGAAACCCACCCTAAACAGTGACATGTATCAGGCACTGGAGAAAGTGTATGCAGACAGACACTAGCTGAATAAAACCTTCAGAATATAAGCAAAAATTAGATTAAAAAAAAAAAAGGTGGCAAAGATATATATAAAAAAAAAGAAGGATGGAAGTTTTTTAAGATAAAAGATGATTTACAAAACCTAAATGTTATCCAATTGGATTCTACATTCACTTAAGATGTGATCTCTCTGTGGATGAGGTTCTCCCGGTTACTTCTACAGAATTTAAAGGATTGGGCAAGAGACAATTATAGAGGCAACGTCTATTGTTAATGGTCATGGAGGTGAAGCTAGAGTAAGTGCACATGATTTAAGTGCAGAAAACCAACTAACTGAATTGTGAAGCTACAACTAGACTAAATTAGGGTTCACACTTCTCTTATGCCTTGTACACACGATCGGATTTCCAATGGAATAAAATCTGATGGAATTTTCCGTCGGAATTACGATGAAGCTGACTTCCATCAGTCTTGCATACACACTGTCAGACTAAATTTCGACCGTCCAAAACGCGGTGACGTAAAACACTACGACGAGCCGAGAAAAATTAAGTTCAATGCTTCCGAGCATGCGTCGACTTGATTCTGAGCATGCGTGAATTTTTCTCCGATGGAATTCCACACAGACGATCGGAATTTCCCATCAGATTTTTTTCCGTCGGAAAAATGTAAAACATGTTCTATTTTTTTACTCCGATGGAAAAAAGTCAGATGGGGCCCACACACGATCTGAATTTCCGATGAAACAAGTCCATCGGATTTTATTCCATCGGAAATCCGATCATGTGTACAAGGCATAATAATAATGCATTTTAAAGGATAAGTTCAGCTTTAAAAAAAAAATGCACATTTTTTTTGCAGGTACATTTTTTTTATTAGGCGCCTGGAAAACATTGCACTTGCGATCATCAGATCGCGGGTGCAATGCAGGGCTCTTGCAGACTGTCTGTGTAAGCTGTCGGATCATACCTTGTATAAGCAGACAGAAACACACTGACAGGAAGCATCAATGAACTATACCCAACAGCACCCTGGTAGTTCATTGAGAACTACAAGTCAGCAGCCACAAAGTCTGTCAGTACCTGTAGTTTTCCCATTCACATAACTCTGTGAATTGTGACGACAAGTTTGGGGAGAAGATCCCGGCTCACTGTCACTACAGGTGGTGGATTGGGGAGATGCTGCAGCAGTGGGTATTTGTTATATGTTCCCCCCTAAAAATGAAACATGTTCCCAAAGGGGAAAGTTGTCCTTTAAACTGCTACAAACAACTTTTGATTTAAAGTATTGCATGTTATTATTGTATTGCAAGGGTTTTAGGTTTATTCGCATATAGAATTGTTCTGTAGAATGTAATGAAACAATGTAAACCAAAGTTAGTAATTATGTAGATAGTAATACGTATAGTTAAATGCAGCACTCTAAATAATGAAATAATTTCATATATCTCAAATAAAAATTGAATTAAAGTGAATATTGACAATCAATAATGTAGACAAAACTGAAGTGACATGGTATTACACCACATACATGGTGCCCAAAAAAATAGTCCTTTGAAGCATAAACAAATAGTAAAAATCATATGAAAACAAAGATAATCGACTTTGTGGGAGCCTCCACCTTGGTGTTCTTGCCTTTACCAAACATACTGTCAGGGAACCAACAACAGGCGAAGGACTTTAGGACCCAGCATCTCTGGCAGGAGAAGGGCTCTAGGACCCAGTATCTCTACAAGCAGGTCACATGGGCCTATATAAGGAAGTCTGCTAGTGTCTGCATTTGCTGGATTATCGTCAGCTTCTCCTGTGTTCCTGTGTCTTGCATCTCCTGCCTGTCTGATCTCCTGTGTACCAAACCCGGCTTGCCTGACCTGCTCCTGTTGACTTCCTAGCGTATACCTGACCCCGGCCTGGCTAACGGACTCCGCTTACCTTGTCTTCTGTGCTAAGACTCAGCTCTGCTGTGTTCTCTGACTGTCTTGCTGTGTTTGACCCTCTGGCCTGGCTTTGACCCTGTTATCGGAACATTCCATTGGTCCTTACCCTTTGGACCTCCTAAGCACGCCTGCTGTCCTGCAGTCTGCCTGTCCTACCAAGTTCCTGGCAACCAGCACTACCTACCAGGCAACCCGTGCTTCTGTGGGCACCACATCCCCTGTGTCATCTTCAGGGCTTTGCTGCACTCGGCCGCAAGGGCGCCCTCTCTGCTACTCGACCTCACATCAGAGACTTGACAGTATAATCCAGCCATGTCTGAGGCCGGCAGAGGTGCGTCCCCGTTAGAGGCATTATGTCAACAGGCCGCTACTCTGACCCAAGCAATCCAGACACTGCAAGAAGGATACCTCCAGCTAGAGGAGAGATTGCAACACCTGTCAGAGTCATCTGCTTCTGCGGACCCGGTCCGAGCTTCTCCCAGTTCCACCCACGTACGTTCCTCTGTGGCTTCTACGATGGTGTTCCCTCCTCCAGAACCCCGTGTTCCTGTCCCTGAACGGTTTTCCGGGGCTCGAAGAAAGTTTAGATCCTTCAGGAATGCCTGCCTATTGTACCTATCCTTGCAGCCCCGGACTTTTGCTTTAGAAACTGTTAAGGTCGGGTTCCTCATCTCCCTGCTATCTAATGAACCCCAGACCTGGGCCCACAGTTTATGGGAACAAAGAAGCCCAGTCATTAACACAGTGGACACATTCCTGGCAGCCATGTCACAACTCTACGAGGACCCCCAGCGTACAGCCACCGCCGAAGCCGCTCTGCATTCACTAGAGCAGGGTAGTCGACTAGTGGAGGACTATACCGTGGACTTCCGTCGGTGGTCTGCAGACACAGGCTGGAACGAGGCTGCCCTCAAGCACCAGTTCCGCTTAGGACTTTCTGAGTCTCTCAAAGATGAGCTGGCCAGGATTGGGGTCCCCACTACACTTGAGGATCTCATCCAGTCATCCATCCAGCTGGATCGACGTTTACGTGAGAGACAGTCCGAACGAGCTCAATCATCCAGGCCCGCCATGATGCCGCCTAAGGTTTCCACTTCATCAGTGCCTGCTCCCACTGGTACTTCTATCCCAGTTCCTAGACAAATCGGCCTGCTACGTTCCGCATTATCCCCTGATGAAAGGCGTCATCGTATGCAATCAAGGCTCTGCCTCTATTGTGGAGGAAGCGGACATTTCTTGTATAACTGCCCCAGAAGGCCCAAGAAGCCACCTTCCTACCCTCCGGTGTATTTCCAGGTTTCCGGAGCTTCTCCTTCACACCTAGTGCTACCCATTACGCTGCAATTTGGAAAAGAAGAGATCCGGCTGCAGGCCATTATTGATTCTGGAGCATGCAGCTGCTTTGTGGACTTGAACCTGGTGAGAAACCTGAAGCTGCCCCTCCTCCAAAAGAAACAGGGACTTGAAGTCCGCCTGGCCGATGGCACATTGCCTAGTTCTGGCCCTGTTACCCAGGAGACTGTCCCTCTGCTTATCACCACTCCTGATGGCCATCAGGAATTCATACGCTTTGACGCTCTAAGCTCGCCTATGTCTCCAGTTATCCTAGGAATTCCATGGCTCCAAGCCCACAACCCTCAGATCAATTGGATCAAGAAGGAGGTCCTGTTCACCTCTCCCTATTGCCAGCAGCATTGCTTTATTCCTGAACCCAGAGACATTACCAGTTGCTTGACAGTCCACCCTGTATCTACCACTAACCAGAATATACCCCAGGCATACCAAGAATTCCTGGATGTCTTTGATAAGAAAAAAGCTGACGTTCTACCACCACATCGGCCATATGACTGTCCAATAGAATTACTTCCAGGGGCCGAGATTCCATTTGGACGAATATTCCCTCTCTCTGAAATGGAATTGGGAACTCTGCGACAATATATCGATGAAAATTTGGCTAAGGGCTTCATCCGAGCTTCCTCCTCTCCTGCCGGTGCCGGAATCTTTTTTGTCGAGAAGAAAGACAAGTCTTTAAGACCATGCGTGGATTATAGGGAGCTCAATAAAATCACAATAAAGAACCGCTACCCACTGCCATTAGTTCCTGAACTTTTCCAGAGATTCCGTACGGCCCAAGTATTTACCAAGCTCGACCTCCGGGGTGCCTATAACCTTGTTCGGATCCGTGAGGGCGATGAATGGAAGACAGCATTCAGAACGAGGTTCGGACACTTCGAGTATCTTGTAATGCCCTTTGGGCTCTGTAATGCCCCGGCGACGTTTCAGCACTTCGTCAACGATATTTTCCGGGAATATCTTGACTACTTCGTCATCATCTATCTGGATGACATTCTCATATTTTCGGCTACTCTGGAGCTCCACCGGACCCATGTAAAGACAGTGCTGCTCACACTAAGAAAACATGGACTTTATGTGAAAGCGGAAAAGTGTGACTTCGAGAAGAAATCAATACAATTCCTAGGACTGATCATCTCCACGGGCGGTGTAGCTATGGATCCACAGAAAGTGCAGGCAATCCTGGATTGGCCAACTCCATCAGATAAGAAAGGGGTGCAAAGGTTTGTGGGCTTTGCGAACTTCTATAGGAGGTTTATAAGAAACTTCTCCTCCATCATCTCACCCATTACCCAGTTGACCCGCTTACATACCCGTTTCCAGTGGTCCTCCGAAGCCCAAACTGCTTTCGAGAGACTAAAGTTATTGTTTACCTCTGCACCAATCCTTCAACACCCTGAGCCTGCCCTGCCATACATCTTGGAGGTCGATGCCTCAGAAGTAGCTACAGGGGCAGTCCTTTCACAACGCCAGGGACCCAAGTCCTTGCTTCACCCCGTGGCCTTCTCCTCGCGGAAAATGAGCCAGCCCGAGAGGAACTATGATGTAGGAGACCGCGAGCTCTTGGCCATTAAAACAGCCTTAGAGGAGTGGAGATACCTTCTTGAGGGGTCTGCTCACCCCATAATGATATTTACAGATCATCGGAACCTCGAATACCTCCGTACTGCCAAACGTCTGAGACCCCGTCAAGCCCGCTGGGCTCTGTTCTTTTCAAGGTTCAACTTCCACATCACCTACCGTCCCGGCTCCAAGAACGGAAAGGCCGATGCTTTATCCCGAATGTTTCCCGATACTCCGGAGGAGACAATATCTAGTACAATCCTGTCACCTCAGAACTTTCTTCTGATCCAACCCGATCTAAGATCTTCTCTTGAACAGGCTTCCCTCCAATGCCAGGAACCAGAAGCATCCTCTCTAAGAAACCAGGAAGGGTACCTCTGGCATCAGGACAAGATCTTCGTTCCGCAACAAACCCGAATACAGGTACTGAAGACCTTGCATGACCACCAACTCGCTGGCCACTTCGGAGTGCGGAAAACTACGGATCTTATCCAACGATCCTTCTGGTGGCCTACCTTGAAATCTGATTGCAGGGAGTTTGTTAGCTCCTGCACTACCTGCCAGCGAAATAAAGGGTCCAATGTCAAGTCGTGGGGTCTGTTACGTCCTCTGCCAGTGCCAGAACTACCATGGAGAAATATATCTATGGACTTTATAGTAGAGTTGCCCCCATCCGAAGAATCTACAACAATCCTGGTAGTTGTGGACCGTCTATCCAAAATGGCGCACTTCTTGCCCATGGCAGGAACTCCTTCTGCTGCAGAAACAGCAAAAATTTTCATAAGGGAGATAGTCAGGCTCCATGGCCTTCCTGACAGCATTGTGTCTGATAGAGGGGTACAATTCACCTCCCGGTTCTGGAGAGAGCTCTGCAAAGCACTATCAATCAAGGTGTGCCTGTCCTCAGCCTATCACCCCCAAAGCAACGGTCAAACTGAAAGGACCAACCAGACCTTAGAACAATATTTGCGTTACTTCTGCTCCTTCTCCCAGGACGACTGGATCTCTCTACTCCCTTGTGCTGAGTTTGCTTACAACAATGCAGTACACTCAACCACCAATCAATCTCCGTTTTGGGCCAACTACGGTTTCCATCCTTCATTTCTACCTAATGTCATTCCGGAAGCCTCAGTTCCAGCAGTTCAAGACAGGATAAGCTCCATTCAGGCTAATTATCAAACCCTCCGGCTAACCATGCAGAAAGCGCAAGAGGACTACAAGAAACAATATGACAAGAGGAGAGGAGAGAGTCCTAGCTTTGAGGTTGGAGATAAGGTCTGGCTCTCTTCAGCAAATCTCAGGCTCCCTTGCCCCTCCCGGAAATTGGGTCCAAGATTTATCGGTCCATTCGAAATTAAACGAAAAATTAACCCAGTAGCTTTTGAACTGTTACTACCAAGTTCGTATAAAGTGCATCCTGTGTTTCACGTTTCTCTTCTTAAATCTGTTGTCTCTAGTCCTTTTCCAGGAAGAGAAGAAGACCCTCCGCCTCCAGTCTCAGTGGGAGATGAAGCCGAATTCGAGGTAGAATCCATCCTGGACTGTCGCAAAAGAGGTAGGACTATTCAATTTCTTATTAAATGGAAGGGTTATCCAGCAGAAGAAAATTCTTGGGAACCTGCAGGCAACATACATGCTCCTAGACTTCTCCAGAGATTCCGTGCCAGATACCCTGAAAGATGGGCCCGGGTGGGCATCCGGAGGCTGCCCCTTGGGGGGGGCACTGTCAGGGAACCAACAGCAGGCGAAGGACTTTAGGACCCAGCATCTCTGGCAGGAGAAGGGCTCTAGGACCCAGTATCTCTACAAGCAGGTCACATGGGCCTATATAAGGAAGTCTGCTAGTGTCTGCATTTGCTGGATTATCGTCAGCTTCTCCTGTGTTCCTGTGTCTTGCATCTCCTGCCTGTCTGATCTCCTGTGTACCAAACCCGGCTTGCCTGACCTGCTCCTGTTGACTTCCTAGCGTATACCTGACCCCGGCCTGGCTAACGGACTCCGCTTACCTTGTCTTCTGTGCTAAGACTCAGCTCTGCTGTGTTCTCTGACTGTCTTGCTGTGTTTGACCCTCTGGCCTGGCTTTGACCCTGTTATCGGAACATTCCATTGGTCCTTACCCTTTGGACCTCCTAAGCACGCCTGCTGTCCTGCAGTCTGCCTGTCCTACCAAGTTCCTGGCAACCAGCACTACCTACCAGGCAACCCGTGCTTCTGTGGGCACCACATCCCCTGTGTCATCTTCAGGGCTGTGCTGCACTCGGCCGCAAGGGGCGCCCTCTCTGCTACTCGACCTCACATCAGAGACTTGACACATACAGAGTGCAAACTCACCAGAACTAATTGCTGTCTAACATATAGAGCAATAAAACTTGTTCATTACTCTCCGATCCTTCTTAACGAGGGGTGCATGCAGCATTCACTGGATATGAATATTCCTCCAATATTGTACATGTACATCAAAGGGAAAACATACGCACATCGATCCAAGCAATGCCAGAGAGAGAAAGGCTTATAGTGTAGTATTTATTTTCAACAAAAGATAAAAAGTATAAAAAACGTTAAAAACAAACATAGTAATCCACAAGAAAAAATTTGACAAATTTGGATAATGGAAAATCTATGGCCCAGTGCAATGGGAAGAATGGAACAAATTAATGAGATATGGGTACCATGGGAAGAATTTGTAAAATCGGAAGAGGGAAAGAAATTATTTGGAGAAGATAGAGAATAGGGCCTAGAAGCTCCCTAGGGGAGATGTCATTCCCGACAACTGAGCCCAGCAGGCAAGGGAGGGGAATTGAAATGTATTTTTCCCCCTTTTTTTCCGGGGTTAAAGGGGATAGGCGCAGATGACTGTGATACATATAATGGGAGGGAGGGAGGGGTAAGTAAAGAAATAGACAATCAATACTCTTTCTTGGTTTCATTGATTTATTATTGCTAAGATAACATAACTGATCGGTAATATGTAAAATACTTTTTATTATGGTTACTATTATGTTGTTGATATTGTCTATAAGGGAAAAAAATACAGAAATAAAGAATTTAAATAATAAAAAAAGAAAAAATCCACAAGTTAAAGTTCTATGACATATAAAGCCATGGCCAAAAGTTTTGAGAATGACACAAATATTAATTTTCACAAAGTCTGCTGATTCAATGTTTTTAGATCTTTTTGTCAGATGTTACTATTGTATATTGAAGTATATTTACAAACATTTCATACGTGTCAAAGGATTTTACTGACAAATTCATGCAAAGAGTCAATATTTGCAGTGTTGACCCTTCTTTTTCAAGACCTCTGCAATTCGCTCTGGCATGCTGTCATTCAACTTCTGGGCTACATCCTGACTGATGGCAGCCCATTCTTGCATAATCAATGCTTGGAGTTTGTCAGAATGTGTTCACCTGACTCTTGAGGATTGACTACAAATTCTCAATGGGATTAAGGTCTGGGGAGTTGCCAGGCCATGAACCCAAAATGTTGATGTTTTGTTTCCCAAGCCACTTAGTTATCACTTTTGCCTTATGACAAGGTGCTCCTTCGTGCTGGAAAAGGCAGTGTTTGTCACCAAACTGTTCTTGGATGGTTGCTCTTGAGGGAAGTTTTTGTACCATTCTTTATTCATGGCTGTGTTCTTAGGCAAAATTGTAAATGAGCCCACTCCCTTACTGCTTCTCCCTTGGCTGAGAATCAATCCCACAACATGAAGGATGCTTTACTGGTGGCATGACACAGGACTGATGGTAATGTAAGGTTTTTTCTGGATGCTCCAAACAATCGGAAAGGGGATTCATCAGAGAAAATGACTTTACCCCAGTCCTCAGCAGTCCAATTCCTGTACCTTTTGCAGAATAACAGTCTGTCCCTGATGTTTTTCCTGGAGAGAAGTGTCTTCTTTGCTGCCTTTCTTGACACCAGACCAATCTTCAAAAGTCTTTGCCTCACTGTGCGTGCAGATACACTCACACCTGCCTGCTGCCATTCCTAAGCAAACTCTGCACTGGTGGTGTCCTTATCCTGCAGCTGAATCAACTGTAGGAGGCTGTCCTGGTGCTTGCTTAACTTTCTTGGGCGCCCTGAAGCCTTCTACACAAATGCAGTGGAAATATTTTTTTTTTATGTGATTAAGTTGATTTTAATGGCAAAGAGGGACTTTGCAATTAATTGCAATTCATCTGGTCTCCTTGCCGCTGATTTCTGACATCATGCCACTTCAGTTTTGTCTACATTATTGTTTGTCAATATTCACTTTAATTCAATGTTTATTTGAGATAGATGAAGCTATTTCATTATTTAGAGCGCTGCATTTACCTACACATATTGCACGCTGCCACACATTGACCAACCTAGCACTGACACACAATCTCTTCATGATGTACATAGTAATGTTGTTGATGAGATTGTTGGCTAAGATGATTTTGTGGATTGTCATAACCAACATATGACAGAAAAGTAAATTTGCGGTTCCTGCGAGAATGCAGAAACACACAGAGAGCAACATAGTGGAGATCAACAGTTACACAGAAAAACACATTGAAAGAAAAAAAAATGCCCGATTCCAGAGGTGGGGGACTTGAGTCACATGACTTGACTTAAGTCAGACTTGAGTCACCTGTTTGAGGACTTGCGACTTGCTTGACAGAATTCAATAAATGACTCGACTTGACTTTGACTTGTCACTAATGACTTGCGACTTGACTTTGACTTGGGCTATATGACTTGCAATGACTTGGCACCACTAACACTAACGGCAAGCCGCCGTCTGCCTACCTGATCAGCGTGTCATGCAGACAGACGGCGGCCATTGCAGTGTTCAAAAGCCACGCCTCCTCGTCTGTGATAGGCGGAGCACTCAATTTCACAGCAGGCAGTGTTCAGCCTATCACGGACATCCTCTTATCCTCGTCTGTGTTATGAGGATGAGCGGATGTCCGTGAGAGGCGGAACACTGAATGCTGGGAAATTGAGTGTTCCGCCTATCACAGACTAGGAGGAGGCGCAGTTTTTGAATACTGGAATGGCCGCCGGGATGCCGCCGATCAGGTACACGGCTGACGGGCACAGTGAGGCATTGGGCACAGTGAGGCATTGGGCACAGTGAGACACGAGCACAGTGAGGCATTGGGCACAGTGAGACACGGGCACAGTGAAGCATGGGCACAGTGAAGCATGGGCACAGTGAGGCACAGTGAGGCACAGTGAGGCATGGGCACATAACCAATATTATTTATTGTTATCCCTCCTATTATTTTTATACAGTATGGGGTAGATCAGTATTTTGACTTGATTTGTGACTTGACCAAAATAAATGACTTGACTTGACTTGCTTGACTTCTAGCAGGGACTCGACTTGACTTGCTTGCTTTTCATCACAGTAACTTGGGACTTGCTTGAGACTTGAAGGTTAAGACTTGAGACTTGCTTGTGACTTGCACATGTGTGACTTACTCCCATGTCTGCCCGATTCCCTCATCCACTCACTTGATGTGCATGGGGGAATCAATCCCACTGAGTTATTGTATTCTGACAGAGGGAAAACTTCTCTGCCTGTAGAATACACTGATCAGTGCTGCCAGCGGCACTAATCGTTCAGAAAAAAATTAAATAACAAGCGGGTTGTACGGAAGCTGATCGTTAGATTTAACTTTTATACAACCTCCCTGGCCATCCACGGATCAAAATTCGGGGGTCCCTGCCCTTATTTGCATAGGCAGTTTTTTTGGTAAAGGTGAACTAATAACCCTTTAAAGATCAAGAGGGGAAAAAATGGAGCTGGAATGCCATTCAGGTATCAGAACAGACATGGCAAGAACTGGGCTATTTGTTCAAAGAACCAAGCAGACCTGGAAAGAAAGATATCAGAAACAGTCAACAAAACTGATACACTTAACAAGTACAATATGAGATCAAAAATGTAATCCACAGACAGGCATATTCAGGGTTATCTGGCTTGCTACAAGGTATAACTTGGATGCCAAATTTAGGTAACCTAGTGACTAGCTAATCAAAACATAGGAATTCAGAAATGTTCGGAAAGTTGGCAGAGTACCTGAGATAATTGAATTGATTGACCCTAGTTCAATCACATAAAATGGTTGTAAAGGTAAAATGTTTTTTACCTTAATGCATTCTCTGCATTAAGGTAAAAAAAACTTTCAAAGGGTAACTCCACTTTCGTGGGGAAAAAAAATAGCAAAAAAAGAAATGTTTTTATAGTGCATATGATTGCGACACTAATCATTTTGGAATTGAATGTTATTAAAAATGACCTTTGCTTTTCAATTTACAGCCAATCTAATTTTCTGAGAATACATTGCAATATGGCTACCTGGAGTTTTCTGTACACAGAGTGCGTACTGACCACTTCTCAAAAACATAATTTCCTGCTTATGTGATTGGCTCACCAATTTTCCCAGAAGTCTGCCTAAGATACATGTCAGATTTCAGGCATCTCTTGCAACAAAAGTTTCATTTTTTGAGAGATACTTTCAATAGGAACCCGTCTAAAGGGATGCAGGCCCAGCAACTGACAGTTAATTATGAAACCACTCCCATTAGACCTACTCAGAACAGAGGCACAGACAAACACACATGGATTTCTTCAGAATAACAAAAGGTAGGAATCTGCAACAAAGGTTGTTATAATCCTTGCAATGTACATTGATCACCCAGAGGGGAATGTTTTTTTTTTGTCATCAATAGTGGAGTTACGCTTTAAGTGCAGCTCCCCACGACCCTAAATACTCACCTAAGTTTGATCTTGGTCTAGCGCTGTGAATGTCTGCAGTAGGGATGAGCCGAACACCCCCGGGTTCGGTTCGCACCAGAACCTTCGAACGGACCGAAAGTTCGCGCGAATTTTCGAACCCTATTCGTTATAATGGACGCGAACGTTCGAAATCAAAATTGCTAATTACAACGGCCAATATGCATGTTAATGTCATAAAACAGGTTTGGGGACCCGGGTCCTGCCCCAGGGGACATATATCAATGCAAAAAGAAATTTTAAAAACTAAAGTTTTTTCGGGAGCAGTCATTTTAATGATGCATAAAGTGAAAAAATAAAAAGTGAAATTTTCCTTTAAATATGGTACCTGGGGGGTGTCTAAAGTATGCCTGTGAAGTGGCATGTGTTTCCCGTGTTTAGAACTGTCCTTGCACAAAATGACATTTGTAAAGGAAAAAAAGAAGCCATTTAAAACCACTTGCGGCTTTAATGTCATGTCTTGTCCTGGCCGCCATATGGCTGAAAATCCTTGAGAAAAATGGCATGGCTACCCCATCACCCCCCCCCCACCCCAGCCCCTTTGGGTCTTGTATGGATACTAAGGGGGACCCCGCACCCAAAATAAAACCCTATACCTACAACCCTATATACTCTGAACAGCAGTATATAGGTGGTGCAAACAAGACATGGACTGTAGGTTTGTTCTTAAGTAGAATCTGAACAGGTACATTATGAAGTGTAGCTACATCCCAAAAAAATCAATTTTTAAGCTTTTTGGAGAACATAGGGAGGGGTTATCACCCCTGTAACATTTGCTGTCTTTGCACATCTGTTCAGAACATGTCACCTCACTTTCCGTCCCAATGACAAATGTTTTTGGAAAAGTGGGGTTTTAATTGAAACAAGGATTGGTGATAAAGCATCAGTAGAGAGGAGATACCTTTTTCCCAAATTAAATCTAACAGGATAGAATTTTCCTTCCTAGGGGTAGATTTCCTCTCACTTCCTGTTTTCTCTTGCCGTTTGCAAGTAGGAGTCTTTGTAAGTTGGATGTTTGAAAGTAGGGGCCTGCCGTATATACTCTGCAGAAATTTGCCCTATTAGATGTTGGTGTAGCCACAAGACTGGTGGGCACAGGAATGGGCCCTGCTGTGAGTTAATAGATCAAGATTTGTACTTGCATGCACCTGTTGAACCGGGCAGAAAAATTGGGCCTTTGGTGGTGGTGGTGGTGGTGGTGGACGGTGTTGCCACAAGACTGTAAGCCCTCACAGTTACTCTTGGTGGGTGCAGGAATGGGCCCTGCTGTGAGTTATTAGATCAAGATTTGTAATTGCATGCACCTGTTGAACAGGGCAGAAAAATTGGGCCTTTGGTGGTGGTGGTGGTGGTGGACGGTGTTGCCACAAGACTGTAGGCCCTCATAGTTACTCTTGGTGGGCGCAGGAATGGGCCCTGCTGTGAACTATTAGATCAAGATTTGTAATTACACGCCCCTGTTAAACAGGGGCTGAAAAATTGTGCCTTAGGCATTGGTGCTGGTGCCACAACACTGCAACCCCTCACAGATACTGTACTTGGAGCACAGCAGTCACACCTGTTGCGAAGCATCTTTTTAAAAAATTGTAATTACACGCCCCTGTTATACAGGGGCTGAAAAATTGTGCCTTAGGCACTGGTGCTGGTGCCACAACACTGCAACCCCTCACAGATACTGTACTCTGAGCACAGCAATGAGACCTGTTGCAAAGCATTGCCTAAAAATTGTAATTACACGCCCCAACAGGGGCTGAAAAATTGTGCCTTAGGCACTGGTGCTGGTGCCACAACACTGCAACCCCTCACAGATACTGTACTCTGAGCACAGCAGTCACACCTGTTGCGAAGCATCTTTTTAAAAAATTGTAATTACACGCCCCTGTTATACAGGGGCTGAAAAATTGTGCCTTAGGCACTGGTGTGGTGGCATGGATCATTGAGGAGGAGGAAGAGGATAGTCAGTGAACATAACAGGACAGTCACTCAGCATCAGCATAGGCAGTCTTGAAGGGATGTGACATTATAAATTATTCCGTTATATCCGCTTCAGGTGTCTGGTAGCTGGTGGTGATCCAAGACTGATTCATTTTTATGAAGGTCAGTCGATCAACCGAGTCGGTGGACAGGCGCACCCTATGATCGGTGACAAATCCTCCAGCAGCACTGAATGTGCGTTCGGAAAGAACGCTGGATGCAGGACAGGCCAGTAGCTCAATTGCATACTGTGCAAGCTCTGGCCAGTGATCCATCCTCAGGACCCAGTAAGCCAGAGGATTTTCGGTGGGAAAGGTGTCCAAGTCTGACCTTGCCCCTAGGTATTCCTGCACCATGTATATCAGACGCTGGCGATGGTTGCTGGAACCGATCATACCTTGGGGCTGCGGACTAAAAAATTGTCTGAACGCATCGGTCAGACGTCCACCTTCCCCACCGCTCCTTCTGCTACTGACCGAAGCCTCAGCAACTTGTCGTCCAGGACCAGGAGTTTGTAACCTCCCAGTTTCTGGGAACGCGTTGCACAGACCTTTCTGCAAGGCCTCCCTGAGATGTCTCATCCTCTGCTCCCTCTGCGACGGCAAGATAAGGTCCACAACCTTACCCTTGTACCGTGGATCAAGGAGAGTGGCCAGCCAGTAATGGTCACTCTCCTTGATCCGAAGAACACGAGGATCCTTCCGCAGGCTTTGCAGGATCAGGGAGGCCATGCAGCGTAGGTTAGCTGAGGCATTCGGTCCGGAGTCTTCTGGGTCACTGAGGATGACATGATCGCCAGCCACCTCCTCCCAGCCACGTACAAGTCCACTGGTTTGTTGGGACTGTACATCATCCCTAAAAGACTGCTGCTGCTGATGCTGAGTGCCAGGCTCCACCTCCATGCTCACACAATCCTCCTCCTCCTCCTCCTCCTCCTCTTCCTGTGTGATGGGTGGGACAGAAGGAACATTGTCTGGATAAAGGGGGCCTTGAGAGACAAGGAAGTCCTCCTCTTCCTGCCTCTGTTCTGCCTCAAGTGCCC
This sequence comes from Rana muscosa, assembly GCA_029206835.1. Taxonomy (NCBI): domain Eukaryota; kingdom Metazoa; phylum Chordata; class Amphibia; order Anura; family Ranidae; genus Rana; species Rana muscosa. The sequence goes on from CM055116.1 coordinate 176,985,646, forward strand.
TGTCCATTATCCCACGCAGCGTATGCTCCAACAGGTGGACAAGAGGTACAGTGTCACTGATGCATGCACTGTCACTGCTCACCATCCTCGTGGCCTCCTCAAATGGTGAGAGGACAGTGCATGCATCCCTGATCATGCTCCACTGGCGTGGGGAAAAAAAGCCAAGCTCCCCTGACCCTGTCCTGGTGCCGTAGTCGCAAAGGTACTCATTGATGGCCCTCTGCTGCGTGTGCAGTCGCTGCAGCATGGCCAACGTTGAGTTCCACCTGGTGGGCATGTCACATATTAGGCGGTTCTTGGGCAGGTTCAGCTCCTTTTGCAGCTCAGTCAGCCGAGCACTGGCATTATAAGATCGGCGGAAATGCACACAGACTTTCCTGGCCTGCCTCAGGACATCCTGTAAGCCTGGGAACCTGCCCAAGAACCGCTGCACCACCAGGTTGAGGACGTGAGCCATACAGGGCACATGGGTGAGCTGCCCCTGTCGCAGGGCGGAGAGGAGGTTGGTGCCATTATCAGAAACGACCATTCCTGGCTTAAGCTGGCGTGGCGTCAACCACCTCTCGGCCTGCCCCTGCAGAGCTGCCAGAACCTCTGGCCCAGTGTGGCTCCTGTCCCCCAAACACACCAGCGCAAGCACGGCATGGCATCTTTTTGCCTGCGTACTCGCGTAGCCCCTTGTACGCCTACGGAGCACCGCTGGTTCCGAGGACAGAGCACTCGAAGAGGACATGGAGGAAGAAGAAGAGGAGGGGGTGGAGGAGAGAGGTGTGTCACAACCAGTAGTAGCATTTTGGAGGCGTGGTGGCGGAACAACCTCCAACACTACTGCACCTTGTCCTGCATCCCTCCCAGCTGCCAATAGAGTGACCCAATGGGCCGTGAAAGAAAGATAACGTCCCTGTCCATGCCTGCTGGACCATGAGTCAGCGGTAATATGCACCTTACCGCTGACCGCCCTGTCCAGCGAGGCATGGACATTGCCTTCCACATGCCAGTAGAGAGACGGAATCGCCTTCCGTGAGAAAAAGTGGCGTTTGGGAACCTGCCACTGAGGAACCGCACATTGAACAAACTCACGGAAGGGGGCCGAGTCTATCAACTGAAAAGGCAGCAGTTGAAGTGCTAGCAATTTAGCCAAGCTAGCATTCAACCGCTGGGCATGTGGATGGCTGGGAGTATACTTCTTTCGACGGTCCAGCAGCTGGGGCAGGGAAATTTGCCTGCTACAATCGGACGTCGGTGTACTGCAAGTACTTGGTTGTGACACACCTAATTCTACACCTTCAGTCCTCTCAGAGCAGCTTTCAGAGAGGACTGAAGATATAGTGGGGATGGAGATCCCAGCTGATGAGGAGCAAGGAGAGGTCCGCTTTGTTCTTTGGTGTGGGTCTTTTATGTGTGCTTGCCAACGAGCTGCATGGCAGGTCGACATATGTCTGCTCATGCTTGTGGTGCCCAAGCGGCTGATGTTTTGGCCACGCGAGATACGCTTGAGACAAATATTGCAAATAGCAGTGGTGCGATCTGATGCACTCGTCTCAAAAAAGGCCCACACCAAAGAACTTTTGTGATAACGTGCAGAGGCAGCGCCCTGCACAGGCGGAGCTCTGCGGTGTGGTACAGTTGCTGTGCTGGCCTCTAGCTGGCCTCCAGGGGGCATCCTGCCTCGTTGGACATGTGACGCTGCATCCTCCTCCTCCTCCTCCTCTCTCCCTTCAGGCACCCACGTGGAGTCAGTGACCTCATCATCCCCTCCCTCTTCACCACTAGAGCAAACCTGGCAGTAAGCTGCAGCTGGTGGAACACTACTGCCAGATTGCTGTCCTTCAGCATCCCCTCTCTCTGCGCGCACACTACTGACTTCCTCAAGCTGGGTATCATCATCCGAGCCTTCGAATCGTTGGGCATCCTCCTGGAGCATGTACCCAACACTGTGCTCAAACAGTTCGGGGGACTCCTCAGGAGGACATGGTGGGTCTAGGGAAGGGGTGGCTGATGATGCCATTGAGTACGCGTTGGCAGCTGCTCTGCCAGTACCCTGAGCCTGGGTGAGAGAGGATGAGGAGGATGAGGAGGGCTTGGTCATCCATTCTACCAAGCCTTCGGCATGATGCGGCTCCACATGTCCAGCTGCCGAAAACAAAGACAAGCGTGTCCCATGGCCACGTGCTGATGACGATGCACGACCACGTCCACGGCCAGCACTGTTGTCTCTAGAAACAGAGCCTGCCTGCCCTGTGTTCTTGCCTCGGCACGCTCTGCCTCTCCTTGGCGGTCTTCCAGCCATTGTAGTCGGTAGTGTATATAGTATAAAAAATAGAACTCCTATGTGTGCTCACAACACACTGTAGGTCCTATGGGTGCTGACACTAACACACTATAGGTACTATGTGTGCTGCTGACAAGAAAATATAGGAGCTCTGTTTGCTGCCACTAACACACTAGAAGTCCTATTGGTGCTTCTGAGATGAAAATATAGGAGCTCTGTGTGATGCCACTAACACACTAGAAGTCCTATGGGTGCTGCTGAGAAGAAAATATAGGAGCTCTGTGTGATGCCACTAACACACTAGAAGTCCTATGGGTGCTTCTGAGATGAAAATATAGGAACTCTGTGTGATGCCACTAACACATTAGAAGTCCTATGTGTGCTGCTGAGAAGAAAATATAGGAGCTCTGTTTGCTGCCACTAACACACTAGAAGTCCTATGGGTGCTGCTGAGAAGAAAATATAGGAGCTCTGTTTGCTGCCACTAACACACTAGAAGTCCTATGGGTGCTGCTGAGAAGAAAATATAGGAGCTCTGTGTGATGCCACTAACACACTAGAAGTCCTATGGGTGCTTCTGAGATGAAAATATAGGAACTCTGTGTGATGCCACTAACACACTAGAAGTCCTATGGGTGCTTCTGAGATGAAAATATAGGAACTCTGTGTGATGCCACTAACACATTAGAAGTCCTATGGGTGCTGCTAAGAAGAAAATATAGGAGCTCTGTTTGCTGCCACTAACACACTAGAAGTCCTATGGGTGCTTCTGAGAAGAAAATATAGGAGCTCTGTGTGATGCCACTAACACACTAGAAGTCCTATGGGTGCTTCTGAGATGAAAATATAGGAACTCTGTGTGATGCCACTAACACATTAGAAGTCCTATGGGTGCTGCTGAGAAGAAAATATAGGAGCTCTGTTTGCTGCCACTAACACACTAGAAGTCCTATGGGTGCTGCTGAGAAGAAAATATAGGAGCTCTGTGTGATGCCACTAACACACTAGAAGTCCTATGGGTGCTGCTGAGAAGAAAATATAGGAGCTCTGTTTGCTGCCACTAACACACTAGAAGTCCTATGGGTGCTGCTGAGAAGAAAATATAGGAGCTCTGTTTGCTGCCACTAACACACTAGAAGTCCTATGGGTGCTGCTGAGAAGAAAATATAGGAGCTCTGTGTGATGCCACTAACACACTAGAAGTCCTATGGGTGCTGCTGAGAAGAAAATATAGGAGCTCTGTTTGCTGCCACTAACACACTAGAAGTCCTATGGGTGCTTCTGAGAAGAAAATATAGGAGCTCTGTGTGATGCCACTAACACACTAGAAGTCCTATGGGTGCTTCTGAGATGAAAATATAGGAACTCTGTGTGATGCCACTAACACATTAGAAGTCCTATGGGTGCTGCTAAGAAGAAAATATAGGAGCTCTGTTTGCTGCCACTAACACACTAGAAGTCCTATGGGTGCTTCTGAGAAGAAAATATAGGAGCTCTGTGTGATGCCACTAACACACTAGAAGTCCTATGGGTGCTTCTGAGATGAAAATATAGGAACTCTGTGTGATGCCACTAACACATTAGAAGTCCTATGGGTGCTGCTAAGAAGAAAATATAGGAGCTCTGTTTGCTGCCACTAACACACTAGAAGTCCTATGGGTGCTTCTGAGATGAAAATATAGGAACTCTGTGTGATGCCACTAACACATTAGAAGTCCTATGTGTGCTGCTGAGAAGAAAATATAGGAGCTCTGTTTGCTGCCACTAACACACTAGAAGTCCTATGGGTGCTGCTGAGAAGAAAATATAGGAGCTCTGTTTGCTGCCACTAACACACTAGAAGTCCTATGGGTGCTGCTGAGAAGAAAATATAGGAGCTCTGTGTGATGCCACTAACACACTAGAAGTCCTATGGGTGCTTCTGAGATGAAAATATAGGAACTCTGTGTGATGCCACTAACACACTAGAAGTCCTATGGGTGCTTCTGAGATGAAAATATAGGAACTCTGTGTGATGCCACTAACACATTAGAAGTCCTATGGGTGCTGCTAAGAAGAAAATATAGGAGCTCTGTTTGCTGCCACTAACACACTAGAAGTCCTATGGGTGCTTCTGAGAAGAAAATATAGGAGCTCTGTGTGATGCCACTAACACACTAGAAGTCCTATGGGTGCTTCTGAGATGAAAATATAGGAACTCTGTGTGATGCCACTAACACATTAGAAGTCCTATGGGTGCTGCTGAGAAGAAAATATAGGAGCTCTGTTTGCTGCCACTAACACACTAGAAGTCCTATGGGTGCTGCTGAGAAGAAAATATAGGAGCTCTGTGTGATGCCACTAACACACTAGAAGTCCTATGGGTGCTGCTGAGAAGAAAATATAGGAGCTCTGTTTGCTGCCACTAACACACTAGAAGTCCTATGGGTGCTGCTGAGAAGAAAATATAGGAGCTCTGTTTGCTGCCACTAACACACTAGAAGTCCTATGGGTGCTGCTGAGAAGAAAATATAGGAGCTCTGTGTGATGCCACTAACACACTAGAAGTCCTATGGGTGCTGCTGAGAAGAAAATATAGGAGCTCTGTTTGCTGCCACTAACACACTAGAAGTCCTATGGGTGCTTCTGAGAAGAAAATATAGGAGCTCTGTGTGATGCCACTAACACACTAGAAGTCCTATGGGTGCTTCTGAGATGAAAATATAGGAACTCTGTGTGATGCCACTAACACATTAGAAGTCCTATGGGTGCTGCTAAGAAGAAAATATAGGAGCTCTGTTTGCTGCCACTAACACACTAGAAGTCCTATGGGTGCTTCTGAGAAGAAAATATAGGAGCTCTGTGTGATGCCACTAACACACTAGAAGTCCTATGGGTGCTTCTGAGATGAAAATATAGGAACTCTGTGTGATGCCACTAACACATTAGAAGTCCTATGGGTGCTGCTGAGAAGAAAATATAGGAGCTCTGTTTGCTGCCACTAACACACTAGAAGTCCTATGGGTGCTGCTGAGAAGAAAATATAGGAGCTCTGTGTGATGCCACTAACACACTAGAAGTCCTATGGGTGCTGCTGAGAAGAAAATATAGGAGCTCTGTTTGCTGCCACTAACACACTAGAAGTCCTATGGGTGCTGCTGAGAAGAAAATATAGGAGCTCTGTTTGCTGCCACTAACACACTAGAAGTCCTATGGGTGCTGCTGAGAAGAAAATATAGGAGCTCTGTGTGATGCCACTAACACACTAGAAGTCCTATGGGTGCTGCTGAGAAGAAAATATAGGAGCTCTGTTTGCTGCCACTAACACACTAGAAGTCCTATGGGTGCTTCTGAGAAGAAAATATAGGAGCTCTGTGTGATGCCACTAACACACTAGAAGTCCTATGGGTGCTTCTGAGATGAAAATATAGGAACTCTGTGTGATGCCACTAACACATTAGAAGTCCTATGGGTGCTGCTGAGAAGAAAATATAGGAGCTCTGTTTGCTGCCACTAACACACTAGAAGTCCTATGGGTGCTGCTGAGAAGAAAATATAGGAGCTCTGTGTGATGCCACTAACACACTAGAAGTCCTATGGGTGCTGCTGAGAAGAAAATATAGGAGCTCTGTTTGCTGCCACTAACACACTAGAAGTCCTATGGGTGCTGCTGAGAAGAAAATATAGGAGCTCTGTTTGCTGCCACTAACACACTAGAAGTCCTATGGGTGCTGCTGAGAAGAAAATATAGGAGCTCTGTGTGATGCCACTAACACACTAGAAGTCCTATGGGTGCTGCTGAGAAGAAAATATAGGAGCTCTGTTTGCTGCCACTAACACACTAGAAGTCCTATGGGTGCTTCTGAGAAGAAAATATAGGAGCTCTGTGTGATGCCACTAACACACTAGAAGTCCTATGGGTGCTTCTGAGATGAAAATATAGGAACTCTGTGTGATGCCACTAACACATTAGAAGTCCTATGGGTGCTGCTGAGAAGAAAATATAGGAGCTCTGTTTGCTGCCACTAACACACTAGAAGTCCTATGGGTGCTGCTGAGAAGAAAATATAGGAGCTCTGTGTGATGCCACTAACACACTAGAAGTCCTATGGGTGCTGATGAGAAGAAAATATAGGAGCTCTGTTTGCTGCCACTAACACACTAGAAGTCCTATGGGTGCTGCTGAGAAGAAAATATAGGAGCTCTGTTTGCTGCCACTAACTCACTAGAAGTCCTATGGGTGCTGCTGAGAAGAAAATATAGGAGCTCTGTGTGATGCCACTAACACACTAGAAGTCCTATGGGTGCTGCTGAGAAGAAAATATAGGAGCTCTGTTTGCTGCCACTAACACACTAGAAGTCCTATGGGTGCTGCTGAGAAGAAAATATAGGAGCTCTGTGTGATGCCACTAACACACTAGAAGTCCTATGGGTGCTGCTGAGAAGAAAATATAGGAGCTCTGTTTGCTGCCACTAACACACTAGAAGTCCTATGGGTGCTTCTGAGAAGAAAATATAGGAGCTCTGTGTGATGCCACTAACACACTAGAAGTCCTATGGGTGCTTCTGAGATGAAAATATAGGAACTCTGTGTGATGCCACTAACACATTAGAAGTCCTATGGGTGCTGCTGAGAAGAAAATATAGGAGCTCTGTTTGCTGCCACTAACACACTAGAAGTCCTATGGGTGCTGCTGAGAAGAAAATATAGGAGCTCTGTGTGATGCCACTAACACACTAGAAGTCCTATGGGTGCTGCTGAGAAGAAAATATAGGAGCTCTGTTTGCTGCCACTAACACACTAGAAGTCCTATGGGTGCTGCTGAGAAGAAAATATAGGAGCTCTGTTTGCTGCCACTAACACACTCGAAGTCCTATGGGTGCTGCTGAGAAGAAAATATAGGAGCTCTGTGTGATGCCACTAACACACTAGAAGTCCTATGGGTGCTGCTGAGAAGAAAATATAGGAGCTCTGTTTGCTGCCACTAACACACTAGAAGTCCCATGGGTGCTTCTGAGAAGAAAATATAGGAGCTCTGTGTGATGCCACTAACACACTAGAAGTCCTATGGGTGCTTCTGAGATGAAAATATAGGAACTCTGTGTGATGCCACTAACACATTAGAAGTCCTATGGGTGCTGCTGAGAAGAAAATATAGGAGCTCTGTTTGCTGCCACTAACACACTAGAAGTCCTATGGGTGCTGCTGAGAAGAAAATATAGGAGCTCTGTGTGATGCCACTAACACACTAGAAGTCCTATGGGTGCTGCTGAGAAGAAAATATAGGAGCTCTGTTTGCTGCCACTAACACACTAGAAGTCCTATGGGTGCTGCTGAGAAGAAAATATAGGAGCTCTGTTTGCTGCCACTAACACACTAGAAGTCCTATGGGTGCTGCTGAGAAGAAAATATAGGAGCTCTGTGTGATGCCACTAACACACTAGAAGTCCTATGGGTGCTGCTGAGAAGAAAATATAGGAGCTCTGTTTGCTGCCACTAACACACTAGAAGTCCTATGGGTGCTTCTGAGAAGAAAATATAGGAGCTCTGTGTGATGCCACTAACACACTAGAAGTCCTATGGGTGCTTCTGAGATGAAAATATAGGAACTCTGTGTGATGCCACTAACACATTAGAAGTCCTATGGGTGCTGCTAAGAAGAAAATATAGGAGCTCTGTTTGCTGCCACTAACACACTAGAAGTCCTATGGGTGCTTCTGAGAAGAAAATATAGGAGCTCTGTGTGATGCCACTAACACACTAGAAGTCCTATGGGTGCTTCTGAGATGAAAATATAGGAACTCTGTGTGATGCCACTAACACATTAGAAGTCCTATGGGTGCTGCTAAGAAGAAAATATAGGAGCTCTGTTTGCTGCCACTAACACACTAGAAGTCCTATGGGTGCTTCTGAGAAGAAAATATAGGAGCTCTGTGTGATGCCACTAACACACTAGAAGTCCTATGGGTGCTTCTGAGATGAAAATATAGGAACTCTGTGTGATGCCACTAACACATTAGAAGTCCTATGGGTGCTGCTGAGAAGAAAATATAGGAGCTCTGTTTGCTGCCACTAACACACTAGAAGTCCTATGGGTGCTGCTGAGAAGAAAATATAGGAGCTCTGTGTGATGCCACTAACACACTAGAAGTCCTATGGGTGCTGCTGAGAAGAAAATATAGGAGCTCTGTTTGCTGCCACTAACACACTAGAAGTCCTATGGGTGCTGCTGAGAAGAAAATATAGGAGCTCTGTTTGCTGCCACTAACACACTAGAAGTCCTATGGGTGCTGCTGAGAAGAAAATATAGGAGCTCTGTGTGATGCCACTAACACACTAGAAGTCCTATGGGTGCTGCTGAGAAGAAAATATAGGAGCTCTGTTGGCTGCCACTAACACACTAGAAGTCCTATGGGTGCTTCTGAGAAGAAAATATAGGAGCTCTGTGTGATGCCACTAACACACTAGAAGTCCTATGGGTGCTTCTGAGATGAAAATATAGGAACTCTGTGTGATGCCACTAACACATTAGAAGTCCTATGGGTGCTGCTGAGAAGAAAATATAGGAGCTCTGTTTGCTGCCACTAACACACTAGAAGTCCTATGGGTGCTGCTGAGAAGAAAATATAGGAGCTCTGTGTGATGCCACTAACACACTAGAAGTCCTATGGGTGCTGCTGAGAAGAAAATATAGGAGCTCTGTTTGCTGCCACTAACACACTAGAAGTCCTATGGGTGCTGCTGAGAAGAAAATATAGGAGCTCTGTTTGCTGCCACTAACACACTAGAAGTCCTATGGGTGCTGCTGAGAAGAAAATATAGGAGCTCTGTGTGATGCCACTAACACACTAGAAGTCCTATGGGTGCTGCTGAGAAGAAAATATAGGAGCTCTGTTTGCTGCCACTAACACACTAGAAGTCCTATGGGTGCTTCTGAGAAGAAAATATAGGAGCTCTGTGTGATGCCACTAACACACTAGAAGTCCTATGGGTGCTTCTGAGATGAAAATATAGGAACTCTGTGTGATGCCACTAACACATTAGAAGTCCTATGGGTGCTGCTGAGAAGAAAATATAGGAGCTCTGTTTGCTGCCACTAACACACTAGAAGTCCTATGGGTGCTGCTGAGAAGAAAATATAGGAGCTCTGTGTGATGCCACTAACACACTAGAAGTCCTATGGGTGCTGATGAGAAGAAAATATAGGAGCTCTGTTTGCTGCCACTAACACACTAGAAGTCCTATGGGTGCTGCTGAGAAGAAAATATAGGAGCTCTGTTTGCTGCCACTAACTCACTAGAAGTCCTATGGGTGCTGCTGAGAAGAAAATATAGGAGCTCTGTGTGATGCCACTAACACACTAGAAGTCCTATGGGTGCTGCTGAGAAGAAAATATAGGAGCTCTGTTTGCTGCCACTAACACACTAGAAGTCCTATGGGTGCTGCTGAGAAGAAAATATAGGAGCTCTGTGTGATGCCACTAACACACTAGAAGTCCTATGGGTGCTGCTGAGAAGAAAATATAGGAGCTCTGTTTGCTGCCACTAACACACTAGAAGTCCTATGGGTGCTTCTGAGAAGAAAATATAGGAGCTCTGTGTGATGCCACTAACACACTAGAAGTCCTATGGGTGCTTCTGAGATGAAAATATAGGAACTCTGTGTGATGCCACTAACACATTAGAAGTCCTATGGGTGCTGCTAAGAAGAAAATATAGGAGCTCTGTTTGCTGCCACTAACACACTAGAAGTCCTATGGGTGCTTCTGAGAAGAAAATATAGGAGCTCTGTGTGATGCCACTAACACACTAGAAGTCCTATGGGTGCTTCTGAGATGAAAATATAGGAACTCTGTGTGATGCCACTAACACATTAGAAGTCCTATGGGTGCTGCTAAGAAGAAAATATAGGAGCTCTGTTTGCTGCCACTAACACACTAGAAGTCCTATGGGTGCTTCTGAGAAGAAAATATAGGAGCTCTGTGTGATGCCACTAACACACTAGAAGTCCTATGGGTGCTTCTGAGATGAAAATATAGGAACTCTGTGTGATGCCACTAACACATTAGAAGTCCTATGGGTGCTGCTGAGAAGAAAATATAGGAGCTCTGTTTGCTGCCACTAACACACTAGAAGTCCTATGGGTGCTGCTGAGAAGAAAATATAGGAGCTCTGTGTGATGCCACTAACACACTAGAAGTCCTATGGGTGCTGCTGAGAAGAAAATATAGGAGCTCTGTTTGCTGCCACTAACACACTAGAAGTCCTATGGGTGCTGCTGAGAAGAAAATATAGGAGCTCTGTTTGCTGCCACTAACACACTCGAAGTCCTATGGGTGCTGCTGAGAAGAAAATATAGGAGCTCTGTGTGATGCCACTAACACACTAGAAGTCCTATGGGTGCTGCTGAGAAGAAAATATAGGAGCTCTGTTTGCTGCCACTAACACACTAGAAGTCCCATGGGTGCTTCTGAGAAGAAAATATAGGAGCTCTGTGTGATGCCACTAACACACTAGAAGTCCTATGGGTGCTTCTGAGATGAAAATATAGGAACTCTGTGTGATGCCACTAACACATTAGAAGTCCTATGGGTGCTGCTGAGAAGAAAATATAGGAGCTCTGTTTGCTGCCACTAACACACTAGAAGTCCTATGGGTGCTGCTGAGAAGAAAATATAGGAGCTCTGTGTGATGCCACTAACACACTAGAAGTCCTATGGGTGCTGCTGAGAAGAAAATATAGGAGCTCTGTTTGCTGCCACTAACACACTAGAAGTCCTATGGGTGCTGCTGAGAAGAAAATATAGGAGCTCTGTTTGCTGCCACTAACACACTAGAAGTCCTATGGGTGCTGCTGAGAAGAAAATATAGGAGCTCTGTGTGATGCCACTAACACACTAGAAGTCCTATGGGTGCTGCTGAGAAGAAAATATAGGAGCTCTGTTTGCTGCCACTAACACACTAGAAGTCCTATGGGTGCTTCTGAGAAGAAAATATAGGAGCTCTGTGTGATGCCACTAACACACTAGAAGTCCTATGGGTGCTTCTGAGATGAAAATATAGGAACTCTGTGTGATGCCACTAACACATTAGAAGTCCTATGGGTGCTGCTAAGAAGAAAATATAGGAGCTCTGTTTGCTGCCACTAACACACTAGAAGTCCTATGGGTGCTTCTGAGAAGAAAATATAGGAGCTCTGTGTGATGCCACTAACACACTAGAAGTCCTATGGGTGCTTCTGAGATGAAAATATAGGAACTCTGTGTGATGCCACTAACACATTAGAAGTCCTATGGGTGCTGCTGAGAAGAAAATATAGGAGCTCTGTTTGCTGCCACTAACACACTAGAAGTCCTATGGGTGCTGCTGAGAAGAAAATATAGGAGCTCTGTGTGATGCCACTAACACACTAGAAGTCCTATGGGTGCTGCTGAGAAGAAAATATAGGAGCTCTGTGTGATGCCACTAACACACTAGAAGTCCTATGGGTGCTGATGAGAAGAAAATATAGGAGCTCTGTTTGCTGCCACTAACACACTAGAAGTCCTATGGGTGCTGCTGAGAAGAAAATATAGGAGCTCTGTTTGCTGCCACTAACACACTAGAAGTCCTATGGGTGCTGCTGAGAAGAAAATATAGGAGCTCTGTGTGATGCCACTAACACACTAGAAGTCCTATGGGTGCTGCTGAGAAGAAAATATAGGAGCTCTGTTTGCTGCCACTAACACACTAGAAGTCCTATGGGTGCTGCTGAGAAGAAAATATAGGAGCTCTGTTTGCTGCCACTAACACACTAGAAGTCCTATGGGTGCTGTTGGGGTGCAATGCTGTGCTAACAGCACTGCGGTTGGTACTACTGCAATACTGTACTAACAGTAAGCACGCACCAGACTAATCCCCAGCAGCAGCTAATAACACGCTAACTGTGCAATCAGCAGCAATGAACGATCAATGACTTAGGTAGCAATGGTTTAGCAAAGAAATAGCCAATGGTTTAGCAAAGAAGAGCAAATCTTTCAGTATCAAGCAAAGACAGAATCAGCAGACTGATCTCTCCTAAAGCCGGAACTCATGTGACCGGGGCCGATGGCGTGGCGGCCTTTTAAATGGTGGGGCATGTACTAAAGCCCCTGAGCTGTAATTGGCTACAGGCGTCCTGCCTGTAGCCAATTATTGCTCTCCGAGTTTCGGGCGCTGTGATTGGCCAAGCATGCGGGGTCACAGTGCATGCTTGGCCAATCATCAGCCAGCAATGCACTGCGCCGGCCGCGCCGGCCGCAATGCATTGCGGGGCCGCTCGCATCACACGAATGTGATGCGAACGGCCCAAATAGTTCTGGGCTCGACGAGCGAGCGAACGCCCGGTGCTCGATTCGAACATGGGTTCGAATCGAGCACCGGGCCCATCCCTAGTCTGCAGCAACTCGTCTCCCCTCTCCCTTGTCTCATGAGCTTGTCTGCTGCTGTCAGTTAAACCTGTGGGCAGATAGCGGGGGTGGGGCTGAGCTGGGCTGTGTGTCTGAATAGATGTAAACAGCCCTCACGAGTGCCCCCATAGGAAGCAGATTCTTACGATGGGGGACTCAGCTGGGGGAGAAGCTAGGAGTGCAAGGTTCTGTGCAATGGTTTTGCATAACAAAAAAAAACAGGAAGCTTCACAATCACTTTAAGCTGCTGTGGAAGTGCGAGCCCATAATGCCCATAATTAATATGGTGGTTTATGTCAGATTTTGTAAGAATCAAGCACACTAATAACATACCGTATAAACTCGAGTATAAGCCGAGTTTTTCAGCACATTTTTTGTGCTGAAAATGTCCCCCTTGGCTTATACGCGAGTCACCTTTTTTCGCCTGATCTCCCAGAATTTGGGGACCCAGTACTGGCCGGCCGTAGGTCCCCTGGACCCCAAACTTGGCACACATGTAGCCTCACTCTTTCTCTACAAGTATTCAAAGTTTGTTGTACGGGGGATCTACGGCCGGAGAGCACAAATTTTTCAAAGCCGGGCACCCCTTCCATAGACTCCCATGTTAAACGTCAGTCATGGACACAGTGAGGCATGCGCACAGTGAGGCATGGACACAGTAAGGCATGGGCACAGTGAGGCATGGGCACAGTGAGGCATGCACATGGACACAGTGAGGCAAAGTGAGGCACAGTGAGGCATGCAGATGGACACCCTAGGCTTAGACTCGAGTCAATACGTTTTCCCAGTTTTTTGTGGTAAAATTAGGTGCCTCGGCTTATATTCAGGTTGGCTTATACTCGAGTATATATGGTAGGTGTGTGCTGGCTTCATATGTGAGCCAGAGTTAGAGCTTAGGGTCCCACCCTCCCAGTTGGAGACAGCTACCAGTGGAGGAGACAGAAGGCCTCATCAAGGGGTCAGAGGGCTCCACCTAGGGTTGCCACTTTTTCTTTAAGCCAATCTTGAACACTTTAGCGGCGCACAGCAACTTTTTTTAGCATACACTATAGGATTGTAACAGGCCTGGGACAACTTTAGGTGCTCCAAAGAGAATAGTAATGTGGCACGCATAGTAGGGCAGTCCGGGTTTTGAATCATGTGTCCGGGTTTCAGGCAGACTGAAACGGGACACATTATTCATACCGGGCTGGGGCTCCCAAAGTAACCAAGATAGTCACACACAAATCCGTTGCTGTCTGGGAGCTGTGGGCGGCTGTCTGGGGGCAGGTTTGGCATCACTGGGAGGGGCATGGCGATGATGTCATCAAGAGCAATTTGACCACACCCACTGTTCACTTTGGCACCCTATGCGCACTGCATTACTACCCTCCTTGGGGCACCCAAAGGTGTCCCAGGCCACTAAAGTGTTCGGGTTTGGCTTGAAAAAAAGGGGGCAACCCTAGTGCATAGTGCCTCCTCACCCTCCTGTGAGGCCCTGTTTTGAGCCACATTCCTGTCTGAATAATGAAGGATGGTCCAGGTTTTGAATCCTGTGTCTGGCTTTCTGTCCACCTGAAACCCAGACACATGATTCAAAACCCGGACTGCCCGGGTGAATCCCGAACAGGTGGCAACCCTAGCTCCACCCGAGAGCCAGAAAGGTTTACTGTGTGCCGCCAAAGAAGCTGTGTGCTAGCTGCATACATTAAGAAGGAGCTGTGTGTTCTGAATTTAAGAGCTGAGGTAGAGTGTGCATGAACATTGGGTCGTGTTTGATGGTCAGCAGTAGGGATGAGCCGAACACCCCCCAGCTCGGTTCGCACTAGAACTTGCGAGCAGGCAATAAATTTGTTCGAACATCCGAACACCGTTAAAGTTTATGGGACTCGGGGGGCGTGGCCAGGATCGGCATGTGAGAAGCAGCTTCCTCACAGAGCTCCCGCTTGTCACCCTGCTATAATCCTGCTCCCGGCTTCTACACTGTGAAAAACGGCTACAGCCCGACTTCGGAACCTGAGGGGAACCCGCTGGGGTGCCTGTATTGCCCGCATTCATGATGGGTCGGCGGGGAAAGAACAAAGAAGGGGAACAGAGCACGGAAATCCAAGATGGCGCCGCCGGAGGGTCTCAGCAGCGTGGGACGAGCGGTGCTGAAAAGAATAAGGACACAGTGAGTAAACCTCCAAAAACCCCTAAAAGCGCCAGCGGGGACCCTCTCCCTACAGACATTAGATATTATGCTCAAAAACTGTCAGGATCCTTGCACATAGCAGACTTGGCTGAGGAGGGGGGAGCTCCTGAGGGGGAACTCACTGCACAGGGAAACATGGAGGAAGGCTTTCCTGAACACACTGAGGTTAACAGTATGGCAGAGTAGGCAGGGGAGCAGGCAGAAGACAGTGGGGATGAGGAGCCTGCTCAGCCCACCCTTGCTGAGATCCTGAAAGCTGTGAATAGGTGCACTGCCTCAGTTAACACTTTGCAAGGAAGATTTGATGGTTTGGAGGAGAAAGTTTGCCTGATAAGGTAAGATATGCAGAAGATCAGAGAGAGGACCACAGCTGCAGAAAGCAGGATCAGTGACGTGGAGGATAAGCTCCCCCCTCTGATGAGAGATGCGCAGCATAATGCTAGAATGGTGGCTGCGGTAGATCAACGCGCTGATGACCTCGAGAATCGGATGAGACGCAACAATGTTCGCATAGTAGGTCTCCCTGAGAAAACGGAGGGTAGAGACCCCACTGATTTTGTTGAGAAGTGGCTGCTGGAGATATTTGGGAAAAAGGCGTTTACATCCCTTTATGCGGTCGAAAGGGCTCACAGGGTCCCCATGCGGCCCCTTCCCCCAGGGCATCCCCCGCGTCCTATCCTGGCACGCATGTTGCATTACCGTGACAGAGAAATTATTCTTCGTTTGGCCAGAGAAAAACAGAATGTGCAGTTTAATGGAGCTCGCATCTCTTTTTATCCTGACTTTTCATCTGATGTGCAGAAGAGGCGGGCCCGATTCACAGAAGTCAAGAAAAGGCTGCAGAAGTTGCAGGCGCCATATGCAATGCTATACCCGTCACGCCTCCGCATTACTGCGAGAGGCCAGGCTCACTTCTTTGAACACGCGGCAGACGCGTCGGACTGGCTGGATGCAAATGAAAATGCCTTTCGCCTGCCAAGGGAGGGGGCAGGGGAAGGGTACTGACCTACTATAGGTCCCTGAAGATGCCAGGCTCTTGAAAGGCTAGGGCGGCCCCCGGCTGGTGGGCTGCCTCGCTAGCTCACGTTGTTCTAAGCTACCTTCCATTTCGGCCGGGAGCACGAGTTGATTTATTGCTCTCTTTTCCCCCACTGAGAGAGTGTGCGAAGCTAAGCAAGTTTGTACGAGTGTCTGATGTGTTACGAGTTATCCACAGATACCTCCCGACTGGCGGTTGAGAGGCCGGCGGGAGACGGGACCTGTTGTCCCAGTGCCTTTTTTGATGTTCGACCCTTTATACTCTGTTTGCTCCTGGGGGTCCTTGGTGCACTGACAGCAACTGGAGAACTAGATCGCCGGCTGGTGGTCTTTTTCGAGATTGCACCCCCAGGAAGTGTTCATGATAAAGTTAGAGTGCTGTTGCGCTCAGAGGTTCTAATAGTTCGGAGAGACTTCAGCAGTACGGTACAGCACGTACAACACCAGCATGATTTGACTTTATGGGTGGTATCTGACCTGCAGAATACCCGATCTGGGGGTGGGGGGACACGGTGTATACTGTCTTGGATTGTCTCACCCTTTAAATGTATAAATATCTATCTACTATGGCGGGAGGGTTAAATGTAATTAATGTGGTGTCATGGAATGTTAGGGGGCTTGGTGACCCCCTCAAGCGCACAATGGTCTCCACATCTTTGAAAAAATATCTTCCGGCTGTGTGTGCGTTGCAGGAGACTCATCTCACCCCCGACACTGTGTCATGCCTTAACTTTCGGTGGGTGGGCAGGGCTTATCACTCCACTCACACCTCCTTTTCTAGAGGGGTGAGTGTTTTGATACATGGGGCACTGGATTTTCAGGAATTTGACAGTGTGGTGGATGTTGAGGGCCGATTTGTTATACTGCATTGTCGCTTGTCTTCCCTGAAATGTATACTTGTCTTTGTATATATCCCGCCTCCGTACAGTCATCAGGTCCTACGGGCGATCCTGGACTTTCAGTTGGGACGCCCGGGAGTACCTTTGTACATTATGGGCGACTTCAACTGCTACCTGGATCCGCAGCTGGACAAGCACCCCCCAGTCTTGTCGGGGCATGGTGCTTGCCGCACACCCCTGAGAAAACTGGTGGAGGAGGTGGGGTGGGTGGATTTGTGGAGGAGCAGGAACCCCGGGAAATGCCAGTTCTCATGTTTTTCGAAAACACATATGTCACTATCACGCATAGACCTGTGCCTGTGTTCGGACACGGCGGTGCGGGTGGTGGCGGAGATTTCATATGCAATACGAGGTATCTCGGACCATGCTCCGCTGACTCTGGGGTTGGAGGTTTCCCCTCCTTCGTCACTGCTCAGAGCCCCCTGGAAGCTGAATGCCTTTTGGCTTAATCTTTTGCCAGCCCCGGACCTGACAGCACGGAAAATTAATGACTTCTGGGGGGACCAGGCGGATTACCCAGATGTGGGGGTTGCTTGGGAGACTTTTAAGGCCTTTTTGAGGGTGTTGTTTATTACTGAGATCAATGCATTTAAGAGACGGTCGGGTGAACATCGGGAGGGGGTGGAGAGATTGGTGCTTGACCTGGAAGCCAAGTTTGTTGCTGACCCCACTGCAGACCATAGAGACACCTGGGTTTCTGCTCAGGACGCCCTGAATAAAATTACCTTCTCGGCGGCCGAGCGGAAACGATTTTTCAGTAAGTTGGCCTTTTATGAGGAGGGTGAGCATACTGGTCGCCTGTTGGCACGGATTTCCCGTGCTCAACAGACATCCCCATCCATTGGTGCTCTGAGAGCACCCGATTGAAAAATTACTAATTCCCCGGGTGACATTATGACGATCCTTAGCTCATACTACTGTGACCTTTACCGCTCCCGAAAGGACTATACTGATGATTCCCTTCAGGAGTATATTGACGGGGTTGAACTCCCTACCCTGACCGACACTGCTCAAAAACAACTGGATGCTCCCCTGACGGTTGAGGAGCTCCAGGCGGCGACTGGTATGTTCCCCAACTCCAAGGCACCAGGGGAAGATGGAATTCCAGTGGAGGTGTACAAGCAATATGGGGAACAATTATTGCCTAGGTTGTTGGGAGTGTTTAATGGGGCCAGATCAGCCGGGTGCCTGCCTCTTTCTATGACCAAAGCCATAATAGTCTTGCTATTAAAACCTGGAAAGGACCCGTTAGACCCGGGTTCCTATAGGCCGATATCCTTGTTGCAGTCGGATGTAAAAATCTTGGCCAAGGTTCTTGCTATACGGCTGAACAATGCTATCTCTGCTATAATACATTCTGACCAGGCGGGGTTTATGCCTCAGAAGTCCACGGCTATTAATCTGCGCAGATTATTCATTAACATGCAATCCATCACCGATAACATGGGAGACAGGGCTCTGCTCTCCCTTGACGCCCATAAGGCCTTTGATAGCATAGAATGGCCCTACTTATGGGCAGTTCTGAGAAAATTTGGGTTTGGAGAGAATTTCATAGCATGGGTGCAGCTTCTATACAATTCCCCGAAAGCAGCCATTAGAGAGTCAGGAAGAATATCCTCTTACTTTGATCTCTTTAGGGGCACCAGACAGGGGTGCCCGTTGTCCCCTTTACTGTTCGCGCTGGCCATAGAACCGCTGGCTGCCCGGATTCGTGCCCATACGAACATTAGAGGGTTTCAATATGGGGAGCAACAAGAAAAATGTATGATGTATGCCGATGACACCATGCTCCTTTTGGGTGACACGGAGTCATCTCTGAGGGAGGCAATGGAGGTTGTACGGACTTTTGGCCGGTATTCTGGGTTGGTGTTTAATTGGACCAAATCCTCTCTTATGCTCTTAGACAAGACACCATGTCCACAGCTGACACACCTACTAGATATCCCTGTATCCACAGAATTCAGATATCTGGGGATCCAGGTTACACCCAATCCTTTAGACTATCTTACTTTAAATTTGTCCCCATTATTGAATCGCTGCAGGGATCGGGTGAAGGTGTGGTCCAAACTGAAACTGTCCCCTGTAGGCAGAATAAATCTGATAAAGATGATCTTAATGCCGCAGCTCTTATATGTGTTGCACAACTCCCCCATGGTTGTCCCTCTTAAACATTTCAGGGTTGTAAACACTATTTTCAGATCCCTTATATGGCTAAATTCTACGGCAAGGGTGAAGCTGGAACAGCTTCAACGGCCGAAGGAGGCAGGAGGGCTCTCTCTCACTAACCCATGGCTGTATTACCTGGCCTCCCAGCTACAGCACATTGCTAGGGTGTTGAGGCCCCCTGGTAATCCGATGTTGAACTTGGTGGACCCTGTGGCGCAGCTGCTCCGCTCGGCATCTGGGGGGGAGGTGGAGGAGGGCCTGGAGGTGCTGAGATTTGCCAAGTCCAATAAGCTGTACCCTACATACAACTTGATGCAGAAAATCTGGAACAAGGTGAGAGCGTTGCAACTAGACTTGTGCACAACGGAAAAATTCGTTCCGTTTCGGTTCGTTTCTTTCCGGTCCTGTTGATTCGTAATCATTCGTAATTTTGCTAGACGGGATTTTTCGTGTTCGGACTCATTCGTATTTTTGCAAGCGTCATTTTTCGTTGAATTTTTTGTTGCTTTATAATTCGTACTTTTGGTAGAGTACGTTGTTTTTCGTTGATTCTGGACACAACTCCTACTTTCGTAACTTTTTTTGGGTTCGTACTTTCGGTAGAGTACGTTGTTTTTCGTTGATTCTGGACACAACTCCTACTTTCGTAACTTTTTTTGGGTTCGTTGATTCGTAATTTTCCGTGTCTCTCTCACAACGACGCTGCCTATTATGCCTAATGTGCTTCGAATGGATTTGTACTTTTCTAAATACATTGCGGTTATTTGTAACGATTCGAAATCTCGTATTTTACTTTCGTTTTTAACATGCGGCTACAGGCTCCGCCCCTGTACACCATTTTGAGAGGGTTCAGCACGGTGAGGGAGAAGCAGAGAGCAGAGCAGAGTGAGTGTTATTGTGCTTCGAATGGATTCGAAATCTCGTATTTTACTTTCGTTTTTTACATGCGGCTATAACCTCCGCCCCTGTACACCATTTTGAGAGGGAGTTCAGCACGGTGTGGGAGAAGCAGAGAGCAGAGCAGAGTGAGTGTTATTGTGCTTCGTATTGGATTCGTACATTCGTAACTTTTTCATAACTAATTATGCCGAAGACATTCGGGCATTCGCTATTTGCGGTATAATTTATTTCGGATTCGGTCTTATTCGTAATTGCTTTGTTCGGAAATTCGAATGCTTCCGAATGTCCGAAAGTTGCTAAATTCGGACAAATTTCAATTCGTTACGAAACGAATTGCACAAGCCTAGTTGCAACAAGTGGAGGGTTTTACTAGGCATAGCCCCATCTGGGGGAACAAACGCTACTTGGAGTTGGAAAAATTACAATATGGTATGAGATGGCAACAATACGGGATTACCCATTTGACACAAATTTTTAGGAACGGGCAGCTGCGCTCATTCTTGGAGCTGCAGGCTGAATTTCAGCTCCCTGCCTCTATGCAGTTTTTTTATTTCCAGCTTCAACATGCGGTCAGGGCCCAAGCGAAGGGAGATGGCTGGACACTAAGCCCCACGCCGATTTTTAACTACATGAGAGACGTAACCTCGTTTAAGGGTTTCATTTCGTGCAGTTACTCCATGCTCCTCAGCAGATTCCTTCCTAACAACATGGCAGGCATCATCTCAAAGTGGGAGAGAGACGTTGGAGCTTTTGAGGAGGACCAGTGGGAAGACGCTCTGTTGGCCATTCCCTTGTGTTCTCTTAATGTAGCCCAAAGGTTGTCTCAGCTGTATATACTGCTGCGTGTACACTATACCCCGGCTAGGATGGTAAGTATGGGGGTCCGAGAGGACCCTGCCTGTACTAGATGCAAGAGGGACCATGGTGACCTGATCCACATGTTGTGGCGGTGTCCCAAACTGCATCTTTACTGGACGGAGGTCTTGGATACGATTAATACCGTTTTCCAGATGCAGCTTATTGCACACCCTAAATTATGTTTGCTGGGGATCATAGACAACATACCGGAGGAGGATCCCATCAGGGTGGGCATAGCAAGAGCTCTCTTCCAGGCCAGGAAGCTTATTTTGCGACACTGGAAGTCAGAGGAACCCCCCACGGTGAGGGAATGGCGGAATCTCATGGGGGACACTATTAGGCTGGAAAAGTATATATTTCAGCATAGAGGGAGTGTGAGGAAATTTGACAAGATTTGGGCTCGGTGGTTGGAGATTCCAGGTCTGGCCCCGGTTGATCTGGTTATGGAACGAATGCTAGTATAAGGGACGGAGGATCTGAGTGGGAGGGAACATGGCACTGGGGGTGATACTCCCCGCGTGGTGGTCTATTGCTCGGCTATGAGTCGGTCTATCTTACCCCGGTCTGGATACAACGACTATAAGTCCTATTTTCTTACATGGATGCCTGTGATATTTTTTGTACTGTGTTGCAGAAACTACACTATTGTATTGAGATAGATGTGGTACAGGGTTGGGTGTTTTTGACTTAAAAAAAGGGGGTATTTTTCTTATTATGTTGTGCCTCTATTTGTAGGGTATTGTCCCTTCCTTCTCCTGTGGACACACATAAGTATGTGCTGTATTGTGTGAAGTATTTCTTTTGTATACCTATTGCTCTCTGAATAAACTCCTATTTGATTTAAAAAAAAAAAAGTTTATGGGACACGAAAATCTAAAGTGCTCATTTTAAAGGCTTATATGCAAGTTATTGTCATAAAAAGTGTTTGGGGACCCGGGTCCTGCCCCAGGGGACATGTATCAATGCAAAAAAAAGTTTTAAAAACTGACGTTTTTTCGGGAGCAGTGATTTTAATAATGCTTAAAGTGAAACAATCAAAGTGAAATATTCCTTTAAATTTTGTACCTAGGGAGTGTGTATAGTATAAAAATAAAAAAAAATGCATGGGGGTCCCCCAAATTCAATTTCCAGGCCCTTTGGGTCTGGTATGGATATTAAAGGGAACCCTGCGTCAAATTAAAAAAAAATGACGTGGGGTTCCCCCCAAATATCCATACCAGACCCTTTATCCGAACACGCAACCTGGCAGGCCGCAGGAAAAGAGGGGGGGACGAGAGAGCCCCACACTGAGCCGTGCCAGGCCACATGCCCTCAACATGGGGAGGATGCTTTGGGGGTCTGTGACCCCTCAAAGCACCATATCCCCATGTTGATGGGGACAAGGGCCTCATCCCCACAACCCTTGCCCAGTGGTTGTGGGGGTCTGCGGGCGGGGGGCTTATCGGAATCTGGAAGACCCCTTTAACAAAGGGGACCCCCAGATCCCGGCCCCCCCTATGTGAATTGGTAAGGGGTACATTGTACCCTTACCATTTCACAAAAAAAGTGTAAAAAATTGTAAAAAAACACACAGACACCGTTGAAAAAAGTCCTTTATTAAAAAAAAAAAAAGATTCCAGTGGTGGTAATCCACTCTCGGTATCCTGCGATGGATGCTCTCCTCTCCGGGGTCCAGGGGTGGATGATCTCCTCTCCATCCAGGTCCAGGCTCCAGCGATGAGATGTCCAGCGCAGCACATCCTGTCTCCACTGGAGACACCCCGTGAACGGAAACCTGCGTTACATCAGAGGGGGGCTGGATCACCCGCACGTCACTGGGGAAGCCCGGGTTTCCCCTTGCGTCAGAAGGGGATGGGGACACGTGACGGGTGGCCCTGCCCTAAGCTACATAAGAGTTGTTACTGGCTGAAGCCGCGTCTTTCCCGGGGTGTCTCCGGTGGAGACAGGATGCGCTGCGCTGGACATCTCATTGCTGGAGCCTGGACCTGGATGGAGAGGAGATCATCCACCGCTGGACCCCAGAGAGGAGAGTATCCATCACAGGATGCCGAGAGTGGATTACCACCGCTGGAATCTTTTTTTTTTTTTTTTTTTTTAATAAAGGACTTTTCCCAACGGTGTCTGTGTGTTTTTTTTACAATTTTTGACACTTTCTTTGTGAAATGGTAGGGGTACAAAGTACCCCTTACCAATTCACATAGGGGGGGCGAGATCTGGGGGTCCCCTTTGTTAAAATGGTCTTCCAGATTCCGATAAGCCCCCCGCCCGCAGACCCCCACAATCACCGGGCAAGGGTTGTGGGGATGGGGCTTTGAGGGGTCACAGACCCCCAAAGCATCCTCCCCATGTTGAGGGCATGTTGCCTGGCACGGTTCAGGAGGGGGGACGCTCTCTCGTCCCCCCCTCTTTTCCGGCGGCCTGCCAGGTTGCATGCTCGGATAAAGGGTCTGGAATGGATATTTGGGGGGAACCCTACGTAATTTTTTTTTTAAATTTAAGGCAGGGTTCCCCTATATGTCCATACCAGACCTGAAGGGCCTGGTAATTGAATTTGGGGGGACCCCCATGCATTTTAATTTATTTTTTTATCAATGACTTTTCTCTGTATTGCTGAGAGCTGACAATTCATTATAGCCGCGAGTCCTTTAAAATTCCTTTTTTTCCTTCAGAAATTACACTTTGTGCAGGGACAGTTCTAAGCACGGGAAAAAAGCGATACTTTACAGGCATACTATACACACTCCCTAGGTACGAAATTTAACGGAATATTTCACTTTTATTGTTTCACTTTAACCACTTAACGACCGCTCACTGTATATATACGTCGGCACAATGGCACCGACAGGCACAATCACGTAGAGTGTACGTGATTGCCTTTGTACAGTTGGGGGGTCCGATCGGACCCCCCTTCTGTACAGTGAGTGGTCAGAATTCGTCTGGGAGCGTACCGAGATGGGGGGCGGCCGTTCGATTCCGGCGACCCCCCCGCGATCGCTCCCGGCGAATAGAAATGCCCCCTCTGTCTGTGTAATGTTTACACAGACAGAGAAAGCAGGAGGAAGTGATGTCATCTCCTGTGCGGCGCTCACATATACCGAGCGCCGTACAAGAGAAGACACACAGGTTAGTGCACTAACACTACACTAACACCAGCACACATAGGCACATAAATCGCCCCCCCAGGCCCCCCCAGATCACCCCCCAGCCCCCAGTCACAGTGTCACTGATTGCAGTGACCATTTATTTACTGATCACTGCAATCAGTGACATTTGTGACTGTAAAAGTGTCACTACATTTAGTTTTAGGTCCAGTGTAGCCCCCTAACCCCCCCTAATAAAGGTTTAACCCCTTGATCACCCCCAGATAACCCTTTCACCCCCTAGCACCGCCGTCGCTAAGCGATAATTTTTCTGATCGCTGTCTTAGCGTCGGTGATGCAGATCGGTACCTAGTAATTTTTTTTAGGTTCGCCGCAGGTTTTTATAGCGTCGGGTACCCCCATAAATTATCTAATAAAGGTTTAACCCCCTTGATTGCCCCCCAGGTAACCCTTTCACCCCCTATCACCACTGTCACTAAGCGATCATTTTTCTGATCGATGTCTTAGCGTCGGTGATGCAGATCGGTAGCCAGTATTTTTTTTTAGGTTCGCCACAGGTTTTTATAGCGTCGGGTACCCCCATAAATTATCTAATAAAGGTTTAACCCCCTTGATCGCCCTCCAGGTAACCCTTTCACCCCTAGCACCGCCGTCGCAAAGCGATCATTTTTCTGATCGCTGTCTTAGCGTCGGTGATGCAGATCGGTACCCAGTAATTATTTTTAGGTTCGCCGCAGGTTTTTATAGCGTCGGGTACCCCCATAAAATATCTAATAAAGGTTTAACCCCCTTGATCGCCCCCCAGGTAACCCTTTCACCCCCTATCACCACTGTCGCTAAGCGATCATTTTTCTGATCGATGTCTTAGCGTCGGTGATGCAGATCGGTAGACAGTATTTTTATTTTAGGTTCGCCGCAGGTTTTTATAGCGTCGGGTACCCCCATAAATTATCTAATAAAGGTTTAACCCCCTTGATCGCCCCCAGGTAACCCTTTCACCCCCTATCACCACTGTCGCTAAGCGATCATTTTTCTGATCGCTGTCTTAGCGTCGGTGATGCAGATCGGTAGCCAGTAATTTTTTTTAGGTTCGCCGCAGGTTTTTATAGCGTCAGGTACCCCCATATATTATCTAATAAAGGTTTTAACCCCCTAATTGCCCCTAGTTAACCCTTTCACCAGTAATCATCATATAAGTGTTACGGGTGACGCTGGTTAGTTAGTTTGCTTTTTATAGTGTCAGGGCACCCGCCGTATATAACCCAATAAAGGTTTAACCCCCTGATCGCCCGGCGGGTGATATCAATTAGGTTTTAGCGTCAGAGAGGGTCTGCGTCACACCCCAGGCAGCGTCAGGTTAGTGCCAGTAACGCTAACACCCACGCGTGAAGCATACACCTCCCTTAGTGGTATAGTATCTGAACAGATCAATATCTGATCTGATCAGATCTATACTAGCGTCCCCAGCAGTTTAGGGTTCCCAAAAACGCAGTGTTAGCGGGATCAGCCCAGATACCTGCTAGCACCTGCGTTTTGCCCCTCCGTCCAGCCCAGTCCACCCAAGTGCAGTATCGATCGATCACTGTCACTTGCAAAACACAACACACATAACTGCAGCGTTCGCAGAGACAGGCCTGATCCCTGCGACTCCAGTGCTGTAGGAGGTGATTTCACCACCACAGTTAAAAAAAAAAAGAAGCAAATATGCCGAAGCATTGGGGCAGCAGGGGCGGAGGAGTGATTTTGCTCCTAATGCCGCGTACATACGGTCGAAATTCCGACGGAGGCTTGCCCGTGGAAAAGTCCGACCATGTGTGTGCGGCATAACTTTTTTGCGGGAGGATGCCCCCATGCTTCGGCATATATAAATGGTGCATGTATGCCCATCATTAGAAGTGGGTGGATGAAGGGCGGTATTCTAATGGTGGGCATACCCACCGATCAATCTCTTTTTTCGTTCAGCCACCTGGCTGCATGAAAAAAAAGGATTACAATACATGTCCAACAAGGACCAGCAACGTACTGGTATGTTGCTGGACTTTGAATGGTTATACCAGATTGATGCCTGCGGGTTTAGGTATCATCTTGGTATCATTCTTTTCAGCCAGCGGCCGGCTTTAATGTAAAAGCAATCCTAGTGGCTAATTAGCCTCTGGACTGCTTTTACAAGCAGTGGAAGGGAATGTCCCCCCCCGGATATAAAAAGCGCCATTGGGAAATTGGGAAAGCATTTTATCACACCGATCTTGGTGTGGTCAGATGCTTTGAGGGCAGAGGAAATATCTAGGGCCTAGACCCCAGTTTTTTCAAAAAAAGAGTACCTGTCACTAACTATTACTATCATAGGGGATATTTACATTCCCTGAGATAACAATAAAAATGATAAAAAATAAATAAATATGGAAGGAACAATTTAAAAATAAAATAAAAAAGCAAAATTAATAATAATAATAAAAAAAAAGCACCCCTGTCCTGCCCTGCTCTTGCCCAATGGCGAACGCAAGCGTCGGTCTGGCGTCATATGTAAACAGCAATTGCACCATGCATGTGAGGTATCACCGCAAAGGTCAGATCGAGGGCAGTAATTTTAGCAGTAGACCTCCTCTGTAAATCTAACGGGGTAACCTGTAAAGGCTTTTAAAGGCTTTTAAAAATGTATGTAGTTTGTCGCCAATGCGCGTTTGTGCGAAATTTTAAAGCATGTCGTGTTTGGTATCTATGTACTCGGCCTAAGATCATCTTTTTTATTTCATCAAACATTTGGGCAATATAGTGTGTTTTAGTGCATTAAAATTAAAAAAAGTGTATTTTTTCCCCAAAAAATGCGTTTGAAAAATCGCTGCGCAAATACTGTGTAGAAAAAAAAATGCAACACCCACCATTTTATTCTGTAGGGCCTTTGCTTTAAAAATATATATAATGTTTGGGGGTTCAACATAATTTTCCTGCAAAAAAAAATATGTTTTCATGTAAACAAAAAGTGTCAAAAAGGGCTTTGTCTTCAAGTGGTTAGAAGAGTGGATGTAAGCTTCCTAATGTTGTGTATAAAATGCCAGAACAGTTCAAAACCCCCCCAAATGACCCCATTTTGGAAAGTAGACACCCCAAGCTATATACTGAGAGGCATGTCGAGTCCATGGAATATTTTATATGTTGACACAAGTTGCGGAAAAAAGACAATTTTTTTATTTTTTATTATTTTTTTGCACAAAGTTGTCACTAAATGATATATTGCTCAAACATGCCATGGGCATATGTGGAATTACACCCCAAAATACATTCTGTTGCTTCTCCTGAGTACGGGGATACCACATGTGTGAGACTTTTTGGGAGCCTAGCCGCGTACGGGACCCCAAAACCAATCACCGCCTTCAGGCTTTCTAAGGGTGTAAATTTTTGATTTCACTTCTCACTGCCTATCACAGTTTCGGAGGCCATGGAATGCCCAGATGGCACAAAACCCCCCCCAAATGACCCCATTTTGGAAATTAGACACCCCAAGATATTTGCTGAGAGGTATTGTGAGTATTTTGCAGATCTTGCTTTTTGTCACAAAGTTTTGAAAATTGAAAAAAAAAAAAAAATTTCTTTCTTCATTTTCAAAAACAAATGAGAGCTGTAAAATACTCACCATGCCTCTCAGCAAACAGCTTGGGGTGTCTACTTTCCAAAATGGGGTCATTTGGGGGGGGTTTGTGCAATTTTGGCATTTTATGGCCTTCAAAACTGTGATAGGTAGTGAGGAGTGAAATCAAAAATTTGTGCCTAGAAATCCTGAAGGCGGTGATTGGTTTTCGGGGTCCCGTACGCGGCTAGGCTCCTAAAAAGTTCCACACATGTGGTATCCCCGTACTCAGGAGAAGCAGCAAAATGTATTTTGGGGTG
This sequence comes from Rana muscosa, assembly GCA_029206835.1. Classification (NCBI taxonomy): domain Eukaryota; kingdom Metazoa; phylum Chordata; class Amphibia; order Anura; family Ranidae; genus Rana; species Rana muscosa. The sequence goes on from CM055116.1 coordinate 177,013,344, forward strand.
CAATTCCACATATAACCATGGCATGTGTGAGCAATATATCATTTAGTGACAACTTTTTGTAATTTTTAATTTTTTTTTGTCATTATTCAATCACTTGGGACAAAAAAAAAATATTCAATGGGCTCAACAGGCCTCTCAGCAATTTCCTTGGGGTGTCTACTTTCTAAAATGGGGTCATTTGGGGGGGTTTTGTGCTATTTTGGCATTTTATGGCCTTCAAAACTGTGATAGGTAGTGAGGAGTGAAATCAAAAATTTGCGCCCTTAGAAATCCTGAAGGCGGTGCTTGGTTTCCGGGGTCCCGTACGTGGCTAGGCTCCTAAAAAATACCACACATGTGGTATCCCCGTACTCAGGAGAAGCAGCAGAATGTATTTTGGGGTGCAATTCCACATATAACCATGGCATGTTTGAGCAATATATCATTTAGTGACAACTTTTTGTATTTTTTATTTTTTTTTGTCATTATTCAATCACTTGGGACAAAAAAATAAAAATATTCAATGGGCTCAACATGCCTCTCAGCAATTTCCTTGGGGTGTCTACTTTCCAAAATGGGGTCATTTGGGGGGGTTTGTACTGCCCTGCCATTTTAGCACCTCAAGAAATGAGATAGGCAGTCATAAATTTAAAGCTGTGTAAATTCCAGAAAATGTACCCTAGTTTGTAAACGCTATAACTTTTGCGCAAGCCAATAAATATACACTTATTGACATTTTTTTACTAAAGACATGTGGCTGAATACATTTTGGCCTAAATGTATGACTAAAATTGAGTTTATTCGATTTTTCTTATAACAAAAAGTAGAAAATATCATTTTTTTTCAAAATTTTCGGTCTTTTTCCGTTTATATCGCAAAAAATAAAAATCGCAGAGGCAATTAAATACCATTAAAAGAAAGCTCTATTTGTGGGAAGAAAAGGACGCAAATTTCATTTGGGTACAACATTGCATGTCCGCACAATTTACAGTTAAAGCAGCGCAGTGCAAAATTCTGAATTCACCTCTGGTCCTTTAGCTACCAAATGGTCCGGTGTTTAAGTGGTTAAGCATTATATAGATCACTGCTCCCGAAAAAACTGCCGTTTTTAAAACTTTTTTTGCATTGATACATGTCCCCTGGGGCAGGACCAGGGTCCCCAAACACTTTTTATGACAATAACTTGCATATAAGCCTTTAAAATTATCACTTTATATTTCTTCCATAGACTTTTACAGGGTGTTCCGCGGCTTTTCGAATTTGCGGCAAACACCCCAAATTATTCACTGTTCGGCGAACAGGCAATGTTTGAGTCGAACATGAGTTCGACTCGAAGCTTATCCCTAGTCAGGAGGACCAAGATGTATTAATTGGAGCAGTAAAGCTTCCAAGAGCGCCAGGGGGCTGCATGTAATGCTTGGTTCATATTGAGGATGAGAACCCCCATTGTGGGAAAACATACCTGTATGAACTTTTGACATTCTTTTAAATAAAAGTGGGCAGGAAACCCTGAAAACTATTTCTGGTGTGGAGTAAACTCACTGTTTTGGTACTACCACTGAGCTAAAAAAAAACAACATGTCTGCAAGAAAAGGTTTGATTGTCTTGCAGGTCCTGAAGACACCGTATGAAAGCATTTTCCTGTTCTAAAAAGAATTGTGTTAAAAAGTTGTTGTGTGCCTGACTGCAGAGATGGGGTGGTCCAAACGCAAAAAGAAAGCAAGATATACTGAGACGCGAGAAAGACTTTTATGGATAGAGGGGATTTGTCCTGAGCCAGTCCTACACAGGCCAGAGAGTCTGCCAGTGTGTGAATCTGCTGTGGACTGGTGCAAGAGGCTTCTGTCTGCATTAAAGCATGTGGAAAAGGAAAGCAAGCCATTGCTCAGTGCAAGGAGTGAGAAGATGGTGTTGTTGCCCGTAGCAACGAAGCTAAGGTCAATCGTGAGACCTGTGAATCATGGTAGAGTGTTCCTGACAAGAGTAATGACACATGGGTTCGAGAGGAGCTTGTGCAACCAGATGGAAGGCGCTGGAAAAGTCCTGCTGAGAGAGTGAGGTCTCCCCTGACAACGAGAAGAATGGTTTCACCTGAAAGGAGGAGCTAGAGATGGGAGGGAAAATGTACCATGCCTGGAATGTGGTCAATTGGGGCATGGTATTTCTACTTGACCCCAATTCTGGAATACTGCTGAATATAATGGTTTTAAGGAACCTGTAAGCCCAGTTTCCAGTGCAAAAGTGTTAGCTGTTACCGCCAGCAACAAGAAATCTGTTTTGCCTACAGGAGTTGTTAGAGAGCTTAAGAAGGCTGCAATGTTGCCATGCAATCATGTGGGGGCAGTAGCCTGTGAAAGTGCCACAGAGGAATGTTTCCTGAATAGAGTTGAGCGGACACCTGGATGTTCGGGTTCGACGGGTTCGGCCGAACTTTGGAAAAAAGTTTGGGTTCGGGACCGAACTTTAACCCGAACCCGAACCCCATTGAAGTCAATGGGGACGCGGACTTCTAAGGACTAAAAAGGCTCTAAAAAAGTAATGGAAAGGGCTAGAGGGCTGCAAATGGCAGCAAAATGTTGTTAAGAGCATGGCAAGTGCTCTGCAAACAAATGTGGATAGGGAAATAACTTAAAATAACATTAAAAAAAATTAAAAAAAATGTTGGAGGCCCCCTTTTCAGAAGAAGAGTTACGGGAAGTCATTAAGAACCTCAAAAACTCAACGGCACGATGCCACACATATGGTGGGAATGCCCCAGAATACGCCCTTTCTGGAATAAATTATTCAATTTAATGGATAAGCTAGTGGGAAAATAAAATACTTTGAAATAAAAATGTAGCGGGGTGCTAAATTTAAGGGAAGTGTTTGAGTGGTAAATAGGCTCAAACACCCTAATTCTGTAGGATTCATGGACCATTTTGTCCTCGGAGGACAGTATTGGTGTGCAGTTCCCTGCGGCCTACAGGTGGCGCTGCCATGGTAGGCTAGGGTTGAACCGCCGATACAGTGCTGTGCCTTTTGTGTCCCCTCTTGACAGTAGTACAGCGGGGCGGGGAACCTGTTGTGCATGCCGGGAGAGCATATAAAAGGGGCAGACCTTTGGCCTGGAGGCTGATGTCCAGTGGGGTTCACGCCCAGGTGCCTTTGGCCTGGGTGCATGTGTTCCTGTTCCATCTTGGGTACCTTTAGCCCGGGGTGAGGTACTATCCTGGAGTTCCTGCTGCCCTGGGTATGGAGGCCTAGGTGCGGGAGTAAAGCCTGGAGTCCAGAGCCTTCGTCTGGAGTCCGCTAAGGGTCGAGGAGTCTTAGGGTGCCACCTCGTGTAGGGGACCATGTTCCAGGGAAGGGAGGATCATTCTGATGGACTGATGCGGGAGTCACGGTGAAGGAAGGGTCTGTTGACTCCCTGGAGAGATGTCTTCCCCTTGATATGGGCTAGGTTCGTAGAAGGAGAAGCTCAAGGTCATCTTGACTGTATCAGAGGCCTTATTCACCCGGCCCATGGCAGGGGCCTTATACACCCTGGTCTGTGGCAGAGACCAAAGTTCTCCAGGTCCGTGGCAGGGGCCTTGTACACCCGGTCTGTGGCAGAGACCAACCTCAAGGTCTGTGGCAGAGACCGTGCACCTAAAACTGTTTGAGAAACCTAAGCAGTGAAGTGAATGTGCTACGTTTGTGCCTGGACCTCCTCCACACCTTAAGCTGTCCTGTTTCTTTGCTCTAACCTTTTCTATCCAAGTAGAGTTTATTTTGCCATGAGAGAATAAGAGTTGTAATTTCAGCTGGTGTGGACATTGACTTTACTGGGAATTCAAGGACTTGCCTCTACCTACAGTAGAGGTGAGAATCATCCTCTGGAGGAGTTTTGACCCCGGCTGTGGACACGGCCCGTCAAGTACACCGCTCAACCTCTTTATATAGGAGGGTACGGGCTGGTAGTGCGGTGTGCCTTTCTCCCTCCTGCGAGGAGCCAACAACATAAAGGCAGGTAAGGGGGAAAGGATCTGTGCGCTACAAAAAAATAAAATAAAAATTATAATCTTGACCTAGGAGGACGAGGTCCATATGGAGTAGGAGGTTGAGGTGGCGGTGGATGTGGCTGTGTAGGTGGAAGCGGCGGTGGAGGAGGACGAGGTAGCCAACACTGGTTCAAAAATACAACAATGGCTGGGTAAGGCCGGTGACGTGTCGAATTCTGTCCCCCGTCAAATAGTGTCCACCCTGTACTGCGCTTGCTCAGTATGTAGGACAAGGGGATTTCAAAAATCTCCCAAGACGAACGGCGCCTGCGTGGTGAGTTCAGGTGAAGGCCACACCATCCGTGGTTCAAGCCGAGCCAAGTGAGGCCGTGCCCGAAGCGTGGCGATCGAACCAAGCCCGTGAGGGGCCCTGTTACTATGTGCTACCGTATGTCCACTTGGATGGTGGGGCTTGAACCTGCACTCACTGCGCAGGCGCCGTTCATCTTCGGAGATTTTGTGAATCTCCTTGTCCTCTGTACTGCGCAAGCGCTGCGCCTTCGCAGTATGGGCCGGACACAATCCGATGGCCGGATAGTTTTTGTCACAACACCGGTATACATGTCTATTCTGCAGAAGGTACGGACAAGTCCTGTGGGATCCATGCCTGGTTCATTTTAATGAACGTGAGCTTGTCCACATTGGCTCTGGACAGGCGGCTGCGCTTGACTGTGATAACGCCCCCTGCCGTGCTAAATACACGTTCAGATAATACACTGGCTGCAGGGCAGGCCAGCACCTCCAAGGCATAAAGAGCAAGCTCAGAAGAGTGGGTGGGAGACAATGTGAAGGAACCCGAGGCACTGTCAGCAACCCAATCTACTATCGCCTGTACTTGTCCTGGCCTAAACATTCGTACAGCCTCATTAGGCGCGACAAAATACCGCCGCAGGCTCGGTCGCCTACTCGCACCTGAGGAAGGTGTTTCACTTGTGCGTGTATCTGGCACAGATCCACCACGTCCTCTCCCTGCAAAAGGAGCTCCACCAGCAGCACCACGACCGGGGCCACCACATCCCTTTGACCTTCTCCTCATATTTTCCAAATTTAGGATCTTGCCCTAAATGGGTGTTTTTGGAAGAGCAGAACACACCCACAGTACGTAACCGCTGAATCGCACAGCTACAGAACTGCAGAAAATGCTATTAAAAAAAAAATGTTGTTTTTTTAGTATAGCACAGTAGAAGAAAACTATTTAGAAATTGTTTATTTCACACACCTCCACATATGTATAACACACTGCAAAATATTTTTTGTGGCCCTAAATGGCGTTTTTTGGAAGACCACAACACACCCACAGTACGTAACCGCTGAATCGCACAGCTACAGAACTGCAGAAAATGCTATTCAAAAAATTTTTTATTTTTTTAGTATAGCACAGTAGAAGAAAACTATATATAAATTGTTTATTTCACACACCTCCACATATGTATAACACACTGCAAAATATTTTTGTGGCCCTAAATGGCGTTTTTTGGAAGACCACAACACACCCACAGTACGTAACCGCTGAATCGCACAGCTACAGAACTGCAGAAAATGCTATTCAAAAAATTTTTTTTTTTTGGTATAGCACAGTAGAAGAAAACTATATATGAATTGTTTATTTCACACACCTCCACATATGTATAATACACTGCAAAATATTTTTTGTGGCCCTAAATGGCGTTTTTTGGAAGACCACAACACACCCACAGTACGTAACCGCTGAATCGCACAGCTACAGAACTGCAGAAAATGCTATTAAAAAAAAATGTTTTTTTTTTGTATAGCACAGTAGAAGAAAACTATATATAAATTGTTTATTTCACACACCTCCACATATGTATAACACACTGCAAAATATTTTTTGTGGCCCTAAATGGCGTTTTTTGGAAGACCACAACACACCCACAGTACGTAACCGCTGAATCGCACAGCTACAGAACTGCAGAAAATGCTATTAAAAAAAAAAATATTTTTTTAGTATAGCACAGTAGAAGAAAACTATAAATAAATTGTTTATTTCACACACCTCCACATATGTATAACACACTGCAAAATATTTTTGTGGCCCTAAATGGCGTTTTTTGGAAGACCATAACACACCCACAGTACGTAACCGCTTAATCGCACAGCTACAGAACTGCAGAAAATGCTATTCAAAAAAAATAGTTTTTTTTTTAGTATAGCACAGTAGAAGAAAACTATATATGAAGTGTTTATTTCACACACCTCCACATATGTATAATACACAGCAAAATATTTTTTGTGGCCCTAAATGGCGTTTTTTGGAAGACCACAACACACCCACAGTACGTAACCGCTGAATCGCACAGCTACAGAACTGCAGAAAATGCTATTAAAAAAAAATGTTTTTTTTTTGGTATAGCACAGTAGAAGAAAACTATATATAAATTGTTTATTTCACACACCTCCACATATGTATAACACACTGCAAAATATTTTTTGTGGCCCTAAATGGCATTTTTTGGAAGACCACAACACACCCACAGTACGTAACCGCTGAATCGCACAGCTACAGAACTGCAGAAAATGCTATTCAAGAAAAATGTTTTTTTTTAGTATAGCACAGTAGGAGAAAACTATATAGAAATTGTTTATTTCACACACCTCCACATATGTATAACACACTGCAAAATATTTTTTGTGGCCCTAAATGGCGTTTTTTGGAAGACCACAACACACCCACAGTACGTAACCGCTGAATCGCACAGCTACAGAACTGCAGAAAATGCTATTAAAAAAAAAAAAATATTTTTTTAGTATAGCACAGTAGAAGAAAACTATAAATAAATTGTTTATTTCACACACCTCCACATATGTATAACACACTGCAAAATATTTTTGTGGCCCTAAATGGCGTTTTTTGGAAGACCATAACACACCCACAGTACGTAACCGCTGAATCGCACAGCTACAGAACTGCAGAAAATGCTATTAAAAAAATAGTTTTTTTTTTAGTATAGCACAGTAGAAGAAAACTATATATGAAGTGTTTATTTCACACACCTCCACATATGTATAATACACGGCAAAATATTTTTTGTGGCCCTAAATGGCGTTTTTTGGAAGACCACAACACACCCACAGTACGTAACCGCTGAATCGCACAGCTACAGAACTGCAGAAAATGCTATTAAAAAAAATGTTTTTTTTTTGGTATAGCACAGTAGAAGAAAACTATATATAAATTGTTTATTTCACACACCTCTACATATGTATAACACACTGCAAAATATTTTTGTGGCCCTAAATGGCGTTTTTTGGAAGACCACAACACACCTACAGTACGTAACCGCTGAATCGCACAGCTACAGAACTGCAGAAAATGCTATTCAAAAAAAATGTTTTTTTTTAGTATAGCACAGTAGAAGAAAACTATATATAAATTGTTTATTTCACACACCTCCACATATGTATAACACACTGCAAAATATTTTTTGTGGCCCTAAATGGCGTTTTTTGGAAGACCACAACACACCCACAGTACGTAACCGCTGAATCGCACAGCTACAGAACTGCAGAAAATGCTATTCAAGAATAATGTTTTTTTTTAGTATAGCACAGTAGGAGAAAACTATATAGAAATTGTTTATTTCACACACCTCCACATATGTATAATACACGACAAAATATTTTTTGTGGCCCTAAATGGCGTTTTTTGGAAGACCACAACACACCCACAGTACGTAACCGCTGAATCGCACAGCTACAGAACTGCAGAAAATGCTATTCAAAAAAATGTTTTTTTTTGTATAGCACAGTAGAAGAAAACTATATATAAATTGTTTATTTCACACACCTCCACATATGTATAACACACTGCAAAATATTTTTTGTGGCCCTAAATGGCATTTTTTGGAAGACCACAACACACCCACAGTACGTAACCGCTGAATCGCACAGCTACAGAACTGCAGAAAATGCTATTCAAGAAAAATGTTTTTTTTTAGTATAGCACAGTAGGAGAAAACTATATAGAAATTGTTTATTTCACACACCTCCACATATGTATAACACACTGCAAAATATTTTTTGTGGCCCTAAATGGCGTTTTTTGGAAGACCACAACACACCCACAGTACGTAACCGCTGAATCGCACAGCTACAGAACTGCAGAAAATGCTATTAAAAAAAAAAATTATTTTTTTAGTATAGCACAGTAGAAGAAAACTATAAATAAATTGTTTATTTCACACACCTCCACATATGTATAACACACTGCAAAATATTTTTGTGGCCCTAAATGGCGTTTTTTGGAAGACCATAACACACCCACAGTACGTAACCGCTTAATCGCACAGCTACAGAACTGCAGAAAATGCTATTCAAAAAAAATAGTTTTTTTTTTAGTATAGCACAGTAGAAGAAAACTATATATGAAGTGTTTATTTCACACACCTCCACATATGTATAATACACAGCAAAATATTTTTTGTGGCCCTAAATGGCGTTTTTTGGAAGACCACAACACACCCACAGTACGTAACCGCTGAATCGCACAGCTACAGAACTGCAGAAAATGCTATTAAAAAAAATGTGTTTTTTTTGGTATAGCACAGTAGAAGAAAACTATATATAAATTGTTTATTTCACACACCTCCACATATGTATAACACACTGCAAAATATTTTTTGTGGCCCTAAATGGCGTTTTTTGGAAGACCACAACACACCCACAGTACGTAACCGCTGAATCGCACAGCTACAGAACTGCAGAAAATGCTATTCAAGAATAATGTTTTTTTTTAGTATAGCACAGTAGGAGAAAACTATATAGAAATTGTTTATTTCACACACCTCCACATATGTATAATACACGACAAAATATTTTTTGTGGCCCTAAATGGCGTTTTTTGGAAGACCACAACACACCCACAGTACGTAACCGCTGAATCGCACAGCTACAGAACTGCAGAAAATGCTATTAAAAAAAATGTTGTTTTTTTGGTATAGCACAGTAGAAGAAAACTATATATAAATTGTTTATTTCACACACCTCTACATATGTATAACACACTGCAAAATATTTTTGTGGCCCTAAATGGCGTTTTTTGGAAGACCACAACACACCCACAGTACGTAACCGCTGAATCGCACAGCTACAGAACTGCAGAAAATGCTATTCAAAAAAATGTTTTTTTTTGTATAGCACAGTAGAAGAAAACTATATATAAATTGTTTATTTCACACACCTCCACATATGTATAACACACTGCAAAATATTTTTTGTGGCCCTAAATGGCATTTTTTGGAAGACCACAACACACCTACAGTACGTAACCGCTGAATCGCACAGCTACAGAACTGCAGAAAATGCTATTCAAGAAAAATGTTTTTTTTTAGTATAGCACAGTAGGAGAAAACTATATAGAAATTGTTTATTTCACACACCTCCACATATGTATAACACACTGCAAAATATTTTTTGTGGCCCTAAATGGCGTTTTTTGGAAGACCACAACACACCCACAGTACGTAACCGCTGAATCGCACAGCTACAGAACTGCAGAAAATGCTATTAAAAAAAAATGTTATTTTTTTAGTATAGCACAGTAGAAGAAAACTATATATAAATTGTTTATTTCACACACCTCCACATATGTATAACACACTGCAAAATATTTTTTGTGGCCCTAAATGGTGTTTTTTGGAAGACCACAACACACCCACAGTACGTAACCGCTGAATCGCACAGCTACAGAACTGCAGAAAATGCTATTATTTTTTTTTTTTTTAGTATAGCACAGTAGAAGAAAACTATATATAAATTGTTTATTTCACACATCTCCACATATGTATAACACACTGCAAAATATTTTTTGTGGCCCTAAATGGCGTTTTTTGGAAGACCACAACACACCCACAGTACGTAACCGCTGAATCGCACAGCTACAGAACTGCAGAAAATGCTATTCAAATTTTTTTTTTGTTTTTTTAGTATAGCACAGTAGAAGAAAACTATATATAAATTGTTTATTTCACACACCTCCACATATGTATAACACACTGCAAAATATTTTTTGTGGCCCTAAATGGCGTTTTTTGGAAGACCACAACACACCCACAGTACGTAACCGCTGAATCGCACAGCTACAGAACTGCAGAAAATGTTATTAAAAAAAAAAGTTTTTTTTAGTATAGCACAGTAGAAGAAAACTATTTAGAAATTGTTTATTTCACACACCTCCACATATGTATAACACACTGCAAAATATTTTTTGTGGCCCTAAATGGCGTTTTTTGGAAGACCACAACACACCCACAGTACGTAACCGCTGAATCGCACAGCTACAGAACTGCAGAAAATGCTATTCAAAAAAAATTTAGTTTTTTTAGTATAGCACAGTAGAAGAAAGCTATATATAAATTGTTTATTTCACACACCTCCACATATGTATAACACACTGCAAAATATTTTTTGTGGCCCTAAATGGCATTTTTTGGAAGACCACAACACACCCACAGTACGTAACCGCTGAATCGCACAGCTACAGAACTGCAGAAAATGCTATTAAAAAAAATGTTATTTTTTTAGTATAGCACAGTAGAAGAAAACTATAAATAAATTGTTTATTTCACACACCTCCACATATGTATAACACACTGCAAAATATTTTTGTGGCCCTAAATGGCGTTTTTTGGAAGACCATAACACACCCACAGTACGTAACCGCTGAATCGCACAGCTACAGAACTGCAGAAAATGCTATTAAAAAAAAATAGGTTTTTTTTAGTATAGCACAGTAGAAGAAAACTATATATGAAGTGTTTATTTCACACACCTCCACATATGTATAATACACGGCAAAATATTTTTTGTGGCCCTAAATGGCGTTTTTTGGAAGACCACAACACACCCACAGTACGTAACCGCTGAATCGCACAGCTACAGAACTGCAGAAAATGCTATTAAAAAAAATGTTTTTTTTTTGGTATAGCACAGTAGAAGAAAACTATATATAAATTGTTTATTTCACACACCTCCACATATGTATAACACACTGCAAAATATTTTTTGTGGCCCTAAATGGCGTTTTTTGGAAGACCACAACACACCCACAGTACGTAACCGCTGAATCGCACAGCTACAGAACTGCAGAAAATGCTATTCAAGAAAAATATTTTTTTTTAGTATAGCACAGTAGGAGAAAACTATATAGAAATTGTTTATTTCACACACCTCCACATATGTATAACACACTGCAAAATATTTTTTGTGGCCCTAAATGGCGTTTTTTGGAAGACCACAACACACCCACAGTACGTAACCGCTGAATCGCACAGCTACAGAACTGCAGAAAATGCTATTCAAAATTTTTTTTTTTTAGTATAGCACAGTAGAAGAAAACTATATATGAATTGTTTATTTCACACACCTCCACATATGTATAATACACGACAAAATATTTTTTGTGGCCCTAAATGGCGTTTTTTGGAAGACCACAACACACCCACAGTACGTAACCGCTGAATCGCACAGCTACAGAACTGCAGAAAATGCTATTAAAAAAAATGTTGTTTTTTTGGTATAGCACAGTAGAAGAAAACTATATATAAATTGTTTATTTCACACACCTCCACATATGTATAACACACTGCAAAATATTTTTGTGGCCCTAAATGGCGTTTTTTGGAAGACCACAACACACCCACAGTACGTAACCGCTGAATCGCACAGCTACAGAACTGCAGAAAATGCTATTCAAAAAAATGTTTTTTTTAGTATAGCACAGTAGAAGAAAACTATATATAAATTGTTTATTTCACACACCTCCACATATGTATAACACACTGCAAAATATTTTTTGTGGCCCTAAATGGCGTTTTTTGGAAGACCACAACACACCCACAGTACGTAACCGCTGAATCGCACAGCTACAGAACTGCAGAAAATGCTATTCAAGAAAAATGTTTTTTTTTTAGTATAGCACAGTAGGAGAAAACTATATAGAAATTGTTTATTTCACACACCTCCACATATGTATAACACACTGCAAAATATTTTTTGTGGCCCTAAATGGCGTTTTTTGGAAGACCACAACACACCCACAGTACGTAACCGCTGAATCGCACAGCTACAGAACTGCAGAAAATGCTATTCAAAAAAAATGTTTTTTTTTAGTATAGCACAGTAGAAGAAAACTATTTAGAAATTGTTTATTTCACACACCTCCACATATGTATAACACACTGCAAAATATTTTTTGTGGCCCTAAATGGCGTTTTTTGGAAGACCACAACACACCCACAGTACGTAACCGCTGAATCGCACAGCTACAGAACTGCAGAAAATGCTATTAAAAAATTTTTTTTTTTTTTTTAGTATAGCACAGTAGAAGAAAACTATATATGAATTGTTTATTTCACACACCTCCACATATGTATAATACACGACAAAATATTTTTTGTGGCCCTAAATGGCGTTTTTTGGAAGACCACAACACACCCACAGTACGTAACCGCTGAATCGCACAGCTACAGAACTGCAGAAAATGCTATTAAAAAAAATGTTGTTTTTTTGGTATAGCACAGTAGAAGAAAACTATATATAAATTGTTTATTTCACACACCTCCACATATGTATAACACACTGCAAAATATTTTTGTGGCCCTAAATGGCGTTTTTTGGAAGACCACAACACACCCACAGTACGTAACCGCTGAATCGCACAGCTACAGAACTGCAGAAAATGCTATTCAAAAAAATGTTTTTTTTAGTATAGCACAGTAGAAGAAAACTATATATAAATTGTTTATTTCACACACCTCCACATATGTATAACACACTGCAAAATATTTTTTGTGGCCCTAAATGGCGTTTTTTGGAAGACCACAACACACCCACAGTACGTAACCGCTGAATCGCACAGCTACAGAACTGCAGAAAATGCTATTCAAGAAAAATGTTTTTTTTTTAGTATAGCACAGTAGGAGAAAACTATATAGAAATTGTTTATTTCACACACCTCCACATATGTATAACACACTGCAAAATATTTTTTGTGGCCCTAAATGGCGTTTTTTGGAAGACCACAACACACCCACAGTACGTAACCGCTGAATCGCACAGCTACAGAACTGCAGAAAATGCTATTCAAAAAAAATGTTTTTTTTTAGTATAGCACAGTAGAAGAAAACTATTTAGAAATTGTTTATTTCACACACCTCCACATATGTATAACACACTGCAAAATATTTTTTGTGGCCCTAAATGGCGTTTTTTGGAAGACCACAACACACCCACAGTACGTAACCGCTGAATCGCACAGCTACAGAACTGCAGAAAATGCTATTAAAAATTTTTTTTTTTTTTTTTAGTATAGCACAGTAGAAGAAAACTATATATGAATTGTTTATTTCACACACCTCCACATATGTATAATGCACTGCAAAATATTTTTTGTGGCCCTAAATGGCGTTTTTTGGAAGACCACAACACACCCACAGTACGTAACCGCTGAATCGCACAGCTACAGAACTGCAGAAAATGCTATTCAAAATTTTTTTTTGTTTTTTTAGTATAGCACAGTAGAAGAAAACTATATATAAATTGTTTATTTCACACACCTCCACATATGTATAACACACTGCAAAATATTTTTTGTGGCCCTAAATGGCGTTTTTTGGAAGACCACAACACACCCACAGTACGTAACCGCTGAATCGCACAGCTACAGAACTGCAGAAAATGTTATTAAAAAAAATGTTTTTTTTTAGTATAGCACAGTAGAAGAAAACTATAAATAAATTGTTTATTTCACACACCTCCACATATGTATAACACACTGCAAAATATTTTTGTGGCCCTAAATGGCGTTTTTTGGAAGACCATAACACACCCACAGTACGTAACCGCTGAATCGCACAGCTACAGAACTGCAGAAAATGCTATTCAAAAAAAAATAGTTTTTTTTAGTATAGCACAGTAGAAGAAAACTATATATGAAGTGTTTATTTCACACACCTCCACATATGTATAATACACGGCAAAATATTTTTTGTGGCCCTAAATGGCGTTTTTTGGAAGACCACAACACACCCACAGTACGTAACCGCTGAATCGCACAGCTACAGAACTGCAGAAAATGCTATTAAAAAAAATGTTTTTTTTTTGGTATAGCACAGTAGAGGAAAACTATATATAAATTGTTTATTTCACACACCTCCACATATGTATAACACACTGCAAAATATTTTTTGTGGCCCTAAATGGCGTTTTTTGGAAGACCACAACACACCCACAGTACGTAACCGCTGAATCGCACAGCTACAGAACTGCAGAAAATGCTATTCAAGAAAAATATTTTTTTTTTAGTATAGCACAGTAGGAGAAAACTATATAGAAATTGTTTATTTCACACACCTCCACATATGTATAACACACTGCAAAATATTTTTTGTGGCCCTAAATGGCGTTTTTTGGAAGACCACAACACACTCACAGTACGTAACCGCTGAATCGCACAGCTACAGAACTGCAGAAAATGCTATTCAAAAATTTTTTTTTTTTTTTTTTAGTATAGCACAGTAGAAGAAAACTATATATGAATTGTTTATTTCACACACCTCCACATATGTATAATACACGACAAAATATTTTTTGTGGCCCTAAATGGCGTTTTTTGGAAGACCACAACACACCCACAGTACGTAACCGCTGAATCGCACAGCTACAGAACTGCAGAAAATGCTATTAAAAAAAATGTTGTTTTTTTGGTATAGCACAGTAGAAGAAAACTATATATAAATTGTTTATTTCACACACCTCCACATATGTATAACACACTGCAAAATATTTTTGTGGCCCTAAATGGCGTTTTTTGGAAGACCACAACACACCCACAGTACGTAACCGCTGAATCGCACAGCTACAGAACTGCAGAAAATGCTATTCAAAAAATGTTTTTTTTTAGTATAGCACAGTAGAAGAAAACTATATATAAATTGTTTATTTCACACACCTCCACATATGTATAACACACTGCAAAATATTTTTTGTGGCCCTAAATGGCGTTTTTTGGAAGACCACAACACACCCACAGTACGTAACCGCTGAATCGCACAGCTACAGAACTGCAGAAAATGCTATTCAAGAAAAATGTTTTTTTTTAGTATAGCACAGTAGGAGAAAACTATATAGAAATTGTTTATTTCACACACCTCCACATATGTATAACACACTGCAAAATATTTTTTGTGGCCCTAAATGGCGTTTTTTGGAAGACCACAACACACCCACAGTACGTAACCGCTGAATCGCACAGCTACAGAACTGCAGAAAATGCTATTAAAAAAAAATGTTTTTTTTTAGTATAGCACAGTAGAAGAAAACTATTTAGAAATTGTTTATTTCACACACCTCCACATATGTATAACACACTGCAAAATATTTTTTGTGGCCCTAAATGGCGTTTTTTGGAAGACCACAACACACCCACAGTACGTAACCGCTGAATCGCACAGCTACAGAACTGCAGAAAATGCTATTAAAAAAAAATTGTTTTTTTTTTAGTATAGCACAGTAGAAGAAAACTATATATGAATTGTTTATTTCACACACCTCCACATATGTATAATGCACTGCAAAATATTTTTTGTGGCCCTAAATGGCGTTTTTTGGAAGACCACAACACACCCACAGTACGTAACCGCTGAATCGCACAGCTACAGAACTGCAGAAAATGCTATTAAAAAAAAATGTTTTTTTTGGTATAGCACAGTAGAAGAAAACTATATATAAATTGTTTATTTCACACACCTCCACATATGTATAACACACTGCAAAATATTTTTTGTGGCCCTAAATGGCGTTTTTTGGAAGACCACAACACACCCACAGTACGTAACCGCTGAATCGCACAGCTACAGAACTGCAGAAAATGCTATAAAAAAAAATGTTATTTTTTTAGTATAGCACAGTAGAAGAAAACTATAAATAAATTGTTTATTTCACACACCTCCACATATGTATAACACACTGCAAAATATTTTTGTGGCCCTAAATGGCGTTTTTTGGAAGACCATAACACACCCACAGTACGTAACCGCTGAATCGCACAGCTACAGAACTGCAGAAAATGCTATTAAAAAAATAGTTTTTTTTTTAGTATAGCACAGTAGAAGAAAACTATATATGAAGTGTTTATTTCACACACCTCCACATATGTATAATACACGGCAAAATATTTTTTGTGGCCCTAAATGGCGTTTTTTGGAAGACCACAACACACCCACAGTACGTAACCGCTGAATCGCACAGCTACAGAACTGCAGAAAATGCTATTAAAAAAAATGTTTTTTTTTTGGTATAGCACAGTAGAAGAAAACTATATATAAATTGTTTATTTCACACACCTCTACATATGTATAACACACTGCAAAATATTTTTGTGGCCCTAAATGGCGTTTTTTGGAAGACCACAACACACCTACAGTACGTAACCGCTGAATCGCACAGCTACAGAACTGCAGAAAATGCTATTCAAAAAAAATGTTTTTTTTTAGTATAGCACAGTAGAAGAAAACTATATATAAATTGTTTATTTCACACACCTCCACATATGTATAACACACTGCAAAATATTTTTTGTGGCCCTAAATGGCGTTTTTTGGAAGACCACAACACACCCACAGTACGTAACCGCTGAATCGCACAGCTACAGAACTGCAGAAAATGCTATTCAAGAAAAATGTTTTTTTTTTAGTATAGCACAGTAGGAGAAAACTATATAGAAATTGTTTATTTCACAAACCTCCACATATGTATAACACACTGCAAAATATTTTTTGTGGCCCTAAATGGCGTTTTTTGGAAGACCACAACACACCCACAGTACGTAACCGCTGAATCGCACAGCTACAGAACTGCAGAAAATGCTATTCAAAAAAAAATAGTTTTTTTTTAGTATAGCACAGTAGAAGAAAACTATATATGAAGTGTTTATTTCACACACCTCCACATATGTATAATACACGGCAAAATATTTTTTGTGGCCCTAAATGGCGTTTTTTGGAAGACCACAACACACCCACAGTACGTAACCGCTGAATCGCACAGCTACAGAACTGCAGAAAATGCTATTAAAAAAAATGTTTTTTTTTTGGTATAGCACAGTAGAGGAAAACTATATATAAATTGTTTATTTCACACACCTCCACATATGTATAACACACTGCAAAATATTTTTTGTGGCCCTAAATGGCGTTTTTTGGAAGACCACAACACACCCACAGTACGTAACCGCTGAATCGCACAGCTACAGAACTGCAGAAAATGCTATTCAAGAAAAATATTTTTTTTTTAGTATAGCACAGTAGGAGAAAACTATATAGAAATTGTTTATTTCACACACCTCCACATATGTATAACACACTGCAAAATATTTTTTGTGGCCCTAAATGGCGTTTTTTGGAAGACCACAACACACCCACAGTACGTAACCGCTGAATCGCACAGCTACAGAACTGCAGAAAATGCTATTCAAAAAATTTTTTTTTTTTTTTTAGTATAGCACAGTAGAAGAAAACTATATATGAATTGTTTATTTCACACACCTCCACATATGTATAATACACGACAAAATATTTTTTGTGGCCCTAAATGGCGTTTTTTGGAAGACCACAACACACCCACAGTACGTAACCGCTGAATCGCACAGCTACAGAACTGCAGAAAATGCTATTAAAAAAAATGTTGTTTTTTTGGTATAGCACAGTAGAAGAAAACTATATATAAATTGTTTATTTCACACACCTCCACATATGTATAACACACTGCAAAATATTTTTGTGGCCCTAAATGGCGTTTTTTGGAAGACCACAACACACCCACAGTACGTAACCGCTGAATCGCACAGCTACAGAACTGCAGAAAATGCTATTCAAAAAAATGTTTTTTTTTAGTATAGCACAGTAGAAGAAAACTATATATAAATTGTTTATTTCACACACCTCCACATATGTATAACACACTGCAAAATATTTTTTGTGGCCCTAAATGGCGTTTTTTGGAAGACCACAACACACCCACAGTACGTAACCGCTGAATCGCACAGCTACAGAACTGCAGAAAATGCTATTCAAGAAAAATGTTTTTTTTTTTAGTATAGCACAGTAGGAGAAAACTATATAGAAATTGTTTATTTCACATACCTCCACATATGTATAACACACTGCAAAATATTTTTTGTGGCCCTAAATGGCGTTTTTTGGAAGACCACAACACACCCACAGTACGTAACCGCTGAATCGCACAGCTACAGAACTGCAGAAAATGCTATTCAAAAAAAATGTTTTTTTTTAGTATAGCACAGTAGAAGAAAACTATTTAGAAATTGTTTATTTCACACACCTCCACATATGTATAACACACTGCAAAATATTTTTTGTGGCACTAAATGGCGTTTTTTGGAAGACCACAACACACCCACAGTACGTAACCGCTGAATCGCACAGCTACAGAACTGCAGAAAATGCTATTAAAAAAAAATTGTTTTTTTTTAGTATAGCACAGTAGAAGAAAACTATATATGAATTGTTTATTTCACACACCTCCACATATGTATAATGCACTGCAAAATATTTTTTGTGGCCCTAAATGGCGTTTTTTGGAAGACCACAACACACCCACAGTACGTAACCGCTGAATCGCACAGCTACAGAACTGCAGAAAATGCTATTAAAAAAAAATGTTTTTTTTGGTATAGCACAGTAGAAGAAAACTATATATAAATTGTTTATTTCACACACCTCCACATATGTATAACACACTGCAAAATATTTTTTGTGGCCCTAAATGGCGTTTTTTGGAAGACCACAACACACCCACAGTACGTAACCGCTGAATCGCACAGCTACAGAACTGCAGAAAATGCTATAAAAAAAAATGTTATTTTTTTAGTATAGCACAGTAGAAGAAAACTATAAATAAATTGTTTATTTCACACACCTCCACATATGTATAACACACTGCAAAATATTTTTGTGGCCCTAAATGGCGTTTTTTGGAAGACCATAACACACCCACAGTACGTAACCGCTGAATCGCACAGCTACAGAACTGCAGAAAATGCTATTAAAAAAATAGTTTTTTTTTTAGTATAGCACAGTAGAAGAAAACTATATATGAAGTGTTTATTTCACACACCTCCACATATGTATAATACACGGCAAAATATTTTTTGTGGCCCTAAATGGCGTTTTTTGGAAGACCACAACACACCCACAGTACGTAACCGCTGAATCGCACAGCTACAGAACTGCAGAAAATGCTATTAAAAAAAATGTTTTTTTTTTGGTATAGCACAGTAGAAGAAAACTATATATAAATTGTTTATTTCACACACCTCTACATATGTATAACACACTGCAAAATATTTTTGTGGCCCTAAATGGCGTTTTTTGGAAGACCACAACACACCTACAGTACGTAACCGCTGAATCGCACAGCTACAGAACTGCAGAAAATGCTATTCAAAAAAAATGTTTTTTTTTAGTATAGCACAGTAGAAGAAAACTATATATAAATTGTTTATTTCACACACCTCCACATATGTATAACACACTGCAAAATATTTTTTGTGGCCCTAAATGGCGTTTTTTGGAAGACCACAACACACCCACAGTACGTAACCGCTGAATCGCACAGCTACAGAACTGCAGAAAATGCTATTCAAGAAAAATGTTTTTTTTTTAGTATAGCACAGTAGGAGAAAACTATATAGAAATTGTTTATTTCACAAACCTCCACATATGTATAACACACTGCAAAATATTTTTTGTGGCCCTAAATGGCGTTTTTTGGAAGACCACAACACACCCACAGTACGTAACCGCTGAATCGCACAGCTACAGAACTGCAGAGAATGCTATTCAAATTTTTTTTTTTTTTTTTTTTGTATAGCATAGTAGAAGAAAACTATATATGAATTGTTTATTTCACACACCTCCACATATGTATAATACACGACAAAATATTTTTTGTGGCCCTAAATGGCATTTTTTGGAAGACCACAACACACCCACAGTACGTAACCGCTGAATCGCACAGCTACAGAACTGCAGAAAATGCTATTAAAAAAATGTTGTTTTTTTGGTATAGCACAGTAGAAGAAAACTATATATAAATTGTTTATTTCACACACCTCCACATATGTATAACACACTGCAAAATATTTTTGTGGCCCTAAATGGCGTTTTTTGGAAGACCACAACACACCCACAGTACGTAACCGCTGAATCGCACAGCTACAGAACTGCAGAAAATGCTACTAAAAAAATGTTTTTTTTTTGGTATAGCACAGTAGAAGAAAACTATATATAAATTGTTTATTTCACACACCTCTACATATGTATAACACACTGCAAAATATTTTTGTGGCCCTAAATGGCGTTTTTTGGAAGACCACAACACACCCACAGTACGTAACCGCTGAATCGCACAGCTACAGAACTGCAGAAAATGCTATTCAAAAAAAATGTTTTTTTTTAGTATAGCACAGTAGAAGAAAACTATATATAAATTGTTTATTTCACACACCTCCACATATGTATAACACACTGCAAAATATTTTTTGTGGCCCTAAATGGCGTTTTTTGGAAGACCACAACACACCCACAGTACGTAACCGCTGAATCGCACAGCTACAGAACTGCAGAAAATGCTATTCAAGAAAAATGTTTTTTTTTTAGTATAGCACAGTAGGAGAAAACTATATAGAAATTGTTTATTTCACACACCTCCACATATGTATAACACACTGCAAAATATTTTTTGTGGCCCTAAATGGCGTTTTTTGGAAGACCACAACACACCCACAGTACGTAACCGCTGAATCGCACAGCTACAGAACTGCAGAAAATGCTATTCAAAATTTTTTTTTTTTTTTTTAGTATAGCATAGTAGAAGAAAACTATATATGAATTGTTTATTTCACACACCTCCACATACGTATAATACACGACAAAATATTTTTTGTGGCCCTAAATGGCATTTTTTGGAAGACCACAACACACCCACAGTACGTAACCGCTGAATCGCACAGCTACAGAACTGCAGAAAATGCTATTAAAAAAAATGTTGTTTTTTTGGTATAGCACAGTAGAAGAAAACTATATATAAATTGTTTATTTCACACACCTCCACATATGTATAACACACTGCAAAATATTTTTGTGGCCCTAAATGGCGTTTTTTGGAAGACCACAACACACCCACAGTACGTAACCGCTGAATCGCACAGCTACAGAACTGCAGAAAATGCTATTCAAAAAAATGTTTTTTTTTAGTATAGCACAGTAGAAGAAAACTATATATAAATTGTTTATTTCACACACCTCCACATATGTATAACACACTGCAAAATATTTTTTGTGGCCCTAAATGGCATTTTTTGGAAGACCACAACACACCCACAGTACGTAACCGCTGAATCGCACAGCTACAGAACTGCAGAAAATGCTATTCAAGAAAAATGTTTTTTTTTTAGTATAGCACAGTAGGAGAAAACTATATAGAAATTGTTTATTTCACACACCTCCACATATGTATAACACACTGCAAAATATTTTTTGTGGCCCTAAATGGCGTTTTTTGGAAGACCACAACACACCCACAGTACGTAACCGCTGAATCGCACAGCTACAGAACTGCAGAAAATGCTATTAAAAAAAAATGTTATTTTTTTAGTATAGCACAGTAGAAGAAAACTATATATAAATTGTTTATTTCACACACCTCCACATATGTATAACACACTGCAAAATATTTTTTGTGGCCCTAAATGGTGTTTTTTGGAAGACCACAACACACCCACAGTACGTAACCGCTGAATCGCACAGCTACAGAACTGCAGAAAATGCTATTAATTTTTTTTTTTGTATAGCACAGTAGAAGAAAACTATATATAAATTGTTTATTTCACACATCTCCACATATGTATAACACACTGCAAAATATTTTTTGTGGCCCTAAATGGCGTTTTTTGGAAGACCACAACACACCCACAGTACGTAACCGCTGAATCGCACAGCTACAGAACTGCAGAAAATGCTATTCAAATTTTTTTTTTGTTTTTTTAGTATAGCACAGTAGAAGAAAACTATATATAAATTGTTTATTTCACACACCTCCACATATGTATAACACACTGCAAAATATTTTTTGTGGCCCTAAATGGCGTTTTTTGGAAGACCACAACACACCCACAGTACGTAACCGCTGAATCGCACAGCTACAGAACTGCAGAAAATGCTATTCAAAAAATTTTTTGTTTTTTTAGTATAGCACAGTAGAAGAAAACTATATATAAATTGTTTATTTCACACACCTCCACATATGTATAACACACTGCAAAATATTTTTTGTGGCCCTAAATGGCATTTTTTGGAAGACCACAACACACCCACAGTACGTAACCGCTGAATCGCACAGCTACAGAACTGCAGAAAATGCTATTAAAAAAAATGTTATTTTTTTAGCATAGCACAGTAGAAGAAAACTATAAATAAATTGTTTATTTCACACACCTCCACATATGTATAACACACTGCAAAATATTTTTGTGGCCCTAAATGGCGTTTTTTGGAAGACCATAACACACCCACAGTACGTAACCGCTGAATCGCACAGCTACAGAACTGCAGAAAATGCTATTAAAAAAAAATAGTTTTTTTTTTAGTATAGCACAGTAGAAGAAAACTATATATGAAGTGTTTATTTCACACATCTCCACATATGTATAATACACGGCAAAATATTTTTTGTGGCCCTAAATGGCGTTTTTTGGAAGACCACAACACACCCACAGTACGTAACCGCTGAATCGCACAGCTACAGAACTGCAGAAAATGCTATTAAAAAAAATGTTTTTTTTTTGGTATAGCACAGTAGAAGAAAACTATATATAAATTGTTTATTTCACACACCTCCACATATGTATAACACACTGCAAAATATTTTTGTGGCCCTAAATGGCGTTTTTTGGAAGACCACAACACACCCACAGTACGTAACCGCTGAATCGCACAGCTACAGAACTGCAGAAAATGCTATTCAAAAAAAATGTTTTTTTTTAGTATAGCACAGTAGAAGAAAACTATATATAAATTGTTTATTTCACACACCTCCACATATGTATAACACACTGCAAAATATTTTTTGTGGCCCTAAATGGCGTTTTTTGGAAGACCACAACACACCCACAGTACGTAACCGCTGAATCGCAGAGCTACAGAACTGCAGAAAATGCTATTAAAAATTTTTTTTTTTTTTTTTTTTTTAGTATAGCACAGTAGAAGAAAACTATATATGAATTGTTTATTTCACACACCTCCACATATGTATAATACACGACAAAATATTTTTTGTGGCCCTAAATGGCGTTTTTTGGAAGACCACAACACACCCACAGTACGTAACCGCTGAATCGCACAGCTACAGAACTGCAGAAAATGCTATTAAAAAAAATGTTGTTTTTTTGGTATAGCACAGTAGAAGAAAACTATATATAAATTGTTTATTTCACACACCTCCACATATGTATAACACACTGCAAAATATTTTTGTGGCCCTAAATGGCGTTTTTTGGAAGACCACAACACACCCACAGTACGTAACCGCTGAATCGCACAGCTACAGAACTGCAGAAAATGCTATTCAAAAAAATGTTTTTTTTTAGTATAGCACAGTAGAAGAAAACTATATATAAATTGTTTATTTCACACACCTCCACATATGTATAACACACTGCAAAATATTTTTTGTGGCCCTAAATGGCGTTTTTTGGAAGACCACAACACACCCACAGTACGTAACCGCTGAATCGCACAACTACAGAACTGCAGAAAATGCTATTCAAGAAAAATGTTTTTTTTTTAGTATAGAACAGTAGGAGAAAACTATATAGAAATTGTTTATTTCACACACCTCCACATATGTATAACACACTGCAAAATATTTTTTGTGGCCCTAAATGGCGTTTTTTGGAAGACCACAACACACCCACAGTACGTAACAGCTGAATCGCACAGCTACAGAACTGCAGAAAATGCTATTTAAAAAAATGTTTTTTTTTGGTATAGCACAGTAGAAGAAAACTATATATAAATTGTTTATTTCACACACCTCCACATATGTATAACACACTGCAAAATATTTTTGTGGCCCTAAATGGCGTTTTTTGGAAGACCACAACACACCCACAGTACGTAACCGCTGAATCGCACAGCTACAGAACTGCAGAAAATGCTATTCAAAAAAAATGTTTTTTTTTAGTATAGCACAGTAGAAGAAAACTAAATATAAATTGTTTATTTCACACACCTCCACATATGTATAACACACTGCAAAATATTTTTTGTGGCCCTAAATGGCGTTTTTTGGAAGACCACAACACACCCACAGTACGTAACCGCTGAATCGCACAGCTACAGAACTGCAGAAAATGCTATTCAAGAAAAATGTTTTTTTTTTAGTATAGCACAGTAGGAGAAAACTATATAGAAATTGTTTATTTCACACACCTCCACATATGTATAACACACTGCAAAATATTTTTTGTGGCCCTAAATGGCGTTTTTTGGAAGACCACAACACACCCACAGTACGTAACCGCTGAATCGCACAGCTACAGAACTGCAGAAAATGCTATTCAAAAATTTTTTTTTTTTTTTTTTTAGTATAGCACAGTAGAAGAAAACTATATATGAATTGTTTATTTCACACACCTCCACATATGTATAATACACGACAAAATATTTTTTGTGGCCCTAAATGGCATTTTTGGAAGACCACAACACACCCACAGTACGTAACCGCTGAATCGCACAGCTACAGAACTGCAGAAAATGCTATTAAAAAAAATGTTGTTTTTTTGGTATAGCACAGTAGAAGAAAACTATATATAAATTGTTTATTTCACACACCTCCACATATGTATAACACACTGCAAAATATTTTTGTGGCCCTAAATGGCGTTTATTGGAAGACCACAACACACCCACAGTACGTAACCGCTGAATCGCACAGCTACAGAACTGCAGAAAATGCTATTCAAAAAAATGTTTTTTTTAGTATAGCACAGTAGAAGAAAACTATATATAAATTGTTTATTTCACACACCTCCACATATGTATAACACACTGCAAAATATTTTTTGTGGCCCTAAATGGCGTTTTTTGGAAGACCACAACACACCCACAGTACGTAACCGCTGAATCGCACAGCTACAGAACTGCAGAAAATGCTATTCAAGAAAAATGTTTTTTTTTTAGTATAGCACAGTAGGAGAAAACTATATAGAAATTGTTTATTTCACACACCTCCACATATGTATAACACACTGCAAAATATTTTTTGTGGCCCTAAATGGCGTTTTTTGGAAGACCACAACACACCCACAGTACGTAACCGCTGAATCGCACAGCTACAGAACTGCAGAAAATGCTATTCAAGAAAAATGTTTTTTTTTAGTATAGCACAGTAGGAGAAAACTATATAGAAATTGTTTATTTCACACACCTCCACATATGTATAACACACTGCAAAATATTTTTTGTGGCCCTAAATGGCGTTTTTTGGAAGACCACAACACACCCACAGTACGTAACCGCTGAATCGCACAGCTACAGAACTGCAGAAAATGCTATTAAAAAAAATGTTATTTTTTTAGTATAGCACAGTAGAAGAAAACTATATATAAATTGTTTATTTCACACATCTCCACATATGTATAACACACTGCAAAATATTTTTTGTGGCCCTAAATGGTGTTTTTTGGAAGACCACAACACACCCACAGTACATAACCGCTGAATCGCACAGCTACAGAACTGCAGAAAATGCTATTATTTTTTTTTTTTTTAGTATAGCACAGTAGAAGAAAACTATATATAAATTGTTTATTTCACACATCTCCACATATGTATAACACACTGCAAAATATTTTTTGTGGCCCTAAATGGCGTTTTTTGGAAGACCACAACACACCCACAGTACGTAACCGCTGAATCGCACAGCTACAGAACTGCAGAAAATGCTATTCAAAATTTTTTTTTTTTTTTTAGTATAGCACAGTAGAAGAAAACTATATATAAATTGTTTATTTCACACACCTCCACATATGTATAACACACTGCAAAATATTTTTTGTGGCCCTAACTGGCGTTTTTTGGAAGACCACAACACACCCACAGTACGTAACCGCTGAATCGCACAGCTACAGAACTGCAGAAAATGTTATTAAAAAAAAAAGTTTTTTTTAGTATAGCACAGTAGAAGAAAACTATATATAAATTGTTTATTTCACACACCTCCACATATGTATAACACACTGCAAAATATTTTTGTGGCCCTAAATGGCGTTTTTTGGAAGACCACAACACACCCACAGTACGTAACCGCTGAATCGCACAGCTACAGAACTGCAGAAAATGCTATTCAAAAAAATGTTTTTTTTTAGTATAGCACAGTAGAAGAAAACTATATATAAATTGTTTATTTCACACACCTCCACATATGTATAACACACTGCAAAATATTTTTTGTGGCCCTAAATGGCGTTTTTTGGAAGACCACAACACACCCACAGTACGTAACCGCTGAATCGCACAACTACAGAACTGCAGAAAATGCTATTCAAGAAAAATGTTTTTTTTTTAGTATAGAACAGTAGGAGAAAACTATATAGAAATTGTTTATTTCACACACCTCCACATATGTATAACACACTGCAAAATATTTTTTGTGGCCCTAAATGGCGTTTTTTGGAAGACCACAACACACCCACAGTACGTAACCGCTGAATCGCACAGCTACAGAACTGCAGAAAATGCTATTAAAAAAAATAGTTTTTTTTTTAGTATAGCACAGTAGAAGAAAACTATATATGAAGTGTTTATTTCACACACCTCCACATATGTATAATACACGGCAAAATATTTTTTGTGGCCCTAAATGGCGTTTTTTGGAAGACCACAACACACCCACAGTACGTAACAGCTGAATCGCACAGCTACAGAACTGCAGAAAATGCTATTTAAAAAAATGTTTTTTTTTGGTATAGCACAGTAGAAGAAAACTATATATAAATTGTTTATTTCACACACCTCCACATATGTATAACACACTGCAAAATATTTTTGTGGCCCTAAATGGCGTTTTTTGGAAGACCACAACACACCCACAGTACGTAACCGCTGAATCGCACAGCTACAGAACTGCAGAAAATGCTATTCAAAAAAAATGTTTTTTTTTAGTATAGCACAGTAGAAGAAAACTAAATATAAATTGTTTATTTCACACACCTCCACATATGTATAACACACTGCAAAATATTTTTTGTGGCCCTAAATGGCGTTTTTTGGAAGACCACAACACACCCACAGTACGTAACCGCTGAATCGCACAGCTACAGAACTGCAGAAAATGCTATTCAAGAAAAATGTTTTTTTTTTTAGTATAGCACAGTAGGAGAAAACTATATAGAAATTGTTTATTTCACACACCTCCACATATGTATAACACACTGCAAAATATTTTTTGTGGCCCTAAATGGCGTTTTTTGGAAGACCACAACACACCCACAGTACGTAACCGCTGAATCGCACAGCTACAGAACTGCAGAAAATGCTATTCAAAAATTTTTTTTTTTTTTTTTTTTAGTATAGCACAGTAGAAGAAAACTATATATGAATTGTTTATTTCACACACCTCCACATATGTATAATACACGACAAAATATTTTTTGTGGCCCTAAATGGCATTTTTGGAAGACCACAACACACCCACAGTACGTAACCGCTGAATCGCACAGCTACAGAACTGCAGAAAATGCTATTAAAAAAAATGTTGTTTTTTTGGTATAGCACAGTAGAAGAAAACTATATATAAATTGTTTATTTCACACACCTCCACATATGTATAACACACTGCAAAATATTTTTGTGGCCCTAAATGGCGTTTATTGGAAGACCACAACACACCCACAGTACGTAACCGCTGAATCGCACAGCTACAGAACTGCAGAAAATGCTATTCAAAAAAATGTTTTTTTTAGTATAGCACAGTAGAAGAAAACTATATATAAATTGTTTATTTCACACACCTCCACATATGTATAACACACTGCAAAATATTTTTTGTGGCCCTAAATGGCGTTTTTTGGAAGACCACAACACACCCACAGTACGTAACCGCTGAATCGCACAGCTACAGAACTGCAGAAAATGCTATTCAAGAAAAATGTTTTTTTTTAGTATAGCACAGTAGGAGAAAACTATATAGAAATTGTTTATTTCACACACCTCCACATATGTATAACACACTGCAAAATATTTTTTGTGGCCCTAAATGGCGTTTTTTGGAAGACCACAACACACCCACAGTACGTAACCGCTGAATCGCACAGCTACAGAACTGCAGAAAATGCTATTCAAGAAAAATGTTTTTTTTTAGTATAGCACAGTAGGAGAAAACTATATAGAAATTGTTTATTTCACACACCTCCACATATGTATAACACACTGCAAAATATTTTTTGTGGCCCTAAATGGCGTTTTTTGGAAGACCACAACACACCCACAGTACGTAACCGCTGAATCGCACAGCTACAGAACTGCAGAAAATGCTATTAAAAAAAAATGTTATTTTTTTAGTATAGCACAGTAGAAGAAAACTATATATAAATTGTTTATTTCACACATCTCCACATATGTATAACACACTGCAAAATATTTTTTGTGGCCCTAAATGGTGTTTTTTGGAAGACCACAACACACCCACAGTACATAACCGCTGAATCGCACAGCTACAGAACTGCAGAAAATGCTATTATTTTTTTTTTTTTTAGTATAGCACAGTAGAAGAAAACTATATATAAATTGTTTATTTCACACATCTCCACATATGTATAACACACTGCAAAATATTTTTTGTGGCCCTAAATGGCGTTTTTTGGAAGACCACAACACACCCACAGTACGTAACCGCTGAATCGCACAGCTACAGAACTGCAGAAAATGCTATTCAAAATTTTTTTTTTTTTTTAGTATAGCACAGTAGAAGAAAACTATATATAAATTGTTTATTTCACACACCTCCACATATGTATAACACACTGCAAAATATTTTTTGTGGCCCTAACTGGCGTTTTTTGGAAGACCACAACACACCCACAGTACGTAACCGCTGAATCGCACAGCTACAGAACTGCAGAAAATGTTATTAAAAAAAAAAGTTTTTTTTAGTATAGCACAGTAGAAGAAAACTATTTAGAAATTGTTTATTTCACACACCTCCACATATGTATAACACACTGCAAAATATTTTTTGTGGCCCTAAATGGCGTTTTTTGGAAGACCACAACACACCCACAGTACGTAACCGCTGAATCGCACAGCTACAGAACTGCAGAAAATGCTATTCAAAAAAAATTTTGTTTTTTTAGTATAGCACAGTAGAAGAAAACTATATATAAATTGTTTATTTCACACACCTCCACATATGTATAACACACTGCAAAATATTTTTTGTGGCCCTAAATGGCATTTTTTGGAAGACCACAACACACCCACAGTACGTAACCGCTGAATCGCACAGCTACAGAACTGCAGAAAATGTTATTAAAAAAAAAGTTTTTTTTGTAGTATAGCACAGTAGAAGAAAACTATTTAGAAATTGTTTATTTCACACACCTCCACATATGTATAACACACTGCAAAATATTTTTTGTGGCCCTAAATGGCGTTTTTTGGAAGACCACAACACACCCACAGTACGTAACCGCTGAATCGCACAGCTACAGAACTGCAGAAAATGCTATAAATTTTTTTTTTTTTTAGTATAGCACAGTAGAAGAAAACTATATATAAATTGTTTATTTCACACACCTCCACATATGTATAACACACTGCAAAATATTTTTTGTGGCCCTAAATGGCGTTTTTTGGAAGACCACAACACACCCACAGTACGTAACCGCTGAATCGCACAGCTACAGAAAAGCAGAAAATGCTATTAAAAAAAATATTTTGTTTTTTTAGTATAGCACAGTAGAAGAAAACTATTTAGAAATTGTTTATTTCACACACCTCCACATATGTATTACACACTGCAAAATATTTTTTGTGGCCCTAAATGGCATTTTTTGGAAGACCACAACACACCCACAGTACGTAACCGCTGAATCGCACAGCTACAGAACTGCAGAAAATGCTATTAAAAAAAAAGTTTTTTTTTTAGTATAGCACAGTAGAAGAAAACTATTTAGAAATTGTTTATTTCACACACCTCCACATATGTATAACACACTGCAAAATATTTTTGCGGCCCTAAATGGCGTTTTTTGGAAGACCACAACACACCCACAGTACGTAACCGCTGAATCGCACAGCTACAGAACTGCAGAAAATGCTATTAAAAAAAAAATGTTTTTTTTTAGTATAGCACAGTAGAAGAAAACTATATATAAATTGTTTATTTCACACACCTCCACATATGTATAACACACTGCAAAATATTTTTTGTGGCCCTAATTGGCGTTTTTTGGAAGACCACAACACACCCACAGTACTTAACCGCTGAATCGCACAGCTACAGAACTGCAGAAAATGCTATTCAAAAAAAATGTTGTTTTTTTAGTATAGCACAGTAGAAGACAAATATATAGAAATGGTTTATTTCACACGCCTCCACATATGTATAACACACTGCAAAATATTTTTGTGGCCCTAAATGGGTCTTTTTGCAAGCGTACATTAAAGTGCAAATTTCTTTTTTTTTGCCCTAAACGGGTCTTTTTTTGCACGAGCAAAATAAAATGGAATTTTTTTTTTTTGCCCTTAATGGGTCTTTTGGAAAAGAGCACAATAAAGTGCATTTTTTTTGTCCTAAATGGATCTTTTTCCAAGAGCAGAATACACCCACAGTATGGAAACAGTGTATCTCTCAACGTAATATATGCAGTGCTGGTGCACTGAGCTTGCAGATAAAAGGTAGATTTTCTCTGACACTGGGCTCATAGCAGTGTAAAAAGACTGCACTGCAACACAAACAGGTAAACCTATGCAGATCGCTGAGTTATATCTCTGAATCTGGACTCCTATTCCTATATAATATATCTCTCTCCCTAAAAGCAAAAAACAGGAACCTGGCCCTACACTACACTGTCTCTCTATCTTTTCCCTCAGATTCCAGAATCAGGACTAACTCATGTATTTTTCTATCTCTCCCTAAAAGCAGCAGCAGCAGACAAGATCCTCTCCCTATCTATTCTGAAGCAGAGTGACGTGTGTGCTGTGTGCCTCTAGCTTATATAGAAGCTGGGTCACATGTTGCACTGACCAATCACAGCCATGCCATTAGTAGGCATGGCTATGATGGCTTCTAAGGGCACACCAGCTAATCAAAAGGTAATTGGCTGGCCCCTGAAGCATTTCTAACTGCATAATTAGATTGCCGAACCCGAACCCGGACTTTTGCGCGGGAACTTTACAGTTCGGTTTCGCTCAACACTATTCCTGAACTGACACACTAAAAGGAAGAGTACAACACCTGCCAACTGGAATGGAAAGACTCACTGTGTAAGAGAGACTGAGTATGTGTTTAAAGTGGTTGTAAACCCTCGTTTACAACTTTATGCTACAGGTAAGCCTATATTAAGCCTTACCTGTAGCTAACAAGGATATCTCATAAACCTACACGGTTTAGGAGATATCCCTGTATTTGCATGTAGTGACGTCATGAGGCACATGCACACTTAAGAAAACTGAAGCAATGGCACTATGTGCCGCTGCTTTAGTTGTACTGTGCCGTTCCCGTGCGCATGCATGGGAGTGACGTCATCGCGGCTCCGGCCAATTACAGAGCCTGAGCCACGATACACGAAAGTCCCTGAGGGTCAACATGTCGGCGGCCGGAGGGGGAGACGTGGACGGCTGCGGGGCTTCGATCGGAGGTAAGTACTACATAATGAGCTAGTATGCTATGCTCTTGAGGAGGGTTTACTTCCTCGTTAATACTGGTGAAGTGGTGGCACATCCAGTGAGGAGATCCACTTCCAAGAGAGACTTGCTGTTGTGTAGTAGCCAGTGTAGTGGGTAAACACGGGTTAATGCTGAACCTGTAGCTAGACTGAGGGCTGATAAGGACTTATCTTCAGGCAGTGTACTGTACTGTGTAGAAGGAAGACAAGTGGTAAAACCGAATATAATGTGTTGCTTGCTAAGGGAGTTTAAAAATGCTGAGGTAAATAATAGGTTAATGAAGCCTGCTAAGGCTGAAACAGCAGAGTCTTATGAAGTTAATGAAGTGCCATCAGTGCACAGTGGTTAAAATGTGCTATTGCAACAAGCTACTGTATGTCAGGGGTGACCACTGAGAGGTGTGTGCCATTACCTCTTGCACCAATGGCAGATGTAACAGAAGTCTCCCTGGGGACCTCCCAGGAGCTCACAGTATCTGAGTTTGAGGTTCCTCAGGACAACTGTTTAACCACTTAAGGACCAAGCCTCTTTCTAAGATTTGGTGTTTACAAGTTAAAAACAGTTTGTTTTGCTAGAAAATTACTTAAAACACCCAAACATTATATATATTTTTTCTAACACCCTAGAGAATAAAATGGCGTTCGTTGAAATACTTTCTGTCACACCGTATTCGCGCAGCGGTCTTACAAGCGATATCTTTTGGGAAAAAATACACTTTTTTTAAGTAAAAAATAAGACAGCAGTAAAGTTAGCCTAATTTTTTTTATATTGTGAGAGATAATATTACGCTGAGTAAATTGATACCCAACATGTCACGCTTCAAAATTGCACCCGCTCGTGGAATGGCGACATACTTTTACCCTTAAAAATCTCCATAGGTGACGTTCAAAAAATTCTACAGGTTGCATGTTTTGAGTTACAGAGGAGGTCTAGGGCTAGAATTATTGCTCTCGCTCTACCGATAGTGGCGATACCTCAAAAGTGTGGTTTGAACACTGTTTTCATATGCGGGCGCTGCTCACGTATGCGTTTGCTTCTGCATGCAAGCTTGGTGGGACGGGGCGCGTTAAAATATTTTTTTTTCTTATTTATTTTACCTTTTATTTTTTATTTTTACACTGTTCTTTTTAAAAAAAAATGGTGTCACTTTTATTTCTATTACAAGGAATGTAAACATCCCCCCTTGTAATAGAAAAAAAGCATGACAGGACCTCAGATCTCATATTTACACTAAAATGCAATAAAAAAATAATAAAAATGAAATGTCATTTAAAAAAATAAAAATAAAGTCTCTTTAATAGCTATGGGCGGAAGTGACGTCTTGAAACTGTACACTGTGTCTCCACCACAGATGGGTGGCCTGGTACTGTGTAATACCAATCAGTGGAGACATTTTGTTTAAGCAATGTTAAGCAAAGTTGGTCAAAATTGGTATTGGTTACTGCAATGCTTGTCACTTACATGGAAAGTGGTCTCACGGTTCTCTGCGAGAGTGCTTCAAGTGGCTGTTTTGTGCAGACAGCACTCAGGGGAACTGCTAGAGAAATCAGAAGTGACAGGAAATAATAACAGTGTTGGTAACTGTAACGGGGAAGTGTGTAAACCCATGTTGAAAGCTGTCTCACCTTGTGCTGAGATGCTTTCTACTGATGTTGTGTTTGAGAGGCTGTTTCAGAGGCTGTATGAGAGCACTGTTGGATAGGTCAGAGGTATAGATTAAAATACCAGAGAAAATAGAAGTTATTAACCACTTCAATACAGGGCTTTTTGTACCACTTCAATACCGGGCCTATTCTAGCACTTCTCTCCTACATGTACAAATCATCATTCTTTTGCTAGAAAATTACTCAGAACCCCCAAACATTATATATGTTTTTTTTAGCAGACACCCTAGGGAATAAAATGACGGTCATTGCAACATTTTTTCTTGCACGATATTTGCGCAATAATTTTTCAAACGCCTTTTTAAAAAAAAAAATGCTTTCATGAATTAAAAAATAACATAACAGTAAAGTTAGCCCAATTTTTGGGGAAAATATGAAAGATGATGTTACGCTGAGTAAATAGATACCTAACATGTCACGCTTTAAAATTGCGCACACTCATGGAATGGCGCCAAACTTCGGTACATAAAAATCTCCATAGGCGACGCTTTAATTTTTTTTACAGGTTACCAGGTTAGAATTACAGAGGAGGTCTAGTGCTAGAATTGTTGCACGCGCTCTAACGCACGCGGCGATATCTCACATGCGTGGTTTGAACGGCGTTTACATATGTGGGCGACTTACGTGTGCATTCGCTTCTGATCGCGAGCTACCGAGGGCAGGGGCGTTTTCATTTTTTTTTTTTATTATTTTTTTTTTTTTTACTTATTTATTTATTTTTTTACAATTATTTAACTTTTTTTTTTTTGATCACTTTTATTCCTATTACAAGGAATGTAAACATCCCTTGTAATAGGAATGTGTGTGACAGGTTCTCTTTATTAAACATTTTCACTGATCTCATACTTACAGCCGCATTGGCGGCTTTGTTTACATTTGAGGCCCGGGCGTGACGTCATCACATCGCGCCCGGGCCTCCGACGATCATAGAGATGACTGGTGACCATGTGGTCACCAGTCATCTCTATGCTCATCACGTGACCCACCAACGACGCCAGAAGATTCGCTCCGGGTCCCCGATCGCACGGGGAGCC
Organism: Rana muscosa; assembly: GCA_029206835.1. Taxonomy (NCBI): domain Eukaryota; kingdom Metazoa; phylum Chordata; class Amphibia; order Anura; family Ranidae; genus Rana; species Rana muscosa. The sequence continues at coordinate 177,048,023 of CM055116.1, forward strand.
CGGAGAAGCACCGGATGGTGGCGGGAGGGGGGATGTCCCCTCCCGCCGCCTGTAAGAATGATCAAGCGGCGGAACCGCCGCTATGATCGTTCTTACGGTGCACAGAATCGCTGGCCCAAGAAAATGATATCTGAATGATGCCTCTAGCTGCAGGCATCATTCAGATATCTCCCTACAAAGCCGAGGACGTCATATGACGTCCACCCAGGATGGGAGATCCCATCTGTGGACGGCATTTGACTATGGCTGGGTAGGGAAGTGGTTAAAGAGACTGCTGGGGAAAAATGTGTTGAAAAATGTTGAATGGTAGGACAGTCACTTATGGAGTATTGGACAACAGGTAACATGGTAAACTTTAGGGAAGTCCCATAGGGAGTTCCGGCTTGCCTGTAAATGGCCTCTCTACAGATACTATCTTAGAAAACAACAGGACAAGTGTACCTGATAACATTGACAATAATGAGCTGAGTAATCCATTATGGAAGGTGGCTATTGGTGGTGTTACTTTTACATGGTTTGTTTGCCAAGGGTAGCCACCCAGGTATTGTCAGACCTGAAAAACAGATGGATGAGGTTGGTACAGATAGTTAAAGGGATGAGTCCCTGACACGTGCCATAGAAGCAGGCCCCCTACAGTCCCAGGGGAGTCGTTTGGGGGGCGGTAAAAATAATTGCAGGAGCCCAAGGCCAAGAGGTAGAAGGGGTGGTAGAGAGACCAGTGGGACCCTGTTAAAGGTGAAAAAGTGCTGGTGGGAGCACACCCAGAAAAACATGTGGTTAGAATTACCCTTTCAAAAGGAAGTCAGGAGTGGGGAGTGGCTACCGTCAAGATGGCCGGTCATGCTTGAGAAGAGCTCCGTTATTCACTCATAGCATTCATTACAATCCTGCATATTCCCAGTGGTTTTCTGCTCCCCTAATCGGCTCCCTACAGTGTGCTGACATCCTACAAGCACCATGAACAGAGATCGTTCATCCGCGGCTGTGGATAGGCTGAAAGAGTATGCCCGCACTGAAAAGCAAGATGGCACCCGCAGCCCTCCTCACATGAGGAGCACCGAAACAGCTGCCCTGGACACTTCTAAAGGCTCGGACGAACTGGGTAAGCTTACCTTGGAGCAAATCAATGCCCAGCTCTTGAGTGCCATTCCCAACTCTAGCACCTCTCTCATGGGAAAGATGGAGGAGATAAAGGTGGACATAGGTATACTGCACCATGACATGCAGCGTGTTAGAGAGTGGGTGGCGGAGACTAAGCGTAGGATCACCACCTTGGAAGATGACTTATCCCCTGTCCCTATTAGGGTGTCTGCTGCAGAAAAACAAATATCCTTCTGGTGCCAGAAAGCAGATGACTTAGAAAATCGCCTCAGAAGGAACAACCCCAGAATAGTGGGCCTACCTGAGAAGGCTGAGGCACAGAACCCTGGAGAATTTGTAGAGGCCTGTCTGAAAACTACATTCCCAGAAGCCCAATTTTCCTCTGCATTCGCTGTAGAAAGAGCACACAGAGTGCCAGCAAAACCTCCCCCACCAGATGCTGCACCGCGGCCACTACTTGTTTGGATGTTGAATTGTAAGGGTCAAGATCTTGTCCTCCGCAAGGCTAGACAAAAGGGTCAGATTCGATTTGAAAACACACATATCTCGATCTTCCCAAATTTCTCCGTAGAACTACAAAAGCAAAGAGCCTCCTTCACTGACATCAGGAGGAAGATGAGGGAGAACGTGATCGTCTACTCCATGTCCTTTCCAGCTCGCTTGAGAGTGATTGATGGCAGAAGAGTCTTTCTTACCACTCCTAAAGGCTACCCACGACTGGTTTACTATGAAAGGTTGCCCATCGTGAATGTTTTACAGTTTAATCCACTTGTTTTGTTTTGTCACCTTGAGTTGTTTTATGCTAAGTGCCTGGCATTAATACCACAACCGGTATGATTCACATTATATCTATTCTTCAAGCTTGTGCCTTTGCTGCTTCAGTAGAAAAAGATAAACGTTACATTGGTTATAACATTACAGTTAACGACCGTATACTGTAATTTGGAATCTCTAGTTAAAGGTGAGACTAAACACCATTTTGTGCTGAACTTTTATGATTTCTTCCCCATTTTTTGAGTTTCAGAACTGTGCAGTAGGAATCCTTGTGCTTTTTCACCATCTACTGGACTCTGCCTGTAAACACAACATCCCAGAGGGGGAGTTCTGAATTGCCTCTTCTGTGCCCTCTACTGGAGGATGACAGCTATGGTAACTGACCTTTGTATTTTATTTTGGTGTTACTGCCTACAATAGCACTCTGTTCTTACAATCTCTCTCGAACACTATATGCACTATATCCAAATAGGAGCACATGTTTGGGTGGTAAATCCACGTATTGCCCACACATCTGCTAATGCAATGTGCGGGTAATGCCCCGTTACAGATTTCTTATTAACCGATTCTTGTTTTGCTATCAGAATTTCTAACTGTATATAGTTTGGCAATGGACATAATGTTCTGGGTTACATGCCAGTTGCTTTCTCAGTAACACATATGTCATGTTCAGTTCTCACGGGGTACGGGGTTTGCATCTGACAGGCCCCCTAACTCGGCCCAAATATATAAACCTTTCTGACTAATGGCTACTACTAGTAATATTTTATCTTGGAATGTACAGGATCAGGTTCCCACATAAGCACTCTTAACTACCACAGAGGTGTGTTTGGGTCGTTATCATGTTGAAATACTGCCCTGCGGCCCAGTTTCCAAAGGGAGGGGATCATGCTCTGCTTCAGTATGTCACAGTACATGTTGGCATTCATGGTTCCCTCAATGAACTGTATCTCCGCAGTGCTGGCAGCACTCATGCAGCCCCAGACCATGACACTCCTACCTCCAAATAACCCACCTCCAGCAAACTTACAAGTGCTCAAAGAGGCAATGGTATTTGCCAGATTATATCCTGAGGCTTTTGTCCTATGTATGGGTGATTTCAACCTTTTATTAGATCCACACCTCAACATACATGGATATCCTTTATTTTCACAGCCCCAGGGTCAATCTGCTTTCAACCAATTAGTTACTGAATTTGGCTGGCATGACTTATGGCGTATCTCTAACCCTCATACTAAGGCCTTTTCATGGTCTATCCCTACTAGAGGGAGCCTCTCAAGAATAGACCTAGCTTTCGGAAAAGTCTTGTCTATAACTTATTTGCCTTGGGGAGTGCCAGACCACTCACCATTATTACTTAGCTTGGACATTGGTTATGATGGACTCTGCAGAACCTGGAAAGTGCAGTACTTTTGGTTATCTCTCATTGAAGATAATGATAGGATTCCAGATCAGCTACAAGTTTTTCTGGAGGCTCATAGTCCCATTAGAGATTTACTATTTTGGGACACTTTAAAAGCTTATCTGAGAGGTGCCTTAAAATCTACTATAATGTACATTAATTGCTTGCTGACAAGCCACCATCGTGCAGTTTGGCTCCCCCGTGTCAATCGCCATAGGTGTTCGGTGGGCGCTTTAAGGGAGATAGGGGCGCCTACGGCGCAATGCCAGAGCGGATGCACAAGACCCGCGGCCGGGATGTCCGCCAGCGACCCGCGATCACTCCTCAGAGAGCCAGAATGGGGATCTGTCAATGTAAACAGACAGATCCCCATTCTGTAAGGGAAGTAGAGAGAGAGAGCTGCTGTTCCTAGTGATTAGGAACAACAATCTCTCTCTACTCCCTGTCAGTCCACTCCCCCCACAGCTAGAAACACCACCCTAGGACACACTTAACCTCCTGATTGCCCCCTGGTGTTAACCCCTTCCCTGCTGATGACATTTATACCATAATCAGTGGCTATTTTTAGCTCTGTATAAATGTAAATTGTCCCAAAAAAGTGTCAAAGGTGTCCGATCTGTCCACCGCAATGTCGCAGTCCTGCTAAAAATCGCTGATCACCGCCATTACTAATAAAAAAAAAAATGCCATAAATGGGAATGAATGAATGAATGGGAACTGGTAGGCAGACCTTTTTTGGTCAAAAGCTTTCAACAGAAGTGCCATACACGCAGGCCGAATGGCGGCCGGTTTCTATTGAACCGGCGGATGTCAGCCGACATTCGACCCATGTATACAAGGCTTTAGAGCTCAGGGCCCCACCCTCCCGGCCCCACCCTCCCAGTTGGAGACAGCTCCCAGTGGGAGAGACAGAAGGTCTCATTAGGGGTCATAGGGCTCCACCCGAGAGCCAGGAAGGTTTGCTGTGTACTGACAAAAGGAGCTGTGTACTAGCTGTGTGCATTAAAGGGGAGTGTGTGCTCTGAAGTTCTTTAGGCTGTGTGCATTAAAGAACCTGTGGTCTGGATGACCAGTGTCAAGAGCTGAGGTACAGCTTAATGGTCAGGAGGAACAAAAGGTACTACTGGCCAGGACTGATCAAGAGGATATTTTTTGCAGCAGAGCAGTTGTATAGAAGTCAATTGGTAGATTGACTTCTGCACAATCTCAGTGCCCATACATGGATTGAAATTTGGGTGGCCCCTGCTGAATCAGCTGAATTTTAATCCATCTATGGGCAGCTTTAGATATAGCACCAGTAATGTAGTATGGGAATAGAACCCACAAATAGCCACAGGCGATGAGCAGGCTCAGCACAGGCTACAGAAACTAAAAAAGTAAACAGGCAATGTAGAATACAAGATACTAACATACACAGAAATAAAGCCACAAGACTGAATCTAGTCAGATTTGTCAATAATTATCAAAAATGCTGAACATGTCATCTACCATTAGAGACAGGTATTTAAGAGAAGAGCAAACACAATGGGGGATATTTGCAAAAGGCAAATCCACTTTAAACTACAAGTGAAAACTACAAGTGCAAAGTGCACTTGAAATTGCACTGAAAGTGCACTTGGAAGTGCAGTCGCTGTAAATCTGAGGGGTAGATCTGAAATGAGGGGAAGCTCTGCTGGTTTTATTATCCAATCAAGTGCAAGCTAAAATGCTGTTTTTTATTTTCCTTGCATGTCCCCCTCGGATCTACAGTGACTGCGCTTCCAAGTGCACTTTCAGTGCAATTTCAAGTGCACTTTGCACTTGTAGTTTGCACTTGTAGTGCAAAGTGGATTTGCCTTCCGTAAATAACCCCCAATGTGTTCCTTACTCATTTACTCACTTTAATTTTAGAAACATTAACAATATTTTCACTATCAGTAGATAATGAAGCTCTCCAATTTGCCTTTTTTGAATCAGAGTTATAACACTTCAGTTCACTTGGGAAACATCAAGTAACAAGTTTGCATGCATGATGATTGATAATTGGATAATGTTATTCTTTCAGAAATTAAATGCACTGTAAGCATATTGTTAATGTAGTCTTACAATTATTCAAAACAGAAACGCTTTTTCATTCATACGTGGATAATTTTTGTCTTAATGAGTATAATCAACATCTACTCTATGTTTAGTGAGAACTGAACTATGCTGAAATAGGGTAGAATTAATTTCTAGCAGAAAAGGTTAAACTTAAAACCTGTATTGTATTAAGCATTCAGAAAAGTATTTATGTGGTAGACTTACTGAGACTCCCCTCTTAACCTTGTTTCCCTCCTCTAAATTTCCTTTTTCTTCCTCTCACTCTCTTTTTCTCTCTACCATTCCTCTCAATCATTGCCCCTCTCTGTTCCCTTTTTCTTTGTCATATCGCTTTCAAAATTGCTCAGTGCAGAAGATACAGACCTAAGTTAGCTGTCAAAAGATTTGAAAGAAAGATTTGGCAGAAGAACCACCTGTACATGGAAGATGGCATAAAGCCACACAATTATTGTGGTTCCTTGTAATCATTTATATAAGTAAGATAGTCAAGTTAGGGTAACTCCAATGATATTTCATAAAGCTAGTTATTATTTTTATTTATTTATTTTTTATAAATGTTTATCAAAAAAATCCATGCTAGCTTAAAGCTAATATAATATGACTTTTGTATGTCTGTAGACATGAAGAAGACTACCAGTTTGTTCCAGATATGCAACAGCCACCAGAATAATAAAGAAGCACAAATGATGACCTTTCCTGATGAGGTTTTAAATAATTGTTTAAATGAAGAAAATCCAGTGTGGTACTGGACAAACCTTTTATCATACAGATGTAATTACCTGTGCTGCTTTTTTATACTTAAATCCTGGCCTGGTAATATATTGTTGAAAACTAAACGTTTCTTTTTTATTGAAAGAAATTGTATTTAACCTAATCTTCATGTCTTCATGAGGACTTCATGTACTTTTACAGCTAGCTTGCTGCACAAAAATAGCATATGTACATATACAACATCAGGAAAAGACATGGTAATTGTAAAATAAAAATGCAATGTGTATTTTACAATACATAGAAGTGAATCATATAATAATATCAGTGGCTTTACCAAATAAATAGAGTCTGTTCCCTCAGTTAATATTCACTTTGTTAATATCCAATGTGCTAGCAATAATCCTGTTTTTTTTTTTTTTTTTCATTAACATATGATTTCCAGGTTCAACTTATTTATCAGCATTCACTTTGCAAAACGAACATAAACTTTACAAAGTAAGCTAAGTAAACTGCTTTTAATTTTATAGTAAATCAACCTTCATTATATCAACATATTTAAGACAAAACTTCAGCCACTGACATCTATGCAAATTCATTTGGAAGAAATGCTCCACTTGGTCCTTTCTAGTGTTTAATTCATTTATTTGTACTCACAGGAAAATACAGCCAGTGTTGTACCTCTGGCTTTGCTGCTATGAGAGCTCTTACAGTGAAGGGATTTACCCACCTGTCATTTACCCACCCTTTCCTCTTCCATTGTCCACTCACAGAGCACCTTGTATTCTGTTCACTGTGAACAAACTATGAGTGAACAAAGGAGAGGAAAGGGTGGACAAATGACAGGATCCTGCAGCTTTCCAGCTTTTATGGTGCCTGAAGTACAGCACTTGCTTTATTTTGGTAGATATAAATGATTGAATTATACATGTAGCGGACCCCTAAATTTAGGGGGTCTCTATTCCCAAATTTAAGGGACAGCCTGGGCCATAGTTTGGCCCAGGCTTTATAATTTAGTGCTGGACTCTGCTCTGCTGTGGTGTTGTCTGGTGTGCGGTTCCCCTTTGGCCTGTGGGTGGCATTGTTGCCTAGGCCTAGGGTCGAATTTCTGGTGACACAGTGGCGGTATTGGCTGTCCTCTCTCGGCTACCGTGCGGTGGGTGGGGCCTCGCCTGCCGGAAGAGGGTATATAAGGGGCAGACGCCATGTTTAGAGGGGAGTGCCCGGGGAGAGGAGTACCCAGAGGAGTGTGCCCCTTGGGGGTGCGTGGACTGGCCGAAGAGTCTCAGGCACCTTTGGCCTGAGGCTGTGACGTTCCAGGTAGGCCCAGTGCCATTGACTGGGTCTACAATCAGCACATTGGAGTCCCAGGGTGCCCAGGTGAGGGTACCCGCCCTGACCGAGAGGAAGCCAGGGGAGTATCGGTCCCATGAAGGAGACGAGTGATAGTAGATTGCTGTCTCGGGAAAGGCCTGGTGACCTGTCAGAGGGAAGGATTCCTTGCTCAACAAAGTTAACCCTGTAGAGTGCCCATTGGCATCGTCTGTTCTCTAAATTCTACAGAAGGTTAAGGGAAGTTCTGGATTCAGGATTAACAGGATTCTGCTGCTATAGAGGATCTCCTGAACCCGTCCCTGGTGGGGACAAAGTGATAGTACTGCTTGAGCTCCACTCCGGCTGCTAGACTGTGAGAGGGATCTATCCGGGTGAGCTAAACCCACTCGGGATTGAGTGGCGACGAGTGAGTCGGGTGTTGTGTGCCTGAATCTACCTCCTATCTTCGCTAGCTTCTTTCTCTCTTGAATTTCCCGTTAACTGAAACAAAAGGAAAATAAACTCTTTGTTGGAGTTAAAGTCGTGTGGACATTGGCCTTCTTGGGGAAGAATATAGACTTTTCCCTATAATCTGGGGACGAGAACCAGTGGAAAGAGGTAACTCGCTGCCGGACCCAAATCTGTAAACACCGCCTGACCTCTGAGGGAGGACATGGGCTTGTGGCATGGTGTGTCCTGCCCCCGCAGGTGAAGGTAAGCGGGGGCCAAAGGATGGGTGTGCTACATACAGTAAACAGGATTAAAATTATTATTATTATTATTATTATTGTTTTATAGTAAAATACAAAGATCAGTGGAGCAATCAAACAGCTTTATTAGTTTCCCTCATACACACTATTGAAAATAGATCTCTGATTCTTACGAGTACTGCACATCATTACTTTTTTTTATCATGTTATACAATAAAGCCCATTCTTTTTTTTTACAATGCAGTGAATCTTCCAAAAGTTTTGCACACCAGTTTGATGCTTTATGAGTTACAGCAATGTGTGTACTTCCAAGATATATGATTAAAACGTTACTTTTTTCTAACAGCTAGGAGATAACCTAGGAATCCAGCAAAAAAATGTGTCTTTCTAATAAGCATGAAGGAAAGATAAAAATGGTTTGGTTCTCACTCTAATCAGCAAACATGTCTAAAATAACAATAGGCTCTTTACACCAATATTGTCTGAATTGCTGGACATCAACATCCTTGAGTCTACTGAGAGCTTAAAAGCAGTGCAGCATTTGAAAGTCTGCTGCTGTACTATTATTCTGCACTCAATCTTTGTCAGAGTAAATGATGGAAAGCACCTTTACAGCACAATCGAGTAGAAAGTTTTAATGAAGTTTCCTTTCCAATGGTCCAGAAACCTTGGGTTTACACTCTAATAAGGCTTGCTTCTTAACCAGTGATTCAAGGTCTTCTTTGTTAGACTGTATCCCTTAATTGTAAGCTAATAAGGTTGCATAAACACAATACTATTTGGTCAATTAACCACATTAGAAGATTGATATTTAAAAGCAAAAAAGCAATTGATACATGTTCTACTGTCCGAAATTTCATATAAGCTGGTCTGAAAAAAATAATATATATAAAGTATATATATATATGTATATATATATATGGAAATGTGGTAAAATAATAAAACAGTACAATAATCTGAATCACTAGTTTACACAAAACAGTGCTATAATTAAAATAATAAAGACTCGTGGTCAATACCACTGATAAAAAGTCCAGAACGTAGTGGGGTGATGTACCAGTTCAAAAGGCATATAGGTGAGTATTAACAACTGTCCCAGTGTGCACCTTCCACCAACAAAGACATTGACTGTAATCTACCGCGTGATGAACACTCCCCTATGGGCTCCACTACAGGTCATAGAATAACAAGAGTGTAATCCTGTTTATTTAAACACTGGTTCCCATACAGCAGAAGACCCCTTTATCCTAACTACGTACATCAAAAGCAGTAAAAATGAGCAAAGAATGGCCCCAGAGGGTGCTATCACCAGTATCCAGCCGTCAAAGGAAAGTGTGCATCTCCTTGCAGATCCAGCAACAACTTCCAGGTGGGAGCGATGGACGGTGGAGCGCAAATGTCACTTCCGGGTAGCGGGATGTCGTGGTTACGCCCTGATGCGTTTCGTCATCTGACTTCGGCAGAGGGCGTAACGGGACGACGTTCCCGCATACTTTAAGTCTTTGTGCCCATCGAGCAACAACCAATCAGCATCCTCAGCAACTGATGACAGGCGCTGCATACTGTTGCCTAATTGAACGCTGACGGTACATTGCTTAAACAGAGAGCATGGAGATCATGTAATAACAATTAACATGTACAAAATATGAATTATAACAGACCAACTGATATAAACTAATATAGAACGTGTAAGCAAGGTAAGCATTGGATGGAACATCATGAAAATAGAACAATAAAGAAAATAATCAAACAATAACATGTCAAATGTGTCATATCAACCTAATCTGTATCCATATGGGAGCAAGCTGAGTCAAAACTCAGATATTAAAAATATATATGCAAACCACATGTGGAGCAAGGTATACCTATGAGGCGATTAAGCTAAAAATGCTTGAATACATTTGGAACATATAATATCGTGTAAAAACAGAGATGGATAAGGTATCCGTCTCTATCATAATAGCGGTTAAACTCTAGACAGAGATACATAAGCTAAAACCCGGGTAGGGGATAACCTGTATAAAATCATACAGTCAGGGGGGCGTGTCCGGACGTGAAGCAGGGAAGACGTGTTTCTACAGAGCTCCATGTACCCTGCGATAATCAACTGCAATCCTCTACCTTCCTTGCTACCTCGGGGCCCCGGACCATCTATATTAGTCTCTGGACATCCTCTGCTGCTGCCCCGGAGGACTTTATGAACTTTGTGCAGCCGGGTCCTCTCCTGGCCTGTGGCTGACTCCACGCTCCCGAGGCCCTCCACCATCTTGGGGCCTGCGGATCCCCTGCCATTCCCTACATCTGGCGATCGTGAAACACACAAGCCACCCGGCCTCGCCTAGCAGCCGCCCCATCTTCGGAGGCCTCAGAGCGGATCTTTAGCCGGGGAGAGCCGTTTGGGGATCCGTGACGGTGTGATCCGGCGTCCTGCGGCCTGCGGTCTTGGTTGCGGCCTTCTACCCGGAGCGCAGTGAGTATCGCACCGCCCGCTCTTGGCTACCTCTCCAGGCCTCCCTCCCCCAGTTTTGCCCACCGTCAGCTCAGCCGCTGGGTGCCTGCCTCACCACCCGAAGCCGCCAGTCTTGAATCCCTCCTCGCTCCACACTCGAGGTCCGCGGCTTCGGCCTACACCCGGAGGTGTGGCGGCCATCTTGCTACACCCGCAGATTGTGCCTTCTCCCTCCCACGGCTCCTCTGGCTCCTCACCACTCGGTTTCCTCCTCACAGGGTGAGCATAGTGCCCAAGCTTCTTGCCCGCTGCCTGGAGAACCCTTTGTGGCCATTCTCAGACATTTGCCAGGTTTTTCCTTCCAGGCCTGTTCAGTGATACGGTGGCCATCTTGGTGCACCTCACCCTAAAGACATCATACATATTGGGGATTTGAGCGGCCTCCTTTGAGACTGATATAGTGGACCGCTCTGCTCATATGCATATGCTCACAGGCAACTACTAACTGCCTCTTTGCGACTGGTTAACTGACAGTTGTAGTTCACCCACGGATGTTATACCTTCCTAATGTCAGTATATCATTCAGTTGCATACGCTTCTCAGCTAAAATAATTGTTTTCCCTGCTGAACCGGTGCCACTGACCTGTGCATGGCACTGATGGGAAGCACTTGAAACGAGCTCCGTTCAGCTTGAGGCCTCATACACAACTAGCAATACCATCTAAAGGATCCATTTCCCGTTCATCAATAAGTAAATGTTCTGCGAAATATTCAACCCTACATCAAACTACAGTGGGATCTATCAAGCGTTTCTTAGCCGCAGAGCGTGAAAGTCCCAGCACTCGGATCAACAAGACCAGAGCCTCGAGATCTATTATTTCTCCAGCCTCACATGTTGCCTCTGCCCGTGAAAGCTCCCCGGCCTCATCCTGCTGCTCGGAGTTGATGGAGGATCCCGGCTCCCCCACAGGTTCTGACATGTCTTCTCTGGTGAGTGAGCTCAAAGAAATGGCGGGTATGTTTCACAATATGGAAAAATCTATCAAAAAGGAAATCTCCGCAGTTAGGGCGGACATGGCACATTTACTCGTCAGAATCTAGGAAACAGAACAACGCCAAGACTCACAAGAGGTAGCCATTAAAGAATTACAAGAGACTGTTACCCAGCTAGCATTCGCTCACAGGGCCTCATTATACAAACTTGAGGACCTCGAGAACCGCAATTGCAGAAATAACTTGCGTCTTACAGGGCTGCCGGAAGCGACCAGAGATAACGATCTGGAGCCCTCGATCCGTGGCATCCTTAATACCATCCTAGGTAACCCAGTTACTGATCCTTTGCGTTTTGACAGAATTCACCGCGCCCTGATACCTCGCAACTTCACTTCTGACCAACCCAGGGATGTGATTTGTCACTTGCACTACTTTGAAGACAAAAACGCCATCATGATCAAACTGCGAAATACTCCTCAAATTGACTTTGATGGAGCTACCCTTAACATCTTTCCAGACATAGCTAAGGAGACCCTTGATCGTCGCAGAGCTTTAAAGCCTCTTTTGGAGCACCTGAGGGGTGATGGGACTACTTACAGGTGGGGTTTTCCTGCATGCTTAATTGCTACTAAAAATGGTCGCTCCTCCACTTTGCGGTTCCATGAGGACCTACCTACCTTTCTTCAGGATCTGAATTTGCCGCACACAGAGCTACCGGGGTGGCAGAATCCTATACCCAGCTTTTCTGCTCCCCGTTCCTCCCAATGGCGGAAAACCCCAGCCAAACAAAGGCGTGTCTCCACCAGTGGTTCATCTCAGAAAAACGGATGAGCTGTCTTACTACCTGCACTCATCCTCCTTAATTGTAGCCTAGAATTTGATGGTCTCAGCTTTCATGTCATGTTTGCATACTCTTGCTAGCCATTTTCTAGTTTATCCTTGAGGATCTGTTATTTCTATTTGTATTTATTTTTTTATTTTTTGTTCTGTACGTTGCTGGTTTCTATAAATGTTCCTTAATACTTTTCAGGCCGTTTGCTGTCGGGGCATTATGCTCCCAAGCTAATGCCCTCACAAAAGAGTTTGTTCTCTGCCCCTCTCCTCCTGGGGTTGATGGGAGTTGGCAATCAGTTTTTTCTCATTGAATTTTGTCTGAAACCCTTTTTAGTTGCCGCCTCCCCTTATCCCCACTGGGACCACCGCAGATTTCTGCGTGATTCTTATATCATTCCCAATCGCTCTTATGGTTGTTATATTGTTTATCATACATTTTTCCCTCTTCTTCTTTTTTTCTAACTTTTCTTCTCCCCCCTCCCTTCTCTGTTTTGCTGGCACGCATGGCTGTATAAATTAATGGTCCACTCTTTGCTGAATACATGGCTACTCTGAAGATCCTCTCATATAATGTTAGAGGCCTTTGTGTCCCTGCAAAGAGGCATAAAGTGCTGCGGGAATTGAAAAATTCCGCTTGTTCTATTGCCTTCCTTCAGGAAACCTATTTGACTCATACAACGTCCGTTAAATTATACTCACAGTATTTTCCACAATGGTAATATGGCCTGTCAGACACTAATAAAGCCAAAGGAGTGGCTATTGGATTCAGCAAGAGTGCATCATTTCGGTTTGCTGATATGTTAGCGGATGATCATGGTCGCTTCTTTTTTGTCAAAGTGTTTATAGGCAATACCAGTTGCACTCTAGCAAACGTTTATTGTCCCAATCACAATCAACCAGTTTTCTTTAACCAAATCCTTACAAAACTATCTCAATTTGCTGAGGGTATAATAGTTTTAGCGGGGGATATAAATATGCCTGTAGATCCCATTATGGGCACCTCCCTAGGCCGTTCTGGTGTCCCATTTAAAAGACTAGCTCAGGTCAAAAAGAAACTCCTAGATCTTCAACTTATGGGCGCTTGGCGTCTTATGCACCCTAAAGAAAAAGATTACTCCCACTTTTCTAAAACGCACAATTCTTATTCTAGAATAGACAACATCTTCCTTGATCACTTTCACCTGCCTTTCCTCTGCTCAGCCCACATTGATGTTGCTACTCTCTCTGATCATGCACCCGTTTCCATTTGCTTGGACGTGCCCGCTCTGCCTCCTCGCCCCAATAACTGGAAGCTCAACGACTCTCTCATTTCTAATTCAACAGAGGTCTCCATGTTAGCTACTACCTTATTCCAATACTTTAACTACTTAAGCCCCGGACCATTTGGTAGCTAAAGGACCAGAGGTGATTTCAGAATTTTGCACTGCGCTGCTTTAACTGTAAATTGTGCGGACATACAATGTTGTACCCAAACGAAATTTGCGTCATTTTCTTCCCACAAATAGAGCTTTCTTTTAATGGTATTTGATTGCCTCTGCAATTTTTATTTTTTGCGATATAAACTGAAAAATTTAGAAAAAAAGTGATATTTTCTACTTTTTGTTATAAGAAAAATCGAATAAACTCAATTTTAGTCATACATTTAGGCCAAAATGTATTCAGCCACATGTCTTTAGTAAAAAAAATGTCAATAAGCGTATATTTATTGGTTTGCGCAAAAAGTTATAGCGTTTACAAACTAGGGTACATTTTCTGGAATTTACACAGCTTTAAATTTATGATTGCCTATCTCATTTCTTGAGGTGCTAAAATGGCAGGGCAGTACAAAACCCCCCCAAATGACCCCATTTTGGAAAGTAGACACCCCAAGGAAATTGCTGAGAGGCATGTTGAGCCCATTGAATATTTTTTTTTGTCCCAAGTGATTGAATAATGACAAAAAATAAATAAAAAATTACAAAAAGTTGTCACTAAATGATATATTGCTCACACATGCCATGGTTATATGTGGAATTGCACCCCAAAATACATTCTGCTGCTTCTCCTGAGTACGGGGATACCACATGTGTGGGACTTTTTAGGAGCCTAGCCACGTACGGGACCCCGGAAACCAAGCACCGCCTTCAGGATTTCTAAGGGCGCAAATTTTTGATTTCACTCCTCACTACCTATCACAGTTTCGAAGGCCATAAAATGCCAAAATAGCACAAACCCCCCCAAATGACCCCATTTTGGAAATTAGACACCCCAAGCTATTTACTGAGAGGCATGTTCAGTCCATGGAATATTTTATATTTTGCCACAAGTTGCGGGAATATGACAAACTTTTTTTTTTTTGCACAAAGTTGTCACTAAATGATATATTGCTCACACATGCCATAGGCATATGTGAAATTACACCCCAAAATACATTCTGCTGCTTTTCCTGAGTACGGGGATACCACATGTGTGGGACTTTTTGGGAGCCTAGTCGCGTACGGGACCACAAAAACCAAGCACCGCCTTCAAGGTTTCTAAGGGCATACATTTTTGATTTCACTCCTCACTACCTATCACAGTTTTGAAGGCCATAAAATGCCAAGATGGCACAAACCCCCCCCAAATGACCCCATTTTGGAAAGTAGACACCCCAAGCTATTTGCTGAGAGGCATGTTGAGTATTTTACAGCTCTCATTCGTTTTTGAAAATTAAGAAAGACATTTTTTTTTTCTTTTTTCAATTTTCAAAACTTTGTGACAAAAAGCGAGATCTGCAAAATACTCAACATACCTCTCAGCAAATAGCTTGGGGTGTCTACTTTCCAAAATGGGGTCATTTGGGGGGGTTTGTGCCATCTGGGCATTCCATGGCCTCCGAAACTGTGATAGGCAGTGAGGAGTGAAATCAAAAATTTTGAATATTTTTTTTTGTCCCAAATGATTGAATAATGACAAAAAGAAAAAAAAAAGAAAAAATGTACAAAAAGTTGTCACTAAATGATATATTGCTCAAACATGCCATAGTTATATGCGGAATTGCACCCCAAAATACATTCTGCTGCTTCTCCTGAGTACGGGGATACCACATGTGTGGGACTTTTTGAGAGCCTAGCCGCGTACGGGGCCCTGAAAACCAAGCACTGCCTTCAGGATTTCTAAGGGCACAAATTTTTGATTTCACTCCTCACTACCTATCACAGTTTTGAAGGCCATAAAATGCCAAGATAGCCCAAAACCCCCACAAATGACCCCATTTTGGAAAGTAGACACCCCAAGCTATTTGCTGAGAGGCATGGTGAGTATTTTACAGCTCTCATTCGTTTTTGAAAATGAAGAAAGACATTTTTTTTTCTTTTTTCAATTTTCAAAACTTTGTGACAAAAAGCGAGATCTGCAAAATACTCAACATACCTCTCAGCAAATAGCTTGGGGTGTCTACTTTCCAAAATGGGGTCATTTGGGGGGGTTTTGTGCCATCTGGGCATTCCATGGCCTCCGAAACTGTGATAGGCAGTGAGGAGTGAAATCAAAAATTTACACCCATAGAAATCCTGAAGGCGGTGCTTGGTTTTCGGGGTCCTGTACGCGGCTAGGCTCCCAAAATGTCTTACACATGTGGTATCCCCGTACTCAGGAGAAGAAACAGAATGTATTTTGGGGTGCAATTCCACATATAACCATGGCATGTTTGAGCAATATATAATTTAGTGACAACTTTTTGTACATTTTTTTTTCTTTTTGTCATTATTCAATCACTTGGGACAAAAAAAAAAAAAAAATATTCAATGGGCTCAACATGCCTCTCAGCAAATAGCTTGAGGTGTCTACTTTCCAAAATGGGGTCATTTGGGGAGGTTTTGAACTGTCCTGGCATTTTATGCACAACATTAGGAAGCTTATGTCACACATCATCCACTCTTCTAACCACTTGAAGACAAAGCCCTTTCTGACACTTTTTGTTTACATGAAAACATTTTTTTTTTTGCAAGAAAATTATGTTGAACCCCAAACATTATATATTTTTTAAAGCAAAGGCCCTACAGATTAAAATAGTGGGTGTTGCATTTTTTTTTCCACACAGTATTTGCGCAGCGATTTTTCAAACACATTTTTTGGGGGAAAAACACACTTTTTTTATTTTTAATGCACTAAAAAACACTATATTGCCCAAATGTTTGATGAAATAAAAAAGATGATATTAGGCCGAGTACATGGATACCAAACACGACATGCTTTAAAATTGCGCACAAACGCGCAGCGGCGACAAACTACTTTCATTTTTAAAAGCATTTAAAAGCCTTTACAGGCTACCACGTTAGATTTACAGAGGAGGTCTACTGCTAAAATTACTGCCCTCAATCTGACCTTCGCAGTGATACCTCACATGCATGATGCAATTGCTGTTTACATATGACGCTGGACCGACGCTTGCGTTTGCCTTTGCGCAAGAGCAGGGGGGGACAGCGGTGCTTTTTTTTTTTTTATTATTTATTTTGCTTTTTTATTTTATTTTTAAACTGTTCCTTCCATATTTTTTTTTTTTTTTTACCATTTTTATTGTTATCTCAGGGAATGTAAATATCCCCTATGATAGCAATAAGTAGTGACAGGTACTCTTTTTTTGAAAAAAAATGGGGGGTTAGACCCTAGATCTTTCCTCTGCCCTCAAAGCATCTGACCACACCAAGATTGGTGTGATAAAATGCTTTCCCAATTTCCCAATGGCGCTGTTTATATCCGGGGGGGGCATTCCCTCCCACTGCTTGTAAAAGCAGTCTAGAGGCTAATTATCTGCTAGAATTGCTTTTACATGAAAGCCGGCCACTGGCTGAAAAGAATGATACCAAGATGATACCTAAACCTGCAGGCATCATTCTGGTATAAACATTCAAAGTCCAGCAACATACCAGTACGTTGCTGGTCCTTGCTGGACATGTATTGTAATCTTTTTTTTCATGCAGCCTGTTGGCTGAACGAAAAAAAGAGATTGATCGGTGGGTATGCCCACCATTAGAATACCTCCCTTCATCCACCCACTTCTAATGATGGGCATACATGCACCATTTATATATGCCGAAGCATGGGGGCATCCTCCCGCAAAAAAGTTATGCCGCGTACACGCGGTCGGACTTTTCCACGGGCAAGCCTTCGTCGGAATTTCGACCGTATGTACACGGCATAAAAGGTTATGCCGCGTACACACGGTCGGACTTTTCCACGGGCAAGCCTCCGTCGGAATTTCGACCGTATATACGCGGCATTAGGAGCAAAATCGCTCCTCCGCCCCTGCTGCCCCCATGCTTCAGCATATATGCTCTTTTTTTTAAACTGTGGTGGTGAAATCACCTCCTACAGCACTGGAGTCCCGGCTTTATGTATCGTGGGAGCAAACGCTGTTGCTGTCAAGATAAATAATTCCGCGCTGCAGTTGAATGGCGCACCTGAAAACAAAAAATTACATACCTGAAAAGCAAGCATGTTTTTTTCTTTTATATTTTTTTGTGTTTTGTTTTTTACGTTTTTTTTTTCTTTTTTACACTTTTTTTTGTAACTTTAACAACTGTAATGGTTCGGGTCTCTCAAAATGTAATGGCATCTTGGGAGACCCTGTGTAAGTGTGTCCTAGTCTGTGAAATGCTGTACCCTACGCTAAAACTTCACTTTTGAGTGGTAGCGTTCAAAACATTCACCAAGGCAAAGACCAGGTTTGTCAGGACAGAGTGGACAAAAAACACGGGTGTCACGCCTAAATCCGCGCTTGCTACAGACACGACATCTTTTTTGGGGGGTTTGTTGGGTAGGGGTACTCTCGAGGGCATATGGATAATGCCTCTCATGCAGCCGGCTTACTGCATTTGGTTGGGGATGGTGAGGTGCAGAACCGCCTGGATACAGGAGTTCTGTGACTATCTCATTCTGGAATTTTAGAAGAGATAACGTCCCGCCTGAAGCTCTGTATAGCACATGAGCGTTCAGCAAAGCCAATTGGAATAAGGATAGAGACACTTTTTTGTACCAGCGTCTCGCCTTACGGTCAATTAGATACGGCGCCAACAACTGGTCGTTGAGGTCCACCCCTCCCATATTTTTGTTATATTCGTGGACACAGAGGGGTTTCTCCACAACACCAGTCGCCGTACGAATTTGGACTGTCGTGTCTGCATGAAGGGAGGTAAGAAGGAAAACATTCTTATTGTCCCTCCACTTCATAGCGAGCAAGTTATTACACTTCAAGCAGGCTCTCTCCCCCAGCCTAAGACGGGCATCTACAAGCCACTGGGGAAAGCCCTGGCGATTAGGTCGCATGGTGCCACATGCTCCAATCTGATGATCAAACAAGTGACTAAACAGTGGCACGCTCATGTAATAATTGTCCACATACAAGTGGTACCCCTTTCCGAATAAGGGTGACACCAAGTTCCACACTATCTTGCCAGCGCTCCCTATGTAATCCGGGCAGTTGACCGGCTCAACCTGACTGTCTTTTCCCTCATAAACCGTAAAGCTCCATACATAGCCTGTTGCCCTGTCACAGAACTTATAGAGCTTGACCCCGTATCTGGCACGCTTGCTGGGAAGGTACTGCTTGAAAGCCAAGCGGCCAGAAAATTTAATCAGGGACTCATCAACGCTGACAACTTGATCGGGAATAAACAAGGCTGCAAAACGTTCATTGAAGTGGTTTATGAGGGGCCGAATTTTATAGAGCCGGTCGTATTCAGGGTCTCCACTAGGGATGAGCTTCGTGTTCGAGTCGAACATACGTTCGACTCGAACATCGGCTGTTCGATCGTTCGACGAAGATCGAACGATTTGGGCCGTTCGCGCCAAATTCGAGTGACGCGAACGGCCCACAATGCACTACGCCATCGCAGTGTCATCCAGGCGCTGTGATTGGCCAAGCATGCACTGTGACCCCGCATGCTTGGCCAATCACAGCGCCGGCAGCGAGGAGAGCAATGATTGGCCACAGGCAGGATGCCTGTGGCCAATTATTGCTGAGGGGGTTTAGTACACGCCCCACACTATAAAAGGCCGCCAGCACGGCGGCCTAGTGTAGTGTGTTCCGGAGCAGGGATAGAGCAGCATAGGCAGGGACAGTGACTTTTATTTCTTTCTTGCTTAACCTGGATTCCTTTAGTTTAGGGAAAGAGAAGGATAGGTAGGGAGAGTGTCAGTGTGTTTTGTGCTTGTGCTATATTGTGCTTAAAAAAAACATTTTTTCTAGGGACAGAAAACTGTAGGTAGGGAGAGTGTGTCAGTTTCTTTCACTGTCAAAGTCCTTGTTTCCAGGGACCTGGAAGGACAGTGAGGTAATTCTCCTTGTGCTAAATTGTGCTTAAAAAAAACATTTTTTCTAGGGACAGAAAACTGTAGGTAGGGAGAGTGTGTCAGTTTCTTTCACTGTCAAAGTCCTTGTTTCCAGGGACCTGGAAGGACAGTGAGGTAATTCTCCTTGTGCTAAATTGTGCTTAAAAAAAACATTTTTTCTAGGGACAGAAAACTGTAGGTAGGGAGAGTGTGTCAGTTTCTTTCACTGTCAAAGTCCTTGTTTCCAGGGACCTGGAAGGACAGTGAGGTAATTCTCCTTGTGCTAAATTGTGCTTAAAAAAAACATTTTTTCTAGGGACAGAAAACTGTAGGTAGGGAGAGTGTGTCAGTTTCTTTCACTGTCAAAGTCCTTGTTTCCAGGGACCTGGAAGGACAGTGAGTGAATTCTCCTTGTGCTATATTGTGCTAAAAAAAAACATTTTTTCTAGGGACAGAAAACTGTAGGTAGGGAGAGTGTGTCAGTTTCTTTCACTGTCAAAGTCCTTGTTTCCAGGGACCTGGAAGGACAGTGAGGTAATTCTCCTTGTGCTAAATTGTGCTTAAAAAAAACATTTTTTCTAGGGACAGAAAACTGTAGGTAGGGAGAGTGTGTCAGTTTCTTTCACTGTCAAAGTCCTTGTTTCCAGGGACCTGGAAGGACAGTGAGGTAATTCTCCTTGTGCTAAATTGTGCTTAAAAAAAACATTTTTTCTAGGGACAGAAAACTGTAGGTAGGGAGAGTGTGTCAGTTTCTTTCACTGTCAAAGTCCTTGTTTCCAGGGACCTGGAAGGACAGTGAGGTAATTCTCCTTGTGCTAAATTGTGCTTAAAAAAAACATTTTTTCTAGGGACAGAAAACTGTAGGTAGGGAGAGTGTGTCAGTTTCTTTCACTGTCAAAGTCCTTGTTTCCAGGGACCTGGAAGGACAGTGAGGTAATTCTCCTTGTGCTAAATTGTGCTTAAAAAAAACATTTTTTCTAGGGACAGAAAACTGTAGGTAGGGAGAGTGTGTCAGTTTCTTTCACTGTCAAAGTCCTTGTTTCCAGGGACCTGGAAGGACAGTGAGGTAATTCTCCTTGTGCTAAATTGTGCTTAAAAAAACATTTTTTCTAGGGACAGAAAACTGTAGGTAGGGAGAGTGTGTCAGTTTCTTTCACTGTCAAAGTCCTTGTTTCCAGGGACCTGGAAGGACAGTGAGGTAATTCTCCTTGTGCTAAATTGTGCTTAAAAAAAACATTTTTTCTAGGGACAGAAAACTGTAGGTAGGGAGAGTGTGTCAGTTTCTTTCACTGTCAAAGTCCTTGTTTCCAGGGACCTGGAAGGACAGTGAGGTAATTCTCCTTGTGCTAAATTGTGCTTAAAAAAAACATTTTTTCTAGGGACAGAAAACTGTAGGTAGGGAGAGTGTGTCAGTTTCTTTCACTGTCAAAGTCCTTGTTTCCAGGGACCTGGAAGGACAGTGAGTGAATTCTCCTTGTGCTATATTGTGCTTAAAAAAAAACATTTTTTCTAGGGACAGAAAACTGTAGGTAGGGAGAGTGTGTCAGTTTCTTTCACTGTCAAAGTCCTTGTTTCCAGGGACCTGGAAGGACAGTGAGGTAATTCTCCTTGTGCTAAATTGTGCTTAAAAAAAACATTTTTTCTAGGGACAGAAAACTGTAGGTAGGGAGAGTGTGTCAGTTTCTTTCACTGTCAAAGTCCTTGTTTCCAGGGACCTGGAAGGACAGTGAGTGAATTCTCCTTGTGCTAAATTGTGCTTAAAAAAAACATTTTTTCTAGGGACAGAAAACTGTAGGTAGGGAGAGTGTGTCAGTTTCTTTCACTGTCAAAGTCCTTGTTTCCAGGGACCTGGAAGGACAGTGAGGTAATTCTCCTTGTGCTAAATTGTGCTTAAAAAAAAACATTTTTTCTAGGGACAGAAAACTGTAGGTAGGGAGAGTGTGTCAGTTTCTTTCACTGTCAAAGTCCTTGTTTCCAGGGACCTGGAAGGACAGTGAGGTAATTCTCCTTGTGCTAAATTGTGCTTAAAAAAAACATTTTTTCTAGGGACAGAAAACTGTAGGTAGGGAGAGTGTGTCAGTTTCTTTCACTGTCAAAGTCCTTGTTTCCAGGGACCTGGAAGGACAGTGAGGTAATTCTCCTTGTGCTAAATTGTGCTTAAAAAAAACATTTTTTCTAGGGACAGAAAACTGTAGGTAGGGAGAGTGTGTCAGTTTCTTTCACTGTCAAAGTCCTTGTTTCCAGGGACCTGGAAGGACAGTGAGGTAATTCTCCTTGTGCTAAATTGTGCTTAAAAAAAACATTTTTTCTAGGGACAGAAAACTGTAGGTAGGGAGAGTGTGTCAGTTTCTTTCACTGTGAAAGTCCTTGTTTCCAGGGACCTGGAAGGACAGTGAGGTAATTCTCCTTGTGCTAAATTGTGCTTAAAAAAAACATTTTTTCTAGGGACAGAAAACTGTAGGTAGGGAGAGTGTGTCAGTTTCTTTCACTGTCAAAGTCCTTGTTTCCAGGGACCTGGAAGGACAGTGAGGTAATTCTCCTTGTGCTAAATTGTGCTTAAAAAAAACATTTTTTCTAGGGACAGAAAACTGTAGGTAGGGAGAGTGTGTCAGTTTCTTTCACTGTCAAAGTCCTTGTTTCCAGGGACCTGGAAGGACAGTGAGGTAATTCTCCTTGTGCTAAATTGTGCTTAAAAAAAACATTTTTTCTAGGGACAGAAAACTGTAGGTAGGGAGAGTGTGTCAGTTTCTTTCACTGTCAAAGTCCTTGTTTCCAGGGACCTGGAAGGACAGTGAGTGAATTCTCCTTGTGCTATATTGTGCTTAAAAAAAAACATTTTTTCTAGGGACAGAAAACTGTAGGTAGGGAGAGTGTGTCAGTTTCTTTCACTGTCAAAGTCCTTGTTTCCAGGGACCTGGAAGGACAGTGAGGTAATTCTCCTTGTGCTAAATTGTGCTTAAAAAAAACATTTTTTCTAGGGACAGAAAACTGTAGGTAGGGAGAGTGTGTCAGTTTCTTTCACTGTCAAAGTCCTTGTTTCCAGGGACCTGGAAGGACAGTGAGTGAATTCTCCTTGTGCTAAATTGTGCTTAAAAAAAACATTTTTTCTAGGGACAGAAAACTGTAGGTAGGGAGAGTGTGTCAGTTTCTTTCACTGTCAAAGTCCTTGTTTCCAGGGACCTGGAAGGACAGTGAGGTAATTCTCCTTGTGCTAAATTGTGCTTAAAAAAAAACATTTTTTCTAGGGACAGAAAACTGTAGGTAGGGAGAGTGTGTCAGTTTCTTTCACTGTCAAAGTCCTTGTTTCCAGGGACCTGGAAGGACAGTGAGGTAATTCTCCTTGTGCTAAATTGTGCTTAAAAAAAACATTTTTTCTAGGGACAGAAAACTGTAGGTAGGGAGAGTGTGTCAGTTTCTTTCACTGTCAAAGTCCTTGTTTCCAGGGACCTGGAAGGACAGTGAGGTAATTCTCCTTGTGCTAAATTGTGCTTAAAAAAAACATTTTTTCTAGGGACAGAAAACTGTAGGTAGGGAGAGTGTGTCAGTTTCTTTCACTGTCAAAGTCCTTGTTTCCAGGGACCTGGAAGGACAGTGAGGTAATTCTCCTTGTGCTAAATTGTGCTTAAAAAAAACATTTTTTCTAGGGACAGAAAACTGTAGGTAGGGAGAGTGTGTCAGTTTCTTTCACTGTGAAAGTCCTTGTTTCCAGGGACCTGGAAGGACAGTGAGGTAA
Source organism: Rana muscosa (assembly GCA_029206835.1). Classification (NCBI taxonomy): domain Eukaryota; kingdom Metazoa; phylum Chordata; class Amphibia; order Anura; family Ranidae; genus Rana; species Rana muscosa. The sequence goes on from CM055116.1 coordinate 177,071,410, forward strand.
TTCTCCTTGTGCTAAATTGTGCTTAAAAAAAACATTTTTTCTAGGGACAGAAAACTGTAGGTAGGGAGAGTGTGTCAGTTTCTTTCACTGTCAAAGTCCTTGTTTCCAGGGACCTGGAAGGACAGTGAGGTAATTCTCCTTGTGCTAAATTGTGCTTAAAAAAAAACATTTTTTCTAGGGACAGAAAACTGTAGGTAGGGAGAGTGTGTCAGTTTCTTTCACTGTCAAAGTCCTTGTTTCCAGGGACCTGGAAGGACAGTGAGGTAATTCTCCTTGTGCTAAATTGTGCTTAAAAAAAACATTTTTTCTAGGGACAGAAAACTGTAGGTAGGGAGAGTGTGTCAGTTTCTTTCACTGTCAAAGTCCTTGTTTCCAGGGACCTGGAAGGACAGTGAGGTAATTCTCCTTGTGCTAAATTGTGCTTAAAAAAAACATTTTTTCTAGGGACAGAAAACTGTAGGTAGGGAGAGTGTGTCAGTTTCTTTCACTGTCAAAGTCCTTGTTTCCAGGGACCTGGAAGGACAGTGAGGTAATTCTCCTTGTGCTAAATTGTGCTTAAAAAAAACATTTTTTCTAGGGACAGAAAACTGTAGGTAGGGAGAGTGTGTCAGTTTCTTTCACTGTGAAAGTCCTTGTTTCCAGGGACCTGGAAGGACAGTGAGGTAATTCTCCTTGTGCTAAATTGTGCTTAAAAAAAACATTTTTTCTAGGGACAGAAAACTGTAGGTAGGGAGAGTGTGTCAGTTTCTTTCACTGTCAAAGTCCTTGTTTCCAGGGACCTGGAAGGACAGTGAGGTAATTCTCCTTGTGCTAAATTGTGCTTAAAAAAAACATTTTTTCTAGGGACAGAAAACTGTAGGTAGGGAGAGTGTGTCAGTTTCTTTCACTGTCAAAGTCCTTGTTTCCAGGGACCTGGAAGGACAGTGAGGTAATTCTCCTTGTGCTAAATTGTGCTTAAAAAAAACATTTTTTCTAGGGACAGAAAACTGTAGGTAGGGAGAGTGTGTCAGTTTCTTTCACTGTCAAAGTCCTTGTTTCCAGGGACCTGGAAGGACAGTGAGTGAATTCTCCTTGTGCTATATTGTGCTTAAAAAAAAACATTTTTTCTAGGGACAGAAAACTGTAGGTAGGGAGAGTGTGTCAGTTTCTTTCACTGTCAAAGTCCTTGTTTCCAGGGACCTGGAAGGACAGTGAGGTAATTCTCCTTGTGCTAAATTGTGCTTAAAAAAAACATTTTTTCTAGGGACAGAAAACTGTAGGTAGGGAGAGTGTGTCAGTTTCTTTCACTGTCAAAGTCCTTGTTTCCAGGGACCTGGAAGGACAGTGAGTGAATTCTCCTTGTGCTAAATTGTGCTTAAAAAAAACATTTTTTCTAGGGACAGAAAACTGTAGGTAGGGAGAGTGTGTCAGTTTCTTTCACTGTCAAAGTCCTTGTTTCCAGGGACCTGGAAGGACAGTGAGGTAATTCTCCTTGTGCTAAATTGTGCTTAAAAAAAAACATTTTTTCTAGGGACAGAAAACTGTAGGTAGGGAGAGTGTGTCAGTTTCTTTCACTGTCAAAGTCCTTGTTTCCAGGGACCTGGAAGGACAGTGAGGTAATTCTCCTTGTGCTAAATTGTGCTTAAAAAAAACATTTTTTCTAGGGACAGAAAACTGTAGGTAGGGAGAGTGTGTCAGTTTCTTTCACTGTCAAAGTCCTTGTTTCCAGGGACCTGGAAGGACAGTGAGGTAATTCTCCTTGTGCTAAATTGTGCTTAAAAAAAACATTTTTTCTAGGGACAGAAAACTGTAGGTAGGGAGAGTGTGTCAGTTTCTTTCACTGTCAAAGTCCTTGTTTCCAGGGACCTGGAAGGACAGTGAGGTAATTCTCCTTGTGCTAAATTGTGCTTAAAAAAAACATTTTTTCTAGGGACAGAAAACTGTAGGTAGGGAGAGTGTGTCAGTTTCTTTCACTGTGAAAGTCCTTGTTTCCAGGGACCTGGAAGGACAGTGAGGTAATTCTCCTTGTGCTAAATTGTGCTTAAAAAAAACATTTTTTCTAGGGACAGAAAACTGTAGGTAGGGAGAGTGTGTCAGTTTCTTTCACTGTCAAAGTCCTTGTTTCCAGGGACCTGGAAGGACAGTGAGGTAATTCTCCTTGTGCTAAATTGTGCTTAAAAAAAACATTTTTTCTAGGGACAGAAAACTGTAGGTAGGGAGAGTGTGTCAGTTTCTTTCACTGTCAAAGTCCTTGTTTCCAGGGACCTGGAAGGACAGTGAGGTAATTCTCCTTGTGCTAAATTGTGCATAAAAAAAACATTTTTTCTAGGGACAGAAAACTGTAGGTAGGGAGAGTGTGTCAGTTTCTTTCACTGTCAAAGTCCTTGTTTCCAGGGACCTGGAAGGACAGTGAGGTAATTCTCCTTGTGCTAAATTGTGCTTAAAAAAAACATTTTTTCTAGGGACAGAAAACTGTAGGTAGGGAGAGTGTGTCAGTTTCTTTCACTGTCAAAGTCCTTGTTTCCAGGGACCTGGAAGGACAGTGAGGTAATTCTCCTTGTGCTAAATTGTGCTTAAAAAAAACATTTTTTCTAGGGACAGAAAACTGTAGGTAGGGAGAGTGTGTCAGTTTCTTTCACTGTGAAAGTCCTTGTTTCCAGGGACCTGGAAGGACAGTGAGGTAATTCTCCTTGTGCTAAATTGTGCTTAAAAAAAACATTTTTTCTAGGGACAGAAAACTGTAGGTAGGGAGAGTGTGTCAGTTTCTTTCACTGTCAAAGTCCTTGTTTCCAGGGACCTGGAAGGACAGTGAGGTAATTCTCCTTGTGCTAAATTGTGCTTAAAAAAAACATTTTTTCTAGGGACAGAAAACTGTAGGTAGGGAGAGTGTGTCAGTTTCTTTCACTGTCAAAGTCCTTGTTTCCAGGGACCTGGAAGGACAGTGAGTGAATTCTCCTTGTGCTATATTGTGCTTAAAAAAAACATTTTTTCTAGGGACAGAAAACTGTAGGTAGGGAGAGTGTGTCAGTTTCTTTCACTGTCAAAGTCCTTGTTTCCAGGGACCTGGAAGGACAGTGAGGTAATTCTCCTTGTGCTAAATTGTGCTTAAAAAAAACATTTTTTCTAGGGACAGAAAACTGTAGGTAGGGAGAGTGTGTCAGTTTCTTTCACTGTCAAAGTCCTTGTTTCCAGGGACCTGGAAGGACAGTGAGTGAATTCTCCTTGTGCTAAATTGTGCTTAAAAAAAACATTTTTTCTAGGGACAGAAAACTGTAGGTAGGGAGAGTGTGTCAGTTTCTTTCACTGTCAAAGTCCTTGTTTCCAGGGACCTGGAAGGACAGTGAGGCAATTCTCCTTGTGCTAAATTGTGCTTAAAAAAAAACATTTTTTCTAGGGACAGAAAACTGTAGGTAGGGAGAGTGTGTCAGTTTCTTTCACTGTCAAAGTCCTTGTTTCCAGGGACCTGGAAGGACAGTGAGGTAATTCTCCTTGTGCTAAATTGTGCTTAAAAAAAACATTTTTTCTAGGGACAGAAAACTGTAGGTAGGGAGAGTGTGTCAGTTTCTTTCACTGTCAAAGTCCTTGTTTCCAGGGACCTGGAAGGACAGTGAGGTAATTCTCCTTGTGCTAAATTGTGCTTAAAAAAAACATTTTTTCTAGGGACAGAAAACTGTAGGTAGGGAGAGTGTGTCAGTTTCTTTCACTGTCAAAGTCCTTGTTTCCAGGGACCTGGAAGGACAGTGAGTGAATTCTCCTTGTGCTAAATTGTGCTTAAAAAAAACATTTTTTCTAGGGACAGAAAACTGTAGGTAGGGAGAGTGTGTCAGTTTCTTTCACTGTCAAAGTCCTTGTTTCCAGGGACCTGGAAGGACAGTGAGGTAATTCTCCTTGTGCTAAATTGTGCTTAAAAAAAAAACATTTTTTCTAGGGACAGAAAACTGTAGGTAGGGAGAGTGTGTCAGTTTCTTTCACTGTCAAAGTCCTTGTTTCCAGGGACCTGGAAGGACAGTGAGGTAATTCTCCTTGTGCTAAATTGTGCTTAAAAAAAACATTTTTTCTAGGGACAGAAAACTGTAGGTAGGGAGAGTGTGTCAGTTTCTTTCACTGTCAAAGTCCTTGTTTCCAGGGACCTGGAAGGACAGTGAGGTAATTCTCCTTGTGCTAAATTGTGCTTAAAAAAAACATTTTTTCTAGGGACAGAAAACTGTAGGTAGGGAGAGTGTGTCAGTTTCTTTCACTGTCAAAGTCCTTGTTTCCAGGGACCTGGAAGGACAGTGAGGTAATTCTCCTTGTGCTAAATTGTGCTTAAAAAAAAACATTTTTTCTAGGGACAGAAAACTGTAGGTAGGGAGAGTGTGTCAGTTTCTTTCACTGTCAAAGTCCTTGTTTCCAGGGACCTGGAAGGACAGTGAGGTAATTCTCCTTGTGCTAAATTGTGCTTAAAAAAAAACATTTTTTCTAGGGACAGAAAACTGTAGGTAGGGAGAGTGTGTCAGTTTCTTTCACTGTCAAAGTCCTTGTTTCCAGGGACCTGGAAGGACAGTGAGGTAATTCTCCTTGTGCTAAATTGTGCTTAAAAAAAAACATTTTTTCTAGGGACAGAAAACTGTAGGTAGGGAGAGTGTGTCAGTTTCTTTCACTGTCAAAGTCCTTGTTTCCAGGGACCTGGAAGGACAGTGAGGTAATTCTCCTTGTGCTAAATTGTGCTTAAAAAAAACATTTTTTCTAGGGACAGAAAACTGTAGGTAGGGAGAGTGTGTCAGTTTCTTTCACTGTCAAAGTCCTTGTTTCCAGGGACCTGGAAGGACAGTGAGTGAATTCTCCTTGTGCTATATTGTGCTTAAAAAAAACATTTTTTCTAGGGACAGAAAACTGTAGGTAGGGAGAGTGTGTCAGTTTCTTTCACTGTCAAAGTCCTTGTTTCCAGGGACCTGGAAGGACAGTGAGGTAATTCTCCTTGTGCTAAATTGTGCTTAAAAAAACATTTTTTCTAGGGACAGAAAACTGTAGGTAGGGAGAGTGTGTCAGTTTCTTTCACTGTCAAAGTCCTTGTTTCCAGGGACCTGGAAGGACAGTGAGTGAATTCTCCTTGTGCTAAATTGTGCTTAAAAAAAACATTTTTTCTAGGGACAGAAAACTGTAGGTAGGGAGAGTGTGTCAGTTTCTTTCACTGTCAAAGTCCTTGTTTCCAGGGACCTGGAAGGACAGTGAGGTAATTCTCCTTGTGCTAAATTGTGCTTAAAAAAAAAACATTTTTTCTAGGGACAGAAAACTGTAGGTAGGGAGAGTGTGTCAGTTTCTTTCACTGTCAAAGTCCTTGTTTCCAGGGACCTGGAAGGACAGTGAGGTAATTCTCCTTGTGCTAAATTGTGCTTAAAAAAAACATTTTTTCTAGGGACAGAAAACTGTAGGTAGGGAGAGTGTGTCAGTTTCTTTCACTGTCAAAGTCCTTGTTTCCAGGGACCTGGAAGGACAGTGAGGTAATTCTCCTTGTGCTAAATTGTGCTTAAAAAAAACATTTTTTCTAGGGACAGAAAACTGTAGGTAGGGAGAGTGTGTCAGTTTCTTTCACTGTCAAAGTCCTTGTTTCCAGGGACCTGGAAGGACAGTGAGGTAATTCTCCTTGTGCTAAATTGTGCTTAAAAAAAACATTTTTTCTAGGGACAGAAAACTGTAGGTAGGGAGAGTGTGTCAGTTTCTTTCACTGTCAAAGTCCTTGTTTCCAGGGACCTGGAAGGACAGTGAGTGAATTCTCCTTGTGCTAAATTGTGCTTAAAAAAAACATTTTTTCTAGGGACAGAAAACTGTAGGTAGGGAGAGTGTGTCAGTTTCTTTCACTGTCAAAGTCCTTGTTTCCAGGGACCTGGAAGGACAGTGAGGTAATTCTCCTTGTGCTAAATTGTGCTTAAAAAAAAACATTTTTTCTAGGGACAGAAAACTGTAGGTAGGGAGAGTGTGTCAGTTTCTTTCACTGTCAAAGTCCTTGTTTCCAGGGACCTGGAAGGACAGTGAGGTAATTCTCCTTGTGCTAAATTGTGCTTAAAAAAAACATTTTTTCTAGGGACAGAAAACTGTAGGTAGGGAGAGTGTGTCAGTTTCTTTCACTGTCAAAGTCCTTGTTTCCAGGGACCTGGAAGGACAGTGAGGTAATTCTCCTTGTGCTAAATTGTGCTTAAAAAAAACATTTTTTCTAGGGACAGAAAACTGTAGGTAGGGAGAGTGTGTCAGTTTCTTTCACTGTCAAAGTCCTTGTTTCCAGGGACCTGGAAGGACAGTGAGGTAATTCTCCTTGTGCTAAATTGTGCTTAAAAAAAACATTTTTTCTAGGGACAGAAAACTGTAGGTAGGGAGAGTGTGTCAGTTTCTTTCACTGTCAAAGTCCTTGTTTCCAGGGACCTGGAAGGACAGTGAGGTAATTCTCCTTGTGCTAAATTGTGCTTAAAAAAAACATTTTTTCTAGGGACAGAAAACTGTAGGTAGGGAGAGTGTGTCAGTTTCTTTCACTGTCAAAGTCCTTGTTTCCAGGGACCTGGAAGGACAGTGAGGTAATTCTCCTTGTGCTAAATTGTGCTTAAAAAAAACATTTTTTCTAGGGACAGAAAACTGTAGGTAGGGAGAGTGTGTCAGTTTCTTTCACTGTCAAAGTCCTTGTTTCCAGGGACCTGGAAGGACAGTGAGGTAATTCTCCTTGTGCTAAATTGTGCTTAAAAAAAACATTTTTTCTAGGGACAGAAAACTGTAGGTAGGGAGAGTGTGTCAGTTTCTTTCACTGTCAAAGTCCTTGTTTCCAGGGACCTGGAAGGACAGTGAGGTAATTCTCCTTGTGCTAAATTGTGCTTAAAAAAAACATTTTTTCTAGGGACAGAAAACTGTAGGTAGGGAGAGTGTGTCAGTTTCTTTCACTGTCAAAGTCCTTGTTTCCAGGGACCTGGAAGGACAGTGAGGTAATTCTCCTTGTGCTAAATTGTGCTTAAAAAAAACATTTTTTCTAGGGACAGAAAACTGTAGGTAGGGAGAGTGTGTCAGTTTCTTTCACTGTGAAAGTCCTTGTTTCCAGGGACCTGGAAGGACAGTGAGGTAATTCTCCTTGTGCTAAATTGTGCTTAAAAAAAACATTTTTTCTAGGGACAGAAAACTGTAGGTAGGGAGAGTGTGTCAGTTTCTTTCACTGTCAAAGTCCTTGTTTCCAGGGACCTGGAAGGACAGTGAGGTAATTCTCCTTGTGCTAAATTGTGCTTAAAAAAAACATTTTTTCTAGGGACAGAAAACTGTAGGTAGGGAGAGTGTGTCAGTTTCTTTCACTGTCAAAGTCCTTGTTTCCAGGGACCTGGAAGGACAGTGAGGTAATTCTCCTTGTGCTAAATTGTGCTTAAAAAAAACATTTTTTCTAGGGACAGAAAACTGTAGGTAGGGAGAGTGTGTCAGTTTCTTTCACTGTCAAAGTCCTTGTTTCAAGGGACAGAGAAGGACACCTGAAGGTAGCCCTTATTGCTTTTTTCCCATCTCCCTGCAGGCCATCTATTAGAATGTCTGGAAGGCAAACAAGGAGAGGCAGACAGTCAGGAGGCAATAAAAGAGGGCAAGCAGGCTCTGTGTCTGGGGGCAACAGTGCTGGTCGTGGACGCGGTGCATTGTCATCAGCACATGGCCATGGGACACGCTTGTCCTTCTTTTCGGCAGCTGGACATGTTGAGCCACATCATGCCGAAGACTTGGTAGAGTGGATGACCAAGCCCTCCTCCTCCTCCTCATCCTCTCTCACCCAGGCTCAGGGTACTGGAAAAGCAGCTGCCAAAGCGTCCTCTTCCCTGGTATCAATGTCAGACTCATCATCAGTCACTCCTTCCCTAGACCCACCATGTCCTCCTCCTGAGGAGTCCCCCGAACTGTTTCAGCACAGTGTTGGGTACATGCTCCAGGAGGATGCCCAGCGTTTCGAAGGGTCTGATGATGAAACCCAGCTAGAGGAAGGCAGTAGCGTGAGAGCAGACAGAGGGGATGCTCAAGAAGGATACCAATCTGGCAGTCATGTTCCAGCAGCTGCAGCATACTGCCAGATTGCCTCCAGTGATGAGGAGGGAGGTGATGATGAGGTCACTGACTCCACGTGGGTGCCTAATAGGAGAGAGGAGGAGGAGGAGGATGAGGAGGAGGCACATCTCCAATGAGGCAGGATGCCCTTTGGTGGCCAGCGTAAGGGCAGTACACCGACGGAATCACACCGCAGAGCTCCGCCTGTGCAGGGCGCTGCCTCTGCCCGTCATTCAAAAAGTTCTTTGGTGTGGGCCTTTTTTGAGGCTAGTGCATCAGATCGCACAGCTGCTGTTTGCAACATATGTCTCAAGCGTATATCGCGTGGCCAAAACATCAGCCGCTTGGGTACCACATGCCTGACCAGACATATGTTGACCTGCCATGCAGCTCGTTGGCAAGCCTACCTCAAAGACCCACACCAAAGAACAAAGCGGACCTCTCCTTGCACCGCATCAGCTGGGATCTCCAACCCCACTATAACTTCAGTCCTCTCTGAAACATGCACTGAGAGGAATGAAGGTGTAGAATTAGGTGTGTCACAGCCAAGTACTTGCGGCCACTCTGCTAGCAGTACACCGACGTCCGATTCTAGCAGGCAAATTTCCCTGCCCCAGCTGCTGGACCGTCGAAAGAAGTTCACTCCCAGCCATCCACATGGCCAGCGGTTGAATGCTAGCTTGGCTAAATTGCTAGCGCTTCAACTGCTGCCTTTTCAGTTGGTAGACTCGGCCCCCTTCCGTGAGTTTGTGCAATGTGCGGTTCCTCAGTGGCAGGTTCCCAAACGCCACTTTTTCTCACGGAAGGCTATTCCGGCTCTCTACCGGCATGTGGAAGGCAATGTCTTGGCCTCGCTGGACAGGGCGGTCAGCGGTAAGGTGCATATTACCGCTGACTCATGGTCCAGCAGGCATGGACAGGGACGTTACCTTTCTTTCACGGCCCATTGGGTCACTCTTTTGGCAGCTGGGAAGGATGCAGGACAAGGTGCAGTAGTGTTGGAGGTTGTCCCACCGCCACGCCTCCAAAATGCTACTACTGGTTGTGACACACCTCTCTCCTCCACCCCCTCCTCTTCTTCTTCCTCCATGGCCTCTTCCTGTGGTTTGTCCTATGAACCAGCGGTGCTCCGTAGCCGTTCACGGGGCTACGCAAGTACGCAGGCAAAAAGATGCCATGCCGTGCTTGCGCTGGTGTGTTTGGGGGACAGAAGCCACACTGGGGCAGAGGTCCTGTCTGCTCTGCAGGGCCAGGCCGAGAGGTGGTTGACGCCACGCCAGCTTAAGCCAGGAATGGTGGTTTGCGACAATGGCACCAACCTCCTCTCCGCCCTCCGACAGGGACAACTGACCCATGTGCCCTGTGTGGCTCACGTCCTTAACCTGGTGGTGCAGCGGTTCTTGGGCAGGTACCCGGGCTTACAGGATGTCCTGAGGCAGGCCAGGAAAGTCTGTGTGCATTTC